>CAKJTW010000063.1:7852500-10352500 GCA_917880005.1 Nanger dama | reverse complement strand
TTACAGATGAGAAGACTGAGGGAGGGTTTTGCCAAGGTCAGAGAGCTGGTAAGCCCCAAGCAATCTGACTTAGCATCTACAATATCCTTTTTATTGTCATTGTATGTCTGGGGGCAAAAGGGAGTCTTGTCAAGTTGCTCTCTTTAAACGGACCCAGTAACTTCTGGAGGCAAGTGTGCCAACCGCCCACTTTGCAGGCAAGGGGTCTAGAGTTTAGAGAGGAGGGGTACGTGGCCCAGGCCCACATAGCTTCCGGGCCCTGGGAACGAGAGGGAAGAGTTCCCACTGCGTGGCTGCTGGTCTTCCATTTGAGAGCTGCCTCTGAGCACGAAACTCTTTAGACCGTCTGAGTTAGCAGGCCAGCACCCTCCTTGGCATACTTAGTGTGTTGGGTTTTTTATTGTCTATGGTTTTGTGTTTGTTATTTAGCAGAAAGAAAATTAATCCAAGTCAAAAGCTAGTCCCAGCTGCCCCTTGCTGTCCCTTCAGGAGAGAAAGGATGGGCTTCCCCTCTGGGGATTGCCTCTCAGCTTGCCACATGTCACTTGTCATCCCATGTCCCTTCCCTCCTTCAGCCTCGTGAGCCAGTTGGCCCGTCTTCTTCAAGGCCCTGCCGATAAGCCACCTCCTCCAGGAAGCCTCCCACGCGAACCAGGTGAATTTGACCTGGCCTTGCGTTATCACCCCACTTTCTGCACTTCCTTCTTGGTCCTGGGGTGGAGTGAGGTGGGTTCTTGGGGGAGACCCCATCCTACCAGCCATTCCTGCAGCCAGTCCTTGGACCTCTTGAGCCTCAGTTCCTTACCTAACAGAACACTGTCAGAACCAGCCCCCCAGGCTGTGAAGACTAAACGAGGTAAGTACCACCCCCTGCACCCTCAGTGCTGCCAGCTGTGAGGTGCTGTTACCATAGACCCAGCGAGGAAGAGAGCACTTGTTCTGTGGCCGGGCCTTAGGTATCCGCAGGCATGTCAGATCTCTGAAGCAGAAAATGCTTCTTGCTTCCCTGACCCTCTTGTGACCCATGCATCTTGAACAGCAACAAAAGAGCGTTGTGGAACCAGATCAGTGTTTCAATCCCAGCCCTTCTGTCCTCTTGCTGTGTAAATTTGGAGAAGTTACTTAACTTCTCTGAGCCTTGTTTCTTCAACTGGAAATGTAGGGTGTTTATACCACCCTGTGGCTTGTTGTGAGGAAGAAAGCAGACTTATTCATTCAATCATTCATTGATTAGAACATTCTTGGAGCTTCTGACCTGTGCCACACACTGGACTTGAGCCCGGGGATATGATGGGGAATTTCACACAAAGCCTGTTCTGGCAGAGATCTTGGCCTGCCCACCACGCTTCACTCTTTCTGCTTGGACCCCCTCTGATTGCATTTTCCAGCTTCGTTTCAGGAACAGTCAAGATTTGAAACCAGGGTACACTGGCTTCACGGGGGGTAAAAGTTTCCTTCTGCAGCCGGTAGGAAAGGCCAGCTTTCTCTTCACAGAGCCAGTATATCTCCTGAAGCTACACACACCTATTGCCGTTTGGGGTCCAGAAAAAGGAGTAGGGACAGGAAGAGAGGTTTTCTCTTCATCTGGGTTTGGGCGGAACCCAGAACACACTTTGCCAAGTCATCCTTTTCCCTCTTGGAATGACTGGGTGCTCCTGGGGTGATCTTACTGCATCTGGTTAGTTTCAATGACTTCAAGTTCACCCAAACTTTGCACGGAAGCAACGGGGTCCTGGGCACTTCAGTTATCCAGAAGCCACCAGGCCCCCAAGTGTCCCTGAGACTCAGGTGGAGCACGTGAGGATGCTTGTCTCCCCTCGGGGCTGCTGTTGCCGCCCAGGCCTCATGGAGCGCTGCTGGTACCCACCACCCCAGGAAGTCTCTCCTGGTTCCTGCCTCTTCTTGCCCCAACTCATCTCTTCTCGGGCTTCCCTGGTGGCTCAGACTGAAAAGAAGCTGCCTGCAATGCAGGAGACCCAGGTTCAGTCCCTGGGTCTGGAAGATCCCCTAGAGAAGGGAATGGCTACCCGCTCCAGTATTCTTGCCTGGAGAATCCCATGGACAGAGGAGCCTGGTGGGCTACAGTCCATGGGGTCGCAGAAAGTCGGACACGACTGAGCATCTGACAGTTTCTCTTTTCTCTCTTCAGGGCTCAGAAACAGCTCCAGCAGCCAGGATGTGGATGTCCTCACCTGATCCTCATGGGCTCGTGCCTCTGCACACACATGCACACCTGTCACACCTGTGCACACCCCCTGGCAGGGAAACTCACAGGCATCATCAACTGCCTCTTCCCAGGTACCTCAGGATCAAAACCCCAAAACACAAAACAGATCAACATTGTAACAAATTTAGTAAAGATTTAAAAAATGGTCTGCATCAAAAAACAAAATCTTCAATTAAAACATAAATTAATTTTTAAAATCTTAAAAAAAAAAAAGCCTCTGACAAATCCTGCAGCAGAAACCTGTCTTAATTTTCTTAACTTGACGTCTCTCAGGCTTTGACCACATACTCTTTTAGCATTTGGGGGCCATGTTTAGCATGCCTGATTTTAGTTCCCTGACCAGGAATTGAACCTGTGCACCCTGGAGTGGAAGAGTGGAGTCTTATCTGTTGGACTGCCAGGCAAGTCCCAAGCACGTACCCTTTTTGTACTCATTACCTGACAGTGATTCTGTGGAAAACACTGAACATACGTCTGAGACAATCCTAAACCCATCTTCACAGATGCATCACAGTTAGTCCCTGGTCTGGGTTGCTCACCTTCTGAGGGGTAGAAGAGGCCAGGGACAGGAAATACAATATCTTGGCCAACCAATGTCATCCAACGAAAATGCATCCCCCATCAGCTTTCTTTGGACTATCACGTTACCTTTACCTGAGATGTTGTATATATATTTGTTTGCATATTTATTCCCCGTTCCCCTCTCCTTCTCAGTCAGATGGAGCCTCCACAAGGGAAAAGGTTTTGTCCTGTGTTTTACTGCTTTATCCCCACAACTCTGGCCACGGTTAGGCCAGTGTCTGGCATGTACTGCGAGCCTCATTAATGTTGGTGGAATGACTTTGTTATTTGTGCAAATGGGGAAAGCAAAGCACAAGGACAGGAGGTAATCTGCACACTGTTGCGTGACTGGTACTTGGTGGAGTCAGGTTGAAAGCCAAGAGTCCGACCTCAGAGCTCACACACTGACCACTCCACTCGCTCTAGCACCAGCCTCCTCTGTGTGAGTGAAAGAAGGATATGAAACCATTTATTTTCTCAAAGTTGACAAACCAAGCCCAGCCCCTACCTTGCTTTCCACTTGACCTCTACAGCATCCCTCTCCACACCTGTTTCAAACTCCGTTCCCAGGCCAGCACCTGGCAGGGGATCAGGGGACCTAAGACCCAGCCAGCCATGTTGCTAAGGCCCCAGCAATTGAACCTGGGGGTGACCCTCGGGGCAGCCAGTGCTGTGTTCTCCACAAGGAAGACAACGCTCCTGAGAGTCCAAGAAACTCAACTTGACAGCTTCCTACCTTTCCTCCCCTCCTCAAATCTGATGCCAGATAAAGCCGCCAGACAGAAAGACTTGAGGCTGGCCACCCCTCCATTCTCCAGCCTAATATAAGGAGAGGATAAAGGAGGGAAAGAGCTCAGTTCAGAGCTGGAAGCTCTGGCTTGCTCCCACTGCCGTGTGATCTTGGCCAGCTGGCCCTTCTCTGGGTTTCGGCTTCCTCTGCAGAGAATGGAGGGACAGGGCTCAGACTGCTGGCCTCGCCGCATTGACAGAGAGATCAAGGATCATCAACTTGAAATTTCCACACAAATGTAATTCTTCCCAGGGCAGAAGTATGGGCAATGGCTGGGGGTCCCAGAGCCATGGTTCCCGGGCCAGAGGCTATCAGGGAGGTTTCTCAAAAGCTCAAGGATGACCTTTGACCTGAGTCTCTAAGGACGAGTTGGAATTTTGTTTGCTGATGGGGCTAGGAAGGAAAGTTAAGGCAGATTGCACAGGCTTTGGAAACCAAGACATTCTCCTGGCACCAATGGGAAGCCTGCGAGGGTTTTAAGCAAAGTGCTCTTCAGCTAGTTTTTCTCCCAATGTCAGGATTAAGTTCATCTGTGATTTACAGAAGACTCAAAATAACAGTGGCTTAAGCACATAAGGAATTATCATCTTGCAGAAAAGAAGCCCCAAAGCAGTAGTCCAACAGGACAGATCTGCAGAGTCCCTAGGGACCCAGGCTCCTTCCTTCTGCTCCGCTCACCCCTCGATGTGGCTCCCATCTTACATATCACCCCACAGTGCAAAACTGCTGTTGAAGCCCCAGCTTTTATAGCTGCCCTCCCGGCAGCAGGGCAAATGAAGAGAGACACATCCCCAGAAGAGTCAGTTCATTTTAAAGAGCCTTCTCAGAAGTCCCACACACGACTTTTACTCACATATTACTAGCCAGAACTTAGCTAATCTCACTGCCAAAAAAAGGACTGGTGACGAAGTCTTTGTTCTGAGCAATACTGCCACATATCAGAGCTCTGTAACTAAAGAAGGTGGGGCTGGATATTGGATCGGCATCTGGCAGTCCCCGCTACAGAGGCTTTTGGCTGCAAGAAACAGGATACCTGACACTCAGACTTTAATACTTCCTTGGCAAGGAGTCTGGAGAAATATGTCCCAGGGTTGGATTGTTGACTCAACAATGACATCGAGACCCAGATTCTTTCTATCCTTAGGATAATGGATATTAATTAAACAGGTTATTATTAAATACCAATTAATATTTATAAAGCACTTATGAGACATAAAAATGAAATATGCTAAATATATTACCTCACAATCACAAGATGATTGCCATAGCTCCAGACATCACATCCTGCCCCTATATCCTATAATGTAGGAAAAGAAGGAAGAGGGCAAAAGAGCCCACAAATGCGCCCCCTCCCCAAGGCTGGATATGTCGGCACTCATACAAAATCAGAGCTGATTTAAGAGGAAGGCAGAAAGGGACAGGGTTGGTGGGTCGTGAGACAACCTTGCCTGCTACACTAGTTCAAAAGGGACTAGAGGTTAGGAAAACACTGAGGAGGTGTTGAGAGATGGAGAGTCAGCCACACCAGGGAGTCAAAGAGCAACCTCACGGGGTAACCAGGCCCTGCATGGTCACCAAATTTTTTTCTTTTTTAGCAAAATGGTTGCTCTTCCTTAGTCTGTGCTGGCACAAAACTAGCCTTGAATGTGTATGTGGGCAGGCCCAGCACCGACTGGTAATTGCATCAAACACTTTCCCTTCTGCCATCAAGAATGCACTGTGCTCATTCCCCTGGTCCCCCAGGGCACAGGGGCTCCAAGCGCAGTGTGTCAGGAATTCTGTGTTTTCACCTTGGCCTGAGCTTCTCAATTTATCTTGTAGTTTCATTAAGTCCCGCGCCACATACCTCAGACATATTTCTCATCTAACAGCCTGTTGCAGGGACTCCAGGACACTACAGAGTGTTCTTTGCCTGGTTTTCTTTCTTAAAACCAAATAACTACTCACTACTCTCCCCCTGTGTCTCGCATGGTTCACTTAGATTAATAACATTTGAGATTCTGCCTATTAGGTATCGAAAGCAGCAAGTGGGGGCCTTCTAGCCAATTCTAATTCCAGATACTGTGTGATGGAAACTATTTCTCCCCAACCCTGTTGCCAGCAACAAGCTTTTCTCTAACGGCTTAATTAGGATTCAAGATTGTGTCCAGAAACCCAGAGCCTTGGAAGGAGCCAAGCCAGCGTGTTTACAGACTTCTGTGTTCAGTTCATTTCTGGTTTTGTATTTTGCAAGAGGAGGGAAAAGGAAATGGCTGACAGACACAGAGACAGAGAAAGAAGTGGGGGTATTTTTAAATTAATTTTTATTGGAGTTTAGTTGATCTACAGTGTTGTGTTAGTTTATACTGTACAGCAAAGTGAATCAGTTATCCACTCTTTTTAGATTTCTTTCCCATATAGGTCATTACAGAATATTGACTAGAGTTCCTCATGCTATACAGTAGGTCTTTGTTGATTATCTAGTTTATATATAATAGTGTGTACGTGTCAATTGTGTCAATTCCAAGCTCCAGATTTAGCCCTTCCCCTTCTCCCCTTGGTAATCACAAGTTCATTTTCCATGTCTGGGACCCTATTTCTCTTCTGTAAATAGGTTCATCTGTACCATTTGTTCCATTCCTTATGTAAGAAATATCACGTCGTATTTGTCTTTCTCTGTCTGACTTACTTCATTCAGTATGACAATTTCTCGGTCCATCCATGCCACTGTAAATGACATTTAGTTTGTTCTTTTTTATGACTGAGTACTATTTCATTATATATATATACACACATATATATATGTATATACATATATATACATATATATGTGTGTGTGTGTGTATAAAATCCCATGGACGGAGGAGCCTGGTAGGCTGCAGTCCATGGGGTCGCTAAGAGTCGGACACGACTGAGAGACTTCACTTTCACTTTCCACTTTCATGCATTGGAGAAGGAAATGGCAACCCACTCCAATGTTCTTGCCTGGAGAATCCCAGGGACAGGGGAGCCTGGTGGGCTGCCATCTCTGGGGTCGCACAGAGTCAGACACAACTGAAGCGACTTAGCAGCATACACACACACACACACACACACACATATATATATATAAAAAGAGGTGGGCCTTTAATAACAGGAAGAAGCTTCAAATATGGTGGGGAAAGGGTTAGCTGGCAGCCAGATGGGAAGATGGGAATAGCAAGAAGGCAGAGAGAGGCAGGTACTGAAATCCAGAGGTGGTTCAGACATACTGGAGATCAGAGCAATGAATGGCCTAGCTCTTGACCAGCTGTACCTCAGTGACAAGAGGTTACGAGTTGTCCATCAGTCCCTATGGGGGCTGAGCATGGGGAGGAGTGCTGGTGTTTGTAAGCAGGGGGAAATACTGCTTTTGCCAGGAGGCCCCAGTTTCCAAGCTAACACCCAGCATGTTTTCCTGCAGTTTCCAAGCAGTGAAAAGAGACACCTGGGACATACTGGACCAGTCAATGATAAAACCTGTGTGTGGAGAACTCAAAATAAATTCTTTCTCCATTCCTTCCCAGCTGAGTGGCCTTGGCCAAGTCACTTTACCCTTGAGTGTTAGCCTCCTCCTCTGGGAGTAATAATACTGGAATATTTCACAGAATTACTGAGAGGTTTATAAAGAAGTATGAGAAAAGCACTGGACATTGGATGATGTCTGCCATGGTACCAGTTGAATATGTATTACACAGACTTCTGTGTCACCCTGGAGATGACGGTCAAACCTTACAGCTAGACCATGGATGGGTCTCTAAGAAGCTGTGGCTACCATTTACACTCTCTTGGCCTCAGTTCCCTCACCTATAAAATGGTTTAAAAGAATGATACATATAAGACACTTAGCTCAACGCCTGGCACGAGGCAGGTGCTCACCCCTGGGGGTGGGCAGGAAGTGGCTTGATCAAAGCCTATCACCGTCCTGGTAAGGAATCTGAGGCTGAGAGCAGGAAGTGACATCAGCTGATCCACAGTGAATTAATGGAAGACCTGGTTAGGACTCTTGTAGTATTTTACCGGTGGTCAGTGGAAATAAGTTCCCACTCAAGTGCATACAGAGGGGTCAATGGACTTCCCCCGTGGCTCATTGGTAAAGAATCTGCTTGCAGTGCAAGAGATGCAAATTTGATCCCTGGGTCAGGAAAATCCACTGGGGAAGGAAGTGGCAACCCACTCCAGTATTCTTGCCTGGAGAATCCCACGGATAGAGGAGCCTGGCGAGCTACTGTCCATAGGGTCTCAAAGAATCAGACACGACTGAAGCCTCTTAGCACACACGCGTGCAAAGGGATCAATAGAAGCCAGAAAAGACATGAACCTTTAACAACACGCTGGTAATAAGAATTCCAGAATTCAAAATAAACTTCAGCATGAGAAGGGCACGTGCCAGAGGGACAATCCTGCTGGGAATGTCAATCTATATCAGCTTCTTTCTTATCAAAACTGGAATCATCAGTTAAGTCAGTTTCCTAATACCTCTTCGAAAACGCTATTTTACATCTGACCTTGTACTTTTCCGTCTTAGAGCCGGAGTTTCATTTATGCATGAGGACATTCATTACAGGGTTCATAACGGCAAGACAATGAAAGCATCCTGTATGTTGGAGGGTTAGTTAAGCAAAGCATGGTAATCCAATATGAGGCAACTGTTAAAATTGACATCTGTAAAGAATTTTTAAAGAAACAGGAAAAATACTTATGGTTTAACGTGAAGAAAAAGGTACAGAGGGACACAAAAGTGCATTCAGAATTTCAACTGTATAAAATAAATGAACATTCACGTGTGTGTGTCCAATCTTTAGAAAAAAGATGAGAAGGAAATACACCAAACTGATTACACTTGCTTATACCAGAATGGCATAGGATTAGAAGTGATCACTTCCAATCTACATTTTCTGCATTTTATAAATGTTCTACGGTGAGTATATATTACTTTTATATCCAGAAAATGCTATTTAAATGTTAAGTAGCATACAAAAGGCAAACATAAACTGGACCCCTCCACCTCTTTAAAGCATCATTCCTTCAGTTCAGTTCAGGTCAAAAGCATCATTCCTTACTCCTATGTAAAACCATTCATGTAAGGAAGGTCTAAGTTTCAATCTACTGCCACATCCAAGGTAGGTGACATATACATAGGCTAACTCAGAAGTTTCCCTTGGTATATAAATAATGTCACAGCTGGGACAGAGCAACACTTTTAAAAAGAAAAAGAAAGTACATTTTTAAAGAGTGCAAGGGAGTCAAGCTCTAGCAGGACCAGCGCATCAAGCACAAAACACAGTTTTAGAAAGAGGTGGAAATAGAGTGATGTAAGTCAAGGGGTACAAAGTTATAAGAAGAATAAGTTCTGAGGCTCTAATGTATAGCATGGGGACTACAGCTAATAGCATGGTAGTGAATACTCAAAGTTGCTGAGAGTTCATCAGCATTCTCATCACACACAGAGAGAAAGTTAACTATGTGAGGTGAGATATATATATATATATATATATATATATATATATATATAAACTATCTTGATAGACCAAGTTATCTTGGTCTTGGTTAATCAGTCTGTAATGTCAATGTGTGTCAAATCATCACAGTGTACTGTTTAAATATATACAATTGTATTTGTCAATGATTTCCAATTATTCCTTATAAAGTTAAAAAAAAAAAAGCTTAAGAGGAAAACAAAAACCTGCAAGATTCTCAGCATTTCTGTTTCAATGATCTGTTGTGGCATAATAAAACACCATAAAATGTGGCACTCAAAAAAAAGTCTCAGTTTGTTATTTCTCATAATTCTGTGAGATAGGAATTCAGGCAGGGTTCAGCTGGGTGGTTCTTCTGCTCCACATGGCATAGGCAGGGATTATTCACTGCTCTGGCTTCTGCAGACAGTATCTAGATGTCACTATGGAGCCTGACTCCTCAATGCTCCTCTCTCTTTTCTCTTCCGTCCGCCTCCCACTTCACTCAGTCTTCCGTCTTGAGTTCCTTTTCAGCAGGCCACTGGCTCCCATAGAGGACAAACGTAGACACTAGTGGGTTCCTCCAAGGCTGCACTCAGAACTCACACACTGTCACTCTCTCCACACTCAACTGGTCAAAGCCACCCAGGGCCAATTTCAACACCAGGAGAAAGAAAGGAGCTACCACATCTTGATGCAGGAGCAGTGCCACATGGAGGAATGGCAGGAATTGCAAACAGTCACATCTGCAGACAAGAACCCAGTTACTAGGTTCACGCCGGTCTATTCATGGTGGGACGAGAAAAATTATGCCACATGACGGTCACACTGGTACATCTGGAGCCAAGGACACGGGACGCCTGAGCTGAGCTCTAGGTTCATGTTTTAACAGACACTGACTCAAATCCCTGTTCTACCATTAGCCAATAAAAACGTCTCTGAATCTCAGTTTCTCACCTCTGCGGAAGTGAACTCAGTTGCTCAGTCATGTCCGACTCTTGGCTGATGCTTTGGACTGTCGCCCCCTGTTGATGGGATTCTGCAGGCAAGAACACTAGAGGGGGTTGCCATTTTCCCCTCGAAGGGAACTTCCTGACCCAGGGATTGAGCCTGCATCTATTATGTCTGTCTCTTACGTTGGCAGGTGGATTCTTTACTGCTGAGCTATAAAATGGACATAATAATGTCTGTTTCAAATGTCAGGCCAGCATAGTTACCAGAAAATGTTAGTATTGCCCCTCCTCTCTTACACTTTTGCTTTCATGTATTTTTTAATTAATTTATTCATTTTGGGCTGGGACTTGGTTGTGCGCTTTCTTTAGTTGTGGCAAGCAGGGGTTACTGTCTAGTTGGGATGCACAAGCTTCTCATTGTAGTGGCTTCTTCTGTTGTGGATCATGAGCTCTAGACATGTGGGCTGGGTGGCTCACTCAGATTTAGTTGCCCTGAAGCATGTGGAATTTTTTTGGACCAGGGATCAAACCTGTGTTCCCCTGCACTGGCAGGCAGATTCTTCAACCCTGCACCACCACAGAAGTGTATGCTTTTGCTTTTATAGTAAAGTTTTGGCAGTAGAAATAAAGAGTTCTGCCTTTTAAGTTTTCTAGGGTTATCAGGGTTCTGAGCAGACATCTAGAAATGAGGCAGTAGCTAATGCTTTGGGCAACCTAGCAAATTTCCCACCCTTTGCTAATAGGCATTATGGAGGTGAGTATGTGACCTATATCTGGCCAATCATAGTACCTCCTTCTTTTGGATCAAGGATTGGTTCAAGGGAGTTCATGTGACTCAGGCAGAACCAATCAGAGTCCTTCTCTGGGATTTCCTGTCTGAGCTGGAGAAATAGCCTTGCTTCTAGAGTCTGAGAGCTAAAAGAATGGGATATTATGACTACAGTCTGCTAATTTTAAAGCTGGGCTGAGAAGGTAAGGGGAAAATAAAGAGATAGGGTCCTGGTAGCCCTCTAATTTGGTGGCCCAGTTACAGCTGCCTTTCTGCAGAAACCAGGAAGAGTCAGGCTACTGACTGGCAAGTGTTCTAACACACATTTTAAGATGCAGAGAGATCCTGGAGGTGAAGTAATGGAGAGAGAAGGAAGCAGGAAGAAAGGAAAACACAGAAGCCAAAAATAGAGCATTCCTGGGCCATTCAAACTGTCCACAACAGTGATCAAGTAAAAATCCAGCATCACTGCTTCTCAGTTGCTCATTTGTCATAGGAGACAAGAACAAGACAATCCTCTGCAGTATTATCTAGGGCAATAGAGAACATCACAACCATCAACAGGAGAATGGCTAAATAAGCCAGATAAACTCATACAGTTGTCTACATAGCTATAATTTAAGACAATGAGAGTAATTAATATATTGTAAGTAACAAAAAATAATGACATGGAAACATCTCCAAGACATATTTTTGAGTTAAATGTAAGTATAGAATTGTAAAAAGAAACAATCAAAACCATAGAAGAACTGTTGGTGGGAATGCAAACTGGTACAGCCACTATTGAGAACAACAGGGAGATTCCTTAAAAACTGGGAATACAGCTGCCATATGACCCAACAATCCCAATGCTGGGCATACATACTGAGGAAATCAGAACTGAAAGAGATACAGGTGGCCCAATGTTCATTGCAGCATTGTTTATAATAGCTAGGACATGGAAGCGACCTAGATGTCCACTGGCAGATGAATGGATAAGGAAGATGTGAAATATTACTCAGCCATAAAAAGGAATGCACTTGAATCAGTTCTAACGAGGTGGAAGAAACTGGAGCCTATTATATAGAATGAAGTAAGTCAGAAGAGAAGCACCAATACTGTTTATTAATGCATATATATGAAACTTAGAAAGACAGTAATGATGACCCTATATGCAAGGCAGCAAAATAGACACAGATATAAAGAACAGATTTTTGGACACTGTGGGAGAAAGTGAGGGTGGGATGATTTGAATGAATAGCATTGAAACATGTATATTACTGTATGTAAAGTAAAATGATCAGCGCAAGTTTGATGCATGAAGCAGGACATTCAAAGCTGGTGCTCTGGGACAACCCATAGGGATGAGGAGGGAAGGGAGGTGGGAGAGGGGTTCAGAATGGGAGGACATGTGCACCCATGGCTGATTCATGTCGATATATGGCAAAACCATCACAATACGGTACAGTAGTTATCCTCCAATTAAAATAATTTTTTAAAAATACAAGCATGCATGCAGAGAATATGATATTTTACAATATTGTTCAGTGAATATGATTATTATATCATATTGTGATTTCTTCTGAAAAAGTGAAACAGGAACCAAGATTGGACCCAGGAAGGGGTCAAAATGGACTTTAGCCTTGACTATAAAACATTCAGGATTATAGATACACTACATAGTGTTTAAAAATAACCACCATGAACGTAAATGGAGATTCATAGCAATTTAATTCTGAGATCATTAATTTCAACATTCTTAATTCAGAGTTGAAGAAACCGAGACTCAGGGAATGCAAGTGGCTGGCCCAAGGGGTGTACTTGGTTGGGGGTTTGTACTGAACCCAGCAGAATTCCAGCCCAAAGTCTCCCTACCATGTCACACTGTCACCCCCAAGCTGAGGCCCCCGACCCAGCCTCTCAGCATTAGACAATGCCCAGGAGACAGAGCCGACTCATTGGAAAACACCCTGATGCTGGGAAAGATTGAAGGCAAAAGGAGAAGAGGGTGGCAGAGGATGAGATAGTTAGATAGCATCATCAACTCAGTGGATTCAACAGACATGAATTTGAGCAAACTCCCAGAAGATAGTGAAGGACAGTTGAGCCTGGCATGCTGCAGTCCATGGGGTCACAAAGAGTCGGATACAACGGAGTGACTGAACAGCAAAAGCAGACAGAGAGCCTGTGGTGCCTCCACGTCCTTACGCCATGGCTGTTCATCAACCACCTGCCTGGACAGGCTCAGGATGGAAGGGGAAAGAGCTTGGGATGTTTTCTCTGCCCTCAACCTCCCGGTGGGCCCTTGAGTGAAGAGAGCCACTGACTCAGTGGTCTCTCTGCTTCCTTCCACTTCTCAGAGGCTACCCTCTGTGAACTTTGCCTACGGCCAAGTCCATACACAGCATACCCTCTGTGTGACCCTAGATCTTTGCCTCCTGTTCGTAATTAAGAGAAGAAACCACCAAATGAGCATATGCGGAAGTATACGCAGCAATGAAGTCTTTTTTTTCTGTATGTGAACTATTTTGGCCTAATTCTTTTTTTTTTTTTTCTTTACAAAGAGAGCGGCTAATATTTCATGGGGAGAGATAAGATCTTGCTTTAATACAGTTAGCTTCAATTGACCTTGAACTGAATCTACAAATTTCTTAGAGGTGACCTCTTCATCAACGCTTGATACACATTCACAAATAAATGAACTGAGAAGATTCTTATTTAGATAACTAGTCCAATCGAGGATCCAAAATAAAGGCAGATGTCCAGGGCTCATGAGGGGAGTCATGGAATCATGGAATCTTAGAATAACAGAGTTTTAGAATGATAGAATTATAGACTCTTAGAGCTGAAGAATCCAGGGTGAAAGGGGACCCCTAAAGTGAAAAAAAATGAAAGCTCTGAACTGTGAACTCTTTGGGGAAGGGGTTATGTATTGGTCATCACTAGCACTGAGCCTTGGAGACAGCAATGGCACCCCACTCCAGCACTCTTGCCTGGAAAATCCCACGGATGGAGGAGCCTGGTGGGCTGCAGTCCATGGGGTCGCTAAGAGTCGGACACGACTGAGCGACTTCACTTTCACTTTTCATTTCCATGCATTGGAGAAGGAAATGGCAGCCCACTCCAGTGTTCTTGCCTGGAGAATCCCAGAGACAGGGGAGCCTGGTGGGCTGCCGTCTCTGGGGTCACACAGAGTCAGACACGACTGACGCAACTTAGCAGCAGCAGCACTGAGCCTGGCACACAGTAGGGAGCCGGGGGTGGGGATCATTCTTTCAGCTAAGCTCTTCTGCACCCCTACTATGCACCAGAGCCGGATGACATAGACGGTACAGAGATGAGTTAACACAAACCCTGCCCTCGGGACATCCCAGGTCAGTAACTGCTGGCTGGAGAGGATTCTGGAAAGATTTCCTCTAATCCATGCCCTTTCCCCACCCACAGTGCTCCTTCAAATGACCCCATCCCCTCCTGACGCTTGGACCTGGATTTCAGGGGACTGCCACCAGGTACTAGGGGAATCTTGCTGTCACCGCGTAGGACAACCGGGTGGGCTTTTGCCAGCAACAAAATGAAAGAAAAACAACCAGCTTCCATTAGTCATTGGCTGAGGGTTGCTCCCAAGAGGTGCTAATTCTCCAAAATTTCCAGCCTGTCGGCTTATCTTCAGAACTGATTCCAGACACAAGTAGAAAATCCTGGAGCACAGAGGTGTGGGTGCTGAGAGCTGAGAGTTAGGCAGGTGTGCACTGAAGTGGTAAGAGTGTCAGAATAAGGACGGGGTCAGTGACAGCATTTGTTTCCCTTCTGCTTTGCCTCATCAAGAAGAGCTAACACTGAATGAGCACGTAAGTCTGCCAGGCAGTGCCATGACTATTTGACAGAGTTTTCTCTTATTTAATCCTGACAACAAATCTAGGAGGTGGGTCGTTCTCCTACTCCAGCTTTATAATTGAGACCACCGAGGCCCAAGGTCATGTAGCTAAATTTGAACCCAGGCTAACCCAGAGCCCATGCTCTCGTGCACATCAGGACACGGCTCATCAGTGCTGAGGTCAGATTCCAACTCTAGAGCGTTCATCACTGCCCAGTGTGTATTGGACTTCCATTCTTGGTTGCAGCTTTTCCGGGCACAGTGATCTTCTGCAAGCCCCTTAAGCTCTTCGGGCCCCAGTTTCTCCAGCTGTAAGATGGAGCCATAATCATAGCTAGTTTATAAGGTTATTGTCAAGATGAGCAAGAAGGTAAATTAAGCTTAGGAGCTGGCATGTCAGGAATTCTCAGTAAATGAGTGCTATTAATTTTCCCCTATGGAAACCTCAGTAGTTTCTTCTATAAGATAGAAAAAATTAACCTCTCTCATAGAAAAGAAAGCTTTAAACAATGAAATATATGCAGATATTAAAGATAAGCTGGAATTGAAAAGGAATTGTCCCACATTAAGAAAATGATTTGAAAGTAAGGCACCCTTTAATTAGTTATTCTACTTTAGATAAAGGGTGCTTCATCTATAATATACAAATAAAAATATAAGATACAGAGGCAAAAAGAAACCAAAAGTGGATAAACATATTGTAAATATTAATTTGATAGAAACAATTAGTAAATTTGCTCTAGTAGTGGAAGGAATAAAAGTAATAAATCCTACCAGATAAAGAAATACAAGAGGATTGCTGTGTTATTAATTTAAATGAAAAGATCTAAGTATTATTGTAGGTAAAATAATGCTACACATGCTTAAAGCTTATCACATTTCATTAGAAAGAGAGAAGCTTCTGAGCATTAGTAAAAGAAAAAAAGTGTATCAGAGATAAAATTTTAATCCGTCTTTAGCAAAAGTGTACTGAGACATAAAATGATATCAAAAATTGTAAGCTTCCTCATTTTCATCACATAAATCTAAGAATTAAAAGACACCATCAAAGAAACAAAACCAAAAACCTCTCTCAAGGGATTTCTGGTTGTCAAGTGAGAAAGGATATGCAGATATTACCATTTCTATAAAGATAGAAAGTGGAAGCTAAGAAAAATTATAGAACATTGATGAGGGTTGGGGAGCATGTGAGTTCTGCCCCATCACTTTCTGCTCATCTTCTCTCTACAACGATATCATTATCCCCATGGCTTCAACTACCATTTACGCAGTTTCAGACACTGAATATTTTAAGTTTTTGCTTTGTTTGCTCTGGTTCTTGTTTTGCAGGAGTTTTCCATTTCTCTGCTGATGTTTCCTATCGCTCACTCATTTTATGGTTGTGCAGTCACTAAGTCGTGTCTGACTCTTTGCAACCCCATAGACTGCAGCACACCAGGCTTCCCTGTCCTTCACTTTCTCCCAGAGTTTGTTCAGACGCATGTCCATTGAGTCAGTGATGCCATCCAACCATCTCACTCTCTGTTGCTCCCTTCTCTTCCTACCCTCAATCTTTACCAGCATCAGTCTTTTCCAGTGAGTCGGCTCTTCACATCAGTTTGCCAAAGTACTGGAGTTTCAGCTTCAGCATCAGTCCTTCTAATGAATATTAACTACTGATTTCCTTTAAGATTGACTAGTTTCATCTCCTTGCAGTCCAAAGGACTCTCAGTCTTCTCCACAGTTCAGTTCAGTCACTCAGTTGTGTCCGACTCTGCAACTCCATGTATTGCAGCACGCCAGGCCTCCCTGTCCATCACCAACTCCCGGAGTTCACTCACACTCACGTCTATCGAGCTGGTGATGCCATCCAACCATCTCATCTTCTGTCATCCCCTTCTCCTCCTGCCCCTAATCCCTCCCAGCATCAAAGTCTTTTCCAATGAGTCAACTCTTCACATCAGGTGGCCAAAGTATTGGAGTTTCAGCTTTAGCATCAATTGTTCCAATGAACACCCAGGACTGATCTCCTTTAGAATGGATTGGTTGGATCTCCTTGCAGTCCAAGGGACTCTCAAGAGTCTTCTCCAACACCACAGTTCAAAAGTATCGGTTCTATGGCACTCAGCTTTCTTCACAGTCCAACTCTCAAACCCATACATGACTGCTGAAAATAACCATAGCCTTGACTAGATGGACCTTTGTTGGGAAAAAGAAGCATCAGTTATTTGGTGGTCAGCCTTCATTATGGCCCAAAACTCATATACATACATGACTACTGGAAAACCATAGCTTTGACTAGACGGACCTTTGTCAGTAATGTCTGCTTTTTAAAACATTTTCTAGGTTGGTCATAGCTTTTCTTCCAAGGAGCAAGCATCTTTTAATTTCATGGCTGTAGTCACCATCTGCAGTGATTTTGGAGCCCAAGAAAATAAAGTCTATCACTGTTTCCCCATCTATTCACTATGAAATGATGAGACTACATGCCATGATCTTAGTTTTTTAAATATTGAGTTTTAACCTAGGTTTTTCTCTCTCCTCTTTCACTTTCATTAAGAGGTTCTTTAGTTCCTCTTCACTTTCTGCCATTAGAGTGGTGTCATCTGCATATCAGAGGTTATTGATATTTTTCCCAGCAATTTTGATTCCACGTTTTGATTCATCCAGCCCAGCATTCTGCACGATGTATTCTGCATCAAAGTTCAATAAGCAGGGTGACAATATATAGCCTTGATGTACTACTTTCTCAATTTTGAACCAGTCCGTTTCCATGTCTGGTTCTAACTGTAGCTCCTTGACCTGCATACAGATTTCTCAGGAGACAGGTAAGATGGTCTGGTATTCCCATCTCTTGAAGAATTTTCCAGTTTGTTGTGATCCACATAGTGAGAAGTTTTAGCATAGTCAATGAAGCAGAAGTGGATGTTTCTCTGGCATTCTCTTGCTTTTTCTATGATCCAGTGGATGTTGGCAATTTGATTTCTGGTTCCTCTGCCTTTTCTAAATTCAGCTTGAACATCTGGAAGTTCACAGTCCATGTACTGTTGAAGTCTGGCTTGGAGAATTTTGAGCATTAATTTGCTAGCTGTGAGATGAGTGCAGCTGTGCAGTAGTTTGCACATTCTTTAGCATTGCCTTTCTTTGGGATTAGAATGAAAACTGACCTTTTCCAGTCCCTTGACCACTGCTGAGTTTTCCAAATTTGCTGGCATATAGAGTGTAGCACTTTAACAGCATCATTTTTTAGGATTTGAAATAGTTAAACTGGAATTTCATCACCTCCACTAGCTTTGTTCATAGTGATGCCTCCTAAGGTCCACTCAACTTCATACTTCAGGATGTCTGGCTCTAGGTGAGTGATCACTCTATTGTGGTTATCCAGGTTATTAAGATATTTTTGTGTAGTTCTTCTCTGTACTCTTGCCACCTCTGCTTAATCTCTCCTGTTTCTGTTAGTTCCTTGCCATTTCTGTCCTTTATTGTGACCATTCTTGCATGAAATGTTCCCTTGGTATCTCCAACTTTCTTGAAGAGATCTCTAGTCTTTCACATTCTGTTTTCCTCTATTTCTTTGCATTGTTCACTTAAACCTTTCTTATCTCTCCTTGCTATTCTTTGGAACTACACATTCAGATGGGTGTATCTTTCCTTTTCTCCTTTGCCTTTCACTTCACTTCTTTTCTCAGCACTTCACTTCTTTTCTCAGCTATATGTAAGGCCTCCTCAGATAGCCACTTTGCCTTCTTGTCTTTCTTTTTCTTTGGGATGGGTTTGGTCACCGCCTTCTGCACAATATTACAAACTTCCATTCATAGTTCTTCAGGCACGTTGTCTACCAGATCTAATCCCTTGAATCTATTCATCACCTCCACTGTATGATCATAAAGGATCTGATTTAGGTCATACCTAAATGGTCCAGTGGGTTTCTACACTTTCTTCAATTTAAGCCTGAATTTTGCAATAAGGAGCTCATGATCAGTGGCACTAGTGGTAAAGAACCCACCTGCCAGTGCAGGAGATGTAAGAGACATGGAGTTGATCCCTGGGTGGGGAAGATCTCCTGAAGGAGGGCATGGTAACCCACTCCAGTATTCTTGCCTGGAGAATCCCATGGACAGAAGAGCCTGGCGGGCTACAGTTCATAGGGTCGCAAAGAGTTGGACAGGACTGAAGCGACTTAGCATACAGGCACTATCTGAACCACAGCCAGCTCCCGCTCTTGCTTTTGTTGACTGTACAGAGCTTTTCTATTTTTGGCTATGAAAAATACAATCAATCTGATTTCAATATTGACCATCTGGTGATGTCCATATGTAGAGTCGTCTTCTGTGTTGTTGGAAAACGGTGTCTGCCATAACCAGTGCATTCTCTTGGCAAAACTCTATTAGCCTTTGCCCTGCTTCATTCCGTACTCCAACGTCAAACTTTCCTGTTACTTCAGGTATCTCTTGAAGAACTCTTACTTTTGCTTTCCAATCCCTATGATGAAAAGGATATCTTTTTTTTTTCTTTGGTATTAGTTC
Organism: Nanger dama; assembly: GCA_917880005.1. Taxonomy (NCBI): domain Eukaryota; kingdom Metazoa; phylum Chordata; class Mammalia; order Artiodactyla; family Bovidae; genus Nanger; species Nanger dama. The sequence continues at coordinate 10,333,386 of CAKJTW010000063.1, read as the reverse complement.
TAGAAGGTCTTGTAGGTGTTCATAAACTGTTCAGCTTCTTCGGCATTAGTGGTTGGGACATTGACTTGGATTATTGTAATGTTGAATGGTTTGCTTTGGAAATGAATTGAGATCATTCTGTCATTTTTCAGAGAACTGCATTTTGAAGTCTTTTGTTGACTATGAGGGCTACTCCATTTCTTCTTCTGGCAAGGGATTCTTGCCCACAATTGTAGATATAATAGTCATCTGAATTAAATTCATCCATTCCTATCCATGTTAGTTCACTGATTCCTAAAATGTCAATGAACAACAAGTATAAAAAATTATAGTAAAGTTAAATAGAGATGCTCAACATCACTCATTATCAGAAAAATGCAAATCAAGACCACAATGAGGTACCATTTCACACCAGTCAGAATGGCTGCAATCCAAAAGTCTACAAGCAATAAATGCTGGAGAGGATGTGGAGAAAAGGGAACCCTCTTACACTGCTGGTGGGAATGCAAACTAGTACAGCCACTATGGAAAACAGTGTGGAGGGTCCTTAAAAATTGCAAATAGAACTGCCTTATGACCCAGCAATCCCACTGCTGGGCATACACACCGAGGAAACCAGAATTGAAAGAGACACATGTACCCCAATGTTCATTGCAGCACTGTTTATAATAGCCAGGACATGGAAACAACCTAGATGTCCATCAGCAGATGAATGGATAAGAAAGCTGTGGTACATATACACAATGGAGTATTACTCAGTCCTTAAAAAGAATAAATTTGACTCAGTTCTACCGATTATACAGAGTGAAGTAAGCCAGAAAGGAAAACACCAATACAGTATACTGACACATATATATGGAATTTAGAAAGATAGTAATGATGACCCTCTATGTGAGACAACAAAAGAGACACAGAGGTATAGACAGACTTTTGGACTCTGAGGGAGAGGGAGAGGGTGGGATGATTTGGGAGAATGGCATTGAAACATGTATACTATCATGTAAGAAACGAAGTGCCAGTCTATGTTCAATACAGGATACAGGATGCATGGGGCTGGTGCACAGGATGATCCAGGGAGATAATATGGGGTGGGAGGTGGGGAGGGGGCTTTGGCATTGGGAGATCGTGTACACCTGTGGCTGAATCATGTCAATGTATGGCAAAACAAATACAGTATTGTAATGTAGAATAAAGTATTAAAAAAATAAAATTTTTAAAAATTTTTAAAAATTTTTAAAAATGAAATGAGAAAAAAAAAGAATGATTTGACTGAGAGTAATAGCATGGAAAGTGTTCTTAAAGTTTTGGTAATATAATGGAATTGTAATGATAAATTCCAAGCAGTTAAATATAAAAGCAAAGTAAAACCAGTTTTACTTTAAAATATGCATTACATTCTTTGAAGGAAGACTTAAAGACACATGTGAAAAATGTTAACAATTGTCATGTTTCAGAGGAAGGATTACAGGTGATTTTTAGCTTCTTTATTTTTAATTTTTCTAAAATGAATGCCTTATCTTTGTTCAGAGATAAAAGTTTTTAAGGTATTTTAAAATCAAAGTGATGGGCTTACTTATCACCAAAGTCTCTTTCAGTTGGCACATTGTGTGACCCATCGGTTCATTCAGAATATTGAGCATCTACTGCATACCAGCCTCCCTGCTGGGCAATGGGGAGATGTTAAAGGCAAGTAAAGACACTGCAGTTTACAGCTCACAATCAAGAAGGGAATCAGACACAATTTATTCCCTTTTAAAACCCCAGTCTCTGCTCATGGCCCCAAACACAGTGGGGGCCTGTTTGATGTTTGTTGAGCAAATGTTGGCTGTAATCACCTAGCTCAAAATCGAAGCAGAACAGGATAGCTGAGACTAGGAGATATAAGAGCAAGGTCCAGAAGGGAAAGAAGGCTACAGAGGGGAGGGACGTACAGATGAGGTGTGGGGATGTGGGGAAGCGGGTAGAAGGTCCAACTTGACTGTTTCTGTGTATTGGACATAGACAGAACTAGAGAGACCCACTAGTTCCCCATCTCAACAAGGATTCTCTTTGCCTGACTCTCAGGAGTACCCAAGGTGAGCATAAAACCCCTGATTCCCAGAGGATCTCCAGAAATCAGGCCTCTCCCTCTATAAGTAACCCCTCAGGTCAGCATCCTTCACCTGCAGGAAGGAAACTGGTGTCTCCCAGGTTTTCTTTCCATCTTAGCAAGAGTTTCATAGACAAATTCAGACTGGCCTCTGTGCGGAGGACCCTCCTCTGTACGGGTGCCTCATGAGGCTTCAGGTGGCCGCCCCTGGAAGGAGGGGAAGACCCACACCCCTTAATTAACAACCTGAGACAAATTGGAAGCAGCTGTGAATAATTAGACAATTTAAGTGCTGTGAAAGAGGAATAATTTCTGAAGCCTTTGTAATAAATCTTATGCTGTCTCAGGCCCCACACTGGACTTGAACCTTTTTTTTTTTCCCAAGGGTGAGTTAGCACATTACTCATAAAAGAAACAGTATCCCTTTTGTTTGGCCTGGGTCTGTTTAATAACAGAAGAGCCTATCGCAATTACGGGGCAGCTAAGTGACAAAGCAAGTGCCGCTGTCTGAAGGGGCCTGCACACTCCATGGTGAGATGGGCAGCAGCTCTCTACCCAGCTGTCTTGTCCAGCGTGGCTTGATTTCCACTCCAAACGATCTTCATTTTCAATTGGCTCCAGATTTTGGAGTTTACCATGAAAATGATAGAGTATGGTATTCACATAAAACAAGACAGATCTTGGGTCCATGAATGTTTTAACTTCTACAGGATCCTGAGTTTGTTTTACCCCACCATATTTCAAAAGAGAGAGGAAAAAGCCTCATAATTAAAGAGCAGAAATGAATAGAGGTGGCCCCTAGATCAATCCGTGGGGCTTCCCTGGTGGCTCAGATGGTAAAGATTCTGCCTGCAATGCAGGAGACCCAGGTTCGATCCCTGGATCAGAAGATTCTCTGGAGAAGGAAATGCCTATCCACTTCAGTATTCTTGCCTGGAGAATTCCATGGACAGAGGAGCCTGGAGGGCTACAGCCCCGTGGGGTTGCAAAGAGTCGGACATGACTGAGCTACTAACACACAACAGACCAATCCCCTTAGAGAGGAGAATTAAGACACACAGAGAAGTGATGTGGCCAAAGTTGTTGAAGTTGCAGCAGAAGCAGATCTAGAATCCGTCCACTTTGGATTCTGCACAGCAGTTCCAAGATGATTAAATAATCAAAGTCACTTGTTGCTGTCATTCAGTTGCTCAGTTCAGTTCAGTCGCTCAGTGTGTCCAACTCTTTGCGACCCCATGAATCACAGCACGCCAGGCCTCCCTGTCCATCACCAACTCCCGGAGTTCACCCAGACTCGCATCCATTGAGTCAGTGATGCCATCCAGCCATCTCATCCTCGGTCGTCCCCTTCTCCTCCTGCCCCCAACCCCTCCTAGCATCAAAGCTTTTCCAATGAGTCAACTCTTCTCATGAGGTGGCCAAAGTACTGGAATTTCAGCTTTAGCATCATTCCTTCCAAAGAAATCCCAGGGTTGATCTCCTTCAGAATGGACTGGTTGGATCTCCTTGCAGTCCAAGGGACTCTCAAGAGTCTTCTCCAACACCACAGTTCAAAAGCATCCATTCTTGGTGCTCAGCCTTCTTCGTCCAACTCTCACATCCATACATGACCACAGGAAAAACCATAGCCTTGACTAGACGGACCTTAGTCGGCAAAGTAATGTCTCTGCTTTTTAATACTCTGCTAGGTTTATCATAACTTTTCTTCCAAGGAACAAATGCCTTTTAATTTCATGGCTGCAGTCATCATCTGCAGTGATTTGGGAGCCCAAGGAAATAAAGTCTGTCACTGTTTCCATTGTTTCCCCATCTATTTGCCATGAAGTGATGGGACCGGATACCATGATCTTAGTTTTCTGACTATTGAGTTTGAAGCCAGTTTTTTCACTTTCCTCTTTCACTTTCATCAAGAGACTCTTTAGCTGCTCTTCTCTAAGTCACTTAGAGTTCCTTTAAAAGGAATGTATAACAGCTATATGAGCACACTGTAAAGATTCAGATTATGGAATTTGGAGGCAATCTTGGGTTACAATCCCAGCTCTGCCCCTTCCTAAATGTGATCTTGGGCAAGTCACTTCACCTCTTTAGGTCTCAGTTTACTCATCTGTGAAATGGGTATGAAATATTGAGTCTGTTATGAGGATTGATGGGATAACATCTCACTAAATACAACTGCTTCATCAGCGTTGGTACCCACTCAGCTGATCATGGCTGGGGAAAGGCATGCACTTGGGCTCTCTTTGAGCTCATGATCCAAACCTCAGGTGGTATCTTCAGGCCACCCATTTTTCCTAGATCATTCTATTCCTCTCCTTGTCTCAAACTGCCACACCCCCTCTTCTCTGCTTGATTTCAGCTGATGACCTTCCATTTATTTTATTTCACTAAAACAAACTTGAAGCAATCAATCAGAGGAGAACTTTTAAATGGTCCTCCCTGAAATGAGGGGCTTCTGGTAGCTCAGCTGGTAAAGAATCCACCTGCCATGCAGAAAACCCTGGTTCGATTCCTGGATTGAGAAGATCTGCTGGAGAAGGGATAGGCTGCCTACTGCAGTATTCATGGGCTTCCCTGGTGGTTCAGTTGGTAAAGAATCCGCCTGCAATGCAGGAGATTTGGTTTCATTTCCTGGGTTGGGAAGATCTCCTGGAGAAGGGAAAGGCTACCCACTCCAGTATTCTGGCCTGGAGAATATATTCTGGACTGTGTTCTGGACTGTATAGTCAATGGGGTCGCAAAGAGTCAGACAGGACTGAGAGACTTTCACTTTCACTTTCCATGAAATCAACCAATCTACTCATACTCATATACTCTGCTTTTTCTCCTGTTAAAAAGGTGAAGGCACACAGTCTAAAGGATTTCTTCACCTTCTACTGGATCAAAGCTCAGAGAAGCTAAGTTATTTGCCCAAGGTTAATAGTAGAGCTAAAATTTTTATCTTGAACCTAATAGAGAAGCTCTAGGAAACCTTTTCCTTAGCACCCAACAAGGAGACTGGCATAGCACATATGCTAAATAAATGTCTGTGATGAATAATAAATGAATGAGCGATCTCTGGATTTCAATGGACTTTCCATGACTCCAGTGATTTGCCAGCTATAACTCCCCAGCTCTCTCTCCCAAGAGAGAGGCCTCAGGTATTTGTAAGATGATAGAAGAATGAAATCTCTTGCATAAATGGCAGGGGAAGTTTGCCACATGTCCACAACCCTGCAGAGGGAAAAATTTACCTTCTAGAATTTGGTGACTTAGATGAATTTTATGTTCCTCATAAAGGACACATTAACACAAAAACTATGAAAAGCTGTGACAAAACTAGACAGCACATTAAAAAGCAGAGACATCACTTTGCCTACAGAGATCCATATAGTCAAAGCTATGATTTTTCCAGGAGTCATGTGAGTTGTACCATAAAGAAGGCTAAGCACTGAAGAACTGATGCCTTTGAATTGTGGTGCTGGAGAAGACTCTTGAGAGTCCATTGGACGAACTGAGATCAAACCAGTCAATACTAAAGGAAATCGACCCCAAACATTCATTGGAAGGACTGATGCTGAAGCTGAAGCTCCAATACAAGCCATGTGATGCAAAGAGCCAACTCACCGGAAAAGAGCCTGATGGTGGGAAAGATTGAGGGCAGGAGGAGAAGGGAGCAACAGAGGGTGAGATGATTGGATGGCATCGCCAACCCAAAGGACATGAGTTTTAACAAACTCCAGGAGATAGTGAAGGATGGGGAAGTCTGGTGTGATGTAGTCCATGGGGTAGCAAAGAGTCAGACATGACTTAGCAACTGAACAACAACAAACACCACAAAAACTAACACAGGCCAAACGAAACTTGCAAAGACCATTTGTAGAGACAGTTCATAATCCAATGGGCATAGAATTTCCACAGGAAACAATTCCCATGAGAGATGAATCTACAATCAAAAATTACAAACCATGTATGACTTCCCTGGTGGTCCAGAGGTTAAGACTCAGCATTCCACTGCAGGCAGCACGGGTTCGTAATACTTACAAAATGGATTTGATGTGTCCGTTAAATATATAATTATCATCATTTTAATAGTTGTTTATGTACTCAAAATATCTCTTACACCACCAATGGTATATCAACCAAGCGATAGAAAATATTAGCCTAGAGCAATTCCCCCTTTGTTTCAAATCCAGGGAAGTAAATCTTTACCAGAGGTCAAAGAGCAAGTTCAGGACAGAGCTGAGCTTGAACCCGGATGCCAGCCTCTCAGGCCAAGGGTTGAGCCCTGGGCTTTGCATGACATTGCCACCGTTCACACCACCTTTACATAACTTTTAAATCTGTCTGCAAAAGTCAGAAATTCTTTATGCTTTTTCCAAAGTAAACATATAAATGGTTTTAAAAGAGAGGGAGTTGTTTCCACCAGACATTTATTACCACTCTGTAAATTAAACCCATATTTATGCATGCTGATGAGCAGCAGTCCTCCAGTGGAGAAGCAAGTCTATGTGGAACGTATTAAGGTCACAGTTAATTGAGGAGCTCAAAGGGCTTCATTAATGGGAAGTCATTTCTAACACTTGGAAAGAAATTAAATTAAAGGGAGAGGGATTTGTTTCATAACTAAAATATTCCTAGTCTATGGGTAAATGGTTTGGAGAGTGTTCCCATATTCCTCACCTGGTTCTCCCTCAAGCTAACATCTTACAAAACCATAGTGCAATGATCAAAACCCCGGAAGTTAACATTAGTCAACTCTCAGCTGAACTGAAGACCTTATGCAAATTTCACCGGTTTCCCCATCATACCCTTTTTTCTGTTGCAAGATCCTGACCAGACCCTGACTCAAGATTCTCTCGAGTCTCCTGCGAGTCTCTAGCCATTTCTTCAAAAGTGACGCTTTTTCAAAAGTATAAATGTGTGATTTTGTCAAGTGGATAAGGTGAGAGTCTTGACAGATCCAATGCTCTAGGGCAAGAAACTGAATTGATGGGTCAAAGTTTATAGGCAAGGAAAGGCCATGTCTCTGCCTCCAGGGTCTTCATAGGTCCCACTGGCTGGCGCCACCCCTTCCACAATGAAGCCTCACCTGAACTGTGTCCCATCCCACCATGGATGGAAGTCAGTAGATGGGAGTCCCATGAACACTTTGTCCAAGAGTGGTGTCTTTGTAACAGCTTTTAAGACAATATGTTGAGATGATGATTGTTAAGACTGATTTTTTTTAAGTAGCAGAGGAGATAATATGAAACAGGACACTGAGCCGCACATAGACACATGCCATCGAGGGGAGCCCCTTTCGCTGTGCTGTGTCCCTGAAACCAGCCGTACAGACACGTTGCCTTCAGGCCATCAAGACCTCCTCCTTCTCCAGCTCCATCCCACTGTTTAGAATGGAGTTTGTCTCCATTTGCGGACATCAAGTTTTCCCTTTCCTCCCCATATCCGTACTCACTTCTCAGAGGATCAAGGGATTGAGAACTGCACAGCCCCCAGCCCCCAGTCTGGTAGCAGACAGCAGAGCCTAGTAAACCAGTGTGTGGAATCTGAGCCATACCGGCCTGGGTTGGAGGTCTGTCTGCTGAACGGAGTTTCCGAACCATAGGATCCAGTTTTCTCATCTATTAAATTGGATGATCAATGCTAGCTCTACAGTGTAATTGCAGTGCAACTAAATAAGACCATATACGGAAGGGCTTCCCAGGTGGCTCAAGTGGTGATGAATCCTCTTGCCACTGTGGGAGACTCAGGTTCGATCCCTGAGTTGGGAAGATTCCCTGGAGGAAGAAATGACAACCCACTCCAGTATTCTTGCCTGGCTAATCCCAAGGGCAGAGGAGCCTGGCGGGCTACAGTCCAAGGGGTCACAGAGAGTCAGACGTGACCAAGCACGTCCCTTCCATATTTGTAAAGCGCTGGACCAGGCACAGGTCAACAGGTCAGGTCAACACACCTGAGGCAGGTTACGCCGAGGAGGACTCACCCAGATGCTTCTTCCCCTCTCTTATTTCTCACCAAACGGTGAGTTTCCTGCCCCCCGCCCCCCAGTCCCCCACCCCAGCCCACATCAAACCATATACAAAGGTCCAGAGACCTCTGGCTAGAAAGCCATTCGAAGATTCTCTGAGGCATCATCATGCAGTGGGCAGACCCTGCCTTCTCAGAGACTAGAAGGATCTGGGCTCTGCAGGGTCAGGAGTCAGGGGAGAGCGGGCAACTTCTGCTGCAGTTCAGGGAGCAAAGAGAGGGGCTTGAAGGAGACCCTGACCTCCACTACTGTCACCCCATGAAGAGAGAACAGCATGCTGACTGAGGTGGGCAGACATGACCAGTGGGGACTATCCCTCTGAGCTGGGAGGCAGTGGGGACCCATATTAGGTATTATCATATCAGCAGCCCATCATCACTTTCTGGAGGTCATATAAGAATTTGGACACTTAAAACTGCAAAAACAGGACTTTCTGGTGGTCCCGTGGTGAAGAATCTGCCTGCCAATGCAGGGGACATGGGTTCGATCCCTGAAATATTCCACAGGCTGCAGAGCAACCAAGCCCGCGTGCCACACGTACTGAAGCACAGCCAAAAATTAAATACATAAATAAATACAAATTTTTATAAACTGTAAAAACCTCTAGAGAACAGAAGGACTGTTCTGCTGGATCCCCGAAGCAGTGCAGCAGAACCCCCGGAGGCCTCCTTGCGGCACAGCCTGCTGGCCCCACCCTGAGTTTCTGACTCTGGAGGTCTGGCTGGAGCCCAGGAATTTGCATTTCTAATAAACTACCTGGTGATGCCTTCTCTGCAAGTCTAGGGAACACACTTTGAGAACTAGTGCCCTAGAAGAATCCCTTTAAACCAGCAGTTTTTCTCCTGCTCATTAAAATCATTGAGGATGTCTTAAAAAAAAAAAAATCCATGCCTGGACCTCCACCCCCAAAGATTCAGATTTTAAGAGTCTGTTTTAAAAACATCTCCCCAGGTGATTCTAATGTGACTCTAAGAGTTGAGAACCACTGTGACAAGGTCCTCAGGTTCGATCCCTGGGTCAGGAAGATCCCCTGGAGGAAGGCATGGCAACCAGTCCAGTATCCTTGTGTGGAGAATCTCATGGGCAGAGGAGCCTGGCGGGCTATGATCCATAGGGTCGCCAGGAGTCGCATACAGCTGAAGCGATTTAGCATGCACACATGATAAGGTAACCAATCAGTGCATGCTTCCTGGGTTTTCTTTGTCTAAAGAGATTTAGTCCAAAACCTTTCTTCTTCCTCATATTCCATAGCAGTTTGGAGTTGGTGGCAGCTTTCTTCCCGTGACTCTGTGATCTAAGGAAGTATTGATGTCACTGGAAGTATCCCAATGCTTCCTGGCAGTTCTCTGATGAGAGTTTTCTCCAGGTCCACAGCGGGAAAGGGCAGAAAACTCAGGATGCTAAGGGCTCCAAGGGGCCTGGGGAAACATACACACAGCTGTGCTAGGAGGAGGCCATCGGCCCCTCACAAGCGAAGGGGAAAGGAGGCCAAGCCTTCCCTGGCATTAAGGTGGTGAAATTCCAGAAGTGACCTTCTCCAGGTCAAGCGGCAGACCCAGGGGGCAGCAAATTCAGGGCTAGAACGTTGTTGGCCTACGATGGTTTCCTGGGGCTGTTGTAACGCATTATCACAAACTTGGCATCTTAAAACAGCAGACATAAATTCTTACTTCTGGAGGCCAGAAGCTCAAAATCAAGGTGTCAGCAGGGCCCCACTCCCTCGGAAGGAGCTAGAGAGAGAGAGAATCCTTTCCTGTCTTTTCCAGCATCTGGTGGCTCCAGCGTTCCTTGGCTTGTGGCCACCTGACTCCAGTCTCAGCCTCTGTGACCACATGGCCTTCTCTGTGTCTCTGTTTCCTCTTCCATTATGAGGACAGTTTTCATTGGCTTCCCAGCCAGCTCAGTGGCAAAGAATCTGCCTGCAATGCAGGAGACCCGGGTTTAATCCCTAGATCAGGAAGATTCCCCTGGAAAAGGAAATGGCAACCCACTCCAGTATTTTTCCCTGGAAAGTCCCATGGAAAGAAGAGCCTGGCGGGCTACAGTCATGGGGTCACAAAATAGAGGGACACACCTTAGTAACTAAACAGTAGGGTAATCCAAGGATGATCTCAAGGTACATAGCTTAATTCCAAAGACTCTTTTTCCAAATAATGGCATGTTCACAGGGCCCAGATATTAAGACCTGGACATATATTTGGGGGCCACCCTTCAGCCCATAGCAGCCTTTCTGCCCACAGACTTGACGGGGAAAGGATCTGGTCTATATTTCCTTGAGATTCCTTACTCTCAGCCAGATGTGGAAGAGAGTTTTTGCACTCCAGATTTCACAGTCAGGAACTGCCTTGTTTTAGGAGCTGAGAGAATAAAGATGAGAGCGGAGGAGGGGAGGAGGGCAGAGGGAACTCGACAAGAAGGAACCTGGAGCGCCAGCCATCCCAGGGTTAATTCCCGAAGAGCCCTGGGTGGCCAGTTAACACGAAGGAGGCTGTGTCCCTATCAAGTCAGGCTGTGTCACCTGTGGGCCAGCGGCCCCCTCCACGCACTGGGCATCGCATCAATCCGTGAGACTGAGTCTTGTCATTGCCTGCTCTCCCGCCTTCCCCTCCCCGGGCTGAGTGTGTCTCTCCTTTCCTCATGTCCCCAGAGTCCTAGACACGGGGAGGAGGGAGGGAGCCTTGCAGGAAAGCAAGGGGCTCCAGAAATTGGACTCAGCTAAAAGGCTGAATATAAAACACATCAAGTCATCAGATAGAAATGTCTCATGAGTTTCAGTAAGATTCTTGAGGCAGGAAGAGAGAAGAATCACTCCTGTGCTTTTGCCTGGTAGCATTCAATTGATGGGCTTCCCAAGAGGTGCTGGTGGTAAAGAACACACCTGCCAATGCAGGAGATGCAAGAGATGGGGGTTCGATGCCTGCGTTGGGAAGTTCCGCTGGAGGAGGAAATGGCAATCCACCCCAGTACTCTTGCCTGGAAAATCCCATGGACAGAAGAGCCTAGTGACTATAGTCCATAGTCTGAAAGAGTTGGACACGACTGAAGCAGCTGAGCACACATGTACTCTGTGACCCCAATAGTGATGATGTAGACTTAGTCCACAGGGTTGGCTTTATCTGTGAAGGAAACCATGGAAAATACTTAATTTACACACTACCGGGTAATTTCTTCTTTTTGTAAGTTACATTTATTTATTTTTAATCGAAGGATAATTGCTTTACAGTATTGTGTTGATTTCTGCCAAACACCAACATAAACCAGCAATAAATACCCACATGTCCCCTCCCTCTTGAAATCCCTCCCACCTCCCCGTTCCATCCCACCCCTCTAGGTTGTTACAGAGCCTGGATTTGAGTTTCCCGAGTCATACAGCAAACTGCCACTGGCTATCTATTTTGCGTATAGTAATGTAAGTTTCCATGTTACTCTCTCCATACATCCCACCCTCACCTTCCTCTCTGCCCCCCCACCTTTTCTTTAAATAAGCAAACGATGCCCTACAAAATCTAGCCTGCAGTCAGGTAAATTGATGACCACGGAAAGCCATGAAAATGCCATTTCCGTAAATGCTTAAGTCACAGGGTTTGACATTTGGAGCCCGTGTTGGACAGAAATGTCCCAGGACCAGCCCTGACCGAGGTCAGCATGGGGCTGGAGCTGGCGGGGCAGAGCTCACAGCTTCCATGAAGCTCCTGGGGCTGGAGCACCTTCCTGACGCTGGTCTCCAGCAAAGGAAGATCTGAGGAGCCACCGCGGGGCTGCCATGCTCGTCACATAAACAGGGGCCTTCCTGTAAGCAGAAAAGAAAGCATGAGTCAAGGCTCGTGAGGATGGATGTGCAAGATGAGTTCCCTCAACTGGATCACCTGGGGAGTAGGCGGTTAGGTGGGAGAAGTAACAGGAGGCCAGGCCAGCGCACTGGGATTTTATGCTAAGGGCAGTAAGGAGTGGAGTGATGTAATCAGATGGATGCTTTAGAAAGATTATGCTACATATGATGTAGACGCAATAAAAATGAATACATTTGATTTTGTGTGCGAAAAGAAACTTTGGGTAAAAGATTTAAATTTCTGCATGGATGAAAGCATGGATAAAGTCCAAAGACAAACCAGACAGTGGAAAAAAAATCTTTGCATGTCATATTACAGAGAAAAGGTTGAGTTCCTTAATTTCTGAAGAGCTGCACACATCCGTAACCAAAAGACTCAATTCTGCAAAAGAAATGAATGCACCACTCATAAAAAAGAAATAAAAATGGGTTTTAAACATGTTAAAAGTTGGTCAAACTCATTCTTAGTAAAGGGAATGCAAATAAAAGTACAGGATTCCATTTTATCCACTAAGTTTTAAAATTTAAATATTAAAAACATACTTCTGTATATGTAGGTTGGAAGAGAGCAGTTATCTCCACCTTTAGGGAGAAAAATTGTCAATGGTGATTCAGAGTTAAATGCAGATATTCTTAACCCAACCACTTATCCACTTCTAGGAACTTGTTCTGTGGTTACATGCATGTATATACGGATTTTCACTGGCAACAGGAAAAGTCTGGAATGACAGAGAAGCCCATTAACAACTGAATAGTGGTTGAGAACATAGTTTTGGGCTGAAAGTGTCCTGCAAAATGTATGCTGAAGTCCTGACCCCAGCACCTAATTTGGAAATAGAGTCACTGCAGTGTAATTAGCTAAGATGAAGTGGAATAGGGTGGGCCCAGAGTCTAATAATTCTGGCGTCCTTATAGGAAGAAGCGAAGCATAGAAAGGAGAACGCCACTGAAGGCAGAGAGGCCCAGGGAGGGGAAGCCATGTAAGAGTGGAGGCAGAGGCTGCAGGGAAGCAGGTGCAAAGCCAGGGAAAACCAGGAAGCATCAGCCGCCACCAGACGCTTGGGGACAGGCATGGAACGGATTCTATCCAGAGGCTCAGAGGAAGCGTGGCCCCACGGACACCTTGGTTTTGGACTTCCAGCCTCCAGAGAGAATAACTTCTACTGTTTCAGTCACAAGTCTGTGGCAGTTTGTTACAGCAGCTTTAGAAAACGAAGGCAGACACGCACTCTGGAGCTGGACCGCCTGGGTAGCGTGCCTGCTCGGCCACTGGCCAGGCTTAGTTTCTCAGCTTCTCTGAGCCTCTATTTTCTCATCTCTAAAATGGAAATAACAAAGCACCATATCTCTAGGATCGCTTTTACATTAAATAAATTCATGCCTAAACTCTTTAGCAGAACCTGGCGCATAGAATACCACTGTATCGGTGTTTACTAAATATAAATAGATATATTTTTCCATAAGATAGAGCAGCTGTACTGTTTACAATTGCCAGGACATGGATGTACATGTACATTGGCAGACAGGTGGATGAGAAAGCTGCGGTAGATGTACACGATGGAGTATTACTCAGCTGTTGAAAAGAATGCATTTGAATCAGTTCTAATGAGATGGATGAAACTGGAGCCTATTATACAGAGTGAAGTAAGTCAGAAGGAAAAACACCAATACAGTATATGAACGCATATATATGGAATTTAGAAAGATGGTAATGATGACCCTATATGTGAGACAGCAAAAGAGACACAGATGTGAAGTACAGACTTTTGGACTCTGTGGGAGAAGGCGAAGGTGGGATGATTTGAGAGAATAGCACTGAAACATGTTTCTTCTCATATGTGAAAAAGATCGCCAGTCCCGGGTTCAAGGCATGAGACAGGGTGCTCAGGGCCAGTGCACTGGGATGACCCTGAGGGATGGGATGGGGAGGGAAGAGGGGTAGGGGCGGTGTTCAGGATGGGGAACACATGTACACCCATGGCTGATTCATGTCAATGTATGGCAAAAACCACTACAATATGGTAAAGTAATTGGCCTCCAATTAAAATAAATAAATAAATTTTTTTAAAAACATAAAGCAGCTGTGTAAAGAAACTACTATGGAGGCCTTCAGATAATGTGTGGATCTAATACACTGAAACGGAGTGATGTCTAAGATACACTAAGGAGGAAAAAGCATTACAGGGCAGAGTGCCATACTGGATTCGTTTCTTTTGCCTTAGCCTTCATATTCTATTGCTTTTGCTACAAGTTAAGAATGTTGCCTATAGCCTGAAATATACATGATAACCCATTCTCAAGGCTCTGGTCTTTAAAGATATAAATAACACTTTTCCATTCGGCCAAAAAAAAGTTGCAGAACATAGATTCAGCTCAGTACAGTTGCTCAGTCGTGTCCGACTCTTTGCGACCCCATGAATCACAGCACGCCAGGCCTCCCTGTCCATCACCAACTCCCCGGAGTTCATTCAGACTCGCGTCCATCGACTCAGTGATGCCATCCAGCCATCTCATCCTCGGTCGTCCCCTTCTCCTCCTGCCCCCAATCCCTCCCAGCATCAGAGTCTTTTCCAATGAATCAACTCTTCCCATGAGGTGGCCAAAGTACTGGAGTTTCAGCTTCAGCATCATTCCTTCCAAAGAAATCCCAGGGTTGATCTCCTTCAGAATGGACTGGTTGGATCTCCTTGCAGTCCAAGGGACTCTCAAGAGTCTTCTCCCAACACCACAGTTCAAAAGCATCCATTCTTCAGCACTCAGCCTTCTTCACAGTCCAACTCTCACATCCATACATGACCACAGGAAAAACCATAGCCTTGACTAGATGGACCTTAGTTGGCAAAGTAATGTCTCTGCTTTTGAATATGCTATCTAGGTTGGTCATAACTTTTCTTCCAAGGAGTAAGCATCTTTTAATTTCATGGCTGCAATCACCATCTGCAGTGATTTTGGGGCCCCCAAAATAAAGTCTGACACTGTTTCCACTGTTTCCCCATCTATTTCCCATGAAGTGATGGGACTGGATGCTATAATCTTTGTTTTCTGAATGTTGAGTTTTAAGCCAACTTTTTCACTCTCCTCTTTCACCTTCATCAAGAGGCCCTTTAGCTCCTCTTCACTTTCTGCCATAAGGGTGGTGTCATCTGCATATCTGAGGTTATTGATATTTCTCCTGGCAATCTTGATTCCAGCTTGTGTTTCTTCCAGTCCAACATTTCTCATGATGTACTCTGCATGGAAGTTAAATAAGCAGGGGAACATAGATTAACATTTGTTTACTTGGAGGTTTGTAGGAATATTGTGACCTGACCTAAGTGGAGAGCTGCAGGAACACAGTTTTCTGGTGTAAAAGAAGCTTGAATTCTAACTCGGGTGAGATGGTTCTCTGGGGACACTAGTCTACCATCTTCTCGGTCAGCTGGCCTTCCAAATAAAGTCATGATGCCTCACCCTAATATCTTATTTATCAATTTCCTGGCCTTATATGTGGCAAGCAGTACAAGCCTGAGGAACAAAAGCAAGGGGCAGGGCAATACGTAATAAGACACTGCCGTGGAGGCAGAGACAGGCGAGGACAGGGGTTCTCTATCGCCTGCACTGACTGTCTTTGGAGGGAACTGCTAACTCTGGGGGTCTCTGGGGGCACCTGTGGGGCCTGGGGACACGGTACCTAGTTTTTTCCTCACGCCTCATACTCTTTGAATTTTGAATCTTATGATCTATCACCTTTTTATAAATTGAATCCAAAATTTCAAAGAAAAAGACCAGGCTGTCCACATTGGGAGGCTGGGTGGGGTTGCTGAGGTCAGAGCTCAGCGACTGATTAGGACTCAATGTTGGTAGTCATGTGGGAGATGATTTGAATCTGGGCAGTGGGTGGGGAGAGAGAAGCAGGAATGTGGAAGCATATGCAGAGATGCTGAGAAGATGGGCCCACAAAGATGTGAGGGAGAGGGAGACCTCATGATGGCTCTGAGAAATCTGGCCTGAACCATAAGTGGATGGGTAAGCCATCTGCTGAGATGGAGAACAAGAGAGGAAGGCTAGCTGACTTTTGGGACCTAAAGCCAGAGATGGACAATGGGGAGAGTAGAAGGTATTCAGTTTGGAAAATGCCTTTTATCTCATTCTATCTTCTTTTTTAATTTAAATTTATTTATTTTAATTGGAGGCTAGTTACTTTACAATATTGTATTGATTTTGCCATACATCAACATGAATCCGCCGCGGAGTAAACATGTTCCCCATCCTGAACCCCCCTTCCCTCCTCCCTCCCCACACCATCCCTCTAGGTCATCCCAGTGCACCAGCCCCGAGCATCCTGTATCCTGCATCAAACCTGGACTGGCGATTAGTTTCTTATATGATATTATACATGTTTCAATGCCATTCTCCCAAATCATCCCACCCTCTCCCTCTCCCACAGAGTCCAAAAGACTGTTCTATACATCTGTGTCTCTTTTGCTATCTCACATATAAGGTCATCATTACCATCTTTCTAAATTCCATATATATATGTTAATATACTGTATTGGTGTTTTTTTCTTCTTACTTACTTCACTCTGTATAATAGGCTCCAGTTTCATCCACCTCATTATAACTGATTCAAATGAATTCTTTTTAATGGCTGAGTAATACTCCATCATGTATATGTACCACAGCATTCTTATCCATTCATCTGCTGGTGGGCATCTAGGTTGCTTCCATGTCCTGGCTATTATAAACAGTGCTGCGATGAACATTGGGGTACACGTGTCTCTTTCAGTTCTGGTTTCCTCTGTGTGTATGCCCAGCAGTGGGATTGCTATCTTCTTATTTCATCTGTATTCTTATTTGTTCTCCACTCCGTCTCATGAGAATGGACCCCTGTGTTTTCAGGGAAAGAATATTCAGCTCAGATAGAACCAGCCTTGTTTCCAAGCCCCACCACAGCTGTGTGAGGTTGGGCAAGTCAATATCCTTCTGAACTTCATGATTAAATAAAGTCATAGATATAGAAAGAGTAGAGGGCTACCGGAAGGGATCAACAATGAGATTGATTCCAATAATAATCATTGCCACAGAAATGATTCGTTTTTTTCCTAAGAATTTCATAAGCATACGTAAGCAGGATTATCTTTAAGTCTTCTTTGTTACAGTAAAAATAAAAGTTGGTCTCTGCTTCTGCAAAAGGAACCCTTTGGATTCTAAATAAATAGATTCTGGAATCCAGTACATGCATGCTCAGTCACTTCAGTCGTGTCCGACTCTTTGTGACCCCGAGGACCGTAACCCACCAGGCTCCTCTGTCCATGGGATTTCCCAGGCAAGAATACTGGAGTGGGTTGCCATTCCCTTCTCCAAGGGGTTGTTTGAAATAGGCAAACCCTGAGAATTCCTGGGCAAACCCTAGAGATTCCCTCAGAATCCCCAGGCAGAAGCATGTCTATGAATGAAATGCCAGGTAGACAGGCATCAGTCCTCAGACAGCAGAACCTAGGAGCTGACCCCACACAGCTGGCACTCCCTTCTGGGGGCCGCCTACATAGGGGTCACTATGAGTGACCTCTACACTCAAGAGTTCTACTGATACTGTTGCCTTGAATTCCAAGTGCAACTAACAAGACATGCCTTGTAATTCCCAGCTCATGGATGGAAACATGTAAGGTTGGAGAAGTTAAAGGATGTGTCAAGAGCCACACAATTCCACTAAAGGGCTAAAGCCAGAACTTGAACTTGGCTCTGTCTGAGTCAGTTATCCCAACCAATGTGTATGTGTGTTCTTTGTCACTCAGTCATGTCTTACTCTTTCCAACGCCAGGGACTGTAGCCCACCAGGCACCTCTGTCCATGGGCGTTCTCCAGGCAAGAATACTGGAATGGGTTGCCATGCCCTCCTCCAAGGGATCTTCCCAACCCAGGGATCAAACCCAGTTCTCCCGCATTGCAGGCGGATTCTTTACCATCTGAGCCACCAGGTGGCCACACTTTCTCCCCAGTTTGTTTCTAATATGAAACCCTCACTATATGAGCACAGGCCACACCTTTCAGGGGTGGGGGCCCAGTTCCTGGGTCCTGCTACAATATCATGGCAGTGGGGAGGGCAGGGAAACATCTGGGGTTTACCTCTCCCTGCCAGCCCCTTCTGCACACATTGGATTTAATCATCAATTTGTCTGGAATAAAGAGGCTCTGATCAGATGCTCCTGTATCCTTTGCTCTTCCTTGGAATTACATCAGCTGGTTCCCCAGTGTGTGCCCCAGTCCCTTAAGCTGCCTTCTAGGGAAGCAAGAGAGAAGGGGTTCTGTGGTTTACTGAATTTGGGGAACACAGCCTACTGTATTTCTGTTTGGGAAATTCATGAAAACGTTATTGGCTTAAGGGCTTGGAGAAGAACAGCAAGAGAAGCAACATAAAGTGAAGCAAATTAACCACATTTAAAGTGGCGTGTCTCCATCTTATGCCACTGAGGATCCCTAAAGCCAGGCTTCTGTGGAAAGCCTCACTGGCTCAAGCCATTCCCCCAGTTCCTTTCCGAGGCTCGAGGGTAGCTGGCAGGGACTCATGAGGGCTGGCGCTGGAAGTGGGGTGAAGGAACTGTCACCTGGCCAGGGCCACAGCCCTCATGTGGCAGAGGGGCTGCTGTTTCTAATCTGTAGGGTCCATGTGATCAAGAACTAAGCAGCAGGGCACAGGGGCAGAAAAGGAGCTGAGGGCCCCCTAAGGGTTCTTGGCTATTTGCAGGAACTTGGCAGAGGCTGTGAATGGACACTGCCCCATGCCGTGAGGGAGCATCACCCGGGCCCTGACACCTGGCCCAGGCTGGCCCCGGCCCTGGTGAGCCTGACCCAGAAGCTGGGCCTTGCACCGGCTCTGCCTTGCAAAAATGCCATCACCCATCAATTTGTAGCTTCATTTCATGGCCTGTATGTGTCTCTGCTCTTCAAATTCTCCTTTTAGCCAATAATATCACCAGTTACCTCATTAATCAATGAGTTAAATAAAATCTCTGACATTCATTTCATGTTTTTATTTATATTTACATTCATTTATTTATATTTAAAACATTTTAAAATATCCTTTAACATGTCCACTTTATAGTTCTAAAAATCTAAGCCATCCCCTTTTTACTTGATCTCTTTCATGAGTTCTCTTTCTTATTTCTTGACTTAAACATGCAGTGTGTACTCTTTCTTATTTAACAATGAAAAGTATTTCACGTTAAAAGATTTGGATCTGCAACCGGAAAAAAAATGACTTCCCCAAAGATAGCTTCACTCCCAGAACCTGTGACTATAATTTTATATGGCAAAAGATGTGATAAAGCTAAGGATTTTGAGAGGAGGAGCTTATCCTGGATTATCTAGCTGGGCCCTAAACACCATCATTTGTATCTTTTCAAGAGTGACACTGAGGGAGATTTAATACAGACAGAGGAGAAGGTGATGTGAAGACAGAGAGATAGGATGAAGCCTCAAGCCCCAAGATCACTGGGGCGGATGGAAGAGACGCTCCCCTGCAGCCCTCAGAGGGAGCACAGCACTGCTAACACCTTGATTTCAGACTTCTGCTCTCCAGAACGGTGAAAGAACGCATTTCTGTGTTAAGCAAAGCTGTGTTAAGCCACCAGCTTTGTGGTTCTTTGTTACAGCAGCCACAGGAAGCTAATACCTCATCTTACATATATTTGGCCATGTTGCAGAGATTTCCGAGTACTGGGTGGTCATTTAAAATATTTTCGAGGAAACAGAGGCCTTCAATTGAAGCTTTCAGTTACTCTTTGACCAAAGACATACTTAGAAGAAAATTCGGTTCCACTCTTTTAAGTGGGCTTTCTTAGTTTCTACTGCTGACGATAATTAGAGAGCTATTTTTGGTACTCTAAATTTGGCTTGTGCTTTCTCTGAATTTATCCATATTTGTATCATAGTTAAAATTTGTCATCAGTTTTTAATGTTCTGTGGGATTAGAAAAGTTGTAAGCCAGCTGGTAAGAGGTAATAGATAAATACACATATACAGGAACTTGCTGGGTGACCCAGTGGTGAAGACTCCACACTTCAAATGCAGGGGGCCTAGGTTCAATCCCTGGTCAGAGAACTAGATGCCACATGCAGTAACTCAGACTCAGTGCAGCCAAATAAGTTAAAAAAATACATACATACATGTATTGTTTGCATCATCCACATTCCTGTTTTTACCTACTCGATCTTAAAGGACTCCTTAATGCCAGATTCTCCTACTCTTATTATGTTTGTGATCATTTATCTTCATATTATTAACAGTTTTTACTTTCTAACTTTTAATGCTATGCAATTCATCCCATATGATTTTGTACTTCGTTTTCTTTTTATATTATATCAATTTTTAGCAATCAAGATTTAGCCTTTCTGAGTTTTTTGGTTTTGCTTGTTTTGCCTTGTGATTGCTTGAAAAGGGCTTTGTAAACACTTTTTCTTCAAACTTTTGAACCACTTTGTTTTACACATGCCTCATGGAAACAATACATAGCCAATTTTAGAGATGTATTTTTTCCTTTCTCCAATCTAGGAGTGAGCATGAGGTTTAATCCACTTCCATTTATGGTCATAACTGATATTTTTGTGCTTGTTTTCATGGTTTTGCTCTGTCAGATACTATTAGTGATTTATTCTTCTTTCTTTTGCTTTGATTTTTTTTTCTGATGGTTAGGAAGTTATCCATACCATTTTTGAATCATCTGGACAAACTGGAACCCACCTACATCTTCAAGAAGCCATCTCTCACTGTCACTTCCAGCTTTACTCTTGGTGTAGCCACCCTCTTACATAATCCTTCAACAAACATTTAATAAGTGCACACTATGTGCCAGGTGGGTGCTAGGCCCCAGGAATCAGAGATGAGCAAGGATGGTTTGATAAAGAGAGACACGATAAGTAAGTAGTCATCAAAAGTTGTATAAGTAATTATTCGATCAATAAGTACATAAATACAATTGCGATAACCATACAGGTACTTTCAAATTCTACTGATGTAGAGCAATTGCAAGGAAATTGACTTGCTTGAAAACCAGTTCAGCTCAGTCATTCAGTTGTGTCCAACTCTGCAACCCCATGGACTGCAGCATGCCAGGCTTCCCTGTCCATCACCGTCTCCCAGAACTTGCTCAAACTCATGTCCATCAAGTTGGTGATGCCATCCAATCTTCTCCTTCTCTGTCGTCTCCTTCTCCTCCCGCCTTCAACCTTTCCCAGCATCAGAGTCTTTTCCAGTGAGTCAGCTCTTCGCATCACGTGGCCAAAGTACTGGAGTTTCAGCTTCAGTATCAGTCCTTCCAATGAATATTCATGACTGATTTCCCTTTAGGATGGACCAGTTTGATCTCCTTGCATTCCAAGGGACTCTCAAATAGAGTCTGGGTTTCTTCTTACAATCTGGGCTGCTTCTGGGAAAGGTGAGCTGTGCATAGGCCCTCAGCAGCATTTCAGACTCTGTCCTCTGTCTGGGGAATCCATTTCTGACTGATGCCTGGCACCCTCTCCAAGCAACTAGTTGGTGCAGGGTTTCCTGCTCCTACATATTGTGCCCCTTTCAGTAGGAACCAGGAGGAAAAAAATCCCACAATCCTTACTCTTTTTAAGGAAGATGGAAAGTTTTCACTTTCAAAGAGCCCCAGAAACCAGCACAGCAACTAGCCATTGAAATAACGCCTTACCCAGTATCTTTTACTCTGCGCTGCTTCAATCCTTTGAGAAGAAGAGAGGACACTGGTGGTTAATACATCATCATAGTCCTGACTCAGTCCTTAAGTTACAAGGGAAGCCTGAGTGAGTCCCTTCACCCTCTAAGACTTGGCTTCCAAATCTTGATGTGGCCAGACTGGTACAGTCAACAGATCGCTAAAGAAAGCTCGCAGGTCTTAGGTTTTGCCCCAGATCTGGGGGCAGCAGCAGAGGTGGCCAGTGGGGCAGGAATTACCATTCACTGGGAGAAACAGTGAAAGCCAATTCAGGAGACATCCAGAAATCCCACAAGGAGAAAGAGATCAAGAACCAGTCACTTGCCAGGCCTCCAGGGACACAAGTGGTTGGGAGAAGAGGCTAGAACAGGAATCAGAGAGGTTGAGGGTGTCTGGTAGGCAAACACAGGCCCATGGGCTTCTATGACACTTGGAGCAGGCAGTCTTAGGGCTGAGCCCTGACGCTGTGGTTCCCCGATCCTGATTCATCCTGGGGTTCTGGGAAACAATTTTGGGATGAGACCACCATGGTTTCCCCTTCAGCCCTCCACTGTGATCAATCATGGCAACTAAATTTTCCAGTGGCGCTCCCCTGCTGATGCCAAACTGCAGTTTCCCAAGAGGCCCACCCACAAGGAACAGTTTGTGGATTTTGGGATCCAACCAAACCCACTGGGGTCAACTACATGGCCAGCTCTCATCAGGGAGAGCAAAACCCCAAGAGTGGGAGTCCCCGTGGAGGGTGTGGGAAGCAGACAAGAGTTCTCGAGACTCAGCTCACTTGAGACTCACTCTGGTCCCTCCACTGCAGGGTCCCAGGCCAACAGAGCTCACAGAGAACGGAAGCACCAGCTCAGCCACTGCTCCTGTCCCTCCTCCGTCACCATGCAAGATGGCTCACCATCCGTCTCAGTCTCGCGGACAAATATATTGGGTTGCTCAAAAGGCCATTCAGTTTTCTCCATAAGGTCTTACAGAAAAATCTGAACAAACTTTTGGCCAACCCAATATTAAAAGAGGATGAGATGGTTGGACAGCATCATCGATGCCATGGCTATGAACTTGGACAAACTCCTGGAGACAGTGAGGGACAGGAAAGCCTGGCATGCTGCTGTCCATGGGATGGCAAAGAGTTGGACACGACTTGGTGATTGAACAACAAAATATTAAAAGCACTTTGGCTCTGGGATACCGATTGAGACAGGAAGGGGAAAAAATTCACCTACATAGTCTCCAGTTCTGCCTTTCCCTAACGTGGTACCTAACAGGAGGCACCATTCATAAGGAGAGTTAGCTGCTGGCTAAGATTTTCTTTTATTCTTTTTTAAATCTGGTGTTTATAATTCCAATTGGTGTAAAATTTCCTGATGGTTAACACATCACATTACTGACACTTTTGAATGAATGACTCATTCCCGAATAATTGACTAGCTTTGTAATTTGGGAAGTAAAATCACATTTATGAGTCCCCCGAGGGGAGGGTCTATATTGTTGTGCATAAAAAGTAGATAAATCATAAAATCAAAATCTGCAAACATCCCCATTAGCCTTTGTCCTTGCATTAAGGTAGTGCCTCTTAAACGCACACAGCTGCCTAGAATCACCAGAGTGCTTTAAGATCGGGCCCTGTTTTATCTTGATGGTAAAATTACATGTTGGTCACCGTAATCCTATCTGTGTCCAATGGGTCGGCCATGCTCTGAATCCCAGCCCCCATCCTCCCCGTCCCAGCCTGGCTGCTCAATCCAGTTCCAGCCACCCAGGCCACACTGACTTTGGAGTGCTTTGTGGCCAAATGTGGAACCTCATCAAGAAGAAACACTCCCCAATTAAGCCAGATTCGATTACAAGCAGCACCCACAAATAATAAATAGGTGCATTGCCGATTTAGGGTTCAACAAACCCACAACATGATCCTAATAAGACCTGACAAGGGTATTTTTTTTCAGTGGTTGAGATTCAACTATTATTATTTTGTTTTAACTACACACATGCATGCATTTCTAAGCGTATCTATTTTTAAGGGCAAAAAGTCTGCATGGAACCAAAAGGCAGACTCAAGCCTGCACTCTTGGTGCCGATCTCTAATTGTATTTTTATGTGCTGTGGATTTGAAATCTAGAAGTCTTGGGATTTTAAGCCTCAGGTCCTTTTCCCACTTTTCCAGAGTACTGTAAATTAGTTTAGTATGCTTGAAAGAACCCCTAATTGTAACTGCTCTTGTTGACATATCAACTTGAGGCCGCACAGAGCTGGCTTTGGGACTGTTGCCCTTGGTTTTGTAGTTACAGTGCATTTTAAGGGCCTGACAGGTCCGGTGCTAAGATGTTCTGAATTAGATTTGAATTACAACCGCTAAATGCCCTTGTCAAAGATTGTTAGTCCTGACACTAGCCATGTACCTTGAGCTGACTGTTCTGATGCAAGGCCGACGGCTTAAACAAAGACATGCCCCCAAGTTTCATTCCGAATTGTCAAAATGTAATTGAGTTAAAAGAGCAACTACAGCATAAGAATTGCAATCTTTGCTGCTTCTTTTCACTTTGAAATAAATCCAGGGGACAATTTAGCCGCATCATAGGCGCAAAATGAGAAGAGCATTTTCCACCGAGATACAGCACACTTACAAAATAAAAATCCAGATTCCCTCCCCGTATCGCAGGATCAGAAGAGCCAGAGATCTTCCCAAATGTCTTTCAATTGTGGACTCAGTCCTTCCCAAGTGAAAGAAAGGAAAATAGCCAGCCAGCCAATCTGCCCAGCTGTGCCAGGTACGTGGCTGTCACCCCACAAACGGTTCATGGAAACAAACAAATGAATGGTAAGACAGACAGATCATGGGTAGGGAGATGGGACACTGGAGTCAGGCAGCCTGGTCTGAATCCCCTTCTGGCTGCCAAACGCAGGAGTCAACCAGTGATTTGTCTTTTCTGAGCCTCCTTCTCCTCGTGGGCAAACATGGGGATAGCCATGCCTACATCCTCGAGTGTTAATTGTAATCATGACTATTAAAACACATTACAATCACTTGATATATTTTCTTTCATTTCTTCAGAAGATCACCCACAGCAAGTCTTCATAAACACCCTAGGAACTTCCAGCCAGAAGACATAGAGGAGCAAGGCCTGGAGAGGCTGGGAGCACATCTTTGTGGGAAGCTGCTGGAGCCGGAAAGAGTGATGGGGATCATGGTGGCTGAAGAACTCCTGTGCCAGCTAAAATTTCCTAAAGTCAAACTTCAAATATCTGGGCCAAAGCAAACTTCACCACCAGTGGATTCAGCCAGGGGCCAACTGTTTTTCCCTAGAAGGCTCATCTCTTCTTATTTAATTAAGGGAAAGCACCCAGGAGAGTGGAAATCAGGCTGTTAGATAAAATACAAGATGCCCAGTGAAATTTGAATTTCAGATAAATTAATTTATTAGTATATGGACATCCTAAATATCACAGGGGCATATTTTTTAAATAGTCATTGTTTATCTGAATTTAAATTTAGGTAGGTAGCTTTGTCTCCTTTTGCTAAATCTGGCAATCCCTGTTAGAAAAAGCCTGGAACCGGGAATCAGAAAAGACCAGAAAATGGTAACACGGACCCCGATTCACAGGAGAGGGAAGAAGACAGCACATCACCCAGGACTTGGGACGCTGTGAAAGCTCTACTAAGCTTCACTGTTGCTTATTTCAAAATTCACGGGTGTCATTAAAGTGCACTATACAAGAATGAGGCCGTTTCATTAGCAAAGTGAGAAGTCCTTCCCCTCCCTTGCTAAGAAAAGAACGCAGTGTCTCGACTCTGTGTGTTATTTCTTAGCAGGGATGGAAATAGCAAGTTATCAAATTGCACAGTTGGATTCTTGGACTTGGAACAATGAGCACAAATCTGGGCAGCTTAGCATGAAAAGAAATACCCCAGAGAAGATGTTCCAGTGGCTTGTTTGGGGGATCCCCCGTCCAGGGACAAGGGGGCTGTGATGAAAGATGAGGTTCTCTGTCTGCATCTGGAAAGGCCATTGTGTGCTTCGGTAGGGAAAAGCTGGAGGCGCCCAGGAATGCTGGCCCTGGCGAGTGGACAAGGGAGAAAAGGCAGGTAGCAGGCAGGGACGGACAGTTCGCTAAAGCTTGAGGGTTTCACTTGGCTTTCATCACTGACCCGGAGGACTGGGAGCAGCTGCCCTCTTCTCTTTAGTCTGCACAGGAATCTCTTCCATTGCTCGAAAATAAATAAAAGGAAGGAAAATTAATAATTTTTGTGGGTCGTGCATAAAGCCAAAAAGCAAAAATATCCTCCTCTTTGCAGAAAAGGGAGAAATGCTGAAATGATGAACTACGTGCCGGAAATTAACCTCCTGGCACGCCCCATCGGATAAACAGGCTTTTATGAAAGTAAATTATTTCTCGGTTAGGAGAAGACTCAGACGGAACAAGGAGAAGGAGACATTTGTCTCCAGGCCCATAGGCTCCAGCAGTTAAGCCGCAGATTGGAGGGAATGAGCTCAACAAGACATCCTCTAGCCCCTTCGTTAATTTCCAATTCCATTAAGAAGCCAATCAACTCTGTTCATTCAGCCCCTTCCCCCACCTCCCTGGGCCTGATTCGGATGCAAGTTACAGCCCTGGAGTTCAAGCTGCTGCCGCTTAAGAAGGCTTATTTTGACACAGTAATTACAGGGCTCGAGCGATGCTTTACATTAGAGTATAAAACACTCATTAAATTAAAATTCTTCCATGAAATCATGAAAATAAACAGTCTGTCCAAACTGGCATCAACAAATTCACAGGGCGCCTCTGCGTTTTCTCAGGCCCAGGCTGCATTTAACCACGAAGTGTGAATGGCTCACATTCCTCTGAAGGCCGCATTCTGCTTCTTTTTAAGATTATTGCTTTAATTGTTTTTACAACTTGTAAGATTTTAAAGCTATTAAGCTTCAAAGTTGCGGGGGTGGGACAACTTGAAACGGGGATGCTTGTACCCTGATCAGCTTGTGTGGTGGGGGCGGGGGGGACAAGTCACCCCTCCTAGCTCCCAGATGATTAAAATGGGACAATTAAAATGCAAGGGACAAGAGGGAATGGACAATTTTTGCATAAGCCCTTGAGGGTAGAAAATAAACATCACATTTCAAGGCTTTTAGACAGGAGAAGAGGGAGCAGCATGGTTTGGTGGAAAGAGCAGAAAACTTAAAGCCAGACAACTGGATGTAAACTTCAGTTCAGTTCAGTCGCTCAGTCGTGTCCGACTCTTCACGACCCCATGAACTGCACCACGCCAGGCCTCCCTGTCCATCACCATCTCCCAGAGTTCACTCAGACTCACGTTCATCGAGTCCATGATGCCATCCAGCCATCTCATCCTCGGTCATCCCCTTTTCCTCCTGCCCCCAATCCTTTCCAGCATCAGAGTCTTTTCCAATAAGTCAACTCTTTGCATGAGGTGGCCAAAGTACTGGAGTTTCAGCTTTAGCATCATTCCTTCCAAAGAAATCCCAGGGCTGATCTCCTTCAGAATGGACTGGTTGGATCTCCTTGCAGTCCAAGGGACTCTCAAGAGTCTTCTCCAACACCACAGTTCAAAAGCATCCATTCTTTGGCACTCAGCCTTCTTCACAGTCCAACTCTCACATCCATACATGACCACAAGAAAAACCATAGCCTTCACTAGACGGACCTTCGTCGGCAAAGTCGGCAAAGAAATGTCTCATGCTTTAGAATATACTGTCTAGTTTGGTCATAACTTTTCTTCCAAGGAGTAAGGGTCTTTTAATTTCATGGCTGCAGTCACCATCTGCAGTGATTTTGGAGCCCAGAAAAATAAAGTCTGACACTGTTTCCACTGTTTCTCCATCTATTTTCCATGAAGTGATGGGACCGGATGCCATGATTTTGTTTTCTGAATGTTGAGCTTTAAACCAACGTTTTCGCTTTACTTTCCTCTTTCACTTTCATCAAGAGGCTCTTTAGTTCTTCTTCATTCTCTGCCATAAGGGTGGTGTCATCTGCATATCCGAGGTTATTGCTATTTCTCCTGGCAGTCTTGATTCCAGCTTGTGTTTCTTCCAGTCCAGCGTTTCTCATGATGTGCTCTGCATAGAGGGCTTCCCTGGTGGCTCTGACGGTAAAGCGTCTGCCTGCAGTGCGGGAGACCCGGTTTCGATTCCTGGGTCAGGAAGATCCCCTGGAGAAGGAAATGGCAATCCACTCCAGCACTCTTGCCTGGAAAATCCCATGGATGGAGGAGCATGGAAGGCTGCAATCCATGGGGTCGCTGAGGGTCGGACACAACTAAGCGACTTCACTTCACTCTGCATAGAAGTTAAATAAACAGGGTGACAGTATACAGCCTTGACGGACTCCTTTTCCTATTTGAAACCAGTCTGTTGTTCCATGTCCAGTTCTAACTGTGGCTTCCTGACCTGTATACAGATTTCTCAAAAGGCAGGTCAGGTGGTCTGGTATTCCCATCTCTTTCAGAATTTTCCACAGTTTATTGTGATCCACACAGTCAAAGGCTTTGGCATAGTCAATAAAGCAGAAATAGAAGTTTTTTCTGAAACTCTCTTGCTTTTTCCATGATCCAGCAGATGTTGGCAATTTGATCTCTGGTTCCTCTGCCTTTTCTAAAACCAGCTTGAACATCAGGGAGTTCACGGTTCATGTACTGCTGAAGCCTGGCTTGGAGAATTTTGAGCATTACTTTACCAGCATGTGAGATGAGTGCAATTGTGCAGTAGTTTGAGCATTCTTTGGCATTGCCTTTCTTTGGGATTGGAATGAAAACTGACCTTTTCCAGTCCTGTGGCCACTGCTGAATTTTCCAAATTTGCTGGCATACTGAGTGCAGGACTTTCACAGTATCATCTTTCAGGATTTGAAACAGCTCCACTGGAATTCCATCACCTCCACTAGCTTTGTTTGTAGTGACGCTTTCTAAGGCCCACTTTACTTCACATTCCAAGATGTCTGGCTCTAGATGAGTGATCACATCATCATGATTATCTGGGTCGGGAAGATCTTTTTGTACAGTTCTTCTGTGTATTCTTGCCACCTCTTCTTAATATCTTCTGCTTCTGTTACATCCAGACCATTTCTGTCCTTTGTCGAGCCCATCTTTGCATGAAATGTTCCCTTGGTATCTCTAATTTTCTTGAAGAGATCGCTAGTCTTTCCCATTCTGTTCTTTTCCTCTATTTCTTTGCATTGATTGCTGAAGAAGGCTTTCTTATCTCTTCTTGCTATTCTTTGGAACTCTGCATTCAGATGCTTATATCTTTCCTTTTCTCCTTTGCTTTTCGCCTCTCTTCTTTTCAGAGCTATTTGTAAGGCCTCCCCAGACAGCCATTTTGCTTTTTTGCATTTCTTTTCCATGGAGATGGTCTTGACCCCTGTCTCCTGTACAATGTCACGAACCTCCATCCATAGTTCATCAGGCACTCTATCCATCAGATCTAGGCCCTTAAATCTATTTTTCACTTCCACTGTATAATCATAAGGGATTTGATTTAGGTCATACCTGAATGGTCTAGCGGTTTTCCCTACTTTCTTCAATTTGAATCTGAATTTGGTAATAAGGAGTTCATGATCTGAGCCACAGTCAGCTCCTGGTCTTGTTTTCATTGACTGTATAGAGCTTCACCATCTTTGGCTGCAAAGAATATAATCAATCTGATTTCAGTGTTGACCATCTGGTGATGTCCATGTGTAGAGTCTTCTCTTGTGTTGTTGAAGAGGGTGTTTGCTATGACCAGTGCATTTTCTTGGCAAAACTCTATTAGTTTTTGCCCTGCTTCATTCTGCATTCCAAGGCCAAATTTGCTTG
This sequence comes from Nanger dama, assembly GCA_917880005.1. Classification (NCBI taxonomy): domain Eukaryota; kingdom Metazoa; phylum Chordata; class Mammalia; order Artiodactyla; family Bovidae; genus Nanger; species Nanger dama. The sequence continues at coordinate 10,303,972 of CAKJTW010000063.1, read as the reverse complement.
TTACTCCAGATGTTTCTTGACTTCTTACTTTAGCATTCCAGTCCCCTATAATGAAAAGGACATCTTTTTTAGGTGTTAGTTCTAAACAGTTTTGTAGGTCTTCATAAAACCGTTCAACTTCAGCTTCTTCAGTGTTACTGGTTGGGGCATAGACTTGGATAACTGTGATATTGAATGGTTTGCCTTGGAGACGAACAGAGATTATTCTGTCGTTTTTGAGGTTGCATCCAAGTACTGCATTTCTGACTCTTGTTGACCATGATGGCTACTCCATTTCTTCTGAGGGATTCCTGCCCACAGTAGTAGATATAATGGTCATGTGAGTTAAATTCATCCATTCCAGTCAATTTTAGTTCTCTGATTCCTAGAATGTCGACGTTCACTCTTGCCATCTCCTGTTTGACCACTTCCAATTTGCCTTGATTCATGGACCTGACATTCCAGGTTCCTATGCAATATTGCTCTTTACAGCATCTGATCTTGCTTCTATCACCAGTCACAGCCACAGCTCGGTACTGTTTTTGCTTTGGCTCCATCCCTTCGTTTTTCTGGAGTTATTTCTCCACTGATCTCCAGTAGCATATTGGGCACCTACTGACCTGGGGAGTTCCTCTTTTGGTATCCTATCATTTTGCCTTTTTATACTGTTCATGGGGTTCTCAAGGCAAGAATACTGAAGTGGCTTGCCATTCCCTTCTCCAGTGGACCACATTCTGTCAGACCTCTCCACCATGACCCGCCCATCTTGGGTTGCCCTGGGTTGCCCCGCAGGCATGGCTTGGTTTCACTGAGTTAGACAAGGTTGTGGTCCTAGTATGATTAGGTTGACTAGTTTTCTGTGAGTATGGTTTCAGTGTGTCTGCCCTCTGATGCCCTGTTGCAACACCTACCATCCTATTTGGGTTTCTCTTACCTTGGGCGTGGGCTATCTCTTCACAGCTGCTCCAGCAAAGCACAGCCACTGCTCCTTACCTTGGACTAGGGATATCTCCTTACCACTGCCGTTCCTGACTGTGTTTTGGATAGGCCCTCCTGTGCCTGCGCAGCCAGGGTTCCTCGGGTTGCACCTCCCGGCTGCCGGCCCAGCCCTCGGGCGTGAGTGGGTCCTCCTAGAAGCCTCCCCTGGCCTCGGGCTCAGGGTGGCTCCTCAGGGTTACCGCCCCTGGCCTTGGGCACGAGGTGGCTTCTCCTGGCCGCCCCTGACCTCAGACTCAGGGTTTCTCCTCCCGGCCGCTGCCCCTGACCTGGAATGCGGGGTAGCTCCTCTCGACCGCCTTGACCTCAGACACGGGGTAGCTCCTCCTGTCCGCCACTGACCTCAGACGCGGGGTAGTTCCTCCCAGCAGATGCAGGGTAGATCCACCTCGGATATGGGGTAGTTCCTCTTGGCCGTGCTCAGTGTGCCGGCTTGCCACTGCCGCCTGTGAACTTAGCCACTGGCTTTTCTGAGCTCATGGTCCTTAAGAATGAAATAAAGACAATTAAGCATGGTGGGGATCTCCCTATTGGTGGTAGTGATATAGGGATGTTCTACAAATGTCCCCACAAACACTGAGTTAGCCAATATTGAACCATTGCTCATGGGAGAAACATAGGGTCAGGCTCCCAAGAGCCTCTGATCACAATATTCTCATCAGCTGATTACAAGCAACCTTGTTTTACGTGTTTCTGTTCAGAGACATCTTATTTAATATATGCTGCTGGCTCATTAACATTGAACTCACAGCCAACCTAACTCATATGTGAACCAATGCACACGTTTTCTCAGTAAGACACCTTGCAGCCTACTTGATCTTGACACCATGACCCGTGGGGGCCACTACAACGGGGAAATCATCAACAAAAGGCACAAAGGTGCACTGGATAGACTGCAGCCAGGACCCTTCTTTCCAGCCTGAGAGTGAAAACTGGAAGGCAGGGCATTGCCATGTGCAACCTCAGGCATGAACATCCACACATCAGGTGACCCAAGTGTTTCACTCTATCCATGCCCTTGGAAGTGTTCCCTGCCCCGGTTTGTCTTGGAGGTTACAGATAAATTTTAGCACAGTAGCAAATTCACAAATAGGGAATCAATGAATAATGAAGGTTGGCAGTGCTGGATAAGCATGAGTTCTTATGGGAGTGTTCTTAAAAAAGAGAGAGAGAGAGAGAGAGAGAGAGAGAAGGTAAACACTTTGCCTTCCCAGCAGGGGCTGGGAATGGAGTGAAGATGACACAGTGTCATTTGTATCAGGAAGAATAAATCTCAGTACTGCTCCCAGCCACCTACAGAGACCAGAGGAACAGAAGTCATGACGAAGAGTTTGTTCACGTCACAGAAAAGACAGATTTTAAGATGCAGGATCTCTAGCAGCTTGTTTTAAAAATATGTTGATGGGCCACAGGCTTTATCCAGAGCATAGAGAGAGAGGTTCTAGAAAGAGGACAAAATTGAAGCAGAGGGGACTTCCCTGGAAGTCCTGTGGTTGAGAATCCATCATGCAGTGCAGGGGAGTGGGTTCCATCCTTGCAGGGGTAATGAAGAGCCCACAAGCAAGGGAGCAATGAAGTCCGTGAGCAGCGCTGCTGAGCCGGGGCACCTCATCTAGAGAAGCCGTGCACCGCAACTGAGACCTGGCACAGCTAGATAAATAATTGGAGCAGAGATCATTTGAGGTTTCTAAGGTATTCGGAGATCATTGCAAGTAGGTGGGAGGAGAGCTTCCGAGAGGCACAGCCCAGGCAAGTTCTCCTAAAGAAGATGCGTTTCCTCCCCAAACTCCTGACTCCCTTTCCCCCCACCCTCACCCCCCCTCCCCCACCATCCCATATTCCATTTTAAGCTGTGTGCATTCCTATGCTTCCAGGTCTGCAGGCTCTGGGTGCTCAAGTAGTACCTGCCTTTCTGGGAAGATGTAGGGGAATTCTAGGTTGCAGGAGGAACCGTGGAGAATGGGCCAGAACACAGGAGGTAAGATGGAGGTAACATGGAGAGGTGGCTGGAAGCAGAGCTTACAGTCAGTGAAAATGAGGAGAAACATACACCCTGGACCAAGAGCTTCTGAGAAATCAGATAGAGGAGGCTGGAGGGGGTCCTCTCATTCATGTGGTGAGACTTGAAGCCATCCCCTTTAACTGTTTTAAGGAAAAGGGTCCCTAAGGGGCAGCCTTAGGAAACACCCAGGAAGCTAATACTTGGGTGGCTATGAAGATTTAAAATAAATTCTCCAAAGTGCTCAGAACATAATGGAGCCCAAAAATAGCAGCGTTGTACCTGTGTTGTCCTTAGTCTCACAGTCGTGTCCAACTCTGTGCAACCCCGTGGACTGTAGCTCACCAGGCTCCTCTATCCATCGGGATTCTCCAGGCAAGGATACCGGACTGGGTTACCATGCCCACCTTCAGGGGATCTTCCCAACCCAGGGATCAAACCCAGGTCTCCCACATTGCAGGCAGATTCTTTACCATTTGAGACAGCAGGGTTGTAGGTGTAATGGTTACAAATAAAATACACTGTCTCCTTTGTCTACCTCTCATGGTGTGACAACCTCATAGGACAGAACCTGAGTCTCAGCACTTTTTGAATACCTCCATGTTTAGAAGGAGATCCAGTACACAGCAGGGACTCAGGAAACATCCCCAAAGCAGGAAAGGATGCTGGATTTCGTGCAGACCATCACCTGCCTTCTGAAAGGAGGTCTTGCTTTGATAGAAAGAAATCCACAGGGCCCACAGACTGGAATAGATGCCCAGTGTTTCCAAGGCTGGTACCAGAAAATAACCTGAATTCCTATAGGGTCCCAGATTTTCCAACCAGGGTCGTGAGGAACCCATTCGGGTGTCAGGTGAGCTCTGGGAACAAGTGGGGGGCAGGTGAGGCAGAGGGAAGATAAGGAGACCCGGTTCAGGAAGCCCCATTCAATGTCTTCCACCAGCCACACAGCAAAGCTCTAAGTGTCTTAGATTATTCAAGGTAGTGTTCAACAAAACAGAGATCTCTGCTTTACAAATAAAATAAGACAGCGCATTCACACTGCTGATAGCAGATCACTTAATAATGGAGAGAAGAAAATTAAGAGAATGAAAGGGACTTGATCAAGCTCACAAAGCAAGAAAGGGGACAGGTGTCAGCCCCAGAGCCAGGCTCTGCTGCACCACAGGATGGGCCATTTAAGTCTGCATCCCCTGTATTAGTCAGGATGGGCTAGACCAGGCTGCAGTGACGAACAAGGCCCCAGCTCTCAGGATCTTGAACCAAAACTTGGCTGCTCCCTGATACAAGCTCCAGTGCAGCTCTGGGTGGTTCTCCAGCACAGCCATTCTCCATGGTGATTCAGGATGCATCTGTCCTATGGCTTCACCACCTCACTGTATAGGGGATTGGAAGTGTTGAGCACAAAATGAAATGGACATGTGTATACTTGCTGGTCTGGATGTGGATCAGAGCAATTTTGCTGAATAGCATAATGTCAACATTGCATGTGTGATCAGTTGCTTGGTTGTGTCTGACTCTTTGTGACCCCACAGACTGTAACAGCCAGGCTCCTCTGTCCGTGGAATTTTCCAAGTAAGAACACTGGAATGAGTTGCCATTTCCTTCTCCAGGGGATCTTCCCAATCCAGGGATCGAACCTGTGTCTCCTGCATCTCCTGCATTGGCAGGTAGATTCTTTACCACTGAGACACCCAGGAAACAATATCAATATTAATGCATCAGAAACTCTGACCCAAGAATTCCACATTAAGAAATCTATTTAAAGTATATGCAAAAAGTTGTGCACACAGATATTAAGCATAACATTTTATATAATAGTGTAAAAGTTTGAACTCTATTCAACAATAAGGAGCCAGTCAAGTTGAAGTGGTTGAATATTATGCTGCCATTAAAAGTGATAGCAATGAAGAGTTTGTCATGAAATAAGAACATGTTTTTGACAAAAATATTATAGAAAAATAACATTTAATTGCTTTCTTCAATTTCAATGTGTGTGTGCTAAGTCACTTCAGTCATGATAGACTCTGTGTCACGCTATGAACTTCAACCTGCCAGGCTCCTCTGTCCATGGGATTCTCCAGGCAAGAATACTGGAGTGGGTTGCCATGCCCTCCAGTGTATCTTCCGGACCCAGGGATCAAACTCATGTCTTTACATCCACCTGCATTGGCAGGTGGATTCTTTCCACTAGTGCCACCTGGAAAGCCCCTTTATCCTTATACGTTCATTCAAAAGGATTTACTGATGGCATGGTATGTGTTGGGCACTCTGCTAAGATCTGGATGCAGTGTCATCCATTTACTTATCCATTCATCGAAAATATGTTTTCTGAAAGTCTCCTAGTAAGGTAGTCGGGTAGGAACTAGGAAGCAAAAATTGCCTGTAAGTGTGTAAGTAATAATGTGGGGGAAAAAGGCTGGAAGGAAAATACAGCAAGATGTTTATAGTGATTAACTCTTGGAGTGGGATTCTGGGTAATTCTTATTTTATTGTTTACATTGTCCCAATTTTCTGCAATGGACATTTGTTGCTTTTGAAATTAAAAAAAAAAATGATGAATAGATGAAAATTTAAAATCAGAAGCCAGGCATAGTTGTGAACATGAGTTTGCAGAGAACCTAGCATAGGAAAAACTGAGTTCAGAGGCCAACATTGACCTCTGGCTCCAAAATAAGTCCCTGCCCATCTCTGCTTCCTTCTGATGTCAATGGTGTTTGCTTTCTCAGTGAAAGGGGTTTACCTATCCTTCTGTGCCATAACCAGTTTTCTCTTTGAAACAGAAAGATCACATAACTTTTAAACAGATCTGAATTAGGTCCCTAGCTCTGTCATCTAATAGTCAGGGGACCTGCAAAAATAAATTGTTTAAGCTCTCCAGGCCCCTACTTCTTGATCTATAAAATGGGATGATAATAGTTCCTCCTTAGCAGCCCCTGCTGGGTAAGTATGTAAGGCTCCTGGTTCATAACTAAAAGAGATGTGTAGCATGTGTTACTTACCTCCCTTAAGTATCCCCCATCCTCCATCCACTCTGGGAAATGCTAGGAATTCTGATAAGGTATTCTAAAATGTCTTCAAGGATGATCGATGTGAGAAACATCACAGGAGTTCAGAGAGAGGGCCCAGAGAGGATACACCACGTCCTCTTCACGCCAGTGTCTTTCTCCGTGCCTGCCCAGCCAGCTTAACGATGGCTTCCATCTTCCTGGTCTCAAAACCAATCCTTTGAAACCAGAAAGCAATAGTTTACAAGCTGCTGTTTCCTCCTCATTGAGTCAAAGTGCAAGGCCAGTGACAAGGGAGTCTGGGAAAGTCATTTTAAACTGAAAACATTGTTACCCTGAACAGAATCCCAGGTTCTGTTTACAAGGAAGAAGTGAAGAGGGTTTTGAGTTGGCAACTGTGTCTGCTGCGATTTAATATCCTTTAATAGAAAAATGGCTGCAGGACTCTGTTCTCAAGAAATAATCCAGAAAGACTTGATGTATAAAAATGTTTATCACTGAATTATTTTTAATAGTAAAAAGTTAAAAAGCAACTTAGTATCCGAACAGAAAAGATTGGTTAATCAAGTTGTAAGGTACCTTCACTCAATAAAATATTATGCAGCCACTAAAATTATTCTTAAGACTAGGAGGCAACATGGAAAAATGCTTATGCTCTCATGTTAAGTGAAAAAACAGAATATCAAGTCACCACATACTTGTGGCTAAAACTATGTAAAATATGTACACACAAGGGAAAACACTGAAGGGAACTACAAAAAGATAGCCGCCCAAACCAGGTGATGGTATTGTGTATGGACAATTATTTTCCCTTATTTCAAAATTTTCCACAATGTTATTCAATTATTTTTTCCAATAAAAAGTTACCCGTCAAAAATCAAACTGTCCAAAAAGCCTATCAGAAAACCGAATGAAATATTTGTCAGACTCTTGAAAGTGTGGTTATTGTCTAAGCTTTGAAGCCAACGAGAAAATTTGCAAAAGAAAAGACACACAAGTCTGATGAAACAAAACATAAACATTCAGCCAAATGCAAGATTTAACCAATACAATTTATTTAGCAAAAGAAAGCATTTTAACAGGACACGCACTATTGGCAATGTTTTGTTGTAACCCAGTGCTAGCTGGCAGGGGAAACTGGCATGACCTTTTGGGAAAACAACTTGGCAACATATCTTAAGAGCTGAAAATAACAAACCACAGATTTTGGCCTGGCATGACCACCCTGGAGACAGCATGCTGAAGAGACAGTTCTGTAGAAGATAAAGCTACATGCAGGTAGATGTTCCTTGCAGTGTTGTTTATAAATGCAACTCTTGTAAAGCTTCTTGTCAGTGGCTTAGAAGAACATAAGTGATACTTCCTGCAATGTTCTTTAGCCTTATGATGTGAAGACAATGCTGTAAACTGGAAATATGTTTTGCTATAATGATAGATGTTAAAAGTGGAGTAGACAGGGCTGCGAGTGTGTGCACCCTCAGTCACTCAGTCATGTCCGACTCTTTTGCGACCCCATGGACTGTGGTCTGCCAGGCTCCGTAACCGAATCATTTTGCTGTACAGCTGCAATTAACACAAGCTTGTAAATAAACTACTTCAATTTTTAAAAAATTTTTACAAAAGAAATGTAGTTAGCGCTGGTTAGGACCTAGATTTCCTATTTTATTTATTTAATTAGATTTAAAAATTGAAACAATATAAAATATTATCTGGTAAAAGCTTTGCTGTACTCACTACATATCATTAACATTAATTAAAACTAATTTTACCTGTTTCCCTTTCCTTTTTTATTATGGCTTCCAAAAATTATAAAATTCATACATACTTTTCATTATCTTTTACTGGGCTGTGCTGTTCTAAATGTTAATCTTTTGCTAATTATGTTTTATAAGAATCTGTTCTAGCTTGAAACTTGTCTTTTCTTGTTTCATGATATCTTTGGATAATCAGAACTTCTCTATCTTTATGGTTTTAGGTAGGAGAGACTTCTTTAAAATGATCCCCAGAATCATAAGCCTTAAAAGAAAAGATTAATAACTGATTTTATCAAAATTTTACCTTAAATTTTATTCCAAAACTTCAGAATATTTGCCTGTCGTGTTGAAGTTCTTCATCTGTCTGGGATTCCTTTCATCACGATGTGAGGTAGGGATCCATTTCTTTATTCCAGTATAAATTACCATTTGTTTTAGTCCCATTGATTGACCAGTCCAACTTTTCTTTCACTCAACCTATCAACCTGTTCAATACCAGTTCTGCACAATGTGCTAATCTGCTTCTGGTTATCCCTTCTGCTTCTTTGTCCTATTTGTCTATTCTTATTCATCCACGCAATTGTTTCATTACAATCGTTTAATACTTCTGAACATCTGCCAGGTAAGTTACCCTGACTTCTAATTCTTCTCCAGGAGGATTTTGCTATTCTTGGCTTTTGTAGCTTTTGTATAAATTTTGAAAATCAACTGTCAAATTTGTTTTTACATAAATAGCAGGGGAAATCTCTGGAAATTTGATAGAAATGACACTAGATCAATCAGTTTGGAAAGAACTGATATCTATCCAATATTAACTCTTCAATGGACGTGAATCTGAGCAAACTCCAGGAGATAGTGAAGGACAGGGAGGCCTGACCTGCTGCAGTCCATGGGGTTGCAAAGCATCAGACACAACTGAGCAACTGAACAATAACTGCCTCTAAACATACTGTTATGATTTCTGACTTTGTCTTGATCTGTTTGGCTTGCCCTGATAGCTGAATTTTCATTGCTGCTGCAAATGATAACCTTTTACTACATTTTCTATTGGCTCATTGCTAATATGTAAATAGAAATATAATCAAAATATGCATATATTGCTTTTAGATCTAGTTTATTATTCTGCTCAGGCTGCAATACACAGAATGTCACAGACTATGTAGCTTAAACAAGAGAAATTTCTTTTTCACAGTTCTGGAATCTGAAATCAAAGATCAAAGTACTGCCAGAGACAGTTTCTGGTGAAGCCTCTCTCCTTGGATTGTAGACAACTGCCTTCTCACCATGTCCTCAAATTGCCTTTCTTCTGAGCACACATGGAGAAAAATCCCTGGTGCTTTTTTTCCTTCTTAGAAAGACACCAGATTAGTTCTCTACCCTCACGACTTCATTTAATCTTAATTACCTCCTTAAATGATCTGTTCCCAAACACTGGGGGTTAGGGCTTCAACTTACAAATGGGGAAGGTGCAATTCAGATTATAACATCTAGAAAACTTGTTAAATCCCCTTATTTGGTCAGATAAATTTGTCCATAGTTTAAGATTTAGGACAAGAATGTCATCTCTGAATAAGGATACTTCTGTTTCTTCCTTTCCACTGTTTACACCCTTTATTTCTTTTCTTTCTGTTTTGACCAGGACCTCCAGCAAAGTATTAAACAGAAACAATGATGGAAAATTTTGTCTTTCTATTGATTTTAAAGGGAATGATTTTTAAATTTTACTATTGAGTTTGGTATAGGTTTTGGTAGATACTTTTTTCCAACTTAAGGACATTCCTTTCCTAACTGCTAAGAGTTTCAACCATAAATTGAATTTAATCAAGTGCTTTTTCTGGAAATATTGAGGTAATCCCATGGTTTGCTTCCTTTAAGCTGTTAACATAGTGAATTTTCCTAAGATACTTTCTAATGTTGATTCAGGCTTGCCTATCTGGAAGACATCTGATTTCATCATGATTTGTTTTCTTTCCTTCAACATTTCTGGATCCAATTCATTAATATTTTGTTTAGGATATTTGCAATTCTGCTCATGGACGATACTGACCTGTCCCTTTCCAAAACTTGGCAGCTTAAAACAATAAACATTCATTATCTCACAGTTTTTGGAGGTCAGGAATCTGAGCATGGCTGTGGTTTCAGTCTTATCTGAAGGCTCAAGTGAGGAAAATATACTTCCAAAGAGATCCTAGTGAATTGGATCCAGAAATTAAACTGACTACAAGGATTGAAAGACCAGGATCGATGGCCCCTCCCTTCCACAAAGCGAGGTCGCCACCAGCAGGATTCCTCATTCCTCACCCTCCTCTGCTGTTGGCCACGAAGCAGGAAACCCAGGCTTTATGTCCCAGCAGCAACCACTAACTGTGTGATTTGGAGGAAATCATTCAAATTCCCAATTTTCTGGATAGAAAGTACCTTTGCCTTTTGAAGAAGCCCTTGCACGTGACAGATCAGCCTCAGATGAGGTCTGAAAAGAAAAGGCAGAAGGAAAGGATAACAAAATGACTCTGTGCAAAGAAACAGGCTGGGGGTTTTGTCCCTGAGAAGCAGAGGAGAGAAAGAAGAGGGCTTTTATAAACAAGGATGATAGTATTCAGGGGACTTCCCTGGTGGTCTAGGGAAGACTTCGCACTCCCGCTGCAGGAGCCTAGGTTTGATCCCCAGGGAACTAGACCATGCACACTGCAGCGAAGAGTTCATGTGCTGCAACTAAAGATCCTACATGCCACAGCTAAGACCTAGTGCAGCCAAATAAATAAAGAGCTGTTTGTTTGTTTAAGAATAATAGGGTTTAATTTCAAGCTCCTTAGTATATAAGCAAATCTGACAATAAAATCTGGCACATACTCAAAAGACCCAGGACTTTGGGTGTATGTGTCTGTGTGTCTGTCAGTTTGTGTGTGTGTCTATTTGTGTGAGTGTAAACCAAGGAAAGACACAGAGGCTCACAAAGGAGCCAGGCACACATACAGAGGAGGAGCAATCTCTAAACTGGGTCACATCAGTCGAGGCAGCAGCTCTGGGCTTGAAGGCAACATGGGAGCATACCCCCTGAGGCCCCCAGGAACCTCGACTGCACACAGAACATGGAGGGAAGCCTCGAGCCCATCCGGAGGCACGGAGTCCCAGCCAGTGTGGCCATCTGGGGGACCTGGTAAGGCTTCCTGAAGAAGGTGACTTCCTGATAGCTCCTGTAGCTGGTTCCCTGTTGAGCAGCTTTCTGCAGTGAAAGGGAAAGACGTGTGTCCCTCCACATGTGCAAAGAAGTCCTCTTCTCCCCGAGAAGCAGGACTCAGGACTAGAAACATCCTCGGGGAAGAAAGCACAGAGTCTAGAGGGTGAAAGAGCCCCCTAGAAAGTGGAAGTCGCCAGGGAGAAACCAGGTTCCCAACAGCTTTGCACAGGCTGCTTCTGGAGTCTTCTCTCCTCCTTCTTGGCTTTGGCAGTCAAGCCATCCTGGAGCCCCATCTCCCCCATGCTCTGGACAGAGGGGGCCTGGACTGGCAGCCATTGAGTGGGACCAGGATCTCAACTTAGGGCCCGTAACAGCCCTGGAAATCCTAGGCTGCTGTCTACAGCAAGGGCAGCCGCGCCATGGTCAAAAGCCTGCGTCTGGCCTCCTCGAGAAGGGCTGATGCAATCGTGGTGGCTGTGAACATTCTTGGAACATTCTCTGTCAGAGTCCTCAATTATGGCTGCTGGGGCTCCGTCTGAAGCCTTTCCCGGAGATGGCCCGCCTCAGTAATTGTCCCCGTTTTATCTCAAGATGCAGATCTGGAGGCTGATCTCCCAGACTTATGAAGTTACAACCAATGCAATGCTTTTTCCATTTGCATAAAGCAAATCTGAAACATGTACGTACATACGTTTTGTCTTGAACCTGTGAACGTGTACAGATCCCAGCAACTCCAGGAGGACTAAACTCCTGACCATTTTATTAATTCAGTTTTTGCATCCCAGATCATCTGGGGTGGAGGCAAACCTGTTTCGGTGCTCTGGCAATTTCATGGGAATGTCTTTCACGGATCATGGTGTGTTTCCTCTGCTCCAGCTTCACATGTTGGTGGATGGTGGCCATCATGAAGAAAGAGCCAAATTGCGCCCAAATCATGCCATTACTATGCCTCAGAGTCCTGTGAGCTGGCTTGTCATGTTCACAGTGCTCCCATCCCTGAGATCTCAGTATTTCAACTTCCTGCTGCACAAACTTGAAAGAGTCACAAGCATGAACACGTGGTGTCTGGAAGCAGTGTCATACAGCCCAGCACTTCCCAATCCTATGCCAAAACTGTGGTTCAGGGAGGCTGATTAGTGGGCTTCCAAGCAAAATAAAAGGAAAGTGTTTATTAAATGCTGGGTTAAAAATTTTTAAGAGTTTGAATCCTTGTTCTGCAGGACTTCTCAGAGCCTTTACTATGCCAAGATGCCTTGTGCACTTCTAAGAGGGAGATTCAGTGCGCAGCGTTTGTCAAACTAAGGACCACAAAGCCCTTTTGTTTCAGGTGCAATGGGCATTGGTTGTTTTTGCTTGCCCAGCATCCTTCGCCTTTTTCAGCAACTGACTTTTGTTTCCATAGTGGTTTGAAGGGGATGAATCTGAACCTCTGCCATTTCCCTCATCAAAAGAGCAAACAGGTCATTCAGGGCTGGCCCAAAAGAGTCCTACTTGGAAAGTCTTGCTGTCCCTCCTTGGGAAGAAGATCTCTCTTGTCAGGGCTACAGACTTGATAGAATCAGCTAACAGTGGGCCTTAAAGCTGAGAGGTACAACATGGTCAGGGTCTTTGGATCAAGCCATGCCTGAAGCCACCTTTTCCGCAGACTCAGGATTGGACTTTGCTCCAAGGAGCAGGAAAGGCCCCGGCTGGTACAGAGAATAACCTAGGGGACAGGAGTGATACACACTTCACTTCAGAGAATGTTTATGATGCTTCCAGCTACAAGGAACGTTGGGCCCCCACTCAAAACGGCTTCACCAATAAAAAACATAGATTTTCTATCCAAACAGAAGCCCCTGTAGGTGGCTCCTGGGCTGGTGAATTCAGATGCTTAATGTTGCATCAGGGAACTGATTCGTTCCGTTTCCACCCAAGATGGGAGTCCCTTTAGAAGTACCCCTTATGCCGGTGCCTAATCTTTGCAAGCCTCAGTTTCCTTGCCTTTTCAGGCCCAAACCTCAGAGCTACCCTTGATTTCCACCCTCTTTCCTTTCCCATCTGCATCCAACCCATCGGTAAACCATTGGAAATATCTGTCTAAACTGTCTTCTTCTCACAACTGTTGTCTAAACCACCCTCATCTCTGCCCTGGAATTTTTTAAAACAGTTTAACTGAGGTGTAATTCACATGTGGGCTTCCCTGGTCAATCAGACAGTAAAGAATATGCTCACAATGCAAGAGATCCAGGCTCAATCCTTGGGTCAGGAAGATCCCCTGGAGCAGGGAATGGCTACTCACTTCAATATTCTTGCCTTGAGAATTCCATGGACAGAATTTCTTCCCTTTAAAGTGTATCTGTCAGCAACTTTTAGTGCACAAGCATCACCACAATCTAATTTTAGAACATTTTTATCATTCAAAAAGAAACAGCCACTCCCCATTCTCCCTCACCAGCTTCATGCAACCATTAACTGCTTTCTGTCCCTATAAAATCCCCCACTCAGGACATTTCATGCAAATAGAATCACACAATATAAGGTCTTCTGTGACTGGCTTCTCCCATGGGTTTATCTATGTTGTAGCCCATGTCAGCATTTCATTCCTTTTTATTGCCAAATAGTATTCCACTATGTGGATAGTCCACAGTGAGTTTATTTATTCATCAGTTGATGGACGTCTGGGTTGTTTCTGCTTTTGGCTTATGGAATAAAGCTGCTATGAACATCCATGTACAGGACTTTGTTTGGATTTATGTTTTTGTTCTCTTGAGTATATACCTAGGAGTGGAACTACTAGGTTTCATGGTAACTCTTGTTTCACCACTAGAGGAATACCAGATTGTTTTTCAAAGCAGCTGCCCCATTACACAGCCTTCTTAGCAATGCATGAGTGTTTCATTCTAGTGAGCGTGAGGAAGTATCCTCACGATGGTTTTGATTCGTATTTCCCAGAGGATTAATGATGTTGAGCATGTTCTCATGTGCTTACTGGCTATTTGCATATCTTCTTTGGAGACATGTCTATGTAAATTCTTGGCCCACTTTTTAATTGAGTTCTTTTTTTTATTATTGAGTTATGAGAATTCCTTATATATTCTAGATACAAGACTTTGGCCAAATCTGATTTGCAAATATTATCTCCCATTCTGTGGGTTGCCTTTTTATTTTCTTACCCTTTGAAGCACAAGTTACTTTAATTTTGATGAAGTTCAATTTATCTGGCTTTTTTCCTTAGGTTGCTTCTGATTTTGGTATCATATTTAAGAAAGCTTTGCCTAATCCTAGGTCACAATGATTTATTCTTGTATTTTCTTCTCAAGTTTTATAGTTTTAGCTCTTGCATTCAAGTCTTCAATCTATTTTCAGTTAACTTTTGTATATGGTGTGAGGTGGGGGCTGACTTTGTGCTTTTGCATGTGTATTTCATGTTGATCCAGTACTGTTCATTGAAGACAGTATTCTTTCCCTCATTGAATTGTTTTGACATCTTTGTGGACAACCAATTGACTATATATTTAAGAGTTCATTTCTGGGCTCTCAATTCTATTCCATTGTTCAATATATCCGCTCTCATGTCAATGCCATACTATCTTAACTACTGTAGCTTTGTAATAAGTTTTGAAATTGAGAGGTGTGAGTTTTTCAAGTTTGTACTTTTTTTCAAGACTGTTTTGGCTATTATGGATCCCTTAAATTTCAATATGGATTTTAAGATCAACTTGCTAATTTGTGAAAAAACACTGGCTGGAATTTGGATAGGGTTTGTATGGAATAGATCAATTTATATAGTGTTGCTATCTTAAGTCTTCTGATCCATGAACACAGGATGTTTCCCCATTTGTTTGAATCTTCTTTAATTTTTTAAACAATGTTTTGTGACTTTCAGTGTGTAAATTTTACACTTTTATTAGCTTCTCCCTAAGTATTTTCTTTTTGATGCTATTATAAATGGACTAGTTTTATTAATTTCATTTTTCATGTTATTCACTGCTGCCTTATAGAATTACAATTGAATTTGTTTATTGATCTTTTATCCTGAAATGTGATTAAATTTGTCAAAGAATCAATGAATTTTCAGAGATCTTCATATACAAGATCATGTCATTTGCAAATACAGATGATTTAATTCTTTCTTTCTAATCTGGATGACTTTTATTTAACTTTCTTGCTTAAGTGCCCTGGGTGAATGGTTGATGGGCTTCCCAAGTGGCTCGGTGATAAAGAACCCACCTGCCAATGCAGGAGACACGTGCTCATTCCCTGGTCTGGGAAGATCCCTGGGCGAAGGAAATGGCAACCCACTCCAATAATCTTGTCTGGGAAATCCCACAGACAGAGAAACCTGGCAGGCTACAGTCCATGGGGTCTCAAAAGAGTCGGATACAACTTAGTGACAGAACAACAACAAAAATGGTAAACAGAATTGGCAAGACAGATATTCTTGTCATATTCCTGATCTTAGGGATGAAATATTTAGTCTCACTTATTAAGTATAATATTAGTGATGGGATTTTCATAGATGTTCTTTGCCAGGTTGAGGAAGTCCCTTTCTACTTCTAGTTTCTCAAGAGTTTTTATCATGAGAGAGTACTGGGTTTTGTCCATGTTTCTTCTGTACTTATTGAGATATTCATGTAGGTTTTGTCCTTCATTCTATTGATAAGACAGATTTTGAATGTTGAACCAACCTTACATTCCTAGGATAAATCCCACAAGGTCATAGTGTCTAAAACTTTTATATATTGCTAGATTTGGTTAGCAATTATTTTGTTGAGCATTTTGCATCCACATTTATAAGGGATATTGATCTATAGTTTTCTTGTAATACCTGTGTTTAGTTTCGTATTAGGCTAATACTGCCCTCCTAGTATTAGTTGGGAAGCATTTACTCTTTTTTTAGACTATGTGAAGACTTGATATCAATTCTTCTTTAAGTGTTTGGTAGAATTCACCAGGTAAACTGATGTTTTTGTTTGTGAGAAGTTTTAAAATTACGAATTCAATCTCATTAACTTTTATAGGTCTATTCAGATTTTCTATTTCTTCTTGACTCAATTTTGATAGAGTGTTCCTTGCAACCTGTCCATTTCACCTAAGCTACGTAGCTTGTTGGCATAGTTATTTGTAGAATTCCTTTGTAATTCTTTTTATTTCTGTAAAGGTGGCTGCCATGTCCCTCTTACATTCCTGATTTAGTAACTAGAATTTTTTTCTTTTTTCTTGATCAGTCTAGCTAAACATTTGTCAGTTTTGTTGATCCTTTCAAAGACCCAAGTTTTGACTGCATTGATGTTTTTCCATTATTGCTCTGTTCTCTATTTCATTTATTTCCTTTCTACTATTTATTATGTTCTTCCATCTTCTTATTTTAGGTTTAGTTTGCTTTTTTCCAGTATCTTAAGATAGAAGTTTAATTTATTGATTTTTAAAATAGAGACACTTACACCTATACATCTCCATCTAAGCACTATTTTGGCTGCTTTCCTATGCTTTAGTATTTTGCATCATTTTCATTAGTCTCAAGGTATTTTCTAATTTTCCTTATGATATAGTCTTTGACCCACTGGTTATTTAGTTTAATTGTTGTTTAATTTCCACATATTTATTAATTCCCCTAATTTCCTTCTGTTATTGATTCTAATGTGTTATTGATTCCACTGTGGTTGGAGAAGATACTTTGTATTATCCTAACCATTTAAAAAGTTATTGAAGCATGTTTTATGGCCTAGCATATGGTCTAATCTAGAGAATATTCCATGTGCACTGAGAAGAATATTCATCCTTCTGTTGTTGGGCTTTATGGAAATTTGTTAGATCTAGGGACGGGGGAGCCTGGTGGCTGCTGTCTATGGGATCGCACAGAGTCAGACACGACTGAAGCGACTTAGCAGCAGCAGCAGCAGTTGGTTTATAATGTTGTTCAAACCTTTTAATTTCTTGTTGGTCCTCTGCTAATATAGCTTCCAACAAAGCAAACTGGTGACTGGGGCCCCAGTAATTTTGTCTTACCTAACCTGGGATAGAGCTTCTACCTTGCAAATGCAGCCAAGCAGAGGAAGAAACCCCCAGAACTCTCAGCCACTCCTGCCTGGACTAGAACCTTTGCAGCACAGAGCTGGGGAGATGGGAAATGCTAGTGGTCTGTCCCTCCTGAGGATATACTGTAGCCTCAACTGAGAGCTAGGGAAAGAAGGATTGATCCTGTGTTCTTGGCTGCACTCACCTAATTTAGAGCTTCTGTCATTCTAAGTTGGGAATAGGGAGCTTAGAAATTAATTAATCAATTAGTTAATTAAACTGAGTCAAGAAAAATGAAATGTGCATTAATTTTTTAAACACCATCCTTATAAGAGAAGAGGGACAAAAGAAGCAAATGTAGAAAAATATGGAAAGCCTATTGAAAATGTGTTCATTTCCCCAGTACCCCTAGGGGAGGAGGGAATGGATTGTACATCCATTGTGACAATTTAATAGATTTTCTGAAATAAATGTTTCTGTATTTTTATATGTCTTAGAACAGTTTGCAAAGATTTTCATGGTTGTATTTTGTTTCATTTTTAATTTTCAACAGTTACTGTTATTTCACTAGGGAGAGGATTTGCAGAACTCTTCACACTACCAGTCAAGAAACCATGTTTTCTCCCATGAATTTTTGCAACTGTCTCAAAACTGAGCTCCCCATTTGCACCCCTATCCCCCTACATCTATGTCTACCAACAGCCAGTGAGACTCTCAGAAAGGATAAATTCCTTGCTTATCACTTTCCAAAGCCTTCCCATCAATTTTAGAATATCAATGACTTCCCAGTTCCAGAATGTTTCAACTGCTGTCTATCCTTCCAACCTCATAACACATCATTTCTCTCCTCATTCTTTCCATATGAGCTGTCTTTCAGACCTCAGACTATGAAAGACTGTTTCCCACCTCGGGGTTTTGCACTTGCTATTCCTTCCGCCAGGAACACTCTTCCTTCCAATTGTCATATCCTTGGCTGCTTCTTGGGCTTCCCTGTTGGCTCAGAGGGTAAAGTGTCTGCCTACAATGCAGGAGACCCAGGTTCAATCCCTGGGTAGGGAAGACCCCCTGGAGAAGGCAATGGCACCCCACTCCAGTACTCTTGCCTGGAAAATCCCATGGACTAAGAAGCCTGGTAGGCTACAGTCCATTGGGTCGCAAAGAGTCAGACATGACTGAGTGACTTCACTTTCACTTTCTTTCTGGCTCCTTCTTGGTATTCAGTCTCAGCTGAGATGTCATCTCCCCAAAGAAATGACCACCCATTCTATCAAAATTGCTCTGCATCCACCCAAATCTGCATGTCACTTCTCTCCATCATATTGCCTTTGTCCATTTTCCCCATGGCTCCTCCCACTCCTCAAACTTGTCTCATTTGTATATCTGTTCACTCTTGCATCCCCAAGTTTCCACCAGTAGAGAATCTGAAGCCCTGTCAGCCTGTTTCCCACATTTTCTTCAGTTCTTGGAACAATGCTGGGTACATTGGAGGGGTTGGGCAACCTGGCAAACTTAGCACTGGATTTTATACTCCTTTCAGGTCATTTGACAAATGTGATAGTTGATTATATGCATCAACTTGGCCAAGATATGGTGTCAATTGCTTAGTCAAACATCAGTCTTGATGCTGCAGTGAAGGTATTTTTAAGATGTGGTTAATCCTTAAATAAGAAGATTATGAGTAAAGATTAACTTTTAAATCAGTAGACCTTGAGTACAGCAGATTACCCTCCATAAGCTAGGTGGGCCTCACCCAATCAGTTGAAGACATTAACTCCAAAGACAGGTTTCCTGAGGAGGAAGAATTCTTCTTCTAGACGGCCTTTGGACTTACGAATGGCCATATTAACACATGCTGGAATTTCCAGCTTGCTGGCCTGACTTGCAAATTTTGGACTATCAATCACAAGACAATTTCTTAAAATAAACCTCTCAAAAGATATATATATATATATATCAGTTCAGTTCAGTTGCTGAGTCGTGTCCGACTCTGCAACCCCATGAATTGCAGCACGCCAGGCTTCCCTGTCCATCACCAACTCCCGGAGTTCACCCAGACTTGCGTCCATCAAGTCAGTGATGCCATCCAGCCATCTCATCCTCAGTCGTCCCCTTCTCCTCCTGCCCTCAATCCCTCCCAGCATCAAAGTCTTTTCCAATGAGTTAACTCTTCGCATGAGGTGGCCAAAGTACTGGAGTTTCAGCTTCAGCATCATTCCTTCCAAAGAAATCCCAGGGCTGATCTCCTTCCAGAATGGACTGGTTGGATCTCCTTGCAGTCCAAGGGACTCTCAAGAGTCTTCTCCAACACCACAGCTCAAAAGCATCCATTCTTGGTGCTCAGCCTTCTTCGTCCAACTCTCACATCCATACATGACCACAGGAAAAACCATAGCCTTGACTAGACGGACCTTAGTCGGCAAAGTAATGTCTCTGCTTTTGAATATGCTATCTAGGTTGGTCATAACTTTCCTTCCAAGGAGTAAGCGTCTTTTAATTTCACGGCTGCAGTCACCATCTGCAGTGATTTTGGAGACCCAGAAAAATAAAGTCTGACAGTGTTTCCACTGTTTCCCCATCTATTTCCCATGGAGTGATGGGACCAGATGCTATGATCTTCGTTTTCTGAATGTTGAGCTTTAAGCCAACTTTTTCACTCTCCTCTTTTACTTTCATCAAGAGGCTTTTTAGCTCCTCTTCACTTTCTGCCATAAGGGTGGTGTCATCTGCATATCTGAGGTTATTGATATTTCTCCCGGCAATCTTGATTCCAGTTTGTGCTTCTTCCAGCCCAGCGTTTCTCATGATGTACTCTGCATAGAAGTTAAATAAGCAGGGTGACAATATACAGCCTTGACGTACTCCTCTCCTTTTCCTATTTGGAACCAGTCTGTTGTTCATGTCCAGTTCTAACTGTTGCTTCCTGGCCTGCATACAGATTTCTCAAGAGGCAGGTTAGGTGGTCTGGTATTCCCATCTCTTTCAGAATTTTCCACAGTTTACTGTGATCCACACAGTCAAAGGCTTTGGCATAGTCAATAAAGCAGAAATAGATGTTTTTCTGGAACTCTCTTGCTTTTTCCATGATCCTGCAGATGTTGGCAATTTGATCTCTGGTTCCTCTGCCTTTTCTAAGACCAACTTGAACATCAGGGAGTTCACGGTTCACGTACTGCTGAAGCCTGGCTTGAAGAATTTTGAGCATTAGTTTACTAGCGTGTGAGATGAGTGCAATTGTGCGGTAGTTTGAGCATTTTTTGGCATCTGAAAAGATATATATATATCTCATATATATCATATATCTCAAAAGATATATATGATATATATATGTATATACATATATATATACACATATCAATTCAGTTCAGTTGCTCAGTCATATCCAACTCTTTGTGACCCCATGAATCACAGCATGCCAGGCCTTCCTGTCCATCACCAACTCCCAGAGTTCACTCGGACTCTCGTCCATCAAGTCAGTGACACCATCCAGCCATCTCATCCTCTATCATCCCCTTCTCCTCCTGCCCCCATATATATATATATATATATATATATATATATATATATATATATAAAAAATACACACATATAATATATACATACGGTCACATATATTCTATTGCTTTGGAGAATTCAGACTAATATGATAAGAGTCAGTCCTACTTTAGGAGAGGGACTAAAATTCCTTGAAGGCAGGAACCATGGCATACCACTTTCTCCATTTCTATGTGTCTCCCCAGCACCCAGCATACCATGAGGCCTTGATGACTTGACTAATAAATCAACAGATATCTCTGGGTCTTCTTACACTGTAGACCTTTCACAGCTGCACAGAAAGGGAAAAAGAAAATCTATCTGTGAACCAGGTTTCCAATCTGTTTCCTTTAAAACCAATGAAGTTTATATTATACGGGAGCCCCTTAAAAGAGCAGGCTTTATCCCAATGAAATTGAGTCTGTAAATGCAAAACATTAAAAAAATAATGAATTGGTATTTGATATTCCTATATTTCAATATTCCTTTGATATTCCAATATGAAATTTAAACTGCTGGGGTTTTATGCATTCTTTGTCTTTCCTTTGATTTGGCGCAACTTGTTGCTTTGAATATGTTTGCTTTAATCACTGGACCATGGAGCAGAAGGGATGTGTGTCTTGTTTGGGGAGGGGCTGGAATGGGGGTTGGTGCAGCCATCTGGGCGCGGAAAATGACTGCCTTCTGCAAATCACTGCATCTTCCTGCTGGAACGCGCCTGGTGGGGATTGCCAGGCCCACAGGGAGGGGTGGACTTCCCTGGCCTTTATCCAAGGGGGACACTTAAACCTCTGCCCTACAGTTCAAAGGCAGAACAGCAGAAAGAGCAGCTGCGGCAGGGTCCCCGGCAGGTGTGAGGACCGGGGACTAGATGCTGGTACATCTGAGTGACGGCTGATCTGGAACACGAGTGCGTCCAGCGCCCGCTGTCACATTCTCTGTGGGGGGGTGAAGATGGGGGAATTAATCAGGCAGGCTTCAACTAAAGAGAAGACATGATTTTGATGATTGTGGGATGGTGATGGTGACAGTGTGGATGATGTAATGCATAACAATGAAGCTACAATGGCCCACAGTTATGAAGCCTTAACTACATGCCAGAGATGGTGCTAAATTCTTGAGAAGGACTGTCTTGTTTTACCTTCAAAATGGTTGTGTCTCTTTGCATTCCCCAAAGCAGACCCTGAGACCAGGACTTGGGCGCAGTTGTTTCATTTGGAGGTTGTCCCGGGAAGAGTAAAAAGGAGACGGGGGAGCCGAGCAGGGCAGGAAGGGGCGGGCTAAGGCGTTAGTCACCTTACAGGTACTGGGGCTCCGCCTGCATGGGGATGCACCTCTAGGGAAATTATGGGACCACCTCAGAGTCGTCCCATAGGAGAAAGTGGAGGCTGCTGCATTCAGCCCCAGACCCGCACCACCATTGGCAAAGGGTTTCTTCCACGGTGAGAACTCCCCTGCAATTCTGGGCTGCAGGGGCCAGCTGGGAACAACCCTCAAGGTGATCTGGAGCCAAAAATGGCCCTCAAGCAGAGCAGCAGACTGAGTGCGCCTCTTGAGAAGGAGAACCACCCTCCAGCTGGACGCGGTCCACCGCAGCTCAGGTGACCTTGGAGATGCGCTGAGAAGATCCAGGACTCAGCAACGAAGGATCTGTCACAGCACTTCTTGGAGAAGTATTTTATTAACCCCATTTGCCACAGATGAAACTGAGGTTTAGAAAAGTGACCAGCTCAGGTCCAAGTTTGTCTGGCTAGAAAAAGTACAGGAAGTGAAAGTGTATTAGATGCTCGGTTGTGTCCAACTCTTTGCAACCCCATGGACTGTAGCCCTCCAGGCTCCTCTGTCCTTGCAATTCTCCAGGCAAGAATACTGGAATGGGTTGCCATTCCCTTCTCCAGGGGATCTTCCCCACCCAGGGATCAAACCTTTATTCACCACCTACTGTGTGTCCGATGTGAAGCTGGCAAACAGATAGAATGAAGACAGTCCATGTCCCCAAGGGTCTCATGCTGGATGGAAGCAAGCCACCCCCAGTCCTGAGTGACATGGGTAACCTGAAGGTAAGTACAGAAGGAACATGGGGGAGTCCTAACTTGGCAGGTGGGAGCAGGAAGTCCCTGGAAGAGGTGACATATGTGTTAGGGGTGGATTTTGCTGTATATAGTTTATTTATATACCAAGCAGTCTTGTTTATTAAAGAACAATTTAATAAATTTAGAAAATATGGAGCCACCCTTCCCACCCTCAGTAACCCTACCTCCATCTTAGAAAGGGAGAAAGACGGCTGGGGTCCTGCCACCCTGCCACCCTGGCTGCCCCTTTTCTAAGCACCAGTTACTCTCAGTAGGACCCCAAGCAGCTTGACAGACTGGCATGAGGGTAGCTGGCCTGGAGTTGCCCCGAAAAGGGACAGACAAAGGTAGAGTAAGGATTCAGAGCTGCAAGTCCTGACCCCCAAGCCTGGCTTTGTCGTGTAACCAACCACGTGACCTATCTTTCTTCCCATCAAACCTGACCACCCAGCAGATCCAGGGCTCTGCAGAAAAGAGCCCCACGGCCAGGCACCATTCCAAGTCTGCACTGCACCACCCAGGATGCTTCTGGGTGCAGAGGACAGACCTCAACCCAGACTCATTTGGGCAAAATGAGAGTTGATAGGTGCCTCTAAGGAGTTCAAAGGTGTTTCCAGTTCTGGGCATAGGCTGCCTGGGAGCCTCATGGTGTCAGAGGAACTCGGTCTGAACTCTGTCCCCCCTCCCCATGTGGGTTCACTCCACACAGCTCTCGATCCTCAGTCCACCAGTGCAGCCAAGGGACAGCCGCCTTCTGGAAGGTTCCAGTCCAAGGTTCCCATTGGCCAAGCTGGGTCCTGTGCCAGAGGGAGGCTGGTCTCTGCTCTGCCTGGCCTGGCTCGCTGGTGGGCTCAGCCTCAGCTGAACCCTGTGTACTGAGAGCAGAGAGGAGCAGGTCCCCAGAGAACTCGGGCAGCTGGTGCCAACAGGCCATACATGTACAGGGCAGAGAGGGGAAGTGGACTCACAGGCAGAATGCCAGTTGCCACCCCCTCTCCATTCCTCGGAGAGGAAGAGTAAGAGGTGTCCTCATGGTGTGTGTGTATGTGTGTTTGAAAGGACATGTGTGGGCTTAGTGTTGGGTGGGAGTGAGCACCTGGGAAGGGGGCTGCAGACCAGTGATGACGGCTGTTTCAGGGCATGGGGGTGGGGGATGAGAGGGGGAACGGATCTGAGTGTGGCTGCAAGTGCCCGTGGTGGGAGGGGTATGGCCACCCAGGGGGACATAGGCAGGGAGTCCTGCCACTCCACCGCCTTTCCCTGAGGCTTCCAGATGGCCCCAGGAATGTGGAGCAGCAAGTGGACACCACAGGCCACCCACATGCCTCCCCATTAGACTATCGGGGTGGGCCACGCCACCCAAGGCTGCATCTGGGAAAGACCGGCACCATGGCCAGGTCAAGGGGCTCAAGGCCCCCGTGCCACCCCTGCGTCCTGTGCCCTCGTCTCTAGGACAGCGCAGCAGGGAGGGGGGCCAGGCCATCACCCATCCCAGAAAAGGGTCCCTGAGAGCAGGTGCACAGAGCGGATCTCGGCGTCTCCTGCCCAGGACCCCTGGTCTGCCAGTACTGCCACTTTCCTAAGACCAGAGCCTCGCTTTTTCCACTGAGGGTTTCAGCCTCTGCGGGAAAGATAAGCTGAGTCTAGACCCACCCCCAGACTGGAGACTCATCCTTTGCTTTTCTTTAGAGAGCGCCTACCATGCCCTCAAAGGGAAAATCGCTCAGTCATGTCTGACTCTTTGAGATCCTGTGGCCCCTCTGTCCGTGGAAATCTCCAGGCAAGAATACTGGAGTGAGTCACCATCCCTTTCTCCTGGGTGTCTTCCTGACCTAGGGATCGAACCCGGGTCTCCTGCATTGCAGGCAGATTCTTAACCACTGAACCAGCAGGGAAGCCATGTGTGTGTGTGTGTGTGTGTGCATGTGTGTGTGTGTGCACGCGCTTAGTCATGTCCAATTCTTTGTGACCCACAAGGCTCCTCTGTCCATGGGATTCTCCTGGCAGCATACTGGAGTGTGTTGCCATTTCCTTTTCCACATTGGTGCAGCAGTAAAGAATCTCCCTGCAATGCAGAGGACCCAGGTTCAATCCCTGGGTCAGGAAGATCCCCTGGAGAAGGAAATGGCTATCCACTCCAGTACTCTTGCCAGTAAAATTCGATGGACAGAGGAGCCTGGCGGGCTACATTCCATGGGGTCACAAAGAGTTGGACATGACTGAGCACACCCCCACGCATACCATGCCCTCAGGCTCCCCAAGTGTTTACAGGGCAGAAGAAAAGCCAAACAAACATTCTATAAAAGGAATGTGGCCTGGGCTGGGGCAGGGGTCCCCAAGATGGCTTGGGACAAGTAGTGGGCACTGGTTGGGGGAACGGTCATGCTCCCAGGGAGGTGTCTGCATGTGTGTGTGTGTGTGTGTGTGTGTGTGTGTGTGTGTGTGTGTGTCAGGACGTGCAACAGTAGACGGGGAGTAGGAGGATGCGGGGGCAGTGGTCTCAGGATCATTCCACACCTTCTGCCCCCTGACCAAGCCTTGGCTTTGACTTGGCCTTGATCACAGCCTCGACCTTGATCCTAAAGATGAAAGGAACACAGAGGGCAGAGGGGCAAACCTTGTGACTCAGTCAATCTGTCCTGCCTGGCTTGGCACCAAGTAGGATCTAGAGCACATGAAAGGATGCATAAACTGTAATAGAAAGATGACGCGAAGAAATCAGCTCAAGGGAAACAGAGCAGGAGGAAGAAGATGAAGCCCAGAGCCAGATCAGAAGAGAAAGACGAGGCTGAGGTCCCTGAGCGCTTGGGCCGTGGTAGCTGGCAAGCTGGACCTGCATATTCCAAAGAGCCAAGCTCCGTCAGAAGTCCTGTCACCAGGAACCGCGATATTCAAAACAGATGGAAAGGGGGCTGCTCCGGGTTGGGAAGGGGAGCACTCCAGGGCCGAGCTCCGCAGTCTCCATTCCCACCGTCCTCACAGCTACCCTGAGCCACACCCTCAGGCCCCCCAGGCTCCAGGCCCTACCATCTAGAAACCTCTACACTGATTGGTTCTGTCTCCTTTGTACTCACAGCAAACCCCCAGGGCTGGAGAAGCCCAAGGTCTGCCTGAGACTGAAGGAAGAGAGAAACGTCTACAGTGGGTGCTCACAGGCCATGCTCCCCCGGGCTGATCACAGCGTCCTGACAACACAGAACGGGCCTCTAGGGCTACGTCCCTGTCCGGTGAGGTCTCTGCAGAGCCAGGCACCTCCCCATCCCATGAGAGGGCTCTGTCCTCCATCCATCAAACAGGAACACATAGAGAGTGACAGCCCGGGGCACAGACCCATGCCTGGCACTGCCACCTCTCTGAGGGCTGTCCTTTGGAAAAGACGAGTGTGTTCAAACCACAGAACTGAGAGCAGGAGGGCCAGCCCACAGCCAGCCATGCTCACATTCAGAACTGCTCAGACCGGGATGTCCAGCACCACTGACCAAGAGTAGCCTTGGGGACCACAGACCACCAGGTCAGGGGCTTCCACCCACCCTGGAGCCCAGTGCACATGGACTAAGAGGGCTTCTCCCTCCAGCATCACTCAGCCTCCCCTTCCACTCTTCACTCCCCATCGCCCACGCAAGAGCTCATGTGCTCGTGACCTGGGTGCTGACCTCTCTCTGAGGTCATCTGGACCCCCGCTCCCCGCCCCGCCCTGTTCACCGAAGCTCAGATATGACTGTCCACTCCCAGGGGCAGGGGGCAAGGGAGTTAGTTCCCTTGGACAGCTCACCCGGCACCAGGCATCTCATTGTTAACACCCTCCCTGCGGTGCGCACATGCCGTTGACGGGAATTCCTCTCCTTGAACGGTTTGCGTTGTCAGAGGGTAAAATCTGATGCGTAGCAAATGACTCTGAGTTCACCAGTAATAACCCCCGGGAGACCACGCTGAGGAAGTTATCTGCTACCAAATAATAAAATATCTCCATCTACTCTCAGAAGCTTTGGACGGCAAAGAGAGACCGCCATCACCGGGGGACTCTGAAAACCTTCAGACAGGATCTGTCTGGCTCGCCCGCCTAATTCACAGTGACTTAATACATCACGGGGAAGGGGGGTGGGGTGGGGCCAGGAAGCCAAGCACAGCCAGGTTTCCTCCATATAAAATACCATCAACTGAAAGATTTAACAACAGTTAGCTGGGGGGGAGGGGTGAGCATACACACAGACGCAGGATGTACCTTGACTTCAAAACATGCTGGAAAGTACGAGGGAGGAGAAAGATCCCTCCGCTTCAGATGAAGGAAATAACGGTAGAACGCTGCCCCGGAGGACTGCAAATTTCTTTGTTTCCAACCCTTTTCCCTAGGGTGTGCTTTTTAGAGCCCCGAAGGCCAGTGTGTAGAGTGAATCACACACTCTAAAAAGGGAAAGAGAGAATGTTCCGGTATCAGTGCCTCCAAGTGTCCCAGGCGGTCCAGTCTGTCCCCCGAGTCCTCTGCACTGCCACTCCCATGCCCCACAGCCACCCAGCTCTGACCACGTGTCCCCAGACAGGAAGACACTCAAGGAAATTCAAGGAAAGGGAAGAAATTAACAAGACTTTATGGAGCACCTGCCTCACGTCAGGCCCTTGCTGGATGCTGGCGAGACCAGGCTCAACAAGACCCAACCTGTGTCCTCAGTGAGGGTAGATGATTATCAGTCACTGAGAGGCTGCTGCCTTAACCACTGGGCTGGATACCACTCACAGAGCATCCCACTCGGTCCTTGCAACAGCTCCCGCAGAGAATGATTATACCCATTTTACTGCTGAGAAAATAAAGTCTGGGTGAAGCTAAGTCACTTCAAACCCAGGAAGCCAAGAGAAGATGGAGACAGATGCTGAACTGAGCCACTCTCCCCAGAGCTTGTCTGTGCTTTCTACCACCTCAAGCAGCCCTTACCCATAATCCCAAACCCAAAGCTACATTGCTGAGCCCCAGATCATGTCAGGCCCCAAGGCACCACCACACATGGACCACATCTCTTCCACCTCCTGACCATCAACCTTTCCAATCTGTCCACTCTTAATTTCCACTGCCAAAGGCATAGACCAGACGCCCATGGTCACAGTCACAAAAGGCCCCCGTGACCTCCCGATGAGTCTCTTGGCTTCTGTTCTCACTGGTCCAGTATCCACAGCCCAGCCAGCACGGTCTCTGTGAAACAGCCCATATGTGTGTCTTCCGTTTAAATGCTCTTCAGGCTTCCCATTGCCCTGGAGATAGAATGTCCCACCTTCAAGGACCCACATGATCCAGCCCAACTTGACCTCCACCCCTGAATCATGCTTCAGCACTTTTGCCTTCCATCCGTTCTTCCAAAATGTGCACTTCCTTCCAGCCTCTGAGCCCCAGCACATGCTGTTCCTGGGCCTGGAATGCTATTTCCCTCCATGAACCAATACTTCTTCATCTTGCTGGGAAAGGACTGAAGCATCCATCCTGAAGTTCTCCTCTCTTCTAGAACCTGGCTCTTTTCCTTAAAGCCCTCATCAGAAGATATAAGTATCCATTTTCCTGTTTATGTATTAAATATGGTCCCCTCCACTGAGCCTCTGAATTAGTTCTCTCTTTCACCATTGAGTTCTTCACATTGCACAGAGTCCATGCCAAATAAGTGTGCTGAGTAAATGTGCAAATTCGTCAAAAGGAATAATAATGCCCATCTCCAAGGCACGTCCTCCATGGATGGCAAAGGAGTGGTGTCATTCCTTGTCACCATGTCTGAAGCAGCCACCGCCCACTGGGCAGACTCGGCAATCCTGATGGGATTCTGATGAAACAAACCATGCTACATCCACCCCACGGACTACTCCTCCGTCATAAAAAAGAACCAGCTTGGATGAATCTCAAGGGCATTGTGCTGAGTGAAAAAAGCCTGTCTCAAAAGGTTACATACCATATGGCTCCTCGAGTTGACCAGATTATAGAGATGCAGAAATGATAAGGGCAGGTTGGGGGGAGCATCACACGGAGAAAGGTGGGTGTCATTCTTGCAGGGAAGTAGGAGAGAGTTCCTCTGGGTACATCATCTCGATCCTGACCATGGCGGTGGTTACACGAGTCTACACATGGCATAAAATGTCATGGAAGATACACAAAGACCCATGAAAAGAAAACCACATGAACATGTGTTAAAATGGCAAATCAAAAAAAAAAGGGGCGAGGAAATCCAAGCAAAGCCTGGAGTCCACCTCCCTGCATTGCACCAAATCATGTGCTTTGATAACACATGTGAGTTGTCACCATTGACAGAAGCTGGGAGAAGGGGGTGTACAGGACCTCTTGGGCCAATTTTTGAAGCTTCTTGTGAGTCTATAATTATTTTGAAATAAAGAGTGAGAAAAATTTAAATTAAAATGATTAAATTTATGGGCCAGCCAAGGCTCAGACTCTCCATACCCAGCTTTTCCCCTCCCTCCTTGGGACACCGGGTGACATCTGCCTTGGGGGCTACCTCCCAGCTGGAAGCATGCAGACCACCCGGACCCATGGACCAGGCTCCCACAGAAGGAAAGGACTAGAACTCTGAAGCCTACCCCTCGACGTGGTTGTATAACACACACGTAAGTCAGGCACCCCAGCCAGTGTCTCACTTTTGTATCATAGTCTGAGGGAGGATCCCAAAACTTTTCTGGTGATCTGAGGTCTAGCAAGAGAAAATGCTCCTCTGAGAAGCCCTACCTCTCCATCTTGGAAGGAGCTTTTAGGAGATGGCCACATGCAAACCTCACACTGGAAACCTCCCTCATAGACCCATCCTGACAATCGAGGAATGAAAAATCTAACTGAACTGTTTTGTCCCAAAGCATCTATCTATCAACTGTGTCAGACCACAGCCAGCAAAGCCACTGGTTTTTGCTAAGGGTGAACCTTTGCTCATGCTGGCTGGGTTAGACCATAAGACAGATGCATATGAAGGCCTACTTGGGTTTGTGACTCAGGGATGAGATGGCGAGTCTGGTTGGAATTTGGTCCAGACTCTGGTAGGGGAAAGTGAAAAAGTACATTCCCAGCTTGTGGCCACACAGTAAGCAGAGGCTGTGTCTACACTAACACAGGGCCACGGGCATAGCGTTGCCTTAACCCTTAGCTAGACTGAGCACTGATGTTTCTATGTCAAATGCTGGCAAAGACCAGGGTCTCCAGGGTGAACTGGCTGCTGAGCTGGCTTGGAATTGAGTGGGCAACGAATGAGGTCTCAGTCATGTCCTAGCCTCCACTCTGCCCCTAATTTACCCCCAGGACCCTCTGTGAACCCCTTCCCCTCCCTGGGCCTCAGTTTCCCCATCTTCCAAGTGCCCCGACTTTTCTGAGGCCCTCCTTAGAGCTAAACATTTATCTGCCCCAAGCTTTTTCAATCTCAGCCCTATGGACACTTTGAGCCAGAACATTCTTTGTTGGGGGAGAAGGAGTTACGATGAGCACAGGAAGACATTTAGCAGCATCTCTGGCTAGTACCTACTAGATCCCAGGAATACTGCCTCACTGCTCACCCCCCCGCCACGGCGGGATGATCCAAAATGTCCCCAGACATTGTCAAAATTCCCCTGGGGATAAAATCGCCACGGGTGGAGAACCCCTGCCATGGACTCACAGACACTCAAATCAAGAAGGAGCGGGGAGTCCGGACCCTCACCTGATGGCAGAGGCCGTGCAGCTCCTCCATCAGACCGTCTTCCTTCCAACTCAGCTCCAACATCCTCTGCACTGGGAGCCCGGAAGCAAGGCACTTCCCTCCAGGGCAACACTCTCCACTCAGAAGGGCTCTTTGAATTGAACTGCTGCATTCATCGCTATTTAGAACCACCAGAACCAGTCTACACGCTCCCTCCCTTGCGTTCCAGGCCACTGTCTATTTGAAGAAAACCATAACTTCCCTTCTCGTGTCCAGTGCCACACTTGGGGAGAGGGCAGGCACATGCAGTGGGAGGGATGAAGTGGAGGGAATAAGAGTGAACCACAGCTGGCTCCGGGAAGAAGAACCCCTGCCCCCCACTCTAGAGCCTGACAACCAGCAACAGCAGCCAGCAAAGGTCTGTCCAGTCAAGGCTATGGTTTTCCCAGTAGTCATGTATGGATGTGAGAGTTAGACTGTAAAGAAAGCTGAGCAAAAGAATTGATCCTTTCAAAGTATGGAGTTGGAGAAGACTCTTGAGAGTCCCTTGGACTGCAAGGAGATCCAACCAGTCCATCCTCAAGGAGATCAGTCCTGGGTGTTCACTGGAAGGACTGATGCTGAAGCTGAAACTCCAATACTTTGGCCACCTGATGCGAAGAGCTGACTCATTTGAAAAGACCCTGATGCTGGGAAAGATTGAAGGCGGGAGGAGAAGGGGACAACAGAGGATGAGATGGTTGGATGGCATCACTGACTCGATGGCCATGAGTTTAGGTGGACTCCAGGAGTTGGTGATGGACAGTGAGGCCTGGCGTGCTACAGTCCATGGGGTTGCAAAGAGTCAGACACAACTGAGTGACTGAACTGAACTGAATGTGATGGATTTGCTAGGTACACCTGACCCCGGCAGGCCACTAATAGCCTCCCTGGGTACAGTGTCCATCATTTGCCCTCCCCTCCACATGGGCCCATGTGAAGCCCTAGAAATGAGAATAAACCAAATTCAGTATATAAATAGGTACAGTTCTTTCAGGGCTCTCCTCTCTCCCCACAGACTTTTACTGCATCTAAAATGTCCTGATTTGGGATAAGAAATAGTTACAAGCTACCTAGTATGGCTGGCTCAGAAAGTCCTCTATGTCAGCAGGAACAAAGCCTTACTTGCAGGGTTCTCCTTGAGCACTCCCAGCCTGAACTCCGTCCTCTCACCCTGCTCCATCTTTCCCCTTGGCACTCACTGTTCCCTGGCAGGGAAAGAAGGTCATATTTCTGTATCTCATTCCCCCTTCAATGTCAGCTCCATGAGTCTCTGCCTTGTTCACAGCCATCTCCCCAGTAACACGAGAAGACGGGTCATATACACTTGCTACATGAATGCAGAGACACTGGGCAAGTCTTTACTGGGGGAACGGCCAGTGGAAGGCGGCCAAGTGAAGATGAAGGATGTAGCCTGAAGCTTAAAGAGCCCAGTGGCTGGCATAGTGTGGACTGGGGTGAACAGGGTGACATTTAGAACATTGGTGCTTGGGGCTTGAGACACACAGAGGTGGAAGGAGAAGGCATAGAATGCTAGGGTTGGCAGCAAACGTAGAGGCTCCTTATGCAGAGGGATAATATGTTTGTCAACTACTATGGCAACACAAATCAGGACGTGAATGAATGTATAAATACAACTTTGAAAAGCATTTAATATATTTTAATAAATGTCTGTGTCTATAAAAAAATGGATATTAATTATAGTAAGAATGGCTCAAAATCATTCTAATAATTATTCAATTGATGGTTGGTTCTTTTAATTCTTTTATTGAAATATAGTTGATTTATAATGTTTTATTAGTTGGCCATAAAGTTCATTTGGGTTTTCTATAACATCTTATTGGACTTTTGGCCAACTCCATAGATTCCTTTCTAATATTATTTTCCATTATGGTTTATCATTAAAATGGACAGTTGATTTTAACAATTTTGGGCAATCCCTTGACCTGGCTGTTATGAACTAAATTGTCAACAGCCCCATCCAAGCCATGAGTTGACACAGGGAATGCTCCCCTCTTAGTGAGCCCTGGCTGCTCTCATGAAATACCCTGGACTGGGTGGTGTATTTCACCCAGTATTCGTTTATTTCACACAGCTCTGGAGGCTGGAAGTCTGAGATGCTGGCAGACTTTACTCCTGGTGAGGCCTGTCTTCCTGGCTTGGATGCTCGTGTACATTGTGTGCAGACAGGACCTCTCGGCATGTGAGCAGAGATGGAGCTCTGGTCACTCTTCTTAAAAGGGCACTGATCCTGCCATGGGGGCTCCAACCTCATGAGTACATCTAAGCCTGATCACCCCTGGAAAGCCCCACCTCTTAACACCATCACATTTGGGGTTAGGGCTTCAGTATACCAATTTGCAGGGACATGTTCAGTTTATAACACCACCAAACTCTCCCAGTGGCCTGCCACATTGAGAGACACTGGGGCCATGGTGTCCAGCAGGTGGACACCCATTTGTGTGACGAGATCTGGACATCTGGCCCCATGTGACCCCACCATGTCCCTAACCTCCTCTCCATCCTTGTCCCTCATCCCACCTCTGTCTGAATCTGCTATCCCCCTGCCTGGGGTCCTCTTCTCCTGAGTGTGTACATGTATCTTTACATGGGAAACTCATTGAGTTTTCGCTCAAGGTTAACTTCCCAGTGAAACTTTCTTTTCCAGTGAGTTGGCTCTTCGCATCAGGTGGACACAAGTTTGAGTCAACTGCAGAAGGTAGCGAAGGACAGGGAAGCCCAGTGTGCTGCAGTCCTTAGGGTTGCAAAGAGTCAGACACAACTGAGCAACTGAAAAACAGCACCAACAAGCTTTGTTTGGCCACCCATCCTGACACTTTCCCATCCTCTGCCTTGCTTTCTCCCTGCACGTGTCCCCAGCTGACCTTCCACACATGATGAGTCAAGAAGGAGTGAACTGAGGGTGAGGTCACTCTCTGGGGAGCCAAGTGAGTGCCAGAAAGTGGCCCAGGGCCACCAGGAGAAAACTGCTCACCAAGGGCTTCTGGGTCCTCTCTCACAAACGCAGAACAGGATTTTAAAAGGAAAGAGGAGGGCAAAGGAAAGGAACTTTCCTGAAAGCCCAGCCTTCCATCATGTCCTTTGCATTCCTTGTGGAATATTACACAGCTATTAAAAAAAGAGAATGAAATAATGCTCTTTGCAGCAACATGGACAGATCTAGCTACTGAGTAAAGTAAGTCAGACAGAGAAGAAGAAATATCCTATGACATCTCTTACAGGCAGAATCTAAAAAGAAGAGATACAAATGAACTTATTTACAAAACAGAAACAGACCCACAGACTTAGAGAGCAAAGTTTGGGGTGGACATGTACATACTGCTAGATTTAAAATGCATAACCAGCAGAGTCCTATTACATAACACAGGGAACTCTGCTCAGTGTTATATGGCAGCCTGGATGGGAGGGCAGTTTGGGGGAGAATGGATACATGTGTATATATGACTATAGACCTAAAACTGTCACAACATTGTTAATGTTCTATACTCCGATATAAAATTTTAAAAAAATTTTTTAAATTACCTGTGACACAGGTGTTTTCAGTTCCATAGTTCGCAGGTGAAATCCAAGACTGGGAGAGTTAAAGCTCCAGGTCACAGAATCATTAAACACAAAGTCTGGACCAAGCCCAGGTCGGCCCAGCTCTGAAGCCCGGGTCCTGCCTCTGCACAGCCTCTGCATCGGGAAGCGATGAACGTGGAGGACAGAAACCAAAGCTTCTCGACCGCGAAGCCTTCTTCCATCCACGTCCAACCCGGGGATCCAAACGGTCTGGATCTCACAGCCTTCAGAGTGAGATCTGTGGCAAAGCCCTGACAGTCTGGAGCCACAAGCTTGCATCCTCCCGTGGAAAGGAGCCCAGGGCCGGCGCC
Organism: Nanger dama; assembly: GCA_917880005.1. Lineage (NCBI taxonomy): Eukaryota > Metazoa > Chordata > Mammalia > Artiodactyla > Bovidae > Nanger > Nanger dama. The sequence goes on along the minus strand of CAKJTW010000063.1, from coordinate 10,269,880 downwards.
CTGCTCTGTGTTCCTGCCCGTCAAAGCTGTCGACTCCCATCAGGACCAGGCCCTTGACAAACAAAACCCAGGCCCTGCCTCAGGCTGGTTTCAGATTTCTACAACACAGTAAATCGGCGTGTTTTTATTTCTCCATCTGTAAACATCTCTCCATCTAATACGGTAACTGCTGTTTATACAGAGCTATAAAAACAGAGGTCAGAGCACAATAAGATTATAGTCTTACTTCAATACATCCAATCCATAATAAAATAAAATCTTACAAACGATCCAGAGGACCCGTCGAGGAGTCCTTGAAGAATTAACGTCTGTTGTATGGAAGGGTTCGACTGGGGCATGATATTTTCCACAGCTGTCAGGACCTATTTAAAAGGCAATATCCTTTCTCTGGCATTTGATTTAGACTCTGTTTATACCATGTGGAGGATTGTTAATTCCACAACATCTGACTCAGGGCTGTTTGATTACCCCGCGCCCACAGCCAAGGGGACGATGCCTGATGCAGTGTGAGGTCGTGCTGCAAGACCAGGGCCCCACTCTCGCCAGGCCCCCGATGCTGATGAGGTGTGCCTGGTTGGGGCGGGGGTGTGGGTGGGATCCCGCAGTGCGGAAAATGAGACAGTCCGCTTTCCAGGCCGAGTGACTGGCGGCGAGGGGAGCTTTGGCCTGAGACGGACAGGGTGCGGCCCCACCATGTGCCGGCCACAAGCCAGGGCCAGGTCATTTGTTACTTGCAGAGTCAGTTTCCCAGGTAGTAAGCCGGGAAAGCAGCCTGCACCTCACCAAGCGTGTGCTCAGTCACTGGTCGTGTCCAACTCTTGGAGACCCCCTGGGCTGCAGCCTGCCAGCTTCCTCTGTCTGTGGCATTTTCCAGGCAAGAATACTGGAGTGGGTTGCCATTTCCTTCTCCAACACGGTGTGATCGACTGAATTATGTCCCCCAAATTCATATGCTGAAGCCCCAACCACCAGCCCCTCCAAAGGGGACTGTGTTTGAAGACAGGGCCTTGAAGAGGTGGTTAAGTTAAAATTAGGTCATCCCGGTGGGCCTTCATCCAGTCTGACTGGTGTCTCAAAAGTAGAGGACACAGGGAATTCCCTGCTGGTCCAGTGATTAAGACTCCACGCTTCCATGGCAGGGGACATGTGTTCGATCCCTGATCACGGAACTAAGATCTCACTTGCCACATGGCTTAGCCGAGAGAGAGAGAGAGAGAGAGAGAGAGAGAGAGAGAGAAAAGAGGACACAGACATGCATAGGGAAAAAGAGCAGGTGAGGACGCAGGAAGACAGGCATCCATAAGCCAAGGAGAGAGGCCTTGGAGGAAACCAATCGGCTGCTCTAACAAGTTAGGGCTTTAAAACAGCACACATTTATCCTCTTACAATCCTGGAGGTCAGAAGTCCAAGATGGGTCTTACAGGGCTCGGACCCGGGAATAAGCAGGGCTGGCTTGTGCTGGCGGGTGGGGTGGGGTGGAGGGAATCCGCTGTCTGCCTTTTCCAGCTTCCAGGGACCGCTCGATTTCCTTGGCTTGCAGCCCCATCCTCCGTCTTCAAGACCCGGAAAGGGTAGGTTCCAATCTCTCTCTCCCTGACTCTACCTCCCTAGGCTGGTGTGTGGCTTTCCACGGACTCTGCTTCCATTTTTGCCCCTTTGCAGTATCTCTCTCCCACTGAGCAGCCCGCACATCACACATCCAATTATGTAAATTGGATCCTAACAATCAGTACCTAGGGGTCGGGGCTGGGGTCTGACTCCCGGACTCAGAGATGGCCTCAGGGTGGACAGACAGCCCCTCAGGCTCCAGCTCCTCGGGCCTCCTCTCCTGCCAGTCACTCCTGCTGCCTGTTCCCCTCTCAGTGGCCCGCTCTGTTCCGAGCCCCCATCCCCCCAGAACCTTCTCACCACTCACAGCTCCCTGGCTAGATCTCCTTCCTGGGCCATGCTGGGTTCCAGGATGCCTCCATGAGAGTCAATTTCAGGTAGCCCAGCCCTAGGCTCTTACTCCTACCGTGACTTCCACTCTCGGGAAGGTGTCTTAGGATTTTTTTAGACAAAAGAGCCAGTAAGATACACACATGTATTATGTGTATATATACGCTCAGTTGTTTAGTCATGTCCAACTCTTTGTGACCTTATGGACTGACTGTAGCCCGCCAGGTTCCTCTGTCCATGAGAGTTTTCAGGCAAGAATACTGGCCTGGGTTGCCATTTCTTTCTCCAGGGTATCTTCCCCATCCAGGGATCGAACCCACGTCTCTTGCATCTCCTGCAATGGCAGGTGAATTCTTTACCTGTATAGGCTTTTCTGCTGGCGTCCTTGTAAAGAATCTGCCTGCTAAATTCAGGAGACGAGAGTTCAATCCCTAGGTTGAGAAGATCCCCTGGAAGAGGAAATGGCAACCCAGGCCAGTATTCTGCCTGAAAACTCTCATGGACAGAGGAACCTGGCGGGCTACAGTCCATGGGGTCACGAAAGAGTCAGACTCGACTCAGTAACTAACAACAAAATACACACATAACTGCAGCTTGCATGATTATCTGCTAAGTCCCTTCAGTCGTGTTCGACTCTGTGCGACCCCATAGACGGCAGCCCATCAGGCTTCCCTGTCCCTGGAATTCTCCAGGCAAGAACACTGGAGTGTGTTGCCAGAGACTAGCAAATCAAGCATATGGAGGGTGGGCTAGCAAACTGGAGAATCCAGGAGGATGACAACACTGTGACTCAAGTCCAGTGGCAGTCTTGTACAGAGTTCCATCTTCCTGGGGAAGTCCGTGTTCAGTTCTAAGCAGGACTTCAACTGATCGGATGAGTCCCACCCACATTAGGAAGGACACCTGTTTTACTCAAAGTTCGGCAATTTAAATGTTAATCTCATCCCCGAACACCCTCCCAGAAGCATCTAGAATAACATTTAGCCACATATCTAGACATATCCAGCCAAGCTGACATGTGGAGTAACCGTCACAGCAGGAAAAAACATCCCTGAAACAAGCAGCTGATCCCCACACAACGCACCAGCTTGCGCTCAGGGTCTGCCCCCATCACCGCTCACCTGCTGTGGGGCCTTAGACAAGTCAGCTTATGTGTCTGGGTCATGCCCTGCACTGATGATGGATGCAAGAGTCCTGCACCTTTAATGATGGGTGCAAGAGTCTTGCACCCTGAGGCTGGGACATGGATTGCAGGGCAAGGTGTTAGTAAGGGCTTGTCAGGGTGGCCAGCACACGGGTTGCCTAGGAAACACCAACACTCAGCAGAAGCAGAACAACCTTATCGGCTGCTGAGCTAAGGGCCTGCCCTCCACCCTCCACTCCCCTGTTCCTCATCTACTGGTCTCTCTGCATCTGTCTCACTCCTGACCTTTGCTGAGTCATTAGCTCAGTCCCCAGCCCTCCTCCTTGGGGGAAGATCCATCACTTCCGATGACCCAGTCCATCTGCTTCATCAATAACTGGCTTCTACTTCAGCCAAGCCCTTTGGACTCCTCCCTGATATCCGACCACGTGGCCACCAGCACCACCCACCTTGGAGCTGACCCCCGTTTCACCACCACACACATGAACCCAACACATACACACATATAATGCAGACACAGAGGCATGCAAACACACGCATGTGCACACAACCCAACACACACACACATATACATGAATACACCGGCACACTCACACATGTACACACACACTCCGGGATTGGACAGCTCTCCTGATTTTTGAAAGAAAGCACTTGGTGTATAAAATCCCCTTTTATCTCCAGGCTGCCATGTGAGCCAGTCCATCCAGCCCTCTTAGAGGGCTGTCATTATGGACTAAGTAGTTTTAAATATTGTTCAAAAATGTTTACAGAGGCCTCCTCTGTGTCCGGGCCAGTGTGGCGCTCTGGGTGTACAGACACAACAGTGACAGCGTGTGACATAATTTCTTGGCATCGTGATGTTACTTTCAGGGACAATGTGGCCCGGGGCAGATGGACGCTTGGCACAGAAAAGGGACCGACGGCCAAGGTGCTTTCCTCCACCACAGTGACTAGCATAACACGTGTCTCGGGGGCTTGACTGACCCCTCTGAAAGCTTCCACCAGAGGATGTCATGGTTCCAGCCATGAGCTAACCCTTGGACAGGCCCCAGGGCTGTGCCACCCTCCCTGTTGCTGGAGTATGGGCTCCACAGCTGGTCTTCGACTGCCCCCACCCTGGGGGTGCTTCTCAGCAAAGCCAGAGCAGGGGCATCACTCCAGAGGCAGCAGGACCCTAACTCCACATCATCTATGACCGAGCATCCCTGAGCAGTGAGTCTGTGCCAGGCCCAGGGACACTGGGATGGACCACGGTGGCCCTGTCCTCAGGGAGGTTAGTCAACAAACTCCCTCAGGTTATAGGATGTGATCTTCAAAGCCTCTGTGACTCTTATAGTCCTGAACACAGGCAATGTTCTGAGCTTTCTCTAGGCTGGTAGCAAGTTGGCATTTATGAAGCTTTTACAGATAACTTCCTTGGTGGCTCAGATGATAAAGCATCTGCCTACAATGCAGGAGACCCGGGTTCAATCCCTGGGTCGGGAAGATCTCCTGGAGAAGGCAATGTCAACCCACTCCAGTACTCTTGCCTGGAAAATCCCATGGACAGAGGAGCTTGGTAGGCTATAGCCCATGGGGTCGCAAAGAGTCGGAGATGCCTGAGTAACTTCACTTTCACTTTCTTCCTAGAAAACTGCTGGAAACACCGGTGACACAAAATACATTGATGGAAGAATCCAGAGTTTGTCCCAGGCATGTGGGCCTCAGAAGTGCACTACGGTGAGGAAGAACCCAGCCTCTGAGGCCAGACAGGCCTGGCGTCTAATCCTGGCTCTGCTCCTTGCAGGCTGTGTGATCTTAGAGAAGCCACTCCACCTCGCTGGGCCTCATGTCCTTCACCTGTGACACGAAAGTGATGATGATCACACTGACCACAGAGAGACAGATGAGGGCGAAAGCGCCATACCAGCACTTACTGGAAAACTGACTGATGAAAATAAATGCTTCCTACGTGTTTGTTGTTGTTGTTGTTATTGAAACGTGGTCCCAGACACATTTCACATACGGAGCCCGATCCGCTGCAGCCAGCCAGGCAGAGGGCCGAGCAGCACACGGCAGCGTTTTGCCTGTAAAAACATTTTGGTGCAATTTTCTGACCCGCAAAAATATTTTTACAGTGAAAACGCACGTCTGGCGTGGACTGCTTAGTCTCACTGGCTTGTGTAGCTTCTCAGGAAAATAAACAAAAGTGAATTCACCGACACCAGAGGATGGACTCAAGTCAAACAAACATGGCCCTCGCTGCCCCGGCGTTGGCCCCCGCCTGGCCCAACAGAACAGCGGAGTCTCAGACCAAACCAAGAGGCCCCAGGCACAGAGCCTCACAGACTGGGGGCGGCTGGGGCCCTGGGGGCAGAGCCCACCTGCGGCTTCTCAGAGGAGGTGACCGGAGAGGCCAGAGGAGGAAGGGGACCGCCTGCGATCACACAGCAAGACAGTGCATTTGTTCACTTGTTTGGAGATTTGATGATACTGAGGACACACTGATTCTTTTCTGTTAATGAATTTATTTTGATTGACATATAGTTGATTTATTGTCTTAAGTGTATAGCAAAGTGATTCAGATATATATATATACATATATATATATATATATACCTTTTCAGATTCTTTTCATTGCAGTTTATAACAGTATATCAAATATAGTTTCCTGTGCTGTTCAGTAGGACCTTGTTATTTATCTATTTTATATATAAAGTAGTGTGCATCTGCTAATCCTGGCTTCCCAGGTGGCACAATGGTAAAGAATCAGCCCGCCCTTGCAGGAGATACAAGAGATGCAGGTTTGATCCCTGTGTAGGGAAGATCCCCTGAAGGAGGAAACAGCAACCCAGTCCAGGATCCTTGCCTGGAAAATTCCATGGACAGAGGAGCCTGGCGGGGCCATGAGGTCACAAGGAGTCAGACATGACTGAACACACACACACACGCGCACACACACACACAAACACATCTGCTAATCTCCTACTCCCAACTTACCCCTCCCCTTCCATTTCCCCTTTGGTTAACCATAAGTTCGTTTTCTATATTGCTGAGTTTATTTCTGTTTTGCAAATAAGTTCATTTGTACTATTTCTTAGATTCCACATATAAGTGATATCATACGGCATCTGTCTCTGTCTTACTTTACTTTGCATGATCATCTCAGGTCCATCCATGTTGCTGCAAATGGCGTGGCTTCGTTCTTTTTTACGGCTAATATTCCATTGTGTATATATACCACATCTTCTTTATCCATTCATCTGTTGACAGGCATTTCAGTTCAGTTCAGTTCAGTTCAGTCGCTCAGTCGTGTCCGACTCTTCACAACCCCATGAATTGCAACACGCCAGGCCTCCCTGTCCATCACCATCGCCCAGAGTTCACTCAGACTCACGTCCATCGAGTCCGTGATGCCATCCAGCCATCTCATCCTCGGTCGTCCCCTTCTCCTCCTGCCCCCAATCCCTCCCACCATCAGAGTCTTTTCCAATGAGTCAACTCTTCACATGAGGTGGCCAAAGTACTGAAGTTTCAGCTTTAGCATCATTCCTTCCAAAGAAATACCAGGGTTGATCTCCTTCAGAATGGACTGGTTGGATCTCCTTGCAGTCCAAGGGACTCTCAAGAGTCTTCTCCAACACCACAGTTCAAAAGCATCAATTCTTCGGTGCTCAGCCTTCTTCACAGTCCAACTCTCACATCCATACATGACCACTGGAAAAACCATAGCCTTGACTAGACGGACCTTAGTCGGCAAAGTAATGTCTCTGCTTTAGAATATGCTATGACAGGCATTTTGCTTCTGATGTCCTGGCTATTGAGAATAGTGTTGCTATGAACACAGAAGGCTTCCCTGGTAGCTCAGCTGGTAAAGAATATGCCTGCAATGTGGGAGATATGGGTTCAATCCCTGTGTCGGGAAGATCCCCTGGAGGAGGGCATGGCAACCCAGTCCAGTATTCTTGTTGGAGAATTCCCATGGACAGAGGAGCCTGGTGGGCTACAGTCCATGAGATTGCAAAGAGTTGGACATGACTGAGTGACTAAGCAACAGCACAGTACATTCACATAAAGGAGTATGTATCTTTTGAATTAGTTTTTCACACACCGATTTTTTTAAGGAGGCCATTCTCATCAGTGTAGGGAGAGGGATGCGGTTTGGGGAGATTATCTGATGTGGCCAAGGTCATCATGTCCAGGGCTCGCGCTTCCTTCCTTCTCTCTGCTCCTGGGAAGCCTCTGCCCTGCCCTGGATAACTGCTTCCCAATCAATCTACTTTGTCCAGAAGGATGATGGGAAGGTCAAGAATAAGCACAAGTCTTCACAGAAAACAGAATTTACTAAATGTGTGATGACAGACACGCTAGCAAACGCCCCATACGCTCCACCTTTGTCCCTTGTAAGATGCCAGGCACAGACAACAGCAGGGACAGACTTGTGTCATGGAATACTACACAGCAAGGAAAAAGAAGTGAACATACACACACACTCAACTTGCTGAACCTCACAGAAGTCGCTGGACTAAAAAGGCCAGGCATAAAAGATTGCTCCACTGATGTAAAGTTCAAGAACAGACAAAACTCCTGAGGTGATAGGGGCCAAAACTGTGGTTGCCTCTGGGGTGGGACAGGCGCTGGGAGGGAACCCTCAGGGGGCCGGAAACATCCTGCATCTGAGTTTGAGTGCTGGTTACCTGGTGGATACCGGTGTAACATGCATCCAGTTCAGCCCTGATGGTTCCTGCACTTTAGCATGAGTAAATCAGGCCCCAACACAAATAACTAGAATAAAATGATGGGAACAGAAGCACGTCTTGTTCGGAGGTCAGTGGCACGGCTGGTGCGCTGAGTGGGAGAAGGCAAACACTACTCCCCTTTTATTTACTGTCTTGATCACTGTTTGGAAATTGCATGCTTTTTTTCCATGTAGATTCCTTCATGATTCAGTCATTCATTCATCCACTCAGTGACCCTTGGGCTCTGCCAGGGAATTTTGTGCCAGCACAGTACAAGAGGGCTGGCACTTCTTCCAAATCACTCCAGTGCCAGTGGAGAGGGGTTGCCAGAGGGGAGCCTGCAGTGCCGATGGTACCAGGCAGGGGATGCAGGAGGAAGGCACTGCTGGTGCTCACCAGCCCCCAGCAGGTCCCCACAGCACGACTCCAGAATCAGCACCATGACAAGTACCCAGGGGCAAAGCATGGGGTGCAGGATGCCAAGGTCAGGAAGTCCTAGTATTATCTGGGGCACAGGAAGGCCTCCCAGAGGAAATGGCAGCTCAGGGGTGAGGTAGCAATTGACCAGAGGAAAAGAGGGGAGGGGAAGGTGCACCAGGCCAAGGACCGAAATGGACAAAGGCCACATGTGGCAAAGGGGCGAGCTTGGAGCACTGGCAGGTGAGAGGAGACTGATGCCTGCCAAGCAAGAAGTGGGAGGAGAGCAGCACAATGTGAGGCAGGGCCAACGCGGGCCAGGAGCCCAGGCTCTGTCAAGAATTTGGAGAAGATGGGCCAATAGGCTGGGGTTCTGAGGTTTAAGCAGGAGCCTGACGTGGTAAGAGTTGGAGTTTTTCGTCATTCTGCATGCTAGGTGGAAAATGGCTCCGAGGCAGGTCTGCAGGAGACACAAGAACTTTAGGGCCTATAAGAGTCATCCAGGCAAGAAGGAGAGACTGACCATGAGTATGGACAGAGAACAGACCTCCTCCCTTCCTAGGAGGTACAGCCCAGGGCTCAGTGACCAGACAGGGTGGAAGCTCAAGAGAAGGAAGGCTTCTGGGTGATGGACAGGTGTCTACCTGCAGCACTGGGTGGAAACAGTGGAAGACAAGTTTGGGGGTCCCCAAAGTCCAGAATGTTCTCATCTCTTCTTGACATCAACCCTCGGGCATCCCAGTTTGGACCAGTCACCCCAGTTGCTGTGGAAAAACGCAGCTGAGCCAATGGTGCTGGAGAAGCAAGTCTAGCCACCCTAGTACCCTCCCAGCCCCAGACCTGGAGCTTCTGCAGCATCGTGTGCCTGCGCGTCACCGGGCAGCGTGGTCAAATGCAGGTTCTCATTAGGTAGATCTGGGCGGAGCCCAAGAACCTGCGGTCCAGCAGGCCACTGCTATTGACCAGTGACCACGCCCAGTGGCAAGGGGTTTGCAAGCCCTGCCTGGCTGAGTGTCAGGCTTGCCATCCTGCCTGGGAGGACCAGGAGCACATGAACCATCACCAAACAGTTTTCCTCTCACCTGTCCCCGTCCCCACCGAGACAGGCCTTCCCCCTTCTCTCCCCACAACCCCATCCTCAGCTGTCCCCAGGGGTCCCAGCGGGTTGGCACTGATGGGCTCAGGACCGCGGCCTCTTGGCCCCCGGGTGGTACCTGCGGAGTTCCTGCTCCGCTGCTCCGGGGAGCCCGCGGCCACCGCGGGAGCAGCGCTGGCCCTGTGGCGGGAAGCCGCGGGCCCCGAGGAGCGTCCAGGTAGAGCCGGCTGAGTGGCACTAAGGTAGGAGGGGAGTGAGCCACGAAGGGGCTCGAGCGTCAGTTTCCTAGGGCGGCCGTGACAATGAGCCACACTCTGGGAGACTTCACGCTCACGCTGCCAGAACTTCTCTCTCGGTTCTGGAGGCCGGAAGCTTGACACTGAGGCCTCTAGGGAGGAGTCTTTCCTCACCTCCCCCATCTCCTGGTGGCTCCTGGAAGCCCATGGTCGTCTTCGGCTTGTGGGAGCTCAACTCCAACGTCGGCCGCCACGTCCACACAGCTCTCTCCTCTCTGTGTCTGTGCGTCTTGGCCCAGCCGTCTCATCAGGAAGTCGGTCCCAGAACCTAAGGCAGTGAGACCCTGTTCTAACTCAGCTACAACTGCACAGATCCCATCTCAATGCAGACGTAAAGAACGGACCTGTGGGCACAGTGGGGAAGGATAGGATGAGATGGATGAACTGAGAAAGCAGCACGGACTTTCATACACTACCATCTGCAAAACTGAGAGCTGGCGAGACGCTGCTGGATAACACAGGGAGCCCAGCCTGGTGCTCTGTGACGATCTAGGGGAAGCAATGTGGAGACAGGAGGAAGGGGATACACACATACACAGACACACACACACACATACACACATACACACACACACACACATATACACACACATACACATACACACACACACATATACACACATACACATACACACATACACATACACACATATATATACATACACACACACACACATATATCTCTATGACTGATCTACACTGTTGTATGGCAGAAACCAACACAACATTGTAAAGCAATTACCTTCCAATTTAAAAAAATGAAATATGCTTGGAAAGGAAAAAAAATCCTATCCCCAAACAATGTCACACTGAGGTCACAGTATCAACACCTGACAGAAGGACTTGCATGTATTTTTGAAGGATCACCATTCAGCCCGCCTCGGTGGGGGGCACCCAGAGAGTGTGTGAGGCCAGGCGGGGGCCAGGGCCCGCCCGGTGCCACCCAGCCCAGTGGTCCTCCCAGCAAGCACATCCCCAGCGTGTGAGCACCAGCCTGATAGTCTGCCTCTCTGCAGCCCCTCAGGGCCACCGCGCTGGGAAGTCCTGGCCTGTGAACTCTGCCCCACTGGCTGTAAACTGTCTGCGAGGCTTTAAATAAATAGCCACAGCCCCCAAAGTCTGGTGGCTCGCCATCCATCGGGGCTTTGGCAGTTGCTAGCAAACTCCACCTCCCCAGACCCTGAAAACTAACCGACGTGCAGAGCCACCCACAGAGGCCAGCGAGGGGGCACCCGCAGCGGCTGCCCAACCCGAGCACCTCCCATGGCCCTGCCGGAGCCAAACCAGCCACAGAGACGCCACCAAGGAGAGCAGGGCCAGCGAGTTCTCCTCTAACTCAGCTGACGGTGGCAGGATGAGAACTCTGCACCTCCTTGCCCTGCCGGCCTCAGCTTCCTGGGCAACTCGGGAGGTCTGGTTCTGCCCCCACATCAGGTACCAGCAAAAGGCTTCATCCCTCAGGTGGCTGGTGCAGGAATGGGTGTCTCCCTTCTCTGTGACAGAAGGGAGAGACCTCGGTTTGCCACGGGTAACACAGACTCCTATTACTCTTGTATGTCTGGGCTGGTGGCAGGTCTCAGCAAGGGTCACTCACTGGTGGGCCCTGGGCAAAAGTCAGCCCCCAGTGGGATTAACTGGGACACTGCAGAGTGATTTTTAAGTGTCTTTAGATACTGGCCAACATTTTAAAGGGGGGAAATTTCATATGGAAATCTGGATTTTGAGTTTTCCGAAAAGATCCCACCTGGCCAAGTAGAGCCAACATCACCTCCTGGAAGGTCGCTAGCATCCTTCTAGGGCTTCTGCTGGGGTTTCCTTCCAGCAAGCTGAGAAGACAGTGAGATGGATCTTGTGTCTGTATCAAATGGGGAATGGAGACATCAGTTAGAAAGGCAACGTTTCTGCCTGGGCATACAATCCAGAAAGGAGGAAAGTTCTAAGTAGAAAATACACATGCCTCTCTGTGTTCACAGAAACACTATTTCAAATAGCCAAGACATGGAAGCACATAAATGTCCATCAACAGATGAATGGATAAAGAAGATGTGGTATATGTATCCACTGGACTGCCACTCAGCCATAAAAAGAAATGAAATAATGCCATTTGCAGTGATGTGGATGAAACTAGAGACTGTCATTCTAAGTGAAGGAAGTCAGGCAGAGAAAGGCCAATACCATGTGATCGCACTTATCTGTGGAATCTAAAATACGGTACAAATGAGCTCATTTACCGAAGAGAAACAGACTCACAGACACAGAAAACAAACTCGCTGCTACTAAAGGGGAGAGTGGGAGAGGTACAGACTACTGGATATAAAATAGATAAACAACAAGGACCTAATGTACAGGGAACTATATTTAATATCTTGTAATAACAATTGCACTCATCTCACACGCTAGTAAAGTGATGCTCAAAATTCTCCAAGCCAGGCTTCAGCAGTACATGAACCGTGAACTTCCAGATGTTCAAGCTGGTTTTAGAAAAGGCAGAGGAACCAGAGATCAAATTGCCAACATCTGCTGGATCATCAAAAAAGCAAGAGAGTTCCAGAAAAACATCTATTTCTGCTTTATTGACTATGCCAAAGCCTTTGACTGTGTGGATCACAATAAACTGTAGAAAATTCTGAAAGAGATGGGAATACCAGACCACCTGACCTGCCTCTTGAGAAACCTGTATGCAGGTCAGGAAGCAACAGTTAGAAGTGGACATGGAACAACAGACTGGTTCCAAATAGGAAAAGGAGTCCGTCAAGGCTGTATATTGTCACCCTGCTTATTTAACTTCTATGCAGAGTATATCATGAGAAACACTGGACTGGAAGAAGCACAAGCTGGAATCAAGATTGCCGGGAGAAATATCCATAACCTCAGATATGCAGATGACACCACCCTTATGGCAGAAAGTGAAGAGGAGCTAAAAAGCCTCTTGATGAAAGTGACAGAGGAGAGTGAAAAAGTTGGCTTAAATCTCAACATTCAGTAAACGAAGATCATGGCATCTGGTCCCATCACTTCATAGGAAATAGATGGGGAAAGAGTGTCGGACTTTATTTTGGGGGGCTCCAAAATCACTGCAGATGGTGACTGCGGCCATGAAATTAAAAGATGCTTACTCCTTGGAAGGAAAGCTGTGACCGATCTAGATAGCATATTCAAAAGCAGAGACATTACCTTGCCGACTAAGTTTCGTCTAGTCAAGGCTATGGTTTTTCCAGTGGTCATGTATGGATGTGAGAGTTGGACTGTGAAGAAGGCTGAGCACCGAAGAATTGATGCTTTTGAACTGTGGTGTTGGAGAAGACTCTTGAGAGTCCCTTGGACTGCAAGGAGATCCAACCAGTCCATTCTGAAGGAGATCAGTCATGGGTGTTCATTGGAAGGACTGATGCTGAAGCTGAAACTCCAATACTTTGGCCACCTCATGCGAAGAGTTGACTCACTGGAAAAGACCCTGATGCTGGGAGGGATTGGGGGCAGGAGGAGAAGGTGATGACAGAGGATGAGATGGTTAGATGGCATCACTGACTCAATGGACAAGAGTTGGGTAAACTCTAGGCTTTGATGATGGACAGGGAGGCCTGTCGTGCTCTGATTCATGGGGTCGCAAAGAGTCGGACACGACTGAGCAACTAAACTGAATAATCTATAATGGCAAGGAATTTAAAAAGATATAGAGACATACAAATATGTGTATACCTGAATCCCTTTGCTCTACACCTAAAACAAATACAATATTTTAAATCAACTATACTTCAATAAAAATAAAAAAGGCAGTGTTTCCAAGAGTGGTGGGATGGGATGATAGGCCGAGAGGTTTCCTGGACTTGCAGGACTCCTTCTCAGCAGCTGCAGGCACACCTTGAATCCATGCAGAGACCTCTTGAATTACAGCTCACCAGCGTTTTCCCTGACAACAAACTTCCAGATGATTCCACCAAGGGCTCTTGTCAAAGTGGCTATTTTCCTCCAGGATAGAACATGGGCTCCTGACTCTGTGAAAACCGGAATCCCAGCTCTGCTCTCAGGGACTGTGAGGCCTCTAGCAAGCATGTGAGCTAAGTCTCAGCACCATCATCTATAAATAGTACCTACTGTAGGCAAATGGGAGATTGCGTGTTTGTCGCTCAGTCACGTCCTACTTTTGCGACCCCATGGACTATATAGCCCGCCAGGCTCCTCCGTCCATGGGATTCTCCCAGCAAGAACACTGGAGTGGGTTGCCATGCCCTCCTCCAAGGGATCTTCCCAATCCAGGGATTGAACCCAGGTCTGCTGTGTCGCAGCTGGATTCTTAATAACCCTTCTATCCCCTTACTTCTGTTGTGCCCTTCCCTCTTCCCTCTCCACTGGTAACCACTAGTTTGCTCTCTGTATCCGTGAGTCTGCTTTTTCATTTTATTCACTAGTTTGTTATATTTTGGGGGTTCCACGTGCAAGTGGTCTCATACAGTATTAGTCTCTGTAAGATGACTTTTCTGATTGAAAAGGCGCATGATCAAATTGCATTTCCTTAGTGCTTCGTGGCTCACAAAGTCCCTCCGTAGCCCGGGGCCCACGTGACCCTTGGAGGGGGTGCAGGCAGGACTGACCCCGAGGCTTCAAAACCTTCCGCAATCGGTGGAGAACTGAACTTGGAGGTGCTTCACAACCTAATTTCTCCTGCCTTCATCCTGCCGGACACTTGGGCCCTTCCCTGCCTCCCTGTGGCTCTGTCTGGCCCTGAGGGCAGCTAATTGGTGCCCTGGGGTTAAGCGCTTTCCCAGAGCCTCTGTCTGCCTTGCCTCCCGCCACCTCTCACACCCCTAAACACCAAGCCGGTTGCTTGCACCAAGTGGGGATATTTGGTGCGTGAGAGCTGATTGGTTTTTGACAAATCCAGCTTGGCCTCTTTTTAGCACCTACTCATCCCCCAGGGGCGGGAAACCTGATATTTTAATGATTTGCTCCAGACCCTTTGGGGAGGTGGGGGCGGTGATGGTGGAGGCAGGCCTTGCAGATGTAATTAGCAGGTGAGGACTCGCTGGGCTGGGAAACTGGGCTCTGGCGGCACGCGGTGGGCTGTGCCGCTAACCCAGGTCCCTTCGGCCACAAGTCTCCATCTCCCAGAAGCACGGCACCCGCTTCCCCATCCGGGAGGTGGGAGGGATGCTCAGGAGAGGGGACTCTTCTGCACAAATGTTTCCCCCTCCGTATCTGTTTGTTTGGCCCCCACTTGCCTGCTTTCCTTCAGCCCTTTTCTTTCTTTTCTAAGTGATTGTCCTACATTTGCTGATCCTTTCTTTGGATCAAGGAATCCCAGAGGAAGAAAGAGGTGGAAGTTCAACCCCTCTGTTTTATAAATGGAGAAATTGAGTCCCAGTGGGGAGAAAGGGCTTGCCGGAGGCCATACAGAGGCTTGATATGCTCATCGTTGTTGCCACTGCTATCATCCTCACTGTGGTCATCAGCATCGCCCCCACCCCCACCAGCAGCATCATGATGATCAACATCATCACCACCACCACCATCCCCACCACCACCATCCCCACCACCACCATCCCCACCTCTGCCACCACCGCCGCCATCATCAGCATCATCTTAGCATCCATATCACCACCGTCACCAGCACTTTCAGCACCACCCCCAGCATCACCATGATTCAGCATCGCCACCACCATCTTCATCTGCACCTCCACCACCACCACCACCACCATCATCTTATCAGCTCCACCACCGTCATCACCACCAACGTCATGTATTTGTTTATACCCAACATTATTTCAAAAACGTTCTAGGGCACCTTAGCTACCACAGTCTTGGGTTTACAAACTCCTTCCCTGGGGGTCCTCCTTCCTCCGTCTTATCCCCCGCTCTTTCTGCAGGTCTCACCCCCACCTCTTCCCTCCTCAGCCTCCCTCCCCCACACCAGGAGGCGGCTTCTGTCATCCGGGGGCTTCTCTCCTGCTCCCCTGCCCCTTTCCAGTTGTTATTCATGCAGGCACTTCTTTTCAAATCCCCGTCTGTCTCTACTTTCTTTTATTTCAGCGATGCTAAAACAGAAGAGTCCTAGAAAAGAAACATATAAAACATGCAGGATGGGGGCTGGGAGTAGAAATGAAGAAAGTGGCCTATGATGTAAAATGAAAGGGGCTGGGCAAGCTGCTGCTTCAGCTCTACAGCCAGGTAGGTGGGGATACAGGACGAAATACTTCCCTTCTCTGCACCTTGGGCTCCTCGTTTAGAGAACGGTCCAAGGGGAGAGAAGGAAGGATTATGCTGGGAGATCTGAAAGCCCCATACAGTTCTCACATTGCACTATTCCAAGAGCAGGAGAAGGAGGGAGGTGGGAAGCCCCTAGTCTGGGTGTTCCTTGAAGAGGGCAGAGGAAACAGTCACACAGCCCCCCAGCCTCTAAAATCCGGCTGCATCTCCACACCCCACTGGGGGATTAGCGTTTCAGCTGCCAGTTCTTCTGACAGGTCATTTTCCTTTTTCTGGATGCCTCTCACTGAAGCCTGCTTACACAGGCCCCGGGGGGCTCATGCACGGAACCGTCAGTGCCCTGGTCTCTGCAGGGAGGGGACACCGGCAGGGCCACCCTCCAGGTTGTGCCCTCCTGGGCAAGCTCCCAAGTGCAGACATCTCCAGCCTGCCCTCTTCCTGCCCCTGTTCCTGCCACGTCCTCTTCCCCACTCTCCACCCTCCCTGCCTTGCTCTTTGCAGCCTGACACTTCAAAATGCAAGGTCCAACTTCAGCTGGATTTGGCCAGAAAATATGCATCCATCACAGCCACAACTTTGGAAGGAGAATGAAACTCACAAACCCTCCTCCAGGAGGCTCCCAGCCGGGAGGAGGGTGGCTCTGCTCCCCCTCCCCAGAGTGATGAGCGAAGGGACAGATGACTTTGAGCTGCCCAGGGGCCCCCTGAGCCCAGGGCAAGGGGCCCAGCCAAGGTCTGAGTTATGCTGGGCAGATCAAGTCTGACAGGCCAGCATAGCCACCTTCCCCGAAGCTGCCTAATGAGGCGCTTCCAGTGAATGGCTGCAAGGAGAGAAGGCCAAGGGCATGAGGACATCAGGGGACCAGCTCAGTCCTGGGGCAGCTGACCTCGCTGTGTCTCGGTCCGGCAATCCACTGCAGCTCAGCCTGGCAGCTCTGAACTGCTCCAGTGTTCGTGGTTCCTAAGAGCTGTGCCCTTTAAGAAAAAGGAATGTCAGGTGGCCCCCAAATAAAAAGGGGTATAGTTAAGAGCACCTTGGGAGTGACAGAAAGGGAGGCACAGTCATCTTGCAGATACAGATGGGATTTCAATAAAAACAGGCACATTTATTGCACACACGCTGCTTTAGGCTCTGTCCTGGGCCCTAGCAGTTCTGTTACAGTACAACCGCGGTCACTTCTGTGCGGGAGGTCAGACAGCTGCTAAATGGCACAATCCAGGTTCGTACCCAGCCTTGCCTGAGTCCAAAACTATGCTTCTCCCTGTAATGTCATGTCATCCCCATATCTGACCACCTGCTACAACCAACCCACGTATCCCAGCAACATGAGGACCAAGGTCGGGTGGGGCTAAATGCCTTCCTCGGATCACTCAGCAAATGGATGGAGCCGAGTCCCTGCATGGCCCATGTGAAAGGGGGTGAAGGAAGAGGAGGGGAAGTAGGAAGAGGCTGGATCCAGACAACAGAGGAGACGATCCTGCTAAGGCCAAGGGATGGAGTGGGTGGGGTGGGCAGGGATGGAGCAAGAAGAAGGGAAATGAGGGGGAACTGCTTGAGGAGAGTTGGGCCTGATCTGAGCTATTTTGGGGCAATAATTCTGCCAGTTGCAGAGGACAGGGCTGGCAGGAGAGGAAGGCTGAGGATGGGACTGAGGCTTGGGAATGGTGAGGAAGGTCCAGGTGGGCGCCAGAGGAGGGCTGAGCCTGGAATGGTGGTGGAAGGATGGCGAGGGGAGGCATTTCTCAGGCAGAAGTGAGGACAGGTGCAGGGGAAGGTGGCCTGGTGTTTCTGGAGGTGGAGAAAGGCAGGCTCATCAACCCAGCAAAGAAAAGCAGGGGGAAAAATGGCTCATCCAGGCAGGGGCTGATTCAAAGAAAGATGAGTAGACACTGGGCAAACCAACCTAGGGCTGAACGTTAGGGCTGGAATGAGAACTGAGGATCCACTCTGCTTATTCAATATTCACTCCTCCACTCAGGAAATATGTACTGAAAGCCTCCTGTTTCAGGCTCTGGACTAGATGCAGAGAGGGAGACAAAGAGGACTTTTGGTCTTTGCACTGATGAGCTCAGACTCCCCATCACCAGGGATGATGGCTGAGTCCTCACTCCCTCCTTCCCCCGAGACAAGCTCCAGGATGCCCTCATGTCAACCCCCGGGCCTCAGTGCAGCTTCAGCACCCCCTCCATGCCCCTCATATCCATTACCCATCTCCATCCTCCCCCATCTCTATTCACGCTCCATCACCCCCACCTTCATCTACATTCCCCCTTCCATCACCCTCTTCTCCAGTCATCCCCGTTTCCAACACCCCACTTCTTACTACCCCCATCTCCATCTCCCATCTCTAGACACCCTGGTCTCCACCCATCTCCATCTCCGCCATCCTCATCTCCATCCATCCCCCATCCCTACCCACTCCCATCTCTGGCCGCCTCCATCTGCCCCGTCACCCTCCACCCCATCTCCATCACCCTGTCCCCAGCCGTCCCCCATCTCCATCACTCTCATCTCTGTTCCAACTCCATCTCCACCCACTTCCATCTCCATACACTTCCATCCCTCAGCTAGGTCTGGGTGTGGACTTCTCTTTGCTGGATCTCTATCTGGTTGCCTGTGTGCATCACCTCCCCACCTGGACTGGTGTGACAGAAGCCACCTCCACCACACACACACACACACACACACACACACACACACACACACACACACACACACACACAGGGCCCATTATGCAATAGATGCTTAGCAACCAAATAAAATAATCTTGATTACTATGCTAATAGTAATCAATAGCTAATAAAGTTCCCCACTGACAAATAACCATTAAACTGTTTCAAGTTTTTTGTTTTTTTTTTTTTTTTTTTTTTAAGCAACCTAACTGCCCACATTTGTGGCTGAAGGTCTCTTTGGGATCAGCTCCTCCGTTTTGTTTACACATTCATTCAATGACAGCGGCCCCCCTAGGTACAGATATAGAGATGAATCTGTCCCCAAGTGGCTCACAGGGGGATCCAGGAATGCAAAGAGTAAGACTGATAACATGTGATAGATGTGTGTGGCAGGCGTACCTAAGGAATGGTTCTACCAAGAGGAGCAATCCAGGAAACCTTCCCAGTGGTGGGCCAGGAAGGGGCTTCCTTGAGAGCTGGGTGGGGCCTGCCAAGTGGAAAGAGGTTTGTTCTGCAGAGCAGAAGCTGGGAAATTGAGGCCATGACCCTGGGTATGTATGGGGAGGCTGAAGTGTATGGATTTACTTGTTTGGAAGGTTTAGGGTATCTGCCAACCTGTTCCTAACATAAGGACCAAGCTACGCAATCAGTCTTATTAGATTCCGGAGCTTTCTAATCACATCATCATTCCAAATCAGTTCTTCTGGGAAACATTCCCAGCCCTTAAACTGTCTGGCACTGGTGCCCAGTTGACTTCCGGAGTCTGAGCTCTGCCTGGAAAACCTATTCCCTACCACTACCCCAGAGTCCTGCCAGGGTCCACCCCTCTTCCCAGGAACCACCTCTTGCACTGATTCCACCTCCTTCCACCTTCCCCAAAGTCCACCACACTCTTCTAACTTTGGTACCTCCCTTGGGGTGTGAATTGTGTTCTGGCTGGTCAGTCGGATATTCAGATATTTCTCCACCCCTTTGTAGGAGGGAGCACGGCATAGTGGATGAGAGGGCAGTCTCTGGAGCCAGAGTACTCCAGCAGGAGGGCAAGAAAGGAGCTGGAAAGCTTCCTGGAGGAGGTGACCAAACTAGGTCTTGAAGGGGGAATAGGAGTTTGCAAGATGAAGACAGAGGGAGGAGGAAAGGAAATGCAGCAAGAGAAAGTGCAAGCAAAGGGTGGAGGATGGGGAATTCTCGGCCTATTCAGATACTGGCAAAAGGCTGGATCAGATGAACTGCCCACATAGTGTCCAAGAAGGCAGCCGCATCAGAGGCCCTCCAGCGGATGCTGGCCCTGCCATCACCCCAATGATCCAATATCTTCAGCTGTCTCAACCCTCCAAAACACCAAGGCATCCCTTAAAGCAGTTTCTAACTGACCTTACCAGGGAGGAGAGTTCTGGCTGGACCCTCCTTAGCCTCCTCCTCCCCCTCCTTTCCTGGGGCTCCAAGTCTGGGATTCTATCAGCCGCCTTTTTTCTTTTTCATTCATTCACTGATCATTATCCTCCACCCTTCCGACGCTTCAGACAGGCCGTCCATTTAATTTTGTAAAACTAAACAGCATGCTGAGTTCTTTCAGGACGCAATCGGAGTGTGATAGGTTCTGGGGAATGTTTTTCCTGAGCAGTGAAAAATTTAATTTCTTCCCCCAGCATCGAGATGTGTCAAACATAATTTATGCCTGGACATAATTCATCCCTAAAGATAAATATTGAAACCCAAGAGAGGAGAGACGGCTGCAGAATTTCCAGGGGCTGGGGGTAGGCGAGGGGGTCTCCCTTCCTGATCCCACCAGTGGAGGGGTGAAAAAGTGTAAACCAAATGCAAGCAAGTAGCTGACTCCAGGTCTGGGCCTGGTCTCCTTGCAAAACTGCTGCAGACTTTTTTTTTTTACAGGCCTCTTTTTGTGTCTGTTGAACTGTTGCTCTGTCTTGCATAAAATCTCTGGCCATAGAAGTCTTCAATTAAAGTCACCTGCTGGTCTTTGTCAGCTGAGCTTGACGCTGTCAAATCAGGCAGAGCTCCTTAAGCCAATACAAGTCATTAAGGAGGAGGTGAATTAGAGATCCGACATGGCGGACAGGAGCCATCCATAATCAATTGATATCTTCCTCCGCTGGAAGCGGGGTCTCCAGGAGCCCCCTCCCCACTGGCCTCATCTGCCAGGGCCTCTACCCCTGGATCTAATTAGGCTGAGGTTCAGCAGGTCCGAGGCTGTGCTGAAAGGCCGTCAGTAGGCGAGCCCATTAATAACTCGCCGGTGCCCTGCCTATTGTAATTGTCAGGCTGCAATTTACAGTAATCCTCCGATGCAAAAGCCTACATCGCCGCAGCTGATTGGAAATTCATACAGCCATTTGAAAGAGAAAAGCACAAGATGCATGGGTTAAAAGGCCAAAGCATGCAAGTGTGTGTGCTGAGTGACAGACATTTTAGTACTAGCCTGGGACCATATTTTAAAAGGTCACTGAAAACTCTTGGCTTGGGCCCTCTGACAAACAATGTACGTTCCATATATTTATTTGCCATCTCTTTGTTTTTACAGCAAGCAGAATAAATGAGTTAAATGACGTTGTGCGGGCCTGCATATTGTCAGCACAGGTTATAAGTCATTATTAAACTCCATCAAATCAAACCAAACCCGGTCAAGGCAATGAGACTAAAAGTTATTTGCATTCCTTCTGTCATAAAAAATCATATCCCCTTACTCAAGACTTTCGTTTCTTTATTAAATGCAGCCACAAGAGTATTTCAGGTCTGGCAATATAAGCTCAGGGAAGCCTTCTCCGTATAACTCAGTGTAACTGCCTAGACCCTATTCCACTAAAAAGTCCCAGTTGAGCGTATCTGGGCACTCAATCAAGACATACATATTACTTTTAAATAAGATTAGCCTTTATATTTTGCTGCTTAAGTTAAAACTTTTCATGTCATTCTCTACTTTTATGTAAACTCCAACATAATTCTGTTTTAGCAAAATACTTCAAACAAATTAAAAACCTCAAGTCGAGCGTGTCCTTAACAAAAACTTTCTTAATGGCCTCGCAGTGTGTTTGCTGACACTAAAACACTTCTAAATAAGATGGATTTTCCCTCGTTTCCCTGCGTTTGTAATTACGGCCGTGCAGAGCTGGCTTGCGATGGCAAAAGCAGCTATCTGGACGCCAAATATGATTTGACCAATAACTTAACCAGTGACCCCAGCAATTGTGTAAAAATTCGTTTGTCCCTGTCTCCAGTTGGGCTCTGCATTAGTTGTGAAATGGAAAGTGATGGACTGGGACGATTGGCGGGAGGAGTATTGGGAAGCCAGAGGGTAGGTGGGGGGGAGTGGGGGGCAAAAGTGTCCCACTGAACGCCCCTCATTTGGCGGATCACAAAGGTATCCTTCCAAACTTGATGAATGGCTGCAAGGAGGTTAGGGAGTCAAAGTAAAGAACTGGACACTGCAACCATTCCTAATCCAGAAAAGAGGTCATGGTCATTATTACAGGAGTGTGAGGACTGGAAAAGCAACGATGTTGAAAAGTGAACTACAAGCCTTTCAGTGCTCAGTCCAGGCCACTGACCAGACAAAAGGGAACTGAAGCTATGTCCGTTCTGTCTGCATTTTCACATCCATTCAATGTATTCAGTGGTACCTGCAGCCCAAAGCAGCTAATACTCCTTACATCTTACTCTTCCACTAGGCACTTCCACTTGGCAAAGGCATGAGGCAAACTGCCTGGGCACTGCCCATCTTACCCCCAGATTTCCTACACATTATCTCTTAGAGGCCACAATGATCCTCCAAGACAGGTAGAATTACCATTCCCCTGTGACAATGATCTAAAGGAAAGCTGGGGTGGCAGTCAGGATTCTCAGCTGCCCCCAGGATTCCCACCCCTTGGTAGGAATACCTTGTATATTTCTCGTCTTGAGTGTGGACAAGACCAGGGAACACGATGAGACGTCGCTGTTGTGGTCGTGTTATGTGGCAAACGTGCAAGGCTTTTGTAGATGTAATTAAGGTCCCTAATCAGTTGACTCTGACTCAGGTGTATTATCCTAGGTGGGTCACAGCCTTCCCTGTAAAGAAGGATCTAAGTGGGAGAGTTCTCCTGCTGGCCTTGAAGATGCAAGCTGCCAGGAGCTTGGCATCAGTGAAAAAATGAATGTTGCCAACAACCATGTGAGCCTGGGAGCATCCTGAGCCCAGATAACACCCCGATTGCAGCTTCATGAGACCTGAGCAGAAGACCCACCTAAGCTGGTGCCCAGACTTCTGACCCATGGAAACTGATAACTAATTCATGTTGTCTTGACCTATCAAAGGCATGGTTATTTGCAGCAGTAGAAACCAATACACCTGGCTAGTAATGAACTCAGGTTCTCCTGTCCACCAGCCTGGTAAACTCACCCCAAGATTCACACTGTGGTCATATTTCAACCCCATATATGTACCCCTTCCTCATGTTCACAGTCTACACATCAAATATAAGCTTATTTTTAAGTTGCTCTTATTCAATCATTTTCTTACCCTAAAATATATTCTGAAATATACTAAAAATCCACTTCTTGATTTGGCTACTGCTGTGAATATTATCAGGGCTTCCCCAGTGGTTCAGTTCAGTTCAGTTCAGTTTTGTCACTCGGTCGTGTCTGACTCTTTGAAACCTCATGAACTGCAGCACGCCAGGCCTCCCTGTCCATCACCAATGCCCGGAGTCCACCCAAACCCATGTCCATTGAGTCAGTGATGCCATCCAACCATCTCATCCTCTGTCGTTCCCTTCTCCTCTGTGGCTTAGATGATAAAGAATCTGCCTGCAATGCAGAAGACCTAGGTTTGATCCCTGCGTTGGGAAGATCCCCTAGAGAAGGAAATGACAACCCATCCAGTATTCTTGCCTGGGGAATTCCATGAACAGAGAAGACTGGAGGGCTATAGTCCATGGGGTTGCAAAGAGAATATTATCTAAGAGCTTTCTTATAATAAAAAAAAAAAGACTACAATACCTTCTCTTTTTTTCATTTCAAAGGCCTGTGAACAGCAGCATATTTGACACCAATATGAAATTTGCTTGTTAAGCCCATAAAAATTAGTACCTTATGAGAAAAATCATACCTTTAAAAACACCTGACTAAATATTTCATAAATGCAATGCACACCAAATTCCTACCGTAGATTCACTGGATTTACAACCATCAAACTATATTAAACTTACAATATCAAGATTTATCACCTATTAAATGGAGTCTCGTTTTAGTAATATCTC
Organism: Nanger dama; assembly: GCA_917880005.1. Classification (NCBI taxonomy): domain Eukaryota; kingdom Metazoa; phylum Chordata; class Mammalia; order Artiodactyla; family Bovidae; genus Nanger; species Nanger dama. Next base: position 10,246,140 of record CAKJTW010000063.1, on the reverse strand, counting down.
GCATTTGATCCCAAAGGATCTCAAATACCTTCGACCCTTCACCAGGGCACTGTGCCGTAATTCATAACGAGGTAATCAAAACCCTCATTGTAAGGCTGCCGCCGTCACATTCGGGGATTAGCTCACCTATCAGGGAAAAGTAGCCAGAGCTGGGAGAGAAGGCAGCTGCTTTACAGAGCGCAGAAGTGGTACCAAGATGCAGGCCTCAGGGAAAAACCCTGCAGAGAACCACAGATGTAAAGTCAGAGGGTCCAAGCCAGCTTCTGGCTCATTGGTTTTCAAACATTAGTTTTGGCAGTAGGGCCTTTTCTTCCCACGCCCCATTGTAAGAAAGCTCTGTAAACAGAACAGATACTATTGGAATGGCTCCGCCTTCTGCAGGGCACAGGGGAGACCCTGTTTCTACTCCCGTGGCCCCTCACCTTGGCTACACATTGTGATCATCTGGGCAACATGTTTTTAAAACGCAGATGCCTGGGCCTCACCCCAGACATTCTGATTTCAGTGATGCTAACTCAGATTCACTGGTGTGGCTGAACCCCACAGTGTGTGAGGAACCTCAGGAACCCAAGACCGTGAGATTTGCTTAAGGAAACACAGGTTTAAAGCTACAAGGCAGACAAACACAGCATGTTTGTAAGGATGTCATTATCTACATTGATACTGTAAATCTGGGTTAAAATGTGTGAGTTAATTTTGAAGATTTATAGTGATCTCTTCCCTGAAATGGCCATATAACATGACCCACGTCTCAAGAGGCTCCCTGGATCAATCAAGCAGAAGAATTACATGGTCTGTTAAGCAGCCTACGAATGTCAGTGGAACCATGGACCAGTAGACAGTGAGACAGTCTGTGAGAAACTTCTACTCATCCCTCAAAACCCAGCTCAAGTGTCATCCCCTTCCATAAATGTTCCATTAATTCTCCAGTTTTCTTCCTTGTTGCCCTGGCCAGCCCTTTATCGCAGGCATCATTGGATTGAAACTATTTGGTTATACATAATTTTCCCCACCATAATTTAAGCCCTGAATGTAGGGTCTGTGTTTTATTTCCAAGGACGGCAGCAGCATTTCTGCATATCCTTGTGTTGTGTTAGTCATTCAGTCATGTCCAGCTCTTTGCAGCCCCAGAGACTATATCCTGCCAGGCTCCCCTGTCCAGCGGATTCTCCAGGCAAGAATGCAGCCCCAGGGACTGTCGCCTGCCAGGCTCCCCTGTCCATCAGATTCTCCAGGCAAGAATCCTGGAGTGAGTAGCCATTCCCTTCTCCACGGGACCTTCCCAAACCAGGGATTGAACCTGGGTTTCTTGTGCTGCGGGCATATTCTCTACCATCTGACTCACCAAGGGAAGCCCCTCTGTATCTTTACCCATCTGTAAATCTTTACCTACCCTTGTTTGAAACACAGGGACAGTGCTTAGAATAGTAGGCACTCAGTAAACGTTATTGATCATTGTAATCTGTGGGCACATCACTCCACCTGGCACTTGATTATATTACCTTGTTTAACTGTCTTCCAGGCAATTAGCCTCCAAAACTATCAGGTTGCTTTAAGATCTGTCTCCCTCCCACTCCCAGTACATCCCGCTGGAATGTAAGCTTCTGTGAAAGCGAGAGCTAAATGACTCCCAATCCCACTGACTCTAGGAGCCCAGACAGGGTTGACCATAGTGGATGGTGAAGTGACATTTGTGGATGAATGCATAGCTGATGAGTCAAGTGAAATAACAAGATCATGACCTTGGCTTCTAGGAATTCATGGTCTTGACCAGCCATGACTCAGATCTCTATTACATCTGCATTCACAAGTTCAAGTTCTGTGGCTTTGAGTATTATCAGCCGTTAGACCCTCTGCCAACTCCTTTAGCATATAGAGAGCAGGAGAGGCTGTGGGAGGTTAATGACTTGGCCCAAGTGCAGGCTCCCAGGTACAGGCTGACTGGCTTCTTGCAGCATCCTTGGTACAGGAGGGTTAAAGCTACATGCCCTGGGGGCGTGTCTGGGACTCAGGAATTCCAGATGCCTCGAAACACTCAGACCACTAGCTTACAGGACCTCCCCTTTGTCAACAAACTTGGTTTTAGTGAGCTTTAGTTCTGGAAAGCCTCGATTTTCTATTTATAAACATAACCTCAAGTTGGAATTCTAGCTTGTTAAGAGAACTGATTCAGCCCTTTATTCCAAAATAGGTAAATACAAGTAAAAATAACTAACCACTAAACAAAAGCCAAAGTGGCCTCACGGCTCTTACAAGAACGTAAAGCTCAAACACACTTGCCCATAAAAGCAACTTGCATCCCACTGTGTCTGCCCACATTCAAGCCTGGGCTCAGGATGGGGGGCCCCAGAGAGCATGATCCCCGTCTGCGGGAGAGCACGGCTGGCTGTCGCCTTGCTTGTCTTCATCAAACAGCGTGTGGATTGTGGCTGGACCCATTTAACAGGCCGGCCCGCTGGGCCCTTGCAGCCAAATCAGCACAAGGTTCAAAGCTGTAATTTGTAGTGCCACCTGTCTTCTCAAGAACCACCTTCCCCACCTAGGTCAGCTTCACATGGAATATTTAGTAGCTGCTTTAAGACGTATATTCTGGACCGAGGATTATGGATATGCTTGTCACAGCCCATCCTATTCCCAAGATCCACGGCAACGACTGTAGAGATATCTTAACAGGACAGGATGGAGTGTGAGGGGAACCAGGGCAGAGGGAAATGAGAAACTGCTAATACAAACATAAGGTTTTATTCCCGGAAAGTTAACTACCCATTGGTTTGGCCGCAGTCTGTCTTCCCCACTGGCATGAGACTGCCTATGAGAAGGCCTTCACACCCCTGCTGCTCTGCCCCCGGTGCCTAGAAAGTGCCATGAACAGATGGTGCCCCACAAATATTTCAGAGAACACGAGACCCTCAGGCCTGCTGCAAAGCTGGCTCTGAGCTGCCAAACGGTCAACTCAATGGACATGGTGAGTTTGGATGAACTCTGGGAGTTGGTGATGGACAGGGAAGCCAGGCGTGCCGCAGTCCATGTGGCCACAAAGAGGCAGGCACGACTGAGCGACTGAACAGCACAGCACAAAGGGAAAGAAAAGCAGTTGCAAACCTGATCTTCAGGGAAAAGCACAGGCTCTCAGGCACTTCTCAACAGGGCTTTCAGGTCTCACGCGAAGCAGCTGTGTCCGACTGGGAGACACTCTCCCCCAACGTTGCGACGACACAACGTTCAGGAGGACCAGATCCTGCTCCCCTCGGCCAAGATGCTGCACGAGGAAAGGCTCCTCCCCGCTCTCCACTCTGCTGCCCCCTCACCCCCAGCCCCTCCTGACCCTGCCCGTCATCTATCTCCTGGAGAATCAGCACCTGCAAACAGGATACAGAGCACGGAGCTGACAGCAGCACTGAGGCTCTCCAGCGGCCGGCTTATCTAGGACGCAGCCCTTTCTTTCCAGAGGCTCACACACGGTGAGGGTCGGGGGTGGTGGGGTGAGCTGTGCTGTGAGAAGTGTGGGGGTCTGTGGTGGGCGCCCAGGCTGGAGGGGGGGCTGGGTATAGAAGTCATGTCCCAGGGGGCTGGAGGCTAGCTCTGTCTGCAAGGACGGGCAGCAGTGGATAAGGAAAGATGTGGAGGAGGGCCAGGATTGGTTTTAGGCAGAGTCAGCAGCACACAAAGGTCCATCATCTAGTCAAAGCTATGGTTTTTACAGTAGTGATGTATGGATGTGAGGGTTGGGCCAAAATAAGGCTAAGCACCAAAGAACTGATGCTTATAAACTGGTGTTGGAGAAGACTCGAGAGTCCCTTGGACAGCAAGATCAAGCCAGTCCATTCTAAAGGAAATCAGTCCTGAATATTCACTGGAAGGACTGATGCTGAAGCTGAAGGCCAACCTGATATGAAAAACTGACTCATTAGAAAAGACCCTGATGCTGGGAAAGACTGAAGGCAGAGGAAGGGGACGACAGAGGATGAGATGGTTGGATGGCATCACCGACTCTATGGACACGAGTTTGAGCAAACTCCGGGAGATGGTGGACAGGAAAGCCTGGAGTGCTGCAGTCCATGGGGTTGCAAAGAGTCAGACACGACTCAGCAATTGGACAACAATAGGAGCACACAGAGCAGACTCCTTGCGGGATTATCGAGAAGTCAGGGTCCACTGAGACGGCCAAGGCGCAGACCTCAGGAGGAGGAGAACATCCTCGTGTGTGTCCTGCTCTGGAACTGTCAGTAAATAAACTCTAGACCAGAAAACACATCTAATGGGACTTTACTGTGACTGCCCATGGCAAGTCACGTGCCCCCAGGACCACAGGACTCACCTATAATTGGGAGCCAAAGCGACCCAGTGATCAGAGCCCTTAGGGTCCCTTCCAGTGCAGCAACCGCAGGGGCTGCTTGGCACGTTCATGTGTGACAGACCACAGGTGGGGCACCATCAGAGTGCCCTGGTACTCGGCACCATCAGAGGCATGGTTCACCAAAGCTCGCAGGCCCTTGGCAGGGCAAGTCTTCATGTGTGTTGCTCAGCATGCTGGCATGTCTAGTAAGTTTGGGAAACACAGCCCTCTCTAGGAAAGGCCCAAGGCACTTCAGCTTAATATAGGACCTGAGAAGTCCTGTAAAGAATATTGTGTTTAACCCATATATCCCCAAACTTAATTATGGAACCTTTTCTTTTTTTGCCATATCATCCCTGGAATCTAAGTCTTGAGCTCAAGGGTCGAGTCAGGCACTGAGTGGAAAGTGGGGATGGTTGAAAGGCAATGCTCAGAATAGCAACAAAAAAACCAGGAACACCCAACATTAGTAAGCAACTCACCAAAATTATTCCCCAAAACCGTTAGAAAAAAATTTCAATTCCCTGATGGCTCAGTCAGTAAAGAATCTGCCTTCAGTGCAGGAGACCTGGGTCTGATCCCTGGGTTGGGAAGACCCCCTGGAGGTAGGCATGCAACCCACTCCAGTATTCTTGTCTGGAGAATCCCCATGGACAGAGGAGCCTGGTGGGCTGCAGTCCAGGGGGTCGCAGAGTCGGACACAGCGGTGACTATGCACAGAGGGCTCAAGTACTGCCCCATCATCTGGAAGCTCCCCAGCGGGCTCGGAGGCTGTGCACGCGCCGCCCACCGCAGCCAGTCCCCCGAACACGCAAAGCTGGGAGGAGGTCAGCAAGCTCCGGAAAGATCCAGTTCACTCTGCAGGGCACAAATCCTGTCATGGGCCACGCTTCTGTTGCGAGGCTGTGTGTGTGTGTGTTGTGTGTGTGCGCACACAGAGAACACACACTTTGGACTGAAGTCCAGCTTCCCTCACATTTTGGTTGTTATAAGGACACCTTACGGCATAACGGGAGAGGTTTTACTGAGGGAAAAGTGCTTTCTTTTCAAAATACAGCGAATGCAAAAGCAAGAGGGGAAAAAAGCAAGACATTAAAATAAACGCCTGCTACTTGCTGGACCAGGAAGAGTGTTACTTAAAACTAGGAACCAATGGCTTCTCCTACCAAGACCACTGACCTGGACACAGACCCAAAATGGCCGCAGGGCATGTCCCTAGTGTTTCAGACTAAAGTGAGTTGAGTAACAGGGTAATGGTGGGTTTTAACCCTGGCTCTCTAACAAAGACCATGAATCTTCTTCTCAGGAGCTCCTAGGGTTACATAAAAAATGAAGAAACAAATTCTGCAGTTGGCGCCCGTGTTGGTTATGAGTCACCAGCCACGGTCATGGGTTTCTCCTCAAATGTGAAAACCCTGTGACATCCACATACATTCACGCATTTCCATCTTTATCTTAAAGGAGCCACGTAAGTTAGAGAATTAATGAATGATGGTTAAACACTTTTTAAGTAAACAGGTATTCAAGATCTGACTGCGGCCTCAGGCAAGTTTCCCTTCTCTGTGCCTCGTTTTTCCCATCTGTAAAATGAGGGTTATAGTGAGTGAGTATCTGCTGCAGGCCTCAGGGCGTGCGGGGCACCATGCCCAGCATTTTACATGAACGCTCACTGAATCCCAATGTCCCTTCCTCAGGGAAAAGGCTAGGATGTGAGGCTCAGAGTGGTTTAATAACTTGCCCGAAGTCACACAGTACTGGAAACCAGACATTCTGACTCGTGTTCTCCACGTGAATGTCTATGCTCTGCTTCCCTCCAAAAGCGGCCGTTTCTGTAATCATGGTGGGGAGCAAACAGCATAAAATGTGTGCAATGTTTAGTATAGATCAGGCACCTCGTACATGTTCAATAAATCTTAGCTAGTATAGGTCTGAGAGCCCTAATCTGAAATCCCGGAGGCCAATGTACCTTGCAATTTAGAATTTTTCAGGAGAATTTTCAAGGGAGTAAAAAGGCAGTGTGCAGAATGGGAAGATGTATTTGTAAATTATAAACTTGACAGAGGTTTAATATCTAAAATACATAAATAACTCCTTAAAACTCAACAACAAAAAAACAACCCAATTCAAAAATGGGAAAAGGGCTTGAAGAGGCAGTTCTCCAAAGATATACACATGGGCAAAAAGCACAGAGCTACAGTAAGACAGCACCTCAGAGTCACCGGGTAACTACGATCAAAAATCGAAATGAAAGCCAGAGTCGGTGAGGATGTGAAGAAACTGGAACCCTTGTGTGCTGCTGGTGTGCATGTAAAACGGTGCAGTGCTGTGGAAAACAGGATGGCAGCTTCTCAGAAAACCACAGAGAATTACCGTGAGCTGGCAGTTCCACTCCTGGACACACACGCAAAGCACTGTAAGGCGTTCAAAGAGGTACATGTACACCAGTGTTCACGGCAGCAATAATCACAATAACCAAAAAGCGGAAGCAACCCAAATGCCCAGCAGCAGACAAGTGGGTAAACAAAATCTGCTCTATACTGTTGCTGTTCTCGTGAAGTTGTGTCCAACTCTTTGCAACCTGATGAACTGTAGGCCACCAGGCTCCTCTGTCCACGAGATTTCCTAGGAAAGAATACTGGGGTAGGTCACCATTTGCTTCTCCAAGCGATCTTTCTGGGCCAGGGATCACACCCACATCTCTTGCACTGGCAGGCGAATTTTTTACCCCTGAGCCACCTTGGAGGCCGTGCTCCACAAACATACAAAGAAATGGTACTCGGGCCTAAAAACAAGGAAATGCTGACACACGTTACAACACAGCTGGCCCTTAATAAGCCAGATGCTAGAGGACAAATGTTGCCTGATCCCACTCATATGTAAGTACCTAGAACAGTCGGACTCAGAGACAGAAAGTATTGATGTACTAGGACAGGTGGATACCAAGACTGGGGTAAGGAAGGGATGGGAGTTAGTCTTTACTTGGGACAGCGTTCAGGTTTGGGATAAAGAAAAGTTCTGGAACCAGGTTCTGATGGTCGCAGAACAACGAGCGTCAATGTACTCAGTGTCAAAATATTCTAACCTTATGGCTGTACGGGGAGCTTTGTGTGTGATTTGCCACAGAAACAAACAAACAAACGAGATATACACGTTGTTCCCACATGGCCTTGCACACGGGCCAGGAGTGCTCCTGGCTGCCTGGCTGCCATGAAGGCGCCCTTGCTGCTGGTATCTCTGTAGGGGTCACAACTCGGTCCCCACCCCAGGGGGCTATGACCAGCATCTGCCATTGCATCCAACACCTATATTATACGCTCATGGATCCACAAAAAGGAAAAGTTCGCTTCTATCTGGATCCTTTCCACGCACACCGCGACCTGTACACTGACCTGCCTGGCCTGCCCGTGTGCCCTCTTCTAGCCACAGGAGAGCCCGGTCAGGGGGAGGGGAGAGGGCTGTGGTCTCAGGCGTGGTCTGCACCATGCAGTGGATCCTGGGGAGTAACACCAACATGGGCAAACACACAACGCCGAGCAAAAGTCCTCAGGAGGAAAACACACATACTGCAAGACAGCACGGAGATTCCTTTAAAAACTAGGAATAAAACTACCACATGACCCGGCAAGCCCACTACTAGGCAAATACCCTGAGAAAACCAAAACTGAAAAAGACACACGCACCCCAACGTGCACTGCAGCGCTCTTTACAATTGCTAGGACATGGAAGCAACCTAGATGTCTATCGAGAGATGAACGGATAAAGCAGCTGTGGTACATATATACCACGGAATATTACTCAGCCATAAAATGGAACACATTTGAGTCAGATCTAAAAGGTGGATGAACCTAGAGCCTATTACACAGAAAGACAAATATCACACAGTAATGCATATTACTCGGAATCTAGGAAGACAGCACGGATGAAGCTCTCCGCAGGGCGGCAAGGGAGATGCAGACACAGAGAACAGCCTTATGGACACGGGCAGGGGCAGGAAGGAGAGCGTGGGGTGGATGGGAGGGTGACATGGGGCCACATACACTACCATCTGTGAAATACAGTCAATGGGAATTTGCTGTATGACACGGGGAACCCAAACAGGGGCTCTGTGACACCCTAAAGGGGGTGGGATGGGGCGGGAGGTAGCTTCAAGAGGGAGGGGACATATATACATCCCTACGGCTGATTCATGTTGATGTATGGCAGAAGCCAACACAGTATTATAAAGCCATTCTCCTTCAATTAAAAATAAATAAAAATGTCTTAAAACATGTACTGTGTCTCCTTCAGTTTAGAGAAGTCAGAGGGAGAGAAAAGGAAGAGATTAATTTAAACCCTTATAAAAGAAAATCGAATTTTTTTTTTCTCATTTTAAGAAACTTCTACTTGTTGTCTTGTTCCTCCAGCCAAGTCCTTCCTTATAGAGCTTGGTTTACTGAGTTACGAAAAGGTTAGGTCAAAGCCTGAAATAACAGAATTCTTTCTTAACCGATAATATACTGAAAGTGTCTCCTAAAAATCTAGAAGCTTGAGCATTTTGTCCACTTGACTTCAGAATAACTAAATTTACTTAAGGAATGTGTCAAACGTGTCATAAATAATCCAAGACCTGGAATCCATCAGTCAATGTGGCAGAATTTCAGAAAATCACACTAGCATTATTTAAGTCTGAAAAGAACAAGGCAAGTGTTAGTTGATAACGCTACCAGCAGATGAAGCAGAACTCTACCGGCGCATGAGGTAGAACTTGGTACACAACATTATATCCTTTTAAAGGACACATTTTCAGGTGACCATGGAATCAAAACATTTTAAAGATAATTTCTGCTACAACTATCTGGGTGCTATCATCCATTCAAAATCAATCAAAACAAGAAATAAAAAGTCAAAAGGACACAAAGTGAACAGACCATAACTTTATTGGAGATTTACTTGGCTACAATTATTACAAAAAAAAAAAGCAAAAACAAAAAACGACTAAAGGTAATTGTGACCGTTAAGGTGCAGACTGCGAATTTCCGCAGCATGATTCCTGTGTGAATGAATCACATCACGCTCCTTAAAAACAGCTGCAGCATGTGATGGTAGTATTTTATTGTCAATCAAATTATATATGTTAGTCTTACTTGATTTTAGTCATTTTTCTTTCGTTCTATTTACAGCAGAAAAGCCAGAAATTTCACCTTGTGTTCACCTTTGCATTTTTGCTACGTAACCTGCTGCTGCAGTGAATTCTGAGTGCATCTAGAAAATTAAATGGTGGGTGATGTCCAAACAAAAATGGACTGCTGCTGCTGCTAAGTCGCTTCAGTCGTGTCCGACTCTGTGCGACCCCACAGACGGCAGCCCATTGGGCTCCGCCATCCCTGGGATTCTCCAGGCAAGAACACTGGAGTGGGTTGCCATTTCCTTCTCCAATGCATGAAAGTGAAAAGTGAAAGTGAAGTCGCTCAGTCGTGTCTGACTCAGTGACCCCATGGACTGCAGCCTACCAGGCTCTTCCGTCCATGGGAGTTTCCAAGCAAGAGTACTGGAGTGGGATGCCACTGCCTTCTCCAAAAATGGACTAGAGGGGGAAAAAAAACAAAAACACAATGATTAAAATATATTTACAAGTTAGTTTCAAAACATCATTTTCACCTCTAGTGGAAAATACAATAGTCTCAATGCAAATTCCTTAGGTACTGCTACTGGCAAATTCCAACAACTTTTAAAATCATTTCAGTATTCTTGGTCTTAAACATATCTTAGAAACTTCTCGTGTACAATATAAAATAAAAAAATTTATTTGGAAATAATTAAGTTCCTGAAAAGCAATCAGTGGTTGAAAAAATATACCTATTTAAATGTAATTAAAATAACCATATAGGTAATAAACAAGACATGAGTTTCAGTTCCGCAGTGAACACCAACTGGTTCAGGGCGCTAACGGAACTTCAGATGCTGTTTGAAATGAAGATATCAAGGTCTCAGTTTGGTGGCTTAAATGTTGTGTAAAAGGATTAGATACCCTAACAGAGCAAGATAGAAAGTTTTAAATCAACGGGGCCTGAAGACTGAACTGCGGTGGGTCTGCCTCTCGGTTAGTCTCTGCACTCTGCAGTCACCGGCCAGCGTCAGGCGATGACTCAGAGAGCCGACTGCCGTGTGAGTAACTGTACTTATGAACTGAACCAACAGAACCAGAGTAGCCTCCAGTCTCTTGCTAGGTAGGCAGGGTAGTTTGAATCTTTCTGAAGGCAAGCTATTATGAAGAGAGGGAAAATATCAGCATTTTAAAAGATAATTACAGGAGTGTTAGAGGTCGTTCTAAATTTAATCATTTCACATAACGTAAAAAGAGAAAAGAAAAAGTTAACAAACATCTTTAAAACATAATTAAGAGTTCAGTTAACAAATCTCTGTCATACTTTCACAAACAGTAAAAATGCCACAGACAAAAATGACCTATTTAAGTTGTGCAAGTATATGACACATTGCAGGCATTATAATTATCTTTTTTCAAATTCGGTTTATCAAAACAGCAGCGAGGCCAAACCACATTTTTTCCTCTCGGTTAAGCATATTTTCCTTGAAATGAGGTAAAGCATGGTACCAAGTGCAATGCTTATCTGTGCTACATGAACAGAACAGAGGAGGAAAAAGCTATTACAAAACGCAGCATAGTCAGGACTGCTGAAAGTATTATTTAAAAAAAAAAATCAAAAAACATTTACAATGAAGGTTCATGCCAACTAACCTCCACACAATCATCGTAAGGAATTTCTGCAGTTGCTTTTCAAAACGTGCCCGCCCAGTCCTTCCCGCGTGTGCTGGCCGTGACAACCACACCGCCCACCAGCGGGGACTCCAGATCACACCGGGTCTCACATGGCAATCACAGGAACAAAAGGACGACAGACAAGGTGGTCAAGTGGGGCGACAGAGAGCAATTTTTGGTTTTTTGTCCCTTAATTAAACGGATGCAAAACATTTCAGTAAGCTAAACTGGGGGAAGTTTACAGCATTAAAAATCAGCAGCACAAAAGCATTCATAACCATCTTAAGAACCAGGGGATCAGAGATTGCTTCAAAGTGTGAGTCACAAACTAAAATCAGCTACTGTCCTCCAACCAAAAGGAGAGAAAAAGAAAAAGAAAAAAAAAAAAAAGCAATAGCTAAAGTCTGCTGTTGATAAAACATTTTGAATGATAGCAGGAAATTTGAACCCCTGAGACTGTGTGACCTAATCTTATCCAAGTCTGAACTTTTTAGTATTAACAAAAAATACTCTTCTTAAGGTTACAAAATATATTGAGGCATTTTTCTCCCAACGGGGATTGTAACTGTGAAACAATCTGATTTTGGTGCCAGGAGGCCAGAGGACGCCTCAACACTGGGATTAGTGCATTAGACACAAGGCAAGGCCCTAAACTCCTGGCAGCAGGTAGTTTATAATTATCAAGAGATTTGTGATACAGCTTTATCATGAATCACCCTCACAAGGAAAATTCATATCCAGCCTTACTTGTTAAGTATACACATTTACAGTTATGTAATTCAAGAAGTGCTTGGTTTTACATTGTCAGGAGATCTTACATGGAGGTGTCTAAAAAAAAAAATCAAATAGACATCGAAGGTTCCGGATCAGAATTAAATTTTTTAAAAAACATGTCCATCCAAATAAATTTGCTCTAAAGCTCATTTAGTAACTGAGATCTCAGTGGAAGTTTAAGGTTGGAGACAACAAATCACATGGGAGAAGCGGAATGCTCCCTTCACTCAGGTCTCCTTAGAAAGGGGAGCGGACAGGTTTCTGGGCGCACGCGTGCAGAGGTGTTTCTCTGGGGGTGGGTGGCGCAGATAAAGCAAGAAGTACAGTATTCGACTGCAATTCAAAATATCAATGCAGCATTATATGAGGCGCCACGTTCAGAATGATGTGCTGGAAATTACGAGACGCCTCTGCTCAGCTTTCTTGAATTTCAAGCATAATTAAGGGGCAATTGCAGCAAAATTCTACTGGTACGTTGGTGGGAGTGCAAGACTGACCCACAGCTTTTAAAAAGGTAAATTAAGAGGTATTATAGTTACAGTGCAAAAAAAAAAAATTAAAATTTCAAGCATAATACATAAACATAGCACCAAATGGGAAGGAAAAAATGCATGCAAAAGAGAAGAACTGAGGTATTTAAGTGAAGAGTGCCTACAAGTCTAATCAAAGAAACTCAGGCAAATGCCTAAGAGTGTCTTTTTTCTTCCTTTTCCAAAGATGGAAACAACGAGCTAGTTTACCTAAATTAATGGCCTAAATCACAGACATATCAAAATTACGGCAGTTCATCGCAAACGTTAAACTTTCATGGCATTAACAGCGCAGCTTTGGTGGGTGAAGCATGCAACACTGTGAAAGCACAGTAAGCAGTGTATGCGAGAAGGCGGAGGGTCAGGTGCTCTGTCCTGCTTCTTTACGTGAGTAACCAATCCATTATAAGATCTGCAGCATATTTTAGGTGTGATATGTATAAAGTTTATTTTGTTAGAGCAACAGCCTACAGGGCAAGGTTTATTTGCCACAGACAATTTCCATCCGTGGACCTAGCTGGAAGTTTCTAGTAAAAGTGGGGTATTTAGCCAAAGATGATTCTTATGATGTAGCTTTTAAAAATCCATAGGTTACATATTTTGATTTTGAAAATGTCTTCAGTACACCTGACAGAAATTCTCATATAATCCTGTCATTAGTTAGGTTACAGCTATACTAGTGAGTCGTTAAGTATCACGCTGTCTCGAGGTCTAATGCATAATAAACAGAACGAAGGGAATGTGAAACGGTTTGTTCCAGAAAGATCAGAAGTGAAAGACTATCCACAAGGATTTTACTTTTAAGGCAAGAACCTCTTTTATGCAAGACAACATGGCATGAGAAAACTAGGATGTGATCTGCCAACATGCCGGCCCATGCTGATCAACAATCTGCCCCTTACTAGTAAGTGCAATAGCGACCGGGAAGCATCGTCTTACACAATGCAACGTGGAAAGAGAGACAGCACTGGCACACTCCTCTCTCAAACCGCATCCCTCTACTCGGCTCATCGAGGCCGCAGGGCGGGCTCCGCCACGCACGCTGACGGGTAGCCGGGGCTCTCAACAGAACCCACTGTCGGGGTGGGGGGTACTGTTTCAGGTTTAAGCTCCTTGGCCTCCTAACTCTAAGCAAAACCGACAGAAATTAAACTAAAATGAAACAAGACAAAAACGGTCAAGAATCACTTTGAACACTTGCGAAAATGTCATCAGTAAAGCACTCTTGTGATTTAAACAAAGCAGAAGTGAAGAAAGAAGACGAGAAAGATTGTGTTTGCGCAAAAAACTAAAACTACGGTTAGTTCCAAAATTTTTATACATAGGTTAAATGTTTTATTCTGTAATCTATCTTGTTATCAAACAAACTTTACATTCTGCCTTCAATTCATTCCACTCACTATCAGTTTTAAATCATCCTTTTCAACTTAAATATTTTCCACCTTAATTCTGCTTTCCTTTTTTTTTTTTTTTTAATTTAAAAAGGGGTTTTCAGCTGTTGGGAACCTGAGGTTGATTAGCTTTGAGGCTTCGCAGGGCTCTTCTTGCTGCTGCAGACTTGGCAATCCTGTAGCTTCGGCCAACGCCTTTGAACTTCCCCTTCCCGACCACTTCCACGGTGACTCTGACCTTGCCATCGTAGGTTCTCTCAGCTGGGCTGCAAGAGAGCCAGGCAGCTTGAATGAGAAGTCAGAAGTATTTACTGTTATTGTCAATCAGCACCGAGTACGTACTCTCAGGCTGCGAGTCCCCCACAGAAGCTGGCATCGCACGGAGGAAACGTGCATTCTGACAGCCTCCCACTGCCAACAGACGGTGCTGCCACTTTCTTCTCACTTCCCAGGAGCAAAAAGAGCCAGTCAGTCTGGCTGCAGATGGCAACTGCAGGACAGCATGTCCCAGGGTGAGTATTTCTTCAAAACCGTGAGTTTACGGCATCTCTGAGGACTTTCCCCCTTGTTTTTCAGTGAGTTAATGCCCTTCCATGCACACTTTTGCTTACCTGAATTTGGCAGTTTCTGGTTCCATTTCAAGCAATTCTCGCACAGGGAACGGGGCACATTTGCAGAAAATTTTTCTGTAATCAAAATGAAAGAATAATGTGCTTAATCTGCTTGTTTTTTGTTTTTTTTTTTTAAGTTGCTTTTAATTGTGATTCTGCTTCTTTCGAAGGGGAGCCAACCATACCGATCAGTGGCCGCATCATGGGATAGTACACCTGCCAGACAGTCTCCAGCGACATCCCACTGTCCATGTAAATGGCACCCGCAAGTGACTCAAAAATATCCCCCATGGCCTTTGGAACCTCAATATCCTCTTCTTTCTCTTCATCCTCCTCGGATCTCCGAAGCTATTATAGTGAGAAAAGAAACTTGTAAGCAGAAAGGCCTCTTTGAAAGGCAGTCTACAGAGATGTTTTTCTTTTCTTGGATGTGACTCCTACTATCTCTTTAACAAGGGCAACAACATCAAACATTTATGACAGGCCAACTACACCGTAATAGGTTTTTCATAAAAGCTGTTGTTGTGTCTGACTCTGAGACCCCATGGCCTCTAGCACACCAGGCTCCTCTGTCCTCCACCAGCTCCCAGCGTTTCCTCGAATTCATATCCACTGTGTCCGTGACGCTACCTAACCATCTCATCCTCTGCCACCTCTTCTCCTTTTGCCTTCAGTTTTTCCCAGCATCAGGGTCTTTCCCAATGAGTCCAAACATTACCTTATCTTAAAAAAAGTTTCTCACTTAAGGAAAAAAAAAGCCCTTCTTATTTAGTATTCTGTATTCAACAAGAGAAAAAAACATTACTTTCAAATAAAACCAAAGACAACCCTAACACAAACTGTAATAGTGAGTAAATTTATGAAAAAAATTTTCAAATTCACGCACAATCACAGAACTGAATGCTGAAACAGCTCTACCCACCGGCAGCTCAGCTAGGAGCCAGCAGAATCCTCATCTATGCAGTGTGAGCAAGGGTACACGCTGCTGCGGGAGGGCAAAACTGCAACTTTTTGAACAGGGAAATTCTGTTTGGAAGATATTTTCCTCCCAGCTCTCCTTTTATTAAACCGCTTAATAAATCACCATGACAGAGAACCTGACATATAGTAGGTATTCAAATTAACATAATAAAAGTTTACATAGGTAGCAAGTGCCTTTTAAAAGTTCCTAACTCTGTGATGTGGCAATTCTGTCTCCAGGAGTTCATCTTAAGAGGGTAGCTGGATATTTATGTATATTTATTACACACATGTTTATTAAAACCCTAACTAAAAATACGCTAACCATCCAGCCACGAAGGAGCTGTATGAACACATTACACTCCAGCCATACACTCACCAGCACGCAGCCTGCTGGAAGCCAGAATCCCAATTAATGATGACTGGAGAAAATCACCCGCAGTGTATTAGGTAAAAAGCGAGGCATGTGTGACAGAATTTCATTTCGTATGTTATATAAGTTTATGTGTATATACATTAGCAACAAAACATCACAAAATGATAATTTTGGTTCTTTTATTTTATAAAATACAAATTACTTGTGGAAGAGAAATAAGAGAGGAGAGCCATTTCTAAATGGATTGCTTAGCCACACAAAATTCTATACAGTGGATTTATAATGCTGACTACTGGAAAAACAAAACAACTTATTGTTGTGGATGGGAATTTTAAAACTTAACAAGTTTACAAGTATCTACTTGTGGCTCAGACGGTAAAGCGTCTGCCTGCAAAGTGGGAGAGCCCGATTCAATCCCTGGGTTGGGAAGATCCCCTGGAGAAGGAAACAGCAACCCACTCCAGTACTCTTGCCTGGAAAATCCCATGGATGAAGGAGCCTGGTAGGCTACAGTTCATGGGGTCTCAAAAAGTCAGACATAACTGAGTGACCCCACTTTCTTTTTTTCACCAAGTTTAATTCTCTTCTTTTACAAATGAGGAAACTGAGGCCCAGAAAGGTGAAGAGACTTTCTTAAGATCAAACAGTAAGTTAGAGAAGCCAGACACGACATTCCCCATCACTTTTTCGTAACTTCCTCACACGTTTATATAAACAAAGGGCAGGAAAAGGATGAGCAAAACTAGCAAAAGCCGGAAGTCCGACTGCCATCAAAGGTTTTTTCTGACCAAGGACCTTATTTCTCCAAGCAGGGAATCTACCCTGTGCCCCCTTCACTGGAAGCTCAGGGTCTTAACCACTGAATCACCAGGGAAGTCAAAAGCTAACTTTAGTTTTAGCTAACTCCTCAACTTCTAAGCTTACCTATTTCTACAGGAGGAGACTAGAGGCAATACTGAATGTATCTGAGGTGGTTGTGGCTCCTGGTCTCACTGCTGGCTGTACTCCACCTCAGGCTACTAATCTCGGAAGAGTGTACCAGGAGGAAGAGGGGAGGAAGGGTACCAGCTATGCCCCTCCTTCCAGCACACCCGCCACCCAGTTCACTGCCTGACCCTCTGCCCTGTGGCTCCACCTCCAAGACCAGGCTCCCCACTTCTCTCATAGGACGCCAAGGAAGTGCACTCCTCCTTAACAAAGTTTGTGTAACTAACAACAGGGAGGCATATAGTCAAGAAAGAATAATTACAGTGGCTACCAGAGTTATGAATGGATTCCCTGAGTTCTCGTAAGAAATCTACGGAAAGAACAAAGGAGTCAGAGTGAGAAGAAGAAATGAGAGTGCTCTCCTGGGTACCCAGGTATGTGGATGGATGTTAGTGAAGAATCAGAGGCTGGAAAGATCTCAGCAAAATCTTTTCTTATAAAACTTCAAAACAGGTCACACACACACACACACACACACACACCACGAGAATTAGCTCCATCACCAAAAGGACCTTTGGCTGAACCTACAACAGACGTCTATCAAATTCCAATCCCTAAAATTTTAGAAGTTTGCTTTTTAAATGAGATTTCCCCATTTCAAGTGAAGCAGGATGTACACTCGTGATGCTTACCTGAGATAGAGCAAATATTTCTGATCTATTAAACAGAGAGAAAGGACAGAATCTACCATGCTGAGCTCTCACTAAGGTTAAAGCTTTTGGGGGACTGGGGTCGGGGGCTGCACCTCTCTGGCGTGCCTGAATACCGGAATCCCACAGCAAGGAGTGGGGATGAAGCTGTTGGTAGCCCCTGGCTCCTCCTCCTCACCAGAATGATCGCAGTACCTGCGGCCAAGTTTAAAAGGGCTGCCTGAAAACTATGACCCACGTAGGTCTCCTGGAGAACACAGACCGTGCTGAGGACTGCAACCCTGGCCTTCAGCTGGCTCTTTGGATGGGTGTGTTGTGAAGCCTAGTGGGAAGGCTTTATTTTAAACATTGAACTCAACGTATCTTAAAACGGCACTAACCTCAGAATCCATCCCTTGCATTTCGTTCTTCTCGAGCTGAAACTGCACGAAATCATCGATGACGTGGAAGAGCTCGGGAGAAACGGCCTTAAAGTACTTGTGGTAGTCATACTTCACAGCCAATGACGCGAAGATGGTGTTGTTGACCAGAGCAGAGCGCAGGTCAGTCAGGACCCCTGGGGAGTGCTGCCGTGGGTCTTCATAAAGGTGCTTGGTTATGAGGTAGTCCAAAATTGCATCTCCCAGGAATTCTAAGCGCTGGTAACAATCTGAAGGAAGATTCAAAGGGAAGCCATGAGCGCCGGCACAACCACCAACACGGTTTCCAAACGATAACTCAGTTAAAGGATGGATTTCCCCCAAGACCCACCGAAAAGACCTTTATTGAGAAGGGGGTTCCATTTACACATATATTCTTCAGTGACAGAATTACTGAACAAGATCCTACTGAAGCTTCTGGAAATTAAATTCTAATGGCAAATTAAGCACATTTCTGATATATAAATTGGGGTCATAAAACCCTTAAGTTGCCAAAAGACTAACGCTCATTAAGAAAAAGGCATTTCCCAAGTGACATCATTTCACTGAGCCTTTTCCTTTGGCTCTCTGCTGGCCAGGTAGGTGCTGGGGCATCATTCTAAAGCCTCCACCATGATCAGCATCTAGCAACACCAGACCCTACACACGTCCCCTCCCCACGCTCCGCTGCCGCCACTGAGCACTGTCCACTCACACTCTGCAAAGTGTGGGAGTGACACACACCTCACCACGCCTGGGTTACATTCGCTACATAGATGACACTTAGTACAAGACCTTCTTCTCAAACTGAAAAAAGATGGTGGATTTGACACAAATCAAGAAGAAGAACGGAGAAGGCAGTGGCACCCCACTCCAGTACTCTTGCCTGGAAAATCCCATGGACGGAGGAGCCTGGTGGGCTGCAGTCCATGGGGTCGCGAAGAGTCAGACACGACTGAGCGATTTCACTTTGACTTTTCACTTTCATGCACTGGAGAAGGAAATGGCAACCCACTCCAGTGATTTTGCCTGGAGAATCCCAGGGAAGGGAGCCTGACGGGCTGCCGTCTACAGGTTCGCACAGAGTCGGACACGACTGAAGTGACTTAGCAACAGTAGCAGCAGCAAGAACGAGAATAGTGGGGGCAAGCAGAGACCTTCAGCAAAAATGATCAATGTCAAAATGTGAGACTTTATCAACACTAACCAACACTTCTATTTTCTCACACTGATTTAAAAGGAGCCGTTCAACTGTAGAAACCCAGGTGGGAACAGATTAAGTGAGCGGCCCCCTCATGCCCAATGAGCTCAGAAGCGAGGGCTAAGACCGAGGAGAGCCCAGGGCTCCTTCCAGGAGAGTGCGGTAGAAAACCAGGCCTCGTTTCTTCTCCACAAAGAAAAACAGGCTTCAGTTTCACCAGTGTTTCTAGTCTAGAGCCAGATAATTTTTCACTTTTGGTTTTACATTCTTCTGATCATCTTAACCTACATTGTTTGTCTTATACAAACGTTATACTCAGCTTTGGTTTTCTGAATTCAAGCGCTTATGACTCTGACAGAGAGGGAAAAAAAAAAAAAACCCTACAGACTCTCGCTGTTTCACAACCTGAAGCTGGTTTTGGTTTTAGGCGCTTATTCTCCCTTCTAATCGAATGGCCTGGGAGTCGATTAAATAAAGGAGAGAAAGAAACATGGAGCTCACTGCAAAGCAGGCGACGGGAAAAAAAAGAGCAAGGGCGATGAAACTTTCCTGTGCCAAGAGTTTCTTTTAATCGAGTCCTCTTTAGACTTTAAAAGACCTTAAGAGAGGGGCCTTTTTGTAAGGGGGAATAATAAAAGACATGGGGACACATCCAGGATATAGGAATAAATTATTTAAGAACCTGAAGCAGCAGTGATCGGACACCATAAAGGCAGTGGGGCAGGATAAAATGGCAAAAACACATCACAGTACTAAGGCTCAAATCTAACTATGCTGCATAGAAAATGACGTGAGCTGCTAAGACAGCTCTGCTCCCAACTATCAAAGTTCAGGAAGAGCCCAGAAAGATGAGGGAAAAAGGGCTGCTTTCATTTTCCTGCGCTTCCTCCCCGCACCATGCATATTAAGCTCTAAGTCTGTACATACACAGATTATTCTCTTTACATTATTTTACGGGTTGATCCAATTAACACCAGGTCTCATTTTCAGAGCAGCAAGCTGTGGTCTGGGGCTCCTTACCCGTGATCGTATTGTAGTGGTAGGAGGCGTGTGTAAAAGCCTGTAGAAGGTAAGCCTTATTCTTGAATCTGTAGTTGATTTTCTTTTCGAAATTTTCAAAACCCGAGATCAGGTGACGCAGCGTCCTGTCTGCATCGGGGTGATCAAACATACACCTCGGGGGATCTTCAAACACCCATACTCCAAGTCTTTCAACACAGAGGCTCGGGAGCCAGCTCCAGAGGCGGCCGCATGGCTCCCTGAAAGGCTCTTTTGTTGGCTGGTGAAATTCTCCCTGGCCGGGCACATGGCCTTTTCCCGGTCAGTCCTTTTAACTACCGGGAGCACCTTCAGCCCCAGCGAGCAGAGGAACAGCTGGGCGGCCCGCTCGCCGCAGCTGGTCAGGTAGCAGCCCAGCAGGGCTTCCACGCAGTCGGCTATGCTTTTGTCGGCGATGCACTGCTCGGTGTGCAGGTCGTAGGAGATGGACTGCTTCCCTGTGTCGGCGCCACAGTTCTCTTCTGATGGATTCCAGAACCCCCACCACAAAGTCATCCTCCTCAACGGCTTTGCTTGGATCCAGATAGCACATCGCATCCCACGAGCTGTAGTCAAAATCCTCAAAATCGGATGAGAAGGGCAGACTACCTAGGGAGGGCTTTTGGGCATTTTCCACTCGTACGCAGAATCGGTGGCGGAAAAGGGAGAAAGCGAGATTTTCTTGACAAAAGCCCCTGACCCCATCAGCATGTTATCTATGAACTTGATGTGCTCCTGATCGTACTCCAGGAAGTCGTCCTCGTCGTCAGCATCCTCCTTGGGAGCCCTCCACATCAGGTCCTCCTCCTCCTCTTCCTCCTCCTCAAAGTCATCGTCCAGTTTGCCATTAGCCAACATGCAGTCTTTTGTCTGGAAGAGGGGGAATGGGGAAGGAGGGGAGACATAGCTGCTGTTTTTAAAAGGGTTTGAGACTCAATAAAAGCAAGGGTTATGGATAATTTCAAATGACAACCACAAATACTAAAAGGCAACTTTCAAATCATGGCCATTTGTTTTCAATTAACATAAAATAAGTTATTTAATCATATAAACAAAGTAAAACATGTTCTTTGAATGTTCATTTTCTAAGTTATAAAATGACCTTTATCTAGTATGAAGCTTTAAGTTAAGGATTTTACACACGGATATAAAGTTTAAAATTAAGGCTCACAAGGCAAAACTTCAGCTAAGAATTATAACTCTGGCAAGATACACAATGAAACCTCTCATATGCCGATCACAGAGCTCTTCGATTTTGCTGACAAAGTTTTTAAAAAAAATTAAGAGTTTAAAATTAACAAAATTAAATTCCAGGTGTAGAAAGAGCGTAACTTCTGCAATTCAGTTAAGAGTATACTATATAAACAGATAAAATTATTTTCTTTGTAACATTAAAAATGTACAGAGGGGCTTCATGATGAAGTTTTTGTCCCTATTGCCACTTCAAATCCAAGCACATTCGCTACAATGTAAAACTAAACTGCCTTGCTTAGAAACTAAAAGTGGTCACTATGAACTAAGCTATGAATTTGAGAAATTATGCTTTTCCCTTCAGGGTAACAGATTATAGCATAACTGACAAAAATAGAAGACAATTTAGACTAACATGAAACACAACAACCCAATTTCTGTCAGAAGGTCTTTGCTAATTCCAGTTTCTCTGGCAAAAGCTTATTCGTGAGTGACAATCTTAATAATGGGCCAGGATTCAGTAACCATGGACCTTTTCTGCAATGCCAGAAAGACACCAAATTTCTGTTGTGCAGTGAAAAAAGAAAAGAAAGAAGACTTTACTTGGGGAGAAAGGCAGGAGGGTGTGCTTCAATTTTGACAGTGACAATTTTGCACAGTATTATGACAAAAAGGTTTTCAAGCTTTCTGTGGAGCATTTTTTTCAAGAGAGTTACAAACAGTGCATCTGTCTGAAAAGAAACAAGTGCAATGAACCAAGCCATGTATCTACAACTATCTTCTTTGTATTTTTGATTAAAAAGTTTATGATTTCTTTTCAAGAATAAGGAAGAACACCAAAAAAAAAAAAAAAAAAAGCTATAATGGTGGATACCTCTAGGGACTATTACCTAATAAAAACCGTATACTTTCCCAGAGTAACATGAGATGTTTTTGACTATCTGGTCTGTAAGGGGGGGAGGGGGTGCGGCAAAATTTTATTTAAAAAGACAATAATATTTTCATTTTAAAAATCCTTATATATCTTTAGTAAGATGCTACCATAACCAAAAATTGGCAAAGTGCAAAGAAGGCCGGGGTTTTATCAATAAATAAGCTGTGTGATCTTGTGCAAAGTTCTGTAATGCCTCTGGGTTTTGGTTTTTCTATCTGCAAAACAGTGGGATTCTACCTTACTAAATGGTTTCCAGGAGCACTTCCAGCTCTTTAAGAATAAACAAAAAGAAAAAATACACTAGCAAGAAACTCTTTGCTCTCACAGTTCAAGTTCACTTTGCACCTAGTTATTCCCACCTTTGTCATCTGTACGCAAAACTTTCATGTAAACCTACTTGCTGAGCAGCGAAGCAGGCAGAATAGGAGTGGATTAAGCATAAGCTTTCCAATATCATCTAACAGTCTATTTCAAGAAACAGAAATTATTAAATAAAAACATAAACAGTATTTTAATGCAATCTAAAAATCAAAGTACCAAGCCATCTGAAATGCTAAGAAAAATAAATAAGAACTTTATGTTGCATCTTTTAAAAAAAATTTTTTAATTAAAAGGACATGCTAATATCACCTTTATGCTAAAAAAAAAGTTTTTAAAGCACCAATGGTACTATGACTATTTATAAGGCAGGATAAGTGTTTCTGGAATTTTTGTCATAGACATGCAAGATTTTCTCTGAAATTCTCAAAATCATACACACTTTCCGCTAAGCTTCTATTTCTAAATTAATAACATATATAATTTTTCTAACCCAACTTGCATTAAAATACTCAGTGCTCTGTCAGATAAGTCCAATTTCTGTAATAAGTCAAATACTGCACAAGTATAAAAATATACTCAGTGAATAGGTTAAAAAATCAAAACAGGGTCACCGAGCATGCTACCTGGAAATACTTAAAAACAGATTATCTAAGGCATACACATCAGAAAGAAGATGAGAGAAAAAAAAATACATATAGAAAATATAACTTGTGAAAGAAACGGGATTCTCATTGCTGATCTTTAGTAGAGATGAAGTAACAATTAACCAGTTCATCATTAATGCAAAGTAAATGTCTGAAAAATGACACTGCGGGCAAGATGGCCTCCCAGCCAACAGCCCTGGACGGAGGGCTTCTGCAGCTCCGGCTCCCAGGCCTGCGAGCTGCCCTCTGGTGGCCTTTCAGACGAGACGAAATGAAGCAGCAGCAGCTAACGTTCACAGGCGTCTTCTAAGTTTCTGGCAAGATTTAAACTATTTCCAGGAAACTGCAACCTTTACATATTTTTATTTTTTAAGGTCACAAGAGGAGAAATGAGGAAGCCCTGAGCTGCAAAAGCAAGATTTCACTGACATCATTTCACAGACAATGGAGACTATAGGCTACTGATTTCACTGAACAGAGCTAACCATCTACGATAAATCGCAACACGTAGTAGTCAAGTGAAATGTCACCGAGTTAAGCCCTTTTTTTTTTGAATCACAACACCAAACACTCTTTTGTCTTTGGCAAGGGAACATAATAGAAACTGTTCTCTATCACAGTTACAAGACTGTTCTAAATTCAATGAAAAGAAATTAATTTACTATATTGAATTTCTACTCTATTATAAACACACTGGGGAAAAGAAACAAAAAATTAATAGAACAAGATTCTGCCTCCTCACCAGAAAATAAATCCACCCAGTTACGAGAAACCTACCATTTCATCTTTTTCCCATTTCTCTGTGTTACTTTTGTCTTGATTTACTACGTAACCAGGAGGAAGCCAATTCACAGGGGGTCAAATATGGACACCACCATGCGGCTGGGCAGCCCCTTCTTTTTCCAAGCCGATACAGATTACAGTTGCTGACCTGCAGCAGAAAAAAATTCATGCAACACTTATCCATAAATGATCACTGTGGAAACTCATGTAAGACACTAATGTAATTTTTATCTAAAGATTCTTCATATTCCATAACTAGTCATCAGTTACACAGACTGAACAGTTATTCTACCTATTCATGACAGGAAATACTAAATTATCATGTAATCTGAAGATAGAAAATTCAAACTGCCGACTGGTGCTATCAAAATAGAAAATAGTCAAAATCTACCAAGTCCAAAATGTCCCAATATTCTCAATTAAATAAAAGGTGGAAGTACCATAAACTCTAGCTATAAAATAAAAACCAGCACTGAACTGAACTAAAATAATTTTTTAAATTCCTTGAACCTAAACTATAAATACAATTTCAACTACAATGCTTTTCCAAATATCATTCTTTTGTTTCGTATGGCATTTCAAGATATTTCAACTATCTTAAAACAGAGCAAAGGTAATAAAGAGAAATTCCACGTTTACTGACATCAATAAGCCAGCTTTGCTGTCTTCCCTCTGGTCTATCTTTTCTACAGCCTTCATCTCCTCCATAATCTTCTCAAATCGCTGTGTCTCTGCCTAGTTTTCACTTGGACACCAAGGTCTAGAACTGTCAATTTCATTTTCCCGAAAACTGGGCTCCTTTTTATGTAAGCGCTTCACGAGTCCCTTTCCCCACGTAACTCAACGGCCCTGAGCAAGCACCCATGCTGGAGAGGCACTGGTCACGATGTGAGACAGAGAAGTGGTCCCTGAAGCCTGCGGGATGGGGAGGGAAGCCCCCCACGAGGCTCACTCTGGGCCGAAGGGCTTTCACACGCCACCCGCATGGCGTAAGCAGACTCTGGTTTCCCTCTCCACACCGTGAGACCATGGCATCGCCCGACAGGCACTTGGATGGAAATTACAAAGTCAGCGGAAATGGTCCGCAGGATGGAGGAACAAGAAAGAGCTCAGAGAAGACCCATGGGAGGTGCAAGGTGGGGTGGGCCGAGTTCCCATGGAGAGCAGCGGAGCAGCAGCAGCAGTAGGCGTGTGCAGGCCCAGGAAAGACAGCTGGGGAGCCACTGGCTGTGGCGGGGCTGGGGCGGGCATGCCCGAAGGGCCTGCAGCACCCCACTGCGCGAGTGACAACGATCTCCGCAGCAAGTAAGGAGTCAGAGCTTTCTGGCCAGCGGGATGGAAGGACTTTCAAAACGGAAAATAATTTCTTTCCTACCTAGAGGATGCGGTTACTTTCTACTCACTCTCAACCTCTGCAACCACCCCAGGGAAATCTCATTTGCTCTCAATTAGCACTCTTAAAAGACGATTCCCCCAGGCTGCATCTAAGTCCTACGTTCTTAATTACCTGAACATTCCACCACGGAGTCCGTGAAGTCCGAAAGCCCTAAACTTCACTTTCACTCCGATATTCCTGCCTCCCTCAGCACTGGCCCCTCGGAGTCCGGTTACTCTGGGGGTTACTCTTGCAGCAAGCATCCTCTTTACTTAAGGAAGCTGCAGGGAAGAGTGTGGAACGCTTGGGCTCCAGCCTCAGCCATGCTCCTGGCCATCCCAGACCAGCCAGGTGAAATGCACGAGCCGACAAAACTCTCTAGGCAAGAGTTTTCTCATCTGCAAGATGGGGCCGTGTTAGCATCTACCTCTCAGAGGTTCGTTGAGAAGACTGGATGGAGAACGTCTGTGGACCGCTCAGTGCAGCACCAAGTGTCACGGACAAAGCAAGGGGAGGTCAGTGTAATGGTCAAGAGCAAGGTCTCTAAAGCCGGACTGTCTAGGCCATGCCAAGTATTTCCACACTTTTGACTGCTGCCACGGTTTATTCACCGAGTGCTGACATGCTCTGCCATCTGTTCCCTGTTTACACACTGTAAACGCACGTCCTTCCATTAGCGCCTTCCCTGATCACAAGCGACGGTCCCTCCTTCCAAGTGCTCAGCGGCTTTGTGCACTAAGTGCCAAGCAGGTGCCTGGCACCTTGTAACCCCTCTCTTGTATCTTCGTTACTTTTCTTCTCTGAATCTTAATTCCACACTACATTTAGTGTCACTCTTGTGAGGGGCTTCCCTGGTGGCTCAGCTGGTAAAGAATCTGCCTACAATGCGGGAGACCCAGGTTCGATCCCTGGGTCGGGAAGATCCTCTGGAGAAGGGAATGGCAACCCGCTCCAGTATTCTTGCCTGGAGAATCCATGGACAGAGGAGCCTGGCGGGCTACAGTCCGTGGGGTCACAGAGTCGGACACAACTGAGAACTAGCACTTTCCTTTTTCTGTGCACGTGCTCCGGAGGCCCCCCGCTGCCCTGCCAGGTGTGGCAGCCCCTCCCTGCAGCAGGGCCCTGCTAGTCCCCTGGATCACGGACGCTGGAAGCCACCCTGAGTAATTCCTCTAACTGCGCAAGGGTTAAAGGACAGCTCCTTACCTTTTTGCTTCTCATGTAGGAAAGGCGGCCCTCATGCGCATCGGGGTAAGTGCAGAAGAGATACGTGGTGATGGCGTGCTTCAGGAAGGAGTCGCCAAGCATCTCGAGCCGCTCCAGGTTAAATCCATCGCTAGCATTCGAAAGGGTCAGAGCCTGAAGAATGAGCCCAGGGTTGGGGCCGAGCGTCCTCGAGGAGTAGCCAGGAGAAGGGCTCTGCTCAGAAGCCGTCCTGTCCGGGGCGCCTCCCCAGCCTCTGTAGTGCCAGGCACGGTGGCCGTCACGGGACTTCCATCTGAGGTAGATGTGTTAGCATTTCCATCAAGGTATTTATTACTCAGTAGAGTACATTCATCGCTGGGCTTGGGCTGGTTCTCGTAATTGTATAAATTCTGAATGGGATATGAGGTAGTTGGTTGTACAGGTATTTCCTGCTTGTAGTAATTCAGATGGTTTCCTTGGCAAAAGTCTCTGTTAGCTAAATCGTAACTGCCATTGGCAAGACTTTTATTGTAAGAAAGACCATTAATTGCTGTCAGATCTGTTGAAACTTCAATTTGGAGCTTACCAGGGGACTCGCTGAACAAGGTTCTGCAGTTCACAGACATTTGGTCATGATTTTCTAGAGAGGAGGTTCTATTAGCACCTTGACGTGCAGCATTTTCAGGGACGACAATTGTGCTATGCTTACAGTAATTCTCATTTTCAGCTGAAGAGGAGTTAGCAACTGAGATGAAAGATTTGCTGTCGATAGATTTTTCCACCCGAAGTCTAAGTTTGGGTATCTGCAAAGACATTTTTTATAACTTTTCATCAGACACTTCAAAGAGGCTAGTGCAATCAGACTTAAAGTTAAATAAAGATCAGTATAAATATATTCCTATCTTAGAAGAGAAATAAGGTTCCAAGGCAGATATCAGCACTACTGGGAATTCTTCACAACATAAACCATGCAGTGGGACATGGTTCTCTGCGCTGGTTTATTCCCAACCCTGCAGCACTGGGTGGGGCTGAGTTCATGAAGCCTGGGGTCAGCCTAGCGGACCCGGGACCACAGACTGGGACTCCAGGCCAGCGGAGTGACTAGCTGGGGAATTTCGAGTAACTTACTCAATGTCTCTGTACCTTAGCTACCATCCCTGAAGAGGAACCAATAATTCCTACCTCACAGGACTGTCCTGAAGATGAAATCCTCTAACATAAGCTATAGCGCTTAAACCAGTGTTTGACACTATAGTAAGTGGTTGGTACTATTACCAAGTTCCTCAGTTCCTGAACCAACTTGCTCTTGCCAACTGGATAAGCAAAATAAATCTGAGTCATTAAACCAGCAATTTCCTTAGAATGCAGAGACTTGACTAGTGAGAAGAGAACTACTGAAGACCCACACTGAGGCAACTGCTCTTTAACATATATTTGATTTATGAAAGAGGAAGAGCCTTAAAACGTCAGCCCTGGGACAAACAACTCTTCTCGTTTTTACTTGAACTGCCACCACTGAAAAGGGAACCATTGGTTTTGACCTCAGGCCCTCCTCTCCCTCTGAGCATCAGCAATTGATGACTCAACACACAGATGTTCACTTAGGAGTCAAAGGATGCCTCTACTTCAGGTATTAAATAGATATCCACATTTTCTTTCCAATCTTATAAAAAATTATTCTATAAAAAATTAAAATGTAAACTGAAGTCAGTGCTTTTTGCAAGCGGGATTTCATGAGCCATGTTTTCTGACCCATGGCACAGGCGTACCTAAAAGGCACAGGCATACCTAAAATCCACAGGAAGTGATCTGACTCCCACACCAGCATCGCTGGCTGTCTGGGCTCTGAGCTCCTCTGCAGTCAGAAGGCAGTGAAGGCGGTAGAGTATGCTGGGGAGACAAACGGCTTTTCTCCACAGTGATGCTGGAATTGGATGTATAGCACAGAGTTCTGGAACCAGTATCTGTGAGTGAGCAACACATGTGGATAAGTGTAAATTGTGGAGAGGTAAATATAAAGCAAGCACACAAGAGAATAAAAATAAAACTTAAACATCAATTTCACTGACGAATAAAGACAAAAATCAGAAACACTAACAAAATCTTATTTTTGAAATGTTTTAAAAACTAACACTTTAAGGAAAACAGGATTTATCCTAGGATTTCATGATGTAATTGCTACCAGTGGACCAAGCATAAAGGCCAAACCTCTCACGCTTACCAAAAAGACATTCATCGTGTTGAGGTTTGACAGAAACAACAAAATTCTGTAAAGCAACTATCATTCAATAAAAAAATTAATTTTTAAAAAGACATTCAAATGAACTCAATATGCCACATTAATTAAAGCAAAACAAAACCTAAGTGTTGGGCAACTTCCAAAAAGCTCATAAGTCACTCAATTCACTTGGTAACATAAAGTTCAAGCATCTCTCAAAATGCTAAATTATGCTAATGACAATGAACTCGCTACCTGTTTATTCTGCAGGCTTTCCCACTTGGCTTTCCTCTTCTCAGCACTGCTTAGAGGAAGCGCTTTCCCCTTCTGATTCAAATGGCGAGGTGTCAAAAGATTAAGTCTAGAAAATTTTCAAAATAATCTTATCAGACAGACAAAAACAAGTTCACTCTGACAGAGGCTCTACGACTTCAGGGCAGCTCACTGGAAGAGCTCATTCAAACTGCAGACCCTGGACCAAACTCTGGGCAACTGTGCGTGCCAAGGACCTCCTGAGTTCAGGCTCTACATACCGGTGGGCCGCGGGGACCACAAACCTCCAGACCTGCCTACTGACCGTGGGAAACTGGCCCAGGCACAATCCAAGCGCCACCTCTGGAGTGCCTTACCGTGAAGACGTGTGGTCCACGTCCAGCAGCGGCTGGTTGAGATTGGTCAGATCAAGGTTATACTTTGTTTTATAATACTCCGCAAATGTTTCATACTCAGGGGAGGGGAATTTACTCAGGGGGTAAGATCAGTGTACACGTCAGCAACATAAAATCGATGAGGCTGATCAAAATTGCGGTATCTAAAAAGAAAAACAGTTTCAATGATTTTATGGTTTAAATCAACTATTCTCAAAACACAAACTGTTTTTAATAGAGAAATGCAAATTATGATTTTAAAGAGTTCAAAAGATTAAAAATACATACCAGCAATGACACTTCAACTCTAACTAATACATTTGAAATGAATTTAAGCCAAGAGAAACTACATTTACATCAAGTGAAAACCTGACTCTCCATTCTCTCCTGTTTCTAAATATCTCATCCTTATTCTTGGAAAGGCAATGGCACCCCACTCCAGTGCTCTTGCCTGGAAAATCCCATGGATGGAGGAGCCTGGTAGGCTGCAGTCCATGGGGTCGCGAAGAGTCGGAGACGACTGAGTGACTTCACTTTCACTTTTCACTTTCATGCATTGGAGACGGAAATGGCAACCCACTCCAGTGTTCTTGCCTGGAGAATCCCAGGGACGGGGTGCCTGGTGGGCTGCCGTCTACGGGGTCGCACAGAGTCGGACACGACTGAAGCGACTCAGCAGCCAGGAGGTGCAGCATGTTAGGCTCCCCCGTTCATCACTACCTCCCAGAATTTGCTCAGAATCATGTCCGCTGAGTGGGTGATGCTGTCCAACTATCTCATACGCTGCCATTCCCTTCTCCTGTCACCTTCGGTCTTTCCCAGCATCAGGCACTTTTCCAAAGAGTGTGCTCTTCACATCAAATGGCCAAAATATTGGAGCTTAAATGGCTCCTCTAAATATCTCTAATTTCATCAATATAAACAGTATAGAAAACGTTCACTATCCAAGCAACCAAGTAAATAGTTTATATATTACTAACGCTAAACATGAGATTCTTGCCCCACAAGACGTATGCTACTGCACCATTTCTGATACTGACAGGCTGGCGTTAACTAACATTAAAACGTGGCACTGAGGTACAAAGTGAAAAAGAAAAAGCAAAAACAGAACAAAATCCGAAGACAACTGCAGCCAGTATTTTAATTCTTTACAAAGTGGGATATTTACTCTCAATGCTCGAAACCTGGATCCCCTAATTTTGAGGAAAAAGGTGGCAGCAGTGGTAAAGAGCCTGCAAACACAGGGGACGAGAGAGGCTCGGGCCCAGCCCCGGGCCAGGAGAGCCCCCGGAGCAGGGCAGGGCAGCACACTCCAGCGCCCTTGCCCAGAGGATCCCACTGGCAGAAGAGCCTGGTGGGCCACGGTCCACAGCGTCGCAGAGCCTCAGACGCGACTAAAGTGACTTGGCACACACACAGCAAAGCACTGTCAGGAACTGTTTTCACTGCGCTTAATTAACACTATGCCTCTCGACAATTTTAGTAAACTATTATTTATAATCAAATTCTTTAAGACTTTGGGGATTAAAAGGATGGAGGTTTTACAAAGAAAGCCTATCAACTCATTTAGATGAGCTGACCTTCACAAAGTAAAATCTTCTCACCAACAGCATTTCAGGCTTTGTTTTTATGTAAGTAAACAGGGGAGCACGGGCCTGCCACTAAGAGATAGCTGAATTTTCTACTGGCCACTGCGAGGCCAGGCTCACAGCCCAGGGGGGATCTTCAAACGTGAAGCAACAGCTCCACTTTGCTTTCCACTTAACACCTTACCTTGGAATGATAACTGCATCTTGGTAATCTTCTAATTTGAAAACAAAGGGAGTTTCTTTTGAATACTTTGTGCTGGGAATGCCTATGCGAGCTTCAGATTTCTCGATATCTTCCATGAATTTAAAGTCAATGTCCAAAGTGCTGGAGTCATTAACTTAGGGAAGAAAAAGACCTTTTAGCTTGTTAAAATATAATAGTACAGGTTAGACCCTCCCTCAAGCTCTGCCTTCATTCCATGTACCTAGTTCAGAGTTATCAAAGAGATTTCTGTACTATATTCAGTTAAGCACATTGTTAAGCAACACTTTCGTTTTTTAGCTACTAGACAAACAACGCTTTAGTCTGGGTCCTTCTTACCAACATTAAGAGGTAGAACACAGTAGGCTGAGTCCGCGTCTGCGGGTTTAAATTCTAGGGCAGGTTTTTCAAGCCGAAGAATATGTGAGAATATATACTGGTGAAGTCTTGTGATCAACTCAAGCATTTGCAGAGATAACGTGAAGCCGGACTTCTTCAACTCAATAGATATGGTCACCTCTCCAGAGCGTGTGTACACAGGAAAGTGTGGGATCTTCGGAGAAAGAAAAATAAAGCCCAGGGTTAGCCAAGATTTCAGTCCATTATAAATAGTAAACTTCAGAAGAGGAATGATGCTTTCTATCAGGGGAACAGAAGAGACACTTCCAATTGTAAAATAGTGACCATTCTGAGGTAACAAAAAGACAGTTACTTTTAAAGTCACTTTTCCTTTAAAAAAAAAAACACACACAGTCCAACATAAAAGGCCGCTATGAAATGTCCACCTGAGGTATGGGCTTGGCTGTCAGTATTCCGAAGCATCTGGTGGTGTCCTCGGGGGGTAGAGCTTCCGCCTTCTGAAGTTGAGCTCATCAGGCAACGGTGTCGTCAGGACCATCCCGATCACGTACAGGTAACAGGGCTGACCGGGCTTGGGGTAGCTCTCCCTCAAACATTCTGGAATCTGGGAGGGGAAAGAACAATGTAAGCAATGAGGGCAAGCGTATTCACCGCTTTTCCAGATGTTGGCAAGAAAACAAACTTTTTTCCAGGCTTTACTAAAAGCTGATGAGAGGAAACTAAGACCCAAGGCAGGAGACCTCCTCATTTACTTAACCTCACTGGAGAGGCATCCAAAACCATCAAACGCCACAGGGTCTTCTAACACAATACTATTCATTTGATGTGGGTTTCCTGGTGGCTCAATAGTAAAGAATCCGCCTACCAATGCAGGAGAAACAGGTTCAATCCCTGGGTCAGAGAGATCCCCTGAAGAAGGGAATGGCTACCCACTCCAGTATTCTTGCCTGGGAAATCCCACAGACAGAGGAGCCTGGTGGGTTAAAGTCCATGGGTTCCAAAAGAGTTGGAACACAACTTAGCAGCCAAACAGGAACATTTCATTTGACCTATTTCTTCTGACTAGAGAACAAACTCTTTTCTTCCCTGGGTTTCCTAGTCTTTACTCACTGTTAAATATCAGAAAATAAAAGTAGCCAAGTTTTTAAAAAATCCTACATTATCCTGAAACTCAGATAACCTTTAGCAACACTGTCACATACCATATCCTCTTCCAGACTTTTCCGGAATAAATGTATACATTCCAGAATAAATGCACATAAATATATAGACATACATATTTTTCATTACAAATGGAACCACAAAACAAAGACTGTATCACCGATTTTTACCTCTAGTTACTACAATGAGAATATCTTTCAGGGTCAATACAAGTCAGTACTATTTTTAATGGCTGTCTGATCAAAGGAGTAAACTATGACTTACACTAAACCAAGTTTCTAAACTTCTAATAGTCATACAACCCCACCCAACAGCCTACAGTTTCCAAGGCTCAATAATATAAAAAAATAATTACATCTATACTTAAAAGGTGCAGAAATGCTGGCTAAGAGATATAGTTACTAGAGTATCAGACAGTACAGAATGCACCTATTAATTACACAGGATGCAAAGCAGTACTATGCTTCTCAAAACACTTATTAGTGGTAACATCTGTCACATGAAACTAGCCCAAGAACCTCTAGGGTAATGTTAGAATAGGAAAACTGGATATGAGAAAATAAGCAGTTCAGAAAATCGGATAACTTAATTTCTGATTTTTGAAAAAGTGACATGATTTTGAATCTTGAAAATGCTTAGCTGGGTGCAAAATTTTTTTAAAAAGTAAAAACTCAATAAAACTGCGAAAAAATAAATTTAAAAAATCATATTTAAGCTAAGATCAAAGTACACAGCAAATTTCTTCTTTTGTTTGGGGGTTTAACAAGGTAAAAATATTGACTAGTATTTTTAAAATAAGTACTCCAGTCCCGTATGGTTACAGCTAGAAAGCCACAGATCCAGCTAGACATGACACGTTGGAAAAGCAATTACGAGTCAGGCCACACCCTGACTCCTGACAAGCCACCGCGCTCACGCCTGTACCGCATCCTGTACGGCATGTGCGCATACCCTAGAGGTCTTAGTCCCCAGCGCAAGGCAGAGCGAGGACCCGGCCACTGAAGTGAGTGAAACACAGACTGTCTCATAAAGACACTGACTCATTCTGGATAGAATGTGATAAACACAGGAATCCTCTGGAGAAGAAGCACAAAAGCGACGCCTGAAGTGAGAAGGAGCACAGGCTGTACACGTGACAGCGAGGTGCTGCTGTGAGAGGAGCTGTGAATGAGGCAGGGAGGCAAGCTGAGAGCCCCGCGCTGGGCTGAATTCACGGGTTTGGGAAGCCAAGCAAAGGAATCTGGGCCTGGTACAGCAAGCAACAGAAAGCCAGGAAGGCTAGGCTTGCGTGTGGCTCTACCCAATACTAACTGCTTTTGGGTAGCACTGCCTTCGCTTCGTGGAGCCCGGTCTTCCCGGAACGCTAGTCTCTTCTTCATCGTGCAGATCCAGCTCCTCCTCGTATTTAACAGTCTCCTTCCCAACTGGCATCAAATGGTCATCCAGTTCACCTAAGAAATGTAAAGAGAAGGAACGTGATTTTGTAATAAAATGCTCAATGCTGATTTTGCCTAATTAATCAGTGGATCATCCAGAGCAGCTCTGTGCTGGGAAACAATTGGACAAATCATAAAGACTAAATCATCTGTGCTTTCAACAACAGAAAAGTAATCAGATGTGATAACTGAAGGCCAAGTTTACTGTGACGTTCCTATATTCAGTACGATGAGGATTATAAACTCTGTTTTAAGACTCAAAAACAAAAACATGTAAACAGGAAAACAGTATCAGATCATCCTTTTACGAACGGCACCGGAAAACAAGCCCACCCATTTTAAAAAAGCTTTCATCTGTGCACAAATAGAGACTAATTTAAGAAACCAATACATTAAACCAATACATTAAAACACAAAACATAAACGTTCATGATTCAACAGCCAGAAGACCTTATTACATTTATATATTTTAAAGGAGTTAGAAATGAGAGCAAATAAATCACAGCTGCTCAGCTGTGAAAAACAGAGCTCTTCCATCTTACAGGGTCTTCAAGTTACATCACACTTACATCTATCCTCCCCGAAGCACACCAAGAGCAAGGCATTCACAGCCCGCAAAATCCTGGAGACCTAAAAAGCCCTTGAGGTGCTTTTGTTATAGAATGTTTTTAACTTTATTTTTATTTACATGTGTTTTTCACAAACACTTACCAATTTTGTGCAGTTTTTCACAGCAAATGAGAGCCACGACTCTTTCAGCCAATCGAATGCAGCTCATTGGGGGACCCTGGAAGTAACAAAAAAAACATGTCCGCAGTATATGCATGGAGCTAGAGTAGCGCTGGCGCATAAACACAGATGAAACCTCTGCCCTAGTACCTTTAAAGCTGAAATTTACCAGTTCTTCACTGTGAAAAGCATCAGCCAGTTTTTAAAGATCCGATTGTCTATATTTGAAAAGCCATCTTTCAAAATCCTGCCCAGTGAAACCTATACCAGTTATCATAAAGAGTTTACAATCCTGATGAATTTGAATTTTAGTAAGAATTTAATATATCAGCATTGAGACCAAGGACAACAACTGTATAAAGGTCTATTTTTTTCAAACAACAACAAAACAACTAGAACAGCCCAACTACATTTAATGAATTCTGTGTCACTGTAAGGAGAAGGCAGTGGCACCCACTCCAGTCCTCTTGCCTGGGAAACCCCATGGACGGAGGAGCCTGGTGGGCTGCAGGCCATGGGGTCGCTGAGAGTTGGACACGACTCAGTGACTTCACTTTCACTTTTCACTTTCATGCACTGGAGAAGGAAATGGCAACCCACTCCAGCGTTCTTGCCTGGAGAATCCCAGGGACGGCAGAGCCTGGGGGGCTGCCGTCTCTGGGGTCGCACAGAGTCGGACACGCCTGAAGCAACTCAGCAGCAGCAGCAGCAGCAGCGGTGTCACTGTAAGGGTCTAAAGCCACAGGGAATGATGCTGCCAGGAATGTTCAGAGTAGCAAGATTTTAAGATTTTAGAGGAATCTTCAGAGGCCGTCTAGCCTAATTCAGAGAGTCTACAAATTACATATACAGATAGTCTATTGACGACTCGAACACGTAGTTGACTACAAAAGAGATTTCTAAATGTGCTTTTTAAGTAGATTTAAAGCCAAATTTACCTATAACTTGCACAGCCTTAGAGAAGCTGAAAACAAATCCATTAATGACATCAACTTTAAGGCACAATCATTTCTTTTTCTAAACTTACAACAATGGAGGCTCGAAGAGGTGAGTTAATTGGCAGATAAAGAGTTGAATAAAATGTACCATCAGGCAACTCTCGGGTTCTACATTTAGGAGCCAGATGAGTAAACGGATCACTTGGTAATCTAGCACAGTATCTGTGGGGGAAAAAAAAAAGAAATGGTGACGCTAAGTCTGCAAGTGAGAAACAGAAGGAACAAATCTGATATTCACATCCTACAGTCTGATTTTTATGTTCCTCTTCCCCTCTCCTGGATAGGTATTTATATGCGTGGTTTCAGCATCACTGCTTCAAACTTTCAATAAGATGGACTAGTAGGTGTATATATATATATAAAACTCTGAGATGGCGTTCTGTGTCTGTGCTGTTCACCAGGGAAGCCACTGAGCTCTTCAACTGCGGCAAGGGCAGCTAAGGAACTAAGCAAGTTTAATTTTTATTAAAATTGATACTTGAGTATCAGCAGCCATATAGGTCTGTGCTATGACTGGACAGTGTAGAAAGTATTGTTCAGAATCCATTAAGGGAACAAACCGCCGTTTGTTCCTAACTTAATGATCGCCAACTATTACGGGGGCCTGTGCAAGGCAGGCATCAGCAGTGGGCCCGGTGTTCACCCCAGGAGGCCAGGAGGACAACCAGGCTGCCCCGCAACAGCACAAGGAACGCGGGGCAGGCAGCCGGCCCTGAGGGAGCTTAGCCTGAGCAGGGAGGGGCCGGGACAGGAAGCCCACCTGGCGGGGAACAGGA
This sequence comes from Nanger dama, assembly GCA_917880005.1. NCBI lineage: Eukaryota > Metazoa > Chordata > Mammalia > Artiodactyla > Bovidae > Nanger > Nanger dama. The sequence continues at coordinate 10,209,582 of CAKJTW010000063.1, read as the reverse complement.
TGCATACAAGGAGGGCAACGGAATGGGCCGCAACGCTGCAAGGCCAGAAACACAAACTTCTGCACAATACTAGTTTTGCATTCCGACCAAAAAAACCGTGAACAGAAAAAAAGCAAGTTCTCTTTCTGTCACTGAGGCATCACAGGCCGCAAACGGAGAGACTGGTTATTGCTTGCAGATGGTGAACAACACAACACTTACAGAGTCAGACCGAAATCTCGTGATTCTCACAGGTTTGCTGCCACGTGGCCTGCAGCCGTACCTGTTGACATGCCCAATGGCCGTGTTGATCGTGACGCGGGGACCGTCCTCAGGCCTCAGCACGTATGGTGGGAACACATCGTCGTCGTCCACCACGGGCTCCATGTCGGCCTCCCCGGTATCAACCGACTTGGAACATTTGTTTCGCAATATCTGAACAGTTTCAGAAAAGAATTTATGAGAACAAATGCCTTTCTTGCCACTAGCTGTCTGCCTCTGAACCTACGAAAAACCTCTCGACATGAAATCTCTCTCTCTCCTAACACGTACCTCAATACTCCATAGTTAACTGCTGCAGACATTTTTCCCAATGCATCCTTCCCAGCGCCAGTCATATGGAGATGTTCCCATCCAGGGAACAAGAACCTGAACTACACCTAGGTACCAGCACACAAGTGATCGCCAGTCTTACATGAGCATCTGGGCTATGTCATCACTCAAACCACCGTGCAACTCAGTCAACTAGGACGACACCATCCACGTGAACAGTGTACTTCCGAATCTTCCCCAATAACCTATATGACCATTTTCACTGCCATTTTATTGCAAAATACTGCTGGCTGTGTGCAAATACTCTCAATTGTCTAATAATGTCCCCACCGCACACCTCTGTTGAGACTATTCTCTGAAGATACAACTGTTTTTATTATTTCTGTATGCATAAGAATAACTTACAGATAATATGCGAATCTTACCTTTTCAATGGCTTTGTATGTTTTCAGGTCTTCTTCAAAACTCTTTATTTTATCTGTATCTGCTAACATTACATAATTAGAGATGGGTGCCCTCGCTCTTCCCTTAGACTGAACATAGGATCGATACTCTGTGGGCAGATCAAAACGAACCACCAAGTTGCATTTTGGTATATCAACACCCTCTTCCACAATACTTGTTGCAATAAGCAGGTTGGTTTCATGTGCTCGAAATTTCCTAAGGACCTGAAAAAACCCACCAAGAAAAGGAATTCTAACAAACTTTCCAAAGAAAAGAGCATAGCGAAATTAAGGGACAACTGTCATTTGTGACAGTACTCTGAGCACGCTAAATCCAGGCCAGGCTAAAAACAATGACAGTATCACACAAAACTCAAGATGCCATGCATATCTGGGCAAAGAAACTCTGATTCAAAGACATTTTCAGCTGAACGTGACTTCAAAAAACCAAAGTGCCCTTCTACTTTAGAGAAGCACCCAAGGACAAATCACAGTCTTCCAGCTAAAGACACCGGCTTCTTTAATAACCACTGGAGTGACCAAGCGAATTCACTTCTGAAATCCTATTGATATTCTAAGCCTCCCTATGGGACCTGTGTCTGTGAGCCCATGCCAACATCCCTCCAAAGATGTCAAAACTCCATCCCTAAAACCCCTAAATCACTTGGAATTAAAAACTGCAAGCAAAGCATCACTTATTTTCTGGCATCTTGGGACACACTTAATTTAAGGGATCAGAAATGATTTTTTTCAAGTGAAAATTTTTTCATACTAGATTTAAGGTAACATCATTTCCCAATTCAGTGTAAGTTAAATAAGAAATTAAGCTGGGTTTCAGACTGACCTGTCAAGACTCTGGCTAATCAACTCCCCAAACTTGGAGTATTATCAAAGAAAAATGACTTTGACATGAATTATTCTGCTACTTTTAACTTCAACAACAAATTTTACATAAAAAGTTTTCATTTGCAAGCCAGGAACACTATGTTAGGTTTTATCATCTTTACACTGCTATATCAAATCTTGAATAAAAAGCATGAAATATATCATATATATATATATATATATATCAAATATATATATCAAAAATATATCAAATCTTGAATAAAAAGCATGAAAAAAAATTAAACCAAAAATCTTTAAAATGTATTGTTGTTTTTAAAATAGCCAACCAAGGTAGGCCTTTCAATAGCAAACAAAACACGTTCCAGGAAAAAAAAATTCAGTTTGTTGCTTCAGAATCTTAACAAGTCAGCAAGAGTTATATTTACATGAGCTGTCGTCTTCTATGAAACGTAGCTGTGTGTCCTCAGCCCCATAATGGAAAATAAAATGGCTGATGGCAATTAGGACAGAAAATTGATTTACCAGACAGGTATTCTAATTCTACACATGAGAATCATCGTTCGGCCACCTCAAGGGAAACAGTGAGTCTCTGTTTATGAGTACTGCATACCACAGAAAAAAATAGAGAGGAACTATAAAGAGAGGGGGTTCCTATGGGCAGAGTTTATATATGTTCTGAAAACTGTTACTGTAAAATTATTTTCACTTAGCTTACCTCTTCCTGTTTTCTGAATTCCGCTTCCATCTGTTTGTTCCGAGGCTGATTCTTTCCAATGCCATGTCCAGTTATAAAATTGCTGCTGATGTAAGCCAGCTCTGGATCTTGTTTGCCAGCTTCCTTTATCAATCTAAGAAAATTATACACATTTGGAAGTTAAGCATTGCTGAGGGAAAAAAGTTACAGTTTTGTTTGTCAGGTCTCTCTTAAAATGGAAATACAGGTATTTTTTTTGCCAACATACCTAACAAAATAGTCTTGGTATTTTTCCCCCAACTAGCTTAAAAAGAAACCACTGTCGCTCTTTGTGTCAATCTGTGCACCAAATACTTAGAACACCAAAGACGGTTGATTTACACGACATGGGTGAACGAAATGGTCACAGTCCCTCAAACTTTCTAATTTGGCAGTAATGACCTTCACAGAAACGTGGCCTGGGAAGCGACAGCACTAGGCAGAGAGAAACATGGGCTCTTCACGTGTTCTGGCTTTAGGCCAAGCCTTATAATGAAAAAGCCACACACTCTCTCTCTCCAAAACACACTTCCCTAAGCGCACGCACAACCTGCCTCAGCGCTCACGCCCATCTCTACGACCAAGCTTACGCAGAGTTAAGTGCCAAGCACCCCAAGGGGAGACTCCATTCTCCTCTCTCTCTCCTTAAGTACCAAGCACCCCAAGGGAGACTCCATTCTCCTCTCTCTCCTTAAGTACCAAACACCCCAAGGGAAACTTCATTCTCCTCTCTCTCCGTGTAGGAAGAGTCCTAGCTGCACGTGCAAAGAAAGAAGCGTGTTATTTCTGTTCGGTTTACCCCAGTGTCCTGTCCCCCTGGAAGGAGGGCTCCAGGGCAAGGAAAGCCTCCATCCACTGATAAGCATCTCCATTCCCAACACTCCGGGGCCCTGCTGACAGCCACTGAGCAGTTCTCCATGAAAGGCCACTGAGCTTCAGTCCTGCAAGGCTGACAGAGCTTGCCTCCCTGCAAGGCTGAGATAACTCCCCTCCCATCCGGGCAGGAAAGAGGATAGGATCTTGAGCTCGTCCCCCTTCCTGCCTGCTCCTCTCTAACAACCCAGAAAGCTTGTCCCTGAAAGCGGGCCCTCGCTACGGGCCAGGCTCGCGTTTCATGGGTGCAGAAGGTTAACAGTTAGTGTTGCTATTACAGCTATTTTGGAAATATCCACATTGGAAAACTCAGCACACAGGATAAATGGTTCCACACCTGACCTAAGTGATCCCATATGGTTCCTCTGAAGTCATACAACGTAGCACAAATTCCTAATAGAAAATTGCATTTTTAAGTCAAACCATTCTTTTCTTTTTTTTTTTTTAATAAGTACATGAAACAGACGAATATCAAAGCCCTGGGAGAAACCTTGAGTGGCCATCTAGAATATCTTCCTGCCTCCAAATCAGTAAAACACTGGCATGCCTAGGTTAGAGAGTCTGCTCTATACTTCAAGTACTTAAAATGTTCAAAATCAGAAAGTTCTTTAATATGTTCAAAGATTTGTTATATGAACTTATGATGTCAGTAACAGAAAACAGTATAACATGCAAACTGCATGCCCCAACATCTAAAATATGAAATCAATTACTGTAGAAATAATACGTACTTCCAAGCTTTAGTTTATGTAAACAAGCATCAATTTGAACAAAACAGAGGCTTAAAAATGCATTTCCAGTTACTCCTAATTAGGCAGAGAATGTATCTTAATTGGCCTAAAATAATAAATCTGACAGACTTCACCTAGCTGAGAATTGGAAGCACCAATAGCACGTTTATTTCTCCTTAATGAGACTCTCATCAGGACTGCAGGGAACGGAAGAAACAACGAGCACATTCAACGACAAAGTCCCTTGTAAGCAGCAATTAAATGCTACATACCTATGCTCACAATGTTTAAAAAGGAAACATTTCTCTATCAGATACCTTTAGGGAATCCCTACAGACAAAGCTATGGGCTTCCAGAAAAGCAAAACGAGGTCTACTGTTGTCAGGGCACTTATATTAATCAGGACAACACTATCTGCCCAGAGATTTCACGGCACCACAGAAGTGCCAGGGCGGAATCTCGTTCCTTTTAAGTTTACACTGAGCTTCTGTGAGTTGCTCCACAAGCAAGCTGTCTGATAAAGAAAGCGGCTCTCTCGTGCAGCACACACTAACTAGAGCGCCTCAAACAATTGTCTAGCAAGGAAGTGATTTTTTTTTCCTGTTTTCAAATTTACCTGAAACCAGTATTTCTGTAAAATTCCATGAAAATTAACTACTAAGAAAACTTAAAAATATTAAAATTCAACAGCCAATTGTATAATAGTCAGCAGACATAAAAATGTTAAGAGTTTATAAATACAATCATATTCAGCAGACATAATTTACTCTAAAAACTGAAAGAGTTGATGCTTACCCTCCATCTCTACCTTCATCACCGTGGCCGGCACAGGCCCACCCTGTGCGTGCACACAACCTCCCGAGTACAACGTCAGGCGGTAAGACTGCGGTGTTTGTATGCAGTGTCTCTCACTAATGACTCAGTAAGAAAGGGAGGTATTATTGCTATCTTATAGATGAAGATGTTGAGGCTCTAAAAAGTGAAATAACTTGCACAGAATATACACCTAAAAAGTGAGTGAAGATAAAAAGAACCAGGGCCCCTAGGAGAAATGGCTGATGCCATGGCTGAAGCAAGAGAAACACAGGATGAGCCTGGAAAACCTTAGCATACCAGAAAGTCAGGCAGGGTTCAAAAATCAGAAGGATCGGGGCACGTCAAAAGGACATAGGCACTAACCTCCAAGAGCCCCCAATGGCCCAGGGTGGAATAACATCCAAAAAACTAACCCAGCAACAGATCATAACCAAGATATAAAATAAGCAAGCACAGTTCACAGTGACAAGAGAACATGAGTCCACAAATATAAACAGATAAACAGGATAAGAGAGACATGTTCCCCTTACAGAAGAACTTCAGTAACACATATAGAGAAGCCCTCCTGCAGGCATGAAGCTGAATTCCTCTCTCTCCAGGATAAACTAGCTTCGGTGACCTGCTTCCAAAGAATAGAGTAAGAAATAAGAAAAATAATAGCTTCACAGTGGAGGAAATGGGCAAGTGCAATCATAATCGTGTGATGAAGTTTAACATCGCCCACGATGTTCTGTGTCGAGACCACGAATCCCCTAAGATAAAGCAATGAGAAGGGCACCTCATATCTGCAGCATTCTTTCAAATCCTAAAACCCAGTCTAATCCTGAGAAAAACAGACAAATTCAAACTGAGGGGCAGTCTACAAAATATCTGACCTGTCCTCCTCACACCAAGGTCGTCAAAAACAAGGAAAGAACAAGAAGCCGTGAGAGACCAAAGGACATTAGGGAAATAAAACTAAATGAACTCTGGTACACCTTGGATTACAAAGAAGACCTTAATGGGAAAACTGGGGAAATCCAACAGAGTCTAGAAGTTAGTTAATAGTAATACACCGATGTTAGCTTCTTGGCTGCAACAAACGTATCCTGATAAGGTAAGATGTTACTGACATAAGACACCAGGGAAACCCAGAATGGGTATGGGGAACTCAGTACATCCCTGCAACTTTTCTGTGAAGACAAAGCTACTAGGAAAAGAAAGGGGTGGAGGGATGGGGGATAGAGAGAAGACATCAACCCAGGTTTGTTCAATGCCAAAGTCACACAATACTAATAAATCACACAGTGAAAAGAGGTCAAGACTTGGAGAGTGGAAGTCACTTTCTGCCACTTGATCCTTGAGTTATTTCAGGGGGTCACAAACTGTTATCTTCCTCATCTATGACACAGTAAAAACATCTCTTCTTCCCTCATGGAGTGTTCTGAAATTTTAAAACTATATAAACGTACCAGACATGAACAATGGACCAGTTCCAAACTAAGAAAGTAATACATCAAGGCTCTATACTGTCATCCTGTTTATTTAACTTACACGCAGAGTACCTCATGAGAAATGCCAGGCTGGATAAAGCACAAGCTGGAATCAAGATTGCAGGGAGAAATATCAATAATCTCAGATTCGCAGATGACACACCCTTATGGCAGAAAGTGAAGAGGAACTAAAGATCCTCTTGATGAAAGTGAAAGAAGAGAGTGAAAAAGCTGGCTTAAAATTCAACATTCAAAAACTAAGATCATGGCATCTGGTCCCATCACTTCATGGCAAATAGGGAAAAAAGGAAACAGTGACAGACTTTATTTTCTTGGGGTCCAGAATCACTGCAAATGGTGACTGCAGCCATAAAATTTAAAAGATGCTTGTTCCTTGGAAGAAAAGCTATGACCAACTTAGACAGCGTATTAAGAAGCAAAGACATCACTTTGCTGACAAGGTCTGTATAGTCAAAGCTGTGGTTTTTCCAGGAGTCATGTACATGGATGTGAGAGTTGGACCATAAAGAAAGCTGAGTGCCAAAGAACTGATGCTTTTGAACTGTGGTGTTGGAGAAGACTCTTGAGAGTCCCTTGGACTGCATGGAAATCAAACCTGTCAGGCCTAAAGGAAATCAGCCCTGAATACTCATTGGAAGGACTGATGCTGAAGCTGAAATGCCAATACTCTGGCCACCTGATACAAAGAACTGACTCCCTGGAAAAGACCCTGATGCTGGGAAAGATTGAAGGCGGGAGGAGAAGTGGACGACAGAGGATGAGATGGTTGGATGGCATCACTGACTCGATGGACATGAGTTTGAGCAAGCTCCGGGAGTTGGTGATGGACAGGGAGGCCTGGCGTGCTACAGTCCATGAGGTCGCAAACAGTCAGACACGACTGAGCAACTGAACTGACTGACTGATACGAAAGGTAAATTATAGATGATAAAGCCTTAAGTATATAAGGCAAAGGAAAAACTGTAAACCCAAGACTGTACACATGCAACTGAAGTAGCTATTTTTATTTTTCTGATTAGGAGAGTAGAAAACTGCCCATGTATTACAATAGCCCCCGTGAAACTGTTTGCTGAAGAGTGGTTTTTCCTCCCATTAAATTGATGGAAGGAAAGAATCTGGATTTCAGGAAGTTTTTCTAAGCTTATTAAAAAGCTTACTGGAACAAGACCTCTATTGTACATTTAATTAGCTGCCCATAAAGAAAACCCTCAAACCACTCCTGATTCATCATCCAACACTAAATTCCAGGCACATTTTATGAAAGTTTATCGCAATTAATCTGATCCTCAAAGTCAACAGGAAGTAACACTGATTTCTGATAAACCTTTTCAGGCTAATATTCCTTCAGTGGAAACTGGCACATCTCCATACTTACGAACACATGTAGAAAAGAGAGGAAAAGGAAGAAAATGAACCTCCACTGCTCTCCAAGCCCCAGAAAATGTACTTAATTCTTAACCCATCCTGTGTGAGGCAGGGAGTCCATCTAGAACTCGGCTTAGAACTGTGCCAACATTAAACTTCTCTGACCCCAAAAATGCCTTTCCCCCATTCTAAAAACTAACCCGAGTAGTCGTGCACTCCTGGACTGTCTCCTGGCAGTCTGCCCACTGGAAAGCACTGGTTTTTAGCGTACTATGACACCCAAGGGCATGATGATTATACAAAGAAGTAGAAATGAGGAGGCAGAGTATCAGGATTCCTGAATGCTCTCTGCCACTGGCTGGCAATTTAACTCAGAGCAAATCACTTATCCTCTGGATACTTTCCTTTTTTTTTTTGGCTTATAAGAGTAAGTGGGTTGGATTAGTCAGTGAAGTTCCTTTCCAATCCTAAACTTCTAATTTCAATGTAATTCACTACCTAAAATTATTTTACTTCGTATCCATCATCAGGATCAGGCCCAATGACCAGGAAAACTTCCAGACTGAAAACCCGCCAGATGACGACCCCAGAGTCCAATTTCTCATTACTCAAGTACATTCTCAAGTCAGAAGCAGTTCTTTTTTTTTTTAAACCCCAAATTACCTCAGGAAACAAAGTTTAATTTCTCCTCAGAGATCAATACTTGCAGAAAAGGTTCTTAGGGATCAACTTTGGCCAATTAATAGATCTTGTAGAAACAAGTAGTTTGAAGTACAAAATAAGAACTCTTTCTGGCCCTTACAAATAATAGAGCATCCATCCACAAATCTAAAGAAATATACATTAAGTGACCACGTGATGCAAATTTGAAGTGCAGCTCCTTGGTTGGGTCTATATTCAGGAAAAAACACACTTCTACTGCAGAAGGAGGTAGAGTGGAAATTTACAACCTAATTGGCATTCACTGCCACCTCTGCCAGTATTCTCTGAATTCCTCCCTAACATTTTTATTATCTTCTGATTTAGAAAATTTTAATATGTAGTCTATGAACCAATTCAAATTTTAAACCCACTGCAAATGTGCAAACTTTTCACTGCAAATGTGCAAACTTGAATAGGCATTTGTTAAGATAAAAAGCTAACACAGAAAAATGAGCCACAGCAATATCCTGATAAAATTTATCCTAAGATCACCTGAAGGAGAAAGCGTGGTGTGAAATGCTCAAAACCACGCCTGACACATCACGTGTGTGCTCAGTCATGTCCCACTCTTTGCGAGTGGGACAAGAATACTGGAGTGGGTTGCCATTTCCTTGTCCACTAACACACCATGCTGCTGCTGCTGCTGAGTCGCTTCACTCATGTCTGACTCTGTGCGACCCCACAGACGGCAGCCCACCAGGCTCCCCCGTCCCTGGGATTCTCCAGGCAAGAACACTGGAGTGGGTGGCCATTTCCTTCTCCAATGCATGAAAGTGAAAAGTGAAAGTGAAGTCGCTCAGTCGTGTCTGATTCTTTGTGACCCCATGGACTGCAGCCCACCAGGCTCCTCCGTCCATGGGGTTTTCCAGGCGAGAGTACTGGAGTGGGCTGCCATTGCCTTCTCCGAACACACCATAGTCACAGGTTAATAAATATCTGAACTAAATCTAACAACTGAATACCGAACAAGGAAGGTTTACTTTAATGTCAACTTAATTTTTCTGTACTTGCACTCGATTTCAGATGGATTAGAAAAGATTAGCATCCTTTAGGAACAAAACCTCAGTCAAGCGATTGTATACATAAACATCGCCGATCCCAGGATAGCGTTACTCATTGAGTTCTGACGATGGTGCCAAGTGAAGGACTCTTTCCTAAGCCTTCTGCCCAGCTCTTAAAGCTATTACAAGGTATCACTTCACAGAACAACAAAAAGCTGCCTGTTTTACTACAGGGGAAAAAAATGTTAATCTCAGAGTTACCTGTTTAAGACCACGGCTGTGTATCTTCTTTCCACAAAAATAATCCCGCACAAAATATTGGTAAATGGAGAAGGAAAATTTGTCTCTGGCTTGTCTTTCTCTTCAATCTCTTCATCTTCCTCGTCATCCTCAGAATCACTCCAGGACACGTAATTATCCTGGTTCCTATTATTATACCACTCCACGCTTTCAAACTGCTGCCGCTCGTACGGTTTGTATTTGCGTAAGATCTCGAGCAGCTTTATTACTTTGGGAGTGACAAACTTCCAGGTCAAGGGAGGCAGGTGAGAAGTGCTCTTCACACAGGGCGTGGATTTTCCTTAGGAAAGTGTCTGTGAACAACAGAAACTTCCGGTGCAGCTCCTCTTGCTCGTGTTTGATGTGTTTCTGTAGCTCTCTGACCATCATTCCAGCTACTTTATCGGCACACCAGGGTCCCAGGACAACCAGGACCGCACGGCAGTCTGAGAGTATCTACAAAAAAGGGAAAGACTCCAATGCGAAACAACACTCCTGCAGTGTCTTCACGTGGAGTCCAACTGGGATTTCAGCTGTCGTCAATCTGCCCCTTCAAAATAAATTTACCCCACTAATATCAACAGGGGTTCACTCCTTAAAAGGGTACGGAGAGGGGTCAGCAGTCTTTCCAAGCTCTACTTTTTCATACAGATGCCCAGAACCACCCTTCCGTTTTCCCCAGTGAAAAGAATTAAAAGAAATTAAGAGATGCAACTGTGTATGGTTCATAAAGCAACCTCAGAGCTGTGGGCAGAAGTACAACTAAGTCATTTACTTCCAGGTAAATATGCAAGGAACTACATAACAGAATATAAAATGTGTGTGCATATGCAGCAGAGCATGTTGTTTTATTTTAGGTATCATTTTTCTTTAAGTAAAGAAAAGCAAGATGGTTTTCCTTGAACTGTATCTGTGCCCCGGACTGCCACAACTTACAACCCTAGCTCAGACTGGAATGTAAATCCATAGTGAGGCTCTAACTGCCAGTTCTGCAGGCAAATAAAAGACCCACTGGGTTGAACATGGACTTAATGAGGAGACAGGTGCTGAACAGAGTCTGGGCATTGCTGCTCCAAAGAAAATTAGCAAGAGAGAATTAAGGATTCAACACGGCAGTAACATTCACAGCTGGCTGGGACAATTGACAAATTGTCCTGGGACAATGGTCCTCAAGTCTTAACGGCAACAGGATTCACTGAAGGGCTTGAGATCTCAGACAGCTGGCTCCCACCCCAGAGCTTCAGATTCAGCAGGTCAAGGGTGGGGCCAGAGGGAAGTTGATGCTGCTCGTCCAGGGTCCACACTTTGAGGACTACTGTCCCAAGGAATCACTTCTCAAAGCTGCCCTACTCGGAGAGGACGGGCTCATGTCCAGTTACATTCAAAGAAACAGCGAAAGAATTCCAGCTCAGGGTTTGATCCGGAACTAACTCATCTGACTAAGGAAAAAAACAACTGGGACTTACTTCTTATATTCAAACAATCATGACATCTCCTTAAACCAGGGAGGTCTCCAGTTAATAACAGAAATGTCTGCACTAACAGTAAACTCAACCCAGTGTGATACACTCAATGAAAAATGTCCAAAGATACAAGAAGGCCTTAAACTAAAATGCATGTAAAACAGCCTCATTAAAAGAAAATTCATCTCAACATTAAAAATGTATGGAAGCCTTTTATTATACTCTCTGTACTTACTTCATATACGCTTACCTGTTTAGAAATTAAAGTAGAATCTCTTTCTTTTGAATGTACAGATATGTTACAGTCATTGATAAAATTAAGTGCTTCTTCTAACTCCATCAGCAGTCTTTCATAAAGCCCACTTCTGTCAGTAAATGGTCCACAGTCTACCACAATCTCACATGGCTGAGAAGTATATCTTTAACATCAGAAACAGAAGTCGTCAATACCACAATAAATTCACTACAGCATTACCATCCATTACATATCCAAACCAAAAACCTCCCTCTTTTCAGCTGTGTAACTATTAGAAGAACACGCAGGTTCCCAACAAGCCTTCCTCAAGTTGTACCCACTTCTATCTGTACTATATTTGCCAGCTGCTGCTAAGTCACTTCAGGTGTGTCCAATCCTGTGCGACCCCATAGACAGAAGCCCACCATATTCCCCTGTCCCTGGGATTCTCCAGGCAAGAACACTGGAGTGGGTTGCCATTTCCTTCTCCAATCCATGAAAGTGAAAAGTGAAAGGGAAGTCGCTCAGTCGTGTCCAACCCTTCGCGACCCCATGGACTGCAGCCCTCCAGGCTCCTCCATCCATGGGATTTTCAGGCAAGAGTGCTGGAGTGGGGTGCCATTGCCTTCTCCAGCTAAGTTTCAATAAATGCATAAGGCTAACAGTCAAAAGAATTCTGTCGTTTCATTGTTAATCACAGGTTTTTCATTTTGATTTTTAGGTTTAGACTTTCACCTTTTTCCCCCTAAGGCATCACCCAGAATGAGAAAATTTGTCAAAACAGACAAGAAACTCAATGATTACTTCTCAGACCCAGAAATAGGGAAGGCACGAGGAGAGCAGAGAAGGAAGTATTATCGTTAAATGTTACCTGTTTCCAAACTACTTGAAACATATCTCGTATTGAGTTCCCAGCCCTTATTAACATAAGCAGACAGACTGGGCCCACGTGTATGCAACATTCCCTCTTAAGGGTGAAACGCCGCCATCTGTTACGCTTTCTGGAAACAAGGTTCAATTCCTGCATCTGAAGATGACTGTCTTGATAAGGAATTCTTAGGTCTTCCAAGGGAGTATGGAACCAAAGACCTGAAACCACCTAGCAGGTCTCACTGAAGCCTAGTTAATCCTAAGTGCTTACCTGTCTAAGACCACCAAGTCAGTTGCAGTTTCAGCATTACTCTTAAGAATTTTCTCCAGTTTCTGAATCTTTTCTTCCAATTCCTCTGGATCACATTTCCCATTTAAAATGGAAGCAGTTAGTCCCAAAATACGAGGACATGACGGACAATTTTCACAAAGCTAATGTGACAAAAGATACTGACAGTAAGGAATTCATTTTGCAAGGCCCCAACCAAAGAGACAGCATCCTGATTAAACACATCAAAAAGACCTAACAAATACCAAAATGGCCACTTATGGAATTTACTGTAGCTTACTTAAAAGATCAATTTATCAAAAAGGAACATTTAAATATGCTATGATAGACTATGCAATTCACTTATGATAGATCACATAATTTACTGATTTTTATTGTTTAAACTTTTATTATAGATTTAGAAGTTATAAATGTATTAATATTATAAATTACAGATTTAAATGAACAGTTTAATATTCAGTCACTCATTCCTACACTGAAACCAAGTTCCCAAAAGTGGTAACTAATATTGCTTTTGGTATATAAAAACACTGCTTTTACTCAGTAATCTGACCTGCATTGTTAACACTGATAAAATCTAGAAACTTACCTTCATAATTTCTCGGTAGGGGTGGTCTAGGATTGCAAGATGACACTCATCAAACACCAAAAGGTTAATGTCTGACAGTGATAAGTAACCATTTTTCAAAACATTCAAGGCGACATGGCAAGTCATAACGAGAACCTAAAATAAAACTGCTATCAGTATACAAACATGCCATTCACCTGCCTGGATATACTTCTATGAAATCAGATTAGGGAACCACTGTATTTTAGGTGAGGACTAAAACTCGTCATTAAAAATTACAACAACAAAAAAATTACTACAAAAATTCTCAATGTATGGAAGCTCGTACTCGAGGATCAGGATGTAAAGCAAGGAACACATGGAAAGAGACAAGAAAACAATACTGATAACGGAGACCACATTTTCATGATCGACCTACTCAACCTACCACAGGTCTTCATGTTCCTCATAATTTGACTGATGAGACCTGTCAGTTTTATCAGATCACAAAACAATTCACACAATTTTTTCCTGTCAAATTGACAGGGTTTTCTGGAAGAAGACACGGACTCCTTAGTTTTTTAATGTCTTATCATTCTGTGGATTTTAAATGTGTTATTAAGAGAGCTTAACCCGATATGTAAGACATACTAGCAGACCAAGGATGGCTTGAAGTCAGTTAGGAAACATGTCTTAACCATTTCAGATTCACCAACATGTGAAAGGCCCTCAACACAAGCTGGTGACATGGAAACGTCTAGGTTACAGGAAATCAAAGTCACTCAGTCGTGTCTGACTCTTTGCAACCCCATGGACTATACACAAGCCATGGCATTCTCCGGGCCAGAACACTGGAGTGGATAACTTTTTCCTTCTCGAGGGGATCTTCCCAACCGAGGGATCAAACCCAGGTCTCCCTCATTGCAGGCAGATTCTTTACCAGCTGAGCCACAAGGGAAGCCAAGTTACAGGAAGTCTCCATCAAAAATACTAAGATCTCAACCAAGAAATGTCAAGGCATTTAACTCAAGAGTAAACTTTCTGAAAGCAAGTTATCCGCAAGATGGAAATAGGTCATAGGAATTTGCATTTTTCAAACAAAAAATCATACTGTAAAGCTGTTTCTTTTCTATTTAGTAATAGCAACACAAAGGAGTAGCTTATTTGGATTTAGGATGAGATAATAGTAAGAAAATGCATGAGGGCTAGTTTCCAGGCTGACAAAGTACTAGTAAAGTAGAGACTTCAAACCTAATTCACATAATGAAGGCTTCAGGTCATCTTCTAAATCAAGGACTTGTACAGATTTATTAAGTGAGATTTCTTTACAAGTCTTACCTGATGTTTAGTAAACTCTTGGCTCCATTTCTCTTTGTCCAAGATGCAGTTACTTCTAGGTTTGAGTATTCCCCGACCTTGAGATCTGAGTGAGTTCTGACAGCTGACACTTGTTGAGCAACCTGGTTTGCTGATTACAAATACAATAGTCCACGTAAATGCAAGAACTCCTCCCTAAATGGCTCTCTGGACAACTACTAATTAAACAGCTAAGGGAAATCATTATTATATATTATATCTAACCACCAATTTTTTACATAGCCAACTTAAAATCACACTTTCAGTTATCTCCAAAATATGCTTCTCATACTCACCACCCCGCCTCTCTGTCACTCACTTTACAAAGTCTTAGATCACCTTCCTTCTTTAAGGTGACTTTTCCCAATCTAAGAACATAATTTCTAGGCTAGAAGGCAACTACTCCAGATCCACCCCTCCTGCTTTCTTCAATAAAATCAGATTGTATCACCAAGAAATAACCCAGACTGATATATATTTAAAGCACAGGATGATTCAAGTAGAGGATGTGGGGTGGGAGGTGGCTTCGGCATTGGGAGATTGTGTTCACCTATGGCTGATTCGTGTCAATGTATGGCAAAATAAATACAGTATTGTAATTAAAAAAATAAATAAATTTAATAATTAAAAATAAATAAATAAAATAAAGCACATGAGAACATCACATGCTCAAACAATCTAAAAAGAAAAAAGTGAGAGGAGTGACATGGTTATATTAGTACTTGAGCTGTTTATAGTCACATTTTATACTTTTTATTTTAATATGTAACCCCAAATACATAAAAACCTATACTTTAAACTCTTACTGAATATCTAACTTTCAAAAGCCTCTGACTTTCTTTCCACAACTAGTATAGCAAAATAAATCATAAATCAAAAAGTTACCTATAATCAAGCTCTTTATGATACATTTTGTGAAACTAAAACATTAAAAACAAAATAACTAACTACTGAGATCAGATTATATTCCAAAAGGAATCCTTCAAAAGAAATGCAGAGCCAGAATTAAATGCGGTTCCATTTAAGAAGAAAGCTAACGTTTAACATCTATGAAACAGGATGACTATCATTTAAGAGAAATACTATTTAAAGTTAACAAATAAGACAGAATGATATTTCTGCTTCAACAAGCACACTATTCATCAACCTCTCTATACTTTCAAGACTTTAACTTTATGCCTCAAGAGCAAATCTGCTTAACCATAAGATCTCATCCAATTTCCTCCATACAATTTGATAAGATAGAGCTTTATTACCAGAGTTGACCAAGAACACCGTCCTTTTGCCATTTCTGTTGAAGTCTCCCCTGATCTGATAAGACAGCTCTTTAGTGAGTAGTACTGCAATAAACGTCTTCCCTGAGCCAGTGTTTAAACAGACTATGGTATTATGATCCAGAGCTGCTTCAAGCAGTTCAACCTAGAAATACAGTGGGGAAAAAAGATTACACACTTCTTATCTAAGTACAGAATTTTAAAAACTGTATTTTGTTTCAATTCCGAAAATTCCACTGTTTTCTAAAATCTCCCTCCAATAAATTTGCCCTTTCAAAAAGCTTACCTTCTACATGTTTATTTAATAATAATAATCAGAGGCATTAAAATGCCTGTTACACATAGCTGTGCTGTATAAATGTGCTGAAATGGCATTTACAATTTCTTTAAAAATCATTTTCACAGCGACAGAAACTTTTCTAGAATGATGTGAACAACTGAAACACTATAACTTAGTGGAAAATAAGTGGTTATTTAACATTCATTAGCAAAGTCAAAGTAAAGAAGAAAATTAATGATTTTACTACTGCTTATTATACTGATCTACTCTTATTTACCACTTTAGACCAACTGTAATAAAATATACTGTTTCTTAAAAAAAAAAAAAAAAGACTATAACCATAGTTCTGACAGTCTATGTCTGTTCAAACCAATCTCAATTTCTACCCAGATCATGAGGACAGACACACCCAAATAGATACTCAGGAACAGTGAGGTTTTCACAGGGTAAAAAGATAAGAAATTTCATCAATAAAACTATCAAATCAATTACCCAGCAGATGTTAGAAAAGAAAATGACTATTAAGAACAAAAGTATTTGGCATGAGAAAATTAATCAGAAGAGGAAAGCTTAAAAAGGTAAAGGAGTTTTATAGAAGTTGTGTCAACTATATGCAAATTTATTCCATTTTAGTGAAAATGCTCCAGTATTAGTGTTCTCATTAGTACCTGATATTTTCTTGGCGTATAAATGTTATCATGAATTGCTTCTTGTTGCCATGGCAGTCCAAAGAAAGGACCCATTGGTGAGGAAGCAGGGGTCATGAGCTGCAGGCCTGCCATGCTGAGGGGCTGCAAAGCAGGGCTTTTCATTCATCCAGTGTCTCTTTCATTGCATTTTTGCTCTAGCACAGCTTACTACAAAAGGGAAAAAGAATACCATTACACAATCATGCGAGGTTACAAACAAAAGACAGCACAGAAACAAGAGAAACGTCAGAATATCATTCCTATGGGCCTTCTCAAATTCTTCCTATAACTATTTTAGCTTTTTCTTGATCTAAGAGGATCTGTTTTAAAAGTCAAGCATTCTACACTCGCCAACCCAGCAATTCTATACCCAGAAACCTGCCTGAAAGGATTAGGCAGATGTTCAAAGATGTAAACACATGAATATTTATTGTCATATTATTACTTAAGAACAAGAAATAACATTAAAATGAATTAATCAAAAATTATCTAATTAAATTACGGTCTAGTCTTAAAGTGGAAAACTTTAAATCCATTAAGATAATGCACATCTATATTTACTGACATACAGCCATGTCCATAAAATACCTTTAAAAGAAAATTTGTATACTATGATGGTCTTTAAAATAAATGTGTTTACATACAAAACATGTAAATATATTTCAGACATTTGTAAATTCTATGATGCTATTATTGATAAAATAATGAGAAAACTGTATGAAAGGCATTTCACACCGCATATACACAGGAAGGAGTCAAATGCCGCCAACATTTGGTCATTTTATCAAAGGACCATAAACAGAGAAGAAGGTCATTTTTCTTAATTGACACCCTATCACAACTGCACAGCTAATCGACTATTTACATAAGTATTTTTTAAATTATGCATATCCTAGATAAATTAAAACAAGACAACACCATTTTGTGCAATAAGAGCTACTTCATGGTGTCTAAGCACTCTTCCGTATTTCACATATTTTTCCCCCAAGATAAATATGATTATGTAAAAGGATAAGACAGAAATTCAGGCTTTTAAAAATTCCTAACCTACAGATAAAGGGTTAGGGTTTCCAATCTCTATGAGAAAGTCCACGGCGCAGAACTGACTTGTCCCGTAGAAGGCAATTTCCCCTTGTACTGCTCTGCAGTGTTCACTGTTATTACTCTATGAAACTGGAAAGAATCCCTACTCTTTGTTCCCTGACAACAAAACTTTGAATCTCCTGACCTGTTAAATTTATAACCGCGGTACAACACTAACTTAACTGTTGAGTCTAATCCATCAAGAAGCCTCAAGAGTACAGTCTCTTGTATGCATAGGCTTAACACCAAAATTCCGATTTCAGAGCTTAATTCAGCTGACAAGAATTCAACCAGTTAATACAAGTAGCAGCTCCAATAAATGGCCGCAGGGCCTCAGGCCCTCAGCAAGGCGGTGTGTTCGTGGACCAGAGAGCACAACCATTCTCAGTACCCCTCTGAGAGGAAGATGGCAAGCAGAGTGTTCCAGAGTATACCATGGAAAACTATCAAGCCCTTCTTTTGCCGGGGTCAAACAGAACTACGTTTTCCACAAGAAATAATGTGCTCATTCTCTACTGAACCAAAGTCCCAACAGCCTTTCCTGCTACCTCCTTTGTACTCAGCATTCACTTCTCTCAGTTCCGCAGGCCCACAGGATAAACAGTCTCAGGTTGATCAGTCAAGCTTCTTACTCAACCCGGTTGCAGAGAACCTGAAGTGGAAGGCTGTTTTACCCAACAGCCTGAGACCCAGCAGGTCATGCTGAAGGCCCACGGCTGAGACCTGCAGGCACTTCCCACAAGGCTACCCATTCCTGGGGTATCTCTATACGGCGCTCCTTATCCGCAGGTTCCACTTCCACAGGTCAATCTATCCTTGGCTGGATGAATCCACGGATGCAGAGGGTCAGCTGTACTATGCAAGGGATAGGAGCATCCGGGGATTTGGGCATCAGAGGGTCCTGGAACCAATCACCACGGGCACCGAGGGACAACTGTACCTCTTCACTACTCTAGGCCGCTCACTGGCAGGATTATTTAAGCCTGATGCTTCACGTTCCACCCAACCCAAATGTTAATCCAAGACCAAACAAATAAATGGTGGAGGGATCAGGAAAAAGCCCAAATCCTGCTGGTGGATGGAAATTTTCAAAGGAGAAAAGAGGGCAGCGATGTAAATCCTCAAACACACTTCCTCCACCTCCAGGAACCCTCCTTCTTACCACTGTCACTGTTTCTTCTGATGTAGACAGTAGTAGTAATGACAGAGCCAGGAAATAGTCTAAAACATAAATCAATGTTCTATTTTTAGAATAGTGTTAAAAATCTACTTATAAAAATACTTAAAATTTTACTATAGACTATATAAAAGTAGTCTAAAAAATAAAAATCAATTTTTAGAATAGGCTTAGAATAGTGTAAAAAAATACAACAATGCTCTATTTTTTTTTAAGGGCACATGATATTCTTCAAAATTATCAGTATCATAAAATACAAAGAAAAACCAAACAATGTTCCAAATTAAAGAAGACTGTAGAAACACGACAACTAAACGCAGTAACTGACCTCAGACTAGATCCTTTCCTGTTATAGAACAAAGGGTCTAAGGGCCACTATGGAGTCCAGCGACAGGGCTGCAGACAACGCACTGTTACACTCACTGAGATGAGGACGGCACCATGATGACGTAGGGGCGCATCCTTATTCTTGGCAAACACACAGCGACATATTTAGGAGTAAAAGGGCCAAAACGCATGCAACTTATCCTCAAATGGCTCAGAACCAGAAACTACACACAGAAATAGAATGGCTGTGACTGATAAGGCAAATGTGGCAAAACAGGTAGAGCACACAGTCCTCATCCTAGTCTTACTCTTTTCTGTAGGTTTGAAATCACTTCCAGGGAAAGAGTTTAAAAGTTAAATGATTAAATGCGACCCATGCATGAGGCCAGGATTCCCTTGAGTATAGGAGCTGTATATCTCACACATACTTCTCTCACCCACCAGACCAAATCACACTCCAGACGTAACAAACAACACAGGTTTGTACACTGCCTATGTGCATGGCAAACACCTCCACACAGCATCTCTTGCCCCTTCGTTAGTTACATCACATTGCACATATTCTAAGAGACACAGACGGACACGGCTCACTCTTTGACTGGCACACACGTTCCATGAGAACAGGATGTGTGTCTCATTCTCTGCAGCTCTTAAATTTCCATATGTGTGTCATATATATACATCTAAATAAAAACGTGATTAACTCAATTAGAGATTCATGAATGTCTACACAATAACATACAGAACAGAAGCACAGACAGCTTAAAAGATATTTCTACAGGACTCAGTTTAGAAATGCACACCCACCCCACTCCTACTCACTCTGAAGGGCGGATACAGGAGAGAAAATCTGCAAGGAAATGGAGAACAGGAATTGAACCCTCCCATTACATTCCCATTAGGTCACAATATTTAAACTAATTTTCATTCACTTCACACAATGACTGGTCCCAGTAATATACTATCTATTTGGGGAAAGCAAACGCAACATTGAAAACTCAATACGTAATCCAATAATGTGAAAACTAAAAAAGCCTATAATTTTGCCAATTTTTACTTTGTTTGGCATGTTTAAATAGATTTTTTCTCTCTCTCTCTCTCAACTTGGCCTTAATGAAAAGCTCTGAATCCCTACTAGTAAGTAAAAGTTCTAGAGTTTCATAGATTAATTGACTATAGTTAACTGCCTCAGCAGAGCCAACAGGATAATCCACGTGACTATTTTCCGATCACAGATTTTAACAGTTAACACTCATCAAAGTGGTGAGAATTTCATAGTTTTGGATGATTCGTTTAGAAACAACTTAGACACATGAATAAACTCTCTTCCTTTTTCCACATAGGATAAAGCCAGATTTACCGTCTTAATGTTTGAGATCTCTGTGTTGCTGTTGTCTGAACTGCATTTTGACATTGTGATAGCAGTTTATTGGAAAATCACAGCATACCCAAGCTTCTGCTCTAAAAATAAAGGCAAAAATAGCCAAGTTTAAGATGCTTGTACTTAAACTGAATATAAACACATCTACAAGAAAGTGCCATTGATATGAAAAGTTGAATAAAAGGCCATTATTTTGTATTACACTTTAAACAAAAGACATCTGGGTTACTTTAGGATACTAACTCTTATTCTAAAACAAAGAACAAGAGAATGAGCTGTAACAACAACATGCCTAATTTCCAGAGATCAGGGGTGGGGAGGAGGTGGGGTTATAGAAAAGTTCGAGGAAAGATCTTAAAATGAATACAACGAAATCAAAGTACATAAAATTCTAAAGAGAATGACTAGGAAAATGGAAAAAATAAATAAATGTGTGTGCAAGCGCGCATGTGCACACAGCTGTTCAGTCATGTCTGACTCTCTGCGACCCCATGGACTGCAACCCAGATGTGTTATTTCCTAAATTCATATACACAAGAGAAGTACAGAAGGTCACCAGAAGAGGTACTTGTCTGAGTAATCCAAATCAGCTGGTGGTAAGTCTTCACCACATGTATGAAGTCTTATCAGCAATTTAAATTTCTCAAAGAAAATTTAAAATATGATCTTAAAGAACAATTAATCTAACTATAAACTTTCATTAAATTTATGTATGAATAAAAGAATTCAGGAAGACAGTTCAAGAATGTTAATACTGTGAAGAAATTTAAAGTTAAGGGTGGTCCCAAATAATCCTAAAAGAGATTAGATATCAAAAAGGAAGCAAAAAGCATTGATGTGAAAAGCTTAATTCAATTAACAAATGTTGATTTTCCTAGATCTGGTACCAGATTTAATTTATGCTCCTTAACTTCAACGTCTCTATTTCCACAAGCTCAGGAAAAAATGAATAGGCAGCGGTCTCTTCTCACTTATTTGCATCTGGTCTAGTCTATAGCACTTTAAAGGACATTCATGTAGAGGTTAAACTTTCTCATTTCATACACAAATTGGTTTTGCTAATAAGTTAACAAAGCAGAATGGGGGAACCTTAACACTGCTTTAGTATTTACATATTTACCTCAAAATGCTGATTCTAAGTTCTTTCAGTTTCCAAGTCTGTATTAATTCATACCCTAGGTAACCTAAAAGCAATCAGAGAGAATATTTTAGAACATACAACTCATTTTTAAAAAACAACTTTAAGAAATTTTCTACTTGACAAGATTTTCATAATTTACTTATCTGAATAAGATCTCTGATTAAAAACAATTCTTGTATTTATTTATTGGGAGTCAAGAAAACAGTATATGTATGAAAGAGTTGCCCTTTAAAATTAGTATTTATGATGTTCTATTACAATTGAAAAATTTCAAAAGCTGTTAGCACAATCCAATCAGATATATAAGGGAGAATTTCTGGAAGTAAATTACATTTTCCTCCAGTAAAATCTTGATTTTAAAAATATGTGACGACTACACTAAGTCAATATCATGCTTTCATGAACTTATAACGCCTCTTCTACGGAGTCAGTTTATGTTTCCTAAAACTACCTCATGCTTTGACTTTTACCTCCATTCTACACTGCCACCTAACAGGATGCAAATTTGATACACCAGCTTGGCCTGGTGTGTCGCACGAGACATCTTTTCAAGTAATATTCGCCTCTAGTCTAGAAACAGCAAAATAATAAGCTGGTAACCCTTGAAAATTCAATGCAACTGCACTATTACAAAATTACTGTCGAGTTATCCAAATTACTTCCCTAAAAATTCTGTATAAAGAGACATTAGAAAGTTAATATGCCAAGCACAGTGATAATTTATTTCATGTTCTTACTACACAGCTAATAGGTCAAGTTTTCTAATTTTAACATGAGTTAAATTACCAAAAAAAAAGGTGTTTGATAGGGCTCTTTAAGATAACTCTGCAAAAGACACACCACAGAGCACAGGCTCAGTCAAGTTAAACCAACAAATTTAATCTAATTAGCATCTACATCCCGTATATGGCTGTACCCTTTCAGACAAAGGCTGTAACAATGGCTAAACCCTCCTAGTCTTAAATCAAAGGCATCTAGAGCTTCCTGCTGCGTATTTTCAAAACTGGTAACAGAAAACCTCCAACTCGTTCATTTTATTATGCATCAGAGTCTGATACTACTAGCTTTACGAACATCACTGTCCCGATTCCATCTCTACACTCATTAAGTCCAAAGCACCAACTACCATGAAGTCCCAGAGTGAACAAAAGAAAACACAAGACACAGCATCAATACTGTGACATTCAGACACTGTCGAAAGCACTTCTGGAAGCTAACATATAAAACTAAAAATGTCTTGACAAGCTTTTTAGTCCCTAGTGATAGCTATGCTATGGAGATCCAAGACATTCATTTTAACTCCAACCAAGCCTAAATGCTAAAAGCATCCCTGGCTATGGATATAAAATAACAGGTTTAGAATACAGGTTGCTCGTATAAAGCAAAAATTAAAAATAAGTGGCTTAATTCTCCCATTTGAAAACAAAGGGGAAGGCATCCCTTCCCCTCCCTCTTTACAGAACTCTTTTCAGTCCTTTTCAGCTGTACTTGAATCTTTCTAAAAGCTAAGTAAGCCTCTAGCCAGTCTCACTTCTCAGGAATGTTTCCTTAAGATATGTAATCACCAGAAAAGATATGCCCAATCTCCCAGTTTCCCAGGATGGCCTCATTTGTCAACTGACTCCAAATTGCAAAACCTACCTCCAGTCGTAAAGATACGAGAGAATTGGAAATTTTATCTTGAAAACATGAATGTAAAGTGTTGTAACCACTTAGCTATACAAAAGAATAAGATTTCTTTGCAATCTCTTTAGTGGATAGCCTAGATACACATCACATTCTGGTTTAATGCTTTCTCAATAAAATTGTTTCCCTCCCCTTCTACATTTTTGGAGAGATTTTCTGGTTGAGAAAAAGTCGTTTTTAATTATATTTCCCAGGCATCAGCTTTAAAAAAGTTCAACTCTCAAGAGGTATACATGATAAGTAACAAAACCCCTTTCTTAAAACCATAAAGAAAGCCTAAACTATGCTGCCTAACGGCACTGGAGAGAACGGCTTTTCAAAATGAAGAAAGATCTGGAAGAGGTTGGCAAACACCTCCTCTTATCCCTAAAAAGGAATCTGCACATAGGGAGGATCCAAAGTGTTTACAAACAACTCCCACCAACCTCCCTTTTCGAAATTAGGGAGAAAGAGAGTCAGCTGTTTTAAGCTAATTCATAAGTAAAGGCGATGAGCTCCCCTCTTAATATTTTGGGGCATACAGTCACTCCTCCTCACGGAGGCCCTCTGATAAGGGCGGGACACTGGGCAAGGCCTCTGGGGATGTAGAAAGCAGTGTTTTCTAATAATATTTTATTAAAATCATCTGAATGCTAGCAGATGACCATCTGGGTTAGGAAGACCAAGGCCCATCCAACTCCACCACCTCTCTCTAAGTTTGTTTCCCTCCTATAAAATAGAACACTTGACTAGTTTGAGGATTAAGTAATTAAATGCATATTAATCTTGGTAGAGAAGAAGTGCTTACCCAGAAATGCAGATGACACCACCCTTATGGCAGAAAGCAAAGAGGAACTAAAGGGCCTCTTGATGAAAGTGAAAGAGAGAGGAAACCTGATTTAAAACTCAACATTCAAAAAACAAAGATCATGGCATCTGGTCCCATCACTTCATGGCAAATAAATGGGGAAACAATGGAAAGAGGTGACAGACTTTTTCTTGGGGTCCAAAACCACTGTAGATGGTGACTACAGCCACAAAAAGACGCTTGCTCCATGGAAGAAAAGCTATGACCAACCTAGACAGCATGTCAAAAGCAGAGACATTTCTTTGCCAACAAATGTCCGTCTAGTCAGGCTATGGTTTTTCAAGTAGTCATATATGAATGTGCGAGTTGGACTATAAAGAAAACTGAGCGCCAAAGAATTGATGCCTTTGAACTGTGGTGTTGGAGAAGACTCTTGAGAGTCCCGTGGACTGCAAGAAGATCCAACCAGTCAATCCTAAAGGAAATCAGTCCTGAATATTCATTGGAAGGACTGATGCTGAGGCTGAAGCTCCAATACTTTGGCCACCTGATGCAAAGAACTGACTCATTTGAAAAGACCCTGATGCTGGGAAAGATTGAAGGCAAGAGAAAAAGGGGACGACAGGATGCTACGGTTGGATGGCATCACCGAGTCGACAAACATGAGTTTGAGCAAGCTCCAGGAGTTGGTGATGGACAGGGAGGCCTGGCATGCTGCAGTCCATGGGTTCACAAAGAGTCGGACATGACTGAGCAACTTAACTAAAAGAAGCCACACTCCCATCTCTATCTATAACCACTGTTTTCATAGAACTCTTAAGACTTTAAGGAACCCCTTTAAAGAACCCAAAATGTTTTATTAATCTTAAGGTTCAGTATTAAAAAAGCATTCTCAAAGCTGAAGAACTATACAAGATTTTATACAGTATTTTTAATCAGATGAACTTGAAAAACCACAAACTCCAAACTACTAGTCACAATGAATTTATAATAAAATGAAAATCAATTTAAATTGCAAAGCATCGTATATAATTTAAAATAAAATTAAATAGCTTTCTGCCCACTAGATCTCTTTAAAAGCAAAAATCAAAAAATACTATGTGCTCCTTCTGTTCGGCTCCCCAAACTTCACTGAAAACATTACCTAACTGTTTCTGAGGCAATGAAATGGTTCACATGCTTGGGCAAGTAATCATCCTCACCATTACCATCCAGTAGATAAGCTTGGAAAATATAAAATGCAAGAAATGAGAAAACAAAAAGATGGGAATATCCAAAATACCCATGATACATGAAATAAAGATTTCAAGGATTTACCAACCATTATTTGGTGAATACAGATTATGAAAAGACTAAGGTCAAATCAAAGACTGAGAGACCAAAGAGAAAAAGGATAATAAATTTCAAGAATTTAAACACTGTAATTTTTAGTCTTAGGTAAATACACAGCACAACAGGAATATCTCTATCTTCACTTTTGTCATAACTATCATTATTGATTAGAAATCTTTGCAGATTTAATCTAGCACACAACATCACACAAGCTACATTCAGATATGCTTTCTCGGCATGATCTTTTATGAGAGCAAAAGTGTCCCCCCCACCTTCCCAAAAAACTAAATGTCTAACAACAAATGAGGGAGAGCTCTGGTAAGCCACAGACGGCTCACTTTACACGGTGCAGTTCAACTGAGCTATTCAAATGATGTCAGTTTGTAACAAAAACGCTTCTGTTATGGGATTCAATGGAAAAAAATATTTTTATTTACAGGAAGATCTGGTTGTGTCTTCAAGTTAAAAACTAAAGAAAAGAACAAAGGGAAGAAGGGAGGAACAGAGAGGGAAAGAAAATTCCCCCACAACTGAGAATGGGGTTACTACCGTAAGTCATTTCCTCTTCCTTAAGGCTTTTCTGTACTTTAAAATTCCCTATGATTCAGACACTTTATTACATTCAGAATTAAACAAAGTCTTAAACTGAAGATGAAGACAATAAACATATATGACTCTGTCTTAAGTATTGGCGAGGAGGACTCCGTTCTTAAGCCACTGAATGTGGCTGAAGATTTACCCCCGTTTCTATAGCTGACAGCACAAATTCACCAGCTTTCTTTTCCTGCACTACTCTATTAACCAAACAAATTTCTGCATTTCTCTAAAATCTGTAACATAAACATATTATGTTTACATTTCAAAGTAATTAAGCCTAAAATTAAATTTGTCCAAAATTGAAGTTGAATACAGGTCAAATATCATTTTAACAAATTCCATCCACCAAAATCTCCATATAGAAAGTAACTCTAGGCTGCTAGCCAATGGTGCACTTACTTGGAATACTTCTTAAAAAGACAACATTCCAACACATCAAAATGGCACAGATACCCACCTCTGCCCTTCAAGTCACCTATAATGACCTTTCCTCTGCAATTTTGTTTTCAGAGAGGTGAACATTTAATACATGACTAACTTTCAAGGTGAGTTTTTAGGTTAATATTTGAAGTTTCTGTACTTCACTCAATAAAAAATAAGTGCTACAATGTTATGCAATCTTTCCTCTTACATCATCTTCGAATGTCCAGGAGGAAAGAAAAGGGTCACAGTTCTGACAGGCTGCCTTAAGACACTACATAAAGCGAAAATTCCACTACTAAAGAGAGGTCAGTTCTGAGACAAAAGGAGCTTAAGAAACTGCTAAGTGTAACAAATGCTTAGTCAGTGTTGAGTCAGGAAGCAAATGTGTTAAAGTTTCGGGTGAGAGGGAAAGCCCGTATCACAGCCACATGCAGCCACGCAGGCACTCTGCTTTCCCTGTGGCTCCATCACGGGTGTACCACACTCTCCAAGGATGAGTCTCTATTTCTGGAGCCCCAACCCCTCCGCCCCACCCCTAAACTTTCCCTCATAATCCCCATCATTACACTCTCCTCTCTTCCAGCAGAGCGGGGGCTCCCTACACCACCCAAATCAGGGCTTCATTACATCTGCTCCACATTGGATGTTATTGCCATTGCTCCTTCCCCCTGGAATTCTAAGACCTTTGAAAGGAAAGATAATCTCATACTCGACTAACATAGAGGAAAGCTGACAATGTCCATAAAAATATTTTCATTCATTAATTCTATGTTGAAAATGAACCTTATTGATCTAAACCTAAATTAACCTGCATCTTCGTATTTTGTGGCCAAATACGAAATTCAGTTTAGACACTTCCTACTTTTAAAAGATTTTAAACAACCCAGATGATTCCAGCAAGTTTAATACCCCTACCCTTGCCTCCTCTCCCAACAAACAATAGTTTGAACAATAGCTCTGAACTATCAAAGCAACAGATGCATCGATTCATACAATGATAATTTTGACATCATCCAACTATATCCATTCTCCCACCCTAGTTCTTTTCATGTAACTCCCAACCTACAAAATTCTCATGAATGTTTCATTTTAGAATTTACTTTATTAGGTTTAAAATTCAGATAAAACTATTTAATGTTAACTAATAAATGTAGGGAAAAAATGTCAGAAAAATTACCACTTTTAACCATCACATTAGTAATTAAGACAAGAATCACTGTTGCTGTGCAGGCACTATGTCATGTCCGACACTTTGCAACCCCTTGGACTACAGCACGCCAGATTCCTCTGTCCTCCACTATCTCCTGGAGTTGCTCAACTTTACATGCACTGCGTGAGTGACGATACCTAACCATCTCATCCTCCGGCACCCCCTTCTCCTTCTGCCTTCAATCTTGCCCAGTATCAGGGTCTTTTCCAATGAGTCGGCTCTTCATCTCAGGTGGCTAAGGTATTAGAGATTCAGCTTCAATAAGTTCTTCCAATGAATATTCACGGTTGATTTCCTTTGGGATTGACTGGTTTGATCTCCTTGCAGTCCAAGGAACCCTCAAGAGTCTTCTCCAGCACCACAATTTGAAATAATCAATTCTTTGGCACTCAGCCTTCTTTATGGTCCAACTCTTACATCCACATAAAACTACTGCAAAAACCACTGCCTTCCACTTTTTCTCCTTCTATTTTCCATGAAGTGATGGGACCAGAGCTTCTTGATGAAAGTGAAAGAGGAGAGTGAAAAAGTTGACTTGAAACTCAACATTCGAAAAGAGAAGATCATGGCATCTAGGCCCATCAATTCATAGCCAATAGATCGGGAAGCAATGAAACAGTGACAGACTTTATTTTCTTGGGCTCCAAAATCACTGCAGATGGTCACTGCAGCCATAAAATTAAAAGACGCTTGCTCCTTGGAAGAAAAGTTATGACCAACCTAGACAGCATATTAAAAAGCACAGACATTACTTTGCCAACAAAGCTCCATCTAGTCAAAGCTATGGTTTTCCAGTAGTCATGTATGGATGTGAAAGTTGGACCATAAAGAAAGCTGAGTGCTGAAGAATTGATGCTTTTGAACTATGGTGTTGGAGACTTTGAGAGTCCCGTGGACTGCAAGAAGATCCAACCAGTCCATCCTAAAGGCAGTCAGTCCTGAATATTCATTGGAAGGACTGATGCTGAGGCTGAAGCTCCAATACTTTGGCCACCTGATGCAAAGAACCCACTCATTTGAAAAGACCCCGATGTTGGGAAAGATTGAAGGCTGGAGGAGAAGGGGACAACAGAGGATGAGATGGTTGGATGGCATCACCGACTCAATGGACATGAGTTTGAGTAAACTCTAGGAGTTGGTGATGGACAGGGAGGCCGGGCGTGCTGCAGTCCATGGGGTCACAAAGAGTCAGACTTAGTGACTGAACTGAACTGATGTGACCAGATGAGCTTATCTAAGTTTTTTTTTAATTGTTGAGTTTCAAGCCTGCTTCTTCCCTCTCCTCTTTCACCCTCATCAACTGGTTCTTTAACTCCTCTTCACTTTCTGCCATTACAGTGCTATCATCTGTGTATCTGAAGTTATTTATCTTTTCCTGGCAATCTTGATTCCAGTCTGTGATTCATCCAGCCTGGCATTTTGCATTATTACTCTGCATATAAGTTAAATAAGCAGGGTGACAACATATAGTCTTTTCATTAAGAATCATTAAAGGATGACAAATCTATCAGGTGAAAGTTTCAAAGTCTCTCTGTATATACTACCTACTAATTCAAATGAAAAAGCAAGAGAGTTCCAGAAAACATCTATTTCTGCTTTCTTGACTATGCCAAAGCCTTTGACTGTGTGGATCACAATAAACTGTGGAAAATTCTGAAAGAGATGGAAATACCAGACCACCTGACCTGCCTCTTAAGAAACCTATATGCAGGTCAGGAAGTAACAGTTAGAAGTGGACATGGAACAACAGACTGGTTCCAAATAGGAAAAGGAGTACGTCAAGGCTGAATTATTGTCACTCTGCTTCTTTAACTTAGATGCAGAGTACATCATAAGAAACAATGGGCTGGAGGAAGCACAAGCTGGAATCAAGATTGCCAGGAGAAATATCAACCTCAGATATGCAGATGGCACCACCCTTATAGCAGAAAGTGAAGAACCAAAGATCCTCTTGATGAAAGTGAAAGAGGAGAGTGAAAAAAGTTGGCTTAAGGCTCAACATTCAGAAAACTAAGATCATGGCATCCAATCCCATCACTTCATGGCAAATAGATGGGGAAACAGTGGACACAGTGGCTGACTTTATTTTTCTGGGCTCCAAAATCACTGCAGATGGTGACTGCAGCCATGAAATTAAAAGATGCTTGCTCCTTGGAAGGAAAGTTATGACCAACCTGCTGCTAAGTCGCTAAAGTCGTGTCTGACTCTGTGCGACCCCATAGACGGCAGCCCACCAGGCTCCACCGTCCCTGGGATTCTCCAGGCAAGAACACTGGAGTGGGTTGCCATTTCCTTCTCCGATGCATGACAGTGAAAAGTGAAAGTGAAGTCACTGAATCGTGTCCAGCTCTCAGTGAGCCCATGGACTGCAGCCCAACAGGCTCCTCCATCCATGGGATTTTCCAGGCAAGAGTACTGGAGTGGGGTGCCATTGCCTTCTCCGATGACCAACCTAGAGAGCATATTAAAAAAACAGAGACATTATTTTGTCAACAAAGGTCCGTCTAGTCAAAACTATGTTTTTTCCAGTGGTCCTGTATGGATGTGAGAGTTGGACTATAAAGAAGGCTGAGCACCAAAGAACTGATGCTTTTGAACTGTAGTGTTGGAGAAGACTCTTGAGAGTCCCTTGGACCGCAAGGAGAGCCAACCAGTCCATCTTAAAGGAGATCAGTCTTGGGTGTTCATTGGAAGGACTGATGTTGAAGCTGAAACTCCAATACTTTGGCCACCTGATGCGAAGAGCTGACTCATTTGAAGAGACCCTGATGCTGGGAAAGATTAAGGGCAGGAGGAGAAGGGGACGACAGAGGATGAGATGGTTGGATGGCATCAGCGACTTGATGGACATGGGTTTGGGTAAACTCCAGGAGTTGATGATGGACAGGGAGGCCTGACGTGTGGCAGTTCATGGGGTCACAAAGAGTCAGACATGACTGAGCGACTGAAGTGAACTGAAATCAATGAAAACTGTTATTTTTACACTGGAAAAGTGAAAGTGTTAGTTATTCAGTCATGTCTGACTCTTTGTGCTCCAACGCACTACAGAACCCCAGGCCTCTCTGTCCATGGAATTCTCTAGCCATTCCCTTCTCCAGGGGATCTTCCTGACACAGGGATCAAATCCAGGTCTCTGGCACTGCAGGCGGATTCTTTACCATCTGCGCCACCAGGGAAGGTGGCTAGAAGACATGGTAAAAATGAGGGGTTTTTGTTCACTGCTGCTTGGATGCTTAAACCTGACAAATAATACCTCCTTAACTCAAGGGACAAAGTTAATATTACCAATATTGGGACAAACTGACAATATGTACCTCCTAATGTGATGAACTGAGAAAAGAAATATCATTTGTCATACGTGCAAAACCTCAATCTAATCCTGAGGAAACATGAAAACCAAATCTGAGGCTCATTTTACATAACAGCTGGCTTGTGCTCTCAAAAATGTCACTATCACACACACACACACACACACACAGAAACAACTGAGAAACTATTCCAGATTAAAAGAGACAGAACAACTGAACACAATGTACGTTCCTGTACCAAGTCTCGCATCAGGGAAAGGAAACTGCTACACTGGACGTTTTGGGGACGAAGGAGGATCAGAAGATGCCAGCCCTGAATGTGCCAGTCTGGCACTAAGGCAACAGGGAGACGGCAGACTCCAGTGGAACTCTCTGTCCCCTCCAACCCTGCCTAAGATGACAGCTACTAGTCACCGCAGGCAACAATAGGGGGTTCTTGATACTACTCCTACAACTCATAAATTTGAACACTATTTTAAAACATAAAAGTTAAAAACAAAACTCTGCCAAATACTGACCTGTATGTCTGGCTACTAGCAGGACACAGAAAAAACAGAACACATCTGATTTTATTTCAGAGCAGTTACAATGCAGTATTCAGTCTGTGCCACTTAAAAACACAAAACAAAGCTCGCATCGCACCTTCTGACCCTTAAATGATGTGTTCACTCACTCAGCAGGTATTTATTAAGCAAGGCATCCTAACGCAGACTTGTATTCTGAGTTGAGTCTTGAGCGTGCAGGAAGGGGACCGCTCGGGGAGAAGCCCACACAGGACACCGTGGGGCCCAGCGGGCAGTGTGCGCAGAAGCGCCTGAACAGAACCAGGCCAGGCGACGGGCGGAACCACCAGCCACGTGGCACCGCGTGCGGCCCGCAGGGGAACGGCGACACCATGACACGGGAGCGGGAGTGGGAAAGGCCTTACAGCTCCACAGGGTCAGAAGCTCATCCCGTGAGCCTTTTCAGTCTCACTACACACCAAGGGTTGTCGCTGACTTAATCTCGGCCTGAGCCTCTATCAAGGCCCGCTGACAAGAACATCTAAACACAAGGCAAGAGACTCCTCAGCTTGCCTCTTTCCTTTAGAGGGGACACTCCTCCTGGCTGCAGTCACTGCCTTTACACATACTGGTCTGCCTGAAACCAGCCCTGCTGGAGCGCTGCAATCCCTTATCCCAGGGACCACCCACCCACTCACTCTAACCACGGAAGAACCACGGCGTCGGCACCCCCATCTCCAGCGCCAACTCACTATCCCTGCCTGCCTGCAGCACATTTCCACTTGGAGATCCTCACTTGACTCTCAATGGAGCCTTTCCAAAAATTCCTTAAGTACAATTGATCTGAAAAGAAAGCTGAAGATCTGCTACTGCTAAATACAATTTAAAAAAAAAAAAAAACCACCACCAAATACACTCACACGATTTCCCACACAGGAATTCCAGAGGTGTTTCAAGAAAGAAAAACAGCATCAGAATAAATGCAGTCTCCTAAGGGGCTTCCCTGGTGGCTCAATGGTAAAGAGTCCACCTGCTAATGAAGGATACGCCAAGAGACGTGTGTTTGATCCCTGGATGATCCCCTGGAGAAGGGAATGGCAACCCACTCCAGTATTTTTGCCTGGGAAATATGAATACCGTGGACAGAGAGGCCTGGTCGGCTACAGTCCATGCGGTGTCAGAGTCGGACACAACTGAGCACACAAACACACACAAGGTAATAACTTTTGTTTTACCCAATTATGTTACAGTTAAACCCAATATACAACATATTACAGGAAAAATCCAGATAAGACAGGAAAGGAAGTAGGCTCCAAAGACAGGGTGGTGAATGAACCCATCTGTTAGCTCTAAGACTGCAGGTAAATAACTCCTCTCTCACTCAGTCTCATTTCTAGAACAGGACCCACACAGATGGCAACCCCTTGGCTCACTCCTTCTCCCCTGCATAATTCACAACACAAACATTTAATTATTAGCTAAGTCAACGATGCCAATTATATTTTTTTAAAAACAGGTAAGATGTTTGGTGTGGAAAAACAAACTGCACATCCTGGGGAGAGGCGGTGAGAGACTGCAGGAGCCACATTGGAGAAGGCTCTCCAAGCCCTTTGACCCTCCTTGGAGGTCAATTAAGAGCAAGCCACGGGGTTTACAAATCTTGGGACTATAGAGAATGGGAAGAAGAGCAAGAACCGAAACTACAGCTGCTCTCATCTTTCAGGATTTTTGTTCTCCTCTTTAAAAAAAACAGGCAGTTACCCACCTTGGACCAAAGGACAAAACTGGCAGCCACCGTATCCACAAACGAGCGTTTATAATCCTATGCTGTTTGAGCAAAGCTGCGAGGATACCCAATAAGGACCTGCTTACACGTGACTGCAAAGATGAAAGTCTGGCATCTCCGAGGATCCCCTCAGTAGACTTCCTGAATGGCAATTCAGACAGACGACGTGACTGACACACGGTATCCACCACCAAGAACAGAAGACGGATCTGTCAGGTGGGGGAAATGTGATCAATCACATCAGGACGGCGAGACAACTCAAAACCTTCAGTGGAGCCCTCTGCACTTAGGATAAAATCTAAAACCCTTGCTATGCTGTCCTGCACCTCCCTCTCCCTCACTGGGACCGGCTAGCTCCCCCAGCTCCCTCTGGTCACAGGACCTCAGACCCTCCTTCAAGCTCCTTCCCAGCTCAGAGCCTTCACACACACCATCCCCGGCTATCTGCTCCCCAATCTTCAGTTTTCACAAAGTCAGCAGCTTCAGTTAAAACACAGTTAAAAAGTTTTTTGGCACTCAGTATAGACAACACAGGTAAGCATTTTGCTAGAGCATTTGCTGCTAAGGCAAGACAGATTTCATACATGCACATGTGTTTAAATGTGTGATGCTAAAGAGGCCTCAGGAAATGTATCACATATAATCCCTATATCCAGAACCAGTCCAAGTTCCAGGCACAAGCACGATCTTCTTGAATAAATGAAGAAAGGCCACCACAATGAGAAGCCCACTCACATTAACTAGAGAGTAGCCCACGCAGCAATGAAGACCCAGCACAGCCATAAATTAATTAAATTTAAACACAATATAATAAACAAGCAAATGCTGACGTATCATGGGATTAAATGCTGAAACTTGATGCAGCAGAGAATGACTCACACATTTAAAATCTTAAGTAAAAAAAAAACTGAACACAAAACCTTACCATATAATTTCCATGGTAGAAAGTTAAAAATAAGGAAAAGTAGTTAAGTCGGGATGATGTTTGCTCTTTTTGGAAGAGGCTGGTGAGGGGAGAGGGAAGTGCCTGAGAGGGGGCGTTTAGAAAACCTTATAAGATATGGGCCATACATGTTCCTTCTGGGCACTGGTTACAAGCGTGTTCACTTTGTGTGTCCTTCTGATTTATGTGCTTTCCTGTGTATCAACTGCAAGTGATTTCACTTAAAGTTAATTTTAAAGGAGAAGTAAACAATCCTCAATACAATGTGTAAAAATTCTTAATTTACCATGGTCAAGCATAGTGTCAGAGTAAAGAAGGAAAATGAGAAAATTTACTTTTATTAAGCATTTATAGTCTATCATTTGGTCTAATCCACAAAGCAACACGAAGACAAGCATTAACTCCACTGTACAAGGATTTGAAATAACTTGCCCAAGACTATTTAACTAATAAATAGAAGAGGTGGGATTATACTTAGAATTTGGTTGACTCCCACCTTTTATTTCCACAATATACAAAACACCATGGTCTCAAAGGAAGTGTCAGTTTACACTGACTTACCAATCAAAGGGCTTCCTGGTGGCTCGGAGGTTAAATCGTCTGCCTCCAATGTGGGAGACCCCGGTTCGATCCCTGGGTCGGGAAGATTCCCTGGAGAAGGAAATGGTAACCCACTCCAATATTCTTGCCTAGAGAATCCCATGGATGGAAAAGCCTGGTAGGCTACAGTCCACGGGGTCGCAAAGAGTCAGACACGACTAAGCGACCTCACCTTCACCTTACCGATCAAAATATCTATGTGGATATGTTCCTTTTGATCTTTCCAGGGAGTTGAAAAAGAATGGAGCCAATTTAAGATTAACAGATGCTCAATGAGTATTTTATTTTTAACTGCATCTGCACAAACAGAGATAAGTAAACATTGTTTTAATTTAAAGCTGTAGCAACTTAAATCAGTCCTGTGGATGGATAGTTCTCCTGGCCTTTCTAGTCTAGGAACATAGGTACTCAATAAATACACACTAACAGACTATATCTCACTATTTTTTTCAGTATCTTTATCACATTTAGCTGAAGACTAAACATGATTTACTCCTTGATACAAACGCTACCTAATGACTTCTTTCTCCAGTGGAATACGTAAGTGCTACTTTAAGAGAGATGATTAACATAAAGGGGGTTCAGACATAGTGAAATAATTAGATAAATTGATATTACAGACACTGCAATGTACTATGTAACTTTTTCACCACTCAGTATAGACAACACAGGTAAGCATTTTGCCAGAGCATTTGCTGCTAAGGCAAGACAGATTTCACCCATGCATATATATGTTTAAGTGTGTGCGTGCTAAAGAGGCCTTAGGAAAATTATTTATTTCCCTACTCCTGGCCAAAATATGCACCCAACTCATATGTAAAAAGCTTCCCCAAATTCTCCTAATGTTCAGCAACAAAAAAGGCAGAAATTTATAAAGATTGATTATAAATAATAATAGTATTCTTCATCAGAACTCTGTCATGTCAATGAAAACTATTTTTTAACAAATTATCCCCAAAAGAAAGCACCCTCTAACAATGCTTCATTTCATAATCTTATTGAAGAAGAGTTGGAAACTGAAGTCCATATATTACATAAGCAATAAAGAATTACTCTTTTTAAGTACTAATAGCATTTGGAAATTATAGCTTGCCTTAACCCCAGTAGAATATACACACTGCATTTAAATGTCTAACTTAGGTTGCTCTATTATTTGTTCATATATCAACAAAATTATGCATTTTCTTCCAAACACCAAAATTATGTTTGATCTAACATAAATAAATTACTTGAGTTTATTATATGTGATAGATACTTATAAAGATTTTTAAATTAAGAGTTTTTTTTTCTTTTTAATGTTCAGCTATACAAGTCTATGGACAAAGGCAGGTAATCCCAGTATTGTGTTATATACAATATTTAATAAGCTTTTAAAATTAAAATATAGGCACAAGAGTGAATATCAAATACTTTTCCTCATTCATAGTATCAGAGGCCTCTCAGTGGGTTACCTGCTCTTCATCATAAGGATCAGATCAAAAGTTAAACAGGTCCTATCAGATTCTCATTCATTAATAATCATTTACGAAGCTGTACCTCTCATACAGTTCATGGCAAGAATGCTGGCAGGAGAAGGGGATGAGATGGTTGGATGGCATCACCGAATCACGGATATGAGTTTGAGCCAGCTCCAGAGATGGTGTAGGACAGGGACGCCTGGTGGGCTACAGTCTATGGGTGGCAGAGTCGGGACACGACTGAACGACCGAGCAACAACAAAGCTGTACTAGAGGCAGAGATAAAAGCTGAAGAGACTCGATTCTCTCTGAAAGATTCTGCCATCCTAAGCCAATATCCGACCTGGTCTACTTTCCAAGCTTTACTTGGAGGTTTTCACCTTAAGTTTCCCGCTCAGAACATCTCATGATTCCACCACTACTTTCTTACGGTCGCTACATACGACCTCCAGGCTTAACAAATGCAGCCTCTCTTTTCCAGGTCTCCCATTTGATCTAGATTCAGCTTGAAAGGGAGAAGTCTCTGAATTACATGAGTGCTTCAAAGATTACCAACCACAAGCCTTTGGAGGCTTACAAATGCTCTCAGTTTAAAAGTGAGAAAACCAAAACCAAGTATACAAAGGCCACGGCGACCTGCCCTTAAAGACACATCTAGTTATTTAGAAGTAAAGCCAAACTGCCGCTGCTGCTGAGTCGCTTCAGTAGTGTTCGACTCTGTGCGACCCCATAGACGGCAGCCCACCAGGCTCCGCCATCCCTGCGATGCTCCAGGCAAGAACACTGGAGTGGGGTGCCATTTCCTTCTCCAATGCATGAAAGTGAA
Source organism: Nanger dama (assembly GCA_917880005.1). Classification (NCBI taxonomy): domain Eukaryota; kingdom Metazoa; phylum Chordata; class Mammalia; order Artiodactyla; family Bovidae; genus Nanger; species Nanger dama. The sequence continues at coordinate 10,172,199 of CAKJTW010000063.1, read as the reverse complement.
CAGTGAAAAGTGAAGTCACTGAGTCGTGTCCAACTCTCAGCGACCCCATGGACTGCAGCCTACCAGCCTCCTCCGTCCATGGGATTTTCCAGGCAAGAGTATTGGAGTGGGGTGCCATTGCCTTCTCCTAGAACACAGGTTTCCTAACCACTCATTATTTTACACTGGTCATTCATTCCACTGATCATGTCTGCCTCAGTTTTCTGGAACTGTGTTGTTCCTTGGTTAACCAATTACTTCTCTTTATTTGTGTAGATATAGTCTAAATTGGCATCTATAGACGGGGTCCCACAGGGGTCCTTGTACCTTCTATAAATGTATATAAAATTCTGAATATGCATATGTACTTTTTTCTGGGGATAAGATTCATATCTTTTGTCAAATCAGGAATCTCCAAAGAATAAGACCCACAGGGCTATATCAAGTACATATGACATATATAAGTTTATGCTGCTTCAAAATATAGATTCAAGGATAATACGCTTATTCATACATAATAGAGGAATGATGGTTATATAGGGAAGTTAGCAATATTTAAGGCTCTATTATGCTTGGTATCACTACTAAAGGGACCTAACTAAGCTGAACCATCTGATCCACTACAGACAAGCCTCACATAGAATGAAGTGAAGTGAAAGTCACTCAGTCATATCCAACTCTTTGTGACCCCATGAACTACAGTCCATGGAATTCTCCAGGCCAGAATAGTGGAATGGCTAGCCTTTCCCTTCTCCAGGGGATCTTCCCAACCCAGGGATCGAACCTAGGTCTCCCACGTTGCAGGCGGATTCTTTATTAGCTGAGTGAGCCACAAGGGAAACCCTCACATAGAAGACTTAACTGTGAAATACTGCTCTCAAGCCCTTTTTCTTTTCATCTTCCATTATAAAACTAAATATACATCTCAATATTCAAAAATTTGGGGAAAAATCACAACATAATCAAATCACATTAAGAACAGATTTCCTCTAATGCACATATTTGAAGCAATATCAGCCAAACTTTATGAAATGCTCATTGTGGGCTAGAACTGGGCTAAAGGTTTAAGAAACTCAGTTTTTCCTTACAACCTCAAGATGTAGGTACTACTAACAAGACCAGATTTCAGATGAGAAAGCTGACTCAGAAAGACCACCAGACACTCTGGATAAACTGAAGGAAGCAGAATTTGAACCCCTCTGACACCAAAGAGTTGCTCTTAGACATTCTTATAATGCTTTGATAAAATATTAATATATTTAATTTTGCAAAAGGAAAATAGCTGAAAATACAACTAATAGGAGCTACTCTTGAGTGACGGCCAAGTAGCGGACAGGCATGAGGAGACCCCACTTAAAGCTCTGGCTCATCATGTTAAACTTATCCTCTCAAAGAAGTCTCTGCCACTGCCTTTTTCTTTCCCTTCAAATAGGATTACTAACCTAACTCCTTAATCAAAGAACCTTTCTACATCATGTCAAAGATCAGCTCTTAAACTGAGATCCTTCTCTCATTATCTGAGCTCTTTAAACACTCTATTTTAAAATTCTGGTTTGCTGACATGTTCTAATCACCAAGACAATTTCCAAATGTGTTTTCTAAATTCCTACTTTATTGCACACATTGAGCTGCCACCTAAAAAGAACCACCACAACAACTATCAGGGCTAGCCAGCTTCAGCAATAAGAAAGCCTAAAGCACCAGGAGACCTCCCAATTTAATAGCGATTTTCTTCTATGAAACTCTTAATTCTCTCTCCCATAATGCTTCCATACTCCTAATCATGTGTCCCCACATGAAGAACCAGGCAGCATGATCTGTCCAAAATCAGAACAGTAATGATAGAAGCAATATTACTTTACATAGAACGGTTAGCTTCTAAGTCTTTTAAAAACTAATATAAAATAATTTATTCTCTCAGCACATCTGAGCACCTTGTTTACGTCAGCACCGTTCTGTTCTACCCTTACTATCCTTACAATTCTATTTGTTTGAAAGGATAGTACATTTAACGGAGCATGACACTTAATGTTACCATGAGCTTCAAAAACCAGAATACTAAGGCCAAAATTCAAGTCTCCCATGTCTTGAATCTAGTAACTCTTACTGACATCCTCACACAAGTTTTCTCGGGGCATCGTCTTAGTCACCTACTTAAAATGGATAGCAGCCTTGCATACTTAAAAAGAACCACCAATACTCAAAAATTTTTTAACAAAGACCTTCTTACATGACTGACAATTTCAACTGCATCAACTGGACCTCAAAAATAAGGCTTTTCTCTCGGTATTCATTCACAGAGTATATACCTCCATACAAGCAAACCTACTTTTCAGACCGACACACATTCCCAAAGACTGGCAGAGAGAATCCTGAAAATCCTGACTGCCGATATGATCCGGAGAAGAGTACATTTGTGAATGAATTACTATTCAGCATCTATCAGAAGGCTGAATGACACAACCGACATACAAGGGACACCATCTGAAAGATAAATTAACTAAACTCTAGTGAATCCATCACCAGAAGGTCTGTATCTACATTACTAAAGCTTTCCATTATGCCTGAGGCCTTTATCCAGTTTCTCTAAAATGACATGTGAGAACTGTTTCTCCATCATTTGTAAAATGTAAAACGTTTTCTCCACATATTGTTAGTGTCATTTTACATAAGAATTCAGATGCGTATTCATCATACAAGAGAAAAGTCTGCTTTTTCTTGCTTAACTGGTATACTTCCTTTCATTAATCAATATCAACTACAATTAGTCCTGCTTCCTCTTTTTCTTTGATTAATATTTTAAAAAATGAAAACCTTTAGTAACATGCAGACACTAATTATCCTTGTCCTAAGCTTCTCTTCTAGTTCTCTCCAGCTCCCTCCACACTCTACCCCTCCTTCAACCTTCACCATTATTTTCACCGTCCTCTCAAACATCTATTAAAGACCACCTCAAATCCTTTCTCAAAGTAGACAAAAATAAAGCACATACAGCCATTGGGCTTTGAAAGTGAGCTGAACGCTGAATATCCAAAATGCAGAGCACAAGGACAAGTCACTTAGCTCCAACTTAACATTTACGAAAGTTAAACACGGACCTGAGCAGTCCCTTCCTTTGCCATCCAACAGAGCTCCATGATGGACCAAATGAATGAATGCAGTTACCTGCCAAACGCTGGTAGGAAGTGAGACCATAAAAATAAGTAAATCCTGGGTTTCAAGAAAATTAAAGTCTTCTATTAATAAACAGTTCCTATTTGTAATACTGGAGAAGGCAATAGCACCCCACTCCAGTACTCTTGCCTGGAAAATCCCATGGACAGAGGAGGCTGGTGGGCTGCAGTTCATGAGGTCGCTAAGGGTCGGACACGACTGAGCAACTTCACTTAATACAGTATAACCACCTGAACAACCCTGAGAAAACTCAGTAGTAAGTTCTGAGTCAAACGTACTGATGATCAAGAAACAACTGGACCGCTTCTGGGGAGATACTCAAAAGAAGTAGAAGCTGGGGTTCCAGCAGGTATTTGTTCACCTTTGTACAAATATGTTTTGTTATTTTCGCTATTTGTTCATAGGCCCATCGCTCACAAGGCCAAAAGATACAAAGAGTCCATGAATCCCAAGAGTCCATGGGGGATTAATGGATAAGGGACACATACCTACATATCTGTGAGCAGGAGATTCATAGAGACTGAAAATGGTGGTTGCCTGGGCCTGGGAGAAGGGTGGAATGGAGAGTTAGTGTTTAATGGATACAGAGTTTCAGTTGAGGAAGATGAAAAAGTTCTGGAGACGGACGGTGGTGATGGGAGCAAGACAACATGAATGTACTTATAATGCCACAGAACTGTACAATCAAAAATGGTTAAAAGGTATGTTTTGCTGTATTTTATGATAAAAAGGGGGGATCTTACTCAGATAATCAAAGGCCCCCTGAACATTTAAGACAAGAGTTTCATTCTTTTAACAAGTACTAATTAAGGGCTTACCTGCAACTTATGCAGGCTGTTCCCCTAAAATTCGCCTGGAACAGCAACGGAATGTCGGGGGAAAGAGCCCACAGGCAAAGATTTAGTAATCAAGCCCTGATTCAGCCACTTCTAGATTCTCAACTCTCTGAGTCTCAGCTTCCTTGAATGTACACACAGTAAGACAGTATTAACTCTGTCTCAGGGTCACAGTGAGGATTAAATAAGAACATAGATAAAAGAACCTGAAATATCTTGGCATATATTACCAGGAACTTATTAATAAATGTCTCCCTTTGCTCTTTAGCCACAAGTAATGACCACAGGATGCTAAGGTCACAAGTGAGAGAATGTCAAAGAAATAACTACTTTCTCAAACGAAACCAGCATCTCATACATCAGACAGTGGCAGGGTATAAATCTCTCAATGTCAAAAAGCCACCCTTCCTCGAAGGTGGCACAGCACTAAAAGCACAACCCTCTACATATACTGCCACAAGATCACTGTCAAGTAAGAATCATTTGCGCCACATCAAAATGTTTTCTAAAACCAAGCCAATAAAATTCAAAAGTGGCAGAACCACCACACTTTACAACTCATTAACAGTGCCACAGGTATAACGTAGTAGACAGAACGTAACCTTTAATGATGAGATGACAGCATAAAAGGTAAAGCAAACCCTTGTTACGATAATTGTAGGAAATGAAGGTCTTTTCTCCCCAAATTAAATGTGTACATCTTTTCTTAAAACAGCATTTTGATGCTCTGAATCAATGTTCACAGCGATCATATTAAAAGCACTCTTTGTGGTGTTTCTAATCTACAGTATTACAAAATATGTCCCACAATGAAAATTTGCAAAATTATATGTAAGTTTATACAGCATATATTACATGTAATATGACTTGCCACAGAGAGCTACTAACAAGTTTTGCAAAATAAACTGATTATGCCCACCTAGTTTCCAAAGATATTAATACTAAAATTACCATTCAAAATCCTGTACCATCATCCATCCTCTAATAAATTATTGGAGCCCTTGGCTAAAATGGGTATTTAGAAAATTTAATGTTTATACCAATATATTTTCAATGTAGTTAACCTTTACTAACACACATTCTATATATATATTTTTTTTCTTTCCCCCTCGAGTTACTTAATTCCTAATCTGTGCCCTTTTCCACTCACTGAGTCCGCTGCACTTGAAAACCAAGCAACAGGAAGAGAAACTGAACATCAGGATTGTGAAGATCCAGAAAAATTCAAGGGGCTTCCTGGTGGCTCAGAGATAAAGACTCTGCCTGCAATGCAGGAGATCCGGGTTCGATCCCTGGATTGGGAAGACGCCCTGGAGGAGGGCATGGCAACCCGCTCCAGTATTCTTGCCTGGAGAATCCCATGGACAGAGAGAGAAGCCTGACAGGCTACAATCCACAGCACAAGAGTTGGACACGACTGAAGCGACTAAGCAGCAGCAAAATCCAAAGCACCAAAAAGCAAAGACTTCAAATTAAAACTCTTTCACCAGCTGAACAGTTGTAAATCGTGACAGTCACCTCAATACTTAAGACTGATCATCTGGGTAGATAAGGTGTCCCTGTAAGCATGACTTTCTCCACAAAAGCATGGACTGAACACTCTACAGTAAATACTCCCCGCTCATCTGTCTTTGCAAATCTTCAGGCCATTAAAAAGACACATTAAGTGGTCTGCTAGCTCTACACTGCGGGCAAAACCCTGGAGGAACTCAGCTTTTCTGGAAAGTCTACCCTCACCCCATCCCCCACCCCCACAAAAAATCTGCAGTGCTAACTTAAAACATACACTGATTTGCCAAGGACTGAAAAACCCTTTGCGAAAGCCTCGCTTTGCAGGGATCCAGGGGCGTGCTGGCACCAAAAAAAAAAATCGGAGAGGAGGGGCGAAAAGATGGCCTCGGCCACCCGCCCCCTAGGGACCCAGAGAGCTGGTCACCTGCCAATAAACACGAACAATCCTCGCCCGGGCGCGCCCCCCGAAGGCTCGTGCTTTCCTGCCAGCGCAGGAGGGCCCGGCCTGCCCTCCCTCCCGGCCCCCTCGAAGATGTCCACCCAGGAGGCCAGCGCCAGCCACCGCGCAGCTTCCGGGGATGCTCCCGAGACGCGGCGGCGGCGGCCCCCGCGCCCCCTGGTGCGCGCAGCCGGACCTGTCAAAGCCCAGCTCTCCGCGGGCCGGGGGTGGGTGGGCGAGCGGCGAGGACTCCCCCGCGCGCTCCACTCCGGGTGCGGAGGCGCCCGCGTGCCCACCCGGTGCCAGGCACCCCGCGCACAAAGTCCCCGGGAGCGCCGAGTCAGGACGCGCGCCAGCGAGTCGGGGCTGCGCCGAGCCCGGCGGCGCGGGTGCCCGCCCCGCCCAGGACCGAGCGAGGAGGCCGCGCCATCTGCCCAGCGCCGGTCTCCCCACCGGAGTCCGGAGCCCACGCGGGCCTCGGCGGCGCGCGGAGCCGCTCCCCGCTCCGCCCCCACTCTCGGGACACAAAAGCGGCTCCGCGGCCGGGGAAGCCCGCCTCACCTGCAGCACGGGGCGCCGCGGGCCTTCGAGAACCATCGGACCCCCGCTCCGGCGCGCGCGTCACAGCCCAGGCCTCCCGGTGCCGCCCGGCGCCGCCGCCGCCGCCGCCATGTCCTCCCGCTCGCCGTCGCCTCGTCCCCGCTGTCAGGTCACTCCATCCAACCTGGGGCCTGGAGCAGCCCGCGCCGCGCCGCGCCTCCGCCTCGACCCCTCCCGCCGGCGCCTGCGGAGACTGCGCAGCACCCGGCTCGCTCGCGGCCCGCGCACGGCCCCGCGGCAACGGCGCACGGCGGCTTGGAGAATCTCCCCCGCGCCCGCGCCCCCGCGCTCCCCCTCGCGCCGCGCCGGCATGAGAGAGCCTGTGATTGGACAGCGCGCGGCGGTGAAAGGTTAATCCCGGCCCCCAGCCATTCAGGAGCCGGGAGACAGTGGACGCGAGCGACTGAGGGCCCTGGCGGTGTTTGCGGCCCAGAGGAGCCGGGGCTGGACGCGGACGCTCTGCGGGCCAGCGCGGGGGCCGGGAACCTTCGCCGCCCGCCCGGTGCTCGCGCGCCCGGCCTGCGGATGCTCGCTTGGCTCGGCGAGAATTCTGCTGGCGCTCGGAATTCGTCCGCCTTCATGGTTGCCTTTTCTGGCACCGACCGCCCCCTAAACGTGGCCCTTCGCCGAGGCCTTTAATTGTTCTCCCGAGAGCTCGGCGCTCTTTTCACCGCCCCATCCTCTTTTAAAAGACCGTCCCACTCGCCTGCTTTCCCCAGGGTTAGTGGTCCAGGGCCCTCAGAATTAGGGGAGACAATTAACCCCACTTCCTTCCCCAAACCCACCCCATCCCCAACCCGGAACTAGGATGACCAGAAAATGAGATTAGGGCAGCGGCCCCACTTAGGTAAAATAGTCTATTTGCATAGATCGGAACCTTGCACCTTATCTTGTAGCTGTGAATTATTTTTTTTTAATACTTTATTCTACATTACAATACTGTATTTGTTTTGCCATACATTGACATGAACCAGCCACAGGTGTCCACGATCTCCCAATGCCGAAGCCCCCTCCCACCTCCCACCCCACACCATCTCCCCGAATCATCCCGCGCATCAGCCCGATGCATCCTGCACCCTGCATTGATCATAGACTGGCGGTTCGTTCTTACAAGATAGTATACATGTTTCAATGCCATTCTCCCAAATCATCCCACCCTCTACCTCTCCCTCAGAGTCCAAAAGTCCGTTCTATACCCCTGAGTCTCTTTTGTTGTCTCACATATAGGGTCATCATTACTATCCTTCTAAATTACACATATATGTGTCAGTATACTGTATTGGTGTTTTTCTTTCTGGCTTACTTCACTCTGTATAATCGGCTCCAATTTCATCCATCTCATTAGAACTGAGTTGAATTTATTCTTTTTAAGGGCTGAGTAGTACTCCATTGTGTATATGTACCACAGCTTTCTTATCCATTCATCTGCTGATGGACATCTAGGTTGCTTCCATGTCCTGGCTATTATAAACAGTGCTGCAATGAACATTGGGGTACATGTGACTCTTTCAATTCTGGTTTCCTCAGTGTGTATGCCCAGCAGGGGGATTGCTGGATCATAAGGCAGTTCTATTTGCAATTTTTAAGGAATCTCCACACTGTTTTCCATAGTGGCTGTACTAGTTTGCATTCCCACCAGCAGTGTAAGAGGGTTCCCTTTTCTCCACATCCTCTCCAGCATTTATTGCTTGTAGACTTTTGATCGCAGCCATTCTGACTGGTGTGAAATGGTACCTCATTGTGGTCTTGATTTGCATTTCTCTGATAATGAGTGATGTTGAGCATCTTGTCATGTGTTTGTTAGCCATCCATATGTCTTCTTTGGAGAAGTGCCTATTTAGTTCTTTGGCCCATTTTTTTATTGGTTTATTTTTCTGGAGTTGAGCTGCATAAGTTGCTTGTATATCTTTGAGATTAGTTGTTTGTCAGTTGTTTCATTTGCTATTGTTTTCTCCCATTCAGAAGGCTGTCTTTTCACCTTGCTTATAGTTTCCTTTGTTGTGCAGAAGCTTTTAATTTTAATTAGATCCCATTTGTCTATTTTTGCTTTTATTTCCATTATACTGGGAGGTGGATCATAGAGGATCCTGCAGTGATTTATGTCGGAGAGTGTTTTGCCTATGTTTTCCTCTAGGAGTTTTATAGTTTCTGGTCTTACATTTAGATCTTTAATCCATTTTGAGTTTATTTTTGTGTATGGTGTTAGAGGTCTAGTTTCATTCTTTTACAAGTGGTTGACCAGTTTTCCCAGCACCACCTGTTAAAGAGACTGTCTTTACTCCATTGTATATTCTTGCCTCCTTTGTCAGAAATATAGATCAATGGAACAAAATAGAAAGCCCTGAGATAAACCCACACACCTAGCTGTGAATTAATATGGAGGGCCAGTAAGTGACTGGCTAAAAGAAAATCGCATTAGCTTATTCCAAACATATGCATGTCTTCCAGACGGCTCACCTGATAGACTGGTTTACTCCAAAAGAGGTAGCATAACTGCAACCCTGCTTCTGCTAAGAGCACATAGCACCTACCGCGTGCTAGACATGTCTAGGGCTGCGCTGATGCAAAGGGGGCCGTCGAACACTTAAAATACGGCTAGTGTTGACTGGGGGTTTCCTGGTGGCTCAGACAGTAAAGAATCTGCCTGCAATTTGGGAGACCAGGGTTCGATCCCTGAGTTGGGAAGTTTCTCCCAGAGGAGGGCATGGCAACCTGCTAGTATTCTTGCCTAGAGAATCCCCCGTAGACACAGCGGCCTGGCAGGCTACATACAGTCCATGGGGTCACAAGGAGTTGAACACGGCTGAGCGACTAAGCACAGCACAGTCTTAACTGAGATAGGAGACCTGAAAATCAGATGTACGTGTTCCTTACCGAAAAAGAATGTGAAACCACACTATTATTTGTTATATTCATTACATGTTAAAGTGATAATGTTTTTGACATATTGGGACAAAAAAATTTTTTTAATTCTACGAAGTATTTAATGTCTTTTGTGGCTAGCATTATGTTGCCATTGGACGGGCTGTTGTAAGCTTTGATTTTCATGTGGATCCTGTAAAGCAGATGCTGTTGCTTGCCCTCCATTTTATAATAACAGAGGAAAGACATTCATAACCTCCAGCAAGTAAGCTGCTAATAAGTGAACAACTGAGATTTGAACCCTGGGGATCTGGATTCAGGGCTAGTACTACAGTGCTCACATTTTGATCGTTTTATATATACCGTCAGTTGGCAGGATGTTTCACATAAACATAGAATGTTCATGGGCAAAATTAGGAGTTAGTCAGAATACTCTTTGTCAGGTCTCCATAGAATAACTTTTCTTATATGTATCAAGCATTTATATTGCACTATAAGCAGAAGGCCTCCTCAGGATTCTAAGTAAAGCCTTTTGGAAATGATCCCTGGTAAGAAGAATGACATCTCTGGGTGGGGATAGGCACTGGGGTTCACTAATAGTGGAAATTTGTGGGCAGGTAAAATTTTCATTCTCTCCTCCTATTGTGCTCTCAGTCTGTCAAGACTAGCTGAGCTTCTCCTTCACCAGGTTTTTCTGATTTTCATCAGGTTTTTGTTTTTAACTTTTAAAAAGAGTATTATATATATGGTTCATTCATTCAGTTCAGTTCAGTCACTCAGTCGTGTCCAACTCTTTGCGACCCCATGAATCGCAGCACGCCAGGCCTCCCTGTCCATCACCATCTCCCGGAGCTCATTCAGATTCACGTCCATCGAATCCGTGACGCCATCCAGCCATCTCATCCTTGGTCGTCCCCTTTTCCTCCTGCCCCCAATCCCTCCCAGCATCAGAGTCTTTTCCAATGAGTCAGCTCTTTGCATGAGGTGGCCAATGTACTGGAGTTTCAGCTTCAGCATCATTCCTTCCAAAGAAATCCCAGGGTTGATCTCCTTCAGAATGGACTGGTTGGATCTCCTTGCAGTCCAAGGGACTCTCAAGAGTCTTCTCCAACACCACAGTTCAAAAGCATCAATTCCTTGGCGCTCAGCCTTCTTCACAGTCCAACTCTCACATCCATACATGACCACAGGAAAAACCATAGCCTTGACTAGACGGACCTTAGTTGGCAAAGTAATGTCTCTGCTTTTGAATATGTTATCTAGGTTGGTCATAACTTTTCTTCCAAGGAGCAAGCGTCTTTTAATTTCATGGCTGCAATCACCATCTGCAGTGATTTGGGAGCCCCCAAAAATAAAATCTGACACTGTTTCCATTGTTTCCCCATCTATTTCCCATGAAGTGATGGGACTGGATGCTATAATCTTTGTTTTCTGAATGTTGAGCTTTAAGCCAACTTTTTTCACTCTCCTCTTCCACTTTCATCAAGAGGCTTTTAGTTCCTCTTCACTTTCTGTCATAAGGGTGGTGTCATCTGCGTATCTGAGGTTATTGATATTTCTCCCAGCAATCTTGATTTCAGCTTGTGTTTCTTCCAGTCCAGCGTTTCTCATGATGTACTCTGCATATAAGTTAAATAAGCAGGGTGACAATATATTAGAAAGTATAGAAAGATACAGAGTAAAAAGACTCCCACACCCATCCTCATGCTCCAAATAGGTAAGCACTGTTTCTTGCACATTCTCCCAGGTGATTTTTTTACAGTAGAAGCCAAAATGTTCCTCATTTACAAAAATGGTAGTGTGCCATACACATTAACTATACCTTGCTTTTTTAAATAATATATCAAGAATATATGTCTATAGCAATAGACACAACTCCTTGCTATTTTTTTCAAATCCCCATAACATTTTATTGCACATAATTTAACCAGCTCTTTATTGATGGACATTTAGACTTCCAGTCTTTTGTAATTGAACACTGACCCATTTAAAATTGATTGAGTGTATGGGATAAGGTATGAATCAAAATACTTTTTTTTCCCAGATGGCTACAGAGTTTGCCATTTATCAGCCATTTGCTGAAGAGTTCGCTTCTAGATTCTATGTTTTGTTCCACTGGTCTATCTATTCATGCTCCAATTGCTGGTTTGTTTTAACTCTAGAGACATAAAATCTTATAAGGGATAGAATTTCGCACTTTGTTTGGATCGCTAGAAATCTCAGAGCTAATATTTCAGCCCACGGTAAGCAATGGTACAGTACCATGTGGTATGCATTTTCTGTGGGCTAATTTTTTATTTTCCTTTTGCCCTGATTATTTCCACAGTTTGTTTCATATTCTGTAGAACAAGCCAGGATATAAATATACCTTTGTTTAAGATTCTCTGTTTGCATTGTAAAGAAACCATCCTGAAGTACTTTAAAAAGGGAAGAATTTATCAGAAGGACACAGGAACTTCTCCCAAAAGCTCAGAGCAGGCGTTCAACTACATCTTAACAAAAGACTAGATCCAGGAGTTGGAAAGCTTTCAGGGACCCAGAAGTTACTCTCTGTGTGTTTATTCTGGGGTTAATTTTGTGTCTCTGTCTCATCTGTGCATCTCACTCTCCTGACTGATCTCCCTGCTTTTCCACCTTCACAGGAGAATATAAATAAAGTCACTCAGTCATGTCTGACTCTTTGCGACCCCATGGACTATAGCCTACCAGGCTCCTCCCTCCATGAGATTTTCCAGGCAAGAGTACTGGAAAAGAGTGGGTTGCCATTTCCTTCTCCAGGGGGTCTTCCCAACCCAGGGATCGAACCCGGGTCTCCCACATTCCAGGCAGACGCTTTAACCTCTGAGCCACCAGGGAAGCCCTTAGGAGAATATAGGCACCCCTATATTCAGCTAGGAAGTCAGCTCAGAGTCGGGATCAGATCCCAGAAAGGAAGGTGGGAGAATCAATCCTGCAAAGTCAGGTTATTTATCATGTACAAGGGGACTCCCCAAAGGAATACTATGTAAAGAATGAGGGGAGCCAGATTTCTCACTGTTGGAGAAGGGGATTAAGATACAGAAAGGGGAATAGCAAGAAAGCTTGACAGGTTGGATCGGAATTGGAAGTACTGATGTGAATTCAAAGTTTTCAATATATAAACATAAGTTCAGTTCAGTTTAGTCGCTCAGTAGTGTCTGACTCTTTGCGACCCCATGGACTGCAGAACACCAGGCCTCACTGGGAGATCCTGGAAAGACAGGGAAGCCTGGCATGCTGCAGTTCGTGGGGTCACAAAGAGTCAGTCACAACTTAGCCAACTGAACAACAACAAATGCTCAGTTCAGTCGCTCAGTCATATCCTACTCTTTCGGACCCCACGGACTGCAGTACACCAGGCTTCCTGGTCCATCACCAGCTCCTTGAGCCTACTCAAACTCATGTCCATTGAGTCAGTGATGCCATCCAACCATTTCATTCTCTGTCGTCCCCTTCTCCTCCTGCCTTCAATCTTTCCCAGTATCAGAGTCTTTTCAAATGAGTGGGTTCTTTGCATCAGGTGGCCCAAGTATTGGAGCTTCAGCTTCAGCATCAGTCCTTCCAATGAATATTCAGGACTGATTTCCTTTAGAATTGACTGGTTTGATCTCCTTTTGCAGTCCAAGGGACTCTCAAGAGTCTTCTCCAACACCAGAGTTCAAAAGCATTACTTCTTCAGCACTAAGCTTTCTTTATAGTCCAACTCTCACATCCATACACGATACTAGAGAAGCCATAGTTTTGGCTAGATGGACCTTTGTTGGCAAAGTAATGTCTCTGCTTTTGAATATGCTATCTAGGTTGGTCATAACTTTTCTTCCAAGTAGTAAGCATTTTTTAATTTCATGGCTAAAATCACCATCTGCAGTGATTTTGGTGCTCCAAAAATAAAGTCTGCTACTGTTTCCACTGTTTCTCCATCTGTTTGCCATGAAGTAAGTGATGGGACCAGATGCCATGATCTTCATTTTCTGAATGTTGAGCTTTAAGCCAACTTTTTCACTCTCCTCTTTCACTTTCATCAAGAGGCTCTTTAGTGCTTCACTTTCTGCCATATGGTTGGTGTCATCTGCATATCTGAGGTTATTGATATTTCTCCCAGCAATCTTGATTCCAGCTTGTGCTTCGTCCAGCCCAGCATTTCTCATGATGTACTCTGCATAATAAGCAGGATGACAATATGCAGCTTTGACATACTCATTTCCTATTTGGAATCAGTCTGTTGTTCCATGTCCACTTCTAACTGTTGCTTCCTGACCTGCATACAGATTTCTCAAAAGGCAGGTCGGGTGATCTGGTATTCCTGTCTCTTTCAGGATTTTCCACAGTTTATTGTGATCCACACAGTCAAAGGCTTAAGCAGAAATCTATATTTTTCTGGAGCTCTCTTGCTTTTTTGATGATCCAGCAGATGTTGGCAATTTGATCTCTGGTTCCTCTGCCTTTTCTAAAACCAGCTTGAACATCTGGAAGTTCACAGTTCATATATTGTTGAAGCCTGGCTTGGAGAATTTTGAGCATTACTTTGCTAGCATGTGAGATGAGTGCAATTGTGCAGTAGTTTGAACATTCTTTGGCATTGCCTTTCTTTGGGATTGGAATGAAAACTGACCTTTTCCAGTCCTGTGGCCACTGCTGAGTTTTCCAAATTTGCTGGCATATTGAGTGCAGCACTTTCACAGCATCATCTTTTAGGAGATGAAATAGCTCAGCTGGAGCTATTCCATCACCTCCACTAGCTCTGTTGCTAGTGATGCTTCCCTAAGGCCCACTTGACTTCACGTTCCAGGATGCCTGGCTCTAGGTGAGTGATCACACCATCATGATTATCCGGGTCATGAAGATCTTTTTGTACAGTTCTTCTGTGTATTCTTGCAATCTCTTCTTAATATCTTCTGCTTCTGTTAGGTCCATTCCATTTCTGTCCCTTATCGAGCCCATCTTTGCATGAAATGTTCCCTTGGTATCTCTAATTTTCTTGAAGAGATCGCTAGTCTTTCCCATTGTACTGTTTTCTGTAAGGAGAAGGAGGTATGCAAATATATCATTGACTTAAACATAAAATCTCAAAGTGTAAGGTTTCTAGAACAAACTATGGGAGAAAAATCTTTGTAACACTGGGTTAAGTCAAGGTTTGTTTGAGATATGAAAAAATAACTATGAACCAGGAAATCTTTTAAATTGATAAATTAGATTAATTTAAAAATTGATCATTTAAATTTCTGCTTTTTGGAAGACATTGGTAAGAAAATGAAAGACAAGCACATACTGGGAAAGATGTTTCTGAAATGTATATCTGATCAATTATTTGCATGCAATATATATAAAGAATTCTTACAACTCTATCATGAATACAAAGCAACAACAACCAAAAAAATGGGCAAAATGTTTGAACAGAAGCGTTACCTGTGGAAATATACAGATCGCAAAAACATAAAAAGGTTCTCAACATCATTAGTCCTTAGAGAAATGCAGGTTAAAGCTACACTGCATACCTACTAGAATGGCCTTGTGGCTAAAAAGACTGACTAATGCATAGTATCCGATTGCTGGCTGACCGCATGGATTGCAGCCTGCTAGACTCCTCTGGTCATAGAATTTTCCAGGCAAAAACACTAGAGTAGGTTGCCATTTCCTCCTTCACGGGTTCTTCCCGACCTACAGCTCGAACCCACATCTCCTGTGTCTATAAGAATACAGGACAATTATTAATGGAACTCTCATACATTACTGATGGGAATGCAAATAACCACTTTGGAAGACAGTATAGCAGTTTCTTATAAGGTTAAATATATGCCTTGCACATAACTTGGGAATCTCATTCCTACCTGTTTACCTAAAAGAAATGAAAAACAAATGTCCACGAAAGACTTCTATGTGAATGTTCATAGCAACCTTTTTCACAGTAGCCAAAAACTGGAAAGGCCCCACACGCCTCTCCGTTGCTGAATAAGGAAACAGACTGTGGTTCATCCAGAGAATGAAATAGTATGCAACAATAAAAAGGAAAGAACTACTGATGCATGCAACAACACTGTTGAATCTCAAAAAAACTATGCCACGTGAAAGAAGCTAGACCAAAGGTTACATCCTGTAGAATTCCGCTTATGTGACATTCTGAAGGTGAAGTCGCTCAGCCGTGTCCGACTCTCTGCGACCCGGTGGACTGTAACCTACTAGGCTTCTCCGTCCATGGGATTCTCCAGGCAAGAATACTGGAGTGGATTGCCATTTCCTTCTCCAGGGGATCTTCCCAACCCAGGTATCAAACCCGGGTCTTCCACATTGGAGGTGGACGCTTTAACCTCTGAGCCACCAGGGAAGCCATTCTGGAAAAGGCAAAACTAGAAGGAAAGAAATGAAATCTGTGGTTGATGGGGGTGAAAGATGAGGAGGAGGGAATTGACCACCAAAAGACACCAGGAAACTGGAATACTGGTAGCCAGGTAAAGGATAGGAGCCGTCCAAGTAGAAGGAACATACTCTAAACCTAGAGGCAAAGAGGTATGGCCCATTCAAGGGTCTGAAAGTCCAGTACTGACCCAAACAGAGAGCCAGAGATGAGAGAGAGAAAAATGGCACCAGAACACAAAAGTGTGTGTGTATTATTTAAGGATTTACTGCTTTATAGAAACTGTAGAAAAGTTTTTAAATCAAAGGTGATATGATCAGATTTTTTTTTAATTTTAATTGAAGGATAATTGTTCTTCAATGCTGTGTTGGTTTCTGCCACACAGCAACATGAATCAGCCATAGCTATACGTGTCCCCTCCCTCTTGAGCTTCCCTCCCGCCCCCGATACACATTTTAAAAGTTAATTTCCCTGAGTGTAGGAAATGGAGAAGAGCACAACTGAACTGTTTGTTCACAATAGTGTAAAAGATGTGGTGGCTTTGATGAGGTTAGGCTTCGTGGGAGTGAGGTGTAGCTGAATTAGAGATATTTGGAAGGTAAAATGTGAGTGTTTTATTCTCCATTTTATAGTTGTGGTTTCAAAGTAACCAAGACTCTATTTTCTAGAAAGTTGAAGGTGCAGTTAGGATAAGACACTGCCAGGCAGTGGAGCTTTTCCGCCTCACCAGAGAGCTTTGTTAACTGTGATTAACAGTCTTTGTCACAGGGTTAAACTTTTATTGTTGTTATTTTGCTTTGTTTTTAATAAAATACTTAAAACAGCAAAACACAAATCTTAACCTACTCAAACAGCATCTTCAGCTAGAGTAAAATGGAAAGAATATACCAGTTGGGCACCTTCAACACCTTTTTCATTGTCCCAGATCATAGTTATACCATGCCTCTCTTTTGACTTCAGTGAAACTAACTAAATATTTCTTGTCATCTTTTTTGGGGGGCTGGGGGGCGATTGGCATTTATTTCAATGATGTCTTTTGCTTTCACATCAGTATTGAATCCCTGAGGACTGTTTTAATTTACAGCTAAAGAACCTTGACCTTCAGAGCATGCAATCTTTTACCAGAAGTTATCTAAAACCACTTTCTGCTTTTCCCAGTACCCAGAATAATTCTCCTACAGGGTTTCAGTGTCTTTTCAATCCTACAGGGAAAAAATAAAACAACAGAAAGATTACAGCATGTGGTACTCATATCAGTGTCACAATATTGGACTGACTTTTCCCACCAACTGGAATAAAACAGTTTTCCTATATCTCAGCTTCAGCTCTTTTTTCGTTTGGAAACATGTAATCTTAATTTATATTGAATTATTACTTAGTAAACCACATTCATGCAGTGTTAGTACTTCTGATAAATGATTTTCTAAAGGACCTTAGAATTACAAAACCAAGTTTGCCCAGATTTATTTTTAATGTGGTTAAACAGAACTACAGATTTTAAAATTGATTTTTAGTAACTTTATCATTCATCCTCTCTTCACTACCACTTACCAAACCATTTTCTTAGACAAATTAAATTTACTATGGTTTTTCCTCTTAGTTCTCATTTTCACAGATTTTCTTCCATGCAGTTCTCTGACATCTTCCCCATGTGACATGAGCAAAGCAAATCAGAATAAAAAGCTACCGGGGTAGCTCTCTGCTGTGATCTGAACATTTGTGTCCCCCAAAATTTGTACCTTGAAATCCAAGTTACTGGTATTTAGGAGGTGGACCTTTGGGGGTTATTTTAGGTCATGAGGGCAGAGTCCTCACGAACAATATTAGTGCCTGTATAAAAGGAAGCCTGGGAAGCCTCCTCTCATGGCTCAGTGGTAAAGAATCCACCTGCAAGGTAGCACACGAATTCAATCCCTGGGTCGGGAAGATCCCCTAGAGGAGTGTACGGCAACCCTCTCCAGTATTCTTGCCTGGAGAATCCCATGGACAGAGTTGCCTGGCAGGCTACAGTCCATAGGGTCACAGTCAGTCAGACACGCCTGAAGTGACTTGGCATGCACACAGGGCACCTGTAAACTGGAGTCCGAGAGATTCCCAGGGTCCGAAAGACGTTGACGGGCCTGGGCTTGGTCCAAGAGGACTTAATCAGTTACAGGATGGGGCCCAGTATCTGATGAGGTTCTCAGACAGAATTCCAACCTCACAGAATTTTCTAGATTGTGATTAGGATCCAACTGATAAGTGAGGATATTTGGATAATAGTTTGGGGCTCCAGGAAATGAGATAGAAAAGGCTGAGCCAAGTATTCAAGTTCTAGCCCAGTCGGCAGGATTCAGGGCTGGTTTTGAACCTTTGCTTAGAGAACCAGGAGACAAACGGAGAACTTGGGCAGAGGCCCAGAACCATAGACTGGGGGCAAACAAGGCTGGAATCTGGAGGAAATTTTCAAATTAGTGATCCAACAAGGACTGTTGACAAGCCATCCAGCTTAGAGCATCTCCAGTTACCTCCTCGCAGGCAGCTCTCCTGGCATCGAGTTCCCAGCCCCCCAGGGCCCCGCCTTGCAGCTGTAGGGAAGGAAGAATAATGTTCTTTTACTTTCTGAGTTCTTTGCTGACACCCCTGTACTAAAACGCACATTAGCAAGAGAGAAACAGTTAAAACGTGCAACACGGGTCATGTGGGAGACGAGTAAACCAAAAGTAACTCAGACTGTGATTTACAATTCCAGAGATTCGACAACTTCAGTAAAAGATAATTTGTAGAGAAATGACGGGACAAAGGAGAGCAGCTTCAGGCTCCCAAGGAAGGCAAACTTGGAAGGTGGGAAAGTAAACATGAGGGAGGAAAGAAAGGGACTGAGGTTCATTTGCAGATTCCTCTGGTGCTATCTCTGTGCTGATAAGAAGGTCTTTCCTCTTCATCCGGGGAGGGTACCTTTCTTCACACTGGAGATTTATCTCCTTTTAGGAAGCAAGAAGAGGGTCAGAGTGTCCTAGTATTTGCTGTTTCTCACATGCCTTTAATTCAAAATAATCCATTTGCCAAAGTGGCCTATTTACGGGGGACACATTCTGGTTTCCTTCTCAGTGGACGTGTCTTCCCCAGAGCCTGACTTCTTCAGGACCCAGGGGTCAGCAGTACCTGGCGTCCTGTACCCACCATCTTCCACTGGGGGTTTTATAGTGCCTCCAGGAGGAACCACTCCAAGAACAGCTTTCCCAAGCATCTAGCAGATGAATTTCCAGCAAGTTCCCCCAGCGTGACACCGCAGCAACTACTCTGCCATTCAGGAAGCTTGCCCTGCCCTCTGACAATTTCCAGATATCAGCTCTCAGCCTTTTTTTTTTTTTTGAAATCTGCAGTTCCTGTGTTCTTTAGCATCTCTTCTTACTCATCAGTCCCTCATGACACCAAAGCCTGCTTCATGTAATAATTCTTTATATGAAAGTTTCCCTTTCAAATTTCTCTGTACTTTCTATTTCTTTGGGCTTCCCTGGTGACTCAGACAGCAAAGAATCTGCCTGCAATGGGGAGACCTGGGTTCTATCCTTGGGTTGGGAAGGTCCCAGGGAGAAGGGCATGGCAACCCACTCCAGTATTCTTGCAGAGGAGCCTGATGGGCTACAGTCCATGGCGTGGCAAAGAGACTGTTTCTTCACTGAACCATGATTAGCACAGAGTACGGATCACAAAGCCTGAGCATCTAGTGCAATGGGGCATGCAGCCGGCACTGTTAGCGCAACTCACTCTCCATTCTCTTCTTCAGTTTTAGGTGGGGGGCGGTGTTTAGGCTCACAGACCCCAAAAGCCTTTGAATAGTATTCAGGGTGTCCATGCATCAGGTTGAGGGAAAAAAATCACATCTTTGACTACCCTCTAACTGAAATTCAGCATTTCCTTCAATTGTGAATGTAAGTGATGGTCATAGCAGGATTAATACTGTATGTAACTTTGTTACCAGAAAGAATCACAGATATTTTTATTTCACATTATGATGGCAGAGACCTTGAAATTTTGCTTATGCTCATCTTAACTTTGGAGTTATAGTAGTTATAGCAGTGATTAGACCAGCTGCCATACTTGTGATTCTTGCAATAATAATCATGGTTGCAACTATTCTTACAATTATTTATTTAAGATTTATTTCTTTATTTTATTCTTGGCTCTGCTGGGTCTTCTTGGCTGCATGCGGACTTCCTCCAGTTGCAGAGAGCAGGGGCTACTCTTGCAGAGCACAGGTTCTAGGCACGTGGCCTTCTGCAGTTGTGATGCTTAGGTGTAGTTGTTCCACGGCATCTTCCTGGAGCAGGTACCAAACCCATGTCCGCTACAATGGCAGGTGATCTTAACCACTGAACCACCAGGGAAGCCCCCATAATTATTTTAAACTTTTTAATTAAAACTTTCGCTTGAGAATTCTGTGAAGCAGTTTCATCAGATGGACAAGGGTGTCAACGGCATGGCAAAGGTTAAGAACTCCTGCTCTAGAATGATAGAAATTTTAGGGAGGCTAAATTCTTCACCTCCCAGCATTGCTAGAAGCCACTTGTGGCCAAGTGATCAGGTTTTGATTCATGAGATGTGAACAGAAATAATGTGTGCAACGTCTTGGTTATGCCTTAAGGCAGGGGTCCCCAGTCTCCGGGATCTAATGCCTGGTGATCTGAGATGGAACTGATGTAATGACAATAGAAAAAACTGCACAATAAATGGAATGTGCTTGAATAGGCCCAAGGCCATCCCCCTGCCCCAGTCCGTGGAAAAACTGTTTTCCGTGAAACCAGTCCACGGTGCCAAAAAGGTCAGGGACCATGCCTTAAGGTTCAGACCTTAAGGTGTGAACCTTATACATACCTCCTCTTTTCTCCCTTTTTGGGACTAGAATCAGGTGGGGCATACAGTGGTGGGAGACCAGATGTGTCGTTTTTCAGTGAGATGATAGAAGTTGTACGTTGACGGTGACAGAGCTTCAAGATGGAAAAAACCTGGAATCTCAATATACAGTATACTGGGGCCAGCATTAAGGGCCTAAACCTAACCTTGTGTACTGTTTGAAACGCTGACATTTTGGGTTTTGTTCTGGTAGAAGAATCAGTATTCCAGTACAAAAAATCTGTGAAGTCTGCAGAAAATCTGAGCAATATTGGGCAATGAATCCAAATTATTCGGGCTGAAACCTGCCCTCTTTGATGAATCTCACGATGGAGATGGGGTATGTGGGTGGCTTCACTTGAGCTACTTCTGGGTAGCCAGCTGACTGGCCTCCGTCCACTGTAGAGGCCACCGTGTCTAAGCACCTGGATTCATTCTGCTCCTCCCTTTGGCTGGTCATTTGACCAGTTTCAAAGATGATACACATTACACTTAATCCAAAAGAAGGGGTTTTTTTAAGATTTAATTTTTAAAATTGTTCCATTCATCATCCATCCATTTATTTATTCCCTCTTCAACAAAGGTCTTTGGAGCACTGGCCACATTCTAATGTTCTCCTAAAGACTGGGGACACAATGGCAAATAAGTGCTAGGGTCTCAGCTTGGGAAGTTCTCCTTCCAGTGTGAAGGCAGGAGATGAAGGTAGACTAAATTAAATTCCCTAATGCTTTGCAGCTGCTTTATGGGACAACACTGAACAGACCAAGATACACAAGCTCTGCTTTAAGGTTTAATGACCTTATACACAATAAAACCAATGATCTCTGTGATTCTATGGATCGTATTTTGTTCTATATGAGGAAACCCAATTATGTAACTTTCCTACAGAATAGCTATGAAAATCAGTATCTGAAAAAAATCAACAAGAGATGACGTAGTATTTGAGATAAATAAGAATAGTAATAACAGTGGCAATAAAAACAGATTTCATGCAGAGAACACTTTTTATGTGTCATTTACTGTGCCGACAGGGGGATCTTGATCAGATGCCTGGCCACGCCGCTGAATGTCCTGTCCTGTTTAAGTTGTCACTCAAGTCCAGTCAGTGGCCCAGTGAATTTGAACGCCCTCTGAGATTCTGTTTTGTCCTTATACGTCCCCGCCCTGGTTCTGATCCTCTGTTTCTCTTCTGAACTCGTTCCAGTAGCTTCCTAACTAGCATCTCTGACCTCTAGTCTTACCTGGCTACAATCTACCCTCTGCTTTGCGTCCAGATGGCTGTTCCCTTGTTTCTGCCTTGTTTGACGCTCTCAATGCTCCCCAGTGTTTGCACACTTTTCAGCCTGGAGTTCAAGGTCCTGGAGAAGCTGGTCCCTACTTAAGTTCTCAGTCCTTCTTGCCCCAACGTCTTACTGTTTCAGCCAAGAAGCCTACCCTGTTCCCTGTTTCAACGCATGATGAAATTTCACACCTCTGTGCAGTAGTTCATGCTGTTCCTCTTGCCCGAAATGCCCTTCCTCTCTTCCTGTGCCCTTTGAAAGCCTCCTGCTCTTCAGTGTGTCTCACCTGTCTCCTTCTTTGTGAGGTCACCCCCATTCTGAGACCTGAAGCCAACCCCTATCCCTGAAACAGAATGAAGGTCTTCCTTCTCCCTCCTTTCAAGGCATATCAAATATACTTTTATCCTAGCACTTATTACAGGTTACAGGGAATATCTTTTTACTCTACTAGACAGTGGTCGCTTGGGTGTTCTTTCAGTTCAGAATGTGCTGTCTGGTCCATGCTGGGCATAACTGCTGTGAATGAGTGACCTAACCTGACCCCACTTGCAGCAATCACCTCTGACCATGTCATTTGTTACCCTGAAATGCTGATCAGCCAGGGGTAAGTGAGAATATCATGACCGTACCTTACCCTCACCCCTGGACTGACATTTCCCTCCCATCTCTCCAACACTTTCCAAAAATCCTTTCCCCTCTCAAAGGTCGTTTTGTTTCATCCCATCCCCATGACTGTGGCTTGAGGGAAAGCAGTTTGGCTCCTTTTATATGTTCAAACCTCAGCCCTTCTTGGGCGGAGGAGCCTGGTGGGCTGCAGTCCGTGGGGTCGCTAAGAGTCAGACACGACTGAGCGACTTCACTTTCACTTTTCACTTTCATGCTTGGAGAAGGAAATGGCAACCCACTCCAGTGCTCTTGCCTGGAGAATCCCAGGGATGGGGGAGCCTTGTGGGCTGCCGTCTATGGGGTTGCACAGAGTCAGACACGACTGAAGTGACTTAGCGGCAGCAGCCCTTCTTGGGTAACACAGGTTCAGTAGGTCATCAAATGTCAGCTGGGGCTGGACGCCGCCTGAAAGCTGTTCCACTGTTCAGTGTTCCTGAGGGCTGCATCCTCCTGTTCATTATATCACTCAGAGTCCTGCAAAATGCTCTGCCCATGACCTCACTTACAAAACTCCTAAATTCATCATGAAAGCAACCTAAGATCCATCAAGTACAAAACTCGGGGATATCCAATTCAAAGTATTTACAGTAGATGGAGCTATATATTTCCACTGTGATCTACTCTGTATTTCATATATCATGTGAAATTATTAACATTCCAGTAGCTGTCAGTTCTTTTGATTAAATAAATTCAAAGCTGTGGGATTCACTTTGCCCTCTTTATCCTTGCTACCTAAAAACTGGTTTAAAATGTTATCCAAGAGTTTCCCTGAAAACCATACTATACTTAAAAGTAATCGGAACAAGTAATAGACATTATTAAACGCCAGAGATAAACCTCAATTCCTAAGCTATGGACTTGGGTAATCATACGTGTCAGTGAAGGTTCATCAGCTGTAACAAATGCACCGCTGGTAAAGGATGTTGATAACAACAAAGGATGTATGTAGTTGCCAGGAAGGCTGGGAAATCGTCTTTGCTAGGAGGCTAAATACCTGCAACAGATAGTAAGGTACTGCTAGTATCCTGCCACAATATGATGCTTTGAAACTTTTTATGATGGAAATTTTCAAGCATATAAAATTGTATAATAAATTTCAATGTACCCATCGTACATCTTCAACCATTATCAACATTAGCCATCCTTGCTTCATCCTGCTCACTTCCCCACAGCCTGCACTTCCCGACACCCCCCCCGCCCCCGGTTTAAAAAAAAAAATTGTGGTGAAATACAGTCTGTGCTATCTGCCAGGGATTGGCTCTAGGACGCCCATGGATACAAAAATTCACAGATGCTCAAATCCCTTGTATAAATGGGATAGTGCCATGGTCCTTTGCATCCAAGGGTTTTGCATCTGTGGATTCAACCAACCCCAGATGGAATTCAGCCTACATTTGGTTGTCTGCAGATACAGAAGGCCAACTGTGTACACACATAAAAGCTGGGTTATTTTAGTGTGACATCTTATCCATAAATACTTCACAATGCTCTCTGATGCTGACTTTTTAAAATCTAATTGTCTGCCATTTTTATACAGAACAATACTAATAGTTTGTTAATATCACCTAATTTCTAGTCCATACTGAAATTTCCCCTGTGGCTCAGTGGTAAAGAATCTACCTGAAGTGCAGGAGACAAGGGGAAGTGGGTTCTATCCCTGGGTCGGGGAAGATCTCTTGGAGGAGGAAATGGCAACCCACTCTAGTAACCTTTCCCACAAAATCCCATGGACAGTTCCTACTATAGGACCCTGTAGTCTGGCAGACTACAGTCCATGGTGTTGCGAAGAGCCAGAGATAATTGAGAAACTAAATAACAATAACAACAATATCCAAAAAATACCCACAGGCTTTTTATAGTGTTTGTTCAAATGGAGTCCAAATCCCATACACTGCATTTGGGTGTTATATCTTATCTTGTCTCCTTTATTCTGTAACATCTCTCCAATACCTGCTTTTAAAAATACCATCAATTTTTTAAAGAGACTAGGTCACTTTTCCTGAGTAGTAATATACCACAATAGATTTTTAACTTCTGTTGAAATAGGTCCTCAGGAAACATTCTTTAAAATAAACTAGAATTTTTTAGTTTAAGGGCCTGAGCATCTATCTGTATGGCCTTTGCTCACTACTGACAAGCAGAAGTGTTTCTCCAGTACCTACCTAACTGCCATTGGTTAGCTATTATCCTGTCACATTCCTCAGAGCTTGGTGAGCACCAGGGCATATTTGAAGTTGTATGCTAGTTTTCAGTTCAGTTCAGTTCAGTCACTCAGTCGTGTCCAACTCTTTGCAACCCCATGAATCGCAGCACACCAGGCCTCCCTGTCCATCACCAACTCCCTGAGTTCACTCAGACTCACGTCCATCGAGTCCGTGATGCCATCCAGCCATCTCATCCTCAGTCGTCCCCTTCTCCTCCTACCCCCAATCCCTCCCAGCATCAGAGTCTTTTCCAATGAGTCAGCTCTTCACATGAGGTGGCCAAAGTACTGGAGTTTCAGCTTCAGCATCATTCCTTCCAAAGAAATCCCAGGGTTGATCTTCTTCAGAATGGATTGGTTGGATCTCCTTGCAGTCCAAGGGACTCTCAAGAGTCTTCTCCAATGCCACAGTTCAAAAGCATCAATTCTTTGGCGCTCAGCCTTCTTCACAGTCCAACTCTCACATCCATACATGACCACAGGAAAAACCATAGCCTTGACTAGACAGACCTTAGTCTGCAAATAATGTCTCTGCTTTTGAATATACTATCTAGGTTGGTCATAACTTTTCTTCCAAAGAGTAAGCATGAAATAGTACCTTTATTTACATTCTGTTCATTTACTGTGCTTAAAGTAGTATTAAATACTTGTAACTTACATTTCTTTGGTTGCCATTTCCACCTGGGTATTTATATACAATTCTTGCTTTCTCTTATGTGGCTTGATGTTTAGATTGTCTAAGCCTTTAATGTTGAACCCCTCTAACCTCTCTAGGTAATTCTGTAATAACTCCCTGTTATAATCATGGCTGCCGCTCATCTTTTTGTAATTAAACTTTTTAAAAAATTAGTAGACTTTATTTTTGTAGTGCAGGTCTTGGGTTAAGGAAATACTGAGGGACAAGTACAAAGAGTTCTCATATATCCTACTTTCTTCCACAGTTTCCCCTGTTCTTGACATCTTGCTTTCATTTGTTACAGTCCAGGAGCCATAGTTTACAGTAGGTTCACTCTTTGTGTTGTATAATTCAATGGGTCTTCATAAATGTTTATTGTCAGATATTCACCATTACAGTATTGTGCAGAATAATTTCACTGCCCTAAAATCCCATATTCCCTCTATTCGTCCCTCCCACCCTTCCTGGTGAACCCTGGAAACCACTGATACTTTTACTGTCTCCGTAGTTTTGCCTTTTTCAGAATGTCGAATAGTAGTTGGAATCCTACGGTATGTGGCCTATTTACTCCGGCTTCTTTCACTCAACAGTATGCATTTAAGAATCCTCCCTATGTTTTCACAACTTGATAGCTCATTTCTTCCCTATTTGGTCATGCCTCTTGTTTTGTGGGGTCTTGGAATCTTAGTTCCTCAACTGGTGATTGAACTCAGGGTCTCAGCAGTCAAAGTGAAGAGTCCTAACTACTGGGCTACCAGGGAACTCCCACCTATGTCTATATATTGCTGAATAGGGTTTCCTTGGCTAGATGTGCCACAGTTCCTTCATCCATTCACCTCTTGAAGGACATCTTGGTTGCTTCCAAGTTTTGGCAATTGTGAATAAGGCTGCTATAAGGATTCATGAACAGGTGCTTTTTTTTTTTTTGGGTGAACATGAGTTTTCAGCTCACTTGGGCAAGTACCAAGAAGCATGATTTGGGGATCTTATGGTAAGACTATGTTTAATTTTGTAAGAGACTGCCACACTGTCTTTCAAAGTAGCTGCCCTATTTTGCATTCCCACCAGGACAAATGAGCATTCCTGTTGCTCCACATCCTTGCCAGCGTTTTGCAATGTCAGTGTTTTGGATCTCAACCACTCTAAAAGGTATATATGGTATCTCATGTTGTTCTAATTTGGAATTCACTATGACACATGATGTTGAGCATCTTTTCATGTGCTTATTTGCCATCTATACATCTTCATCTGTGGTGTCCATTCTGACCTCTTTTTGTGTTTCAGTTTTTTCTTACTAAATATGAAGAGTTCTTTGTATATTTTGCATACAAACCCTTTATCAGATATGTTTTTCAAACACTTTCCCCCTAGTCTATGGCTTGTCTTTTCATTCTCTTAATGTCTTTTACAGTTAAACTTTTGAGATAATTGGAGGTTCACATGCAGTTGTAAGATGTCATACAGAGAGGTCCTCTGTACCCTTAACTCAGTTTCTCCCAATGGTAACATCCTGCACATCTGTGGTGCAGGATCACAACCAGGATATTAGCATTGACATGTTAAGATACAGAAAATTTCAGTCACTGCAAGGATCCCTTATGTTACCGATCCATCATCTTTTGAATGGTCTTTCTACACCTAGGGAAATTCCTGCCTTTAGAGTGCTGCCCCCCACTACAAGAATGAGAACTCAGCTTGAAGTTTGTACATGGGCACATCCATGTAAAATTGATTTGGAAGTGAGCAAAGTGAGAACACAGGCTCTTGTGTTTCTGGCTTGGTGGTGATGGGGATATCTGGCTTTGAGAGAGGCAGCCATCACGGGGGCTTGCAAAGCTGAGCTCCTGGTATTGAACAGGCAGTGAGGGGGATGAGGAGAGGGGAGCGAAAGGAGAGGAGAGAAGAGGGACAAGGTGGGTCCTGTGCCTTTCCCCAGGACTTGGTGGGACAGGACCCTTGCAGGATTTTCTCATCGGATTTGGGTATCGTTTGCCAAGCTTTAGCCTCCCAAATCTGGTTCTTTGAACAATTCTATGAACAAGTTCATGTCCTTTTATTTACTTATTTAGTTTACTTTGGAATAGTTTATAGCTAATTATACAAATGGAATAAACAAAAACACTGTTTCTGCCCCCTCCCCAGCATTATTAACTACTCTGTCCCTATCATCTTAATTAACTTATTTCTCCTTAATCATCCAGAATAAATCTCTCTTGCTTGGAACTAAGACTCTTGGCTGATCAATTTAAGACTCAGGTTTCACTGGACTCCAAGAGATAGGTGAACTTTTGAGCACTTGTATTTGCAGGAGTTTTGCTACAAAAAGGTCTGTGGAAACCAAAATAATGCAGGTGTCCATCTGAGACTGGGTACCAGATTATCTATATTAATGTTAGTGAGGTTAACCCATGAGACAGGCAGCAGAGGAAAATAGCCAGGATACAAAAGATGCTGAATTTAGAATAAGCTTCAGCAAGAAAGTCTCTCAGCCCCAGCCCTTCCTCTGAGACAGCCATTAAGATGTATGCTGAGCTCTAGTGGGAAGTTAGATTTTAGGGACAGAGACATCATGACTAAAATTTAGACTTTGTCATCAGTTTCCAGCGTGCCACCTTGGATGAGGTACTGGATATTTCTCAGCCTCCATTTGTTTCTTTGTCTATAAAATGGAAATGATAAGAAGTTACCTCCCAGGTTATTACTGTGAAGGTTGAAGGAGGAAATGAACATAAAGGCTCTGACAAACTTTTTGGTTTATAATAGATATTTAGGGACTTTCTTGGAGAAGGCAATGGCACCCGACTCCAGTACTCTTGCCTGGAAAATCCCATGGACGGAGGAGCCTGGTAGGCTACAGTCCATGGGGTCGCTAGGAGTCAGACAGGACTGAGTGACTTCACTTTCACTTTTCACTTTCATGCATTGGAGAAGTAAATGGCAACCCACTCCAGTGTTCCTGCCTGGAGAGTCCCAGGGACTGGGGTGCCTGGTGGGCTGCCGTCTCTGGGGCCGCACAGAGTCGGACACGGCTGAAGCGACTTAGCAGCAGCGGCACCAGGGACTTTCTTGGTGAGCCAGTGGTTCAGACTCTGCCTTCCAATGCAGGGGACGTGGGTTCAATCCCTCCTTGGGGAACTAGGGTCCCACAATACTGTGGGATGAGGTCAAAAACCTTTTTTTTTAATTGAGCGGAAGACCAAAAATTCTAAAGAAAAATCAGACATGAACAGACAAAAGTTGTTTTGTTTTGTTTTCCTGAAAGATATAAGGAAATGGCAACCCACTCCAGTACTCTTGCCTTGAAAATCCCATGGACGGAGGAGCTTGGTGCAGGCTACTATCCATTGGGTCGCAAAGAGTCGGGCATGACTGAGCGACTTCACTAGATACTTAACTAATGGTCATTTTTATCAGCTGTTCCATTGGGAAAATAACAAGCTAAATCCACTTCCCAAGATGGAGAAGAGGAGGCTGGAGCAGACAGGACTGCCTGCCTCCCAGGATTCGTTCTTCCCTTTTTAAGAACAGATTTTTCTTTCTCATGGGGCTGCAAAATTCCTAGCTACAGAACTACATTTCCCAACCTCCCTTGCAGCACAGGGCTTCCTGTTTCTCAGTGTTGGTCAATGGTTCTTACGTGGACGTCTATGGGACCTATTTTATACTCTCTGTGTAGTTTCCTTCTGCCTTCCTAGCACAGGAATGTGAGGCTGGGGCTGCAGAGGCCATCTCATCACCAGAAGAGACCATGCTAAGACGACAGAACAGAAGACAGGAGCAATCTGAGCCTTTGGCTGCATCATGGAGCCACTACACCTTGGGACCACCTGTTTCAATGTCCGGTGTGAAAAACGGACCCTGTGTGGTGAAAGCATCGACGTCGGAGTTCTGTAACATGCAGCTGAATGTAATCCTAACTGATGTGAAGAACACACCTATCGGGCCGTGGACTCAATGAATTAGCTCCTAGAAGCGACTTAGCAGCAGCAGCAGCAGCAGCAGTCATCTTGAAGAAGAGCTTCCCTGTAACTCAAATGGTAAAGAATCTCCCTGTGATGCAGGAGACCCAGGTTCAATCCCCTGGAATGGCAACCCACTTCAGTATCCTTGCCTGGAGAATTCCATGGACAGAGGAACCCGGCAGGGTATAGTCCATGGGGTCACAAAGAGTCGGGCATGACCGAGCAACTAACACTACTGCTGCTAATGACCTTGAAACATGAGTTACAGAATGTGCTAGGGGAGGGCAGCCTAGATTTTCGTCCTGCTTATCACATAGACGGTAAAAGTGAAAGACACCATTTTTTGAAGATTTAGAAAAACTAAATGCTTTCCCATAGCATCTATGCAATGGCCTGTCTCTGGTTCCAGGCTTCACTGGCCCCTGGGGTGCAAAGCCAGCTACCGCTTCACCTGCTGTACACAGGACATTTTGGAATTTGACCCCCTTCCCAACTGGTGTCCAGGGAATCCCTGAGTGTTTAAGGGGAGGGGAGAAACCTGATTTGGTTGTGTCTGGAGCTTTGATGATGCTGGAGGATGCAGGCTTACTGAAGCCAGGCATTCACCTGGGTCCCAAGGGTGACAGTTGGGACAAAATCTCCCACATCTCTGATAACCACAGGCCCTAGACAGTGCCTTGCCCTGGCAGGCATAATTCTTCTAGTGGTGGACAAGCCTGCTTGCCAGACCTGAATTCAGTGGAGGCTCAGAACCAAACCCAGTAAGGCTTGTTGGGATGAAACTGCCATGAGTCTTTCATCATCCATTTCCAGCAGTGGATGGGCAGCTCTGGGAAGCCCTGGTGGGGCTGGGCTGGTTCTGATGGCCACTTCAAGTGTGTCATCCAGCGGAGCTGCCTCTCCTCCCGCCTCCTCACCAACTCAGATGATCTTTCTCAGTCCAGCTGTATCAGTCAAATAAGAAATACCACATGCCTTTATGAAACTTGGCAAGATACCCTCAAAACAAAATTTAGACCACATATCTGCAAGGACCTTATACTCCTTGCAAAGAAATGGAAAATTATTAGAAAACAAATCAGTCAGCTGTGACCCAGAAGTTTAGATAAGCAGTGCCTATTAATGAAAAATTACTGTGGTTGCCTTAAGACAAAGATGATCATTTCCTTTTAGAAGGCTGGAGGTGCAACTGGGTGCAGGCAATGCCACTCAGGGATTCACCCCTGGCTTCCTGTCCGTCCCTGAGCCTCAAAGAAGTAAATTCATCTTTGAGGGATGTTACAGGACAATTTTATGTCTATTACATTTGATAATAAAAAATTAAGGGAAATCCCTGGTAGTCCAGAGGTTAAGACTCTGGGCTTTCACTGCCAAGAGCCCAGGTTCAATCCCTGGTGGGCAACTAAGACCCCAAAAGCCACATGGCGGGCAAAAAAATAAATCATGGCTTGTATTATTCATGTCATTTTTCATATCATTTCTGAGGTACTTAATGTGCAATGTATTTTACAAAACTTGGTCTATGAGAAACGAGAAATAAATACTTTTTAAAAAGTCCTTCATCTAGATAGCTTGGGAAAGCCTAGTGTTTCTCCCCAAAGATTCTGATTTAGGGAACTCTGCTCAGATGGGCAGGGCTCCTGTCCACACTCCTATCCAATCTCCATCTGCAAGTGCACATTCCTGCAAGGGGTGTCGTCTGGGACCCTGCCAGAGTCTCCAGAGACTGAGCTGATACTTCGTAGTGAGTAATTTCCCATAAAATGGCACCTATGTGTTCAAACCAGTCAATCCTAAAGGAAGTCAACCCTGAATGTTCATTGGAAGGACTGATGCTGAAGCTCCAATACCTTGGCCACCTGATGCAAAGAGCCAACTCATTGGAAAAGACCCTGATGCTGGGAAAGAATAAAGGCAGGAGGAGAAGGGGACAACAGAGGATGAGATGGTTAGATAGCATCACCCACTCAATGGACATGAGTCTGAGCAAACTCTGGGAGATGGTGAAGGACAGAGGAGCCTGGTGTGCACAGTGCACAGCATTGCAGAGTCAGACACAACTTAGTGACCACACAGCAACGTGATCTTTTGGTGACACTTGGCCCAGTCTTGGTTGCCAGGTTGGGTCGGATAGGGGCAGTTTCTTCATTGAACAGTCTTGTATGGAAGGCCTACCCCCTACCCCCGAATAGACAATCAATTGACAGGAATGAGATTAAATACTACACTCACTTTAGGGGTGTGTGTGTGTGTGTGTGTGTGTATGTGTGGTTACTACAGATGGGCCGCTATAACCCAGTAGGACTGACCTAACACAAGAATTCTGTCGGCAGAGGTGCAGCTCTCATGGTACTTAATTCTGCCCCTTCATGCCAAATCTCGGTGGTTGGGGCATTGCTGCCCAGGGCCAGAGAGAGCTGTAGTATAGCAAATGCTGCTCCATCTAGAACATTCGAGGCTGTCAGAACATCGCGAGGATTACGGCAGTGGCACCAAAGAGTCTGCTGATGATAAATATTGGATAGGAGTGAGCCGAGTTCTAAAAGAAATAAATAATTGAACCTTTAGGATTCTGTTGTTTAAAAGGGAAAGGAAGGAGGATGCTCTCCTGATAAAACCGTGAACATTTATTTAGGGTTATTTCTTGGGTATTTTCACAGACAGGAGGTCATCTCAGGCCTCACATTGGGGCTGTTGTTATTTCTATTTCACATTTGAAGGAACTGAGGCCTGGGAGAGTTGAGACTTGCTTAGGGTCCCTGGGAGAGGTGACCCCTGATTCAGAGTGCCCAGGGAAGCTCCTCTATTATTTTTCTCCCCACGGCAGGACGTGTGTCTCAGATAGGAATGGATGATTGCTCTCTCCTCCTGGGCCTCTGTGAGCTCTGTCTGGAGCAGCCGTGGACCCTGTGCCCCAGTCCACGTTCTCTTGAGAGGGTCACTTTTAGGGCCAGAGAAGGCAGGCTGATATGATGGGGAAAGGCTGGTGGCCCCAGGTTCTTATTCTAACTCTGCTGGGCCCCAGGTTCTTATTCTAACTCTGCTGGGCAGCACGTGAAGAAACTCATTTTCCCTACCTTCACTTTTTCCTATCTCTTCTCATGGGCGGGACGTGGCCACCTCCCCATGAGATGTTTTGAGAGTTTTATAATCATTCAGTGAGGCCCTAGTCCAGCACCTGGGCGAGCGCTCAAGAAATGGTAGCTGGACTCCATAAGCATTGCTCGCCTCTCCAGCTCCTCCATGAGCCGTTTCTGAGGATGGATTTGATCTCATCCCTGTCTTTATCAGTGATGCTGAGCCCCCATGAAACCCAGTAGGCCCTCTGTACAAGACTGTTTAATGAAGAAACTGCCCACATCTGGCCCAATCTGACCACCAGAACTGGGCCAAGTGTCACCGACGCTGCTAACTGCCCGTTCCGACTTACAGTCTCTTCCTGTGGGCAATTAACTGAGCAGAGCATTCAGCCCAAGGACCCGCTTCCTGCCTCCCTGGCACCTGCGTTGAGTGACTCAGCACGAACAATGGGATGAAAGCTGATGTGCCGTGTGGTTCTTCTGGGAAGTCTTATAGGAGGGGGCAGCCCAGTTCTCCTCTCCTTCCATTCTGCCGCAGAGGACACGGATGCGTGCTCTGGATGGACAGACGCCATCATGGACCATGCAGACAAGTTCAGTGTTCTGGGTACCACGCAGCTAAGAGAATACTTGGGGCAGCAAGAGCGGCTGAAGCTGGCCAACCAACCCAGTTCGATGGCCTCTCTCTCAACAGAGACAAGACTAAAAGAAACCCTCCATCATATTTAAGCCATTGTTTTTGTGGGTTTTCTGTCAGAGGCAGCTGAAACCCAAGCCGAATGTTAAGGCAATCCTGGAAAGAAAAATATCACCCCTGTCTTTCTTTGAGTGAGCGCTTAGCAGTATCACCACCTTGTCCAAGTGAAAACTCAAGCCCCCCAGGTTCAAACGTGATTGTGCACAGCTGGTTTCAGGCTTTGGTGGTCCAAGTGCGTGGTCTCCCTTGCTATCCTGTTACCCTCCCGCCCCCTTTTAATGTGGTTCAGATGGTTTGATGTGTTTCCACCCTGTTCCTCCATTCAAGCAGGAGCAGCCTCCGCACACGTCAAGGAAGGCTTCATCTGTGTTGAAAACATTAAATACATGAAGAAACAGGGGGAGAGGAGGGAAGGGAAGGGAAGGACAGAGGGACCAGCTTGAGGAGCGGCCTCCTGATGCACCGGGGACCTGGGCTCCCAAAACCCATCAGAGATTCCCAAGCCTCCAACGTGACGCAGCAGCAGAGCAGCTAAGGGCTATCGGGGCTGGGCCAATCCAGGGTTGGCACACTTGGGTAAGGAGAGGGCAAGGAGAAATGCACCCAGCACCTCAGCTTAGTGTGCTCATTCACACCCAAACCTCCTCCCCACCCATGGCTCCCCCATCTCAGCCCAGAGTGCCTCTACTCTTCCCACTGCTCGGATCAAAACTTAGAGCCTTTCTTTTTTACCAAAAAGAAAAAATATATAAATTATTTGGCTGTACAGGGTCTTAGCTGTGGCATATGGGATCTAGTTCCCCAACCAGGGATGGAACCCGGGGCCCCTGCCTTGGGAGTCTTAGCCACTGAACCACGAGGGAAGTCCGCTTAGAGCTTTCCTAGATCCTCTCCTTCTCTCACACCCTACGCCCAATCCATAAGCAGACCCAGAGAGTCTGCTCTGATAACACAAAGCTCATCACCGCTCATCACTCCCAGGGGCCCCATCTTGGTCTGCACCATCGTCCTCTTTCCTGCATTGTTGCAATGGCCTCCTAGCTGGCCTCCGGGTTCTGCCCTTGTTCCCAAGTCTATTCCCATCATGGCGGCCAGGGTGAGCCTGGCTCAACATGTGCTCAAAATCCTCCAGAAGTCCAGGTCACTCAGGGTGAAGGCTAAAGTCCTTAAAACACCCAGCACGGCCTTACCCGCCCTGCCCCAGTGAAGTTCTCTCCTGCTTCTCTCCCGCCTCCATCATCTGTGCTTTAGCCACGCCAGGCTCTTGGGTGTCCCATAAAAACACCAGCCATGACCCACCACAGTGCCTTTGCACCTGCTTTTCCCTTCGCTTGAAGAGCTCTTTCCCAGTTATTCAAGCAAGCTGTCCTTGCAAGCTGTCCTTCTGCAAGTCTTTGGTCTAATGTCTCCCTCTCAGTGAGGCCTCCCTGACTATTAACATTGTATCACCTCCCCATCTGCTTCCAGACTGATGCTCCTGACCTGATCTTTCTTGCATCACGTCTTGATAGGTATCTGACATGCTATATACTTTATCTATTTTGTTTATGTCTGTCTCCCCTGCTAGAATGTAAGCTCTGTGAGTACGACGACTTTGGTTTCATTTATTACTCTCTTCTGAGCGACCACAATAGCACCTGATGCTAGGCAGGTGTGTGATAGATACCTGCTGTTTCACCTCTGATTTGCTCCTTCCTTCCTTCACTCTTGCTGTCCTGGGATCGCACCACTCCCCAGGGATACATAAGCACATGAGGTTTAACTTGGGCTCTGTTTTCTGAGGGACCTGGGCTATTACTACAGTAACTTGTTACAGATCACACAGTTGGTAAGAGACAGACCCAGGATTCAAACCTAGGCAACCAGCCTGACTCCAGAATCACGGGGCCACTACCAATCCCACAGGAAGCGCCATGACCACACCTGCAAGGGCGCAAGGCAAGTTAATGGTTTTTAAAAAGACAGATTTCTTACAATCTCTACGCTTCTATAGTCAGTTAGCTTCACTTTTACCCTGGCAACAGTTCTCTTTGTCGGGATGAAGGAAAGACAGTGTAATTTCTGGTTGGGAAAGGCACGGATACACATGGAAATGAGAATGATCAATGAGCTGGTTGATTCATGAGATTTATACTCAAAATTTTTCTTAAGAATACATGTAATTTTACAAGACCATTCATCATAGCACCAAGCCTAATACTCCTTAATAGAAAACAGTCAAATAACAAATACTCCAGTTAATTTCCCACAGGTATAAATTATGCAAATAATCATTTATATCTTCATTTACAATAATTAATAAATAAGAGTGCATGTTCATACAATTTTTTTACAAAGATACCTTTTTTTTTTACAAAGCTACAGCTACGTATATATACTAAATAGACAAAATAGTTCTTGTACTACAAAATAACATTTCACTTTTTTCCAATAGTTCTCTTAGTCCTCTCAGTAAAAATATTCAGACATCATCAATTAAGTCCTGCCATATTAAAAGAAACGGTAGCAGTGAATCTTTTAAACATACTACAGACCTTGGAAAAATAAACCTATCATCACTCAATACTATACACTTTCAACAACTCCCGTGTCAGGCTTACTAATCGGTCCCGACCATGTACCTGCTCCATGGCAGGGACCAAACCAACCATCCTTCTGTATTTCCTCTTTGTCTTTGGCTGATGTTACCAGCATCAAGGTAAGTGACGCCGGCAGCTAACCTAGGGTGCAATTCAAGGGCAAAGGGTCTCTGTTTCATGGTACCCATTCCCCAAGTGCCGCACCCACCCCAGGGACAGTCTACAGACGTGCCAGCCTTTGGCTTCAAGGGTCCAATGCTAGAACGCAAGCAGCTTCTGATTCAAGTGGAATTTCTGTGCCTGGACAGAGGAGCCTGGTGGGCCACCGTCCATGGGGTTGCAGAGAGTCGGACACAACCCAGTGGCTGACACTCTGCGTGTCGATGCTCAGAGGGGCTGGGGGTGCGGGGAGGGAGAGGAGAATAGAAAGGTCCAGGTGTTTACATCTGTGTATTCCTGCAGCTGAACCTGTGAATTTCCACGAATCTGAGAAAACTGCTGCGTCAGATGCTGATTTAATTTAAGGAGACCAGTTAACTCTGGGAGCCCAGGAAGTAGATCTCGCACGTTCTACAAGCTTCCACCCCCACACCTTCCACAGACTGCCTTTTATTCCACCAAACCCTTTCCAAAGGCACCTTTCTAAATACTAAAGCTGGAAGCTGTGCTCTAAGCTTTGGAATTCACTTACAAATGCAGAGGCACATTTATTCTAAGCAAATAGGCCACTCACTGAGATGTTTAAAACAAAACAAAACGAACTTGCTAACCTTTGGATTTTTAAATCTAGGATGAACTTCTAAAAGAGGTCTTCCAACTTCCAACGCAGAAAGGTAACTGAATTATTCAAGGTGTCACAGCAGGTGGGCCCAAGCTAGGACACTCGTTCCTTACAGCCAGCCAGTGCTGTCCTCCTCTGGAACACTGCCAACTCTCTAGGTTACAGACACTCTTAAGCGTTTCCTTTTAAAAAGTGTTTCAGTCCTTAGGAATACAGGCATGTTGTGGCTATCCTCACAGCAAAGTCTACTGACTTCTGGTGGGGCCAAGAGAAGTGGGAACTATTGCAAATGGGGGAAGAAAAAAACAAAAACCTATCAAAAGACACTTCTCTATTTGTTTTTGCAACAATGCAAAACCCACAACTTTTTAAAGGCAGAACAAAGGGAAAAAATGGTGATTCCTATCTCACACACCAACCAGTTGTCTTCCTCGCAGAATTCAGGTTCTCATCCTTATTTTAATTGTGTTCTTCCCAGGACAATGAAATTTGCTTTTCAAAGGAGGGGCCTCTCTTCCATTCGGAAAAGCCTGTTAGAAGAACTGAGTGAAGAGCTGGGGGCAGTTAATTAAAGTCACTCACTCTTGAATGTTAGACACTGAGTTTATGCTGCTGAAGGCCTTTAAAAAGCAATCATTTTGGTTACAAATTTGCAACCTTAGGCTAAAACTTGAATTTGGGGTGTCCTCAGTTATATTTTTAACTTATTTTTTTAATTGAAGTATAATTGATGTACAATATTGCTCAGTCAGTTTTACAAACTGAGGATGAAGGAAATATTTAAGCAGTGTTGATGTGGAAAGTGAAAGTGTTAGTCACTCAGCTGTGTCTAACTCTTGGCAACCCCATGGACTGTAGCCCACCAGGCTCCTCTGTCCATGGGACTCTCCAGGCAAGAATACTGGAGTGGGTTGCCATGCCTTCCTCCAGGGGATCTTCCTGACCCAGGGATAGAACCTGGGTCTCCCACATTGCAGGTGGATTCTTTACCACTGAGCCACCAGGGAAGGGGCAAACGGTGTAGAAACCTAGAAAGGGGAAGAATGCGAGGTGGGGGGTTGCAAGTGACGGATAAAGTTCACCACCTGCCCAGCTCTGAGGTCCTCACCCACTCTTGCCAACTAGACTGAAGTCAGTAAGAATCAGAATCACCTTGGGGCAAAAGCTTATTTCGTAAGCAGTGAAGTCTAGGGTGGAAATCAACGTTTGGAAGGAAGTCCTATATTTGTGGTTCTGCCACCTGCCAGCTCTATGATCTTGTTATTTTTCCTTCTTGTGTTTTAGCTTCCTCTAAAACTAAAAGCACCACCTCCTGTGGTGAAAGAACCACCTCCTGTGATTGTTAAGGGTCCAGTGAGTTCATGGGTAGACTTCCTCTTATAAAGGTATGAGTTAGGTTTGAGACAGAGCAGCTGGCAAGAGGGAGGTGGGCTGGAAAGAAGCTGGGAAAAGCTATGGTAACTGAATATAATGAAAGGAGGTCTAGTCTAAAGCTTGGCAAGGAGGGACAGGCAGACAAGGAGCTGCTGAGCAGCATACAATGTTGTAACAAGCTCACAAGGAAGCTACTAGTATTTTTGGCCGCACGTGGAACTTTCCCAACCAAGACTCAAACCTGTGTCCCCTGCAGTGGAAGCATGGAGTCTTAACCAGTAGACCACTGGGCAAGTCCACAAGGAAACTATCATTCACTCAACAAACATGTACTGAGTATCTACTCTGCACAGAAGATGGTCAGAGAGGTTATTTGCCCAAGGTCATCCAGGTATCTAGAGACGGAACTGGAACCTAAATCTGGCTGATTCCCAAACCTGCCCTCCTCCCCAGTCCATAAAACCTCCTGGAGAAGGGAGTAACTATACAGTGAGCGGGCAGGCGGCTTCAGTTAGAGAGATTTCTGCCAGAGGAAAGCTGGCCTTGACATCTAAGTGCCAGGGACTTTAAAGTTACCAGTGGGATCAGGGCCAGACTCTTGTGTATTTAACACCATGTGGTCAAACAGCATACAACACTGGCTGTCTTCTTCCCACAGAGGAGGATGCTTTTTGGCTTGTTGGTGTCATACCCCTGGGCTAGAGGTGACTGCTTGTCAGATGGGTTTTCATCAAGGTTCTCAGAGCAAATTACAAACACCTAAGTTGATCTTCCCTGTGCAGGAGGACTTGGCAATTCCAGAAAAATCAGAGGGTTCTGGAACTCTGACGATCTCTGCTGACCCTTGGGAAGTAGGGGCTCAGAGTCTCCAGGCCTTTGCCCCTTCCCAAGCTGGCAGAACCCACGAGAGTGGAGGACGGTGAAGCCCTGCGGGTCACTATGGAGCTGTCATACACCAGAGAACCGAGGGCCAGGGCTCGGAGGGCCAGGGCTCACCTGGAGCCTGAGGCCACAGCATCTGCATGCTTGCCACGGAAATGGAAAATTCTGGATGCAAAACACACTGAGTCCTGGCTCTGCCTGCCTCAGGTTCACTTCCCTTCGCTGACTGTTTTTCCTCAACGAGATGCCCAACAAGAGACAGTGCAAAAAAACATCCATGGGATTTCGTGTCCAGCGAAGAAGCCATATCTCATTTCTTGGCTCCTTGATGCTGGCTAACCGTTCAGGCAAACTCTGCAGCCATTTCCAGCAAATGAGCATGTTATCACTAATGCTGGCTCTCAGCCTTCAGCTGCTCAGCCCAGGGCCTGGCCCTCGTCCTGAGCACAGCCCCGCTCAACAGCTGGACGAACTGGACAAAGCCAGCCGTTCAGTGGGGGCTCCAGACGGCAGCTGTGGCCCCAGGCACTGAATCTGCCCCCAAAGGTGGTTTCAGCAGAGATGATGCAATGTTGAGGTGAGAGAAATATCACCTCTGGAGCCGAAGGGCATCATGGGCTCTTGTTTCCTGGCCAGAGCATCACCAAGAAGGTTCTGAAGAGCCATGCTGGCTTGAAACTTCCACACAGCCCACCTCGGGGACTTCAGGACGTCAATGGAGATGGCTGGGGAGGTCTCCAAGGGGGAAGGAGAGGGGGTCACAGCTGCAAGCTGCAGTGGCATGCTGGAGAGTTAAGAAAAGCCAAGGTCGCATGAAAGAGACTGCGGCACAGGACTGCCCTTCTGACACGGCCATGCAGGCAGAAGAGTTCTTAACAAGGAAGCCATCAGGAATCCTGGTATTCAGGGAGATACAGTCTTTCCTTGTTTCCTCGGGCTTGTGTCTGAGATCAGCTCCTGGATGTTCTGAGTCCTCGACGGGAAAGGAGGTGCAAGTGAGCTTCAGGGACCGGAGGCTGGAGGTTTGCAGAAAACTCACTTGGGTGTCAAGATGTCCCTCCTGAGGGCACTGAGCAACACTGGGACTAGTCATTTGTCCTTCCTGATCCTCGCCTTTCTCATTTCTTAAATGAGGCACTGTGATCCCCACGTGATCCCTAAGGCTAGCGAACAATCTACAGTCTATGGAGATCGACTATACAGGGAGG
Source organism: Nanger dama (assembly GCA_917880005.1). Lineage (NCBI taxonomy): Eukaryota > Metazoa > Chordata > Mammalia > Artiodactyla > Bovidae > Nanger > Nanger dama. The sequence continues at coordinate 10,132,164 of CAKJTW010000063.1, read as the reverse complement.
CAGCCTCCAAATCTTTTGCCTTCTGTGATTTCGACCCTCACACAAAGCAGGTTAGCACTGCACAGGGATGAGAGGAGAGTTGGGGGAGGATTCTGCTGAATCCCAGAAAGGGAGAAGCAGCCTGTGTCCGGAGTGGTTGTCTAAGGGGCAGAGAAGAGGGTACTCTGTTCTCAGTCCTGGTGGGAACCCATCTCCCCACAGAGTCCCGGCTTGACCAGGAAAAACTGCTCACCCAGTTCCAAACAGCCACCCAACAGAGGGAGCAGCCGTATTGTTCACTGGCCGACACCAGTGTGGGCTACTGGTTTCCCAATGAAGCAAGGCAAGGAAAACCTAAAAGCGCATGACTCCATGGAGCTTGGGGGCAGCGGGAGCTCTAAGATGGTTGTGTGGGGGCAGGAGGTGAAGAGGCAGGAAGGAGAACCCTTCTCTGCCCTGTGACACTGAGGGAAGCACTGTGTTCCCTTCCCACCCCCGCTCCCACCCCCCCACCCCCCCACCCCCCGCCCAACTTGGCCCAGTGCGAACTGAAGGCGCTCGAAGACCACTGGCTCAGCAGGACTCAGGGCAAGTTCACAAGCGTGTCCACACAGCAGAGAGCTTGCCTAACCAGCAGGGAGAGCACACGCAGGGGACTGCATAGAGAGGGCCCATGTGTTCCAGATGGTGACCTGAGCGCATGGGCTCATGTCTTCCCTGGCCAGAGTCCACAGAAACAAGAGCAAAGGAACGGAAGTGATGGCATCATGAAAACAGAGCGATGGAGAGGAGGTGACAGCAGGTGAGAGATGCCAACCCATTTATGGTAGGGGCAGAGTGGAGGCAGACGGGTAGGGCCAGGGAATGCCAGTGCCTCGTATGTGCAGAGGAGAGGTGTGGTACTGAGCTGCAGCCACTCCTCGGGGGAAGCAGAGGAGTTCCAACCCAGGGACACCAGGCACAGTGCGGCGGGACTGACTCACTGTGTCTACTTACTGATGGTGATGAGACACCTGCTCAGAGGTCACCATACGGGCACTCAGGTGTGCGCCGGCATCTCTGGGTACGGCCCTCCAGTCTGTGCACTGCACAAAGGGGCAAGGCTAAGGGGCAACTGGGAGTTAACCCTAGCCCTTGCTCTGTTCCTCAAGCCTTTCCCTGGAGAAAGAGATAAATGATGCACCTGCCAGCTTGGCCTCGTGCCCATGGCGGGCTTCTGCCCCAGAGGGGCACCTATCTTGAAGTCACTCACTCTGAGGGAATGCCCTTTTGAAACTTCATGAGGGCTCTGCACAGGCTAGTAGCATCCCTGTGTATGCTCAGAGAGAAGTGGAGATATCTCTAAAGAAACACCATGAGAAATGACCTGCAACTATTGATATGTGTGGTCCTCCCCTGCAGAGTTCAGGTGCCCACCTGGGGACCCTACAGGAAAATTCATGAGTTGACACAGAGTTTCCGATCCATTTTTTGAAATATCACTCTTACACAAGAGCAGATCCGCAGGATCACTAGATATCTCAAGAAAACGTAACACGAAAGGCAGAGGCTGAGACTAACCAAAAGAAAGTGAACTTAGAGGAAATAAAAGCAAAACAGCAGAAAAGAAGTTCCTCAAAACCCCACTATCATGAACATCCAGAGAGATAAGTTCTGCAGCCACGAAACAAGAACAGGACACTATAAAACAGAAACAAGAGAACTGCCACAAAATGTTTTGGAAATTAAAAACCATTCACCAGGAACACTGAGAAGATAAAATTAACTGTCTTTGCAAGCAGATAAAAAATTAAGAGATGAGAAATAGAAAAAACAGCATTAGAGGGTTAGCCTGGGAGGTCCAACATTGGAACAACAGGTGGTACGGAAAGAAAAAATGTGAACAATTACAAGAAAAGAAATTTCCCATGAGAGCCCAGAACGAGGTATGCCATCAAGGGCACACTGTCACTGGGACTGTTCAGAACACTAAGAAAGAAGGGATCTGAAGTGTTTCCTGGGAAGGTGGAGAAACCCAGGTCATAGCTGAAGGCCTGGGAATCAGAATGACATTAAGAATCTCAACAACCATGTTGGAAGTGGGAGTGGTGAGAGAGTATTATTTTCCACCCATAATTCTATATCCAGCTACCCCTGGGTAAGGGCAGAATAAGGACGTTTTAAGTTATGCAAAATCTCAAAATATTTACTTCCCATGTTCTTTTCTCAGGAAGTTACTAAGGAAGGTGGCACACCAAAATCAGCATCTTCACCAAGGAGAAAAAAATTTGACGAGAAAAGACAAGCAACTCTAGCACACCACTTGGTTCAGAAGTAAACAGACCTCAGAGGCTCACAATGAAGAGAGATGTACCAAACACCACAATCTAACTATTCTGGAAAAACAGAAGTGGGGTTAGGCTAAGAGCAAGATCCTTCTCTACCATGGTAGCAAGCCAGTAGATATCTTGCTATTCTAAATTCTAAACATAAAAAGAAATACAAGCATGTTATATAGAAATGCAAAGGTAAAAATATTAGAAGAAATAGGAAGAGTTGAAAGGGTTACTTGCAGGAAGCAAGACACAGGAGATTGCTAGTTTCCATTAAAAGCCTTCTTGTATTTGTTTCTTTTTAAACTATGAATATGTATTACTTGGATAAGAATTAAAAATAAATTCTTAAAAAAAAACACAACACCACCATGGGGTGGTTTGTCCTGCCGGCTTCTTACCTCCTATAACTGACTTCATTCACATAAGCCTATCCTCAATTGAGAATCTTTCTTTCTTAAAAAAAAAAAAATCAGTTTGCTGCCAACTTGAACCAAATGACTTTCAGGCATCTTGCCAGTAGATGGTTTTAAACAATATTACACTTTGTAATGGGTGAGAGAGAAAACCTGTAGACTTTTTTTGAACAAGGTCTAGATCCGCAAAATGAAATGATTAACGTTTGGGTCCAGCTCTTCCTTGGCTCTTCAAGCATCTAATCTAGGTGAGGACTGCTTGGTGTCCAGAGTTATAAAATATCACACACATAATCTTTAGTATCTGTACCTTTGAGCGTTCAATGATGCGAGGGAGCTCATTAATTAGCTCATTTTCCATGGGACACTTGGCCCTCTAGATGGAACTGCTCCAAGCTCCCAACAGCTTTCAGCTTGGAAGGCTTAGATTCGTTCACGAAGAGAAGGCAGGCTATAACCAGAGCGGGATAGAAGTCAGGTTTTGGCTGCCATCAACTCAAACGTGCTAGGTAAATTCTTTTGGCTATGCTGGAATTCTGTAAACTGGAGACCCACTGCTCAAAATAAGCAAGCCCTCGGCTTACAGAGAGAGAGCATGATTCTTAGAGTAAGAACAACACTGGTGTGTCAGCTGACAGGCTGTTAGAGCCATGAAGGATATTCCAGAAGGAACGGGCGACAAGCCTGGAAGTGAACAGAACTTCGTGGAAAAAATATGAGGAAAAAACAAGGGTTGGCTGTTGACCTAAAAATTTTGGTTTTGTTTTAAATGAGGACATTCTTATCTATTCATTTTATTATTTTTTTCAGGACATCCCTGGGCCCAAGAGAAGTTCCCTAAGAGAGGGGACAGCTCCGGGGGACATTGGGTGGCCTGGGTACACTTGCAAGTCTGCTCCTGGTTGGCTGTGTGATCTTGGTCAAACGGCTTTGCTTCTCTGGGTTCAACAGCAAAGATGCTGTCTGAACGCCCCTCTCGACCTCGTAGTCTGTGGGTTTATAAGTCTCACTCGATATGCTTTCTGAGCAGGGGAGGAGGAAGTGATACCCAGAGAGGCAGGGCCTGTGTCTTGAAAGGAAGCAGGGAGCCCAGGGTAGAAGGAAGATGGAAGACCAAAGGGCAGCTGGATGCCCTTCCTCTAACACCTGCCAGTTCTGGCTACTTCTCAAGATGCCTTCCAGAAACCTTTCTCCTTTTCAAAAACCCATTATAACAGACCACAAAGGAAGGCGGTGCTGAGACTCACACTGTGTGGCAGTGTGTACACAGGTGTTCTCGGAGCAGGAACCTGCTGGGCTACTACCTGCTCTAACATCAACCAGAGCTCATTCTCAGCCAGGTCACCCCTGTCCTCCTCCTGGGGCTTTGGAAGGCTCTTGGTGTTTACAGTACTCTGCAGGGCCTTGGGTACCAGCCTCAGGAGCCACAGATGGAAGCCGGAGGTGGGGGGTACAGGTGCAGGACTGCCTAGACAAAGCAAGAGGGATCCCAGGCCTTGCCCCAAGTCAGCCAAAGCTCTGCTTTTCATGTTTGGACTAGACCATCTCCTGAGAATCCTCTTGAACGGAGGAGTCCATGGGTGGAAAAGATTTGACAAATCACAGCTTTATCTCAATTCAGTCAGTGCAAAAGCAAAATGAAAATGCATCCCCTCCTAGAAAAACACCCTAGTGTGAACAAGTGTGCACTGCAGCTCACAACCCAGCCTTTACTGTCTGTGAATTTTGCTGACTGTGGACGCACTTTCCTAGGGCCAGCAGTTTTGTGCTGTTCTTTGGATAACCCCCTCTCCCGCCCCGCAAAGACCACGACCAACCACCAGACCACCAGAGGGCCCCTAGCACCTTCACCCAGATGCCCCTTGTGGAGGAAAGTGGGGCAGTTTTCTTCCCATAGGGGCTCTCCCGGGGTATCCATCCCCTTTGTTATCAGGAGGTGACAAACTCAAGTCCATCTGGGACCTTAAAAGCTGAGCGAGCTAAGAATCAGTGTTTGTGCTCAGCCGATGAGTCGTGTCTGACTCTTTGCGTCCCCAGGGACTGTAGCAAGCCAGGCTCCTCTGTCTATGGGATTCTCCAGGCAAGAATCCTGGAGTGGGTTGCCATTTCCTTCTCCAGGGGATCTTCCTGACTCAGGGATCGAACCCACATCTGTTGTGTCTCCGGCACTGGCAGTCAGAGTCTTACCACTGAGCCACCTGGGAAGCCCCATAAGTCTCAGCCACAAAGCTTAATACATGACAAAACAAGGCACACAAACAAACCCCACCCAAGGATCCGGCCACACACCTGAGTGTTATGTTCGCAGCCTAAGAAAAAGCATGCTTAGGACTTACAAGAAAAGAAAACGAAAGGAAACATGAAAAAAAAATAGTGGGGAAGGGTGGGGGACGTCTAAGTTTCCTTGGAGGTCTTCCACTATCTGCAGAAGTGCCCCGTCCAGAATAGGCAAGAGGAAGGAAGGAGAATGCCCACCCCACGGCCAGGGTCCTGTCTCTTTTATTACGCAGACGCACGCATCAGAGTCTGTTGACGTCCAGCTGGGGGAAGAGCAGCAGGCAGTAAACCAGGAGCCAGAGGAAGAGGATAAAGTACATCACGTCCGGCTGCTGGACCAGCTGTGTCAGCGAGTCGCTCTGGGAGCTGTGGACCTCCCGCAGCCTGGCTTTGCCCAGTGGTTGGAATTCCTGCAGGAGGGAGACACACCAAAGCGGTCACAAGCGGGGTTCCCCACCCAGGGGACCCCAACTCCCTCCCTGAACTCCAGCCTCACTGCCCAACTGGAGAGCCAACGGCTTCCCAGTGAGGGGCAGACCCAGGTGGAGGATGGGGTCCTGGGAGGCTCTGAGCTTTCAGACCCCCTCAGTTCATCTCCAGGATACCACGACAGAAGGGCTGTTAGCCCCATGCTGCAGATGGGCCTGCTGAGCCTCGTGGGGTGAGTGGAGGGCCTTTCTCCAGCCCACACATGACTTTTGTGACAAAGCTGGAACCCGGGCCCGCTCTGCACCCTCCTCCAGGATGTGTCCCGTTATGCAGCAGTGCCCTGAATGCAGAGTTCGAGGCTGACAGCTCTTTTTTATGTTCCCAGGAACAGAGGGGCTTCCTAAGGAATCTAAGGAGAGAAATGAGGCGTTCCCTGCTGACCGATCATTTAAAAACAGCCATTAGCAACAAAAACACCTCTCTACCATCTAGTTTTTGTTCTTGGCTTTGGAGTCTAACCTTGAAAATGATTACCAGGTTCCATATTGGTGAGAGGTATCATTCTTATTTTCTTTTTAAGAGAAGAGAGTAGATATATATATGTTTAGTATCTATTTCTATTTACCTGGCTGCACCAGGTCTTGGTTGCAGCATGTGGAATCTTGCTGTGGCATGCGGGATCTAGTTCCCTGACCAGGGATCGAACCCGGGACTCTCTGTGTTGGAAGCATCGAGTCTTAGCCACTCACTCTCCAGGCAAGTCCCTCTTCTCTTATTTTTATCTTATTTTAACAGAAAGTGAAAGTCGCTCAGTCGTGTTTGACTCTTTGCAACCCCATGGACTGTATGGAATTCTCCAGGCCAGAATACTGGAATGGGTAACCTTTCCCCTTCTCCAGGGTATCTTCCCAACCCAGCGGTTGAACCCAGGCCTCCTGCATTGCAGGCAGATTCTTTACCAGCTGAGCCACCAGGGAAGCCCAAAATTACTGAGTGGGTAGCCTATCCCTTCTCCAGGGGATCTTCCCATCCCAGGGATCAAACCCAGGTTTCCCACATTGCAGGCGGATTCTTTAACAACTGAGCTATCAGGGAAGCTCTAAGGTAGCACTAAAATGACGTTTTACTGTTGCCTGGTGGGGAGAGTCTAGAAGGGGGCTGTGTGGTGGTAATAGAAAAGGCTCAGAACATTATCTGATTGCAGTCGGGGCTGGGGTCTCTGCTTGCAGCTGCATTTACAGAACCTGTGTGTAAGCTCCTCGGGGTCAATCTGGGGCACGTGACAGATTATGAGAAGCAAAAATCACCTCTTCCCTGAATCATCTCCTCATACAGCAAGAAGCCAGGCCAAGAGAGGATTAAACCTTTGCCCTGGTCTGGAAACTGAGTGATTCCCACGCAGATAAGGGGCAGAATTTCTTTCTCCTTCTTAAAACTGTTTTTAGAGAAATTTTAAACTACTTTTTTTTTTTTTAATTGCATAGGTAATAAATGCTCAAAAGCATGGAAAACGCGACGGCACTTCTCAACCTTGCGGGTTCACTTTTCAAAGACTCTATCTCATAAAAGCTAAAAGTACTATTTTCCTATGAGGATGTCAAGCCCAGTGGAAAATGTGAATTAATATTTCCATTTTATGGCAGGAGAGGGAAACAAATCTTGCCTCTTTTTTTTTAGAACCGGAGAGGCAGATGTCTAAAGATCCCACTCCTGGCTGTTGGGAAATTCTCAGTCTTTCCATTTGAATAATCTAAGTCCTTTCAGGCTTCCCTGGTGGCTCAGAAGGTAAAGAATCTGCCTGTAATGCAGGAGACCTGGGTTTGATCTCTGGGTCGGGAAGAGCCTCTGGAGAAGGCAATGGCAACCCACTCCAGTATTCTTGCCTGGAGAACCCCTTGAGCAGAGGAGCCTGGCAGGCTACAGTCCATGGGGTCACAAAGAGTTGGACACACTGAGTGACTAACACTTTTCAAGTCCTTCCAAGCCAGTTCAAATCCACGGCAAATACAATATATAAATAAAATTAAGTGATTCAGTAACTTTAACAGGAATAGGGACATCTCAGGATTGTTAGAGTTTCAGATCTGTCTGCCTGCCTATGTTCTAAACAGGCGGTGTTAACAACCATGCGACACTCAGTCTGGGTCATCTAGTTCTCCGACAGTAAGAAATACTTTCATAGACATCCTGGCATGTTTGTACTCCCTCTTCATGTCTGCTCTGATGCCATAAAACTGTAAAATCAGCTCAGTGAGCTTCTGAGTAGTGTACCTGCAGTGGCGACACAGAAGGAACACGGTTGTCAGGGGCTACAGCATTTTAAAAAGCACACACAGTAATCCTATCCCTACCTCCTCTGCCTGGCTCTGTTCAGAGGCCAGCTGATGCCACTGCATTATCTCAATGAAGATTCACACCCAGGTCTCATGACCGACTGTCTTTAAACCAAGTCATTTTTCTGAACCGTGCCTTGCTTGTCAACCTGGATTCATATCTACGTTGCCCTCCCACTCACATTCAATTGCCATTCACTTTCTCTGGAACAGGTATTTTCTTGCATGTTTCTAGACGATTAATATTATTATCCAACAAAGCCCTAGTTGGAGAATAGCCACCCCAGAAGGTAGACTGTGTGATTAAAGAAAAAAAAATAAATCCCTTAAACCCTACTGAGCCTGGAGCCCAGCCACCCACCTGGTTAACATTCGATTTCTTCTGTCATCCACATCCGCTGCGTTCCTCAACTGAACATAGCTAAATTGATCCTACAGTGAAATTTATAAACAAAACCCCGCAACCCAATTAGTAAAGATGAAATCTCTGAAACAGAAAATAAAATGATTTTAAATATACAAAGTCGAGCATGCCATGCTTTTCTCAATCTTGCAAACATCTAGATCCAAAATAAAACTACTATGCAATGATCTACACATTATTCCCATGGGTGGACGGAAGAGGCCCCGCCCCCTACAACTGGGGCAAGCTATGGATCCCCGGGTTTTGGGGCCCAACACATGCAGAGCTAAGCGGTTGTGAAGACAAAGGGAACCCTCTGCTTAGGCTGCATCTCTGTCTTTGAACGTGATCTTTCTGGATGTGTGTGCAGGGGTGGGGTGGAAGGTCCTGAATACGACTATTATGACAAAGAGGCCTTTGGGCTTTAAAATCATCACTTTATTTACATCCCCTAATGCCCAAACTGGACATCTGATTGGACTGTGCTTAATGACAAGGTTTCAATTTGCTTGTCTTCTATCCAAAAGCATAGCTGTTGCACATCAGTAATTTCAAAGCTCTGGGCTGGGGGAAGGAAGGAGGGAAAGGAATTGATTAGCAGGGGCCGGATGCGAGAATAAGAAATTCACATACTAACCGATTCCAAAGACCTATTAGTATGTCGTCGAATGTAAATGCTGGAGTCACTGTGACTCGTCCTGAAAAATAAACACATGTTTTGAATTGATGCCACCAAGAACTCCTCACTGGCCCCTTCCCAAGGCTGCCACATGTGGATTTAGGCAAGCTCTGACTTTAGACCTAGTGACGGAAATGAGACCCATTATCCACTATGCGTGCTTAAAAACAGCAGGATGATATGAAAGAGACACACTGAGCCCTCACTGACAAGAAAAAAAAAGAGATAATTTCAAATAGAAAGCAGATCACATATTCTTAGAAATCATAGGATTTCAGAGCAGGAGGAAGATTTCTTTTCCCAAATATCCCCCAGTCTTGGGACTCACCAGACGTCGTCTGCAAGCTAAAGTCAGACCCAGACTGGGCCCTGGGACCTGGACTCCCTCTGCAGTGCTCCGTGCACAAGGCTGAGGATTCTCAGGTCTGGACCACCTCGTTTCCTTTCATACAGGAGGTGGCGGATTTTCTAGCTCTATCTGTGAGGCTGATGTGGGAAGTGTCTCTGATCTTCTAATGAGGCTGCTCCAGTACAGTTAGAACGGGACGTGGAACCACAGACTGGCTCCACATAGGGAAAGGAGCACAGCAAGGCTGTAGACTGTCACCCTGCTTATTTAACTTCCATGCAGAGTACATCATGAGAAACGCTGGACTGGAGGAAGCACAAGCTGGAATCAAGACTGCTGGGAGAAATATCAATAACCTCAGATATGCAGGTGACACCACTCTTATGGCTCACTCAAGGCTAAGGCAAAAAAGACACCCAGCCAGAGGTTTCGGTTTTCATCCTGGCTGATTGACTCTAGTCAAATAGTTGATTAACCTTAGTCAAATAGTTACACCTCTGATCAGTTTTCCTCATCTGTGAAATGGATCATCATTCCCATACCATCTGCTGCTTGGAGCTGTCAGGGATACTAGCATCCAACATGAGGTGTTGGATGTGGACTGGCCTGATATAGAGACCGTCACATCAGCCTCCTCAAGGCAGACCTACTATATGGCAGTCTGGGGTCCAGGGAAGAGTTTATCCCCATTATTGTCAGCCTTGCTATTACCGCTCAAGGCTGTCCCCTAAACATCACCAAGCTCTTCCCTTTCTGCAGGTGGCATGTTTCCAGCTAACAGGTTCTGAGCACCTTCTCTGTCCCAGGTGCGGGGGTAGGCCTAGAGAAACTTCAGTCTTCGTTCTCAATTCAAAGTCTGGGTTAGTTTTTCCTGGCTGGTATCACAGCACAGAAATGAAACAAAAGGCACCAACAGAAAAAAACAAAACACAAAGAACCCGCTCCTCCAGGAGCCCACATGGAACTGAAAGAGCACGCCCACTCCCTATCATTCCCTACCTCCTGCCCCCAATAAAGAACTTTTATTCCTTGAATGCCAAACACAAGCCAGGTGCTGCGCTAAACGCTAGGACCATACTGGTCTAAGCTGGCTGGAGCTGGCTGACAATCTAGGGGAGAGTAGATGATAAATATGTCCTTCCATGTATTATTATAGAAATGACTGCTTTGATCAATGCTGTGAAGAAAGAGAATAGAAGCTAAGAGAATATATAAAGGGGTATCAAAAATAGCTGGAGGAATCCAAGAGGGCTGCCTGGAGGAAGTGGTAGTGGAGCTGAGACTCAGCGGACCAGACAGGAGACAGGCAGGGGACAGAGGATCCTGAAAGGTGAAGGAGATTGGCTGGGGGGCGTTCCAGGACCTCACTGGGGATGGGAAGGAGGGTAATTGAGGGGGACAGAGATGAGGCCATGAGGGGTCCTGAAGGCTCTGGGTGAGCAGCCTTTCTGCCTAGACCAACGGGGAGCCACGGGAATGACCGACAGCCAGGAAAACACCCTGTGCCGTCCCTGCGCAGAGAGAGAGATGCCCAGGGTTCTGTCCCTTTCCTAAGCCTCAGCCAGGCAATGACCTCCCTGAGCAGTGCTCTGGAGTCAGGCTCGAGGGCGGGGGGGGGGGGGGGAACAGGTGAGATGGCCCTGAGCACAGGACAGGCGTCAGCGTCCAAGTTTATTCATGCGCATGAGCGCCCCCTCCACGTTATCTGATGACATTAGGTATTTAGCTTCCACCTTGGCTAAAATGCTGCATCACAGGTACAACTTTGCTTAAGCGAGATGGGATGGAGGAGCTGAGAGATCAGAGTAAAACCTTTGCATGAAAAGGTCAGCCCGGCCTCACGCTCACAGACACTGAAACATCGGTTTACTTTTCTCTATCCCTCCTCCAGTCCCATCTCCATAGGGTGGATTTTGCTGGTCCTTCTGATGAAGAGGGACAAACCTAAGGTGCTTGCTTCCTCCCCACCCCCATGCTCCTTGGTTTCTCCTCCCGCCCCCTCCCATTCGATGAATACTTCCTGAGATGTCTACTATGTGCCAGTTGTTGCCCAGGCTGTTTGTCCCACCTGAAAGATCTCCCTCTCCCAAATGCAGCATCCCGTGATGCTGAATTCAAATTATCTCTCAGCTCCTAGGCTGCCCCTGACCCTCTCTGGCCCCTCTGAGGTCTCATCATAAATCCCTACTTGCCTCTCACACCTAAGTTGCCCACCCAGTCCCAGCAGGACAGATGGAGCATTCCCTGTCTCCTTCCAGCTGGGGGGCTTCTGGAGGGCGGAGCTGTGGCCAGCCTCTTCCAGAGTCCCCAGGTCTAGCGGGCTCCATCACACGTACATGATGGCTCAAAGCCTGCTAAGGCCTGACCTGCTTAGGGAGAAGGGGGGTAGTCTGGCATCTGACTAGTGGCCCTTCCCGAGTCGAGGTGGAGTAGGTGACAGTCCTGGACCACCTGCCCAGCAGGGCTCATCTGCGTTTAGAGCAGGGTCAGGTCCAGCCGCATAGGAGACATAGACATGTGCTGGCCAGTCACGGCCAAGGGCAGGGAGAAGGACTTAGAGTCACAGGCTAGGTTGGCAGCTGCCTCCCGTTGTGTCCTGTGTCTCCTCCCGTGGGCGCCCATCTGCTCTTTGTCCCCCAAAACCCAACATGGGAGCCAGGTGGAGGGGAGGTGGGAAGCAGAGCATTGGACAGCCCCACCCCCTTGCTCTCCCTGTATGGGCTTCAAGACCCCCTCACTCCCCTAATGATTATCTCCATCATTTCCCTCTGTGGCCAGCATGGCTTACCCATCACAGGCAACATGGGGTCACAGAAGGAGTGAGGACTTCTGACAGGTCTGAGTCCAAGACCCCCAGCTCTGGCATCTCCTAAGCTGGGAGGTAGCCCCCAAGCTTCCTAATGATGTACAATCAATCACACCTGCCTGCCTATCGAGGTGCCCACAAGAATTGATGAACCAATGTAACGGAAATGCCTGAATACACAAGGACTGGTACAAGGTGATGGTAAATGTGATGATGAGTGATGATGGGGAGAGACCAGGGCCTTCTGACATTCAGCAGTTAAATATTTTCCCTGGGAATAATCCGGACCATCCAGCAGCCTCGGAGTGACTGCTGTTTAACTCCTAGCAGTTTAAGTTCATTATCCTCCCTGCCTCCTCCTCCCCTCCGGTGAATCGACCATCCTTACTGCCTTGGACCCAAACTCGTGGGTGAAGCTGTCATATTAAAGTCCAGCTTCCATGCAACAGTGATAAATGGTTCCCTCCACGCATATGCAGTCCCATCCAATTCTGTAAGATGCTCCTAAACGGCTAAGTTTGGTCTCTGCCTACACTGACTGGTAATTATCATGGACGAAGGGTGGCAGGGTCAAGTCTATTACCTCTCATCCCCACCCCTACCTACGGTTCAGCCATCTCTGCTTGCTGCCCATTGTTCCACCCAGAGCTGCTGGGGGTGAGAAGAGAAGGTGAGGTGCATGTCCTCCTGGTTTTGTGGGGAGGTCCTTGGGGAGCCCAGGTGTGGAGAAGGAGCACTTTGTCTGAATCTGTTTCCCCTGCTGTCCAGCCCTGACACCGCATCCCCATCCAATCAGAAACCGGAAATGGGATGAGATTAGAGAGTAGCTCCCCAGGCAGGGGCTCTGGGGCGAGAAGATGTTAATAAAATACCTAGAAAGGACTTTGTGGTCACCGGTGTCTTCTTCCAGGTCATCTGAGGAGCGAACAGTTCCAGGTGCTACAAATATTGAGCTTTCTACGTGGTCCACATGTTTCCTTTTCTCCTTTTTTTTACTGCTGATCGATTCTTCCATTACCTTTTCCTCTAAGGGGCTGGCTAAGTTTTCCGAGTTTGGGGATTCCTGGGACTGAAGGACAAGACAACCAAATACAAGTCAGCACTTTATCCTGCGATGTGGAGTGCATGACACCACTCAGCAGCAACCCGCCCCACCTTCACTCCAAGGCCCAGCTACGGTGCTCCCTCCAATCCTGCCGCTCCCCTGGGGTCCTTCGAGCACAGCCTGCTGTGGAGGAGAAGCCTGCCAGAATTCCTGCTCCCTGTGCAGAGTTCCAAACGCTCCAAACTGATGGATCAAAACAGCATGGGTTTTCTAGTCAGTTAAGACCTGGTTTCAAATCTTGGCTAAGTCAGTTATCTGACCTTGAGTAACTGGCTTGATCCCTTTGATCCTCAGTTTCTCTGTCTGTCAAATGGGTATAATAATTATCAGTCTCTGATAAAGTGCTTATACTACTGTGGTTCCTATAAATGATGTCCCTCACAGCAGGCAATGGTTAGACTCTTCACACAACTATCATCCACTTAAACAGAAGAACGGCCACTGGAGGCCACGTGAGCCAAGGGCTGGAAAGGTGGCCCCTGTGTTTGAGGAGATGAGTCTTCACTGTGCTTTTAGCCAAAGGTGGATGGCAGTGCAACCTCCGTTGTATTTACATAGTAAGGAAGATTCTTTGACCATTGACCCCACCAAGCTCTCTGAAACCCATGAGGAATGCTCTCACGTGAAATTAAGAAGCGTGGGAATTGTTGGCGATACCTCTCAAGAATTCCGACAGGGGCTGGGAAAACTTGCTCAACAGGTATTCTAATGAGAGGATCAGAGTGGCCAGACCTGTGCGGCCTTGGAGAAGAAAGCTCCCTGCAGAAATTAAACCGCTCTCAGCAAGCTGAACCGCCAGTTCCTCCTCCATCAGCAGTGAGCAAATGCTACCTTTCTGAAAGGTGAAATGAGGAGAGGACTGATTTTCTTAAAGACTAGAAGCCAGAACTTGTCATTTTCCAGTCCGTTTAGAAGATAGTGTTTTTTCTTTTCTTTTTAAAGGAAGGCCGGGTATGGGAGAAATTCTCCATCCACGTCATCCTCTTTGTCAGGAAACAAGACTCCCCAGACCTCACCTGTCATCCTGGGCCTCACCGCTTCCCCTCCCCCGGCCCTGCTCACTCACTGGGATCAAGGCCTGGGCTATATACCCTTGGGAGCCAAATACAAGGTGTGTTTGGGAAGAGCGGGCACCTGCTGGTCGGACGGGTGAGCACCGGAGGAAGCAGCCCAGTGATGAGCAATGCAGGGCGGACACCCACCCTGGAATCCAGAAATGCAAGCTCTCCCCAAGCTCTCCTATAGCTCAGCAAAAAACAGATGCAAACCTAGATCTCCCGAATCCCTTCCCAGTCCAGGGCTCTTCCAACCTTGTCCCAAACCATCTGTCCACATGCTGGCCACACACACAGGCGCAAAGCCTGCCTTTGGAAGCAGAAGATAGTGAAGTGCCTCATCTGCGCGTCCACACTCAGTCACTGGGGTAGGAGACTGAGGCGCTCATTAGTCATTTTCCAGGGATCTAGTTCCCTGACCAGCGATGGAAACTGGGCCCCCTGCACTGGGAGCTTGCAGTTGCCGCCACCGGGCCACCAGGAGAGCCCCCATTTTCCAGCCTTTTTTTTTTTTTTTTTTTTTTAATTTCTTGGCTGTGCAGCAAGGCTGTGGGATCTTCCCCGACCAGGGACTGAACACACACCCCTTGCACCGGAAGCTCAGATGCTTGACCACTGGATCGCCAGGGATGTCCCCTCATTAGCCATTTTAAGTCACACGAGAGGCAACTCAGGCCCTCTCCTCACCACCCACCTGGTCCCCTTTCTTTTGCCCTAAAAGAAATTTTCAGCCTCTAACGGTTCAGAGAATCATCCCAGTTGTGTTGTCATCCCCAGCCTGGGGACCCTGAGACCTACTGAGGGGCACTTCCTACCCCGCAGGATTTTGGGGTCTCCCACAGGACAAGCCTGCTCTGACAGACAGCAGACGGCCGGGCAGGGGCAGGAAGGCAGGACTAGGCTCCTCTCCCTAGGGCAGAACAGTGGCAGGCGGGTCGCTGGCACCTATGAGCCACCCAGCCCTCTTCTCCAGCCAAAGCCAGAGAATGGGTGCTCGGCTCCAAAGAACTGGTCGGGCCATGCTTGGCTTCTACGCCGTCAGGGCCAGAGAACCCTGCTCCACCCCCAGCGCTCAGGCAGGGCTCTCCTCCACTGTCTGGAGTTGGCAAAGCCACAAATGATGCTATCACTTCTGGCTCATCTAAACCCTAAATGTCTGGTTTTTAAAAATTAATTAATGCATCGACTTGGCTGCTCTGGGCCTTAGCTGTGGAACACGAGATCTTTAGTTGCACGGTACGACCTTTTAGTTGTGGCATGTGGGATCTAGTTCCCTGACCAGCGATGGAAACTGGGCCCCTTGCACTGAGAGCTCGGAGTTCCCGCCACTGGGCCACCAGGAGAGTCCCTAAATGTCTTTTGCACGCGCGCGTGCTCAGTCACTCCAGTGGTGTTCAACTCTGTGCAACCCTATGGACTGTAGCCCACCAGGCTCTTCCTTGTCTGTGGGATTCTCCAGGCAAGAATACTGGGGTGAGTTGCGTGTCCTTCTCCAGGAGATCTTCCTGACCCAGGGATCGAACCCGGGTCTCCTGCATTGCAGGCAGGTTCTTTACTGCGGAGCCAACAGGGAAACCTCCTAAATGTGTTTCAAGGTTACTCAGATTCCCCTTCTGCAGCCTCCCCAGAGGGCAAGGCTTTCTTGTTCCTCCGAGCACCTCTAGGCCCCCACTGGATCCTGTCTTGCCTCTCCATCACCTCAGGTTTAATTTACCTGCCCTCACAGGACACCCCAAACTGCCATTCAGTGTACATTGACTGTGGCTTTGCAGGTCCTGTCGGGCTGGCCTCTGGGGCCCAGAGATGAATACACAAATGCCCCCTCTTTACTGGGAGAGAAAATCATGACCCATGAGACTCGAAAAGAGTCCGACATGACTGAGCGATTGAGCATGCAAACACACACACACACAAACACACACAATAGGTGGTAGGCAAAGGCCTCCAGATAGGGAGCAACTCCAGCAAAGCCTGGAGGCAAAGGGGCATCTGGGAGGCGGGGAAGAGGCAGGGGAAGGGCCCCTTGCACCCTCTCACCCGCTCACTCTGGGGGCCCCTCTAGAGCTGCTGGGCCAGGTGAAGGCAGACTCGAGGTGGCAGACAGCATGTGTCCGGCTGCTCCAGCTCAGACACGCGTGTCTCCCCCTGGCCCTGTTTACACAACTCACTTCTAACAGCAGGAGCCAAACTATCAAGCCAAACAGATAACAGGCCTTGAAACATCAAGGCTGGGGTCCAGTGTGAGGTCTGGCTTGGTTTTCCCGGCTGCTGGAGGAGGCGGGGGCTGCAGTTGACTCGGTGCAGGAGAGGCGGAGCTGTGCTCACTAATGAAAATGATTTCTGCTATCATTACGCTGGAACTCCCCCACCGCCACCAAGCACGACCTCGGCTGATCTCCCAGGCAGCCTGTGGGCAGGGCCAGGACTATGGGGAGGCCAGCAAGGTGCCCAGAGTGCCAAACTGGATTAGTGTCCCTCTCAGGCGTTCACCTGGCCCTTTGCCTGAGCCTGGAGTGAATTTCTCCCTAAATTCTGGACCTGGGAGGCCTGTGCGGGAAGCTGCATTTCTCTGTTTTATGGAGGAAGAAGGGGAGTTTAGGAGAAGGAAATGGCAACCCACTCCAGTATTCTTGCCTGGAGAATCCCATGGACAGAGGAGCCTGGCAGGCTACAGTCCATACGGTCACACAGGGTCGGACCCGATTGAAGCGACTCAGCACACTCGCACAAGGGGATTTGGGGAGAAGCACAGAATCCCCCACGCAGGGCTTCCAACTCCACAGTCACGTACCTGATGGCCCTGCACGGGGATGCTGTCTCTGGTCTCCCTTTGCTGGTGGTCCGCAGGCGAGGGTCGGGGAGAGGGTTCCGAGGCAGGACTGGCATCCTCCACGATGCTGGCCTGGGGAGGTCCTCGCCCAGCCCAGAGAAGCTGCAGCTACTCTGGGAGGCTTCGGCCTCCTCGGCCTCATCCTCCCTGGCCCCCAGGTCCAGGAGATAGCCCTCCGGTTCTTCCAGGTCCATCTCTTCGTTTTCAAATCCTCCGAGCCTTCCGCATAAGCCTCCAAAACCGCCGCCAGGGGCACCTCGTAATGTGGGTAGTAGAAAAGGTCATGGGGGATGACGGAAATCCTGGAGAGTGGGGGAGACGGCTTGAAGTCCAGGCCCTCCTCGCTGGGGCTGCGGAGGGTCTCCAAGCTGACGCTGCTGCTCGGCGGGTTGGAAGGTAATTCTCCCCCGAGCGCCCGGAGGCACTCAGCTTCCCCTTCCTCTTCGCCCGACGGCGGCGGCGGAAGGACTTGTGCTTGGCCTTCTCATACACCTCTGGCTTTTTATCCACCGGGGCCTCCTCAGGGGCCAAAGAATAGCCTTGGTCTTGGTCTCCAGGGTCCTTGTGAGGGTCAGGTTGGTCGAGCTTCACTGGGGCCTCATCCGAATCTGTCTTCTTGTGGGCGGATTTCCCTCTCCGTTTGCCCAACCTCTCCGGGTGATCCTCTGACAGCTCCTCCTCTGCAGGTTTTTTTCTCATGAGGCGGAGGAACCTCGTTGAAAGCCTGGCTGGTGGAGGCAAAATCAATGAGGTCGCTGTTAAACTTTGAGGCTTTTAATGGTATGGCTTCAAAATAGTCTTCTTGATCCATCGCTTCTACCGTCAGCAGCTTCACCTTGATCTCCAAAGCATCAGCCATAACGGCGTTCTCTCCCAGGGGTGAGGGGAGATGGCCTTCATCCTCAGGGCTGGATGCCCTCTCCGATGCCCCATTCCACGGGGGAGAGGTCCAGGAAGTCGGAGGATGACTGATCTCACCATCCACTGAAGACACGTCACCAGGGACCTCGTCAGAGGCTGCTTCTAGGATCTCTGGCGCCTCCCGTTTTGGTGTTTCTTCAGCAATGTCAGCCGCCAAGACCTGTTCATCCTGCTTGGATAACTCCTTGGTCTCTCCGGGGCTCCCTTTGAAGCACAGGTCTGCACTGTAGAAGGGGTCCTGACTGCAGGAGGCATCCTTGTAGGTGTCGGCCTCAAAGTGCACCGTCTTCTTGATTGGCAGAGAGTTGGACCTCCGGTTGTCCTTTCGGGATGATAGGATGGAAGATTCTGGAGCCGGTTCACTGGTGCTGTTGAGCTTCCCGGGGATCCCTTGGAGAACCTGCTCGATGATCTGGTTCGTGAACTCGGAAGAGCTGTCCACCAGCTCCTGGCTGGAAACGCCACCCAGACAGGGTTCCTTCGCGTCCTCAGGCTTGTCGCAGACGAAGACTTTGGAGGGAGGCGGGTGGCTGGCCTCGTGGTTGATGGTGTAGGCTCGCTCCCCGTCCTCGGTCAGAAGGAAGACGGTGCTCTCCTGTTCCGAAGGGGTTTCCTTGATGCGAACGAAGGTGGATTCAATAGGGGCTTCTTTGTCAGAATCCACAAAATCCTCCTGCCAAGAAACACAGGGCACCATGGAATTAGCAGTGTTTAAGTGCCATGTAGAGGCCCCTCTCAAAACACAAAAACAAACCAGCAAGAGCACTTCAGAATAAATGGAAGTGTTCTGATACTGTTGTAGACGGGCAAATGACTATTGTTCCTGCTGAAATGTGAAACCATCAGATAAAGTTAAAGAGAGGGTCATTTTCGGAAGCTATGGCTGCAAAGACATCTCAATGTACTGAACTCTGGAGAAGGATGGGCTCTTTCTAAGCGAGGAGGTTGTTGGCAACCTCATACCTGTGGGCCACTGCCTGGTCTGGGTACAAAGAAGTGAACCCACCTAAGATAAGGATAGAGCAGCTAAACCTTCACTGATTGTTGGGCTGGTGTCAGAGATTGAATCTGGAAGGGCCTCAAACATGAAAAGCCGCTTCTCTTCATATACTAGTTTTCCCACACAGGGACTCTTGTTAAGCACGGTGCTGCTGAACTATTCACAGAAGCCAAGACACAGAAGCAAGCTAAGTGTCCACAGACAGATGGATGGACAAAGAGGG
Organism: Nanger dama; assembly: GCA_917880005.1. Classification (NCBI taxonomy): domain Eukaryota; kingdom Metazoa; phylum Chordata; class Mammalia; order Artiodactyla; family Bovidae; genus Nanger; species Nanger dama. The sequence goes on along the minus strand of CAKJTW010000063.1, from coordinate 10,113,047 downwards.
CAAAAACAAATGACATCATGCTATTTGCAGCAACAGGAGTGGACCTAGACGTCATCATATTAAGCAAAGGCACAGAAGGACAAATACCGTATGATATCACTCATATGTGTAACCTCAAATGTTACATAAATGGACTTATTTATGAAACAGAAACAGACCCACAGCCACAGAAAACAAACTCATGGTTTCCAAAGAGGAAAGTGGGGGAGGGATAAATTAGGAATTTAGGATTAGCAGATACAAACTACAATATATAAAATAGACAAGCACCAGGATCTACTTTATAACACTTAATGTAGGGAATTATGCTGCTGCGGCAGCTAAGTTGCTTCAGTCGTGTCCGACTCTGCGCAACCCCATAAACGGCAGCCCATCAGGCTCCCCCGTCCCTGGGATTCTCCAGGCAAGAACACTGGAGTGGGTTGCCATTTCCTTCGCCAATGCATGAAAGTGAAAAGTGAAAGTGAAGTCGCTCAGTCATGTCCGACTCTTAGAGACCTCATGGACTGCAGCCTACCAGGCTCCTCCGTCCATGGGATTTTTCTAGGCAAGAGTACTGGAGTGGGTTACCAGTATCTTGTAATAAACCATAACGGAAAAGAATATAAAAAGAATATATATGTACAGAGATCCATATACATACATAATTGAATCACTTTGCTGTATAGCAGAAACTAACATATCACTGTAAAGTAGCTATATTTCAATTAAAAAAAAAGATGCAGCTGAGAACAGGGCTGAAAGTAGAGAGCAAGCTTGGTGGTTTTGCAGTGCTTGGCTCCCAGTGTACTGGTGGGGAGAGTGGATTGACCTCATTCTAAAACTAGCTGAAACCAGAGGGTTGAAATTAAATAAAACTGCAACAGAGTCCTTATCAAGCTCTGAGAAGGTCAAAATGGCCAGCTCCTGGCCACAGGTCCTTGCTTGGGAAAGGGTTACATTCTCTGGGGGTGGGGGGTGGGGGAAATATCATGTACCTCATCACACATCAGATAAGGCGTAAAACTAAAATTTTTAAGATACAAAGAAGCAAACAAAGAGATCCATAATCAAGAGAAACATTAGTCATTAGAAGCAGACCCAAAGACAACCCAGGGTTAGAATTAGCATAAAGACTGTAAAACAACTGTTTAACCTACACTACAAGAAACACAAAGGTCATTCTTCAGGCTAAAAGGAAATGACCACAGATGAAAGCCTGGATGTGGAATGGGGGAATGAGAAGTACTTAAAACGGTAAATGTATGACCGATCTAAAAGATGATCTTAAAAGTTTTCTTAAAAAGTCTCCTGCTTAAAGCAAAAATAACAACAAACCATGGGGAATTAACGTATACAGAAGCAAAGCAAATGACAATAACAGCAACAGGAAGGGAGAAGAAAAGTGAGTGGGATCAAACAGCTGCATATACAAAAATATATAAAATACGTACCTATTTAAAATTGTACAATGAGGGACTTCTCTGGGGATCCAGAGGTTAAGAATCTGCCTTGCAATTCAGAGGATGTGAGTTCAGTCCCTGGTCAGGCAACTAAGATCCCACCAGCTGAGGGGCAACTAAGCATGCAAGCCAGAACTACTGAGCCGGTGTGCTCTGGAGCCCGTGTGCCACAACTAGAGAGCTCGTGTGTCACAACTACCGAGCCTGCACATCACCACTAGAGTCTGTGCACCGCCACAAAGGATCCCCCAAGATGCAGGGAGGATCCTGATGCAGCCAAATTAAAACACAAAAGTTACCTAATGGTAACCCAAGGTAGACTGAGGTGTGTTCAAGATCCCTAGGAAAACCTCTAGAAAGATGTGGCTAAACAAACAGATGTGGCTAAAAAGCCAACAGAGGAGATAAAACGGAAACCAAAAATAACTGAACAATCCAAAAAAAATGAGAAAGGAAGAACAAAGCAGCACAGAACAGACAGGACCAGTGGAAAACAGCAAGATGGTAGGTTACATCTATGTAAACAGACAAAAATACACTAACAAAGTGACACACTAATAATTCTTGTAGAAACGGATAAAAAACAAGACCCAACACTATAGTATTTTTACAAGAAACATGCTTTAAATATAAGCACACATACACTGAAAGAAGAAAGATATTCATAGAAAATAATAAATCATACAAACACTAACTTGTGATAGTTTCTATATTCCTATCAAATTTGCTCCATGATGAAATAAAACAAAAATAAAAATGATGGCCTCAAAAGAAACAACAATCCTTAATGTATACGCATTTATGGCATAGCTTCCCCACACACAAAGCAAAATCTGACAGAACTGAGAACGATAAAGTCACAATCATAAGTCAGAGATTTTTAACTTTTCTTCCTCACACTCCTTGATAGGAAAAGAAAAAAAAAAAGGGGGGGTACCTCTCCGGAGTATTAGAACAGCATATTAACCAACTCAGCCTAATTGGACTCCTGATGCTTTCACTGTACAAGACACATTTTTCAAATGCATATGGTACATGTACCCAAATAAACCATATGTCAGGGCATAAAGCCAGGCAGAGGGTCTGGCACATGACCAGGGCTTAATGAATATTTATTACAGTGTACTACAGTCAGCTGAATTATTAAACCTAAAAGAAACAACGGTTCAACAGGAGTCTAGATCAGCTGGGATGCCTCATCTGTATCCCCTAGGGATGCAAACAGACTGTCCTGAGGGGATGCCCGGTGCTGTGTGGCTCAGGGGGACTTTCCCCGTGTGTTCTATCTTGCTTGACCCCTCCTTCCCCAGCCTGTCTCTGACCCCAGCACTAGGGAGATTCAAGTGTCAGATTTGCTGAATCCAAGCTATGACCTTGACTCACACACACATCATAAATTTTAGTTGATTTCAACTCTGCCTAGGCGGAAAAGCTCAGGGCTAATAAAAGCCCCGGTCCCTAGTATTTCCGAATTTCATAATGAAGATTAAATTAAAGAATGACATTAATATCACCATTTTCTGAGCATCAGCTATTGTGCCAACAGGACTTTACAATATCTATTTACTCTGCACATAACCCTGAAAATGTGGGTCATATTTCCATTTTACAGATGGCATCTCATACAGACAGGTATCAGAGAGATTAAGTAAACAGCTCAAGGTCACAAAGCTTCAAGTGGCAGAACTGACATTCCAGCCCATGGAATGCCTGCTTCTAAAGCACCCTGGAAAGTGATCTGTGGTCCAGAAACAGATGGGAAACACACACATAGGAAGCCTGGAGAGGACCTAGCCTGGCTCTTCTGAGTTGTGCAAAATGGGGTCTCAGTTTTAGCCATACGTTGTAAGGAATCTAAATGCCTGAGCTTTGGAACCACAGAGAACCGAGATCAAACCCCAGCTCTGCGCTTGGCAGCTGGGCAACCCTGGAGAGGTCCTTAATCCTCTTTGAGCATCCATTTTCTCTTCTACAAAATGAAAATAATGATACAGAGTCAAGTGAGATTGCAGGGGTGGCAGTCAGCCCAGAGACGCACAGGATGCTGACCTGACAAGCCTCTGGCTAAAAGAGCCTGTCTCTCCTGTGACTATTAGTTCTGTACGATTTTTTTTTTTTGGCATGGGGGAGTCTAGTATTTCTAACTACCTGAAACAACAATGTGTTTGTTGACTTGTCACCTGTTTTCTCTATTAGAACAAAGCTACACAAGGTCGGGGACCTCATCCATCTCATTTACTGTTAAGCTTCCCTGAGCCGGCCATGGGTGTTCCAATAATTTTCCAATAAAATCAATAAAGGACTATTGTTACTGTTGTGATCATTATTATTATAATCCCAGGCTTGTGCATGGGTTGCCTAGAGGTTCAACAGAGTCTTGACAACTTCTAAAAAGTCTGATTCTGCTCCAAAAATCAGTCACCAAGTATGCTCAGATTCTAAAAATTAAAAACGTGTGCTTGGTCATTGTCTTTAAAATTTTTTCACACTCTGATAAAATCTGGTAGACTGCTAAATGTCCCATCTGACATCTAGAAAATCAAGTAGCTGATTCACATAACAAGTGGGCATCTCTTCTAATCCTAAAAGTTTGGGATGGGGAGAGGTTTATGAGAGGTGTGCCTGACTTCCCATTCTGCTTTTTAATGGCGCACATGTTGGCTATGATTTTGAAATGAAAATGTGGCAAGGCACATGAGATCGAGATTCAATTATTACAGCTCCCACACAGTTCAAACACCAGCTCTATCTCATGGCCAGCTGATGGAGATGTACAGTTTCTGAATTATAGGTAAGGAAAACAGACATACGGCTTCCAACTCCGGGAAATGTTCTAGAAACTGAGCCACATAAGTCACGATGGACTGCTCATCTGGTGTGTCAACCATGATGTCTGTTAAGAGAAACACAGGAGTTAGAAGGACATGCAAAACACAGGTTTTATTTTATTTATTTTTACATTAAAAAAAATTTTCCAGCTTTACCAAGGTATAATTGACAAATAAAAATTGTATATATTTAAGGTGTACAACATGATCATTTGACATACATAGACAGTGCAAAATGATTCTCACAATTGAGATAATTCACACATCCATCATCTCACATAGTTACCTTATTTTGACGTGCTGAGAAAACTTAAAATCTACTCTTTTAGCAAATTTCTAGTAGACAATACAGCGTTATTAACTATAGCCACTATACTGTATGTTAGACTTGCCACAGCTTATGAAAGTTAGTACGTTTCCCTACTTTTTCCACTCCACTATCAACCCCCAGCTCCTGGTAACCACCATCACACTCTCTGGTTCTATGAGATTGACTCTTTTAGGTCCTACATATAAGTGAGATCATGTAGTATTTATTTTTCTGTGTCTGGCCTATTTCAGCATGATGTCCTCCAGGTTCGTTCGTGTTGTTACAAAGGGCAGAATTTTCTTCTTTTCATGGCTGAATGATATCTCATTGTTTATACATGGCATTTTCTACTCATCCACTGATGGACACTTAGGCTGTTACTATGCTTTAGCTACTGTGAATAAAGCTGCAGTGAACACTAGTGTGCAGACATTTCTTCAAGACTGCAATTTCCTTTCCTTTTGTTTTGTTTGTTTGTTTGGGGGTTGTCTGGGGTTTTTTTGGCTGCACTGTGTAGCTTATGGGATTTTAGTTCCAGGGATTGAACTCTGGTCCACAGCAGGGAAAGCACCAAGTCTTAACCATTGGACCACCAGGGAATTCACAAGCTTGTTTCCTTTAAATTTAATTTCCTTTGAATATATGTTCAGCAGAAGGTTTGCCGATACTTTGGCCACCTGATGCAAACAGCCTACTCACTGGAAAAGACCCTGATGCTGGGAAAGATTGAAGGCAAAAGGAGAAGGTGGCAGAGATGAGACGGTTGGATCGTCATGTCCATGACTCAATGGATATGAACGTGGGCAAACTCTGGGAGACAGCGAGGGACAGGGAAGCCTGGCGTGCTGCAGTCAATGGGGTTGCAAAGAGTCGGACATGACTGAGTGACTGAACAACAGAGAGTTTGCTGGATCACATGATTATCTTTTTAATTTTTGAGGGCTCTCCAAGCAGTTTTCCGTAAGAACTGAACCAGTTCACATTCCCACAACAAGAACAGAGTTTTCACATGGGATCTTGGGATGCTTGACTTTGAAGGATCCCACAGACCAGGGAGGTTTTTCTCTCTTATTTCACACATCAGGAAATTTAAGCCCTTTGAGTGAAGGGGGGATGATTTGAGCAGTGAAGCCTCACACTTGGCTGATGAGCAGAGAAGCTGGGATGGCGAGTCCAAGACTCCTTGCACCCAAGATTCTGTTATTCCCTGCTGTCCGAGTCCCTCCCTGTGAGTGGCCAGTTCACTGCCCATCCCATCGGTGAGTCTGTTGAGCTGAAACCCTTACACACTGCCGGAGAGAATCCTAAATAAGCCTGACCCATGTGGAACATGATTTGATAGAGATAACCAAGCGCCTTAAAAAGGTGTGGACTTTTAACTGCATCATTCCACAGATGGGACATGCTCCTGGAGGAAACAATCTGAGATGCACACTGAACTTTATCTTATAAGATGTTCATTGCAGCATTATATACAAGACTATTCCAAAACAACCTCAACATCTACCAGTGGTAAAGAGTTAAGTACACTTTGGTGCGCCCACTAGATGGACCAGCATGCAGCCAATAAAGACGTAGTGAGGACATACTGGCAGCACGCAAAATGTTCATGGCGCAATTATAATGCTCAGGTTAAGAAAAGGGAAGGTACACGGCATGTGGCATCCTGGGTGGGCAGGGAGCTTGGGAGAGAGTGGATACATGCACACGTACGGCTGAGTCCCTCTGCTGTGTACAGCGGAAACTGTTACAATAGTATTTGTTAATTATTTGCTAACGAGTACAAAATAAAGGTGTTTGTTTTTTTTTTAAGTAGAAATGCTTGTTTAATACAAAAGAAAGTAGTAGAGGTGGAACATAAAAAAATCAAAATGATATGAGACGTCTTGACAATTAAATAGCAAAATGGGTAGTAATGGGAAGAAGCACAGGGGCCTGCAGGCTGTGAACTTGACTGGTAGCTATGCAGATGTTCACATGTGATTATCACAGAGTCACAGAAATGCATGTTTGCTTCATGCATTTTTCTGCATGCGGGTTATATTTCACCATAAAAAAGTTCTAAAAGCCTTAAAAAGAAACAAAAAGGAAGAGACAAAGTCATACATACTCTGAATGATCCCAATTATGTTAAAAACTTGTATTGAGATATAAGGAAAAACACTGGGGAAATGATGTCAGTGGCAGGAATATAGGAGATGTAAAAGTGGCTTCATTAGGTGTTTCTGTCTTCTCCAGAATTTCCATGTGGACAGAAGGTGTTACAGGTTAAAAATAAACTATGAAGAAAGAGAAGAGAGAGGACCACAGTTACCTTCTGGCTCCAGGAGCCTGGGGATGTGAAGGGCATCGTGAGCGATGCTGAAAGCCTTCTCCAGATTCTCCCGCATGGAGTCTTCCAGCGCCTGCTTCATGTCCACCAGGCTGGGGTCGATGGCCTTGATCACCGCCAGGAAAGCCAGCCCACTCCGCCAGCTGCCTGCAAAGTCCTGCACCGCCACGCCATACCTGCAGGGAGGCAGCCGCCGTGGGGGAGGTGGGTAAACAGACTCAGGGATGCCTCGCTGGCCTCCCGAGTGGGGCCGGGAGCTGCTGACCTGGCGAGGACTAGATGCCCTGGGCCCTGAGCATCACGACGGCTGCACTGACCTATCCGTGTTTCCGTTTCCAGACAAACCGAACAGGAAGGTTATGTCGCACAAGGAGACAGAACAGGAACTTGAGTTCCCCCTCCCGGATAGACACATAAAGCCTTTATTTAACACATGATTCCTGTTATCAGTGATCTTGGAAATGCAGCAAACACGGGTGTGTCGTGTCATAAAATGGAGCCAGAAAGTTCATGTTCACAGCCCGGCTGCCCCTCTGTGGGGGCAGCACTGTGGCCTTGGGCAGATCACGTACCTTCTTAGCTTCAAACCTAGAAAATAGAGCTGCCACGGGAAGTATTAGGTTGAAGCCGCCCCCAGACTGGCCATACCACGTGGGCCTCGTGTGATGTAGGCGCCCCACAGAAGCCACTGAGTAAGTGCTAGCTAATGACATGATTAGTAGAAACAAAATTACAACTTTAAAAATGACAAGGAGAGGTCACCCTGTATTAATTTCCTTTAGACTCCATCCCTTGAGAGCCCCTCTTCCTGCTGCCAATTTCCCTACTGGGGTCACTGAACGCTCTTAAAAAAACACAAATAGCTTTTTATTTAGATATTTATGGAGACTTATAAGAAGTTGCAAAAGCAGGACAAAGAGCCCTTGGTACGCATCACCTGCTTCCCTCCACACAGCGTCTTATGTTACAGGCGAGTGTCATCAGAACCAGACACCGACGTGGGTCCAGGGCTACGAGCCACAGATGAGCCAGGGCCATAGCCACGTCCTAGGATTTCATCGGTTTCACTTTGTCACAGGTGTGGCAGAAGCGCCAGGGCACTTGGTCTCAAGCACTCATTCCTGTGACCGCTCCCACAGTGGTCATGCAGACTGTCTCCCCTGAAATACCCTTCCTCTCTGTTACAGCCACCCTAACTCCTGGCGACAAGCTCACTTTTGATTTATTTTCAAACAACATTTAATGGTTGTTCACATTAATCAACTCTATCATGTTCAACCCCTTAATCAAAACCCCCAAGATCTAACCTCCCTCCCATCTGCTATTTTTCCTGCCACTTTTTATTTCCATTTCTATCCAAATTCTCTCATCAGGTTTCTGCAAACCAAACACTGAGCAAATACAGTTTTGTGTGCAGACACAGAAAGGACAGAATTCCCTGTTCTGAGAGTCTACATGAAGAGCCGGCATGTAATGGACACAGAACTGAATACACGGTGATGCCCCCCTCCTCTGCCCTTCTCCCTCTGGCAGCAGCACGGGGCGCTGGGGAGCAGGGCATGGGGCTTACTTCCTCGTTTTCCTCTGCACCCAGGCCAACAGCGTCCTGATGGCTTTCCTCTGGTCTTTCACCGAGATTGCCACGCTCCTCTCTGCGGTGGGTGTGGGTGGGAAGGAGGAGTCTGAGTCTGTGCCCCCCGAGCCAGGTGACAGGCTGGAGGACGGAGAGTTTCTGCTGAGGTTGCCCGTGAGCTCTTTAATCTGGAAGGAAAATGACATTTCAGACGCAGGAGGCAGACCCAGCATGGGCTCTCTTGGACCCCGGCTGGAGGGATCAGCTCACGCAGAACTGATTACTCCTTCCTGAGGGCTGTGTGTCAGTACTCATGATGGTCAGGCTGTTTCGTGTGGCTTGTGGTACATGCAAGGATGCTTAGCAGGGAGAATCATCTCTTCCTGGAGTCTGTCTAGCTCTGGGCAGAAGCTGCTGATGAGGGCCTCCTGACCTGGCTCCACCTCTGTGTACATCATTTTTACTCTTGGGAGAGCTATTAAATAGTGAGCCATAATTTTCTCTTTCAAAAGAGGGGGATTTTAGAAGGTGAACTGTCAGCTTACTCCCTCCTATTCAGGGAAAAACAACTTGAGCACAACTTGAAGTAACTCCTTCACACTCCAGCCCCAGACCCCATCCTTCTTCTCTAAAATCTGCATTTTCAGACAAATGCTGAGGGTGTGAAGGCTGCAAGGTCTCCCCTGTTACATACGCCTCTTCCTAGAGCTGTCTTTGCAGAGGCTTTCTAACCATCTCTTATGAACACTTATCATGTTAGGAGAGTAACTCTATCTAGTTCAATTTTTGGCTGCAAGTATCTCCCTGGCTCTTGGGACCCTTTAGAAGAAAACTACTTTTCCAAGTAAATATTTAACTCTTCAAGTCCCAAGAGAAGAACAGAGCTCACAGGACTTTTAGAATCACAGGGACTCAAAATCTTTAGCAACCAAGATTCCTCTGGTTCTTTTTAGGAAAGACAAAAGGCAAAATCTGTCATAAACGAAATCTCACTGTCTCCCGCGATCTGGGCCCCACTCTTGTATTGGTGGAGATGACTGATGTTATGTTATGGGAAAGAAGTGATTTTACCTGGAAGAAGAGGATTATGTTCCAAATCAGCCCAAGAACCAAAGAGGGGTTGCCATCTGCTATTTCTGCTGCGTCAATGCTAACCAGCTTTACCTGGAGGGAAGCAATGTATGAGCTTAAAGATGGGGTCCAATTAGGTGCAACACATTATTTCCTGATGCCCTTGTGGGCCTGTTTCTCTTTCTCACCTGTGCTGTCTGGTGATGCCACAGGATACCTCTCGGGGACCCCAACATGCAAAAGTGTACATAAGTGTGTCTAATAAACAGTATATAGTACTTCCCATTGTCAGACACTATTCTCAGAGTATTAGCTCTGTTTATTTTCACAACTACCCCATAACACAGATTCTTCTATTATCTCTGTATTTCAGGTGAAGAAATTCCAGAGAGGTCAATGGAAAGTGCCCAGGACACACGGCTAGTAAGGAGACATCTTTTCCAAGAAGTACATGCCCAGGGTCTGTCTGCATGCTACATTAACACCACCAAACTTCCAGATTTAACATGTTTTTGGACAAACACAGAGTACTGACATCAACGATCATGGCCACGATGGCTAAGACAGTTCAGTTCAGTCGTTCAGTTGTGTCTGACTCTGCGACCCCATGGACTACAGAACGCCAGGCTTCCCTGTCTATCACCAACTCCCGGAGCTTGCTCGAACTCATGTCCATCGAGTCGGTGATGCCATCCAACCATCTCATCCTCTGTCATCCCCTTCTCCTCCTGCCTTCAATCTTGCCCAGCATCAGGATCTTTTCCAGTGAGTCAGCTCTTCGCATCAAGTGGCCAAAGTATTAGCGTTTCAGCTTCAGCATCAGTCCTTCCAATGAATATTCAGGACTGATTTCCTTTAAGATTAACTGGTTGGATTTCCTTGCAGTCCTAGGGACTCTCAAGAGTCTTCTCCAATACCACAGTTCAAAAGCATCAATTCTTTGGTGCTCAGCTTTCTTTATGGTCCAACTCTGACAGGGAAGTTGGAGTTGATGATGGACAGGGAAGCCTGGCATGCTGCAGTCCACGGGGTCGCAAAGAGCTGGACACAACTGAGCGACTAAACTGAACTGAGCCAATTCACCCATTTAAAGTACACAGTTTCATGGTTTTTTAGCGTTATTGTAATTTTAGTGCACTTTCATCAGCTCAAATAGAGATCTTGTACCTTTTAACTGTCACCTGTCTAGTCTTCCAGTTCCTCTCAACCTTGAGCATACACTCATCTGTCTTCTGACTCCAGAGATTCCCCCTGTGCCGGACGTATCACAGGAATGTTTTAGAAGAAGTGGTCCTTTTGGTCCGGCATCTTTCATAATGTTTTCAAGTTTCATCCACAGTGAGGCTTGTATCAACACTCCATTCTGTCTCATGGTGGAACAATATTCCACTGCACGGGCAGACCATGCTTTATTTATCCCTTTGTCCGCTGCTCCCGGGTTGCTCCCACCTTTGGGCTATTATGAATGATGGTGCTGTGAACTGGGCCATGCCCTTTGGTCACCACCATCTGAACCGCCTCCTAGGTTGGGTCTTTCCCCACAGTATGGGAGGCAGAGCCCACCTCCCTCTTCAAAAGCCAAAGCCGCTTTTCTCCGCACTTGGCAGCCAGGACATGGGTGAGGATGCAGGCTTATCAGCCTAGGCCTTTGAACTTGAATGAGTGACGCTGAGAGCTCCTTCCAGGGGCTGTGGGAGTTGGGGCAGAGGGACAGGGTGGTGACAGCCGTGCCCACGTGGGTCCTTGCGTTCAGAGGGGGCGGGGCTCTGCAGTGGTCCTGGCGTTTAGCAGTCTTGGGCTCCATGCCTGATTCCCCAGGCTTTGAAGTTATCCTGTGACTTCTTGGCATCCTTTCAATACATTCCTTTGCTGCTTAAATCAGCCCAGATTAGATCCCCTTATGACCCAGGAACGCCAAACAAATAGCACTTTGTGATGACGTTCTACTGTACATGCCGACGTGTCGGGTGAGCTGAGGGCTTTTCACCCAGAGTAACTGATGAAACTCAATGAAAGGGGAACTTTGAAAAGTTTATCTCTCTGGGGCCATTCCCTCCCATTTTTGAAGGACATGAAGCAGAGTTCAAAACACACAAAAAGGCTAATTTAAGTCTGGAAAGTTCTATCAAAGAGGACAGAATTACGTGATTTTCCTCTGGCTCCGTTAGCCCCCTTCCCTTCCTTGCTTCTGCCATATTCTGAGTGCTAAGAATAAGTTTTACACCCTGACATGCTCACTGTACTCTTTTTAAAATTAGAGGGTAATTGCTTTACCATATTGGTTTCTGCCATACATCAACCTGAATCCGCCGTAGGTATACGTATGTTCCCTCCCTCTTGAACCATGCCCCCACCTCCCACCCCATCCCACCCCTCTAGGAGTCACAGGGCACTGGCTCTTCACTGTACTCTTATCCCCCAGAGTGAGAAGGAAAATGTCAACTAAATTCTGAACGCCTGATGGATTAGCTATATCTCGACTGATGGAGCTCCATTAACATTTCAACTTGTTCTATCTGACTGTCTTAGCAGGGACCCCTTTGCCCACGTCTCTTGTGACCAGCACTAGACTTCAAATCATGTCTTTTTTTGTCTCAGGGAAGGCTCTGTGAACAAGATGTATTTCAGATACTTACATTGCTATCTTCCAAAAACTTAAGTGCTTTCGCTATGTTGTTTAACCGAAAAATACGATGGGATGAGGATTTGTACTCGTGCAGCTGTAACACAGAACAGGACAACACAAGCAGTTAAGCCCAGACAGGCACTCGGGTCCCAGCGGTAACATTGGACGCGCTTGTCTTTTTCTTTACCTTTTTCACATGAATCTCAAGAGAAGGATGGGGCTCACAGCAGAGCCTGCATGGACCACATCCAAACCCATGCACGGGGCCCCTGGACACACAACTGTAGTCTCAGGGGTCCCCAAGGGTCACCTTATTTATGGTTTCTGGGACCAAACTCACTCGAGTTGGTGAGGGAGGGGAACCCGAGGGTTAAACAGGGAGCATATTTGTCAGATTTCCCTCTCTGACCCAGCTCCTGGCTTTTGATACGCCTCCCTCCCCCAGAGACCATCGGTGACACGCTCTCCTCTCTGGGCTGATGCTGTTTGTCAAGGCAGAGAGCGCCAGCTGGGAGCGTCACCCGCAGCTGCTAAATCATCCGGCAAACCCTCCCCGGCGGCCACAGATGTTTCTGTTTTCTGGCCAAGGGCTTGGTGGACATGTGTCCCACATCAGAGAGACAGAGGGAGAGAGAGATGGGGACAGAGACAGAAACACAGAGAGACAGAGACACCAAGAAAGAGACGGACACAGAGAGACACAGAGAAACCCAAAGAGGAAGAGAGAAAGGGGCTTGCAGAAGCAAGAACTCTGACAATGCTCGTTGCACACGCTAGGAGCACCAGCAGAAGAAACTCATCCTGAAACGGAAGCCCGCCCCTGCCCCTTTGGGTGAGTGCTTCACACTAATAGGCAAGCCAGTGGGTATCCCTTGCACACGGTGTGAACTGCCAGGTGAGCTCACGGGTGAGGTGTTGGCTGTTCTTGGCTGGACTTCCGGATCAAACACTCCCAACAGAGCCTCCCCTCCTACTGAGGCTATAGCAGCTCCCAATCAGTGGCCCCCGGCAACAAAGTGGGAGCCTGGGCTGCTGACAACACAGAACCAGGGACTAGAATATGCTTTTTCAGGAAGCCTTTTGAGGACTATGCTGCCAGCCCACAGTGAGATCTGTCAAGAAACCAAGTACTCTTTCTACCACAGTGGGTCTGCCCTTCATGAGAATTCATTCATGTCATTTGGTACAGCCCCTGGGGGTGGCTACTGGAAAAAGAAAGGCAAGAAAGAGGCGAGGGGTTGCGTAAGACTCCAGCTGCCTCAGAGCTGAGAACTGAAGTTGGAGCTCTTGACTTTAAACCCAGAGTTAAGAGCAAACCCAGAGAGGTCTGCATGGGCTGAACTGTGGTTTGGTAGAGCTGGGACCCTACAGAGACACTTTCATATCAGCCACACTGGCTCACGTGGGCCAATCAAACATTGGACTCTAGAGCCCCTTTCTCATAATTGGCACCTCTGGTACTCTAGCCAGATCACTGGACCCCCCTCCCCCCACCAAGGAATATCTGGCAGTGCCTGGGGACATTTTTGGTTGTCACACCTGCAGCGCTACTGGTATCCAGTGGATAGAGACCAAGGATGCTGTCAGACATCCGGCAGTGACCAGGTCAGCCAAGCAGGGGACACGGGTTCACTCCCTGGTCCGGGAGGATTCCACTCGCCTCGGAGCAACTAAGTCCACGCACCACAGCCACTGAGCCCACGCTCTAGAATCCCTGAGCTGCAACTCCTGAAGCCTATGCGCCCTGGAGCCTAGGCTCCACAGTAAAAGAAGCCACCGCAGTCAGAAGCCCGAGTACCGCAGCTAGAGAGAGCCTGCGTGCAGCAATGAGGACTCAGCGCAGTCAACTAAACTCAGAAATTAAAAACAAAACGAAACGAAACGCCAGCAGTGCCGAAGCTGTTAAGCACGGTGAATCGGGGCGAGAGGACTGACTTGCACACATCAGACAAGGCAACGTGGAGCGCTTTGGCAAAGACCCAAATTGGAATGAGCCTCAAGACCAGCTGGTTCAATTCAGTTTCAGCCATAGTCACAAGAAGGTTCTAGAATTCTGTGTGTCTAGCTTTAGCCACGGGGTGAATTTATAGAATCTGGTTTATAAGATGTCTTTCTCATCCATATTCCTGAATCTTAGCTCTCATTCTAATCAATTGAGTGGCTGGCCAGCTAAACACGCCAGATCCAGTTAAAATCTTCAGCTTTGGACTCACAGAAAACATGGGGTATTTTACTTGCTAAGGTATATTTGCTTAGTTATACATGCTTATATCAGTCTTAGTCACTGAGAAAGGAATGTCGCGCTCCTGAGTTTCCCATCATAGGAACTTATGGATGGCCAGATGTATGTACAGACGTAGAGAACTGTATGGAAAAGAACTACGGGCAGTGTTTTCATTTAATGTTTACCTCTTCCCAACCCTTCTGGAACATACGTACCAGATTCCGCCCAGACAGGACTTCTAACAAAGCCATTAGGATTTTGCCATCTTGTATATCGACGAATAGATCTTTAACTTCTAGAGGTGGGTTGCACTGCGGAAGAGGGGGAAAGAAAGTGGCAGATCAGTGATCTGAAGAAGAAACCTGCGACGTCCAGAGCTGCCTGCGGGCATCCGAGGAGGTAGTAACCCTCTCTCCCCGGAGATGGCGCTGCACAGGCAGGGGTAGTGCTGGGGAGCCCCCGAGGAGGCTTCCGGGTGGAAAAGCCAGAAGCCCACTGCTTTCCTCTCTGACCTGGGGAGGTCTGAGGGACACCGTGTCCTGTGCACCCAGAGCTTCGCTGGGTGTGGCCGGGAGTCCGTGGGGCCAGCAGGAGCCTGTTGCCAGCTGCCCCAGCACAGGGCTTTGCAAACCACGCTCCCCACACCCTAGGCTTCAGCACAGCAGCTTCAGGGACCCCTGCTGGGGGAGGCAGTTCCAAAAGGAGACTAACCCACTGCATTCCTCTGCCATCAGCTCTTATTGGCTTTTATTTAGAGTTCCAGGGAAGAACTCTATGCTTGCAGAAAGGCTTCTGTTGACTAAACAAACTTGATAAACATTTTAATGCAGGATGGTTAGGACTTACTGAATCTTGGGGGCCAGGGGCCATGAACCTGCATTTTTAATGACCACCTCCCTCCCGCCCCACTAGCGTGAATGGAGCGCCCCTGGTGGCTTAGTGGTAAAGAATCCACCTGTAATGCAAGAGACGCAGGTTCAATCCTCGGGTTGGGAAGATCCCTGGAGGAGGAAATGGCAATCACGCCAGTATTCTTGCCTAGGAAATCCATGGACAGAGGAGTCTGGTGGGCTACAGTCCACGGGGTCACGGAGTGTTGGACACAATTTAGCAACTAAACACCAACAACAGCCAGCATGGATTCTATTTACTTTTGGTACTGGAATCTTTGGAAGCATTACAACATTTCAGCTGGGTACTCACTCTCTCTGCTTTTGGGTACAAGGGGGGTTCCCACTGGAGGAGGGATTAATGGGGTCGGGGCAGGTGGTGGCTGCTGTCACCAGCCAGAGAGCCAGGGGACTCTTGGAGCTGTGGCGCAGGCACCCTTTATCAGGGAACTCCCACCCTGTGAAAGCCTCAGAGGGCCTGTGTTTTCTTTTTCTATTCAGGAAGGTGGCATTTCCTGGCCTCTTATGCAAGCCCCCCACCCACACCCCGAGGTAGTCAAAACAGGGCAATTCCACCCACAGGCGCACAGAAGAGGGTTCTGCTTCAAGGGCAAGAGCGACTTTGAACCCAGAGGCAAATTATTTTCTTTGCAAACTCCCCGCTGCTCCTCAGGAACATTCCACAGGAGCGCGAGGGCATCAGGTTACCAAGACTCATAGGGGAACGTTATTCCTGCTAACGCGGGGCAGAACAGCACAAGACCCAAATAAAAACAGCCCCTGATAGATGGACTCACAGCATTTCCAGTTACCAGCCCCAACCGTGGCCGAGCCATGCCTTGGAGCTGAACCAGGAGGGCCATTCCCACCGACTGTCTGTAAGAGCCCCCAGCCCGGCAGCAGCAAGCGGGGCCTTGGCCGGCAGCCATCTGCGTGATGGCAGGAGAAATTGAACCCACTCCAGTGAAAACACTCCTCGGGGCTCCAGACGTTCCGTGGGCTTCATGAGATTGGTATGGCCAAGTAAACAGCACCCCCAGGGGTTTCTTCATGATCTAACTCCTTTGGTAAATTAAGGATTTTTTCCAGAAGCCAGAGAGTCCGTAAATATTTCTGACAGCCTTCAAATTGCAGCTAAGCCCACTTCCCCGAGGAGTTCCTCGGTTTCCTTTACATGAAAGGTTGTTCTTGAAAGTCTCAAGGTTGGAAACACGGCTGTGAATTTTGCCCTGTGTGTCAGGCATCAGTTTCAAGTGCTGTCTGATTTATCTTCAGAGTGGGTGCTACCCAGCTGCCTTGAAACAGGGGCAGAAGCGTGGCCGGAGAGAAAATTCTGGATGTGATCAAGGCTAACAGAGATTCGTTTGGAGGTTGAGTTGGGGCATGAGCATTTGCTCTATTACCCTCTGTGCTTTTCTGTATTTATTTTTAAATTATAAAAGAGAAGAAAGAAAGAAATATGCCCTGGCTAAGCTCCGTCCACCAGGAGGAATTTCCAGTTACCCTGACATACATCAGGCATTAATTTAGGAGTTCGGGGAACTCAAGTTTTGGGAACGGTTTTCCTTTTTTTCCAAAAATAACACTTCACTTTATGAGCGCTGCCGAAAATGCACCAATAATCAAAACAACGGGCAAATGATTTATAATGCTTCATCCATGATGTAGCGAGTTTTCACCCTGGAGATTTGAGGAACCTCCTGGGCTGAGTGGAGCCCATCCTACAGGTGGGGAGAAGTGTGGGTGGTCAGGCAGCTACTGGGGAAATATTATAGGCCTAAAGCTCACACTATGTGAATTAGAATGTTGGTCAAGAGCGCCACTTCCTAAAACGCCACATTTATTTTCTCTGCTTTCTAATCATTTTAGTGATTTTCCTCTATGAACGTTTCTTTGGGGCAAACTCTTAAGAGCAATCAATATTACTCTTGTGCCTTTTAAGAGGAGAAAAAAGAAGAAATGTCACTGAAGAGGAATCCTTGAGTACCACTGCCAGCTTTGAAGCACACGAGACTATTGGTTGGGTCTATTGGGAGAACCAGATCGTGGAATTTAAGATGCGAAGTGAGTAAAATGAATCCTCATAAATCAGCTTTCTTGTAAAAGAAAAAGAATCCCTCCTTCCCCAGCCCTGGGGCAATTTAGAATGTTCTCCCCTTGGAGGCTAAGCTAGTGGTGAGGAGGGTTTGGATTTCTATGCCTCTGAATGGTTCATTTATCCTTTTCACATCCTGCCCCTCCTCCTCTGCTCATCCTTCTGTCTGGTTCAGACGCTTTTGTTTTAGGGTTTGTATACCTGAGAGGCTGGCAGACAAAATGCGGTTGGCCGTTGCTTGGCCAGAGAATGTTAGCAAAAAAAAAAAAAGAAGAAGAAGAAGAAGGGGGGTCCAGGAAGAAGAGGGGTCACCAAATTGAATATGCAAGGGAAGCCAAAGGAAGAGCTTTCTTCTCGGAGAGTTGTGGGATTACAGGGACGCAATTCAATGTCTCCAGGCTTCTGGAACAGCATGGGGGTGGGAGGTGAGGAAGGCTGTCTTGAGGATTAGAGGAGTTGAGTGTCCGATGCACCAAAATGAGCAGATGACACTGTTGATCGTGTTGAACCTTACGTGATGAACCAGGCAATCTGGCTTGGTGAAAAAGCGTCAGGAGTTCTTGCCTAAATGAACCCAAATACCTATACATGGGTCTTAATGAGAGCCTCCTCAACCTCTCCAGACCAGAAGTCAAGATCCCCTCTCAATCCCATGTTTGGGTTATTCAACAATGTATGTTTCCTAACTTCTGCACATCGATTCCCATTTAAAGATGGACCCTCTCCTTCCCCAGCTAGGCTGATAACCTCACAAGGCCAGAACCTCATGTCGTACGTGTCTTTGCGTTCCAAGTGTGGATAACCTCACAAGGCCAGAACCTCATGTCGTACGTGTCTTTGCGTTCCAAGTGTGCGTGCGTGCGTGCGTGTGTGTGTGTGCGTGCTAAGTTGCTTCAGTCATGTCCAACTCTTTGTGACTCTGTGGACTGTAGTCTACCAGGCTCTGCCAGGCTCCTCTGTCCAAGGGATTGTTCCCAGCACTGAACCTGATTCTCGGCAATGAGAACGCACTCAACAAACGTTTAAATGAATGAATGAAAAACACCAACACAGTGAGACAACAGAGCGTCCCCCCCCCCTCTTCACTGCTCTGCTGAACTGTGCACCCAGTTATGAAAGCATTGATCACTTAACAGCCCAAGCGCCTTGCTTACCTTCTCCAGATGGAGATTTATCCATCGAGTAAAAGTCCGCTTCTGCACATTCTCCCTCTCAACTGAAAATAAAGAGATGCCATTAGCTGGGTGAAAAGAAATACGTGCAAAACCCTGCCCTGCTCTTCCCAAGGGGAAGAGTCTATAGACTCTCTGCAGGACTGAGAGCCTGGAGGTCCCATAGGTATGGAAACCTTCCCGGAATGGGGTTGGCAAGGCGTTGGCAGCACCTAGAATCCATTTTCTCCAGCCCAACCCCGAGCATCTTAAACAGGTTAAACACCCACAAATTCAGACACACAGAACAAAATGGTCGGCACAAGCTAACATGAGCACTGGGGCATTTGACTCTCCAGCACGAGCACTAGTAGGAAGATACAAATTTAAAGCGCCGGCTGATGGTGCCACACACCTTCTAGGCGCCAGAAATGGGTCAGAAGAGCTGGGATGGAGGAGAGGAGGGGAGGTCAGGGACTAGGAACTGGAAGAGGGCTAGGGGAAGGTGTAGCGGAAAGAATTTGACAGTCCTGGCTTGGACTCTCAGCCCGGTCACCTCCTGCTTTGTGTCCTCGGGCCAGTCACCTGGCCCTGTATCTGATCTGTCCCCTGAAGATAAGGCCAGCTCACCACCAGGCTGCCCTGAGACTGACCTGTGACCCTGCAGATGAAGCTCGACACAGTTCCTGGCACAGTGGCTGTTCCTTTTTCTTTGCAGCTATTATTTTTAGAGCCAGGGAATACTTTGCACCCTCCCCTTTCCACTCCTGGAGCAGGGGTTCTGCACAGCCCCAGTGAGGTGGGAGGGCGCAAACTAGACACAGATCTCTCCTCCCAGGGGACAGCAACCCCCCCATATAGGTTTCAAGGAAAGATCTTTCCTATCCAAGGGTTATTACCATCTGTCTGCCCAGAACTAATTGTGTCCTGAAGACTTTGTTTCCAATAATCTTTAAATCTGACAACATCACCTTGTAAAGTAGAAACTAGTATCTTAGAGATAAACACCATGGGGCTCAGAGAAGTAGCCTGACTTGCCTTGGGCATCAGTTGGAGAGAGACAGAGCCAAGCGTCTGTCTATTCACCCCTCATCAGCCAGCACCCTAGAAATGGAAGACCTGGGCTTGGATCCCAACCCTTCCACAAACTACGACAGAGGCATCTGCAGTGGTGATGATGATTGTAAGAAATATTTACTGAGCACTTGCTACACGGCAGGCACCCAACTGTGCACTTTACACAGGTTCACTGCCTCAGGCCTTCCCACAGCCCGCTCAGGGAGGGACTGTGATACCTTCAAGGCGGGAAAGCCGGGGCACTTGCTCAGCATCAGGCAATTAGTAAGGGTATTGCTCCCATTTTACAGATGAAGAAACCAAGGATCAGAGAACGAATAGGCCACAAAACTGGGACTGGGAACTAGAGTCGGTGCTTTTCCCATTCTCTCCTGGGTTCTGTGGATTCAGCCAGCTTGATGCCCTGGAACCTGGAGGAAGTTTCCGTGACCAGTGGTGGTACCTGTGCCTCAGTCTGGGTCTGGGAGCCCCGTGGACGTGGCAGCAGCCCCCGCTGCTGAAGCTGCTACGTCTGTCAGGAAGCTTCCTGGAAACATTGGAGCCAGATGACTCCTAAATTACTAAGTTCTGGATTTCAACATATTGGAAGAACATATCGCATATGCTTAAAACCATTTCACATTTCTTTAGCAATAAGAAAATGAGAGGCAATTTATCTACTGGCGGAGAAAAAAAAAAGGCTATGGTTTTCTCTTAACGACTGTGGTTCTTTTTTCCTCCAAGCCTCATTATTAGGTAGATAGTGGTGCCCGTAAATCAAATTTTAATATTGTGCCTTTCAATCTTTTTAATTGAAGAGCCAGCAGACAGTAATTATACACATAACTGCTTCTCTCTCTGGTTCCTTCTTTTCTGTAAGGGAAGCTCACTGGCTAGCAGGCATGCATCAGGCTGAAAGATCTCCTTCCAGCAAACTGTGTTTTGTGGGTGGAGAGAGGAGAGGGAAAGGAAAAGGAGCTGATGGCAATGAGGCAGGAAGGGCCATGAGTTACAGAGTCTCAGAACTTTCCAGAATACGGGAGAGCTTTCTGCCACTGCAGGTTTTCCCACAGTGTGGGTCTCCCATGGTTTTGCGTCTGTCTCGCTGTGGATGAAAATGGGTGGTTTCCGGTTTTTCACTGTGTGGAGCAGAGCTGTAGCCAGCACTGGGCACAAGCACCCTGCTATGTGAGTCTCTGTGCACAAACGTGTGAATATATTCCTTATGCTTGACGACTCCAAGTGGAACTGCTGGGTCTTAGTAGTAGGCACATTTAAAAATTTAATAGCTACTTCCAAATGGCCCTCCCAAAAGGCTGCCCCAGTTTATACCTTCACCCCACCTGTCTTTAAACAAGTTTATGGGGACTGTAAAGTATTCACACACACATTCAAACACTCAGGCTGGTTTCTCCATATGGCTTCAGAGAGAGCAAAGTCTGTCTCCTGAAACAGAAGTGCATTGAGCGAAAGCCTAAGAGAGCCAGGCGTAGGCTGTTAGTTTAACTGTGCGGAAGGGTGCAAATGAGGAAGTGGGTGTCTGTTAGTCCCTATATACAGCTCATCATTCTGCCCGCCCACCCACCTCTCTGGCCATCCATTCACCCATCCACCCATCAGTTGGTCTGTCCGTCCATCCCTCCATCCACCCACCCACCCACCCACCAGGCCAGCCAGCCATCCATCCACTCATCCATCTATTCATGCAGCCAGCCAGCCTCCCAGCTGATACTTATTCAGTGATTACTACTTGCTGGGAACCATGCCCAACCCTGTTGGCAAAATCACAGATGAAGAATTAAGCATTCATGGAATCTGCACTCCAAGAATTACAGCCAAGGAGGAGAGAAAACACGGATGCTGCAAGGCACATAAGCAAGGAAAAATGAATTAGAAATTTCATGGGCTGATGGGTTTGGAGGAGGTAATTTTAGACTCCATGGGGGACTCCTCTGGGGGCCCTAAGAGGATCCCTCACAGAAGTGGGATACGAAGGGGATCCCAAAAGGGAGAGACAGCATTTTAGCCCCACCCCGATCCACAGCCAACCTCTGCGTGGCTTCACCCGGTTCCAGCCAAGGCCCGTGGGTGATGCGGGCACAAATCAAATTTCTGGGCAAAGTGGAGTCACAGGACAGCACAGGGATGACTGAAGACAGCAGGGGACCAAGAAACTCAGCCACAAACCGCGAACGGCCCCAACCCGAAGCACGGTACGGAGACCACATTTTCTGTACCTGAAACTAGGACACGCCACTCGGTACACGGGAGACGGAGTGTGGGCATTGAGCCTGCCCCAGAAGGCCCACCTGAGAGCCACACGCCCTCAGACTATTCGCTGCGTGACCTTCGGCAAGGTCAGAACTTTCCGAGCACCTCTGTCTCAGCTTCCCCTCTGCAGGATGGGGGCAACCGTGCCTCCCTCACGGGACTCCATGAAGACCAAATGGGGTCTGCCTGCAGGGCGCCCCCCAACAGCTGCTCCGGGAGGGCCGCAGCCCGCCCCCCACCGCATGCCCTCGGGGTATTCCGTCTGGTGTCTGGACACAGAGGTCTGCCGCCCTTTCAGGGCCTTCTCCATTTCCAAGTACCCACCCCCATCCCATAGGCTTTTTCTCCTCTGGCTTGCCAAGACTCTATAAACTTTATATAGTTTCCATAAATCCAACGGCCCCTTTTTTCCACGGCACCTATCACGTTGTAAAGGTGTAGGAAACCATTTCTCAAGAAGGGTCTGGCCTTCACGAGGAGTGTTTGTAGGGCCCGGTGTAGGTTTACTGGACAACAAGAATCATAACAGCGCTGTAAAATCGCCATCTCGGTCCTGCCTGGCAGGCCAGGGTGCCCGTGCGCAGAGCAGGGCGGAGGGGCAGGGTGGGGCTCCAGAGGCAGGGACGGGGAGGAGCGGCTCAGCCTCCTCTCGCAAGCCCACCGTCCCAAATTCCCGGGCATGACTTTGGCCCCGGCTTTGCCAAGAACAGGCCATTTGAAAACAGGAGGTGTGACATTCCTTCCTTCTCATGGCAGGCTCAGGAGTTGGACGCCACAGAAAGAGGGATGCAGGCTTTGGGAATTAAGACAGACTCATTCACACTTGTGGCCTTCTTGCCGTAGGTCCACATTTCCCCAAGTCTACTTCCCACGCAGTAAATATTTCCTCTTTAATAGTCTGTTCTTCCCTGCCCATGGGAAAGACTTGATGACTTTATCTGTTGAGAAAAATTATATGCCCATTATAAAAAAATTTTTTTAATATAGGAAAGCACAGAGAAATAGATCTCAAACCTCTTGAAATCTCATTACACCCAGGGATCACCACTACGGACTTTTTAATGACCATTCTCTTAGAACTATACACACACACACACACACACACACACACACACACACACACACACACACACGCTCAGTTCATCCATGTGGGTGCTCTTGTACACAATTGCAACGTGATCACCTAAAGACTCAGTATTTGTCAAAGCATGGCTCAGGGATCCCTAATATCAAGAGCTTCTGCTATCAAGAGCATGTGAGAGTCAACATGGTAATTCCTGGACCTGAGCCCAGACCTACTGGGTCACACTCTCTGGGACTGGGGCCTGGGCATCTGAATTGAATCAGCTCGAGGGTGATGACAGGACACAGCTGGAGAACTGGGGCCTTCCTGGGAAGAGACAAGTGACACAATTCCTTGATCATCTTGGGGCAGAGTAGAGACAGCAATGGGACATTTCCTGTGGAGGAGAAAGAGCCGGCATTCTGGAGCCAGGGCCACAGGCACCACCCCAGACTCTGAGATGGAGACATGCATAAGGGCTCGCGGGCTGGCCCTGATCCTTAAGTGCAATAAAGTTTATGACAGCAGCAGCAACGAAGAGTCCTTTCCTGCTTTGTCAAAAATGCTCTTCCTGATGACACTTTAAGTAGCTAATTTCATACAGCTGCTCTGATACGCCTGAGAGATGAACTGGAGCTCATCTAGGAGGACTGCAGACCGGAAGGCTGTAGCCTTCCACACAGGAGGCTGACCCTTTGACGTTCATCCCGAGGGGGCGGCTGGGGGCCCTTGTTTCCAGCTTCAGGAGCGCTGCCCGGGCGGGAGGAGGGAGGCGGCTCGGATAGGTGAGCTGTGGCCGCATCTCCAGGAGCTCAAAGCCCTCACCCAGGGCCGGGCACAGCATGTGTGCTGAACAAATGCAGCTGTGGGTGTTACTGCTCACCTCTGACAAGCTGCTGAACTCTTCCGAAGTTGAGTTTCTTTTCTGTACAGTAGAGACTATGCCACCACCACTCCCCTTTCCCCTGACCAAATGAAATGATGATGCCAGTGTGTGTGTGTGTGTGTGTGTTTGTGTGTGTGTGTGTGTGTGTGTGTGTGTGAGGAGCTCAGTGAACAGACTCTTCCCTTCGCATCATTTATAGCACCCCAGGGACACATACACGGACCCCACAGGCAGCTTTCTACAGAGATGGAGAGTGATTGTCCTTGAAACAGGTGGGGGCCTTGTTTCCCCAGAATGGGAAAGTCACTGAGGGCCCCACTCACCCCTCTCTGTCCAGCAGGCTGGAGCAGGCAAGGCAGCTGGAGGCCCTGTGCTTTTCAAGCTTCACTCCTGTTGGGTTGGAGGCCAGTGGGCAGGACCCTAGCATGTATCGGCTCCCACATCCCAGGCCTTATTTGCTGAAAAGCCCAGGTCTGTCCAGAGGGCCATCTCAGCTCCAGTGGAAGTCACAGCCCCACTGGGTGACAGTCTCAAGGGGTTCTTCTGATGGCAGACAGGTCCAGAAACCTCTTGTCCAACCTCAAATGAATGACATCCTAAGACACTTTCATTCACTCTCCCATTTTGGTCTGAGCTGACTTCCTTCACTCGGTGGGAAACCCACTCCCCTTGCCAAATATCCTTTTTCTCCATGGCTCAGACCCCTTCTCACTCTAAGGAACCATCCCTGCCCACCCCCACGCCCCCACCACCAGCTTGGCTCCCTTCCATCGTGCCAGTTCTCTCCATCAGCTAAGTATCTTAAACCTAGAATTCGGACACATCCCTCTCTCCTTCAGTTGGACTGCCACAAGACTACCCAAGGGCACCTGCTGCCCCATGGACATCACACAGAGAAGGCAGCTCTCGGGGGCCCCGGCCTGCCGCCCTGTCCAGCAAGGACCCCCGGGAGCCCCGGGCTGCCCCTAGAAGGGGCGCCCCACCCCAACTGTGGTTTCACTCCTTTCCCCGTCTTTCAACACCTCCCAGAAACACAACCTCATTACATGGCCCCATGCTGGTTCACTTGAGAAATAAAACTCAGAAACAAATTAAACGGCAATTTCTTTTCAAACAGCAGAGGAGCCAGGCTTCAGGAACACCAGGCCAGCAGCCTTCGGTTCCGACTCCTGGGGGCCACTCCCCCGCCGGCTCTGGCGGTGGTAAAGCCAAGGCCTCCCTGTGGCTTGCCCCGCCAGCGGCGATTTCGCATTTAATTTCCTTTGTTTTCCCTCCCCCAGTGTTTGCTCTGACCCAGGTCCCTTTTATCGAGACTTTGGTAATAAAATGCAAAACCCTCCTTGGGACCACAGGCCAAGGACGCCTGCAGCTCCTACCAAACAGCGTGCAGGGGGTGGCCGGCTGAGTGGGCGGGGCCCCTCACTATCCCTCTGGCTCCTCCATCACCTTTGTCCCTGGTGCGGCCAGCGATGCTCCAACGGGCATCGGGCCCAAGAGCAACTGCTGGCTCCAGCTGGCGCAAACTGGTGGTCTCCCCAGTCTGTGCCGGAGAGACTCCCAATAAACCTGCCAAGCTCATTCAAACCAGGGACTTAAATCCACCTCTCTCACAGGTCCCAGAGGCCACCAATTAACATACCACGTCCTGCCCTGCCATGCCCCTGCTTCTCAGCTGCTCTAAAACACATAACCCAGGGCTCCAAAGAGCTAGTCCCAATTACACACCAAATTAAGTTTTAAGCTATATGTGTGTGTGTGTGTATATATATATATATATATATATACAGGACTGGTGCCTGTAACTGAAATAAAAAAAATAAACCCACTCTAGCTTTTTCTGTGAGTGATTCTGTCTAACCTCAGTGCTCAACCTTGGTCCACCTTGATTTATGATAGATGACGCCAGCCCATCATAAAAACCAAGCTTGGGAAAAAGGATTTTAACACCCACCCAGATGGGCAGACCAGGTGACAAGACCAAGCCAGGCAGACTGCCCGGACGCATCCAGCTGAAACGGAGATGGAGATTTAAGTGGTATCTGACACCTTAGATTGTTTACACACTACACACATATCCAGGAAGCCAAAGGGTTGATGCTTACACCCAACCATGGACAATAAGAATGAAGACCCCATCCTCACAGGCTTCCTTTGCCAGAGCTCACAAGGAAAGCTGGAGAGAGAGAGGGGGAGGAGGTTAAGGAAGGGAAGAAAGAGGGAATCATATTCTTTTCCCATTTTACGGAGACGGTGATTCCTAGGGACCTGAACTCGCCCCTGTGGCTAACATTTCTGCAGCCTCTTCCAAGTACCGTGAGACACACTCTGCATCCATTACTGAATTCTCACAGCAACCTTGACAGGCAAGTAATGGTGCTTTTGGTGTAGATGGGGAAACTGAGTCTTGGACAAGGGGAAATGACCTGCCCCAGATCTTGGGGGCACAGCTGAGGAAGAGGATAGCCTGGTGGCATGAGCCAGCACCCTCTCTATGGCACCTCTCTGGGCTGGCAGATCCCCTTCCAAGCAAACATCTCGTTGAAGAATCTTCAGGAAGAATCCATTTCACACCCAGGTGAGCGCCACAGCAGAATACAGGCTGACCTGGTGCTTTGCTCCCAAACTGAGTTTAACGGGCTCAGTAGCAAAGAATCCACCTGCAATGCAGGAGCCACAAGAGACTTGGGTTTGATCCCTGGAAGATGCCCTGGAGGAGGGCATGGCCCACTCCAGTACTCTTACCTGGAGAATCCCATGGACAGAGAAGCCTGCTGGGCTACAGTCCATAGGGTTGCAAAGAGTCAGACATGATTGAAGCAACTTAGCGATAAGAATTAGCCTAACTTCTTGGGTTCAGCTATTTAAAAAAAAAAAAAAAGAAATTAAAATACTCATACACATGACCTTGATTTGTATTTTGAAGCATACCTGTCTTTAATAAAGCCCCACACTCACCCTTCAAATGCCAATGTTTTTATGTCCATGCAAAGGCCAACCATGTGAATTGGCCTCTAGAATTCAGGGCGATTCTCTAGAATTAGGGTGACCAGATATCCTGGTTTGCTCTGGACTGAGAGAGATCCAGGGACCCAGATCAACAGCGCTAAGACTGGGAAAGTCCAAGGCAAACCAGGAGGAGCTGGTCATTCCAGGCAGTAGACATGGTGTTGGGTTTGGACAGCAGGGTGGGAGGGGAAGCTGCTGGGAGAGGCAGAAGGCCCTGGGAGCCACATGGGAGCAAGACGTGTAACGCAATGTGATTAACACTTGCTTTAAATGCCGGGGACAGGGGCTTCCCTGGTGGCACAGTGGATAAGAACCTGCTTGCCAATGCGTGGGACACGGGTTCAGTCCCTGATTGGGAAAGATCCCACATGCGTGGGAGCAACTAAGCCTATACTCCACAACTGTGGAGGAGGAAACGGCAGCCCACTCCAGTGTTCTTGCCTGGAGAATCCCGTGGACGGAGGAACCTGGAGGGCTGCCGTGTATAGGGTCGCACAGAGTCGGACACGACTGAAGTGACTTAGCAGCAGCAGCAGCAGCAGCCACAACCGTTTTCCATAATTCAACCTGTTCTCTAGAGCCCGGGAGCCACAGCTATGGAGCCCGCGTGCCCTGGAGCCCATGTTCTGCAGCAGAGAAACCACTGCGCGGAGAAGCCTGTGCACCACAACGAGAGAAAAGCCCAGCACCGCCAAAAATGCCAGGGACAAAGAAACCCTGAAATTCCCATTTACAACTTCACCTGCCAGTGAAAGCTGAGTGAATTTAAATTCCTGCCCTGAGCAGAAGAGGTACACTGGAAACGACAATGAAGAAAGACAAGGGGTGTCAACTCCCGGAGCTGGAAGTGTCCCCAACACGTCACGTTAATTATTAGCCTAGAATTGAGAGGCTGCCACGCTGGCAAATAAGAATGCTTCACACACCACGGGTTCCTTTTGAAATGCATGTCCTTGAAAACACACACAAGCTATCTACATATCAAACCATCTAAACAGGGCATGCTTGAGTGTGTACACACACACACACACACACACACACCTCGAGGTAATTTGGATCACCCTCAACCTTCTTCAGGTTCTTTTAGTTCCCAGGGTCGCTGGAGAAATTTTGGCATCACATGGTCTCCGTTATGGCACAGCCATGACGGTCCAGCGCTCCAGGACTGCACTCTGACACTGAACCAAGGTCAGATCGTTGCCACTGGGCAGGAACCCTGCGGAGTGGCAAATTCCAGGTCTGGAATCTGACAAACGGCTTCCCTGGTGGCTTGGACAGTAGAGGATTTGCCTGCAATATGGGAGACCCAGATTCAATTCCTGGGTCAGGAAGATTCCCTGGAGAAGGGAATGGCAGCCCTCTCCAGTGTTCTTGCCTGGGAAATCCCATGGACAGAGGAGCCTGGCGGGCCACAGTCCCTGAGGTGGCAAAGAGTCAGACACAACTGAGCAACTAACATTTTCCCTTCACTAATCTTACAAAACCCCACTGAGACTAGACTCCTGATGCTCAATCCTGGCTACGCAGGACAATCACCTGGGGATCTGGATGCCTGGGCTCTACTCCAGACTAACTGAATCGGAATCCCTGGGGGTGAGCCCAGACATCTGCATTTTTAAAGCTCCCAAGGTGATCCTGATGCTGAGCCAAGGCTGAGAACCATTGCTCCCTGCCAGGAGTTGGCAAATTTTTCTTGTCAAGGGCCAGATAGTAAATGTTGTAGACTTTTCAGGCCATATGGTCTTCAGCAACTAGTCAGCTCTGCAGTGGTGCTGGAAACCAGCCAAGGTGATACACAAATGGTCATGGCTGTGTTCCAATAAAACTTTATTTGTAAGAACAGCCGGTGGGCTGCCGCTTGCCAAGCCCTGCTTGAGACTTCACAAGCCTCGGCAAGATTTGCCTGATTTACACAGCCATTCTGGACCTTCTTGGTGGCCATACCCCTCATGTGTGTGAGTGCTCAATCACTCAGTCATGTCCGATTCTGCGACTGTAGCCCGCCAGGCTCCTCCGTCCATGGGATTCTCCAGGCAAGAATACTGTAGTGGATTGCCATTTCCTCCTCCAGGGGATCTTCTGACTCGGGGATCAAACCCACGTCTCCTGCGTCTCCTGGTACTGGCAGGCAGATTCTTTTACCACTGAGGCACCTACGAAGCTCATACCCTTCACGGCCCAACTTTTAAGTCAGTTTTGGGCTTCAGGAGCAGAGAGTTGTTTGCATTCTGTTTTCTGTTAAAATGGCTTTTCTGGTGGCTCAGACTCAGGTAAAGGATCTGCCTGCAATGTAGAAATCTGGGTTCAATTCCTGAGTCAGGAAAATCCCCTGGAGAAGAAAATGGCAACCCACTCCAGGATTCTTGCCTGGGAAATCCCATAGAAGAGGAGCCTGGCAGGTTACATTTCATGGAGTCACTAAGAGGGGGACATGACTAAGTGACTAACACTTTTACTTTACTGTCATAAGAAAAAGCAAACAGCATTGCCAGTGTGGATGGGACAGGAAATGGATGGGAAATAAAAGCAGTTACAAAAAACAAACAAACAAGTATTTGGTCCCTATATGTCAGAGAAAGCCACTTGGATTTTCTCCTCCCATCACGAAAACCAACAAGGAAAATCACATGTGGGGCAATCAGACTCTAAAGTCATGCTTGCTCTTATTTTCCTTCTTCAGCAGCTGGCCTTTTACAAATCAGATTCTATCACCTTGCCTCTCCCTCCTCATCCCCTGCTAAATATCTATTCTGTCTGAGGAATCCAAGGGAGCAAGCATGGAGCAGAAAAACAACTCCACACAATCATTTTTTTTTCTTCTTCTTTTGTAAAGTTTAAATGGGAACAGGTTTAAAGAAATCAGTAGGCTTAAACGATAACAGGTTTAAAGAAATCAAGCAGCTACCTGTAGGCAAAATTTCTTAGTAGATTAAATTTTGTCCAAGGTGAACAATCCCCCACCCACCCATTTTCTTAACATCACAAGGAACCCAGAATTATTTTGCCCATCAGCACGCTTGGCAACCCATGTTCTGCATAGAGAGGCCATTAAATACCAAGAATAGGACTTCCCTAACGGTCCAGTGGTTAATCCATCCGCAAGGGACACAGGTTCTATCCCTGGTCTGGGAAGATTCTACATGCCAAGGAGCAACAAAGCCCAACCAACCAACCAAGCTCAGTCACAACTACGGAGCCCATGAGCCACAACTACTGAGCCTGTGCGCCCTAAAGCCCGTGCTCTGTAACAAGAGAAGTCCCAGCAGCGAGAAGCCCGTACACCGCAACTAGAGAGTGGCTGCTACTCACCACAGCTAGAAAAAAGCGCCCGTAGCAACAAAGACCCAGGGCGCCCAAAATAAAACAAATAAGTAAAATTAAAAAAAAAAAAAAATACCAAGAGCAGCTTCTGATTCAATCTTGCCATAGAGGCAGTTATCCAGCATCTACTTGAATGCCTCTCAGGACAAGGCACTCAGTACCTCTCCAAGATCTGGATTCCATGATCCCAAAGCTTGTCTTATGGAAAAAGGGAAAGTTCAGTGGGTACAAGTGAGGAGCTACAGGATATCAGGTTTTGATTTGGTGTCAGGAAGCGAGGCCATCAAAGCTCACCAGCCATGAGATGGGACACCTTGAGGGGCCAAACACTCCTAGTTCTTCAAATCTTAACCTTTTAGAGAAAAACTAAAAACACACAGATATTCTGAGATTCTGGCCAAGAAACCCTGGTAAATGTATTTTCAGGGTCTTGGAAAATCTGATGAGCTGGAGGAAGGTTTTGCCACCTCGCCTGAAAACGACTGCAATTCCTCCAACCAGATACGCCATAAAGACCAGTCCTTGGCACAGGTTGCTTAGGGGGTGAGTTTTTATTTGAAATCGAATTTGTACATTTATGCAGGAAAGGAAAACAGCTAAAAGAGGGGCCGCTAAAAGAGGGGCCGTATCCTATCACTAACAAATTTTGAACAGGTTTTTTTACAAAGGGGCAGGCGCCACAGCAAATATTCAGGGTCTCCTCTTCAGTGGGGGTGGGAGGGGGTGGGGACAGGACTCTCATAACCAGTTCACTTCCCCACTTTTCTGTTGGGAAATTCTTCCTTACACCCTACAAATCAGGGAGTTAATTCTGGCTGCTTGAGAGTCCCTTGGACTGCGAGGAGATCCAACCAGTCCATCCTAAAGGAAATCAGTCCTGGGTGTTCATTGGAAGGACTGATGCTGACGCTGAAACGCCAGTATTTTGGCCACCTGATGCGAAGAGCTGACTCATTTGAAAAGACACTGATTCTGGGAAAGATTGAAGGCAGGAGGAGAAGGGGACGACAGAGGATGAGATGGTTGGATGGCATCACCGACTCAATGGACATGATTTTGGGTAAACTCCGGGAGTTGGTGATGGACAGGGAGGTCTGGCGTGCTGCAGTTCATGGGGTCACAAAGAGCTGGACACGACTGAGCGACTGAACTGAACTGAACCGAATTTTGGCTGCGCTGGATCTTTGTTGCTGCACGTCAGCTTCTCCAGTTATGGTGCGTGGGGTCCTCGTTGAGGCGGCTTCTCGTGTTGCAGAGCACGGGCTTCAGGGCAGCAGATTTCAGTTGCAGCTTGAGGGCTCCCGAGCTCAGCCCTCGTGGTTGTGGTGCACAGGCTTAGCTGCTACATGCCCTGTGGAGTTTTCCCGGACCAGGGATCGAACTCATGTCCCCTGTATTGGCAGGTGGATTCTTAGCCACTGGACCACCAGGGATGCCCTAATCCTTAAACGTGAAGGCCAAGTTGAACAAATGAGTGGAACCGTGGCCTGCATATCTGGATATTAACTTTCCCCTGGGCTTCAATTTCCACAAAATATTGCAGTTGTCCTCGGTATCTTCAAGGGATTCCAGGACCCCAGTGCATAAGGAAATTCATGGATGCTCAAGTCCCTTATATAAAACACTGAAGAATTTGCAGATAATCTAAACACACCCTCCCATGTACTTTAAATCATCTCTAAATTACCTATAAGACCTAATGTAAATGCTATGCAAATAGCTGCCCCCTTTGCTTTTTGAAACTTTCTGGAAATTTTTTCAGAATATTTTTTATCTAAATCCACAGATGCAGAACTTGTAGATACTGAGGGCCAGCTGAATTTGATACAGCTTCTTCTGTTTATAAACTTTAAAACTTTATTTTGTGGCTTGTGTAAACTACTTTACATGTTTTTGCTCAAGAAAGCAGAGTATAATAAATGAATGGACAGACACGTGAACGGGTGAATTCATAAGTAAATGGAGTGGTTGCTACATGATTGCTACCTCCTTACCCCACCCATTCCTGGTGTATAAGTAGAGATGCTTCTTGAATGAATGAATGAGTGAGTGAATCAATCCATCAATGGAAAACCCACCTAGTAACTAGTCTGCTCGTTACATCTGGCCTTTGAAACTACCAAGCTCATCCTGACACAGCCTGGATCACTCACTTCTCAGCTGTGACCTCTCCAATCTGTCCATCTAACCTCACCAGTGTGGCTCTAGGAACAAACAGTAGGTCATCTCCTTTTTCGTACCTGCCATTCCTTCTCACAGTATG
Organism: Nanger dama; assembly: GCA_917880005.1. Classification (NCBI taxonomy): domain Eukaryota; kingdom Metazoa; phylum Chordata; class Mammalia; order Artiodactyla; family Bovidae; genus Nanger; species Nanger dama. Next base: position 10,080,639 of record CAKJTW010000063.1, on the reverse strand, counting down.
GCCAGGTCGTTGACGTAAGCTACAGTCTCCCGGTGGAATCTATAGGATGGAACCCAGAAAGCCCTGGATAAAGATACCCAGGAGTCAGTATGGGAACCAGCTCGGGCGTGTGCTGGCCCAAGGAACTTGTGACCGTCTGTCTCTGATGGGACAAGTTGCCATGGCTCATCAGTGAGAGCTGGATTCCGATTTCTCCCGGGTTCAGGTATCAAGAGGACCAGCCTGACTGCCAAAGGGCCACCACCTGCACACAGCGGTCAAGAGCCACACCAGCCCAGGTTAAGCACCTCCGCACTTAGCTTAAATGAATGGCCAATCAAGATGCTGTATCGAAGAATGTTTTCAAATAAAAACAACAACGATGACAAAATCCTGCATCTAACTGCCACTCAGGAAGAAAAGGGGCACTCTGCCACATGGCACCGCTGTGTATGAACTCATCTTCCTAACCTTAAAAACTGCTGGTCTCTGCTTTTTATTACTGAAGCTGCTACCGTTTCCAGGCTCACTATGCACCCTGAACTTTGCATCCCCTCTCTCTTCTCTGACCTGTGACCCCGAGGGGCAGGTACTGTCATTGTGGAAGACACCCCAGAGTGCTCTGCAGGGCACCCCCTGATATGAAGATGCCCCCCCGGTTGTCAGTCCAGGTGGTAAAGGCAGGGGGACCCTAGAAGCCAGCAACACAGCTACTGGATCGGGGTTGGGCCCGAGCTCCTTCTTAGGAACCAGAATGGGTCTGGCTGCCACCTGATTGGCCCCTGAATGCAGCAAGTGGCATGTGGGCCAGTCACTGCGACTGGGACTGGAGAGCTGACAGGGCAATCCGGAAGAGAGACAGAGAGCCGAGAGATGGGGGGGAAAGATGGAGAGGCAGCAAGCATGCAAAGGAGAGCTCTGTCCTGGCCTGTGCCCGAGGCCCTGCTACACACACGTTGGCCTCTGGATTCAGTGGGACTCCTGCACTTATTTCTTAAAGCAAACACAGCTTTTTAGCTTAATTAAGTTCTCATGGGTTTCTGTTGATCGCAATGAAAGCATCCCCCTTAATTTCTTCAACAAGCAAACTACAAATTCAAAGAGAGAGATGAAGGGAAAACCAGATGAAGCAAAGCTTAAGCGATACCCACTGATCACCGTGTGTGGCCTTTATTCAGACCCTGATTCAAATAAATAGCTTTAAAGATAAAATAATTGTATTCTGAAAGTTCAAACGCATAACTAAGATAAATTCTTAAAAGATTATAAAAATGCCAAAATTAAGGCAAGAAGAAATATGGAATTTAAATAAACCAACAGATATTAAAGGACTTCCCTGAGAATCCAGTGCTTAAGACTTCACCTTCCAGTGCAGGGGGTGCAGGTTTAATCCCTGATCAGGAAGCTAAGATCCCACATGACTAGCAGCCAAAAAACACAAAACAGAAGCAACAGTGTAACCAATTCAGTAAAGAATTTTAAAATGGTCCACATCAACAAAATATATTTTTTAATGTTTAAAAATAACAACAGTCCAGTCCTTAACTCAAACATTCCCAATTCCCACTTTCAGTTCAGTTCAGTCACTCAGTCGTGTCCAACTCTTTGCAACGCCATGAACTGCAGCACGCCAGGCCTGCCTATCGATCACCTACTGCCAGAGTATACCCAAACCCACATCCATTGAGTCGGTGATGCCATCCAACCATCTCATCCTCTGTCATCCCCTTCTTCTCCTGCTCTCAGTCTTTCCCAGCATCAGGGTCTTTTCAAACGAGTCAGCTTCAACATCAGTCCTTCCAATGAACACCCAGGGCTGATCTCCTTTAGAATGGACTGGTTGGATCTCCTTGCAGTCCATGGGACTCTCAAGAGTCTTCTCCAACACCACAGTTCAAAAGCATCAATTCTTTGGCGCTCAGCCTTCTTTATAGTCCAACTCTCACATCCATACAGGACCACAGGAAAAACCATAGCTTTGACTAGACAGACTTTTGTTGACAAAGTAATGTCTCTGTTTTTTAATATGTTATCTAGGTTGGTCATAACTTTCCTTCCAAGGAGCAACAGTCTTTTCATTTCATGGCTGCAGTCACCATCTGCAGTGATTTTGGAGCCCCAAAAAATAAAGTCAGCCATTGTGTCCACTGTTTCCCCATCTATTTGCCATGAAGTGATGAGACCAGATGCCATGATCTTTGTTTTCTGAATGTTGAGCTTTAAGCCAACTTTTTCACTCTGCTCTTTCACTTTCATCAAGAGGCTCTTTAGTTCTTCTTAAGGGTGGTGTCATCCACATATCTGAGGTTGTTGATATTTCTCCCAGCAATCTTGATTCCAGCTTGTGCTTCCTCCAGCCCAACATTTCTCATGATGTACTCTTCATATAAGTTAAATAAGCAGGATGACAATATACAGCCTTGATGTACTTCTTTTCTATTTGGAACCAGTCTGTTGTTCCATGTCCATTTCTAACTGGTGCTTCCTGACTTGCATACAGATTTCTCAAGAGGCAGGTCAGGTGGTCTGGTATTCCCATCTTCTTCAGAATTTTCTACAGTTTATTGTGTAGTTTATTATTTCTACAGTCAAAGGCTTTGTTGATGCACTAACTGAGGCAGGAACGAAACTGGTCAGTAACAGAGCCAGTTTTCACACCCAGGTCTGGCCCCATAACCTGTGTCCCACCCAGCACACTGGGCACACTGCCTCTGATATCAACCTTGACCAGGACACCAGCCAGCACCGCCGCCACTCCCAGACTTCACAGTAAACCAGGACAGAACTCATTAGCAGAACTATTCTAAGTCCTTCCAATTTAGGTCACTGACTCCTGCTGCACCGTGGGCCACCCTGGCGGCTTCCTCTGCACAGGGATGCCTACTTTCTGAGGCTGTGCTATTAGCGGTTTCATATATTTTATCAGTTTTCCCACGTTAACCCACAGCTTCTGCCAGAGAAGAACCCTATTTTCAAAGCCTAAAACCTATCAAAGAGTTTCCCTGGAGAAGTAAGCCTGGAAGTGGAGAGAGCTGGGGAAGGAGACTACAGATATTATTACAAGGTCGTTCTGTATATTTAATGTTTAAAATGATGTGCACACTTGCTATAGACATTTTAAGCTTTACTTTAAAAAATTTGCTATGAACCCAACTCTGGGGATAGCACAATCTTTTTTCATCTTTTGTCCCTAATATCATTGGAAGAAATGTTTATCAGTGTCCTGCCTAACAAAAGAGGATTCTGTTTGTAAAATGAATAGATGCCTATAACAGGGAAAAAAATTAGAAAATACAATAGAAAGAAAAAAAAAGTCATGGGTTCAGTTATTTCAAGCCAAGTTATTTCCTTTTATTCTTCCTCTTTGTGTTTTTAAATTTTGCTTGCTTGCTTTAATATAATGCGGACTATGTTATATTTACAATGTGGTATTCTGTGGGGTGGGCACTTGCAGTTTGCCTGCCCGATATCTTTTCTAACCTTTCCTGAATGTCCGTAATAGAAGCTGTCATTTTTATTATTACAATTAGGCTTGCTCCGTCTCCATCACTGCGTATTGGCTGTGTTGGGAGAGAGGGCAAAGAGCTTGTCTTTTAGTAAGGATCCAGACAGACATAGTCAAATCTGATGGGTAACTGGCACAGCTCTTTATGACCCTGGATTTTGTTCAGTTGGTAAAGAATCTGTCTGCAATGTGGGAGACCTGGGTTCGATCCCTGGGTTGGGAAGATCCCTTAGAGAAGGGAATGGGAACCCACTCCAGTATTCTGGCCTGGACAATTCCATGAACTGTATCGTCCATGGGGTCGCAAAGAGTTGGACATGACTGAGCGACTTTCACTCACTTCAGATAGGGTGAAACTTTCTGGCTTTTCCTTGGGAATGCTCTGATAAAGAATATTTACATGAGTCCTGAGATATAAATCAGGTATGCATGGATGGCAGGAAGCCAACGGGGTGGACAGCAGCAGACACGGCTAGTCACCACCGCAATACTCAACTAACAGAATCCTTCTTCTCAACTAACAGAATCCTAATCTTGAGCCAGCAAATCTGCCTCCTTTAAAAATGATAATTTCCCAGTGTCCCTTGCAGTCCAGGAGAGTCATGTGACAAAGCTTGGCCAATGAAGTGGAAGAGAAAGTTAGGAGGTGGGCTTTCCAGGAGTGCTCTGTAAGAAGGAGCAGAGAGGGCTCTAGTTTACTTTTCCTTTAATCCTCTGGCTTCCAGTCATGAAGCTGTGAAGCTGAAAAATGGAACAGCCACTGCTCAGAGTGACTGAGCAGTGAATAGAAGCATCTGGTTCCTTGATGCCTCTACTGGGTCCCAGAAATGGCTCCAAGCTGCTTATCTCCAGGCTTCACTGTATGAGATAAATAAATCCTATTTGATAAAATCACTCTCAGTTGGTTTTTTGTTACTTGCAGCTCAATGCAATCTTAACTGACACAATACACACCCTCTTGTATGATATGATAAATCCAACATAAACTCTTCAACACTTACTCAACTATATCCCTATGGTTGGAGAGTGAGGCTAATTCCAATTTTGGGGGCTGCTATAAATATTTCAGTAATAAGCACATCTAAGCATAAGCACCTGTGGGTCCTCACATTTCTATAATACTTTACAACCTGCAAAACTCTTTCACGTCCATTCTCTCATGAAGCCAGAGACAAGTGATTCAAGACAGGATGACTCAGGGACAAGTTACAGGCACCAGAATTCCCATGATGTCTTCTCTCTCCTTTATGTTTCCCTCAGCATCTAAGTTTTGTGCAAAGAGCCATCCAACTTCGCTGAATAGTTGCTGCTGAGTCCAAGTGAGAAATGAGAAACAAGTACAAACCATGAAGAGCTAGGGGTAAGTTGTCCAGGTTCTAAAACCCTTAGATTAACCCTAATGGAGGTCACCCTGTGAAGCCAGGAAGTCTGTCTCTAACTGCAGGGTGCAAAGAACCAATGACCACAACAGATTAAGGCATACAGGTGGCTCAGGAATATTGTATATTGCTTGGGGCCTCTGAACAACACTGAGGGGTGGGACAAAAAACCCAGAGATGATAACCAATGTTTGCATGTCGGCTGGCTGGAGGAGCAGCAGGTTGGGGGAGTGGAGGTGGATGGGGACTGGGGAGGTATTAGAAAAGGTGGCAAAGACTGTGAGATCTTGAAAAGGCATTAGGAGAGGGCTGGTTCTTAAAAATACAGGAAATCTGCTCCAGGGACCACCTGGAACCATCACCCCCTCTAACCTCGAGCTTTCCTGAGACACTTTTTATTTCCCATGTGGTACACGCATTTGGCGTCTGCACATAGCTGTCCCACATGGTGGGGCCGGTGGGGGAGGGGAAAGTACTGAAGGGCCAAAGACAACGTCGTGTCTTCGTTCTTAGATGACGATTATAAAACTACCACCTGCCATCTTGCATTTGGAAAAACCTTGGCACCTCTGCCCTTGATGTCAGTTTTGTGGATGAGGTCCAGTCACTCGCTGTGAAGTGAATCCCTGCATCCTCACGGACAAGCCCTATAAAATCAGAGGTGCAGTAAAAGAGACTCATCTCCCTATCAAGTGGTCTTTGCACTTTTACAACACATTTGTTCCCTACATATCCAATCCAGAAGGTCTTCAGCTTTATGTAATAGATCTCATTTATTACAAAACAAGGACTCGACACCCTGGCAATAAAATCGCAAAGATCCTCTCCTACCCTCGACTGTGAGAACCCGGACCCTACGTGTATTAGGTTCTGGACTCTGCGCTGGCCACCTGTGAGGTGTGAGTGTTCTGAGTGCCAATATCTCCATTTTACAAATGAGGAAACTGAGGCTCAGAGAGGTGTGGGAACTCTGTGTTCTGGGTCAAAAAAGGAAAGGGGGAAAAAAGGACTTTTAAATGTCTTAAGCTAATGCGCTCTGATTTCTAGAGCAAGGGGTGTCACAGAGAAAATTGCTGGCTCTTTGTTGGGGAGGGGTCGCCTCCTCCCTCCTTCCACTCGCTTCTTTCATAAAAGGAGCAGTTGGAACTCGTCCGGGCCTGGTGGTTTTCTGAGACATTCCTTTCGTTTTGCTTATTCTCAAAAGCTGCAGGTCACGTTCTAAACGCAGGTCCAAGGACTGGGGCCAGACCACGGGGTCTTCACGCAGAGAAGAGTTTCTGCCCTCGGCCCCTGCTGAGGGGAAGGATTAGCAGGCAAAGTCCAACTTGATTGAAAAATAACTTCCCTCCCGGCCGCTTTATGGCTTTGCGCCCCTTCCTCTCAGCTCTGGCTGAGTCTGGCCCCAAGACCGCTGGACTCAGGGTGGTCCTTCCTTCTCCAAGGGACCGGAAATTACTAAAGGAGCACCGGAGGGCTGCTGAGCGGACCACATGAAATCAGGCAGCAACTTACTCTTGTTTTTTTTTAAAAAAAGTTTAAAGACAAGGCAGTGCACATGCAGGGCCCGAGGCATTCTGGTTCCACCATGTACCAGCTCTGCACAGCTGAGCAAGGAGCCCCTCCCCTCACAGGTCCCATCTGCAAAGTAGGGGGGTCCCCAACACCATGGGGTTGGCATGAGGAAGCAGTGAGAGCAGGTATTTACAGAATACTTAGAACTTGGACACATGGCAGTGACGCAGACGGTACAGCCCAGCCCTGGGAAACAGTGAGCCCTTTCACATCCATCAGGTCAGCCAAAGCCTGACAAAAGCAGCTTCCCTCGTGGCTCAGATGGTAAAGCCTCCGCCTGCAATGCAGGAGACCTGGGTTTGATCTCTGAGTCAGGAAGATCCCCTGGAGAAGGAAATGGCAACCCATTGCAGTATTCTTGCCTGGAGAATCCCATGGACAGAGGAGCCTGGAGGGCTATGGTCCATGGGGTCCCAAAAAGTCGGACACGACTGAGCGGCTTTCACTAGAACTTGACAGGTGGCAGTGACATCAGATGGGACAGCCCAGCCCTGGGAAAGGGCGAGCACATCTACATCCATCAGGTCATCACTTCTGAGAAGCACAGAAATCTGGCTTTGGCCAAAGACAGGTCTGGCCTTTGCCCTTGGCTTCTGGGAGGTGACCTGTGCCATTCAGCATGAGTGTCTTTGTTTAGGCTGGGGCTGACCAAGCCAGAGAGACCACTAGTGTGACCTGGGATGGGGGCTGTGGGTCAGACAGTATCAGTGGCCCAACCCCGTGGGCCATCCATCAATCTATCAATCAATTGATCATGCTAATGAACCAAGCCCCAGTAAAATCTCCAGGCACCGAAGCTGCCGTGAGCCCCCTAGTGGGTGACGTCTGTGTGTATTGCTACATATCAGCACCAGGAGGGGGATGTGGGTGGAACCACTTTCATGTGAGCTCTGTGTCTTTTTAAGACATGATCAAACCTGAAGGTGGTCTGAGAACCCCTCCAACTTGCAATTAGTGACAGAAATAAGGGCGCTCCAGGCAACCTCCCCAACACCACCCCTCCTGAGTTTCATGTCCTCTGGGACCTCCAACCACCCAAACTGGAAACAACAAAGTGGAGGGCGTTTCAGATACAATCTCATGTTTCCATATCTGTAAAGAACCCAGGCTTCAACTCCATGGCCCGAGCCCTCTGCCCTGGGCCCCTGACCTCTGAGAAGCAGAGGTCAGCGTGGGGATGAGCCAGGCCCACCTTCAGAAGGAGGTCCCACACATTTGGAAAATGCTAGTTTCTACACTTTTTTTTTAAATAATCACTACTACAAATGTGGATCAAGTCTCACCTACATGCTGGGAGATGTGGGACAGTATCACCTGACTTGCCTGGTCAAGTCACGACCATGATTCTGTTAACACAGTGGCCCGGGCCCAGGCTTTGATGGATGGGACCCAGATGGCAATGAAGGAGCCTGGGATCTGCACACGGAACATCCCCGCTGCAGGCTGAGGCTCTCACAGGGGCAGATTTGAGAACTGCTATCGAGGTAGAGAGGGCCTGGATTCCTGCCCCTGGCAGCACCACCACCGGGCAGGTCTCAAGTTCTGGGTCTCAGTTTTTCCATCTACACAGTGGGGATACTTGTGGAACAGCTGTGAGGATGCCATGCTTGGACAGCCCTGGCGCTGAGACCCGGGAGCCACAGCCACCCCCCAGAGAGGAGCAGCCTGCACCACACACCGTGCGGCGGGACAGACGGGTCTGCTACAGGGCTTGCTGCAAACACAACACAGTGCCAGTGCAGGGGACATGCTAGGGGACAATCCGAGCACAGTCGGAATTCTGCATTTGCTGAGGCACAATTTTGTCTTTGAGAAACGCTGGATGTAAAGAGAAAGCTACAACCAGTTCATCGGAGCCAAACAGAGCCACATACGAATACCCAGCACACACACACATGTTCTTGTGTGCATACTTCAAACATCTACCAGCTCCCTTGGGCCACCAAGCGCGTCATGAGCCACGCCGATCACCTCTAATGCTAACCTGCGATGGGCTGACTTGGGTCCCCCACAAAATTCATATATTGAAGTCCTAACCCCAATAACTCCAAATATGACCATATTGAAGTCCTAACCCCCATAACTCCAAATATGACCATATGTGACCATATTTGGAGACGGGGTCCTTCAAGAGGTAATTAAGTTAAAAGGAGGCCAGAAGGGGGGACCCTGATCCAATCTGACTGGTATGCTAAGAACAGGAGGTTTGGACACCCAGGGACAAGGGGGAGCGTGTGCACAGGGCGAGGCCCTGTGAGGACACGGTGAGAAGACGGCTATCCGAGCAGCGGGAGGAAGAGGCCTCACCGGACGCCCAGTCTGCTGGCACCCTGACCTCAGACTTCCGGCCTCCAGATCCGTGAGAAACAAATCCTTGTTGTTTATAAGTTACCCAGCCTCTGGCATTTTGTTCCAGCACCCCAGACTTTCCAAGACATGCCTCGAGTTCTACTTTCCCTCATTTCCATTTTCCTATTAGTTGGAGACTTTTAGGAGTACTTATGTATTTTAGTGGTTTTTCTAGTCTATCTTTTAAAAATTAATTTTTACTGGAGTATATTCGCTTTACAATGTTGCATTACTTTCTACTGTATAGCAAGATAGACAACTAATGGGAACCTATTGTGCAGCACAGAGAACTCTTCCTAATGCACTGTGGTGATCTAAATGAGAAGAAAGCCCAAAACAGAGGGGGATGAATGTATATTATGGCCGATTCTGTCAGTGTTTTTTAAACTAAAGTATATTTGATTACCAATGTCATGTTATTTTCTGCAATACAGCAAAGTGACTCCGTTATACATATAGATACATTCTTTTTTATATTCTTTTCCATTATGGTTTATCTCAGGACATTGAATAGTTCCCTGTGCTATGCATTAGACACTGTTGTTCAGGAGTACATATGTTATAGCAGAACTGATTGTACTATTCTCTGCACTTCACCTAAATGACTTATTTTAACCTCAAGTCTTTTAATCCCATGAGGCAAGTTAAGTAAGTAAGTGAAAGTCGCTCAGTCGTGTCCAGCTGTTTGTGACCCCAAGGATTATACAAGTCCATGGAGTTCTCTAGGCCAGAATACTGGAGTGGGTAGTCTCTCCCTTCTCCAGGGGATCTTTCCAAACCAGGGATCAAACCCAGGTCTCAGGTTGCAGGCAGATTCTTTACCAGCTGAGCCACAAGAGAAGCCTGAGGCAAACACTACAACTATCCCCATTTTACAAATGAGAAAACTGAGGCACAGAGAGGGTAAGTTGCCTTCAGTCATACAGCTGACAAGTGGGCAGAACTGCAATCTGAGCCCCGGAGGTCAGGCTCCAGAGCCCAGGTTCTGGACCAAGGGATGTACAGCGGTAACACGGATGGACTTCAGGGGAGCGAGGCCCCCAGACCTTCCTTCCCGCAGGCACCCTCCACTGAGTCCCCACCATCCACTCCTCCACACCGGTCAGGAAGGTCCTCACGGAGCTCCCACACCGTATTAAACCAAATCCAGCTGACAAAAGAGCATAACCTGGTTCATGAGTGCTAGGCGGGAAGGAGCGCTCTCTCTCCTGGTGTGGTCAGCCGCAGTGAATCTTGCCTGAGGAAACAGCAACCAGGGTCTTTGTGATTCAACAGAGTATTGCCAGGCTTCATGCTTAGAAAACATTTTCTTGATGAGTTCGGTGACTCCCTGGGAAAGCCCTAGAGCACACCTCACTTGCCATGCTCGCAGGCGGGCATGTGGTGGCATGTACCCAGTGAGGACCCAACACTTCTCTTCCCATCCATCTCATTTAAATGTCACTCACTCACGACACTGAAATGACCAGGTGGCTCCTGGCTGGACGGTCCTTCATGTCTTCATTTCAGAATGAAACTGAACAATGCACCAGACGCATAGTGGGCGTCTGTGTCGACAGGAGGGAAAACAGATGGGCCTTGGCCAGCACCCCACCGAGCACACAGGCTCAGGAATAACTCAATGCCAGCAGAAGGGCTCTCGTGCTGGAGGCAGCATCCACCCAGAAACTTCCCAAGTAGGAGTGGAGCTGAAGCAGGAACTTGGAGGTCCAAGGTCAGCAGAAAGAGAAGGGGGAGGGAGGGGCCTTCCCTGCAGGAGGACAGAGAAAACTGGAGCCTGACTCATAACAAAGGGTAGGTTCTGAGACCTATCAGCCCCCAGCTCCTTGGCAGGGGGAAGCGGGGCAAAAACAGACAGCAGGCTTCCCTGGTGGCTCAGTGGTGGAGAACCCGCCTGCCAGTGCAGGAGACACGGGTTCCATCTCTGGTCCGAGAAGATCCCACCTGCAGCGGAGTGACTAAGCCTGTCCACCTCAACTACTGAGCTTGTGCTCTAGAGCCCGAGAACAGCAACTACGGAGCCCCCGCTCCACAAGAAGAGAAGTCCCAGCAAGGAGAAGCCCTCACATCACAACTAGAGAGCAGCCCCCGCTGCCGCAACTAGAGAAAAGCCTGCACAGCAATGAAGACCCAGCACTGCCAATAAAAACAAATAGAATTATTTTACAAAGTGGGGGAGGGCTTGGGGAGAGAGCCATGAATGCCACCCAAGGGGTTCCTTTGGACCAAATACACAACAAGGCCATTATTCCTGTGGGTTTCCTTGAATTAGAACATGCGCTCTTTCATCCTGGGTTGAAGGATGCCAATTAGAATCTGAGAAGTAAACCAAGGCAGAGGCAAGAGGAAAATGGATGATTTATACTTTGCTCACCCAATGAAACAATTGTCGAGACCTGCTGCCAGCTGTGTCTAGACGAGGAGCTATTTGTTACCGCTTTTACTCGCTTTTCCTCTCTATCTGACTCAAGTAATAGATTCTAAGTCATTCTCTTGGTTGCAAAGGATGCCAGCTGTAAATAAGGCATCCATTCATTGACAAAGACTCAGCAGGAGCCACTGAAAGTGTTTTGCTAATAGAGTAACTATGTGCTTAAGTGTTTAAAATATTGGAACACACCTCATTAATTCAAATTACTCGCTTCCAATTCACTGGCATTACTTCATGGGCGGGTGAGGGAGAAAAGAGCTAACATTTCTGGAGTCAGGCAGTCGGCTGAGTCCTCACCATCATCTTGTTTAATTTTCTCAACGATGGTGCCTTCAAACTGTCTTTCGGAGACTGCCCTCTCGCTCGCCCTGCCCCTGCCACATGGCTATAAGGGCTGCAGAGCCACCTTGTTCTGACCCTGTCTGGTCTCAGTTTTTGAGCTGGCCAAAGAGTTTGTCAGTTCAGTTCAGTTCAGTCGTTCAGTCGTGTCTGACTCTTTGCGACCCCATGGACTGCAGCACGCCAGGCCTCCCTGTCCATCACCAGCTCCCGGAGTTCACTCAAACTCATGTCCACTGAGTTGGTGATGCAATCCATCTCATCCTCTGTTGTCCCTTCTCCAGCCTTCAGTCTTCCTCAGCATCAGGGTCTTTTCAAATGAGTCAGCTCTTCGTATCAGGTGGCCAAAGTACTGGAGTTTCAGCTTCAACATCAGTCCTTCCAATGAACATTCAGAACTGATTTCCTTTAGGATGGACTGGTTGGATCTCCTTGCAGTCCAAGGGACTCTCAAGAGTCTTCTCCAACACCACAGCTCAAAAGCATCAATTCTTCGGTGCTCAGCAAACAAACTCTTTGGCCAACAGACTGGCTTAGAGGCCACAGGAGCCCAGCTGAGCCCCTGAGCTACTTTGCTGGGGACTCTAGACTTGGGGCTACAGAGCCGGCCATGTTGCTCCCATGACTGAAGCGGTGAGGCGTGAACTTGGGGGATTGAGGAGATGTCCCAAGACGGTGGAGAAACAGGACAGGGAGACCACTTTATTCCCCACAAACGCATCGAAAGACCATCTGCGCGTGGAACAAGTCCCACAGAACAACCTCTGAAGGCCGGCGGAGGACCCCAGACATCCAGAAAGGCAAACCAATCTCCTCGGAAGGAGGCGGGGCAAAGGATAAAGACAAAAAGGGAGACAAAGGATTTGGGGACGGGGACCTGTCGTGGGGTGGGAGTCGTGAAGGAGAAGTTTCCACACAACAGGAAACCCTCTCACAGGTGGGGTCAGGGGGAGCTTAGGAAGCCCAGAGGGAAGCATAAAAAGCAAAACTGAGAAACTACCACAGCGACTGCACCAAACGGCAATTACCAGCCAAGGCTAACGCGTTCATATCCCCCTGCAGCCAGCAGGGGCTGGGTGCAGAGGTGCAGGGTGCACGGGTCAGGCCTCAGGGAGCGGATCGGAGTTGAATGCCATAAACCAGGGGGCTCGTGGAGAGCACGTTTCCTACTCAGTGGAGAAATCTGGTCTAGAGCAGAAGAGAGACTTAGTCAAAATGCAGAGAACAGAACAGTTGGTGGCGTTCAAGCCCTGGATTCCCTTCCTCCTGGGGCTCAGCCTCACCTCGACCCTGCCAGTGGCACGTTTGATCCCTCTTTCTTGAAATCCAAAAGCAGATTCCCTCCTTTTTGTGCACAGATCCGTTCCAGTTACGTTTCTGTCACTTGCCGCCGACAGTCCTAACAGGCAGGCCTTATCACCACTATCTCACCAACGAAGAAATGAGGCTTGGACACGTACAAGAGTTTCAGAACTAGAATCTGGCCCCCAAATCACTTCCTGCTTTCCATGTACCTGTGGGTATGTGCAGTAGAAAGAACAGCCTCCATGCCTGACGCTTCCTGTTGAAATGTGGGCGACTCCCAGAGTTAAGGATATGAAGGCATCATCAGGGGGCTGGGAGGTTCTATTCTGCTCCATCCTTTCTCCCACCCCACCCTTAGCCACTCCCACAAAAACCAGAAGACAGGCCTCTCCCAGAAGACTGCTGTTGGGTGTCCTCTGATCCAGCAAGCGCTTCGCCTCTGGGAGATACTGGTTTCTCCCTTAGCTCCACCAGAGAGCTGTGCGGTCAAGGGTGATTTTCCTAACTTCTCTGGGATGGGCTGAATTGTGTTCCCTCAGAAATTTGTGTGTTGAAGTTCCAACCCCTCAGGAGATTGGAGTTGACTGTATTTACAGATGGGGTCTTTATAATTAAGTTAAAATGAGGTCACTAGGGTGGGCCCAAACCCAAGAGGACTGGGGTCCTTACGCACACACTGGGAAGACCACGTGAAGACACAGGGAGAAGACGGCCATCCACACCCAAGGAGCAGACCCCACCCTCAGGGATCTCAGGAGGAGCCGATCCTGATCTTGGACTTGGCCTCCAGAGCGGTGAGCAAATATGTTTCTGCTGTTAAAGCACCAATTGGTGGTACTTTGTTAGGCGGCACTAACAAACTAACAGACGCTCTGAGATCCATCCCTCCTACCTGTGCAATGACTGGAGTAATACCGGTGGCCCTGGCGTGTGGGGCGTGTCGTGCTAAGAATTATCAAGTCGCACCCGGCAGTCGTGCCGCGGGCGTGCCTCCAACTGTAGCTGTGTCTCCTGTTCTAACAGTCACGCTGCCCCGAGAGCTGCAGGAGACCCTCCCTCCTCTGCTAGAACTCCAAGGAAGCCTGGTGTTTCCTTGACAACCACGTCCCAACAGGAGGAGCCACGTCCCCATCTTTCCTGAACAGAAGGCTCTAAGAAGAAGGGCTGGGGGAAAGCCAGCCTGGTCTCTATGTCTGTGGGATGAAGAAGATTCTGGGGATGGGCTCATGCCCCGAGAAGAGGAAAGGAAGCGTGCACGGTTCACTGGATGCCCGCAGAGAGTCTCCTGTGGAGGGAAGGCGTGATGTCAAGCCTGGCATGGGGCATGCCCGTGCGGCTGATCTTGACAAGTGCTGACGAGAGCCTCCGGCCAAGGGACCTGGAATGAAGACCCAAGAGACAAAAAAGACAGTGCTGGGAGGAACACGTCTGGGCAGGCAGGGAGCATGTGGGGCCTGGCCCCGAGCACCAGGTGACAGAGCATCTCACGTGTGTGCGCGTGTGTGTATATGCATGTATGTGGTGTGCGGGGGTGGTGTGTGTAGTATGTATGTATTTGTGCATGGTGTGTGGGTGTGGTGTAGGGGCATGTGTGTTTGTATGGGGGTATGATGTGTGTAAGGGGTGTGCAGTGTGTACAAGTATGCAGTGTGATATGTGTGGTGTGTGTGTGTACAGGTGTGTGTGGGGTATGTGTGCAGCATGTGTGTTTGTATAGGATGTGTGTGGTATGTAGTGTGGGTGAGTGGTAATGTGTGTGTGGTGTGCAGGTGTGTGATGTGGGCTGTGTGTGTGGTACATGTGTGGCATGTGTGGAGAGGACATGCCACGTGTGGGTGTTTTGTGCGTCTGGTTGTGTAATACATGTGGTGTGCCTGTATGTGTGTATATGCAGTGTGTGTGGTATGTTGGCTGTGTACAGGTAGAGTATGTGATGTGTGTGGATGTTTGTGTACAGTGTGTGTGTTTGTATATGATGTGTGTGTAGTATGTGTGTGGGAGGTGGTAATGTGTTTGGGTGGTGTGTGCAGTATGTATGTATTTGTGTGTATGGTTTATGTATTAATAGTACATGTAGGGGTCTGTGTGGTGTGTGTTTGTGAGTGTATATGTGTGTGTGTGTATGCATGTGTGTGTCTATGATGTGTGTCTATGTCTGTGTGTGTGTGTCTGTGGTTGTGTATGTATGTGTGTGTGTCTATGCTGTGTGTCTGTGTGTATACATGTGTGTGTGTCTGTGGTATGTGTGTCTGTCTGTGAGTGTGTATGTCTGTGTCTGTGTGAGGTGTATGTCTGTGTCTGTGAGTGTGTGTGCACATGTGTATATCTATAGTGTGTGTCTGTGAGTGTGTATGCATGTGTCTATGGTGTGTGTGTCTGTGTGTGTACACATGTGTGTGTGTCTCTGACATGTGTCTATGTATGCATGTGTGTGTGTCTGTGGTGTGTATCTGTGAGTGTATTTGTATGTGTGTATGTCTATGGTGTGTGTCTGTGAATGTATGTATGTGTTTGTGTCTCTGATGTGTGTGTCTGTGGTGTGTGTCCGAGTCTGTGAGTATGTATGTATGTATGTGTGTCTGTGTATGCATGTGTGTCTGTGGTGTTTGTGTCTGAGTGTGTACGCATGTGTGTATGTCTGTGGTGTGTGTGTCGGTGTGTATGCATGTGTGTGTCTGTGAGTGTGTATGCATGTGTGTGTGATGTGTGTCTGTGAGTGTGCATGCATGTGTGTGTGGTTTGTGTGGTGTGTGTCTGTGAGTGTGTATGCATATGTGTCTGTGGTGTGTGTGTCTGTGAGTATGTATGTATGTATGTGTGTGTGTCTGTGGTGTGTGTCTGTGTATGCATATGTGTGTGTCTGTGAGTGTGTATGCATGTGTGTGTGTGTGTGGTGTGTGTCTGTGAGTGTGTATGCATGTGTGTGTGGTGTGTGTCTGTGAGTGTGCATGCATGTGTGTGTGGTATGTGTGTCTGTGTGTATGCATGTGTGTGTGTGGTATGTGTGTCTGTGAGTGTGTATGCATGTGTGTTGTGTGGTATGTGTGTCTGTGAGGGTGTATGCATGTGTGTGTGTTTGTGTGATGTGTGTGTCTGTGTGTATGCATGTGTGTGTGTCTGAGTGTGTATGTGTGTGTGTGTGTGTGTGGTGTGTATGTCTATGAGTGTGTATGCATGTGTGTGTGTGTGTGTGGTGTGTGTGTCTGTGTGTATGCATGTGTGTGTGTGGTATGTATGTCTGTGAGTGTGTATGCATGTGTGTGTGTGGTGTGTGTGTCTGTGAGTGTGTATGCATGTATGTGTCTATGGTGTGTGTGTGTGTCTGTGGTGGGTTTGTGTGCAGGTTGTTCAGGGGTCGCTGCTGGACCCAGAAGCACAGACACAGGCCCATGGGGCTGGGAAAGGAGACGGACCCGGAGAGCAGGATGGAGGGGCAGGATGGAGGGAGGTGACCCTGTGTGGCTGTGACGCAGGCCCAGGCTGGGAGCTTGCACGATGGGCATCCCCCGGCTGCCTGCACCCGGGCTTGACTTCAGAGCGGGGAGGGAGCGCAGTGTGGGCCAGCCTGGGGGCTGCCAGAGCGTGTCCTTCGCAGGACCTGGGAGCCTGCCTCACGCCCACCTCTGCCAGGACCCTCCAGGGTTTCAGGAACCATCTGGGAGGAAGCGAGAGGGCAGGGCCGCGGTTCCCACAGAGCTGCTGGGAGCGGACAGAAAGGCACAATCTTGACCTGCTTGAAGACCTGGTTTAGGCCCCGCTGGTGGGGCTGCGGAAGGAGTTGACGTGTCTGCATCTCGTCCTCCTGCGCCTGAGCTCCCTGAGGGCCCCGGCACTGACCCAGAGGACAAGGCCTCCGTCCTCCGACCCACTGACCAGCACAGGGGCAGACACCCGTTCCAAATTATGTGTGTGCTGCTGAGAGAATGGAGGGTGGAAAGCGTCACATTTAACCACAGTCCCCTGAGCGCTTGACCTCCCAGTGGCCCTTCCTAATGCAGGTCTCCTCAGCGTTCAGACCCAAGGCCGCGGGGGCCTGGGCCCACCCATCTGTCCCCTCCTCTCCTCTCTCTCTCTCGCTCCCCTCGCTGCCCCCTGACAGGCCTGCTCACCTACCTCTGGGCCTTTGCACATATGGTTTTTGCACTGCCTGGAACACCCTTCCTGCCCTCCTCCACCCACTCGTCAAATTCCCTGGCCCGCCCTGCCCACCCTAGAATGGGGGGAGCCTCGTCTCTGCGCCCCACGACCACAGCACCAGGCCTCTGTGTCCTGTGACTCTCTCATCATCACTGCCTCCCATGGGTGCCTGGCGTTCAGTGTGCACATCACTCCTTCCTTCTGTCAACCTTGCATTTATTTGTCCATAAAAATCCAACATGCAAATCAAACTAATCAATCAAATATTTGCAGAAGGAATCAAACACACTATGAGTAGTGTGTACTATGAGTAGAGTCCAAAGAGTTATAACAGGCGAAATGCCAGCTTTCACGGAGTTCATGCCATTGTCACGCAGTCAAATAAACGTGGGGGAAATGACTAACATCTTGCAGTCGATGTCACATGTCAAGTCCACAGTAAATGTCATACATATTGTGGGGCCAGATGGGGTTGGAAAAGGATCTTTAGAGGCTGGAGAGACCATGGGAAGCTTCCTGGAAGAGGTGACTGCATTAGATTTTGAGTGATGACGTGATTAGGCTTATTCCTACTGATCAAAGGCAATGTAGTTGACTGTCATTATTCACAGTAGTTCCATTCTAGAAAGGCACCACAAACACTGAATTAGCAAAAGTTGAATTACACCTCTTATGGGAAACGTGAGTTTGGGTTCCTACCATGGACGCATTTTTTGTCAACTGATCAACAACAGATACCTTGTTTTATGTGTGTTTCTGTCTAAAGACCCTATAGTTAATACATATCATTGACGCATTAACATCGAACTCCGGGCCAATAGCACTGTAACTCAAGCCTGAACAAACCTTATCTAATGTATGTACTTTCTCTGTAGAGCACATCACAGCCATCTTGAACTTTAGTACTATGTGCAGGGGCCATTTTAAACAGCGAGATTACCAAGAAAAGCAGAAAAATGCTAAAAGCATGGCACTAACAAGACCCCAAGAGAAGGTGATGGCACCCCACCCCAGTACTCTTGCCTGGGAAATCCCATGGCTGGCGGAGCCTGGTAGGCTGCAGTCCATGGGGTCGCCAAGAGTCAGACACGACTGAGCGACTTCACTTTCACTTTTCACTTTCATGCATTTGAGAAGGAAATGGCAACCCACTCCAGTGTTCTTGCCTGGAGAATCCCAGGGACAGTGGAGGCTGGTGGGCTGCCATCTCTGGGGTCGCACAGAGTTGGGCACGACTGAAGCGACTTAGCAGCAGCAGCAGCAACAAGACCTCAAAAGAACACTTGTGGACAGTAAGAGGCGTGCAACAAGAAGACAGACATCACTTTGTTCCATCTCAGCTGGAGCTTATGAATTAGATACTCAAATCTTCTGTCACTCTGTATATGTCTGCAAATGACTGTGTAAGAACTGATTTGGGGATTACAAATAGCATGCTTGATCAGGCGAGCTGCAAATACGGAATCCACGGATAATGAGCGCAGACTGTGCTTAACACCATCCCCTTTCACTGTGAACCACCACCCCATCTGTTACTCTCTACAGTCTGAGAGTCACCAGGGTCTTGAGGCCTGCGCAATGGGACACCGCAAACCACATCATTGCTGTTGGGCAGGGTGGCTCTCCCACCCCTGGCCATCCAAGGCTGATGGCAGGTATGCTGGCTCCTCCACTCCCCAGGGGACATGACCTAGAGCCCATCTCCCACCCACAGCAAGAACCTGGAAGCCATCAGCGTCCCCTCACTGCTCGGGCCTCCGAAAGCAACCATCAGCTGCGTTCTGACAGGCAATGAATCCTGACAACTTGCAAGAAGCTCCCTCTCTCAGATGCCTTCCCTAGAAACTCCTCCTCCGAGCCGTAGCTCAGCTCAGGGCCCAGGAGAGGATGGCAGGCACTGGGGCAGGGCCAGCGTCCACATCTGCATTCCCGATCATCCTGGGAAATCAAGCTGAACTCTCCACGTGTCTCCCCACCTCAAGAGGGGTGCCAGCCATGGCGTGTCATCACCTGCTCAAAAGCATTAAAGCCACTCTCAGAGCCGACTCAGGGGGCTCTGTTGACCTGTTTTCAGAGTCTGTATCAGCCCTGTGGTTGACCCAGTTTTCAGCCTGGCTACCAAACATCTATCTAGCCTTTCCCCAGCTGTTCTCACTGGACGGGCCACCCTATCTCCCTCCACAAAAGACAAATATATCCCGGTGATCGTAGGACAGCTCAGCAAGCTATGACCTGAAAAATGATCTAGAACAAGCAAAGAATTGGCCAAGAGACATCCACCTGGCATTTATTACATGGCTCGTAAAAATAGAAAGCGGTCTCTCAAGCTCGTGCTGTGTGCCAGGCAGGCAGGCCTTGTGCCACAGGTTTTAGATATATGATCTATCCAACCTCGCTAGGTTCCAGGAAGGGGCTGTTTTCTAGATTTTCTCATCATTTTCCGGAGGAGGAAGTCAGACTTAGGAAGTCAGGGCATGTGACCCAGGCCACGTGGCTGGTCCTTCTGGGAGGTGGGATGCAGACCTAGGGACCATCTCCACAGTCATCTCGTGGGTTTGTCATGAGAACTGAATGGGCGAGTGTCTGGGAAGAGTGAAGACAAATGGCTGGCACAGCAGACACCCAGTAAGAAGGTTGTCCCCCTCACCAGTACAGCCTTAGACTCTCCAAGTCCAGACTGAATATCACCACCCCTAAAGGGGCCTTACTTGTTACTTATGAGGTTCCAGCCAGGCAGGGGCCAGCTTTGTGCTTGATATACCTGCACCTTACTTAATTGATTCTTTTCCCCAGCCTGGAGCCCAACAGTGGGCAGACTGTGAGCTGGGAGGCCAGACCTGGCAGGCTCCACCCCTCACCAAGCAGCTGTACAGCCTTGAGCCGGTCCCCTAAATACTCTGTCTTTAAACTGGGGGAGAATCGTGAATCCACCATCCTCAGTTAAAGAAGTGGTTCAATAAGTGGCTGGTATTTTTACAAGATCACAGAGGCTCAAAGAGGTTACAGTTGCATTCTGAGAATATTCAGGAGGCAAGATTCACAACCAAGGTTCCCAGTGTCAATGTACTTTGGTAGGTCAGCTCACCACCTCTGTGAGCATGTTTGTAATAAAGCTGGTGTGATGGTTAATTTTATGTGTCAACTTGACTGGGCCATGTACCCAGATATTTAGTCAAACATCATTCTGGATGTTTCTGTGAAGGCTTGTTTTTGGGGAATGAGATTAACATTTAAATCAATAGACTCTGAGTAAAACAGATTGCCCTCCAGAAGGTGGGTGGGCCTCACCCAATCAGTTGAAGGCTGGGCTCAAACAGAAACTGACCTCCCCTGAGTAAGAAGGGATTCTACCAACAGATGGCCTTTGAACCTGAGCTGTGACTCTTCTGCATGTCTCCAGCCTAATGGAGATTTTGGACTTGCCAGCCTCCATAAGCACATCCTCAGAATAAATCTGTGTATACACATGGGATTCCCAGGTGGTGCTAGAGGTAAAGAACCCAAGTGCCAACGCAGGAGACATAACAGAGAGGTCTGATCCCTGAGTCAGGAAGAAATCCCTTGAAGAAAGGCATGGCAACCCACTCCAGTATTCTTGCCTGGGAGAATCCCATGGACAGAGGAGCCTGGCGGGCTACAGTCCATGGGGTCACAAAGAGATGGACACGACTGAAGTGACAGCAACCTGCGGGTTCTGTTTCTCTAGAGGACCCTCACTAAAAACACACTGGGCTGAGCTATGGCCCCTGCGAGTGTGGGTAAGAGCAGAAAGTCACTACCTGCAAATCAGACCTCCTGCCTGCAGCCATCTGCCACTGCTCCTACCATCTCAGTTTCTCATTTTTGCTTCCAGTGAATCATATGTCAAGCAGCTGGCTGGGATCAGAAGGAACAAGGCATTCTTTTCATGCTCAGACACAACCCTGTGGAATATTGGCCTTCCAGTAGCCTGAAGCAGATAGAAGGAAGGAGGGCCTCCCGGTGACATTCTCCAGCCTTGAGGAGAAAGAACATTCTGGTTGAATGAACTTAAGTTTGACTATAATCAGATTCTCTCTATAGCAACAGTCTCACAACACAATCCTCTCGGCAGCTGTGAGCCGTCTCCCGGTGAAACCCAGCTCACAGGCAGGAGGAGAAGCCGCCATCAGGGCCTGAGACAGCAGGACCGTGTGTGAGACAGCAGGACCGTGTGCGACAGAGGGTCAGAGCTACTCCTTGGCTTCGGGCCTGAATGAAGTGGCGGAACCGAGCAGCGCTACCATCTTTTGATTCGGGAGTTCACAGGTATTCGTATAAACATATGCTTCCCCAATTCCCCAGATCTCCTGAAAGGTGATCAGATGGCCTGACCCACGGCAGAACTGAAAGGTCTTCATCCCCGCCTGTGAGTTGTGATAAAGCCTATAGCATTTTGTGTTCTTACGGTGCCTTTCAACTCAACACACCGTCTGTACTCATGGTCCCACCAGACAATGACATGGCCTCCTGACTCCCAGGCTCCCCTCCTGCAGCCCTAAGCCCAGCTGCCTGCTCACCAAGGTTCAGGTTCCCATCCCAAAGTGTGAAGACACTCCTGGGAGGTGACTGGATCCTCCGACCCCTGCGTCTAGCTGGGGTCATGTGAAGAGGTCTAGTCAACGGATGGGGTGAAAGTGTGCATGTCACTTTCTGGCTTGGTCTTCCACTCCTGCCATGTACTCCTACCCAAGCTCTCCCATCCCATCTGCTGGCTGGAGGGCTGTATGACTTGGCATGAGTGAGAAATTAACTTCTGCTACATGAAACCACCGTGATGCATGGGCTGATCTGTCAGAGCAGCTCACATTCTCCTAACACAGGTTCCTATTCTATGAAGAAGAAAACAAAACCTAAGGAGGAGGATGACTTGGGCAGGGTCAAACAGCCAGCCAGGAGGGCCAAAGCCCAGGACTCAGGCCGTCAGTGGGGACCCTCCCTCAACAAAGTACCGCATGTCTTTGCCAAACCACAGTCCAGTCAAATGCTATCTTTACTGACCATCTCCCTATCATTGACACCTAACTCAGTGTTTCCCAGGTAAGTCAATGAAAAATAATTCCCCTTATACTTGCCAAATCATCACTTTTTTTTTTTCAAGACACAATTTACATACTATATTCCGATTTAAAGTACAGGTCTGTGGGTTTTAGTATGTGTGCAGAGTTGTGTAAATGTCACCACAATCTAATTTCAGAACACTTGCTTCAAAAGAAATCCCATACTCATTAGAATGGTAATGAGTGGTAAAGAATCCACCTGCCAATACAGGAGATGTAAGCTCAATCCCCGGGTCATGATGATTCTTTAGAGAAGGAAATGGCAACCCACTCCAGCATTCTTGCCTGGGAAATCCTATGGACAGAGGGAGGCCAGCATACTACATTCCGTGGGGTTGCAAAAAGAGTCGGACAAAACTTAGCAACTAAACAACAACTACTACTAAACTCCCCACCTTCCTCTCCAGCCTCAGGCAAACGTTAACCTACTTTTGACCTCCCTTAATTTGAGACATTTCACATAAATGGAGTCTTATATCATGTGGCCCTTTGTGACTTGCTTCTTTTGCTTAGTAGAATGTTTTTGAGGTTCATTCATGTTACAGCATGAATCAGGGCTTCATCTCTTTTCTCTGCTGAATAATATTCCACAGTACAGATACACACCATTTTGTTTATCCATTCCACATGGATGGACAGTTGGGTTGTTTCCAGATTGTGAATAATTCTGCAGTGCAATCCGTGTACAAGTTTCTGTGCGGATGGATGTCTTCATTTATCTTGGATGTACAGCTATGAGTGGAGTTGCTGGATTATATAGTAACTGGTATTTTGAGGGATTGCCAGAATGCTTTCTAAAGCAGCTGCAGCATCCCCTACATTCCCAGAGCAGCGTATGAAGGTTCTGGTTTTTCCACATTCTTGTCAACACTTGTTATTGTCTGTCTTACTGGTTTAAGCCATCCAGTGCTTGTGAAGTGGTATTTCACTGTGCTTTCTATTTCATTTCCTAGGGACTAATGATGTCTGTTCCAATTCTTCGCCCATTTTTAATTGGGTTGTTTGTCATTTTACTATGGAGATACAAGTGTACGTTTTGATGCAAGTCCCTTATCAAATATATTGTTGCTGTTGTTTAGTCGCTAAATTGTGTCTGACTCTTTTGAGACCCTGTGGACTGTAGCCTACCAGGCTACTCTGTCTATGGGATTTCCCAGGCAAGAATACTGGAGTGGGTTGCCATCTCCCTCCTCCAGGGGATCTTCCCAACACTGGGTTTGAACCCACATCTCCTGCATTGGCAGGCAAATTCTTTACCGCTGAGCCTGGGCTCATTACTAAATAAGTAAGAATCCACAAACTACAAGAGCATTCAAGAAAGACTCCGAAGGGCTCAGTGGTGTTTGGGATGGATCAGTAACAATCATGCACTCGGTGCGTCTGTACACTCACAGCTGCATCCAGGGAATTTAATAATTTTGACTATGAGCCTGGGACAGGATGGATTGCTGTGAGTGGACATTTGACCTGCGGTTCTACAAACACTGCCTCTGCTCTCACCTACCTGGTCTCCACTCTGACTACACACCTTAGGTCAACAATAATACCAACAGCTACAAAGCTCTGTTCGCCAGAGCCAGCCTGACAATCAGTGACGGCATAGCCCTTTCCAAAGCCTTTCTACGGAGCCATCTTCCATCCAGTCCAGCCTGCACTCAGACTCTCACTCTGAACCCAGCTCAGCTGACCAATCTTGAACCGTTCCCCTACTTTGGTTGATAAATAAAAACAGATTCTTTGCCCATGTGGTTTGAGAGTTGTTTTACTTCTTTTTTCTCTGTGTGTGTGTTTGTGAAAGAGAAAGACAAGGAAGAATTTTGCCCTGTTATCTTCTTAGGTTCCTGACCTGGGCTCTGGCTTAGCCATCGGTTTCACTCCATCCATGACTGCGGTCTTTCTATTTCCCAGTTATGATCATTTCTCATCCCCGCATCTGCAGTGTAATCCCCACCCCCTGCTTTTGGCTCAAGCTTGCTTCCTCCTATAAATGCTTAGCTCTCAGAGCTCTGCACACCCCCAGTCCCCTCTCCCTCCTCTGGTCTTTTCCTCCTCGTTGCTCTGCTTGGAAACGCCTGGGTTTTTTTTTCTCTCTCCTCCCTGCCCGCCCATCAGACCCACACTGCACTAACCACACCTTTAAGTTTCCCCAAGGCTGCGTGGCATCTTGGACACTGAAATAAGCTGGTTTTTAATTGCCGCCCCTGCCCATGCTTGGCAGGCATGGCCCGTGATTAGCTGTCATCATGCCGTCACATGGTCGGCAAACATACCCCTGGGGAGCCGCCTGCATTTCTGTTCAGCAGCGGCTGCCACATGCCATTTCCCTGTTGGTTCCTGGACATCAGGGCACATGGCCCTGGTCACTGGTTAGGAGCGAAGCATGTCCTGAGCCCCAGGGAGCTGGTCCCAGCATGCTGCCTCGGAAGGACGCCTCCAAGCCTGTGACTACTGGTGGGGAGCCCCTGACTGGGTGTGTCTCCACAATATTTTTATAAGACAGTCACTTATTCATTCAACAAACAATTACCGACCCTTCCTATGGGCCAGACAGTGCTCCAGGCCCTGGGGATATGGCATAAGTGGGTATCTTGCAAATAATGCCAACAAGTCCCAGATGCATGACACCTGCAAGTCTGATATGGAGAGGTTAACAACCAAGGAATAAATACACAAAATGCCTAGTCCATTAGCAGAGTATAAGGGCCAAAGAAAAAATAAAACACAAAAGGGGAAGGCAGGAGGAGTCTGTGAGTGAAATAGATGAAAAGTGGTGGTATTTTAACTCTTCCAATTAAAATTTCAATCAGTAGTCCTCACTCTGTCACAATTCTGACCCCAGGGGACATTTGGCAATTCCTAGTTTTTGATCATCACAACTCAGGGAGGGTGCCACAGGCATCTGGCAGGCAGAGACCAGGGAGGCTGTTGCAGAGCATGGCCCCTCATGACATACAATATATCCCTAGTGCTGAGTTCCAGAAACCCTGGCTAAGGAAGGCTTACCGAAAAGGTGACATCTCAGTTCAGACCTGAGGGCAACAGAGGGTAGCAAATGTATATGATCACACCCACACCCACACGCGTACATACACATTGGTGCACACGGATTCTGACAGAGGTTGGGCATGTAGTATCTTTTCGGTGAGATCCATCACTGTTATTCCTGTATCAAGGTTAGTACCACAGACACCTGGGGGATGCTGAGGACACAGGGAAATAAAGGCAGGACTAAGAAAGCGCTTGTTGAGAGAAGTAGAAGGACGGATGGAAGCAGAGGGAAGCGGTGAGGGGAATGCCAGGGAGATCACGCTGGGGGCCAGGCTGTGGCTGGAGGGGCAGGGAAGGTGGTCAGCGGGGCTGGAGTGGACTGACCCCTTTAAACCCTTCCAGAACGGCCAAATCTCACAGAGACCCAGATGCAGAGAACAAACCTACAGATAAGGCGGGGAAGGGAGCAGTGGGATGAACTGGGAGGCTGGAATTGAAGATATACTCTCCTAGGTAGAAAACAGATAACCAATGCGGACGTGCTCTACACCACAGGGAACTCTCAATGCTCTGAGTGACCTAAAAGGGAACGAAATCCAGAGGGAACATTGGAACATGTGTAGCTGATTCACTTTGCTGTACAGCAGAAACTAACACAACGGTGTAAAGCATCTACTCCAATAAAAATAACAATAATAATAATGAAAAGGATTCTCACATCTCTGCCTTAAAGCACCTCTAATTAGAAGAGACCTGGAAGACAGAGCAACCAGGGGCAATGGGAGCCCCTGTTTGGATCCCAACTTGAACAACAACGGCAGAAAGCAAAGCCATGTATGGAGACAATCAGGGAAATCTCAGTGCTGGTGGTATTCGACGATATTGAAAGAATTTTGTTTGACTTGTCAGGTATGATGATGTTGCCATTGCTATGGTTTTAAAACGTTTCCTTTGGAGTTCTCGACTAAAACATGCGTGGATCAAATGGTCTGAGGTCTGGGATTTGCTTCAAAACAATCAGGGCCGGTGGGGGAGGCAGGCTCAGGGTGCAGGGTGACACACGGGAGGTCGCAGCTGGATTAGTGCTGAAGCTTCAAAGGGTGAAGGGTGCACTTCCTATTCTTTCTACTTTGGTGAATGCTTGAAATACTCTGTAATCACATCTTTTTAAATTAATAGGAATTAAAATATATGGTGGCCTTCCCAAGCGGTGGCAGTGGTGAAGAAACTGCCTGCCAATTCAGGAGACGTTAAGGGACTTGAGGGAAAAGGTATGGGGAATCAATTTCGTCATCCCCTCCCGGTAGGCAGACGTGGGTGCGGGAGCCTATCCTGGGGTCCTGAACTGGTGCTTCCGCCTGCCGTGAGCACAGGGAGAGAAGAAAGGAGGGTCTCATCACATGCCCCCTGCTGCCGGGACCCCCTTCACTAATTTCCTGGATGAGTGGGGCCTTAATAAGAGGCTGCCGTTTTGGATAGACCATCTCAAGGTACTCTCAGAATAAAATGGAACTTGTATGTGCCAAGAAGCCTTTGCCAAGGACTCACTCCCAGTCCCAGGCCACCAAGAGCGTCTTACAGATGGGGACCTGGTCCAGGCCAAAGATGAAGAATCAAGCTTAGCTGTCAGACTTCTGATTAACTGACTTGCTGGAGATGCAAACAAGTGAGGACCAGAGACTTAGACACAAGTTCATGTCCTACCTGCAACCTCACTGAATCAGTTCAAAGAACAGCATTTAGAGAGGTCATCAGACAAAGCTATCCCAAGTTACACAAGTCCTAGATAACCAAAGCTTACATCCGAACTTCTCTTGATGGAAATTTTGATGAGCTCGATAATTTTCCTTCTGGTGTTTCAAATAGAAAGTAGCAGTCACTTTGGTTCAGCAGTTCAGGGCAGTGCTTAGAGATTAGTTGGGCTAGTCAAGAGCAGAAGAGAAACAGGAAATGGAAAGATGAGTACAAAGCACAGAGAATCAGGTGGGGGTCAGGGACTCCCTCAAATCCAGACTAATCAATCAATGAGGAATCTTTCATTCATTCAACAAACCATGAATATTAACTCTGTGCCCGGCACTGTGCTAGACACAAGAACTCACAGGATGAAAACTCAGCATCCCCCGCCCTCCAGGAGCTCATGGTCTAAAAGAAAGGAAGTCCAAACTAGCATCTCTGGCAGCAGTAAGCTCCTCATTCCCTTGACTGGGGGAAAATCAAGGACGGTTCCCACAGGAGGTGATGTCTGGAGAAGCTAAGCTTTAAAGGCTACATAGGTGTTCTCCCAGTGCTCTGCGTCAGTCTGAAATTGCCAGCATCAGGAGACTTCTGGATGCAGCAATCTCTTGGCCTTGCAAAGGCAAAGCAGTCTCTCTGCTCAGAGATGCTCCATTAGGCCCTGGGAAATCAGTAACAGGTATTTCATGCTCACAAACAAGTAAACTACTACACAGAAACAGAATTAAGTACTGGGAAATGCTTCTGAGACTTCTTGGAATCTGCTATGACGGCATATGTTGGCTTGGAATTAAGATGGCCCTATTAAAAGCCATTCTTAGCTAAAATCTTCCTATCTGGACACTTGGAAGCAGGTTTAGAAACTGTGACTTTCAACCCTCGACAGTGGTTTGTGACAACATGATGTTTTCTTGCACAGAAATGGGCTACTCCAACACTGAGAGATGGAAGTAGAGACAGGAGGTGTGGGTGTGTTTCCATCCCTTGATCCACCAGAGAACTCTCCACTTTTTGTCGGCGATGGGCCACACTCTCTGGACGTGGTTGTGTGTCTCTGGTCAAAGGTAGTAATTTTCCTCAGAGCAGCAGCTGCATGGAGGAGGTGAGAATATGTGAATTGGGTTCTGAAGGATGAATAGGAGTTCACCAGCCACAGTAGCCAGAGAAGAGAATGACCAGGAAACAGTGTGTACAAAACACCTGAGCAGTTTGGTTTTGCAGGAGCAGAGGATGGGCAGAAGGCAAGTGCCAGATGTTGAAGGGTCTTTGTTGCACTAAGATCTGGATTTCAACACAACTATGCGAGATGGCCAAATCAGATTTAAGAACATCACTCTGGTGGCCTATGGAGAGGAGGATGGGACAGAAAGCAAGAACAAGTCAAGAAGACATTTAGGAAGTTGTCTCAGTCCAGGCCCAAGTGATGGGAGCTTGGACAAGAGCAGGAACTGGCCACACTTTAAGCGGCTTCTCAGGCCGCGTCTCCCAGGCCATTGCATTTTGCTTCCATGACCTTCCCGGAATCCCAGTCCCCGCCTTAGCCGGTCCTTGCACCTCCCCTCCGACACTCCTCTCCTGCGAATCTGCGGAAGCAGTGAGAAGTGATTCTGAGGAGCTGACTGTACAAACCAGCACAGTCCTGTGGATCTAAGCATCATGTCTGTGTCTACATGAATAAATAAAAACATCTCCACTCACATCGGTTCTCTGCCCACAAACCCTGGGTCTGATAGCAGTGTCTCTCCTAGCTCAGCTCTGTGGTCAGTCTCCACCGAAGCCCAGTGCCTCACACAAAACCAGAGGGCCAGGTGTGCAGGGCCTGCCTCAACCTGCCCGGCCTCCTCAGCACAGGTCTGGGGCCCGGGAATCTCAGGGGAGCCAGGTGAAACAGCTGGCAGTAACTGGATCCATAATTTCCAATGATTCCAAGAGTGAGAGGAGGGTCTGTGAGTTTCCCTTCCCAGAGTGCCAGGGTTGCCAACCCTGCTGGGCCCCATGCCCAGAGTCTCTGATATAGCAGCCTGGGGTAGGGGCCTGATAACCAGCATTTCTAATCCATCCCCAGGTGATGATGAAGCTGGCGCCCAGAAATCACACTTTAAGAACCTCTGCTCCAAGAGTTTAGCAGGTAAGATTTCCATAAACCAAACCTTCCACAAGATTCAGACGCCTGAGAAGTTCTGGGATTCTGGGTCTTTGGTGGGATCCCATAGCTCACCACTCATGACCAAAACCATCCAATCTCTTCTATCTCCACATCCTCCCGTGTTTTGAGGGGACAGAGGGTTCTTGGCCAGATCTTTGCAGTTTCCCTTCTCAATCAACCCCAAAACAATTAGTGAACATCAAGATTCTGTGTGCATGCTTAAATGCCACTCACCAATTTACAAAAGCATTTCCTGACCATTAGCTGGTCGGTCCTTTCAGTGTGTCTGACTCAAGGCAGGTTTGATGCCAATTTTGCAGCTCATAAAAACAGCCTCAGGAAGGTAGTGACTAGCCTAAGATCTCACAGCTGAAGAACAGAGGGCCCTGGGAGAGGTCTCTGGCCTCAGCCTCTAAACCCTGTAGGATTTCAACATCACCATAGCAGCATCCCCCAGAAGTCCTGTATTCAAAGGCCTCACTCACACCAGATCCCCCACTTGGAGAGGACTAACCTGGGCAGCTACAGCCCAGAGTGGCCAGAGGTATGACCTGGCCAGTCCCGGCGGCAAGGGAGCCCATGGAGGGCCCTGAATGAAGGCTGGGGATCAGAGGAAGCGTCTCCAAAGAGGTAAGATGAAGGGAAGTTAGGCAGAATGAGACGGCTGGGCTGCAAAGAACAGTGCTTCAGCAGAGAAAACAGGAGATGCAAAGGATGAGAGGCAAGAGAGCGCGACTGAAACTCGAGCAGCCGGCGCACCGGTTCTCCCAGGTGACTAAGGTCGAGGCCGAAGAGACAGGTGGATTCTGCGCTTGAGGCTCTTACCAGGAACACGATGGAGTCTGGGCTCATCTTATCCATCACGGGCAGGAGTGTGAGTAAGTACTCTTTTGAAAGCTGTTTGGACACCTCTACAAAAAAGAAACACGTCAAACCTTTCAATTTAGCAAGTCCGCCTCTGAGTAAACCCAGAACAAGTGCTAAAGTCCACCAAAAGGCACGCCCAAGAGACGGCCTTAATCACGGCATTCGTTGAAGCCCCACACCAGAAACAATCCAGCTGTCCATCCACAAGAAAAAAAGGGAAACGGTGCTGCTTTAACACAAAGAGATATTACACAGACGTGAAGAAGAACGAATGAGTCTGACAGACACAGATCGAGCAGAACCCACAACCCATGTACACAAAGAACGAAGGCCACACGATTCCATTCATATAAAGTTGAAGAACAAGGACTGCTCGTCACGGTGAAAGGAATCAGAACAGAGGTGACTGCTGGAGGCTGGTGTTCACAGGGGAGGGGCACAGGGGGAAGCTCCTGGGGTTCTACAAGTTCCTTTCCTGTGATTCTGAGGAGTAGCTGCATAGATGGTGCACTTGTTAAAATTCACCAATCTGTAAGCTGAAAGCTGGGCTTCCCAAGTGGCAAGGTGGTAAAGCATCCGCCTGCCGATGCAGAAGACACAAGAGACACAGGTTCAATCCCTGGGCCGGGAAGATCCCCCGGAGGAGGCAATGGCAACCCACTCCAGTATTCTTGCCTGGAAAACTCCACATACAGAGGAGCCTGGTGGGCTGCAGTCCATGGAGTTGCAAAAGAGTCAGACACAACTGAGCAACTGAGCACACACAAGCTGAAGATTTGAACAATCTGTACATCATATTGTATACATATTACACTCGATAAAAGAAACCTATTGAGTGTTATTCTTACTGTATCTATATTACACCTTGATTTTTTCCCCTACCAACAGGAGAAATTACAGAGAGAATGGCACAAAGTTAAAGTCAGAAGAATGGATTTCTGCAGCGGTCAGACCCACGTATGGTTATTTAGAATCCTGACATGCAACCGTTGGGGCTTCCCAGGTGGCTCAGTGGTAAAGAATGTGCCTGTCAAGCAGGAGACATGGGTTCCATCCATGGGTTGGGAAGATCCCCTGAAGAAGGAAATGGCAATCCACTCCAGAATTCTTGCCTGGGAAATTCCCTAGACAGAGGAGCCGAGTGGGTTCCAGTCCATGGGGTAGCAAACAGTCAGATATGACTTAGCAACTAAAACCACCACCACAGTTAATGTGCAATGTTGCGTTATTTTCCAGCATGAAGCAGAGTGATTCAGTTATCCACACATATATACATATGTCTACATATACATATGTATTTATGTTCTTTTTCAGATTCTTTCTCATTATAGGTTATTACAAGATATTGAGGAGATTTCCCTGTGCTCTGCAGCGGGTCCTTGTTGTTGACCTATTTTATAAACAGCAGTGTTAAATACTAATTCCTAACTCTTACTTCTCTTCCCCTATCCCTTCTCCACTAAATTAAGGATCTGGATGTGGAGAGATCCCGGATTTTCTGGACAGGCCCAGTGGAATCACCAATGTCCTTATGAGAGAGGGAGGGGCAGAGAAGGATTTGACAGAAGACGGAAGAGAAAGCCACTAACAGAGGCAGAGTCAGTGACAGAAGCCGAGACCCTGCTGGCAGTGAGGCTGGAGGAAGGGGCCATGAGCCAAGGAGCCCAGGTGGTCTCCAGAAGCAAGAAAAGGCAAAGAGACAGATTTTCTCCTGGAGTCTCTGGAAGGAATACCATCCTGCTGGTCCCTGGAAGTGAGACCACATCCCCTCCAGAACCATCAGATAATAAAGCTATGTTCTCTGATATTATATATTAATGCATACATGTAGAATCTAGAAAAATGATATAGATCTTATTTGACAGACAGACATAGAGAACAAACATATGGACACCCCAAGGGGAAGCGGGGCAGGGGTTGGGATGAACTGGGACACTGGGATCGACACACATCCATTACCAAGTATAAAACAGATAACGAATGAGAACCTGCTAAACAGCACAGGAAACCCTACCCAGGGGCCCTGCTGTGCTTCTGTGCTGTGCTCAGTCGTGTCCAACTCTTGGCAACCCCACGGACTGTAGCCCACCAAGCTCCTCTATGTGATTTTCCAGGCAAGAGTACCGCAGTGGGTTACCGTGTCCTGCTCCAGGGGATCTTCCCGACCCAGGGACTGAACGCGTCTCCTGCACTGGCAGATTCTTCACTACTGTGCCACCTGGGAAGCCCAGGCACGGCGCTCTGCTGCTGCTGCTGCTGCTGCTGCTAAGTTGCTTCAGTCATGTCTGACTCTGTGCGACCCCACAGACGGCAGCCCACCAGGCTCCCCCGTCCCTGGGATTCTCCAGGCAAGAACACTGGAGTGGGTTGCCATTTCCTTCTCCAGTGCATGAAAGTGAAAAGCGAAAGTGAAGCCGCTCAGTCATGTCTGACTCTTAGCGACCCCACGGACTGTAGCCTACCAGACTCCTTCGTCCATGGGATTTTCCAGGCGAGAGTACTAGAGTGGGATGCCACTCTCACGGTGACCCAAAAGGAAAGGAAATCCAAAAAGAGAGGGGACACGTGTGAACGTAGAGCTGGTTCACTTCGCTGTACGGCAGAAACTAACAGAACAGTGAAGAGCAACTAAAATAAGGATTAATGAAAAAATAAAGCCATGTTCTTTGAAACCAGGAAGTGTGGCAATTTGAGACAGCGTCCACAGGAAATTCACAAGCCTCCTTACGATGCTGTGAGGAGCTGAATGTCAGATCAACTTTGCTGTTCTCTGAATTTCTCATCCTCACCCAGTGGAACAGCTGCGAGTGCCCCATAAACCCCAGTTGTGGGACGTCCCTGGAGGCCCAGTGGTGAAGACTTCGCCTTCCAATGTGGGGAACATGGGCTCAATCCTGATTGAATGCTTTGCGGGCAAAAACCCAAAACATAAAATAGAAACATCGTGGTAACAGATTCAATAAAGACTTTAAAAATGATCCACATTAAAAAAATAATAAATTTCAAACAAAAACCCACACCAGTTGTATGAAGGGAGTATACAGAGGACGTTGAAAGAGCAGAGCTTGAAGGTAGACCTTGATAAGATCCTGATTCTGTCCTTTCTCAGCTGGGTGAGCTGGGACAAGCTAACCTCTCTGAGTCTCACCTATAAAATGGGTGTTGTGTTATTTTCTGTATTGCTCAGATTCCAAGAGTTCATTGGCAGTTGGGGGTGAGGGTGGGGTGGGGTGGGGTGGGGTGGGTGGTGTTCAGTACAGGGCCAGTAAGTCTTAGTAGACCAGGAATAATGATGCACAAAAGCCAGGATACGAGAGGGCATCCCACGCGGTTGCAGAGCAGGTCACAGGAAAACACGGCTGGAAAGGGCCCAGTTCTCTGAAATGGTCATTGTGTTAGTTTCATTATTATTAATAACCTTCGAGCTATCTGCTAGGCTCCGGCCTGACCAAGCTGTTGTGTCGAATTCTTCATTTCCAAAAGAACAGGAACAACTGAAAAAGAAACCACCCTGGAATGGGTTTTAGCTGGCTGAAGCGGAACCGGGGATGTTTCCATGTCCCTGGTTACTGATGACAACATCCACGCACCGAGCGGCAGGCGTGGAGCCTCCAGACTGCCTGGGACTTGGCTCGCCCTCCAGGAAACCACCTGTTGAGACTGCTGTGTTCAATGGGAGCCCAGCTGCCTAGCAATGCTCTGTAAACAGATGCCTCCTCCCACCCACGCCAGTCCGCATCCTCCTGTTCCCACAGCTCCTGCCCTTCTGGGAGCTAATACCTCTGCTGCAGAGTACCGATGCCAACAGAACAAAACACACACACACATGGAAACCAGACACACACACACACACACACACACACACAGAAACCAGACACCCTCATCCTGTCTGAAAATGCCCCTGGCCGGAGTGTCTGCCTCTCATCCCAGAGGTTCCTGGTTACAGGCATGGCTGGGGATGGTCACTTTAGCAAATAAACATCAAGCCCCCAGGATGCTGGTGAAGGGAAGGTGAGATTGGTCCTAGCAAAGGCATCGAAGGAATGTAAAGTGGTATTGCCCTCCCCAAAAGTGATCCGGTCTTGCATTATCCAGAGCTCCAGAAAGACATTCCTAAATCCAGCGACCCAATATGTTTGCACCTCTTTAATTATCCTAAAGATCATCAGAAACCAGGAGAATGAATGAACGGGCATGGAACTTCATCACAGGATGCATCAAAAACAGTGAAAAGCTGGAGGAGCCCTGAATGGTAAACAGCGGTTAAAAAGTCATAGGGAGAAGTCTCATGCAGCCACGGAAATGGTGTTTATCCAGCTTTTAAGACGTGGGAAAATTCTGAGATCCTAATACAAAATGAAAAGGAGCTGGGTTCAACATTGTGTATGTGCGCGCTAAATCGCTTCAGTCGTGTCTGACCATCTGTCGACCCTATGGGCCGCAGCCCGCCAGGCTCCTCTGTCCATGGGATTCTCCAGGCAAGAATACTGGAGGGGGTTGCCATGCCCTCCTCCAGGGCATCTGCCTGACTCAGGGATTGAACCCACATCTCCTGCAATGGCAGGAGGGTTCTTTACCACTAGTGCCACCTGAGAAGCACACAAAATTGGGTACAGGACTGACCAAACGACGGCAAGCATTTATTGAGCACTCACTGTGTGCCTTACTATGAGAATCCCAAGGACAGAGGAGCCTGGCCGGCTGCAGTCCACGGGGTCGCAGAGTCAGACACGACTGAAGCACCTCAGTGCTGCTGTGTGCCTGGCACTGGGCTGGAGCTCGGCATGTATTTATACGACATCATTTAGCCTCACTGCAACCCTTCAAGGAAGGTTCCACCATAGGCCCATTTCACAGACTAAGGGACTGAGGCATGGAGAGAAATCCTTACTTCAATTATTGCTTGGCCCGGAGGTGATGACACTGTAACCAGGATGCAGGTCCAAGTGACTGCATGTTAGACCGTTTATCCTCAAACCATCAGTATATTTATGGGGAAAAAAAGCCAGAAAAGCAGATGCATTGAAATATTAACTGCAGTCATTTCTGCGTGGTGCCATCTGAAATGATTTTTATCTTCTTTATACTTTGGGTATTTTCCAAATTTTATACAGCAGACATGTGCTACTTTTAAACCTAGAAACTCTGCTATTTTTAAAGGCCTCCAGAGATGTCATAATGTCCCCTAGAATGGCTTAAATAACAACGACACAAACAAAGACCAGTAATGAGAGATCTGCCCTCCCAGGACTGACTCCCCTGGCCCCCACCTTGGAACAGGCAAAAGCCGTACTGTCTTACCCATTGATTTTCCTTCCCAGGAGATGCCCTTGACTTTGAAGAGCTTCAGGTCAAAAGCCTGACAACAGCGCTTCCCTTCTACACTCCGGGGGGCTGAGGGAGCCCTCTGGTTTCACCCGCTCTCCAGGTTCCCAGGCCAGTGATGGAGGTGGAGGGGGTGGGGAGGACTCCATTTGCAACCCCCACCCTGCAAAAACACCAGCTTTCCCAGGAGCCAGGATTTGCCTGGAGCAAGAGAAAATCATGGAGGATTAGCACAGACAAGCTTGGGAGAGCAAGATAAGGCTCGGAAGGTCAGGCCTGTGAGAGCTCAGGATTGATGCTCATGGGGGCACGGGGACTGGAGGCCCTGAGTCTGTGCCTCTCCAAGATCACAGCTAATTCAATCCCAGCACACCCAACCAGCCATCAGAGGTGATCAGATGGAGGCTACTAAGTACCAGGAAGAAGAAATCCACAAGTGACACAGAGCAGAAGGAAATTTTACACGTAGCCTTCCTGGTGGCCCAGAAGGTAAAGAATCTGCCTGTAATCTAGGAGATCCAGGTCCAATCCCTGGGTGGGAAAGACCCCCTGGAGAAGGAAATGGTAACCCACTCCAGTATTCATGCCTGGAAAATCCCATGGACAGAGGAGCTGGGTGGGCCACAGTCCATGGGGTCGCAAAAGAGTCAGACACGACTGAGCAACTAACACTTTTCATTTTTTTTTACATGACTGTGAGAACAAATAAAAATGTATTTGGGAAAGGATTAGAAATGAAAAAAATTTTTAATGACACTAATCATATCAGAGTGAATGGGCCTGAGTACTTTCCTTTCTTTCCCCCTCTACCTTCTAAGCTTTCCCTCATTTATTTTGAAATCAAATCAAATAAACAGATACTTTTGAAACTCTCCTGGGAAGTCCGCCAGGCTCCGGTCTGTACTGCTCCCTTTGGACCCTGCCCAGGGGAGGTTTGGAACTGGCTCTGTGCCAGGGGCAGCAGGGAAGGGCAGAACCAGGCTGGTGCACCGCCCCCAGGAAGCCCTCTCTAGCTCATGAAATGAAAAAGACATCCATGGCAACAACACATCCCCGGGCGGAGTTGTCCCTGCAAGAGAATGACTGACAGCCTGGGCTCCTTCCTTCCCACATCGAGGCCATGAGACAAACCTGCGATCTCTAGAAACCAGGCCTAGTCTTCCACACAGTAAGGAAGAAGGCAGCATAAAGAAAGGAAGAGGGAAAAAACAAATCCCTCCCACTCTCGTCTCTCACTTAATGCTGCAGCCAAAGCTTGCTGAATGCCAGCAGGGAGGGTGCCAGTCCCCTGCCTGGCTGGGGGTGGGTGTGGGCTGCCAATGGAGGAAGTGGGAGAGGTCCACACCCTCACTGAGAACAGACCAATGGGATGTGGCGGGGGAAGGGTGAAGGTGGGGGCTCGAGGTATGAAGTCTGGCCCTGAAGAGCTGCCCTACCACCCCAGGCAACCGCCACCCCCCACAACCAACCCACTCACTACACCCCAAGCAGCCAGGACTGCAGGGCAGCCCGCCTGCTGAAGGACCTGCAATGAATGGGTAGGACGCACTCTTCCATCTAGAGGTATTTACTAAGCATCTACTATATGCCAGCCACTGAATTAGGCCATGGTGATGAGCCAGATGCCTGGGTCCTGCTTGCCAAGTGAAGACAGACATTAGTCTAGAAAACACAGCCAGCCATACAATCACTAAGAGGGACTGTTGCAAGGATGAGTGAAGAAAGTTAGGCTCTAAGAGATGGAATCCAGGGTCCCTCAGGAAGGGGGGTGGGCTGGGGTGCTTGTCGGGCATGCACCTTGCACATAGTCGGTGCTCAGGGACCCACACCCACCGGCATCTGGGTGGAAGGATCAGGTGGAGCAGAAAGACCTGGGAGACAGACCCACATCCATAATCCAGCTCCCTCCCTCGCCTAGCCCTTCCCAGCAACTCCATCCTGGACAAGTGACTCTTGGTCTCGAATAACGTGCAGAAAGGACAGGTGTTAAAGCGCTGGGTTGAGGATCAGGATTAGGTCGTTGTGGTGTGTGGTTTCCCTAGGCAATGCCCTCCCTCCCCCTTCTCCCCAGTTCATGCCCATCTGGGAGACTGACCCTCCCCAGGCTGCAGCTTTGGGTACCCCCATCCTCTGGCCACTTCCTGGCAGGACCAGGTGGGGATGGAGAGGGGTCTGATGATTCAGATCCCCCAGCACTCATGGGCTCCCCTGGTGGCTCAGATGGTGAAGAATCAGCCCGCAATGCAGGAGACCTGGGTTCAATCCCTGGATTGGGACGGTCCCCTGGAGAAGGGAATGGCAACCCACTCCAGTATTCTTGCCTGTGGAGAATACCATGGAGAGAAGAGCCTGGTGGGCTGCAGTCCATGGGGTCGCAAAGAATCAGATATGACTGAGCAACTTTCACTTCACTTCTTCTCATGCCAGTGTTTCATTCATTCTCCTTGACCCACAGTTCCTGCCAGGGACCCCTCACCAGGCTGTTAAGGGTGCTTTGCGGGGCGAGGGAGGGTGGTCCCCACAGCTCCACCCCTGTCTCCTTGAGTCCCCACGGCTGCACCTCCCTTGCCTGGGCCCTTCTCCCACCCCAACCCCTGTGAATAACCCTTCAGCAAACCCTGCAGACTCTCTCCAGTGAGTTTCCTGCTGGGCTCCGGCTGATAAGGCCTCAGGATAAGCTCAAGGCATTTGAGCGCTGATGACAGGGTGGAGGACACTGTCCCTGGAGAAAATGTGTTCAGGCTGCCACGCCCACAAGCTGGCTAATCCCAGAAGTTGGTAGCCAGAAAGAGTAAGTGAGAGGCCACAGAAAAAAACCAGTTCAGAGGTCAAAGCTCGAAGGCACTCAACAAACACCCCAGGCATTGTGCCAAGTGCTAAAGATAGCAGCCTAAGAGACAGCTTTTCCTCCTGGGGAATGGCCCAGCTGAGGGGACAGATGTGTAAACAAGCGACTAGTGTGCACAGAATAATGGTGATGAGAGCCGACGACAGCAAAGAGCAGAACTGCCAGTCTGTACGGCCCTGATGTCAGGAGGGGCTTCAGAGACACTGAGTTGGGCCTCTTTGGATGTATAGAAGTTTGCTGGCTAACGGAGCACACAGAGCAGAGGGCCAAACATAAGCAAAGACAAGGACATAAGACAGAGTTCTCATGTTGACCAAAGGACCAGGTCAGTCCACGTGACAGCTGGCCAGGACAGAAGAGCCACACAAACCAATCTTACCCCCAGGCCCTTTGCACTTGCAGCTTCCTCTGCCTAGAGTACTTTTCACTCTGTCTTTGCAGAGTTGCTGCTGGTCATCACTCACCTCTTCAGAGGCTTCCCTGACTGCAAAGAGTCTCCTGGATGAGCTTCGTCCGGCTGCGGTAAATCAACACAAACGCGGCGATACAAAACCACAGAAATTCATCTCAGAGTTCTAGAGGTCAAACCTTGAAAGGGGTGTCACTAAGCCAAAATCAAGGCGCTGTTCGGTCTGGAGGTTCTAGGGGAAAATCCATTTTCCTTCTCCAGCTTTGAGAGGCCACCCACATTCCCTGGCTTGCGGTCTTCTTCCCTCTTCAAAGCTGGCAACAGCTGATCAAGTCCTTCTCAAGCTGCCTCTCTCTGACTCTGACCTCTCGCCGCCCTCTTTCACTTGGAGGGACCCTGGTGATTACACTGAGCCCACTCAGATAATCCAGGATAATCTCCCACCTCAAGATCCTTCACTTAATCACATTTGCAAAGGCGTTTTTGTCCTGGGAAGGCACACATCTGCATGTTCCAGGAGTTAGAATGTGGGCCTCTCTGGGGTCCAAAATTCTGGCTCCCACATCTCCTCCTTCCCCACCCATCACCCTCCTTCCCTAAAGCATCTTGATTTTCCGCCAGGCACTTCTTTTTTAAGATAAGTTATTTATTTTTGGCTGCCCTGGGTCTTTGTTGCTACATGCGGGCTTTCTCTAGTTGCAGTGAGCAGGGCCTACTCTCTAGTTGTGGGGCACGAGATGCTCACTGCAGTGGCTTCTCTTGTTGGAAAGCACAGGTTCTAGGGGCATGGGCTTCCGTAGTTGCAGCACGCAGGCTCAGTAGTTGCAGCACGAAGGCTCAGTAGTTGCAGCACGAAGGCTCAGTAGTTGTGGCTCACAGGCTCAGTTGCTCTGCAGCATGTCTGCCCAGGCCAGGGATCGAACTCGTATGCCCTGCACTGGCGGGCAGATTCTTATCCACTGAACCACCAGAGAAGTCCCCACCAGGCACTTCTAACATCCAGATTTTGACTGCTCGTGCGCTTGCGTACGGCTCATCTCCCCAACTAGGACGTGAAGCTCGAGGGGAGTGGGGTCTAGCCTGTCTTGTCCACAACACTGAAAGCAGTGTCTGGCACACAGGAGATGCCCAAACCAAGATGTGCTGGAAGGAGACAGGGGGTGGGCAAGAGAAGCCCACCTGTCAGCCAAGCCCTGGCAAGCCTCCCACCCTGTCCCTGCCCCTGGGACGCAGCGGTTTCCAAAGCCTAGCTCTTGACTCAGGTAGGTCACAGGCACTGAGTCTGCAAAGCTTCCTCATGGAGCTGCCGAAGTTCACGGGCTAGAAAGAGCAGTCACAGGAGGGCCAGTGGAGGAGGGTTCACGGTGAGGCAGCGGGTGCCAAGGACAAGGTGGCAACGGGCCTAACGGAGAGGGAGAAGGAGGGGGGAGAGGGATCCCAGGTGTGGGGCTGGGAGGCCAGAGACCCGGACATCTGCAGACACAGGAGGAGCAGCCTGCCGCCCGAAGGAAGCATGGCCCAGGCCCCCGCCTGCACCGGAGGGCCTGGGACAGCGAGCTCCCAGGGAGGAGACTGCCGGGGAGGAGACTGCCGTCCCCGCTCTCTCAGCCTGAGCCTACTTTTTTGTTTGTACTGGACTCCACCAATTATGGAGAAGGCAATGGCAACCCACTCCAGTATTCTTGTCTGGAAAATCCCACAGACAGAGGAGCCTGTTGGGCTGTAGTCCATGGGGTCGCTAAGAGTCGGACAGGACTGAGCATCTTCACTTTCACTTTTCACTTTCATGCATTGGAGAAAGAAATGGCAATCCACTCCAGTGTTCTTGCCTGGAGAGTCCCAGGGACGGGGGAGCCTGGTGGGCTGCCGCCTATGGGGTCGCACAGAGTCGGACACGACTGAAGCGACTTAGCGGCAGCAGCAGCAGCAATCAATTATGTGGAAACGGCAGCCCACTCCAGGATTCTGGCCTAGAGAATCCTGTGGACGGAGGAGCCTGGTGGGCTGCTGTCCATAAAGTCACACAGAGTCAGACATGACTCGAGAGACTTAGCATGCATGCGTGCATTGGAGGAGGAAATGGCAACCCACTCTGGTATTCTTGCCTGGAGAATCCCAGGGACCAGGGAGCCTGGTGGGCCCCCATCTAGGGGGTCGCACAGAGTCAGACACGACTGAAGCAACTTAGCAGCAGCAGCCACCAATTATGCAGCTGGCCCTGGGGATGGCTCAGACACACAGAGTGTCTAAGAGATTTCTGACGTAATCTAGCCCTGGGACAGTCAATTCTTTACTCCTGTTAAGTCCTCTCAAAGAGCATCACAGCAGACATTGCTAATCAAATCCAGCACGCCATTCCATGAAGCCCAGACTTGGCCCTACCCCTTACCTGTGCGTGCGTGCGTGTGTGTGTGTGTGTGTGTGTGTGTGTGTTGTGTGTTAGTTACTCAGTTGTGTCTGACTCTTTGCGACCCCATGGACTGTAGCCCTCCAGGCTCCTCTGTCCATGGGATGCTCCAAGCAAGAATACTGGAGTGGGCTGCCATGCCCTCCTCCAGGGGGATCTTCCCAAGATTGAACCCAAGGATTGAACTCCGGTCTCCTGCACTGCAGGCGGATTCTTCACCATCCGAGCCACCCAAGAAGCCCATCCCTTATCCAGGCAGGTACAATGGACAGACCTCGCAGCAACGTCCAACCCTGTATTTTCTGGGTGAGGAAACAGGCCCAGGAGAGAAAGACCTGCCAACAAGTGAGCAGAGTTAGGTGTCTCCACTCTCTGGGTAGCAAATGTCTTAGGTTTTCCAGGCAGCCTTTGTCAGTGAACTCTGAAAGTAAACTGCTGTAAAGCCAACATTCCTTTTGTAATGTGAATTACTGATGAGTTTTCATACTTTCATCGAGTGGGTTAAAATGGGAGACAGAAACTCTAGTTGGGCAGAAGTGTCTGTGAGAAGGCAGGCCTTGGGGCAGGGCTCAGAAAAGGTTTGTCTCCCACGTCCCAGGCAGAATGCTGGAAGCTCATCCTTCAAAATCTTTGTTTATCTTATTAGTCAAAACTTGACATATTGTTTGTAGAAAAATTAGGGAACACATCAGTGAAAAGGAAGTATCAGATGCCCCTGGTCCAGCACACGGAGAGGGCCGCTGTGAACAGCCTGTGGTTCATCCTGGGCTTTTTTTTTTTAAATTTAATTTAATTATTTTTTTAAATAAAGAATGTTTTTTGTTTGTTTACAATTTATTTATTTATTTGGTTGCACAGCATATGATCTTAGTTCCCCAGCCAGGGATTGAACCCACACCCACTGCAGTGGAAGCGCAGAGTCGAAGCCACCGGACCGCCAGGAAGCCCCATCCTTGGGCTTTAACTGCAGCAAACTGCTCCTCCCCGCCTCTGAGGGAGGGAATTGCAGAGACAAGGCACTGAAGGCCCTGTGACCGGACTGTCCTTGACATGGCAATGTGGGAGCTTGGGGGCCCTCTTCCCACCTTGAGGCCCTGGCTGAACACTTAATTAAATAAAAAAATAAAAGCCCAGGATGAACCACAGGCCGTTCACAGCGACCCTCTCTGTGTGCTGGACCAGGGGCATCTAATACTTTCCTTTTTCACTGATGTGTTCCCTAATTTTTCTACAAAGGCAGGGGCCTCTTCAGAGGAAGGATAAGGGTCTGGCTCTGGACCCAAGGAAATGGGCACTGTGCATCCTGACATGTCAGGGGGCTTGTCCACAGAGCAGACCCCCAGTTGGGCGCAGAGGAGGTCACAGTGCAGGGGAGGGCCACGGCCGGCTGGGTCCAGATGAGGACAGGCCCCTGCCAAGAAGTGCTGGGTGCTTCCTGAGGGCCTATGGCCTGCCTTCTCACCCAGGCTTAGTGTAGGGCCCAGGATATGGGGGGGGGGGGGGAGCAGGGGGAGAAATACATCAGAAGCTCAGACGGGTCACGCAGCCAGCAAGTGGTGGGGCTGGGATACACATGGCCCAGTAAACAAGTCTTGATGACACGCCTCCACATGCAGGAATCATGAAGACTAACAGCTCAGTGGGAAATGGAGTACCTCACCATGACCTCATCTAGCCCACCCCGATGGCACACCCCCCTCACTCCATCACTGCCACCTTCTCCCCCTGCCTGGGATGCCCTCCACCCTCCACCTACACCACCTCTCTACTCGGCTGCTTTCAAGGGGGACATCGATCTTGGGGGCCCCATGTAATGCGCCTGCTCACCCTGCCCCACTGTCCTGCCCTGCTGTGCAGTCTGTCCTGGCACAAAGCCGTGGGCAACCACAACACACTTCGGGACGCCATCTCACATTGGCCTGAGCGCAAATGCCCCACTGTTCACTGGCCATGTGACTTCACACAAGTCCCTGAGCCTTTCAGTGCTTCCGGCTTCCCCTCTGTCCAACAGGGATGTCAACAGCATCCTGTGCAGAGTGCACCGGCTACAGGG
The DNA here is from genome assembly GCA_917880005.1 of Nanger dama. Lineage (NCBI taxonomy): Eukaryota > Metazoa > Chordata > Mammalia > Artiodactyla > Bovidae > Nanger > Nanger dama. Next base: position 10,037,785 of record CAKJTW010000063.1, on the reverse strand, counting down.
TAAGTTAGTGGAGACACTAGTATGTAGCAGCCCGGTCCCCAGGGCCTATCAGAGTTAACTGCTGAGTAAATCTGGCTGGATGACCGGCTCTGGTCACTATAAAGTGTGTCCCCTCTTTATGTTGTTCTCTGCTGTGCCCTTTCAGCCCAGAAGTTAATAACCAGAGACCATTCACAGTAAACACAGCGGAATAATAAAACTGGTCACCAGGGGGAAACTGTGTCCCAAGGATTATATATATACATTGTCTTGTTTCAAGTGAGGTAGCAGTTACGTGCTCATTTTATGGGTGGGAAAACTAAGGCCTCAAGAGTTTAGAGATTGGTTCAATGCCTCACAACAAAGACACGGAAAAAGTGAGAGGTGTGGTAGAGACTATTGGTTGCTCCCCACCTCAAATATCCCTTCTCTCTTTCTTCCATAAAAATAGACTGCCTGTTCTTAAGTGGGCACTACAGACTATTTCCCAGCCTCCCTTGCAGTGAGTCATAACCATGTGACCACGTGCTGGCCAATGAGATGAAAGCAGAAATGCCAAGAGGCAGTTTCTTGAAACTTCCACTAATAAAGAGCTAGAATCCACCCCTTGACCCTTCTTTATTGCCCCTCCCTCCATCCTGCTGCCTGAAACACTAATGCAATGGCTGGCGCTCTAGCAGCCATCTTGGACTGTGAGGTCAAAGCAACCCTGGAAGATGGCAGTGGAATGGGCCAGAGGGAGCTTGAGTCACTAAGATATTTGTGGCAGGTAGTTGCCTAACAGCTTTGGACTGCCCTCAAAGAAACAAATATCTGTTTACAACATGGTTATTTGGGTTTTTCAGTAACTTACAGCCAAGCCTAATCAAGACAGATCCAGAGTCTCCCCCAGGTCTGTCTCTCTCTGAGGCAGAGAAAGCAAAGGCAGGGCAGCTGATGTACTCCCGGGGAGGGCTCTGGGCTTGGCGCCTGTGGGCCCAGAGAGGAAAGGTGCTGCCAGACTCCTACCTGTGTCCCTCCCTGCAGGTCTCACTTTACTAGATGAGAAAGAAGTCTGTAAAGTCTCGTTTACAAGGTAAATCTATGCCTGGGGCTCAGTGGGGTTCTGCGGTTTTTACAAGAAAGAGATTTCAAAGATCAGCCCAGAAAGTGCTTACTCACACCAGTGGTCACAGGACCATAGGAGACCACTCTTATGCCATCTGAATAAATGAGCACACCAGAATCAAGGAAAAAAAAAAAAAAAGCTGATACAGAGATTATCGGCTTGTCAGTGTTTTCTCACTCTTTGTCTCTTTTGGAAGTCAGATTTATTGAAATACAATTTACATACAGGAAAATTTACCCTCTGGTGTACAATGTTCTAAGTTTCAGTGAATAAAATCATGCAGCCGGCACATTCAAGATATAGACTCTTCTATCACCCCACCCACCCACAAAGTCCTCCGTGTCCAACAGTAGCCAGTCTTCTTCCCCTGGTTCTTGGCCACTGACAACCACAGGGCCATTTAAAAACTCTGAGGTGGAGACCCAGGTATGTCACATGTGCAGGAAGCTTTTCCTTCTCAGCGTTGTTCCACTGTTCACCAACCGAGGCACATTCGCATCAGGTCCAGTTTTTGGCTCTTGGGATTAAAGCAGCTATAAATATTTCCACAGTTTCCCAAGTGGTGTTAGTTGTGAAGAACCTGCCTGCCAGTGCAGGAGACGCAAGAGACGCGGGTTTGATCCCTGAGTCAGGAAGATCCCCTGGTGAAGGAAATGGCAACCCACTCCAGTATTCTTGCCTGGAGAATCGCAGGGACAGAGGAGCCTGGTGGGCTTCAGTCCATGGGGTCGCAAAGAGCCGGGTACAACTGAGCACACACATATACACACATGTATTCCTCAAGGTGGGGAATTGCCGGGTCAAATAGCAAAAAGTGTATGTTTCGCTTAAGAAACTACCAAGATTCCCCGGTCCAGTGGTTGAGAATCCACTTACAATGCTGAGGACTTGGGTTTGATCCCCTGTCTGGGAACTAAGATCCCACATGCCTTGGAGCAACTAAGCCTGAGCACTGCGACTACTAAGCCCAGGCCACAAGTAGAGTGTCTGCGCTGCAAGGAAAGATCCTGTGTCCCACAACTAAGACCCGACGTATCTAAATAAATAAGTATGAAACAAACAACAAAAAAAGAAACAACTGAACTTTGCCAAAGCGGCTGTGCCATGTTGCATTCCCACCAGCAGGGGAAGAGCAGTCGAGCTGCTCCACGGCCAGGCCAGCCCTTGCAGAGAGAGGATCATGGTCCAGCACAGTATTCTGGACAATCCTTCCAACTGCAAGGTCAATTACCGCCCAGACTCAGCCCACCTGACCACCCCTGCCGCACCTGCTTCCCATCTGGTTCCTGCCTGCAGCGCCCCCTCTCCTCTCCCGCTTCTCCTCAAGTTTTGTACCCCAGTGAACCGCAAAGCACCTCGGGGAGCCTCGTTCTCTCTTGTCATTAGGGACAGAAAGATCTATCTACCTGAGGGGGAGCTGATGGATTCAGCTCGTCCCGTCCCAGGTCACCCTTCGCTGCCTGACAAGGGCTCCCCTTTTAGCCACCACAACCTTCTCTTGTGCCGTCTACTACTCTAGGAGACCAGCTGCATCGAGAAGAGACTGTTCAAGGGGCCACAGAGTCACCAGCCCAGGGACCTCAGGGAGGAAGGAGTCAGTCGTGCAAAAGATGGTAACCTTAGTGATAGGAATGTGACTCCCCTCTCAACGTGTCCGACTCTGAGACCTTATGGACTGTAGTCCACCAGGCTCCTCTCACCATCAAGGTTAACAAAGAGCCACACTATGTCTGACCCGGTCATCGTTTTTCAGGGGCCCTATTCTGAGAATGGGCTTCCCCGGAGGCTCAGCAGTAAGGGATCCACCTGCAGTGCAAGAGAAGCAGGAGAGGCAGGTTCGATCCCTGGGCTATGAAGATCCCCTGGAGGAGGGCATGGCAATCCACTCCAGTACTCTTGCCTGGAAAATCCCACAGACGGAGGAACCTGGTAGGGTACAGTCCATGGGGTCGCAAAGAGTCGGACACGACTGAGCGACTTCACTTCACTTCACTTCCGCGGGCTCAGCAGTAAGGGATCCGCCTGCAGTGCAGGAGAAGCAGGAGAGCCAGGTTCGATCCCTGGGTTATGAAGATCCCCTGGAGAAGGGCATGGCAATCCACCCCGGTATTTTTACCTGGAGAAGCCCATGGACAGAGGAGCATGGCAGGCTACAGTTCAGAGGGTCGCAAAGAGTCGGACATGACTGAAGCAACTGAGCACGCATCCTGAGAATACATCACGCAACGTGGAGATGCCTGCAGAGCGCAAGATGCTCAAGAAGGCAACTCTGGTTGGAGCGCAGCCTCACGCCTCCCAGGACGGAGCTGGCTCAAGAAGTCCAGCCTGGGCACTTGGTGGGACACAGCATGTCTATTCTCTGGGCACTGCTGGACCAGCCTACGGGGGCAGTCAGACCAGACACTCCCGTAACGGGCTCGTGTTTGATGAAGGAGGGGACAAGTCATAGCACAGTGACAATGAAGGGACAAAAGCAGAGACACGATGCCAAGGGCAGAGGGGCCTCACCCAGCACGGGGCACCAGGAAAGCCACCCGACAGCACGGAAGAAGGTGCTGGATCAGACACAACAAGGAGCAGAAAAAGCAGGACTCAAACAGGTAACTGATATAAGTGAGGAAAACACAAACTCATGTGAAAAGACCAGACGGGGTCACACAAAACTAACCGCGGCAGGTGTGACAGGTCAGTGGCCCCAGATGTGACTGCCTGACTTTGACAACCTGTGAAACCAAAAACAGTCATTGCCATAGGTGATAACACAGCAGATTCATGCCACCAGGGTGTGCCAAGTGCTTCGCATACATTGTCAGTGAATCAGGACTTGGTTTCCTCTCGGTACTTTGGGGAACAGAGCCCAGGAGGTCAGGGGCCTCATCCTGCAGCCCACGGCTTCTGTGGCACACGAGAGCTCTGCCCTGTCCTACACCTGCCCCCTCATCACCAAAGTCTGTGCCCGCCAGAACTGCCCCACCAGCACCTTCATGACCCATTTTAACTCTTTAACCCCAGAGCTTCTAGATCTGAGCCCATGAAGCCCAAAGAGATGGACCAGAGTTTGGATCTATGGTTTCTGGAGACAGGATTCCGGGTGGGTACTTGACCCATTTGCTCAGAGGACTCTGAGTTCCCTGGATCAGATGCAAATTCAAATCGAGACTCCAGCCCACATCCTGGCTTCCAGGGCACAGGGTGGGGCAACGCCCTCCTCCCCCACCTCTTGACTCCTGGTCCAGCAGGGCGGGAGGCTCATTTGACTCCACCGCATCCCATCAGCCACAAATTTGCTAGAGAAATGAACACCAGTGACAGCAGGGACGATGCCAACCGCAACTGGGCTCTGCTGCAAGGGTGACAAATGTCAGCTGCAGACTGTGAGTGGGGGTGGGTGTGTGGAGAGCTCCTACTAGGTGTGGGGCTTTACAGACATTGTTTTATCAGAACAACCCTGTGAGGAGGACAAGATCCACCTCAACTTGATGGATGAGGCATTTGAGACTCAGAAAGGGGAAACAACCTGTCCAGGGTGGCAGATGTTGCTGGAGCAGGTAAATTTCTTTCCCGCAGTGGAGTCAGAAGTCAGGCAGGAGTCAAGGGTAAGAGCCCCCGCTTGGAGAGTCAACCACAGAGCGAGGAAGTCAAACAGGGCTTGGGGCTCAAGACCCCACACAGGAAGAATACAAGCCCCAGAGTCTGCACATTTAAGCGTGAAAAGGCCCTCCAGAATCATAGTCTACCCCAGCCCTGCCAAGTCAAGATACAGGGCAAGCCACACGTGTGAAGTTACAGTTTTTAGTAGCCATGTTGTAGAAAGTCCCATGAAACAGGTGAAATTCATTTTCATGGTATTCTTTTTTTAACCTACTATATCCAAAGTATCTTCCTCTCAACATGAAAACAAAATATTGTCAAACTACTCATGTTTCACATTTCTCCAAAAGTCTTCAAATTTTACACTCACACCACATCTCAATCGGACACGCGTTGTAGGCACAGGTGGGTGGCTGGTGGCTACCATAACCGGTAGTGCGAGTCTCACCCCTCAGTTTGCAGGTCCACAGAGGCGGCTGAATGAGGCCAGAGCCATGTTAACTGCAGTGCCCGACGCGATCTTGGGATGAGTGTGGCTTAGACGAAAGAGCACAGGTTTTAGAGCAAGAAATACCCGAAGCCAAATTCCAGTCCGGCTGCTCTCCAGCTGTGTGACCATGAACCTCACTCTTGACCTCTCTCAGCCTCAATTTCCTACATGAAAAATGAGGTAATTCCCCTCCTCATACAGCGGCAGTGAGAATTAAATATAAAATACCCACCAGAGTTCTTGGCACACTGTGGGCATTCGCTATGGGGACATGACGGTTATACAGGTGGTGAATTCACTGTTTTCATCATCTACATTTTCATCATCCCCAACCCAGAAAGATGACGCTTGAAGGGAGCAGCCTCTCCCGTCTTATCGGGGGCAGATCTGCTGACCTAGGACAGTACAGGAAGAGGAAATGAGAGAGATGGGCATGGGAAGAGAGGACATGCCCACAGGACACCAGAACCACAGTGCCTGCTGTGCCCAAGGCACCGCAACTCCAGACTCTAGAGCCAACCCACGTTCTACCAATGGCAGGGAGCCCCTCTTCAGAGCTGAGCCTATTTGTCAATTTCCTTCTTTTTTTTTTTTGCTACACTGCGCAGCATGTAGGATCTTAGTTCCCTGACCAGGGCTCGAACCTGTGCCCCTACAATGGAAACTTGAATTCTTAACCACTGGACCACCAGGGAAGTCCCACAGCTGAGCCTATTTGCATGCAAGCAAGTCACAGACCTTTTGGCCCCTGTGATAATAGCACAGCGCCCCAGTCTACTGCTTCGCTGAATGGAAAAAATCCAGAGGCCCTGCCTCAACTCCAAAGACATGCCCACCTTCGCCCAGGGCTCTGTGCATAAGGTGTTCCAGACCGAGTACAGCCCCCAAGGCCACCTCCAGCCCCTCCAGTCCATAGAGTCGTGTCCACGAGCCTTGCACCTGCCCGCCTCAGCCTCTGGGTGAGATGTCTCCTCTGCCTGGAATGTCCCTCTCCCCTTCCATCTGGCTAATTCCCACTTATCCTTCTCACATCAGCTTAAAACGTCACCTCGTCTGAAAGTCCTTCACAGCACCTGCCACAGGCTTCCTTTGCTGGACACTCTCATAACTATCCACTATCACAGTGGTCATTATATCCGGGTGGGACCCTGGGGACGGACTCCTGCCGTGGACCAGAGATGAGGGCTGTCTCTTCCTGGCACCTGGGAGAGCACCTGGCATCAAGCAGATACTCAACAAATACCTGTTGCAAGTTGTTGTGGCATGAAGTTCACTCAGGAACCAAAAGAATTCTGGTTGGTTTGATTTGGCGAGAAGAGGCAGTATTTTGGAAAACAAACAAAAGTTGCATGCAGCATCTGCACCCGAGGCATTAAGCCATTTTCTGTGAATAGTCCCAAGGGTCGTGCATTGTTGCATCACTTTTCTGGACACTTCCAAGAACTGGAGAGCACTCTGGTTATAATGGACACAATTCACAGAACAACTATTACATCAACTATTGATTTTCCAAGAGCCTCAAAGCTGGGGTGTCCTATCAAAGAGTCTTTTGAGTGAGGGGCACACGTAGTCACCATAGCTCCTCTGTGTCCGAGAGTGGAGATGGCTCTTTAGAAAAACACAACATTCCCCCTTTCATCTGCATACATGGTGCCCTGTTAGTTCTCAAATGGGTGGTAACACTCCCCCAAGTTCAGTTCAGTTCAGTCACTTAGTCATGTCCAGCTCTTTGTGACCCCGTGGACTGCAGTGCACCAGGCTTCCCTGTCCATCACCAACTCCCAGAGCTTGCTCAAATTCATATCCATTGAGTTGGTGATGCCATCCAACCATCTCATCCTCTGTCGTCCCCTTCTCCTCCTGCCTTCAATATTTCCCAGCATAATGAGTTAGTTCTTCGCATCAGCTGGCCAAAGTATGGGAGTTTCAGCTTCAGCATCAGTTCTTCCACAATGAATATTCAGGACTGATTTCCATTAGGACTGACTGGTTGGATCTCCTTGCAGTCCCAGGGACTCTCAAGAGTCTTCTCCAACACCACAGTTCAAAAGCATCAATTCCCCCAAGTAGAAGGAGATTTTGATCATAACATGATTGGCATTTTGTGGGCACAGCCAAGGATGCTAAATCTCCTGTAACACGTGGAACATCCCACCCAAGGAAGACCATCTGCTCCAAAACCCAACAGCATCCCCCGATACCTACACATTGTGGAATTCTGGCCACAAGCCAGCCCAGACCATGTCTCCAGGTGACATGGCGGCAAGGGGAAAAATGAGTCCAAAATCACTTCATTTTTCATGAGGATCCACTAACACCTCTGGACCCTTTTCCAACCCAGGCTGGGCCAGTCTCCTTCTGAACAGGCTGGCACACTCCTGCCTCTGCACCTTGGCTTGTACCAACCCTCTCTCTCCCTCACCACCTAACCATCCACAGTGCCCACCCAACACATGGTCCTGCTACGTGGCACCTTGCTGGATGGCTTGGCCCCCATCATCCTGCCCATCTCCAAAGGGTTCCAGCCTCCAGCTAGACAACTCACTTAGTGCTTGCCTACAGCCCCGTTGTCTCCACAATGTAATCACCTAGTACAGACACCAAATCTGACCTCAAAATACTAAGTGATGCATCCATTCATGGTTGTTCAGTTGAACCCCTATCAAAACATCAACCGCCATACCAACACAACTCCTCTTTTTCTTAAAATAAAGAAGGAAACGTTTATTCAGAAGTCCTGGTTAGTGGCAGGCACTCAGCATTCACAACTTCTTTGAATCCTCCAAACAACCCTGGGAGGGCCTTCCTGAGATCAAAGTGACATTACAGGTGAAAGCGATCAGAACTCCGCAGGGACACGTCATCTGGCTACAGTTCTACAATTACAAAGCAAAAAGGAACTAAAATTCAAGTTCACTCCTGGCTTCCAACACCTCATCCTGCCATGACCAGTCAGGCTCTTCTTTCTCTGGTTTTGTTTATATTTATCAAATGTACTTACTTGATAAGGGTTGCAGAACAAAGAGGCATCATTTCAGGGGTCCTGGGGGTCATGTACTGCTCTGGTCTTTACTGGACTATCCAAAGAATGTTTCCCCTGTGCTCCTTCTCGAGCGTAATCTGACCCACCCACAAATCTAGACAATCAAGTCAAGTCAGCCTGGCAGTGTCTGATGGAGGCTCAGGCAGGATAATCTTTAATCACGCCATGAAGAATAGCTTAACTTTCAAAGCCTGGCCCCAGCCAATTCTCCCCCAGGTAGCCTGTGGCTTTGGGCTTGGGAAGGTTTTATAAAAGCAGGCAGGGTTCCAACATCAAACAATGTAGAAACCAAACAACCTGTTCCCTCAGCAGTTTGGTTTTTCTCTTCCAAGGAACCAAGGAAACTCGTGCGCAGCAGAGGCAGCGGCTTTAAAACAAAAACAGCAAAACAAGCGCATAAAGGTTAGCACAGGGGGTCCAATTAAACCCCACCTGCCAAGGTGAGGGGACTTGTCAGCCCACTGATCAGGGTGCTGATGCCTGGGGGACCTCGGTGGCAAGTTCAAGGGAGAAAGTCCTTCCGCCTGAACAGATGCAGCCTGCGCAGACCCCTGACTCCCTTAGGTCCCCAGCCCCAGATATCCATCGTGTGTGGCTGGGAAAACAGCCATCAGGTGGCTGTTTCACGCCCACCTCCCCTGGCCTCATACCACCACCCCCACCATGACTTCCCCGAGGTCGCCTGGTAATGAGTATTCAGCAGTGGGCTCTGGAAAACAGTCAAAAGGGAAGGGAACATCGGCAAGCAAGCATCCTCGTGCTTGGAATCTTCCAGGCTAAGGTGAATGGTGCACCTGCCTGCCAATTTCCTCCGAGGCTGTCCTGAGACTCTTGGAAAAGTGAGGGAGTGCCTTCTTGGAAAAAAGGACAGACAGAACATGGACTCTAATCCAGTTCATCTGGAAATGCTATAAAGCCTAGAGTAAAGGGAACCTGCCTGGTGGATGCATTGTGTACAGAGAACAGAAACCCTCCAGGTCGGAAAGGACAGAAGGGGACACAGTGACAAATTCTGCAGAGCAGGGAAAAGACCGACCTCTGATACCCGATTTACCAAATTCAAGAAATCAAAGGGCAGGGGGGTGGTGAGCCGGGAGACTGGCATTGACGTATATACGCTGCTATGTATAAAACAGATAACTAATGAGAACCTACTGTGCAGCACAGGGAACTCTACTGAGTGCTCTGCGATGACCTAAATGGGAAGGAAATCAAAAGAGAGGCTGTGTATATACAGCTGACTCACTCTGCTGCACAGCAGAAGCTAACACAACATTGTAAAGCAACTGGACTCCGAGAAAAAATTTTTACAAAATCAAATAGCAGTGAGAAGGGACAAAAACCAATTCCATGTACAAGACGGATGTCTCAAAGGCTCAGAAAAGAGTGCTGACAGGTACCTCTGGAAACAGGTTGGGGCTGAAGAATGCAAAAAGAGGATGAAAGGAAAGAACCAGGTGTGTCCTGGATCCCTCCCCACATCTAGCTGGGTGACTGTCCCTCCTCCACCAGGCATAAAACTGGAAGTTTATTCTCTAAAAAGGGAAAGAGATGTCTCAATGCAAATTGTACTCAAAACGGGCAGATTAAATGATTTTACACATATTGGATGCAGAGGACCACCCTGTCCTAAGCCTTCTTCCTCCTTTCAGCTCCCAGTCCTCCAGCCCTTACACCCAGCAGCCTGATTTTGACCCTCCAGACAGGAGACTGCGAGACCCTTCCATGAGGGCTCTGCTCAGACAGGAGGAAAGACTTAAACATAGTGGCATTGGGGTTCCCCACGACACAACCCACAGGGCACCCATCAGAGGAGTTCTGGTCAAGGAACCCTGGCCCCTGTGCTCAGAGGACACTTCCTAGTCCCCAACTCTTAAATTTGAGAAGCCAACCAAGGACTGTGAATGAGTCAGCTAAACAAAGACGTTTTTAAAGTGAAAGCTCCAGATCAAACACACACAGTAAACAGAGGGAGAGGCAGAGAGAACACACACATGTCAGCACATCCAGTGTACATGGTCAGCTCTCAACCCTTCACCTCTGGTCGTTCTTGTAATCACTGTAGCTCTTGAGACAGATACCAGGCTGATTATTCTCATTTTACAGGTGAGGCATTTGAAGAATGATGAGGTTAAATAACTTGCCCAAAGTCACAAACCCAAGAAGTTGCACAAGTGAGATTCAAACCGGGCCATGTGGCTCTGTGCTTTCAACCACTACCTTTCAAAGCATCACCCTGGCCACCACGATCCATCGTTACAATTCTCGGTGGGAAAGAGAAGGTGCTGGACTCCTCTTAAGAATAAGAAAGAACTCTAGCAGATTAAAAATGTGATAGATTAAAATGTGGAGCATTAAATTGATGTAGTCTCTCAGAAAGTAGAGCAAAAACAAAAGGGATGGAAAAGAGAAAACGGTAAGAAAATTGGAAGATTCATCCAGGAGGACCGATATCCAAATAAAAGAAGTTCCAGCAGATTAGAGAAAACCAAGGAGCAGAACCCATGACAGAATTCCAGAAAATGTCCTAGAACTGAAAGACATAATTCCAGATGGGAGGATCTCATAGGAGTTCAGCATGACAGATGAAAAGAGGCCAGCACCAGGGCAAGTGACCTGGAAGTCTCAGGGAGCTGGGGACTAAAAGAGGATTCTATCAACTTTCAGGGAGAACAAAAACAGGCCACACCAAGAATCAAAAAACTGCAACCCTGGAAGCCAGGAGACAGTGGGGCAAAGTTTTCAATAATTGGAAGGAAAATGATTTCCAACCTTGAATTTGATGCCCAGCTGATCTAGCAAATCAAGAATCAGAGGAGCAGAAATCCAATTTTCCCATATGCAAATTCTCAGAAAATTCACCCCTCTGATCACTCTTTCTCAGGAAGGATGTGCTTCTATAGTCAGCAGACAAAGCCTTAGAGGCAGACAGGAAATGGTAGATCTGACCCAGGACAGAAGGGAGCCACAGGTGACAGTGACGAGACCTCTGAGGACAGCCAGGTCCCAGGGGTGGGGAAATGAGTCCATGCTGGGGACAGGTCAGAGGATCCTGAAGTGCTGAAAAAGAGGAAACTGAGGGAATTTACCTGCTGCATCCAAACAACATGAGGGACTGTCGAGAGCACTAACCCAGTTTGAGGATAATTTAAACACATACACCAACACCACCAGGCAACTCCAGGAAATCAGAAAGCAGAGCAGGAACGGTGACTATAATTTACTTCACGACAAAGCTCTGAACTGCACCAGCCTAGTAGGATCACTGTTAACTTCAATTACCCATCTTACCAAAATTATGATGCCAATAAATCGGAAGTGAGGAAGACAGGAAAGATCTGTGGTTAAAAGAGGTAGAAAGAAGACCTACCTCCTTCCTTTCCACAGTATGAAATCAGAGCCTAAAACCAAAATATCAAGATGAAGGAAAACATGCATGTTATTTACAGATATGGAAGAAAAGAGCAAAACCATCAGCTGGGAGACTCTAGGAAAAGTGACAACGAGGGACGCCACCTGTTTTGTGTATCAATCTTGGGGAACACTACAGTCTCAGATGCCTTGCAAAGGGAGAGGGATTAACAGACATGAATGAAGACGGGTGAATGTTCTCATAGCTAAGAGAAGTTGGGATTATCCCCCTTTCACCAAAAAGACAGTCAGGCCCAGGCAATTTAAAAAGGTGACTGAAGCCTAAACCTTAATTTTGCCGGATCCCAGAATCTATACTTTCCTTCTGAGTCTTCATTCATATATTCAACCAATATGAACTGAGCATACACTGAGCCTGGGACAGAAGGCGAGGCCCTGGGATAGAGCCATGCATGAGACAGGTCCCAGTGCTTGACCCACTGAGCCTTCTGGTCTACCAAGGCAAACCAACAGTCAACAAGCCACAATTAATAACAAATCCAAGCCTGGAAGTGCCCACTCTGTGTGGGTACAGTTTTTCAAGGGTAACGCTCATCTGGTTCCTGGCCTTCTCCTCTGCCAGCCCACCATCCATCCCACAGCATCATGGCACCTTGTCCTCCCCAACCCCCTGGCACAGGTGAGTCATCACATGCCACACCCTTGCACTTGCCCACAACACTTCAGGAACTCAACAGGCCATCACCCAGGCCTGCCAATCCGCTGCCACCCAGGTCCAAGGCCTTCGGCTTTGATTTGGAAGGTATCACGTTTTGTTTTGTTTTGTTTGATTAGAGTCAAGCTCAAAGGCCAGACCAGTTCTCCAAGGGAGAGTTCCACACACACAGTCCCTTGTGCAGACGGGCCTAAGCGGGTACTGATAGGTATGCAGGGCCAGTGTAAGGCTCAGACACCAGAGTGGGGAGGGTTAGTCACTCAGTCGCATCCAACTCTTTGTGACGCCATGGATTGCTGCACACCAGGCTTCCCTGTCCTTTACTATCTCCCAGAGTTGGCTTAAACTCATGTCACTGGCTGCAGGATGGGGCAAAGTAGTCAAACTTCGCCAGGCCTCAGTGTCCACATCTGTAGAGTGGGGATACACCACCAACCTCAGAGGGTTCCAACTGTGCTTTATAATCTGCCGTGGCCACCATACAGCGCAGGGTGAGGCTGACAGGTTGGTTTCCCATGGCTGCCTCTAGCCACTTCAGCCATAATTCAAGGTTATAGGGATTTCATCTTGTCAACCTCTGAAAGGGGATCCTTGTCCTGGCTCTTCCCAGAGCTGCCCCTGGGAATCACTAGTCAGGAGCCATCAGTTGGGAATTCAGACTTGACTGTGTCACAGTGTGAGGAGCCTGGTGTGTACGTGACTTACAAAACAGCTGAGTCACCGAGCCCACTCTGATAAGCAGCAGTACCCAAGGCTGGCTGACGGCTGGCCAAACAGCCTTTAGCCTGGCCGTTTTCTTCCTGGGTTCCAAATCAACTGCCCTCTCCACAGTCAGCCTTGAGCCAGGGCTCACCAGGTCTTCCCCCTTCCCCAAATCCAAGTCCCATCAGTCTCCCCTATTAATATCCCCTCCCCACGACTTGCTCCATCTGCCCAGACTTGGTTTATTTCTTGGTTCTACCACTTACTAGCTCAGTAGAGCCTGGCATTCATAATGTTCTTGCTCAGCCTTAGTTTGGGGGTGATACCTAATAATGCCCATCACACGGGTTATTTGGAAGATGAGGTCCAGGGTCCAGCAAGGAGTCAACCCTCCATCCCCACACTCCCCATAATCACAACACCAAAGCCCCATGTATCCCTGACTTGACTGATTTTTATACAGCCTGTACTCTACATTATACATTTTTGCAACATCGATGCCCGAAATCATCCTTAGTCGCTCAAGCCGGGTCTCAGCTAACTCAGCCTGACAAGGACAGGAACAAGCTACAGCAGAGGGGCGCCTTGGAGCTACACTGCCATCTTCATTGTCCAGCACGTTTGGGGAATTCCTGGAACATCCGACTGCAGTTCCTCCTTGTTTTATAAACATAAGAAGGAACAGAAAAAAATAAAAGTGTCCTTATCAGTGAGCACTACTGGTTTCATAAACTTAACCGTGGAGCAGATGGAATCAGAGCAAAGAAGGTTATGGCACCTTCAAGTAAGCAGAGAAGGGAAGTTCAGGGACATAAATGAGATAGCAGAAATACAGCATGATGTCATTCAACCGTGCTTAAACGGCGAAGAGTGATTAGGGCTTTCCTTCCCTTCTCTGGGAATTTAGATTCCTCATAATTGTATGTTTATGTTTGAACTTTTAACGCTCGATGTAAAGTTGCCAAAAATTACGAACTGCATATAAACCAATCCTCTAATGATGCTCTCAGGTTTTCTAAATAGACTTTGATATTTCCCATGAAATAGAAGAGTGTTTATCCAGAATATCTGAGACTTGACTCACTCGGGGTTATCAGCATTTCCGGAGTTCATGTATCTCAACTCTAAAGGAACACAAGGATTAGAACGGAGACGGTATGGCTGTCAAAGCATGTCGAATAGCAGGGTCCACATTACAGGGGGTACCTAGAGGCTGCTGTGACATCACCCTCTTCCTGCCTCACCACGCACGTCGCCAGGGCCACCCCAGAGCATCGTCCCCGGTCACTCACAGCCCTGCGTGTGTCTCGGATCGCACCACTACTGCACGTGGACCTCTGGGCAAAGAGTCTCTGTGGGCCTAGGCAGGCCCCCTCTCCTGTCCCCTCAAGTCCTGCCCTGCTGCCCTTGGCCAGGCAGCCCACCGACCAGATTCCACAGCCAAGGGGGACCAGCCTTGTGACTAGAGCCCAGGCCTCTGCACTCCTGACTCAGGCTCAGCACCGCCACCCTGGGTGTCCATCACACTCCCCTGGAGACGAAAGGGTATTCCAGGTGTGCACATGTTCCCCTGGAGTGTCTCTTCCAGGAAGGAGGAGAAGGCTTGATAAGCCACCTGTAGTTCACTCATGTCTCAGTTTCCTATTGCTGCTGTGACCGATTACCACATACACGGAGGATTAAGACAGCACAACCATATTATCTGAAAGTTCCGGAAGTCAGGGGTCCGCAGCAGGTGGGACAGACTAACATCAAAGTTGTCAGCAGGACTGTGTTCCTCCTCGAGACCCTAGAGGAGAATCCTTTTCCTTCTCGCTCCAGCTCCCAGAGGCTGCCTCCACTCCATGGCTCACGGCTCCTTCCGGCAATGGCATCATCATAGCCTCTGCTTCCATCCACACATCTTCTCTCCAGCCCTCCTGCTTCCCTCTTACAAGGATGCTTGTGATTAGGGGACCCACCCAGGTAACCCGTGATCATCCCAAGATCCTGTACTTAATCATATCTTCAAAGTCCCTTTTACCAAGTAAGGGAACACAGTCCCTGGTTCTGGCGACATGTTGGGGGCCATCATTCAGCCTATAGCAGTGCGGCAAACAGTTCTGCAGTTGAGAGCTGGCAGCCCAACGATACATGTGCTCCTTGGGGACCTACTCAGGGCTGGGTGGCTGGGAGTCCAGGGGAGGTGGCTGTGAATTCCTCCCCAGCCGGGTGCAGGCAGGGTGCTGCCCTAGGTATAGCCACGGCCATTCTCTGCAGAAGATGTGCAAACAAAGGTACAGGGATGAGAAAGGAGAAATAGGACCCAGCTATTCTGGATGCAGATGGTTGATTCCAGCAAACACAGAAGTGAGGGTGCCCAGAGGACACGGCAGGGTTTCTGCCCGAGGGCAGAAAGTTTTGGTAGAGGACTGACTTGGCAAGAGAGATAGAGACAGAGAGAGCCAGACCTCTGGATCGCAGGGCTGGAGTGGGACCAGAGAAGCCAGGAGCAAGAAAACAGTGGTCCTGGCAACTGACAAGGAAAATGTTTGCAAAAGCAGGCAAGAGAGGCAAAGAAAGGCGTGGATGAGCGAGGTGTCTGAGGGTCAGGACTGACAGCTGTGAGAGGTGAGAGAGGGCCCTACCTGAGCCCAGTCATTTCACCACCAGACTGTCAGGCCACCTCCGCGCCCCCTGCCCACCCCCTGCCCCAGTTCCCAGCGAGAAGGCCACAGAACGCTGCTTTCTAAGTATGCCATAACGTGGAAGATTAAAAATAGTTTAAAAGAGATATCAAAAGGGATATAAATACTGCAAAGGCTCCTGCCTACATGGAGTGCACCCCCAGGAGGGGTAAGTGGGGTAGGGCATGACGTCATTGAGCCCTAATGCCTTCCACTTAAACCACCCCCACCCCCAAGTTCTGCAGGAGCAGAAGGTCTCATTGGTTGACACCAGAACGATTCCAAGGCTTCTACATGATTTCCTAATTCCTCCCTGGCTTTTCCTGGTCCTCAGAGCTCTGGACTATAACCTCCAAGCAGCAGTGGATCCTAGTGCTCAGGAAGGGCAAGCGGAATGGGCCACCTCTGGGGTCCACCCCCTACACTGCAACCCCCCAACCCTGCCTGCAACCCCACCAGAGAGTCCTCTCCTGCCCCCACCACACTCCCCTACCCCGTGGTCCCACACTGTCTGCCTCTGGGGCCACAGGTATTTTCAGGCCCACATCCTTAAGGCTGGATCAGGCCTCCCCTGGCCCCTTACTCCTGGTAGCACCCACCTTAGCATCCTCAGTGCTAAAGTGCTCATCTTAGCCTCAAGATGCCCTTGTCCACGGTGTCCTGAGTATCCATCCATCCCTCCATCCCAGTTCCCACATTCCAGGGCGGACTCAACAACAATTATTTGAACAAACGGCTGGGCTTCCAGGGGGAAGTCCATTTCTAAAGAGGGCACAGAACCCACCCCAGGCACGTGTCAACCTTTTGCGAATAACGCTGGGCCGCAGTCATGCAACGACCCTTCACAAGCATCTCTGACTTGTCATATGACCTGGGTCTAGGTTGAGAAAATAAAAGGACCCTATCACCCCACGGAAGCTCTGTGGATTCCCACACTCCAAAGGGGCCAGAGAGTAACCATTTGGGGTTTCGTGGGTCTCTGCTGTCACAGCTTCTCTGTGATACACTTGAATGGGCAGAGCTGTGTTCCAATAAAACTTGATTCCCCCAAGGAGGCAGCAGGCTGGATCCAGCCTTCAGACCATAGTTCACTAATCCCTGCCCTGATATAGAAAAAAAAAAAAAAAATTAATGAAAGAAAAGCAGACAGACTACTCAGGGAAAAACTGTGAAAGATTCTTTAAAACCACCCTTTGTGATTTTTGATGCTGCCTCTAATTTCTTCTGTGACTGAGACAATCCACCTCTGTTTAAGAAAATAAGAGGTGCGGGGACAGGGTGGAGGGAGTAAGAAAAAGGTTTCTAATGGTTCACCCACTAAAAAGACAATTACTTTCTTCTTCTCTCTTCCCCTCTGAGGCAGGGCAGGCGTGACCTCTGGCTGGTCAAATAGGACTCTGCCCACTGTCTCAGCTGTTTCAGTCAAAAATTAAATGTCAGCGTGTTCCCCGGCTCCAGGAGGGCAGTTAATGTAAGCTGGGCCTCCTGGGCAAAGGGCTGGCTCCCCAGAGCACTGGTTCTGCTCAGGAGCCTCCCCCCACCTCGGGACTGCTCTGATGGAGCCAAGGCCAATCGCTAACAAGGGATTCTGCGAGAAAGCTCTTCCGGGGTTGCCATCTGGATGGAGGGCTTCCGTCTCACTGTGGACCAACCCTTTCAGTGATGGGCTTCTGCCCAACACGGTCTGGAACATTCCTTAGTACAAATGCCCATGTGTAGGGCAGGGGCCATGTGTGAGCCGGTCCCTGAACCTCCCCGGCGTCAACCTTCAGTTCTGCCCAGCTAATTCAGAGTGTGTCCCAGACCTCTCCTGGGCTCTTCCTAGGAGCCATGATTAAGCAGCCCAAGAATGAACCAAGAAGGCACCTCATTTACCCATGTGCACGTTTCTAACAGAGCTCATGACCTGCGACCTCTTCTACACAGGACCCTTAATGGGAGTGAGTCTCCCGCTCCTGACAGTGAGAAGAATTTAGGAACGCAGCCGGCTGTGCTCAGCGGTGCCTCCCACCCACGTGTGCCAGGGGCTGGAACCAGGATGGCTTTACATGGGGATGCTCCATCCAGGGGGCTTCCCTAGTGGCTTAGCGGTAAAGAACCCGCCTGCAATGCAGGAGACACAGGAGACTTGGGTGCAATTTCTGGGTGGGGAAGATCTCCTGGAGGAGGGCATGGCAACCCACTCCAGTATTCTTGCCTGGAGAATCCCATGGACAGAGGAACCTAGCGGGCTATAGTCCATAGGGTCGCACAGAGTCAGACACGACTGACTCGTGCAACTTGGCATGCACACCCACCGTGTCCAGGGGCCACCCCTCCCTGCACCACCTTCAGGGCCTCATGTGAGCCCCTGACAGTCCTACGCCCTCCTTCGGCAAATGAGGAGACTAAGGCACAGGGAGGGGGAAGAGATTTCCCAGGATCCCACAGCAAGCGAGCGGGCAAAGCCAGGATCGAGACCCGGGCCTGCAGCCGCCCTGTCCTGGCTGCGGCTTCCCCAGCTGCACACCTGCTCCACCTGGAAAGGCTGTTCGAGAAGAATCCGCACTGGGAGAGAGGCAGGCAGCTGGGGCTGGAACACAGCCTTACGTGGGCAAAATCCAGAGTTAACTCAAAGCCGGTGGCATGACTCCAGCTGGGGGGCCGAAAGCCATGTTCTACATACTGACTCATCCTTTAGAACCAAGCACACAGCCTCGGGGGCAGAGCCTTAATGGGCAGCAAGTTTCTGGAGGATGCGAAGCATCTGAATTTGATTTACTTGGTGGTTTTTTTGTAGACAAACCTCCAGCACGCTTGTTGCGCCCTCTGAGAGCTGAGGAAGGCAGAAGCAGGAGAGATTCCCTGTCTGTAATTTGGCTTCTCTGGGTGCTGACCAGCTTTGACCATGGCGTTATTTCCTGATCCCATGGCTGTCTGCGCAAGAGGTCTTTGCTGTTCAGTAGCTCAGTCATTGGAGAAGGAAATGGCAACCCACTCCAGTGTCCTTGCCTGGAGAATCCCAGGGACAAGGGAGCCTGGTGGGCTGCTGTCTATGGGGTCGCACAGTCGGACACGACTGAAGTGACTTAGCAGCAGCAGCTCAGTCATGTCCGACTCTCTGCTACCCCAATGGACTGCAGCACACCAGGCTTTCCTGTCCTTCACTATCTCCCAGAGCTGGCTCAAACTCACGTCCATGGAATCGATGATGCCATCCAACCATCTCGTTCTCTGTCGTCCCCTTCTCCTCCTGCCCTCAGGAGGGTGCCAGGTGTGAGGAGTGGGATGGGAGGCTGATGTGGCATCCTGAACCAGACCCCACAGGGCCTCGTCCACCAGGGAAGGGACTTGGACTTGACCTTGTAAACCAGCGCAGCCTGACCTTTTCCACACCCCAGCCCTCATGGATAAGGATGCTTATCCTAGGGTGGATGGGAGCTGCCCTGCGCCCTCAGGTTGGCTGTGGAGATCCACGGAAGCATTAGCAGGGACATATGTTGGAGGCAGGGTGGTGGGTGACTTGGAGGAGGTCACTATGGAGTCTGGGCTGGCATGAGGAGGGCCTGGGCATGGGCCAACGGGAGGAGAGGAGGAAGCAGGTATAAAGGCCAGGGCCGATCTTCCTGAGCACACAGGCACAGTCCTGCCCCTGAGCCTGCCTTCAGGCAGTCCTGGGCCACTTTCCCGCCTTCAGTGTTGCATAACACAATAGAATTCCAGCCGTCAAGTTACTGCTCTGCCCTCAAGGTCTAGGTTCTCAGGTGGCACTAATGGTAAAGAACTCACTTGCCAATACAAGAGACTTAAGAGACGTGGGTTCAATTTCTGGGTCGGAAAGATTGCCTGGAGGAGGGCCTGGCACCCCACTGCAGTGCTCTTGCCTGGAGAATCCCTTGGACAGAGGAGCCTGGCGGGCTACAGTCCACAGGGTCGCAAAGAGTCGGACACGACTGAAACGACTTAGCACACACACTCAAGGTCTGGTTTCAGTGCCGACTTCCCCCAGAGGCCCTCCCGGCTCCCCACCCTGAGGCTACCAGCTCCTTCACCTAGGCGGCCTTTGCCCAAGGTTTACTGAGCCACTGAGATGGGAAACGTGGCTTAGTCTGACCTGCGTTCAGATCTCAGTCCCACTTACGAGCCCATGAGTTTGGGGGCAAGTCATTCTAGCTCTCCACTTCCCAAACAGCCTCCAAGGCTTGTGGAAAGAGTTCTAAAGAGTGGCTTGTGCCTTGCCTGGCACGCAGGCTGCTCAAAGTTGAGTGAACTGTCACCACCTCTGTTTGGCAGTCAATCCAAGTGTCCCAAGACACAGTTTTGCTAACCCTGGGTGATACTGCTCTCCGATAAATTCTGGCTGAGAGAGACACTGAAGCAAAGCCGGGGATGCTGCTTAGGGAACCCCAGTTAGCAGGGCCCAGTTGGCAGTGGACACCCCTACCTAGCAGGCTCCCCTAGAGATGCAGTAAGGAAGGCTTACATATGCCCGCTGCTGCACTGCGTACATGCTCAGCCGTGCCCGACTCTTTGCAACCCCATGGACTGTAGCACGCCAGACTGCTCTGTCCATGGGATTTTTCCAGGCAAGGATACTGGAGTGGTTTGCCATTTCCTACTCCAGCAGATCTTCCCAATCCAGGGATGGAACCCGCAATTCTTACATCTCCTGCATTGGCAGGCGGATTCTTCACCTCTGCGCCCCTTAGGAAGCCCAGCCCTACCTAACTCCATCCACCTCCAACTCTGGGTGCCAGGTCTTAGCCAGGTCGCTCAGGAGCAATGAGGTCAAGCTTCACAGCATTCGACCCACCAGGCGCCCATGCGACAGGAGATGGCCCCGCACTGAACAGATGACTTTGCTGCCAGAATCAGAAAACTGGAGTCCCAGTCTGGCTGAATGCCAGGATGGTGTTCCGCTCCTTCAAAGCAGGGACAGGAACCGACTCCGTGCTCCCTGGTGTCTGCATGACGCGATCCTCTTGGCACATGTTTGCTAAACTCAACAGGAAAAGGGCTGTGAATCTTGGGGGTGGTGGAGGCTCCCCTACATAAATGGGGGCATCTTCCAAATCCTTCCAAACCCTTCCAAATCCTTTTGGCTAAGTCCAAAAGCGGGGGCAGTCAGGGCAGCCTTGTCATCGGAAGGGCACCCAGCCCGTGGCTGCCCGAAGCCAGGATGAGCATTAAGGCGCAGACCTGAACCGGCCGCCTCTAACCTCTACTCCACCCCACGCGGCTCCCAGGAAGTGGGGGCCACCAGGTGGCAGCTGCCCACATCCTGCAATTCCATGTTCTCCCCTCTGAAAAGGTCAACAGCTTGGGCCACCCCCCGCTTCCTTGCGACGGACCCTGTGGGGGTGACACCGGCAGCTTCTCGCCCAGATGGACCTCTGCACTCTCGGCCAGAGAGTTCTTCATCTGCAGACACTTTTAGGAGCCCACGGATGAGAGCACATGGAAAGGACTTCACGTGTCAAGTACAGGGAGTCGTCGCAGCCCTCCTGAGAGAGGCCATGCATCCTGCCCTGCTCACCCCCCCTCCAGAGACAGGTCAGGAAGTCTTCATTCCAGCATTCCAGGCGGGATGGTCTGGTGACATTACAATCATATTTGCATGGATTCCAGAATTCCACAGTTCGAGGCCATAGAGAAAAGTTTGTTGGAGGCTGAGGATCCACCTCAGTCCCTGTGACGCAGATCTGTGAAATGCCACTGTACCTGGCATCCCTTCACTCCGACAACTGCTGCCCACCTGTGCTCAAAGGAAGCACAGAATTTGGAAAACAACCCCTCTGCCTAGACTCCTGCCTCTCTGGACTAGTACCAAGTTCAGATGATCGAGGCTCCTGCCCACAGCCTACATGTCACCCAGATACGTCCAGGGCCGGCCGACACCCACCAGCTGGTTTGGGCAGATGCTCTAAACACGGTGAAGGCTGCCTTCCAGACCTGGCCCTTTGGCTGGACTTCCAGAGCACCAGAGAGACGAAGAGAGAAAACGGTCGTTTAGCATCCTCAAGAGATGGGGATGCCAAGGGAAAGATGGAAACAGACAAGACAGATTCCTGCCCCCACCTCCTCTCCCAGCCTCTTCTCAGTGATGCTGGGCAGGGCTGGGCAGAGCTGCACAGCTATCGGCCAGCAACTCCACAGCGCCCCCCAGGACTGACAATTCCAGCCCTCCAGGACAGCCTGAACTGCAAGCAACCTAAAGGTGCCTCACTGAAGAACACATCAACAGACTATGGTACATCCATACAGCGGATGAGTCCTTGGCAAAAACAAGAAAGTACGTTCTGGCCTGATCTTGGGCTAGGAGCGCAACTGACAGCGAGATGCTGGGCACCGGGGACCTTTAGCAGGTAATGAAAGGGTTCCTCCCCCAGCTGTGTTGTTAGGATGTTTGCAAAACCCTGCAGATTTACTAAAAATCACTGACTTATAAACTTAGGTTGAATTTTATGATATGTAAATCATACTTCAATGAAGTAGTTTTTTAAAAACTTTAAAAAAGGAACTACTGATACAAGCAAGAAAGTGATACAAGCACCAATATAATGTGGAACCAAAAAAGGTCATTTCAAAAGAGGACATACACTGTACTATTCAATTTTGTAAGACATTCTAGAGGCAAAACTATAGCAATAAAGATTAAAATAGTAGCTGCTTTATTGAGGTGGGGGGTGGTGGAAAGGGAGACAAAAGATCCATCTGAGTACTAGAAAAGTTCTACATCATGACCTTAGTAATGGTTACACGTGTGTATACACTCATAAAAATATGGTGGGCTTGTCCTTGAGATTAATGCATATTTTATATACACATAATAAACATAAATAACACACACAATTAAAAGTTTGTTTTTTAAAAACAGCAAAGCCCACTGATGCTCAAACTGCAATTGGCAATTGAGTAGAAATGAGGGCAGTTCACTGGGAGCTGAGAGAGAAGAGTCTACTCATTGAGCTCCTACTCAACCCTCAAGACCCATTTCAAATTGCCCCCATTCAGCAAAGCCCTCTCTCACTGTTCCAGGTGTAACTAGCTGCTCATACTGTTGAACATCCCTTCACAAGTTGATATCCTTCACATTGAGAGTTGAGGAGTGCAGGGAACTGTTGCAGTTGCACCAAGATTTGGTTGGTATGTGCTCATTAAACACCCACTGATTGCCTCACACACACACACACCCCCCCTGACAGCCCAAACTAGATGCCATCTCAGCAAAAGACACTAACGCCCACCCCCAAAACAGGATGTCTGTTCTCAGGCAACAGGACTCAGATGTAAGACTTATCGAAAAGATGATTTTCAATATCTCCAGCTCAATCCTCCTTGTTTTACACCAATCACAGCAGAAAAGGTTCAGGAGAGCCCAGAACAAACTCGATTTCCAGTGTCCAGTGCACAGGGCTCCCTTCCTCCCCACTTCAAGTCACCTCTGCCTACACTCCCTACCCAGCCTAGGGGGTGGAGCAGACCATGTGGGCTCCCAGGAAATATTCTACCAGGTGTAATGTTTAATTAAACTTGACTGCCTGGTCACCCCTTTCAAGACTGCATCCTGCCCACTTGGAATGAGAGGGGGGACGTCCCCCACCACCTCACTCCATTACCTCTCTGTCCAGGCCTCCCAGCTCTCTCTGAGTCACCCCTAACCATGGAATCTCTAGAAATCCAAGCGTGAGGAGGAAGCTGCTAAACTTCCCCTGCCGAGGTCTATATGAGTGAAGAGAGCCCAGAGGTGGAACTCGGTCCAGTTCTGCAGAGTCCATACGTGAACTGAGAGAGGCTGGAAGTACACCTCCACAAAAAGCAGCTTTCTTTGGATATGTGGTGCATGCATGGGTTACCAGGAGGAGACTGTGGGCGAAGTGTTTCCTTTAAATATGTTTGTGCTTTCTAAGTTTCCACAATGGACAGATCCTCGGGAAGATAAAGACACTTCATCTGTGGCGGGAGACGCCCCCCCACCCCCACCCCCAGCCCAGGTCAGACCTGCTGGCTCCCAAGCTTCTCTTTCACCTTGTCCCAAGATACACACAGGTCCCAGCGTCCTGTGCCGCGGGCGGCCCTCTCGCCCTTATCCCACCCCCCTCCCGCAGCTCCCGGAACAAAGCGGTCTCTTGACCCCTCGGATCCGCGCCTCCTGACCTCCTTCTCCTCGGCCACAGCCAGGCGCCGCCCCCCATTCAATTCCCCTAGCCCTAGAAGTACTTAGGAACTGCGTTCGAACACACACACACACACACACACACACACACACCGCATGCACGCACGCAAACGCACTTTCTCCTCCCCTCCCTGACCTGGGCCACCACCCCCAAGAGCCCAAGTACAAACTTCTCCAAACTCGCATCTGTGGCTGGAGGGGGAGTCGTGACGTCCCCTCCACAAAGCAAATGGGATGCTCTCCCACCACACACACACACACACACACACACACACACACACACACACACACACGTGTGCCACCCCACTCCCGGGTCACTGTTCATCTGGCCCGGGGGCGGCAATGCCCAAGTTTGAGGGCGGGTGTCTCGCCGCCATACCCCCCCCCGCCGCGCCAGGGCCCCCAGTAAGTGACAGGACGGGGACAGGACCCGGCTGGGGGCGGCGCGGGTCGGAGCTCGGTCGGTGGGGGTGGGGAGCGGCTCCCGGGGCTCCGGGCTCCCCCGATCGGCGCCCCTCTCCGGGAAGGCGGGGGCGCGTTACCTTGCAGGTTCTGGACTCGGATGTCGCTGATCTGTCCGATGAGCTCCTCGCGCTGGAACCAGTCCCATTCCTGCGCAGCCATGAAGCGCGGGCGGGAGGGGCCGGGGCGCCGGGGCCGGGCGCGGGCGGCGGGCGCGGAGAGCCGGGCGGGCGGGCGTGCGAGCGGCACGCACCCGGCGAGGGCGCCGCGGAGCCGGAGGAGCGCGGGCGCGGGCGGGGCGCGGGCGGGGCGGGCGAGCGCGCGGCGGGCCGCCCCCGCTGCGGGCGGGCAGCGGGCGGGCGCGGGGCGGCGGGTGCGGGGCGCCGGGCTAGCGCTCACTCCCCATCCGGGGGCGGGGGCCCCGGGGGCCGAGGGGAGGGGCGGGGGCGGGGAGGGAGGCTGGACTCCGGCCGGTTTCTTTCTTTTCTTTTTTCCAGGGTGTTTGTGGCTGGGATTGTGTGGTTGCAAAAGGGTTGGTGATGAGGCGCGGGGTCCCGGCCCCCAGATTGTGATGTTTCAGGGGGCGGTGAGTCGCGTGACGCCACCCCGCGGGTCCCTGATACGCCCTCCACCCCTGACTCCCAGCGCCTACCCCCACCCCGCTCCGGTCCCACCTAGGACCCTGACAGGCACACCCTTGTACCCCAGGGCCCCTGCCCCCGCTCAGTTCGGGGAGGCAGCCCCCGACGGAGTGGGGCGCCCCAAACCGTGACCATCCGCCCCCTGGGACGCTCGGGCACCGGCCAGGGCCTGGGAAGGGGGCCAGCGAGTGTGCAGATGGAGTCTGGGGGTTCTCTCTCCAGATTTCTTTTCTGGGTTTGGATATTGGGAACCTGTTCTGCGGGGGATCCAGTACAGAGGTGACCCCAGATTCTAGGAAGGAGGGAGAAGCAGCCGACACAAGGGGAGCTGGGGTACTCCGTGGCGTCTGGGGCACCTCAGTCTCCAAGTGACCCTCTCTGGGGCTTTACTGAAAACGAAAGAATGAGTATGGACCTTTCCGTGGGGTGTGTGTGTGTTTCTTCACTGTTTCTTTTGAGTCTTGAGAGTTCCAAGATCTTATTTGGGGTTCACAACTCATACCTTAGGCAGAATACTTTATTGGCTTTTCAAACACAGAAAAGAAAAAAGAGGCATTGGAGTCCTGGAATTTGCCAAAGGCTGAAGAAGGAGTTAGGGACGTGAGGTCCCTGCCCCCAGCTCAGTACTCTGACCCTTTCCAGAAAACAAACAGACACACAGAGAAAGAGAGGGGAGGAGAATGGCGTATATATGAGATATTCCAAGAGAGGAAAAAAAAACAGGCAGGGCTCAGTGAATATTTAAACATATGGGCCTCGTTCATCATTGCCACATTCATATGGTTGAAGTACTAGAAACCTCAGTGGGCAATTCCCTAATTAAGAAATAACAATGGAGCCCAGCCCCCACCCTTGCACAGACCCTGTGCCCTTGAGGCACGGCCCTCAGGTAGATTCCTGGGAATGGTGGCCAGCCAACAAACAAGGAAATGAGACAATTACAAACAGAAGTGAGTTCCAGGAAAAAAAAATCCACCCAGGCTAAGAAACTGGGGTGCAGACAGGGATCAGGGAGGTCTCTGAGGACTGAATTGGAGCCAGCCTAAAACGTGAAAGGAGCCAGCTCCGGGGGCAGGAGGCCAGTGGAGGCAGCCCTAGGGCACAGCCAGGGACAGAGGTGACTGTCTGCATGCGCTACCACTCCCGTGGGGGGACTTTATCTGGAGGGTGAATGAGAAGCCAACTGTCCGGGTCCACAGCTCTACCTTGCTTTCTTGTTCTCCATTTGCCAAGTACCCCGCCATGAGTATATATTTTTACAATCAGACAGAAAACCAATAAGTTCTTTTTTTGACCTCTCAAGGCCCTTCTCAGGAGTTCCCAGCCTGCCCTGGCTCTCTTCCTCTTAGGGTCTAGAAGCCCAATGGAGGCCCTGTGTTGCCAGTGGGAGCCCATTGGTGTCCAGGCACATGCCCCCAGGCTGAGGTTGGTGCTGCCTTCTTCCTGATTTGATTAGAAAATGCATGGTCATTTCACACTCCAGGGAGCAGGGTCTGTGTCTGTGTCCTGCAGAGCAGGGTGCAAGAAGCTAGGCCTCACCTCATTTTGCCCCATCTGCTACCATCGCCTGTTTTTACACTTCAATTTATTTTTCATAATTGTTATGGGCTAAGTTAGGCCTAAAATCATTTTCTTTCCCCAGTCGAGGGCCAGGAGAATCAGCCTTCCTTGACATCAAGATCTCAGGGAACAGAGGGCTTTAAACAAGTGTCGTGGATGTTAGCTGCAGGGATGGGCCATCTTTCATGATAAAAAGATGTCTGTTCCTGTGAAGGGAACACCTCATCTTTGGGGGCCGTTGCCTCTGGTGAGGAGGGGCCTCGGTCACCATTGGTGGAGCACCAACTGTGTACCAGATGTTGGCTCACCAGCCCAAAGAAGTTCTTTCTTTGCATCCAAGTGGAAAGAAACTTTTAGATGGTTTTTGAAAGTGGGCTGGGAGCCTGACTCAGCACGGAGCGTGATGCTGGCTCCAACAAGGCCCAAGAATAGTCTCTGAACTCATATGTCCATATCACTCCCTCTTCCCTTCAGGGTCTCTGGACTCTGGCCCTCCCTGACTGGTCCCTATGCCACCTCCTTTTCCATCCATCCTGATTTTCCACTTTTTGATCAAGTTCAGGTCCTGTCCAGTCACCTCCAGGCCTTGATTCCTTCTGCTCCCTCTGAAATGCCCTATCCCTTCCCTGTTCCCTGCCCTTCACCTTCACCTGGCTTATTCCTGCTCTATCATGTCTACCATAAGATAACCTTCTCCACAACCTCTAGACCCAGCTGAGTGCCCGTCTTATACAATTCCCATAGTACTCAGTGCAATCTCACGATGTCCCATGGACCCTGCTGTTGGGTTTCCACATTGCATTATAATTAACCTTTCCTTGATGGTTCCTCCCACTTTAACTGCGAACGACTTGAGAATAAGGGCCATGTTTCATTAATTTCTCTATCTGAGCACTTAGCACAGTGCTAGGCTTAGAGACAGGTCTCAATACGGAGTGAATGGATGAATAAATGACTTTTTTTTATTGGCTTGAACTCAGAAAACAGGGATCAAATGGCAAACAGTTGATCCCTAGGTCTTGGGAGGCCATCAAAAAGTGTTTGTGCATTGGCAGTGGGTAAAAGCTGGGTGCCAGGGAAGCCCCATGCTGTGAAAGGTCCCTTCCAGCTCGGGTCCATGCAGCCTCCGGGGTCTGGAATTCTGGCTGAGAGGAAGGGCCATGTGACTTGCAAGGGGGATTAGGTTATTTGCCCTCTAGCATGAATTAACAATGTTGTTTTTCTTTTGTACTTTCATTTCGGAGGAGGAAAAGTATTCTGCCTGAAGGCTTGACTTCTCAGGACTTTCCAGAAACTAATTTTCTAGAAATTGTCCAATTCTGCTAGGATCCTTGTCATTGTTTAAAACTGATTTCTGCCAAGTGAAAGGAGTTGTAAAGAATCCCTGGTCTGAACCTCAGGGAGCCTCAAACCCAACATCCCTGCCCACAGAAGGACTTTGAAACCTCAGGTCTTTCTGCCTCTGCTAACAGAGACTGATGACTTAAGGCAGGTCATCTGGACAGAGGTTTATATCACCCCATCCACACCCCTACTGCCAGAGAAGACAAACAACCAAGATAATCCCAGTGGACCCTCCCACCCACTTGCAGGAGAGGAGTGTGATGGGGGTGTCCCCATCGGGAAATCATTTTCTCTGGTCACGCCATCACCCTGTTTGTGTGCACAGTTCTTTAGGGTTTGGCCAGTCCTTTCTCAGTCAGAGCTAATCTGGTCTTCACCATGACCTTGTTAGGCCAGCTAGGCAGATGTCACTTTTAGACGAGACTTAAAACTGCTTAGTAACCTGTCCAAATTCAGAGTAAGCCAAAACCAGACTTTGTCCTCTCTTCCCACCCACATCAATCCCACATACCTATGCCTTGTCATGTTTATATAATATTTGAAAAATCATAGCTCCATTAAAATCAGAGCACTCATCAGCATATAAAACTGTTAGCAATTTCATATCAAATCCAGTTTAAAAATTGTGGTAAATCCTATCTAATCATGCTTCAACTAGACCAAGAGCATCTTCTGGGCAAAGGGTCTGCATTGTGATCTCATAAGGCTGCATTGTAGGGTAGACACCCACCTCCTGACCTCATTTATTCTTGTAAAAAACATTGGTTCAATACCCACCCATAGCCTGGCCCTGCAGGAGGACCCAACAGAGAACAAAACCAAGACTCTGCCTGTGAGCAGGTGTTCCAGTGCAGGCATTTGGACTTTGTTGTTTTAAGGGCAGAGAGGAGCCTTTGTAGGATGAAAAGGGATCAGATTGTCCCTTCTGTTGTGGCATGGGAAGGGATCACAGCTTGGGAGGCCCTGTTGGTCTCAGGGACACAGGTGTGAGATGGTGATGGCCCACACCAGAGCAGCTCCTGCAGAGACAGATTCTCTGGCTGTTCAGATAGTGGAGTTGACAGCACCTGATTTTGAAGTATCTGTCCACGTACTTGTGCATGTCTCTTCAACCCACTTTAATGCACATTTCTCAGAAGTGCTGTGCAGGCAGGACCGCCTACTTCATCTTTACCTAGCCAGAACCTGATACCATCCTGAGCACATAGCAGGCGGTCGGTAAAGCTCAGCTGCGTGTATGAATGAATAATCTGCCTGGAATGCGGGAGACCGGGTTCAATCCCCAGGTTGGGAAGATCCTCTGGAGAAGGAAATGGCAACCCACTCCAGTACTCTTGCCTGGAGAATCCCATGGAGGGAGGAGCCTGGTAGGCTACAGTCCATGGGATCGCAAAGAGTCGGACACAACTGAGTGACTTCACTTCACTTCACTAACTCCGTGAAGCAGTAACTCTAAAATCTCTTGGAGCCCTGGGCTCCTCTAGTCGGCATCTGAGACTTCCCTGGCAGTCCAGTGGTTCAGACTCCAAACTTTCAATGCAGGAGGCGCAGGTTTGACTTCTGGTCTGAAAACTATGAGGCTTCCCAGTGGCGCAGTAGTAAAGAATCTACTTGCCAATGCAGGAGATGCAGGTTCGATCCCTGGGTCAGGAAAATCCCCTGGAGAAGGAAATGGCAACCCACTCTAGGTTTCTTGCCTTGGAAATAACATGGACAGAGAAGCCTGGCAGACAGTACTCCATGGGGTCGCAAAAGAGTCAGATACAACTTAGCAGAACTAAAAGCCCACATGCCATGCAGCGTGGCCATAAAAGGAGGTCTCTTCTATGCCTTAGGAATGCTAGTGAAACTGAAAGTGTTAGTCACTCAGTCCTAGCCTACTCGGTGCGACCCCATAGACTGCAGCCCACCAGGCTCCGCCGTCCCTGGGATTCTCCAGGCAAGAACACTGGAGTGGGTTGCCATTTCCTTCTCCAATGCATGAAAGTGAAAAGTGAAAGTGAAGTTGCCCAGTCATGTCCGACTCATAGTGACCCATGGACTGCAGCCCACCAGGCTCCTCTGTCCATGGGATTTTCCAGGCAAAAGTACTGGGGTGGGGGTGCCATTGCCTTCTCCACTTTGCGACCTCACAGAATGTTAAGTGTCTGCTATTTGCTAATTTTTTGCTGCTAAATTCTCCATGTTGATTGCTACCTGCCTCCAGGAATATTGAAGGACATGATCTGGTAGCAGAGAGAGACACTGAAAAACAGAAGGAATTCAGGTTTAAGCAAAAGCATGGAGGATATGTGTGCGTAGGCAGACAGTGAAGGCTCAGGCTGTGTGACCTTGGGCAAGTTTTAACCTCTCTGGGCCTTTGGGGGTTTCATCTGTAAAATGGGGCCCAGAGCCGCTACCTGGCAAAGTTACTGTAAGATCAAAGATATGCATATAGAGAAGAGATGCTTTGGTAAGATTCAGATCATTTCTGTGGCATAAAATGAACTGCCCTTGAATTTAGGAGATTCCCCATAATATAAAATATTAATGTATTCTCTGGGATTTTATTACTTTTTGGAGTGTGGAGGTGTTGATGGGTGGTTAAAAAAATCTTGCTTCCCTAAGTAGACACTACCGGATGTCCCAATTTCCACAAATAAAACCCTTCATTTCTTCCAGGTTTGAATAGTCAAAGGCTGCTTCCCTGGAGACAGCTCTGCTAATTTTTTTTTTTAATTTTTTGCAGGCATTAGAACACTATTTAAGGAGTATGCATTTTCCAGTAAAGCAAATAATGAAACTTTTTCTCCTCCAGAGTGTGAGATATTGGCAATGTGATGATGTGGGGAGGGACAGGATGCTGCGAGGAAGAATAAACACCCTGTATGAGGTGCTTGCAACAACACTGGGGAAATATATAGAATTTAACATTTTGAAGTCAAAAGAAAACTTCACTGATGATAAGCTCAGGAAGGGTGGTTTAAAAGCCAAAAGTTAGTACAAATAAAAGTCCCTGGATCAGCCCCTGTCCCTGCACAGACAAATCAATTTCAACAAATTTATTGCCTCTCTTACCTGCTGTGCAGCTGACATTTACTGCAAATTCAGTCTTGAGCGGGGAATTTATCAGATGTCTTGCTTTATCTCATTTAATCCACTCAACAACACTTTGAAGGAAGTATGATTATCATCCTGGCTTTATTGATGAGGAAACTAAGGACAGAAAGAAATTCAGGAATGTCCCAAAGGTCACGCATGTCATAGGTTAGTAGAGAAAGGACTCAGCCCCAGATACTGTGCCAGAACCAGTTTGATCTTTCTTCTCTATGGCTGCAGCTTTAGAATCTTTTGAACTGGCCCAGCTTACTAAGTGGAATGGTTCATGTTGGAGATTCACTGGGAAATGAGTTTAGCTAACTGATTTTTGTTGTTTTTCAGTCGCTAAGTCACACCCAACTCTTTGTAACCCCATGGACTACAGCACACCAGGCTTCCCTGTCCTCCAGTATCTCCCAGAGTTTGCTCAAATTCATGTCCATTAAGTCAGTGATGCTATCTAGCCATCTCATCTTCTGCCGCCTTTTTCTCCTTTTGCCCTCAGTCTTTCCCAGCATCGGGCTATTTTTCCAATGAGTAGGTTCTTCACATCAGGTGGCCAAAGTATTAGAGCTTCAGCTTCAGCATCAGTCCTTCCAATGAATATTCAGGGTTGATTTTCTTTAGAATTGCCTGGTTTGATCTTGCAATCCAAGGGATTTTCAAGAGTTGTTTTAGCACCACAATTCGAAAGCATCAATTCTTTGGTGCTCAGCCTTCTTTATGGTCCAAATCTCACACCTGTACATGAGTACTGGAAAACCACAGACCTTTGTTGGCAAAATGATGTCTCTGCTTTTTAATACACTGTCTAGGTTTGCCATAGCTTTTCTTCCAAGGAGCAGACGCCATTTAATTTCATGGCTGCAGTCACTGTCCACAATGATTTTGGAGCCCAAGAAAATAAAATCTGTCAGCTAACTGTTGGCCTTAGGTAAACAAGACCACCGGGGGTGAGATTTTCCTGCTAGGTCAGGAGTAGAAAAACTCTGTCCATTGCCCTCTGTAGGGAGGTTTCTTGTGTCTGTGCAAAATGCTGAGCAGTATTTCTACTTCTGACCCCTAAGCATCTCAAAGGGCAGCATTTCGTTGCAAAGAACACTTAGTGTAGCTTTGCTGGGAAAGATGTATGTTTCATGTGGTTGACATGGATTTTAACAGGTAGAGTCCTAAGGAGTAAGGGCAAAAGCCTTGATCTAAACCAGTGATATAAGTCCTATTGATTTTATCTGGTCTCCCAAATCTGTTCTTGGTTGCTAGCCTCCAAGACTGGCTGCTACCAACCCTTCCCTCCGTGCGTGTGTGGATTTCCCTTCCCTTAAACCTAGGATGGACCTAATGACTTGCTAGACCAAGAGAATACGGTAGAAGCAATGTTCTAGGACGTCTGAGGCTGAGTCATAAGAAGCCTTGCAGTTCCAGTCTTGGCCTCTTAGAACACTAACTCCAGGTGGAGCCAGGTGTCCTTTAATCTTAAACTGCCATGCTGTAAGGAAGCCAGGCTAGTCTCGGGCAGCCAGGAGGACAGAGAGGGGAAGAGAGAAGCCTCAAGAGCTCTCAGCTGCTCCAGCCATCAGGCACCAGAGTGAAAAAGCCATCTTGAACAGATGCTCACCTTCAGTCAAGCTAAACTCTTGATTACCCTGGATACTGTCTGCCAGTAACCGCATGAGAGACCTTAAGTGAGAACCTCCAAGCAGAGAGCCCCGTCAACTCCAACCTCGTTGGAGAAAAAGCACCACTGTTGCTGTCTAAAGTCACTAAGTTGTGTTGTGCGGCACTAGATAACCGGAGCGCCAGTTTCTTGTCTCTGCCTCCCCAGGTGTCCGGATTCAGGCCACCAGCATCTCTCCCTTCCACAACCTCTACCCCTCCTGCTGGGTTCCTTGCTCCCGGCTGTGCCCAACCTCACATCCCAATGTGTATTCCCCACAAGTCCCCAGAGCAATCTTGGATGGCATCAGGACCTGTCATTTCCCGGCTCCCCATCACACTTTTCATGAAAAACTACCTCCTCCCCAAGTCTGCAGTGCTCTACAGAATACAAACACTGCATGGTATCATTTATGTGTGATAGCTAAAAATGAGCACAAATGAATGTACATACAAACAGACTCACAGTCTAAACTCCTGGTTTCCAAAGGAGAGAGGGAGGAGGGGAGGGATGAATTAGCGCTATGGGATTAAGAGATACAAATGACTCTACATAAAATAGATAAGCAACAAGGATTTACTCTGTGGCTCAGGGAATTATACCCACTACCTTATAATAACCTGTAATGGAATATGATCTGAAAAAACTGAATCACCGTACCTGAAACTAACACAATATTATAAATCACTTCACTTTAAAATGAAGTTCAGAAACAATCTGTGAGGTTTAAAATTAACAAAATCAAAAGCACTTCTTTCTATGATAGCAGTCAGGATAGAGGGCAGCTCTGGAGGGAGGTGGCGAATGGGAAGGGAA
The DNA here is from genome assembly GCA_917880005.1 of Nanger dama. Classification (NCBI taxonomy): domain Eukaryota; kingdom Metazoa; phylum Chordata; class Mammalia; order Artiodactyla; family Bovidae; genus Nanger; species Nanger dama. The sequence continues at coordinate 10,004,409 of CAKJTW010000063.1, read as the reverse complement.
CTTGAGGGGTCCTCTGGGGGTGCTCGTCATGTTGTACAAGTGTTTCTTCACTCCTTGGTAGTTCGTCAATGTGTGCATTTTCAGGGTGCAAATTCCATAAAGTGTTCGAAAGTAAAAGCACTGCTCTGCCTCCTGCCAAACCACTTTTGCATACGCTCTTGCTCTACCTGGAATTCTCTGTCCTCTTTTAGTCTTTCCCTGGTTAATTGCTACCGGATGCTCACATCTAGCCTGGACCTTTCATCAGTAGGAAACTCTTTTCCTATTGTATCAGTTAGTCCTGAGTGTGTAACAAAGCACCCCAAAAATGTGGTGACTTAAAGTAATGATCAATAATGAGCCGATGACTCGATAGTTGCCAGTTTGGCTGGACCTTGCACTGGTCTCCCTTGGGCTCTCTCGGGTATCCATAGTGAGCTGGCACCTTGGCTGGGCTAGGTGCCCTAGCGTGGCCCCCTATGCATGGCAGTTGGCACACTGCTGATGGGGTCACCTCAGTCCTCCTCCGTGTGGTCAGCAGGCCAGCTTGGGCTCATCACATTATCATCTCAGGATCCACAAGAGAGCCACAAAGAGGGCAAGTCTCAACACACAAGAACGCCTTAAGCCTCTGCTTGTGTTGCACTTGCTAGTGTCTAGGCCAAAGCAAGGTACGTAACCAAGTTCAGATTCAGGAGGTAAAGAAATAAATGCCACCTCTGGATGGGAGAAGTCATGTCCATGTCTTCTAAACCATGCACCCTGCCCTCAACCCACAGAGAGGACAGCTTCCCCATTACATTCTCTCACACTCCCTGAACTTGCCCTGCAAGTAACTGACTATCTGTAACTGACTATCTGAAAAGTGTGCTGTTCATGAAAAGAGCTCCTCCCACTTACCTTTAACTCTGAACAAGCAGGGGCTGGTACGTGGTCACTGTGGCCAGCACGGTGGCTGGGACAAGTTAGGTGCCAATGAGTATTTGGACAAGGAAGCAAAAAGAAGAAAAGGAGGAGAAGAAGGGAGGAGAAACAGGTAAGAGGGCAAGAGGGAGGAAGTCCTGGGGAAACGGAGGCATTTCTTTGGTAGAGGACAGACTGGATCATCTCTGGGAGGCTGGGCATGCTTTGTATCCTTCCAACTCACTCTTCGCAGGTCAGCCTCTGCATCTTGGTTCACCCTGTTTCTCCCACTGGCTGCCCTCCCCACTCTTTCTTTCTTCTGCTTATTCAGTCCTTGGCTTTTTCAGTGGGCAGCTGAAGGATCCTCATCTAACCCAAGCCACATTCCCCTTCCTGCCTTCCTCCCAATCATCATCGTGGCTCAAGGGATCCCCAGTATTAACTGCCCACACTGTCACAAACACATGGCTTTTCATAATCTCAGTTCAACACCCTCCCAGCCCAGGAGAAATCTCGGCTGGGTATGTCAATATTTCTATTAAATGGATAAGAACATGGGTTCAGGGAATCTCTGTCTATTGCCACCTGCCAGGAAGAGGTGGTGTTGGGATCCAGTGTTGGTCATTTTGGCTCAAAGATCCCCAAACTCTGATGCCCAGAGTCAGACTCCACACCCCCGAAGGAAGAGGCTCTCTCCTCTGTCTGGACGGGAGTGGGTTCATTGAGGGCAGAGGGAACTGCAGGAGGGAGGCACGAGCAGATTGCCTTCGTGGATGCCAGAGCCTGAGGACTTGGGTTCTCCCCTCCCTCTGGGTGAAAGCAGGTGAAAGAGAGAGAGCCAACAGGGAGGAGGAGGCACCTGCCATCTCCTGGCCAGCCAGAGGTGGTCCTGGGATGACGGGCCCTGGTTCACACCACATCTCCCCAGGCAATGCCCTGTGGGTGGCGAGCCTCTGCGACTCTGTGGGCCATCAGAGAGCCCAGAGCCTTGTTCAGAGAAGAAGTGATTCTCAAGAGGGGAAGGGGTTTCCAAGGACACACAGCAAATTAGGGCAACCCCAGGGACCCACGATGAAGGCCAGGGCTTTTCCATCATGCCTTGTCCTTCCTTACTGCCTTCACAGCTCCCATCTGCCCACCTCCACACCCAGCTTTTAGGCTGGCTGGTGACCAGTCCAGGGGAATGAGTTGCTGAAAGAGCCAGTTCCCAAGGCCAAGGAGGGAGGGGAGAGGCAGAGGGAGGAGGCAGATACTGTCTGGGATAGACTCCATAATCAGCCTTTGTGACACCCCTGTGACTATCTTTAGAAATGAGCTTTGGTTTAAGCTGCCAGGTGCATGTTAGGTGTGCTGGTTAACTAGAACCTACACCCTAGGGCACGTCTTCAAAGTAATATACTTAGGAATCATGCTCCAGAGAACAGCAAGCCTCAAAAACAGTTTGTTGACTTGGTGCATGCATATGAGATTAAGTCACTGCAGTCATGTCCAGCTGTTTGCAATCCCATGGACTGTAGCCCACCAGGTTCCTCTATCCATGGGATTCTCTAGGCAAGAACATTGGAGTGGATTGCCTCCAGGGGATCTTCCCTACCCAGGGGTCAAACCCACATGTCCTGCATCTCCTGCGTTGGCAGGTGTGTTCTTTACCACTAGTGCCAACTGGGAAGCCTAGAAACCAAAAATTCTTAGTAATTAGCAGGGGCGATATAGCAAATACTTTCCATTGATGAGATTATCCTTACACAAGAATTCTGTTTGGTGATGGATACCGCACAGGCCCTGTCTCTCTGAGTGAACTGAGCTCAAGGGTACTATGCACCCAGCAGCCTTATACCTTCAGAGGAGCACTCAGCCCGTGGCTCTAATTGGGGCTGCATCACCTGCTAGGCAGGGACTCTGAGATCACTGAGAACCTCAGAGCCTAGCTTCACTTGGGGTCCAGTCCTCAGAAGAGGGTCAGACTTGCCACCAAGCCACTCTTCTCTAGGGCACTTGACAGATGCTTTAAAGGACAGCAAGCCGTCCTCAGCCTGCCTGCATGTGGCTCCTGCATTCAGGAACCATTCTCCATGTTTATGTGTTACTTTGTCGAAGATTCACCATGATGATGGATAAACTGTGGTCCCTCCAGACAATGGAATGTTATTCAGCTCTAAGAAAGAAATGAGCTATCAGGCCATGAAAAGACATGGGGAAACTCAAATTCGTTTTACTAGATGAAAGAAGCCAGTCTGAAAAGGCTACACACGATAGGATTTCAACTATGTGACTTTCTGGGAAAGGCAAAATTATGGAAACAAGAAAAAGATCAGTGGTTGCCAGGGGTTAGGGACAGGGAGAGATAAACAGGGGAAGCACTGGGGATTTTTAGGGCAGTGAAACTAGTCTGTATGACGCTATAATAATGATGGATACATACATTAACATTAAACCCATAGAGTGTACAACACCAAGAGTAAATTCTGATGTGAAGTATCTATTTTGAATGACGATGACTTGTCAATGTGGGTTCAATGATTACAATAAATGTACCGATTTGGGGGAGGTTGTTCACAACAGGGGAGGCTGTGCATGTGTAAGGTCAGAAAGTACACAGTAAATCTCTGTACTTTCCACTCAGTTTTGCTCTGAATCTAAAACTGCTTAAAGAAAACGAAAGGCTATTTTAAGACAACAACAACTCACTGTGACCCTATGGCCACCCAGATCACAAAGGGAGAAGTCAAGGCACAGAGTGGGTGAGTCCCTCTCCCCGAGGGACCACGGTAAGGAGGGGATGGAGCTGGGATTTGAACCTGGCTCTGCTGTCTGTCTATAGTTCTTCCTGTGGTCATGTATGGATGTGAGAGTTAGACTGTGAAGAAGGCTGAGTGCCGAAGAATTGATGCTTTTGAACTGTGGTGTTGGAGAAGAAAGACTCTTGAGAGTCCCTTGGACTGCAAGGAGATCCAACCAGTCCATTCTGAAGGAGATCAGGTGTTCTTTGGAAGGAATGATGCTAAAGCTGAAACTCCAGTACTTTGGCCACCTCGTGAGAAGAGTTGACTCATTGGAAAAGACTCTGATGCTGGGAGGGATTGGGGGCAGGAGGAGAAGGGGACAACAGAGGATGAGATGGCTGGATGAGATCACTGACTCGATGGACATGAGTTTGAGTGAACTCCGGGAGATGGTGATGGACAGGGAGGCCTGGCGTGCTGTGATTCATGGGGTCGCAAAGAGTCGGACATGACTGAGCGACTGAACTGAATTGAACTGAACTGCTGTCTGTCTGCACATCCTGTCCATACAGGCTGCAGACATGGGGCAGCCTCAATCCTGCAGCTGGGCGCCAGGGACCTGTGCAAAAACAGATTTAGGAGGCTAAGATAGGAGAAGACCTACAAATGTCCGTTCCTGGCTTCATACCCTCCACGGTTCTGGTGCTGAACACTGGTTCCTGCTCTCACTAGGCCCTCCAGCCTTACCCCTCATCTCACATGCCTGTTCCCTGCCACACTGGGCTCCTGGATCACACCAGGCAATTCAGTTCAGTTCAGTCACTCAGTCGTGTCTGACTCTTTGCGTCCCCATGGACTGCAACACACCAGGCTTCCCTGTCCATCACCAACTCCTGAGCTTATTCAAACCCATGTCTATCAAGTCGATGATGCCATCCAATCATCTCATCCTCTGTTGTCCCCTTCTTCTCTTGTCTTCAGTCTTTCCCAGCATCAGGGTCTTTTCCAATGAGTCAGTTCTTCACATCAGGTAGCCAAAGTATTGGAGTTTCAGTTTCAGCATCAGTCCTTCCAATGAATATTCAGGACTGATTTCCTTTAGGATAGACTGGTTGGAACTCCTTGCAGTCCAAGGGACTCTCAAGAGTCTTCTCCAACACCACAGTTCAAAAGCATCAATTCTTCAGTGCTCAGCTTTCTTTATGGTGCAACTCACATCCTTACATGACTACTAGAAAAACTATAGCTTTGACTAGACGGACCTTTGTTGGCAAAGTAATGTCTCTGCTTTTTAATATGCTGTCTAGGTTGGTCACAGGTTTTCCTCCAAGGAGCAAGCGTCTTTTAATTTCATGGCTGCAGTCACCATCTGCAGTGATTTTGGAGCCCGAGAAAATAAAGTCTGTCACTGTTTCCATTGTTTCCCCAGAAGAGAAGTTAAAGGCAAAAGAGAAAAGGAAAGATATACCAAGACAATTACACACCACCATCTTTGCTCACCTGTTTTACTCACTATGCTTTTCCCACCCCCTGCAGTCACAGCCCAGTAGGTTAACACCTACTCAGGCCTTACAACCTCTGCAAAGAAAGCGAGACTCAACAGCCTGTGCCCTTTGATACAGACTGGCCTGGGGTCCTCCCTCACTTGGCTTCATATTGCTGTATGACCTTAGACAAGTGGCTCAACTTCTCTGAACCTCAGTGTTTGGCATCTACAAAGTAGGACAATGACGGTCATTGTATGGGTTAGAGAACATACATGTCCAACACCTGATACAAATTCTGCTGCAGAATAAACATTCCAAAAATGGTACTTATCTTTGGGAAGCTTCTCCTGCCCAGTTTCTTTTCCCCCAATATGGAGAATTAGACTCCATACACGTGTATCTCTATACCTGTAACATCCATGTGCATTAACCTGCAGTAAGAAATCCATGATTATCATACTACCCTGGGTCTTTGTTAGCAGTTTTCATGGGCTAGTATGCCAAGGTGTGTTAAGGTTTTTCCATAAGATGTGTGAATATTTGCTTCTTTTTGTTTTCTCTCTCCTCCATGGCCCTGGTGCTGCAACCCCAGAGATACAGCTCCAGAGGGTCAGGGATCTTGTCTGCCTTGCTCATCTCTGGATCCCAGTGTTTAGAAAATTGACTGGCACTTGGGAAACCCTCCAAGTTAGTTGGGGAAAAGAATGAGTGGCAATGAATGAATGAATGAAGAAATGACTCCAGGCTCATCTCTTGCGTTTGTTTAATTTCTCAATCCATCCCTAGGTCTTGGCATCATAGCTAGCATGGATATTCTACTGTAAATGTAGAATGACCTTTTCTTATCAATACTTATTTTTTGGATTTATGAACTACAACACTATAACCAATGCATCTGATTAGCATGAATGAAGCCTTTCACAGAACTTAAACAGGACTGATTCTCTTTCTCCATTCCTTGCTTGCTATAAACCCATCCATACCTTCGCTGGGTCTCAGCAAATTTTTGATAGAGATTAGCAGAAAACTTACAGCCCAAAAGACCAGGCTTCCATTCAATTATTCAACTTCTCTTCGATTTACAGGTTGCAATTTGTTGTCATTGTTTAGTCACTAAGTCACGTTCAACTCTGTGACCCCATGGACTTCAGTACACCAGGCTCCTCTGTTCTCTGCTGTCTTCCGGAGTTTGCCCAGATTCACATCCATTGAGTCGATGATGATATCTAACCATCTTATCCTCTGCCACACCCTTCTCCTTTGGCCTTCTGTCTTTCCCAGCATCAGGGTCTTTTCCAATGAATCGGCTCTTCCCATCAGGCAGCCAAAGTATTGGAGCTTCAACTTCGGCATCAGTCCTTCCAATGAGTATTCAGGGTTGATTTCTTTTGACTGGTTTGATTTTCTTGTAGTCCAAGGGACTCTGAAGAGTTTTCTCTAGCACCACAATTTGAAAGCATCAATTCTTAGGCATTTAGTTTTTCTTGTGGTCCAACTCTCACATCTGTACACGATTATAGGAAAAACCATATGGACCTTTGTTGGCAAAATGATGTCTCTGCTTTTTAATATGCTGTCTCGGTTTGCCATAGCTTTCCTTCCAAGGAGCAAGTGTCTTTTCATTTCTTGGCTGCAGTCATCATGCGCAATGATTTTGGAGCCCAAGAAAATAAAATCTGTCACTGCTTCCACTTTTCCCCCTTCTATTTACCAGGAAGTGATGGGACCAGATCCCATGATCTTAGTTTTTAGAATGCTGAATTTCAAGCCAGCTTTTTCACTCTCCTCTTCCACCATTATCAAGAGGCTCTTTAGTTCCTCTTCACCTTCTGCCATTAAAGTAATATCATCTGCATATCCGAGGTTGTTGATATTTCTCCTGGCCATCTTGATTCCAGCTTGTGATTCATCCAGCTTGGCATTTTGCATGATGTACTCTGCACATAAGTTAAAAAGCAAGGTGACAGTACACAGCCTTGCTGTTCCCCTTTCCCAATTTGGAATCACTATGCGGGTCAAGAAGCAACAGTTAGAACTGTACATGGAACAACTGACTAGCTCAAAATTGGGAAAGTTGCAATCTGCATGCCCTCAACTTTGCCTGATTGTTGGAAATGCACACGGGCGTGACATAACACAAGAGAGAACATCACACAAGGAGTAATTGTGGTTGGAGGAGGGGTGATCATGTTTCCCAGAGTTTCTAGGTGACACCTCAGGGCCAGAAAAATCTATAACCCGTCTCTCGACCCATAGCCCTGTACAGATGAATGGATACCCTTCTTGCCACTGGGTATCTTTGCCAGGAGGACCCCAGGTCCCATGAAGTGACAGACGCTGCCTCCTCACACACCTGGTCTTAATTTGGAAAGGAAAGAAATTCAGACACTCAGAGAAGGGGGTGACCTCTTCCAGCAAGGGCAGGTGGCCAAACATTGGTATCACCTCTCCAGTAAAATTAATGTCCCTCTTAATCAGCAGTGATGGGGAATTGTTTCTTAAATGCCACTACGAAGAAGGGTCCCTGGTGAGAAGGCAGAGTTCTCGTTAATTCCCCACCAGGGTGTTGTGCCGCAAAAGGGTTTCTGGCAGCTCCTACCTGCAAGGAGGGCCCATTTCCTGAGGTGGCTGATAGGCATCTGGAAACCAAGAATCGTCTGCACGTTGCCTGCAATTTCCTTTTGATTTTATGTGTCCTCCTGCCCCCAGAACCATTATTTTTAAGAAAAGCAAAAATTAAAGCTTCATACCTCTCAGGAAGAGTGTGGGGGAGGCCGTGTACCAGCATCTGGTAACTTGCCTGCCCCCAGAAAATGACTGCAAGTGAATCCACGTAATACTCCCTTAGAGAAAAAGCAGAACCGTCTGCAGGGCCCAGGGAGCCTCAGTGAGACACGAGGTCCTTCTGGAGGGAGGCGGCGGCCCCAGAGGCGCCAGTGAGACCCTGGGCTGTGACTGCCATCGCCGCACTGGAGTCACGCAGACCTGAGTTGGGTTCAGCAGCGCCTAACACTGACAAGCTATTTAGGTTCTCTGAGACTTGGGTCCCATCTGGAAAATGGGCTGGACATGATGAGCATGTGAGCATAAATATCCGTATGGCTCACCTCTTTCTTCCTGGATGGAAACACCTTCTGGACTCAAATAAGCGGCTTGAACACCAAGTCCTTATCCAGTCCCACCTGCATGGCCATCCAGCTGATATCCACGTGAAGAATGGTCTTGGTATCTCGCGACACCCCTTTAGCTACTGTATGAATAGTGACTTTTACTCGGGCGTGGGGCACGCACAGCTACTCCAGATCAGCTCCGCCTTCAGGTCAGAAGGGTATCACTGCCTCTGCTTTGTGTGTGTGTGATAAGTCCCTTCAGTCGTGTCCAGCTCTTTGTGACTTGATGGACTGCAGCCTGCCATGCTCCTCTGCCCATGGGATTCTCCAAGCAAGAATAACTGGAGTGGGTCGCCATGCCCTCCTCCAGGGGGATCTTATTGACCCAGGGATCAAACCCACATCTCTTATGTCTCTTGCATTGGTAGGTGGTTTCTTTACCACCAGCACCACCTGGGAAGCCTGTCTCCATTGTACAGATGGGGAAATCCTCCAGAAGCAGGATTTGTAGTAGACATGTGTTGACTTTTTTTCTGACCAATATCGCTTCCCATTTCTTCTGAAAATAGTACTCTGACTTCTTTGGGAGGCCTTACCTCCTCCTTGTGATTGGCTGGCCAGTGGAATTATTAAGGTGCCAACATCTTCCAGCCAAGGAATGGGGATAGGGCCCAGCTCAACTCATTAGAAGGTCTGTCTCTCAACCCCCAGAGTTTCAAGCACTGAAGATGGCTGGAGCTGATACAGCTGAAAGAGAAGGGTGCGGTATTGTGTGAAGGAGACCCCCACGTCAGTTCCTGCTGCTTGGAGCCCCACCCTGGGGAGCGTTATCCTGCCTTCAGAATCTGGTCCTTTCACTTTCCTCTTAATTCTGAAACCATCTATGGCCTGCCCTTTACTGCCTGAGTCAGCCAGGTGGGTTTCTGTTGCTTGCAGCCCCCAAATGCTGACCCAGGAAGTGAGTCCTCAGGGTCACAAATGGATGCGTGGCAGAGTCAAGACAAGGCCCCCCGTCCCCAGGCTGCCAGGCCAGTGCCCTTCCCACCATGCCGCATGAGCGGCCTTGGGGACAGCCTTCAGCGAGGGGTGCGGGGAGCAGCATCAGCAAAGGCCGGCGATGGGAACGCACGGGCCCTCGGCGTCACGGAGCTGTCGTGAGGCCAACGTGTGGCAGGAGAACTTGGACGGCGGCCACGGGAGGCAGGTTGGGAAGCCCGAGAGCTCCTGTCACCACACCCTCTTCTGTGGCCTTTCCATGGACTATCTTTACTGCTCCCTTCAGCAAACTATTTCGCCATTCAAGTCCTCAGCTTGTCACATATTTTTAAAAGCGAGAGTGGACAGCATCCTGAGTCAGGTTTCCTCATTCCACTTAACAATGGGGCAGTAAATATTGACTACGCTGTGGCATTCTGGAGAATGTTCCCTCACACCCTTCCTGGTTTGGAGCCCTGCCCTGTCCCCGTCTCTCAGGAAAGTCACTGGAACTTTCTTGTCCTCGGGGGCTTGGCCTTGGACCAGCCAGGGGAGGTGGCAGAGGCTTCAGAGTCAGAGAAACGTCTGCTCGTGTTATCAACCTCTCACTTAATTCACTTGTTGTGAATTTAGGACAATTTACTTGAAGCTGTGAGTCTCAAGTTTTCCAATCTGCAGAAAGTGAGACTAACACCATCTGTCCCCCAGGCTGGGGTGAGAAAGACGCGTTGTGCCCAGGAACCTGGCACGTGACGTTTGCCTGCTCAGTCCCTGGCGCCCCTCCCTCTGGTCAGTGGACCTGAACTCCATACAGCTGATGACCCATCAGCCAGAAGCGGATCTAGGTCACAATTCCCACACCTGCCTATGGTCTACACTGTTGATTGTCCAGGCAGCAGCTGTTGCCAGGCTTTTTCTTCCCTGCCCACTTCCTCCTCCAGAAGCTGAAAATGCTAAATACTCCTTTTCCCAGACTGCTTTGCAGCTACCAGGGGTCACATGACCTAGTTTAGCCAATGAGATGCCAGAAGTTCCTCTTTTGTCTCGCTGGCCCCTGGGAGGCTTCAGGGAAATATTTATTTCCCCTTGCAAAAGTGAGAGGCTATGGAGAAAGCCCTTTTTCCTTACCTGTGGATGTCCTCATATGAAGACACAGGGGACAGAGCCCAGGCCAGGGCTGGCTTCGGGGGTGTGTGGCCAGTGCATTCATTTTAAAGGGCCCTGACCAGTCCATTCTAAAGGAGATCAGTCCTTGGTGTTCTTTGGAAGGACTGATGCTATAGCTGAAACTCCAATAGTTTTGCCACCTCATGCAAAGAGTTGACTCATTGGAAAAGACTCTGATGCTGGGAAGGATTAGGGGCAGGAGGAGAAGGGAATGACAGAGGATGAGATGACTGGATGGCATCACCAACTTGATGGATATGAGTTTGGGTGGACTCCGGGAGTTGGTGATGGACAGCGAGGCCTGGCGTGCTGCAGGTCATGGGATCGCAAAGAGTTGGACACAACTGAGCGACTGAACTGAACTGTGCTTGTGTTTTCATGCTCTGTAGTTGCCGTATTAAAATTCTGAATAATTTTATCTTTGAGTTCTTGTTTCGTAGGTGAAGTCTCATGGGACAGCGTAGTATGTCCTGGAGGAGTGGATCCTTGACTTTCCCCACTGCCTCCCTCAGGGGTCTCTTGGCTGCCTGCTCCCCTGCTGCTCCAGGTCCCATCTGGCCAAGAAATGTCAGTCCAAGGTTGGGGGAGAGGAGCCTGGCAGTGTCCAGTTGTGGGGCAGGGACCCCACCACCCCCAGGCCCTCATGACGAAGCATGGCATTATACAGCAAATAAAAATACCATATGTCAAGAAAGAGACTGTGGAAGAAAGGAATATGTTTTATGTTTCAGTACCCTTTACTGAGCTTCTTTTCCTGTTTTATAATAAGGGGTCCTTCATTTCCATTGCACCGAGCTCTATGAATTATATAGCTGGTGCTGGCTGAGACTACTAATTGGAGATGGCAGAGACTAAAGAGAGAAAGGAACTGGATTCTTGATGTGTCAAGCTATTAAACCCACCCCTGCTGGCCGAGATAATCTTCATTGTTAAAGCCCCTGTCAATTAGGCATCTTGTTACTTGCAGCCCAAAGCATCCTAACACAAAGTCATTTTGCTTTTTACTCTCAGGATGGTGCACTCAATCCCCGTTAACTAGCTGACTGATAGCACAAGAAACAGTGGTCCATGTGTTTCTTGTGGACAATAAGGACGCTTCTCAGATCACCAAGCAGCAGCTAGTCTTGGACCTTTTCCTAGCAGCGATAATAATTTCATGATTCATATTATGGTGCCATCTTGTATGATTCTGATGTCAGTATTATTTTGCTCACTTTACACACATGGACTCAGAGGTTCAGAGAGATCAGGTAACTTGCTTAAGGTCACACAGCTCATAGGTGTTAGAGGCAGAGATCCGATCCATGATATTCCATGGCTAGAATGAAGGAAACCTTGAAGGAACTATTGCTCCTGTACTATTCCCTCATCCCTGTCACCTGCTGGAATTCTGATATGCTGGCTAGAGGTCAGTGGCCTAGCTATCACTCTCTGGCTGCCCATCTTCTTCAGGACCTTCTCCCCAAAGCCACTGCCAGGCCCGGAAGGCAGTGAAGCAGCATCAGACGCCAGTAGAGCCCTGTAGCTCTGTTCAGGCTTCTGCATCCTGTCAAGCTGCCCTTTGCTTTGTTCTCAGGTCCAGAGTGAGGCCACATCCTGCCACAATATTCAGAGTCCTGCCCTCTGGCCAGGACCCTGGGCCGAGGACTGATGCCCGTCCCTCTGGTAAGGCACAGCCACAGCTCGTGGAGATAAAGTCCAGAGCCTACAGTTATTTTCGTTGCTGGGCACAAGAGCTCAGCCTCTCTCCCCACACATTTTTCCAGGACGCCCGAATCCTATTTGCTCAGAGAACATTTCCAGATTCCCTTTCGCTTGTCTCTGGCCCATAATCCGTGTTGAAGCCTGAGGTGTGGCAGGTGGACACCCTTGGGATTCTCTCTGACCCTCCCATGCCAGCCCGGCTGGGATGTTCTTACACACGCCATCAGAAGGGCGCTGGGCAGCAGTCTGGGGAAAGTCAGGCAGCCCTTAATGGTAATAGTCATAACTGCAGCCAATTTGGGGTAATTGGCGGCTTTTGCCAGGGAATTCCTGCCTGTCGCAGCAGCTCGTTTGCAATGCCTTTGATCTCTACCAGTCTCCCTGAGACACGAAATATTGTTGTCATCTTCAATTACTCCAAGGGGCAGCTGTGGCCTTGACCTTGCCACCAGACGTCCCTAGCCTGCACAAGGCAGCAACAGCCATGGAGGAAGTGTGGGCAACAGGCAAGGGGAGTCCCAGGGCCCATTCCTGGGACCCAGACTCCATGGAAACCCAGCTGAGGCTATGAGCTAAGAAGGGGTTCTGGAGAGGAGGGTTAAGGGAGGGGAACATGCTTGCAAATCATAAAACACAGGATGTTGAGGCCCTCTTTGTGCCAAGCACCTCTCTGTTCTTTACATCTCTCAGCGTCTTCTCTTCAAGATGTATAATTATCCCTGCTTTATGAAGGAAGAGCCTGAGGCTCAGAGATCCTTGTAGAGCAGGGATAAGGCAGGCCAGTGGGTGGGGAGGGGATGGTGGAGGGAGACGTTCAGCCCAGATTTGCCTGGCTTGGGGCTGGAGTTCTTTCCATGTTGCCCAGTTCATTAGATCTGTGGGTGAGACGCAAACTCCATCTTCCCAGCCAGGCCGTGAGCTCCTTGAAGGCAGAAGCTGCATGTCATTTAAATCTGTGCACTCCCCTGGCTCCTAGTACAGAGCTGGGCTCAGCGAGGTGTAGTCAAGCCCTGGGATCAGTTCCTTGGTTTTCTTTTTTCCTTCACCCTCACTTCTCAGTGATCCCAAGCAGGCTCCTGGCTTTATTACATTAACTCCACCCTGACAGCGCCCACACTTATGTCTCATAGATCCAACTGCCTACTTGATATTTCTACTTTGATGCCTTACAGACGTCTCAAATTCAACACATCCCAAACTGACTTCCTTATTTTTCTTCCAAAACTGGCTCCCCCACGTCTTCCAGATCTTAGTATTTGGGTACTCTCTCTGTGCCTAAGACACTCTATTGATTTTACCTAAAAATTAACAATCCATAATCCAATCATTTCTTCCCCCCACCCCCTCCCCTGGCTGTATCCTCTCACAATGAGATTATTGCAGTTGCTTCTGAATTAGCCTCCTTGTGTCTGTCCTTGCCGGCCCGCCGCAGACTAAGCTCAGCCCAGTGGCCAGACAGATCCTGTTAAGACTTCATTCAGAAGTGGATGCTTTTCTGCTTCAACCTTGTGGCTCCTGACTCCACCAAGGGGAGATTCATGGAGGTCACTGACCAAGCTCCTGGCATCTGTGAAAGGCAAGTGCAGTCTGATAAAGGCCATGGCAGGAGCCTTGGGCAGGAGGATTCATTCTGACTGGGCACAGGGGGATGGGAAAGCTTCCAGGAGATTGAACCTTGAATCTATCGACAGTGCTGTCAGGAGTTTACAACTGGCAAGTAGCAGAGCTCTCGGGGCTGCAAGCTGGCCTGTGTCCACTGGGGGTTGATCCCATCAAAGGGCCTGTCCTAGCTCCTGGGGGTACACATGTTCACCCCCCAAGCCCTTCCTGCATGCCTGCTGTGTGCAGCCCTGGGCAGGTTCTCAGCATGCAGCCCAGGACTCAACATCCTCACTCCTCAGAATGATGGAGCTGGTATTCCACCAGGATAGACAGATGGTGGTGGTGGTGGTTTAGACACTCCGTCATATCTGACTCTTTGCGACCCCATGGACTGTAGCCCACCAGGCTCCTCTGTCCATGGGATTTCCCAGGCAAGAATACTGGAATGGGTTACCCATTCCCTTCTCCAGGAGATCTTCCTTACCCAGGGATTGAACCTGGGTCTCCTACAGATAAATAGTGAATAATATGAACAATATGCAAATGGGAAGGTTCTTTGGGAGTACCACAAAGATTACGACAATTTACATGCAGTAATACATATCTGCACCAGCTCTCAGCCACTAAACTGGGCCACCAACATGGGAGGTTTATGGAGCCGCAAAGAAGTCATACGGGATTTCCTTCTTTCAGGGCTGATTCGGGACCCACTGAAGGCAACCTCTTGCCTTCCAGGCTGGCGAGCACTGACCTGAGCTGCCTGTTCTCTAGAGTTTGTCCTGCTCCCCCTACCCCCTTGCAGCTCCCACTGCTGCCCTCTGGGCTGAGGTGTGCTGGGCACACACCCAGAGACCTTTGTACTGTACTTGGGAAAGTTATTTGATGAGAAACTTTTTGCATGTTTTCCTTTTCCTCTTGCCACAGGCTTCGGCATACATAACTCTGCAAACTGCTGTGCCAGTTCTTTGTAGAAGCCAAGGCAATTTTTACCCTCTCCCTTCCTTCTATGTCAATCCCCCAAATATGTCCATGGCCACCTCCTCCTTTCTTTTCAACCATTGTACATCTTTCTAACTATGCCTGCACCAACCTTTATAGGCGCTATGAACATGCTATTCCCCACCTTTATTTAAGCATTTCAAGAAAAGGCTGGGATCTGAAACTACAACTGAGAACTGTCTGTTTATCCACCTAAGACCTCGAAAATATTTCACAATGAGCAGGTCAGGTTCAAGATGATGCTTTCACAAAATTGAATTCCAGAACCAGGAACATGTGGTAAAAATCAAAGTCCTGACTCTAAAACTGTAGGGGCTCAAATCCCGGCCCTGAGAGTCGCCAGCTCTGGTGCGGTCACCCTTGTCTCTCTGTGCAGAGGGACTTGATAATGTGGTGGCCACCTGGGCTTCAGCCCCGTCCAGACTGAGGTTCAAATCCTGGCTCTGCCAGTTTTGACAAGCTCTTTAACCACCCTGCCTGTGGTTTCCTTGGTAAATAGTAACGCTGATGCTGTTTACCTGGTGAGATCTTGGGAATATTGTGTCATAAAGCCCACAAAGAACCTGGCATAGGGCTAGACACATAGTTGGCACTCATTCCTCTTTATGGCCAGTGGTTGGACTCTGGAAAGATTGGGCACGTGGGTGGTGTTTGGCAAATGCACAACACCACACTGATGGGTAGCTGTTTCCTGCCTGGGGCATGTTCTCTTGCAGCAAAGCGCAGAAAGGGCTCTGGGAAGAATGGACTGAGAAACTGGACTCCCTGGGCACCCAGTAGCTCATATCCAATCACTATGATAGAACTGTTTTCCCAGGGGCTGGTATGACAGTTTGTGGATTTTGCAGATTTTTTTTTGCTTTAGTATTTTTTTTTCTTCTACTATTTCTTTCTTCTACTAACCTAACACCTGATCACTTTGCATTTCTGTGCAATAAAATGGTAGCAGTACAAAGCAGGGTAGGAAGCTGGAGAGGAATGAAGGGATGGAATGGGGATATCTAAGGTAGAATAGTTAGGGAAGGCACCTTTGCAGAAGTGGTATTTGAACAAAGACTAGAATGAGGATGTGAACCATGTGAGTATTTGGAGAACAAGCTTTTCTGGCAGAAGGTAATGACCCTGAAGTGATGTATTCATCAACTGTTGCTACGATGATGCCATATAACAAACATCCCCAAATAAGGTGGCTTAAGACGACAACTATTTGTTCTTGATGATACCTCTGTAGATCCACTAGTAGGTAGCTGATCTAGGGTGGCCTCAGCTGGGCTTGGCTCCAGGGTACATATCTGTGTTTCTCGTCCTTTTTGGATCAGTAGGCTAATGAGGATATAGTCTCAAGATGGATGTAGAAGAGCAAGAGGGTGAGCAGAAAGAGATGAGTTCTCTTACAGTCTAGGCATAGTGCTGGCACACTGTGGCTTCTAAACATATTTCATTGAGCAGAGTACATCCCATGTTGAGGCTAACATCCATGAGGCAGAGAAATATACTAGATATACTTTATTTATGGTGGAAGCAATTGCAAAGTCACGTGGCAAAGTGCGTAGATATAGCGAAGGTGCAGACTTGGGAAGAGTGGTGTATTTATCACAAGTGGAAGCTAGCTTTGTGTGTTTAAGTGTCAGCCACAAGGTCAGTATGGCTAGAGTGGAGTGAATGAGGTGTCAAGAGGCAGAAGGTGAGGTGAGTGACCAGGGCATCCAATAATATACAGTCTTGATAAGACTCTGGACTTCTTCTGAGTATGATAGGAAGCTGCTAGAGCACTGTTTGTCATTCTTTGAATTTTAATCAAAATACTTCATGTACTATGAATTATACAATTGTTAAGAAAACACATCAGTGATAAGTTTTTACAAAGTAAAAAGCAGTTTTGCCTATTTTTAAACTTCATATAAATGCAAATACTTTGTACAGATGTCTTTGTGCCTGTCTTTCGTTGACCAACCTTGTCTATGAGATTCCATCCTTATCTGTACATGCAGCAATTAGATCTTTCTCACCATAACTATTTATTTTTTTTCCCTTATATGGCTGGATGGCATCACCGACTCAATGGACATGAGTTTGAGTGAACTCTGGGAGTTGGAGATGGACAGGGAGGCCTGGCATGTTGCAGTTCATGGGGTCACAAAGAGTCGGACATGACTGAGCACCTGAACTGACTGAATCATACCTTGATTTGTTTATCCATTCTATCATTGCTAGTCATTTGGGTGATTTCCAGTTTGTAGCTATTAAGAGTAATACTGCTGATACATGCGTATATATGGCTGAATCCTTTTACTGTCCACTTGAAACTATCATAACATTGGCTATCCTCCAGTATAATATAAGAGTTTTTTAAAATTAAAAAATAAAAAAAGAATAATCCTGCTAATAACATTTTTGTTCATGCTTTTGTTACACATATGTAAGCATTTCTGTTACATATGTACTCAGGAATGTTTAGTACAAGTTCATAGTATATAGAAATGATCAATTTTAGTAAATATGGTCCCCAAATGTCATTACTGGATGTATGTATTATAAGTATCTTCTCCCATTTTAGGGCTTGCCTTTAGACTCTCACTAATATCTTTCAGTGAACAAAAGTTCTTGATTTTAGTGTAATTCAATTTATCAATCTTTTCTTTTATGGTTAGAGCTTTTTATATTGATTTAAAGAAATCTTTGCCTAAACAATTTGAATAAAATTTTGCCTACATAAAAATATTGCTTCTTCTAGAAACGTTATTGTATTATTTTCAACATTTCAAGGCATATTGAAAATATATAATGAACTCATGCAAATCAATAAGAAAAAGGTCTGAAAGGATATACGCACCCCAGTGTTCATTGCAGCACTCTTTACAATAGCCAAGACAGGGAAGAAACGTAAATGTCCATTGATAGAGGAATGGATAAAGAAGATGTGGTACATATGTACAGTGGGATATTACTCAGCCATCAAAAGAACAAAGTCATGCCATTTGCAGCAACATGGATGGACCTAGAGATCGTCACACTGAGTGAAGCAAGTCAGACAGAGGAGAAGTATCATTCAGCATCCCTTTCATCTAGAATCTAAAAAGAAATGATTTACAAATAAACTTACAAAACAGAGACTTACAGACTTAGAGAACAAACTTATGGTTTCTGGGGGAAGGATGAGGGGCAGGGACAGTCAGGATTTGGGGATGGACATGGATACACTGCCATATTTGAAGTGGATAACTAACAAAGACTTACTGTGTAGCACACGGAACTCTGCCCAGTGTTATGCGGCAGGCTGGACGGGAGGGGAGTTTGGGGGAGAATGGTTGCAGTATATGTATGGCTGAGTCCTTTTGCTGTTCACCTGAAACTATTCAGGTGTTCACCTGCAGCTATACTTCAATACAAAATAAAAAGCTTTTTTTTAAAAAAATACAGACAAATCTACTTCTTAAGTGAATAAAATTATTGAACAGGATCTTCACAAAAGAGGACCTCCAAATGGCCAGTAGGCACGTGAAAAGATGTTCAGCCTCATTAGTCATGAGGGGAATGGCAGTTCAAATTATCTGAGGTTTTATTACACATCCACCAGGATAACCGAAATTAAGCAAAACAGAAAATACCAAGTGTTTGTGAAGATGTGCAGCAAACTATCTGTGGGAATGCAAGGTAAGTGCAGCCACTTTGGAAAACTTTTTGACTGTTTCTACTAAAACTGAACATACTGTATATGTTAGTGACAAATGCATCAGGCAGGCGCAGGCTGAGGATCATCCCACGTAACTGTTGAGGATGTGACAGGCAGGGAAAGAACAAGAGCCCATTTCACATCAGAGGAGGCTGAAAAGAAATGACAACCAAATGCACCTTGAGGTTTCTTATGACCAGACTCTATCGTGCCATTTTTGCTTCTTCTTCTTTTTTACAATCTTATTATTTTTTCTTGATTTATTGCATTGGCTAGGACATAACCTGAGAGTTGCAAGTAAAGGAAAGGCATGTTTTGACTTGTTCTAAAAGATATTTCTGAGTGCTGTATGGAGAACAAATGGAGCAGGATGTGGCAGTAAGGGGACAAGTTTTGCAATAAAGCAGGTGAGA
Source organism: Nanger dama (assembly GCA_917880005.1). NCBI lineage: Eukaryota > Metazoa > Chordata > Mammalia > Artiodactyla > Bovidae > Nanger > Nanger dama. Next base: position 9,985,674 of record CAKJTW010000063.1, on the reverse strand, counting down.
AATCACAGTGACATGGACCAGGGCAGGAACAAAAAGGAGACAAGCAGTCACTGCCATTAAAGCAGCTAGTAGAATAAAGCAGCTAATTGCCAATAGAATTTGCCAATATGAGTATCAGTTCAGTTCAGTTCAGTTGCTCAGTTGTGTCCAACTCTTTGCAACCCCGTGGACTGCAGCATGCCAGGCTTCCCTGTCCATCATCAATCCCTGGAGCTTGCTCAATTCATGTACACAAAGTCAGAGATGGCATCCAATCATCTCTTATGAGTATATGAGTATATGAGGATAAGGGGAAACAAAAAAGGTAAGAACGACTATGTGAGGTTGTTGGTCTGGATGAATGATGCTGTCATTTACTGAGATGAACAAGGCCAGGGGAACTTAATGTGGTTAGATGAGCAGCGGGAATCAAGAATCCAAAGTCTGAGCTATCCAAGGGGTGTTTGTGTGTGTGTGTGTGTGTGTGTGTGTGTGTGTCACTTCAGTAATGTCTGACTGTTTGCAACCCCGGAAGAGCCCTCCAGGCTCCTCTGTCCATGGGATTCTCCAGGCAAGAATACTAGAGTGGGTTGCCCCGCCCCTCCTCCAGGGGATCTTCCCAACCTAGAGGTCAAACCCAGGTCTCCCTCACTGCAGGCAGATTCGTTACCAGCTGAGCTGCCAGGGAAGCCCATCCAAGGCAAGGCAATAGCACACAGGCAGCTGGCTTTGTGAAGCTCAGAAGAGCTGGCGTGACTGGCGATAAATATTTTAGAGTCGTCAGTATAAAAAGATACTTAATGCCTTGAGAATGGACAAGGTCACTAAAGGTGTGGTTGTAGAAGAGGAGAGGAAAAGAGAGAAGAGAGGGGAAAAGAGTGGAGGGAAGGAAGGGACAAGAAAGGAAAAGTCCAGAGGAGGACAGAATCTGGAATTAGAAGCCAGCTAAGGAGGAGGAAAACCCATGAAAGCATGGTGTCTGAGAAAGTGTTTCAAGGCAGAGGAAACAGTGATCAACAGTGTTAATAAATGCTGCCAGGAAGATGGGAGTAAAAATTGATCATTGGATTTGGCAAACTGGAAGTGTAAAGACGACTAAAAGTGAGACTGGGTAAGTGAATTTCCTCGTCAAACTGTCAAGGATCAGTGTCAGATGCAGAACTCACAGATCACAGTCACTTTTACTCCACAGGGAATAGGTCCCTCACATCTCTTGAACCATGAGAATGGCAATCTCAGTGAAGAGTGAAAGAATGACCATCACCACTCAAAGCACTGACTATACTAGTCTCAGGACCTCGGGATTTGCCAGAGCCAAGGCAACTGGATGCCTTGCTTTGAGGACCTGAGATGAACCACACCCTTGCTCCCACCAGTCTATATTTCTAGGTGAATGGCATAGTGAAACCTAGATACAATTTTATGCAGAGAAAATCCCCAAGCTTTACTTAAGCCACAAAATCATCACTCAAATGCTTGGCAGGAGGAATTCCTGATGGTCCAATGGCTAAGACTCCACACTCCAAACACAGGAGGGCTTTGGTTCCTTCCTTGGTCAGGGAACTAGATCCCATCTGCTACAACTAAAGGTCCTTCATCTTCAGCAAAGATTTTGTGTGCTGCCACGAAGACCCAGTGCAGCCAAATAAATAAATAAACATTCAAAAAACAAATACTCAGTAGGGGTGGTAACTTTGGGCAAAATTCATTGAGGAAAATTTCACTTCTCCTAGTTCACTGATGGATGGATGGATGGACAATTTTTTTTTTTGATTCCTTGACATATCCATTCTGCATTCACTCATCACACAATCATTCAAGAATCCTTGCTAAGTACAGGTCCACTAGAGCTATGTAAATACATAAGCCATGGTACAAAATCCTCTGTGTGTGTGTGTGTGTGTGTGTGTGTGTGTGTGTGTGTACATGTGGGAGTGAGATATCAGCTGAAGGTCATGCAGTGGATGGAATCAGTGCCAGGATGAAGGCAGATTAGATGCTGTGAGCATCAGAGTAAGAGAAGGGTCAGGTTTGTCTGGGGAAGTTGAATCGTCTACCAGTGTGGCTATGAGGTGACAAGGGCTAGAAGGAAGAGGTTAATTCTCCAGACTGACAGTGGGATGCGAAAGCATCCAGGGAGGTGAAACAGCATGGGCAAAGGCAAGAAACTGCAAGGCATCTGGAAAGTTTAGACCATAAATGGAAAGAAGCTTTGCAAGCGCTAAGCCCGGCCAGGTCCTAACAGTAATCATTAGTGGTAATAACAGCTCTGGTTAACATTTATTCACTTAGTTGAATAGCAACACTTATTGCATGGTTGCTGTGTGCTAGGCCTTTTTAAATGGAGAGAACATTATATCCTGGAGTGTTCAGGCAGAACTATTTTATTCTTCATTTTTATCAAGGCCCTGAAATGATGGCTTCAAGGAATAGACTCCCATGTTCTAGAATGGATTCCAAACCACCTAGGTCAAACTTGCAAAGGAGCTGGTAGCAACCGATTCTGTGACCTCTGTAGGTTCATCTGGGATTTCCTGGTAGCTCAGTTGGTAAAGGAGAAGGCAACAGCACCCCACTCCAGTACTCTTGCCTGGAAAATCCCATGGATGGAGGAGCCTGGAAGGCTGCAGTTCATGGGGTCGCTAAGGGTCGGACACGACCAAGCGACTTCACTTTCACTTTTCATTTTGATGAATTGGAGAAGGAGATGGCACCCCCACTCCAGTGTTCTTGCCTGGAGAATCCCAGGGACGGGGGAGCCTGATGGGTTGCCGTCTATGGGGTCGCACAGAGTCGGACACGACTGAAGTGACTTAGCAGCAGCAGTTGGTACACAATCCACCTGCAATGTGGGAGACCTGGGTTCAACCCCTAGGTTGGGAAGATTCTTTGGAGAAGGGAATGGTTACCCACTCCAGTATTCTGGCCTGGAGAAATTCCTGGACTCTACAGCCCATGGAGTCACAAAGAGCTGAACACGACTGCGCAACCATCTGCCCCAGAACATAACGGAAAAGCCAGGAGATTGGAGGAGAGGTTCAGTGAACTGCATTAGGCTGGTCCATGTGCATGGAGCCCCTTCCCACCTCCACACCCCTAATCCCTTCTCCAGGTAGGAGGAGGGGGGTGGTGCTTTCCTCTTGCCTAAGGCTAGCTGGAAGGAGTTTTGAAAAGATCTCAGAGAGAATGACATGTGTCATTCACAGCTTCAGAGACACCATGGACTGGTGTGTGACCCGCCCTTGTGAAATCTCAAGGGCTTTAAGAGGCTACCTGAAGTGGCCTTGGCAGCAGAGGAGGGAACAGTACAACTGTACTTGTGTTGATAACGGGACAAAGGATGCGGAAGTGCTCCACAGGGGCCACAGTGCTCCCCGGCCTTTGTTCCCTGCCTCAGGTGCTAGCCTTGGGGCGGAGAAGCTTTAACTTTGAGTGAAGATAAAAGTGTTGGTTATTGCACTGACTGAACATAGTATTTACAAAAATGAGGCCAGGAGACCACTGTGACCCCAGGATCGCTATCAGTATTGGTATTATCCAAGAGGGGCTTCCCGAGGAGGCGCCACTGGTAAAGAACCTGCCTGCCAGTACAGGAGATGTAAGAGACACGGGCTTGATCCCTGGGTTGGGAGGATCCCTTGGAGGAGGGCATGACAATCCACTCCAGTATTCTTGCCTGGAAAAGCCCAAGGACAGAGGAGCCTGGCAGGCTACAAGCCCCTGGGGATTGCAAAGAGTCAGACATGACCAAGCAACTTTCACTGTTATGCCACGAAAAAACAAACACAAGACACAAAGAAAACATCTTTAATCTGATAGTACATTACCTTGCGCTGAAAAGAACAGTAGTATAGCATACAGGGGCTGTCACGCACATTTGCATCTTTGAAAGTTCACAACTTGAATGTTCGTATGTAGGGGGCTTACTGTACTCATGCTGACGCTGCTCTCATGACAAGCAGGCTCTTCTCCTGGACTGATGTCCCTGTGGCGTGGCTTGGTGAAGGAGCTCAAAGCAGCTCTTAGGGGTGGTGAGCTTCTACGATGGGCCTGTGGTTTCCTCTCCAAACCTGTGTAAACCTCTGAAGGGTGGCTCTGTGGAGCGAGGAGGCTGCTGGAGATTAGGAGTGGAGAGGGTGAAGGCCCCTCACAAAGTTGGCATTGGGACTCCCACTGGGTGAGATCCAGGGCAGTGCAGCCGTCCTGGGTGGGTCTGAAGACTCAGACCCTGCAGTTGGGATGGAGGTTCCAGGAGGAATTCAGCAGAAGCAAAAGGCTAGAAATTCACCCTGGAGCAGGGTTGGAGAGAAGAGAGGTTATAGGAAGATCCAGAGATCTCTGCTTCTGAAAAGAAGCAAGTTTGATGTAGGCACAGAGAAAAGTCAAACAACCACGTGTTCAGCAGCCTTAGAGAAATAGAGGGGAAACTAACAAAGAATCTAGAAACAGAAGCCCCTGGGAAATGGAGACTGGGTGCCTTTGTCATCTGATGGTCCTGGGGAGAGAGGCGGGAGCTGGGGAGATGGCACACAGTGGGCAAATGTCAGCCCGGAGCAGCTGCTCAGCACCCCTTCTCAACAGCACCCCTTCTCATCAGCACCCCCTTCCTCATAGCACCCCCTCTTCATGGAACTAGTTGCCTCACAGCTGCCTCTTTGTATAGCAGCATCACTCTAAGAAACACCACTCCGGCCTTAGGACACCCTTCAGAGGTTTACACAGGTTTGGAAAGGAAACCACAGGCCCATCATAGGAGCTCACCACCCCCAAGAGCTGCTTTGAGCTCCTTCACAGCAGAAGGGGCAACCCTACCTCCATCGTGTCTGCTTGGCCTGGACTCCAGGAAATAACCTATGGATTCTAAAAGATGGCCCTTATTTGTTTAACATTTTAATGGCTCCACCTGGATCCAGAGATATTTACAAGTGTTCATTACATAGCTAAAAAAAAAAAACCGATTAAGCCTCCAGCATCTATAATAATATTGCACATCAGAGGGGTACAGTGGAATCTCCTGCAGCCCAAGGTCACAGGGGACAAAGATTGGGGAAGGCGTGGAGTCCCAGCTGTGCCCATGACTGTGGGTCCTTGGGGAAGACTCAATTTCCTTCTGACAAGCAATTTTTCCTTTTGTGAAATGGGCACATGATTCTCACCCTGGATTCTTAGGAGGTGATTTTGAAAGTTAAATGAGAGAAGAGCTACGGCTTTACATGTGATGGAAAGCACGACCAGGTAAAGATGCGGATACTGTTCTAAACTTACAAGTACCTCCCTCTTAATGGTTTACGGAGGTCCTGGGGTTTGTGTGTGACTGGGTCCTGCACAGGTGCAGATGTGGGGACGGAGTGCAAAAAGAGGAGTTCTTGGGACCCTCCTGGCTAGCTGTTCTGGTCCCCAGGGGACAGATGATAAAAGGTGGCTGGGTCACATGCAGGGCAGATCTGCTGAGGCACCTCTGGGCCTGCAAGGAGACCTGCCCATACTCCTCCAATCCACCCTGAGCCGGCTGTTACACGGGAAATGCCTTGTTCAGACACAGGCAGCTGCTGAGTAGCAGAGCTGAGATTTCAGTCCTGCTCCCCTTCAGCCCAGGTTCCTTCCTCACCCACCCCTTTTCCCAGCCTCAACAGCACCCCCACACCTGTGGAACCTGAGATGCCACCACAGCAGGTGGATCACACGATGCTGGCAATCTAGAAGCATCTTGTTGGAGAATCAGAGATATTTATTTTTCAGGTAACTGACAGTTCTCTTAAAGCCTTGACCATCTTGCAAGTGTTTTTGGTTAAAAGCTTTCTAAATAGTATCATGCATGTATCTACTGCCTCAATAGAATGCAGTCAGTTCTCAAGTTTAGAATAAGCTTCATTTCCAATACAAAGATACTGCCTGGAAATAACGGTCTGATTTCTCCATGGAAACAATGTCATAATGATTAGCTATGTCCCTCGCCAAGGATCCAAAGCCCACTTTTTAATAAGAATGAACAAATGATCACATTCAATTCACACTAATTAATGCAATTAGCTATTGTACCTCCATTACCTAGCACAGTGTCTGACAGAAGATGCTCAGTAAACGTTTTGCTGAATTAATGACGGAATAAATATAGATGACACAGAGCTATAAAACACAATCAATAAAACATTTATTTACTATATCTCCCAGAGGAGGGGCTGAGGGCCAGGGAACCCTGAGATATAAAATGCCCAGGGTCTAGAAAAGTTTATCTGAATCCTGGAGCCAGAGGGAAAGGGAGTTGTGTGTAAGAGCAGAAGAAAATAATTTAAGATTTTCTATTTTTTTTCTTGATCAATTTTAATAGGTTTCACTTTTTGAGTAATTATCCATTTCATCTACATTGTCCAATTCATTGGCATAAAGTTATTCATTATTATCCATCTAATGTTTATAGTATCTGTAACAATATTCCCCTTTTTATTCTTGATATTGATAAATTCTGTTTTCTCCCACTCTTTTATCAACCTTGCTTGGAATTTATATACTTTATTAATTTTTCATGGAAACAACTTTTGACCTTGTGGATTTTTGCTATTTTTTATTTGCTGTCTATTTCATTGCTTTTGACTCATTTTTTGAATTAATTTCTGTTAGCTAAAGTTTAACCTGTCCTTTTCTCCCTGTATTGTTAACTTGAAAGCATAGGTCATGGACTTTAAAACTTTATCCTTTTTAAAAAAATTATTTAGTTGAAGGATAATTGCTTTACCATATTGTGTTGGTTTCTGCCATACATCAACATGAAATAGCCATAGGTCCAGTTGACTGTAGTGGTAAAGAACCTGCTTGCCAATGCAGGAGACATAAGAGATGCCAGTTCCATCCCTGCGTTGGGAAAATCCCCTGGAGGACATGACAACCCGCTCCAGCATTCTTGCCTGGAGAATCTCCTCGGACAGGGGATCCTCGCAGGCTACAGTCCATGGGGTTGCAAAGAGTCAGACACTACTGAGCGACTGAGCACACTTTCATACATTTGTCCCCTCCTTCTTGAACACCCCTCCCACCTCCCACCCCCTCCCCACCCCTCTAGGTTGTTACAGAGCCCCGGGCTGAGTTCCCTGAGTCATACAAATAAAGCCATTTGAAGATGTATGTTTTCCCATAAGAAGTGTTTTAGCAGCATCCCTCATATCTTACTATGATATATGTGATCATCAACCAGTTTGAAATACTTTCTAATTCTCTTTGTAATTTCTTCTGAATCATGGAGAGAGGAAAATACAACCATTAAAGAAGAGCCAGTGATGACGCTCTTCTGATCTGTACTGTAGCCTGGAGCAAAAGGAAAAGTCTGGAACACTGGTGTGTGTGCAGTCGTATCTGACTCTTTGCTCAAAAAATGCACGAACACTGACGCTGGCATTATTTTAAATTTTGACATTTTGCTCCTTATAGAGTTCTTGAGCTAATTTTGATTCTCTTAAATACTATCTTAAAATATCATTTTCTTTGATTACAAGTTTTCTTGATGCCTCTTAAATTTTGTATCCAGGGTGAATTCTTCACTTGTCTTTCCCTGGTCCTGGCCTGTTTCAATGAGTTATTGGTAAAGTAATTGTTAAAACCCCCAAGTGTGATTGCAGCTGCCTACTGTCCCCTTCATTCTTTGAATGTTTGCTTCCCCCTGTTTTGAAACTCTATGATCCATACATAGACACTGAAGGTTGCTATGATGTTTTTATTAATCAATGGTTTTAAGATGAGATGTTCCTCTTTTTCTCTGGCAACACGTCTTGTCGTAAGCTTGACTTTGCTCTTGTATCCACACTAGCTTTTCTGTGCTTAATGGTTTCATGTTATGCACTTTTTCTGTCACGGGAACTTCAGGTCTGTTTTCTTCATTATATCAAAAGTTCTGTCTTGTCAACAGCAGCATAGAGTTGCGTCTTGCATTAATTTTTTATTCTTTATTCTTTAATCCAGTCCGATAGCTGCTATCTTTTAATTGAAGTGTTTATTTTACATGTAAAGAAATTACTGATATGGTTGGGTGTAAGCCTTCATTATCTACTTGTTTTCTTTTGTCTCTTTTCCTCTTTCTTTCTTACTCCTTTCAGGTTTTCTTTGGGGTAACAGAGTATTTTTCAGTGTTCCAATTTTCTCCCTTCTCATTGACACTTTGGCATCTGTATTATTTTTTAGTGGTTACTTCAGTTATTACAGCATGTACTCTGAACTTATTATAGTTGACATTAATTAATATTTTACCATTTCATGTAAAATGTAAGAACTACAGTGGCATAAATTCATCTATTTTCTTCTTCTTTGTGCTTTTCTTGTCATCTATTTTATTTCTACGTTATAAACTTTTACACATTTAAATATTTTTTGCTTTAAATATTTAATCATATTTTAATGAAATCTTTTTAAACTAGTCATTTACGTTTACCCACATATTCAACATTTTCAGTTAGATCTGTTGTTCCATATTGTCAGTTCCCTTTAACCAGAGGCTTTTATATAACATCTCTCGCAGTGTGAATCTGCTGGCAGTAAATTCTCTGTTTATCAGAAAATGTCTTTATTTCCCTGTATTTTTGAAGAAAGTTCTCACTGGATACAGAATTCTAGGTTGGCAGTTGTTTCCTTTCAGCACTTTTAAAGCTGTGATTCCATTGTCTTCTGTCTCTCCAAGTTTCTATAGAGAACAGAATGTATCTGTCACTCCTGTTGCTATTTTCCTGTGCTGAATGTATCCTTTTTATTCTACATGTTTTAAAGGTTTTTCTTTATCTCTAGTTTTCAGACATTTGACTAAGATGTGGATTTCTTCATCTTTTTCCTGCTTGAGGTTTGTCGATCTTTTTTGGACCTCTAGTGTACTGCAAGTTTGAAAAGGAAAAATGTGGCCCTTATCTCTTCCTGTTTTGCTCTGTTCTTTTCCCCTCTGCTTATTTTTCTCCTCTTACAAGACTTTAGCTGAACACCTGTTAACCTGCTGGATCTGTCCCACTAATCATTTAGGATCTCTTCTTTGTTTTTCAATATTAGTTTCTCATTTTTCTTCAGTGGAAGCAATACGTTTTCCTTAAGTTAACTGATCATTTCTTCTGCTGTGTCCAATTGGCTTTAAAGCCATCAATAAATTTTTACAGCTGTGTTGATGTATAATTGACATACAGTAAATTACACATATTTAAACTGTAAACTTTGATGAAATTGAGATATAGAACAACCATAAAATATCACCATAATTAAGATAATGGATTTACCCATCACCCCTAAAACTTTCTTTGTGCTTCTTTGAAATCTATCCCCCATTCTCACCCTCCTTCCCTAGCAGCTACTGATTTGCTTTCTGCTACTACCAATTAGTTTGCATTTTCTAGGATTATATATAATTGGAATTGTATAACATGCATCTTTTTTCCTTTCTGGATTTTTTTCTTAGATCATAATTATTTTGCATTTCATCTGTAGGTGAGTATTGGTTCACCTGTCATAGGTGTCCTCATGCATTCATAATTATTGCTGAGTAGTATTCTGTTGTATGGATGCCCACAATCTGTTTATTCATTCACCTGTTGATGAACACTTGGGTTGCTTCCAGCTGGGGGCAGGTATAGAAAAACAGCTGTGAATATTCATCTACTTGTCTTTGTGTGGAAATATGCTTATATTTCTTTGTATAAATTCTTATGAGAATATCTAGATATGTAGGTGTGTGTTTAGCATGAAACCACCAAATCGTTTTCCAAAATGGTTACACAATATGATTTCCCCATCAACAGTGCATGGAAGTTCCAGTCGCTTCACATTGCTGACAATACTTGATTTAGTCCTTTTGGAAGAGTGAAGAATACTGGAAATGATGTATATGTAGGTAAATGTAAAATATGTATTTTCTCTTTTAAAGAATCTGCTTAAAAGATAATTGACTAAAGTGAAAATACTAACAGTTTATTCTAAGGTTTATAATATATAGAAGTAAAAGTGTATGGCACATTAGCACAAAGGCCAGGAGGGAGGAAATGGATACTCTGTTTTAAGGTTTTATACAGTATGTGAAGTGATAGAATATCATTTGAAGGTAAGACTGTGATAAGTTAAAAATGTGTACTATAACCCTAAAGCAAGCACTAAATTAAAGAGGTATAATGAAGAAACTAACAAAAAGATAAAATGGAATCATAAGAAGTACAATCCATCTGGAAGCAAATGTCAATGCCAATAGCTCCCAACCCCTCCCCACCCCACCCCCACCCCACTGCTGCTGCTGCCCAGAGCTCTCACTGAGGGGCTGGCCTGGGAGCACTCCAGGTGGAACAAAGCAGGGGCTATTGGTTGGAGAGACTGAGCCAACAGCTTAAGTCCAGCTCCTTTCAGATTATGTTGACTTGCAATAACCAACTCAATGTCCCCTGAGATAATCCTAACAACTGGGGGCTGTCTGCTAGGTTTTACGTGTTTTAATAAACATATATTTATTTGGCTGTGCCGGGTTTAGCGGCAGCATGTGGAATTTTTTAGTTGTGGCTGTGGGATCCAGTTCCTTGACCAGGGATTGAACCTGGGTCCCGTGTGTTGGGAGTGTGGCTTCTTAGTCGTTGGATCCCCAGGAAGTCCCTAAGTTTTACATTTTGATTGAACTTTAATAGCACTGAATAAACCTAGAAATAAATACTTAATGAGTTAAAAAAATATATAATCCAAAGAAGGCAGAAAAAAGAGAAAAAAGGGAACAAAAAACCAAATGGGATGCTATCAACCGATGTGGCTTAGTCAACATTTATAGACCACTTCCCCCAAGGACAGTAAAATACAAGCTCCTTTCAACCACACTAAACATATACCTAAGTAGACCAAGGCCTGTACTACAGAACAGGTCTCAGTAAATGTCTAAGGATTCCAGTTACACAAATTATGTTCTGTGGTAAAGGAATTAAATTAGAAATCAATACTCAAAAGATATCTGGAAAATCCCATAGTATTGGAAACCAAATAACACATTTCTAACACGGAGGCCAAAGAAAAAGTCAAATGGGAGACTAGAAAGTAATTTGAACTGAATGAAAATGAAAACATTCACAAGAGGCAGCTAAAGAGGTGCTTAGAGGAAAATTTATAGCACTAATTGCCATGAGAAAAGAGGAAAGTTCTCAAAGCAATGACCTATACTTTCACACTGAAAACAAGAAAAGGGAGAGCAAATTAAAGTCAAAGAAAGAAGAAGAAAGGAAGTAATAAAGTAAAATTAGAAATCAATGAAATTGAAAAGCAGAGAATGAAACCAAAAGCTTTATCTTTGAGATTAATAAAATTGTGCGTTTTTTTTTTTCCCTAAGAATTGTATTCTCTCTATTTTTTCTTTTCAGTGCCTTCAAATGTTTTTATTTATTTATTTATTTTTAAAAATACACTGTCCAGAGGTTTTAGCTGTTACAATCGGAGAGTTACTCTCATTCAACCGATTCATTTGCTGTAATGTAAGCCCTGCTTCACTATTTGTCATTACCAGGGTGTCTTCTGTGGCCTTCTTTCCTGTTTCTTATTTGCTGTCTCAGAAAGTCTGTGAACTAAGGGATCAGATGATCACACTCGTGAGAGCTGTGTAAAAGCAAGACTAAATGGCTCTGGCAGACTCACTCATGAATAAGGTCCCTGAGTTTCAGCTCAAAAGCCTCTTTTGTTTACTCCTTGGAGGCAGTGTGATGTAATGAAATGGAGCAGGCCACAGAATCTGACTTGATCCAAGTCGAAATCCTGGCTCTGCCCCTTAGCAGTTTCCTGACCTTGAGTAATGTACCTAACCTCTCTGGACAGTTTCCTCACTCATGGAATGGGGTTAGTGGGAATCTCCAGATTACTGTAGGGATAAGAGGACATAACACAGTGAAAGTGCCCTGCACACCTTCTGGCATGGTAGGTGCCCCCATGAATGACTTTCCCTCCTTTTTGTTCTTTTCCTCCTGTTTGGGGAACAGCTGTCAAGTTACAGTGTATGTGTGGGTGTGCTAAGTTGCTTCAGTCATATCCGATTCTTTGCGACCCTATGGACTATAGCCCTCCAGACTCTTTTGTCCATGGGGATTCTCCAGGCAAGGATACTGCAGTGGGTGGCCAAGCCCTCCTCCAGGGCTTATTCCCAACCCAGGGATCAAACCCACGTCTCTTATGTCTCCTGCATTGGCAGGCATGTTTACCACTAGCGCCTCCTGGGAAGCCCATCAACTTACCTCTAGGTAATTTATTTAGGAAGTTTCTAGATATTGGTACACTGTTACTGTTATTCAGTCACTAAGTCCTGCTGATTCTTTGCAACCCCATGGACTACAGCACACCAGGCTCTCCTGTCCTTTACTCTCTCCTGGGGTTTGCTCAGATGTCCATTGAGTCGGTGATGCTATCAAACTAGCTCATCCTCTTCCACCCGCTTCTCCTTTTGCTTTCAACTTTTTTTCTCCAGCATTTGAGCCAAATTGCTTTTTAACTTTTCTTCCATTGTGTATGCTCTAAGGAATTGTGAAGGCATCAAAGACTCGTTTCATATTGCAAACACTTCTTCTTGTGTGTCCACTTTGTGTTATACACTTAGGAGGAGTCTGAGAGCATACAAAATAAACAGAAGTTGCAGGATCTTGTTTAGGGGCTAATGAAATCCATCCATTTATTCTCAGGAGACCGTGTAAAGGCTGAGGCACCATCTGACATCCTTTATGGGCAGATCTTGGGCAGATGTGTGGATGATCCACCTGTCGCAGACCAAGCATCATACACCAGCCTTCTGCTTAACAGCTGCTTGGTTCCACAAAAGAAAAATCAGACATTCCAGTTTCCAGCCTCAGAGTCGACTCTTCCTCACATCTGTCTCCATCACCGCCCTTCCCCTAAAAACTTAACTTAAAAATCAAGCCGGGCTAGGAAGCTGGTGCTCCTGGAGTGTTATCAGGAATTATCACACTGTTCCAAGTGTGTAATGTTCTTAAGAGAGGATAAGGGGATCAAAATTCTATTCGTTCTAGAATCCAGCCTTGGGAACTCTCCTGAGAGGAGAAAAGTCTGGCTGGGTGAAGGAGAAAAGCCTGCTGTAATATCCGGCCAGTATCTTCACAGGCCAGCACACTGCCCACCCACATTCACTCAGTTATTTTTCCATTCATTCATTCATGCAGATTTATTCATTCAATTGTTCACTCATTAAACAAATATTTCTTGAGCACCTATTATGTGCCAGACATCAAGCCGAGTAATGAGGTCGCTAAGGTAAACGGTGGGGGACTCAGCTTTGCCTGCTCAGTATCCACTCCCCAGCCTTCTGTCTAGGAAGCAGCTCCATCTAACAGATACAGCCTTGGTGGGCCTGTCATCCAGCTGGGCCTGTTTTTCTGTGACCCAAGAGTCTTCCCCTGGAATCTGCATATTGAGCAGAGAGACAGGAGGGTTTCCCAGGTGGCTGTAAAGAACCTGCTTGCCAATGCAGGAAACATAAGAGACGCGGGTTCGATTCCTGGGCTGGGAAGATCCCCTGGAGGATCCTCCAGGACAGCAACCCACTCCAGTATTCTTGCCTGGAGAATCCCATGGACAGAGGAACCTGGAGGGCTACAGCCCATAGGGGCACAGAGAGTCAGACACGACTGAAGCGACTTAGCACACACGCACACAGAGCGACATGAGGATGACAAAGGGCTGTACTTCATTTACGGTGCTGGCACCTGAAGGACTCTCCTGATACCCCCATTGCCTAGAGCTCCCTCACTCCTTTCTGAACCCAGTTTTAGATTTTTATTGAGACTCCTCAAGTTCTCCCAGATTCTCCTGATCAATTCTGTTTTCACATACATCAACCACTGTTTGTTTCTGTTGTTCAGTTCAGTTCAGTTCAGTTGCTCAGTTGTGTCCACCTCTTTGCAACCCCATGGACTGCAGCACGCCAGGCCCACCCTGTCTATCAGCAACTCCCGGAGTTTACTCAAACTCATGTCCATTAAGTCAGTGATGCCGTCCAACAATCTCATCCTCTGTTGTTCCTTTCTCTGCCCACCTTCAATCTTTCCCAGCATCAGAATCTTTTCAAATGAGTCAGTCTTTCGCATCAGGTGGCCAAATTATTGGAGTTTCAGTTTCAGCATCAGTCCTTCCAAAGAATATTCAGGACTGATTTCCTTTAGGATGGACTGGTTGGATCTCCTTGCTGTCCAAGGGACTCAAGAGTCTTCAACATCACAGATCAAAAGCATCAGTTCTTCGGCGCTCAGCTCTCTTTATAGACCAACTCTCACATCCATACATGACCACAGGAAAAACCATAGCTTTCACTAGATGAACTTTCATTGGCAAAGTAATGTCTGTGATTTTTAATAAGCTATCTAGGTTGGTCATAACTTTTCTTCCAAGGAGCAAGCATCTTTTAATTTCATGGCTGCAGTCACCATCTACAGTGATTTTTGGAGCCCCAAAATTTTGGAGCCAAAAATTTCCGTTGTTAGCAACCCCAGAATCCTAACATATTCCCTGCCCTCCAGGATCCCACGGTCTAGTGAGAGAGACGAGTAAACAAATGATTTGGGTTCAGGGTACTCTGTGATCTCTGGGAACCTAGAGGAGGAGCCCTGATTAACGTCTTGTCCTTAATTCTCTTTAATCAAAATGTCCTGAAAGTTACCCCTAAGTGTTCCAGTTACCCATCACCATGTATGTTAAAAAAACAACAACAACAACAACCCATGACTTTGTAGTTTAAAATAGTGAAGCATCTCTCATGATTCAGTGATTTGACTGAGCTCAGCTGGGTGGTTCTTGCTTATAGGCTTTCATGCTGTTTGCATATCAGAACTTGGCTGGGGCTGAAATTCTGCAGACTTTACCTTGCAGATATCTGAGAGAGCTTATACAGCATGATGGCAGGCTGGTTGTCAAATGGGAGAGCAGCAAGCACACCCAAGTATGGGCTCTCCATGAGGGGACTTCTTCCCGCATGGTGGTTGGGTCCTGAGATCACTCCCAGATCAATTCAGGAAGCCCCAGTGGGTGCTTCAGAGTTTCTTATGACCTAGCCCTAGAGCCTAGCCACTTTCTACAGTCAAGTAAGGTAAGGCCAGGCCAGATTCTAAGAGAGAGGAATTAGATTCCACGTCATGATGGGAGACTGGAAAAGTCACATTACAGCAGAGAATGCAGACAAGGACATACTGCTGTGATCACCTTTGGAAAATAAAATCTGTCTCACCAGGCAGTCCTCCTAGAACATTCCTTGGCCACTAACATGCCATGAATGGGTGGGATGTGTGATATTTGGTCCCAAGTCTCTCCCAGATGTCAGGTGTGACTCATCACTTTAATATCAATCCTCAGAGCCTCCAGGCATCATCATGAAGCTTGGTAACAGCATCAGGTCAAACTTCAAGGTTCTAGATCTATGCTCTTTTTTACATTTTACTCTCCCAATATTGTCGTAAGGCAGGTTGCATTACAAATGAGGAAAAAACCTCAAATAAATTAAAATTTGTATTCCAGTAATTTGTTGTGAGATTTGAACCCAGCTCTGCAAGCCCCAATGACTGAATGGCTTGCCTAGAAGATACTTTTGCATTGCTATGGAAACTGGAAGGGCTTGGGTTTAAGACTGGGCAGGTTTTGGCTTAGGGTGGGCGCTCCATAAATGCTGCTTGAATGAAAGAATGAGGGATGAATGAGTGAATAGCCCAGCACTCTGCTCAGGATACCTTCCGGACCTTTGAAAATTCAACTCTGTCCCTTATCCTGCTCGTGTTGCAGTTTCCTGGAGTTCCCACATGCGTGCTTTGTTGCTCAGTCCTGGTCCACTCTTCACAACCCTTTGCATTATAACTCCTCTGTCCTTGGGATTTTTCAGGCAAGAATACTGGAGTGGGTTGCCATTTTCTCCTCCAGGTGATTTTCCTATGCAGGGATCCACAGGGCTTCCCTGATAGCTCAGTTGGTAAAGAATCTGCCTGCAATGCAGGAGACCCCAATTCGGAAGATCCGCTGGAGAAGGGATAGGCTTCCGACTCTGGCATTCTTGGGCATCCCTGGTGGCTCAGCTGGGAAAGAATCCGCCTTCAATGTGGGAGATCTGGGTTCGGTCCCAGGGTTGGGAAGATCCGCTGGAGAAGCGAAAGGCTCCCCACTCCAGTATTCTGGCCTGGAGAATTCCATGGACTGTACAGCCCGTGGGGTTGCATCCCACGTTTCTCGTGTCTCCTGCATTGCAGGCAGATTCTTTACCCACTGAGCCATCAGGGAAGCTCCTCCCGCCCTTCGGGGATGAAATTCCGGTTTGCTTCAGGTTGAGATCTCCGAGGAGGAGCAGCCCTCCCCTTCCCGCTCCTCTAGCGCTTGGTCACACTCTCTAGGGGCTCCTCTCCACACTTTTCTCCCACTTCCTTTACCTGCCTTTCCTACTGAGCTCCAAGAAGCAGCGGCCACCCTCGCATCAAGTGTGGACGCGGCCGCCACTTCTTGAAATGTTTCCCCTTATCTGTTTCCACAACTTGAGGCAGACGCCATGTCTTCCTCCCCACTGGCATATCCCCTTTGCCTTTGAACCGGGTCTGACCCACAGGACAGTGGCCAGTTAAGTGTGTGTTCCGTGAATAAACAAATGCACAACCGTTCCGACTAAATGACTTTGGAAAGCGCACAGTGCTGTTCCACTTCAGTGAAAAACAAACATTTGGCTTCAGCTGGGGGTTCATTCCCCCTCGGCTTCCTGGGTCATTTCAGTTCAGGGCTCCATTAAGGAATGCGGGGTTTCGCCTGAGCTGGGCAGGGTTGCAGTCAGCCAGCTATGGGTGCCTTAATTAGGTTCAGAGAGGGGCTGGGGAAGGCGTGCTTGGTGGAAGTCCCCGCAGCCCAGGATTTGGGACCAATCCACAGGGCTGGGAGGCTGCCTGGGAGGCAGCCCACGTGATTTGTGCACAGCATGCCCCACCCCATGTGACCTTGATCGCGGACCCCCAGGCGGCTGGTCTGGCCTCTGACAATGCACAATGCTGCTCTCTAGGCCACAAGCGCTCCATTGAGCCGGCGCCCAGCACCCTGGAGGCGGGAGCAGAAGAAAGTGCTATGAGGCGTCTTTGTTCAGGAGCAAAGCGGGGCAGCTACCCAGCCGCCTACACAAATATGTAAAGACTCCTTAATCCTGGCCATGGAAAAAGCCCACCAGGTCACTCCAAAGCCAGAACCAGAATTGCTGCTACCAGGAAAGAGAGGGGCTTGGAAGAGGGACAGAGCTGGCTTGTCCTCTGCAGGGGGGCTGGACCAGGCATGTGTGATCTCATTCCAGAGAGCACCCGGCAGGCACTGGCCCTGGAGTCTGTTTTCAGGTGGGGGAAATTGAGGCTCAGAGAGGCCAGAGCATTTGGCCAAGGTGGCTGATCCTGAAAAGGACCAGAAAGTCCCCAAACAGCAGGAGCCCAATGATTATGACCCTAAGAGCAATGGTGATGAAGATCCTAAGAATCTTTCTAGGATTCTTCTATTTATTTTGGAAAACAAGGCTGCTGTGTTTCTGATGGGGACTCTGCCACAGGGGGGCCAGGTGAAGCAAAGAAAATGGGCTTTGGATCCCAAGAATCCTAGGTTCAAATCCCTGCTTTGTTTGCCACAGCTGTGTGACTCTGGGAAGGTTGTCTAAGCTCTCTGCGCTTGGTTTATAATAGTACCAGCCTCACAAGCTGCTTGTGAGGATTCAGTGAGATAACACATGCCCAACCTGTACACAGAGCCAAGCTCATGGGCATCTGGTCATGAGGATTCACAAGGGGACCTTCAGAACTGTGACACGTGGGCCTCAACATAGCCCAGTCAGCTGATGCCCCCTCTGGACTTCAGTTGCCCCCTCGGTAATATATCAGAAGGCAGTAAACCTGGGCTCGAATGGGCTTCTCACCATCAACAAGATGGACACTTTAGTTCAAGTTCAAAGGTGGGTCAGTCTTGCGGTGGGGACTGTCTTGTGCATTGGAGGATACTGAACAGTATCCCTGGTCTCTACCCACTAGGTGCCAGTAGCACCCTCTACCTCTGCCATTTGTGATGAGAAAAATGTGCCCAGACCTTGCCAAGTGTTCCCTGGAGTAGAAAATGATGTCCCATCTCTGCCTATAGAGCAGATGAAGAGCGGGCAACACCTACCTGTGCCCAAGGCTCTGCTGGGGACTGCAGGCGGCCTGACCACAGGGACCTCATCTTCAGGTTCTGTTCAGTTCAGTTCAGTTGCTCAGTCATGTCTGACTTTTTGTGACCCCATGGACTGCAGCACACCAGGCTTCCCCTGTCCATCACCAATTCCCAGAGCTTGCAACACGCAATAAGCATTCACACAAGAAACAAGTTCTGCATGGATTCACCAGGTGGCTTCTCCAGGCCAGACCCTAGTGGGACCTAAGGTTCAAGATGAGGCATCACCACCTCCAGGAAGCCCTCAAGATTCTCCAGGCTAAGTTAAAGCCCTTCCAGACATCATCTCGCTTGGCCTTGCAACAACCCCTGGAGATGATGTTTGCAGATGAGAGATTTGAAGTTCCATCAGAAATGGGACATGACTTGCCCAATTTCATGTGGCCACTTAGAAACTGATCTCTCCCCTCTGGGGCCCAGAATCTATCTGACTCCCTTTTATGGGAGCCAGTCGAGGAAATCCTGGATCCCAGAGGAGAGGCAACCTAGCTGAAATGACAAGATGTGAGGCTCTGTGGGTAGTGGAAGGAGCCTGGACCTGTCCATAAAGCCTCAGCTCTGTTGCTCACTGACCATGTGGCTTCTGAGCCTTGCCTTTCATATCTGTAAAGTGGGCATAATTATACCTAATCCAGGGGCTTCCTGTGAAATTTTGGTGAAGTAACACAGTTAAAGCACCTGGCACACAGTAGGTGCTCAGTAAACAGACGCTATAATGATGACTATGTACCATGTAATGTATCACCCCTAAGAACGCAAGACTGCCAGGGAGGCCTGGCCTGGGCAACCTGTAAGCACCAGCTCCTTTTGCCAGCTGCAGGGCTGGCGACTGGCCCCTAGTCCTGGGGAGTGCAGGGTCCATCAGAGGCAGATGTTTGAGCTCTGCCAGTGTGGGAGGCCACAGCGCCCCCTACTGGACAGCTGGCCAAGTTGGAGAAGGGACTGGCCACCTTGCTCGGCCAGTGCCCCTGCAGGAGTGACCTATGGCCTAGCTGGCACTCCACTGGCCGGCTTGGCAGAAGCTTCCGGCCAAGGAGCTGCTCACAAAGCCCTTCCTGAGCTGGCCCCTTTCCCAGGTGAATCCTTTTGTGTCAGCCGGAGGAGCCGCATCCTGCCAAGGACTGCCTTCCTTGATTCACCCCGGTTCATTCTCCCATTTCTCTAAGTTAATGCCAGCATCTCTCCTCTCAAGAACAAAAGTAGACAGAAATCTTCACAAATGAGTGCGGCTCCCTGTAGCAGGCAGAGCCTGCTCGTGGCCTCCACGAGCAATGGGCAGGGCTTTGGGCCCCGGAGCAAGTTCCCCTGCTGAGAAGGTCTCCCATCACAGGAAGGAGATAGTGTCATCTTTTTCCAAGTCCTTTTCAGTTAATATTGAATAGCTTTCCATGGAGCAAACGTGAAGCTGGGCACCTAGCACTCAGAGAATCCTGGAGGAGGGCAAGTGTCCCCTGGGTAGAACTTCACTAGAAATGATGACCTCTTTTAGTCTGCTGAGTGTTTCCATAGAAGCCGAGGGCAGTGATGAGGTTCCCGGCACACTCACTCTGATGTCAGGATGGCTAGTTGGGAAGTAGATTTGACTTCTCTCCTGCTGTTTAATGAGCAAATGTGGTCCTCACTCTGGCAGCCGGACTTTATCTTCTAATCTGGCTAGGAATGCGGAGGGCTCTCCTGAGCCGAGGAGTGACCCATGTGTGGGCTCTGGCTTTACAGGTGCAAAGGTTTGCTCTATCAGACATCAGTTTCTGCCATCAAGCGGTGAGTTGCTAAGTTGAAAGGAGATGGAGAGAGAAGATGAGGGATCGAGCGGTTTCACGCGCCTTCCTTCCTGGTGCATCACCATCTGTGCATAATTGCAGGAAGGGCTATCTGTTTGAGCCGAGTCTGGAGCAGAGGACAACGAGATGGACTGTCTAGTTTGTAACCTGTTCTGCCTCCTCTAGCGCTGTGATGAGCTCAGTGTGTTCAATGGCTTCCCCTTCCCTTAATTGAGTAAGGAGAGTATCTGCTTCATGGGGCTGTGTGAGGCTTTAGGGAGAGTGGAGAACATTCACGAATGAACCTCTCTGCTCTCTTGATGACAGACTGGTTTCTAATCACATCAGCTGGTGGCCTCCGGGACATCCCATCACCGTTCTGAGCTTGGGGAGCTTGGACCAGCCAGGCTCCCAGTCCCTCCACACTGTCTTCCTCTCTCCCCTTTGGAGCAGGGAGCATGGGGTTCCCAGCAGCAGACGCTTCCACCTTTCCAATCTCCCTTGCTCATCCTTTCCCTGAAGATTTGCACAAGAGTTAAAGGAGAGCAGGTGTGTCAAGCACCCCGCACACAGTAGATGCTCCTTAAATGTCTGTTCCTTTCCTTCCTTCCTCCCCCACCCTCTGGTCCATTCTCTTTAGCTTTTAGTTTGCCTCAAGTGACATAAATAGTACATGACCACACCCTGAATGCTTATCAATCTTTAGGCAGATGACTTTCAGGTAGCAAGAATAATATAAATATTACTTACACATTTCTCATCCTTCTTCTTAAAAGACTTTTTAAAGCCTCACTAATATGAGAATTTCCCCCTGGAGCTAAAAACCATATTCATTCGATAGACAGCAGTATTCTCAAGTGGGGTGGGGAGTTTGCCCCCCAGGAGGCATTTATTACTGTCCCAGTTGGAGGGGTGCTATGGGCATCAAGTGGATGGAGGCCACAGGGTTGCTGTTTAACATCCCACTGTGCACAGGAAGGCCTCCCAACAACAAAGAACCATCTGGCCTCAAATGCTGAGGCTGAGAAACGCTGGTCTAAATTAGCAGACATGAGGGATGAAGCATCTCCGAGTAGAAGACAGCTGCTTCTAAGCCACCAGGGCTCCAGACTGCCCCACTTTGGGGATGATCTGTGGGAGAAAATTTGTATCTGCCACATCCGGAAACAGAATTCCTGGGCAAGTGAAGCCTTCTGAGTCCTTCCTCAAGCGTTTCCGGACCCTGTGCCAGCAGGGGTTAGCTGGACTTAGCACCGGAGGCCAGCAGAAGCTGGTTCTCTGTTTTCCTACTGTGTGCCACTGGGTGGGCCACTCAGCATCCCGATCCTAAGGAGGGTTGTGTCCATCAGTGGCTCCTAAAGAGTGGGCTGCTTCTGGAAGCCCAATCATGATTTCGGTGACTTGAGGACTGTCGCTTTAAATAACATGGGACCACACCAGGATGTAACTGTTCCCTTTGAGTTTACTTCCAAACCTCTGGTTGAGTCGAGGAGAAAGTCTCCTCTTGGTGCTGCCTTGTCCTGAATGCTCCTTTGACCTTCACTCATCTCCCTCTGGGTTCAAACCTGGAGTGGGGAGGCCCAAGTTCAGAGCCATGGGCAGGCGGTGGCTTGTCCGGGTGGAATTTATTAACCTAGACTTCCTGTCATCCTGAGAGAGGCTGGGACCTGGGACCCTTTGCTTCAATGCTTGCACCTGGACAAACTGCTCCTGGATTGCAGCAAAATACAAAGAAACTATAAGGAACCACTGTATGCATGTGAAGTTGGGGACAAATTCTGGACAAAAGATTCAAAAAGACCAACTGCCACTTTTGAAGAGCTGGAGCACAAACAATGGGTCAGGAATAAAAGCAGGGTTCTTCACAAGCCCCCTGCACACAAGACCACCTAAGCCAGCCCTCCAGCCTGACCCCTACACATACCCATCCCCTCACGCCGTGTAACGAACTAGCTCACTCCCCATGGGGAGGAGCAAGAGAACCCTTTACCTGCTTTCTCTTCCTCCTGCAGCCACAGGAGCCCCAGCAAAGCCTTACCTGAATTTCTTGTCTGGCTTCTCAACAATTCCTGTTAACTGGGGAAGGCTGAGAACCCTGGTTGGTATCAATCCAATGCTTTGTTGGTGCTATAGTCTATTTATAGCAATACAAGGTCTTCTGAATGAGAGTTTCAATAAAGACACCAAATAGACCTGAAGGAAACTGTTTAGTAAATAGCAGCCTGGGGGGCACACAGAAGTGGCGAGTTCATGCCAAGGGCCCAGGAAGGCCTGGGGTTTGGAGCTGTCAGAGGAGGAAGTGCTGTGCTCAGTCCCTCAGTGGCAGCTCAGCTTCCTCCTGAGAAGGGAGGAAGAGCAATCTCTTCCCTCCTGTCGATGAAGATGGCCAGTAATCCAGCAGCATGGGGCAGGTGCTTGCCCCTAATCCCTTGTCACTGCACACCTGTGACCACATCTGTGCAGTCAGTCCCCTGTTTCAGGGAGGAGGGCTGCAGTTGTGTGCTTACCTGCTCCTCAGGGCTGGGGCATGGAAGGAAACTAGCATTTCATCTCACAATGTTATCTGCCAGGAAGGTCTTACTGACCCACATTTTCAGTTCAGGTCAGTTCAGGCGCTCAGTCGTGTCCAACTCTTTGTGACCCCATGAATCGCAGCATGCCAGGCCTCCCTGTCCATCACCAACTCCCAGAGTTCACTCAGACTCATGTCCATTGAGTCAGTGATGCCATCCAGCCATCTCATCCTCTGTCGTCCCCTTCTTCTCTTGCCCCCAATCCCTCCCAGCATCAAAGTCTTTTCCAATGAGTCAACTTTTCGAATAAGGTTGCCAAAGTACTGGAGTTTCAGCTTTAGCATCATTCCTTCCAAAGAAATTCCAGGGTTGATCTCCTTCAGAATGGACTGGTTGGATCTCCTTGCAGTCCAAGGGACTCGCAAGAGTCTTCTCCAACACCACACTTCAAAAGCATCAATTCTTCGGCGCTCAGCCTTCTTTTACAGTCCAACTCTCACATCCATACATGACTACTGGAAAAACCATAGCCTTGACTAGACAGACCTTTGTTGGCAAAGTAATGTCTCTGCTTTTGAATATGCTATCTAGGTTGGTCATAACTTTTCTTACAAGGAGTAAGCGTCTTTTAATTTTATGGCTGCAATCACCATCTGCAGTGATTTGGGAGCCCCCAAAATAAAGTCTGACACTGTTTCCACTGTTTCTCCATCTATTTCCCATGGAGTGATGGGATCGGATGCCATAATCTTCGTTTTCTGAATGTTGAGCTTTAAGCCAACTTTTTCACTCTCCTCTTTCACTTTCATCAAGAGGCTTTTTAGTTTCTCTTCACTTTCTGCCATAAGGGTGGTGTCATCTGCATATCTGAGGTTATTGATATTTCTCCTGGCAATCTTGATTCCAGCTTGTGTTTCTTCCAGTCCAGCATTTCTCATGATGTACTCTGCACATAAGTTAAATAAGCAGGGTGACAATATACAGCTTTGACGTACTCCTTTTCCTATTTGGAACCAGTCTGTTGTTCCATGTCCAGTTCTAACTGTTGCTTCCTGGCCTGCATACAGATTTCTCAAGAGGCAGGTCAGGTGGTCTGGTATTCCCATCTCTTTCAGAATTTTCCACAGTTTATTGTGATCCACACAGTCAAAGGCTTTGGCATAGTCAATAAAGCAGAAATAGATGTTTTTCTGGAAGTCTCTTGCTTTTTCCATGATCCAGCAGATGTTGGCAATTTGATCTCTGGTTCCTCTGCCTTTTCTAAAACCAGCTTGAACATCAGGGAGTTCACAGTTCACGTATTGCTGAAGCCTGGCTTGGAGAATTTTGAGCATTACTTTACTAGCGTGTGAGAGGAGTGCAATTGTGTGGTAGTTTGAGCATTCTTTGGCATTGCCTTTCTTTGGAATTGGAATAAAAACTGACCTTTTCCAGTCCTGTGGCCACTGTTGAGTTTTCCAAATTTGCTGGCATATTGAGTGCAGCACTTTCACAGCATCATCTTTCAGGATTTGAAACAGCTCAACTGGAATTCCATCACCTCCACTAGCTTTGTTCGTAGTGATGCTTTCTAAGGCCCACTTGACTTCACTCATCGTGATTATCCAGGTCGTGACGATCCTTTTGTACAGTTCTTCTGTGTATTCTTGCCACCTCTTCTTAATATCTTCTGCTTCTGTTAGGTCCATACCATTTCTGTCCTTTATCGAGCCCATCTTTGCATGAAATGTTCCCTTGATATCTCTAATTTTCTTGAAGAGATCTCTAGTCTTTCCCATTCTGTTCTTTTCCTCTATTTCTTTGCATTGATCGCTGAAGAAGGCTTTCTTATCTCTTCTTGCTATTCTTTGGAACTCTGCATTCAGATGCTTATATCTTTCCTTTTCTCCTTGGCTTTTCACTTCTCTTCTTTTCACAGCTATTTGTAAGACTTCCCGGACAGCCATTTTGCTTTGTTGCATTTCTTTTCCATGGGGATGGTCTTGATCCCTGTCTCCTGTACAATGTCACGAACCTCATTCCATAGTTCATCAGGCACTCTATCTATCAGATCTAGGGCCTTAAATCTATTTCTCACTTCCACTGTATAATCATAAGGGATAAGTAATCCAAGTCTATGCCCCAACTAGTAACACTGAAGAAGCTGAAGTTGAACGGTTCTATGAAGAACTACAAGACCTTTTAGAACTAACACCCAAAAAGACCCACACTTTATAATGAGGATTCTGTGGTTTAGGGAGAGGTGGTCACAGCTTGAAGGCTACACAACTGGTGAATAGTAAAGTCAGGCTTCAGATGGAGCTCTGTTTGCCTTCAAAGCCTGTGCTTTTCTCATCAGAGCCCCCTGAGGGGCAGGCTGCCTGCCCCCGACCCTGACCACTGTGATCACAATGAGCAAACAGTGAGCCGAGGGTCAGGGTCAGAGTCACCAGCCAGACCACAGGTCAGGCCTTCGGACGTCACCTGGATCTCCCTATGTGCCTGGACTTGCCCTTGACCTCTGTACACACCCTTGGGGTAGAGGGAGACAATGAAGACTCTTTCCTACATCCCCCACACCCCCGGCGCCCCCGTTAACATTTCCTGCTAAGTTCAGCACATATACTGCTGCTCTGGGCACTTGTGTTCTGGAAGAAACCCTGGCTTTGCAATGCTGGGCTCAGATCCCAACTTTCTGCTTTCTGGCTGAAGGATGTCTTTGACTCCAGTCTCCTCATCTGTAAAATGGGCATAATGACAGCAACTATCTCATACAGGTGATGTGAGATTTACCCAAGACTATACAGAGCTGATATATAGTAGGCGATCCTCAATAAATAATAACATTTTATTAATAACAGAATAAAATGCAAGTGTGATTGTGTACATTAGTCATGTGTGTGCTCAGCTGTGTCCGACTCTTCGCAGCCCCATGGACTGTAGCCCTCCAGTCTCTCCCATCCATGGGATTTTCAAGGCAAGACTTCTGAAGTGGATTGCCATTTCCTTCTTCAGGAGATCCTCCCAATCCACGGATCAAGCCTGGGTCTCCCACGTTGCAAGCCGACTTGACCATCTGAGCTACCAGGGAAGCTCTAATTAAGTGTAATTTAAAATAAAATGCAAAAGACTGTAGCTAGGGCTTCCCTGGTGGCTAAGTGGTAAAGAATTTGCCTGCCGATGCAGGAGACATGGGTTGGATCCCTAGGTTGGAAAGATCCTCTGGAGAAGGGAATGGCAACCCACTCCAGTATTCTCTTCTGAGAAATTTCCGTGGACAGAGGAGCTTAGCAGGCTATGTTCCATGGGGCTGCAGGAGAGTCTGACACGACTTAGTGACTAAACAATTATAGCTAACACGATTCACATTGAAACTGGAGCCATGTCAGCTTAATCAACAGTGTGGGACGTTATCGCCTGGAATTATTCATCAGGATAATTAAAAACTAAAATAACAGATGTGATTTGGATTAGCATCTGTTTTATCAATACCATCAACCTAAGAAACTAAATGTGTGTGTCTTTGGTTATTTTGTTGGTTTGACCCTATTAATTTCTAGAATTCTATTCCAAGTGATGTATTTGGATTTCTAACAGCTACAAATCAGCAGTCCGCTTTATTTCCTGTTTCAGCCAGCGTAGAAGGAAGTTGCTGGTTTCTTTTATAAAATAATCCTAATCACTCTTTGCCCTCTTCTTTTTTGCTGACAAGATCGCCGAAGAATGAGGCTGTCTGTGTTTGCTCCTCTGAGGCACCTTTCTCCTCTTTGGAGCCTCAGTTTCTTTATGTAGTAAAATGGGCATAATTCTGGCTGGTTTTCACAAGTTTCTGTGGGACGGAATAGGGATGCAGGTCAATTTTTCCCATTTCACTCCAAACAAGTGTCTGTACCTACGGCAAGCTGAGAATGAAGGAGCTGGCTTGTATTTCAGTATCAAAGGGCAGGACGATGGATGTGTTTGTTTTAATGAATTTTGTTTGGGCTGCGCTGGGTCTTCACTGCTGCGCGGGCTTTCTCTAGCGGTGGAGAGCAGGGGCTACTCTCTAGCTGTGGTCCATGGGCTTCTCCCTGCAGCGGTTTCCCTTGTTATGAAGCGCGGGCTCTAGGGCGCTCGGGCTTCAGTGGTTGTGGCATCCGGCCTTAGTTGCTCCGAGGCACGCGTCTCTTCCCAGACCAGGAATTGACCTCATGTCCCCTGCATGGTAGGTGGATTCTCATCTGCTGAACCACACGGGAAGGCCCCCAAATGGGTATATTTAAACCATAGAGGACCCCAGGATGATCAGTGCTCCTGCCAGGAGGGGGTCTGGGCTGAGATGGCGGAGGGAGCACATATTTGCCTCTCTCAACCGGTACTCACTCATGCAAGTTCACTCATTGGAACTGCGGGAAACACAAATGCATCATTTACACATGTTGCTTCTTTCTCTCCAAGGCTCTGTAGATACATTTGCAAGTTAAATGTATTTAGGTTATAGTTCCAAAATCAGTGCAGATGGTGACTGCAGCCACGAAATTAAAAGATGCCTGCTCTTGGAAGAATAGCTATGACAAACCTAGACAGTGTATCAAAAACAGAGACATAACTTAGCTGACGAAGATCCATATAGTCAAAGCTATAGTTTCTCCAGTAGTCATGTATGGATGTGAGAGTTGGATCATAAAGAATGCTGAACACTGAAGAATGAATGCTTTTGAACTGTGGTGCTGGAGAAGACTCTTGAGAGTCCCTTGGACAGCAAGGAGATCAAACTAGTCAGTCCTAAAAGAAATCAACCCTGATTGTCCTTATTGGAAGGACTGATGCTGAAGCTGAAGCTCCAATACTTTGGCCACCTGATGCAAAGAGTTGACGCACTGGAAAAGACCCTGATGCTGGGAAAGACTGAAGGCAGGAGAAGAGGGTGACACAGGATAAGACGGTTGGATGGCATCATCAACTCAACAGACAGGAGTTTGAGAAAACTCTGGGAGATGGTGAAGGACAGAGAAGCCTGGTGTGCTACAGTTCATGGGGTCACAGAGTCAGACACGACTGAGTGATTGAACAACAGCAGCAAGGTTATAGGTGCGCCATACCATATAAGGCAAACAACCTTGCTCACCTGGTGGGAAAAGTTTTGAGGATGATCATGCTAATAATATATAAATATAAGTTTTGGGGGCCTCATTACTAGAATCCCCTTCTGTAGTCTTAAATGCTTTGTACAACTCTAAATTTGAACACTCACAGACACATCAGGTTACCAGATGAAATACAGGACACCTACTTACATTTAAATTTCAGATAAACACTGAATAATTTCAGTCTGAGCATGTCCCATGCAACACTTGGGAATACGTGTACCAGCAAAAAAGTACTCACTTATTATCTAAATTTCAGATGTAAGTGAGCATTCTGTATATTTATTTGCTAAATCTGGCAACCCTATGTACACACAAATAGATACATTTGGACATGTGACTCTGGATCCACAAACACCTACTCCATATACATAAATATGTGGTCACGTATACAGAGGACCAGCTTCCCTGGTGGCTCAGTGGTAAAGAACATGCCTGCCAATGCAGGAGATGCAGGTTCGATCCCGGGGTCAGGAAGATCCCCCGGAGCAGGAAACGGCAACCCACTCCAGTATTCTTGCTTGGAAAACTTCCATAGACAGAGAAACCTGGCGAGCTACAGTCCATGGGGTTGCAAAGAGTCGGACACGACTTAGCAACTAAACAACAGTAACACAGAGGACTGGTACGTCCAGTGCCTGTGGATTCAGATGTGTGTATGAGTGCACCTTCGAGTGCACACACACACACATACACACACACACACTCACTTCATCCCCCTTTGTCACTGAGTGCAACTGAGTCCTCAGAGTTGAGTTGACAACCACGGCCTCTGTTTACGTTTGCTTCCTGAAGCCAGTTCCTCCCCAGTTTCTCCAAGAACCTGCAGTTTCTGGGCAGTCCTTACTCCTCCCTGAAGTCCTCCTGGATTTTACAGCTCTGGCCTGATCTTGGAACAGGGCCTGGGCAGGCTGGGCAGCTTCCCTTCCTGCTCTCCAACCTTGGCCTCTACCTAACTGTGTCTCCACGACTTTCCGGACTGCGCGCTTCTGGCTGGTGGCCTTCTCAGCACAGGACTCTTCCCTTGGGCTCCCCAGCTGCTCTTATCAGGAGGTTTACAGCCCCAGGGCAGAGCCTTGGGGCCTGTAGGCTGGATGTGCTGAGATTTTTATTGGCATCTCCATCAAGACCAGGGCTGTGGGGGTCCTTCAGGGCTTCCGGAGCCACTTTATGGGAGCTAGCCTTCCAGACGCTGGGGAGCAGCAGTTTCCAGGGGAGTCTGGTTTCCTAGCTGGGCTCACGTCCCACTTCCTCTGTATTTGGCTTGGCGGTGCCAGGCCCGCCCGTTTTGACCGCCGCCTTGTGCTGGGCCTTCGTGGCTGTGGCAGGATGAGATGGTGCAAGGTGGCCGCCCCCTCCATAGCCTGGGGACAAGCACAGGAGACCGGAAAGAACTCAGGCCCCTCTGGTGCTCTGGAGTTTGAAGATATTAAAACACAAATAAAACTCCCTCCAAACCATCTGCACTTTGGGAACCCAAGCTCACCTGGGAGGAGATTGAATGGCCAGGTCTTAACGAATGCCAACCCCTCTGGGATCCAGAACAGGAAAAAGAGGTAGGCAAGATTAATATTCTGCGAGGGGATTTACATTTTAAAACTCCACTGGGAGTTCAGGCCACTCTCAGCTTAAAGCGGTGGAATGAAGGAAATGCTGTGGGAGAGAGGGCCTGTGTGGTCCTTTCTCCATCTGGCCAACTCCCAACCAAATGAGCAACCAGCCTACTTTTCATAAAAGATTCCAGGTTAATATTAGGCACTGGATTGCAGTCCCCTTAATTCATATGTTGAAGTCCCCTCCCCTAGGACCTCACAATGTCACTGTGTTTGGAGATGGGGCCTTTAAAGAGGTGATGGAACTGAAATGAGGATGTGCCCTAATTAATCTGATGGGTATCCTTATCAGGAGAGGAGATTAGGACACAGATTCACAGGAGACCTCCGAGAACACAGAGGGAGAAGGTGGCCGACTGCAAGGCCAGGAGAGAGGCCTCAGAGGAAACCAAGCCTGCCGACACCTTAGCCTTGGAACTCCAGCCTCCAGAACTGTGAGGAAGACAAATTTCTGTTGTTTTAACTGCCCCAGGAAACTAATACAGTTAACAACAAGAAGAAAGTCACCAGGTCGAATTCTATTTTTCACACTTGACCGAAGTGAGGGGGCAGCCTCTTAGCTGAGTGTGAGGGTGGGTACACTGGCCCACCCAGTGCCCGGGGTGGTGAACTGTGCCTGTCCACCCCGGACTTGCAGCTCATCTTGGCTATCCTTTGCTTACATCACTCACTCACTTGTAGTTTGGGTTCCCTGAGGAGGTGGTCTCTGAGAGTTGGGTATAAGTGGCTTATTGGGATGTGGTTCTAGGTAGCTGGTGAGAGGATAGGGAAGGGAGGAGAGTGAAAAAAAGGTGAGTTGCTGATATGATTTTTGTTGTTGGCAGTAAGAGGTCAGTACCGCTGGAGACCCTCTGAAACGCTATTTGGAGCTCCCCTCAGAGCCGCCCCTGCAAGGGCCAGGAAGCTGGGGTGTTTTCCAGTCTTCCCGTCCCTTGTCTGTGGAGTGTGACCCCTGTATGTTTATTCCAGCTGCTGGAGAAGGTGGCCAGGCCAGAGACGCAGAAGCCCACAGGGGGCAGGAAATGTCTTCTCAGGTCAGGGATGCGGCACCAACTGCTTTTGCTCATTCACTCCCCTCCCTCTGTCTCTCGTCATCTCACTGACCCCAGGGCCTCTGTAAACGCTGCTCAGAACAAAGTCCACACCCTCTAGGCCCCTTTCTCCTCACTATAACCTGTTTCTGCTCCCTCAGCCAACCTTTTCACCCTGGATCCACACTAGGCCCTGGGATCTGTCAACACTTGGTGTCTCCAGGATGCCCCCCACCGCCGTGCTCTTTCCCTTGGACTGGAGCCCCTCTCATGCTGAGGACTCCCCCACTTCCGGAACCCCCATCCCACTGAGACAGGTTGGGACCTGGGGCCCTTTGCTACAGTGCTTGTCCCTGGACACACCTCTCTCTGAGCAACAAAATACAAAGAAACGTGTAGGACTAAACATAACTGCAGGCAAGCACAGTTGGCCAAATTCTGGACAAAAGATACAAAGACAGCAAAAAACCTAACTGCACTTTTGAAGATCTTGAAGCAAAAAGCAGGGGGTGGGGAGCGCAGAGCAGGGTACTGCACATCCCCTGCACTCAACACCACCGGAAGCGGAAGTGGAGAGTGAACGCGTTCGTCCAACTGTGACCCCATGGACCGTGGCCCACCGGGCTCTCCTGTCCACCGTGGAATTCTCCAGGCAAGAATACTGGAGTGGGTTGTCATTCCCTTCTCCAGGGGATCTTCTCAACCCAGGGATCAAACCCAGATTTCCTTCACTGCAGGCAGATTCTTTATTGGCTGAGCCACCAGGGAAACCCAACACCACCTATGGGTAGGCAAATGGCCTGAGTCACTCTGGCCCGACCCCTGGCACCTACCCTCCCTCCGTCCAAGGGATAAGCTCAACCCCCTTTGGAGATCCAGCAAGCAAGGAAACCCGCTACTTGTTCACGCTGCCCCCTGCTGCAGCAGGAGCCCCTGGAAAGCCTTGCCTGAATTTCTTGTCTGACCTCTAGTCAATTTCTGTTGATGAAGGAGGCCGAGAGTCCTGGTGGGTAACACCATCACTTGGCTGCCCTTCCTGACACCTGGTGTTGTCCTGAGGCTGTGAATTTGCCCCAGAACCAGCCCCTCCTGGGGATACAGCTATCCCCTCCCTCCCGCCCTCCTTCCGGTATTTGTTGAGCACTTACTACGCAGTGGACACTGAGCACCTGCCTTGTGGCCAGCAAGATCCCAGGGGACACCAAGAGAGTAACTCAGGGTCTCTGCCCTCGGATGGGTTCCCAGTCTGATGATGAGGGCAGCTTTGCACCCCTGCCCCTTGCTTTGCACATGTCGGTCAGCCCAGCCCAAACTGCTCCACCTTCTGAAAGTCTAGAGCTGCCTGTCAATTCAGTGGCCACGAGTCACAGGTGTGGGAAGGGATATGGTGGCTAAATGTCCCAGCTTTGCTTCCTTCAGGCAGAGTTCTGTGAAGTGTTGTGTACAGATGCCTCTCAGAGGGTCCCCTGGGATTGAGCCCCACACACCTATAGCAGTGATCTGGACCAGGCACCCTTGCTTTGGCTCCTCCCCCGCCCCCTCCCCACCACTCCTTTCACCCCTGCTTCCCTGGATCACCTCCCAAGTAAGCAGCCTTCACCCAAGTCCATGTGTCAAGCTTTGCCATCAGAGAATCCACATGAAGACCCCACCCCTCTGTGCCCAGTGCTGGGATGTAATGTATGGATGGCATGATTCTGAGCATCTCTGCTTTGCCAGCTTAGGCAGGGAATTAGGGACCCCAGCTGTGGCCACATGACTTTGCTGCCTTTTAAATCTGGCCATTTCACTAAGAAAGCTGTTTAAAAAAAAAAAATTTTTTTAAATTCCGGCTGGCTCCTGAATCTGCTTCTCAATTATTTCTGAGCATTAAGAGCAAAGACGCATGGTTAACTAGCATTTCCCCAAACTCCATTATTATTATCATAAAGAAGATTATCTTTTTACTTCATTAAAAATTTTTTTTATTGATGAGTAGTTGACTTACAATGTTCTGTTAATTTCTGCTGCATAGCAAAGTGATTCAGTTATACATACATATATATATATTATTTTCCATTACTGTTTATCACAAGATATTGAATATCGTTCCCTGTGCTATATGGTTGGGGTTTGTTGGTTGCCCATCTTATGTATAATAGTTTGCATCCGCTAACCCCAAACTCTCAATCCTTCCCTCCCTTTTGTTATTTTAAATCAACTTTATTGATATATCCCTTACAGGCAACTCAGTATACAGTTTGATGAATTTGGGCAGATTGTGTACCTGGGAGATTATACCCCCATCAGGATAGAGAATATTGCCATCATTCTAGAAGTCCCCCTATGCACTGTCTCAGTCACACATCCACACCCCGTCCCAGTCAGGCAATTTGTAGCCGATTTCAATCTCTCTAGAGTAGTTTTGCCTGTACTGCGGGTTCACGTTTGTGGAAGCATATAGAATGCCCTCTTCTTTCACAAATGTCCTTTCCTTTTCATCACCAAGTTCATCATCTGTTGTAGAAGACTTTATGCACTCCTATATACTTATTTCTCTTGGGTAAACACCTAGGAGTAAAATTGCTGGGACATGTGGTGGGTTTACATTTAACTTTGCAGGTGATTCCCAAACTGTTTTCCAAAAGGATCGCCCCATTGCACACTCCTAACTACCCATGAGTGTTCCAATTGCTCCGTGCCACCTCCAGCCCTTGGCACGTTCAGATTTAAAAGTTTTAACTGCTCTGGTGGACATCTAGTGGTATCTCATCTCTATCATACCTTCATCTCTTCTTTTGTAAAATGACTGTTCAAGACTTTCGCCCGTTTTTAAAATTAGGTTTTTTTTTTACGTTGTAAGTGTTCTCTATGTTTTTTGGGTACATGTCCATTATCAAGTAGATGGATTGCCAATATTATCTCCCAGTCTGTGCTTTCCCTTTTCAATTCTTCATGGAGTCTTTGGGCTTCACTTGTGGCTCAGCCGATAAAGAATCAGCCTGCAATGTGGGAGACCTGGGTTTGATCCCTGGGTTGGGAAGATCCCCTGGAGGAGGGCATGGAAACCCATTCTAGTACTCTTGCCTGGAGAATCCCCTGGACAGAGGGAGCCCGGTGGGCTGCAGTCCATGGAGCTGCAAAGAGTTGGACACAACTGAGCAGCTAAGCACACAGCACATATGGAGTCTTTCTTCTTGTTTTTACAATTAAGAAAAAAAGCTGTATTTTCTTCTACCTTTCTTTTTTGCTTTTTGTTTTGAAATTTTTAAATTAAATTTTACTGGAGTATAGTTGATTTATAATGTATAAGTTTCTGCTAGACAGCAAAGTGACTCAGTTATACATATATATACATTCATTCTTTTTCAGATTCTTTACCTATATAGATTATTATAGAATATTGAATATGTTTTTAAATCTTTAACAGTTTCATTGAGGTATAATGTACACACCATAAAATTCTCTTGTCTGTGAAGCAATTATCCTTCAATAAAAAAATATATAAATTAAAATGAAAATTCACTTGTTTTGGGGTGTGTGTGTGTTTCCTTTCTCTATTCAAAAAAGGATGGAAACTACTTAGGCTTTCAATCCAATGCTCTTATCCATAGTTTTTTCCCATGGACTAGAAGATAACAAGTTTTTTTTAATGTGTGTTTTTAATACAAATATTTGCTCAAAATCACAAAAGAAATATTCACTTCTTAAACAATGTAGACAAGACGTTAAAGATAGACCAAAGTTCAACTTCAGCCTTTTGGTAGTGGCCAAAATACAATATTTGTCTTCAGCTTTGGCTTAGCCTTTGGAAGACCAATTACTTGATGCCAACTTCAGTATCATTTCTGGCATCCTGAACTTGTGTGTGGCCAACAGGCACATGATTGCCTCATCTCTAATCATTTTAATAACAGCAGCAATATGAATAAGGCAGGGCATTCATATTTATTCAGGCTAAACACCCATCTTGAAATACACACTTTATATACTGAAATTCTATCAAGCAATTGAAGTATGAAAGTGCATGTATTACTGTATAAATGTGCTATAATGAGTGTAGAAATTGTTCATTTTAGGCACAAAAATTATTATGAACTTTCAAACAGTAAAATAAATATAGGAGTAGCTGACAGTGGAGAAGGCAATGGCAGCCCGCTCCAGTGTTCTTGCCTGGAGACTCCCAGGGACCGGGGAGCTTGGGGGCTGCCGTCTATGGGGTCGCAGAGTCGGACACGACTGAAGCGACTCAGCAGCAGCAGCAGCAGCTGACAGTGGAGTGGCAGGAGAGAGTATGTCAGCTAGATGACTTTGTTGTCGTTCAGTCCATACATGACTACTGAAAAAACCCATAGCTTTGACTACACAGACCCTTGTCAGCAACGTGATGTGTCTGCTTTTTAATACACTGTCTAGATTTGTCACAGCTTTTCTTCCAAGGAGCAAGCACCTTTTAATATCATGATTGCAGTCACCATTTGCAGTGACTGTGGAGCCCAATTCCCCATCTGTTTGCCATGAAGTAATGGGACCAGATGCCACGATCTTAGTTTTCTGAATGCTGAGTTTTAAGCCAGATTTTTAACTCTCCCCTTTTACCATCGTCAAGAGGCTCTTTAGCCCTTCTTTGTTTTCTGCCATAAGGGTGGTGTCATCTGCATATCTGAGGTTGTTGATATTTCTCCTGGCAATCTTGATTCCAGCTTGTGATTCATCCACCCTGGCATTTTGCATGATATACTCTGCATATAAGTTAAATAAGGAGGGTGACAACTTTAGGAAAGACATATCCTTATATACTTTTTGTGAGTTAGAATATTATAAAAACCTACCTTGGTTGAATGCAAATAAACATTCATTGAATGAAAACAAACATTGCAAGATGTGGCACCCCAGTAGAGGGACCACGAGCATCTCATTATGATGAGTCCCATCAACTGGTTCTGCACCATGTGTCAACCCTCAAAATGTCACTACTATTTTAATAGAAAATTGTAACAATAAAGTTTTATGTAAAATTATGCAAGACGTTGGCCTTCTCTTTGGCTGAAAAAGATTTTTAAATAGATTTTATATTTTAGAGAAATTTTAGGTTCGCAGCCAAACTGAGTGTGTGGTACAGAAATTGCCCTTATGTCTTTTGCCCTAAGAGTGTCTTCTTAAAAGCAGAAGATTTTAACTTAGTAAATCTGATTGATCCATTTTTTTCTTTGATGGTTAGCACTTCGATTATCATATTCTAAAAAAATCTTCCTGCTCTAAAGTCAGAAAGATTTTCTTCTTTTGTTTTAGGAGTTTCATAGATTTAGCTCTTACACTTAGGGGTGATACATCTGAGTTAATGCTTTGCATATGGTAATAGGCTTCCCTGGTGCCTCAGACAGTAAAGAATCTGCCTGCAATGCAGGAAACCTAGGTTCCATCCCTGGGTTGGGAAAATCCCCTGAAGAAGGAAGTGACAACCCACTCCAGTATTCTTGCCTGAAGAACTGCATGAACAGAGGAGCCTGGTGGGCTATAGTCTGTGGGGGTTGCAGAGTTGGACACAACTGAGCGACTTTCCTCACTCACTATGGTGATGGGTGTTATTTGTCTACCTTCTCAGCAGATAGAGCTAGGATAGCTATAATATGCAAAAATGCCTCATCTGTTCACCATGATGTTTCCAAGTCAAATCAGGACTACAGGGGTTTATTTTAATGTGACTTCACTTTTCTCCTGCATCCCTCTCTTCTTTCTTCCACACTGAACACTCTACTTACTAATCAGGGACACAGGGGATGTGAGAATAAAAGATTCCATAATTACTTGCATTAGGTCATACACTCAACTGTCATGATAATAATATTCATACAACCACCACCAACTATGAATATTGAAAACAGTTGAAGATGTTTCTACATCTGCCTCCCTTTCCTCTTTCCATTTTTTTTTTTTTTTTACTGTATCTCCCCCATACACATGGCAAACATATGACCAATACATCTCCAGATAAGTATGCCTGTGATGCTCACCACAGTCCATCTGTTGATGTCTCTCTATTATTATGGTCATCTGAGCTCATCCTTTAGTAGATTTCTTAGGAAGGAATCATGGGGAAAATCTATTTTCTGATTCCTGCATGTTGATGACAGTTTGTCTCATTTTTATACCCTCTGTCTTTAAAAATCAGTTTACTTCTAAAGTCTTTGACTCACATTTTCTCCTCTTGAGTATCTTAACTGAGTTATTACATTTTCTGGCATACATTGCTGACATTTTAAAAATTGACCTTAATCCAATTTTCTTTACCTTATAAGTCACATGCTGTTTGTATCTAGCTCCCCAAAGACTTTTTCATCCAATCTGTGGTTTTGATAAACTGTCTTGGTCAATGTTCTTAGGATACAGTGTGATCTTTCAGTATGAAGCTTTCGATCTTTTCTTTCAGGAAAGCGTACGGGAATGATGGTTTTTATTATTTCTTCTGTTTTCTTGCTCTGGTTTTCTTTGGTAGGGTCTCCCATTACCCTTATATATCATATTTTCTTTGCCTATTTTCAGTATTTGTCATTACTTATCAAATCTTTTTGGTCTCTTTCTTGTTTTAAAAATTTATCTGCTTTTTATCTTAAGGCATGTTCTGCTATGTTGTTTGCTAAGGTTTCTTTGATTTCTGTTTTTCTTTCTAAAATTGTTTTTCCTTCCATTTCCGATTTTTGAGTTCTACCTCATTTTGTAGTGTCTGAAATATAATGCACATATTTTTGTGTCTCGTATCGTATTCTTAAAGACTTTTAGCTTTAAACAAATAATAGCAGGCTCCAGTCTTGACCTGTTTTGTGAGCGTGTCTTTCTTGTCGGCTTCACTGCCTGCGGGTATATTGTTCTCCTTATTCTCTTTCTTTTTAAACCAACTTGTTATAGAATTTTCCCAGATAATTTTTGGCTGCTCATTTTAATGTTGATTTGGTTTCCATGAACTGTTTCAAGGACCGTTGGTTCAGATAACTCTTCTGACTTTACAGAGCTCTCTGTTGGGTTGTTTTCATGGAGTGCGTGAAAGTGTGGTGCCCAGCTGTCTGAATCTGACTGTTCCTCCTCCAGTGTCTGTATTTTTTTCTTTCCATCCTTCGGATTGTTCTACCATTACTCTGTTTTGATTCCCCTTTTAGAAGGTTCTCCTTAGTGTGGATCCCGATTTTATGCTTTTTCTAATACACAGCTAGAAATGGATAGACTCTTGACTTTGAACTTTTCCTAGGAATTTCACAGACTGTTTCTGAAAGTGAAATACCTACATGTAACTGACAAAGAAAGACCTGAAGGCTTCCCTGTGTGAGCGACGTTCCTCGAAAGAGAAATGAGAAGACAACTAACCCACAATAGGAAGTCAAGTGTAGCCTAGATACTGGATGAGCCAGCATTGGGCTTGGGCTCTAACAGGAAACGGTAAACTCCAAGCATGTTCCTTTGGGCGAATGTCTGTCCTGAAGCCCAGATGTACTGGACTTGAATTATTAAGGGCTTTCCACTGACATAGGGAGCGAAGCACACTGTGGCTCTAAAATGGTGGCCAAACTGATTATGATATTTATGACTGTGGCTTACTTCATTTATTAAGCAAATACTGGGTGAGCTTCTGCTGTGGACAGGCCTTGTGTTAGGTGCTGGGGACACAGAGACAGACAACACAGAAGGGGCTGCTCAAGGGAATTCGTTCCTCTTACCCTGTTCATAAAATGGAAACTTTATGCACCTCCAGAAAATACTTCCAAGTCTCTTAACTCACATGTTTGCTATTGGGAATAATGACTCATGAATTTAACCTTATTGAAAGTAGAATCCTAATAGGAGGATACTTGCATTTCTTTCTTTTAAGTGGCACATGCAAAAATCAAACCAAACCAAACAAAATATGGTATATGTGTCTCAGTTCTGGTTTTAATTTTCTCCTTTGGGGTCCAGATCAGATTTGAGTTTCTAAGGAAGTTTTATCAACAGTGCAAGTGAAACCAGGATTTTATGTTCCATGGAATTCTCCCGTTTGAAGCCCTTGTTGTGAGTGGATATTATCTTCTGCTTTTGAACAGATGTTTCTATGATCTCCAAACCGGCTCATCAGTGAGGCCTGACTCTATCGAGAAATGTGATAAGTGAGGGCAAAAGTCTCCTTTATTGTTCAAGGGAATGCTAAAACTTCACAAGGAAAGTTTTATTTATTTTATTTATTTATTATCTGAGAACTTGTTGGCAAAATTTACAACTCTTATGGAAGACAAGACCATCATCGAAGTTCAATATCTTGGTTTCCTTACAATTAGGCAAGCAGAAGTCTCAAAAATAGGATTAATTTATCAAATTGTGTTCTCTGGGCGGTTTCTGTCCCTAGCCAATTCAATTTGCCAACATCATTCAGCTCCCTCCCAAGGCTGGGAACCAGGCTGCATTGTCCTGAACCAAGACAGTCCCAGCTTTTAAAAAGCAGGCCAAGGCAGGAAGAGGAAACTAGCTGGATAACTTTTTTTCTGTGGACCTGGCACAAGGCTTCAGTTTGTCTTTACAGCAACCCCAGGGGGATCACAGGTGAAGGAATGGGGGACCCAAGGGGTTGTTCAAGGTCAAACACGATCAAGATAGGACTAGACCAGGTCAGTCTGAGTCCAAGACTGGAGGCCTGTCACGTGACAGATGCTAGGTGAGGTTCTGAGCGGCACCAAGTCCGCATCCTCCCAGGGCTTACAGTCTAGAGGGAAGATACAGTAGCCACAGATGAACCTGAAGGCCAGGGGTGACAAGAGCAAACAAGAAAAACCCAGCAGGTCGGGGGTCTGCTGGGACAAGGGGACAGCTGGGCAGAGGCCGGGCAAGGAGAGGGTGTGAGTCTAGGGGGCTGTGGACCCAGGGCCCAAGCTGCAGCCTTTCTGCCCCTCCTCACATCTGCTAAGCTGCCATTCCCTCCCCCGCATCCAGCACCCGGGCCTCTGCACCCCCTCAGCCTGTATGTAACCTAGCAGCGGCCAATTGCTACCCCCCACTCACGTGTTCTTGGCAGAAGAGGCTGCCCTCCTCTGTTATTGTTCGGTTGCTAAGCCGTGTTCAACTCTTTGCAACCCTATGGACTGTAGCACGCCAGGCCTCCCTGCCTCTTACTATCTCCCAGAGTTTGCCCAAGTTCATGTCCATTGTATCAGTAACGCTATCCAACCAGCTCATCCTCTGTTATCCCCTTCTCCTCCTGCCCTCACTCTTTCCCAGCATCAGGGTCTTTTCCAATGAGTCAGTGCTTCACATCAGGCGGCCAAAGTAGTAGAGCTTCAGCACCAGTCCTTTCAATGAGTGTGCAGGGTTGATTTCCTGTAGGATGGACTAGTTTGATCTCCTTGCTGTCCAAGGGATTCTCAGGAGTCTTCTCCAGCTCTACAGTCTGAAAGCATCAATTCTTCAGCACTCAGCCTTCTTTACGGTCCAACTCTCACATCCGTACAGATAGCTTTGACTTTACGGACGTATGTCAGCAAAGTGATGTCTTCGCTTTTAACACACTATCTAGGTTTGTCCCTCCTCTAGTCTGGGGCCAGTGCCTCCCTCTGTACTCTGGACCTGGCTTTAGACAGCCAATCAGTCAGCATTTCCACTCCATGGTCCCTAAGATGGCAGTGAGGGCAAAAGCCCAGCATGGGAGCAGGAGGCAGCAATTCCTGGAGGGACTTCCAGAGCATAGGCTGGAGGCCCCCTGGATGAGCCAGGGCAGTTCAGAAAAGCCCCTCTCCTGAGATTTACCCCCAAACACCCCCAGAACAACCCATGCCCTGCAGTTCTCCTGGGGCATGCAACCTTTCTTCCTTGGATCTCCCCCGGGCGGGGCTGGAGACCTCCCTGATGGATCCTCTGCCTGTCCACCAGCCCTCCTGGGTGGAGCAGGACTTTCTCAAGGTGGGTGGTAGAATCTCAGCTCAAACTGGCGAAAGTCACCGTGAAGACTGTCTTCCCTGGTAGCTCAGTGGTAAAGGGTCTGCCTGCCATTGCAGGAGCCCCAGGTTCAATCCCTGGTCCAGGAAGATTCCACATGCCATGGAACAACTAAGCCCATGCACCCAAAGTATTGAGCCTGCTCTCTAGAGCCCGGGAGCCCCAGCTACTGAAGCCCTAAGTTTGTGCTCCGCAACTAGAGAAGCCGTTGCAACAACTAGAGAGGAGCCCCCTCTTGCCAGATCTAGAGAAAAGCCTGCTGAGCACCCAAGACCCAGCGCAGCCAAAAATAGAAAAGTAATGGAGATAGACGTACTGGCTTGTGTAACAGAGTCCGTGAATGGGGCTGGCCTAGGGACATGCATGCGCGCACACGCGCGCACACACACACACACACACACACACCCCTGTGTGGAGCCTAGTTTTTCTTTTTCAGGTGAACTGCTCTGCCCAGTGGAGGGAACGGATTGTGACTACAGAAAGCTCCAGGTGAGGGTCATTTCGTCTCAGCCAGCTCGAGGTTCAGGAGGCCTTCTCCCTCCAGCTTCCCTATGGAGAATCCCAGCTGGGGGCTGGGCAAACTGGGTCACCTGCCTTTCTCGTAGCATGACCTGACTATGGCCACAGAGGTGGGAGGCGCTGATTGCGCAGGCCTGGGTCACGTGCCCACAGGGGGTGATTGATAGCTGTACTAGATTCCTCCAGGCCTGGAGGACAGAGCTGTTCATGGAAGGACAATCCT
Organism: Nanger dama; assembly: GCA_917880005.1. Taxonomy (NCBI): domain Eukaryota; kingdom Metazoa; phylum Chordata; class Mammalia; order Artiodactyla; family Bovidae; genus Nanger; species Nanger dama. The sequence continues at coordinate 9,944,830 of CAKJTW010000063.1, read as the reverse complement.
AGTTTAAGAACAGGATCGTGGGAAGGGATGCTGGGTGAATAGAAACAGGAGATGACCTCTTTGCCACTTCATCTGGGGGTGGAGGTTGGCAGGACTCCTGGGTTTTCAGTGGTATTTATTCCTCTTCTTCATCTTTCCAGTCTATCTGTTCTTTATCTGGCAGGTTCCTTTTCTATCTTCTTGTCCGGTGAGTGTGCTGGGACATCGCCCGCCTCCACAAAATTTGTTGCTGTTTTTCAGTCTCTAAGCTATGTCGGACTCTTTGTGACCCCACGGACTGCAGCAGGCCAGGTTTCCCTGTCCTTCACTATGTCCCAGAGTTTGCTCAGACTCATGTCCATTGAGTCAGTGATGCTGTCTAACCATCTTATCTTCTGCCCCCTTCAGTCTTTTTCGCCTTCAATCTTTCCCAGCTTCAGGGTCTTTCCCAATGAGTCTTCACATCAGGTGGCCAAAGTATCAGAGCTACAGCTTCAGTAACAATCCTTCCAGTATTCAGGGCTGATTTCCTTTAGGATTTGACTGGTTTGATCTCCTTGCAGTCCAAGGGAGTCTTCTCCAGAACCACAATTTGAAAATATCAATTCTTTGGCACGCAACTTCCTTTTTTTTTCTTTTGAACTTTTGATTTTGTATTCAGGTATAGCCAATTAACAATGTTGTGGTGGTTTCAGGAGCCCAGCTTTCATTCTGGCCCACTTCTCGCGTCCATTCATGATACTGGAAGTCTCCTGGGTGTAAATTCACGCAGAAATGCAACAGCGGACACTGCTGACTAGATTTCTCACTCGGCCTCTCTTTAGTCTGGGCTGGGAATACACGTATCTCCTCACCTCTGTTTTCCCTTTTTCTGAAGGTGGTTGAGTTCAGATTCCATGAATATTAAGTCAGGATCTCTAGATGCCCGGAGCTTTCACACCTAAGCCCTGGGTTGCAGCGGAGGGAACAAAGCTGAGAGGTGAATATCATCATCTTAGTGTCTGGGAGCTGCTGTCACAAAGGACCACGCACAGTGGTGGATTAAAATAACAGAAATACATTCTCATAGAGTTGAGGAGCCCAGAGGTCTAAAATTGGGGTGTTGGCAGGGCTGTGAGGGGGAATCTGTTCCCTGCCTCCCTCCAAGCACTGGGGAGTTTCCAGCCACCCTTGGCATCCCTTAGCATGTAAACGCCTGACTCCAACTTCTGCTTCCATCATCACATGGCCATCTTCTCATGTGTCCTCACATCGTCTTCTTATAGACATCAGGCATATGGATTAAGAACTCTCCCTTGGGAATTCCCTGGCAGTCCAGTGGTTAAGATTCTGCACTCCCAACGCAGGGGGCCAGGTTCGCTTCGTGGTCAAGAAACGAGATTCCACATGCAGCCTGGTGCAGTTAAAAACAAAACCAAAAGCCTATCCTACCCTTTTCATGATCACATCTTAGTTAATTGCATTTACAGTGACTGTATTTCCCCAAAAGGTCACATTCAGAGGCACTGGGGGTTAGGACCTCAAGACAATTTTAGGAGTGGACAATGTAATTGCTAAAGGCCACTGAGCAGTGAAGCCAGCCCCACACCCAAGTTTGACTGCGGAGCACGCACTCTTTCTGCCTGAAGGTGCTGCTACTGATGACTGGTGTTTTCCTGGTGCTGCTGTGTGCAGGCGAGTCCTTACCTTTCGTGGTTTTAAAATCACAACAGCCCTGCCAGGTAGGTCAGGTCCATGTTACAGGGAACAGAGTTAAGATATGGAGAGGCTCAGTGTTCTGGGTCATACCACCACTTAGGAGCAGAGTTGGGATTTGAGTTGATTGGCCTGGCTCCATCCTGCTGAGATAAGGAACATAGGACAAAGATTGACAAAGTACCCTGAGAAGCCTGGGAGGATCACGGATTGGCTGCTTGCAAATGTTTGGGGGTAGAGCTGGCACGGGGGGGGGGGGGACAATCTTGAAATCCTTCCTGGAAGAAGTGACATTTTAATTGGGTGGGGAGTTTGGGTCAGTTGTGTAGAGATGGCAGGGAAGAACGTGTTGGACAAGGCAATGAACAGAAGACTTAAAGGCAGGGAAGTGTTTGGAGAAACAAAGAGGGAGTCCTGTCTGGCTAGTCCAATGCCCAAATAATCCCACGAGTATAAAAGGGAAGTGTGTGTGCACAGTAAGTCACTTCAGTCATGTCTGACTCTTTGTGATCCTATGGACTGTAGCCCTCCAGGCTCCTCTGTCCAAGGGATTCTCCAGACAAGAATACAGGAAGGGGTTGCCATGCCCTTCTCCAGAGGATCTTTCTGACCCAGGGATTGAACCCACCTCTCTTTATGTCTCCTGTATTGGCAGGCGGGTTCTTTACCACTAGCTCCACCCTTGAAGCCCATAAAAAGGAAGAGGGTCTCTTTAATTGGAAATGCAAATAGAGTGTCCATGTTTTGCGATCCAGGTCCTCCCTGTTCTAATGGAAATCCACTTCCAAGCAGTGGAATCGCCAACAAATAGGATCAGCTGAGGGGACCCAATGCCCTCCTCTTCCCCCACACACACAGCAATCCCGCCCAAACCCAGAAACCAGAGAGCTGCGGAGATGCCCATCCCAGCTCCAGCTCCAGAAGGCCCAGCTGAGATGCATGCTAATCCACCCAAGACAAAAGATTTCCAGCATGTTTATTTGGTTGCCATGGATTTGCCTTCTACGTCAGGCACTCGGTCTGTAAGACATGACAATTGGATAATATTTTTATTTTTAGGCATGGGTCAGCGAGCCTTTTCATTCTACTGCCAGATTCACCCCCGCACCAGAGCTCCAGGGAACTGGGCTTCTGGATGCCTGGGAAGTGGGTGGCTGCAGCAGGAGGGGTGGGTGGTGTTCCGTCTGAGCTTGACACCGTGTCCTGGAGGGAGAAGGCCTCTGTCCCGGTTGGGGGGGTTCTGTTCTGTGTTTGGGCAAATGGAGATGATTGGATGGCATCACCGACTCCATGGACATGAGCTTGAGCACGCTCCGGCAAATGGTGAAGGATAGTGAAGCCTGGTTCATGGGGTCTCAAAGAATTGGACACGACCGAAGGACTGAACAAAAGATTCTGGTGACTGCAGCTGGTCTTGGCCAAGACCTAGGAGCCATTAAGCCCAGGTGGCAAGCTTGGAACTGGGGGCAGGTGGGCCCAGAGGGAACCCACTGGGGATGGTGAGAGGATGTCTACATGGTCCATAGCATGTGGTGAGGGTGACGGGGAGCAGGTGGCCACAAGTAGGATGTAAAAAGAAGAGGGGCTTTAGAAGTCAGACCCTCACACTAGGGATCAGATACAAGGCAGGCAGGAGCAGAGTTCCTCACCCTTGGCGCTGTTAACACTCAAGGCTTTGTCATAGGATGCCATCCTGGGCACTGAAGGGTGTTTGGCAGCATCCCTGACCTACACACACTAGATGCCCATAGTACTCCATGATACAATGTCCCCAGTTATGAAAACTCACAGTGTCTCCAGACAGGTATTGCAAATGTTCCCAGGGTGGGGGATAGGGGTGGGATGAGTACTGTCCTTAGTTGAACCAGAAGACTGAACAAGTTTGGAACCTGGCGGGGGCAGACCCAGACACTACAGAGTAAACACAGATCCAACCATGGGAACGAGTGGCAGCTCCTCAGGTGGCCCCACACTGGTTAGGACCTTTGGTGGTAAAGATGGGAGTCAGTTCTGGCTAACGTCCCCCAGAGGCCACGTATAGGAGAGATAGAGCAGAAGTAGAGGAACAGTTCTTAAAAATAAGGAAAGGCTAGAAGACGAAGCTTAGACTTGGGCAGGAACCAAGACAGCCTCAGTTTTGTGACCTGTATAATGGGAATAGTAACAGTGCCTGCTTCATAGAGGCGTTTGGGGATCGGCTGAGTTAATACACGTACCTGACATGGTGAGCACAAAGAATTAGCTGTTCCATCACTGTTGATGTTTTCTGTTCATCTGTTTCACTGTTCGTCACTTTCCTACTGGCCTGGCCTTTCCTAACAACCTAGCCTTTGTCCTTCCATCTTCACCTCTTGTCGCCCACTCGCCCCTAACACGCCAGCCACCCCAAGGCAACTTCCGGCCTCTCAAAGGCTAAACCATTTCACTGTTCAACCCAGCTGGAGAAACTTCCATGGAATTTGTTTCACGGTTCTGTTGTTGTCTTTCAAGTGTTTAGAAGGAGGAGGAGACAGGAAGCTCAAAACAAGGAGGGAGGGAGTGCTAGAGAACTTTCCCGAGAACTGATCTGCTACCAACAACCATTTCACGGGCAAGAAAACACCTCAGAGAGAAGGGTCCTCGGGTCAGAAAAAGCATCCTGGGCTGGCCAGAGGCAGCCCTCCCCCGCCTCGACCCCGCCCACTGCACACCAGGCAGAGATGGGGATCGTGGCTGCCTCTCTTCCGCCCTGAACTTAGAAGAGGGAAAATCCAGGCAGAGAGCTCTGTGTGATGAGAGGACGGTTCAAAGTATTCCCTGAAACTTGCTGTGTGGGGGGCCATGAGGTGCAGCCAATGGCAGGAGGAAACCATGCCCCCAGCACCTCTCACCTCAGACAGTGGGAGCTGTTTTCTCGAAGGGTCTTCCATAGCAGAGGTGAGAGTTTTAGCATCAGATCCATTCGTGGGGAAGGAAGGCTGTGGACAGGTGCCTGGCGCTGCTCGTCACCTAGAAGCACCGTGGCTGAGGGATGAAGCAGAAAAAGGCTTCTTCTCTTCAGGGCAGACGTGGGAAGCCAGCCTTGAAGGAAGGGCACAGCCGCCTTCAGTCAGGGAGGCACGGACTGAACCCAGGGGCTGTGCTTATGTTAAGCCTGCTTTGTACTGAATCTAGACTCCAAATTGTTACGCAGGGAGGAGTCATGATACATAATTAAATATTTATGCTTTTATTTAACAACAACTTCCGTTTCAGTAAAGAAAGTTGACTTCATCAATCCCCTGACACTTGTCACTTCTGTCCGGAGCAGGTCCAGGTTCAAGGGGACCCAGGAAAGACAGGGTTAGTCGCTAGGTTGTGTCTGACTCTTTGCAACCCCATGGACTATAGCCTGCCAGGCTCCTCTCCATGGGATTCTCCACGCAAGAATACTGGAGTGGGTTGTCATTGCCTCCTCTAGGGGATTTTTCTGACTTAGGGATCGATCCTGGGTCTCCTGCATTGTACGCGGCTTCTTTACCATCTGAGCCACCAGGTGGGCCCCAAGCGTCAGGCAGAGGGTGGGATTCAGGCTTTAACCACAGAGTGGTATGTGCTGACTAATGGAAAGCCTGTCTTTGACTGTCACGACACATGGGTTCAAGTTCTGGCTCCACCTCAGACTTGCAGACTTCATTTCTCTGAGCCTCACTTTTCCCTCTGTAAAGTAGGCGTGAAGATTCCTGCCATGGAGGGAGTCTGTGAAACTAAATGAGACAATGAGTGGTAATGGTTCCTAGAGGTTAGGATGCACAGGAATCAGGGAGAGATGGCTAAAATACAGGTTCCCAGACCCCTTCAGTTTCGCCCCCACCCCCTTATTAAGTTAAGCTAAGTTGGGACTCTGGGACATTCTAAAAGCTGCTAGGGATTCTCACCCAGGTGTGTCAGTAAGAAACACTGATGTTTAAAAAGGATTTAGTGCTGAGCCCAGCATGTAATAAACCCTTGGTGCGCGCCATTGGAAGTTGTTGTGATTATTATTCTGTGAAAGTAAAGGTGTTAGTCGTTCAGTCATGTCCGACTCTTTGTGACCGCATGGACTAGGCTACTCTGCGGTGGAATTCCCCAGGCGAGAGCACTGGGGTAGGTAGCCATTCCCTTCTCCAGGGGATCATCCCAACCCAGGGATCAGACCCAGGTCTCCTGCATCGCAGGCAGATTGCTTACCAACTGAGCCACCAAGGAAACCCTATTATTCTGTATCAGTTATCTATTATAACAATAATGGAACATGACAAACTGTCCCCCAAATCCAACTGCTCAAAACAATAAGTATTTATATAGTCAGTGAATATGTGGGGTCAGTGACTTAGAGTGGGGTCAGTGACTTAGATTGGGCTCAGCTGGGCAGTTATTCTGGTTCTGGCTGAACTTACAGGTCCAACACCAGCTGACTGTCAACTGGAATCATGCAGGACCCTGGCCACAAAACTCCCATCCTGCAGCCAGCTAGCCTAGACATGTTCCCACAGACATGGAAGAGTTCAAGTACTTTCAAGCTTCTGCTCTCTGTCACATCCACTATCATCTCAGGGGTCAAACACATCACTCAGCAAGGCATGGACAGCAACCCACCCAAAGTGGGAGTGGGAGGGTCCTGATAAATGACACACCAGAGGGAAGGGACAAAGGTAGAGTGACACTTCGGGATGCTCCACCCGTCTATAGCAAGTATTAATAGCATCTTAGAAAATAACAGAATTGTACCTCCTTTGTCTTCCAGACTTGTTTCAACGATCATGCATCACAGTTTTCAAACAGAAAAAACAAAAAAAACAAAAAAAACCAAAAACTGTTGTTTCCACTTGGAAACAAAAATGGTGCTGAGGAAACAAAAGAGGATTATTTTGAGGATTAAAGTGATTTAAATATGTCAGAGCCTGAGGGAGCAGATTGGAAACTGCAGGGAGTATGGAAGGATGATTTGCTCAGAATGAAGCCCGTGGCCCCTACCCCTGGAGAGTACACAGAGCTCTTATCTCCATCAGGCCTGTGATCTGCTCTGGATCAGACTGAGATGCTCAGACGCCGCCCGTGACGTTAGCACGCCAGGGCCAGGCACCCCCTGTCCTCTGTGGCTCTGGAGCGCCGGTGGGGAGGCTCACAGCAATTCTGAAGCCTCCCTCACCCTTTGGGGCTTCTCTTCATCTTCCCTTTATCCAGGGTTTACCAAGTTAGGCACGTGTTCCTGTCCCCCACTAGGCTGAGGGCTCCTCAGAGGATAGCATGTCCTAAGAGTGGTAACAAAAATAAGAGAAACTATTTTATGAGTACTTGCTGTGTGATGGCACTGTGCTTTTTATGTTAGCTCACTTAATGCTGCCACGAGGCCGTGATTTGCTTTCCTGTGGCTGTGTAACAAACTACCACGCACTTGTGCTCTGCTTAGCTGCTCAGTCCGACTCTTTAAGACCGCGTGGACTGTAGCCCGCCCGGCTCCTCTGTCCATAGGGATTCTCCAGGCAAGAATACTGGAGTGGGCTGCCATGCCCTCCTCCATGGGACCTTCCCAACCCAGGGATCAAACCCAGGTTTCCCACACGGCAGGCAGATTCTTTACCACCTGAGCCACCTGGGAAGCCCCACTGTATCCTTAGTGGCTTAAAATAAGATGGATTATCTCAAAATTTATCTTAATGATCTTACAAAAACTAATAAAGAGTCGGAAAATGGAGCTAAAACCTAGGTGTCAGCAGGGCTGTGTTCCTCCTGGAGATTCTAGGGGAGAATCAGTTCCTTGCCTTTTCTAGATTCTAGAGGTCACATACAAGCCCAATGAGGCATGGCTGGCTGGCTGGCTGGATAAATAAACGGATGGATGGATGGATGGATAAACAGATGGACAGATGGATGGATGGATACATGGACATCCAGAAAACCTTTGTCTCCTCTAGGTCTCATCTCCAAGGCAGAAACAGTTGCAAAGCCTCTCTCATCCCCCCCTCATCTTTAGAGATGTTACTTTCTTATACCCTGTCAGCATGAGGAGAATTCTCACTCAGCTTTGTGGGTGAGAACCTATTTCCCTTCCAAACCTCCCGAAGAACCAGTCCTCCCCAGTTATGGGAAAATAAGTACGTTGTTTAATCACCGGCAATGTCAGTCAAGGAAGCTTAAGCACAGAGATTAGTTCTGTTTGTGTTTGTTGGGACAATGGAGAGCATGAAATATTTAACAGCGTCATAATGTGGAACAGATGGGAAAGATACTGCCTCTCAGGGCCTCTCCATCTCCCACTCTCCACCAACAGCCAAAACCAGGAGGCCATTTAGGACAATTTATGGGCTGGAAGTCAGCCAAGGGGCTGCTCACCCAGGGGCCTCTGATACCCGCTCAGCCCTGATAACGCCTGCGGGTTATCCTCACTGAGGAGGATCAAGTTACAATCCTCTGAGCACTGGAAACGCACAGCGGATCGACAGGAGACACTGGGTCCATACCGCCGGTGGCTTTGTGTAGTTATCCGCGTTAGAGAGTGTTTTTCTGCTAGTGCTGTCAGGGAATTTCCACCCTAAAGATGCCAAGAGCTTGAAAAATCACCAAGGACGAAATTTTAACTTTGTTACGTGTGGTGCAAACTTGGGCGAGCCTGTAACCTCTCTGAGTCTGTAACCTCTCTGAACCTGTCTTCTGTCACAGAAACGGGGGAGTCATCGTGGAGCTCAAGTGCAATAAAATATGAAAAAGCCTGGTGATGGGCACAGAGTAGGTGCTTAGACTGAATCAGGCCAAGGGGATGAGGGACAGGTTTAGAACAGTGGGTCCACTAAGAAACATTTCACATGCACACGGTCTGTGGATCTGCAACCCATACTGACTTTTAAAAGTCTTGAGCTGAAAGCAATCTTTGGAACCATTAAGACCAAAGGAGGCAAAGCAAAGGCCTGGGGCCATATCCAGCCAAAATACACACGCTGCGCGCGCAACACACACACACACACACACACACACACACACACACACACAGCTTGCATAGATATTTTTAAGTATTCAAATTAATTGCCACTTAAAAATAGTGTGTGTTTTTTTAACTTTAAGATCTGGAATCTTTTTCTTTTTCACTTTTATGACTAAGCTTCTTACCAGTGGCCACATACCAAAAATACATCTTAACTCTGAAAAATATAAGATCCATAAACAGGTTAATAACAAAAGGTTGGGAAAGTAGTCAGACTCCTGATAAATGGCTTTATTTTTAGAAAGATTATGGAGCTGTATTTGGGGCTTCCCTGGTATTTACTTGTGTTTGCTCAAGTAAGGGCTGAGAGAGATATACAATGCTGTGTCTCTGCAATATTTCAAAGTCAAGACAAGATGATCCACACTAGATGCTTATTTCTGTAGTTCAAAGAAACTACAGAAATTGATGGCCATCATAGACCATCAGCTCATACTGTAAGACAATGGTCTAGTTTAACTCATTTCTTAAGTTAAAATCTGAAATCTTCAGTGATCTCGAAACTGTCAGACTCAGGAACCCAAAGCTTGGGTACCCACATGGCAACAACGGGACAGGGTCCCCAGAAGCTTCCCTCATGGTATTTTTTATGCTTTTTAGTCTCTCACTTGGGCTTCCTCTCTGTGTTCTATCGGTGTGTGAGTTCATGAGCTCAGATGGAAGGCAAGCCCTTCACTTTTACAGATAAAGAAATTAAGGCTAAAGAATGCAGAATGGGTGCCCCCTCCACAGCCCCCCACACCTCCACCTCCCAACTCCCCAGCCCCTCAATGCCGCCTGAGAGACCACACCAACAGCACTTGGAGCTCTTTGCTCAATTACACCCTCACAGTCCTTAACAGAGTGCTTTGGGCAGTCATTCAAGCACCTCTGGGCTGAGAGATCTTGCTCAAGATTCTCCAATTCTGCTCTATTATCCTTAAGGCCTTGTTCTTACTTCTACACCTGGTAAATGGCCTGGGGGTTAGACACAGTCATAACTTTGATGTCTATTGGAAGAATCAAGCAATGTGCATAAAAGTCCACAACAAGCTGCGAGTATTTCATTATCATCTTCTTAAGCCAGGGACGGGGACCCTGGTGGGCTGCCGTCTATGGGGTCGCATGGGGTCGCACAGAGTCGGACACGACTGAAGCGACGTGTCCGACTCTGTGCGACCCCATAGACGGCAGCCCACCAGGCTCCCCTGTCCCTGGATTCTCCAGACAAGAACACTGGAGTGGGTTGCCATTTCCTTCTCCAATGCATCAAAGTGAAGAGTGAAAGTGAATCGCTCAGTTGTGTCCGACCCTCAGGGACCCCATGGACTGCAGCCTACCAGGCTCCTCCGTCCGTGGGATTTTCCAGGTAAGAGTACTGGAGTGGAGTATTATTGCCTTCTCCACCTATGGTATGCAGGACCCATCAAATGAAAGGCTCCCTCCCTCCTTTCCCCCAACTTCTGGGTTCTGAAACATGTTAAAAGGTAAGTCATGGGAGGTTTTCTAGCAACCCCAACTACACAATTTGTGTTTGGCCCCCTGGGTGTTTGGTCTGGGTTGGACATGAGTTTCGGCAAAACCAAGATTGTAAGAAGATGTTTCTGTAATTAAATGCAATCTCTTTCTTTATAGCCCCTGCGTTACTGACCTGACCCCAACAGGCGATCTGGTTGGTGCTCAGCTATGGCTCTCTGGCCCCACCCCTCCTGACCTCACCCCGCCAGCACACTCGTTAACCCTCACAACAGGGTTTTCCTTTTCAAGCCAGTTTTTAAAAAGAGAAAGTTCATTCTCTTTTCCTTGCCCAGAGTAATCCTCAAATTATGCACAATATCCGGAACAGAGAAATGGCCCCAAATTTAATTTTCTGGTTTCTTGAAGACCTGACTTAATCAAGCCAGGAGTCAGGGAGGGCTCCCCAGGGATCTGTCCCAGAACAGCGGGGGCGGGGGAGCTCCCTGTTTAACGACCCATGAAAAGTCACATGCGTCTCTGTGGGTCTGTGCATCCGTGGTGCGGGGTGTGCCTCTGAGTGTGATATGTCTGCCTCTGTGTGTCTGTGTGTCTGTTTGTGATGTCTGGGTGTGGTGTGAGTATGTCTGTATGTGTGCACGTGTGTGTTTGGTGCATGTGTGACATGTGCATGCTGCCTGCAGCATATGTGCAAGTGTGTTCAGGTATCACGTGTGTGTAGCGTGTGTGCCTGTGTGGGCGTGCACACGTGCCTCCATGGCTCCTCGTCCCTGGTCCCAGCGTAAAGGACGAATCGTGGGCTCCATCCTGCGGTTCCTCAGCCCTGCCTGGTGCATTGTTTTCTCCATGTGTTCCTTGTGAAGACATGGTCGATGATTTGAAAAGAGCCAACGCTGCTGTGGGCAGCCTCCAGAGTAATTCACTCCCAAACTCCCCACTTGACAGCGAGGGAATGGAGGAGCAGAAGAGCTACTTGAGTTAACCAAGAGTCGCAAAGCCAGTTAGTGGCCATTGCTGGGGGCTGGAAGCAATTTCTCCTGACGCCCTGTCCGATGTGCTTTTTCCTGATCCCCTTCAACAGAGTCAAGGCCAGCCTGCCAGGGAAACTGGTTGTGTGTGTAACAGGAGGTGGGTGGTGGTGATGGTGAAGAGCTCAGATACATGGAGTGGCTGGGTAGGAAATTGTGCAAGCAATACCATGAGCACGGGATGACAAACGCTTCCCCAGAAGGCCAAATAGGAAATATTTTAGACTTTGATAGGCTGAGAAGCAAACTTGAAGATGTTACATAGGTACTTATATAACCATTTAAACGTATAACTATTAAAAAAATTTTAAATCATTAACTGAGATTGATTCACAGGCCAGTCCCTGTTTTGGAGGCTATGAGCACCAAAACAAATCTGAATTTATGGAACCAGCAACGGGAGCAAAGGGGACTTCTCTGGAGGTCCAGTGGTCAAGATTCCATGTTTCCATTGCAAGGGGTGCAAGTTCAGTCCCTGGTCGGGGAACTAAAATTCCACATGCCGCAAGGCCAAAAAGAAAGAAAGGAAGAAACTGGAGCAAAGACAGCAGGGTCAGAGGAAATGACGGAAGAGAGATGGAAACCAAGAGCAAGTGTAGGTGTTGCGTGCAGAACAATAGTCACAAATTGGTTTTCAGAGATGGAGTGTCAGGTCCCGGATATAGGAAGCGCTATCACAGAGCGTTGTCTTAGGAGGGGCTGCGTCCCAGGAGCACAAGACAGAGGCAAATTCCTCAGCAAGGGCGTTGCTCAAGGGTCAGGAGCCCACTGCTTCATCTCACCATGAGTGGGAACCACACCTTGTCTGACTCCAGTGCCATGGGATCACGAAATTAAAAGACGCTTGCTCCTTGGAAGGAAAACTGTGACAAATCTGGGCAGTGTATTCAAAAGCAGAGACACCACTCTGCCAACAAAGATACATATAGTCAAGCCATGGTTTTTCCAGTAGTCACATACAGATAGGAGAGTTGGACCATAAAGAAGGCTGAGCACCAAGGAATTGATGCTTTTGAACTGTGGTGTTGGGGAATACTCTTGAGAGTCTCTTGGACTGCAAGGAGATCCAGCCAGTCCATCCTAAAGGAGATCAACCCTGAATATTCATTGCAAGGACTGATGCTGAAACCGAAACTCCAATACTTTGACCACCTGATGCGAAGAGCTGACTCACTGGAAAAGACCCTGATGTTGGGAACGACTGAGGGGAGGAGGAGAAGAGGGAGAGAGAGAAAGAGATGGTTGGATGGCATCACTGATTCAATGGACATGAATTTGAACAAACTTCAGGAGATGGGGAGGGACTGGAAGCCTGGCGTGCTGTCATCCAAGGGATCACAAAGAGTTGGACACAACCGAGTGACTGAATAGCAACATCAATGCCATGGGGCAGTTCCTGGATGAGTGCCCAGGCCTGCAGTCTTTGCCCACTGCCTTGTTTGGTCACCATATGAGCCAAATACATGTGGTTCACACCCCAGGGCACCTTCCCCTGCTACACAGCCCCCTTCCCCTCAAGCCACTCCCCCATGGCCTCACCTGGAGGCTCCTATGACCAACTGTCTTAGGAGGAAAGGATTTGGTCTTGGATAATATATTGTTCTGTAGGATTATAACCCTGTGGAAAGCTGATGACAAAAGACAGTGGGGGAGGGAGAGTCCTACATACATCTTTGAGCTGAATTTTTTGTGAAGTCACTGGGAGTACAGATCTACATGGATTAATGCAACAGCCAGCACTAGAAAGTGTGCTCCAGGGGGCAGGAGGGTAGTGTTTTGTTCACCATTTTATTCATACCTGACCTTAAGTATTCTTTACTTAAATATTCTTTCCTTAATTTTTAAAAATTTATTTGTTTATTTAGCTGTGCCCGGTCTTAGTTGTGGCATGTGGGATCTTTAGCTGTGGCCCTGACCAGGGATGGAACTGGGCCCCCTGCTTGGGGAGCAGGAATCTTAGCCACTGGACCATCTAGGAAGTCTGTGCATGCGCGCTGAGTCACTTCTGTTGAGTCCAGCTCTTTTGATTCTTTGTGGCAGCGGACTGTAGCCCGCCAGTCTCCTCTGTCCATCGGATTCTCCAGGCATGAGTACTGGAGTAGGTTGCCATTTCCTTCTCCAGGGATCTTCCTGACTCAGGAATCGAACCTGTGTCTTGTGGATCTCCTGTATTGGCAGGCAAGTTCTTTACCACTAGCGCCACCTGGGAAGCCCACAAGGCAAGTCTTCTTGACTTGAAAGAGAGTTTAAGACTGAGGATTGATAACAAAGAGGAGGGAGGAAGAGACTTGTGGGTAGCCCTTTCGGAATGGATATTGAGTGTAAAGGTGTGGGTGGGGTCTAGGAATGTTCACCAAAAGTCTGTCTATGCCCAAGAGGTTCCCGATAGCCAGGTGGACAACGTGGTCCATCCCGTGGACATCACGCAGCCTCCTCCTCCAGCTACCCCAGTGCCCGCTCATGAACCACTTGGGCACGGTGGCAGGAAGGGGGGGTGGTTAACCTTCTAATTTAATTTTCAGCCTCCAGGACATCAAGTCAAGATTATGAATGAAAAAGGAAAAATGATACAGCATAGAAATAAAAAAAAGCTGAGTAGTGACAGGTTGCTAAGCATGCCCTGTTCATAAAGAGGTAACTGCATTAGATGGAGTGTGATCTTATTATTTCTGCTATGGTTTCTGCTTGGAAGTTTAGATATGCAAATGGAAGTGTACACAGACATGAAGTCTCCAGAGGTGTGGACTGCAGGGCACCGAATGGATTTTGCTCCTTCATCACTCATTAGACTCCTTTGTAGGATGCCTTCCTGTAAGGCAGAAAGGAGAAAGCTAAAATGACATTTCCCAACTCCTTTGCTGCCAGGTTCTAGATGTGACCTAGGTTTTTGCTCATTCAGATTCTCCTGCACAACTCTCAGTACGAAGGGGAGTGTGGAGGAGACAGCCTGACATGGGGTATCTGTTTTGCCGCCGAGGATGGCATGGAGACCATGAGACTTCACTCAGTAGCTTCCTGGTTTGGCAGCTTCTTACCATCTTGAGCGCTTCTTTCTTCCTCATGGAAAAGGCAGAGAGGTTCCAGGGCCAAAACTATTCCTGGATCTCAGACTACAGCCCACTACTTCAATTTTTTCCAACAATTTTGCAAACCACCTAATTTTGTTGTTATTCAGTCTCCAAGTCCTGTCTGACTCTTTGAGCCCCATCAGCCTAATATCTCATAAAGAATGCTTTCTCATACTAGTTAGAGTGGATTCTATTGTCTGCAACTGAATCCTGATTCCAGAGTCTCCCCTAACAAGTATCTCTAGGACACTTGCAAGCCCACAGGGGACACCTCAAACCCCTAACAGTTGTTACAGGAAGTACTTCGGAATCAAACTAAGTATCCTAGAAACTCCAAGTTCAGATGGCTAAAACATGACACTTCTTCTGATCCTGCCTAGCATGACCGAGGAAGCCGCTAGGAAGGGAGCTGAATAATCAGCTCCCAGTGGTGAGTGTTTATTCTGTGCCAAGCCCCGTACAAGCTCTTCGGTATAGCCTCATTCATCCCCACAACCACATCCCTTTGAATCACTCAGGAAGACTGAAGAACTTTCTCCAGTTCGATTGAGATTGTGATGCAGTTGCTAAGAGCCAAACATAGATCAGGTTGCCTCCAATCCTGCTCCGAGAACAGTCATCCCCATTTTAAGCATTAAGGGCAAAAGAGTATGCTCATATTTTTTCCAAGGCCATAAAAATCTATATTTTAAAAACATTTATTTTGGAATAATTTTAGAAAAGTTGCAAAAGAACACAAAGTTTCCACATATCCTTCACCTGATCTCATCTAACGCTCATGTGTCATGTCACATGGGAAATTTTTCAAAACCAAGACACTAACACTGGCCAGTGTTATTAACAGGGCTACAGACTTCATTTGCATTTCATCAGGTGTTCGGCCAATGTCCTCTGATTATTTCAGGATGCAATCCAGGCTACCACCTTCCATTTGGCTTCCTTTTAAAATTTTACTTTTCTTTTTGTCATCTCGTCAGCTTATTCCAAAGCAAAAGGGCCTCAATTATTTGCACATGCTCAAGGATGGGAAAAATGTACCCTCCAAGTGAGAGAGGCCATGCGGCAGGACAATTTGGAACAATTACCCTTGATGTCCATTGGTAGAGGAGCCCTCCTGTTAGAAATTGGCAGCAGAAGCCTCAACGAAGACCAAGCGGGAGCCGGGAGCAGGCACTAGGATGCATGAGTAAGGGCAATGGCCGTACCAGTGAGGGAGGCTTCAAGCCAGTGGCCCATCTCAGTGTGTAATTGGGGGAAGCAGGGTGGAGAAAGGTCATGGCAGGAGCTGTTGGAGCCAGGGTTGGCAAGACGGTGACGGAAGGGCCAAGGCCAAGTAGTGAATAATGTCCTCACCAAGGGGTTTCCACGAAGATGATGAATCTCTCCAATTAAACATGTCACGGCTGGGCTTGGAAGCCACAGATGAAAACAGAGGTAAGATAATTACTTCCATAGCATGCCTGGTTGTGGGAAAAGAAAAAAAGCATAGTCATAAAAATGAGTTAATCACCCAGCCAGGAGTAGGAGAGAGTTCTGTAAAGGTTTAGAAACCATGTGTGTGTTTAATGTAACTTTCACAGTGGGTTAGATTCCCCCAAAGGTGTGAAATTAAAACAAAAGAGACTGAATCTAGTTTTCCCACCGAATCAGTGTTTTAACGCTGAAGCTTCTGACCCAAGATTGGAAGCCGCTATTGTAGAAATAAACATGTATAGTATGCTTATTTATCATATATGATGCCTGGCATAATATTCCATTATGCAAATTAAAGCTTCTTAAAATCAGGAAAACCATGACCAATTCTATATTCACCCAAGGGACAAAG
This sequence comes from Nanger dama, assembly GCA_917880005.1. Taxonomy (NCBI): domain Eukaryota; kingdom Metazoa; phylum Chordata; class Mammalia; order Artiodactyla; family Bovidae; genus Nanger; species Nanger dama. The sequence continues at coordinate 9,928,801 of CAKJTW010000063.1, read as the reverse complement.
GATATGCTTTATTTTTCTGAGAACTAATTAGGAGATTAGAAGAGTGAGGCTTCTATATCCCTGGCCTCATGATTGTAAGGGTTTGTTCAAGGGTATGCGGCCGGGGCTTCCCTGGTGGTTCAGTGGTAAAGAATCTGCCTGCCAGTGCAGGAGACATGAGTTCGATCCCTGGCCCAGGAAGATGCCTCAGGGTAACAAAGCCCATGTGCCACAGCTACTGAGCCTGCATTCTAGGGGCCAGATGCTGCAACTACTGAAGCCAGGGCTCTGTGGCGAGAGAAGCCACGCAGTGAGGAGCCCACGCACCGCAGCGAGAGTAGCCTGCGCAGCTGCGAGCACTCAGCACAGCCCACGCACCGCAGCGAGAGTAGCCTGCGCAGCTGCGAACACAGCACAGCCGAGAAAAGAGGCCTATGGCCTTACCCTGAGACTTCAGCCGCTGGGGCCTGAGACGCCTGGTGGATTCGCTTCTTCCAGTTCGAAGTTCCTTGTAGCAAACAAATCTTATTCTTGTCAGAGTCTGACGGTGAAAGTCATCCTGTCTTTTGTCACTAGTCGCCATTCAACAAGGGTGACCTGTGGCCACCAAGGACCCCTTCCAAACAGAACAGACAGTTCCATTCTTTGATCTTTGTCTGCAGAGCTGCTCTACCAACTCAAAAACTCAGATGCAGAGTGCAGGGAACTATACTCAATGTCTTGTAATAACCTATTATATGGGAAAGAACCTAAAAAGAATATATATATATATGTATATATATAAAGAATCACTGCTGTACACTTGAAACTAACACAGCATTATAATGCAACTATATTTCAGCAAACATGTTTTAAAAAGAAGAAAATAAATTTGAAGTAAAGCATGTTAAGATCGGAGTGGGGGAACCTCAAAGGGTGATCTCAACGGACCCCTGGGCATGTGCTATGGAAGCTAGTCTTCAGTTAGAAGGTTCCAGGTCTTTCTCCTCCACTATCTGGATGCTGCTTGCGTTAAGGAAGAGTCTAGAACGTGGTTCTACCTTTTCCCAGCACTTTAGGAATGAGGGATTACAGACACATCACTTCTCTCTCCTCCCCAAAAGGTGAGGGAGATTTCTTAAGATAACAAATTAGAAAAACTATTACATGCATTATTAAAACAAGGGCAGATTTTTTAAATGTGGGGAATAAGTTATGCAAGGGCAGAGACTTCCTGGTGTTTTGGGGGCGGTGGGGGGGTTGTTGTTCTTTGGCTGTGCTGGGTCTTCATCGTGTGGACTTAGTTGCCCCGCGACATGCGGGGACAAAACCTGTGTTCTTGACATTGGGAGGCAGATTCTCAACCGCTGGGCCACCAGGGAAGTCCTCGCCTTTCTGTTTTAATCTTTCTCCTGGAACGTGTTCTAGATTGAAGTACACACATCTCTGCCTTTGTCAGCAGATTCTGAACGTAACTTTCCTTTTCTTGGCAAGCTGGGGCCCTAAATTAGGAGCCTTCACCAACTGGGTTTCCTTGCTGATTTCTTAAGACTTTTCCTGGAAAATGGGCCCGAGATTGCCCTTCTCCTGATTCTAAAAATGTGTCCTCTGCTTGCAGCTTCCAATGCACTGTGGGTTAGGAAACCAGATCCGGAGCCTGAGAACTGTTTGTTAAACAAACCCTCACAATGGGGCTCTGATCCAGGGCGTTGGGAGCAGTGTTAGAAGAAGCCTTCTGTTAGCTCCTTGTGCCTGGATCTGTGTGGGGCCACTTCTCTAGTCAGCGGGCATTTTGGAATTTCTAAAATTTGCTTGGCCTGTCCCCATCTCTGACCCTGTGACCCAGGAGGTCTGGGGAGATGCAGGCAGAGCTTAGAAGATGCTTCCCAGCTGATGCGATGCTCACACTAGACTGAGAGATGCTATTGCCTTGATGCCAACCCCTGCATAAACCGGGCCCTCGTTCTGCCCGGAAATCAGGGTTCATCCCTCAGTCAGCCTTGCCGCACGGCGTCTTTCTCCTTATAACCTCTTCAGACACACCCCTTAATCTCAGAAAAAGAAACTTGCAAACCACATAGGCTTCATAGGCCAAAATAGACATTTTATTTCCAAATATAAGGCAGATACATTGTAGGGAAACATAAAGCAACCGCCAAAATGTCGAGCCATCTTTGAGAACACGGCCATTTCCAGCTTGAACAACAGGAAGGGGACGGAAGCTTCACAAAACTTTAAAACAGAGCACAGAGGAGAAATTCCATGGGCCCTGGAGTCCCTCTCGGTTCCCAGAGCATGGGAGGCTCTTGGCTCCTTTTGGACTTGATATGAACCGAGATAAGACACACATGTTCCAAGACAGTCACTGGGCTCCTCCTCTGCTTGCCTTCCCAGAAAGCTTAATTTGTTACAAATACGTGTTTCACCAGCACAAATAATACGCCAAGAGTGAATATGGTCCCCGTGCCTACTGTTTACCTAGTAGGACATTTTAAACAATGATAAAAAATTAGTTTGCTTTTTTACAGCAACAACACACACACACACACACACACACCCCTGACCGTGCCCTCACCTGGCTCACCCAGCCTTAACCAGACCAGTCCAGCCACATGAATAGCTGGTCGGGTACTTCAGGCTAGTGTCACTGGGTTTCAAGGGCAAGGATGGGGCTGATTTTTGCCTCTGTGGATTTGACTGATGGTAGACAGACAGCAGGAAGGTGGCAATGCCTCCACTTGGGGTTCTGGGGAGGTGTGGGACCCTCTGGTTCCCAAGCCCTGACTTGGGAGAGGGGGACAAGAGAAACTAACAAATCTATCAGGCTCATGTGTTTTGGGATGAGAGGGTTGGTCTTCTGGACTTGAAATGGGCAGGTGGGGAATAGTGATACCTCCAAAAGTGAAGTCACTCAGTCATGTCCGACTCTTTGCGACCCCATGGACTGTAGCTACCAGGCTCCTCTGTCCATGGGATTTTCCAAGCAATAGTGCTGGAGTGGATTGCCATTTCTTTCTCCAGGGGATCTTCCCAACCCAGGATCGAACCCGGGTCTCCACACTGTAGACAGACGCGCTTTACCATCTGAGCCACCAGGGAAGTCCAAAGCTCGTACTAAAAACCTGCCATTTTTCCTGCTTCTGTCATCTTAGGTGCTCAACATACTCTATGAACAGCAACTGGTTTCTTCCTTCCTTCCTTTGGATCTCGGATACATTTTTTAAAAAAATTAGCCAGTCGATTTATTGGTTAAAAATAGATTGTATGCTCAATAAACAGGTTATTTCTGGCCCTACAATGACCATGTTAACCATGTATACACTCAAATCTTGCCTTAAACCTTTCCTGGAAGAAGACATGGAATGAATATACATAAGCAAATGAAAAGAATCAAAGCTGATCTTTCCTCAGAGGAGCGCTACAAAATCAAACATAATTGAAAAGTGAATGCAGAGCTAGTCATTCCTCATCTACATACACTGAGATCATAAATGCTTTAAGAAACAGTGGTTGAGAGCAGAAAATGGACAGAAGCCAGCATTCTCAAGCTGTTCGATGATTATCTCCTGTTGTTTTTTAGCCTCTTTGAACATCACAGGTTTCTAATAGACACAGAGACACACAGAGTAAGATAGAAACGGGCAAACTAGGGCCCCGTGAGATGGAGTCCTCCTCTCCGAGCAGGCTGTGTGCCAGCCCAGTAGAAAGAGGATGCATGTTTCCAAACCAGCCTCAGGGAGCTTTCCAGAAGGCAGAGACCTCAGGGGTCAGCTGCCCTCCCCTTTGTGTGGAGACCAGCCGGTGGCTCCCCTCAACAGGCATAAAATGCTGGAATCAGGGGACACGTTCTGGGTCCAGCGTGGTCGCCCTGAGAGTCCCAGAGACCACGGGCTGCTGGATCTGTTGTCCACAAGCCCAGGGCAGGAAACAGGGGCTGCACCTCTGTGCTTCTGGGTGGAGAGGAGTGCGTAGAACACACCCATTCCCGCCTCACACACACATGTACACACACACACCACATTCACACAAAACTTCTCTGTCCATTTCTTCCTCACCCATGAAACTTCTAGAACATGTGAGGCCACTGTTTCTGCAGAGAAAACGCCTCTTTCTTCCCTCCAGTAGAAGGAATCAGAACAGCCCTACAGGCAGCCCGCAGCCCAAAGCTGACCCTGCCCTCCAGCTGCCCTACAGAGGTGGCCTGTTTCTATTTTTCCAGGGGGGGGGAAGCACCCTGCCTCCGTTTCCTGGCACGTCACCCTGGTGTTGCCAGCTCCCCGGGGAGTGGGCATCGGAAAGAAGTCCTGCTCTGGGACATTGCCCTCAACTAGCCGCCGTGAACACATGCTCAGTCGCATCCGACTCTTGGCGACCCCATGGACTGTAGCCCACCAGGCTCCTCCGTCCATGGGGATTCCCAGGCAAGAATACTGAAGTGGGTTGCCATTGTCTTCTCAGGGGATCTTCCCAACCCAGGGATTGAACCTCGTCTCCTGCATTGGCGGAGGGATTCATTACCACTGAGCCACCTGGGAAGCCCTTCAACTAGCTAACCGGCTGCCCAAACAGCAGCAACCCAGGCCTGCCCGAGGAAAGAAAGGCAGTTGAGGCTTAAGAGTGGACGCCTGGAGCCCCCTTCGTCCAAGGCGCAAGTCCCAAGTTGACCACTCACCCACTAGCTGGTTGCTTTTAGGCAGGCTGCTAACCCTCTCTGTGCTCTGGTTTCATCATCTAAGAACAAGACCAGGACTTCATGCCATGGGCTTTTGGAAGAAGTCAGGGTTCACTTGCAGATCCTGTTTGTTTCTTCCCTCTCATTTCCATCAGAACAAGAAGGGCTGCCTCCTGAGCTCTGGTTGCCGAGCTTAGAAGTACTTTCCTGAAGGGAAGCCTAGGACCTTTTGGGGAAAACTTAGGTCCTCTGTAGGATTGCTGGCCCCCGTCTGGACAAGGTGCTTGGGTACCGACCTGTAAGCAGCTGTCCTGTTACCATGACAACCAAAAGGCAGGCACTGGAGGATGCTGAATAGGCTGACTATTCTCAAAGGCTCTGGGTGCTCTGCCTGAAGATCTGTTTTTAGATGGTGAGCTTTTGTCTTTTTAATTTCTTAAAAAAAAAAAAAGTTTTCCACTTTTTCTCACTCTGACAAACAGGAGGCCTTTCCTTATAACTGAAACTGGTAAGTGATGGTCTAAGTCTTTTGAATCTGCCCCTCTGCTGGAGGGCGCCGCGGGCTCCAACAGGCAGATGCTGGGAGCCACCTGGGCTGTGTGTCCTCCCAAGTTCTCTTTTGGGGCTTAGCTGGAAAATGGGAGGGGAAGCCTGGAAAAGCTCAAGCTTCTCTTTCCAGGATCTGTGCCCAGGAGTAACTCATGTTCCAGGAGAAATTAAAGCAACTATAAATTTCCTGGGCTGAATTCAAACACAAAAGTGTTAAAAAGCCTATCCCTGGGCCTATACAGACAGGATGGGGTGGGGGTTAGGGGGACTGCCTTTGCACACACTCTGGTCAAGAAAGGCACTTATTTGCAAGAAAGTGGGTCTAGAAGTGTCCTGAGTATGGAGGGAAAAGCTATGATGCCTTGCAAAGGGAAGGGACTCGAAGGACTCAGGGACCCCCGTCACCTGGGGAGGCAGGTGGGGGCCAGTGTTGGTAAGGTCATTCTCACCCCTCAATGATGAAAGCCCCTGAGTTCTGCTGACAGAGTATGAAACCAAGACACAGAGGGTCAAGATGAGTAGGGCAGAGACACCTAAGTGATACCCCAATCCACTTAACCGCTCCTTCTTACTAAGAGATGCCCATTTTGTTGGAGGGATATATTTCCAGACTCCTTGCAGATGTTAAGGAATCATGTCACATGGTTCTGACCTATGAGATCTAACAGTAGTGTCTGGATGGGGCTTCTGGGAAAGCTCCCCCAAAATTTTCTAGCCAGCTCGTTCCCCTTCTTCCAACTGGAATCCAGATAAAAATCTGGAGATAGAGCAAGCATCTTGGGCCATGAGGTAATCATAAGGGAAAGAAAACAGAGCCACAGAACCTTGTTTCCGACATCCCTGAAGTGAGGAAATGATGCCAACAGCTGCCCACCTCTTATCAGGATGAAGGATGAGCAATATCCCCTGATTTAAGTCCAAGTTGGTAGAAGAGGAGGTTCTGATATTTGTGGCTGACTCTAGAGATTCTGCCTCAAGACAGAAGCCCACCATCATCTTCCCAGAATATCTAACATTTCAAGTAGGGATGGGATGTTCCAGGGTTAATTTCTCTTTTTACCAGGTGCTGCTGGGAGGTGGCAGGTGACTCACCAAAGGTCACAAGCTCTTAACACCAGAGCTGCAGCTCCACCTTGCTCAGCACTGGGCAGGGTCACTCTGTCACCCTGTGGGTGCAGAGATCTACCTCCACCTCCTGAACAAATTCTCTGAATTCACTGGGTAAGGAGGAGCTGCCAGGACCTCGGTTTTCTCATCTGTAAAGTGGTCAAAAGTTGGACCAAAACAGTCTATACAAACACTGGCAATTTAGCATTTCCTACTCTATCTCCTTTTCCAAAAGTCATGTGTGATAATTTAGCCCATTACCTGCCTTCTGGGGTTAGTTTGTCTCCCCTAGGGGCTAGACTAAAGGAAAGTGATTGGGGACACCCTAATTTTAAAATGAAAAAGGAGGCCAGAATTGAGAGTTTTCTAAGGGGACTAGGATCGGGTACAAGGATGTCAAATGGGTTTTTCTCACATGACAAATGTGAGTGAGTGGCAGCAGCTGCCTGGACTGGTTTTGAGAAGGACTGTGAAGTCCTTTGAGGTCTTTGGGAAGGGGAAGGGCTTGGTGGTCGATTATTGGTGTCTGCCATGGATGCAGCCATGGGGGTATATGCCCATGTATTTCATGCTGAACCTGCGCCCACCGCTCACAGCCTCATCCCCTCTCCTCTGTTGCTGACCCAGACAGGTGACAATCCTATTGGAGTGACAGGAACAGGCGGAGCCCCGACTCCAGTAGCTGAGTTCCCATGAGAGAAGGAATTAGGGCACAGTTCTGACTGGGCCAGGGATGCAAGAGGCTTGCTGAAGGTCAGTGCTGCCCCTGGTGGGACACGTAGATAACAGACCCTCAGGGAAGCCAGATTCAGGGAGCAGGCAGGGACCCCCACCCACACTGCCCAGACAAGGCCACCCTGGGGGCAGGGAGCCCCGCATCAGGGGATGGAGAGACAGCTAAGGAGGGCAGCAGCAGCTTCGGTCAGCCTCCCCTGTGTTTCTGTCTTCCTTCCCCTCCCCTTCCCTCCCCCCTTCTTCTCCATCTTCCTCGTCTCTCTCTCCCCCTATCTCTCTCCATCATTTTGTCTTTCTCTCTTTCTCCCTTCCTCTCTCCCTGTCTCTGTCTCTTACACACAGTGCACGCGTGCATGCACACACACAGTCACACATCACCGGGCTGGGCAGTGAACTTGACACATCTTACCACCTCTCACCCTCCAGGGGACAGACAAAAATAAACGCGAAGGTCCCACCGCGACCCCCTTCTCAAAAGGCACGTGAAAGCTCTTCGAGGTTGGTCCTCAGGAAGCTAGAACATCATAAAATTCATAATTATCTGCACCTACTTTTAAGCAAAAGAGAGGATACTTGAGAAGCACCAGTACACAATGGTTATGTCATATCACAACTGTCTTTATATGAAAGTAATGAAAATATCAGTTCTCTTTTTTAAAAAAAAAGTTCTTCAAGCAAGCTGTATGGTATCAAAGTTCATAAAATATATGTTCATTTCCTCCCATTAGCCCACACATTACAGATTCTCCCTCCCTGACGTGTAGGACACGTGACCCAACTGAATTCATGTCACTCGAGCCTGTTTGAAGTTACAGATTTGGTGGGGCGCGATAGCGAGCCGGGTACGTACCCAGAGGCAGCAGCAACCGGGATCGGCTCTGGCCTTAGCCGCCGCTGTGTGGCTCTGGGTAAGTTACTTCCCTCTCTGGGCCTCCGCCTGCGTGGAGATGTTCCAAGGCCCCGCCACAGTGCTGACTTTCTCAGGCTGGACCGATTCAACCCAGTGAGCATCTGGGCTCCGCTGGCTGGGCCCGAGGTCTTGGTTCATGCAGCCCCAGATTTTCCAGGAAAGCCGCCACTTGTGGAGAATGGCCTTGTGGCTTGGTCTCTGAATATCTGGAGGAAAACTCGCTTTCTGTTGTCAGCCTGGAGGTCTCCTCTCTGCAACCCTGCTTTCCTGCCCCGTGAGTGTCCAGCTCTTCCCCAGTTACAGGGAGCCTGGGTCACTGAGCTGAGAGCCCTGAGCAAGCTGAGCCTGCAAGGCCCAGAGGGCAGTGTGGGGGAGGGGGGGCACAGTGCTGGGGGCATGGACCCTCCAAGGTCTTCAGCTTCCCCTGTTTAAAGGCCTTTCTGGGTCTGTGACACTGATTTCAAAGGCCTGAGGAATCCCCTCTGGTCTCCAATGCGTAGCGAACAGACAAAATCAATCGGTAAAGAGTGGGCACTAAGCATTTTTAAAAAGGAAACTTTAGTGTTGATTTGGGGAAAATAGGATCCAGTGATGAAACACTTAGGAACCGTTCCAGAACTCCCTGGGGGAGGAAGGGATGTATTGGGTTGGCCCAAAAGTTCGTTCGAGTTTTTCCATAAGATGTGACAGACAACCCAAATGAAATTTTTGGCCAATTCAACATTTCCAGCCTCAAGGCCCAGGTGGCTCATGGGCCCGACTGCCAAGCCCTTGCAGAGAGGGCCTGGTTTGGGGCATCTGGACCCTGGGTCCCTTGTGGGCACCTGTGTGGGACATTCGTGGCCCAGAGGACCCAGCTCTCTCCAAAGTCCTTTCCGGGAGGACGACAGAGCCCTCCAGACTGGCTGAGCTCTGCGGATGACCCTCCTCTGTGTCTTGGACCCCAGATCTCTGGTCCCTAGTGGATCAGATGCTTCCCTTTGTCCCTACAGCCTGAGCCATAGACGATGAAACACTCAGCCTCGGCACAACGGAGGTAACACATCCTTCCGGCACTGTCAGGCACCTGGGCACTACAGACAGCGTACTTATCCTTCCATGTGGGACTCTCAACAACAGGCTCCTTCTCCTTCATTTTATTCCCAAGCAGAGCACAGAACATGGGCAGCATGACCTAACCATTCCCCGAAGACTTAGACCATGGACCTTCCTCACTGGTCTGGGCTATTCATGCTCCCCGAGGTCCCCCTTCTGCTGTGCTTTTCTTAGCTCTGGGTGCGCTCTTTGGAGTTCTTCTTTCCTCCATTTTCCCTCTGTCCCTTGCCATTTTTCACTGCTTCTTCTGGGCCAGCCCAGAATCAGCCCTTTTTCTGCTTCTCACCCACAGCATCTAGTCTGCGGTCACTCTGAAGTCTAGCTGAGCACGGCTGTTCTGACTGTGCCTAGACCAAGAGTCACTGGGCTCTGAGCGAGGGCCAACGCTGTTCTTCTGTGTCGACGGCTGAGTCCTCTTCACGAACATCTGGACGTGGGGCTTGGTTTCTGGATAGGAGATGGCCATACAAGCGACACGTTTTTGTTCGTGCTTTCCAGGGCTGACTGCAGACCAAGGCCAAAATGATGCAATATCCCACCAGACAAAAACACTGCTGGGAATTTTCCCAATGAGAAATAGAGGTCACATGTGAAATGATACATACCGAGCATTTACATACAGAGCTTATTAAAAAAATGGCTATGCATTATCCCCTAAGTCACACGTAGTACATATTTAGTATAAATAGACTGGAGACAACACTGTATAAAAAAGTAATTTTGTTCTGAGAATATCGCTATAGTATTTACATGGATGCAGCCCAGCGGGCTCTGGCCTGCCTCTGTTTCCAGGTCCCCCAGCCTCCTCCAGAGGAGGCTGGGGCATCTGGAAGTTTGGAGAAGAGCATCCCCGAGTGCCCCCGGTGGGGGAAAGGGGGCTAGGTGGGCGGAGGGCCGTCGTAGCGGAGCATGAGCGTGAGGGAGCGGGCAAAGTTGTTGGCCAGGAAGCAGCTGCGGTTCTCTTCCCCGACCGGAAGCAGGAAGAGCAGCAGCAGGAAGAGCAGCAGCAGCAGCTGCAGGGGAGCGCCACGCAGCACACCTTCCGGCAGAGAGAGCCGAGCCCTCGCCCCGCGCGGCCTGCAAAACCAGAGGGGAAGACGTGAGCGGGCTCGGGGCTGGGGGGCTGGGGGCTCGGGGCTCGGCACGGGGGCTCCGGGAGGGGAAGGCCCCCAGGCGACATGAGGAGCCTCACTGGCTCCGGACTGACTCTCCAACTGCACCTGGCCTCAGTTTTCCCATCTGTGAAGTGGGGCTAATGTCCATTCTCCCAGAAACAAAGATCTCTAGTTTTTCTCACACCACTCAAGGCAAGAGAGGAAGAGGATAAAAGAGTTACAGGCTTTGTCTGTTGTCACATTAATCTTTGCCTGGTTTATAAGCATCCTGGGTGTGAATCTGAAGAAGGTCATTCAACCTCACTAAACTTCAGATTTCTCCTCTATAAACAGGAAGAATAATGGGACCTACCTGACAGAGTTGCAGTGAGGATTCAGTGAAACCGAGCTGGGCACACAGTAGGGACTCAGAGCTGCTGCCATTATTATCATGCGTCATTACTGGAGTCACCATCTTTGCTGCATGTGTTTGGCCAATGAGGTGATGCGGGGTCATGACTGGAGACCTCTATGGCAGAATCCCTCCCAGCAAGACCACACAGCAGCTCTGCAGGCCCCACTTGGCCCTGGGTAGCCAGTGTCCTCTGAGCTCACCGTATGCCCCATGCAGAGCCCCCCTTCCCAGGAAAAACGGGTTGCTGGTGAAAGGAGGCTGTCCCCTCATCTGTTACACAAGACACACTCAAGGGGGCAAAAGTCAGCTCTTAACAGAAAAGTTCGAAAAATAGCAATAAAAAAAAACACAAAAATTATTGCCACTATCTAAGTCACGGTCGCCACCATCACCACCATAATCATCACCATGACCACCGCCAGCACCGCCGCTGCCACCGGGCTCATCACAGGGTTCTCCATCACCACTTTCTTCATCTTCTCTTCCTCTCTCTGTTTCTTCTGCTTTTCCTCCCTCTCCTTGCTCCTCATCGCCATCCTCATCATCAACACCTTCACAAGTCCAAATACCTAACAGGCTTCTTTGCACAAATATCCATGAAAGCAGCCAAAGGATATTACCCAAATTCTCGAGGGACCGGCTGGAGTTGCAGCTTCACGGGCATGCAGGGCCAACAGCTGGCCACTCAATAAAGTGGAGGCCCCACCGTCAAGGAACAGCACAGTGCAGGGCAGGGCCCAGCTCTCAGGAACTCGGCCATCTAGGCTCCAGTGCAGACTGTCCCACAATAGCTATGTGCCTTTGGGCAAGTCAGTAACTTCTCTGAGCCTCAGCTTCCTTCTCTGCAAAATGAGGATAAAACACCTACCTCTATTTTCCAGGTTTTGGCAAGGATGCAAAGTATAATTATACACCAATTAAAACATATATATGATCTTATGACTAGTACTATTATTGTAGAATATATCTATTAGCTCCGTGAGGAACCAAAGAGTCATTTTCCAGGGTACCAAGTCCAGTGATGATGGGGATGGGTACTGATGATGGGCATGAGGATGAGGATGCGGGTGTTGATAGTGGTGAGGCGGTGACGACGGTGATGGTGAGGGCGACGATGGTGCGTGTGTTGACATATCAGTGATGGGAAGGATGCTGGTGAGAACGATGATGATGGCAGTGACGGTGATTCTGGTGAGGACGATGGCGGTGGTGGTGGTGGTGGTGGTGGGCATGATGGTAGTAGGAAATATGCAGGTGTTCCTGGGAGGTTCTGACCTGAGCACTTCTGTCTCTCTCCCTCATGTCTGAATGACCTCACCCACTCTCCTGTCCCAGCTATCTCCTCCAAGTTGATCACACTTGACCCTGTGCCTCCAGCTTCGGGTGTAGAAAGTACTACGTGTATTCTGTGCAGTTACATTTATCCACAGAGAGAAGGGGCTGAAACTTCCCTGGAGATCCAATGGTTAGAATCTACCTTCTAACACAGCGGGATGTGGTTCAGTCGCTGGTCAGGGAACTAGGATCTCACACACAACCAAGCCCATGTGCTGCAAGGGCTGAGCCCGTGTGCTCTGGAGCCCGCGTGCCACAACTAGAGAGAAGCCCACGTGCTCCAACAAAGGATCCTGCAGGCTGCAACTAAGACCCGACGCAGCCAAAGATAAATAAAGGAAATCAACCCTGAATATTCATTGGAAAGACTGGTGCTGAAGCTGAAACACTCTGGCCACCGGATGCGATGAGCCAACTTGCTGGAAAAGACCCTGGTGCTGGGAAAGATTGACGGTGGGAGGAGAAAGATGGAAGACAGAGCGTCAGATGGTTGGATGACATCACCGATTCAATGGATGTGAGTTTGAGCAAACTCCAGGAGATGGTGAAGGACAGGGAAGCCTGACATGCTGCAGTCCAGGGGGTCACAAAGAGATGGACGCGACTGAGCAGCTGAACCACAACAAAACAAAGAAAGAAGGGGCTTCCTCAGGACGTTCCCCACCGCTTAGGGGTGGAAGTAGACAGTCGACAGCATGTGGAGGTGGGAAGGGAACGGGTCATATTACAGAGGGTGATTAAATGCTTGAGTCCTTTAATATCTCCCATGAACCTGAGGCTCTAGAGTTTTGAGGAATCCTGGCAGGAAGAATTTATCACAGTAAGGGTGACTGAATATTCTGCCACTGATGAAAAAGGATGTGGGGGAAAGAAATGATTTGGAGTCCTGAGTTCTAACCCTGGCCCTGTCACTTCCTAGCTGTGTGACCTAGGACAAGTCACTCAGCCTCTCTGAGCCCTCAGAGCCTTCTACTGAGGCAAAGGGAGCCTGACACCTGCCTACCAGAATCACAAGGATAAGTGAGGCAGCACAGGCTACACTCACGTAGTTGGTGCTCGGCAAAGACTCATTCCTTTCCTCCTCCAACCGATGGGACCCAGGGCAGACGGGTGGCTTCCACAAGCCCCCTAAGCTTCCCCTGCACCCAGGTTCCAAGGACCAGATACCATCAGCCTCCTCGGCCCCATCAGAGAGAAAAACACTGCTCTCCCTAAACACCCGCTCTTGGTCCCTTAAAGGCCCTCGCATCCTCTGACCACAGGGCCTTTGCAAAGCTTATACTTTCCGATAGAACACCCATTTCCTTTCTTTCTCCAATGCATCTAGTTCACTCTTACTGTTTATTCTAATCTCAATTTGTGAGTCGCTTCCTCAGAGGGAGCTTCCCTGCCTCTAAACCAAAAAAATGCCCCTTTACATATTCTCATGGACCAACACCGTTCCTTTGGGTTACTAATTTCAAAGTCTGTGTTCCCCTTCACTCCTGGAGCAGGGTCTACACTAGTTTGAGTCATTGCTGTATCTGCAGTAATGTTTGGTAAACATCGTCTCACTTAATGAAATAAAAGGCTCTTTCCCTTCCTGGGCGTCTGCTCCTCCCTTGGTGCCATGATGTGATCAGGCACACACTCTCTGACCTGTCTGTGAACTGTCCGCACCATCCTGTTGGCTCCCCCAGAACGTTTGGATTCCACACGTTAATGAACAACACCAAGCATGCTCCGGCCCCACATTCAGCTCACCTCCACGCTCGTGGGTTTCCTGAGCTGCTTCCCAGGTCTGGAGGTACCCTGTGCCCATTTCTCAGAGGAAGAAACTGAGTCCACGGGAAATAAGCAGCCCAAGGTCACAGGGACAGGCTCAAATCGTCAGCATGGCTCCTTCTACCGCCCCTACATGGCACTTCTCATAAGAAACAGCAGCAAGGACTTCCCTGGTGGTCCAGTGGTTAGGCGCCTACCTGCCAATGCAGGGAACACAGGTTTGCTCCCTGATCCAGGAAGCGCCAACGTGCTGTGAGGCAGCTAAGCCCATGCCCCACCACGGCTGAGCCCACGCTCTAGAGCCTGTGCTCCGCAACAAGAGAAGCCCCTGCCGTGGAGAAGGCCGTGCACCACAACCAACAGGAGCCCTTGCCTGCCGCAACTAGAGAAAACCCACACAAAGCAATACAGATCCAGCAAAGACAGAAATGCATCAGTGAATGAATTCTTAAAATAGCAGCAACAATGAGGCCCCCTGGGCCTCCACTGAAGCTGGTTGCACCTGACCTGGGGCCCCGAGTGTGCAAGTCGCGTGGCATCACCACTGGGGCTTTCAGGGTCTTTCCCAGGAGCTGCTTGGGCCTCATTCTCCAGCTCAAAGATGGCTCCAGACAAGTGCCAAGAGCTCAAGGTGACGGGCAGGGGCCAGCTTTTCTCTGGCAATTCCAGATGGGCCCCACCAGTGGCCATCACTAACTCTCACTTAGCAATGAGCTCAGTCTCTCAAGGTCCCTCTCACTGATGCAGAGCCACAAGCTAGCTGGCTTCCCCTCTCTGGGTTTCCTTTAGAACCCAGAAGGGGCATCTCCCAGATGTTCCAGGGAGTCTGAGGGCATCACAGATCCCAGGCTGGGCTCCGCCCACACACTTTGAATATCTTCTTCACTGTGTTCTTGATGCCAAAGCACTGAGTTAGAGCCCAAACGCACTTCCCAGGAGTGCTCAGAGGCTGTGGAGAGCTCCCACCCAGGGACAGAATGGTAGTGGCTAGGTGGGGGCTGAGTTAACATTGTTTCCCACCGCGCCCCCACCGAGGGCAGCTCTGTATGTGATGGTCAGGCCGCAGAACAGTGTTATACCAGCCCCCTGGCTTGGTTTTGGGGAGTCCCGGGAAGTGCAGTGACATAGAATCTGCTTGCCAGTGCAGGAGACGAGAAGATTTGGGTGGGTCAGGACGATCCCCTGGAAGTGGAAACAGCAACCCACTCTAGTGTTCCTGCCTAGGAAAATCCCATGGACATTGACAAAGGAGTCTGGCAGGCTACAGTCCATGGGGTTGCATGAATGAGCAACTGAGTTTGCCCGCATGAATTCGTTTTTGACCAGATGGAGGTGAGACCATCTGAGCTGGCCTTTTGGAGGCAGTTTGGTTAATCGATGAGAAGAACCTCTGGGTGAAACAATTGGAGTGAGGGGTGCTCTAGTCTTTACTCAAGGGAAAATGGAGCCCCACTCAGCAGGAGATATATGGACACAAGGCTCCCTTCCCTGCCTTTCCTTCCCTCATCTTTCCTCATCTGACATCCATGCACCATCCAGGATCTCCTGAGTCTAGAGCAGAACTAAGGTCAGTGACGGTTCAGGGTGATCCAGAGGCATCCAGCTTGGAAGACTGTGTGGTCAGGATGCTTTGCTTATATGGAGACTGGGGTTTGGCTGGACGCAGGGAACACAGTGAGGTCAGCTTCAAACACGCTGAATCTGAGCAGTCTCTCAAGTTGGTGCCCTTCGGGTGTGGGCCTTGGGACTGAAGCTGGAAGGAGGGACCTGGACAAGAAATGGATCAGAGTGTAAGAGGCCTAGAGTCAGGGACCAAAGCTGGCAGGAAGGAATTGTCAGGGAAAGAGTGAGTCATGGGAGGATGCGACCATGTAAGAAAGAGGTGCGTTTCCAGGGTCACTGAGCAGTTAGAACTCGTTAATTACAAAAGAAATGAGAGCAGCTTCACAGGTGAGAAATCTCTGCAGCTACCACCTTAGTCACGTGATCCAAGTCAGCATCTGCAGTCCTGAGGTGGGTGTATCGAATCACTCTCCCCCAATAAGATGCACTAAGAACACAGCAACTTTTAGAACATCCTTTCCAGAAACTCACAACAAGGAAACACCCCAGAAACCCAAAACCTGAGGGACATTCTATAAAATATCTGGCCTGTACTCAAGAAGGTCAAGGTCAAGAAAAACCGAGGACTGGTCCCAGGGGAGGAAACTAAAGAAGTGTGATGACTGAATGTAATGTGTGATCCTAGACTGGATCCTGGACTGAGGGGAAAAGGCTATAAAAGATCTGTGAATGGTACATCCCCACAGAGGGATGTTATTCACTGGTAAAGGAAATGAAATATTAGGCGCAAAAAGACACGGAGGAAACTCAAGTGCATATTGCTGAATGAAAGAAGTAACAAGACCAGTGGTTGCTAGGGGCTTTGGGGGAAGGCAGAGGGGTAAAGAGGAAGCGCTGGGGAGGCGGGTAAGGTGGTGACACTCGTCTGCAATGTCACTGCGCACTTGTCAAAACCCATAGGATGCACAACCGAAAAGTGCACCCTAATGTTAACTAGGAACTCCAGTTAATAATGATGATTTTTTTTTAATTTTTAAATTTATTTGGCTGCACCAGATCTCAGTTGCACCATGTGGAACCTAGTTCCCTGACCAGGGACCAAACTCTACACTGAGAGTGCAGAGTCTTAGCCACTGGACCACAACGGAAGTCCCAGTAATGCTGATTTTCAAAACATCATACAGAGACCTCCCTAGTGGTCCACTGGCTAAGAATCCACCTTCCAGTGCAGGGGATTGGGGTTCAATCCCTGGTCAGGAAACTAAGATCCCACAGGCCATGGGGCAGCTAATAAGCCTGTGCACCCGTGCACCCCAACTACTGAGCTGAGCACCTCAACTGTGCACGACCGACACCCAGAAGAGACATGAATAAATTGTGGTTGTTCAGCCACTACGTCGTGTCCAACTCTGTGACCCCAGGGACTGCAGCCCACCAGGCTTCCCCGTCTTTCACTGTCTCCCAGAGCTTGCTCAAACTCATATCCGTTGAGTCGGTGATGCCATCCAACCATCTCATCCTCTGTCATCCCCTTCTCCTTCCGCCCACCTTCAATCTTTCCCAGCATCAGGGTCTTTTCTAATGAGTCAGCTCTTTGTATCAGGTGGCCCAAGTATTGGAGCTTCAGCTTCACCATCAGTCCTTCCAATGAATATTCAGGGTTGATTTCCTTTAGGATGGACTGATTTGATCTCTTTGCTGTCCAAGGGCTCTCAAGAGTCTTCTCCAGCATAAATAAATATATTTTTTTAAAAACAACAACACTGCAGCTATTGTGAGAGAAAGTAATTGCCTAACAAGGAAAGCCATGGTGCTTGCTTTCCTAGATGCAGTATTACAATAGTCCATCTGCTCTACCAGGCTCATTGTGAGGAGCACTATTATTTTATATACCACTAAGTCAAGGCTATGGTTTTTCCAGTGGTCATGTATCGATGTGAGAGTTGGACTGTGAAGAAGGCTGAGCACCGAAGAATTGATGCTTTTGAACTGTGGTGTTGGAAAAGACTCTTGAGAGCCCCTTGGACTGCAAGGAGATCCAACCAGTCCATCCTAAAGGAGATCAGTCCTGGCTGTTCTTTGGAAGGAATGATGCTAAAGCTGAAACTCCACTACTTTGGCCATCTCATGCGAAGAGTTGACTAATTGGAAAAGACCCTGATGCTGGGAGGGATTGGGGGCAGGAGGAGAAGGGGATGACAGAGGATGAGATGGTTGGATGGTATCACCAACTCGATGGACGTGACTTTGAGTGAACTCTGGGAGTTGGTGATGGACAGGGAGGCCTGGCGTGCTGCGATTCATGGGGTCTCAAAGAGTCGGACATGACTGAGTGACTGAACTGACTGAACTGAACTGAAGGAAGAAAAACCCAACGGTGAAGATGGAGCATCTGATTGGAGATCCCACATAAGGCGGGGGGCACCACAGGGCTGCACCTTCAGGACTGGGGAAACCGAGGGCTAATCTCCCCCATATTGAAATGGGAAACAAGGAAATCCTAGGTCTTATCCTGGCACCCAGAGAGGGCGAGAAACAAAACTCTGCCCTGAGAACTTGAACTGGAGGCCAGAGCTCCCAGAGCTGGGTCGTCTAAATTGGCACAGTCGGTGTGGTCCAAAGGAAAGCAAAACAAAACACAACCGCAGGACATCCCTGGTGGTCCAGTGGTTAAGACTCCCGCTGCCACTGCAGGGGCAGGGGTTCCATCTCTGGTTGGGGAACTGAGATTCCACACGCTGCATGGCGCAGCCAAAAAAACCTCCAAAATCCAACCCTCAAGAAGAGATTTTAATTTAAAGAAACCTTAGGTGAAGAGTGTTCCCGGTGGCAGAGAAAAGCAAATTCCAGTCCTCACTGGACCATAATAGGAAGGCTTCCCTGTGGCTCAGATAGTAAAGTACCCACATGCGATGTAGAAGGCCCAGTTTGATCCCTAGGTCAGGAAAGTCCCCTGACCCACTCCAGCACTCTTACCTGGAGAATCCCATGGACAGAGGAGCCTGGCAGGCTACAGTCCATGGGGTCACAAAGAGTTGGACACGACTGAGTGACTAACAACGGCAACTCCAAAGATGTGAAAACGTGAAAAACTATGAGTCTTAAAATCTGTGAAATATGGGCCAGTGAATAGAATGTTGCTCTCCAGTCTCTCCCCATCTGGACCCACCTCCCGGAGTCCACAGCATGGCATGCATAATGGCCATCTGCGCTCCACGCCCGCACACGGGCCTGTGACCCTGCCTAGTTCACCCCAGTAAACGCAAACACTGGCGAATCCACTCCTCAACTTGAAGGCTGACTCAGGTAGAACCGCTCCCCTGCACCAAGGCAGGAATTCAGTTGACTCACAGCCCAATCACAACTCAAAAAGCAATTGACCTTTCATGTGTCTGAAAGCTGCAGGCAGACATATCCGGTGGCACGAAGCTGGCAAGTGTGTAGGCAGCTGCAAGTTTAATAAATCTTAATTATTCTGTTTATATAAACAAGCAGGTTGAAGCCACTGACGTAGCTGGAGCTTTCAATGGCTTGGGGCGTAGAGAGAAAAAAAAGCGTGGAGGGCTGACGGCTCATAAATAATTAGCTTTGGAGCAGGGTTTTTTTTTCCCCTTCCCTTTGGACTAAAAATAATATATGAAATGTTTTTAAGTTGGCAAGATTACAAGCCCAGAAGACAGTGTCTAGTTTCTACCTGTCAGACCTGCGTGCGTCTGTGCACACTTGCACATGTGTACATGCCTTCATACACGCGTATGCACACTCTACCCAGCAAACAACATGAGAACTGCACCAAGGGGAGGATTCTGCCCCCACCCCCATGTATCTCCACTCCGAGAAGTGGCATTAGCCGTCTTCCGTCTGAAAGAGAAGCAGGACATTGTCTGCTAGCATCCAGGTCCTCATTTACAAAGCATTTCAGAAACTTCTGGTTTATAAGAACTCTCAGTTCTGCGGACCTACATTTCATTCATTGGAAGACCATAGTTAAGAGCCTTGCAAAGGGGAACACACACTAATGGTGGATCCCAGATGCAAATTGAGAGCATAAAGCAACGGTTCTCCAAGTCTGGTCCCCAGGGGAGCAGCAGCAGCATCACCTGGGACCTCGCTGGAAATGCAGATCCTCGGGGCACCCCAGACCTAACGCATCAGAAACTCTGGGGGTGGACCCCAGAAATCTGCGCTTACACAAGCTGTGATAGAAAGGGGCCCCAGATGGTCTCTGAATATTGGCCTCTGTGGTTGCTTGCTTCTTCACAGGGAGCTGAGACTCAAGAGCTCAAAATCCAGCGAGCACCAAACTCAAAACTTTCACACATCCGTTTGATTTTAAATGTAGCTGAATAAGCAGATTTGGGAGCCATTTAGAGCCTGCCTGCTTTGCATATTCCACGAAACAGAGTCCAACATCTGCCAGCTATAGATAAGCTCAACCCTGCATCTGCGGCTTCCCCGGTGGCCCAGTGATGAAAGACTCCGCCTGCCAACGTAGGGTACACAGGTTCGATTCCTGATCGGAGACGATCCCATGTGCCGCTGGGCAACTAAGCCCATCACCACAGCTACTGAGCCTGTGCTCTAGAGCCCACGAGCCACAGCTACTGAAGTGCGTGTGGCCTAGAGCCTGTACTTTGCAACAGGAAAGCCCCTGCAATGAGAAGCCTGCACACAGCAACTAGAGAGTGGTCTGCACAGAAATGAAGACCTAGCACAGCCAAAAAAAAATAAAATTATTAAAAAAAACAAACACACCTGTAGCTGTCAAGACCGCAAGCCACTGCTATACCTGGACATTCCCTGGCCAGAAATGTGCTATTGTGCCGAGCGACGCCAGCTGGGGGAGGGCCTTTCTCCCGTTCCCCTCTCCACCCCGCCCATCCCACTAGCATGCACAGCCTACCCTGGCAGGCCTTTGCTCTGGTAATCTATCCCAGGTACTTGCATCAGTGCTTGGTATAAAGTCAGAGCTCAGTAAACATCTGTGAAGTGAAACAGTGACTGGGGAGTCAGCCAATGAACACGGAGCTGTGAGCACTCCATGTGAACCCGGTGGCAGGCTGCCAGGGACGGGAGGCTGCCCTGGGGCGCTGGTGTCAGCCAGCCAAGCAAGCCCCCACTCACCAACACCAGGGGACCCAGAAACGACTCCCCTGAACCCCCTGACTCCCCAAGGGGCTCCCAACCAGAGTGGGGCTTAAAGGGCAGGAGCTGGAGGCAGCCTGGACATCTGGCCCTGGGCCCTCAGGTGCCACCAGGAGTCACAGGCTGGGCTGTGTGGTGACCCAGCCTTCCCGATGCACTCCCCTACTTCACAAGAAGCCCTTTTTCTTCTAAATTAGTGGAAACTAATTTAGGGCTTTAGGCTCTCCTCTCAAGAAAGAACAACAGTTCACATGATCTTCAAAATTGCTTCATGAAGTCAATAAAGTCAGCGTTGATAGTTCCATTTTACAGGTGGGGAAAGAAAGTCTCCAGAGTCAAAGCAACTTGCCCAAGGCCACAAAACTGGGGGCCCAGAGCACAGCATTGGTCTGGTGACTGCCCCGTCCAGTCCTGGGGACACACACTATACTGCAGATGGAGACACGAACACCAGCTGGAGACCAAGACGCCTGGGTGGCAGAGCCCCTGGGAACACAGACTCCACAGCCAGAGAGACCTCGAGGCCCCGGGGCTCTCGGGAGCAGAGCATGCCAGAGGCTTGTGTTGTCACGAGCCAGAGCTCGTCAGGACAACAAGCTCGCTCTCAGAGGACTTCCCTGGTAGTCCAGGGGATAAGAATCGGTGCCAATGCAGGGGGCATGGGTTCCATTCCTCGTCCGTGCTGCAGAGCAACTAAGCCCAAGCACCCCAACTACGGAGCCTCGCGCTGTGACTCCTGGAAGCCCAGGCGCCTGAAGTCCATCCCGGAACAAGAGACGCCACTGCAATGAGAAGCCCACCCACCGCAACTCGAGAGCAGCCCCCGCCTGCTGCAACTAGAGAAAGCTGCACACAGCAACCGAGACCCCATGCATCCAAAAGCACTCAAATACAATTCAAACCGAACTCCTCCAAAGCAAGCCTGCTCTCGGAAACGGTGGCGCCAGGGACGCCACTGTACACTGGACCGTTCCACAAGTGGGGAGAGCCGCCAGGCCCAGGGATGCCTTCTCCAAGGCACCATGCGGAAGGGCAAGGGTGGGCTTAGAGTCTGAGGCAGAGACCACTCAGGAGCGTGCGCCTCCAGCGAACACGCCACGGCAGTCTTGTCATTCCTGGCTTCATTCATGCCTAGCGTGGTGGTAATGATGCCTGTTGGGTGTCTGGGGGACGGTGACGTGAAACGCCCTAGGCACGATCTGGTACAGTTCCTGGCACAGAGTGGATGGTCAACGCATAGTATTTATAGTAGCAATCATTATTCCTCATTATTCCTGTAAGTATGGCTCTCTTTATGCCATGGCTCTGGCCGGCACGCCCTCAGGGAGAGGCTCTGAGCACTTCTCAGAGGCTGACAGTGGAGACACTAGCTGGTCAAACATGACTGGCACAGCCCCCTTTCCTCTTTCAGCCCCCACGAACCCCAGATGCTCGTCCACTACTCAGGTGGCCACGAGGTCCGATGCCCTCAGGTCTCCGTGGACCGGCCCGATTTACGCCTATTGTCAAGCATAGTCACTAACCGTGTCCTTGCTATACCCCTGTGTCCTGTCTCAGCTGAGTACACGCTGTGTGTCCTGCAGAACAAGGACCCCCAGGGTCCACCACAGGGCAGCCCAGAACTGAGTCCCCAGGAGCATTTCTCATGGAACCTTCCAGAAAGCCCAGGGGTCCTGCCCCAGCATCCCAGGCCCACCAACCCTCCAGACGCCCTGCCCTCTGCCCGTGTGGAGCAGACGGCAGACACTGTACCTTTCGGAATCCAGTCGGCTCCCCTGGAGGACTCTGCGTCTGTTATTTTAGGGAAGGAGAGGAAAAGGGGAAAGGAAAAAAAAAAGAAGTTAAGTGAGTGAAACTTAAATCCCAGCAGAGCCTGTAATGGAATATTCATTTTGTCAGGGGAGTGTTTCTTTAAGACTTCTGGTCCTCTGGACAGGCTGAACCAGCAGGTGATTCAATTTAATGAGCTTTTAACGCACTTGGGGCCCAGGTGGGATCCTGTCTGGGAAGGCCTGGGCCAAGGCCACGGGCGCACGGACCTGGCTGGGGCTGGGCTGACACCTAGTGGCCGACGACGCGGCTGCTTTCAGGGCCGGCAGAGCTGGAGCCCCAAAGCTTGGAGTCGGGTCTGCGGGCCTAAAGGGCCTTCAGTGGCCATCCCAACCACCCTTTCCTCGGACTAACCTCCATGCCTCAGTTTCCCTATCAGTTCTCAGGGGATAATAACAGTACCTCCTTTATAGGGCTGTAATGAGGATATAGCATTTAATAAAGGCTATTACTAGTCTAGCTGTAATTGTTTTGTGTGAGACGGTGGGCCCCTAGGGGGCTTCCCAGGTGGCACTAGTGCTAATGCAGGAGACATAAGAGACGTGGGTTCAATCCCTGGGTGGGGGAAGACCCTCTGGAGGTGGGCACGGCAACCCACTCCAGCATCCCTGCCTGGAGAATCCCGTGGACAGAGAAGCCTGGCGGGCTACAGTCCATGGGGTCGCAAAGAGACGGACACGAGTGAAGCGACAGCATGCAGGGGGTCCCCCAGGGGAGGTGCTTCCTCAATGTCACAAGCAGGTTAGTGGAGGAGGCGGCCTAGATCCCAGGGGTCTCAGCAACCACGTCAGTGTTCCCTGTGTCATGCCTCCATCAAGGTGTGTTTGATGCTGGCTCTGTCCCTGGCTGTCTGGGTGAACTCGGGTGAGTTTTTAACTCCTCATATTCTCATCCCTCTTCTGGAAATTGGAGATGGCAATTACTCTGACGGACGGCTGCTGCGAGCAGTGAACTGGGATGCACATAGAGGTATCAGGTTGGTAGAGCAAAGCTGTCGTTCTTGGAACTCAGCCTCGCTGGGTGGCAGAATGGCCAAATGACAGATGGCACATCAAGTGCCTAGGACTCGCGAGTCTCCATCGTCTCTCCCTGAGTGACCCCCTCGGTCTGGTCTGTTGAGGTGTGGGGTGGAGCGGCTGCAGCGGAGCCACGCCCCCCCGGGCCACCCCTCACCCCCACCCCCGCCCCCGGGCCTGGGGCCTGTGCAGCCTTGGCGCCTACCAGCAGGTGGCTGGAGTCCTTGAGCTTGGACTTGTAGAGCATCCACTGGTAGCGCAGATCCTCTAGCTCGTCCGAAGACCCGCTGGCTGGCCTGAGACGAAGAAGGTTTTTGAAGAGATGCTGACCTTCTGGTATTCGAGCCTCCAGTTCCTAGAGGGAAAAGACAGGGTCACATGCACCTTCCAAACGGCTGGGGAGGCCCCACCTGGTTGGTAAGGAGGAGCCAATCAAATTCCATTTGCTGGGCAACTGGAACACATAAAGAGAGAATCTCATTGTGCAAATAAATGGAAGCCAAGGCCAGGAGCTGCTCTCCGCAACACTGCAGAATGGACTGTTGCCTGAAAGAGGAGCTGCCGTGCTCACCTCCACGGTCACTCCTAGCTCTGGCACTCTGTCATAAATACGACATAGATTTACACTGTGTATGACTAGGGAAAGTGAAAGTCGCTCAGTCACTTCTACTCTGTGACCCCATGGACTGTAGCCCACCCGGCTCCTCTGCCCATGGGATTCTCCAGGCCAGAATACTGAAGTGGGTAGCTATTCCCTTCTCCAGGGGATCTTCCCAACCCAGGAATCGAACCCAATCTGCCGCACTGCAGGCAGATTCTTTACCCACTGAGCCACCAGGGAAGCCCTCTGGCATTCTAGAACCAAGTTCTCCGGAGGGCTTGACATAAGCGTTATCATCATTATAAAAGCTACCATTATTCATCGGCAGAGGAATAGATAGACAAGACGTTGTTCACACATACAGTGTGATATGACTCAGTCATTAAAAATCATGAAATAATGTCATTTCTAGCAACATGGATGGACACAGAGATTGACATACTGAGTGAAGTCAGTCAGACAGAGAAGGAGAAATATCATACGACTTTCCTTATTGTGGAATCTAAAAAAGAAATGAATCAAAAGAACTTACAAAACAGAGAGAGACTCACAGACTTGAACAAACTTGTTGCCAGGAGGAAGGATGAGGGGAAGGGATAATTAGGGAATTTGGGATGGACAGGCACGCACTGCTATATTTAAAATGGATAATCAACAAGGACCTACTGTAGAGCACATGCAACTCTGCTCAGTGTTACGTGGCAGCCTGGATGGGAGGGGGGTTTCGGGAGAATGGATTCCAGTGTACGTATGGCTGAGTCTCTTCCTGTTCACCTGAAACTATCATAACATTGTTAATCAGCTACACCCCAATATAAAATTAAAATTGTTTTTTAAATAAAAAGCCACCATTGTTGGATATGTCCTTCTATCGGCATCCTTACTCCTGGCAGAGTGAGGGTGGGACTGGGCAGATTTTTCTATCAGAATACAGTACGCTGTTCCCCCAGGAAGGCATCTTCTATCCTCAGGACTCTTGGGAGGGACTGCCATGTGAGGATACGATCTGGGTCCTAAGTTAAAGAGCCTGAGTTTAAATTCTGGCTTGGCATCCAGAATCTGTCCCATCCCACCAGCTGCATGATACAGGCACACAGCTTAGCTTCTCAGAGCCCTCGAGAGTGGGGAATCTACACAGAAGCGTAACCCGAGGAACTGCAAGTCATCTCTGATACACCTGGGCTGGGTGGTGGTGGCAGGGGATGAGAGGAGTGGCTGAATATGAGGTAGGAGGCAGACGGGGAGGGCTAGGTAGCTGGGACCAAAGCTCCCACTGAGGACAAAACATTAAAAACATTCTTAAGGCATCAGTGGACAGGGAGGCCTGGCGTGCAGCAGTCCATGGGGTCGCAAAGAGTCGGACACGACTGAGCGACTGAACTGAACTGAATGGAACTGAAGGCATCAAAGAGTTAACAACAACAACAAAGAGAGTCAGGCAAGACATGTGAAAGGTTAGGATGCAGAGAAGTAAGCCCAGTGTTCAGACCTCCTCTTGCACTTAGGATATTTGCTAATTTGGAAAAAATAGTTGTGAAACAGATCTATGCTTCTGGCAGCCTTGCAGGATTCAGGAGGCAGAGGTCAAAGTCTGCGGCCTACAGAAGTGGAGACTCTGAGAAACTGCTGTCTTTAGCAGAGGCCCCTAAAGGTGAATAGGAAGTAAACCCACACCTTATTTGGATTTGCAGGCCAGTGCCAAGTCATCTCAGGAGTCCAGGGAGCTTCAAGTTTTGAAATTAGATTCAGTGTTTCTAGATTGATAAAAGCCCACACTGGCCTGGCTGTTGCAAACAAAATCCTCTTTGAAGGAAAGATTATTCTTAATCTCAAATTATTCTCGCATCTATTTGTCAAACACGATATCTAGCACACAATCGAAGCAGTCACACAGAGATACAAGACTCCAAGAAGAGGCGGAAACTGGGACTTCCCTGGAGGTCCAGTGGTTAAGAATGTGCCTGCCAGGGGAAGTGGGTTCTGTCTCTGGTCCAGAAGATCCCACATGCCTTGGACCAACTAAGCCGTATGACACAAGCACTGAGCCCGAGCTCTAGGGCTCATGTGATTCATCTACTGAACACACACGCTGCACCTGCTGAGGGCCACGTGCTTAGAGCCTTGTTCTGCAACAAGAGAAACCACCCCAGTGAGAAGCCCTCACACCACAGCGAAGAGTAGCCGCTACTCACCGTAACTAGAGAAAGCCCATGCACAGCAACAAAGACCCAGTGCAGCCAAATATAAACAGAATTAATGAACTAATGAGGCAGAGGCAGAGGCCAGACACAACAGAAACAGTCTAGACTTGAGATACTGAGATTATTAGACACACTCGCTAAACCAACTATCTTTACTGTGTTGAAAGAATTGACAAACTGAAAATTTTCAGCAAGGACCCAAAAGCTGCGAAAAGTGGCAAAGCAGATTTTAAAAAGCACCAAGGAGAATTTCTAGGAATGATAAATGAAATATTAAAAGCTAAGAACTTAATAAACATGTGAAATAGCAAATGAGATACAACTAAAGAGAGAATTAGTAAAGTGGAAGATGAGTTAGAAAAAAGTATTCAGAAAGTAATATAAAAGAGCAAAAGAATGAAAAAGTACACGAGACAGTGAAATACACAGTGAGAAGAAAGAGCATATGTTTTAAAGGCATCTCAGAAGGTGAGGAAACAGGGAAAAAGGCAGAGGCCATAGTTTGAGAGATAGCGTTGGAGAATTTTCCAGAAAGATTCTAGGCCACAGATTCAAGAATCCAGATGACTCTCAAGCAAGAAAAATAAAAATAAAACCACACTCTAAGGTATTAGGGTAAATTTCAGAAAAAAATTACGAAAAAGAGATAGCTTGGGGCCTAACTGAGAAAAGCTGTGGGTGATAAACTCTGGAAATTGAACTCTATCCTGAAAAGTTTTCATTACTGGGACAAGGTCATCTTTAGGATTCTGAAGGGTCACTCTGGCTTCAGAATGAGTCATTACTGAAATGGGAACCCAGGAAGAAGGAGGGAGGCCAGCTTGGAGGCTATTGTCAAGGTCAAGGTCAAAAATGATAAATGTCTAGATGAAGACAGTGGTAGTGAGGGGAAACAGAAACAACGAATACCCAAGAGGTGGAATCAAGAAGGACTTGGTGAAATAAGTCAATGTGTGAGTGGAGGAGAGAGATCTGTGGTAGAAGGACTGTCTTTCCACCCCCTTGCCATATCAATGCACTTTGCAATATGGTCTTGCAATACTTCCCATCAAGAAGTGAAACCTGTTTTCTCTCACCTTGAATCTGAGCTGGCACTGTGACTTTCTTTGTCCAACAGAATGCAGGAGAAGTGATGCGCCAGTTCCTAGCCTTGACCTGAAAAGGCTTGCATGTTCCCACTCACTCTCTCAGACCTGCCCCTGCTCTGGGAAATCCAAGCTATAGGAGGATAAGCTATAGGAGGATAAGAGATGGGTGGTCCATCTCATGCTCATCTAGAATAGCCCACCAACCTCCAGAAGTACAGCCATCCTGCTGCTCTATAAATCAGGGAGCCCAGCCAAGATCAGAAGCATGCCCAGCGGACCTCAGAGTAAACTGCCAATCCACAGAATCATGAGTTAAACAAACAGCTGTTCTTTTAAGCTACAAACTGTCGGAATGGCTTGTTACATAGCAAGAGTTAACTGATTAGAAGAGTCGTGATTTCCAAGCTGGGCAATACAGCAGGAGGCTTGAATGAATGGATGGATGGTTTTCCCATAATACTGGAAGCAAAAAAAGTTTAAAACTATTATTTAGGACTTCCCTGGTGGTAGAGTGGATAAGAAATCACCTACCAATGCAGGGGACACAGGTTTGATCCCTGGTCTGGGAAGATTCCACACAGTGTGGAGCAACTAAGCCCATGAGCCACAATTACTGAGCTCGAGTGCTGCAACTACTGAATCCTGCACACCCAGAGCCCACGCTCCACAAGAGAAACCACTGCAACAAGAAGCCTGTGCACGGCAACTAGAGAGCAGCCCTCACTCACTGCAAATGGAGAAGGCCCATGCACGGCCATAAATAAATAAAAGTATCTTAAAAAAAAAAAACATTTATACATAAGCCATCGGAGAAGGCAATGGCACCCCCACTCCAGTGTTCTTGCCTGGAGAATCTCAGGGACAGCGGAGCCTGGTGGGCTGCCGTCTATGGGGTCGCACAGAGTCGGACACGACTGAAGTGACTTAGCAGCAGCAGCAGCATACATAAGCCATAACAGCTCAGAAGCTAGGTATGTGCTCATTTTGGGGAGGGGGAGGGGGAGAACTCTCTGGCAGCAAACACATCTTTGGGGGGTAAATCCTCTGAAAAAATGGGCTGTTCCTTGGGCACAAACCTGTAGCTTTGTTGCTCTGGTCCTCAAGTCCTCGGTGGTGGGAGTTCTCATGGCGATGATCCTAACCAGCTTGGAATTTTCCTCCTGCAACCAGTCCTCAAAGTTCCTCAAGGACTGGGGATAATCCTCATGGCTGCCTCCTTCCTCCCTGAGCAGACCTGCCTGCAGGAAGGCACAGCATGTTCAAAGCCTCAGAGTTTCTGCAAACAGCCCACTGGCCATGTGTCCTGGGAATTCCATCCAAGCAGAGGGTGGGGGATGAGGATGCCCAGAGGGAGATAAAGAAGCACCTGGGGGCGAGGGGATGAGGAAAGCATCTCTACTCAGTGTAGACATGATTAGGGACCAAGAACATTCCTCACTGCCACCTCTTTGGTCTCCTGAAGGCTACCAGCATCATCCCTTATCAGGATGTCTACAACCTTCTGCCACTTTTGTCCCTCTTCAGGTTAGGTGGCCAGAGTGATCTGTCTAAGATGCAAGTCCAGGGACTTCCCTGGCGGTCCAGTGGTTAAGAATCCGCCTGTCGATTCAGGGGACCCAGGTTCGATCGCTAGTCTGGGAACTCAGATCCCATATTCCGCGGAGCAACTGAGCCATGAGCCACACCTACCAGAGCCTCTGCTCTGGAGCCCGCAAGCTACAGCTACAGAACCCACATACCCTGGAGCCTGTGCTCTGCAAGAGAAGATGCCTCTTGCGGTGAAGAGTTGCCCTGGCTTGCCACAACTAGAGAAAGCCCGTGCATGGCAATGAAGAGCCCGTGCACTGCAACAAAGACCCAGTGAAGCCAACGATTAAAAAATAAACAAAAATAAAAATAATAAATAAATAAAATGCAAGTCCACTCAGCCATGCCGTCACTTACACAGCTGAGTGGCTTCCCACACTCGATGCGGCCAGAGAGCCTGATTCTGGCCCTGCCTGGCCCTGCGGCTCATGAGACCTGTCCCATCATCTGAGCTGGGGCCCACAGACATCTAGCACCCGGTGCTGGTGCTGTCTCCCTCAGGTCCTTGCAAGCACAGTCTCCTCTGCATGGAACACACTCTGTTCCGCCTCCCCTTGACTCCCACTCAGCTGTGAGAAGCCCTGGACATCTCATTTTCATCTCTCCAGGGAGGGCTTCGCTACACCAAGTCCTTCACTCTGCAGCAGGCTGCTGTGGCCTCTGGGTCTTCTGCCTCCATGAACCATGTGTTCTGTAAACCCTTATTCTATTGCTTTGCGGTTCCTGCTTCCCTGCTTCTCAAAATGTGCTCCAAGGCCTAGCAGGCTTAGCATCACCTGGGAGCTTGTAGAAATGCAGGGTGAGGGGTCCCAGTCCAGACCTACTGAATCAGAATCTGCATTTCGGTACAATCTGGATGCACACGACAATCTGAAAAACTCTGTGCTGGATGCTACGTTCTCTGAGGGTTAAAGTATCTCTGTTTTATTTAGAGCTGTGTCCCAGCTCCAAGCACAGTTCTCAGAACACAGAAAGACTCAGTAAGAGCTTTCTGGATGGGGGAAATGAAAGAAGGAATGAAAGAATGAATGAATTAGGGTGCTGTCTTTGAAGAACAAGGAACGAATTTCTTCTCACTGTGGTTCTGTTTTTTAAAGCCTGTCAAGGAGAGGAGTGGATGAAATGATAGAGTGAGGTTCGTTCTTTTTACAAAATGTAGTTAGTGTGTGTTGTGTGTTAGTCGCTCAGTCGTGTCCAATTCTTTGCAATCCCACGGGCTAGAGCCCACCAGGATCCTCTAGTCCATGGGATTCTCCAGGCAAGAATATTAGAGCGGGTTACCATTCCTCCTCTAGGGAGTCTTTCCAACCTAGGGATCAAACTTGGGTCTTCTGCATTGCAGGCAGATTGTTTACCATCTGAGCCACCAGGGCATCAAACATACCTATCCTGCGTGCTTTTAGTTTGCAGTCTAGTGCTGCTAGGAAGCTTCCCACTCTGACACTCTCTTCCCTGCAAGGGAAGCAGTCAGACTTTCTGAGGGTGAGGGCCTGCCTGCCCTAGAGATGCCTAGGACCTTCCTCAGTGAAGACCCTGGGTCTGGGGTCCCAGAGTCCTTCTGCCCAGTGGCCCAGGGCACCCTTGTGTCACTACTGGGTGTGCTCAACCAAGGCAGGACAGGGCCCAGTCCTGAGCTGAGCATGCGGCCCCAGGCAGGGAGGGGGTTTACTGGTGACACCTTCCCACCATCACCTGACTCGGATCTGGGCCCTCCCCAGAAGCCCATGAGATGGACTTACCTGACGGCGACGCCGGGAAGTAAGATCCGTGGGGAGGATGAGAAACCCAGTCTTTGGGATGTTGTTGGTGAAAAGCATTTTCTTCCCTGAATCCACTTCTGTGGTCCTCTGCAGCTGCCGGTTTCTGATGAGGCTGAGAAGTAAAATCCGCCCGGTCAACGTGATGATGAGCTGGGGACTTCCCAGATCACGGAAGAAGTAACAGAACCGGGGAGAGAGGTGACTTCTGGTCCTCACAAGCCCATGCCTGTCCTTCAGGTCAGAAGCTGAAGCTCCCCAGGGCACCTGCATTTCCAGTTCCCTGCTCGAGACTCATGTTACCGTCATCAAGGGGGCATATATCTACAGAGGCAGGTGAGGCCCCAGCCAGAAGGGGCTGGAGGCTAAGCTGGGACGCTTCCCTGCTCTTACTGCCTCTACTTAGAATTGCCTGGGGATGCCCGGAGGCGCCTGGCACCACGCCTGGCACACAGCAGAACCCCAGCCATCTGTTCTAGGAACACGGCTGAGCCCTCCCTGCTGGGAAGGAGGGTTATCTGAGACCAGGTTCCAACCCAGGAGGCCCTCTCACCTCAGCAGGCTCTCCTCCAGCTGCCTCAAGGCCCTCCATGACTCAGTCAGCTCCTCCAGCTCCCCCTGGACCACAGCAGCTCCCTCCAGAGAGGACGCCTCCATCACTAGCCGGCCGAGGGCTTCCATCACGGGCAGCTGGGCTTCCTTCTCCGGGAATTCAGCCAGCAGCCTCTAAAGGACACACACACACACACACACACACACACACACACACACACACACACACACACACACACACAGAGTTAAGTCCTGGGGTGGTGGGGTGTCTGCTCCCTGATATGAGAGCACTGTTCACCACCCTCCGCCCCCCAACCTGCCTTTGGGATGCAGGGGAGAGAATAAGCATCTCTGTGGGGAGACTCATCTTACCTCAACCTCAGCCTCCCGGGACTGGGCATCCCATGGGCCCGTGTCCCCACGAAGGGCCTCCAGCTTCTGTGTGGTCACAGAGGTCCACTGCCGCAGCTTCAGCAGCTTGTGGTTGAAGGTGCAATGTTCCCGCAGGCTCTGCTGGCGTCCTTCCAGGAGGTCCTGTGGAACAGCCCCAGGGGAACCAGGCTGAAACCCTCGGCTACCCCATCCTGCAGGACCCTCAGCCCTGCCGGAGCCCCGGAGTGAGATGGCCCCAGGGCTCCCCACCCAGGGAGGAACACGAGAGGTTGATCTTCTCTTCTGCACAGTGCAAGGAACTGACTCTGGAAAGACCAAGCCTGGCTTAAGGTGCCTCTAAGCCTGTTCTGCTTTACGGGAAGTACCAAGTCTGAGTGAGGATGTGGGCGATGGGTGCTCTCTTCCACCACCAGTGTGGGGTGTAAACTGGTACAACCACTTGGGAAGACTATAAGTCGGTGCCTACTAAAGCAGAACACAGGCTGTGTGTGGTACAACCATTTCACCCCTGCGTGTAACAATAGGCGTGAACTTCACTTTGCGGCTAGAGTGGGTATATTCTGATCGCCATCTAGAAGCACTTACTTTATTGAAAAGCATTATTTTATTTTTTCGTTGACGTATTGTTGAATAGGAAATCAACCCTGACTATTCACTGGGAGGACTGATGCTGAAGCCGAAGCTCCAGTACTTTGGCCACTTGATGTGAAGAGCTGACTCATTGGAAAAGACTCTGATGCTGGAAAAGATTGAGGGCAGGAGGAGAAGGGGACAACAGAGGATGAGATGGTTGGATGGTAGTACAGACTTAACAGACATGAGTTTGAGCAAACTCCAGGAGACAGTGGAGGATAGGATAGGGTAGCCTGGTATGCTGCAGTCCATGGGGTCACAAAGTCAAATACAACTGAGCAACTGAGTGACTGAACAGCAACAATAATTGGTTTACAATGTTTCAGGTGTATAGCAATGTGATTTCGTTAAATTTCTATCAATATAAATATGTATACGCCTATATAGATGTCTGTATATATAAATTTTCTTTTTCAGAGTCTTTTTCCATTATAGGTTATTATTAACATATTACTTTCTTATCATGTTTGCTTTTATTTCTCTTTTTGATGATAGCAAAAGCATTATATTAGATTTGTAAATCGTGTGGGTAACTTGTACTATCTATGAATTTCAGGATTGCACAGACGATGCCAGAAATTCTTTCTGAAAATAGAGCACACAGGGTCCGGAAGGGTGAGAAACCCTGCCTTAAACTAAACACTTTGCTGAGCTGCGGATGCCTGAGAGCTGGCTTTGCACACCTGGGACTCTTGTTACAGATGCAGACCCAGGACTTCACCTGAATCAGTGTCGTCAGGGTAGGGCTGGGACAGACGTTTCAGCTTGTCCCACTACCCACACCACCCTGCGGTCTCACCATTAAAGGGACGGACATCAGTCCAGCACAGACATAAGAAGGATCCAGGTGGCCACCAGAGGGCGCCGCAGACAGGGCTCACGGCCACCGGACCCAACTTGCAACCTGGCATGAACGCAGCAAACACGACGAGGGGCTCCTGCGTGGGTGCGGCCTGCTCCGTGCTCCGGAGTCCTGGCATGTGCGGAATTGTATGTTTCACTTGTGGATGTGTATGTTTGACATGTGGAATTGTATGTTTAACTTGTTGCTGACTTGTCCATCTAACCATCGGCACTTAAACCCCAGGAAGGCAGAGGGCTCGCTGTCCTGCTCACAGCGCCTCCATCCTCAGGACCCAGTATCCTGCCTGGCATACAGGGGGCGCTCAGTCATGAACGAATGAGGAAGGGAAGAAAGAAAGGGAGAAAGACAAAGAAGGGTTGGAAGGAATGACAGAAGAAAACAGGGAGAAAGTCCTCAGGAGGGTCGGACAGATTCCAGGGACCTGGCCTCTGTTGACACAGCCCTCTGCTGGCCCCTTACCTCCAGAGACCTCTGCAGGGCCTGGTGGGCGGCGGAAAGCTGGTCCATTTTGTGCTGGTGGTTAGGGTTCCCCTGGAAGAGGGGCCTCATGGCCTCTACCTGAGACCCCAGGTCCATCCCCTCCTCTTGCAGCCCCTGCAGGAGAGGAAGGAATGAGTAAAACATCCTTTCTCCTTCTCGTGGACGCTGATCAGGGTGGGGACCCTGAATGCAAAAGACTGGGAGGGTTCAGGGGTGGCGGGACTCCCCAGCTCCATCAGCCACACCATATGGCTGTCTGATGGGCCCACTCTTAGGACTGGTGAGAATTTTTTAAATGAGATGAAAATATTCTGCAACACCATGAAAATAAACTGCTAAAGACCAGAAGGCGTCCCTGGGGAACAGACTCATGTCTGGACTCCTACTTGACGACCACCTCTTCTTATGGAGAATCGCATCTTAGCTTTAAAGCCCCCAAATGCATCATTTTTAATACCTTCCAAAGAACACTCCCAGTTTTGTAAGAGCTGTGCCTGGGTTTTAAAATGATAACTGTTGTTTCACGTGCATTTTAAAAACCAGCAAGCTCCTCACCCAGCCAACAATGATTCATGATCAGCCTACCTACAGTCCATGTGTTTTAAAAATATTTATTCCTAATCCTCAAATCACTTATTTAACTGAAGGCCTCTGGCCTCATTAGGAACACTTAGCAAAGCAACTTTAGAAGCAAATATTCATGTTAGACTTTAGGACCATGGAGTTAGCAAAAAACTTCTCATTTTGTTGGGCTCAAGTATCAGCCATTTGGAGGTGCTAAAGGCTAGGAACCATCAGGCATACCAGCAGAAACTCAGCTGAGATGAAAGGCCAGATCTCGGGGGCCGGGGGGGATCACAGTCTCTGGCTTGGGCTGACTGCCACTTGGCTGGCCACTATTACTGCAAGGGGGCTGCTTCCGGCACAGCTGAACATCTGAGTGGACGTGACTTGGGCCAGACAGACCTCTTACCTGCAGCCTCAGAAGCTGGGCCTGTTTCTCAGGAAGGTCCCGCCGAAGCCCATTCTCGGCTTGGACCCGGATTTGAAGGTCTGAGAGCTTTTTCTGCAGAGGCTCGAAAGTCACCCCGAAATCTTTGTGCTGAGCAAGTAAGCTCTGTGGAGACACAACAGGCAGCACACAGCTCAGCCTTCCGCTCGGTCTCCCTGTGGCACAAGCTGACACTCACAGATGGGCTGCTTTCTCTCCAGTCTTCTCCTGTCTGGCTCCTACTCACTCAGGAACCACCCCCTCCAGGAAGCCTTCCTGGAGTTCTTGAGGGATCTGATGCGCCTCTCTGAGGATCACTGTGTCCTCACCTAACAATTATTCTACTTCCAGAATAGGTGCTGGCAAACTGCATCTCCTACCACAAACCCCAAGTCCCACCAGAGGCCAGTGCTTGTAAATAAGGTTGTATTGGCATGCAATCACGCCGATTCATTTACAGGTGACTTCTTGGTGTACCAGCAGAGTTCAGAAGCTACAACAGAGATCACAGGCCTTGCAGACCCTAAAGTGTATGCTCAATGTCTGCTCTGTTGAATAAATCAGACCATGGGTATAGGGCTTCTCGCAGGTGCCTGGCCTCTGGTCAGTGTCCTAGAGATATCGCTTTGCCATTTTCATCATTCTCAGATGCTTCGCAAATAATTGTTACCTAAAAGGAGAAACTGTCCAATACTTTAGTTACCTGATGCAAAGAGCCGACTCACTGGAAAAGACCCTGATGCTAGGAAAGATTGAGGGCAGGAGGCGAAGGGGATGCAGAGGATGAGATGGTTGGATGGCATCACTGACTCAATGGACATCAGTTTGAGTAAGCTTCAGGTGTTGGCGAAGGAAAGGGAAGCCTGGTATGCAGCAGTCTATGGGGTTGCAAAGAGTCAGACACGACCCAGCAACTGAACAACAACAGGAACAAAAACAGCTTCCAGCTCTCTGCTGCTTTAAAGTTTACAAGTGTTTTTCTCTGCATCTCCCCATCTAACTGCCACCCAGCTCTCTGCAGAAGACAATTTGATTTGATGAGGATAGAATGGGATTTGAGGGCAGAGGCAGGAGGCAGACAAATGAGAAGGATCCCCCGGATGGTACAGATGAGGGCTCTGAGGTTGTGTGGGATAAAGGATATGCCCAGGGCCACGCGGTGGTGAGTGGCAGGGCTGGGGTCAGGATACAGGGCTGTGCCTGCAGGAAGGCTGAGCTGAGAGCCAAGACGGGGCTCACCTGCAGTTTGCTCTTCCTCTGCAGAAGGCGGTTGTGCAGCAAGTCTCTGTCCCTCACAGAAGTTGCCACCTGCTCCAGCAGGGCTGTGGCTCTCTCCTGGCCGAAGATGCTGCCCAGCAGGTCTTTCTTCAGCTGCAGCATTGTCAGCTGCTCCTTCAGGCGGGAGCTCTCCATTAGGGCCGCCTGGGGGAGACAAGGCTTCCGTGAACAGGAGAGCAGGATGAAGCTGGGGCAGGAACGCACCTGGTCCGGCTGCACCTGCCTGGGAGGCTAGGCCTCTGTGGTGGTGGCCGAGGGAGAGGTGAATGCAAGGAGAAACAGGCAGGCGGGAAGGCGGCGGGAGGCCCTGAATGTCAGGGTCAGTCTGATTCCCTTCTCACCCCCCACATCCATCGTTACCAAATCCTGAGCAAGAAGGCTGCCTCCTATGAGTGTCAGAAATCTGTCTCTGCTCCATTGGCTCCCACTGACCGTGGTGCACTCTCAGCCTTGCTCACTTGGACCCCCTGCAGCTCCTGACCATCTGCTGCCTCTCAGTTGCCCCTCAGATCGACTCTGCACATTGCAGCCAAACCCACTGAACCAGTCTGATCCTCTACTCAATGACTCTCCATCACCGACAACAGAGGGCCATCCCCAAGTTGGCGTGTAGGACATTTTCAATACCAGACCACCTCACCTGTCTCCTGAGAAACCTGAATGTGGGTCAAGAAGCAACAGTCAGAACCTTACACAGAACAAATGACTGGTTCAAAACTGGGAAAGGAGTATGTCAAAGCTGTAGATCGTCACCCTGTTTTTTTAACTTATATGCAGAGTACAACATGTGAAATCCTGGGCTGGATGAATCACAAGCTAGAATCAAGATTTTCAGGAGAAATGTCAACCACCTCAGATACGCAGATGATACCATTCTAATGGCAGAAAATGAGGACAAACTAAAGAGCTTCTTGACGAGAGTGAAAACACTGACTTAAAACTCAATGTTCAAAACACTAAAATGGCATCTGGCCCCATCACTTCATGGCAGATAGAAGGGGAAAAAGTGGAAGCAGTGACAGATTTTCTCTTGGGCTCCAAAATCACTGTGGATTCTGACTGCAACCATGAACTTAAAAGACATTTGCTCCTTGGTAAAAAGCTATTACAAACCTGGACAGCATATTAAAAAGCAGAGACATCACTTTGCCAACAGAAGTCCATATAGTCAAAGCTATGGTTTTTCCAGGAGTCATGTATGGATGTGAGAGCTGGACCATAAAGAAGGCTCAGCACCAAAGAATTGCTGCTGTCAAACTGCGGTGTTAGAGAAGACTCTTGAGAGTCCCTCAGACAGCAAGGAGATCAAACCAGTCAGTCCTAAAGGAAATCAACCCTGATTATTCACTGGAAAAACTGACGCTGAAGTTGAAGCTCCAATACTTCAGCCACCTGATGTGAAGAGCTGACTCATTGGAAAGGACCCTGATGCTGAGAAAGATTGAAGGCAGGAGGAGAAGAAAGTGACAGAAGATGAGCTGGTTGGATGGCATCACTGAGACAATAGACATAAGTCTGAGCAAACTCCGGGGAGACAGTGAAGGACAGGGAAGCCTGGCGTGCTGCAGTCCATGGGGTCGCAAAGAGTCCGACACAATTCAGCAACTGAACAACCACAAAAGGGCCTAGGGGAGCATGATCAGAGGAGGTGGCATCTCAGTGGGGTTGTGATGTGCAGGAGCTCATTGGGCAGAGAGAGGACCAACAGGGAACTCTGTAGCCTCGTGTAATGGGCAGCCAGCTCCCATGCAGATAGGCTGAACTCTGCACAGCCCAGGCCCCACCTCCTCCAGGAAGCCTGCCCTGGTCACAATCCCACCTGACACTTACTCTTCCTGCCTGAAAGCCCTTTGCCTGACTTCAGGGTCTTATTGATCAACCAGCTCTTGGAGGTAAATACGTCTTGCTTCTCTCACCAAGGGCTCCAGGAGTCTGGAGGCCAGGGGTTTTGTCTTCAGCTGGCCAGAGTCCTTCCACTTGATATCTGATGATGTTACAGAGACAATGAGCTGGGCATGGGGCTGGGAGAGGAAGAAGTAAGACAGCAGCCCAGGTAGGTGATCTGCTGATGACGTGTATAATTGGTGATTAGCCATGCAGAGGCCAAGCCTCTTGAGGTAGGGGGCCACCTTCATTCCCTTTTGCCAGACTCAGACACAACATCACAAAGGTGAAGAATTCAGGCTGGGGAGTTGCAATCATGAGTTTGGATGGCACACTGACTGGGAGTAGAGAAGGAAATGGCCACCCACTCCAGTGTTCTGGCCTCGGAAATCCCATGGGCAGAGGAGCCTGGGGGCTACAGTCCCTGGGATCCAAGAGTTGGAAATGACTTAGTGACTAAACCACCACCACTGACTGGGAGAACCTGGGTAATTCCAAGCCTCAGTTTCCTCATCGGTAAATGACCAATAGGCACATCCCAGCTCGTGGGGCTGTCACGAGGCTTAAATGCCTAAAAAGCATTTAACACGGTGCAGGACCCTCACTGAGCTCACAAGAAAAGATAGATCTTCTCAGCCATTATTATTTAACCAGCGGTTCTGGGTTGAATTGCGACCTTCAAAAGAGAAATGGTGGGGGAAAAAAGGTTTGGTCGAGTCTCAACTCCACCACCTTAGAATGCAACCTTCTTTGGAGAGAGGGGCTTTACGGAGGCAATCAAGTTAAAATGAGGTTGCTGACTGGTGCCCTTACAGAAAGGGAAGACTTAGGCCCAGATGCATGCACAGAGGGAAGAGGTGGTGGAGATCTTTAGGGGGAGGATGGTCCATGATGAAGGCGGAGATCAGAGTGGTGGACCTACAAGGCAGTGAATGCCAGCAACCGGCAGGGAACATCAGAAGCTAGAAGAGGCAAGGGAGGAGTCTCCCCTAGGACCACTAGAGACAGCAGGATCCTCTTGATACGTCAACTTCAGACTTCCAGCTTTCAGAACTTTAAGAGAATGAAGTTCTGTTGTTTTCTTTTTTTTATAAAAGCACCACTTTTTGCTGCTTTGTTACAGCAGCCCTAGAGAACTAACACACCAGCCACGCCCAGGTTTTGGCTGGAGCTTTGCTGATCCACAGAGCTTCCCTGGTGGCTCAGACGGAAGGCAGGAGACCTGGGTTCCATCCCTGAATCAGGAAGATCCCCTAGAGAAGGGACTGGCTACCCACTCCAGTATTCTTGCCTGGAGAATTCCATGGACAGAGGAGCTGGGAGGGCTACAGTCCATGGGGTTGCAAAGAGTCAGACACGATGGAGCAACTAACACTTTCACTTTCAATCCACAAGTTGCTCTGAGGCTAGATGCAGACGCTGAGTTGAGAAAAGAGAGGGCTGGGACTTCCCTAGCAGTCCAGTGCTTGAGACTCTGCACTTCCAATGCTGGGGGTATGGGCTCAATTCCTGGCTGGGGAACTAGGATCCCACATGCGCACGGTGTGGCCAAAAAAGAGAAGGCTGGCAGCTTGAGCCCTGACCTGTGAAATCCCTTCTGCCCAGGCGGGCCAGTGGGATTGAGGCAAGACACACTCCCAACCAGCAAACAGACTCCAAAGGTGAGTAAGCCAAAGTCCTGGCCCCACGTGTTCCAACCCACTGCTCAGTGAAAGTCCTGCCCTGGGAGTCTAGAGCGACAGGACCTCCCTCCTGCCTCAAGAAGGTCCCTGTTGGCTTTCTGCCCCAGTGGTAAGGACAGGAGGCAACATCCCGACACAGCAGGGAAAGTTGGACAGGCCTGGGTCAAAGCCAGCCCTGTCACTCAACGGTTGTGTTAACCTCAAGCAAGTGGCTCCTCAACAGTCAAATGATAAGAATCGTTCTGCTTGTTCCGCAAAGCTATTCCCAGAAGCCAAAGTGAAAACAGGGCTGAGGATGTTAGCCAAGACTATAACCCACCGTTCTGGCCCCAGCTCTGCTTCCCTTGAGCAGCCAGACCTTGAACATGCTCTCTCACTTCTCCCTGGCCCGGATCCCTCATCAGTAAAATGAGAATGGTAGCAACGGAAATAAAGCTCAGTGCACATACATATTCAACGTACATTCATTATGACAAGGAAAATTGCAAACAACCTCAACAATCGAATTGCGGCTACTTAAAAAAATAAATAAAAGGGCATGCCCCCAAATGGAATAGTCTGCATCCATTTAAAGTGATTTATTGAGCCATGGTATTGAACCATTTTAAAGGATGCTGAGAAAAAGCTCAGATGTGTCAACTGAAAATACGAGGACATACAGCCATATATCATGAGCCCAGTACACCGGTCAGGATGCACACGGGCAGTGCCGGTAGCCACCCCGGGGCCATGAAGGCGGATGCAGTTTAGAGCTGGAAAGAGCCTGGGTTCTGGAAGATACCACCGAGCTATCAAGCCAGCTCTGGAACCACCAGAAAGTCAGTTTTCTGCCACCTGTCACATGCATCCCAATGGGTGCACATTAAAGGTAATGGCCTGACATCCTCAGACTTCCAGCAGAGGACTGTCTGTAGCAGGGTCGGGAAGAGAATCGGTATGGGCGGATCACGGCAGAGTCCTGGGGCCACATCAAGCACCAGGCTTCGCCTTCTCTCCAAGAACTGTGGGTTACTTTTGTCCTGATAATTACAAGTGTGCTCTTGGGACTTGCCAGACTGCTACAGTGAGCTCTACCCAGATACCCGGAGGACCGAGAGATACGTCTTTCCCTGCAGGGACGGCTGAAATGCCACATTTGGCTGGTGGTCTCCCCCAGGGGTACCCACCATCCCTCCCGACAGAACCAGGCTTACCTCGATCTGCGGCAGGAAGGTGTGGATGGAGGGCGGGTCTGGCAGGCTGGTGGTGACATCCAGGAGTCTCTGGGCCAGCTCCCTCCACAGCTGCAGGTCCTGGGGGTGCCGCTGGAACGCTGCCACAGCTCCGTGGCCGCGGCATTGCGCAGCCTGCTGCTCTTGGCCTTCATTCTGTGAGCGCAGGAGAGGGGGGCACCGAGAGAAGAGAGAGTGGGTCAGTCCAGAGGCCAGCCTCCCCCGGACCCCCAGAGCACCTCGCATGTGCTGCGCCCAGGGCAGGCTCTTCCCTATTCCATAGGCTGCCGGGCTGTCCAGGGAACCCTGAGGCCTAGGCTTTCCCGGATACAAGTGCTCTGGAGGTAAGCCAGTCCTCCAACAGACGTGCGGCCCAGCTTCCAGACCAGGGAAAGAAACAAGCCTCAGAGAGGAATTGTGGAGACCTCAGACTCAGACTGCCTGTCCCCGACAATTCACAAAAGCAAACAAAATCCCTTCTTGAGTACGATGCCATTACACTAGGCCCAAATAATCCCTACAGATAATTTTTCAAATATAATGCCCATGGTGTAGCACAGGGATTCAATGACTTATAATAGTCTACAACGAAAAGAATCTGAAAAAGAATAGATACATATGTATAACTGAATCACTTGGCTGTACACCTGAAATTAACAAAATACTATAAACCAACTACACGTGACATGCCATGCTAAGCCGCTTCACTTGTGTCTGACTCTTTGCAACCATATGGACTATACTGCACCAGGCTCCTCTGTCCATGGGAGTCTCCAGGCAAGAAAACTGAAGTGGGTTGCAGTACCCACCTCCAGGGGATCTTTCTGACCCAAGGATCGAACCTGTATCTCCTGCATTGGGAGTGGATTCTTTCCCACTAGCACCACCTGGAAAGCCCATATGTATATACATATGTATATATAAAGTATATACAAATGTAT
This sequence comes from Nanger dama, assembly GCA_917880005.1. Taxonomy (NCBI): domain Eukaryota; kingdom Metazoa; phylum Chordata; class Mammalia; order Artiodactyla; family Bovidae; genus Nanger; species Nanger dama. The sequence continues at coordinate 9,887,469 of CAKJTW010000063.1, read as the reverse complement.
ATATAGAATGTCTCGCACTCAGTCACAGATAACCAGCACCTGCCACCTCAACAAGAGCAGCGAAGGAGAGCTCAGCCACCCTGTCCCACTGCCCGCCAGCACCCTGGGGGAACCAGGTCGCTGCTCTGAATATACAGAAGGGTGGCCTGTTAACACTGTGGGGTGAGAGACACCCAGCAAGGGGGAGCTCCCTGAGTTCCTTCTCGAGGAACCTCCTGTATCCAACAGGGGAATGAGAGATGCTACAGAGACGGGGGGTGCTTCCCAGGTGGCTCAGTGGTGGCAAAAAAAAAAAACACCCACCTGCCAAGGCAGGAGATGCAAGCTCAATCCCTGGGTGGGGGATGATCCCCTGCAGAAGGAAGTGGCAACCTACCTCAGTATTTCTGTCTGGGAAATCCCATGGACAGAGGAGCCTGGCTGGCTATAGTCCATGGGGTCACAAAGAATGGGACACGACTGAGCGACTGAAACAACAGCAACAGAGATGGGAACGGTTGGGCTGTGTTCCAAACCCCTCTGAGCTTCACATAGTAAAAAACAGGCACCGATTCCAAATTTAAACTGTGCCCAGTTCCACACAGGGTGGATATTTGATCCGCTGGTCTTTGCTGAGCTAAGAGCCTTGAGCCCCGACTGTGCCCAAGCCCGTGGGCTGACGGGGAGGTAGAAGCTGGCCTGAAGTCAGGCCCAGGTGCTTCCATCAGTACCGCCAGCAGGTGGGGGGCATGATGCTGGCCTAGTGAAAAGCCCTCCTCTTGGACCATTACATAGGAGACCCGTCTCTGGTGCAAAGCTGCAGAAGGAGACTGAATGGAAATGAGTGAAAAGGCCACTTGGCACAGGAAAAGCGAAGTTCAGGTCTCTTTTTGGAAGCAGAATACACAATATTACGGAAAGGGGTCAGTGCCTGAGCCCAGGGAGACCCTGTAACAGCCAGTCATTGAGAGGAGCAAGAATTGTTGATTATCAGGTAGCGAGAGGGCACAAGCCAGCTGCAGCTGGTGCCAGATGGGCAGAGGCCCCTGAGCGTGGGGTCCAGGCCCGCCCTCGGCCCGCCCGGTACCTCTGGTACTCCTGGATGGCAGCGACCACGCTGTCCGAGAGTGGCTGCGGGTCCTGTGGGCAGACGATGAGCTCCTTCAGCTGGGCCTGCAGCCGGGTCCACCCGCGGCTCCTCCGCGGCCAGCGCCGCCCGGGTCGCCTGCAGCAACAGATGACACCGAGGGGGCGGGTGAGGTTCTAAGACAGCAGGGTGCTGAATGTGGGCCGTGGGGGCAGGCCAGCCTGGGGGAACATGGTTGCCCAGGGCACTGACAGAGGCCCCGGAGCTCAGCCCCTGCGCCCCTTGCTCCCGCTCTGTGACCCCCAAATAATGTTGACTCCTGATGAGCTGGTTTTCTCTTTCTCATCACCTACCTCACCGCATGGCCATGGACTGACACCGAATTACACAGATAACTAACACCCAGGGAACCAAGAAAATGTGCTCAGTGCCCTGGGGTCCCCTTCGCTCAAGTCTTGCTATCATCCTGGAGGGTAGTCCTCTGCGTCTCCACTTTACACACAAGGAAACTCTGGCTAAGAGTTTTCTCACGGTTGCAGAGCTGGGAAACGGTGGACCTGATGTCGGAGCTGGCGCCCCTGACACCTCCCACCCACACTGAGGGAAACAATGATCTAAAGATGCTTTGGGACTTCCCCAGTAGTCCAGTGGCTAAGATTCCATGCGCCCAAAGCAGGGGCGCCTGGGTGCAATACTGGTCAGGGAGCTAGAGCCCATATGCTGAAATTAAGATAGAAAAAGGTTCTGCATGCTGCAATGAAGACTCAAGATTCTGCCTGCCACAACTACAAATAATTTAAAAAAAAAAAAAAAAAGGTGATTTGCAGAGGCAGTTATTGTTGTCGGCAAGTCAACAGGATATTTCCAGCCGGCAACCCCGAACCACGCCACTCAACCGTTTGAGTGCATGCAGGCTAAGCTGCTTCAGTCATGTACAACTCTTTGCGACCCTATGGACTGTAGCCCACAGGCTCCCCTGTCCGTGAGATTCTCCAGGCAAGAACACTGGAGTGGTTTGTTATTTCCTCCTTCAGGGGATCTTCCTGACCCAGGGATTGAACGCACATCCCTCTGTCTTCCAGCACTGGCAGACAGGTTCTTCACCATTTAGCACCACCTGGGAAGCCCCGATCGCATTGAGATTCAGCCTTTTCCTGCAGTCCCAGGAAGTGATGAGTTTCACCTTGACTCTTGCAGGGTCCACACTCAGCAGGAGGCAAGGTGGGGGAAGTAGAAAGCGAATGGGCTCTGGCAGGACCCCAGCTGGCCTGAGAACCCACTTCCCGGCTGCCATGGTAACAGGGAGCCACCCCATTTGTCAGGCGCCAAGTACTGAGCAGGAGTGCTTCTTACAACAGAAGCGCTAGCTTAAGAAGAAAAGTCCTCTACTAAGTCCTGAAATTCCCTTTCACTGATATCCAGTTAGTCATATCTTGGTCACAACTGACACCCGAATCGGGAGGGACAGATAGCGCCTGCAGGAATGTGTTCCGCCTCCTGCTTTGGGAAAGGCCTCCTGAATCATAGCCGGGCACAGGACTCCCCTGGTGGCTCAGCTGGTAAAGAATCCGCATGCAATGTGGAAGACCTGGGTTCGATCCCTGGGTTGGGAAGATCCTTTGGAGAAGGGAACGGCTACCCACTCCAATATTCTGGCCTGGAGAATTCCGTGGACAGAGCACCCTCGCAGGCTATAGTCCATGAGGTCACAGTCAGACACAACTGAGAGACTTGCACAGGCAGGTGACTGTCAGGACAGGTGAGTGTTGCCAGGGCTTTCCAGAACTTACTCTCCCCGCAACCTGCCGAGTTTGCACCCTTTGACCTTGTCCCTCACCTAGAGCTCCTAGTAAACGCCCTACACTCCCTGAGTGTTGATTCTCTGCTGTTCTGAGTACTTTTTGTCTTCACACATTCATGAGGAATGTGGGAGGTAGGTCCTGTTATCATCATGTCCACATCACGTTTAACTGAGATTAAAGCAATTTTCCCAAAGTCAGCACACTGGCAAGGAGAGGAGCCAAGATTTGGAGCCGGGCAGTCTGATCCACAAGTCCTCGCCCTTAACCGCTGCACCACACCACCCCCTGCCCTGTGCCGAGGAGGACAATCCCACATAGGATGCAATTCCTACCATGGCACCAAGTTGACCCTTGAGGTGAACCTGGTCTCCTGCAAGGCTGACTGATGCTACAGTGTGTGCGTACTTTGTTTCTCTCTACACACAAATAATTCTGCACATGAGCAAAACAGAACAGTGAGGAGCAGAGGTAAGGCCCGAGGGCTTTTCTTTTAGGTATTTCTCCTAGTGGAACTGACAAGCCAGGCTCCTGATGTAATAAGGAAAAAAAGGAGCAGTGGCAATCCTTACTTGAAAAATTTCTCTGTCCTCAAGCCAAACCTTTCGTGAGTGTGCACGAGGGTGGGTGTGCACAGGGGGAGGGTGCTCTGATTGGATGCCGTGTCTGGGTTGGAACTCACTCCACCCTCTTCAGGACAGGCATCGTCTGCTTGGCCTCTTCAGAGCTCCTGCTGTGTGCGCACCTCATCTTCCCTACACTGAGAGCCTTCCTTTGATGTCACAGTCCCTGCTCTGTGCTCAGAAAGTATCCCCCATATCCTACTATCAGGCACGGAAATGGCAAACTTGGAGCCAATACACCTCTTATTTACCCACCAATTTACCATGTCATCTTGGGGGTGTTGAGGGGGAAAAAAATATCTCTAGGTCTCAGTTTCCTCATCTGGAAAATGGGTACAAGCACTCAATTTGCCTACTATACTTGGAACTTAGATGATCTAAAATCAAGAAAACCAGAGCAAGTGTGCTTGAGACTTAGCATGGTCTTTCCACTACATGGAGGAGCTCCAAGTGGGGATGCCTTGAGGCACACACAGCCCTGGATCGTCCCGTGGCGTTGCCAAACCCTGCTTACCGAGTAGAGTCTCCAGTGGGCCACCAGCTCATCCTCGGTCGCTGCCTTGGCCGTGGTCCCCAGGCCCTCCTCCGCCAGCCTCTGAAGGTCCTTCCTGAACTCTGCCAGCTCGGCCTCCAGCTGCCCCCTCTGCTGCTCGCAGGCTCCCTTGGACTTGACCAGGTCCCGCAACCTTCCCTCCTCCTCCTCCCAGAGCCCACGCAGCTTCTCCAGAACGTCCCGCATCTCCTCCAGGTCTCTGGTGATCTTCTCTGCACCCAGAGGAGAGGTGTTCCGGGTGACCCCCACGGCCTGCTCCTCCAGCCTCTTCAAGGACTCCTCACCCTGAGGAAAATCATCGGCAATGCCCTAGAGCAGGGAGAGGATGGGAAAACATGAGGGGAAAAGGAAACATTTGCTGCGTTTCCCAAGGCCCCTGGGAACATCACGCCAAGTGCTAATTCCTATTGCTGGGCCGGAGCCTGGGCACCTTTCCAAGGGGTGGACTGTCTGCCTTTATAACATTAAGGATGTAATTCCCTTCCCATGTCATTTACAAGCTATTTGATTAAGTCAAAGGGAAAGTCTCTGTTGGGTACTTCTCTGTTTTCAGCCCTCTCTGACGTTTGTTAATCTTCCTTTCTATTTTATTTTAAATTTTTATGTATTTATTTTTGACTGCACCATGCCGCACGCAGGATCTTCGTTCACAGACCAGGGGTGGAACCCATGCCTCCTGCGTCGGGAGTGTGGAGTCTTTAACGAACGGACCTGCAGTGAAGTCCCTAATCTTCACTTTTAACAAAGACAGAGGCAGCCTCAGGCTTGGAGCCTTCAGCTGGCAAAAGTACAGACCTAAGGAGAAACTAATGATCCCATCTGGCATCATTTGTATAGTTATCTACGAATCATGAATGAGAACTGGTATTTCATTCATAACAATGATATAACCTTTCATTTAAAATAAATGTTCATCAACTTTTAACTTTAAAAATATATAACACTTTTATAAAACTTCCTAAATAAACACTTTTAAGTCTGATTTACTTGAAAATACCTTCAAAATCTTTTTTTCACCTTTTATTGAAGTGTAATTTACATGGAGTAAAATACAGGCAGTCTCTGACTTAAAATGGTTTGACTTAACGATTTTTGACTTTACGATGGCAGGAGAGTAATATGCATTCAGCAGAAATCTCACTTTGAATTTTGATCCTTTCCCGCCCTAGTGATAAGTAGCACGATGCTCTCTCATGATGCTGGGCAGTGGCAATGAGTGTAAACCAATCTGTTTTTCACTTTTGCTATAGTATTCAATAAATTACTTGAGATATTCAACACGATCATAAAACAGGCTTTGTGTTAGAAGGTTTTGGGCAAATGGAAATGATCTAAGCACACTTAAGGTAGGTTGGGCTAAGCTATGATGCTTTGTAGGTTAGGTATATTAAATGTATTTTCAGCTTACAGTATTTTCAACCAATGATGGGCTCATCCGAATGCAGCCATACTGTAAATTGAGGAAATCTATGCAGCTCCTGAGTGTTACTGTTCAAAGAGTTTTGAGAAATATACATGCCCATGAAGTTCATATTGTTATCAAAATACAGAGCATGTCTCACATGCCAGAATATTCAAAATACAGAGCATGTCTCACATGCCAGAATATTCTAGAATTTCATCTAGTTGAAATCATAGAATAAGTTAGTTTTTTGAAACTGGCTTCTTTCACTCAATATAATGTTTTTAGATTCTTCTATGTTGTCATGTATAACAGTACGTTATTCCTTTTTACTGACAAATACGCCTTGTACGTGCTTCCCAGGTGGCAGAGTGGTAAAGAGCCTGCCTGCCATTTCAGGAGACATGTGAGACGTGGGTTTGATGACTAGGCTGGGAAGATCCCCTGGAGTAGGAAACCCACTCCAGTATTCTTGCCTGGAGAAAACTAAACCAATGGTACAGATGCTGTAGAACTGCGGTAAAAATTATAAAGAGGTCCTGGCATTATTGAAGAGAATCTCCCCACTCACTTTACAGTGGGAGTCAGAGCAACCCACTCCAGTGTTCTTGCCTGGAGAATCCCAGGGATGGGGGAGTCTGGTGGGCTGCTGTCTACGGGGTCACACAGAGTTAGACACAGCTGAAGCAACTTAGCAACAGCAGCAGCAGAGCACATTTGAGGTCATGGAAGTCAGGTAGGCCAGACTGGACCCAGCTTCTCCCCGCTGAATTTCCATGCCTACCCCAGGGCTCCTTACGCTCACATTCTGACATGTGAGGCCAAATAATTAACGCTTTGCTGTAGGGGGCTGACCAGTGCATTGTGGGATGTTTAGCAGCATCTCTGGCCTCCATCCACCAGATGCCAGGGGCACTCCTGCGCCCCGCTGTGACAGACAAAGACATCTCCACAGCCAGATGTCCCCATGTGAGACCATGCTGCCGCGGTCTTGGTATCTAAACGTCCTGCTGGCTCAGAGATTTCTATAAAGCAGCTAAGGCCCCAGACACATTCTACACCAGATCCCATGCTCATCTTCATTCGGGACCTGTATGTGGGGCTGGTTGTACCTCCCGGGCTCCCCACCCTCCCGGCCTCATCCTAGTAAATAAACCCTAACAGAGACCCACCAGCCCTGAGCACCCCTCCCTCCTCCGGTGGAGACTCGCAGGGGTCACCTGCAGCACCGAGAGACGGTCCTGGGTGCTCAGCCGGCACTTCCGCCCCATGCAGCCATGCACTCGCTCCACCACCGCCTTCAGCCACAGCTGGAACTCGTCCACACTCTCCTGGAAACGCTCATGCTCGCGGGGTCACCTGCTCCAGCAGGTCCACTCTGTCCTGTGGGAGAGGAGGAGAGGGTCACAAGGGTCCCCAGCCCAGCCTGTCCCTGGCCTCCCAGGCCTGACTCTGTGTGTGCGTGCGTGCGTGCGTGCGTGCGTGCGTGCGTGCGTGTGTGTGTGTGTGTGTGTGTGTGTGTGTAGGGAGGATGTGATGCAACCGACCCTCAACCCTTTCACTGGACACAAAGATCCAAGACACGCTTCTCTGCCTTATTAGCTACCAGCCAAGACACTCTTGGCTTTGCAGACCGCAGCATGTCAACGTTGGGTCTGTCAACCACACAGCTGGCTCTTTTCCTGCCACGTCCTCGGAATGCAGCCGTGGCAACAACTACATGCAAAGAGCAGACTCATCGGAAAAGACCCGACTCATCGGAAAAGACCCCGATGCTAGGAATGATTGACAGCAAAAGGAGAAGGGGGTAACGAAAGATGAGATGGTTGGATGGCATCATCGGCTCAAGAGACATGAATCTGAGCAAACTCTGGGGAGACGGTGAAGGACAGGGAAGCCTGGTGTGTTGCATCCATGGGGCTGCAAAGAGTCGGACACGACTGAGCAACTGAACAGCAACAACTACAAATCACTACCATCCGAGCACTTTTATAAATGAATCTATGAATTTATAAAGTTTCAGACTCCAAAATCACTGCGCAGGCCCAGACGGTGGCAGATCCTTTCTTTCTGGCAGATGGTAGATACCCCGGGGTTGCCTGCCACACAGTTTCTGTTGCAACTTCTCAACCATTTATGTGCTAGTTACTTTGTAGGACACAAGTAGCCACAGGTAAATCCATAAGGAAGGCTTGTATCCAGTCAAGTGAATCATGAACACTAAAGTTTGAACTTTCTACCATTTCACAATGTCATGTAATATTCTGCTTTACTTTTCCCCCAGTCATTGAAAAATATAAAAGCTCTTTTTGGTTCACAGGTCATAAAAATATCAGGCATTAGGCTGGCTTGAGCCCACGTGCCATAGTTTGCTGACCTCAGCTCTCAGCCATGGGGCCAGGCCAAGTTCAGGAAGGTCCTGACCTTCTACAATGCTAAGTCAACAATTCTCAACTGGGAAGGGTAGATAGACTTGTGGATTTGAATAACCTCCCTGGCTATCTGTATGTGCCTTCGCCTCCCATGGAGAAGCTCCTCATCAAATCTAGAAATACTGATTCATTTAAACCTTTTTAAAAAATATGTTTTATTAAGATAGTCTCTAGCTATTTAAGCATGGCTGTGTGTATGCTCAGTCATACACGACTCTTTGCAGCCCCACGGACTGTAGCCCATCAGGCTCCTCTGCCCATGGAATTTTTCCAGGCAAGAGTGCTGGAGTGGGTAGCCATTTCCTACTCCAGGGGATCTTCCTGACTCAGGGATGGAACTGTCTTGCATCTCCAGTGTTGGCAGGCGAGTTCCTTACCACTAGCACAACCTGGGATGCCCTATTTAAACCTTTGCAACTACCATAGCAAGTGAGAAATAATATCCCCATTTCAGGGATAGGGAAATCAAGGTACAAGATCAAGTCTTCCAGTAAAGAGCTGAAAATTCTCTTATGGGAGTGAGCTCAGGACTGCAACATTAGCGCCAGGCGGATGGGAAACACGGGGCTGCTTGAATTCTGAAAGTGGACCGAGGCACAGTGACAGGCTCTTTCATGTCTCTCTTGCTGGCTCCTCCTCCTCCCAAGGTTATTTGCATCCACCAGCATCCTTCCCAGATTCCTCCCTCCACGGGAAGATTCATTTATAAAACAAAGTGGGTCAAGAATACTAAGCAGAGAATAAAGTCTGGGCCCCTGGTTGATGCTGATGGTGATAAATGTTGTACCAAAGCCAACTGTCCAAGAAAATTGCCAGCTGGTGGCTCTGTGTGTGTGGAAGGACGAGGTGCTGGCACTCGGGGAAATCCAGAGTAAACAAAAGCCTCTGTGATGGTGAGCAGGCGCTCAGAGAGGAACGCGGCCGAGTAGGGCAGGCATCCAGCCGCATTCTGTGCCAGGCAGAACAAGATCACAGCACAATTCAGCCGCGGCCCAGCAGGCCACGTCGTAGGAATGTGCCTGACAAATGAGAGAGCGCTCCACCTCCTCTCATTAGACCCAACAATTAACCCATCTGTGTGGGCAGAGTCGTCAGGAATGTCAAAACCCAACCAGTTAACAAGGGCAGCGTGCAATCATGCCTCTGCAAAGAGCTGCAGGAAGGGCCCTGATTCCTGGCCGAGATGCCAAACAAACACGGCCCCTGCCCCGGGAGGCAGGGAGGAGGCGGATGCTACTATTTGCCTGGTCCTCCGAAAACAGAATCACTGGATTGAAAACCACTAGCAAAGTAAACAAGCAGGCCCCGCCTCCTGGCAACCAGCCTGCTCTGTCCTTTCCTGACTTTCAGATGCTTTCGGCTGACTGTGCCATTGCTCATCCCTGAGCTCAGCCCTTTGTCCTGGTCAAGAATCCACCCCACACCACAGGGTGGTCTTAAAGGCCCCAGTCCAGAGTGGCCCCTACCATGCTTCTGTGGTCCTATCCCTACCAACACCAGACGCCTTGCTAATTAACATATCAGAAGTCAAAACTGGATTTTTAGAGGCAAAGATAGTGGCCTGTTCACTAGCAGAAGAAATGAGGGAAAGAACTCTCCTTGGTGAAAGCTGAGATGTTGGTAGGACTTCCCTCGTGGTCCAGTGGTTAAGAATCTCTCTGCCAATGCAGGGGACATGGCTTTGATCACTGGTCTGGGAAGATTCCAGACATGCAGCAGGGCAACTAAGCCCATGTGCCGCAGCTACTGCAGCCTGTGTGCCCTACAGCCCATGCCTGGCAACGGGAGAAGCCCACGTCGTACCTAGAGAAAGCCCATGAGCAGCAGTGAAGACCCAGGGTGGCCAGAAGGAAATAAATAAATGAAAGTAATACATACAGTATTTCCAGTGGAGTGAGATGCAGCTTTCCCAAATTCACCTGTTGAAGCCCTAACCCTCAAAGTGATCATATCTGGAGCGGGGGGCTTTTGGGAAGAAATGGGGATCAGAGGACGTCATGAGGGTGGGGTCCTCACGATGGGATAAGTGCCTCTATAAGAATAGATATCAGAGGGCTTGCAGACACCTTCCTCTCCACTGTGTGAGGACACAGAGAGGAGGCAGATGTCTGCAATTCAGGAAGAGACTCTCAGTTCAGTTCAGTTCAGTCGTGTCCGACTCTTTGTGACCCCATGAATCACAGCACGCCAGGCCTCCCTGTCCATCACCATCTCCAGAGTTCACTCAAACTCACGTCCATCGAGTCCGTGATGCCATCCAGCCATCTCATCCTCTGTCGTCCCCTTCTCCTCCTGCCCCTAGTCCCTCCCAGCATCAGAGTCTTTTCCAATGAGTCAACTCTTCGCATGAGGTGGCCAAAGTACTGGAGCTTCAGCTTCAGCATCGTTCCTTCCTCAGTGGGAACCAAATCTGCTGACACCTTGAGTTCTACCCTCCCAGTCTCCAGAACTGTGAGAAAGAGATTCCTGCTTTTAAAGCTGTCCTGTCTGTGCTGTTCTTTTCTGTCTGGCCCAAGCAGGCTAAGACAATATCCCAGGGACCCTGCCACCCTGAGAATAGGCCTGGACAGGGATCCCTGCACGGCTCTCGTCACTGGGGTAGCAGGATTTTAGTTGCCTCCTCAGGGTGGCTTTCTCATCTGCCTTTAACACAAGGCAAGGCCTTCATCAAATGTAGAGAGAGCAGGCGACTAGGAGGCATCTGGGTCACCAAGAACCTCAGGGCTACTGGACATGCAACGTCCCCTACCCCGCATAGGATGGAGCCAGAGTGTTCTCCTTTTTTCTGGGGCTGGAAGGCCCGGTATGGGGTATGCCTGGGAGGCTAGTGTCAGGGAATGTGGGAAGGCTACTCCCTATTTTACTAATGAAGAACTGTGTAAAGGTATTGCAAAAATTTGCCCCCTCTCTGCAGCTTCTGTCTTCTGAAGGTCACGGCACCATCTAGAATCCAATGGAGACTATGGCTGTTCTCTCCAGCAAAGGGCACATTCACACGACAGCTTGAATATAACCTCAGAGGCTCTGCAGGGGCCGGCCCTGGCCCCTCCCCACCCAGCACCTTTCAACCTTCTGCAGCCTGCTCTGGGACAGAGAAGAAACAGCTCCACCTCTGCCATCCCCATTCCAGCCCCCTTCCGAGAGCTACCTGGGCTTCCATGAGTTACAACAGAGCTCCCAAACTTCTGACAGCCAGAAAGAGAAAATCAAGCATCTGTGAGCTTCAGCCAACAGCCCCAAAGTCCAAACCAAACTGCTTTCTTTCATGGGGTCCAATCATCCTGCCACGCCCCCTCCCAACCCCCAGTTTCCACATCAAGGTCAGAATTCATCGGCTCATCTGGCAACTCCAAGGGCTTCAGCCAGGGCAGCAGCTCTCCCTGCGCCACCCCAACCCCATTCTTACAAGGCAGAGCCCCCACTCCTAGCCCAAAAGGCTGCCAGCTGGGCTCTGCCTCGGGAAAACCCTTAGGAAAAAACCTCCCTCATCCAGGAGCTCGAAACCTCCTGTATACCACTGCTTCCGCTTTCTGAGCCTGACCCACAACGGTTCTGGCTGCCCCCTCCACTCTCCTCTCACGGGCACAGGTGCAGCGGCTCATCTAGGACCTGGGGCTCCACCAAAGGAGGAGCCCACATACGAAGTCACCAGCACTTCTAGTTCTTTCTAAGGGCCAGTGGTATCCAACCCTTAAATTATTAAAAAAAAATTTTTTTATTAAAGTATAGTTGATTTACAATTTTGTGTTCATTTCTGCTCTATAGCAAAGTGATTCAATTATACAGGTATATACATTCTCTTTCATGTTCTTTTCCATTACGGTTTATCACAGGATATTGAATATAGTTCCCTGTGTTATACAGTAGGACCTTGCTGTTTATCTGTGGATTATTTTTTAAGTTAAAAGGGGGTCCCAGTCACACACACCTTCTCTATTCACGACATAAGAAGACAGGGAGGATCAAGTGAGGTCAAAGACATGAAGGGACTTAGAAAAGGAAGTGGTTGCCAATAAGAGCTGTGATTTCTATGATTTTATTTTACTTTTGGATCGATGGAGGGGAAAGTCCCCTGCAGGGACGATGAGAACCTCTGAGGTGATCATTTTTCAGAGCTGGTGCTCATGGGTGCCCCAAGTATGTCCCTTCCACACACACGTTTATACACACATGCACACACTCATACACAAAGCCACTTTCCGCTTCCTGCATGAGTAGCTCTGCGGATTGACACAAGAACCTGTTTCCAGTAAAGTCACAGCAAGGAGGCCCTGTGAAGGCATCTCCCTTGCTTGGGCCAGTGGGGCAGACCTGAAGAGGGGATTGCTGTTAAGCAGGCTGCAGTCACTTGGATGCGGTGAGGGACGGCCAACTGGTAACATTTCCTAGAGACAAGCTCCACCCACCTGCCTGTCCTCCAAGCCTCCAAGCTGCAGGGGCGGGGTTCTCATTCATTGAGTGAATGGCTCCCAGCACCTGCTGTGTGGCAGACACCATTGTTGTGGCTATTTTTTATCATAGCTACTGAGAGCAGATGTCATCCTTTATGCTGGCAAAATGTTCTCCAGTCTTCAAAGAGCTCAGATGCACACTCCTTCAGGGTGAGCGCCCCTGGGGCCACACAGCTGGGCAGCAACAGGGCCTGCCTGGAACCCAGGTCCCTCCCCAGGCATTCAGAGGCTACCATCCTATTCCTGCTAGCGGATTCCCAGATCTGGGCTTATTATAGAACCATCTCCCATAACTTGAAGGACCCAGGAGACTTTCAGCTCCAGCAACACGGGAGACTAGAAGCCTGAATGCCCTTCTACCACAGCCAGCCAGAAATGCTGGATAAAATGTAACAGGCATGTTTTAAATGCAGAACCACACACACACACACACACACACACCACATGCCAAGGTAAGCGATTTCCCATGGACCAGATGCAAAGGTGCTACAGAAAACAGGTTACTAAACTCACAAGTGTGCTTGACATCTCCTTGGTTGCTCAGGTTGCGGGAAGAGGTAAGACTCTGGGTCCCGGAGGGTAGAGACCACTGCACAAAGGCAGAACCCTCAAGGGCTCCCCCTCTGTCAAAGGGTGAACTAGAGAAAAAAAACCTTCCCACCAGCACAATCCAGGAAAGAAGCACGTCTTTCAGCCTGGGCTCTGTCTAAGAAAACAAATGAAGAAACGTTCGCCTTTCAGAGTATGCAGCCAGGAGCTTCTGCACCATTTTGGCTGGGGCTCCAAGTGCAGAGAACCCACTCGATTTAGGAACCCCCAAGATAATTTAGTGACATGAAAACAGAAATCCTGAAGGTAAATTCCCACAGCACCCTGGCCGGAACAAACACAAGTTCTCTGAGTGGCAGGCCCAGCCACGGGATTGTGCAGATAGGGTTCAAATAGGATGAGCTCACAGCTCAGAATTACGAAGCCCCCACAGAAACAATGCACCATGTTAGGAGACCAGACAGACAGAAGCATGGGGCCTGGAACTTCAGCCACCTGAGCAGCCTGATGACTGTAAATATGCATGCTTAGAACGCATACAGATAGCATCCTTATCCGGGTGAAGTGCAAAGTTTAAAGGAAAAAGGTCAATGGAGCAAAGAACAGACATAATACAAAACCAAACAGAATTTCTTGAAACAAAATTGAACATCATAACTCAATGGACGCTTTAAACCAAGGCAAGAATGAGGTGAGACCAGTCCAAGTTCGATGCATGAAACAGGACACTTAAAGCCGGTATGCTGGGACAACCCTGAGGGATGGGATGCGGAGGGAGGGGGGTGGGGGGTTCAGAATGGGAGACACCTGTACATCCATGGCTGATTCATCTCAACGTATGGCAAAAACCGCTACAATATTGTAAAGTAATTTGCCTCCAATTAAAATGAATAAACTAATTTTTTTAAAAAAAAGAATGAGATGAGAGATAGGGACAAAGAGTGAACAGAGGGATTGTGGGAAGGGCAAGAGAGAGCAAAGAGGAAGGACTAAAGTACAAGAAGAGAGAGGGAGGAAGAGGAGAGTCAGGCGGAAGTGAGGTCCATCAGCCAGTCAGTCAACACCCACACACTAAGTACCACATGCGTATTGCTGCTGCTGCTGATGTGTATTAAGAGTGAGCAACACTGGCCTTCTGGATGGTAGATAATATGTCAGTGGGTGGATGGATGGTAGAGAGCTGGGTGGATGGGTAGGTGGAAGATTGATGGGTAGGTAGCTACAAAATGCTTGAGTGGGTGGGTGAAGAGACAGGTGACAAGTAGACAGAAGGTAGGTGGGTGAAGGGTGGACAGTGGGTGGTGGAGAAATGGATAAGTACATGAGTGTGTGAAGATTACAAGGGTGGGCTGATGAGCAGGTGAATGAACAGACTGGTGGCTGAGTGATTAAGTGGTTGTAGGAATAGGAGATCTGGTTAGGTGGATGGGGAGGCAGATGGACGAGTTTGTAAACTGATGGGTTAAAGAGGGTGGGTAGATGGAAGGTTGGGTAGGTAAGTGGATGCAGTGGTGAGTGGGTAGACAGTGAATGGGAGCTTTGGGAGTTTAGTGGGGAGATAGGTGGTGAGTGGATAAGCATGGACAGGAGGGTAGGGAGATGGATGGAAGGGAGGTGGTGGGTTGATGGTAGATGGTGGATAGATGGATGGATAGATGTTTAGAGAGCAAATGAGTGGCTGGATGGGTAGATGGGATAAATGGATGGATGGGTGAAGACAGCCCATCACCCACCTGGGCTTTGGCCTTCACGGCGTCATACTCAGCCTTCATCCTCTGCTGGGCATCTTCGTCCACGCTGGGGTCCCCGATCCTGTTGAACAGGAGGCCGCCTCCTCCAGCAGCCGGTCCAGGAGCACTGCCTGGTGATCCGCATTGTGCAGCAGCACCTGGGCGTGGCTCAGCTGCCACTGCTTCTCCTTCAGGCTGGGCTGCAGCTCCACGGGGGCGCGAGCGCCACTGTCATCTTCTGGAACCAGCGGTAGAACTCATCCCGGGCCAGCAGGTACTCGCTCCAGTGTAGCCACACCCACTCGATGCGGCTGCGGGCGGAAGCCACGGGCACGGTGAGCACCTCCCAGCTGGCTCAGGGCGGGGAGTCCCTACCACTGCCCCCTCCCCAGTGCTGTGGATGGCAGGCACAAGGACACCCTCTCAGGCCTCACCCCAGTCCTACAAGAGCCTCCTGTCTGGGAAGCAAGCCCCATGGGACTGACCATCGGGGTAGCTCGGATTCCAGACCTGCTCTGAGAACCCCGGCCTGCTGATGCCCTTGGCCACCAGAACCCCAAATCCTAGCCCAAAACCCCTATTAGTGAGGCACAGTGTCCTCCAGTCACTCTCTCTGGCGTTTGGACTCTGCACACAGCCACCCTGTCTCTTACTACATGGGTGCCCCCTAGCTGTCCCAAGAAGGCTGCCACAGGGAGTGTGTGTATATCATCATTTGCAGAGGAAATAGAATCTGTGGGCTCATCACTGCTCAGTGTGGGACAGAGGGCTGGGGGCCTGTGTGTGGCTCCCAGGCATGTCATGAACTCTGCCTCACCCAGCCTCTGCACCTGCCTCAGTTTCCCATCTGTAACATGGAGATGGACTATCGGTGCAGCCAAGATCCAGCCACTTTGGAATTCCAATGAAAGAGCTTGAAAAGCAGAAAGCACGATGCAAGTCCTGCCAGTCCACTCATTCTGATTTTATAAAGATGGAGAGGATGCTCGTAGCTTCTGACCATCAGAGACCTGTATGCCGAGGCTGCACCTGGCTCTTGACATTTGTATCTCCCTCCATCCTCCTAATAACTTTCTCTAAGAAACACTTAATGACCATTTCCTTCTCCAGGGGATCTTCCCGACCCGGGCATTGAACCCGAGTCTCCCACATTGTGGGCAGACACTTTACCATCTGAGCCCCAATGATATCCATTGTCCAGATGAGACACGTGAGGCTCAGAGAGGTCAAGTAGCTTTCCCAAGGCCACACAGCAAGTAACCAACAGAGCAAAAAACAATCTCAGGTCAGAGCCCACCACCACCAGGCTCCCTGGTACAAAGAGAAAATCTAGACCAAAGTGCTAACAAGGCAACAGGGCTTCTTCCTCCTGGGGCCATTCAGCCCCCTTCTGCTGGAGGGTACACACAAAGCAAGCCTCCTAGGAACTAATCGTGGGCAAAAAGTGATGGGCTCCCACTGTCTATTATTATCATTAAGCTCGATTATTAGAAAGAGGCAGGCAGGCTGGCTGACATCCCAAGAGAGCATCCTGTTCCTAGCCATCCCTGGACTGAGAGCTGTCGCTCGGGCAGGGAGCCCCAGGCCAGCATAGTGGTGGGCACGGCAGGCCGGCAGCAGGCCTGCAGATGAAGGCCTGGCAGGGTCCCTGGCTGCCCTACCTGTGACAGTGGGTCATGTAGGTGACCGTCTCCTCCCACTGGGCCTTGATGTCTCTCAGCTGAGCCAGGATCTCGGTCTTCTGGTCCTCATGGCAACATGCCAAAAGGGCTTCGGCCGCCTGCAGCACCACATCCACCTTCACGCGGCCCTCTGGCTCCAGCTGGCATATTTTCTGTCGTGGACACGAAGCCAGTAGTTAGACAACACGACAACAGCTAGAGCCTTGAGAAGACGGTGGCATGATGCAGAAAGAGGAAGGACATGGAGACTAGAGGAGCTGGGGGTTCAAATTACAGCCCCTGCCCCTTCTCCCATGACCTTGGGCATTCTGCTGAGGGGCCTGGGGTGGAAGCGAGCCTTGATGGAGATTAATTAGCACAGAATCGCCCAGAGCTGTCCGATGATAGGAGTGCTCTCCCTTCCAAGGCCGGCCTGTTTCCAGCTGTGTAAATCCAGATAAGTGTCTTTGTCTCCCTGAACTTGTTTTGCTTGTCTGTAAAGTGGGAGTATAGTTGTACTCAACTCTCAGGAATTTTTTTTCAGACTTCACTGAGAAAACGCACCCAAAGTGCACGTCCCAGGATGCGGGGCCGTGAGAATCTGCCTCTCGGGTCTACTGCCCAGAACAGGCTTGGCCAGGGGCCCCTGTTGAGACCCCAGAATTATCTCTGACTTTAGAGCTGGCACCAAGGCCTCAGTCCCTCAGCTGCTGCCACTAGTGCCCACAAATAGGAGCGTGAGGGCAGCCCTGTCCCTAGGGACCCAGGGCTCCTCAGACGGGTTCAGGATGCCCCACGGCCTTACCAAACTCCCTTAGACTCGCAGGGCAGCCTAAGAAGCTCCTGTCCTCCCGGACTCGGGGTCAGACCTGCGTTGGACTGACCTGGTCCCTCCCAGCCTCCCGGGCTCCTGCCTCATTTTCTCTCACAGATGATCCCCTCTCAAACTTCTTGCACGTTTAATGTCATCTTGGCCTTGGCTTTCTTGGAGGACTAAGGCTGACACACAACGTCTAGCAAATAGTACAACTCTGATCAGCATCAGCTACTGTCATTACTCACTGTCATTATTCCAGCTATAGCAAATAAAGCTTGGCCTCTGTGGTCAAAATACAGCCGGACTCCAATTCTACGGCTACCTGTGTGACCTTTGGTACGTAAATTCTCCAGGGCTGGGAAATGGGGGAAGACAGTGGTTACGCTATCCAGGGTTATGGAAACCTGTGTGATAGGAGAGCCATTAGCACATGGCCTGGCCCACATGGGATACTCCATCACTCCACAGTTGCTCACTATTACTACTTCCTTTTAGCTGCCTTTTGATTGTATTTACTGACAGCAAAGCATTTGCCTAAAGCTCCAGCTGTTCCCCAGCCTGTCTCCCTGAGGCTGGCAACCGGATTTCTCAGACTGATGTCCCAGTGGGCTGGCCCATCTGAGCCCTCTCTGTGGGTGGGGTTGGGGCAGGCCTCCTGCCCTGTGCCATGCTGCCCCACTGAGAGCCGTGAGGCCCCAGGCAGGTCACTCAATCACTCTGAGATGGTGATAACAACACCCTGCTTTGTCCACTTTATAGGGCTATAAAATTACTTTTTAAAAATACTATTAATTAGTTCATTGACATGTGAGTATACTTTATGAACCATGGAGCAATTATGAGAAGACTCTTAAGAGTCCCTTGGACAACAAAGAGATCAAACCAGTCAATCCTAAAGGAAATCAACCCTGAATGTTCACTGGAAGGACTGATGCTGAAGCTGAAGCTCCGGTCCTTTGGCCACCTGATGCGAAGATACAACTCATTAGAAAAGAGCCTGATGCTGGGAAAGATTGAAGATGGGAGGAGAAGGGGACCAAAGAGGATGAGATGGTTGGATGGCATCACCGACTCGATGGACAGGTGTGTGAGCAAGCTTCGGGAGATGGTGGAGGACAGGGAAGCCCGGCATACTGCAGTCCAGGGGATTGCAAAGAGTCAGACACGACTGAGTGACTGAATAGAATTAGGCAGACTCTCCCCCAACATGTGCAAATGGGCAATGATCCCAATCGTTTTTGTTACTTCATATGAGACTTCCCTGATAAACTCAGTTGGTAAAGAATCCGCCTGCGATGCAGGAGACCCCAGTTCGATCCCTGGGTTGGGAAGAGCCTCTGGAGAGGGGAAAGGCTACCCACTCCAGTATTCTGGCCTAGAGAATTCCATAGACTGTATAGTCCATGGGGTCACCAAGAGTCGGACACGACTGAGTGAATTTCACGTGAGAATGGTTAACGGTGATGATGATGATGATGATGAGAGCATCGAGGGCCTCCCCTGCCTACATGTATTAGCAAAGAATGAGTTTAAACAAGCTCCTTCCAAGGGCTGTGTCTGTGTGATCTGAGTGGGGTGGGGTTGGGATCTGCAGGGTGAAGAATGGGGAGATCCACAAGAGAAGGAAAGAGCTTATGTTTGGGGTTTAGGAGCCAGGCTGAGCAGCAGGATTTGCAGGACTCCAGAAGGTAATGGGGGCAGCAAACACCCAATAGGGACCCCCCAAGTCCCACTCAGCAGCGAACAGCAAAGGGGAAGACAAAGACACCGTAGTGACTGGTGGCTACTGAGGATCCATGGAATGTTCTGGGCTAAGTAAGATCATCACCCAACCCCTGCACAGAACATTTCATGTCACTGGGGAGCAGGGTCCCACAGGGTGGCGGAGGATGAATATCTTGTCAACCAGGGAGACCTATTTTCATTAGAAATAATAATAATAATTAAGAATCTGATTGTTCTGTGCTGGGGGCAACTGAGCCCATGGGCCGCAACTACCTAATCCTACACACTCTAGACTGGAATTTTGGAACAAGAGAATCCACCACAGTGAGAAGACCAAGCACTGCATGAAGTGCTCACCGCATCTGGGGAAAGACCATGCGCAGCAATGAAGGCCCAGCACAGCCAAGAATAAGTTAGAAAAAAAAGGGAATCTGATGTTTCTGACACCCAGGGCTGTGGAGACCTCACGTCCACTCCCAAGCTGGCAAGATGGGCACCACAGTGATTCCAGTTTTACCAGCAGGGACACTGGGGACCTGCAGACACTTCGGCTTTGCAGAACCATCTCTGCAGCACTTCGTGAGGCCCCCTCTAGAGCTGTTGCCCAATTTAAGCTCAGTCAGAACCCAGCTCTGTGAATGAAGAGAGCCAGCAGCTTGGGGGAGAAGCGAAGTTCAATCTCTGCCACACCAGAAGGAACCAGCCAAGCCTGGAAAGGCCCCGTGAGGTCAAGGGCCCCTCCCCCAAAGTCCAGTGTCCTGAAGGTGTGATCTGCCCCAGGCCTCTGGACCTTGCCCTCTGATTCCTGGCCAGGGAGGTACAGGCTGGATCAGGCGGACATGGGAGACCTCAAGATTCACTGCCCTTTGTAAGGGGGTTTGCCTGTTGCCTCCTGCCAAAGAGAGTGCAGCTGGTCATAAAGGCCGGCAGCTCACAAGCCCCACCTGGCCTGACACAGAAACCTCTGCCCCCAAACTGGAATATCAGCCAGAGGCAGGTCTGCTGCGGGTCTGGGGCCAGGGGACCAGAGGCTGGGGCTGAGCTGACAATTACTTTTGAGAAGCAGATTCCACCTCCTTCTCTGCCCAGTGATTCTGCTCTTTGGCTGGTATGTAGTCCTTCTACAGCCTGTCCCCAGCAAGGACAAAGTCCAGGAGAGCTTGGCAAGAGACTCGAGTCAGCTGGGAAGGGGTCACAGAACTGCAACTGCAAAGCAATTCTGATTCAAAGGAGCCAGGTGAGGGAAACAGGTGGGGCTGGGTGGAGGGAAAAGCTCAGTGAGAGGAGAAGCAGGTCAGGAAAGCTGGGGGAGGGCTTTCCTCTATGCAGTCAAGGCCAGATGGGCACTCCCTGGGTACTAATGCTGAGTACTATGATGGGCACTGTCCTGAGTACTGTGCTGAGTACTATGGTGGGTACTATGCTAAGTTCAATGTTGAGTACTATGATGGGTACTATACTGAGTACTGTGCTGGGTTCTAGAATCCGGGATGAAAACAAACATGGCCCAGTGCTTGCGGGCTGTGGTGGAGTCTGTAGACAAGAGCACCGATGACTATAAAAGAGCCACAAGAGGCCACAAAATTGGCGCTCCAAGGAGGGGTGTGGGCAACCCAAGAAGCCTTCATGAGGAGGCAGCACTCACCGAGCCTCAGTGCTGTACAGACATGGGAAACACACGGCAAAGCTGGAAACACACGGCACGTTCAGGGCATCAGACTTTCGGAAGCCAAGTCCTAGGAGATGTGGCAGCTCTCTGACCATTAAGGGGCCTGGAAACCAGTTAGGAAGCAGCCTCGCTGAGGCCCCAAGTGCAGGGCCAAGGAGGCTGGGAACCAGAGAGTGACGAGACAAGATGCTGTGACCTAGGAGACCAGCCCCGGAGGTACGGGGCGAGGCCTGGGAGAGTCCATAGACGGTGTCCCTGCACTGAAGCCGTGAGGGACACTCCCTGCCCTGGGGCGGCTCTGCCAGCATGCCCTGCCCTTCGTCAAATGTGCCAGTAAGCTCCTGGCCTTGTCCTTCCTCCCCGCTGCAAGGTGACAACTAGCACTCTCCTTGGGAGCTAAGCTGAAGCCCAGGGGGCAACGGAAACTCTCCCCGGGTGCTGTGGTCACAGCGGGAATTCAATCCCAGACCTGCCCACCCAAAACCCGAAGCTCTCCCCCTCCCCAAGGCTCCTCCATTCCCTCCCCTGCATCCTCCAACCTGGCTCAGTGCCCCTCATTCAAGCCTCAGCAGTGACGTCACTTATCCCCCGAGGCCTCTCCTGACCTGCTAGCCTGGGGTACATCAGCTTGTCCCAGGAGTAGCCACTCTCCAGTCTCTTCCACAGAAGATGCCCACCTCTGTGAGGGACTGGCAGGCTTCCACAGCCCCTCTGCACATAGGGAGGGCACCCCACAGTCTTCAGCACACAGAAGGGCAAGGGACCTGCTCCTGGCCACATAGCTACTAAGCTTCAGAGCTGGACTGAAACTCCCATCCGGTCACTCTCCAAACAGGCACTGGGGACGCGCATGGCTAAGCGGGTGGAGGGAAGGCACCCAGGCCCCAGGCCCCAGGCCCCAGGGCGAGGGCCCACGGACTGCAGGAGGGGAAGGTACTGCTGCTCCTTTTCCCTAGAAGGCAGGAGTGAAATGTTTTCTTACTGCAAAATCGATGTTGAAACATCAAGTGGGTCTGAGCCCCGTGGGAGAGCACAGGGTGGGGCACCCAGGATGCGGCTCCCTCCACCTAGGCTCCTGGCCCAACACTCAGAGTTTCACCTGATGGAAGTGCTCCTGAGGCTTCTGGGGCCTGTTCACTTGCCCTTGCCAACGACCCTTCCTTAAGGATCACCTTGCCTTCACCTAACTAAGCCTGACCCACCACCATGGGGTAATGAGCTGCCCCCAAACCATGCAAGGTGCAAAGGGATAGTATGCTAAGACAGCAAGTGCTGTGCAGGGCTGTTCACAGACAGGGAGCATCAGGAGCTGGGACTGGGGCTGGGGGAGGGGATCAGAAGCGACTCGTGGGCAAGGTGGCAGGCGTTTCTTTTCACACTGCACACTCAGACCCAAACGAAGGGCATTCCAAGTAGAGGCAACAGCATGCACAAAGGCTTGGTGACAGGGAATCTAGGTTTCCTGCCAACAGGAGAGGATGTGTGTCCGGGAGGTGGGCTGGCAGGGGAAGCAGAGGCTAAAGAATAGGGTCGTGTAGATAGATAGATAAATGGTGGAGGACTTTTGATGTCAGGTGAAACTGGCTTTTCTCTGGTGGGCAACGGGGAGCCATGGAAGACATGAACCCATGTTAGGGACGTACCTCTTCCATACTCGTGAGGCTGCCAGATTACATGTATCCCTGTCCCTGTTAGGCCATAAACCCAAGCATATTGTGTGCTGCACCCCTACCACTGGTCCGGGCTCCTACATGGAGATGGCCAGTGATGCTCTGAACTCAGCTCTGGGTCCAAGCCCCGGCAAGATCGATTCCTTTCATTCTGGCCCATCGCTGTGTCTAGGGATCCATTTCATTATTGAAAAGTGGGGACACTACATCACCATCTCAGGGCTTCTGGGAAACTAAAGATGAAAGCTGGCAGCACAGGCTCGAGCCCTTAATAGCAGCTGAATGAACGTCCCCGCCCTTCTCCCACTGGCCTGGCGGAGGCACCCATTTGATAAACGACGATCGGTGACAATGATCATGATGACAAAGGCCAAGACTGGCAAGGGGAGGGGTTTTGGCTGCCAGCTCCTCTCCCCACCAGGCTTGGCCCCTCCCTTCAACCCTGGCCTTCCCCTTCTCTGCCTTGTGCCAGGTGGTGGGTAGAGCCAGACCCCAGCCCGAGAAGAGCCGAGGCAGGGACCTCAGGCACAGGGAAGCAAAGATGGGGCGGGAAGCAGGGCCGGCGCCAGCTAGGGGCAGAGACCGCCTGGCTGCATGGGGCCTCCTGGCAGGACGGGCGGGCCAAAGTGGCCTCTGGAGCCTTACAAAGAAAGCGCGATTCTAGGGCCCGTGGGAGGAGCATGTCAGAAATGTCACGTCCACCTCCTGGCTGAGAATCTGCACTTAAACCCCAGAGACTCCAAGACAGCAGAGCTTGAGAAACACTGGTCTGTCCACTTCTGCCATGCAACAGCTGGGGAGTAACCTGAGGCCCGAGACGGAAAGCCAAGGCCAAGGCCGCAGGGCTATCGGGCCACGGCCTCCGCTTACCTCGGTCTCCCGCAGCCTGGCCTCCAGTGCCGTGCGGGGCCCCTGGGTGTTGTCATTGATCTGCAGCCGCTCCTGCACAGCCCTCATCCACTGGCGGGCGTCCCTCCACGCTCCTGTCGAAGCCCTCCTGGGGCTGCTGAGTCATGGCACCTGCGGGGGCTGAAGACAGGACCATGTGAAATCAGACAGACAGGTGAGAGTGCTTGGGGGCAGGCTGGGGTGGGGGGACGGGGGGGAGGGTAGAAGGGGGTACTGTGGAGGGGCCCCGGCTGGCTGATGGGCAGTGGGCGAGGATAAGGGAGGCTGACCCTGGGGGTGGGCCCAGACCCCCAACCCCTTCCCGATGCTCTGATGTTGACTTGACACAGCCAGAGGCAATTGTGTTTGTCAAAGAGCCACAGGACTGGAAATGGTCTGAGAAGGAAAAACAGGTCTGGCCTCTCTGGGTCGGGGATGGGGGTGGGGGGCGCTGGGCAGGAAGAGCAGGCCCAGGGGTTTTGGGTTGGCAAAGACTCTTTGTCCTAACTTCCCTGCGCCCCTCTGATGCTACCGTGGGTCTCGGTAGCCACTCTCTTCTCTTTGGTTTGAAATTCCTTCAAAAGCCGGTCCTAAAACACGCACAAGCTGAGATGTCTACGACAGATACTGAGTCTTGATCGGAATGGATCAAAACCCTCAAACTATAAAAACACAATTTTCTGGCATTGGCCAGGCTGACGCCGGCCCCGAAACCTCAGCTGGAATGAACATCTCAGGCTGGGGACCCCCTGCGAGCCTGGTGTCTTGTGACTTCTACTGTTCCACCAACCTGGGTCCCAGGCAGATACTGGCTAAGCGCTTCCACTGACCTACATACCACCTGGGGTTTCCCCAGGGGCTCAGTGGTACAGAATCTGCCTGCCAATACCGGAGACACAGGATATGAAGGTTCAATCACTGGGTAGGGAAGATCCTCTGGAGGAGGGCACAGCAACCCACTCCAGTATGCTTTCCTGGAAAATCCCATGGACAGAGGAGCCTGGTGGGCTACAGTCCATGGGATCACAAAGAGTCAGGCACAACTCAGGCTCAGTTGACCACAAAGCAGCATACACGACCTACACCTGGCAGCTACTGACCACCCACTGACTTTGCCTTTGAGCTGAGACCCATTGCCTTCGGGGACACCCGCCCCCAGGTAGAGGTCTTCCTGGCTAAACCAATCCCTTTGACATCCTGCCCCCTCCTCTCTTACCTTCTAGCTGTGGATACAAAGTTTCAGATTTTTCTCCAGTAATTTTCTTAAAATCCCATTAAGCCCAGGACAAACTCTTCTGTGTTCCAGTTCTAGCTGTCTGCTTATGGCAACTATAACCCACTTCAGATTAGTTATTTATATCTGCATCTTAAGTGAAAGGATTGTGTCTAGCTTATCCTCCACTCTCCCACAATGCTTTGCACAGAGTAAAGCCTCCATCAATGCTGAAACAGCCCTGCCTTGGTATAAACTATCATGAGCCCCACACCAACCACAGTATTTGTTAAAATGGCCAGATAAAACTAGAAAACACCCAGATGCCCAGCAATAGGCATAATTAAGGGAAGTATCACATACTTGTACTTCAGAATATTATGCAGCCAACAAAAAGTAAGCTTGAAATGAATTTGTGATGGAGAGTGCTTCAGTTCAGTTCAGTCGCTCAGTCGTGTCCAACTCTTTATGACCCCATGAATCGCAGCATGCCAGGCCTCCCTGTCCATTACCAACTCCCAGCGTTCACTCAGACTCATGTCCATCGAGTCAGTGATGCCATCCAGCCATCTCATCATCTGTGGTCCCCTTCTCCTCCTGCCCCCAATCCTTCCCAGCATCAGAGTCTTTTCCAATGAGTCAACTCTTCACATGAGGTGCCCAAAGTGCTGGAGTTTCAGCTTTAGTATCATTCCTTCCAGAGAAATCCCAGGGCTGATCTCCTTCAGAATGGACTGGTTGGATCTCCTTGCAGTCCAAGGGACTCTCAAGAGTCTTCTCCAACACCACAGTTCAAAAGCATCAATTCTTCAGTGCTCAGCCTTCTTCACAGTCTACTGGAAAAACCATAGCCTTGACTAGATTGACCTTTGTTGGCAAAGTACTGTCTCTGCTTTTGAATATGCTATCTAGGTTGGTCATAACTTTTCTTCCAAGGAGTAAGTGTCTTTTAATTTCATGGCTGCGGTCACCATCTGCAGTGATTTTGGAGCTCAAAAACATAAAGTCTTAGGCTCTAATGATAAATATTAAAAATGCAACAAAATTTATCTTTAGCAACCCTGGCTCAAAGGGCTTCCCAGGTGGCACTAGTGGTCGGGAACTCGCCTCCCAATGCAGGAGACACAGGAGATGTGGGTTCAATCCTGAGTCGGGAAGATCCCCTGGAGGGAGGAAATGGTGACCCACTCCAGTATCCTCGCCTGGGCTATCCCATGGACAGAAGTGCCTGTCGGGCGATAGTCCATGGGGTTGCAAAGAGTCAGGCGTGACTGAGCCCTGGCTCTACAGCTAATAAAAAAAAAAAGGGACTTCCCTGGTGGCCCTTGCTTCCACTGCAGGGAGCATACGTTTGATCCCTGGTTTCAGAACTAAAATCCCACATGCTGCATGGCGTGGCTAAAAAGTAAACAATAACAACAAATAAAAAGACCAAAACCACAGAAAATTATGCCTAGAAAAGGTTGGTACATCTCATCATTACAAAGCCCATTCCCTGGTGGTCCCGTGGTTAGGACACCATGCTTCCTCTGCAGGGGGTGGGGATCAATCCCTGGTCAGGGAACTAAGACCCCCAAAGCCTCACAGTGCAGCTCAAACAAACAGACAAAAAGCAATGTCCACGTGATGAACTGGGGGAGAGGGGTGTGGGCAAGTGGCAGAAGTCACATCCCATGTAACCTTTGCTCCCAGCTGCTGTCCGTGGGGACCATGTGGTTAAGGACCATTGTCTGGTTGGTGGAATCACAGTTGGAAGTTTTTCTGTTTCCTTATTTTTCTTCTCAGGAACTTTGTGAATTTTCCAGAAAGGGCAATCATTAAAATGAAAAAAAAAGAAAGAAAGAAAGAAAGAAATTTCTTAACATTGGTTGAATTGTTGGTTGTTTCTCAGTCATCAGGCGGTTGTTCAACAGAGGTTAACTGGGAATCTGGGCATTCTGCCCCACCCTGGCCCTGCTCTGGGAGCTCTGGCACGCTGGGGAAGGCAAGGGGGAGGCAGTGGGGGACCCAGGGTAGGCTTCCCTCTGGGCTTCCCAGAGCTCAGTCTCCCAACCTGTTGTTTCTCCTTCAGAGCTGTTTTGATGTTTTTCTAATAGCTTAATATGTTCCCTGCAGCCACCCCCTGCCTCTGAAAGCTTCCTTTGAAAAGCACATTAGAATGTGCAGGCGTATAAACTGGTTCATTGTGGCTTTAATCTCTTGTCTGATGTGTGACTTGACTGGCTTCCAAAAGCTCAGCTTTTATGTGTTTATAAAGCGATGAATGGGAGGAGCAGAAGCAAGCTCCCAGAGTTTCAGATGACAAGGCACAGGGAAGTTCCAAGCACCAAAAGGCATTGAGGTTTTGGAGACTCCTTCTTCCAGCTGGAAATGCCTAGGGCCTGGGAGGCGTGATGGTTTGGAGACCCAGAAACACATCGCATAGAACACTAGGAGTCCAGCAGGGTGGGGAGGGGAGCAGAGGAGCCCCAGACCCACGAATCAGTCTCAGAGGTGGGCTTCTAACCTTGGATGGGGGATCACTAATGGTAAGCTTGGTGGTGAAGCTGCAGGCAGAGGACAAGAGACCATGGTCTGTTGGCCGGTTTTGCCAAACCACTTCATTCCAGGTCAATGAAACACACAGGAATTAAGCACAAGCTAGGCTTGATGCTACAATCTCGGGAGCAAATAAGTGGGCACCATCCCTGCCCCAGGAAGTTTCCAGAAGAAAAGCTACATTTGAACACGTGTAAGGGCTGCAGCCAGGTTGAGGATCTGAGGGGAGAGGGAGGGACTGTTACTGTGTACCCCTTCTCATAATGAAGGCTTTAAATGCTGAGACTAAAAGCTAGAATTACAAGGAAAGCAATCATATTAAAACGTAGTCAACAAAATACTAAAAATCAAGAATTTCCTGGCAGTCCAGTGGTTAGGGCTCCACGCTTTCACTGTTGAGGACCTGGGTTCAATCCCTGGTTGGAGAACTAAGATCCCTCAAGCTGAGTAGTGCAGTCAAAATGATAAATAAATTAAATAGATAAACAGAATTCACAAAGAAAAAAATAATATAAAATACTAAAAATAAAAGAAATACTAAAAATCAAATTCATCACACACCCACAATCTTATCAACACACTAAATCACAAGATCTAATAACGATAGGCCTAATTACTACCAGGCTTTTGAAATAGTGATGAGCATAAACTACATTTCGAGATATCACTGTGACCACAATGCAGCATAAAAATACATGTGACAAAGTTATAGCCAGGCTGTTAGCAGAGTGGGCTTGGTTTCGGCTTGGCCTCCTGTGCAATTGAAGAAACTGCCTCAGTCAGAGGTCAGCAGCAATTCAATCTGTTGCCTTCTATCAGTCCAGGGACTTGGGTAAGAATCCTGCTGTAAGCCTTCTCACGGCCAACAGAAAGGACAGCCTGTTTCCTTACGGAAATTAAAAAGTTTAAGGCTGGACTTCCCTGGTGGCAGAGTGGCTAAGAATCTGCCTGTCAGTTCAGGGGACACGGGTTCAAACCTTGGTCTGGTTGGACTCCACATGCCTCGGAGCAACTAAGCCTGTGAACCACAGCTACTGAAACCCAGATGCCCAGGGCCTGCGAGCCGCAACAGGAGAAGCCCTCGCATCGCAACGAAGAGGCCCCTCTCGGAGCAACTAGAGAAAGCCCGAGCAAAGCAACGAAGAGGCCCCTCTTGGAGCAACTAGAGAAAGCCCGAGCAAAGCAAAAAGAGGCCCCTCTCGGAGCAACTAGAGAAAGCCCGAGCAAAGCAACGAAGGGGCCCCTCTCAGAGCAACTAGAGAAAGCCCGAGCAAAGCAACGAAGAGAGCCCCTCTCGGAGCAACTAGAGAAAGCCCGAGCAAAGCAACGAAGACCCAGAGTGGCCAAAAGTACTTACTTAGTTAGAATTATTATTTTTTTATTAATCATCTATTTGGCTCTGCCGGGTCTCAGTTGCGGCATGGAGGATCTAGTTCCCTGACCTGGGAACAAACCTGGGCCCCCTGCTTTGGGAGCATGGAGTCTCAGCCACTGGAACACCGGGAAGCCCGAAATTATTTTTTAAAAAGTAAACTAAAAATAAAATTTTAAACTTGAAGAGTAAATGTGCAGCTCCAGAAAAACCCACTCACAACTGGTTCATGGACCAAGAAGACCTCCATCACCAGGAAGGTCATGGACTTGCCTCTGTGACCTCAACGGACTCCAATAAGCTTCTGCCCAGCCCCCAGCCCTCCTGGTGGGAACCAGAGGGGGCTTGCTGAAACACCACGCCAGCTGACCCGTGCCCTGTTTACGAGATACAGTGTGGCGTGGTCTTCCGACTGACCCCCAAGCCCTGAGCCAGATCCTGTTTGCAGCCTTGCTTCCTACTGTATCGCCTCACAGCAACCCCAGGGCAAAGCTGTGGTGCTTCACTCCTCTCTGACACAGCCAAGACCAAGACCATGACCTCTGCTCCCTCTGCTAGAAGCAAGCCCCGTCCCCAAAGCCTTGCCTTCCGGCGCGGGGCCCCAGAGCACCCGTGGTCGCCAGCTACACTTTCTGGGCAGGCCGCCTCCCCTCTTGCTGCCTCTCCACCTCTGCACCCCAGTGCTAGTGAACCGAGTTACCAGCCCTTCACTAATGTCGACTGAAGGAGCGAAGAAGCCAAGGAAATGGCCCACAGACCTGGGCTGAGCAGGGCGAGAAGGCTTCCAAAATGCAGCGGGGAAGGTAGGAGACAAGCCCTGGGCTTGGAATTTGCACACTGACCCTGAGCACGTACATCTGACTCTGGGCCTGTGTCCCCATCTGCACACTGTGAGTACTGAACAAAGGGTCTCTGAGGTTGTGGGTTGGAAGTACGTTACTAAGGTCTCCATGAGCCATGCCAAGTCCAGCTCTGAGCTGGGTCTAGGGACCAGCTTCCACTCTCAGACTGTCAGCCTGGTCTGGGCACTGGCTCCCCTCTACACCCACAGAGCCCTCCTCAGCCAGCACCCCTTCCAGCATCTGGGCCCTCTAAGGCAAGCAGAGATAAACTGCAAGGCCTGCCTTAAACTCCCAGGGCTACATGTAAACTCCGAAGGAGATGGTCCTAGGGATCTTTTATATTGGGCTTCCCTGGTGGTTCAGCAGTAAAGAATCCGCCTGCAATGCAAGAGACACGGGTTCGGTCCTTGGGTCAGGAAGATGCCCTGGAGGAAGGCACTCCAGTATTCTTTCCTAGAGAATCCCTTGGTCAGAGGAGCCTGGCGGGCTACAGTTCAAGGGTTGCCAAGTCGGATATGACTGAAGTGACTTAGCACCCATGCACATCCGCCTTTATAATATCCGGGGGTGGGGGGGTGGGACATACTTCTTTCATAAAGGATCAGGTAGTAAATATCTTTAGACTCTGCAGGCCACATACAGTCTCTGCTACATATTCTTTGATTTTATAGCCCCTAAAAATATAAGACTCTTGGGACTTCCCTGGTGGTATAGTGGTTAAGCCTCCACCTTCAGAGGAGTGGGTTCGATCCCTGGTCAGGGAACTAAGATCCCACGTGCCGTGGGGCAACTAAGCCCACACACTGCAACTACTGAAGCCCGCGTGCCACAGTGAAGACCCAGCACAGCATTCCCCCCCTCAAAAAAAAAGCAGCCCATCTCACATTCACCACACCAAAACAGGCCATCAGCCAAATACGGCCCATGGGCTAGTTTGCCAACCACAGTTTTAGATGCTCCAAGGCTACCACCAGCAGCCACAGCAGCCAGCAGGCACAGTCAGCTGGTTAAGCCACCCACAGGCACGCATCCTGGGACTGGACAGATGTTTGAGGCCAGAAGGACCTATCACTGGTCCTGGTGGTCTTGGCCCCTTCAGGAGCTGTGTGACCTCTGGCCAGTCACTTAACTTCTCTGAGTCCCCACCTCCTCACTCGAAATGGAGTGTCTGAGTCTGTTTGGGCTGCTATAATAAAATATCACAGACTGGGCGGCTTATAAACAGCAGAAATGTACATTTCACAGTTCTGGAGGCTAGAAGTCAGAGATCAGGGCTCCAGCTTGGTCAGGAGGGTCCTCTTTCTTGTCGAAGACGTATTGAATCTTCACGTGGAGGGAAGTCAGGGAGCAATTCAGGGACTCTTTAAAAGGGTGCTAATCCCATCCATGAGGGCCTCACCCTCACCCTCTAATCATCTCCCAGCTGCCCTAACTCCTAACACCATCACATTGAGGGTTAGGATTCCAGGGAGGGGTTGGGAGGGACATAAATATTCAGACCATAGCATGGGAACAACACCTAGATCTGATAAACGAAAAAACCTCCCACCCAGCATCTGGAACACACTCCATCCTTGGAAGCAGTTCTGTTTAACCCCACTTCCTCTGGAGTCAGGTGGAGGGCACTCCTTCCTTAGGAAGCTGCATCCAGACAGTGGCTCTCACACCATCCCAAGGCTGGGTGTAGGGTAGGATGCAGGTGAGTGGGCACAGGCGAATGCATCCGTGCATCTCCACAGCTGCTGGGTCCTGAGGATTTGGATGAACCAGGTGGGGCTCTGGCCCAGAGGGTTCTGTGTCCAGTGAGGGGACCACAGTGAGCTTTGAGAGGAGGGGAGTGCAGGCTGAGTGGGAGGCACTGCAGACTGAGGATCCTGGGAAGACTCTGGGCACACTGTGGCATGGGGAGGCTAGAGCATGAGAACCAGGGGGAGGAAGCGGGGTGGGGGGCAAGAGCCAGATCAGAGCCACATCCAGGCTGGCCCCTGGGGGCGGTCGGGAGCCAGCACACACCAGGTAGGGGTGACGAGACTGATTCTGAGGTTCAGGGTAGGAGCAGAATGAAAGCCCTTGCCAATGGGGTCGGTGGAGGCACACCCCGGGGGGTGGCGAATGGGGTCAGGCAGAGTCAAGGTGCAGAGCCAAGCAGCTGCAGGAGGCTGAGGACGACGCGGGAAGGCCTCTGGGAGCAAGGGGAGAATTCTCATCTCCTGTGAGTTTGCCCTTCTTGGATTGGTTGAATGGACACAGGATTAAAAAAAAAAAAAAAAAAAGGAACTTTGCATTTTTCAAACATTTTGGCAAAAAAAAAAAATGTACTCAAGCATTCTTTAAAAAGCTGTTTCCATTTCCAAGTCCCTTCTTGGGACGCAGTCCAGCCCTGGGGTGTGGCTGCAGGCAGCAAGGGAGTAGGGCTCCGGGTGTGCCTCTGGGCTGTCCCTGAGCAATGAGAGACAGGATGTAGGCCCCTTCTGGTTCAGACTGGCGCTGGTCTGCCAGAGGAGACGCTTGGAAAGGAAGCAGCCTTGGTTTTCAGCATCCCGCGTGGTTATCACAAACGACAGCCGGAATCACTTTCTTCCTTGATGACAGACAACGCAGGGTGGGGCAGACGATGGAGCAGAGGAGCAGACTCAAGTCACAGCATGTGCCTAAATGGTTCCCGGGTCAAAGGCACCAGCCTGTGAGATCAGTGCATCCACAGGAGTTGGACAAGACCCCCACGTGTGGCTAAGGACACAGTTCTCCCAGGAATGGACTGTAAGGCTGTCCTTTAAAGGAGGCCAAGACGATACCAGAATCTAGCTCCAGGCCTGGGCCATCATGTCAAAGGGGAGAGCTTAGTTAGAGTCTCAGGAAAGGCTCAGGGTGAATGAGGAGGCAGAAATGCTAAAGAAGTATGTGGCGGGTAGAGGGTGCTGCAAAACGTGATGCGGACTTGAAAATTAAAAAGCCAACCAGGGAAGAGAAGGGCGCTGCCATTGCTGTAATGATGAAAGGCCTCCCGTCGTGCTGAGCACTTGTCTGCAAGCCATTCGTTCGCTCCTCCTGGGTAGGCCATGCAGGAGGCAGCAGAGGGTGAGCAGCAGGGCCTCCTCTAGGACTGAGAGCTTAGGCTGATTAGCAGGGGAATCTAGGAAGAGCTATGTAGTCAAAGCTATGGTTTTTCCAGTAGTCATGTGTGAATATGAGAGCTGGACCATAAAGAAGACTGAGCACCAAAGAGTTGATGCTTTCAAACTGTAGTGCTGGAGAAGACTTGAGAGTCGCCTGACAGCGAGGAGATCAAACCAGCCCAGCCTGAAGGAAATCAATACTGAATATTCATTGGAAGGACTGATGCTAAAGCTGAAACTCCAATACTTTGGACACCCGATGCAAAGAGTTGACTCATTGCAAGAGACCCTGATGCTGGGAAAGATTGAAGGCAACAGGAGAAGGGGGACGACAGAGGAGGAGTTGGTTGGATGGCATCACAAACTCAATGGACATGACTCTGAGCAAACTCTGGAGACAGTGAACGACAAGCAATCCTGGCGTGCTGCAGTCCACGGGGGTCACAAGGAGTCGGACACGACTTAGCAACTGAACACTGGGAAGAGCTCCTTCCCCGCCTCCCCGTCCACAGCACCTTTCTCTCAGGATCTGGGAATAGTTGTCAGGCACCTCCTCAGGACCAGGCATTCAGTGGGCACGACCCTAGATAAGAACACTGAGGCTGGAGTGACCAGGCCAGGGCACAGGCCCATCGGTGCAGCACTGAGATTTGAACCTTGTTCTGCTGGATTCTAAAGGCCATGCTCATCTCATCTCACTAAACCATCCTGCTTCTAAAACCAAGTCCAACTCCACTGCATGTCAGAGCAGCTGGCAGAACTGTCCCAGGAAGGTTGATGACTCTGATTGAGCAGGGTCCAACTAGGCAAGCTGAATCCATTCTGAGTCCAGCTGCAAACCAGAGGGACCTGGCGACATGCAGGTAAAGGACCTGAGAAGTTACCAGGAGACAAAAGGAAACTTGCATGCCATTCAGTGATCCAGACGCTCTAAGACTCTTGCCTAAGGGAAAGTGAAGTCACTCAGTCGTGTCCGACTCTTTGCAACCCGTGGACTGTAGCTCACCAAGCTCCTCCATCCATGGGATTCTCCAGGCAAGAATACTGGAGTGGGTTGCCTAAGACCTAGCCAAATCCCCGTAGTGAATGCTTCTAGAGCATGACACCAGACCCCTCCCAGCGAAGAGAAGGGCAAAGTCAGGTTCCCAGAGTGAACTACTGGTTGACTATTATTTGGCTGACATTATTAGTACCATTTTATAAATCTGGAAACTGAGACTCAGTAAAGCAAATAGCCTGCCAGAAAGTGGTGGATCCTAGATTAACAATAATAATTGTGACAGCCCACATGTGTCTTGCATTCTGTACGTGCCTGCGTCTATGATAAAGGGCTGACAGTTATTCATTCATTTATTCTACAAAGACCAGTGAGACACTTATCCCAACTTTATAAGGAAAGTGTTACTTGCTCAGTCGTGGCTGACTCTTTGTGACCTCATGGACTGTAGCCCACGAGGCTCCTCTGTCCATGGTATTAATATTTTCCAGGTAAGAATACTGGAGTAGGTTGCCACTTCCTTCTCCAACACAGAGATCAAACCCGGGCCACCTGCATTGCAGGCAGATTCTTTACCATCTGAGGACCAGTGAGGATCAGTGATACTAAGAACAATGCCCAAAGCCAAATGGGTGTTAAATATTGAGGGCAGGACTGGAACCCAGAATGGCTGAGTCCAGAGCCTATGTTCTTAAACACGATGGTGCCATCTAGCTTCCATGCCCCTGCCTGTACCCCCTGGAACCTCTGAGGTCATCTTCTACAAGCATCTGAGCTCGAGGAAGGAGACTGCAGTGTGGAAATCTGGGCCTCTCAGCTTGAGAATCTAGACCTGGAGATCACAGACTGAGGCCTGAACTCAGTCCTGTGGGCAGCCCCAGTCCGGTGGTGCCCAGTCACTCTGGCCCTCTGCCAATCCAGCTGCCCCCTGGCATTCAGCTCTAGAATGCAGAAACTTCAGGATCCACACCCGAGTAAACCTCAGCTCCCACGGTAGGACCTAGAAGCAGTTAGAGCCCGGCGTGCCTCCTCAGCCAAACCTGGCCGGGGCCCCCACAGGCTGACCCGGAGCCCTGGCACGGGGCTCACTCCCTTTCCACACCATGCTCGCCTTTCCCGTGACTCACTCCTACCCTGCAACACAGTTTCCACCCTACGAGCTCCCACTGCTCTCACATTTGCAGACGGAATTTCAGGAAGCCAGCGGGCAGCTGGTTTTAATCCCCCACCTCTTTCAAGTGGATTCTGGGACCTCTTTTTGTTTACTTATTGTTGCCGAGAGGCCAGGGCTCAGAGCATCGTTCAGAGCACCAGGGAGGTCCTCAGCCCTTCTCTCTCATCTGGCATTCGTGGAAGGTGATTCTGAGAGCAAGTGTATAAAAAGCAGGGGCTGGAGGGACTTCCCTGGTGGCCCAATGGTTAGGAATCTGCCTGCCAATGCAGGGGTCATGGGTTCCATCCCTGGTGGGGGAAGATTCCACATGCCTGAGGGCAACTAAGCCCGTGAGCCACACCTACTGAACCTGCGTCCCTAGAGCCCGTGCTCTGAAATAAGAGACGCCACCACAATAAGGGCACATGCCACAACTAGAGAAAAAGCCCACGCAGCAGCAAAGACCCAGTGCAGCCATAAGTAAATAAACATCAGGGGCCAGCACTCTCCACAACAGCTCAGTGGGTCACTGGACCAGGAATTCTCACATCATCTTGTTGACACTTACAACCGGCCTCCAAGGTAGCTGAATCTAGAGTCGGGAACAATTGCTGGGCTTTATCCCATCAGAGGTAACCACCAGCTTGGGGAGACTGGGGACTGGATGGATCAAAGCCACACAGACTGCAGGGCTCCACAACCCATCTTTGTCCAGGGCGTTGCAAATGTTAATACAAGAAACGTCATTTAGGAATAGGGTTGTGGGGTCCACTCTACACTTCTAGCCGCAAAGGGGACAGGTCAAGGGTTCCCACAAAGGGACTGCTTTCAAGACAAGTGCTCTGTCATCACTGATAAATGGTGTTTGGTACCACTGTTCTCTGGCCCACCTCCTTTCCCAGGGAGCTGACTATAAAACAGTATTTCCAGTCACTGAAATTAACAAAACCCAAGCACTCCATCAAAAGGCACAGTGTGGAGGACCTAGGATTTCTACCCAAGAAATCCTGGCCTGCTGATCTGGCAACGCATGGTCATATATGCACCTCTGGGAGGGAAGAGAATGCGCAGGGCAAGCCTGAGAGAATGAGGGACAGAAGGCTGGACTGCCCAGAGAGGAAAAGCGTCCCTGGGCAAACCAGAGGCTCCGAGGGGTGGAGCTTCGGATCCTCAGACCAGCTGTGATTGGCTCAAACTGCCGGGAGGGCAGCCAATCAGAGGGTGCGAACCGGAGGGCTCCCTGCAGCGATCCTAAGGAGCATCCTACCTGCTGCAGCATGGCAGGACGACCAGAGGACGGGGAGGCAGGGACTGGCCATCAGCGGCGGGTCACAGGGCGGTGGTGAGCAGGGCATCAGGGGACTTAGACTGGGCCTGGCAAGGACCCTGAGTGTCGCAGACCGCAGGCATGAGGATAGGCAGGCCAATCAATGCTGCCCATTCGGATTCTGATTTGGAAACAGGAGCTTTGGGTCAGTTTTGGTTTTTCAGTGTCGTGGCCCAACCGCAGGCCTCGGCAGTGAAAACGCCAGCTGCACTCCCGAGTACCCTG
Organism: Nanger dama; assembly: GCA_917880005.1. NCBI lineage: Eukaryota > Metazoa > Chordata > Mammalia > Artiodactyla > Bovidae > Nanger > Nanger dama. Next base: position 9,851,651 of record CAKJTW010000063.1, on the reverse strand, counting down.
TAGATAGACTCTCCAAGGGCCTAGAGAGAGGGCTCCATCTGGCCCGTGGCAAGGCGCATCCCAGGTACCGCCCCAGCCTCCAATGTCCCCTGCCTGGAGAAGACCCGGCCAAGTGGGTGGAGAGCTTCCAGGATGCAATGTTGGCCCCTTGTCCTTGCACCTCCCCTCCCCCTCCTTCCCTACTGGCCCAGGTTCTCCGTGACAGCGTGTTAGTGACAGATGCTTAAGACCCCCATCCCCACCTCGCCGCCACCCCCAGGCCTCTCTCCTATTGGCCCTGGGAATCGAGAGCCCATGCCAAGCCCCCCAGATCCTCATGCCTTCTCCTCAGGTAGGAACCTTCCCCCAGGAGGGGCGATTCCAACAGTCACCCCTGAATGCCCTAGACTTGCCCTGCCTTCCTGAGGAGCCCAAGGGAGCAGGTTCAACCACAGTGATCACACACACTTCATGTGGCTCAAACCTGGATAACACGTCAACAGACCTCAATGTCCTTTGAAGGATAAATGGATGTGGATAGAGAAGATGTGGCATATACCTAAGGCATACATATTATACCTAAATCTATATATGCCGAGGATATGACTCAGTCATAAAAGAGAAGGAAATGATGCCATTTGCAGCAGCATGGACCTAGAGATGATCATGCTAAGGGAAGTAAGTCAGAGAAAGACAAATATCATATGATATCTGTTACATGTGGAATCTAAGAAATGACGCGAATGATCCTATCCACAAAACAAAAACAGACTCACAGACACACTTGCAGTTGCCAAGGAAGGGGGGGCGGGCGCTGGGGAGGGAGTCTGGAGTTAGCAGATGCAAACTATGATACATAGAATGGATAAACAGCAAGGCCTTACGGTGCAGCACAGGGAACTAGAGTCTACATCCTGAGATAAACTACAATGGAAAAGAGTATTAAAAATGCATATAACCAAAACCCTAACCCTTATGGCAGAAAGTGAAGAACTAAAGAGCTTCTTGATGAAAGTGAAAGAGGAGAGTGAAAAGGTTGGCTTAAAGCTCAACATTCAGAAAACGAAGATCACAGCATCTGGTCCCATCACTTCATGGCAAATAGATGGGGAGACCGTGGAAGCAGTGGCAGATATTATTTTTCTGGGCTCCAAAATCACTACAGATGGTGATTGCAGCCATGAAATTAAAAGACAGTTACTCCTTGGAAGGAAAGTTATGACCAACCTAGATAGCATATTCAAAAGCAGAGACATTACTTTGTCAACAAAGGTCTGTCTAGTCAAGGCTAAGGTTTTTCCAGTGGTGATGTATGGATGTGAGAGTTGGACTATAAAGAAAGTTGAGTGCCAAAGAATTGATGCTTTTGAACCGTGGTGTTGGAGAAGACTCTTGAGAGTCCCTTGGACTGCAAGGAGATCCAACTAGTCCATCCGAAAGGAGATCAGTCCTGAGTATTTATTGGTAGGACTGATGTTGAAGCTGAAACTCCAATACTTTGGCCACCTGATACGAAGAGCTGACTCATTTGAAAAGACCCTGATGCTGGGAAAGATTGAGGGCAGGAGAAGGGGATGACAGAGGATGAGATGGTTGGATGGCATCACCAACTCAATGGACGTGGGTCTGGGTGGACTCTGGGGGTTGATGATGGGACAGGGAGGCCCGGCATGCTGCGGTTCATGGGGTCGCAAAGAGTCAGACACAACTGAGTGACTGAACTGAACTGAACTGAACTGATGTAACCGAAAAGTATATAACTGATGCTTTTGAGCTGTGGTGAAGAATGGGAATGGGATGAAGAATGGGACTGGCATGCTGCAGTCCATGGGGTGGCGAAGAGTTGGTCACAATTGAGTGACTGAACTGATATAACTGAATCGTTTTGTTGTATAGCACAAGCTAATGCAACATTGTAAATCAATTATACTTCAACTAAAAAATATACAGTTGTGAAAAAAAATGTTTAAGGAAAATTATGGCTGCACAATAATATACTTTCAGAACCACCCTTATCAAGAAGGTCTTCAGAAATGAGTACTTTCTATACTTTCTACTAGGTGAAAATGTCTCTCAATTGGAAAGCATTGCATGAAAATATAGGGTTTTTAATTTTTGTCTTTTATTAGATAAAAATTCAAAATTTCTCAGAGAACTCTTGGTCTCTGGAGAAATCTTCCTCATATCCCAGTCTGAGAAACCCTGCCCTGGAGGATGAAGCCAGCAATCCTTGGGGACCCTCAGGGATGAGGCTCCCACCTAACTTACAGCTCCTAACTCACCAGGATGCTCCTGGTCTGTAAGCGCCAGCTGCAGCACAACTACTGAAGCTTCTAGAAGCTTCAAGTCTCTGTGATGCCTCCCCAGCTTAGTTCTGCCTGGTGAGCCTCCCCTTCCCCAATGCAAACCTCCTTCTAGATGACTGTTCTTTCAAGATTCAGTTCACAACAAGTAAAATGGAGAAACCTTTCCAGCCTCCTTCCCCTGCAAAGTAACAGCTCCTCCCCCTTCCGTTGGGTCCCCACAGGATCCTATGCATGTTGTCAATTACAACCTGTTTACTAAACACTCTAAGTTTCCCATGTTCCCCTCCCAACAACCCCAGGAGGTAGGTAATATGATCAGTTCCATCTCTCAGTGAGAAAACTGGGGTTTAGGGAGGTAAGCCATGGATCCAGGACAGGACCCAGAAGTTTGACCTCACCGTTCACGCTTTACCGCTCATAAAGTGAAAGTGTTAGTCGCTCAGTCGTGTTCAGCTCTTTGGGACCCCATGAACTGTAGCCTGCTAGGCTCCTCTGTCCATGGGATTCTCCAGGCAAGAATACTGAAGTGGGTTGCCATCCCCTTCTTCGGGGATCTTCCTGACTCAGGGAATGAACCTGGGTCTCCTGCATTACTGGAAGACTCTTTACTGCCTGAGCCACCAGGGAAGCCCTTTCTGTTCATGACTATTGGCACAAACAAGATCTCTGAAGGAGAGCAGGGTTGGATTCATCCTACTGATTGATTGTAGATGGGGTGACCTGCCGGGAGCTGCCACGGAGATCCCACCCATGACAGGGTCATGTGGAAGAGAACTGTTAAGCAAGGCTTCAGAGCTCAAGGGGCTCCCTAGGCTTTCTCGAGCATTTACCCCCAAACCAGAATCTGTCTGTTTTACTGTTTCATGACTTTCACCAACTCCTCTGATATTAACTGGTGGCTAACCCTGACCACCTTTCTCTGAAGAAAATCAACTTAGGGCTATAGCTAATAAGTCTCCTGGACATGAGAGGAATATTACAAATCAAACTCCCTCTGTTAGCATTCTAGCTTGCTTGGCACATATATCCACACTCTTGCAGCTATGCATACAATTATTTACAGCCTCCCAACTGTGAGAAGCACGCAAAGCCTAGAACACAGAGCCTTTGAAAGAGTTAAAAGATTATTAGAGTAGTGCTAGTGCTGGTGTAGGATTTCATTATTGGGCCAAGTTCCCATATCTCTTATCCACTGTGCACCTGGGAATGTGTTAGTTAACATAGTGAGAATGCAAGAAAAACACGTGTAGCCTTGAATTTAAACATATCAGACTTTTGAGCTAATTGGTTCTTTCTTGTAACTCGCTGCACCTTTGCTCTGTGAAAACGTAACTCTGTTTGGCATTTTCTGAGGCTGACATAGATTAGAAATATAAAGAAAAAAACAGTTTGAGGGAAAATAAGTTTTTGGTTGAGCAGCCTTTATCAAAAGAGGGCCGCACAATGTTCACAGGCCTCCAAGGCCAGAAGATACTGAACACAACATTATTTGTGGGAAAGGTATGCAAGAAATCATGGTTTCGATAAGGGCAAAACTGCTGGAATGTTGGGCTGATTCTGTATGACCTTGCATCTTTCATTTCCCTCTATGTACAAAAAGGTATATAAGTACCATTTAAAAATAAAGCTATGGCTCTTGCTCATCAAAGCAGCTTGATCTCCCCGTGTCAATCATTTTCCTCCTCTTACTCTCTCTTTCAGGCTAGTTCCCATCTGGAGTACAGAGATCTGCCGTGTCTATTTATTTGCCTGGGTTTCTAAGACCTGACCGGGAAGGCCCCTGTGCCTTCACTCCCTCGGGAGACTGGGAAGGCACCTGCGGCCTCACGTAGACGGTGCAAGTCTCTTGTCTTGAGACTTTATTGATTTTCTGTATAAACCAAGGAACATCAGCCTCCTTTCTTCTCTCCTCTATTTTCTTATCTACAACATTCTTATCTGTCTCTCTCCCTCTCTAAATCAATTGCCGACGCCGTTTCTCCTTCGGGTTTCCTGGATCCTGCGGGGGCTGGACCCTGGTGGTGACCTTTATTTTTAACAGTTTAAAAATAATTAGGAGTAAAACTGATGAACAATAAACTCATCTCTTAGAAAAGACCCTGATGCTAGGAGAGACTGAAGGCAGGAGGAGACGGGACAACAGAGAATGAGATGATTGGATGGCATCACCAATGAGTTTGAATGACATGAGTCTGAGCAAGCTCCAGGAGATGGTGATGGACAGGGAATCCTGGGGTGGTGCAATCCATGGGGTCACAGAGTCGGACACAGCTGAGCAACTCAACAACAACAACAAACACATTTCAACTGTATAATTTGATAGTTTTAACATCAGTTCAGTCACTCAGAGTCCAACCATCTCATCCTCTGTCGTCCCCTTCTCCTCCTGCCTTCAATCTTTCCCAGCATTACGGTCTTTTCAAATGAGTCAGTTCTTCGCATCAGGTGGCCAAAGTATTGGAGTTTCAGCTTCAACATCAGTCCTTCCAATGAATATTCAGGATTGATTTCCTTTAGGATTGACTTGTTTGATCTCCTTCCAGTCCAAGGAACTCTCAAGAGTCTTCTCCAACACCACAATTAAAAAGCATCAATTCTTCAGTGCTCAGCTTTCTTTATAGTCCAACTCTCACATCCATACATGACTAATGGAAAAACCATAGCTTTGACCAAATGGACCTTTGTCAGCAAAGTAATGTCTCTGCTTTTTAATATGCTATCTAGGTAGGTCATAGCTTTTCTTCCAAGGAGCAAGCATCTTTTAATTTCATGGCTGCAGTCACCATCTGCAGGGACTTTGGAGCTCAAGAAAATAAAGTCTGTCACTGCTTCCACTGTTTCCCCACCTATTTGCCATGAAGTGATGGGACCAAATACCATGATCTTAGTTTTTTGAATGTTGAGTTTTAAGCCAACTTTTTAACATATATACCTTTTAGTTTTAACATATATACTTTTAAAACCACCACCCCAATCAAAGATAACAAACACCCATCACCATAAAAATTTCCTGATCCCATCTAATCACCCCTCCCTCCTGCCCACACCTTGCTCCAGTCAACCACTGACTTGCTTACTGTCACTAGATGTTAGCTCACATTGTTTGGAGATCTTTACATAAATGAACATATATATATATATATATATACACACACACACATATATATATGTGTAGTGAGGGGGCAGGGGGTGTGGTTCTGGCTTCTTCAACTCAGCACAATTATTTTGAGATTCATCCATGCTGTTGCCTTGAATCAATGGGCCTTTCCTTTCCACTGCTAAGTAATATTCCATAGCATGCGGAGACTTGCCAATCGACTGTTTTTGTTCTTACAAATAAAGCTGCTCTGAACACATGTGTACAGATATACTCTTTCATTTCTGTTCAAAAATACCTAGGAGTGGAGTGACTGGATCTGATGGCAGGTACGTGTGTACGTTTTTAAGGAACTGTCACACTATTTGCCAAAGCGGCCACACCACTCTTCACTCCCACCAGCAACGTGTGAGAGTTCTCATTCCCACAGAGCCCTCGATGGTCAGTCTTTCTCATCTTAGCCCTTTTTAATCAGCTGTGACATCTCATTGTGGTTTTAATTTGCAGTCCCAAACAGCGAACCATCTGATCGCCTTTCGTGTTTCTTCTTTAGGACAGCGGTTCCCAACCTTCTTAGCACCAGGAACTGTCTTGTGGAAGACAGTTTTTCCACGGGTCTGAGTCGGGGATGGTTTGGGGATAATTCTTACAAAGAGCTCTCCACCTAGATTCCTTGCACTTGCAGTTCACGGTAGAGTTTGAGCTCCTATGAGAACCTAACGCCTGTGATCTGACAGGAGGCGGAGCTCAGGTGGTACTGAGAGTGGTTGGGGAGCAATCTTAAACAGAGGTGAAGCTTGCCACCGCCTGCCACTCGCTTCCTGCTGGGTTCCCAACAGGCCGTGGGGCAGTAAGGTCCGTGGCCTAGGGGTTGAGGATCCCTGCTTCAGGACAACTTCCTAAGCTCCAGACTGCACTCAGCACTTCCCAGGCACCTCCTCCTTTAAGACTACTGGTGTGCCCAGCGCTGGGCCTGCTGGATGGAGGCTGAAGGAGTAAGGAGCTGAGCGATGGGGAGACACTAGCCAACAAAAACCTGCTCCAATTTCAAGGGCGCTGCCAGCGGACTCCTAAACCGACAGCCAGGAGTGTGGAGAAACAGATGAACAGAGTCTTTCACATGTGCATGCGGCTCTCAGAGCATCCCAAAAGTGCTTCCATGGGCCCCTAACTCCATGCCTCTGTGGATCCCTGGTTCAAAAGGAACCCAGGTGTCTGCTCAACAACTCACGTGGCTGCCGTGGGGTCTCCAGCTGCTATGGGGGCTCTTAGCATCAGGGATGGAAACCAACAACTTCCACGGAACTCTCAGGCTGCTGTTCTCATTTGAATGTGAACTGTGTCTGGGACCAGCCCCTGATCAACTTGATCACTGCTGTCTTGATCAGGGTACTTGAGATGGACACTCACACAGAGTCAGTGCTCACAAGTATACATGAGCAGATACGTAAATCTGGAAAATATCAAGACTAATATTTACCACCTTTGGCTCTTAGTAGGAAATTGATAATTGCTAGTTCTGTTCTTTTTTTATTAGAAAGAAGAAGTGTGGAGCCAGAAGGAGCATCTCTCTAGCCTTATTTGGTTCTTGATACACACACGCTTCAGGTTCAGGGAGACTGGAGAAAGGCAGGGATGGGGGAGGGTGGACATAGCACAGACTGCTAACTCCCTATCAGAGCCTTCCTTCAGGCCACAGCTGGGGACAGAGTGGGCCCCAGGATGGGATTAGGGGAGCCCTGGGTCCAAAGCAGGCTCCACCACCCACCAACTCCCAAACTCCAGCCTCCCTGTTGGTCAGTCAAGAGCAAGAACTGACTTGCATGCCATCAGAGATGTGGGAGCTTGAAACTGAAAAGCTGTTTTGAACTTTTGAATTGGATGTTTTGAACATCCAATTCACCTCCAGACTTTTTTTTCGTTTTAACAGACTAGCAGTTAGGAAGGAGAAATAAATGCTTCCAAGAAGCCCTGCTGTACTCAAATGCACAGAACTCTAATAATGATCCTCAGGCAACCTGCAGGCTAATTGTACCAAGTTACCATGTTATGGCGCATAATAACCAGGGGCTGTAATATGAAGTGGGCTTGGCATACTGGAGTCAGTGCTACACTGTTTCAAGCTCCAAGCTACAGTTCCAACCTGTAATAACCAGAGACCTTAACAAGAGCCGCCTCTTTGTGCCAGGCCGTGTTCTAAAATATGTAATAGCCTACCAGGAAAGTACTTTTATAGGCCCCAGAGTGCAGATAAGCTCCAGTGCTTTGAAAACTTCAGTACTTTGGCCACCTGATGTAAAGAACTGACTCATTGGTAAAGAACCCTGATGCTGGGAAAGACCGAAGGCAGGAGAAGAAGGGGGAAAACAGAGGATGAGATGGCTGGACGGCATCACCGACTTGATGGACATGAGTCTGAGTAAGCTCCAGGAGTTGGTGATGGACACGGAAGCCTGGAGTGCTGCAGCCCATGGGTCGCTAAGAGTCGAACACAACTGAGTGACTGAACTGAAGTGATGGTAGGTAAGGGCTTCCCTGGTAGCTCAGTTGGTAAAGAATCCGCCTGCAAAGCAGGAGACCCCAGTTCGATTCCTGGGTCAGGAAGATGCTCTAGAGAAGGGATAGGCTACCCACTCCAGTATTCTTGGGCTTCCCTGGTGACTCAGTAAAGAATTCGCTTGCAAGCAGAGAGATGTTAAATGCTTTCCCCAAAGTATCCAGAGTGGGATTGAAACTTGAGCAGCTTGGCTTCAGAGCCTCCCCCGCACCACCTTTCTTAAAAAAATTTTCATTTTATACTGGAATATAGTTGATTAACAATGTTGTGTTGGTTTCAGGTGTACAGCAAAGGGATTCAGTTATACACATGCATGTATCTACTCTTTTCAAATTCTGTTCCCAGTTAGATTGTTAAAGAATACTGAGCAGAGTTCTCTGTGCTAAACAGTAGGCCCTTGTTGGTTTTCTTTTTTTTTTTTTTAAAGCAGCATATACATATTCATCCCAAACTCCCAGTTTACTCATCCCCACCCAGAGCCTTCCCTTTAACCACAATGCCTTGCCTGGAGACAAGTGGTCAGCAGCCGCCTGGTCAGGGCCTTAGGGCTCATTAGATGATGGTGAGAAACAGCTGCTGCTGGATGGATGAAAGGGCTGTGACATATACTCCACAGTTCATCCTACCGTTCCCAGATACCGCCTAGAGCAAGCGTTCACATCTGGGCCGGGCCTGTGGCCCAATCCGCTAAACCAAGTTTCGCCATCCGCCCCTGCCCCTCCTTGCACCTGCAGCCCTTGATACACAGTGCCAACCAGCACGCCTAGCTCAGCTCCATGCCTGTTGTTGATGTTTGTCTTTCCATTAGACTGCTGCTCTCAAGGGCGGAGGCCGTGTCCCACCTGCTCCGTATACCCAGGGCGGGAGCGCAGACGGCAGGGAGAAGGATAACAATGATGCTTACTCAGTGAGCCTGACACTAACGTTCTTGGAAGAAGCAAGGTTGGTTCCCATGAGGTCAGACCAGGATAGGGAGTTCCTGAAACTGTCCCAAGAGGCTTAGCGATAGACACCTCCAGAAGCCAGTGAAAAGTGCTGTGGAAACCTCCCTGCATTTCACCATGTAATAACTGGACCACTTCTTGGGAATCCTCTTATCTAGCTATGCCGTTTTACAGATGGGGAGACTGAGGCTTAGAGAAGGAGAGAGACCCACCCAAGATCTTGCTCTAGCTCACTGGCAGAGTTATGGCCAAGATGCATCTTGGTATAAAAACATCCTAGGCCTCTAAAGGAAAACATTACATTTCTTCAAAATAACCCACAGATAAGTAACAATCAGCTCTCACATTTACAGACAAGTCATTTGCAACAAGTGTGCCTAGACAATTCAGTGGGGAAAGAATAGTCTTTTTAATGAATGGTGCTGGGACAAATGGATATCCACATGCAAAAGAATGAACCTGGATCACTACCTCACACCATATACAAAAATTAACTCAAAATAGATCAAAGGCCACATTGTAACAGCCCCAACTATAAAACTCACAGAAGGAAACATAGGCGTAAATGTTCATGACCTTGGATTAGGCAAAGATTTCATAGAAGTGACACCAAAAGCACAAATAACAAAAGAAAAAAAAATAGACAGCCTGGACTTTTTCAAAATTAAAAACTTTTGTGTTTCAAAGGACACCATCCAGAAAGTGAAATGACAACCCACGGAATGGAAGAAAATTTTTGTAAATCACATGCTAGAAAGACAAAGACCCAATTATCAAACAGGTGAAAAATCTGAATAGACATTTCTTCAAAGAAGATGTACATACAGATAGTCAATAAACACAGCAAAGATGCTCAACAGCATTAGCCATCAGGGAAATGCAAACTCAAACCAAAAGGAGATACCATTCACTCCAGGAACGATAGCTATAATCAAAAAGACAGACAATCACAAAGTATTGGTGAAGATGCTGAAAGTGAAACGCAACTGCTGGTGAGACTATAAAAAGTACAGCCACCTTGGAAAACAGTCTGGTAGCTCCTCAGATGATTAACCATAGGGTTAGCACATGACCCGGCAATTCCTCTCCTAGGCATACTCCCGAGAAATGAAAATATATGTCCCCCAAAGACTTGTACACAAATGTTCATCAGAACCAAAAGAGTAGAAACACCTCATATGTCCATCAACTTACAGATGGATAAGTGTGTTATATTCATACCAAGGAATATTACTCAGCAACAAAAAAAAGGAATAGTGTCATGGGGCTACAGCGTACAGGAACCCTGAAAATATGATGCTAAATCAGAGAAGCCGATCACGAAGGACCACATACTGTCTACTTCCACTTATATGAAATGCGTAGGACAGGCAGGTCTGTAGAGACAGAAAGAAATGAGTCCAGCCTAGGGCTGGAGGTGGGTGGGTGGAGGCATGGGCAAACTGGGGATTGTACAGGTTTTGGGGGGAGGTAATAAAAATATTCTAAAGATGATTGTGGTGATGTTTGTACAGATTTGTGAATATACTAAGAGGCATCAAATTGTGCACTTCAAATGTACCTATTTAAATTGAATATTTTGAAATATATATCAATAAAATGATTTCTTTTCTTAAAGAAACAATCATGACTTCCCTTGTGGTCAAGAGGTTAAGAATCTGCCTGCTACAGAAAACAACAAAATTCTGTAAAGCGATTATCCTTCAATTAAAAAAATTTTTTTAAAAAATAGTGAAATCCATCAAAAAAGAAGAATCCACCGGCCAATGAAGGAGACACAGGTTGAATCCGTGATCCCGGAAGATTCCACGTGCTGAGGAGTAGTTAAGCCCATATGCCACAGCTAGAAAAAGACCACGCAGCAATGAAGACCCAGGTTCAGTTCAGCTCAGTTCAGTCACTCAGTCGTGTCTGCCTCTTTGCGACCCCATGAACTGCAGCATGCCAGGCCTCCCTGTTCATCACCAACTCCCGGAGACCCAACCCAGACAAAAATAAAGAAGTAAATTTAAAATAAATAAAGTCAACCTTAAAAAAAAAAAAAGAAACGTAATGTTTAAAAAAGGATGCTGTGTCAGAGAGGCAGGTGGGGGAGCCTGAACAGCTCAGGATTCAAAGGGGTGCACCAACTTCCCTGTGGGCGCTAGGGGAGCTGGTGAGGGTCTGTGAGCAAGGGAGGGGCAGGCTCTGGTCAGTGACAGACTCACAAGCAACAGAGGGCAGCCTTTGACCAATTATCTGGACACAATGTTGCACTGAAAAGGCTCCTAGCAACCTAGCACTTTCACTCACCTGCTAGGAAATACCCTGTGAAGTGCCGTTTACCCCCAGGCATTGTTTTTATTGGAAACCTGCTCCTCGACAGGAAACCAGAATTTAGGTCCAAGGATCTTTTCGTACTACTGGCTGAGTGCAAGTCCAAGCTTCTGATGAGCGGCGGGGGCAGCTGTCCCTCCCCAGGGTGTCTGTCCCTGGTCCCCACGGGCCCCTCCCAGCAAAGTCCCCGTCGCTCACCACAGCCAGTGCTGTTTGGTGGGTAACCAGTGTTCCGCCTGCTCCCCCCACCCCCACCCCAGGTCATCCGTGACCCTATGATTGCGCTTGGGTGATTGTCAAGGTCCTCATGAGTCTTGACCTTTGGATGACAAAGGAAGCTCCTGTGTGTTGGGGACGATGTCACCTGGAGTTCCCTTGTATAAGGCTACCTGCTGAGTGCCAGGCGCTGCGCAGATGTGGTGTGTCAATTACCCACCAACCCCCAAGGAAGGGGCGACTGTGCCACCTCACAGGTGGGGAAACTGAGGCTCAGAGGGGCTGGCTCTCAGGCTCAGGCCAGACAGCTACTGAGGTGGGAGCGAGCCCCGGCCTGTGGGCCCCGGTGGCTGTGCCATGCTGCAAAGTGACCGGCAAAAGGAGGAAGTGAGTCAGGAAGGCGAAAGAAGCGGGGGTTCCTCTTTGAGTCAGAGAGGATGGCCCACCCCACACTCAACTGGTGCGGAGGCGGGGGTGGGGGTGAACCCCAGCGGATCAGACCGACAAGGCGCTGGGCCCTCTGAGCACGCCTGAGATGGAGCACAAGCCAAGAGCTACGCCTGGCTTGCGGGGGGCTTCGGCAGGCCTGGTGATGCCAGGCCTCTCTGTGGGCTTGAAACAAGTCAGATCAGACAGGCACACCAGCCAGGCTGTGGGGGCCTGGCCGAGAAAAACCCAGCTCTCTCTGGCTTATCCCCCTTTGTGTCTCTCACTACATCCACCCGTGGGTGACGATGAAAGTTGTGCCCTCAAAGGATCCGAGTGAGCAGGCGGAGGGAGGCCACCATCTCATCTCACCCAGAACCACACCCGGCCAACTGCTCTCTGCTCCAGAGCTTGGGAGATGCTCAATTCATTTAATGACAAATCTGGTTTCAATGCCTCCTCTACACCAGATCCTGTGGTTGGTGCTGAAAATCAGAGCAGTGAACAGAACCAACCAGATCCTCCACCCTTGGGTGACCTGATAGCTCAGGCTGGAAGGTGGGCACAGCATTCAGAGTGTTCTCAACATACAAAGTCTCCCTCCTGCCCCCACCTCCCCCAGTCTCTGCAACACAGCATTTCTCAGCCTGCGACCCTCTGAAATCCACCAGCTCACTTCACAAACATCCCGTGAGTAGCACTCACTAAATTCACTTTTCAAAATGTCTCTGTGGACGAGAGGTTTTAACCTGCCTCTCCCAGCAACCCCGGGTTTCCCCAGTGGCTCAGTGGCAGACTCCACCTGCAATGCAGGCGATGCAGGAGACACGGGTTTGATTCCTGGGTCCGGAAGATCCCCTGGAGGAGGAAATGGCAACCCACTCCAGAATTCTTGTTGGGAAAATCCCATGGACAGAGGAGCCTGCCAGGCTACAGTCCATGGGGTCGCAAAGGGTCAGACACAACTGAGCGACAAAGCACGCGCCCCCAACAACAGGTGGGACCCCTGAGTTGGGCTGTGTAGGCTCCGTGGGCCCCTAAAATGCGTTTTGTGTTCATGATTGTTCTTTTGGCAAGATCTACAGGTCCCATCAGCTTCCCAAACTCCCTGACTAGCGCTACACCCAGCCCCTGGCGTTAATTATTAACATTTCTCCTTGTAAATGACCCAGAATATTCCCTGAGGAGAATGTCACAAGCTTTCCTTAACCATCGCCATTTTGCTGGATGGTTACGTCCCATTCTGGTTGTTTCTCTCAGTTCAACTAGAACACTTGCCAATTCATCACCGATTTAACATCTGCGCAAGATCAGTACTCCTTTGGCCACAAAGGAGAGCCTTATCTATTCTTGTATTATCCGTCCCAAATGGCATTTTTCTGACCAGAAATCATTTTTTTCCTTCACTGTCAGCAGCTGGGCTTCTTCGGGGGCTGTTTTCCACTAGGAAACAAAGTTTGTGGTCACGCGGCCGTAGCTGCCTGGCCTGTAATAAGGAAGACCAGGGACTAAGCGAATCTGAGTGATGTGGGGTGGTCCGGCTGGGCTGGGCTGGGCCGGGCAGGGTGGGGCTCGCTCCTGGTGAGTCACTGGGCTGGACATCCCCTTCCACCCCCACACAGCCACAGTCACAAAGGCCTGCCTCTCCCAGGACTCTTCCTAACAGCTGCTGGGAGCATAGACTCAGAGTCAACTGGCCGAGCAGATTCAGACCCAACTCTCCTGCTGAAAAATGAGGTGGATTTGACTCTTCTGACTTCACTTTCCCTTCTGTGAAATGGGAGTAATAATTGTATGAACTTCTTATCATTGGTCTGATTGAGTTATACTGATAAACAGTGCTGGTAAGCAGTAGGCATTATTTAAAGTGTTTTAGATAAATACAAATCTGCAAATTGAGGGGGAAAAGATGTCATTTAACTGTCCAGCAAAAGGAAAATAGTTAAGGGAATTTGGTGATATCCATCCCATGGAATTTTCTGGGCCATTTACACTGAGAAACGTGATATGAATACTACTGCTGTGTCTGAAGAGAAAAAGATCACACTGCAACTGTTTCAGTGGCCAAGACATGGAAGAAATCTGGATGTCCATCAACAGATGAATGGATAAAGGAGATGTAGCATGCATATGCGCAGACACATACCCACAGACACAACGGGATACCACTCAGCCATAAAAAACAAGGAAATAATTGTGGGCTCAACATGGATGGCCCTAGAGATGATCACACTAAGGCAGACAACAACAAATTCCAGGTGAGATCACTTATATGTGGATTCTAAAATACGACGCAAATGAACTTACTTACAGAACAGAAATAGACTCAACAGATCTAAAAAGAAACAAACTTACGGTAACCCAAAGGGAAACGGAGGTGAGGAATAAATTACGAATCTGGCATTAACAGATACAAACTACTATATATAAGATAGACAAGTAACAAGGTCCTACTGTACGGCACAGGGAACTATAATCAGTATCTTATAATAAACTATTGATATAATGGCAAGAATATGGAAACGCACATATATATTTATATATACATAGGTATATACACTGGAGAAAGAAATGGCAACCCACTCCAGTATTTGTGCCTAGGAAATCCCGTGGACAAAGCCTGAGCCTGGTGGGCGAGTCGCAAAGAGTCAGACGCGACTTAGCAACCGAGCACGTGTATCTGCGCGTGTAACTGAATCACCCTGCTGTACAACAGAAACTAACGCAGCGCTGTAAGTCAACGACACTCCAATTAAAACTCCTTGCCCTCTGGACCAGGGGCTGCAAACTTTTTCTGGAGTGGGTGAGATAGTAAATATTTTAGGCTTTGCAAAGCCAGATGGTCTCTGTCACAATTATTCAAATTTGCAGCTGTGGTGTGAAAACAGCTATTCAGTATGTAAATGATGAGTGTGGCAGTGTTCCAATAAAACCTTGTTGACAAAATCATGTAGCGTGTGGACAGTGGGCTGCTGTTTGCCAACCCTTGCTGTGCAAAGTATACAAAAACTGTCTCAAAAAAGATGAAGATTGAAAGGAACACGGAAAAAAAGGAAGAAGTTCTCTTAGAGCACTGGAACCACAGGTCCATTTTTTACATGTCAATTTATTTAAGGCTGTAGTAGCCAGTTTTAAGAAAATTTAAAAACTTTCAAACTGGGTACAAGCTATCAATAGTAACAAATTAAGAGATTTCACAGTTCCATTAGACTTCTAAAAATAAGTTAAAATGGGGAAGCCCAGCTTTCATATTAAGCTGCACAGAAAAGGTGGTCTGTGAAGTGTGGCCAGTATGGGACTGAACCTAGCTTCTCCATCTACTAGCTGTGTGACCACAGGCAATTTCATTATCCTCTCTGCTCCTCTGTTTCCTTGTTTGTAAAGTGAGGGTACCAGCGGCACCAACAAGCGTGCAAAGGCCTGGCACTGAGCCTGGGGCCCAGTAGACCCTCCATATAAAGCACCAGTTCTCACATCCACAGCACTCACACAGGCCAGATGGTGCTGACCGTGGTCTCACCTGGGTCATCATTCCCAGGAACGAGGTATGCTTTACTTCCCAACTAAGGAAAACCCCTCCTATGGTGTTCCGGTTTGGTTTACAAAAGGATACAGAGCAACTCGAACTCCACTTTCATTTAAGAACTCGTACCCCACCGGACTTCCCTGGGCAGTTCAGCGGTGAAGACTGCCTTCCAAGGCAGAGGGTGTGGGCTTAATCCCTGGTCAAGGAGCTGAGATCCCAGATGCCTGGTGGCCAAAAACCAAAACATAAAACAGAAGCAATGTTGTAACAAACTTAACAGAGACTTTAAAAATGGCCCTCCCCAGTTATGAGGACAGTCTAAGGAAGCCAGCTGGCCATAGTTAATTAGTGTTAGTCGCTCAGTCACGTCTGACTCTGCGACCCCATGGCCTGTAGCCCACCAGGCTCCTCCATCCATGGAATTCTCCAGGCAAGAATACTGGAGTGGGTTGCCATGCCCTCCTCCAGGGGATCTTCCCAAACCCAGGATCGAACCCAGGTCTTCTGCATTGCAGGCAGATTCTTTACCGTCTGAGCCATCAGGAAACTGGGTTTGTTCCAAATGGGAGTTTTCAGAGCAAGAGAGCTCTTGGAGCAGCACTGGTGAACCCAGGGAGACCCACGGCCCTATAGGGGCGCAAGCACCAGCACGCTTCTTCCTGGCCAGCCCCGAGGAAGGAGAAGGACCACAGTTCTCTCTTTTTGGCACCTAAGGTTCACAGTCAAAGGCCTTTCTAAGTTTATCCCTCCAGGGCTCCGCAGCCCACACCTAAGAAAGTCCACAGTGTGTCCTGGGAAAGTTGTGGTCCTTCTCCATCCACCTCTGCAGCCTCACCTCCCACCGCCTCCCACCTCCTCTTTCAGAGCCAAAGCTCTTCGGGGCTCCTTGTACACACCATGTGGCCTCTCCCCTCAGTGCTCTTCTTTGTCTGCTGGCATTCACTCATCAGCTCCACATCACTACCTCCAGGAAGCCCTCCAGGATTTTTTTCAGAGAGTAACAGGCTGACAACTAACACTGTTGAGCATCTTCCAGGTGTAAGTCCCTGTGCCAGGTGTTCGCACATAGCTCCTGGAGGTCTCCCCAACTCCTCTTTAGTAAGAATGATGGTCTTCTTTACATAAAGAAATCAAGGTCCTTACATGACCTGCCCAAGGTCACACAGAAGGCAATCGGGCTGCCTCATTCTCCCCAACAGTCCTTCAGCAGAGCCCAGGAGTCTAGAACTGTCTCCCTTCTGCCAGAGCTGCAAGGTGGTGTCTGCTGAAGAGTCCAGAAGAGCCCATCCTCTGTACCACGAACCCCTGCCTCGCATCCGGATGCCTCAGAGCACCCTGAGACCTTCCTCCAGGAGCCTTCGTCTCCCTGGAGTCTAAGGTCAATCGTTAGCAGGCTGTGCAGAATATAATTAGCACAGGCCAGTTCCTGCCAAAGCTTCAGACGCCAGGTTCACGACGTGCTTCTGTGAAGCCAAGGGCATCAGCCTTGGGGACTCACTTGTTCCTCACTCTCTAGGGGGAAGGGCACCATGAGGGGGTCATCTGCGGGGGTTAGCCACGCCCATTGTAGAGGCAGAGGTGCCCCCTTGGATGTCAGCACCAGGAACTACCAGCACCCCAGGAGAAGCCACGGGGGCTCTGGAGCAGCGTTTCTCCTGGGAAAGGGGTGCTTGGCCCTCCTGGACTCCACTCCTCCTGCCCAGCAGGCCTGTGTCTGGGGCTGAACTCCCCATCAGTCCCAGCAAACAACACCCTACTGTGGTGTGCACTGCCAGACTTCTTTCCCTCCTTATGCCCCTGATGCGGGGGCCTTAGTCCCTCTCCCCGGAAGAAACTGGGCTCTCTGACAATCCCTTAGCAGAGCCCCCCGGTCCTCCTCCTGCTGCCAGGCAAGGTCTCCCACCCAGCGGGGGACCGGGGCGATCAGCACGTGAGCCTGGCTCTTTGCACTCCCACCGCAGGGCCTGGGGCAGATAAACAGGGCTTCCCCCACCAGGCACAAAAACACGACGTGGCCTTTTAAACTGCGTTTCCTTCCTCTTGCACAATGCTAGCTTTGGTAGATTTTTTTTTCCTTTTTGACGTTTATTTCTTCGGTTGCATCGGGTCTTAGTGGCGGCAGTCAGGATCTTCGCTTCATCATGTGGGATTTTCTGTTGCAGTGCATGGACTCTCTAGCTGTGGCTCTCGGGCTTAGTTGCTCCACAGCAAGTGGTACCTTGGTTCCCCAACCAGGAATCAAACCCACATCCCCTGCGCTGCTAGGTGGATTCTTAACCACTGGACCAACAGGGAAGTCCCTTTAGTAGGTTTTCTTGCAGGGACTGATAGCCTACCAGGTTTGCATGAAAGGCAAATGCCACCCTGAGCTGACCACACTCAACAGTAGGGCTGCACCACCCAGGGGAAGGTGCGTGCTTTCTGCATCCATGGGAGGCAAGCCACACATGCTGGGCCTGAACCACTTCCCCTCCACCGACCTGCGGCCTCCAGCTCACCAGCAGCTGGCCGGGGCTGGGTGATGCCGCTTCTCCTTTGCATCTTGTTCATAGCAGGTGACCTCCTGATGGGGTCTGTTTACTTATTGCTTGCTGGTTGAAGGTTGATGATTCTAGAACCTTCTAGAATGTAAGTTCCATCAGAGCAAAATAACCAGTTGTGTTCATTCTTCCATCCCTCTGTCTAGCATAGCATCTGGTGTGCGGTAGGCACTCAGCAAGGAGGTGGTGAGCGAATGAATGAATCTCTGCTCTGTGTATTCAGCACCCTTCGTTTGTTCAAGAAACCTTTATAGGTGCCAAGTGGTGCAGCAGAGAAAACACGAAACTAGGATTTTTCCCTGGGGAGCTCACCGTGTGTGTGGGGGAGGAGATGCAGGAACAGAGAAATTAGGGGTTAACCTTCTGCTCAGAGGGGACACAGCATGGTAAGACAGACGAGGGTGGGAAGGGCATGCAAGACAGGGAACAGCATGTGCAAAGTAGCAAAGCATGAACTAGCTTCCGAGTAATTTTTTTTTTTTTTTGGCTGTGCTGTCTTCGGTACCAAGAGCAGGCCCTTTCTAGCTCTGGCAAGCAGGGGCTGCGCTCTCGCGGTGCACGGCCTTCTCACTGTGGTGGCCTCTCTTGCTGTGGCTTTAGGGCACGCAGGCTTCAGTACCTGTGGCACGTGGGCTCAGCAGTGGCGGCTCCCAGCCTCTAGAGCACAGGCTCAGTAGTCGTGGCCCACAGTCTTAGTGACCCCGCAGCATGTAGGGTCGAACCTGTGTCCCTGCCTTGGCGAGCAGATTCTTAACCATTGGACCACCGGGGACGCTCTGCAGCTGAGTGCTTTGTCCCCAGCATGGAGGAAGTGAAGGCAGAGACCCTCAGCTCTCAGTCCTTCGTCCCTACAGCATTTACTAACCGCTCTGTGCACGGGGACAGACAGGGACCACCGGAGGATGGGGTGGTTCCTGCTTTCACGTGCTCACAGACTTGGGGACAGCAGAGTCCTTCATCTTTTGTGCACAGGGGCTCGCTGTCCATCATGACCCTGGCCGCCCAGAGCTGCAGTCAGGATGCCAGGACTCTGACTAACTTGGGGGACCCACCCATCCTGGTTTGCCCAGGGCTTCCCTGAAACTCCAGTACTTTGGCCATCTCATGTGAAGAGCTGACTCATTGGAAAAGACTCTGATGCTGGGAGGGATTGGGGGCAGGAGGAGAAAGGGACGACAGAGGATGAGATGGCTGGATGGCATCACTGACTTGATGGACCTGAGTCTGAGTGAACTTCACCAACTGAGTTGGTGATGGACAGGGAGGCCTGGTGTGCTGAGATTCATGGGGTCGAAAAGAGTCAGACGCAACTGAACTGAACTCCCTGGCTTTAGCCCCTAAAGTCCTGGGTCCCCGGAGACCCCTCAGTCCTGGGCAAACTGGGAACAGCTGGTTACACTTCCACCTTTCTGTCCCCTCCCCCACCCCCTCCCCCCACACTCCCGATACCCCTCCCCCTCAGCCACTGACAGGTCGGGGCTGGGTTTCCAGCAGCCTGTGTCAAGGGCAGCTTTTTTCCAGGTAACTTAGAGGGAACAGAGGACACAGTGATGGGTGAGTCCAGTGCCTGTGTGTCCTCCCTTCTCTGATCAGCCCACCTCCCCCAGGGGCTGCAGGCTCTCGGATCCCTTGTCTGAGCCTTATTTCCAGAAGCCTCCAGATCCAAGGTCAGGCTTCCTCCCTAG
The DNA here is from genome assembly GCA_917880005.1 of Nanger dama. Taxonomy (NCBI): domain Eukaryota; kingdom Metazoa; phylum Chordata; class Mammalia; order Artiodactyla; family Bovidae; genus Nanger; species Nanger dama. The sequence continues at coordinate 9,832,059 of CAKJTW010000063.1, read as the reverse complement.
CCTTCCTCTGTGAGCTCAGAGACCCACACTCACGGTAGGTGTCTGATGCACGTACTAAGCTCAAGCAACAGGCAGCTAATGTTGCCTTTTCTATCATCATTTTACAGAAGCGAAAACTAAGGCATAAAACTGGTTAGGAACTCACCTCTGGTATTTACTTCCCAAGATCCTGATGATTCCATTCTTCATCCAGCCTTCCAGAACCTTCCCCACTAGCTCTGCACAGACACACACCATAGATGGTCTCTCCCGAGGGAACTCAGAAAAACATAAAAAGTCTTGCACGGATGCCTGTTTCCAGGCTGGGGCTTCTAAATCAGAGCTCCACGCAGAGCAACAAAATTACCCCTAAGATATTCACAGAGCCCCTCAACCTTGTGCCTCCCCAAGCTGCTGGAGGGCCGTGAGGTCCCCCAAATGAGGCTGGTCTCCCCAAGAATCCGAGGCACAGAGTGGAGAAGTTACAAGAGTCCAACTCTACAGGAAAAGATGATTAACCACCTCCAAGACCCTCAAGAAACTAGATTTATTCACTGCTCTGGTTCCCTGCAAGGGCATCGAACAGAAAAAGCTAGATCTTTCAAGACACCATCTTCTAGCTCTACCGTTTATTATTAGCTGGCATCGTTGGACAAGCTCTGTAACTTCTCTAGGCTAAGCCACCTGCCTAAGTTTCCACAGCCAGCCCAGGAGTTCTCCCATCAGTTTCCTCCCCTCTTCACGCATATTGCTGACAAATGAACTAAGTAACTAACCCTCAGGCTCCTCCTCCATAAAGTGCCAAATAAAACCTACTGTGCAGGGTTACTGATAAAGGAATAAAGTGTCCCCGCCACTTGTACTCTTGAACTCCATGGAAGTGAAAGGAAACAGCTAAGGCTAACCTTTCTGAAGGGTGTGCTCTGTGCCAGGAGTGAGCCAAGTCTTGTAACACTTATTTCTTTGATGTGGTCATTCTCACTACTATCACCTCTCTACAGATGAAACTACTGAGGCTCAGAGAGGCCAAAGCTTTTGAGCTTTTTAAAAGGCTTTAGCCTTGAGATACTGAAACACCCACCAGGTGGAAGAAGTTAATTCCACGATGACCAGACTGTAACCATGACAGAAGCTGATCTATCTTCCACAATTCCCAGTACCGACCTGAAGAAAATGCGAACAAATTGGGAATTCCCTAGCAGTCCAGTGGTTAGGACTCCACACTTTCACTGCCAATGTGGGTTCCATCCCTAGTTGGGGAACTAAATTTCCACAAGCCATGCAGCATGCCAAAAAAAAAAAAAAAGAAGAAGAAGAAGAAGAAAGAAAAGGGGAACTGACCCTGGACCTGAAAATTAACTGTACTTTAATCAATCAAGATAATGCTGATCAGACCATCCCATGACCACTTTCCAGATGATTGTCAGAGCTGACTGTACTATTCTACATGTAGCTCCTGACCTCATGTGCACCTCTGAAACTCCCCTTTAGAAGTTTCTGCCCCTGGTCGACTAGGGGAAGTCAGTTCTTTGGGACATGAGTCCACCTTCTCCCCAGGATTGCTAGTTTCCTCTAAAAAGTATCTTTCCTTTTATACAATACCTGTCTCTCATTACTGGATTTTTCATCGAGCAGCTGGACATGAGTTTGGCAACAAGATCATGGTAAGTTTGCACTCATGGTAAGTGTAGCAATGTCTCCAGGAAAACAGCCTTGGTGGAGTGCTAGACCTGGGTTCAGTTCTTGGGTTGGGAAGTTCCCCTGGAGAAGGAAAGGGCAACCCACTCCAGTGTTCTTGCCTGGAGAATCCCATGGACAGAGGAGCCTGGCAGGCTACATTTCATGGGACTGCAAGAGTCGGACACGACTGAGCACTCTCTTCTTTGGAGTGCTGGACAGGGAGCTCCCCAGCTTTCCTCTAGGACTGAGGGAGGCAGTGATGGACACATGCGTTGCAACAGAGCACCGTCTGGGGGTGGCCACGGAGTGAAGGAAGAGAGTGGGACCCTTTCACTATGCATTGTCACCCTCCAGTCCACACCCCGGTATGAAAACTCCCAGGCCATCTGTCCATCTTTTTAGGCAGCTATGCTGAGTGCCCCTTGGACCCATCAGGGTGTCAGGCCTTGAGGGGCCCTTGGAAGTCATTTAGTTCCATGTTTTCACACATTTTGGCCATTTGTACATCACATCCATGCTTTGGGCCACATCTGGGGATGCCTGCACTATTATTTTTCTCATTCATTTATAAAACACTTAACCCATTGAAACTTAAAATTATTTTAAGAGGGGACCTTTTATTTTTATCTTAAATAGAAAGCCAGGGTGACATTCAATTGTCATGTATAGAACATCAAAAGGAATAAATGCAATGAATATAAACACTGTTTATATAATTCTATCTGGTAGTCAGGGCATGGAGAGAGATGGACAAGTGTCAGAGAGGTGTCAAACCAGACCAGCTCCACACCAAGATGGTCTCCGTACAAAATCCAATGCTTCCCAACCATTCCAGGGCAACAGTACCACATGGGAAGCTTTTACTAAATACAGATAAGCAACCCCAAGTCCAGAGAGTCACCCATTAGCCTAAGGTGGCATCCAGGCGATTATAAGAACATCAGATAATCAGAAAGATTAAAAGTCAAAAGGAAGATGGAAAGGGGAGTTGCATCACCTGTGCTCTGAACCTGCGCCACCTCAGGCATCCTGTCAATTACAGGTAGCCCTGCCTCCCGCATTCAAACTCAGAGCTCTGACCTAGCTTGAGCCCCGGTGCTGTATTGAGAAAGACCCCGAGGTCAGGCTGGGAGAAGGACAAATGGAACTGGAGTGGTGACGCTGACTTTTTTCCATAGTTAACTCTACGAAAGAACAAGATTGGATTGGCTGTTAGGAGTGGCTGGGACCTTGGGAGGGAAAATAAAGGACTGAGGAATGCGGTCTGCACCCCGCACACCCCAGTCTGAAGCGGACAGCCTCAGCTGGGCCCACTCCAGCCGCTCACACACCCACGGATGGGCTTCGGCCAAGGACACCCGAGCCTGGGTTGACTCACCAGCAGCTGCGCCAGATCCAACGAGCCCCAGCGCCAGGGGGCAAGGCAGGTGGAAGCGCCGAGTTCACTTCCAAGTGACCCACACTGTCACCAAAGTCGCCTCGAAGCGAGGGAACACCTCAGGGAACAAGGAGTGCTGAGAGAGGCTGGAGAAGGAAATGACTGGAACTGGACTAAACACCAGCATGGTGCTGGGAATGCCTCGTGCAGCTCTGACATCGGGCCCTCAGAGCAGCTCTTCAGGAAGGGTACGACCAGCCCCCTTGGACCGTCGAATTAGCCAGGCCCGCGGGGCTGATGTGCCTTGCCAAGGCCACACTGCAGGTGGCAGGATCAGGATCCTAGCCCAGGTCTGTCTCATCCGACCATTCCAGGCTGCTGGCCCCACACCTCAGGGCAAGGAGCAGAAGAAAAATCAGGCAAAGTAGAACTCTCCATTGCATAGGAAGACAGGTGACATCATGCTCTGTGGGCAAAACCATTGATGAAGGATCCCTTTGCAGCTCATGACACAGGCTCACACATGCCAAGCGCCATTAGGAGAGAAGCATGCGTGTCCCTGCTTCACAGACAAGGCAGCGTTAGTCGCCCAGTCGTGTCTTGACTCTTGGCAACCCCATGGACGGTGGCCCACCGGGCTCCTCTGTCCATGGGACTCTCCGGACAAAAATACTGGAGTGGGTAGCCATTCCCTTCTCCAGGGGATCTTCTCAACCCAAGGACTTGAACCCATGTCTCCTGAATTGGCAGGCGGATTCTTTACCATCTGAGCCAGGGAAGCCCAACCAAAAGGGAACTGAGGCCCAAAAGGACGAAATTAAAAGGTTTACTATGGGCCCCCTCCCTGCTCCCCGAGCTCTGCGCTCTCTGAGCTGTGGCCCCAGGAATGGGGCAATCTAAGGCGCTCACCTCCCCAGCCAGACTCCTCCCGCCCAGGCCAAGGACCTGTTTATCTCACTCAGGCGAACTGAAGGGACAAGGCTGCCCAAGGAGAGCGGCTTCCAGGCCGAAGGGCCAAGACCTCAGCCGCAAACATGTGCCTTTATGGCTCCTGAAGCAAAGTTGGCTCCAGCCAGGAGCTGCTTCCAACAGAGGACAAGGAGAGGAACTTCCGGGGACCGCCACCCTCCCCTCCTCAAGGGAGCATGTCGCCAAGCAAAGACATGGCCTTCAGGTGGTTTTATCCAGAAGGGAGTGGAGATGAGACACCAAAAAATGGACTTCTCCAAAAATCCATGTCCTAAAATTACTTCTGAGCAAAGTTTAGTTTGAAATCAACAAACAGATAAAAAGGCAAGTTATGCCAACCAGGGTCAATGGCTGCCTGGTTCTGGGGAAAGGAATTTAACCCGGCAACCCCAAACTGGCTCACATCCAACCTACAACAACCGCCGACTTGTGGTCACCAAGTTCTCGACAGCTCTCAGGTCCAGGCTGGAAAAGGGTGTGGGCAGGGCAGGGTGCTCCAAGGTGCGCCCCACCTCTGGGGAACCCGTGGCATTCCTGGACCCTTATGATGCTGCCCACTCAGGTTGGGTTTCCTTTGAGGACTGGCCTGGCAATGTGAAAGCCTTTGGGAATTGCAGAGAAAGAACCAGAAGCCTAGAAAGGAGGCCTGAGCTCTGGGTCTGACTCACCATGTCCTGCCCAGTGTGCACTCCCAGACTGGAAAGGCCAATGAAGGCTGATGCCTGAACCCTGGGATCAGATCATCTGAGTTCAGTTCCTAACTCCACTGTTAGCTAGCTGAGGACAGGTGAGTCAACCTCATTGTAAATGGTACTATCAGAGCACACGTCATGAAATTGTTGAGAAAACAGAGAAAATGCAGAGTCCAGGAAGGGCTGCGTGCATGGTGAGTCACTTCAGTCCTGTCTCACTCTGTCCAGCCCTTGGACTGTAGCCCTCCATGCTCCTCTGTCCATGGGGTTTCCAAGCAAGAATACTGGAGTGGGTTGCCATGCCTTTCTCCAGCAGATCTTCCTGTCTTAGGAATCGAACCTGCATCTCTTATGTCTCTTGTATCGGCAGGCGGGTTCTTTACCACTAATGCCACCTGGCAAGCCCTTGGTAAGAGCTAGCCAGATGCTAACTGACAGACAACCAGGCAAGGCAGCTTACAGGGTACCCGGATCACCGGTTTAGACCTTCATTCATTCATTGATCCATTCATTCTTTCACTCCGTAAAGGTGTGTTAAGCTGCTGCTATGACCAGATCTCTCTCAGGACAGAAAAAACTCACCCCCAGGCGTTTTCAGTTAGATGAGATAGAAGACAAGCTCCACAGTAAGCAAATAACCTCAGGTAGTGATAAGTGCTAGAGAGACAATGGAACAGGGAGACAGGGCAGAGCGGTGTGGGGGCTGGAGACTGGGTAGGCTTACCGGGTGGGCAGGACAGTCTCCAGGAGGGTGTGGCTGTGAGGTGAGATTTTCATGAAAAGAAGGAGCAGCCTCCTTTCTGAAAGGCCTGGGGAGGCACTCTTTAGGCAGAGGGAGGAGCAGGAAGACCCAGTGGGCAATGCCGGGCTTGCTGAGCAGAGACAATGAATAGCAGGTCTGTGTCCAGAGAAGCCGAGAGATGTGCCCAGAGTTCCAAGGCCAGTCCCCAGAGAGGCCAGGCAAGTGGCCTGTTCTCCAAGGAGATGGCAGGAAGAGAAGGGGACGACAGAGGAGGAGATGGTAGGATGGCATCACCAACTCAAGGGACATGAGTTTGAGCAAGCTCCGGGAGTTGGTGATGGGCGGGGAAGCCTGGCATGCTGCAGTCCATGGAGTCACCAAGAGCTGGACACGACTTGGCGACTAACAACAGCAATCAAGGAGACGGTGCCCTGAGGAGGGCCGCAAAGGGAGCTGGTGGGTGGCACCTTCTCTCCCCAGCCGCAGGTCACGTCTTGGGAACCCACCTTTCTCTTCTGTGTCCTGGGAATTACTCTGATGTGCCCTGCCCACTTCATTCAGGGGTGCTGTGAGCATCAGCTCCCCTCAAGTTTGTAAGATCTTATTTTGTGGTGTAAAGACTTTTCATTAAATAATAATATGCTCTCCCTCTCCAGCTGGGATGTGAGCAAAAATAATCCTGTGACTCTGCCTTCAAGGACGTCCTAAGCTAGTTGGGAATCAGACATGAAAACTGAAAATTATCTATCACCTGCAAAGTGTAATGAGACCATGAAAACAGAGCCTGTCTGAATGGTCAAGGATGGCTTTTTGGAGGAGGTGAGGTCTAGCCAGCTGTTCACTGGGGAGGTAACAGCTGGGCACAGGTAACCGCTGTAGCATAGGTCTGGAGGTGGGAAAGATGAAGATAGGCATGGGGCCTCCTGAGACCTGGAGGTAGCCCAGTGGCAGAAGGCATGAAATGTCAGCCCGTAGGCTGGAGGCCTGGGACTTAATCCTTAGGTCAAGGGGCTCATCGGAAGCAGATAAGCAGGGAATCACCTGAGTAAGTGACCTGGCCTCTCCTGGTGGGAGAAAGCGGGCAGATTGTAGCCACCAGGCTGAAGATCCCCAAAGACCTACTGTGAGGCTGTGGTTCCTGGATGAGAGGAAACTTCCAAATTTTAAGACATCTTGCTCAGTCGTGTATGACTCTTTGTGCAAGAATACTGGAGTGGGTTGCATTTCCATCTTCCCGACCCGGGACTGAACCCGGATCTCCCGCATTGCAGGCAGACGCTTTAACCTCTGAGCCACGAGGGAAGCCCACTCCAGGGTCAAGGCATCTTAAAGATCTTCTAACTCCAACCTCCCATTTTAAAGGTTAAAGAGCAGGAAACAGAGACTGGCCCAGGTGAAGGTCAAGTGGGTCTGTGAATGGCATGCTCTTCGAATCATCACAGACAGGCCAGCTCTTTGTAATAACAAGGAAAGAGGCTCCCCCCACCCCCCGCCACCCCCCGCAGTGAGTCAGCCCTGTTGCATTATTTCAGCAAATGTCACTAGGGAGGCGCGCAGATCTTTCCAGGTCTCACATTAAACTCCTGACTTAAGAGTTCAACCAAAGGCAGGGCCCCACCCCCACCCCCACCCACCAATTCCTGGTGGACCTAACCCAGAAGATCAGCCTCCCCATCTTCACCGTGCAACCATCCTGAACTGTGTTACAACAAGCAGACGTTTAGGGAAGGTGGTTGGTTGTAGGGACAACAGGTCCCAGATGGGCCCTGAGGCATGTAAAACACTTGGGCAAGTCATTTCTGGAGACGCAGTGGCAACTCAATTTCCCCAAAGGTAAAACGGTGGGCTCCTATAAGATTCCCTCTCAGGTTCTGGCTGCTTCTGGCAGTTTTGTAGTCTCCAGCGCAGCTGCTGCTGCTAGATATCTCTTGAACACGGCATGCTCAGGCTCTCCAGGCTCGGCAGGAAGGGTTTGTTTCCTAGTCTCTAGGCTACCTTCCTGTGTCAAGTTCTTCCATCGGATCCTCACAAAAGCCCTCCCCTCCAGGGAGGTATCACCAGCCCCACTGGCCAGCTCCAGCTGACCCGGGACACAGAGCAGGGCTGGGATCTGGCCCCAGGTCCCCGCTGACCAGGTGAATATGTGTGTCCAGGCACAAGGGCTCCCTCCAGGGAAAGCCAACCCCTAAAGCCTCAGTCCTGGGACACCCACCCTTTGAGTCCTGTTGCTCAGGACAGAAACCTCTGCACACCAAAGAACATCTTTGATTTGGGCAGAGAGAAGGTGGCCAGGAATCACTAGGTCCCAAGATGGGATGGTTTTCCCCATTCTCAGTGCACCCTGGCACAAAGAGAGCAAGTTTGGCTGAAAAGCAAGGAGCCTGATAGTTAGCACCTTCCGCATTCAGAGCCTCCCTGTATCTGGGTCCACCAGGCCGGGCCACGGGGCGCTCTGGCTTCTGAAGAGTGAAAGACGTGCTCATACACAGCACATTTTTAAAAAGTCTCTTGGTACTCACGTTTGTTCTCCCTTGGAGTGAAACTCCTGCCCCATCACACACCTGCTATGTGATCTGAGGCAAGGCAGTTAGCATCTCTGAACATGTCCCCATCTGAAAAATGGGAGTCACCACATCCATGGCACTAAATTGTTTTGGTAACTTACAAATATACCAAGCACGCCCTGCAAAGAGCAAGAGGAGTAAGAGGAGCCCTAAGAGGGCTTCCAGGAAGAAAGGCACCGCTTGTAAATTTCCTTTGATGCTGCTCCTGTCCACCTAAGCCCTGGAAGTGCTGTGGTCATCACATGTTGTAGCTCTCCTCTGACTTTTTAAAATTAAAACGATCGCATCAATTTAGCCTCAGATATAACCTCCTGGTTATATTATATGAAGCTCCTGGCTTCCCTGCCTGGAGGAGGCAGTGGCCCTTGCCGTAGCAGCACAGGTGTGGTGGGTGGTGTCCTCGTAAGAGTCACACAGGTGTGGCAGCAAACTGTCTGCTCTAACTATGTGCCTCGCATTCCCTCGGCCGTGAGACCAGCAGATGGGTCCAGGGCACCTGAGGTTCCGCCAGGCTAAACAAGTCAGGATTTTCTGACTCAGAAGCACAATTCATGAGGCCAGGGCTGTAAACATTCCTGCTGATCATCTGAGATGCAGAGCATTAAGGTCACTTTCTTGTTATGACTTCAGAAGAGGGAGGTTACTGCTCCTCAATGAGAAATCAGGTGTCTGCTATACAACAGGATTTGTGTTGGTTTTTTTTTTAATCCAGCCGGGATAACATTTGAATCTGGAAAGAGTGATTTTCTAAGATAGCTTTGTGAAAATGCTCCATATTATCTTCTAATTTTATTTATATGTATGATTTGATATATGAAAGTGAAAGTCGCTCAGTCATATCCAACTCTTTGAGACCCCATTGACGATACAGTCCATGGAATTCTCCAGGCCAGAATATTGGATAGCCATTCCCTTCTCCAGGAGATCTTCCCAGGGATTGAACTGAGGTCTCCTGCATTGCAGGCAGATTCTTTACCAGCTGAGTAACCAGAGAATCCCTTGTATATGTATATAATGTATATTAGATACATATATATTGTACACATTGTGTGTATATATATATAATATATATACTACACACTGTATATGTATATAATGTATATATATTATACACATTGTATACATATAAAATTTTTTCTTATTTTGTAAGTCATGAAGCATAAATTTTAAAAAATTTATTTATGGCTACACAGCATGCAGGATCTGTGTCCCTAACCAGGGATCAAACCCATATCCCCTGCAGTGGAAGCGTGGAGCCTTAACTACTGGACCTCCAGGGAAGCCCCCAAAATATTTTTTTAAAAGGCCCACAAGTCCACAGAAACAGGGAATCCCACTGAGAAGGGAGAAAATTAATCCTGTACCCTCTCCTCCTACCAAAGACTGTTTGCATTATCATTCCCTTGCCTTTTTTTTTAACCTCCTTAAATTTGTGCAACACTATCTATACAGAGAGGTGTGCATGAAATATACCTATACTCCGAAGCAATTAGAAAGTGAATTCCCTAGTAACCAACCCCTCCCACCATGACCCTCTCCCATCTCCTCTCCCCGAACCCAAGGTGATACTTGCCTTTTATGCAAGGTTGTCACTCTCTTGCTTCTCTGCCATCATTTCACATCTCATGTATATGTATCACTAAAAACTCCTGTTAGGGTGCTTGTGTTTTGACCTCCCTAATTTCCTGAGCGGCTCTCTGCCTTTCCCCCAAGTCTTTCAAAGTATTTTGGGGACGCTAGGATTCCCTTTGCCAAATCTGCAGCCCAGAAATACAAGCGAGAGGTACAGGCCACACTACATTGTTACAATGACATTAGGAGGATTAGCATTAATAAAAACCAGGATAATGCCTCTTTCTGGCGTGTTCCCACCATCCTGGGCATTCTGCTGAGCATTGTCCCCAAATGTCTCACTCACCCTCCCAGCAATCCCACAGGGAGGTGTTGGGACCTCTTAACTCTGTTGTAGAGATGACAAACCAAGGCTTCCGCTGCCAGAACTGTCCCCCGGGTACTTCCTAGCTGCTCACTGCAAGGGAATTCATCCCTAAGTCTTGAAGCAAAGATTCCTTGGGGGATGGGCAGAGGTGGGGAGGGTGGCTGCATACTTCCCTAACTTCCAGTGGCTCCCCACAGGTTCTTCTCTCAGTGATCCAGCTGGGCTACTTTTAGATGTTATAGGGGGAAAAAAAAGGTTTGGAATCCACTTCTTTCAGCAAATGCAAAGGGATCCTGCCTCATCACTACTGTTCTCCCGATAATTAACATATAAGCTTGTCCTGAGACAGGCGGTGTGGTTGGAGGGAAGAGCATCAAGCCCTGAGTTCAAGACTTGTGGCGGCCAAAGGGAGGGGCCTGGGAAGGGATGGAGTGGAAGTCTCTGGAGCAGAGTCGGACATGATTGAGCAACTAACATTTTCACTTCACTTTCATGATAAACCACAATGGAAAAGAATCTATATGCATAATGAATCACTTTGCTGTGCAGCAGAAATTAATACAACATTGCAAACCAAGTACACTTCAATTAAAAAAGAAAGGAAAAGAAAAGAGGCTGCCCTGAGTTCAAATCCTGACTCTACCACTCCTGGCCTCGGAGGAACGTCTCCCCTCATCTGTACCTGGGCCACGAGTGGCAGCCGGGCCTGCAGTCAGAATCCAAGGAGATGAGAGACAGGAAATGCTTCCTGAGCCAGGAGTCCCCTGGAGTCCCTGGCTGGCCCCTCTGTAATCTCTCCGCTGGGTGAAGGACCAGCTTTCATGGCTGGAGGAGCTCAGAGGGAGGTGATCCAAGGCCACCCGCCATTTGACAGACATGGGGACATCAAGGCAAAGGGGAAGAGGGCAGAATTGAGGAGGGGAGGACACTCAGGTGTTCCAACCTGACCCCTGCTGTCACCCCGAACTGTGACACCAGCTCCCAGGGGCTGAGTCTGACACCCCACACAACGCTTCTGAAGGCAAGTCCCATTTAATTCTCTCAGCAGGTGCTACGGTCATCCCATCTCTCAACGAAAAAAACTGAAGCTCTGAAAGGTGAAGTGACGTTTCCACAGTCACACAGCTGGGGAAAGGTTAACACAGGGCTGGGTCAGCCAGTCTGGACACGTCTACCCCCATTTCTAACATCTGAGCCACACAGGAGGCCTCTCTGCCCACGGGGCCCCCAGGGGCTCCAGGCCGCTTTGGAGGTGATGCTGGGCCTGCCCAGTCTGGCCTCCCCAGAACAGAGGTCACCCCACAGCCAAGCCTTGATCTCCCAAAAGCCCCGCCCCAGGTTTCTGAATCCGGAGGCCACCCAGACAAGGACAGGTACCCAGCTGTGGCAGAACATGCAAAGCACCCGGGCTAGAGGTTTGTTCCCATGGAGACGGAAGGAACTCAAACTTCCCGTCAAGGGTGCCTGCAGGGGCTAGAGGCCAGCCTGTACCCCCAGGCAGAAACCTGAGCCCAGATTCTCACCACTCCCCCTTTGAGCCACCACCAAATCCTCAGGGCCTCTCCTCAGGACCCCCAGCAAGAGAGGAATGAGTTCCAGAAATAAGCCTTCCTGGCCCACACCCGCTCCAGCTGCCCTCCAAGGGGCCTCTCTGGCTGCAAACGATACCCGGGGGCCAGCAGCCTTGGCACAGCTGTGGCCGTTTGCCTGAGCGCGGGCCTGCCTGAGGAATGCACAGAGCTACACGTGTCAGAGAAACCCGCGGGGGGCACAGTTCCCGGAAACAGCAAAACCGCCTGTTTGCACGGCGAACCTCCCTGCTCTGCTTCCCAGCTCCTGATCACTGATAGCCGGCCATTGGCTGTCCCCCAGTTGTGCAGGAGGTGAGGCTGGACCCTTGCAGAGTTAACTTGTGTTTTTGGCTGTGTGGCTTTGGGCAAATCACTCGCTCTCTCTGGACCCGTTTCCTCTCCTCTTAACGTTTGAAGGAGGCTGTGCCGCCAGGCTCAGAAAAGCAGCGCTTCTGTGACATGCTCCTTTTCTAAGAGGACAGTCACTTTCCCCCACGGTCTCCTCTTTTCCTCATTCCGAGAAATGTGGATGTCCCTGTGGGCATCTCAGGCTCCTCAGCTGGCAGCCCTTGGCTGTAAAAGGTCCATCAGTAGTGCCAGGAGGAACCTGGGAGAGGGTCCCAGGGCAGTCCTGGGCCAGCGCTTCAGGGCCAAAGTGGTGAAACAATGACATTCATGATCACCCCACCCGAGTTGTAATCCTCGCCTTAGAATTTTGGAGCGGAGGTCAGTGGGCTGTGCGGGGCACTCATTACTAATGGGTTGGCCAAAGGGCCATATACACCAGGTCCGCTGTTCGGAATCAAAATCTGAAGATTGTTAAGAGGAATCGGCAACCATCTGGGGCTCCTTCAGGCCCTACAGGAGATTTCTGGTCTCACTCCCCCCGCCTTTAGAGATACTGGGATGAAGCTCAGAGAGGCGGAGAAGCTTGCCCGAGGCTGCACAGCCCCGGGGATTCTGAATGAAACCGGTCCTGCCTGCGAGTGCGACTTTCCCTTCCCACCGCGGGTGCGGGGATCTCTCTGGCAGACTCTACGGAGCGAGCTCACGGTGGCCGGGAGCGGGTACTCCTGCCGGCGTTCACCGCCCGGGTCGGGAACATGCGGCGCAGTGACAGGTCCGCTTGCCCCAAGCGGAGGCAGAATGAAGACTGGAGGCGGCGCCCGACCCTGCGCGGACGTGCTGCCCGGGGCTTATGGGGTGCTCCTTCGGGGAGAGTCGGGGAGCGAAAACGTTCGGGGATTTCTCAGGCGTCAGGGAACGGTTGGGTTTAAACTAAAAATACGCGCCCGCCCGCAGCTGTCACACCAGGGCCCCCGCCCCCGCGCCCCGGCGCGCCTCTCCAGGTCCCCTTGACTTTTGGCGATCACGATTTCTGGCGTGGGATTGGGGCGGGGTGGCGGGCGCCAGGGCTGGGCCGGGGTGGGTGTTGAGGACCCGACCCTCCGGTCCCTGTTCTGGTCCCCCGGCCCCGCGCCACTTACCCGGACGGGGAGCTTGCAGGAGCGCGGCGCCGCGGGCAGTCCGGGCCGAGCCACCCTCCTCCTCCCTGCGTCCCGGGCTGCTCCGGAGCGGGGCGGGGCCGGGGCGGGGCCCGGACACTCGCCCCCGCCCCGCCCAGTCCCCTCCGGACCCGCCACGCGAGCCTCCCCCGGGGCCCTGCCGAGGCGGCTGGGCGGGCGAGAAAGAGGCGCGCGGCGATCCGCGCGCTCGGCGGAGGGCCCCGGGGCCCGGCCTCGGCTCGGCGGGAGCCTTCGCAGACCCCCTCCCCTGGGGCGCGGGGGAAGAGAGCGCTGTCATGAGGACTCCCGACTCTCACCCCTGGTCACGCGCCCGGGGCTGCCCTCTCCCGCCCGGGAGCCGCCCTGAGTCCCGGCCACCCTCCTGCCTCCGCCCGGGTCTCATCCTTAGAGACTGTGCGGAGCTGCCTCTCCCCGGGGGTAAATTTCGATCTGCCGAATTCCTCCGTCCGCCTAGCCTTAGGGAGGGGTTGAGGGCCTGGTGGGTCTTGCCCTCTCTGAGCCGAGGTGGGGGCAAAGGCTGGGACACCCTCCTCCCGGAGGCGCGAAATCCAAAGAGGAAGTGACACCTATCGGCCAGCCTGACGGTGGGGGGCGCCCCATCCGGCCCCTCCCACTCCACCGTCCCCGGAGCCTCCAAGCCAGGGATGTTCGCGCCCCAGGCTCGGGTGGGAGGACCCCTGGATCCAGAGGGGAGGCGATGGGGGCTGAGTCACCAGGAATGTGAATCTCCCCCGTGATCGACCTCCCACAGACCCCAGGTCCACGAATGTGCCTCTCCTCGGCCTCCTCGTGCGCCCCGGCCCCCAGCGGACATTTCTTCCCACGCTTCTGCGAATTCCAGATCCAGGGACTCCCAACTCTTTAACCTCTAAATCTTATCTGCCTTTGCCTTCGTGCTCCCAGCACTTGCAGGCCTTTGGACCTTCCTCCCCGCCAGCGCTGATCTTTGTCGGAGTAGTAATTAGAGGTTTGCACGAGGGGTTCCGTTTCCTTTGAATGGGGATGAAAGCGACTCACATGAAGGATACGACTTGCAGAACCCTCGTACCACGTGAACTCCAGTCTTCGCAATTTAGGTTTGGCTGCGCCCATTCTGCAGATGAAGAGTTAGGTGGGTGGTGTTCAGTCCCTCAGTCGTCTCTGAGTCTTTGGAGTCTTTGCCACCCCACGGACTGCAGCCGGCCAGCCTCCCCTGTCCTTCGCTATCTCTGGGAGCTTGCTCAAACTCCTGTCCACTGAGTTGGTGATGCCATCCAACCATCTCGTCTTCTGTCATCCCCTTCTCCTCCCGCCTTCAATGTTTCCCAGCATCAGGGTCTTTTCCAACAAGTCAGCTCTTCGAATCAGATGGCCACAGTATTGGAGCTTCAGCATCAGTCCTTCCAATAAATATTCAGGGTTGATTTCTTTTAGGATTAGGGCTTCCCTGGTGGCTTAGAGTCTGCCTGCAGTGTGGGAGAACCCGGTTCGAGCCCTGGGTCAAGAAGATCCCCTGTAGAAGGAAATGGCAACCCACCCCAGTACTCTAGCTTGGAAAATCTCATGGACGGAGGAGCCTGGCAGGCTACAGTCCACAGGGTCGCAAAGAGTAGGACACAACTGAGCGACTTCACTCACTCTTCCTTTAGGATCGACTGGTTGGATCTCCTTGCTGTCCAAGGAACTCTCAAGAGTCTTCTCCAGCACCACAGTTCAAAGGCATCAGTTCTTTGGCGCTCAGCCTATTTTATTGTCCAGCTCTCACATCTGGACATGACTACTGGGAAAACCATAGCTTTGACTAGATGGACCTTTATACGGACCTTTGTAGTCAAAGTAATGTCTCTGCTTTTTAATATGCTGTTTAGGTTGGTCATAGCTTTTCTTCCAAGGAGCAAGCATCTTTTCATTTCATGGCTGCAGTCACCATCTGCAGTGATTTTGGAGCCCAAGAAAATAAAGTCTGTCACTGTTTCCATTGTTTCCCCATCTATTTGCCATGAAGTGATGGTAACTCCCAAATCTAAGGCTTCCCAGAGGGTATTTTCCTCTTTTGGTTCCTTAGGTGAGGCTGGTAGGCTCTCTACCTTATTTTTTTTTTTTTACTATTTTTTTATTAGATTTATTTTTTTTAATTACAATACTGTATTTGTTTTGCCATATGTTTGTTGAATAAATCAGTGTCCTAAGATTAAACTGTAAAGCAAGACCAGTGTGTGTGTGTGTGTGTGTTTTCCAAATGGAGGGCAAGGCAAATTGTTTTCCAAATGCTAAAGCTCAAGAGTTAAGGCTGGGTTAACTAGTCTGAGTTAAATTCCTGAGTGTCAGCCACGCCTCCTACTCAGAACCCATTTACTAAGTTGTAATTATTCACAAGGTCAAAGGAGACACGCACAAAGGGCCTCTTTCATCCTTGCCCTTTGATTATTCTAGATGTCCAGTTGTGTTTCCTGTTATCGCCCTGACTCCTGTGGGGTGCTACCACAGACTTTGGGATTACAGCAGTCCAGCTGAAGGTACAGATGGCGTTCAACAATTATTACAGTCCTGGGCATCTGGAAAATGTGCTTTGTTTTCCCAGTGCTTCCACATGTATCTCCTCGTTAAATCTCTGAGAGGATCCTTTCAGTAAGTAATGAAAAGTTTGATGAGTTCTCTTCTGATGGGAACAGGTCAAGTGATGTGCACCAGGAGGATGAAGACACCTCTGACAGCGCTCCTGGAAGGTGGAGGCTGAGACGGTTTGGTTTGCTGCACTGGGGAGCCAAAAGCTCAGGCTCTGGTGCTAAACTGCCCAAGTTTGCAACTTTCAGCTCATTACTCAACCTTGGTTTCCTTTTCTGTTAAGTGGGTCTAATAATAGCAAGCTCTCTTGAATGGTTTTGTGCCTGGTATTGTGAGCACCCAGCTCACGTGAACTGTTCTGGGGGCTGTAGCCTCAGGATGGTTCCTGGCAGACAGCTATTCAGTCATTTTTGTTTGTTTGTATTCTGAGCCACATGGCTTGTGGGATCTTAGTTCCTGAAAGGGATTGAACCTGGGCTCCCAGCAGTGGAAGTGCGGAACCTTCACCACTGGACTGCCAGGGAATTCCCTATTCAGTCTTTAATCAGACATTTCCTGAGCACTACTACGTGTTAGTCCATAGGAATATGGAGAAGGATGAGTCAAGGACGGTCACCCAGAAGGAGGTCACAGGGCAGGGATTCTGTGTCCAAGGGGCTGTTGCCTGAACAGGGTAGTATGGTATAGAGACAGACTGTTCCTCTCACTACAGAGCATCAGCCAAAGCTGAGAGACCCAAATCCCAGGCCCAGTTCTGCTGCTTGACTGAGGGAACCTTAGCAAGTAACCTTATAGGACCTTATTTTCCCATCTGTTAAATGGGGATAGCAATAATATTTCATAGGCAAGAACATATGAGATTAAAATATTTTATAAACTGCAAAATACCATGCACGTTACTAGTTTTATTATTATTAGCTTTAGCTTTACAGGGCTTAGTGCTTTTCAGGATGGTTTACTGTTGCTTTCTTTAAGCCTGACATAAAAATTGGGACCCTCCTTTTTGTTCATTCTCTGGCAAACTTAGGCCACTCCAAACAGTGCATATGGAAGGGGAAAAAGCTGAGTAAGCAATATAGGAGAACGGGGGAGTTTGCAAGTAGGAAGGCTATAAAAACTTCAACTCGTTTGTCTTTTCAGCATTACCCACTGCTACAGAAAAGAGTGAAGTTTATCTGGAAAGAAAATTCTGGCAAGACGACGGGAGAGCCCCCTGTGCCGTCTCTGGAGTTGAGTACAGGAAGCTCCACCCCAGGCCTGCCTTTCAGATGTGGCCCAGAGAGGGAACCACATGGAGGCCCTAAAATGATGCCTTTTGGAAATTCTGACTCATTTGGCGGCAGGGGTTATTTATGCCACGATCAAAAGGTCTCCCGAGGAGTGAAATATTGACCGTTTTCCACCATGTCTCTTCCCTGTGGCCAGCATCTCCACCACTGCGCACCCAGAAGGAGGGGCCAATTTCAAAAGCCTGGAGAAGTTATTCTGGTTTGTTTCAAATTTGTCTCAGCTCGCTAATTGCGACTGCGATCCTGTACAAGTCTTATTTCGTGTGATTCTTAGTTGTCTGTGTGGTCAGTCTCTACAGAGAGTACAGCAAAAGCTGGAGTGAGTCTTCTGGCGAATCCAAACCCTTGTGTGCGAGTGGGTAAACTGAGGCAAGAGGATGGGAAGGACGGACCTTACCTACACAGTCCCAAGCGTGGTAACTGGTGTTCTGGAGATTTATGTTCCCTTTGACCTGGAGAGTTCTGTGGACTGTATAGCCCATGGGGTCGCAAAGAGTCGTCGTCGTGACTGAGTGCGTTTCACCTTTCACTTTCACTTTGTCTCATGTCCGGGCTGGGGGATCCATCCCTTTCCATCCCCTCCCCCTTAGTGAGGACTCACATTAGTGCTGTTGGCTAAGCATAGATGGAAAGCTCGCACTGGGTAGCCATTTCCGGGACGCCTCATCAGAGATGTGCCCCTCTGGGCATGGAAAGCTGGTTCTCATCCTGGCTCTGCTCGCAGCTGCTTCTTTCGTTTCCTCCTTTGCCACTCCTCCAAGTGTCAGTCTGTCTTTCCCCCTCCAGTCCTCCTGTGTGCTGCTGGGGGCTGAGTGGACCCACCAGCACGGTTTGTTCATCTCTCCAAGTAGTCTGCCTTCCCCACTGGCAGCTCTGCCACCCCTTAACTGAGTAAGCTCGGGAACCAAAGTAATTCAGACTGTTCTTCCAGATGCACGAATTGGGGTGCTTTTATAAAAGTAAAATACAACGTGTATCAGAAGCAAGGACTGGATTCTGGGATGACTGGGTTCTGGCCCTTGTAGATGTTGTTCTTTGGGTAGCTGTGTAACTTCGGGTCATTTCTGAGTCTCTGAGTGTGAAATGGGAGAATTGGTCAAGGTCATCTCTAAGTTACTCTTCCCAATTTAAAAAATGATGTGAATCTTTTTTTTTTTTTAATTGATTCATTTATTTGGCTGTGTTGGATCTTAGTGGCAGCATGAGGCATCTTTGGTCGCGGCACACAGATTCTCGAGTTGTGGCGAGCTTGGGGCTCAGCAGTTGCAGTGTGTGGACTTAGCTTAGCTGCTCCTCAGCATGTGGGATCTAAGCTTCCCAACCAGGGGTCAAACCCACATCCCCTGTAGTGCAAAGTGGATTCTCAACCCCTGGACCACCAGGGAAGTCCCCAGATAATATGCTTCTTGATTGTACTGGATAATAATACCATTTAGCATGTCTATTAAACACTACTATTATCTTACACTAAAGCATAAGTAATTACAGAAAGAAACATGTTAAGGTAAAATTGACAAACTTTATTCTTAACAAAATAAAGTCCTTCTGAAAGAGCCTGGCCGTATTTCTCTCATCAGTGGGCAAGCCAATCTACTCTCTTTGCTTTTTGCTTAAGGAACGCCTTAAGTGGTTTTATTTTCTTTTACAATTACATGAGGTCATTGTGGATTATGCAGTTGTAACAGATTATACAGAGAAAGTCCTCCGCACCTTTTACTGAGTTTTCTGCAATGGCAACATCTTGTGAAAGTGGCTAATACAATATCACAACTAGGATATTGACACTGACATCAAGATGCAGGGCATTTCCACGACCACAAGGATCTTCCATGCTGCTCCTGCCTCCTGCCCTCATCCCCTCCTTCACCCCTGGCGACCACTAACCTGTTCTCATTTCTATAGTTCTGCCATTTCAAGGATGTTATACAAATGGAATCATAAAGTGTGTGATCTTTGGGAACTGGCTATTTTCACTCAGCGTAATTCACTGGTGAGTCATCCAGGTTGTTGCTGTATTAAGAATCCACATCTCTTTATTGCTGAGTCTTATTCCATAGTATAAATGGACCATAGCTCATCTAACCATTTACCTGTTGAAGGACATCAAGGTGGCCTCTAGTTTGGGGCTATTTTGAATAAAGCAGCTATGAACATTTAGTACAGCTTTTCATGTCAATATAAGTCTTCACACTTTTAAGTTTTACCTGGTATGGTACCTGTACACAGTACCAGACCACCAATTTCTGTCCCATTTATTTACAGTGATGAACATACTCCAAGGATGTTGAAGTGTCTAGTAATTGCCCAGGACCATGCTGTGAGTTGTGGAAATTCAACAAAAGCAAACTACACAGTTTCTAACATTAGGAATTTGCAAGCTATTGTGGAAGCAACAATAAAACTGAAACAAAGAAGTAACATTGAAATAATAAGACAGCATTGCATAGATGCTTGATGGCAGGGTTCAGAATTGGCTCTTAGAAGAATCCAGAAATGGGAGAGAAGAGTGAAGGCTCGCATGTTTGGGCCAGGGCGTTGTGGATAGGTGAGGTGTGAGTTACATCTGGACCGATGGAGAACAGTAACAATATTTAGCATTTATTAGGGGATTGCTACGTGTCAAGCACTGTCCTAAACCTTTATAGTTATATTAACTCAGTTAGTCCTCAAGGTCAGTCAGGGCTTCCCTGGTGGCTCAGACAGTAATGCGTCTGCCTGCAATGCAGGAGACCCAGGTTCGATTCCTGGGTTGGGAAGATCCCCTGGAGAAGGAAATGGCAACCGACTCCAGCACTCTTGCCTGGAAAATCCCATGGATGGAGGAGCCTGGTGGGCTACAGTCCGTGGGATCACAAAGAGTCGGACACGACTGAGCGACTTCACTTCACTAAGGTCAGTCAGTCAGTCAGTTCAGTCACTCAGTCGTGTCTAACTCTTTGCAACCCCATTAATCACAGCACGCCATCTCCCGGAGTTCACTCAAACTCACATCCATTGAGTCAGTGATGCCATCCAGCCATCTCATCTGTTGTCCCCTTCTCATCCTGCCCTCAATCTTTTCCAGTATCAGGGTCTTTTCAAATAAGTCAGCTCTTCGCATCAGGTGGCCAAAGTATTGGAGCTTCAGCTTCAACATCAGTCCTTCCAATGAATACCCAGGACTGATCTCCTTTAGGATGGACTGGTTGGATGTCCTTGCAGTCCAAGAGACTCTCAAGAGTCTTCTTCAACACCACAGTTCCAAAGCATCAATTCTTTGGCGTTCAGCTTTCTTCACAGTCCAACTCTCATATCCACTGGAAAACCACTGGAAAAACCATAGCCTTGACTAGATGGACCTTTGTTGGCAAAGTAATATCTCTGCTTTTGAATATGCTATCTAGCTTGGTCATAACTTTCCTTCCAAAGAGTAAATGTCTTCTAATTTCTTGGCTGCAATCACCATCTGCAGTGATTTTGGAGCCCAAAAAATAAAGTCTGACACTGTTTCCACTGTCTCCCCATCTATTTCCCATGAAGTGATGGGACCAGATGCCATGATCTTCATTTTCTAAATGTTGAGCTGTAAACCAACTTTTTCACTCTCCTCTTTCACTTTCATCAAGAGGCTCTTTAGTTCTTCTTCACTTTCTGCCATAAGGGTGATGTCATCTGCATATCTGAGGCTATTGATATTTCTCCCGGCAATCTTGATTCCAGCTTGTGCTTCTTCCAGCCCAGCGTTTCTCATGATGTTCTCTGCATATAAGTTAAATAAGCAGGGTGACAATATACAGCCTTGACGTACTCCTTTTCCTGTCCAGAACCAGTCTGTAGCTATTATTATCTAATTTTACAAATGAGGAAACACATCTATCATGAGGTTGCCCTGAGCTACAACCCAGGTACTGTTATGAATACCACTCTTATGGTTCAGCTCACGACTCATGGATAACCACTGGCCCTACTGTCTGCCTGGTAGCAATAGTGGAGGGCCATTTTCTGGTCATGATTGAATTCCAATCTGTTTCTTAGGTTATATTTTTACACAGAGCCACACTGAACCGCAAATGTCACAGCTCTGGCTCCATTAATGTTATGAGTTCCTTATGGGTCCACGTTATTGATGAGAAATTACTTTGTAAAGAATAGCACCAGCCTCAGTAACAGAAGAGAAAGCCTGTGCACAGTGCACGTGCTACAAGAAGGAGAGAACCAACCTGGAGGTCTGCTGTCTGTGTGTGTGTGTGTGTGTGTGTGTGTGTGTATCAGTGTGTGCAAACAGCAGGGCCGAACCCTCCAGTCACATTGCTTACCTGCAGTGAGAAAAACATCAGAGCTTCAGCTTCGTTTGTACCGGGTAACTCACAAGGCTGGCTGAGATCATTTCTGATAAAGACTGTGGTTTTGTGTTCTCCGAACCACTCTACCAGGAAAGACGCAGCCACACTCAGCGATTTCCTTGGTTGCTGAATAGGTGGGATGTGTGATTACTCTTCGTAAACAGACTTGACTGCTGCTCAGCTGTCCAGCTTCACTGTTTCGGCCTAAACAATGGCAGCACAGCACTAGGAACCTGGTTCCTTTATTCAGTTTTGTTTTGAAACCTAAATGCAACCTTGAGAATGTCAGTGTTGCCAACCCAGGGGTGGTTGGGGGAGGGAGCAAGAAGGAAAGGTGGGGAGGGAGAGCCGTGGTAGAGGGGCAAGCTCACGGAAGGAAATCTCCTGATGTGGTACCTCTGGGGCTCAGCATCCCTTGGCTGGCTGGTCCAGAGTGGGCCATCTCCCCTCCCTTGTCTCCACATCCATAAAATGGGGTCGCTTCGTGTCCCGACTTCCCTGTAGGAGCTGTGGTCAGGATTGCAGAGAATAAGGGCTATGGGAATGTGTTACGAATTTGAGGTTCTGTGCAAGGGTATGCTCTCATGGGAAATGGAATCCTCCCCTGACTAGCCTTGCCAATCAGAGTTCATGACTGAGACCGACTCAGGAAGAGGCTGTGGATGAGGAAGAATCTCCACTAAGGAGGCAGAGAGAACTTTTCTTGTTTCTGCCCCCTGGAGACAGGGTTTTGAATTCTGCAGCGGTGTTCCCTCCTTGCTCTGGGCAGGCTTGGCTGTCCTGAGCATGTGATCATATTAGAGGTGCAGTGTAATGGGCAGCATGCCCAGGGAGCGGGGCAGCGGCAGTGGGGGCGGGGGGCCTGCGCCTGACTCAGAGTAGCCAGGCATTTGTGCCCCTCCCCCTCAGACCATGCCAGCGGGCTGGGCTCTACCGGGGAAGCCCACATCCGGGGCACAGCTGGCCCCTCTCCTGGACTGACTGAGGCTTGGGTCAAACAGGTCCACAAACCTGTAAGAATAAGAAACCTGTTGCTCTTGATGACATTTCTTGATGTTTTCCCAGCTGCAAAGGTCATTTTACCACAGAAGCCTCTTTCCATCAGATGTTAGAATCCTGCTCTGAACTGTCCCCAGATACACGCCGAACGAACGCTTTTCAAACCAACCACAAGTCCTGCTGTGCACCCGGCCTGCAATCTTAAAAGAACTTTAATACTCAATTTCTTTAACGCTGTCGAGATAGTCCACAGAGAAAAACAGCAAGGGTCACCAAATGCACCTCCTGGCTCTATAAAAGCCAGACTCAGGGGACAGAAGCAGCCCCCGTAAACGGGCAGGAGAGAGCAACACACACACCCTGTGCCCTTGGGTATTTAAAAGTCCGGCTGGTGCAGCGCCAGTGGCATTAGTTCACCGGCTTCAGCAATTACGGCGGTTTCATCATCCAAGCTGAAATATCTATGTCACTGGTGAATCTGAGCAAAGGCCGAGACCCTGTCTGCTCAGTTTACAGTCTCTAACACAGCCTGACACACAGGTGCACAGACACAAATAGCAGCCAGAAGACTAGAAATTCACTGGCCCAGCTCCTTCACGTTCCAGAGACTCAGAGGTTCGGGAGCTGCCCAAGGTCAGGGAACACAAGCCCTCCCCACCCCTGCCCCCCATGGCTCAGCCCACAGCCACACTTACCTCCATTGCCAAACCCAGGGGACACCCGGGTTCTTACCTGGCCTCTCTTGTCCCTTCTGACCGCCCTGATGGGGCCTCTCTCCTGGAAGGAAGCTTGTTTCGCCTCTGGCCTCTTTTCTAGTCTTCAGGCCTATCCTTCGCTAACAGCGTACATCTCCCAGCTTGCGTCGTTGGTTTTTCCCTTTTTCTTGCTCTCTCTGCCCAAATCTTTTTCTTTTTAATATCTTACTTTGACTGCACTGAGTCCTAGTTTCAGCACTCAGGATCCTGATCTTTGTTGTGGCATGAGACTTTTTAGTTGCAGGGTGTGAACTCTCAGCTACAGCATGTAAGATCTAGGTCCTCAAGGATTGAACCCGGACTCCCTGCATCAGAAATGTGGACTCTCGTAGCCACTGGACCACCAGGGAAGTCCCCAAATCTCTTTGATTATCAGGTCCAGACCTTCCAGGGCAATCATCTGAGTACTTTCCCCCGATATTTCAGATATAATCTAACGACTTAGATAGCTGCTCCTCAGATTCCTCAGACTCAGAATGTCTGCAAGTAATTTGTGTTTCACTCCTCCAAGCCTTCTTCCTGTGTTCCTCGTATTCCCGAGCCAGGAGGAGCTCCAGGGCTAAGGTAGAATCTGGGGGTAAGCCTGAGTCCTGCCTTTTCTTCCCAACCCCCTCGCCACAACCAGCCAGTCACCAGATGACATCAACCCAGCCTTCAAAGTGTGGAATGTGGTTTGCACAGGCAACCTTCACTCACGGCACACAAGCAGTGCCCAGAAACCACTCCATCTTCCAGTGGTCTCCTGACCACTCTCCCTCGGTCAGTCTGGGCCACCTCCAGTTCATCAACATTCCTATCAGGCTCATTTCTCAAGAACTCTGTAGCAGACACCCTTGCTATGACCTCTCATCCCAAGGACAAAATGCTAAGCCCCAGCTACATTCACCATTCACTTGCCAGCACGTCTACTAGAGAAGCAGCCTGGCACCCACCTGGGCCTTTGCCTTGCTGGTTTCCTCTCCCTGGAATGTCCTTCTTTTAAGTAGCAGCTCTCTACCCTTTGTCAACACTCAGTTCAAACACCATCACCTCTATTCACTTTCTCTGAGGCCCTGCTGTGCTGGGCCAGGCAGCCCCACCCCCTGCCCTTAGTGACATTCTTGCTGGAAGGCTGAGGTCCTGGGGAGTGGGCATGTCCTACTCCACTCTGCGCCTGCTTAGCACAGCTCTATGGTTGAATGCTTCTCTCTCTCCTATGGCATCTGGGGTCAGTACTGTCCCACGTCATTTGGGGATCTGAGAAACTGTCCTATGTTGTTTACAATGTCACATGTTCTCCATTCAAGAAGGGTGTATTGTGCATACAGAAGGACCAGGGTGAGAAAGAGTTCCACTGGACTAGAGGCTGAAGGTCTGTTGGGGTGGGAGGGGCATAAAATTAAACTGTGATACATACAAAACCCCTGAAGGGTTTTGGTCTCACAAAGTAGAGAGAGGGGCGGGAGGTAGGACAGGGAAGTGGTTCTGTCCTTTGATGCCTCTAATGGGGTATCCAGCATTTGTGGAACTGCTTTATGGATGGATGGCTAGCTGAGCTCTTAAGCCCAGCATGTGATTTGCAGTTTAGAAAGATCCAACTTTATGCCAGTATAATTCAATACCTCACCACCGAATTAAACATATTAAGTAATTTTAAGGTGCTCATCCTGGACTAATATGAGATATATAACAGGAATAGAATAACACGGGTTTTCTTTTTTTTGGGGGCGGGCATTAATGAGGGAAGAAATATGCATCTGAAATTTTTTTCAACACAACCTACTTAGATCATGTCTTCCCTGGTGGCTCAAATGGTAAAGCGTCTGCCTACAATGCAGGAGAGCCAGGTTCAAACCCTGGGTCGGGAAGATCTCCTGGAGAAGGAAATGGCAACCCACTCCAGGATTCTTGCCTGGAAAATCCTATGGACGGAGGGAGCCAGGTGGGCTACAGTCCATGAGGTCGCAAAGATTAGGATACGACTGAGCGACTTCACTTAGACCATGAGTCTGCAGCATGCTTTTTGCTGGCGATCTAACACGCACTACGTTCCCTTGACTCCTTAACCAAAGCGCACGGAATGCCATTTTCATGTCTGGGTGACGTGGAATCGCTACACAGGGGCTCTAACGCTCGGGGAATTGCGACACGCGAGGACCCCGAGCCCCCACTTGCACCCAGTGCTCCCAGAACGCAGCTGTCCAGAAGGAGAAAACCCCCAGTATCTGCCTCTCCGCTTTTAAAATCCCGTTACTCGTGAGTTCTTCCTGCGTTTAGTGTTAACCTTTCAAATTTACCTCTAATCTGTAGTGGCTGTAATGTTAGAAAACTAAGCAAGCATACTGTTCCCCTAAAATAAGCACAAGTCTTGGAAAGGAACCAGCAGCCTGTTCCCAGCATCCGGCAGCTCCCTACTCCCGCGCCCTGACAGGGACAGCGCTTACTGGCCTTTGCTGCCCTGCTTCCTAAGGGAGATAGACTAGTGCCCCCTACCTGCCTTGCGGGGTAAGGCCGAGCATTATGAAACGCTCCAGGTTTCTCAAAGAATAGAACGACTTCGGGAGTTGTGCAGCAGGGGCGAAGCCCCCGAGCCGCAGCTGCGCAGTAGGAAGGGATGAACAGGGCAGCAGCTCGCCCACTGGCCTGGCGCACAGCCCTAGAGCCACACCGAGTGCAGGTCTGGATGTCCGGAGAGGGCAGAAGGCTTGGAGATATGTCACCTCCTACTCAGGGCTTTATTTATTTTTTTTTAATAGTTTTTATTTACTGAATCTTTGGCTCTGCTGGGTCTTCGGCGTCTCGAGCGCTTTTCTATAGCTGTGGAGCGGGGGCTACTCTCCAGTTGGGGTGCTCGGGCTTCTCTCCGCGGTGGCTTCTCTTGTGGGGCACCGGCTCTAGGGCGCTCAGGCTTCAGCAGCTGGTGGTGCTTGGCTTTAGCTGCTCTGAGCCTTGTGGGATCTTCCTGGATGAGGGATGGTCCCCTGTCTCCCTGCACTGGCAGGCAGGTTCTTTATCACTGAGCCGCCAGGGAGTGAAGTGAAGTCGCTCAGTCGTGTCCGACTCTTTGCGACCCCATGAACTGCAGCCTACCAGGCTCCTCCGTCCATGGGATTCTCCAGGCAAGAATACTGGAGTGGGTTGCCTTTTCCTTCTCTAGGGGATCTTCCTGACCCAGGGATCGAACCCAGGTCTCCCACATTGCAGGCAGACGCTTTAACCTCTGAGCCACCAGGGAAGCCCTCCTCGAAGTTTTAATACAAAATTCTCTTGGGGACCCAATTTTTTAAGTGCAGCCTAGGCAAAATGCTCCCCCCGTCTTTATTATATTATTTTTCTACAAAGTGTAATTGGTTAATAACCTAGTCTTTTTATTAAAGCTCCAAAACTCTGGCTCACGGAAATTTGAAATCAAATTAATTCTATCTCAGTACGTTACACTTGCAAAAACTGTCAAGTTTAGAATTAGCAAGTGGCTAATTTTTCTGGCCAGAAGAGTAGAACAAAATATTATTTAAAATCATTATTTTTCCTGCAAAAGTAAAATAAACAGTTAACGTCATCCCACTTCCAACCCACTCCCTACTCTTGAGAAAAAGGGTCCTTTGCTAGCTACTCTGGTGAAGGAGGCTAGAGTGATGGGTTCCCAGGAGAGCAAGATTTAATTCTGAAGCATGTAATTATCAAGGCCCAAAGGCTGAAGTATGAAGTTAAATTCTGACTCAACATAAAGAGTACTTGTGGCCTTGGTAATATGTCTTAGTCATCATTCAAAGGAAAACAATAAAATTTTCTCAGTGTTCGTCTGGCTGCGAGCTCAGAGATTATCAGAGGGAGACGCAGAGACTCCTGCCAACAGATAAATCGTCCTAACATGTGACACACAACAGCCCTGGCTCCTTGCTGTTGAAATTCTGTGGTCTAGGCACCTTCTCAGAAGTCTCTGGAACGCAGTAACAGTTTGAGTTATGGAATCTACCTGTTCGTAAAGAAAGAAACGTAACACAAAATGTTAAAATGTTTCACTAAACAGCTAAGCAGGATTCAATTCTTTTATCACCTTCACTCAAGGCTTAGCATGCTTTATGATTAACTTTTAATTTTTAATATGACTTTATAGGAGATATCATTTGGGTTCTTTCCCTCGAAATGAAATAAGGTTCTCAACAAAAGAAAGTCCAGCAGATGTCTGATGTTAAAGGCCTATGTGTAGCTAGGGGAGTTCAGTCCTCACAGAGAGAGGAGCGTAGGGATAAAAGGGAACAACTTTCAGAAGTGAAAAACTATGGGTTATTTTTTAAATTGGAGTTTTGCACTGAAATTGTTGTCATTTTAGTTTCAAAAAGCATAAAAATCACATTTGTGTCCAATACATACTCATATCCTGGAGATAATTCAGGAATATTTTTCTGTCAGACTTACTGAATTTGTTACAATTCTGAATTAAATTTTTAAAAATGCTTGTGAAGGTAAAACAAAATAAACTTACCAACCCAAAGTGCTTAAGTTTGTCAAAAGATGTTACTAACAAAGAGTGAAAAAAGAATTTAGGAGCCCAAATGCCCGAGAACAATTATCCTAGGTCTAAGGCAAGTTTCAAATGAATTCCTGTACACAAAACCTGTTTGTGGTGCTACACACGCACAACAGTATTTTGGGGGTAAATGTCTAATGGCAGAGGAATAGAATGCAAAGAAATTCATTAAAACTCTCCAGTCCTTATATAAAGACACGACCCTTGTGGCAGAAAGTGAAGAACTAAAAGCCTCTTGATGAAAGTGAGAGTGAAAAAGTTGGCTTAAAGCTCAAACATTCAGTTTTAAGCCAGCTCTTTTACTCTGTTTCATGTTATTATGACTAGATAAATGCAACTGACATGAGGGCCATGTATTAGGCCGTGTTTTCCCCTTGCACAATAGGTGTGTTTTCTTTGGGGCTAATAATGATTTTGTTGGAGGCCTGGAGTGCTGCAGTCCATGGGATCACAAAGAGTTGGACGCAACTGGGCAACACAACAATAACATGAAATACTGATCTAACTAGTTATGAGACAACTTAATGAGAAAGTAATGGGAAGAGATATGCATCTGCGGAGGAAGTTAAATCCTCATCTTTCTTAGTGGGAGGGCAACCAACACCTGAACATTAAGTTAAGAACGGAGCTAAGCATACAAGTTCTTTTACAGGGATAAGCACCAAGGAAATTGACTAAGAGATGAAAGTTATCACCTAAGAAGCTTATAAAACCTACTTAGTTCTTTAATCTATATGCG
Organism: Nanger dama; assembly: GCA_917880005.1. NCBI lineage: Eukaryota > Metazoa > Chordata > Mammalia > Artiodactyla > Bovidae > Nanger > Nanger dama. The sequence goes on along the minus strand of CAKJTW010000063.1, from coordinate 9,803,861 downwards.
TATCTAGATTCAATTAAAATAAAAACTGAACTAAAAATGAAACAACAAAAGCTCAACATTCAGAAAACTAAGATCATGGCATATGGTCCCATCACTTCTTGGCAAATAGATGGGGAAACAGTGGAAACAGTGGCAGAAGTTATTTTTGGGGTCTCCAAAATCACTGCAGATGGTGACTGCAGCCGTGAAATTAAAAGACACTTACTACTTGGAAGGAAAGTTATAGCCAATCTAGACAGCATATTAAAAGCACAGACATTACTTTACCAACAAAGGTCCATCTAGTCAAGGCTATGGTTTTTCCAGTGGTCATGTATGGATGAGAGTTGGACTACAAAGAAAGGTGAGCGCCAAAGAATTGATGCTTTTGAACTGTGGTGTTGGAGAAAACTCCTGAAAGTCCCTTGGACTGCAAGGAGATCCAACCAGTCCATCCTAAAGGAGATCAGTCCTGAGTGTTCATTTAAAGGACTGATGTTGAAGCTGCAACTCCAATACTTTGGCCACCTAATGTGAAGAGCTGACTCACTGGAAAAGACTCTGATGCTGGGAAAGATTGAAGGTGGGAGGAGAAGGGGACGACAGAGGATGAGATGGTTGGATGGCATCACCGACTCGATGGACATGAGTTTGGGTAGACTCCAGGGTTTGGTGATGGATACGGAGGCCTGGTGTGCAGCAGTCCATGGGGTTGCAAAGAGTTGGTGACAACTGAGCAACTGAACTGAACTTTGCCAATGTCACAAATATATTTTTCACAAATCAAGGAAGGGGAAGATGTGAGGGGCGGGAAATTCCAGGGACAATCCCAATAAGCTCGCAAGAGATGCTCAGAACTGGAAGTCAGACCCCACACTCTACATCCCAAATCCCAGAACAGAATCAGGTTCTGCTGTGACACCCAGGCTTTCATAAAAGCTTCTTCAAGGATTTTCACTTGAATCTCCCACACTTTCCTTTAGACTGAACTAACTCAATTTACAGCATTTTTCTTCATTTTACCCAGATGGAAAGCAGGACCTCTGCAGCAGAGGAGTGCCTGAACAAAGCCTCCTTTCCTGCCTCTAAGCTGAGCCCACAGGATGTGAGAAATCGCGATTAGCAAAACCGAGGCCACTCCCATGGCCAGAGAAGTATTTATACCCCCAGCTGTCTTGTCAGATGGAGGTAGTAAAGGTTGCAAAGGCATTTCTATCTTTGCCTTACAGGTGAGCAAAACTCCTCTGGGAGGCTGGGCACTGCCACACATTTTTTCACTATTTCTCACAATTTTCTCATTATTTTTAGGGAATAAGTTAATTCCAGGATTGCAGTGATGATCTAAAATGAATGACTCAAGAGCTAAGGTCATCACGGAGAAAGGTCTCGGGTTCTGGCTCAGGTCTACGGAAATTTGAGTCTCGAATGCTATTCTAGCTCAGGAATGTCCGGGGCCCCCATCCATCCTGCAACACAAGCAGCCACTTTTCTCCTAAAATGACACTTACAGATGCTCCGGCCCGCCTCAGACTGACTGCAAGTTTCTGGGTCATGTGTCCTATACAAAATAACCACACCCTGTCAGGAGGCAGCATGAACCTCAGGACTGAAGTTAGAGTATGCAAACACTGACACGCCGAGTGTTCAAATCAAGTTCCACCTTTAGGCTGGGTAATCCTGAGTTTTTGTTTAGGGCTGATATATAGGAAGAAATTATGTCAAATTTGTAAGGTTTTAACTATGGGTTCAACCGGTGCATTTGCTTTCGGAGTGGGTAGAACGGAGAAATTTTACTAAATATAGTAAAGCCTTATCTATAAATAACCTGGGGGAAGAAAAACATTTTTAGGATGTCTGAGTCAGCATGTTTACATAGCAGATTATCTAGTTTGGGGTCAAATTACACTCTGTGACCCAAATTGCAGGATTCTCCAGTTTCCTGTACTTCCCACCCCCACTTCCCTGTTAATGTCCCCAAGGGAGAGATCACAAAGTGATAAAGAGGGTGACATCCGTTCAGAACACCCAAATGCACTTGCAAACAAGTGCAGATTCCTTACAACTTTTAAAAAGTGTATTTTTGCCACAGGTTCACTATAGAGTCTCTAGTGAGAAAGTTGATAATTCAGATGTCAAGTTATATACAAGAGGCTGGTGTTGTGAAGGAAATATTTTGAATAATATTTTCTTTGATTCTTTAAATCACTGATGTTTGGTGCCAACACCTGATAAGTGGTTTTAAGTCAAAGACAGAAAGGAATATATTCAACACATACAACATTTTATACTTTAGGTTACTTTATTAAAAACTTACATTTAGGTGTATTGCTTCAATTTCTTTGGTCTAGATACATGATCTCTTTCCCTTCATCATCCTATCAAAGCCATCCACTTAGCTCTTTGAAAGAACCCCTGCTTGCTTTTCCATGTCCTTGCATTTCAAGGACAGTCTCACCATACTTGACTGTAACCAGCAACTCTATCATAAGTTTGGAAAACATAGGGTTCATATTCTTCCTGCTCAAGGATTAATCTTAGTCTTTAATGACAGCTATATTCTCAACTTAATAAAATGTCTGTCGATTGTACAGGCAAAGCCAATATTACACAGCAGGCAAACAACAGGCTACTCCCCACGACCCAGTTTTACATTTCGGACCCTCACATAATCGGTTTGCAAATTCTTCTCATTATTTCAGTGAACACAAGCAGAGAATGAGGCAGCTTATAGTAGACAATGAACAATTTAGGTTTTCTGGAACCAACTGTCAATATTTATTTAAAAATAAAATAAACTTACTATAAGCATTGGGTTGGCCAAAAGTTTGTGCGGGTTTTCTCGGTTCACATGAAAACCGAACGAACTTTCTGGCCAACTCAATATGAGTAACAGTTAGGTGACCTTGTAAATGATACAGTTCCTAAAGTTATGAGTCATAAATGCTGGACTTCTGGAACAACAGTTAAACTTCCGCATCACATCACTTCCTGTATTATTTCTGTTCATGATGTCTGTTCCTCTGATTTACCTGGAATCAATGACTCTGGGGGAGAAAAAAAGGATTCTTTAAGAAGCTCATCAATCGTGGGTCCCATATTAGTAAAGTACTAAACATCAATTTCCCTGGTGGCTCAGAGGTTAAAGCGTCTGCCTCCAATGTGGGAGACCTGGGTTCGATCCCTGAGTGGGGAAGATCCCCTGGAGAAGGAAATGGTAATCCACTCCAGTATTCTTGCCTGGAGAATGCCACGGACAAAGGAGCCTAGTAGGTTACAGTCCACGGGGTGGCATAGAGTCGGACACGACTGAGCGACTTCACCTCACCTCACCTCAAACATCAATAACATCGGAGGGGGGTTAAATAAATGTCACTGGGGAGCATTTCTCAGGAAAGTCTTGAGTTTAATTTTCAGCTTATGGGGCTCAAGTTTCATGCTGAATAATTATTTAGAAGATACTCTTGCTGAGAGCACATACTCTAATTTTCAGATTTTTAACCTTGAACGCAGAACGAGGTCACCTCCAGCCACAACTTTTAAAATACTTAGGGTAAAAAATAAAAAAAGGTAATTTGTAGCAGTACTTAAGTGTCCAACAGAAACCACTTCATCTGTTAAACAATATCTGACTGCCAAAGTTTCTCTTCCTGTCGGTTGATAGACAATGGCATGGCACAGCCATCGTCGCCGTGGCAACAGCACTGGGAACTATCAGAGGAACATTGCACATGGCACTGCCGGCCCTCGAGCAGTCATGCCTCAGCTTCCTCTGGAGGATGCTTTCTCTGCAAGTCTGGGATGCTCCAGGGTACCATCAACCCAGTGCGACGCCGAGACTACAGATTACACGGCGATTTCACGGAGCCCCGCTCTTCGGGGGTCACTCTTGTCACCAACGTGAGCACCCGTTTTACGTGCTGAAGATGCAGCGGTGCATGAAGTCGCTAATGATGCACGACAAGGTGTGACATGCACAATGAAGAATGGAGAAAGCGGTGGGCCTTGGGAGTCTTCCTTTCCCGCCCCTGTACCCCCACATTGCTTTGTGCCCGCCTCTCATTTGTCAACCTTTGGGCACAGGTCTCACTGGACGTCTCGCCCCTGCGCCGTGCCTTGCACGCGGCAGCTGCTCGGAAAACATTTCTCGAACGAACCAATTCCTTTCTTAAGCTTCCCATTCAACACACCTTTCCTGGGGCCCAGGCCCAGGGGCGTAAGTAGGCTGGAAAAGTCAGCGAAGCCCCCACCACACAGACAAGAGCGCCTCTTGAACTTTAAAAGTCAAAAGCTATTTTAGTGAAATAATCGAGGTGCAGAGGTGAGAAAGGGTCTGGGTCTCCCACGTGGGCAGCGGGACAGCCAGAGGGCCGAGACGCAGGCCCCGCGCGCCCCGACCTCGTAACCCCGGCCCGGCCGCCAGAGGCCCGCGCGGTCCCTGCTTCCGCCGCGGCCTCACGGAAGCTCCGGCAGCTCACCTAAGCGGACAACGCAGGACCGAGGCCAACTCCAGCCCCTCCAACAACGCGAGCTCACCACCGAGGTACCTGCAAACCGCGCTGCCGTGGCAACGCCGCTGCCGCCGTCTGCACCGGAACCGGAACCCTCATCTGGACGTGACCCCTTCCCGGCGTTCCGTGGAGCTGCGAAAACCCCGCCCAGCGCCTGACCCAGTCCTCCTGCAATATCCCAGCAGGCCCGTCTACCCTTCGGAGGGAAGTCGTCTTTCTGGTTTCGCCTCTCCTTACCGCGGAACGTCGTGACACTGATGGACATCCACTTTCTCCAATCAACTGACGGAGCGGTTGCCGACGGCCAATGGTAAGAGGGTGGGTAGTGGCTGAGACGTAAAGACCGCCTTCAACCTGTCGGGCGGGACGAGCAATCTGATTGGTAGAATCAAGTAATTGCGGGCCAGCACTATCCAATGATGGAGAGCCATTCGGAGCCGGTCCAATGAGGGCCTCCGGGGGGCGGGCTGAGCCGCCGCGGGCCGGGCCCCCGGGGAAGGCTCCGGCTGGCTAGCCCAGGTCGCCGGCGGACGAGAGCTGCGGCCAACGTGCCGGGATGAGCGGTTCCCTGGGCCGGGCGGCGGCGGCGGCGACGGCTCTGCTCCGCTGGGGGGCGCGGCGTAGGCGGCGGCCTCCGGGGCCCGGGCGTGCGGGCGGCAGGCTCGGGCGGCAGCGGGTCGTCGGAGCACCTGGACGCGTTGGTGAAGAAGGACAAGGTGGTGGTCTTCCTCAAGGGGACGCCGGAGCAGCCCCAGTGCGGCTTCAGCAACGCCGTGGTGCAGATCCTGCGGCTGCACGGCGTCCGCGACTACGCGGCCTACAACGTGCTGGACGACCCCCAGCTCCGGCAAGGTCAGGGCCGGCTGCGGGCGGGGCTGGGGGCGACCTCCCTTGGTCGCTCTGCGGGGCCGAGGGTCTGTCGGGCAGGTCCGTCCGGGGGCTCGAGGGGAGGGGGTTAGGGTACGGGTTCCACACCGCATTAGAGCATCTAGAGTGGGGGCACGATCAGGTTGGAACTAGGTTTTGAAGATCCGAAGCTTTGGCCCGGCCTGTGCAGCGGGTTTAAGTCCTAGAGGTTCTCCGATCCTCACTCTGAGCTGCAATAGGCGTTTCGGGACGAGTTCTCTTGGGCTGAGTCCAAGGAACATGATCAGCAGCCCGACTCCCAGCTCTGCAGGAGTGGGGAAGTGGAGCAAAGGGATACATACAGGAGGAGGCTCTAAAAAGTAATCACTTGGGGGCAATTTGAGGGAGTGGCCTGTCCCGTGGATAAGGGGCAGGTGCTGTTGATGGTGCCAGGAGGGCGGAGGTTGCCCTTTCTGAGGCTCGGGGATTCAGAGTTTGGCCTGTCGTGCCTCAGGGCTGGGGGATAGGGGTGGTCAGGGACCGTTCTCCGTCGTTGCTTACAAGGAGGGACTTGACTCAGCCTTTGGAGTGGACTTAGCTGATGTCTGCCGCTGTGGGAGAAAAAGACATGCAAATTTATGTTCATATACTCAAGGATGGGGGAGATTTGTGGGAGATAGGGTATCTTAGAGGGGTTTGTGGTGAGCTGGACGAGGAATGACTCCTAAGCCCTAGCTAACTCAAGCTGGCAGCTCCAGAAGCCAGTCAGGTTCTGGGGCAGACTGCAGAGTCTGTGTCTGGTCCCTGGCTCTGGAGGGAGGGAGGAGGGCCCTGATAGTTAATTAGCATCTTTGCTGTTGAGTCTCCTGCTGTGAACCTTACCTGCATTCTTCTGTTTTGAGTGAGTTGAGTAGGAGGACTGGAGGAGGGAATGGCAACGCATTCCAATATTCTTGCCTGGAACACCAGGCCTGCCCTTTGGCTGGGGTGGGTGGGGTTGGCAGAGAAATGGGGGGACTGTCCCTGTGCCCGCTGAAGCGAGTCATTGCAGTTATACTTTTCAGTGACTGAGTTCTCCCTGAGTCTTCCTGAGGTTGTTTATGACAGTGTCCTAGAGAGTTTTAAGGCACCAAGTTCTGTGGTAGTCTCCATGCCGAGTTCTGTATTTTGCTGTTCTGCATTTGAAGTTGTCCATCATAGTCATTCCAACATAGAGAAAGGCTGGTGTCAGGGAAAGGCTTCAGGTTAGAATCCTGTGGCCAATTTATTCTGCAGCCTGAAGCAAGGCACAAAACTGCATTTTCCCTTTCAATAATATGAGGATAATGAAACCACGTGTGCCAAAGTTTTTGTGATGAACAAAGAGAAAGGAAAACTTTTAGAAAGTGCCCATCATCTCACCTGGTACAGGGAAGGCACCCACTAAATGATAGCTGTTTTATTATTAGCACTTTATGACTTTAAAAGTATTTTTCCCCATGTTATCTAATCCCTATAGAACTCTTGGTTTTGGTGGGTGGAAATGAGGAGTGAAGGCAGCTTAGCATTACCAGAAGGTATGGGATCCCAAAGAGTCAGACACAACTGAGCGACTAAAAATTTAAAAAGTAATAACTACCATTTATTATGCCCGCGATCCTTTTGCCTTCCTGGTCTCCTGGAATGCTACCAAGTGGCTGGTTTTTTTCACATACAGGGTGAGCTATAGTCTTCATCCAGCAGCAGGGTGTCTTTGCTTATAAGATAAGATAGGAGTAACTGCAGTCTCAGCTGGGACCTTGCCTCGCCACTGTGGCTCTTAGTAAAAAGTTGTGTTGTTGATATCTTGCTTAGCATAAAGTTTTGAGAGCCTCTGGTTTGTGACTTTCAGTTCTCCTGTTTAATATAACCAGTGGATGGTATAACTGAATCCCTTTGCTCTACGCCTGAAACATTATGCATCAACTATACTTAAATTAAAAAAATGTTTTTAGATATAACCAGAGGTAGGCCTTACTGCATCTGGCCAGCGAACTGAAAGCAAGAGCAGGAGTGAGAATGTTTTTGCTAAGAACCTTCTGTGTTTGACTTTCAGCCTTCTGTTCTTAAGTGTTCAAACAATAGCAACAGGAATTTAACCCTTAAATGTCTTGACCGTTGACCTTCATCAGACCATTACTTTAGTCAGTGAATGTGCTACATGTACATTGAACACAGTACATGTCCTTTGTTGCCCAGACAAGTGAGCATTAGTGTCAGACTTGACCTCCAGACTTAGGGCAGGGCGGTGCAAGCGGGTTTTCACGGTGAGGATTAGTTTAGCCTGGGTGAGGCTTTGAACCTTGAAGACTCCATCTTTTTGCTTGCCACAGCTTTGAGTTTACCGCGAGAGATTGATGGGCTGTCTCATGCTTGCTTTTGCCAACCAAGGATATGTCTGTGCACCTTTCCCAGACCCAAGGTCACTTCTAGTAACAGGAGAGTTCAGTTTAGTCGCTCAGTCGTGTCTTACTCTGCGACCCCACGAACTGCAGTACGCCAGGCTTCCCTGTCCATCACCAACTCCCGGAGCTTGCTCAAACTCATATCCTTCGAGTCGGTGATGCCATCCAGCCATCTCATCCTCTGTCGTCCCCTTTTCCTCCTGCCTTCAATCTTACCCTAGAGGGCAGACAGAATGAAAACCACAACAGGAGAGGGACTCCTGCAAAACTGGCCTTCCTGCTTTCTTGTGCCAGAGGAGGCTGAGCTTTACAAAGAGCCCAAGCTGGAGGAAGACCCTCAGACACTGTCTCCTAGTTCTGGGCGCTGGGTCCATGGAGTGTGGTGCCCAGAGGTGTCAGGCTGAGACCTGAGACCCCGGGAACTAGGGCGACTGTGAGGCAGCTTTGCACTTCGTCCTTCCTCAAGTTTTTTGTTTTTTTTTTTTCCTTTTTTAAAACCTGGAGCACACATCGAAGACAACCACAGTGGGACCCAAAGGGATAGGGACCGTATCCTACCCGTGGTCTTAACAAAGACTAATCTTTACTTTCAGTTGCAAAAGGAACATGTGCTTATGGGAGAAACTTGGAAAACAATGATGAAAACCTAAAGCAAATGAAAATCCACTGTAATTCTGGTGGAAACCATAAACCATTATTATTAACATTTGGATCTGCCTTCTAACAGTTTTATTTTTGTTTTTGTTTTTAGTAGAGTTGAGATCACACATGTCTATATATAGCGTTCTGCCCTCCTGAGAGCGGGGAGCATGTCTTTGTGACTCCTGGAGCGATCTGTGTGTTGCTTATGCAAAGCGAGCTTTTAGTGAGTGTCTCAATGAAAACTGCTTCTTTTCTTTATCATTTTATCATAAACTGGTAAAAACATTACGGACACTGGAATTTCTGCCTATTCAGATTACTCTTACATTCTTCATGTAAAGAGCAGTGTCTGTTGAATGAATAACCATCATCCTTTGTCGAATGGTTCTTAAGCATTTGAAAATATGCTCAGCCTCTCCCGTGTCCAGGACTTAAAGGCCATAGTAAAGCTATGATGTTAGCAAGAAGTCAGATCAGGAGTGTGCGTACGTGTCTATGGAGGGCGGGTTGTATGCTGCAGACAGGGAGATAACGTGTGCCCACCCTCTGGAGGAGAATCTCTCAGTACCCAGGCAGGTTGAAGGTGAACCGACCTGAAGACCCATCTGTTTCACTCTCGGATATTTAGTCTACAGCAGGGATCGACAAGCTTCCTTTGTGAAGAGCCAGAGTGTAGATACTTGAGGCTTTGGGCGCCCAGTGCTCTCTGTTGGCACCTGTTCAGCTCTGCTGTTACAGTGTTCTGCAGTCAGAGACGATGCCTAGATGAAGGAGAGAGGCGGAGTTCCAATAAAACTTTACTTATAAAAACAAGGAATTGGAGCCAACTTGGCCCGAAGGCTGTGGTTTGCCTCCCCTTGGGCTGGAGAGCCCGTCCCCTGCCTGTGAACTCGGAGACTCCTGTAAGGATGTGCATCTTCCTTGTAGTAGTGAAAAGTGGGCAAGAAAGGATCTTGGTCTCTTAGCAGCAGAGTGAAGAAAGCAGCTGTGCCATGTGATGGGAAACTAAGCTATGGTTAAAAAATTAATTAGATCTAGATATATTTAATCTGACTGAATCTCAGAAGACAGTGTTTAGCGCAAAAGGTGGCTCAGTGGTAAAGAATCCACCTGCCAATGCAGGAGACTCGGGCTCAGTCCCTGGGTTGGGAAGATCCCCTGGAGAAGGAAATGGCCACCTGCACCAGTATTCTTGCCTGGGAAATGTCACGGACAGAGGAGCCTGGCAGGCTTCGGTCCATGGGGTCGAAAAAGAGTCAGACATGACTTAGTGACTAAACAACAACCAATTGCAAAAGGTAATTGTGACTTAATGCCATGTGTGTATATAAATGTTCAAGTGTGAAGCAGTCCCATGGATTGCAGATCTGTGTGTCATGCAGATGGGGCTCACAGGTGGGCAGGAATAACCGATGCCAGCCCCCGGCCAGAGGCCACCTCTGGTGGTCAAGAACGTGGCCTTTGGACTCCCAGGCACCGGGATGCAAATTCTGGCTCCACCATATGCTAGCTCTGTGACATCGGTTAAGTTATTTAACCTCAGAGCCCTTATTTCTTCATCTGTAGAATAAGGATAGTTATACATACCTCTGTAAAGATGAATGAGATTAGATGTGTGAAAAATGTAAGGGTATGAAGATCAGGAACCCGTAGCTCAGAAATGGTATTTTTATTGCTGCGTGGCTTGCTTCTTTGCTGTTTTCCTCGCATTCTTTCCCTCTGTTTTCCCTGCTGCATATATTGTCAGAAGAGCGTCGCTGTGAGTGGGGTAGACGAAACTGACATGGAGAGAGTAGCCACCTTGCACCTGGCACTGTGGGAGCTTAAGCCCTTTCACCAATTTTAACTTATTTAATCTTCATGATAAATCTGTGAGGCAGAGTTATTCCCATTTTACAGAAAAGGAAACAGAGGCTAAGAGATCCGATTTTCCTGAGGCCGTATTTACAAGCCAGTCAGCCAGGCTGACCCCTGAACCAAAGCCTTGTTCCCTCTTGTGTGCCTGTTCAGTCGTGTCCGACTCTTTGTGACCCTGTGGACTGTAGCCCACCAGACGCCTCTGTCCATGAAATCTCCCAGACAGGAACGCTGAAGCAGGTAGCCAGTTCCTCCCCCAGGTTCCTTCTTGGCCCTGTGGTTTCCTTTTCTTCTCTTGAAGCTCTGCTATTTTAGATGCTTTGAGCTCACATTATCTCAAGCAGTGCTACCTGCTTAAGTACTGAAGTACTCTTAAGTTAGGGAATATGGAGAACTACGTGACTCCAGAGGAGGTGACATAACCTCTCTAAGGAGTAGAGTCCCCTAATTGGCAGAGTTGGAATTAACCTGCATCAGACTCTGAAGCTCGTGTCCTGAAAATCAACCGGGTAAAAGGAAAACTGTGATCATGGTACTCTTATGGTTGATTGCCCAAAGCAGGAATGACGTCCAGTGTTCTGAAATGTCAAGAATTTTAGAAGCACCTTTTGAAAGTTCTGTAAGGAAATTTTCTAGAATGTTTTCTCCCCTCTGACTTGATACTTTGGAATATTAAAATTTTTGGTGGAGCAGTGGGTGTATGTAGAACTGATTTTGTAAGAGACTCCTAAGTCCCAGTCCTGGTTTTACCTGTTATATAACTTTGCATTCAGCATTTTCTGTCACAAACAGAATCACATTTTATCATCTATAAAGTATGGTTATCATTAATATCCATTCTTGGCTATGATTTTCTAATTATTCAAGAATTGCTCTCTGATTCTGAGTTATTCCAAGCAATAGATGCAAGAACTACACAAATATTCACACTTAGATTGTAGTCACCGAAAATTTAAAGGGTGAGAAAAATTAGCCATACTTGATTGATTGTGACTTGCTAGAATTTTAGTTTCCAATTTATGATTCACAGTCTTTTGTTTTGGGGAATTTCTCACTTCACTCTCTAGGAAGCAGTTGGGTATTTCCTTTAATATTTAAACTTGTAATCAGACTTTTTAAACCATGGAAAATGGCATCGTTTTTAGGAAAGATGTCAGAGCTCTGCTTGGACGTCAGCCGCCCACCACGCTTGCTAATCTAAGAGTGGAGGAAGCAGGCGAGTCTCACTGTGATGAGCTGTCGGCACCGTGGGCACCGTCCTATGCTCTGAGGGGGGGTTCTCCTGCGTCTTGAAGTGTAGGTGATCAGGACCGTCATGGGCCACAGGGTTTGCAAAGAATCCGTCTCCCTTGCATGTGACTGCGTTGGATATTCAATGTGGTCCAAAAGCCCACTTGTTTTGGTAGTTTTGGTGGTAAGAATGGATTCCCTTCCTTCCTTGTAGCTGGGATGCATGGTCTGCAGCAACATAATATTCAGCGAATGGGACAAGCCTGATGCTTTGGTGGAGCATGGTACAACCGTGGTTGAGCATAAAAACAATTGATGAAAGCAGATCATTCTTTTACTCAACAAAGGTTTTATTTTAAAACATCATACTTTTTAGGATTAAACGTGGTTTTGAGTGGCCCTCAGATGGCAAATTTTTTTCACCTTTGGAGTGTTTCAAAATTGTAGGCACTGGAATTTCCTTGACGGTCCAGTGATTTAAGACTATACTCCCAGTGCAGGGGGCCTGGGTTCGATTCCTGGTCAGGAAACTGAGACCCTGCGTGCTGCCAGGCACAGCAAAAAAATAAAATAAAATACAGGTATTCACCAAAAGAATCAGTAGATATTTATTGCTGCTGCTGCTGCTAAGTTGCGTCGGTCGTGTCCGACTCTCTGCGACCCCATAGACAGCAGCCCACCAGGCTCCTCTGTCCCTGGGATTCTACAGGCAGGAACACTGGAGTGCGTTGCCATTTCCTTCTCCAGTGCATGAAAGTGAAAGATGAAAGTGAAGTCGCTCAGTCGAGTCTGACTCTTAGCGACCCCATGGACTGCAGCCCACCAGGATCCTCTGTCCATGAGATTTCCCAGGCAAGAGTACTGGAGTGGGGTGCCATTGCCTTCTCCCTATTTATTGCTATGGAGAGCTTAATGCACGTATTATTAATTGGGGGAGAAAAAAACCCATAGTGTTGTACAGATAAATGGTTTGTGTACATAAATGTAAAAGATGTTTAAGAAAGTTTAGAAGAGGTAAAAATTCACATTAAACAATTCTTAATCCTCCCCATCATAAATTTAAAAAAAAATGAATTATTGGAAACATAAGTAAATTCTGATAGTCTCTTTGTGTTTGAGAATACAGTTTTTTTAAAAAAATCCCAAACACACAACTTACATGCTAAGTAATTATTTATGTAGTATCAAACATCGAGCAATGAAAAACCTGAATTCTTCAGAGTATTCCAGTATGAAGACATTCTGATGGTTCGTGAAATTTGCCCTTTATTGATAATCTCCAAACCTCCAGCTGGCTTAAGAAAAAAACAAACCCAGAGTAGCTTCGAAGGGAACTTTTCAGAGCCTGTAATGTTGTAACCATTTCTTCATCCTTGAAGTCTGTCTGCAGAAGAAAGATAAAACTCTCCAGCAGTGACCTTCTAGCGCTGTCCTGGCGAGCAAAGTTGCTGGTGTTTTTTTTTTTTTTTTTTAAGGAGGCAGTGACTTAAAAGAGAAAAACATAGGGTATCTTGGGACTGTCGTTTGTAAAACAACTCATATTGGCCATCTTACTTGGTCAGACACATCTGATAATAAATGATAGGGCATCAAGCAGAAGGTTTTGTATTGTTTACATAAAAACCACCACTTGACCGACTTCTAAAATTTGCATAATATGATCTTTGGCTTGAAGAATCTGTTGACTTTACTGTTTCATTTATTTGTATGTTTAAAAAGGTACACTTCAATCTCAGGCTCTGAATCAAAAGAAAGTAAAAGATGAGGAATTCAGAAAAGAGTTTTTGATTTTCTTTAATGTCTTAAGATTGCAACCACATTTCTTTCATAACCATCACCCTCGTGGCCCAGCTCTGAACAGAATCATCAGATGGTTGCCCTGGAGGTGCGTCATCTCCGTGTGTCCTTGGAGCCACTGTTTGTCTCTTAGTGTGGGGGGGTGGGTCTCCCTCGGCCTGTGGCCCGGTGCCTGGCCCCGGACACAGGCCTTAGTGAGACCTGGGCCCTCCCTGCATTTTCCTCAGTCCCTACGAGTTCTGGGCTGAACCAGCTCAGCTGTCCCATCGGAGTGGCGGAATAAGGCCAGAGCCATAGTCTATAGACACAGGAGACAGATTTTTGCTCGGGTAAGAGAATCATTAAAGATAAAAACCAGTGACTCAGTGTCTTGCTTCACCAACCAAGACAGGCGTGAAGAACACTAGCTGGGGGCTGCCCAGTCTGCCCATGAGTCACTGTGATGGGCCCACGTTCAGTCGTCCATTTGGAATTGAAGTTGTGGCGTTTCTCTTTTTATTTTGCTGAAAACAAAGCATGGGCAATATCACCTTGTGTAACTTGCACTACTCTGCCATTATCCAGAGTCAGTCATGAGTCGGGTCATTTATGAGAGTTTTCCTTACCTGATTCTCGGAAAAACTTTGTGGGATGAAGGTAGAAACAGGATGGAGGCCTCTCAGTTTATAATTGGAAGAGTCGGGGTTTTTTTTTGTTTGTTTTGTTATTTATTTATTTGGCTGTGCTGGGTCTTGGTTGCAACGTGTGGCAACCCTTGAACTCTGGCCCTCTGCCTTGAGAGCCCAGAGTCTCAGCCTCCAGACCATCAGGGAAGTCCCAAAGAGTCAAGGTTTAAACAGTGGTTCACTGGACTCCAGAGCTTACGCTGTCCCCAGGGATGGGGAGCAAGGGGCGGGACACGGGGTGTTCTGCTCAGAGCAGGGAGACGTGTCGTCATGCAGGCTCATCTTTGCTCATTCCAGTGACCCTTCCATGTTCTTTCCCCGTAGGCATTAAAGACTACTCCAACTGGCCCACCATCCCGCAAGTGTACCTTAACGGCGAGTTTGTGGGGGGCTGTGACATTCTCCTGCAGATGCACCAGAACGGAGACCTGGTGGAAGAACTGAAAAAGCTGGGGATCCGCTCCGCCCTCTTAGATGAAGCGAAAGACCAGGACTCGAAGTGAGGGAAGGAGGCCCCGGGCAAGGAGCCGCTGGCGTCAGAGTCTCACCGCCAGGGAAGCCTTGCCCATCCAGGTTCCCGGTCTTCAGATGACTGCTTGCGCTGGCTCCTCCAGTTTCCAAGCAGCCAGGTGATTTGAGTGTGTCTGGTGTCTGGGCAAGGAAAATCCTATCACGAACATAATTGTAACCACTGTGCTGTCGTAATCAATGTTGCGTCACGAGATTGTTGTAAACCAAATTCTTTCTTGTGTTGTCCTTTGCTGTTTGCCTGATTCAGGAGTAAACCTGGGAGCTTTTGAATCATTGTTATTCTTCACGGGTCCTCCACAAATACGTCAGTCTGCAAAGATAATATACCAGCCTCCCAACTCTCCCCCAGGTTTTTGTGACTTGTTCTGTTAAGAAAACTGATGGACAAGGAAGAAAATAAGATAACCGGGTTTTGGTTTTTTTTTTTTAAATAAAATGCCAACCCAGGGATACCGCGTGTGAGTGGTCATTCTGAGCAGCAGTAAGTCTGTGCGTTCATCTGTTCCGGCTGCTGTAACAAAATGCTGTAGACTGAGTGGCTTATAAACAGTGGGTGTAGATTTCTCTCTGTTGTGGAAGGCAGAAGTCCAAGATCAAGTCTGTAGCGGCTACGCTGTGGTGAGGGCCCACTCCTGCCTCACAGACAGCCGTGTTCCCACTTTTGGGGCCCTTTTTGTAAGGGCACTAATCCCATCTATTAGAGGTCCACCCCACAACCTGATCACCTCCCAAAGGCCCCACCTCCTAACACCATCCCTTTGGGAGTTAGGTTATATATCAGCATAGAAATTTCGAGGGGACACAGACATTGTCTAGAAGGACTTTTAGTAACTCTGACCTTTGGATTTTAGAAATTAAGAGTGTACTCTTCCATTAAAATTTCCATGAAAATTGCCACAAGCTGTACTCTAATTTCCTGGGGGAAGTGAGTGTTGTGAATGCTGAGAGGCGTTGATGATCCAGTTGGAGTCCTAGGCGGACTGGACTGGCAAGAAGTGAGGGGGAGAGACGAGGGGGTGCCTGCTTGCCCGTCTCCAAAGACCTGTGCTCGGGCAGCTGCACTGCACTTCAGTAGGGAGCGGCCGTTAACTCCCTCCAAAACGTGGGGTCTTGTGAACCTTTTATTCCTTAAAAATAGGGCCTTTATAAAAAAGAACAAAATTGGAATCATAGTTGAGATCTTCCAGCACATAGTATCTTTTAACAAGACTGTGTTTCTTCTCCACCTGGGCTGAAAGTGGAGCTGGAGGTAAGCTTTGCAGGGACTCATGGGAAGAAAGCCCACTCTTACACCTTGGGGTCCCCAGAAGCCTTCATTCTTCTCCAAGGCTTAAACAAAGCATCTATTCAGAAGTGGACAGTGGCAGAGGTAGGAAGAAGCTGTATTTTTTTTTTTTTTTAATTGAAAGAGCAGAAGTAATAACAAAGAAAGAAGATGGCTTATTTCCCCAGAGCCGTTCGGGAGGCTTGTTCTGTTTATCACTGAGTCTACATGAATGCCTCTTGGAAAAGCTCTGAAAACGGATGGACTTAGTTGGGTAAGGACTGACCTGCCTGGTGGTCCTGCAGGTCTCAGCTCCTGGCTCCATCCTTCCTGTACCCCCTGCTTCTCCCAACCCGCCAGGAGCCTGTGGAGAAAGGAAAGACGAATTGTAGCCCCCACAGGTCGCTGGGGGCTGTCCTATTAGATGAGAGGACTGGCCTTGGTAAATTACAGAACTCAAGGCTTCGGGGAAAGAAAAGCAGATTATTGTCACAAAAGGTTTCATGTTACACGTGGTTTATACTCTGCATCTCATCAGTACCTTTTGTGTCTGCTCTACACCAAGAGCTTACATAGACCCGTAGAGAAGGTTGGAGCTCGTTTGCTGGAAGCATGTTGTACAAATGAAAATGAGGGCTCTGGAAGGAAGCCCTGTGCCGCTGCCATGCCAGGGCCGAGCCAAGCCTGTGACCTTGTCCTTTGGAAAGAAAGTAGCAAATCACTCTCTTACCATTCCTGGATGAGAACCAGGCTGTGGGGCACACACGTGAGTGTGCAAAACTGACCCTCGCCTTCGCATCTGGTGCTTTCACATAATTCTGCTCCTTTTGGCTTTTTCCCTAAACCTGCCTTTATCCTCATAGGGTTCATCTAAACAATGAAATGATGAGAAACACTTGCAGGGAAACATCAGTGTAGGAGACCTCCCTAGAATATCAGCACTGGGAGAGAGCCACCAAGTAAATAATTTGACTCAGAGGCTTATGAATCATAGTGAGATCATATCAGTCACCAGAGAGCTTAAAAGTTTAAGGAATCACTGAGCTCTACAAAGAATGGAAATGTTCTTTCCAGCAGTTCATTAATACTTCCTTTCTCTATGCTTGACACATCTTTCCCAAGTGGGAAATTGAAGATGGCATCTGATGTCAGTCTGAATAATTTTAATGATCTGCATAATTAGAATTTGCCGTGATAATTAGAACGGTGACACCAGAATCCCTTGTACAAACAGCAATGTCACACATCAACTGCTTTAACTATGCAAGTTCTGCTCCACAGCTTCCCACTGCAGGACGCCGGCTGTTATCATTTGATTTATTGGATTTTTGTCACAACTTCAAAGCACTGTGTTACTAGACTGTTGGAAATAGAGGAGGTTATTTTAGAAGATTAAACATTTGTATGAGCTGAGGTTTGGAAGATATTTTAGAACAGAAGGTAAGTTTTAAGACATCTAGGATTTCTTATTAGCCCTATTGAATTGGGTAGACTATGGGTCCTCATGCTTTCCTGTGATTAATAAAGGCCCACCAGCTAGCTTGAGAAGGAATTCTTGTAAATTTGTTAGAGAAAAATTGTATCTTGAGAGGTTGGGTCCCTTGGTATTCGTGATGGGAGAGACTGCGCCAAGGGTTCAGAGGATCGACCTTTGTGTTGGCAAAGTTAAGTTGGAGTAAATTTAAACCAGAGGCAAGGAAGCTTCCAGGTTTGTTTCTGAGAGTCACTGGCAGGCAAAAATAGGTATTGGTGGATGGTCACAGAAACAGAAGTAGATTTGATAGCTATTAAAAAGTAGATTTCATGATCCACTGGAGAATTGGTGGAATCCAAAATTCCTTGTCATCCGTAAGAACTCAGTGAGAGCTGTATATTCTGGCGGGGCCAGGGGTGCGTGCAGCTGTGCCGTATATAGTTCCCATCAGGCACTGAGCTTGGCCCTGCAGCCTAAGAGCAGAGTCTTAACTGCTGGACCACCAGGGACGTCTCACACTACAGCTGATTTGAGGGAGAGGGAAGGAACAGTGAAAAAGGAAAGAGCTGGTTTCAAGCCACCCACAGTGGGGGCGAGGTGGACTTGGGCATCAGCCTGCCTTGTTTCCTGAGGGCACCATCATGCAGGTGGTAGAGCCGCGGGCACCGCCCAGTTGAGCTGGGAGCAGATATGCGCCGAGGCTAACGGCTTCCCTGGTAGCTCAGCTGGTAAAGAATCCATCTGCAGTGCAGGAGACCCCAGCTTGACTGCTGGGTGGAAGGTCCCCTGGAGACGGGAATGGCAAAGCCCTTCGGTGTTCTTGGGCCTCCCTGGTAGCTAAGCTGGTAAAGAAAGCTGCCTGCAATATGGGAGACCTGGCTTCAATCCCTGGATTGGGAAGATCCCCTGGAGGAGGGCATGGCAACCCACTCTAGTATTCTTCCCTGGAGAATCCCACAGAGGAGCCTGGAGGCCTGCAGTCCATGGGGTCGCAAAGAGTCAGACCCGACTGAGGAACTAACAAGTGCACCTTGCTTCAAAGATCTTTTCCTGACTGCAGGCAGACCCGGCTTCTGCACACACTTCACGGGCCTTCTCGCGCTCTCCCAGGTCGCCATCCTCGACGGCCTTTCCTCACCCTGTTTTACCCCACAACCCCTTCTTTTCCATCACACCAGGCTGAAACTACCCTTTTGCTTGTCTTCACTCAAGGATCCCATATAAGTAACATACGTCATGCTCAGAAAAATATGTGAAAAATATGTAAAAAATAAGCAAATAATTTTTTCTCTGTTCTTTCCAGATGAGTCACAAAGAAGCATTAGGTCCTGGACTTCCCTGGGGGTCCAGGGTTGAGAATCCGCCTGCCAGTGCAGGGAACACAGGTCCGATCCCTGGTCTGGCAAGATTCCACATGCCGCAGGGCAGTTCAGCCCACGTGCCACAGCTACTGAGTCCATGCTCCCTAGAGCCCTGCTGCTGCTGCTGCTAAGTCGCTTCAGTTGTATCCAACTTGTGCGACCCCATAGATAGCAGCCCACCAGGCTCCCCCCGTCCCTGGGTTTCTCCAGGCAAGAATACTGGAGCGGGTTGCCATTTCCTTCTCCAATGAAGGAAAGTGAAAAGTGAAAGTGAACTCGCTCAGTCATGTCCGACTCTTAGTGATCCCATGGACTGCAACCTACCAGGCTCCTCCATCCATGGGATTTTCCAGGCAAGAGTTCTGGAGTGGGTTGCCATACCCTCCTTCAGGGGATCTTACCAACCCAGGGATTGAACCCAGGTCTCCTGCATTGCAGGCAGGTTCTTTACCATCTGAGCTACCAGAAGAGCCCATACTCCACAACAAAAGAAGCCACAGAAATGAAAAGCCTGCTCACTGCAACTAGAGAGGAGCCCAGGCTCACTGCAACTAGAGAGAGCCCTCGCTCAGCAACGAAGACCCAGCAGAGTCCAAAGTAATAATAAATAAATAATTTAAAAAAAAAAAATAAAGATGTAAGAAGTGTTACGTTCTTGCAGTTCACCAGAGTGGCAGCACAGGGCAGTGCAGAAGAGCTTGGGTTTGGATCAAACTTCCTGGATTCCTATTCCAGTTCTTCCCAGATATGTGACAGGCCTCAGACACATTAATAACCCCCTTTACCTTCTCTATTGAACGGGACAGTGGTGAATGTCACCTACGTCAGGCTTGTTGTGAGATGGGAGAATCCACATCAAAAGCCTAGCCTATAATAAGCTCTCCAGCTAGGGTAACCTCCATGGTTACTCTGGACTAGATCTGGACTTGATTGTGGTACATTATTCACCATCATTGTTAGGCTTAATAAGGGAGTAGAGATAAGTCTGTATCTATTGATGGGCCATTGTTTGGTTGTTCCCAAAGCATGCAGACTCATCTTTGAAGGTCAATGGCAAAATTTAATACTCTCAGTGGAGTATATCCATTATTTAGCTGCTCTTGGGGCTGGGGTAAGGGAGTCCTGAGACAGAAAGAATTCCCTGTAAATTACTTTCCTAATACTATAGTTGGACTAACTGCCACTGAGTTTTAATTTTTTTTTTAATAGTACTTCTTTTTGTTCAGTGGAAACTGTTTACTGAACCGATAGGTTAGAATAGGTTTCATCATATGAAAGTCTATTTGAAAGAACACAGTTTAACCTTGAGTCAATTCTAATTTATCAGTAATTTATCCCTCCTCCAGGAGAGTCCAGGCTAAGTCCTGTATTATGTGACGGGAGTTCTTCCTGCTCTGGACCCCAGGTCTGGGGCTGAGCCTTTAGCCAGAGATCAGATAATCTCCACCTCCTGCCTTGAGCCAGGTGAGCATTAACACATAAAGCTGTAACCCTGGGGACCTAGGGCACATTTCCCATTCTCTGGGCCTTCTGACCTTTGAGTTTTTATCCACAATTTCTTAGAAACATCCTAGAATGATTCTTGGGCAAGCAGAGCAATATTACAGAGGTGACGGCAAAGGATGCTATCAATTCTGCCTGTCCAAGTCACTGCAGTTTTAATGGAGCAAAAGATTGGTGTGGTAGGTTAAATAAAAGGGCCCCAAGGAGGTTCACATCCTGACTTCCAAAACTTGTGAGACTGTTCCCTGGGACTTTGCAGCTGTGATTAAGTTAATGGGAAATTATCCTGGATCATCTGGGTGGCCCCAGTGTCAGCACAAGTGCTTTGAAGACGGAGAAGCCGCCACGATCCCAGGTACACAGGTGTCCTTAGAAACTGAACAAGGCAAGGACACACAGATTCTCCCCTGGGTCTCCAGAAGGAATATAGGCAGTTTTTGTGGGTTGTTTTTTTTCCCCCAACTTTAAAATTTTTTATTTTGTATTGGGGTATAGCTGATTAACAATGTTGTGGTAGTTTCAGGTGAACAGTGAAAGGACTCAGCCATACACATGCATGCATCCATTCTCCCCAAAATCCCCCTCCCATCCAGCAGGCCTGCTAAGTCCCTTCAGTCATGTCCAACTCTTTGTGACCCTATGGATGGACTGCAGCCCTCCAGGCTCCTCTGTCCATGGGATTCTCCAGGCAAGAATACTGGAGTGGGCTGCCGTTCTCTCCTCCCAGGGGATCTTCCCGACCCAGGATCAAATCTGTGTCTCTTATGTCTCCCGCACTCGCAGGCAGGTTCTTTATCCCTAGTGCCACCTGGGAAGCCCCCTCCCATCCAGGCTGCCACATAAATATAGGTCTTGATTTTAGCTCAGTGAAATTGATTTCAGATTTCTGGTCTCCAGAACTACAAGAAGAAAAATGTGTGGTGTTTTAAGCCATCAAGTCGAGGTTATTTGTTACAGAAGCGACAGGAACCTACTGCAAGCAGTTCCTGGATTTTCACGGTGGGTGCCACTTTGTATGAGCGGACAAGGATCAGGACACAAAGGTTTACTGAGCACCGCCTCCCCTGCGTTAGGCATTTAGAGCCCTAATTTACTGGTCACAAAAGGTCTGCAAATGTAGGGTGTTATCTCTCCCTTTCAGATGACAAAACAGACTCAGAGAGGTGCGGTCCCTCATCCAAGGTCACCACCTGGTGAAGAGCAGGACTGGAACTGCGGTCCTCACGTTGTGGGTCACTCCAGAGGCCTGGCCAAATAACTGCGTCCTCAGCCTCTGTGGAGCTCTGGCCACCGGGGCTGGGAGGAGCAGTTCTACAGGGAAGAACTGTTCTTGCCACTGAATTTGATCTGCGTTTTCCCCAAAATACTCAGCCGGGAGCCCAGGGCTTTTGCGAGTTCCCCCCGGCCGTGCTTGACTAGGTATGTGAGGAGGTGCAGGGTCAGCTTTCCAGACGGGGCCGCCAGAGCAGGCCTAACCGGGCAGAGGTGAACTAAGCGCAGGGGAAAGTGCCCCCAGGGTCCCCCGCGGTGCGTGGACAAGCAGACAGGCCAGAGGTCCCACTGGGCTTCTTTTGGTGAGATTCCCAACGGCAGGAAACGGCTATTTGAGCCGGAGGGCGGAGGGCTCTCCCCATCTTGCTCATCTGCAAGATTCCCCTCTGACCTCAGATCCAGTCCTGGATCGCCCTCTGCCTCTGCGCATGCGCGGAGCCTCCACCCTTGCTTCGGCCCAGCCCTGGTTCGCACGTGCCTGGGTGTCTCCCCGCCCAGTCCTCCTTCCCTCGCTCCCTCCTCTGTCCGTGATCCCAGCCCTTTCCTTTGTCACTTTTTTCCTCTGTCACCCTCTGATTGTTGGCATCCCCGTCCAATAAGGTTTGTAGACTGCCAGTCACTGGTATTTTTTAAACCATTAGTTAATCCACTTTTTAATAAGACAATACATGTCAAAGTCCAATGATATCGACAAACTGGCAATGAACGTTGCAATGGCCTGTCTTTCACCTGTTTCCCTAAGCTATTTCTTCTTTTTGCCTCCATCTTTCTTAATTTATGCCGCTTTGGTATTTCTTTGCTAACTAATTTCAGACATCCGATCTCTTTACTGTTTTCCTAGGAAAGGATTCAGTGCTCTTATAGCTGCATCGTTGCCCCCCGTGTCCCCTTCTACTTTATTTCTCATACAGTCATGACAATTTGGGGTTAAATTGGTAGTCAGTGTTTGCATGGTTATTATTATGACTATTACATTTTTTTCACTGATAAGCCAAATGCTGTATTTCTTTCTTGTGCAACTTTTCCTTCCCGTTATTAATAATTGCTTTTTCATTTTTTTATTGAGATAAAATTGGCATATAACATTGTGTAAGTTTAAGGTGTACAGTGTGATGATTTGATACATTGATCTACTTCAAGATGTTGACCACAGTAGGGCGGGTTAAGACATCCACACATCCCTCACCTTAGATAATTGCCATTTATTTTTGGTAGAGAGAACATTTAAAATCCAATCTCTTAGCAACTTTCAGATATATAATATAGTATTGTTCACCGTACTCACCATGCTGTAGATTAGATCCCCAGATTTTATTCATTCTATAACTAGAAACTTGTATACTTTGACCAACATCTCTCCATTTCTCCCATCCCCCAGGCTCTGGCAACCAACATTCTATTCGACATTGCTTTGAGTTCTACCTTTTCAGATTGCACATATAAGTGATATAAATATTATCTTTTTAATTTGATTATTTTCTGATTGATTTCATATTTAATCTTTACACAGTAGTCTGACATCTCCCCATCAATGCAATTTTCAAACAGAAGCATTGAATAAATAAATGTGCCTGTCTTTGTCCCCCACCCACCTCCTCCCAAGCTCTTCCTGGAGTCCTCCACTCTTCAGCTGTCCTCTGCTGGTGCTGTCAGTATTCTTGGACCCCCTTCATGTCTTCCCAGTGTTGGTTTCTCTGTTCCCTACATCCTGAGTCTTTGTCTTTATCAGTTTATCTGTTTGCTCTGCTGGAGCACATCTTGCAAAAGCTTTCTAAAGAAGGTGCATGGGAGGTCCACTTTTGGAGATCAGCTTGTCTGAGAAGGTTTCATTTTGCTTGTGTGCTAGATTTGGTAGCTTGTCTGGATCAGAAGAGATTTCCCCTTTAAATTTTGATGATGTTACTTCATTGCCTTCCAGCTTCCAGTGCTGTTAGTGGGAAATCTGATGATTCCTTTGTAGGAAAAATCCTCTTTAGGATCTTTTCTTTATCCCTAGCGTATGTGCCTTAGTATGAATCTCTTCTGTTTTCCCTTCATTGGCTTTCAATCTAGAGAGTTCTGTTTTTCACTTTTGAGAAATTTTCCCAGTACTTCTTCAGTAATTTCCCTATCCTGACTTTTCCTGTTTCTCTTTCTGATTCCTGTATGTCAGATGTTAGGGTTCTAGAACAACCTCATAGTTTTCTCGCCTTTTCTCTGCTGTTTTCAAAGTCCCTACCCTTTCATTCTCCTCTTTGGGAGATTACCCTTTCTTTCCTCTGTCTCTCCCATAAATATTTGCCATCTGTCTCTCCTGTTTCTGTCATTGTCACTGGTTTGTGGGGAAAAGCAGGAAACAGTGCAGAAAACGTTTCTGTCCTCATGGGGATCATAGTCGAGGAGAGGGAAAGCGAGAGGAAACAGCTGGTAAGTGGATCAATTATTGGTTAGGTGGGTTAAGAGCTAAGTAAAAACTCAATGTAAGGGCATAGAAAGGGACATTTTTTGACTGGGTCCTTAGGGAAAAACTCTCTACTGAGGACACAGTAGAGCAGAGGTCTTCCAATTCCGCACCCCACTACCTTTTCTGGTTGCAGCTGTGGGATCTTTATTCCTCCTGAGCCCCACCCCCACCCCCTGCAGTGGAAGCACAGAGCCTTAATCACTGGACCGCCAGGGAGTTCTCATCTTCCAACCTTGAATTCTGCTACCGGTTTAAAACTAAGGGCTTTTGTTAAATGATTAATCTTTAAAAAAATAATATTTACTGTCTTAACCATTTTCAAGTATGTTCACATTGTCGTATAACCACACCATCCATCCCCAGAACTCCTTTCATCTTCTAAAACTGAAACTCTACCCATCAAACAATTCCCCAATCCACCACCCCCCAACAGCTCTGACAACCACCATGTTACTTTCTGTCCCTACGAATTTGACACTCCAGGTAGTTCATCAAAGTGGGATTACATAATGTTTAGGTGAAGGTGAAGGTGAAGTTGCTCAGTCGTGTTCGACTCTTTGCGACCCCGTGGACTGTAACCTACTAGACTTCTCCAGGCAAGAATACTGGAGTGGATTGCCATTTCCTTCTCCAGGGGATCTTCCCGACCCAGGGATCGAACCTGGGTCTCCCGCATGGAGGCAGATGCTTTAACCTCTGAGCCACCAGGGAAGCCCCTACATAATGTTTATCCTTTTTGTAAATGGTTTATTCTACATATAGCATAGTGTCCTTACAGTTCATCTGTGTTGTGGGTTGTGTTATTTACTTATTTATGGCTGCACTGGGTCTTCCATTGCTGTGTGTGGACTTTCTCTAGTTGTGGCAAGTGGGGCTCCTCTCGAGGTGCACTGCGTGGGCTTCTCACTGTGGTGGCGTCTCTTGTTTCGGAGCACAGGCTCCAGGATGCATCACTTCAGGGGTTGTGGTGCAGGTGCTTGGTTGCCCCCAAGGCATGTAGGATCTTAGTTCCTGGACCAGGGATCGAACCCGTGTGCCCTGGTCTGGCAAGCAGATTCTTAACCAATGGACCACTACGGAAATCCATGTCATTCTTTTTTTTTAAGGCTGGATAATAATCCATTACGGCTTCCCAGGTGGTACAGTGGTCAAGAATCCACCTGCCAAGAGACACGGGTTTGATCCCTGGGCCAGGCTTGCCTGCAGTGGCAGTCCACCCCAGTATCCCCACCTGAAAAATCCCATGGACAGAGGAGCCTGGTGGGCT
Source organism: Nanger dama (assembly GCA_917880005.1). NCBI lineage: Eukaryota > Metazoa > Chordata > Mammalia > Artiodactyla > Bovidae > Nanger > Nanger dama. Next base: position 9,778,799 of record CAKJTW010000063.1, on the reverse strand, counting down.
CCAGTCCACGGGGTCTCTTAAGAGTCAGACATGACTGAGCAACTGAGCACAGTAATCCATTGTGTGCCTGCGCCATATTTGTTTATTCACTTATTCATCACTAGATATGTGGGTTGCTTCCAGTTTTTGACTATTGTGAACAGTGCTACTATAGATGTGGGAGTACAGAATAACTTTGAGACTCTGCTTTCAGTTCTTTGTGGTATAGACCCAGAAGTGGAACGACTGGATTTTATGTTGATTCTATGATTTTTGAGGAGCTGCCATACTCCTTTCCACAGTGGCCGCCCTGTTTGACATTCCTACCAACAGGGCACAAGCACTCCAGTTTCTCTGTAGCCTCTCCAACACTTGCTATTTTCTGGATTTAGTGCGTTGTTGTTTTTGTTGTTTGGTTTTTGGCCATATTAATGAGTGTGAATGCATCCTTTTTATAGCCACTTGTTCTGTCTTTATCTTTCATGAATATAATACCTTAACTTTGAGGCTATTACTTCAGTTCAGTTCAGTCACTCGGTCATGTCCGACTCTCTGACCCCGCAGCACGCCCGGCCTCCCTGTCCATCACCAGCTCCCAGAGTTTACTCAAACTCATGTCCATTGAGTCAGTGATGCCATCCAACCATCTCAACCTCTGTCGTCCCCTTCTCCTCCAGCCTTCAATCTTTCCCAGCATCAGGGTCTTTTCCAATAAGTCAGTTCTTCACATCAGGTGGCCAAAGTTTTGGAGTTTCAGCTTCAGCATCAGTCCTTCAGTGAATCTTCAGGACTGACTTCCTTCAGGATGGACTGGTTGGATCTCCTTGCTCTCCAAGGGACTCTCAACAGTCTTCTCCATCACTACAGTTCAAAAGCATCAATTCTTTGGTGCTCAGCTTTCATTATAGTTCAACTCTCACATCCTTACATGACTACTGGAGTAAAAGCTATGACTAGATGGACCTTTCTTGGCAAAGTAATGTCTCTGCTTATTAATATGCTGTCTAGGTTGGTCATAACTTTTCTTCCATAGAGCAAACGTCTTTTAATTTTATGGCTACAGTCACCATCTGCAGTGATTTTATAGCCCCCAAAATAAAGTCTGTCATTGTTTCCATTGTTTCCCCATCAATTTGCCATGAAGTGATGGGACCAGATGCCATGATCTTAGTTTTCTGAATGTTGAGTTTTAAGCCAACTTTTTCACTCTCCTCTTTCACTTCCATTAAGAGGGCTTTAGTTCTTCACTTTCTGTGAAAAGTGTGGTGTTATCTGCCTATCTGAAGTATTACTTCCACTTTTTTTTTTTTCCCCAAATCACTCTTTTAAAACATGTCTGCATTCTCCCTGGGTGGCCGGTTTCCTCTTCGTTTGTCTGTTCTGGCCTCTCCTTTGTGCTGGAAACTCTCCAGGTGGAGACCCTTTAGCTGCTGCCTCCCATTTGAAAAGAAAAGAACCCATTAGGAGATTGTTATTGAGTAGAGGATTGGAGGCAGTGTGTGTGTGTGTGTATTTGTAGAGAGACAGTGTATGTGGGGAGTGTGAGGTTAGAGCTGCTGACTGCCGGTGCGCTTCCCAGCACAGCAACTGGGTGCTAAGCTGACCTTTTGCTGGTGAACTCTCAAAGCTCAAGAGTCAGTACTTGCATGTCTTTTTCTGAGGCCGTTTAATTTCTCCAGAGAAGACCCTTCCATCCCGCCTAGGAGGTGTGAGCCTGCCTACCTTCTAGAAACTGGAGTGGAGGCTGGGAGCTCTTCCACTGGCGTATCAGTTTCCACCGGCCTCTCTGGTTTTCAGCCCACTCCCTCTGCTGGACTCACTGCCCCCATTCTGGGGGCTGAGGCCCCTGGGGTGGGATGGAGGAGCGGGCAATGTCCTGTGGGTCTCCTGCCTCACACCCTCACTGTCCACCCTGTGCTCCCCCCTTAGCCTGTGTGGCGCCCGGAGCTCTGCACACACTTCAGTTCAGTTCAGTCGCTCAGTCGTGTCCGACTCTTTGCCACCCCATGAATCGCAGCACACCAGGCCTCCCTGTCCATCACCAACTCCCGGAGTTCACTCAGACTCACATCCATCGAGTCGGTGATGCCATCCCGCCATACTTCCCAGCCCCTCAAAACTGACCAACTTCTCTCTTCTCTTCTCTCTTCCTTCTTGTCCTTTGCCTTCGTGTTATTTATCACTTATATCTATCTTGTATCTTTTTAAAATTCCTTTACCTCCTTTACTTTTAGTTTTGAGAGGAAGCCCAAATAAATGTAGGTGATCAATCACCATGTTTAAATTCCTGTATATTTTTTTAAACAAAACTTTCTCAAATCATAAAAACAATTTGTGTTCCTTTAAAAGACTAGAAAGAGGGGGAAAATAGGCCAATAATCCCATTCACAGACGACCAATACTTTTCATAAGGCATATTTTCTTTTACTTATTATTCTTCAAATGATTTTGCATATTTCAAATCAGACATTAAAGAAAACTTTATGTTCTGCTTTTTGCCACTTACAGTATCACAATATGAGCATCTCCCATGTTATGAACCTTTGGAAATGTTTGTAATGACTGTGACAATAATTGATTCTGTGTTGTACTAAATTTTGCTTAATTATGCTATTGTTTAGCTGGTGGGCTGTTTTCAATGGTAAGTTTTATACAATGTTAAAGATGTTTGTGCAAAAAGTTTATTTTAACCTTTTTAATGAGGGAGGTTTTTTAAAAAATGGGAGAGGTTTTTGCCGTAGGCTAATGTAGTAGGTTGAATGGTGGTCCCCCAAAAGATTCGTCAGATACTAATCCCTGGGACTTGGACGTGCTCACATGTGCTCAGTTGCTCGTTAGTGTCTGACTCTAGCAACCCCGTGGACTATAGCCCACCAGGCTCCACTCTCCATAGGATTCTCTAGGCAAGAACAGTGGAGTGGGTAGCTATTTCTTTCTACAGGGGATCTTCCTGACCCAGGGGTCAAACCTGCACCTCCCGCGTCTCCTTCATTGGCAGGCGGATTCTTTGCCACCCTGCCACAGGGGAAGGTGACTTTAATTGGTAAAAGAAACTCTGCAGAAATGAGGCAGGGAGATGATCCTGGAATATCTGGGAGAGTCTAAACCCAATGACAAATGTCTGTATATGAGACAGAAAAGGCAACACAGACACAGAGAAGGTGACGTGACGACAGAGGCCCGATCGGGGTGATGCAGCCGGAAGCCAAGGGACCCAGAAAACACCAGGAGCTGGAGAAGCGAAGAGCAGGTCTTCCCTAAGAGTCCTCGGAGGCAACCAGGTCCTGCCGGCACCTGCTTTTAGACTTTAGCCTCCAGAGCTGGGAGGGAATAGACTTCTGTTTTTTTCAGCCATCAAGGCTGTGTTGAGTTGTTGTGGTAACCCCAGGAAACCATTACAGGTAGATTCTAAGAAGTGCTCTAAATATTTGTAGATTGCCAAATTAAGTCCAAAAAGCAGTTTATATACCTACTACCAGTCGAACACACCACTTTTTAACATTTCTTTTTTTTTTAAACTTTTTATTTTGTATAGGGGTAGGAAAAGGCAATGACACCCCATTCCAGTACTCTTGTCTGGAAAATCCCATGGATGGAGGAGCCTGGTGGGCTGCAGTCCATGGAGTCGCTGAGGGTTGGACACAACTGAGCGACTTCACTTTCACTTTTCACTTTCATGCATTGGAGAAGGAAATGGCAACCCACTCCAGTGTTCTTGCCTGGAGAATCCCAGGGACGGGCGAGCCTGGTGGGCTGCCATCTATGGGGTCGCACAGAGTCGGACACGACTGAAGCTACTTAGCAGCAGCAGCAGAGTCTCTTAATGGGCTTCCCTGGTGGTGCTAGTGGTAAAGAATATGGCTGCGAGCGCAGGAGACGCAAGGGAGCAGGGTTCCATCCCTGGCACAGGAGGGTCTCCTGGAGTAGGAAATGGCACCTCACTGCAGTCCTCTTGCCTGGAAAATCCCGTAGGTAGAGGAACCTGGCGGGCTACAACCCAAGGAGCTGCAGAGTTGGACGCTACTGAGCATCTGAGCACATAGCTGATTAACAGCTGTGATGGATGTGATAGTTTCAGGCAAACAGTGAAGAGACTCAGACATCCATATATTAATACATGGATCCATTCTCCCCCAAACTCCCCTCCCATCCAGGCTGCCACAGATCATTGAACAGAATTCCGCGTGCTCTGTAGTAGGTCCTTGTTGGTTATCCATGGTATCTTGGCAGTTTCTTTCACATTGTGGCATTGAATCAGCCTTCACCAAGTGCGTCCTCCATCGCAGCGTGGGGCCTGTCATGAAGGCCAGTATCTCTGCCTTGTTCCCTGATGCATCCCCAGTGCTTAGACTCCGACCCGACAAACCATAGAGGCTTACTGCTTGGATGGATGGTGACGGGGGGTACAGGTCTGACTAAGAAGCAACTCCCGTGGGTCTGATGAGCATCCTGGTTGAGCACCAGGACACTCTGCGGGGAGAGTGGAATCTGCCCGGGGGCCAGGGAGGTGCAGAGCAGGGGGTCTCCTGGGTCATTAGGAGGCAGTGCCTGTGCTGGGTCTAGAATGACAATGATCCTGGCCGCCAGCCAGCGCCAACCAGCCCTTCTCGCTAGGTCATCTTTGCTGCACCCAAGTCCCATGGAGCCAGGCCCTGGCGATGCTGGTGCGCAGGTGATGGAGGTGGCCCGTCTGAATGGCTGGGGGCCCTGTGGGGACTTGGGTTGTGCTCAACAGCGAGGGTACAGCAAGAGCTGTATTTTGGCTTTGAGCGCATGGCAGGCCCTGGTGGGTTGCACTGCACCTGGGTACACACACACACACATACACGCACTCACACACACTCAAGTGTGTGCATTCATAGGCGATACTCCTTCTGGCCAGAGGCTCTGCTGAGCTGCAGGCAGCATCCCCTTAGACCCTGCTTCCAGGACCCCTACTCTTGGCCCTCTCTGACTTTCTCTAGGAGCTCCCTTCTCACAGAACACTGAGTCAGTGGGGCCAGGGGGCTGTGCCCACCCAAAGCTCCTTCTCTCTTCCTCCCTGAGACCATCCCATGGGTAACCAGGACTCCCTGCCCCAGTGCCCAGGGTCTTCTGTGAGCCTCTCGCCCAGTCTGTGCCATGGCCCCCACACACGGGACGAGGACAGCGCCATCACAAAGGTGGATGGATGGTGGATGGACCCCTGCCCAAAGGATGCAGGAGCAGCCGTGGACAGACACTGAATCAGCGCTCCATGCCCACACTCAGGCGCCCTGGGTGCTGGGTGGGGAAGGAGAGTCTCAGGAGTGCTGGGAGCCAGCATGGAGAATCCCACGCATGGCAAGGGTCACGAGGAAGAGGCCTGATGGGCAAAGGCGAGATCAGGACTCAAGGGACCAACCCCCTGGACTTGCTCGAGCATCTACCTTCAAACCAGAGTCTGTCTGTCTTACTATTTTATGTCTTTCACCAACTCTTCTGACAATAACAGGGGGCTGCCCCGACCACCTTTGCTGGAAAGAGTTAACTTAGAGCTTTAGTTAATAAGTCTCCTGGGCATGAAAGGAGTGTTTCAAACCCCCTGTTAGCATTCTAGCTTACTTGGCAGGTTTATTCAGACTCTTGCAACACTGTTGAGCCTGTGCTTGCTGCCAAGTTCTCATATCCCTTATCCATGTGTTCCTGGGAGTGCATATAGTCAGGATATAGAAGAAACAAGTAATAGCCTTAACATTAGCAACATTAGACTTTGAGTTAATAAGTTCTTTCTTTGCTGTAACCGGCTGAATCTTTGCTCCATAAAAATGTAACTCTGTACTTTAAGGGTGAGGCAGGCTAGGAATTTAAGAAGAAACACTTTAAGGGAAAATTATTGTTCTGGCTGACCAACATTTATCAAAAAGAGGTCATAGAACATCAACAGGCCTCTGGGACAGAAGATGATGTACAAAAATAAGACTCTTGCAAGAAGGAACCTGATATCGATAAAAGTTATTACTGATGGAATGTTGAGTTGACTCTGCATTTTCCACCTTGCTGTTTTATAACTCAGGGTATAAAAGCCCTGAGGAAAATAAAGATAAATAGGCCTCGCTCACCAAAGAAGCTTGGTCACCTCGTGTCATTCTTTATATCTTTATCTATCTTTCTTCATTCGCTGATGTCGTCCATCCTGAGGATATCCCTGTTCTCTGCTGGAGGCCGGACCCCGGCACAGGAGCTGGTCTGTACTCCGTGCCCCTCCTCCTGATCCCGGTGGCCCTCGCTGCCCCCTGCATGTCAGCGTTTAGCAAGCCACTGGGGGCTCCAGATTTAGGCAACAGCTTCCTGCCAGGCAGGGCTTGTCTATGACTCATACAGGATTCCTAGATCGCCTGGTTGGGCTCTGTGTGGACAGGATAATCACTAACAACCCAAGCTTCTCAGGCCCCACCAGGGCTGCCCCTGGCCCTGGGTACCCTAGATCAGTTTGACCCGTGGGTGCTGGGGACTGAGTAGCTGGGTAGTAAGCACCTCCTTGTCTGGCATCCAATAAAGACCCTAGACACCACGGCCCAAGTTAGCATCCCCGGTGGGCATCAGTTGGCACATGTCACATCAGTTTGGGAGAATGAACTGCTGTCCGAGAGGGTCCACTAGGGAGGGGCAGCTGGGAATCCATCTCTCCCAGACTCTGCCCTGTGCAACTTTTATCTTCACTTTAATAAAAGTCTGTACCCTTTCACTGTAATAAATCATCGAATCTTCCAAGTCCTATGATTTCTTCTGATGGGTCTTGGGGATGTCCTGTCACAGGGCCACCATCTCTAGGTGGCCAGCCCTGGAGCCCCATTCTCTGTGTCCACCTCTCGTTCACTTCTTATAAACCCATCATTGCCAGGCTGACCTCATGGCCCCTGGCCCTGGGGCCAGGACACCCTCTAGCACAGCTGGCTCCAGACTAAACATTACGCAAGGATTGTTTTAATGACTCAAGAGAGCCTACGGGGGTAGGCTACGGTCCATGCACCTGGACTTGTTCTCTGTAGAGCCTGTCTTTCTAGCTTAGGTCCCTTATTGTCCCCACCCCCAAAAGCCCACTCCCGTGTCCCTGCACTTTTCAAGGTCTGAGCCAAGACCGAAGCAGTGCTAAGCCCCCTTTTCCCCTACCTGCAGCCAGTCTCTGAACTGGGGTTTCTTGCCCTGGTTCTAGCCTCCTTCTGGGGCCAGTGTTCCAGGAAAGGACCTCTGACCTCTGTGCCAGGAGGCACACCAGTTGTTAGGCACACATAGTAAAGGGCACTGCCAAGGGGGCAGGGGCGGGGCGTTGCTTTGTAGAATGACTTTGGGTGAGCTGCTCCTCTTCCACGCCTTCCTATGTCACTTGCATTTTCATCTGTTCCTTTGATCAACTGTGTAAGTGTTTACTGAGGTTAACAGAGCTGATCAACAGAGGAAGGCAGTGGTGGGGGGCATGAGGAGGGTAGTGATATATCAGGAGTTTGGGATTAGTGTAAAAATGGCTTCCCAGATGGCGCTCGTAGTAAAGAACCTGCCTGTCAATGCAGGAGACATGAGATCTGATCCCTAGGTTGGGAAGATTCCCCTGGAGGAGGGCATGGCAACACTCTCCGGTATTCTTGCCTGAAGAATCCCATGGACAGAGGAACCTGGCAGGCTGCAGTCCATGAGGTCGCAAAGAGTTGGACACAACTGAAGTGACTTAGTGCGCACATGCATATATATAAAAGAGAAACCAACAAAGATTCACTGTATAGAGCAGGAAGCTCGACTCAGTATTTTGTAATAAAATATAAGGGAAAAGAATCTGAAAAACACACACATATATAATTGAATCACTGTTATACACCTGAAATGAGACAGCATTGTAAATCCACTATGCTGCTGCTGCTAAGTCGCTTCAGTCGTGTCCGACTCTGTGCGACCCCATAGACGGCAGCCCACCAGGCTCCCCTGTCCCTGGGATTCTCCAGGCAAGAACACTGGAGTGGGTTGCCATTTCCTTCTCCAATGCATGAAAGTGAAAAGTGAAAGTGAAGTCGCTCAGTTGTGTCCGACCCTTAGCAACCCCATGGACTGCAGCCCACCAGGCTCCTCCGTCCATGGGATTTTCCAAGCATGAGTACTGAAGTGGGGTGCCATTGCCTTCAATAAAAAATACAAGTATATGAAAAAAAAAACTTGTATGAGTGTAGACATTACAGTCGGATATATTTAATGCACTATCTTAAATATGCTTTAACATTAATTTTATTTATCTATTTTTAACATGAATTTTAAACTGTGCCAGTGAGAACACTGAGGCATGGAGGAGTTGAGTGGCTTGGCCAGGGTCGCACAGTTAACAAGGAGTGAAAGAGTTGGAATACAAGCCCAGGATTCTATCAGTGATGCCTGTGTGTTGCGTGCACGCGTTTTTAGTCGCTTGAGTTGTGTCCGACTCTGCGAATACTGGAGCACGTTGCCATGCTCTTCTCCAGGGGATCTTTCTGGCCCAGGGATCGAACCTGCATCTCCTGCACTGCAGACAGATTCTTTACCCACTGAGCCACCTGGGAAACCCACATACATATTATAACATATGTATTTAGGAGTACTGCTTTCTGCCCACAGTTTATGAAACAACTATTAAAAAGCTCTATCAGTAGTTTCAACACCAATGTCTCTTGTCATGTCTAGAGAACTTGAGGTCTGTAACAAGTTTTCCAGAGCAGGGTTTCTCGAACTTTACTGTGAATACAAACCACCAACGGATCCTATTAAAACACAGATTCAAATTCCACATTCTAACAAGCTCTGGGCCCGGGGAGAAGATGCTGGTGGGAAGGCCGCAGAATGAGCAAGTCCTAGGAACCCACGTCTTTGATTTTTATTTAAGTTGTCCGAGATGGCACAGTTTGAATCCATGCACGGCCCGCTCTGTGGAAATTTTACCTTAAGCATGCAGGACGCTTGATATCCCTCTTGTCCCTGGAGGTGTTTAACCATAGTCTCTGTGATGTAATTACCTCGTTGTTGTTCAGTCACTCAGTCATGTCAGACTCTGCAACATTGCAGCATGCCAGGCTTCTCTGTCCTTCACCATCTCCCAGAATTTGCTCAAACTCATGTAATTACTTACTGGTTTGCCTTTTTTTTTTTTCTACTGGTTTGCTTTTTAAGGGCTCCTCTGGTGGCTTACTCCTTGGAAAGAAAGTTATGACCAAGCTAGACAGCATATATACAAAAGCAGAGACATTGCTTTGCCAACAAAGGTCCATCTAGTCAAGGCTATGGTTTTTCCAGTGGTCACGTATGGATGTGGGAGTTGGACTGTGAAGAAAGCTGAGCACCGAAGAATTGATGCTTTTGAACTGTGGTGTTGGAGAAGACTCTTGAGAGTCCCTTGGACTGCAAGGAGATCCAACCAGTCCATCCTAAAGGAGATCAGTCCTGGGTGTTCATTGGGAGGACTGATGCTGAAGCTGAAACTCCAGTACTTTGGCCACCTCATGCGAAGAGTTGGCTCATTGTAAAAGACCCTGATGCTGGGAGGGATTGGGGGCAGGAAGAGAAGGGGACGACAGGATGAGATGGCTGGATGGCATCACCGACTCAATGGACATGAGTTTGGGTAAACTCTGGGAGTTGGTGATGGACAGGGAGGCCTGGAGTGCTGCGATTCATGGGGTTGCAGAGTTGGACATGACTGAGCGACTGAACTGAACTGGTGGCTCGGATGGTAAAGAACCTGCCTGTGGTGCGGAAGGCCCAGCTTCAGTCCTTGGGTTGGGGAAGATTCTCTGGAGAAGGGAATAGCTACCCACTCCAGTATTCTTGCCTGGACAATTCCATGGACAGAGGAGCCTGGAGGGCTGTAGTCCATGGGGTCGCAAAGAGTCGGGCACAACTAACATTTTCACTTTCACTTTGCTTTTTAAAGTGATGCTCAAAGATTTGTTTATAATGACATTCAGCATTCCAACTGGGACTGTAGATTGCATCTGGCTTAAGTGCTTTGGCCAAAATAGCTCCCAGGAGGTCATTTCAAGCTGTTGTGGCTTCCCCAGATAGAACGTAGTGATTTAAACCCAACTAATGGAAAGAGTGGGCTTCCCCAGTGGCTCAATGGTAAAGAATCTGCCTGCACTGCAGGAGACGTGGGGTTCGATCCCTGGTTGGGAAAGATCCCCTGGAGGAGAAATGGCAACCCACTCCAGTATTCTTGCCTGGAGAATCCCATGGACAGAGGAGCCTGATAGGCTACAGTCTGTGGGAACACAAAAGAAACGGACACGACTTAGCAACTAAACAGAAAGCGACATGATAAGGGAAACAGTGTCTTTCAGGATGCTTGTCAACACCTAAAATGAGCTTGGATCTGTAGGTACACAGGCATGTATGTATATGTCTGTATGTGCATAGGTCTCTATGAATGTACATGTATGTGTGTGTGTGTGTGTGTGTGTGTGTGTGTGTGTGTGTGTGTGTGTGTACGGTAGGCTACCCCCTTGCCAAAAGCAACCTCTGTTCATCTTATTTTGTTAGGTGCTTAATACATATTTTAAGCTTTAAGTGCTAAGTGGGTAAAACCCCTGCATAATCTCAAATTTAACTTCAAACACTAAAACATTAGGATTATATGCTGTTTTCTGAACGTTTTTTGTTGTCACAGGTAGGTCATACTACGAAGATCCAGCAGATGGCGCTGTTTCTCTAGGCTTGAGCCCCTCCACTCGCGGTGGCCTCTGCCTGGCTCCCTTCCTATTACAGGGCTTGGGTTTAGCCACGCTGAGACATACTCTGATCTCCCCTGAATAATCCTCCATGAAAAAAATTAAATTAGGCAGACTTATATATGTCCCCAGGGACGGGGGAGCCTGGTGGGCTGCCGTCTATGGGGTCGCACAGAGTCTGACCGACTGAAGTGACTTAGCAGTAGCATATACGTCCCCAGGTAGAGCCCTGCCTCCCCTACATGTCCTCCCAGTGAAGGGAATCTTGCATCCTTCCCTGGCTCTAAAGAGGCTCAAGGAGGTGTATTTTGGCACCCAATAAAATCATAATGGCATCCAATCCTATTAGAAACGCCTAGTGGATCTCAGGTCCCTTTCTTGCCTCCTTTAACAGCCAGAATTGGGTGGTTTGCTTTCCCAGGCTGAGAGCTGTCCAGGGAAGAGGATGGGGAGAAGGGAATTTGGAGCCAGAAGACTGGGATCAGGATCCCGGCTCCCACTTACATCAGAGAAGCCTCTTCAGCCCTCTGAGCCTCAGTTTTCTCACCTGTAAAATGGAGGTAATCATAGTGTCTCCTGTCAAAGAATGAATCAGACACAGGTAATAACAAGCACATTACTTTGCTTCTGTACAAGGCAAACTAACACTAGACTGATTTCCATGTAGCAAAAGCAAAGACGGGATTTGTATACGAGACAGAGGAGTGGGGGAAAGGAGAAATGCCAGGCGTTGGGAGATGGCCAACCTCAGTGGATGTGGATTTGAGCAAACTCTGGGAGATAATGGAGGACAGAGGAGCCTGCAGTCTGTGGGGTCTCAAAGAGTCGGACACAAGTTAGCAACCGAAAGACAACAATAATTTTGTTCTGCTTTTCTCTGGTGAGATGCTGAGTGGCTGGCATCACCAAGGGGCCAGGCAGAGTATTCTACTCTTGGTCCATGGATGGGCCTTTAAGAAAACAGTCTGAGTTGGTTTGGGGTCTCCGAAAACCTCTGGGGCGTATGTGCCATCTTCAGGACAAGCTGTGCTCTGTCTGGTGTCTGCCATCAGAATCGCTGGCAGTGCCCCGCCCCCCTCCCCCGCCTCCTCCTGTGTTCTAGGTCAGTGCAATCAACATCCTTGGAATTCTTTGCTTACCACCCAGCTCCTCGCGAGAATAGAGGCCCACTGGGGGCAGAGACAGGCCTGTCTTGCTCACTGCTATACTGGGGGGCTGTTTCCCTGGTGGTCTCCCTTGACCCTTTGTCCCTCTCCTTTCCGCCTGGACCATCTTGCCCACCTCCAGACGTCAATATCATCTCCTGAAGAGGTTTTCACACTTTCCTGGGCATCAAAACCACCTGGAACTGGTTTCAACACAGCTTTGGAGGCCCATTCCCATCAACTCACACTCATTAGGACTGGGGGCACTCAGGTTTCTGCTTTACCCGCTGACCCCCTGACGCTTCCCTCCCTCCCCACCCCGCCACACACATTTGAAGCCAAGAAATGCTAATGCCCAGCATTTATGGAAGGTGCTTTGAAAATTACTCACCTATAATAAGCTGATGGTTCATAAGCATCTTGAATGAATGAGGGTTCTGCTACTCTTCATCTAAGGACAGACACCTATATGCTTCAGTGGAAATGGGGCCTTTGTAGTTCTCCCCAAAACTCCCGTGGAGAAGTTGGGCAGTGCTATACCCTGCTCATTAATTTATTACACAAACACTGTACATTCTGAGCACACAGGAAGGACAAGCCATTGTGCTTAAGTATGAAAACACAATGATGCATAGAAACAGACATGACCCCTGCCTTCACACAGATTATGCTCTGTTGAGGGACACGATGTCTAATTAGAAATGGTAATATTAATAAATGCTATGATGACAGGGAAGTGAGATTAAGGGTACTAGTCACTTGCTCTCAAACCCACTGCCTGCCCCTCCCTGATGTACTAGATCACCTCCAGAGGTGGCCACCATCAGTTCCCTTCCTCCTTGTACCCGCATGACAGTATCCCATTAGGAGATGGGGTGTATTTCTCCATCTGATTGAATGTGGGCTGGCTTGTGACTGCTTTGTTCTGGAGATCAAGGAATACAGTGGAAGTGATGCTCAAGGCTAGATCATATGTAGTCTTGAATCTTCCTCCTGGATTTTTGGAGATGCTTGTTCCTGGGACATCCCTTCTTGGAATCCAGCCGTTATACTGTGAGAAGCCCAAGGTTCATGGGGCAGGCACCTGATTGACAGCCCAGCTGCCATCTGACTATACCTCTATGAGAGATGCCAAGTGAGCCCAGCCAATCCATAGAATGATAAGTGGTAATAAATTGTTATTCTGAGCCATTAAGTTCTGAGTCTGTTTCTTACACAGTAACAGATAAGCCAAGAAGACATTAGTCCCTGGGAAATGAGATGCTGATCTATCTGGGACTGCTTGGCAGATGAGACTTGGAAGGATTTCAAAGAGACTGTCAATGAAGGTTTGAAGGAAAGCAATTTTTATTGGAGACTGGAAGAAAAGGGATGTGATTTATATACTGGCAGGACAATTAGTGAGATGGTTGGCTGTGTCAACTTGAAGCATAAAAACTGTACCCAATGAACTTGTGTATCTGGCTAAGGAGGTTTCTAAGTGGAATGTTAAAAGTGCCAACTGGCTCCTTTCACCTGCATATACGATATGGATGTAGATGGATGAGCTGAAAGGAAAAGGAGCTGTTTGGTTTTCACATAATTTTGAGGAAATGTAGAGAACTCAAGGCAATCCTTCTAAATGACAAGATGTTTTCAAAGTAAGAAATGGCCTCATGGCAAAGATCAAACCCAGGGACTGCCAGTAAAGTATGACCTGTCAAGGTAAAATGAAGTCCAGGGTACACCTACGAGACCTTAAGATATCAGGAAGATTTGTAATCAGGATGTGCTTTGTAGACATTCGCTGTTGGACAAGAGGGCTCTAACAGTCTTAGGGAGCACTTTAATATCATTTCTGCTAGATAGCAGGGCCCTTTTTCAAAATATAATCGAAAGGGTATGGTCGCATAGCAACCTCACAGGCAGCCCAAAATGTAAAAGGATATATCTTAGGAAGAAACGGGTCTTTTATAACCTGATAATAGGAAACCCACGTGAATTTTAGAGGAAAGGTGTCAGCTTAGACTGAAGGGACAGACTCAGTTGGGAATGACAAGTCACTTTTGGGGTCTGAGCATGGTTTAGGCGGGAGGCAGACTGAGAAAGCGAGCTGACCGTGCACCAGGGCCATTTCCTACGGGACAGTGACACAGCAGAACCAAGAACCCAGAGTCACGGAGAACCACGCTCAGAGCAGAACTGTGCTTTAGTTGAGGAACCAGCGGTCTGCACCCAGCTGCATTTCAGAATTGCAAGGGACCAGGGACTCCTAGGCACTTCCCATTCTTCTGACTTCTTATCGACCCCATCATCCTTGATTGGGAGTGTTGCTGTGTTTACCCTTTGATGGTCACTGTATCTTGGGAGTGGGAAAATGAAGGGTGACATAATCGTCTCTTTTTCTTAATTGGAAAATAATTGCTTTACAATGTTGTGTTGGCCTTTGCCATACATCAGCTGAATCAACCACAGGTATACATAAGTCCCCTCCCTCCTGAACCCCTCTCCCATCTCCCACCCCATCCCACCCTTCTAGATGGCCACAGAGCACTGGGCTGAGCTCCCTGTGCCACACAGCAAATTCCCATTTGCTATCTATTTTATGTACAGTAATGTATGTTTCCATGCCATTCTCTCCATTTGTCCCACTGTCTCCTTCCCTCACTGTGTCCATGAGTCTGTTCTCTCTGTCTGCATCTCCACTGTTGTCCTGTAAACAGGTTCATCAGAACCGTCTTTCTAGATTCCATACACATGCATTAATAAATACTATTTGTCTTTCTCCTTCTGACTTACTTCACTCTTTATAACAGGCTTTAGGTTTGTTGCAGCACTTTTACAGTAGCTAAGGCATGGAAGCAACCTAGATGTCCACTGACAGATGAATGGACACAGAAATTGTGATATGTATGTACAATGGAATATTACTCAGCTATAAAAAGAACACATTTGAGTTAGTCCTGATGGTGTGGATGAACATGACCATCTTTAATTTTCAGGTCTCCAGTTGTGAGGACATGTACTTGAGGATCTGCACCAGAGGAGGCTCGTTTTAGTTTACTTGGGCTGCTGTAGCAAAGTACCACAGGCTCCGAGGCTTATAAACAACGTAAATTTATTTCTTACAGCTATGGAGGTTGGGAACTGCAAGATCGAGGCCCCGGCACGGTCATGTTCTGGGGAAGGCCCTCTTCTTGGTTCATAGCTATCACCTTCTAGCTGCGCCCTCACTAGTGGAAGGCGGGAGGGGAGCTCTCTGGGGCTTCTTTTATAAGGCACGAGTCCTATTCACTTAGGCACCTCCCAAATCCCCCACCTCCAAATAGTATCATCTCTGGGCTTCCTTGGTGGCTCAGAGGTTAAAGCGCCTGCCTCCAATGCGGGAGACTCAGGTTCAATCCCTGGGTCGGGAAGATTCCCTGGAGAAGGAAATGGCAATCCACTCCAGTATTCTTGCCTGGAGAATCCCATGAACAGAGAAGCCTAGTAGGTTACAGTCCATGGGGTAGCAAAGAGTCGGACACGACTGAACGACTTCACCTTCACCTGGGCATTAAGATTTCAACACACACATGAGCTTAATTGATCAAAGGCACGTGGGATCTTCTGGGACCAGGGATCGAACCTATGTCCCCTGCATTGGCAGGAGGATTCTTAACTACTGGACCACCAGGGAAGTCCCAGAATTTTTTTTTACAGTAGTCAAAATATAGAAGGAGCCTAAGTACCCATCAAAAGATAAATGAATAAAGAAGATATGGTGTATATATACACCATGGAATATTACTCAGTCATAACAAAGAATAAAATCTTGCCATTTATGACAACATCAATAGACTTAGAAGGTATTATGCTACATGAAATAAGTACAACAAAGACAAATACTGTATGATTTCACTTATATGGGAAATCTAAAAAGAAAAACAAATTAACAAACATAAAAAGACAGAAAAAGCAACAGGTAAAAATAGGCATTGCCAGGCAGGTGTAGAGGGAGGAAAGAAATAGAGAAGGGACAGGTATAGAAAGCAAATGAAGTGGAAAGGAGGGCGATTTGGGGGTTAACGAGGACTAAACTAGGATTTGGGGATTAACATGAACACACGACCATATGTAAAACAGATAACCAGCAAGGACCTACTCTATAACACAGAGAACTATACACAGTATTTTGTAATAAGCTATAAAGGAAAAGAATCTGAAAAAGAATAGCCACATGTGTGTGTGTGTGTGTGTGTGTGTGTGTGTGTGTGTGTGTGTGTGTATATATATATGTGATTGAATCACTGTGCTATACCCCCGAAATTAATGCAACGTTGTAAATCAACTATGCTTCAATTTAAAAAAGCAACTCCCCTGCCCCTCAAAAAAACCAAACCAAAACAACAACCCATGGTTAGAAATTTCAGTTCCTGGTTGTTGATGTTTTTGTTTTAGTGAGTGGGAAGAAGCTGATAATATGATGTATTAAACTCCAGATTGAAGTACTATTGCTATATAAAATCACCTGTAAAATCTGTATTCCTTTTCACCCTGCACCTCCTTACTCTGATATATTTTCTAAGTACAGAGAAAGATATTAAAAATAGAAATAGGCGAGGGAGATTAAGAGGTACAAAATTCCGGCTGCAAAATAAATGAGTCATGAGTATGACACGTACAGTGTGAGTGATGTAGTCAATATCTATGCAATATCTTTGTATCTAGACAGCATGATGACTATTTTTAAACTTATAGAAATATTGAATCACTATGTCTTGTACCAGGAACTAACACAGTCTTGTAGGTCAATCATGCTTCAAAAGCAAACAAACAAAACAATAGGAAAAGGGATCATAAGTGGTTATCAGAGGTCAGAGGAAGCAAGGGGACCTGGATGAAGTCAGTCAAAATGGAAGAAAAGCTATGAAAAACCTAGACAGTGTTTTAAAGAGACATCACTTTGCTGACAAAGGTCCGTATGGTCAAAGCTCTGGTTTTTTCAGTAGTCATGTACGGATGTGAGAGTTTGATCACAAAGAAGGCTGAGCACCAAAAACTTATGCTTTCAAACTGTGGTGTTGGAGAAGACTCTTGAGAGTCCCTTGGACTGCAAGGAGATCAAACCAGTCCATCCTAAAGGAAATCAACCCTGAGTATTCATTGGAAGGAATGATGCTGAAGCTGAAGCTCCAATACTTTGACCACCTGATGTGAAGAACCGATTCATCTGAAAAGACCCTGATGCTGGGAAAGGTTGAAGGCAGGAGGAGAAGGGGACGACAGAGGATGAGATGGTTGGATGGGATCACCATTGGGACATGAATTTGAGCAAACTCTAGGAGATTGTGAAGGATAGGGAAACCTGGTATGCTACAGTCCATGGGGTTGCAAAGAGTCAGACACGACTGAGTGACTGAACAACAAGTCAAAATGTACACACTCCCAATGTGTACTCTTTGAAACTCCAGGAACTATAGCCCACCAGGCTCCACTGTCCATGGAATTCTCCAGAGAAGAATACTGGAGTGGGTAACTGTTCTCTTCTCCAGGGGATCCTCCTGACCCAGGGATGGAAACTGGGTCTCTTGCATTGCAGGCAGATTCTTTACCATCTGGGTCACTGTGAAGCCCACACACTCCCAGTTATAACATAAATATGTACTAAGGGATGTACATTGTTGTTTAATCGCTCAGTAGTGTCCGACTCCTTGTAACCGTGAACAGTAGCTCACCAGGCTCCTTTGTCCAGGAGATTTTCCAAGCAAGAATATTGGAGCGGGTTGCCATTTCTAAAAGAACCTAACCAGAAAGCCATCCTTTTGGTTGGAAGCAGCTAGCTGCATTTGGGCTGTTTTCCTTCAGGTTCAATCAAGAATAGTGAGTACAGCCTGCCCAAGGCAAAGTCCAGCCTTCCCTCCAGAATGCAAATGCCATTTCAAAGTGTTAAAACGGTAGGATTTATATCTTACTGTAAAAATTCTTTTGAAGACCACTTTCCTCTGAACATCCCATTACACCATGAGGTGTCTTTATGTCAGAACTCGCAGGGAATGCAGATGTGATAATATGGAGAGGTCTGGTTGTGTATCCAGGGACTGCATACAACACGAGGATGAGTGTCTTTCTCACTTAATGCTCACAGCAGCCCCCAGCTCTGTCATTTTCCAGCCCACGCTTTTTTTCAAACTTTAAACTTTTTGTTTTGTACGGGGGTATAGCTGATTCACAATGTTATGATAGTTTCAGGTGGGCAGTGAAGAGACTTGGCCATACACACACATGTATCCATTCTCCCCCTAAACCCCCTCCCATCCAGGCTGCCACATAACATTGAGCGGAGTTCCATGAGCTCTACAGTATGTCCTTGTTGATTATCCATTTAAAATATAGCAGCGTGTGCATGTCCATCCCAAACTTCCTGCCTTCCCATGGTCTTGACGTTGGCACTTAAAAGTGTGAGTTCATCTCTGAGATAGGAGAGGGTTGGAGGTAACCCTGCATGTGTCCCTGGAGTAGGATCGTGCTGACTAGGATGCTGACTAGGGGGGCTGGGGTTTCCTCAGCACAAGGACCTCTGGATGCCCCAGAGCCCCTGCTGACATTAGCAGGTACAGATCTTTTCTCTCCAAAACAAAAAAGGTTTGTGGAACCATGCTGGGAGCCAGCACGGGAGATCCCACCCATGACAAGGGCATGAGGAGAGGCCTGATGGTCAAGGCGAGTCAGGCCTCGAGGGGTCCTCTGTCTGAGCATTTACCCCAAAACCAAAAGCTGTCTGTTTACTGTCTGCTATACTATACTCTTCTGACGTAACGGGGCTATCCCCGAAAGAGTTAATTCAGAGCTCCAGTTAACAGTCTCCTGTATATAAAAGAATGTCTCAGCTTAAAACCCCTTTGATGGCTTTCTAACTTATCTGACTGGTCTGCCCGGACTTTACAACTTGTGAATTGTTTACAGCCCCCAACTGTGAGTGGCACGAAGCTTAAAACATCTTAAAGAAACAGAGCCTTTTAGAGCTAAGAATTAGTTTGGTGAAGGGTTCCATTGTTGAGTTAATGTTTGCCGCTAGGCCTCCATATCCTTTATCTTTTAGGCACCTGGGAGGATATTAATCAATGTAAATGGGATGCAGAAATAGGAATATAGTAGTTTTGATGTTAGCAATACTGGATTTTGAGTTAATTTTCTCTTTGTTATAAATCACTGTACTCCATTTCCTTGTTATAAATTGTTGCATCCTTGCTATGTAAGAATGTAACTTTATTTAGTGCTTTCTGAGAGTGGCACCAGACTTTGGAAAGAACAACACTATTACCCTTATCAGAAAAGGGCTGTAAAATGTTAATTGGCTTTCTGGCCAGAAGATGATGTAAATCACCTAAGACTTGTGTATACAACTAGGTATGCACAGAGAAAGCTTGGTCTCGATAAGAGTCAGGGCTGCCGATGCTGCATAATTTTGTATTATCCACTGATCTCTATGTAAAATCAAAAGTATATAAGGCCTTTCCGGCCAATAGAGGATGGGCTAGTCACTGGAAAGGCTGGTTTCCCCGTATCTAATCTTTCTTTCTCCCTCTCTCTCCCTCTCCTTTTCAGGCTGAATTCCAGTCTGGAACGTGGAGGCTCGCCACATCTGCCACATCTACTTACTTGTCCCGGCTTCTAAGACCCATGAGAGAGGGAGCCCAAGGCGGGGCACCCTCTGCTATTCAAACGGGCATTGGTGGCCTAACATAGATTGTGCAAACCTCTTGTCCTGAGGTTTTATTAGTTCTCCCCATAAACCAAGTTATTCAGCATCTTTTCTCCACTAAATTTCCCGCTATACTATTCTTTCCTAATCTCTCTTTTATATTTTTAAATAAGTAAGTTTTTCCTCGCCTACTCCATCTCCCCTTCAAATTACCCTGGATCCACTGGGGCAGGACCCCGGCAGAACCACTTTTTGCCAGATCTGCTGGAGGACCGGGAGGCACAGAGATGAGCCAGTCTCAGACCAGAAAGAGTCCAGATAGCAGGCACTGGCTGCTGAGATAGAGGCAGCCCATGTTGCTCTGTAGGGCAGTCTACTTCCCTTGTGAGCAGCTCTGGCTCTTAGAGAGTTCTCCCGGGTCTGAGCCGGAATCTGCCTTGGAAGAAATCCCCTCCTGTCCTTCAGGTTCAACTCAGCCTTCTGGAACCACATGGAACAGATCTAAGCTTTGTTGTGTTCCCATGAGCCTCCTTTAATCAGCTGTGTCAGCTCCTGTGTCCTGACCAAGCTGCTTCCTGTCTCATGCTTCGGGACAGAGCTGGGCTTATGCCAGAGCTTTAAAGTGGCCTGAGCCTCTGTCTCTCTGCACAACTCACCATCTTCAGCCACTTCTGTCCATCTCCAGGGACCGCTAGCTCCCGAGTCTCTGCTCTAGACAAGGGCAGCAGCGACCTCTCATCACCAAATCTGATAATCATTTCTCTGTCTTCCGTCTTTTTCCTGTCTCTTCTCAATTGTCTCTTCTCTGACCTTGAAATTCTCCCTTCTTGCAGGTCCCATGTTATCCTAGTTTCCCCATCCTCTTTGTTGACTCCTCTCATTCTAAGCTCCTTCTCTGCTTGACTTCCAGTGGACTCGGTCCTGGGTCCCTTCTCTTTCTATACCCTCCCTGGTGAGCCCATCTATTCCCATGGTGTTACATCCCTCTACCTGCCAAGAGCCCCTCAGTTTCCATGTCCTACTTGATCTCTCTTGTGAAATTTACACATGCCATCATATTTCATGCCATGTGAAAATGACAGCTACAAGTCCAAGGATACTTTGGATTTCACAAGTCCCACACAGAGCTTGGATTCCTATCATCACCCACAGACTAGCTCATCTTCCATCCTTCCCTCGGCCACCACCACCAACCAGCCGGTACCAAAAGCCAATGTCTGCAGGTTCTTCTTCACATACTCACTTCTCATATCCAAGCTCTCAGCAAGTCCAAGAGTCTTTGCCTTCAAAAGCCTTCCCCAAGCAACCAGCTTCTCTCAGTCTGCTCCTCCAGCCCCACACTCCAAGCCAGTATGATCTCTGGCTGAATTACTTTCCCAGGTTCCCAACAGCTCTGCCGGTTGCCACTCTTGTCCATCTACAGTCTCACCTGCACACAGCATCCAGAATGATCACGTGTGTGTGTTAGTCACTCAGTTGTGTCCAACTCGTTGTGACCCCATGGACTATTGCCTGCCAGGTTCCTCTGTCCATGGGATTCTCCAGGCAAGAATACCAGCGTGGGTTGCTATTTCCTTCTCCAGAGGATCTTTCCAACCCAGGGGTTGAACCCTGGTCTCCTGCATTGCAAGCAGATTCTTTACCCTCTGAGCTACTAGGGAGGCCCAGAATAGTCATCTAGAGACATAGATTAGATCACATTATGCTTTCCCTCCTGATTCATTTAAAACCTTTCAGCAGCTTCCCACTCCGTGTAGAAACTATTTCAGCCTCCAGTGCCTGGTGTCTGGACCCTCTGTGGTCTAAGACTGGCCACGTCTGTGCCCTCATCATCTGCTTTCCCCACCACCTACCCTCTGAAAGGGCTCTGGTTTTCTTTCTCTTCCTCCATCCTGTCCAGAACTCTTCCTGCCTCCAGGTCTTTGCCAGCTCAGTTCCTCCTTGAATACTCCCGTATCTGCACCTTTCCCGTAGTTCTCTGTCACCTGACCACATTTTGATTCTCTGTGCTCTCTGTATAATGATAATTAAATTACTCTGATATTTTTCTTTTGGGCTTCCCTCATAGCTTAGTTGGTAAAGAATCCACCTGCAATGCTGGAGACCTGGGTTTGATCCCTGGGTTGGGAGGATCCCCTGGAGAAGGGAAAGATTACCCACTCCAGCATCCTGGCTTAGAGAATTCCATGGGCTATCCATGGAGTCACAAAGGGTTGGACATGACTGAATGACTTTCACTTTCTTCTCTTTTGCTTATTTGCACACTTGCCTTTCTCTACTAGAATATAGTTTCCACGAGAATGCAGGGTTTGCCAACTTGGACACAACTAATTGCTCAGCATCTTGAGCTGGCCCCCTGGTGGGCGTTCAAGAAGTATATGTAGCTTGAGTAAGTGAAAAATAGAAGGCGCGCCCTTGCAAACACACCTCTAAAAGACATGGTAGACACCTACAGACACGGTTACAATAATTCCCCTGCTGGCATCCGTAGCCTGGGACATGCTTCTTCCACAGAGATTTTGGGTATGTCAATGGGACACGTGGAAATGTGACTTGGATAGTGTTAGCTGTGGTGACCACTGAGATCACCTTAAGAACATGCCAGGGGTTTTCCTGGTGGTCCAGTGGTTAAGAATCTGCCTGCTGATGTGGGGGACACGGGTTTGATTCCTGGTCCAGGAAGATTTCACATGCCATGGGGCAACTAAACCCATGTGCCACAATGACTGAGCCCCGACTTCACAGCCTATGCTCACAGCAGTGAGAAGCCCATTCACCCCAACTAGAGAGCAGCCCCCCTTGGCACAGCTAGAGAAAGCCCACACACAGCAATGAAGAACCAATGCAGCCAGAATAAATACATAAATAAAAAAAATAAAGAACATGCCGGGCTGAAGTCAGCTGTCAAAGGAATCCTGTGTCTCCCAGGGATGTGGGTCAATGTAGTATCTCTGCCTTGGAGACTCGCTGGAGGGGAGCAGCCCCCAGGCAGGGTGCTGCTCAGGGTGGCCGTGGTGAGAGACCCTGGGAAACAGCAGCCCAGCCATGGGGAGATCAGCTACCTGTCGCAGCCGGTCTGGGAGTTGCCTTTTCCTGCCCCCCACCCCCACACCTTCCTAGGCCACCTGGTCACCAGCCGACCCTCCAGCTGACTGCAGATGTGTGTGAGAAAGAGCTGCAAACCACAAGAACAGCTCAGCCAACCCCCAAGTTCAGTGCAGTTCAGTGGCTCAGTCGTGTCCGACCCTTTGAGACCCCATGGACTGCAGCACGCCAGGCTCGCCTGTCCATCACCAACTCCCGGAGCTTGCTCAAACTCATGTCCATCGCGTCGTTGATGCCGTCCAACCATCTCAACCCCTCAAATCGTGAGCTAAATGCCAAATGCAAGCCAGTACGTTCGGGGATTATGTGTTCACAGCACAAGCTGACCAAACCCCCTGATTATATCCTAAGGGCTAATCCCCAGGTACCTTCAAAGTACCTAGTGCATACTACCAAATGGCTTTCAGAAAGGCTGTGTCCAGACAAAGAGAGCCGACTTGTGATTGCTAATGGGGAGGGGAGGTGGGAGAGAGACAGAATGGGAGTTTAGGGTTAGCAGATACAAAGTGTTACATGTAAGATGATAAATACCAAGGTCCTGCTGTATAGCACAGGGAACTATATTCAATATCTTGTGATAAACCATAATGGAAAAGAATATGAAAAAGTATGTTGCTTCAATAAAATAAATTAAAAAAGAAAAGATTGTGTCCATTTTTATCCCTCTGGATATAAGATCTATAAAATACATAAGATGTAGACTGTTCATTTTGCTAACCTCACCAGCACTGGGTATTATCATTTTAAAGGGCATTTGCCAGCCGGATATATGAAACAGGGCCCATCATTGTGGCTCAATTTGAGTTTCTTTGACAATTCCAGGGGCTGAACTTCTCTCATATTTATTGGTTATTGGTGAGGTGTCTCTTCTGATCCTTTTGAAAACCAAAGTTATGGGAATAATTCCTGTATCTCTGGTACCCCTTGTAGAGGGACAGGGTAGCCTCAAATGACTGCTCCTTGCTTTCTGCCAGCTTTCCAGGGAGACCCTTTGTCTCTGCAATAATTATCAGCCAATAATCACCCCCTATGCGCCCTTTCAATACTTCCATGGTTAACCCCCAGCTGGAGGGCTGCCTAACGACATTTTTATAGCCTGCTGCCTCTGCGCCTCATTAAGTCCCTGCTGTGGCCACAGTGGGGACTCCCTGCTCATCTGTAGGACTGGGCAGTGTGGCTGCAGCTGGACAGTAGAGCTGGTCACGCCAGAAGGAGATCCTGGGGTGGGAGGCCCTGCAAAGCACGGTGGAAGGAACGAGAGCTCTGAGATGGGAGGGCTGTCTAAGGCCGCACTCCTGACAGAATGAGCTCAAGAAACAAGCCCATGCGTGTACGGGCCCAGCCTGAGGTCGGATGCTGCCTCTTAGTAACTGTGTGATTCCTGCTTCTTTCTCCCCACTGGTATGGTGAGGCCCTAATACCTGTTTGTGTTCAGAGTGACTGAAGTGATGCTAGTAAGATGCTAGGCACGGAATTAATACATGTCGCCTCCTGCTCCCTTCCTTTTTAGCGGTCCCTAAAGGTTTCCCAACTGCTCAAATTTAGTGATTTCCTTTTAGGTGAGGGGTCCCCAACCTCTGGGATCTAATACCAGATGATCTGAGGTGGAGCTGATGTAATAATAATAGAAATAAAGTGCACAGTAAATGTAACACTCTTGAGTCATCCCAAGCCTATCCCTCCCCGCTGCCACCTCCCAACTCTGGTCCGTGGAAAGATTTTCTTCCACAAAACCAGTCCCTGATGAAAAAAAAGGTTGGGGGCCGCTGTCTTAGATGATTTTCTAGACAAGTCTAGATATGTGACAAGCAAGCAAATACAGTCTCTAAGAATAATGTTATCTACAGCTACTACTTTTTATCAGTCTTGCATAAAGCTGTTTACATGTGGCATCTTTGGCCTGTATATTAACCCTGTGGGTGTGGGTGGGTGTGTGTGTGGAGGGGGACAGAGTGGGTGGGGGGTTCGGAGGCTGACTTGCACCTAGTCCCAGTGAGTAACCCACAGTGAAAACCCCCAAATGGTCTTATTTCTCACCTGATACTCTGAGTGACTAGAACCAAGATCAGGAGAATTAAGAACTGCTGAAGGGCCTTGAGGGGCATCTAGAAAGAAGCTGGGGGTGGAGATTATAAAAGAACACATGGCAGCTTTTCCAAAACTTGAGTCTTTTGTCCTAAATGGACATTATCCTGGGACCTGAAGGGAAGTGCAGACAGTGCTCTTCCTACTGCAACATGCTTGATAAAAAGGACTCTAGACCGGGGACGGTGCGCCACTTTTCAAAAAGAAAAAAGATGTATGTTTTTCCAGCTGTAGACCCATTAACTTGATTCTGATCCCAGGGCAGTTCTAGAATATATTGCAAAACGCCTTGATGAGGATGTCCAGGATGCAAAATGAGTTCATTATGAATAAAAACACTGTTGGACTAACTTCACCTCCTTGATGGCGTTTCAATACAGGAATCATGCCATCTGCTCATTTGCATGCCTCTGTTTGTTTGTGGCTCCTGTGTAATAAATTATCCCTAAAGTGGATCATATGGTAGGTCTATTTTTAACCATCTGAGGATGCTTCATACTGCTTTTCTGCACTGCCCGCAACATTTTACAATCCACCACAGTGTGCAAGGGTTCCAATTTCTCCACGTTCTTCTCTTCCTTCAACACTTGTTACTTTCTGACTTTTTATAGTAACTATACTAAAGGGTGTGACGTGGTATCCTGTGGTTTTGTTGTTCAAAGTAAAAGTGAAAAGTGAAAGAGTTATTAACTCAAGTCATGTTCAACTCTTCACGACCCCATCGACTGTAGCCTCCCAGGCTCCTCTATCCATGGAATTTTTCAGGCAAGAATACCGAGGTGGGTTGCCATTCTCTTTTCCAATGGATCTTCCGTATCCAGGTATTGAACCCCAGTTTCCTGCATTGCAGGCAAATTCTTTAACCATCTGAGCCACCAGGGAAGCCCTTCTTGATGTTCATTTCCCTAATTATTAGTGATGTTGAGCATCTTTTTGTATGCTTATTGGCTATTTGTATCTCATCTCTGAAGACATGTCTCCTCAAGTCCTTTGTTCACTTTTAAATTGGGTTTATTTATTTGCTATAAAAATTTTTACATTTTTAAAATGTTTAAAGAAGAAGATTTTGTGACTTCGCATAATTGTGAAAATTATGTGCAATTTAAGCTTTAATGTCCCTAAATTAAATTTCACTGGGATACCGTCCTGCTCATTTGTTTATATTTTGTCTATAACTGCCTTTGTGCGACGGCAGCAGAGCTGAGTATTTGCTACAGACTGTATGTTCTGCAAATCCTAAATATTTTATTATCTCATCTTTTACAGAAAAAGTTTGTAGCTCCTGGGCTAGGATTTAAGAGATTAAGAGCAAACCTTTAAGGTCCAATAATAGAGTGTTGTTGTCTTCTGTAGACAGTAGAGGGCAGCAGAGAGCTGATGGGCTGGAGAGGCTATATCGTTTCTGCAGCCGGGAACCCCAGGATGGTTTCTACCCAGGGCACCAGGGCTCATCGGCTGGAAAGGGAAACCACCAAGAGTGCGTCTGAGGCTGATTTCGGAGAAAGTAGAATCTTCTGGAGTCTCTCTGCATCCCTCCTGCTTTCCTGTCCTTTATGTAAATGCTAGACTGCTCTTCCCCACAGGCACATCTGGCCCCACCCCTTCCTGCTTGACCCTCTTCATTGCTCTGTCTGCTCTCTTGCAGATCAAATCCAGGCTCTATCTCAGTCTGGTTCCCAAAGCTCCATCTCTCTCTGCCTTTATTTCTTGGTCTTCATTGCTTGGCTCCATCAGTGTGTTGTTGTTCAGTCAGAAGAAAGTGAAATCACTCAGTCATGTCCGACTGTTTGTGACCCCATGGGCTGTAGCCTACCAGGCTCCTCCGTCCACGGAATTTTCCAGGCAAGAGTACTGGAGTGGGTTGCCATTTCCTTCTCCAGGGGATCTTCCCTAACCAGGGATTGAACCCAGCTCTGCTGCATTGTGGGCAGATGCTTTACCGTCTGAACCACGAGGGAAGCCTTGTCACTATGTCCAACTCTTTTCAACCCCATGGACGGGCAGCACACCAGGATTCCCTGTCCTTCACTCTCTCCCAAAGTTTGCTCATATTCATGACCATGGATTCAGTGAGCTGACTCCAAACCTGATACTTCAATAATACAGATACCGTGCTCCCTGACTCTTGTGACATTTTCTGGACTATGAACTTTTGCTCACACCCTCTGATGCCCTAAACCCTGACCTTTTCACCTCTTACTCTATATCTTCAGGCTCAGCTCAGGTTCCACCTCCTCCAGGAAGCCTTCTCTGACTACCTACCTCCACGTCAGACACAATAGATTCCTGTCTTCTAGTTTCTTTAATTCTCAATGTCAGCTCCCCATCTAGTACCTCACACATGGCCACAAGTGAGAGAAGGACAAGACCTATTGATCTTTGGATCTCCAAGATCAAGAGACTTTTTGATAGCAGGCATTCGGCAGAAGTTTGGAATGAATGAGTGAGTGAGTGAAAGAATGAATGGGCATACAAATATTCACATGACTACATAGAAAAGAGATAAACAACAGGGACTTACTATATAGCACAGGGACTATATCCAATATCTTGTAATAATCTATAATGGAAAATAATCTGAAAAAGAATATACTGGATGTGAGAGTTGGACTATAAAGAAAGCTGAGCCCCGAAGAATTGATGCTTTTGAACTGTGGTGTTGGAGAAGACTCTTGAGAGTCCCTTGGACTGCAAGGAGATCCAACCAGTCCATCCTAAAGGAGATCAGTCCTGGGTGTTCATTGGAAGGACTGACGTTGAAGCTGAAACTCCAGTACTTTGGCCACCTGATGCGAAAAGCTGACTCACTGGAAAAGACCCTGATGCTGGGAAAGATTGAGGGCAGGAGGAGAAGTGGATGACAGAGGATGAGATGGTTGGATGGCATCATCGACTTGATGGACATGGGTTTGGATGGACTCCGGGAGTTGGTGATGGACAGGGAGGCCTGACGTGCTGTGATTCATGGGGTCTCAGACATGACTGAGTGACTGAACCGAACTGGTATAACTGAATCTGAAAAAGAATATATGTTTTCTGAAAGAGAAAAGATATGTATATATATACACACACAACGTTGCACATTATCCATTCTTCAATAAAAACAAATTAAAAAGATAGGAGTGAGATCCCATCAAGTCCAAAAGCTGCTTTAATATTGTCCCCTATTTTCTGTCATTCTGGACCTGGGAACAAAGAGATGTTGGACATCAAAAATACCTGCAGATTTGTGAGCTGAACTGGTTAAGAAGAGTCCCTTTTGCTGCTGGGAAATTTTACCCAGTGAAATTTACCACCCAAGGCCCTCCCTTCACCTCTTTGCCTTAACAATCTCAGCTCAGGTGTACTCGGCACTTGAGGTGGACCTGTTGCCATGGGGAACCCGGTGGACATTCATCCCATGGCCCTCTGGAGCTGAGCAAGATGGTAACGTTCTGTGACAGCGTGGATGCTCACTCCCCAGAGCTGTAGGAAGCAAGGGCTCAGAGGCAGAATAAGTTTAGTGGGTCCTCTTCTCATCCCCCTCCTTGGCCTGGGGTCCGCCAGCTCAAGGTGGGTGAGAGCCAGGAAGAGCCCTGGAGTGGACATCAGATGACCTGAGTCTGAGGCTGAGCTGTGATGGCAGTGGCTGTGTGACTTTGGGGTAATTGCTTGCCCTCTCTGAGCCTTGACTGTGACCTCTTGGGGCTACTGGAGGAAGATCACATGAAGGTTTATCTGCAAGATTTTTCTACAGTGTCAGTGGCTCTGCAGATTCATAGGCGCCTACTGGGCAGGCCACAGGATGAAGCCATCGTACGCTTAAAGCCTTAGTCATGGCTGTCCAGAAGGCTATAAAGGAAGAGAAACTTAAAATTTCTAGCTGGGTTCTCAGATGCACCTGTAACTCTAGAGTCTTCCAGTATGCACCCCCCGTAGTTCCGCTCAGAGGCCTCAAACTCATTTTAGAATTCACTGGAGGAATTACTCACTATACAAACAGATTCCTCCTGTCAGATGAGATTTGTAAATATCATTTACAAAAGGAAGTCAATTTAAACTTTCCCTGCTGACTCAGACCTTGTGTCCTTGCCCTCCCCAGCCCAGCAGGATGCCACTCTTTAAAAAGAGGTGTGTGGCTTTTGGAGAAGGCAATGGCACCCCACTCCAGTACTCTTGCCTGGAAAGTCCCATGGATGGAGGAGCCTGGTGGGCTGCAGTCCATGGGGTCGCTAAGTGTCAGACACGACTAAGCGACTTCCCTTTCACTTTCACTTTCATGCATTGGAGAAGGAAATGGCAGCCACTCCAGAGTTCTTGCCTGGAGAATCCCAGGGACAGGGGAGCCTGGTGGGCTGCCGTCTATGGGGTCGCACAGAGTTGAACACGACTGAAGTGACTTAGCAGCAGTGTGGCTTTTAGGACTAATATTCTGAGGCTTCTCCTTTCCTCTATTAGTTAGATAAGCTCTGGGCTTAGTAGAAATCCTTTAAAAGTCCAAGCTCTTGATTTTGAGCCATTTTCCCTTAGGAATAAATGTGGCTCTTGCGACTCACCAGTGAGAATCCACCTTCCAATGTAGGGGATGTGAAGTTGATCCTGGTCAGAGAACTAAGACCCCACACGCCACGGGGCAACCAAGCCTGCATGCCACCACGAGCACCAAAAGCAGCCAATAAAAGAGAGAAAGAAGTGTGGCTGTCTTCATTCATTCAACAAATGGGTGTAATCTACCCAGCGCTTTTGAGTTGGCGCTTGAACCTCCCCTTCTCCATGAGCTTTCTCCAACCACTTGTTCGACGCTGCAACCTGGTCTCCCCCAACACTGCTGGGCCCCCTTTCCCTACTCATTTCTCCCCATCACCTCTAACAGACCAAATAATGTACTTATTCATTATGTTTATTGTTTGTCTCCCTGACTAGAAGAATAGGGGCTTCCCTGGTGGCTCAGAGGTTAAAGCATCTGCCTCCAATGTGGGAGACCTGGGTTCGATCCCTGGGTTGGGAAGTTCTCCTGGAGAAGGAAATGGCAATCCACTCCAGTATTCTTGCCTGGAGAATCCCATGGACAGAGAAGCCTAGTAGGTTATAGTCCACGGGGTCGCAAAGAGTCGGACACGACTGAGCCGACTTCACCTGACTAGAAGTCCCCTGACAATAGGAATCTTTGACTACTTTTTTCACACATGGACCCAAATGCTAGGATGCTGCCTGACAAATAGCCGGTGAGCAAAGAGTAATTCTAAATGAATGGATGACAAGCTAGGGACTTGTGGGGAAAGACCTGAGGTTACAGACCAAGAGAAAATAGTGATACAGGCCAATGGAAGGAAACAGTGTTTATCGAGTGTTCTCTAGAGACCCCGCCTGTAATATAAGGGATCTCCATATACAATTTTCACAGCAACCCTACAAATTAGGTTTTTAGGTGTATTGTGTAGGTTTTACACAATAAGATGTCTGTGCAGAGAAGTCAGGCTATTCTCCTAAGGTCACACTGCTGACGAAAGGTGGATCCAGGTTGCAAACCCTGAGCTGTCTTACTCTAAAGCTCTAGGCACTGCAGCATGCCCAGAAGAGATAACACACTGGGGCTTCAGGGAAGACTTCCTGGAGGAGGTGGAATCTGCACCACCTTGAAGACAGGACACGGTATGAATATGCAGGGGTGAGGGGCACATACTGTTATTTGTGATGGAGAAAAGCATGAGCTTCCAGGCTAGAGAGGGAAGGAGCAGCGATCAGAGACCAAGTGACCTGGGAAGGACAGTAATGGCTTGGAAGATTGGAAAGACAGAGTGAGGTCACATACCAGGCGAGACTCAGGCTCAAAGCCACCTCTTTAATTTCCAGTTTGCAAAGCTTTCATATATGCTATTGAAAGATGTGTCTTGCTCCCTAAGTTCCTTAAGATAGTCACAAATCAGCATTTCTCTGCTTTCCCCTCAGAGGAGGCAGATCTAAGATGTACTGAAAAAAACAGAATTACCTTCTGAATCTTCTGGGCCAACGGTTATAAAAAGCCCATTCAGCAAAAAGTCCAGCTGTTGCCAAAACATTTTTAAAAGCCTCCAATTGTCGTGAGCGCCTATTATAGGCTGGACATTTTGCACCTATTATATATGATTTAAGGACTCTGAGGCAAGTGACATGATGGTCAGTGTAAGGATGAGAAAAATTGAGGCTCAAAGAGATTAAGTTCCTTTCCCAAAGCCGCAAGGCTAGTGGAGATGCAGGTGAAAGTTCCAAATCTGTGCTCACTTGCCTGATGCTTCTTCTGTCCCTGAAAAATGCACACCATGTCCTTGGAAACGCCGCTTTAGCGGCTGCCAACAGGGTGTCTACTGCAAAGAATAGTTCATTTTAGATCGCCGTGCCTCATCCTTTTAGGGGAACCATGGAAATGGTCCCCAGGAGCTCAGCTTGATCCATTTAGCTGGGAACCTCCTGCAGGGCTGAACAGATGAAGGAGCTGGGAATCTGGACTTCTATCAGCCCTCATTTGATGGTGACAGTCTGGGAGAGCTAACGCATGAGGGAAGCATCACTTACAGGACCTGAAACGTGCACCCAGCTCGCCCTGCCAGAGTCAGGGAGCTCTCCCATTACTCATGCAGCCAACTGGATGTTCACCCACTGGGGTGGGTTCTAGGAATATGAAGATGAATAAGACACACAGTTCATACCTTCCCGGAATTCCTAGCATAGGAGGGAAAATAGATGAATAAAAAGGTCATTGCCGTGCAGCTCTGCCTAGGCAGGGAAGCAATGGTGAAAGACACTCCCTGGGGAACAAGAAAAATTCTAGGAAATCAGAACCTTCAAACACACCCACAATAGCCCTGCTTCTGATCAGTTACTCCAAATGGCCCAACAAGGAAGCAAGAGGGTTTATATTTCCTCTCCCATCTCCATTTTGAGGACAGCATTGTGTTCCTGATCCGTTTATTTCTACCCACTGCAGGAGCTCTTCATCACAAACCACACAGTCCCGTTAAGGGCGTGTACAAACCGCTTGGGGACCTTCTCATCCTAAGAGGCTCATACGCGCAGGCTTCTCCACTGCGGGGCTGAATATTGTTCTGGTTTGAGGGCCTTATCAAATGACTCCTCCCTTTCCCAGTCTGAGTTCAGAAGATGGAGAACAAAATAACCCTTCTGTGTATTAGGTTGGAGGATGTAATAGTTAGCTTTTTGCCTCATGACAAATAACCCTCCAAAACTCATTGGCTTATGACAAAAAGAAAAAAAATAGACACAAGCATTTATTTTTCTAAACTCATGGGTCTGTGTCTGCTCGGGAAGCTCGGCTTCAGGCTGCAGAAAGGATCATCTCTGCTCTGTGTTTCTCTGACTCTAAGATCAGAGGATCCGTGGGCGAGCTCTTCTCATGGCAAGTGGCAAAGAGCCGGGCACCAGTGGCCACATGTGATGCCTCCTAAAGTCGCAGCGTGGAAGTGGCACCTTCACCTGTATTCCACTGGCCAAAGCAAATCCCCTGGCCGAGCTCAGTGTCTGAGGGCAGCTTCACCCACAGCGAATCCTTCCAAGATCAGGAAGGAAGTCACGCTCGCGATGTGTGGGGTGGCTTTGAAAACAAAGGAGACGTTGAACGCTCTATTGGAAAGTCCCACCCACTCTCTTCGGCACAGCTAGACCACCTCTAGCATCCTGAGTGGGGCCTGCCCCTCTAAACCTAACACCCAGGGAAGGGCAGCTCAAAACGTGTACTTCCTGTGGGAACCTGGGTCCTTGAGGAGACGGAGAGAGGAAGGAGAGGATGAACTGGACATGCTCACCTCCCGTCCTCCCAATCAGAATTCATACCTAAGTGAAAGCGGGACAGGAGGCCAAGACTGCTACCCTAATTGATGTGCCTCAATTAGGGGGAAACGGAGAACAGGAAACAAGGTTCCCTCCTGGTGCTTAGTGTACACATGATATATCTTGGCACTTGACCTTCCACAGCCCACCAGTATAGGCACACACCCTCCTTGCAAGGATGGTACCCCACAGGCAACCATTTGTTTTGAGGGTTGTATTCATTTATCCACTCCTCACCGATTTTTGAAAATCTGTTATGTGTCTGCACCCTCAGATTACAGATCTCAGACACCCTGGCTTTTAGGATTCCTCATCTCTCTTCAAATCAAATATATTAAAGTACATCTATCATATGTAAAATTTTTCTTTTACTTAAGAAGTTTTGAAAGGCTTTTAAAGCCTTGGCTTTACTTTTTAAATAATTGGGTGTGAGTCATTCTTTAGGATCATCTATGATTTCTCAGCAGCCATTGTGCACATGAGGGATTCTTGCAAAGAGAAAAACCTACTCTACATATTTTTCCCATTATAATGACATTTTATGCAAATAAAATGGAACAATTAATGAAATTGATTAAATATTATGGCTAACAGACAAATCTTAACTGTATTCTGCACTTCCCCGCTCTAAGTTTGGAGCCATTGTTCTTTTTCAGGTCTCACTTTTTTTTTTCCCCCAGCTCTTGAAAATTTAGCTGTCCCTAGGCACTGTGCTTACTTATTCCTCAAGGATGAGACGGCACTAAGCACAGTGCAGGAGGCTTCAGGTAAAAGGACAGAGAAGGTAGGAGTCCTGCCTTTAGGAAATTCTCAGTTTGGAAGGTAAAGCAGAGATGGAGCGATATAAACTACAATAGTGTGTGAGAAATGGGATCTTCAGATGCAGCCACGGTGTAGTGGGCACGAGAAGGGGAAGCAGGCAGCCCAGGCCAAAGTTTCATGGGGAAAAAGAAACCTGACTGTGACCTGGAGTGTAAGTTGCTGCTGTTGATCAGTTGCTAAATCTTGTCCAACTCTCTGCAACCCCATGAACTGCAGTATGCCAGGCTTCTCTGTCCTTTACCATCTCCCAGAGTTTGCTCAAACTCATGTCCATTGAATCGGTGATGCCACCCAACCATCTCATCCTCTGTCACCCCCTTCTCCTCCTGCCCTCAATCTTTCCCAGCATCAGGGTCTTTTCTAATGAGTCGGCTCTTCACATTGTGACCAACATATTGGAATTTCAGCTTCAGCATCAGTCCTTCCAATGACTATTCAGGGTTGATTTCCTTTAGGATTGACTGGTTTGATCTCCTTGCTATCCAGAAGACTCTCAAGAGTCTTCTCCAGCATCACAATTCTAAAGCATCAACTTTTGGGTACTCACCTTTCTTGATGGAGAAGGAAATGGCAGCCCACTCCAGTGTTCTTGCCTGGAGAATCCCAGGGACAACGGAGCCTGGTGGTCTGATGTCTATGGGGTTGCACAGAGTCAGACACGACTGATGCGACTTAGCGGCAGCAGCAGCAGCTTTCTTGATGGCACAATTCTCACATTCATATGTGACCACTAGAAAAACCACAGCTATGACTCTACAGAACTTTGTTGGCAAAGTGATGTCTCTGCCTTTTAATACACTGTCTTGTCGTACCTTTCCTTCCAGGAAAAGGCATCTTTTAATTTCAGGGCTGCAGAGTGTGAGTAGACCCTGCAAAAACGACAAGAGAGTAAGCAGGGTTGGGGAGACCAGACAGGAGTTTGGGAAGGGAATTCTAGTTTTAGGAAAGGAGGTGAAGATAAATGAAAAGCATTAAAGAGCATTTTTGAAAGACTTGAGGTAATTTATTACCACTGGAGCACAGAATGGAAGGAAGACTGTGGCAAGCGTGTAGCCATGGGGCGCCATCTTTGTAACTGGATACCCGGCCAAGCCTCACCAGTCTGCTGACCTGGCATCGTGATATGAAGGCATTATTTCTGACGTCTGGAATTTTCCGCTATTAAAGTGCTCCTGCACCGTTTATGCTGGTTTTCTTTTCGATAAGACATTTTATTGGCGTTAATATTCTGCTGTTAGTTTTCTTTAAAAATCTTATTTACTCTAAAAATCCCTTATCATAAGACACAAAAGGCCAGATGGAGGACTTGGTTTTCTTTATTTATTACTCTCTTGTTTGGGGCTGTGCTGGGTCTTCATTGCCATGCATGGGCTTTCTCTGGTTGCGGTGAGTGGGGGCTACTCTCCAGCTGTTGGGGGTGGGCTTCTCACAGTGGGTGGGCTTCTCATGGTGGGGCCTTCTCTCCTTGGACCACTTGGTTTTTTAACTCTTTCCTTCACCTCTAGGCAAACCCACTAACATCATTTAGATCTTTTCTCTCTTTCCTCTATAACTGTTACTTTCTAAACACTTTCACTCCATTTTCTTTTTCCTTTTCAGTTGGAAGTATGACCTAGAAATCTGTATTAGTTTCTTACGGCTGCTGCAGCAAATTCCCACTTTAAGCCACAACTGAGTGACTTAAAGCAACAGCAATCTATTGTCTTGTTCACTCAGGAAGCCAGAAACCCCAAATCAAAGTATAAGCAAGGCCGTGCTCCCTCTGAGGACTCTGGGGAGGAATTCTTTGCCTCTTCTCAGCTTCTGGTGGCTCTTGGCAACGCATGCTGTTCTTTGGCTCATAGCTACATCACTGTAGTTCTCTTCCCCATGGTTACATGGCCTTCTTCCTCTGTGTGTGTCTCTTTGAACCCCTTCTCTCCTCTTCACCAGTCACTGAATTTAGGCTCTGCTCTAATTTGGTATACTGCTACTGCTAAGTCATTTCAGTCGTGCCCGACTCTGTGCGACCCCAGAGATGGCAGCCCACCAGGCCCCCCGTCCCTGGGATTCTCCAGGCAAGAACACTGGAGTGGGTTGCCATTTCCTTCTCCAATGCATGAAAGTGAAAGTGAAGTCACTCAGTTGTGTCTGACCCTCACTGACCCCATGGACTGCAGCCTTCTAGGCTCCTCTATCCATGGGATTTTCAGGCAAGAGTACTGGAGTGGGGTGCCATTGCCTTCTCCGAATTTGGTATAACTTCATCTTAATTAAATACTTCTTCAAAAATCCCATTTCCAAATAAGGCCACTCTGGTGGTTCTGAGTAGACATGAATTTGGAGCTCATACTCAACCCACTCCAACCCCTTTAATCTGCTTTTCAGCTTGGTCAGTTTTGTCTTTAGCACCTCAGATGTAGATTTCATCTTTGCACTGCATCCTTTTTTTTTTTTTTCATTGTCTCAGCCCATCTCTTTATCTTGGCCTTCTCTCCTAGAGTCTCAGCCTCACCTGAGGCTCCTTGACCCTATTCAAGAGAGGCTGCATCTTCTTCTGAGACCCCTCAAAAATGATTCTTAACAGTCTCCTTCTGCTTAATGGATAAAGTAACTTTCAGAGCAATTCCCTGCTCCTGAGACTTCCTTGCAGTGTGACGTTTCTCTGTGGCTGCAGATTTTTCATGTGTCTTTCATGGGAGGATGGCTTTCCCCCTCTATTGACCCATTCTTTATAGAGACAGATTCCATCTATCCAGACCTTACATGTGTCCACAGTGGGTGGTGTGGATTACCTTTGATAGGGTGCCCGGAGAGCCGGAACTACAGGATGCAGGGAGGTGCCTAACTTCTCGCCTCATCTCTGATATGCTGCCAGCATCTGAGGCTCCAGCTCCACTGAGCTGGGTGAGACCTTCTCCTGTCCTCTCCTCTCAGCTGTACAGGGAGGAACATCTGTGCTTTGAATAGTGGCTCACATTCAAACCAGCCTGATCAGAGAATCACTCACCATCTTTTCACAGTTAGAGATGCCTGGATCCTATCCCTAAAGAGTCTGAGTGAGTATGTTCCAGGAGGGGTTGGGTAATCTGTGTTTGTAACAATTCCCCAAAGGATGCTAAGATGCAGCCAGGGCTGGGAACCACGTTAGCACAATGACTTGTTCAGGTTTGTTTTCCCTGAGGGGCTGTGAGCTGCAGAATAACGATGCACATTCTTCCCCAGCAGGTTCATCAGTGCCAGGCAGTGTCTACACACTTCATGTATATTTACTCCTCGACAACCCTACAAGGTGAATACTATCATTATCCTCATTTTATAGATAGGGAAACTGAGGCACACAGAAGTCCCATAGCTAATAAGTTGAGCCAGAACCTGGCTGTTTCATCTTAAATAATCCTCAGCTTCTCCCTCCGTGACTGCAGAGTTGCCATTTGACTTGCTCGTCCTGGAAGCCTCAGTCCCCACATGGCATACAGCGGGTGCTCCATAAGTGATTGTTGTGTGAATGATAATCTCTTCCCCGAGTCTGGTTTGCCCAGTGATAGTCTTATGGGACGGAGGTTGGTGGCCAGAGCATCCTTACTTCAACATGCTGCTAATGGGAGCTCAGGTAGGAGGAATCCAAAGGGAAGTCTTGACTGAGGGCAGGCAGAGGGTGAGCCAGTGGTCTTATTCCAGGAGGATGCTGTGAGGGTCACTCACTTACAGAACGTGGAGAAACAGAGGCAATGGATTGTGGGTTGACAGAGACAGCATGTGGGCTGGTTGGCCAAAGAGTGGAAGCCAGGACAACCCGGGGGTGGACTCTCTGTGGCTCCCTAGGTGGTGTGTGTGGCCAGTTGTTTAGCCTAGATAGTTAGGGCTGAATGGAACAAGCCATGTGACTATGGGCAAGTATCTTAGACTTTCCAAGCTGCAGTTTCCTTACCTGAAAACCAGATTAATGATATCCATTAGTTCTTATATCATCTTGTTACCAGGCACTTAGATTGCTTCTTTATGTGCAAGGCTGATAAATTTTTGTGTTTCTAGGAGTCAACTTGGATGTTCCTCGGAGGGGGAGAGCTCCCTTCGTGCAGCAGGAACATGGATAAGCCAACCGTGGTGCAGAAAGCTGTGGGTTTCCAAGGCTGCGTTTGAGTAGGCCAGGTAGGGAAGGGATTCCGTGTTGCTCAGGAAGTTAGTGGGAGGAAGAGGAAGTGAAGAAAGGGCTGTGGCCAGTGAAGGGGCCCATAGTCAGTACCTCTAGACATCAAAACAACAGAAATTTGCAGTCACTTTTGGAGACACTGCAACAGTGGATAGGGAGGAAGCAGGGAGTAAAGGAGACAAAGAGGGTGAGGGAGGTAACCCTTCAGGCAGGAATCAACTAGAATCCGCTGAAGTCCTGGGGAGCGGTGAGGGGCTGGACCTTCCCATCAAAGGGGAGCGGGGCTTTGGGTGGTTTTAACGGGGTTTTGAGGGGCAGGAGGCCTGCACAAATGACAGGGGCAGTTTCAGTTCAGTTCAGTTGCTCAGTCGCACCCGACTCTTTGCAACCCCATGGACTGCAGCGCGCCAGGCCTCCCTGTCCATCACCAACTCCCAGAGCTTGCTCAAACTCATGTCCA
The DNA here is from genome assembly GCA_917880005.1 of Nanger dama. Classification (NCBI taxonomy): domain Eukaryota; kingdom Metazoa; phylum Chordata; class Mammalia; order Artiodactyla; family Bovidae; genus Nanger; species Nanger dama. The sequence goes on along the minus strand of CAKJTW010000063.1, from coordinate 9,740,908 downwards.
TTGAGTCGGTGAGGCCATCCAACCATCTCATCCTCTGTCATCCCCTTCTCCTCCTGCCCTCAATCTTTCCCAGCATCAGGGTCTTTTCCAATGAGTCGGCTCTTCACATCAGATAGCCAAAGTATTGGAATTTCAGCTTCAGCATCAGTCCTTCCAATGAATATCCAGGGTTGATCTCCTCTAGGATTAACTGGTTTGATCTTCTTGCAGTTTAAGGGACTCTCAAGACTCTTCTCCAACACCACAGTTCAAAAGCATCAATTCTTGGGTTCTCAGCTCTCTTTATGGTCCACTTCTCACATCCACACATGACTACTGGAAAAACCACAGCTCTGACTAGGCTGAACTTTGTCAGCAAAGGAATGTCTCTGCTTTTTAATATGCTGTCTAGGTTGGTCATAGCTTTTCTTCCAAGGAGCAAGCGTTTTTTAATTTCATGACTGCAGTCACCATCTGTAGTGATTTTGAAGCCCAAGAAAACAGTCTGTCACTGTTTCCATTGTTTGCCCATGTATTTGCCATGAAGTGATGGGACTGGATGCCTTGATTTTAGGTTTTGAATGTTGAGTTTTAAGCCAGATTTTTCACTCTCCTCTTTCACTTTCATCAAGAAGCTCTTTAGGTCCTCTTCATTTTCTCCCATAAGGTTGGTGTCATCTGCATATCTGAGCTTATATTTCTTGCTGAAATCTTGATTCCAGCTTGTGCTTCATCCAGCCTGGTATTTTGCATGATGACTCTGCATATAAGTCAAATAAACAAGGTGACAATATACAGCCTTGATGCACTTCTTTCCCGGTTTGGAACCAGTCCACTGTTCCATGTCTGGTTCTAATCATTGCTTCTTGACCTGCATACAGACTTCTCAGGAGGCAGGTAAGATAGTCTGGTGTTCCCATCTCTTGAAGAATTTTCCACAGCTTGTTGTAATCCACACAGTCAAGGGCTTTAGCATTCTTCAAGAAAATTAGAGATACCAAGAGAATGTTTCATGCAAAGATACGCACAATAAAGAACAGAAACAGTATGGACCTAATAGACACGGAAGATATTAATAAGAGGTGGCAAGAATACACAGAAGAATTATGCAGAAAATATCTTCTTGACCCAGGTAACCATAATGATGTGATCACTCACCCAGAGCCAGACATCCTAGAGTGTGAAGTCAGGTGGGCCTTAGGAAGCATCACTATGAGCAAAGCTAGTGGAGGTGATGGAATTCCAGTCGAGTTATTTCAAATCTTAGAAGATGATGCTGTGAAAGTGCTGCACTCAATATGCCAGCAAATTTAGAAAACTCAGCAGTGGCCACAGGACTGGAAAAGGTAATTTTTCATTCCAATCCCAAAGAAAGGCAACACCAAAGAAAGTTCAAACTACTACACAATTGTACTCATCTCATAAGCTAGCAAAGTAATGCTGAAAATTCTCCATGCAAAGCTTTAACAGTTTGTGAACTGAGAACTTCCAGATGTTCAAGCTGGATTTAGAAAAGGCAGAAGAACCAGAGATCAAATTGCCAACATTGGTTGGATCATAGAAAAAGCAAGAGAATTCTAGAGAACATGACAGGGTCACACTTCAGCTGTACACAGTACTCCTGTGCAAAGGGAATTTCGTCATTATTATAAGAGGTTAAGTTTTTTATAGTTGAGTGAATGCAGTGGTTCTCAAACTTGGCTGCAACTGCAAATCACCTGGAATTTCTGAGAGTGGGGCTCAGACCCTTTACATCCCTCCACCCCAGGTGATTTCAATGTGGTAGTATGCTGGGCTGACTGCATTGTAAAATTTATGGTAGTAGTACCTATTTTAATTTTTTGCAGTTGTTATTATTTGTAAAGAAGGAGGAGTCTGGAGTTACCAGGCTCCTTTGCTATAGGCTCTTTGAGAAGATACTGATTTGATTTTTAGTGCCAGCAGCTAAAGCTCCAAGAGAAATCCATTGTGGGAGATAACTTTTGTTTTCTGACAAGTGAAAACCTATGGAGTCAAAAAGAGTTCATTTAATTATCAAGGGGTAATTAGCATGTGACTCTAGGTCTCACTCTGACTTTTCTCTCATTGTGAGAATTCCCACAAAGAGTGAACTTTGGTAAGAAGAAGAAAAACTTAGAAACAAAGCTAAACCTCCAGGATTTGGGGGACTTATTCCAAAGGATGTACCCTTTCCCCTGTGCCATCTGGTTTTTCTACTCTGCTAGGTTCTTCTTCAAGAGGAGAACGGCCTCATCCTTCTGACCCTGAAGAACATTCAGCACAAAGGGAGAGTTCCTCGCCTTTGAAAAGATTCAGTTCCTCCCAGAGGTGGGACCCTGGGTGGATGCCCTTCATTATATGCCAAAGAGGTTTCTGTGGGTCCTCCAACTTGGGTGAAATTATTTTTTAAACTGTAGATACAGTTACAATGACCATTTGTTTCTTTAAATGACCTTCAGTGCAGGCAAAGAGCCCTGGGCTGCAAAGTTATTTAAAGATACAAAGATGGGGTTTAGGCTTTGGTATGTTCTGACTTGGGAAAATATCTTGGTACCAAAGGTGACCTTTCTTTCCCTCCTCCTGAAGTGATAGGTTCATTTGCCTCCCTACCTCCCCCTGTGAGAGAATAGATCAATCTGAATAATGTCACCGGTGGAGTGTCAGCAATATTTTACTTTCCAGGTGGAAAATAAAAAAGTCAACAATATTTCACTTTCCAGGTGGTTCCAAAAAGTCAACATCATTACTGGTGCTATATTTATCATTGTCCAATATTTCTGTTTTGTCTGTGGGGAGAGGCATCACTTCCCAGTGACACACGGGCTTCGCAGAGTCCTAGGGAGAGCAGCATGTTTGTGTGGCTCGCCCCATCCTTCCTGCTTTCCCTACACTTGAACTTCCCCAAAGCCCAAGCCCTCTGTGTTCTTGAAGACACAGTGCAACCATCCCTCCGAGCAGAAGTGAATGTCCCCTCCTCTGGGTTTTCCCCATTTTTAAAAAATTAATTAATTTATTTTCATTGGGGGATAATTGCTTTACAATATGGTGATGGTTTTTGCCATACGTCAGTATGAGTCAGCCATAGGCATACATGTGTCCCCCTATCGTGAACCCCCACCTCCCTCCCTCCACCCATCGCTCCAGTTGTCACAGAGCACACATGTCTGAATCTTTCGGAGGGTGTGGAGCTCTCTCTTACTGTGGTGTTGAATGTTCTTCGGGGTCAGAAGGATGAGGTCGTCCTCCTCTTGAAGAAGAATCTGCTGCTGCTGCTGCTGCTGCTGCTGCTGCTGCTGCTAAGTTGCTTCAGTTGTGTCCGACTCAGTGTGATTCCAGAGATGGCAGCCCACCAGGCTCCCCCGTCCCTGGGATTCTCCAGGCAAGAACACTGGAGTGGGTTGCCATTTCCTTCTCCAATGCATGAAAATGAAAAGTGAAAGTGAAGTCACTCAGTCGTGTCCAACTCTTCGACACCCCATGGACTTCAGCCCACCAGGCTCTTCCATCCATGGGGTTTTCCAGGCAAGAGTACTGGAGTGGGGTGCCATCGCCTTCTCCGGAAGAAGAACCTAGCAGAGGAGAAAAACCAAATGGCACAGGGGAAAGGGTGCACCCTATGGAATAAGAGTTGAACTCTGGCCAGTGACTTAATGGATAAGGTTGGATAAGTGATCAAACCTGTCTGAGCAGGATTTCTCCTCCATGAGTCAAGCATCACCATTCCAGTGTCAAAGTCGTGGGCCAGAGGCATGAGATACTCTGCATCAGGTGTCTGATACAGTGGCAGGATTTACTGATGTCTCCATTTTCTTCCTGGTGAACAGGCTGATGGTGCTCCTGGAAACGTCTGTGGATGAAGGAGAAGAAAAGGAGAGAAAGGCGGCAGGGAGTACGACGGAAGCGACCAAGTGGCGAGGAAGGAAGCGGAGGGGGGGCAGTGACGGGAGCAGAGAGGTATGTGATGCAAGACAGGCCCATCTGACATCCAGGCAGTTTCTGTGGTTGGAAACGGGCCTTACCGAGGCTAAAACATAGGCCACAGCGGGCCTGCAGAGCTTAGCAGGGCTCCCCGGGGCTGGCAGCTCAGGGGAAGCTATCAGTGTGAGCGGATACGGCTGGTAGTCTGAGCAGCACAGGGCTAGCACTCAGTCAGCAGGAGTCTGGTTCCGAGCTGTACAGGCCTGAGCTCAGTCAGATGAGCAGTTCTGGAGAGAGGCCAGAGGTTGGCCTCCTCCTGGTGGCTTTGAGGGAAGAGCCCTTGTGGCCTGAAGCCACAGGCGAGCTGGCATCACCCCAGAGTGAAGCTGGCTCAGTCTTAAAGGGCCAGGTCTGGTGCACCATGACTGGTTCCCCAGAGACTGGGGCTGTGCTCTTTAGAGTCACAAAGTCCATTAGTCTCATCCGTGCCTTGAGTGTTTATTGAGTGCCTGCTGTTTGCTGTGCGGGATGCTGAGGATGTAGCAGTGAGCAACACACCATCCCAGACTTGAAGGAGTACCGAGGTTGGTAAGGGGTTGCAATGCCATTAGTTTTCAGTTCAGAGGGGTTAAGTGCTGTGCTGGAGGTGGACAGGGGCATGGACGGGCAGGATGTATGTCAGGGAACACAGTGGGCTCCAGCCTTGCCTCGGAGGCAGAGGACAGCTTCAAGGTAAAAGTTACATCAGCTGAATCTTTTGCTTGGCTGAAAAGGATGAAAGTGTGTTCCATTTAGAATATGTGGCATAGCTCCATGTAGGGGGCAGGAAAGAACATGGTGCCTAGAGCTGGATACGCTCTTATGATGATGACAGGGGAGGCTGCTGGTGAAGGATGCCCAGGTGTGGGGCAAAGGCCCTGATGTTTTATGTGGAGACACAGATGGGTCAGTGACAGGCGGGTTCTGACCAGGAGAGTACCTTGGCCTGGTTCATACTCCTGAAGCATCCTGCTGGGAGGCTAAGAGCGGTCAGGACTAGGGGAGGTGTGGGAGCCTGCACATGGGTTCTAAGAGCAGACGTGCAAAGGGGGTGTGGCGAGGGGAGACTGGAGAGGCAGAGCTGGCCTTGGTGATACCCAGATGTGAGTGTAAGGGACAAAGAGATGAACCCATGGCTGCAGGGGAGGTCAGGAAGGGAAGGGGGCAACTCTGGAGATGGATACCCACCCGGAAGATGTTAGGCCCACCCTGGGCCAAGACACAGTGCTGGTCTGAACGAGAAGGGAGGTGAGGTGGATGGAAGGGCCACACTACCAAGATACTTGGAAGGTCTTACACTCACTGAGCTAAAACCACATCCCACAATAGAAGTTGAGGCAAATGACACATACTTGACTTTTGGGGATGCTTTGCATCCAGGCCAAGGGCACAGGACCAGGTTTCTGCTGTTTTAAGTCGGAAGCTTGTGAACAAGCAGGGGCATTCTGCTGGGGGAGGCAGCAGCTGAAACCCTTTGTGTTCCGGGTCAGCCCAGGCCGGGTCCAGGGTTCAGCACCGGTGGTGGCGCCTGTGTCCGGCACCGTTGGCTGCTCTGGTCCAGGTAGCACGAGGCGATCTGGGGCGGTCGGTCTTGGCTGTGTAGTCTATAAACTCTGTTCACTAGTCTTCCTCAAGAACGCAACTTCCCAATGTCTTTCTTAAACTTTTAGAAAATCATAGTAAACTACAAGTGCCATACAATGTACGTTTACCTGTTTTTAAATGTGTTTAAACGTCCGGCTCAGTGGCCTTGCACACGCCCACGCTGTTGTGCCGCCCTCTCCACCACCGCCCACCTTCAGAACTTTCTCGCCTTTTCAAACTGAAGCTCTGCACCCAGTAAACACTAACCTCTCCATCCCCTCCTTCCCTCCAGCCTCTGGGAATCACAGTTCTACTTTCTGTCCCTATAAATAATATTTACCTTTCTGTGACTGACTTATTTCACTTAGTGTAATTCCTCAAGTTCCATCCACGTTGTAGCATATGTTAGAATTTCCTTCTTTTTAAGGCTGGATAATATTTCTCTCTCTCTCATATATATACACACCACATTTTGTTTAAACATTCTTTCTTAAATTTTAAAATAAACCATTAATTTCAGAATAATTTTACATTTACAGGGAAGTTGCAAAGAAAGTACAGAGTCCATATACTCTTCACCCAGATTCCCCTACTGTTAACATTTTACATTAACACAGTACCTTTGTTAGAACTAAGAACCAACACCATACATCACTATTCACTATACTTTAAACCTTATGTAGACTTTATTTAGATACTGGGACTTCCCAAGTGGCTTAGTGGTAAAGAATTCACCTGCCAGTTCAGGAGATGCAGATTTTGATTCCTGGGTTGGGAAGACCCCCTGGCAGAGGAAATGGCAACCCAGTTCAGTATTCTTGCCTGGAAAATCCCATGGACAGAGGAGCCTGGAGGGCTATAGTCTCAAGAATTGGACATGACTGAGCAACTGAGCACACCCAGTTTATACATTAATACTCAGCAGAGCTTTAGCTAGCTGTGTGGGATGAGAAAGAGGCCGGGCCTGGGCTTTGGGCTCCAGCAGCTGAGTGAATGATGGGTCTTGTGCTGAGATGGAGAAGAGGTTTGAGTGAGGAAAGGGAGGGAAGGTCCCCAGTGACTTGCAGAGATGCAGTTCTTGCGGGTCTTTACACACAGCTCTGAGCCTGGCTATGGGCAGACACAGGGTAGGTCCTGGGAATTATTCTAGGAACCCAAAGCCTCAGTTCACCTGAATCTTCCTCTTGCAGGAACTGTCCAAGGTAGAGAAGAAACTCACAGCCAGGGTCAGGTCTTGTCCGTGGGGCTATTACTCCAGGATCCATGCAATATTTGGAAAACAGACCCCAACCTCCCACTTTCAAGACTCAGCATCACCTCCCTCCCATTCATTCCCATGGAAACACATTAGTGGCCTCTTCTCATCAGCATCCCACATGAACAGTGGCCAAAAACCTGCCCCGGGGATGAGTAGAAAATTCTTTGGTCACTTTCCTGCTTGTCTCTTTCTATTGAAGGAAGACCTTCTCTTTGAGGGCTGTGAACACTGACTCAGGACTGAAGATGCCCTGGTCCAATCCTGGCTTTATTTAACTCTCAGGGGTGACCAGTGAGGCCCCTGCCCTCTCTGAACCTCAATATATGCTTTGGTGAAATAAGAAGGCTGATGCAGAACAATCACCCTCAAGCTCTATTCCCACCCCCCATAAGATGCTCTTTGTTTTTTGCCCTCAGAGGCCACATTTTGGAAAGAGGTTGTCTGTCAGATGGAGCTGATCTAATAACATCACGTCTTCCATGTTTTATTAAAAGCATTCATAACTTTCAGCCAGAGTTGCTGGCCACAGTGTAAGCAAATTGGGTTGATGTCATTTCATGCAAGAGCTGATGGAGCTTCATTTGGCAGGGTGTGCAGTGTTCCTTTGGGAATTTTAAAGCATTGAAAATCACTCTCAGCTCTCCATGACCTCCCCTGGGAACCTGGGTTCGGTACCACTGGCAATGTGGCAAGACCAGGGTATCTGGCTCTTAGGATCAGCTCTGTAATTCTGTGAACTGGAAAGACAGTAAAATTTGGAGTCAGTGACTGGAAGGTTCAAAATTTTCGAGCCTACTTCTGAAACTGGTGTGATTTTAGATTCGGGACTTCCCTGATGGTTCAGTTGGTATAGAATCCACCTGCAATGCAGGAGACCCTGGTTTGATTCCTGGGTTGGGAAGATCCTCTGGAGAAGGGCTAGGTTACCCACTCCAGTATTTTGGGCTTCCCTTGTGGCTCAGCTGGTAAAGAATCCGCCTGCAATGCTGGAGATCTGGGTTCAATCCCTGGCTTTGAAGATCCCCTGAAAAGGGAAAGGCTTCCCACTCCAGTATTCTGGCCTGGAAACTTCCATGGACTGTGTAGTCCATGGGGTCGCAAAGAGTCGGACACGACTGAGAGACTTTCACTTTCAGTGTGACAAAAGTTCACACATTCTTTGACGCTCCTGCCTTCAAAAGGTGGAGCTCAGGGTTTCCCTAATGGCTCTGTGATAAAGAATCTGCCGGACAATGCAGGAGACTTGGGTTCGATCCCTGGTCCAGGAAGATTCTGCGTGCTTCGGAACAAGCGAGCCCATGTGTCACGACTGCTGAGCCAGCACTCTAGAGCCCGAGCTCCACAACAGGAGAAACCACCACAGCGAAGAGCCCGTGTATCACAGTGATGAGAAGTCCGCACACAGCAATGAAGAAACAGCGAAACCAAGCATTAGTTACTTAAAGAAAGAACCACAGATAGCCATTAGACCATTCACCTTCCAAACAATAAGGCCAGTGTGTCGTACACACAGCTGTGTGTAAACTCTCAGAGATGTGGAGGGACATGAGAGTCTGTTTTAATAGGTGAAGAAGAAACATCGGCTGTGGAGCTTTGTTATGTGGGAGTTCTCATCAATAACTCCCCAGACACAGCTTCTCAAGGTGATTAAAATGATTTTTGTTTTCCTTTGAGGCTTGACAACTTAAGATGTTAATACATTACCGGGAGTGGAAATGTTTAGGAATACTGAATGTCATTATGAAAAAATAATTCCTTCTTCCCAAAAGGTAACTGTAAATTTCAAACAGATATGTCAGAAGGGGAATGAGGGTGTGGGCATAGATTTGTCTGCATGAAAAAATAAATATGCCATCTTAAGTGCTTTTTAAAGATGTAACACTGCCAGTAAGAGTGATTGCTTATTGAAAATGTACAATGTGTGGCCAGATACGGACGCCATTCAGGCCTTAGGGGAAGGGCCAAGATGAGAAGACAGAGGGAGACCCAAGAAAAGAGGGCTTGGATGGAGGAGAACCTGAGGACTGGAGGCAAAGATGCCAGCACCATCTTAGAACAGAAAGCTCCACGCAGTGGGGGAGGTGCCCTCTTGTTGCTGTTGCTGAATCACTCAGTCGTTTCTGACTCTTTGCAACCCCATGGACTGCAGCACACCAGGCTCCTCTGACCTTCACCATCTCCCAGAGTTTGCTCAGATCCGTGTCCGTTGAGTTGGTAATGCTGTCTAACCATCTCATCCTCTGCTACCTGCTTCTCCTCTCACTCTCAGTCTTTCCCAGCATCAGGGTCTTTTCCAATAAGTCAGCTCTTCTCATCAGATTGCCAGAGTACTGGAGCTTCAGCTTCAGCATCAGTCCTTCCGATGAATATTCAGGGTTGATTTTCTTTAGGATTGACTGGTTTGATCTCCTTGCTGCCCAAGGGACTCTCAAGAGTCTACTCCAGCTCACGAAGCCAGTGAAGAGAAAAGACAGAAGACAAGGCAGCCGTGTTGGATTCACTGTTGAGAAAAAGTGAAAAGGATTCCCCTGGACTCAGGCTGGACGAGGAGGCAGACACCATGCGGATGGCCATGGGAGAGGGTGAGCCACAGGGCTGGAACTAGAGGACAGAAAGGTAGCAGTTCTTGGGACAGGCAGTTTAGGGGTTTCCCTGCACCCTCTCTTTCATTTAGCATTGTCAAACTGACCCTTGCCATGGGCACTGGCTGTCTACCTCTACCAGGATTAGGTCCTGTGCTGCTGCAGCTGTTGACCTTCAACACCAGCTGAAAGGAGTTCAGGGTGGAGAACAGAACTGAGGTCCTCTATGCTTGGGGGGAGAAGCTGGAAAGACAATCTTTAGATAGGTATTTTCAGAAGCTGTTTTTATGAGCCCAATTCTTGTATCTCCGCAAATCTAGAAAAGCACTAAAATCCTGCATGGTGATGACTGTTTCTTGTAAAGAGCAGAAAGCTTCATGAAACTAGCAGAAACCTTCTAGTGCTTGATTGCCTGAATTTCCCCTTCACCAAAATCACATATATACTGACCTCCCCCACCCGCCTCCCTGCCTCTTTGGAACAGCTCTTCAGAGCTACCTGAGGTGCTGGTCCATGTACTGTAGTCCTCATTTTGCAGCCCCCCAAACTTAACTCTTAACTTTCACGTTGTGCATTTTTTTCAAGTCAGCAAATATTATTGAGCATCTACTGTGTCCCAGGCCTCTGGCTAAGCAAGGAAGGTAGGGTCATCAAAGCCATACACTGCTCGCCCCAAATGCCCATGTCTTAACCCTCACAGTCTGTGAATATGCTAGGTTACAGGGCAAAAGGGAATTAAAATTGAAAATGAAATTAAGGCTGCTAATCATTTTAATTTTAAATGGAATATCCTGGATTATTTGGGTGGTCCCAATGTAATTAAAAATGTCTTCAAAGTGGAAGAGGGGCAGAGATAGAGTCAGAATAGTCGAGAAACTAAGCATACTTGATGCAAAGAGCCGACTCATTGGAAAAGACCTGGATGCTGGGAAATATTGAGGGCAGGAGGAGAAGGGGGCAACAAAGGATGAAATGGTTGTATGGCATCACCGACTCAATAGACGTGAGTTTGAGTAAACTCTGGGAGATGGTGAAGGACAGGGAAGCCTGGTGTGCTGCAGCCCACGGGGTCATAAAGAGTCAGACACGACTGAGCGACGGAACAACCAGAAAGGGAGAAGGAGATGTGAAAGCGGATACAGGGGCAGAGGAATGACCTGCAAGGACTCAGCCTTAAGCTGCTGGCTCAGAAGGTAGAGAAAGGGGTGGCAAGCCGGGAAGGTGGGCAGATGCTGGACAAGCCCTGCAGATACCATGATCTTAAGCCCCGGAGACACGTGTTGGGCTTCTGACCTCAGAACTGTAAGATAAAAGATATGTGCTATTTTTAAACCAATCAGTTTGTGATGGTTGTTATAGCAGCAGTGAGAAACTGATACAGACGTTCTGTGCCTGTTTGTTCATTTCAGACACTTGCCATGCAGTACAAGCTCATTAAAGATTTGAGGAATGAATAACGAGTGCATGAAGGAGACAGAAAGACACACGAGTCCGGGTTCCTTGGTAAGTATCATAGGCTGAATGAATAAATATGACTAGAAGGTTGTGGTCTGGTGGGGAGATTAGATCCATGGGTCCAAAGGGTCAGTGTTAGCACAAAGCTCACCTCTGCCTTGGGGAGAGGGATAGCATAGGTGGTTCCTTGCAAGGAGACCTGGGATGGGAGCTTGCAGGTGGGAGCTATGTTGAGGGCAGGAGGAAAGCAGGAGAGGCCAGAGAGAGGAGGAGCGGGTCCTGAGTCAGGGCAAGGGGCTGTGCCTTTACACCCCTCCCTGACTCTTTGATCTCAATCCCACTGCCCACATTGACCTTGGTCAGGCTGCCACTGAGGAGTGGACTCGGCCATGAACTGTCAGCTCCCAATACTCCCAGCTGCTGGGGGCTGAGTACCTGGTCCAGGAGGAGGATGTGGGCACCCACGACAGGAGGTGAGGAGGGATGGGACCAGGGGTGATCTCCCAGTGGCAGAGATGCCCATGTGCCAGGTTTGGAAAAGCAAGGCACAGAAGGGACACGGGTGTGGAACTAGCTTGTGTCAAGGTGTGGATCCTGAAGAAGCAGGAAAGGGTGAATGTGGGCAAGTGCTCTGCAAAGTCTGGAGCGGAGCATGCAGGGAGAGGGCCAGGGGCCAGTGGGGAGGTGAGTGGGGGCCAGATGGTGAAGGAGTTGGTGGACAGAGCAAGGAGGTGGACTTTCTCTCCTGAGGTCAGCAGAGGGAGAGCTGGGTAGGGTTTGGGTTTATAAAGATCTCCTCTAGCAGCCTTGTGGGGCTCAGACCGAGGGAGAGCCAGGAAGGCGTAAGGGTGTAGCATAAAGTCTAGGTGAAGGTGATGGGTTGCTGGTGTCTGACTCACTGTGGCAGCCTAGAGCTGGGGGAGCTGGTAGAGTCTCCTGGGCAGAGCCTGCCCCCCAGTGCTCTGGCTGTGTGTGGGGCACATGAGCTAGATTCTGCATTGTGAGTGCTGGATGGAACCCCTAGAGGTGGGGGAAAGAGAAGGAAAACCACGACAGGGTGGGCTGTTGCTGGGAGAAGGCCCCCTTCCTTTCCATCTTGGATGTGGGGGTGATGGGAACCCACTGTGACATTGGCAACAGTGCCCAGGAGGTCAGGCTGAGATGGAAATCAGGAGGGCATGGGTAGAGGTCTGTAATGGGGGTTAAGCATCCCTTATGGGGTGGGGGAGGACTTCCCTGGTGGCTCAGATGGTAAAGCGTCTGTCTACAATGAGGGAGACCTGGGTTCGAGCCCTGGGTTGGGAAGATCCCCTGGAGAAGGAAATGGCAATCCACTCCAGTACTGTTGCCTGGAAAATCCCATGGACAGAGGAGCTTGGTATGCTATAGTCTGTGGGGTCGCAAAGAGTCGGACACGACTGAGTGAATTCACTTCACTTCACTTCATGGGGTGGGGGAGGGGTCACAGGAAAGTCAAAGATATCGGGGAGCCACAAGATGCAGGGGAGCTTGGGGTACCAGAAGCAGAAGGAGGGTTGGGGACAGAACCTAAAGATGTCATGATCCTAAAGATGTCATGATCCTACCGCTTTGACCTCACTGCGCAGCAAGGTCTCAGTTGAACATCAAAAAAAAAAAAAAAAGACTCCCAAAGAAAACCCACTAAGCAGGGGCCATGAGAGGGCAGACAGGTGACCAAGGTCTAAGGTTTGTTGCACAACCATGGGGACAAACTATCTAGGGCCCTGCAGCCATGCTTGTACCCGTCCTGGGGCCGATTCGCATCCGCGCTCCCTGCAGCCATGTGACTCAACTGCTCTGAGCACAGGCAGATTCCTACAGAAACACTTCCTAATACTGCTGATAGAAAATGGGGAAAATCGGACACAGTTCATACCACATGGAAAATTGTTAATGGGCTTAAATTAACTCAGTGAAATTCAAGCCAAATCGTCTTGACCCACATAGTTGTGATTCCTAGAATTTTCACTCCAAAGTTCCTGTGGATAAACGTGAGACATGCCGTCTCTTAGGTCACAACCAGAAGCCAACACAGACACTGGATCAAAATGGCAGGGTCAGGGTGTCCTGAGTTCCAAAAACAGCCTCAGGTTTGATTTAAAGCAGATAGGAGCTCCTCACTCCCCCTATCACCAAAAAAAAAAAATTCCCCGGTTTCTGGTCTTGTTGCCCTGTGACTTTCTGGTGTGTGTGGAGGAAGGAAATCGAACAGATGAATGGGATCAAATGCAGCATAGCCTTGAGAGTATTCCACTCCATCAACTGTTTCTTTTTTTTTTTTTTTTCAATTTGAAAAATGAGGGACTTCCCTGGTGGCCCAGTGGCTAAGGCTCCGTGTTCCCAATGCAGGGGGCCTGGGTTTGATCCCCTGGTCAGGGAGCTAGACCCCACGTGCTGCAACTAAAGATCCTGCATGCCACAACCAAGACTCGTCACAGCCAAATAAATAAATAATTTTTCTAATGAAAAAGATGAGAAGGGGCATTTCAGGATACCGCAGTAGAAACGGCCGTCATAGTCTCTGTGCCTGTGCATCTTGGTAGAGCAATACGGAAAATGAAGAAGAACCACAGTCTGTTACTGAGCTCTTCCTGAGACTGTGCTCCAGGACTGACGGGCATCTTGAAGCTCAGCATCAGCCCTGGAGGAGGAAGCAGAAGCGGAGTGACCCTAGTGTTTCAGTCTGTTGGGGGCCATAACAAAGCAACACCGAGGGATGGCCTAAACAGCAGCAATGTATCTTTCACAGCTTTGGAGCTGAAGTCCAAGGTCAGGATGACCTCAGGCTTGGTGTCTGCTGATGCCTCTTCCCCCGGCTCATAGATGGCTCCTTCTCGCTGTGTCCTCCCCAGGCCAGTCTTCTCTGTGAGCGTGGAGAAGGACGGAGATCTTTGGTGTCTCTTCCTCCTCTTCTAACGATATCAGTTCCATCAGATTAGAGCCCAACCCCGGGACCTCACTTTGCATTATCACCTTTTATAGGCCCTGTTGCGAAATGCAGTCACATTGGGGTCAGGGCTGCAACATACAAGTTTGGCGACACAGTTCCGTCCTTAGCATCTTTCCAGTAGGGAAACAAGGGATCTCAGGAGGGTTAAGTCAACGCCTCCAAAGATAAGCAGCTTGTCAAGAGGGACCAGGAGTCCAGGGCGGCTGGACTCCAGAGGTCCTGTTCTCGGCCCCTCCCTGGGCTGCCTTGGGAGAAGACATATGCAAGCCATAAATGCCCATTTGTGAATCTGACCCCTCCTCACTCCAGCACAGCTCCCACCTGGGGCCAAGCCACCCTCACCTCACCTGGATTACTACAAGAGCCGCAGTGGATTCTCAGCATCCCTCTCGACCCTGGCCATCTACACCTCATACAGCAGCCACTGGGCTTCTTAAATTCAAGCCAGAGCACATCCCAGCTCTTGTCTAGAGCTTCCAGTCACTTCCTGTGAAAGTCACAGAAGAGGCTAGAGTGTTCCATGACCACAAGGCCTTGGCCCTGTCCCCACCCCCCCGCACCCTCTCCTCCTGCCCTCCCCCTCTCTGCCCAGGCCGGCCTCCTGCTGTTCCTCCAGCTAGTCAAGAGACTCCTGCCTCAGGGCCTTTGCACGTGCAGCTCCCTCTGCCTGGAATGCTTTCCCCTCCGTGTCTGCCTGGCTAGCTCCCTCTGTTCCTGTAGGTCTTTGCTCCAGTGAACCTTTCTTAGTGAGGCCTCCCTAAGCACTGGTCTGCAAGTTCAGCCGCTCCCTTCTTCCGCTTTCTTTGTCTTCATATCGCCTGTCACCATCTGACACACTGGATATTTTATCTCTGTCTGTGTGCTTATCTTATCAGAATGCTAGCTCCGTGAAGCCAAGAGATCATCTGTTTTGTTCACTGCTGTGTCTCCAGCACCTGGAAGAGTTTAATCCATTGTACATGCTCAGTAAAAAATAAATAAATAAATAAATATATGAATGAATGAAGATACAGAAAGATATAGAAACAAGGTCCTTGTGGAGAGTTTATTCCTTTCATTATACCAACCAGTGAGCACAAAAGTTGTTCTGAAGCAGACCAAGCCTAAGGACTGCTCAGTGCCAGGCGAGGAGGTTAAAGTGGGCAGAGATGTCCCTTCTTGCTATCCTTGGGGTCCCCATTCTCTCCTGGCATGAGCCACTCTGTTCTCCATCCTAAGCTGTGGCTTATCTCTGAGTCCCCAGGTTCTGTATTCCACATCTGCCCTCACCCAAGGCCAGGAGATGCTCTGACTTCTGACTACTTTGATCTTCTATGGCTGGTGATGTTCAGTGGGAGGCACTGAGCGGGACACTGGAGACCCATTAAGCTCTGGAGGGCCCAGGTGGGGGCATGTGTAGGGTGTGGGGCTGGGGGTGACAGCGGCAGCTTTGTGAAGCAGGGGGAGAGGTGCAGGGCATGCTAGGATCAGCAGGGGAAGGCTTGGGAGGAAATGGCACAGAACGAGAGGGCGTGGCTCCTGGCATCTTAAATTATCAGTGAACTAAGTTCTGTGTGTGCATGCACATGCACATGTAGGGAGGATACTGTCTCTTTCCCACCTCTACAGCCCTATTTCTCACCACTCCCTGCCTTGCACATCACTCTTCGGCAACACCAAGCGGCTTGAGTTTCTCTACATGTCTCATTGATGTGTCCCATCTGCTTATCGCTGCTCATACTTATCGCTTCTCATACTTATTGCTGCTCATACTTATCGCTGCTTACCCTCTTGGCTGGGATGCCTCTCTTCCCCTTTTTAAATTAGTTAATTAATTTTTGGCTACACTTGGTCTCTGTTGATGTGCACGGGTTTTCTCTAGCTGTGGCAAGGAGAGATTACACTCTGTTTTGGAGAGTTAGGCTCAGTTGTTTTGGTGCACGGATCTTTCCGGATCAGGGATTGAACCTATGTCCTCCACAGTCACAAGTGAATTCTGAACCACTGAACCACCAGGGAATTCCTCCTCCTGCCCTCTTTCTTCTGTATCATTCCTTCTCATCCTTTAGGATCTAGCTCATCTCTCTGTTCCCCTCGGATCCTTCCTTGCCCACCCTGGACTGCACTGGGTCCCTCTCCTCCTTGTTCCTGAAGCACCCGAGGTCGGCCTCCATCACTGAGGCCACCCCTGGTTGCTGGCTCACCCACTTCGTGTTTGTGTCCCCCACTACATTGTGGAGGGGACAGAAGCAAAAGAAGACATCAGCGTATTGATTTAATGAATGGCAAAGTTTCGGAGACAACACTGGAAATGAAATGCTGACAGATTATCTTGGATGAAATGAAGGTGAAGTTTAAATCAAGTCTTCCTGGTCTTTCATTTGTGAAAACTTGGGCGTGACCTGGACATTAGATGATGCTGTGGAATGACTGTGCAGTTTCTGAGATGCAGTCTGTAAAATGGAGATGACAAGAGTAATGCTCCCCTAGGTCACTGCAGGCTTGAAATCCCAGCACTGACGAATCAGCATGTGGCCCACTGGTGCCAAAACCAGAGCTGTAGATGCTGTCAAGGATTATGAACATGAAGCTTCTACCTGGCCCAGGGTCTGGTACTCACTAGAGGCTCAGAGGATGTCTTTGACTTTGAATTAGAAAAAGATACAGAGATTTCCCTGGCGGTCCAGTGGTTGAGACCTGGCAGTCCAGTGGTTGACTCTTCACCTTCAAGGGTCGGGGATGCAGGTTTGATCTCTGGTTGGGGAGATGAGATCCCACATGACTAGTGGACAAAAAAACAAAACCTAAAACAGAAGCAACACTGTAACAAATTCAATAAAGACTTTAAAAATGGTCCACGTTAAATTTTTTAAAAAAGAGGAAAAGAAATGAACACATGAGCCTGTGGGTGCTTGATGCACATTGCCGAGGGTGTGTCCTGAGCGTGGAAGGGAGAGGAGTGAGAGAAGCCACTGCTCAGTCTACAGGGGAGGGGCTGGAGGGACTGGTCCCTGCTCCCCTCCTCCCCCGCCTTGAGAGGCAATTTGGGGCCATTTCTGTCATTTATATGATACTAATGCCTTTAGCAGGGGCTCACCCCAGGGCCAACTATGAAGGTGACCATCAGTAATAAAATGAACTGCCTATTGAGAACATCACTCTTTCAAGGCCCAGTGCTTCTACTGGTAAATTTATTTGAACTTCAAGTGAATTCCACCAGGTAGAAATATTAGCCACATTTTGCAGGTGAGGAAACTGAGGGTCAGAGCGAATCATCTCCCTGGGTCACAATTTCCCCTGCTATACAAAGTGATAATTTCACACAGTTCTGAAAAATAGATGCAAGGAGGTTGAGTTTTATCCTCAGGATGATGGGAGAGTGTGCAAGGGTTGTATTATAGACAGGTGGGGGTGAGGATTTGTGGTGGGCATGTCAGCCTCCTGGCTGCAGTTTGGAGGCACAATCATATAATTCATTCATTCAAACATTTATCAAGTGTCTTCTGGGTTGGAAAGATCCCCTGGAGAAGGGAACGGCTACCCTCTCCTGTATTCTGGCCTGTAGAATTCCATGGACTGTATAGTCCATGAGGTTGCAAAGAGTCGGATATGAGTGAGCGACTTTCATTTCCATGTGATGGACACTATTGTAGGTGCTGAAGAAACAGCAATGAACAAAATCTAGAATCCTGTCCTCATGGAACTTAAACTGTATGGAGGGGAGGCAAACAGCAAACAAATTAAGCATTAAGGATGACAGAAGCTGGTAAGTGTTATAGAGAGAAATAAATAAACAGGAACAAGGAGGGCCCAGTGGTGCTGTGCAGGACACGTGAATATTTTCAATAAGGGTGGTCAGGGAAAGTCTTATAGAAGAGGTGAGCGAGTGAGGGAGGAAAGAGCAAGATCAACGCAGCTGTCTAGGGGAAGAGAGTCCCATGTTGAGGGAGGCAGCAGATACAAAGGCCCTGAGGGTGGAAACACACTGCCGAGTTTGAGGGTTTCCCTGGAACCCACAGTGGATCAAGCAGAGGGGGCAGAGGAAAAATAGGGCAATCAAGTTAAGACTGGGAAGGGTGGGGGTGGATCATGTAGGTCCCTACAGGCCATTGCAATGATTTTGGCTTTTAGTCTGAATTCTGAGTGTGATGGGAGGCCATCAGTTTTGAGCAGAGAAATGGTAGGTTATGACTTTGGTTTTAGAAGGTTCACTCTAGTTTTTGGGAAGAAATTAAATGGAAGCGGGGCAGACTCAAATGATGGGGGAGCAGTTAATAGGTAAACCCACAGCCACATCCAGGTGGCAGAGGTTGGCGGGCAGCATAGACCCAGCTGGTAGACAGAGAACTGTGGAGGAGGAGGTGGGCTCTGGGTCTACTCTGAAGGCAGAGCTCATAAAACTTGGTGATGAACTTGGGTGGGGTGTAATGGAAGGAGAGGCATCCAGGCTGACTCCAGGTTCTTTATCTGGAGCAGCTGTGATTGGGAAGATGTGAGTGGAGCCGGTCTGGTGGAGGGTCGAGCAGAAGTTCAGAATGGACGTGATGCCTGTTAGACGTTCCAGTGGAGACGTGGAGTCGAGGGTGGATGTAAGTGTGCAAAGTCAAGAGGAGGGTCCAGGGCGGAGTCCTGGGCACCATGATGGTGTTAAAAGCCTTGAGCTTGGTGATATTGCCAGAGATGCCAGTGTGGATGAAGAAGGCTCAGAGCCTGTGTCTCAGGGCACTCCGATGTGGGCAGGAAGGGCAACGAGGAAGAAAAGAGCAACGGAGGCTGGGAGGGAATCACCAGGAAGGAAGAAGAACAAGCAGGAGAGTGTGGGTCTGATGCTCCAAGTGCTTCGAGGTTGGGGTGACCAGTGGGGTCAGATGCTGTGGACAGATCAGGTGAGGGGGAGACTGGACATGGACTGTTGGCACCGTGATGGACACAGAATGGTGGGTGGACCCTGGCATGGAGCCGTAACTCCAGCTTCCTCACAGCACGGCTGCCCTGGGGGCAGTCAGGCTGCAGAACAGGGATCATCGCAGTGAGTGCAACCCTGCCTTGGGGACACGTAACACCTGTCACTTTTGCTCACTTGGTCAAAATACTCACAGAAGCCCACCCAAGTTCACAGGGGAGGGACATAAACCTTCTCCATGGGAGGAGTGTCAAGAATTGACAGATGTGTTTTAGACTCACTCCAAGAACTCTCTCAAGGAGTTTTACAATCAAGAGGAACAAAGAAATCGGGCCCCCACTGGGGAAAAGTGTGGGTTGAATGAGACTGTTCTTTTCCAAGATGGAAGGAGGCCCCTCCATGTTTGTCATGTATGTGGTCTGTGTTTCCTGGATGGACGTATGATGCTATATACACGTGGATGGAAAGAGCCCGGATGGACAGTCAGGAAACTGTATCCCCTCACTTATAAACAGCAGACCATGGAAGATGCGGGGGCCGGAAGGGCTCTTGAGGATGTTTAGTCCCACATCGTTCTTAGAGATGGCCCGGGAGGATCCCACCTCACCCAGGATCATGGAGGGAGAGAGACTGAGTGGAAGAGCCAGGACTAGCCCCAGATCTCAACACTTCCAGGCTCCTCGCCTTGCACAGGGCTTTCCACCCACCGTATCTCGTTGGAATTCTGCCAGGCCCCCTGCAGGGCTGGGAAGCCCACCAGGTATGTTGCATTGCAAACATGTTGCTGTTTAGTCGCTAAGTTGTGTCTGACACTTTGCGACCCCACAGACTACATATAGCCTGCCAGACTCCTCTGTCCATGGGATTTCCCAGGCAAGAATACTGGAGTGGGTTGCCATTCCCTTCTCCAACATTGCAAACATAAGCCCTGATCATTAGAATACCCATTCCTATGGGTCACTCCCCATCTTGGAAGGAGGATGTGGTCACTAGGTGGCAGGTGGTATGGGTCTTGTGCTTCCTTTGATGTGAAAAGGGAAGCAGCAGAGAAGCAGGTGCTGCAAAATTTTAATCTCCTAATGGCACTGGGATGGTAGGAGCCCTGGGCAAGCACTGTAGATTTTAAATTTAAATAGAAAAGAGAAAGAAGCCAAAAGAAGAATTCTAGGGCATTTGAAAGGCAAGCCCAGTGCCAAGCAAGCTTCCAGAGTACACCAATTATGAACGAGGGGGAGGGATGAGCGGAAATGAGCCAGCCACGCTGAGCCTAGAATAGCCATTCATCATCCTGGGATGAGGTGATGATGGAGAGGGAGAGAGCTGGGCCCAAGGAGGGCTGAGTACCGACTGAGCTGCAGAGGCCACCAGACACACCCACAAGCTGGGTTTTCGTGATGCCGTTTACAGATGAGGAAACTGAGGCTCGAAGATATTCAAACCTCTCTGCTCAGCATGGTCTGTGGCCCCAAGAAGACAGGGCGTCATACGTCTGTGACCTGCAGACCCCCAGGAAGTGAGTCTTGTTGCAGGAGCATCGCCAGGGAGGAAATGCAACATTTGTGAGAGATGCAAAAGACCAGGCCCGCTCCAGACCTGCCGAATCAGATCTGCATTTTAAGATACTTAATTTGAAGGACATGGTCAAGGTCATCTTGCTGAGAAGGGACCAAGGCCTGTTTGACTCCAAAAGCAAGAGTTCTTTTCCATTTATGTGGAGTTTTTTTGCTCTGCAAAAGCCCCTGGAGAGAACTTTAAACAATGCAAACTTGATTATCAACCGTTGCTGAAATTCTCTAGCTCCTCGTTATCTTCAGATCCAGCCCTCACACCCCAGTGTAACACTCAAGGTCACAGCGGGGTAGGTAACTGTTCCAAGGTCACCTACCTGGGCTCTCCTCCCAGGGGCAAGAGGTTCCCTAGGAATGGAGCAACTGGTGAGGGGTTCCCCACCACCAGGCACTGTTACCTTGACTCCTCAGCCTTGCAGAGTGGGACTCAGCACCTCCATCTGAAAGATGAATGTGGACAGCATCTGCTTTGAGAGACCCCATCAGCAATGGTGGCCACAGTTTTGAGACCTTAGCAGGCTACAGCCCATGGGGCTGCAAAGAATCAGACAGGACTGAACCTCTGAGCACACATACTATAAGACCACGCCGCGGTAAGAAGGAGCCACCTCTAGGGACCGTTGATGGAAGCCTTTATTGGGCGGTCACTCTTGGGCAGAACTCCCGGGGGCAAGCAAGGAAGGGAAGGGAGTCTGCAAGGTATGAGGGGTGAGGAAGGGGTTTTTATAGCCAGGGCTGGCATTCAAGCCAGGTTCTTCCATATAAGGTAAAAAGCGCGGGCTGCAGCAGTGAATGGTGTTCAGGGGCTCCGTGTCAGCACCTGATTGGGCCAGGCTACAGGGGGTTGGTCCCTGGAAGTTTGGTCCGCCCCCGGTTCCTGTTTGGGCATCGGCCAACTGTCGGGACTTGTCCGGGACTGTCCGGGGCATGTCTCGACATGCCCGACCTTTCACATACCTGTAGCTTCAGCCATTCCTTGGTGTGTGTGTGTGTTTTTAGTACTTTTATAAGCCACATTCTCTGGGAAGATCTTTAATTTTTCTGTGCCATCCAGAGGCTTCTTAGAGAATGAAACAACACTGATTAAAAAGAGCTGTTACTGTAAGTGTGAAAAGCAAAATACTATGTGGGTATTTTCTGGGTGTCAGAGCTGTCTTTATGGGGGTGGAGATTCCTGGTACTAATTGGTAGGCAAATAGACCCCAGGACTCACAGAGCAGTGTGTGGAGCCCTCCTGTGTGGAGGCAGGGTCAGAGGTCTCACGGTGCCTAGGTTCCTGCTGCCCCAGATCCTCTCTCTCCATCTCTCCCCGTTTGCCTGGGACATGCACGGGTTTCTAGCTACATTCTGTTTTCAGCTCTGGGAATGTTGATGGAGCTGCCCTTTCAGCACCAGAGTCTCAGGCTCTTGTATAAGACTTGCTCAGTATAAAGGCCATGCCTGGATGGGAAAGAAAACCGACAGGTGCCAGCCGACCTGAGTAGAATCCGTCTGGGAACCCTGGCCCCCAAAGATCTTCCACTCTCTAGTGAGACTTCCTCTTGGTTCAGGCCTTCCTTTAAATTCATGGAGGCCACTCGGCACAAAAATGTAGACCAGGCTGATGTCACATTCTTATGGGATGTGTTTGGATTTAGGTACAAAGTGGTCTTTGAAGAAGCATAGTCGGTATTAAGAGAGCATGTTCAGGCCCCTCTTGAGAAGAGCCAGCCTCACAGAAGGGCAGGCCCTGGAGTATTGAGATGCCTCCAAACAAATGCCACATTCTCTGTGGACTTGTCTACCTCACCAGGAATCCCTGGGGTCTCATCAACATGTAGAAGAGAACCTTGCAGACACAGGGTGCCCACTGAACATTTCTGGATCAATGAATGAAATGATCACTGGAAAAGAGACATGGTTCCTTGGGCATCCGCAAGGATGCTACCTGCCACCCTTCTCTGCAGGGGGAAACTTGTAACCCATTTCTCTTCAGCCAAGGATGCTAAAGGGGCATGAACATTTGCTCATGTCTTCCTAATGGCTTGTGAGTCTGGGTATTTTTTTTTTAAGTACAAAGTTCCACTCCAATTTAGGTAAAGAAGACCTTGATCTTAGTTTTTGCATTCAGAGCTAAAAACCATAGTCTCCCAATGAACACTTTCAGGACAGTCTGAGCAATTGTGGCAAAATCTAATTCCCACTCTGATGGAGCTTCTGACCTGAGCAGCCATGATGGCAACATGAGCAGGATGGGGAGAAAGTAGCACGGAACCACGAAGGTACAGACAGCTGTACAAGCCCCTGGGAGCTGGAAATGGAAATTCATCCTCTGTGCTGTTGGTGGCTTCTTAGAAAGAAAAAAAAAGCATTGGTTCGGAGAAGGATTACTATCAGTTTTGAAAACGGAATTCATATAGTACGTGTAATAGAGGCCAACAAGATTGGAGCATGAATTTTTATTTTTGGTATCTCCAAGGTACTGTGCATAATCATGTTAACTCAATGGGATTCCGTAGAGCTAAGTGTTCAGCATTTTGCAGATGAGGCATCAGAGGCTTGGAGAGGCTAAGGCTCATCTTAGGTATCCAGCTAGCAAGGGGCAGAGCAGGAGTTTGCAACCAGGATGAATCAGAAGGTTTCTCAGAAGAGGAGGAGGCTGCCCCCTCAGTATGACTCAGAAGACTCAAGCAGATTGTGTGAAAGAGTTAGTGTTTGTGAAGGACAATTAGGGAAGGCTTTGTCCCTTTGGCAAGGAAACTAGTAGGCCCTGGGTTGGGGCCAGGTGGAAGGACTCCAGGAGAACATGACCACACAGACAAGACTGGAAAGCATGAAGCATTTTAGATAACCTATAAAAATAATGAACAGTATTCCTGCTATTAATGCTGAATAATAAACAGTATTACTAATATTAATGCTGGCTACCATTTCTGAGAGCTCATTGGGTTCTGGGAAATCCATATGCATCATCTTCCATGCTCATAACAGTCCTGAGAATCGGGTGTTACTCTCAACTTTCAGATATGTGATTAAGACTCAGGGAAGCGACTCATATTGTTCAGGATCCCACGGTTACTAAGAGGCAGAGCCTGGATGCTTTCTGGCCCCTTCACCAACACAAAAGGAGTTTCTGGAGACCAACCCTGTTCTCTATCCACTGCTCCCTCCCACCCTTTCCAACTCAAAGACAAGATGATTTCTTAGGACAAACAGGGCAGGATCCTGCTAAGGACAGTTTTCCTCAGTGATTTCTTTAGCGTGTGGCCATGCCGACAGAAGGCAAAGAGATGCCCAGCGTGGAGACAGAGGCTGGCCAGGCTCAGGCCCTCTTGCCCAGGGATATTCAGCAGAAATGCACAAAGAGGGGTGGCCTTGGCAGCAACTGCATGGAACACATGGACTCAGCCAGATTAGAGGGCTGGCTTTTGCAATGCGGGTGCCTGTTTATAACATGAACACAAATGTACACGTGCATAGACATGTATACACATACACAGGTGTTCACATGTATACACGCACCCACAAAAACACACGCACATTCATATATGCATTGGTGTTTATTTATTATTGGTGAACCAGGGGGAGGAGTCATTTCTAGCAACTGCTCGGGTGTTCATGACTTCTGAACTACAAAAGAAAATTTCCTAGGGCATGCTGAATCTCACTCTCCATGTGGACCAGGAACACTCTTTCCTTTTTGAGTGTAGTCACTCCTCACCGTTCTTTGTTGTTTTTTTTTTTCTTTTAAGAGAAAGAAAAGAAAATCATAGAATCACAGCATTGTCCAATCCGCTGTGACAGCTGTTGATCATTGTATACCAAGCACCATGCTGACCGAGTGGTAAATTCAAAAACAAATAAGACAAGGTATAGTCCTTAAGGCTCTAGAGCAAGGGTCAACTAACTACGGCCGCCAGGCTAATTCGGCCCTCTGCCTATTTTTCTAAATAAAATTTTATTGAAACACATCCGTGCCTGTTTATTTACATCTCATTTCTGATTACTTTTGTGCTCTTAATGGCAGAATTGATAGTTGCTATAGAGACTGCATGACCCACAAAACCCCAAATATTTACTCTCTGTTCCTTTACCAAAAAGTTTACTTATCCCAGCCCTGGGGAACTGTGTTAGAAAATTCTCACACCCCAAAGGACAATGACCTTGACCAGACAGCCGGTGCTAGGTGCCCTGTGAGCATTATGGATGGTAAGTGGCTTCAGCGTGCCGAGGAGGGGACACGTGTGGATATTGGTGCGTGGAAGGCTATGGAGTGGAGACAAGATCTGGGTTTTGAAGTATGAGTAGGAGTGTAAGAGAAGGACAGGGTTGGGATGGAGGGTGGGCACCAAAGTGTGGGGAATGGAGTGTGGAAAAACACAGAAGTGCATACAGGTGGTGTGCATTTGTGGTTTGGAGCCCTTCAGCTTCCATGTACCCTATTCTCAGTTAAAGCCCTGAATCTCTTTGAAGGATCCCACAACTCAGTAGGGACAGACTTCACCCTACTCCTGGGTGCATGTGACCCAGCCCTGGCCAAGCAGGCATCAGTTCCCCCTCTGATGACAGTGATGGGCTCAGGGACAAGCATGAGGCCCAGGTCTGCCTGCAGAACCAAAGGGCACCTGTCCCAGACTTGTATTGTCCCCCCTCCCTTTATGAAAAAGAGGTGACGTGACTGCAGCAGCCACCTTGCCATCGTGAAAGCAGAACTTCCGAGAAGGAAACCAGAGAAGGCAGCTGACACAGTGAAGGCAGAGTGATGCAAGGAAAGAATCTGAGTCCTGGCAACGTGAATTGAGTCCTGAACCAGCTGGGTCTGAAGCTGAATCCATCCCTGGGCTCTCAGTTATGCATACAGATGTATTTTCATGTTTGTATGTGACTGTTTGGGTTGGGCCTCTTGTCAGTTGCAAACAGAAGAGCAAAATCAGATTAGGCATATTTGGGTATTCCAGAAGGACTTTTCTCGCATTTTTAATTTTTATTACTATTATTAATTAATTTATTTGGGGGTGGGCTGAGGGTAGCCAGCTTGAACCAAGCCCTGAAAATGAGACCCTGAAGAGCTAGGAAGATGGGAGTCAGCCTCCTGGGGGCAATTCTGATGAAGCCTCCAGTCTGGACGGAGTTTTAAGACCTGTCTGAGATTAGGTGAATGCTCCATTCCCCTAAAGAACACAAAAATAGGCAGTGGGTGGCTGTGGGTCGACAGACCCCAAGCTAATGTCTGATGGACTTGCCTGAGGCATGTAGCACGTGGTAAGGACACAGCTGTACAGACCTCCCCGGTTCAAGTCCTGGTCCTCAGACTCAGCCTGCACCGCTGGTTTCCTTGCAGTCTGATTGTAGGGGGAGAGGCAGTCCTTTAGATGGGGGCTATTCTGGCGTCTAAATAAATTCACCAACTGCCCTTCTGGTCTCTTTACTCCTATGGGCCATCTGAATGCAATTCTATTGAGAACTGGAAAAATCTAGTTTTAGAGCAATTAATGTTGAGATTTAGACTCCAGACTGCGAAATCCTGACCAGGGAGGCCTCTTGGGAAATGGGCTGTCAGGCTCTTCCAAAGGTGATGGGCCCTGGAGCTCACCACCAGCAGGTTTAGCTTCTTGCCCAACATTTTAAAAAAAAAGTTTAAAAAACGTTTTTAACTTAATTACTTTTGGCTATGCTGGGTCTTCATCGCTGCATGCAGGCTTTCTCTAGCTGTGGTGAGCAGCGGGGGGCTACTCTCTAGCTGCGGTGAGCAGCGGGGGCTACTCTCTAGCTGCGGTGCACAGGCTTCTCATCGTGGAACACAGGCTCTAGGCACATGGGCTTCACTAGTTACAGCACTGGGTTCAGTCACTGTGACACCTGGGCTTAGTTGCTCCGCAGCATGTGGAATCTTCCCAGACCAGGGGTTGAACCTGTGTCTCCTGCACTGGCAGGTGGATTCTTAACCACTGGACCACCAGGGAAGCTTTCCAACATTTACTGAGCAGATCTTATTGCAAACTGAATGTCTATGCTCTCCCATTCACAGGTTGAAACACTAACCCCCAAGCCAATGGTTGTAAGGCCTTTGGGAGGTGAGTAAGTCATGAGGGTGGGGCCCTCATGAAGGGGATTAGTCTCCTTATAAAAAAGACATGCGAGAGTTTTCTATCTTTCTTTCTTTCTATTGCATGAGGTCGGAGAAAGAAAACAACTGCTCACATCCAGAAGAGGACCCTCATAGGACCCAAGCATATTGACTCCTGATCTCTGACCTCCAGCCTCCAGGACTGTGAGAAGTAGATTCCCCTCATTTATAAGCCACCAGTGGAGAAGGAAATGGCAGCCCACTCCAGTGTTCTTGCCTGGAGAATCCCAGGGACGGAGGAGCCTGGGAATCGCACAGTCGGACACGACTGAAGCGACTTAGCGGCGGCAGCAGCAGCACGAGCCACCAGACTGTGGTCTTCTGTAACATAACGTAGCATAGCATGGCATAACTTAACATAACATCGTAATATAGCAGCAACCCAAGCTGCCACAGACCTACCATGACATTTTACAAGCTCAGCCTCCTTTCATTGTCCTGTGCTGACTGCTGAGGGTCCCCAGGTGGGATGCCTGCCGTGGCCAAGATGTCATGGGAATGCAGGGTAAGAAAGCAGAAGAATGAAGGGCCGGCATCTGAAGCACCTAGAACAGCTTTCTGCTGTGTCCTGGCTCCCTAAGCCTCACTTTGATGTGACCTGTCATTTACTTAAGATCAACAGTGTGAAATGTGTTCCAAGGGATGTGGGAAGTGAAATACGGCAGCAGCCTTCAAGTCGATTTCTGAATTCGAGGCAAAAGCAAGTCGTGGGACTGTGGCTCATAAATCATTCCGCTGATGGCTAGAGAGGCGCCTCCCGCGAGGTCACCTGTGTGAGAAGGTTGGAGATGGAGGGATGCGGTCAGGCTGGTGATGAGCCCGGTGGAACTTTGCTATAGCTGTTCCCTCTTGGGCAAATGCTGTGCCCTAGATCTTCACAGGACTGGCTCTCTTCCCTTTAACAGTCTCAGCTTCCTTGTCCCCTCTTCAGAGAACACTTTCCTCACCATCCTGCCTCCAGCAACCCCCGCACCGATCCCTGACACTCTTCATCCCATCATTTCAGAGTCTTAGCACTTACTACCATCCTGAATTCCCTTAGATGTTAGTTCATTATCCGAATCTCACTAGAATAAAGGTAAACTTCACAAGAGTTGGGGTCTGCTCATCACTGTGTCTGTAGCCCCTACAGTTGTGCCCAGAACACAGGGGTCAATCAAATGCATGTGGAGTGAATAAATGAATGAGGGAATGAATGAATGATGAATTAGCCATAGTTGTGGGGACAAGTAGTAAACGTGCTGGGTATCTGCAGAATCACTGGGACACTCAGGCATCAACGTTAAGGCTGTGGCATTAACGTTCAGATTTGGTTTCACCAGACTGGCTCATGGACAAGGGGTTAGTGGGTAATAGTAATAACTCGCTTTCTCTATTTCGGTGTTCATTTACCCATCATTCTCTGCTGGATATTCTGATTAGCTTCTGAAAACCAATGTTGCCTTGCTGGGAAAGACAGCAACCTACTTGCTCATTTGGAAAGGAAAAGACTGGCTACACTCTACGTCTTTACTTGAAAGTTGCCTGTCCATCTTCTGGTTGACTATAAGAATAGTAGGGCCAATTTCGTGGTCCTGAATTCACTGAACCATCCCATCAACCCTGTCAAGGCAGGTGTGAAGATCTCTTTTTCATGTGAAGAACCATCTCAGAGGGTTGAAAGTCATGTCTTCAAGGCCACATAGCTTAGGTCAAGCCCAAGGCTTTCTCCCATGTGCTGACTGGTCACTTGGACATGCAGAGAGCACTACCAGGTGGATTGCAACAGAATCACACACACACACACACACACACACACACCCCATCCAGTAGTTTTTAATCCTGGCAAATGGAAATGTTCATGTGTGATTCACTTGTGATGGTCTATGTTTCATGGAGCCCAGCTCAGCCCAAGAGGCAAACTCCTGCTCCTTGATCCCACCTGAGGGAGCTGGTCAGAGCCTCCTATTGACTTTTGATGCTCTTGACCTTGGAACAAAAGCTAAGCTTTTAGGCCCACTCCTTCTTCCTTCACATCACCTTAATGATGAGTAGGAAGAGTGAGCACCTTAATAGTCACTTCAGTTGTCATTTATCTCCTACATTGTCATTTATCTCTACATGTAGCTAGATATATTTTGTAGGAGTAAAGTGTTAGAGAATTTGTGTGAGGAAGAAAACTGGAAGAAAAATATAGGAGAGAAAGTAGGAGAAAATTTTCAGAAACTAGGGCTTAGGTAAAAAGTTCTCAGACATGACACCAAAAGTCTGACCCATAAAGACTGAGAAAAATTGGACTTGGGATGGGAGAGATGTCACAAACTGAGTACCAGACGTCTCCACGTAGGCACCACAAACTAGCATCAGAAGGGAAGGATAGGGAGGCATTATTAGGGCAGATGTGCCAAAGCTGAAGTCTGGAGACATCATTCAGCCTTCATTCATTTATTTAGCAGATATCCACTCTGGGCTGGTTTCTGATAGAGCATAAATGAAAAACATTTAGTGAAAGGCCCCCAGACCCTCACAGTTTAGTGGGAAAGGTAGCCTGTAAGTCTGTACCATTTAGTGAGGTAGTGACCCCTGCACTGGGCAGGCTGAGGATGTTACAAGGATGCTTCACCCATCAGCCTCTACCTTGACCCCTGATTTTCCTGGTCAACTCTCACCAGCTCAACAGGTTCATCCTGCTAGGGCACTAAAGAACGCATCCTGGCCAACAGTTAACCCTTCCATTTCTCGTGACCTCCTGGCTCGTGGTTTGTATTCTTCCAAGCTTATTTAACTTATATGCAGAGTACATGAGAAATGCTGGGCTGGAAGAAGCACAAGCTGGAATCAAGATTGCTGGGAGAAATATCAATAATCTCAGATATGCAGATGACACCACCCTTATGGCAGAAACTGAAGAGGAACTAAAAGCCTCTTGATGAAAGTGAAAGTGGAGAGTGAAAAAGTTGGCTTAAAGCTCAACATTCAGAAAATGAAGATCATGGCATCTGGTCCCATCACTTCATGGGAAATAGATGGGAAAACAGTGGAAACAGTGTCAGACTTTATTTTGGGGGCTCCAAAATCACTGCAGATGGTGACTGCAGCCATGAACTTAAAAGACACTTACTCCTTGGAAGAAAAGTTATGACCAACCTAGATAGTATATTCAAAAGCAGAGACATTACTTTGCCAACAAAGGTCCGTCTAGTCAAGGCTATGGTTTTTCCTGTGGTCATGTATGGATGTGAGAGTTGGACTGTGAAGACGGCTGAGTGCTGAAGAATTGATGCTTTTGAACTGTGGTGTTGGAGAATACTCTTGAGACTCCCTTGGACTGCAAAGAGATCCAACCAGTCCATTCTGAAGGAGATCAACCCTGGGATTTCTTTGGAAGGAATGATGCTGAATCTGAAACTCCAGTACTCTGGCCACCTCATGAGAAGAGTTGACTCATTGGAAAAGACTCTGATGCTGGGAGGGATTGGGGGCAGGAGGAGAAGGGGACGACAGAGGATGAGATGGCTGGATGGCATCACTGACTCGATGGACGTGAGTCTGAGTGAACTCCGGGAGTTGGTGATGGACAGGGAGGCCTGGCATGCTGCGATTCATGGAGTCGCAAAAAGTCGGACACGACTGAGCAACTGAACTGAACTGAAGCTTTTGCAGAGTGGTAGTACAGTATACACTCAGAAACCAGACCACAAAGGGTACGTGTGTTCTCCATCCAGGAATTCTTTCTCATTCCCTTGTTTCGAGCACCCTGTTCTTGTTTTGAGCATCCTGTTCTTGTTTTGTGCGTGGGAGAAACCACTGGATCAGAATCCCTCTGATCCAGCCAGGCTTCAGGTGTTAGAAGCTGCTGTGGTAGCATTTCCTGGCTCCTCTGAAAGGCCCCTGTGGGTGGGTGCTCACACATGCATGCACACATGTGCACATATACTCATGCACATGGACACAGGCATGCATGCACACACATGCACACACAAACATGTGCACACAATAAACAATGCACACTCACCCATGCCCAAGCACTCGTGCACATGCACACATGCAAGCTTGCACACACAAGCATGTGCACACATGCACACTCACATAAACAATGCACACACATGCACATACGTGCACACACATACATACACCCTACAAACAGAGCTCTCTCAGGGCTGCCCTAGTCGAGGCTTCCTTGCCTTGTTAAAATGAGATTAGCTTTAGAAGAGTGTAATGGAACATGGCACTTCTAGATAAAAATAGAACGTGGCTACTTCTGCCCAGGTACCTGATGGGCAGGCTCACAGCCTCCTTCTTCCCCAGCCTTCCACACTGTTCATTTTCAGTGCCAAAGACAGCTCCACTACGCCAGCTGCCCAGCCTCAGGTCTGCTGGAATAGAAAGCCCTTCTCGGCTCAGTTCCCATCACCCCAGAGCCAGGAGGATCCCAGTCCTCCCAGCTCCTCCATCTCTGCTTGCTCTGAGCCTGCTGCCTCCAGCCAGCCCGTCTCCTCTCCACCCGTCAGATGAAGCCTGAGCTCCAAGTCTGACCGCTGCAGCAGCATCCACGTCAGCAGTCAGCCCAGCTCCTCACAGGGCAGACAGAGCAGCACCTGGGGTCCACAGGCAATGCCCCGTCTTCCTCCAGTCCTGGGCTTCCTCACGCCTGAGCAACCCGGAGAATGAGGAGCAGCTCTTTCAGAGGTGAGAGTTATCTTTCTCCTGGGGCCCCAGCCGGAAGACCTCCAGGTGAAGTCTGGAAATGGGAGGAGGTGGGCCAAGCCTCTGGGCCCCACAGGCAGTGCAGTGATGGAGGGAAAGCGTCGGAATAAGAAATAGCACGCACTAACAGGAGCCTGGTGCTGCCTAGGTATGTGTCTCCAAATAACTCAGAGACCTACAGAATGGAAAGGGAGCCTGGGGACATGACGGTAGATAGAGGTTGGAGAGCTAGACGGCAGTCTGCAGTCTGCCAGCTTGCAATCTGCCTCCCTGCTCCTCGCCTCCATCCACCCTTGAAGGTCCGCTGAGCAGCTGGGCGGCCTTGGGTTTACCCGGGAGCTGCTTATCTGCTGACAGATCAAATAGTCCCTTGGCCGCTTGCTCATTCGACAGCAGCTGTCGACGCAGCCCCAAGTCCTTCTAAGTGTGGAAAAAAACAGCGATTGAGGGAGACCCCACCTGGAGACAGTCATCTGGGACATCCTGAAACGTTTCTCTTGGTTTCCTTTCAGCCTCCCACTCCTCTAGTTCTTAAACCCAGTAAAGCTCATACTACATACACTTCTAAAACTCTTTTGTTCTGTTTATTTGACACTACATCGCAGCTGCAGAGACTCTGCACAGCTCATGCAGAAAATCCTCTGCTCTGGGTGTCTGATAAGTCACTTAACTCTTCCACATCTAAAGGCTTGCCTTTTGCCAATCTCAAGTTTTTAAAATTATTTATTCATTCCTTTATTTTGATTGTGTTGGGTCTTTGTTGCTGTGTGTGAGCTTTCTCTAGTTGCAGCAAGCGGAGGCTTCTCTGCAAAGGCTTGCCATTGCGGTGGCTTTTCTTGTTGCAGAGCACAGGCTCTAGGTGCACGGGCTTAAGGAGTTGCAAAATGTGGATTTAGTTGCTCTGTGGCATGTGAAGTCTTCCCAGACCAGAGAAGACCACCTTGCGTTGGCAGGTGCGTTCTTATCCACTGTACCACCGGGGAAGTTCTTGCCAAACTCTGGCCTTGTGTTTTCTTTCAGCAAATGGGCAGGCAGCCCCTCACCTGAGTCTGGTCCTCACCACAGATTTTGAGAAAAGTCTGGTCCCCCACCAGCTGTGAGAGTTTTCTATGGCCGCTGTAAGAAGCTATAGGTACCTGTATCTTCAACAACGCACGTTTATTTCCTTCGGTCCGGATGTCAGAAGTGGAAAATGGATTTTCGTGACTTTAAACTGAGGCAGGGCCAGAGGCTCTTGAGAAAAGACCATTTCTTTCCCTTTTGCAGCTTCTAGAGTTCTGATCTGTGGCTCACGGTGGCTTCCTCCATCTTCAAGGCCAGCAGCACAACATCAAGTCTCCCTCTGCTTCCATCTTCCCTAGTCAGGTCTCCTTCTTATAAATGTTGCTGAAACTCAGCCCCCATTCACTGGTGCCAAATAGAAACACTGAGACAGTTTTTGGGTGAAATAGTGAACAGTAGCTTTTATTGCTTTGCCAGGCAAAGGGGGCCACAGTGGGTTAATGCCTGGAAGACCATATGACCCACCCTGGAGTGGGTAATGAGGAGTTTTATGGTTGTTCAAGGAGCAGGGCGTGATCAGCTCGTGGACAGTTCTTGGATTGGTTGGCATCAAGGTGAAGTTTCAGGCATCATCAGCCTTCTAGTTTCAACCAGTCTAGGGTCTCTGTTCTTGTGGTCAGCAGTTTTCATCTGGAGGTGGGGGGTGTGGTTTGGCTTTCTATTAAAACCACTTAGGAATGTGTGTGGGGCCTTTATCAAAATCTTTCAGAGAACTGGAAGCTAGGTGATTCTGTAATGTGATAGAATTATAGTCTAAATTGTTGCCAGTTCCTTAGCGCAACAGCTATTCTTTGTTTCTGTATTTTCACATTTCCCAATCATTAACTCTTGAAGCAGCATTTTACTTCAAAAGACAAGGACATAGGGGGCTTGGACATGGTTTCATTATGACAACTTAGGATGGCATTTAGAACCACCCAGATACCAGAAAGAAGGCTGAGCACCAAAGATTTGATGCTTTTGAACTGTGGTGTTGGAGAAGACTCTTGAGAGTCTCTTGGACTGCAAGGAGATCAAACCAGTCAGTTCTGAAGGAAATCAGTCCTGAAAATTCATTGGAAGGACTGATGCTGAAGCTGAAGCTCCAAAACTTTGGCCACCTGATGCGAAGAACTGACTCACTGGAAAAGACCCTGATGCTGAAAAAGACTGAAGGCAGGAGAAGGGGACGACAGAGGCCAAGATGGTTGGATGGCATCACTGACTCAATGGACGTGAGCCTGAGCAAGCGCTGGGAGATGGTGAAGGACAGGGAAGCCTGGTGTGCTGCAGTCCATGTGGGTGCAAAGAGTTGGACACAACAACTGAACAGCAACAACAGATAATCCACGGTTATTTTACCATCTCAAGATCTCCAACTTAATCACATCTGCAGGGTTCATTTTGCCATGAGGCAAAGGTTAGGTTTACAGGTCCTGGCGACTAGATCATGGATATCTCTGGGGGTATCATTCAGCCACCCACTTCAGCCCTGGGGTCCAGGCTGGAACCAGTAAGTACAACCTCATTCAACAACCCTCAGCCCCTCTTGACTCTGTCTTGTGTTTGAGGCCAAGGACCTGACCTAGCCTTCTTTCACCCCCAGATCCCAGAGCAGGGTTTGTGTGCCTCCTGAGTAGATACTGCGATGTTTGTCAAGTATATAAATGAATATATGATTGATCAGCGCAACCAACCCAGACAATAAATAAGACAGTGGCTACAGTCCCAGATTTTTAAGTCTAAAGGCAGCTGGACACTAGCCAGTGCCCAAGGAAGACATGTGGAAGCTGCTGGTCCACGTGAGGACTGACCGATTGGGTCAGGCTCCCAGGACAAGCTGTTCCAAGCCCACACCCGGAGCCGGTACAGCAGCAACTAGTGGGGTCAGCTACAGCCCCTTCATCTCACGCAGCAACCTTGCAAATCTCACGATTAATGTCTCTTGGAGCAATGCTAACCTGGAACTACACAGGAAAGGAAAGTCTGGAAAACGTGTCTGCAGCCTAGCTAAGTTGCACATGCATGTGTGTGTGTGCTAAATTGTGTCTGATTCTTTGTGGCCCCGTGGATCATAGCCCACCAGGCTCCTCTGTCCATGGAATTTCCGCGGCAAGAATACTGCAGGGAGTGGCCATGCCCTCCCCAAGGGGTCTTCCCGACCAGGGGTGGAGCCGCCTCTTGTGGTCTCCTGCACTGGCAGGCAGGCTCGCTCTTTACCACCAGCACCACCTGGGAAGCCCTTAGCTAAGTTGCTGCTGAGTCGCTTCAGTCGTATCCGACTCATGCGACCCCAGAGACGGCAGCCCACCAGGCTCCCCCGTCCCTGGGATTCTCCAGGCAAGAACACCAGAGTGGGTTGCCATTTCCTTCTCCAGTGCATGAAAGCGAAACGTGAAAGTGAAGTTGCTCAGTCATGTCCGACTCTTCGCGACCCCCTGGACTGCAGCCCACCAGGCTCCTCCGTCCATGGGATTTTCCAGGCAAGAGGACTGGAGTGGGCTAAGTTGACACAGCACAAATCCACACTCAGTCATAGTTGCCCCCGGGGTCAGGAGGAGAAAGGAGCGCCTCCGGGCTTAGCACTTGCTCCACGTCCCACTGCGCGAGGTCCCAGTGGCCATGGCTGCGGGACTCGAAACCTTCCGTTTGCTGCTTCTCTGGGGCTTTACTGAGGTTGAAACAAATCATTATACTTGTTTAAAGCCACTTTATTCTTATATGCAAAACAAATACTCATACCAAGGAAAATGCCTTGTGCCGCGTTTTGCAGGCTCCTTTGTCACAGGCTGGGTTGATTAGAGCTGAACGTGGGGCTCCTGGGTGAATTAATAACCACCAAGTAGGTGGAATAGGATCAACTGCCTACAACAAATACAGTTTTCCACTTAAAGTGAACAAACGTCTTTTCCTACCACCAACTTTCTAATAAATGGGGTTTCGACAGCCAACTTTCCTGTCTCTAGTTATCAGTCACCAGGCCTCAGGGTTATTACAACAAGCCCTTCAGTGTTACTGGAAAGCTCTTTGTCCCTCTTGGCAAGTAGACTGGGAGATCCGACTCTGTGAGGCCAAGATAAAAGATAGGTGTGTATGATCTTAGAGCTTTGGCTCCTGGCGAGGCTGACTCTTCTTTTCTAACAAGGTGGAGGCCAGCACAGGGAGGTCACTCAGCCACCCGTGCCAATCATCCCACGTCCCTTCCAAGTTTCTAATGATGCTCCCAACCAAAGTCTGTATCATTCCCAGCCAAGAATGAGTCATGGCAGATGGGGCATCTAATTTTCTGTTTCCATTCTAGTTACTTCAGTCTCACGAGCTTGCAGCTCCACCTGCCCATCCTGAAGGTAAATGCCCATCTGACTGCCATTCAGGCCATTTAACAGGAAAGACAGAAACCATCAAAATAATAATCTAGCAGAATATTTACCATCCATGGACTGTCCGCTAAGTGTCTCTATCTCCTAGGCTTTTGCTCTAATGATAAAAATAAAGAAGTATCGTTATTCTCCTGATATAAATGACGAGAATGAGGCTGGTTAAGGACTGCAGCCTTAAATTAAAAGACGCTTACTCCTTGGAAGAAAAGTTATGACCAACCTAGATAGCACATTGAAAAGCAGAGACGTTACTTTGCTGACTAAGTTCCATCTAGTCAAGGTATGGTTTTTCCAGGGGTCACGTATGAATGTGAGAGTTGGACTATGAAGAAGGCTGAGCGCCGAAGAATTGGTGCTTTTGAACTATGGTGTTGGAGAAGACTTGAGAGTCCCTTGGACTGCAGGGAGATCCAACCGGTCCACTCTGAAGATCAACCCTGGGATTTCTTTGGAAGGAATGATGCTAAAGCTGAAACTCCAGTACTTTGACCACCTCATGTGAAGAGTTGACTCATTGGAAAAGACTCTGATGTTGGGAGGGATTGGGGGCAGGAGGAGAAGGGGATGACAGAGGATGAGATGGCTGGATGGCATCAGTGACTCGATAGACGCGAGTCTGAATGAACTCCAGGAGTTGGTGATGGACAGGGAGGCCTGGCGTGCTATGATTCATGGGGTCACAAAGAGTCACACATGACTGAGCTACTGAACTGAACTAAAGGATTTATCCAAGAGCATCTTGGCATTTAGGCACCGGAGCTAGAATTAAATAAAACTCAGGACAGCTTAATCTCTATAAACATTTCCACCCCCGCCAGACTCCCCTAACATGTTTGTAGCTGCAGATGCAGAAGAAAGACTCTCATAGACCCAGAGAAGCAGAGCGGGGGGTTTAGTGAGAAGCCCCTTTACAGAGAAAAAATACTGAAATCCTGAGAGATGATTGCCATGTTCAAGGTCACACAGTCAAGGGACATCTGAACGGCCCGGGCTCCTGCTTCAAAGCTCTTTCAGCATCCAGGCTGCCCATTTTCGTTTCGTCTGTTCACTTTGCAGCTGCACATGTGAAGTCGGAAGTGGGAGGCTTGGCGTGCGTGTGCGGAGCTGCGGAGAGGGCGGCAGTGGCAGGTCTTCTGGCCAGCGGCTCACTTCCTCACCATGTTCTTTTTGGACTTTGTACGCGCCTTCAGCCGATGGCAGTTTGGAGCTGTACCAGTTCTTTGTTAGGCTGTGCTATTCTGGGGAAGTGACATGGGGTATTTTTTCTAAAATTGATTATTTATTTTGGTTGAGCTGAGCCTTCATTGCTGCGTGTGAGCTTTCTCAGTTGTGGCAAGCAGGGTACTCTCTAGCTGTGGTGCATCGGCTTCCGTCGTTGTGGCTTCTCTTGTTGCAGACCACGGGCTCTAGGGCGCGCAGGTTTCAGTAGCTGTGGCACGTGGGCTCAGGAGTTGTGGCTTGCCAGCTCCAGAGGACAGGTTCAGGAGTTGTGACATACGACCTTAGCTGTCCCAAGACATGTGGGATCTTCCCAAACCAGGGATCGAACCTGTGTCCCCTACATTGCAAGGCAGATTCTTAACCACTGGACCACCAGGGCAGCCCGACATGGGGTATTTCTAAAGACGCAATAGATCTAGAGTTTTTCATAAAAGTTCAGTTGAGCAAAACAGAAAGCTGAATCAGAACGTCTGCCTCACATTTGGGCTGAGCACCACACAAGGGTTTGACTAAACTCAGAAGTGTGCCAACTACTGTGGAGACTGACCACAAAACTCTGGGTGCTTGGCCTGGCATTACATAAACCAGGGAGCTACAAGAAGCAAGCAGCCACATGCTTCAGACAGGAGTACTTAAAGCCACAGATAACAGAAAATCTGTGCCTGAAACAAGGACTTATTTTTATCACTGAATAGAAGTTTCTGGCACTGTCCCATTTTCCCAGCACTGAGCTAATGTCCCTATGACACACTTTTCCCTTTCTTGGTCTCTGTGAGATGGCTGTCACAGTTATCTGCCATGCACCAGCACAGAAGGAGGGAGCAAGTAGGTAAATGTAAATCAGCAATCCTCTGGTTCCCCTCCTCCCAGCAACAGCTATGTCCTAGTATGACTTCTCTCATGGTAGCAAAATGGTCCCCACAGCACCAGCCTTCACTCCTACCCTCCTCTTAAACTGTTGGCTCAGGTGATGCTTCTTTCCTACGTGTATTAAAAATTCCTCCCAAGCTGAACTACTCTGTTTCCCAAATCCACCACTCTGGTACCTATTAGTTGTATCAGTTAGCTATTGCTATGTAACATATGATCCTAAAATGCAGTGGCCTAAAACAACTACCACTTATTGTGGCTCACAAGTCTTCAGGCCAGTTGTATGGTTCTGTCAGTCTTGGCCAGGCTTGGCTGACCTTGGCTGGGCTTGTGCATGTGTCCAGGGTCAGTTGGCAGGCTGACTGGGTGCAGGGGGTGGGGGTTGGCTTGCTGGTCTAGAATGGTCTGATTGGGATGAACTGGCTCTCCTTGCACATGCTTCTCCCATCCCTCCAACTGGTTAGCTGGAGTATATTGCTGTGGTGATGGCAGGGCTGCAAGGGTTAGCAAGCCCAATCATGTAAGAGGGAAAAGAGTTGTACATTTGCTTTCAAGCCTCTGTTTGCATCATAGCTCATTGGCCAAAGCAGGGTATGTGGCCAAAGGCCAGAATGGGATTAGACGGGTACTGCAGAGTTGCAGGTAAAGAGCAGATTCAGGCACGCCATTGATTGAGGTCATTAATGCAGTCTACCCTAGTGGCTGAATGACTTTGGGAAAGGTAACTTAACCTTTCTGTGTTTCAGTTTCCTCATCTGTAAAATGGGAACCATGACCATCTCGTAGGGTTGGGAGCATCACTAAGTCATAATGTATAAAGTACCTGCCTCTCTTTCTTCTCCACTTTCTAGGGTAGCACTGACTCATCCTTCAGGTTGACTGGTGGAGGATGATGGGTGATGGAGGAAATCATGGACCATCATTTCAGAATCCTGGTTCCAGGTGCATCTCTGCCATTGACTGTCCTATACAACTCTAGGGGCTCAGTTTCCTAATCTGTAAAATGGGAATATTAGTATCTCTGATCACTGTTGCCCAGTTGTTCACTAGTTAGTGCCCCCCATTACCAGCTAGCACCATGAGCCACAGGCAGGGGAGCTGTGGGGGACATATCAGGCCTTGCCCTTGGACCTCATGCAGCGCCCTTGGCTGCATCCCAGGGTGTGGTCTCCCATCTTTGAATCAATACTCTTAGTTTCCTGTTGTCACTGTAACAAATCAACACAAATTTAGTGCTTTAAAACAACAAATCTGTTCTCTAACGATTCTGGAAGTTGGAAAACTAAAATGAGTCTTATGGGGCTAAAGTCAAGATGTAAGCAAGGTCTTCCCTTCTGGAGGCTTTAGGGAGAATCCTTCTTGCTTTCTCCAGCTTTGAGAGGCTGCTGACTTCCTTGGGTCCTAGCCCCTTCCTTGCAACACTCCGAACACTTGGTTTTGTCATCAGATCTCCTTCTCCGACTGAAACCTTTGTGCCTCCCTCTCACCCTCCCGTGAGTGTGAGACAGGCTGGGACCTCGGACCTTTGCCTGCAGTGTGTGCACCTATTCTCACCTCTCCTTGAGGAACAAAATACAAAGAAACTGTATGGGGCTAAAAATAACTGCACAATAGATACAAAGAGACAAAAGATACAAAGAGACAAAAAAAAAAAAAAAAAAAAAACCAACAACAACCAAAACCCAAACAAACTCCAGCTGCTACTTTTGAAGAGCTCAGAGCAAAAGCAGGGGATTGGGAGCAAAAGCAGGGTATCCCACATGCCCCTGGCACTCAACACTACCTAAGCAGGGGCAAATGATCTAAGCCCTCTCCAGCCTGACCCCCTAGACACACCTCTCCTCTTATCCCATACAAGCAACAGCCTCTTCAGGGAGCGGGCAAGCAAGGAAACCTGTTGTTTGTTCTCACTCCCCGTTGCTGCTGGGGTATGGACCCCTTGCCTGTATTTCTTGTCTGGCATCTGATTAATTTCTGTTGATTAAGGAGGCCAGGAACCCTGAGCAGTAACAAGTGTGTTGGGCTCCCCCAGACCATGCAGGATAATCTCCCATCTCGGGATCCCTCACTTAATTACACCAGCAAAGTCTCTTCTAACACGTGACATAGCATCCCTGGACCCCAGGGATTAGGACGTGGACATCTTTGGGGGCCATCATTCAGCCAATTAACCCATCCTTTAGGGTGGGCAAAGAAAGAGCACTCCCCAGCTGACATGATCTATTAAGTTCAGTTCAGTCACTTAGTTGTGTCTGACTCTTTGCAACCCCATGGACTGCAGTATGCCAGGCATCCCTGTCCATCACCAACTCCCGGAGCTTGCTTAAACTTATGCCCATCGAACTGGTGATGCCATCCAACTATCTCATCTTCTGTTGTCTCCTCCTCCCTTCAATCTTTCCCAGCATTGGGGTCTTTTCCAATGAGTCAGTTCTTCACATCAGGTGGCCAACAGATTGGATTTTCAGCTTCAGTATCAGTCTTTCCAATGAATATTCAGACTGATTTCCTTTAGGATTGACTGGTTTGATCTCTTTGCAGCCCAAGGGACTCTCAAGAGTCTTCTCCAACACCACGGTTCAAAAGAATCAATTCTTTGGTGCTCAGCTTTCTTTATGGTCCAACTCTCACATCCATACACGACTACGGAAAACCAAAGCTTTGACTAGCTGGACCTCTGTTGGCCATAGGGGCGGGTAGATCCAGTCCAGCTCTGCAGGTTTGTCACTGAGCATTGCCTCCCAGGCACGGGATCAACAGGATACAGGAAAACAGAACCGACACCTGCCCGGCCCTCTTACCACAGCAACTTACCCCCACTGTATACTGTTAACTTAAGAGCAACCCTGTCAGGGAGGCGTCACTACTATCCCTGCGGTCCACACTAGGAAACCGAATCGGACTGAGCACAGAGAGACTGAGTGATTCACCTGAGGTCCCACAGCCACGGAATGGGAGAGAGAGAGAGAGGAGAGACACCAGTACAGGCAGAACGAGACTTGAATTCCTGTTCTGCCTGTACTGGTGTCTCTCCTCTCTCTCTCTCTGATCAATCACTCCTAATATTTGATCTGCTGCTGCTGCTAAGTCGCTTCAGTCGTGTCCGACTCTGTGCGACGCCATAGATGGCAGCCCACCAGGCTCCCCCATCCCTGCGATTCTTCAGGCAAGAACACCGGAGTGGGGTGCCATTTCCTCCTGCAATACGTGAAAGTGAAAAGTGAAAGTGAATTCGCTAAGTCGTGTCCGACTCTTAGCGACCCCATGGACTGCAGCCTACCAGGCTCCTCCATCCATGGGATTTTCCAGGAAAGAGTACTGGAGTGGGGTGCCATTGCCTTCTCTGAATATTTGATCAGTGCTCTCAGATTTCTCCAAAGATTTTTATTTTCTATCCCCTCTCCAGCTGTGAAGGACAGGGAAGCCTAGCATGCTGCAGTCCATAGGGTCCAAAAGGGTTGGACACGACTGAGCGACTGAAGAACAACTCCATGGTTCAGGAACAGACAGGAGACTGACTTGATCGACGTCCCTGGGAATCAGGGCAGACCTCCAGACTCAAGGTGTGATGCTCGGTCCCTCTGTCTGCCTTGCATCAATCATTCCCTGACGAGCCAGACACCCACCATGTGCCCCATCCATGTGCATGGCAGTCCGGAGAGGAACAGTGATCACAGCTAATCTCAAGCATTTGCTCAGAACCTTCCAGGTGCAGAACCCCATGGGCTGCTGGGAGGTCCAGCTTGGCTGGGCTGAGGCCAGTCTCCTCGGGCAGTTGTAGACTTGCTTTTCTCAGTTGTTAAGTGTGCAGTGCCACTTCCCCTTGGGTTTGGTGGTGATATAATGAGATATTGCATAGAAAACATTTAATTTAGGGTCTGGCATATAAGAAACGCTGGATAAATGGAACGTATTACGTTATTACAGCGT
This sequence comes from Nanger dama, assembly GCA_917880005.1. Classification (NCBI taxonomy): domain Eukaryota; kingdom Metazoa; phylum Chordata; class Mammalia; order Artiodactyla; family Bovidae; genus Nanger; species Nanger dama. The sequence goes on along the minus strand of CAKJTW010000063.1, from coordinate 9,699,438 downwards.
AACAGGACTACATGATCTATAATAACATGCACATAGCATTATTAGCTTGATTGTTAGTCACACTCAGCATCTCATTTATGACAAGGCTCATAATTGATTCTGACTCAGCACCGGGGATACACATCGAATGAGACAGGTCTCTGTCTTCGGGTTTACAGAGAAGGAGACTGAGAAAGTCAAGGGTACAGGTCAAACTCAGCCAGCTCGTAAGTGGCAAACCTGGGATTTGAATTGGGGTCTCCTGGCTCCAGATCCAGCCACTTCCACTGCTGTCCGTGGGCCCCAGGGCCTGTTTTGACAGGCAGGAGTACAGCTGTCTGCTTCCTTGTGGACACGGCCCTGCTGGTTCTGGGATGGGACTTGAGGGCAGGGAAAGTGAAAGTGAAGTCGCTCAGTCGTGTCCAACTCTTTGCGACCCCGTGGACTGTAGCCTAACAGGCTCCTCTGTCCATGGGATTCTCCAGGCAAGAATACTGGAGTGGGTTGCCATTTCCTTCTCCAGGGGATCTTTCCGATCCAGGGATCGAACCCCCGGTCTCCCGCATTGCAGGCAGAAGCTTTAACCTCTGAGCCTCCACGGAAGCCCTCAGGGCAGGGAAGGGAGAGTGATCAGCTGAGACCTGTGAGGTTAGCGGTCTGCAGCCCAGGGTCCCTGAGCTGAGTCTGGGGTGAGGGTCTCACTCACACTCAGGAACCCACGGGCCTCCCCGCTGGATAGGCACCCACTGGGTATTGTGCTCAGGGCTACTGGTCAAGGCCAGCCACCTCCTCTCGTCCTGTTGGGGCTCACCCAGAACCTCCTACTTCATTCCAGATGCCAGAGATCCTCTTGGGAGCCCAGGACACTCCTCTGCTCAACCGGTTCATTTGGAGAGTCTTTTGAGGTCATAAAACCTTGATTGTTTAATACTTTCCCTGTTTAATACAAGCAGATATATCTTTTTAAAAACATGGAGACATAGTATGAATAAGAATGTAAAGATAATTGTGACATACAGTCACAGAGCAAAGAGTTCAATGAACATCTTTAAACATGAGTAAGACTCTATTTTAAAAATTTAAAAATGTTTTAAATAAGATGAAATAAAAATACATATAAGATTAAATGAAATGCTTTCTATGTTCAGAGAGTGTTATAGACTGCATCTGGTTCTTAATGTTATCCCACCTATAGATTCTCCCAAGCAGGCTGTAACTGTTACCAACCAGGATTCCTGGCCTCTCTCATCAAGCTCAGAAGCCAGATGAGAAATTCAGGCGGGGAGCGGGGCTTTGTTGGGGCCCTTGCTGCAGCAGGAGGGAGTGAGGATAAACAGGTTCCCTCTCCGGCTCTCAGGGTGGGGGAGGGGCGAGATGTTCCTTACATGGGGTGAGGGTAGGGGTGTGCTAGGAATCAGGCTGGAGGGGTGGCATGCATGGTAATTTTTAGTCCCTTATAGTTTCTTTGTATTTTGTTGCTCCAGGAGAGGTGTGTCCAGGTATAAGCACTGCAGCAAAGGGCCCCAGGCCCCAATCCGTCTCACACCTGCCGTGAAGATAGATCATTGCAACATGAATGGATGCATGAGGGAATAATGAGTCACGTTATATATAATTGACACATCATGTCACCTTTGCCCTGTGTCCTGTGGGTGAGAAGCCAGTCACAGGCCACACCACAGTCTAGGGAGGGGACGCTGCTAGGGTGAGGCCACTGGGGGTGAGGTTCAGTTTAGAAGCTGCCTACCACACTGTCTGGCTTCCCTGGTGGCTCAGTGGTAAAGAATCTGCTGGCAATGCCAGACACGGGTTTGATCCCTGGGTTGGGAAGATGCCCTGGAGTCCGTGGGATGGCAAACCACTCCAGAATTCTTGCTTGGAGAATTCCATGGACAGAGGAGCCTGGGGGCTACAGTCCTGGGGGTCACAAAGTTTTGAGTTGGACGTGACTTCGTGACTAAACAACAAAAACAACACTGTTCAACACACTGTGATCCTAATGATTTCCCGAACCTTGTCATCCTGCCTTAGGACATGGTGTTCTTTCTGCCTGGAATTCCACCTCCTCTACTCTTAGTCCCCTAAGGCTCCCACTAAGATGCTTTTTCCTCTGGGCTCTGGCCATCAGCACCCAAGTCTGTGTTGCTCTCTTCAATCATAATGCTTATCATCCTGCACAGGAATTTTTCTATTTATTTGTCAATTCCTCCCCTCCACCTCCATCATCTCTGGTGCCTAATGTGGAATCTACACAGGACTTGAACTTCCGAATGAACACACGGATTCACGAGGCTGCAGCCTAGAACCCAGGACCCTGGCTGCCCATTCTGGATCCTGTCCTGCCCAGGGGCTCTCTGCTGCTCCTGTCTCCCGGGAGCCCCTCTGCCATCTCTCGAACTAGACTAGTGCTGTGTTTGATTTCCTCTGACTTTGAAATACCTTTCCCTCTGCAGTTCTCAGGTGTACTTTCCCGGAATCTCTCTCCCTGTTCTGAGCCTCCCTCCTCCCTTCCGCCTAGCAACTCGCAGCCGAGCCAAACATTGGAAGCTCATTATTAAACCAGGAGGTGCCTTATATTATCCCAGAGACTCCAGATGGAAAATGTTAGCTTCTATCTCAGCTGAGGACTGACATAGTAAAGGCTCCTTGAGCTGCTAGCTGTCAAGGAGAGGAATAACTTTTTCATCTGCATGAGTAATTGTTTCCTGAGCTACCCAGAGAGACTGCGGATTTACCTCCCAGGCACAGTCACACTGCGGGCCAGGAGCAGCGGCCCCCCCGCCCCGGTCCTTTTCCTTCTTGGAGTCATTCAGAAGAGAAGTTGGGGTTCTGAGGGGCAGTAGAGGGGAGAGAGGGGCTCTGAAATGTCTGGAATGGGAGAAGTGGAGCCTAGAAGTTTCTAGAACAGAGATGGAGACTGAGCCCAGCGGCTTGGGAGGCGGCCAGGAAGGCTGGTCAAGCATGTGTTGGTTGGCTTCCCTACCTGTCCTCCTCAATCCACCAGCCCATCATTACCTCAGCCTCCAAAGTGTGACCAGAATCCAGCCCCTCTTTCTAGCTAAGGCCACGCATCTCTCACTGGGAGCCCTGCAACCACCTCCCAAGTAGTTTCTGGGTCCTACTCTTGAATCCTACAGTCCATTTCCCACACGGCAGCCAGACCGACCTCTGTGTGTGTGTGTGTGTGTGTGTGTGTGTGTGTGTGTGTGTCGCCCAGTTGTGGCCGACTCTGCGACCCCATGGACTGTAGCCCACCAGGCTCCTCTGTCCAAGGGATTCTCCAGGCAAGGGTACTGGAGTGGGTTGCCATTTCCCTCTCCAGACCAACCTCACCCACAGCCAACCCATACTTCTCGGTTTCTCGTGGTCTCTGGGACCTTGTATAACCTGCCACCCATCCCACCTCCTAATCTCATCTGAGCTCACCTTTCCTGTCTTAAACGCAGCCTTTCTCGTCCTGCCCCTGGCATCTTCTGGTGGCCTGGAGATGACTCAGACAGTAAAGAATATTCTTGCAACACAGGATGCCCAGGTTCGATCTCTGGGTCAGGAAGATCCTCCTGGAGAAGGGGATGGCTACCCACTCCGGTATTCTTGCCTGGGTAATCCCATGGACAGAGGAGCCTGGTGGGCAGTAGTCCATGGGGGTCTCAAAGAGTCAGATACAACTTGGTGACTAAAACTTTGGCATCTTCACCCTGACTGCCCACCTCCGGGGAAGACACTCCCGGGAAGACGCTCCCCCAGGTTCACGGAGTTCTGCAGAGAGGGCTTCCTGGACCTCGTGGTCAGACGTAGAGCCCCTCCCTCAACCACACTCCATCCATTATGGTGCTTTATTTTCCCCAGAACACTTACCACCATCCAGAACTATATCAGTTTATCATCTGCCACCCACACTGGCATAGATAGCGATGGGAGCAGGAGAGACACGTGCGTCTCATCCAGCCCTGAACCTGCAGTGCCTGGGGCCGTGTCTGGCACGTAGCAGGGGGTCCATAAATCTTTGTTGAATGAATTCCTGGAAGGCAGGCAACAGAGGACTGAGGGAGGGAGACCAGCAAAGAGGTAAGTTGACACCCAAGCAGGAGGGTGATTACGGCCATCTGAGAACAGTCAATACCCAGAGATTCAACAACAACAATAACAATTATAATCACTACTACTATGTTCTGGGTTGTGTTGTAGGTTCTGAAACAGTCCAAAGCACTTGTATCCATAGAAGCTGGTTACGAATCAGTGAGTCAAGGAGAATCCGCACAGGGAGATGTCCGTTGACCCCGGAAGGTGGACATACTTATTCACAGTGATGGGAAACACAGGACCCAGCAAGAGGGACAAGAGGAAAGACCTGAAAAATAATACAACACAGAGTGATTTCATGGACACACTCTCGGCTGTCCCCTCCACTTGCCACGTTTTACAGGCTGTGGGCCATAAAGTAAAACATGCTTTGCAAAGCTTCCAGTCCACACAGAATGCAGGGTACTGATGAACATTTTCATAAAAAATTTTTTATACGTGTAGAATAGTGATTTATCTTCACAGATGACACAACAGTAAAGATCTGCTTGCCAGTGTAGGAGATGCTAGAGACTTGGATTCGATCCCTGGGTCAGGAATATCCCTTGGAGAAGGAAACAGCAGTACTCTTGCCTGGAAAATTCTATGGACAGAGGAGCCTGCTGAGCTACAGTCCATGGGGTAACAAAGAGTCAGACATAACTGAGAAACTGAGCATGCATGCATGGTTGATTTACAATGTAGTGTTTGTTTCAAGTGTATAGAGCAAAGTGATGCAATTATATGCATACATATATCTATTCTTTTTCAACTCTTTCTACAGAGTATTGGGTAGAGTTCCCTGTGCTATACAATAGGTCCTTGTTGATTATCTACTTTATTTAAATGTACTATATATATGTTAATCCCAAACTCCTACTAGTTTATCCCTCCTCCCACCTTTCCCCTCTGTTTTCTATGTCTGAGTCTATTTCTGTTTTGCAAGTAAGTTCATTTGTATTATTTTTTATTATTCCACATATAAGGGATATCATATGATTTACATTTTTAACAGCGATAAAGACATACCCTCTATACAGTGGAGAAATCACTAACATTCCTGGACCTTTCGTGTCAGGAAACTCAAAAAAGAGTGAACACCCACAAGAAAATTTGAGTGTTGTAAAATTCAATCTGAACGGAGTCCTTGGAGTTTAGTCCAAATAGCTCAGCTAACAAACTTTGCAACCCAGAAAGTCCCACAGATATTTCAGAGCCAAGACAACTTTTTTTTGCACTGGATATGCAAAGATCCAAGTGATGGCTTCCTAGTTTCTTTGTACTTCAGTTATTTCTTCTCCTAAAGGAACATTTGTTTCTGATTTACTTCCCTTCTCAAAGCAGCATGGGTAGGGGAGATTCTAATATTATGTTTCCACACCACCACTGATTAAGAACAAGCAGGACCAGACATGACAGTACACGTGTCCACATTGTTAGGTAAAGACGACCAGGACCCCAAAAGAGTGTCTAACAGGCTTCTTAATGGCAAAGCGCTCCCGGGCGGGGTTCCTGGACCCGAAGGAGGCAGATCGAGGAAGTCAGCACCCGGACCATGTTGCGGGTGGCTTTTATACGCTCGTTGCGAGGGATGGTCAGGCTAGATGGACGGGCGTTCGGATAGGTCGCCAGGCCGAGGCATCATGGGCTGGCAGGTCCTTCTACGTGGCTGGGGTGGGGTGGCTTTAGCTGGCAAAGTGTGCTGTCATTGGTCCCCGGGATCTGGGAGGCTCATTCCATTAGAGACCTCCCCTGCTGGTGGGGGAGAGAAAGGGCGGCCCATCATGGGCCCCGGGGCCGACCTTACACACAGGTCATTGCTAATCCTTGCAAAATGAGGAAAAGAGGTTCCAAGAGGTCAAGTAGCATATTTGCCTAAATCTAGTAAGTTTCAGAAGCCAAATCCAAGCCTGGGTGTCTTCTTCCAAAAGATGTGCTTTTTACATCCTTCTTCACAACTTCTCTGAAGCAGGCGTGAGGCCATCAGCAAGAAGAGTTCCGTTTTCCTGACATTTATCAGGCACCAAATAAATACATGCCAGGCCTACTGCCCAAACCAAGATGTAGCGCATAGCTTATCTTATTCCTCCATCACTGAGATTGTTATCAGGCAGTGGGGCCCAAGGCTTAGGCAAAGGATGAATATCTGTGTGTGTTTATGTTGGGGAGGCTAGGACTGGGGATGGAAGGTGCCCCCTGCACTGTCAATATTAAGGCAGATCTTCTCTGATGGAGGGACTGGGTATGGGGCAGGGGCTCACACCCTAGTTTCTGACATCACTATGGCCAGCAGACAGCATGGACATGGTGAGTTCTCAGAGGTACTGGATTAGACCTCCTTTTCATATTCCCCTTTTCCACATCAGGACAGAACTAGACTCAGGGCTGGTGCAGGGCTGAACTTGCATGCGGATGAATGGCTCTCGGTGCTGGGAATCGACTGACAATGGATCATGGACCCAGCGGGTCCTGGCAGGTGGGCTTGGCTGTGTGCTGCATGTCTGTATCCTTTGGAGAGTTTCTTGCTGCTTCTGCTTTGTCCCTGTGCCTGCCCACCTGCGATAGCAAGTCCCTAGAGAATCACAGAAATTGGGATGCTGTGGTAATCACCGATTTCCTACATGCTAGGGAATCCAGCTTAGGGAATGAAGATGGACAATGATTAAGTGACCACATTTTTTGCTCTGTTTGTTTGATGAAGCCTCAATTAGCCAGCTCCCCCATCATCGAAACATCATATTCTTTGGCGAGAAAGATGAACGGTGGCGGGGGTGGGGTGGGGTGGTGGTAGAATGCACACCATTATCAGAAGCTTATGGGAAAGACTTTGAGGAAATGAATGATGATTCGTTTTAATTCTACCTACCATTTCAAACCTTCTTATGTCAAGAGATGACAATCACCAGTATCAAGCTGTTGAACCAAAGGGAAAGCCAGGCTGTTAGAAGGTGGGAACGTCAAGAGGCATGAAGTGATGCAGAGATGTCAGGATGCTGTGGGCTGATTGTGTCTGCTCATCGCCCATGACCATTAGGAGGCTGGTCACTGGGGCCTTTAAGAGAGCACTTTTGGGGTTGTAGTGGGAAGCGTATTGGCATAAATATGACAGGGTGCTCTGTGAGAGGTGCAAAGCTTGAAGAATGGTGACTCTGGCCTCTTCTGAGAAATCTGGCTTCATAGGGAGTATTGGAGAGCCAGTCCAGTGCCCGAAGTCACAGCCAGTACCTAAAGCTCTTACTGCCCTCAGGACTAAGCACACAGGAGCCCATTTCATCCTCGCAACCACACTGAGCAGGCTGTATCTCATTCCCCTCATTTGCAGGCCAGTGACTTGCTGTAGTTCACACGACTAGTAAATAGTAGAGTTGGGATTTGAACAGATAATCTGGCTCCAGAAAGTGTTTTTAACCCATTTGCTTTGCTGACCTTCAACCCAGAAACATGCTAGTGAGGTGGCTTGAAATTTTAAGGGGTTGAAGGGACCTCATGATATTTGTATGAACACAGGGGAGGGAGAGAGATGGCTTAATTTCTTTCTCTCCTGAAAGCCAGGTATTGGCTGGCATCCCTGGGACCTGAGATCTTCAAACACCCATGACCATGGCCTTAACTATCTGGCACTCCATCCATTACCCTGTGTATCTAATCCCCAAAATGTCTCTAGACAACTTGGAGTCTGTAGGATCCAAGTTTAAATAAGATGATGCTCTTTGTTAAGACAGAGAAGCTTGGAGCTGGGCCCTAGATGCCCTAGCTGAATGATAGGAGTGATGAGTATTTGGTGATATAACTTCAGAGGTTTGCTAAGTGCCCGGGACAACTGAGCCCAGCTGGTGAATGCCAGCTTGGTTTCTGTAGATCGATGAACAGGGTTTGCAGAGTGTCTACCATGTTCCCATGGTCATGAAAGACTGGGGACTTCGGCATGAGAGCCCCGGCTGGGGTTCAGATTCCAGCTCTTCTGCTCACCAGCTCAGTGATCTTGTCCAAGTGATGGTCGCTTTCTGAACCTCAGTTCCTCATCTCTAGAATGAGGAGAAGAGACCACACATCACGGGGTCCATGAGGAGCTCAGGACATGGTAGCCCACTCCTTTCATCCCAGCCTTTGGTTGGATGCTTGCTCTTTGTGAAGACCCAATTTCTTCATCATAACAAGGCCACCATCAGGCTTCAGGGAATGACCCACTTACAGCCAACTGCTGCCTTCTGGGTCATTCTGATGGATTAGATGAAGAACCATTTAAAACCAAGGCCCAAAGAGCCAGAGGGAGGGGCTGCGGAGGGATGATGTAGGTGGAGCCCTGCGCATGCTCTCGGAAGCTCTGAGCCACAATCAGGAAAAGCCCTGGGTGCACAAGGGCGGCTGCATCTGCCAGTCAGATGGAATGACCCACCTGCAATGATGCTGACCTAACTAGGCCAGTCACAAAGAGGACCTCAGAATAAAACACGATAATTACAGAGACCAGGGGGCCATCTGTGCCGCATGGGGCTTTGTTTATCCTGACTCTCTTCTTTCACTGCAGACTCTTAATACCCAGGGCCTCTGCTGTGCTGTGAACACTTATTTCTGAGTGCATTTTCCAGGAGGCATTGTCAGGAAGTGTCTATATAAATTCTAACCCAGCACACTTCTGGGTTCATGTAGGATTTGGCTGGGGCTGTTTTCAACCAGGAAACAATTTGACTAAAGGAGTTTTCAGTCCAACACATATTTGCTGGGGCCCTCCTGTGTTCCCAGCACTGTAGTTGATGCTGGAATGCAGAGATGAATAAGAGATGGGATCTTACCCTTTGTTTCTTCACTTGGGCTTTAGACTGTCCTGTCCTCTGGGGGAAATGTCTGCCCTTGGGAAAGGGACCAACTTCATTCATCTGTTAATAAAAGAACTGGCAGTTCCTGGTCATTGCCGATGAGGAAACTTGAATCAGAGAGGCCATTCTCACCTTGGGTCATCAGACTGGAGCCCATCAGACTGACCGCACCTTCCCCCTTTGCCAGGCTTGTAAGACAGGGCAGCACCAAGGCCCACCTGGCAGCACCCACGTGGCTGAAGCCTGTATCCTGTTCTGGACAAGGGTCCAGACCAAAAGGACACTCAGAAGGGGGAGGGAGAGGGCCATGCGAGGGTTGGTCCACCTGTGGCAGGGGTAGAATATATCTAAGTGGAGACTTAAGAAAAGGATGCTTATCAGGTAGAGGGGGTTACCCTGCAGGTGGGCAGGCAGGTAATGGGCCAGAGGGACATTCTTACAAACCTCCGGGGAACCTCTCCTTGCAAATGCCAGAGTTACAAAAGTTAAGAGGGGGATTTCCCTGGGGGTCGAATGCAAGAATCCACTTGCAAGGCAGCGGACATGGGCTCCATCCCAGGTAGGGGCACTAAGATCCCACATGCTGTGGGGCAACTAAGCCCGCAGGACCCCAACCACTGAGTCCTTGTGCTCTGTCGCCTGAGTGCCACAACTAGAGAGCCCGTGTGACACAAAGACAGATCTCCCATGACGCAACAGAGATCCCACGCGCCTCGACTAAGATGATGCAGCCAAGTCAATCAGTCAATAAAAATTCAAGAGAAGTCCAAGTTCTCCCAAACCCTAATATTTGTCTCTTCTGGATCACAATATCCCTTCTGAAACTGAGGGACTCTAGAGCACATGGGCTCAGCAACTGTAGTGATCTGGCTTAGTTGGCTTGTGGCATTTGGGATCTTAGTTCCTTGGCCAGAGGTGGATCTCACGTCCCCTGCATTCCACGGCAGATTTTTAACCACTAGACCAGCATGGAAGTCTCTCTGGAGTCTCTTGAGAAGACAAAGACACACCAGGAGTTGAAGTTCCTGAGGAGAATCTGAAAGCACTGGAGAGGAGTGAACCGATATCAACCGTCAGGCATCTGTGGCTGTATTCTTCCCGAGGACACTGGCTGATTCTCACGCATTTGGACGGAAGTGGAGACTTGAGGGACCTCAAACACAAGACCAGTGCCTTCTTGCCAAAGGCATTTTTTTTTGTTTGTTTGTTTTAGGAATAGAGGCAGATCAGGGCAGGATGCTAAAAAGCAAAGCCAAAGCCTCAAAAGGCAGAAGAGAATCTCCTTCTGTCTCTGTGCTAAAGACAAAGCCCTACCAGGCTCTTGACTGAGAGCTACACCATAGGAAAATGGTGAACTGGGGGAGATACACTGATTCTCACTACAACTGTAACTAGACCTTGACTCAATTCTGTTCTCACCAGGATTGCGCTGTTCAGCATCTGACTCTATCTGCCCAGCAGAGGAAGGAGCTAACTTTTTCTGGGGGAGGATTATCTAGAATTTTTCAGGGCTTTACACCCCAAATTTGGTATTCCTTTAAAAATGACTCCCATTAAAAAAAAATCATGTAACTGAAAACCAAGAGAAAAAGCAGACAATAGAAGCAGACCCACCAATAACCCAGAATTATAAGAAAAGTACTTTTAAAATAACTAAATAGCATATCTAAGCATGGTCCTTCCCGGTGGCTGAGTGGGAAAGGAATCTTCCTTCTGGTGCAGGAGACGCAGTTTTGATCCCCAAGTCAGGAAGATCCCCTGGAGGAAGAAATGGTAACCCATTCCAGTATGCTTGCCTGGAAAATGCCATGGACAGAGGAGACTGGTGGGCTACAGTCCATGGGTTTGCAAAGAATTGGACATATCTGAGCAACTAAGCACACATACATATACAGAAAAAAATGATGGACAAAATGGTTCAAAAGGTAGAGATTATCAGAGAAGTTCCGAATCTACAGAAAAGCATCAAACGGACAATCTAGACCTGAAAAACACAGTATCTGCAGTAAGAAATCAGCTTATTGGCTTAAAGAGCTGAGTAGACACTGCAAATGACAGGACTAATGAACTGTAAAATAAGCCAATAGGAGACACCAAAATTGAAGCTCAGAGAGGAAAGAATAATTTTTAAACCTTAAATAAAACAAATAAAGCAGAGTAGGGCATAGAAGTTATGGCACACAGTTTAAAAGGTCCAGCAAACTGGAGTCATAAGAGGAGAGAGAATGAGAGAGGAATAACTGAAGATACAATGGCTTAGAATTTCCCAACATAAGTGAATTTTGGATATAGCAACAATATACTAAAATCAGCTGCTTTTTTGCTATATCAACATCAAACAAATATAATAGGGTTTAAAATACTACTACTTAAAGTAGCATCGGGCTTCCCCCTTGGTTCAGCGGGTAAAGAATCTGCCTGCAATGCAGGAGACACATTAGACTTGGGTTCAGTCCCTAGGTCAGGAAGATCCCCTGGAGAAAGAAATGGTAACCCACTCCAGTATTCTTGCATGGAAAATCCCACAGACAGAGGAGCCTGGCAGGCTACAGTTCGAAGGCTCTCAAGGAGTCGGACATGATTGAGTGACTACGTTGGAGAAGCTGGTCCCTCGAGAAAGCAAGCACCACAGTCTGAGAGCTTGAGAACTCAGGTTTATTACGCCTGCAGGCCCAGAGGAGTTAACACTTCCAGCTCTGAGCCTCAAACAAAGGGGTTACATTTTAAAAAAAAGTTTTTATAGACAGTTCATGACACCAGACTTTAGTGGGCAGAGCTGTTAATAGGCTAGTTTAAACTAGGGGTTTGGCAGACTCCGAAGTCTTAGGACAAAGCAGGGGGTGCCTGACCTCTATGCAGACAAACATGGTTAAGCAGAACTACAGGGGCTGGATAATTGACAAGAGTGAGTGAGGTTTTTCAGCTCCTAGCATTGTTGTAAGTTTCTGTTTTGGGAAACTATGTAACTTACATGACTTTGCAAGAGCTAAGCTGAGTTGCAGAAGCAGAAGGAGCATGAGGTTATTTCTAGTTGGGTGCAAGTTTTTAAATTTCCCTCTTCAGCTAAGCATGCAGGCAAAGTAGAATCAGATAAGAACAAATTTAATGAAAACAGAGAAAAATTAAAGACAAACCAAGATGTGGAGGGGGCGGGACATACCCAGTTCTGAGATTGTAATGTACAATACGGTAGAGATGATAATTCTCTTCAAACAGACATACAGATACAACACAATCCAAATCAGAATCCTAGCAGGCTTTCTGGAGAAAAGAGGTGGTAGTTAATAGACCAATTCTAAAAATTCATACAGAATCACAAAGGTTAGAAAATCTCTGAATTAGTCAGGGTTCCACAGAGAAATAGAAGCAACAAGGTGTGTCTGCATATATGCCCGAACCCAGGTCTCGAGCATTGCAGGTAGATTCTTTACCTTTTGAGCCACCAGGGAAGTCCCTATACAGAGAGAGACTTATTACAAAGAATTGGGCTACTGTGGAGATTGACAAGTTCAGGATCTGCAGTGTCGGCTGGCAGGCTGAAGACCCAGGAGAACTGAAGGTACACAACCTAGAGAGTCGGAAGAACTAATTATGTAGATAAAGTCCAGAGGCAATCTGCTGGAGAATTCCTTCTTGCCTCGGGAGGCCAGTCTTTTCCTATTATTCAGGCCTTCAACTGATTGGATGAGGCCTACCCACACTAAGGAGAGCAAGCTGCTTAACTCAGAGCTCACCAATTTAAATATTACTCTTACCACCAAACAGCATTTAAGCTGACATAAAATTAACTATCACAATAGTTAGGCAATCTAGAAGAAGAATAAAGCTAGAAGATTTATACTCAAAATATAAATACCTGTTTTAAAGCTATAGTAATGAACAATGTGTTATCGACACAAGGATGAAAAAAAAGACTAATGGAAGAGAAAAGAAAGTCCAGAAATAGACCCATACACACACACACACACACACACACACACACACACACACACACACACACATATGTTCCAGATTCATGATAGAAGTAATCATACAGTATGGGAGAGAAAGGATAGTCATTTTAAGACATGGTATTAATTTGATATAAACATGGAGAAAAGAATCTAGACCTCCTCTTCACATTGTACACAAAATAAATTACATTTAGTATAGAAAGTGAAATAATAAAACCTTTAGGAAAAAACGGTATGTATCTTCAGTGACTTGGGACAGACAAAACTTCCCTTCAGTTCCATGGCTGGGTCGATATTATCATCCTGCCAATTCATTCTGTTGATAGTCTGAAATAAGCAGAGCTGGAATCTGGATGTTCTTGTTTGTAATCCTACCTGAACCAGCGCCATTTAGTCCACTTCTAGTAGTCACTGATGACTGAGTCAACCTTTGTTTTATCATTAGTTCAAAATGTCTATCAAGTGTTTACTTACGCCATTCCCTTTCCCAAACACTATCATGGCTCCTGATCAGCTTGATAAAAATGAACTGGTTGGACTGGTATTTTAGATTCTTACAAGGCAGCCTCATATCCACCTACCCACACATCCCACTACCGTATTCTTATCATCTTAGGAGCCTGCCTCCTCAGCACTGACTAATCCTCATTATTCCCTGATCTCCAAATACACGTTGAATGTCCCCTCTCCAAGACTTTATTCATGCTGCTGAACAGCCCCATCTAGGTTACCCTATTTCCAGGCTCCCAGGGTCCGGCCTTCCTTGGCCAGTTTGGGCTCAGGGTGTGGGAGGAGACAAGCAAAACATGCAGAGATCTTGGTGACCAAGACCCAGCCTTCCAAGTCCTGCTTCGTGTCCTCTTGCGGACTAGAATCATCCCTCCAGGCTGAGTGCCCCAACACCAGGACACCCCGACTTAAGGCTTGTGAAGGGCGCCCTCTGCTGGACTCCTCCAGCTCAGGCATGACTACACTCAGCAGGTTCTGCAGGGAGCCATTCTGGAGGGATCCAAGTGACTTTGGTGATACCCACCCCAGGCACCACAGATGGACACCTGGCCAGGAAACACTGCCGTATCTCAGACATGATATGGACAAAAGTCAGCTGAAGGATAAGGATCCAAATTTCCGTTCTCATCGCCTGCCAGTGGTCTTCCTTCCGTGCAGGTCCAAAGGACCTGGGATGGAGCACACAACAGGAGAAGGGTGATCAGCGAAGAGCTCTGTTCATTTTCAGCGGCTACACTATCAGAAATTTTTCTTTCTTTTTGCTCATGGGAGCCTCCTCTCCTTACCTCTGGACCACCATGGGGAGGTGTTGGGAGCCTCCACCTGGAGCCCCCCTCCATTTCATCAGCAGCCACTCTGAATCTCCCTAGTCCGTGTTCTGCCTCTTCTACGTAGCTGCAAGACTTGGCTAAGGCAGGCGACAAACAGCACGGACGTCAAAGCCGGAAACAGCTGGGTTCACCTTCCTCCTCTGCCTGCCACTAAACCTCTCAAGCCTGTTTCCGCATCTGTCAGGTTCGGATGGCGGTCTCTAGTTGAGAAATGGAATGCGTGCGGGCTCCGTTGTGTCTGCCTCTATGCCATCCCATGGACTGTAGCCCACCAGGCTCCTCTGTCCATGGGGCGGGTTGCCACTTCCTTCTCCAAGGGATCTTCCCAACCCAGGAATCAAACCCTTGTCTCTCGCGTCTCCTGCATTGGGAGGTGGATTCTTGACCACTGAGCTACCTGGGAAGCCCGGCCTCGTACCTGGGGAGTTTCTTACCTGTCCAGGCCCTTGCGGCTCCTGACTCCAGTTCTTGCCCCTTTAGACGGGTGGGCCTAGTTCCTGAGACTCATGCTCTTTAGCTCTCCGGGTGGCGGACCTCAGAAGCAGGCAGCTCCTCTCCTTCTGGCTCCGCCCCTTATCTTCCCCTCCTATCCTCAAACCTGGGACTCACTGGGCCCTGCGGCTGGTCACGGCCCCGCCCCCCAGATAGCTGGCCCCGCCCCACGCGGACGCCCATCTACTTAAGGAGGCTGAGTGGGGGCAGTCTCCAAGTGTGCCCCAGGCTCCCAGGCCCAGCCCTGCGATGGAAGCCGAAGCTTCTCCGCCGGTCTGCTCGCCCCCTTGCTGGCTGTGGTTCCAGAGCCCTGGCGTCTACAAGGATGAGAAGGGGAGGATATGGGTGGCTGTGGCTCTACAGCTCAATCCCTCCCACCGAGCTCAGGGCAGCGGGGCCCTGAGAGCACAGTGAGTCCTGGGGCCTGAGGGGAGCCAGTGGAAGGGCAGTGGTGTCGCGCGACTTCAGCTCAGGAGGGCCTGCACATTGTGCAGTAAGGCCCAGAATAGAGGTGAGAGGATGGAGTTCTCACTGGCGCCGGAAAACTCAGCCTGCGTGGGTTTGAGCGTGCTGATCCTGGCCCCAGAAGCCCCTGCCTGGAGTGGCACAGACAGAGCTTATCGACCAGAGGTGATGTGATCCTCCGTGGGGTGGCTGAGAGGAGAGAGAGAGAGAGAGAGAGACGGAGAGAGGGAGAGAGAGGAGAGCGCCAGCGAGCTCACCTAGTCTTGCCGCTAGTGCATGCTGAAAAGGCTTCATTGATAGGGTGACTGTTCAGTTGGGCCCTGCAGGATGCATAGGAGTTTCCCAGGATCAGAAAGGAGACAGGACGACTAGCAGAAGCAAAAGCACTGCAACCTAGAGGCAGTGGGTGGGCCGACAGTGTAAAATTTACCTTGGCTTCAGAATCCTAAACTGCAAAACGGGAATAATCTACCATGAGACAAGGGAATCACTGAGACAGGTCAGCAGCTGAATGGCCTGCAGAGCATCTGAGAGACAGTGTATCCTAGAACCCCACCTTGGAAATTGATTCAGGAGCCCTGGGAGGAGGCGAAGATGTTTGTAAAGCTCCTCAGGTGATAAGGATAATCAAATTGGAAACTGCTGTCCTAAACTAGGGGCTGGGATCACAGCACACTTTTGAGAGATGAAATATAAATTCTTCAGGGTAATACCCTGATACTGGGGAAGCTTGAAGGCAAAAGGAGAAGGGAGTGGCAAAGGATGAGATGGTTAGATAGCATCACTGACTCTGTGGACATGAATTTGTGCAAACTCTGGGAGATAGTGGAGGTTAGAGGAGCCTGGCTTGCTACAGTCCATGGAGTCACAAAGAGTTGGACACGACTTAGCAACTGAACAACAGCAAATATGGTAAATATTTATCCAGGTGTTAAATAAGCAATTCACTGTTATTTTAGTTGCTAAGTTGGGTCCAACTCTTGTGATCCCATGGACTGTAGCCTGCTAGGCTCCTCTGTCCCTGGGATTTTTCAGGCAACAATACTGGAGCACTGTTTGCTACTTCCTTCTCCAGGGGATCTTCCCACCCCAGGGTTCGAATCCGGGTCTCCTGCATTGCAGGCAGATTCTTTACTGACTGAGCTATCAGGGAAGTCCTAACCGCAACGCATTTCCTAACAATTCAAATAGGTTATCCAGAAAATTTTTGGTAGAGCACACTGAAAGTCTATCCATACCTCCATCCAATAAAGCATGCAGAAAATTTTGGACAAAATAGTTTAGTACATTTTTAAAAAGCATACAAAAGTGTTCAGTGGGAAAACAATGGATTCGTCAAATAATTTAGCCTTGAGCAGGGAAAGGAACTGGAGAGTGAGCATTGTTTTCAATTTTTAAAATGATTATTTCTTAATAGTAGACCTGGGCTTTCACATACAGTCTTAGGTAGGAAATAGCTTTCTGAGCGTGATCTCATGCAAGGATCAACAAACTTTTTGTGAAGGGTCTGATAGTAAAAATTTTCAGCCTTCACACAGTAAAGACTTCAGAGCAACTACTCAACTCTGCCCTCATAGTACCAACACAGCCAAAGACAATACACAAAGGAAGACATTTTTGTTTATAATAAAGCTTTATTTACAAAAGCAGGTGGTGGGCCAGATTGGGTCCATACTTTGCTGGCACCTGATTTAAAGCCAGAATCCAAAGGGAAAGAGATTTTGCTGCATAGTTAAAAATATTCCACTTGCAAAACCCATCCCATAAAAATCATAGGACAACAGACTAAGGAAAATCACTTGCAAATTGTATGACTGATAAAGGGCTCGAAAAAGTGTTCATCACTAAGAAAAGACAAACACTTTGATAGAAAACTCTATAAAATAACCTTTGCATTTATTAATAGTTGCATCATACATGGAGCTTTGGTTACATTTGACTGATGACTTTCCCACACTTCTGTACTTTTCTGCATTGACCAAATTTTCTGTGTGTGTGTGATGTTCATAAGAAGTAATGATGGCCAAGATCAAAACTACAAAATATTTTTTTGGGGGAAAATCCTTCATTCCCAGGTCCTGAGCTCTATGGATATCTTGTTTTTAAAAAGAGAATTTTAAAACTATGGAAGTGGCCAAGACAGACAGCCAAGAGTGTCCTCTGTGTAGGCCTGAGCGTTTCTAATGGGCTGGAAACAGAAGCTAACTTTTCAGGGTGCAGGGGGTAAGGTGGGGTGCAGGTCTGTGGGGGGGTGGTACCAGAGAGGAGGCCTGGAAAGAACTAGTCCTTTCAGGTCCAGGCAAAACGCCCAACTGATGGTGCCAAGACTCTGGGTGTGGGACTCGAAAAGCATGACCATCCCACCTCTGCTCCAGGCAGTGCCCCCCGAGCTGGGCCAGAGGATCCAGGACCCTGGTTGTGTGTGCAGCGCAGCATCCCTAATGGGGCCCGTCTTTCCCTCCAGCATGAAGTCGGCATCACCGTCCATCTGTGGCAGCTACCCAGCCAGATGCCCATGTCCCCCCGCTGTCCGCTTGTGTCTGGGCTGCCCATTAAGTGGGAGCTCTATCCTGGGCGAAGGTACCGAGGAACGGATTCCAGACTCTGGGAAATAGTGGACCACGGCCAGGCAAGTGTGTGGTGGCGCACGTGAGGGGGTGGCCGTTAAGCAGTGGCTGCAGGGTTGCGAGGTGGGACAAAGGAAAGAGGGATTCCCTTCTCCAGTCCCTTGAAACCCACAAATCCAGGTTCCTGCTGGCTTCACTGGGATGGAAGGGCATGCCCCCTGGAGCTCTGATCACTGCTTCCCCTTCTGCAGGTCATCTCCACAGAAAATCTGATCCTTAAACGTCTGCCAAGTGGGAGCCACTGATGAGGCTGGTAGGTCAGCCCTGGAGACTCTCAACGCGGAGGGCTGCCTCTCTTTTCAGGAAGACCCTACCAGTCACCTTGCCCTCAGGCTGTTTCTTGAGGTTTTCTTAGTAACTGCCCCTTTCCTCCCTGTCCCAACCCCATTGGACAGTGATTTCCACCAGGGACAGAACCCCAGTTCTTTCACAAAGTACTGAATAATGATTCTCACTCAGTTCTCTGAAGAATGAGGTGTACCTATGAACATCTTGTGTTACAGACAAGGAAATAGGCTCTGAGAGCCAGAAGGCTTTCCCTGAGACCACAGAGCTGCCATCAAGCTTGGATCCACTGACCTTGGAACTCTTAAGGCCAACCTTAGCACTGGGGCGCCACAAGCCTGGTCGATGTCAGTGGCCTTTGGGGACCCTGCGGTGACCCACAGAGCCTTCTCCCTGACGGGCAGCAGCCTGTGCTGAGGGCCTCGTGTAGGGCCTGCTCTCCTACCCCTGGTCCTGCTCCGACGGGGCGCCCGCAGGAGTGAGGCTCCCGTGTGCCCTAGATGACAACGAGAACAGTCCATGAGCAGGGAGGGGTGAGGGCAGACTCTGGGCGCGGACTGGGTCTTGCCCTTGAAACCTGACTGTCCCCTTTGTCTTTCCCCAGACCCGGCTGGCCCTGTGTCTTAAGCGAGGATCCCTGTGCACCTGCTCATTGGTTTGCACACCCTAGGGGCTCCTGCTTTGGCTTGTCTGCACCCTTTGTGTTCTTTGTGCCATCCTCCAGGTGCCACGTCCCCACGCCCCTTCCTTCCACGCCCACCAGGCCCTGCCCCGCGGCCTCCTGTGCAACCTTGATTGGAAACTTGCCTTCCATCCACTCCCGCCTCTGGCGGCTCGGGTGGGGCGCGGGTGCCAGGTCTGGACCTGGGACTCAAATGTCCCGTGGCTGCCATTTCTGCTGCCGCTTTGGCTGGAGTAGATCAGGGACTGGGCAGGTTGTCCTCTCCTGAGCCTCGATCAACCCTGGGAAGTAAGTGCTGGCCCCTGAGGGTCCCCTGCAGTGCCGGTTAATTAAACTTCATTGCTTGTTGTACTTTTTGCGTGGAATCGCTTACCTTAAATTGATAACCAGGGCAGGAATGCAGCAGCTGAAGGTAGAGCTGCAGTTATTCCTTGAGTGTTTTTGCACACCTGGAAGGAAGCCGGAATCAGCTCGTTCCAGCAGCAGGTCTGCGGTGGAGGGTGAGAGGATGGAGGGTGAGTTCTTTGCCAGGCTGGACTCTGAAAAGGCAGGCAGACTGTGGCAGTCAGTGCCGGAGAACTAGCAGCAGGTGGGCACTTGCGCAGGTAGTGAGGCTCCCGCGTGCCCTGGATGACAAAGAGAACGAACAGTCCGTGAGCAGGAAGGGGTGCAGCACACTCTGGGCGCGGACTGGGTCTTGCCCTTGAAATCAGAGGGAAGAAGAAGACAGTGTGGATGGAGGGCAGGGCAACAGTTTCACGGTGACAGCAAAATGGGAATTTGCTCCTTGGGACTTCCCTGGTGGTCCAGCTGGTAAGACTTGGTGCGCCCAAGGTAGGGGCCCGTGTTTGATCCCTGGTCAGGGAACTAGGTCCCACCTGCTGCAACAAAGCTCCTGTGAGCTGTAGCTAAGACCCAGTGCAGCCAAAATAAATATATATTTTAAAAGAGGGAATTCATTGTGTCACATCAGTCATGAGAAGACATCACCAACATGAAAGTCCTAACCTTAAAAATGGATCCATGATGTCACTGAAGCCCAGCGGATGATGTTCATGATCTTAGGATGGGAAACACTTTAAAAGACAGAGACAGCAAAAGACAGTTAAGACAGACAATTAGCTTTCTCAAACGCAGCATTTTCTGTGAGAAGATGCTATAAAACAAGGGTGGAGCTATGAGGACTAGATACAAAGCACTAGCGTGCAGAATATACAGGGAACTTGTAGAAGAAATCCCCAAGGAAAGAAGAATGGGCAAAAGCCAGGAAGGAGGCTGTTTACAGAAAAGGAGACGATGTTGGGAAGTGCAGGTTTCAGAATTCAGAACTGTGTATCCTTGACTTTGGCTGAAGTTCAAACTTAGGCGTTGTGGGAGTAGGTTGTTACAGATACCTTGAAGGTTTGGTGGGCAATTCAGAAGCATTCATCAAATTTTAAAATGACACAAAGAGCCATGCCTAGAGTATTAAAACCAAGAGCAGAGTTTCCAAGCTCAGCGCTGTGAGCCTTTGGGCCACATACATCTCCGCAGGCTGTCCTGTGCTGTCTGGCAGCATCCCTGGTCTCTGTCCGTGTAGTGCCAATGACATCCCTTTGCCCAGCCGACTCCCCAAGTTGTGATTAGCAAATGTCCCTTGTTGGGGGTCAGAGTTTCCCCCAGTTGAGAGTTGCTGCCCTGGAAGAACATTTGCACAAGAGGGAAGGGGAGGGAGCACCGTGGTCAAGGCTCAAGTCCAGCACGGAAGAGTGTTTAAGGAAAGGGAGACCCTGAGAGCAGGGGCTGGGCCTAGCCCCTTCCACTTAGAAGCTTGTGTGATCCAGCAGCCTGGCTCTTTAGAAAACCCTCTTGGGTCAGATGGCAGCTTTAGTTGTAGTTTTTAAAGGAATCTCCTTACTCTTCTCCACAGTGGCTGTATCAGTTTACATTCCCACCAACAGCAATCCCACTACTGGGCATATACCTTGAGAAGACCATAATTGAAAAAGACACATGTACCCCCGTGTTCATAGCAGCACTATTTACAACAGCCAGGATGTGGAAGCAAAGACTAGATGTTCACTGGCAGATGAATGGGTATGAAGCTGTAGTATATACATAACAGTGGAGTATCACTCAGCCAAAAAAATGAATTTGAGTCAGTTCAGGTGGGATGGATGAACCTAGAGCCTGTTATACACAGTGAAGTAAGTCAGAAAGAGAAAAACACTGTATATTAACACATATATATGAAATCTATAAAACGGTACTGATTAACCTACTTGGAGGGAAGGAATGGAGATGCAGATATAGAGAACAGACTTAGGAACACAGATGGGGAAGGAGAGAGTGGGACAAGTGGAGAAAGTCGCCTAGACATATACACACTTCCATGTGAAAGATAGCTGGTGAGAAACTGCTGTATAACAGGGAGCCCTCTCAGGCACTCTGATGATCTAGAGGGAAGGATGGAATTGGGGAGGGGGGAGGGAGGCTCAAGAGGGAGGGGATCTGTGTATAATTAGGCTGGTTTGCATTGTTGCATGGGAGAAACTAGACTTCCCAGGTGGTGTGAGTGGTGAAGAACCCACCTGCCAACTCAGGAGATACGAGAGAGATGTGGGTTAGATCCCTGGGTCAGGAAGATCCCCTAGAGTAGGGAATGGCAACCCACTCCAGTATTCTTGCCTGGAGAATCCCCATGGACAGAGGAGCCTGGTAGGCTACAGTTCATAGCGTCGCAAAGAGTTAGGCACGACTGAAGTGACTTAGAACACACGCATGCATGGCAGAAACCATCACAACACTGTAAAGTAATTTTCCTCCAATTAAAAAAAATTGAGAAAATTATAAGAAAAAAAATCTATAAAAAGAAAAACATCTTCCCCTTAGCTCATTTTCCTGTCCTCCTTTTCCTCCCGAACAGATGGGTAGGGGCCTTGGGATGCATCCTGCCTCCCACCACACACAGGAAAAGATTTGTGGAGGACCTACTGGACAAGACTTCCCACCTCCCTCCCACTCCAGACCCTGGGGCAGGAAAAGCAGCGGGGCTCCCCTCTGCCTCCCCGAGGTCTTGGAGCTCAGTTGCTGATCTGTATGCCTGAGGACAAGAAATGCCTGAAGTCCTCTTACAGGATGGCAGCCTGGCTTCTGAGGGTGCTGTCCCGCTGCAGAGTCCAACTGCAACTCGAAAGCCTCTGATCTCACTCCATTTCCTTGGTTCAAAGTCTAAGTCTGCCCTCTGCTCTAGGCCATCCCGGACAGAGGCAGGACCTGTGGGAGAACAAAGAAAAAGCACATCAAGATGTTTGCAATCACTCCCAGGGACTTCCAGTTTGCCCGTGAGCTCCAGGGCCTCAGTGTGGCTCCTCCATCCTGTGTAGTTCCCTGTGACCACGGATGGCATGTGGGTCTGAGGTGTGGCCTCCTTGAAGTCTGGACCTGTCAGCTCTGACAGTTTACTATGGGGCATGCTGAGACGACAGTTCTCAGCTCCCCACCAGAGCTGAAGACTGAAACCAGCTACAGGGGATTGTGTTAAGGACTCTGAGAGATGAACAAAGGAGAGGTTGTCCTGAAGAAATTGGGGAAAATCAACCTTTTGTAAAGGGTGAAGGACAGTGACAGGTGATTTAGTTTGTTGAGACTTGGGGCCACCCTGGATGTCAGAACCACTGACGGTGAAGGATGCTCTCTGTAGGAGGGTTCCCTCCGCTCGGCCCAAACCAGGGGCCAATGCTCAAAACCCTGCATTACCCCTATGGCCTAGCCACTGACCAGTGGGAACAGATGCTGGGCACAGGCCTGGCCAGCCCAGGCCTGGCCCTTCCCAGACTGTGTCGCCCACTGGACATCTTCCTTCGTGGAGACAGTCAGACTTTGTGTCCAGATCTCTGCCTGGCCCACATTCCTCATCCGGGCCTCTTGTTTCTCCTCAAGTTCTAGGAGTTCTTGAGGGCAGTTGGCCAAGTTCTACAGACATTTACAGACTCAACTCTGGGCCGGGCCTCGTGCTGAGTGGAAGGAAAGAGAAACGGGCAGGAGCCCATCCCTGCCCCCCAGTGTTGTAGCCATGCGTTCTGGAAAACAAGCTCACTCAGAAGGACAATGCAGAGAGTGGAGGGCAGTTTATTACACTGGTGGAGCCCAAGGCAGTCTCCTCTTAGCCAAGGGCCCCGACCGTTATTTGTGAAAACCTTGTATACGCTAAATGTACGTGCCCAAACCCACCTCCCCCAAATTCCCTGAAACTAGCCTGAACAAAGGAAAAGAAAGACACAGTCAAAGGTAACCCATGATATGCCTTAAGCCTAGAACAATTATCAATAGTCTTATGGTCATACCCCAGTAGCCTAATAGAATGTATGATTCTATTCAGTTACACAGATAATTAGGGTATTAATTAGGGTATTCTTTTAGGCAATGGAGAGCCCTGGGGCTCTTCTTTCCTGGGGCCTGGTTTTCCAGTTGGTATGTCGTTTCCATAGATACTGGGCATATAGCTCAAAGTCCACAATCCGGCCCAAGATGGAGTCCTGTTCTCAAGATAGCGCCTGTTCTGTTTTCTCCTTCCCCCGGGCTCAGTCTGACCAGAGTCTGACCACACACCCTGTGGACTGTGCAGTGGGGCTAAATGTAAATGAGGCTAGAGAAGGAAGGGAGGGACTTCCCTGGTGGTCCAGTGGCTAAAACTTTGTGGTCCCAAAGCAGGGGTCCTGGGTTCATCCCTGGCCAGGGAACTAGATCCCACATCCTTCAACTAAGACTCAAATGCAGCCAAAAAAATATTGGGGAAAAAAAAGGAGGGGGCCGGTCTTGTGTGTCTGGGGCATCTAGGGAGGCTGCCTGGAAGAAGGAGCAGGCTGGAAAAGCCCTCACTTTTACACTACGCCCTGCCAACCTCAGTGGTAAAGAACCCACCTGCCAGTGCAGGAGACGCAGGACATGCAGGCTTGATCCCTGGGTCAGGAAGACCCCTGGAGTAGGAAATGGCAACTCATTCCACTATTCTTGCCTGGAAAGTTCCATGGACAGAGGAGCCTGGCAGGCTACCATCCTTGGGGTTGTAAAGAGCTGTACGTGACTGAGAAACGGAATGCTCACATACATTGCCACCCCACAGCACTTTATGTTACACATTCAAGGTGAAACATACAGTGCATGTGAAAGCCTGATCCTTAAAGCAAGCCCAGGAGGCAGCGTAGGCTCCGCTGTCTCTCACTGCTCCAGATGAGGAACCCGGGCCTCCGCAACATGCCCTCATCCACGGTCAGCAGTGGTAAAGTCAGGGCTGATGCTCAGGTATCCCAGTTCCCCCATCCCGGCTCTTCACCTTTGCCCCACCAGGCAGAGGCTGTAGGAAAGGAGACAAATGAAGATGAAAGAGTAGTTGAGAGAGAATGGACGGAACTTAGTACTGAGCAGATGTGGGAGGATGGGAGAGCTGGGGACAAGGGTGCTTCTCAGAGTCCTGGTTTGGTCAATGGGGTCCTGAGTTGGGAACAAACAAGTGAAGGAGTCACTGGGGCCTAGAAAAGAAAACAACAGTTTCAAAGGCCCTTGCTGAATCATCTAACTTCAGAGAAAACAAAACAGAACTTTAGGTCCCGCCATGATGCTCCAGGCCGGTTGCATCTATCTGGGACTTATCACCCCCTGTCCAGAAACCTTCCACCCCCTACACCTGCGCAGAAGACCGCCTACCCCCTGCCCAACTACATATGTCATCTCAACTAAAGAATACCCCAAACATCCTGCCTGATTAACAGTTCCCTTCCACAAACCTCCCTATAAATACGGAGCCTCCCTGATCCTTCTCCGCACTCAGCCTGGTCGTTAGGCTGACTGTCGCCCCCTCCTTGCCTGAATAAAGGTAACCTACTTCTGTTGAGGTCGTCTTTCCTTTTGCTGCCTTGGCCCAAACTATAGTTTACAGCAAGGAGGCGGATATCCAGGATAAATAAAGCCTAGAGTCAGGTCTGGGATGCTGAGTGGGGTATCCAGGTTGATATGCCCTGGAGACAGGTGTGGGTCTAGAGCAAGGTTGGGGCTGAATTCATAGGTTGGAAAGTCATCATCAGAGGTCATTGCTGGCCAGAGGAGAAGAGAGAACTATCTGGGGCAGAGGTCAGCAAACTCCCCTGCACGGGGACATGCAGTAAATAGTTTTGACTCTGCAGGCCATTCGGTCAACTCCTCAGCTCTACTGCTGCAGCATGAAACTGGCCATGCGTGACAAATAGGCGTGGCTGAATCCGAATACAACGTCACTTAACAAAATGGTCAGCAGGCCAGATTTGGCTTATCAGCCATAGTTTACTGACCCCTGATCTAGAGAACAGGTATGCCAAGCAGAAAGAAGAATGCCAGATTCTTAACAGGAAAGAGAAAGAATTAGTAAAGAAAACCAAGTAGAAGCAGTCCAGATGGATGGCAGCTAGTTGGACGAGAGAGAAAAAAGTCTGATGTGGAGATTGAGAAAAGGAGTTTAAGAAGGACATATACATTTCTTCTTAAAAAAAGGCACCACCTTTGTACTCCGAGGTGCGCAACTCTGGAGGTACCACCCACTCATACTGGGATGGACTGGTCCCCCAGGGCTGTGCATCCTGGTGGTCTTGCTCCCCTCATATTTAGAACCACCCAGAGCATAACACGTGAAAGATAACCCAACTCCGGAAAGCACAACCACTGACGGTAAGTCCGGACACAACTTGACCTTTGGCATTTTACAGGAAGGGGCTGTCATGACTCGTTCCTGGGGCAAGTTAGAAGAACATCGGGGCTAAAACCCTGCTCTCATGACTCTGTACCGCGTTACAGACCATCAGCCTTGGATTGCCAACTGGTGGGCTCATTACTTCCAGCTTCTTGGAACTGAAGGACAAGGTCCCCCGTTATCTGTGGGAAATAAGTTGCAAGGTGCCCAGTAGAGGCCTGAGACCATGGATAGTATCCAACCCTATATATATAACATGCTTTATCCTATACGTACATGCCTATGATAAAGTTTAACTTATAAATTACATATAGTAAGAGATTAATAATAAAAATAGAGCAATTAACAATATAGTATGATAAAAGTTATGTGAATGTGCTCTCTCTCAAAATATTGTAGATTTCATGCATTTTCCATTTTAACATAGCATTTATTACACACTGTGGTGCTTTCCAGCTGCGGCAGCAAAATTAGCATGAGTTTTTTCCCTTCTCCACAATCTCATGGATAGAATATTTGTTCTCACTGTAGGTCTTAATGGTATGTGACTTCTTTCCTTATTGAGAACTTTTACCTTTTTACTTAAATGAAGCACTTTATGGCTTCTTTTGGGCAGATCCAAATGGCCAGCATCACTACTCTTGTTAAGGTTTTGTAGCCACACATTCCATGAAACAAACTCACTCAGGACGATGCAGATGGTGGAGTGCAGCTTATTACACCCGCGGGCCCAAGGCAGAGTCTCCTCTTAGCCAAGGAGCCAGGCTAGCTATTGCGAAAACCTTATTATACAGCCTAAGTATACGTGCTCAAACCCACCTCCCCAAATTCCCTGAAACTAGTCTGAACAAAGGAAAAGAAAGATACGGTCAATGTTAACCCGTGATTCATATGCCTCAAGTCTAGGTAGTTAACAGAGGACAGTTATCAATAGGCTTGTGGTCATCCCCAATAAGCATAATAGAATTTATGATTCTATTAGGGTACACAGATAATTAGGGTATTCTTTTAGGCTATGGAGAGTCTAGGTATGAGCCCTGGGGTCCATCCATGGGTGGCGGGGGGGTGTCTGGTTTTCCAGCTGGTAAGTTGTTTATATAGATACTGGGCATATAGCTCAAAGTCCACAGTCCAGCCCAGGATGGAGTCCTGCTTTCAAGATGGAGCCTGTTCTGTTTCCTCCTTCAAAAGAGTCCAAGCTCTCTCTACTTGCCATATGCCAGGCCAATTAACCAAGAGACAGAGTGTTTTGAGGCAAAGAATAAGCTGGCTGACCAAGAAGACAGCAGACAGATGTCCCAAAATAACCATTTTATTTGGGTGGGTCTGAATGCCAGGTTCTTTTATAGAACAGAGATGGGGGAGGTGAGGGATTAAAGTAAAAAGGCCATTAATCTTGCAAATATCTCCTAGAATGACAAGACTTGAGGAGGGGATGTTAATTTCCTTTTTCACCCCTGGAGCCTTGGGCAGGCAGACACAGTCTAGAACAAAGGCATTCTGGTTTAATATTCAGGCATAGGGGTAGGGTTCCCCCAGGCAGGCTACTATGTATAAACAGTATCCTTTTAGTGAACAAAAGCAAAGGGAAGCAAAGGTTAAAGGTAACAGATCTGACAGGAGGTCAGAATTGACTCCTCCGTGCAACACTCTTGTGCTCTGGGGCCATTGTTAATAAGGTAAGGATTACTTAAGCACTACAATACCAAGATGGCCAGTAAGTGACTAAGTGACTAAAAAGCAAGAGAGTTCCAGAAAAACATCTAGTTCTGCTTTATTGACTATGCCAAAGCCTTTGAATGTATGGATCACAATAAACTGTGGAAAATTCTGAAAGAGATGGGAATACCAGACCACCTGACCTGCCTCTTGAGAAATCTGTATGCAGGTCAAGAAGCAACAGTTAGAAGTGGACATGGAACAACAGAATGGTTCCAAATAGGAAAGGAGTGCGTCAAGGCTGTATATTGTCATCCTGCTTATTTAAGTTATATGCAGAGTACATACATCATCAGAAACGCAGGACTGGAAGAAACACAAGCTGGAATCAAGATTGCCAGGAGAAATTTTTACTATACATAACCTTTAAAATGGATTCCAAGTATATTGAAACCTAAATATTTAAAAAAAAAACCAACCAACTTTAGGGCATCCCTGGCATCTCAGTGGTAAAGAATCCATCTGCCAATGGAGAGGGCACAGGTTCAATCTTTGGTCCAGAAAGATCCCACAGTCAGTGGATCAACTTCGCCCATACACCACCACCAAGCCTGTTCTCTGCAGCCCATCTGATGCAACTACTGAATCCCGGTGTCCTAGAGCCCGTGCTCTGCAACAAGAGAAGCCAGCACAGTGAGCAACCCGTGCACCACAGCTAGAGAGCAGCCCCCACTCGGCACGGCTGCAGAAGGGCCACGTGCAGTAACAAACACCCAGTGCAGCCATAAGCATCATAAACAGATGAATCAATCTTTAAAACCAGTTTAATATTTCTGAATCAAATGTAACTAATGCTTTTGACACCAGGAGTGAGGATCAGCAGGATAGTAGGATTTAGCTTTCCTGCTGGGTAGGATTTCACTGTGGCCTAAATGACATTTCCCTGATAAGTAAGGAGGTTTAGTATATTTTCATATGTTTACTGGCCACTTGGATATCCTCTTTTGCGAAGTGTCCATTCAAGTCTTTTGTCCATTCTTCTATTGTTTTGTTAGACATCTTCACGTATTCTAGGTATGAGCAGTTTATCAGTTTCTATACATGGCAAATAAAACACTCTGTAGGTTTTTACTCTCTTTGATGAAGAGAAATTGCCAACTTCGTGAAATTCAATTTACTAATGTTATTAAAGGAGAATTCAGGGTGGAGTTTGACGACTCCCTGTGTTGCCCCACTCTGGGTGGCCCAACAGTTGATGGGAGAGTGTATGTACTTCAGCCACTTCCCTATGGAAGAATTTTTCTGGTCTGCAGTTTGCATATTCTTTCTTAAGTATCTTCTGTGTGCCAGAGTGTCCTAGGTGCTCAGGATATGAGAAGAGAAGACCAAGCCTCAACTCTTAAGGTGCTTACATTCTGATGAGGAACTAGAAGAGTAAGTTGGAAATCTTCAATATGAGTAAGATTATAAATCTGTAAGGCTGCTGAGTGAGCTGCGTGGGAGCAGACATGATGAATGTATAAAATCAGAAAAATGCTATGACCTTCTCCATCAGTCCTCAGAAACTTAGGAAGAGATCAAACCAACACGAGAGGGTTGTAAATTAGAAGAAGGGGGAAAAATGGCAGCTCTTTGACTGGATGTTCCAGAAATATATTCCAGTCTCTCAAGGTTATTGCCACAACTGGTTTGCTTAGTTTTAACAAAATATAGCAATGCTCAGATGAATCTAGTGGTCAGATTTTTGGCAGAAATACAAACCAGGAAATGAACAAGATCATAATGCGGACACTAAGCTGTAAGAAAAACGTCTGATATGCAACCTAGATCATCCTTAGCCCCTCATCCAGATAATGGTCAGATAAACTTAGACAATAGAAGAATGAAGATATACAGAGGCCATCATTAAGGGGGTGGTGAACAGAAAGGGAAGAAAAAGTAAACAAATACTTTGGGAAGTTCAGTTCAGTTCAGTTCAGTCACTCAGTCGTGTCCAACTCTGTGACGCCATGAACTGCAGCACGCCTCCCCGTCCATCACTGATTCCCAGAATTCACCCAAACTCATGTCCATTGAGTTAGTGATGCCATCCAGCCATCTCATCCTCTGTCACCCCCTTCTCCTCCTGCCCCCAATCCCTCTCACCAAAACAAATACTTTGGGAAGTAAATGGAACCTAAAAGGTAGAGGAGTCAGCAGGAGGTGGGGGGTTGGGGGGTGGGAATAGGGTCAAACTCTTTGGGGGATGGCCAGCCTGAGTGTTAAACTCCTTAGGGGGCTTCCTGTGGGTTCAGGGGTTAAGAATCCACCTTCCAGCACAGAGGGCATGGTTTGATCTTGATCAGGGAAGTAAGAGTCCACATGCCAAGGAGCAACTAAGCCCATGTGTCACACATCCTGAGCCCAGAAACTCTAGAGCCCACATCCCACAACAAAGATTCTGCATGTGGCAGCCAAGGCTCACTACAACCAAATAAATAAATAAATGTATTTTTTTAAACTTATGAATATTTCCAAACCATAATGATTAGTCACTTTACCTGGTAAGTCAGTAAGATAAAGTTTATTTATATTCAGTCTAGTCTCTTTATGAACTCAAGGACAGATGTCATACTCTGTAGGAGAGAGATTTTTTTCACCAAGATGATATTTTTAAAGTTGTCCTAAAGGAGAGGGATAATTTTATTGATCAATAAAACAAATCATATGATGGGTAGTTTTTAACTTTTAGAATCTAGGACCTTCTTTCTAGAAAAAAGTTGTATATTTCCATACAGATAAAATTGTACATACAATTCCAGGATCCTGATGTTTAGTTTTGAGCTTCATATTGTAATCTCTGACTCATTTCCCAGTAATACAAATAAAGTGTTGCTATTTTTGTTTCACTCTGCCCAAGTTAATGAACCTTCCAGGAAGCCCTCTCTGCAGTTATACTCTTTAATAATAATGTGTTTAAAACCCATGCTTATAAATAGTGTAATCTTGGCTAATCTTCCCCAGCTCTATTTCATTGCTGAGAAATTTACATAGGACTGGTATTTATGCACTTATTCATCACACCACCAGAGGCCCCACCCACTGGAGACTTCTGGCCTAATCTTTATCTTGAAGACATAGCAGTGATCTCTCTGAAGAGAGATCTCCGTTCCCTGTCCAGGAATTGAAACTGGGAAACCTGGGTGAAAATCAGAAATCTTAGCCACTAGACAGTAATCCAAGTCTATGCCCCAACCAGTAACGCTGAAGAAGCTGACTTGAATGGTTCTATGAAGACCTACAAGACCTTTTAGAACTAACACCCAAAAAAGATGTCTTTTTCATTATAGGGGACAGGAATGCTAAAGTAGAAAGTTAAGAAACACCTGGAGTAACAGGCAAATTTGGCCTTGGAATGCAGAATGAAGCAGGGAAAAGACTAATACAGTTTTGCCAAGAAAATGCACTGGTCATAGCAAACAGTCTTTTCCAACAGCACAAGAGAAGACTCTACACATGGACATCACCAGATGGTCAACACCGAAATCAGCTTGATTATATTCTTTGCAGCCAAAGATGGAGAAGCTCTATACAGTCAACGAAAACAAGACCAGGAGCTGACTGTGGCTCAGATCATGAACGCCTTATTACCAAAATCAGACTGAAATTGAAGAAAGTAGGGAAAACCACTAGATCATTTAGGTATGACCTAAATCAAATCCCTTATGATTATACAGTGGAAGTGAGAAATAGATTTAAGGACCTAGATCTGATAGATAGAGTGCCTGATGAACTATGGAATGAGGTTCGTGACATTGTATGGGAGACAGGGATCAAGACCATCCCCATGGAAAAGAAATGCAAAAAAGCAAAATGGCTGTCTGGGGAGGTCTTACAAATACCTGTGAAAAGAAGAGAGGTGAAAAGCAAAGGAGAAGAGGAAAGATATAAGCATCTGAATGCAGAGTTCCAAAGAATAGCAAGAAGAGATAAGAGAGCCTTCTTCAGCGATCAATTCAAAGAAATAGAGGAAAAGAACAGAATGGGAAAGACTAGAGATCTCTTCAAGAAAATCAGAGATACCAAGGGAACATTTCATGCAAAGATAGGCTCGATGAAGAACAGAAATGGTATGGACCTAACAGAAGCAGAAAATATTAGGAAGAGGTGGAAAGAATACATGGAAGAACTGTACAAAAAGATCTTCATGACTCAGATAACCATGATAATGTGATCACTAATCTAGAGCCAGACATCCTGGAATGTGAAGTCAAGTGGGCCTTAGAAAGCATCACTACGAACAAAGCTAGTGGAGGTGATGGAATTCCAGTGGAGCTGTTTCAAATCCTGAAAGATGATGCTGTGAAAGTGCTGCACTCAGTATGCCAGCAAATTTGGGAAACTCAGCAGTGGCCACAGAACTGGAAAAGGTCAGTTTTCATTCCAATTCCAAAGAAAGGCAAGGCCAAAGATTGCTCAGACTACCGCACAATTGCACTCATCTCACATGCTAGTGAAGTAATGCTCAAAATTCTCTAAGCCAGGCTTCAGCAATACATGCACTGTGAACTTCCTGATGTTCAAGCTGGTTTTAGAAAAGGCAGAGGAACCAGAGATCAAATTGCCAACATCCACTGGATCATGGAAAAAGCAGGAGAGTTCCAGAAAAACATCTATTTCTGCTTTCTTGACTATGCCAAAGCCTTTGACTGTGTGGATCACAAGAAACTGTGGAAAATTCTGAAAGAGATGGGAATACCAGACCACCTGACCTGCCTCTTGAGAAATCTGTATGCAGGTCAGGAAGCAACAGTTAGAAGTGGACATGGAACAACAGACTGGTTCCAAATAGGAAAAGGAGTACGTCAAGGCTATATATTGTCACCCTGCTTATTTAACTTCTATGCAGAGTACATCATGAGAAACGCTGGACTGGAAGAAACACAAGATGGAATCAAGATTGCCCGGAGAAATATCAATAACCTCAGATATGCAGATGACACCACCCTTATGGCAGAAAGTGAAGAGGCACTAGAAAGCCTCTTGATGAAAGTGAAACGGGAAAGTGAAAAAGTTGTCTTAAAGCTCAACATTCAGAAAACGAAGATCATGGAATCTGGTCCCATCACTTCATGGGAAATAGATGGGGAAACAGTGGAAACAGTGTCAGACTTTAGTTTTGGGGGCTCCAAAATCACTGCAGCCATGAAATTAGAAGACCCTTGCTCCTTGGAAGAAAAGTTATGACCAACCTAAACAGTGTATTCAAAAGCAGAGACATTACTTTGCCGACTAAGGTCCATCTAGTCAAGACTATGGGTTTTCTAGTGGTCATGTATGGATGTGAGAGTTGGACTATGAAGGCTGAGCGCCGAAGAATTGGTGCTTTTGAACTGTGGTGTTGGAGAAGACTCTTGAGAGTCCCTTGGACTGCAAGGAGATCCAACCCGTCCATTCTGAAGATCAACCCTGGGATTTCTTTGTAAGGAATGATCCTAAAGCTGAAACTCCAGTACTTTGGCCACCTCATGGGAAGAGTTGACTCATTGGAAAAGACTCTGATGCTGGGAGGCACTGGGGGCAGGAGAAGAAGGGGACAACAGAGGATGAGATGGCTGGATGGCACCATGGACTTGATGGACGTGAGTCTGAGTGAACTATGAGAGATTGTGATGAACAGGGAGGCCTGGCGTTCTGCAGTTCATGGGGTCGCAAAGAGTCGGACACGACTGAGCGACTCAAGTAAACTGAGACCACTAGGGGCTAAATGCCAGAAGCAAAGTCGCCCTGGCTCTTCACCCTCCACACCCCCAACCCCCACCACACCAGGCCCCCAGTTTGAAAGCAAGAATGTTTCCAGGAGACAAAATCTGTAAAAACAGGTACAAAGGGTATTAGTAGAGATACAGCATAGCATGTGGGAGAGCACACAGAGAAACAGTTGGTTTATTTAAGACAGAAGCAAAGCAGAAACACACACCCAGAGAGAAAGGGCATGGGTGTCCTCTCTAGTGAGGAGGGGCACCGAAAGTTAGAAGCAGAGCAGAAATACACACCCAGAGAGAAGTTCAGGCATTCTGAATGAGGAGTACAATAAAGAGGTGATTTAAATCGGGTGTGTTGTTTCAGAAGTCCCTTTTAATCCGAGAGTTGGAAACCTCAGTTTATTATGCCAGCAGGCCCAAAGGAAGTAACCCTTTCAGCTCTGAACCCGGAACAACGGGGTTGCAAACTTTTACAGGCAGTGCATGCGTCAGGCTGTAGCGGGCAGTGCTGCCAGATAACAGGTTACTATTAAGGAGGGGTTTCCGCCCCCAGGAGCAGCGGGTAGGGAGTAGCGGTTAGGGAACGGCGGGGTAGGGAACAGTGGTTAGGACAAAGCATGACCTTTACACAAACAAACATGGTTAGGCAGAGCTACAGGGGCTAGGTAATTACAAAAGTAGGACAAGGGTGAGTGAGGTAAGCTTCAGCTCCTAGCATTGTTGCAAGTTTCCATTCCTGCGCCTCCCCCCCCCAAAATGTAACTACGTAACATATATGACTTTGCAAGGAGCAAGCTGAGTTACAGAAGCAGAAGCAACAGGAAGTTATTTCTGGCTGGGTGTGAGTTCTAAATTTCCCTCTTCAGTGTGAAACAGTCCTTCTGAGCCTTTGTTTGCATTTGTCCAGTTACCTTGTTTCTGTTTCTCTCAGCTTTCTGGTCCTAGGACCCTCCTCATGCATGCAAATACAGCTTTTTGCTAAGATGGATCCCACTGCAGAAGCCTGTGGGTGCATGTCCACACTTATTATGGGGTGGGGCCCCCCCCTTTTGAGCCCCAAGCATCCTTCCTGTGCATGTGCAGACAGGGAAGTCTTCCTTGACCTCAGAGTGGGTACCTTATCCCTTTACTTCAGCAAAGCTCACTTCTGCCACTAGCTTTGTCCTTGGGATGTGAGAGAGAACAAAGCCTTAATTTCACTGCACTTGACAAACATCAGCTGTTCAGCTCAGGAGCCCATCAACTGCCTACCTCAGTCTCAACTTCTCTCCTTGCATGTCTGTTTCTAGATCCTAGCATGCCTCCTGCTCAGGGGCACCTAAGTGTTGAATCCCTCTATCCTGCTTCCATCCTCCAATATTGCATGTGAACTAGTCAGGGTTCTCCAGGACACAGAACCAATATGTGGTATCTATCTTGGATGCAGTCTCAAAAACGACAGAATAATCTCTGTTCATCTCCAAGGCAAACCATTCAATATCACAGTTGTCCAAGTCTAAGCCCCAACCAGTAACACCGAAGAAGCCGAAGTTGAACAGTTTTATGAAGACCTGCAAGACCTTTTAGAACTAACACCCCCAAAAGATGTCCTTTTCATTATAGGGGACTGGAATGCTAAAGTAGGAAGTCAAGAAACACCTGGAGTAACAGGCAAATTTGGCCTTGGAATGCAGAATGAAGCTGGGCAAAGGCTAATAGAGTTTTGTCAAGAAAATGCACTGGTCATAGCAAACACCCTCTTCCAACAACACAAGAGAAGACTCTACACATGGACATCACCAGATGGTCAACACCAAAATCAGCTTGATTATATTCTTTGCAGCCAAAGATGGAGAAGCTCTATACAGTCAGCAAAAACAAGACCAGGAGCTGACTGTGGCTCAGATCATGAACTCCTTATTACCAAATTCAGACTGAAATTGAAGAAAGTAGGGAAAACCTCTAGACCATTCAGGTATGACCTAAATCAAATCCCTTATGATTATACAATGGAAGTGAGAAATAGATTTAAGGGACTAGATCTGATAGACAGAGTGCCTGATCAACTATGGAATGAGGTTCATGACATTGTACAGGAGACAGAGATCAAGACCATCCCCATGGAAAAGAAATGCAAAAAAGCAAAATGGCTGTCTGGGGAGGCCTTACAAATAGCTGTGAAAAGAAGAGAGGCGAAAAGCAAAGGAGAAAAGGAAAGATATAAGCATCTAAATGCAGAGTTGCCAAGAATAGCAAGAAGAGATAAGAAAGCCTTCTTCAATGATCAATGCAGAGAAATAGAGGAAAAGAACAGAATGGGAAAGACTGGAGATCTCGTCAAGAAAGTTAGAGATACCAAGGGAACGTTTCATGCAAAGATAGGCTCGATAAAGGACAGAAATGGTCTGGACCTAACAGAAGCAGAAGATATTAAGAAGAGGTGACAAGAATACACAGAAGAACTGTACAAAAAAGATCGTCATGACCCAGATAACCATGATAATGTGATCACTAATCTAGAGCCAGACATCCTGGAATGTGAAGTCAAGTGGGCCTTAGAAAGCATCACTACGAACAAAGCTAGTGGAGGTGATGGAATTCCAATGGAGCTGTTTCAAATCCTGAAAGATGATGCTGTGAAAGTGCTGCACTCAATATGCCAGCAAATTTGGAAAACTCAGCAGTGGCCACAGGACTGGAAAGGTCAGTGTTCATTCCAATTCCAAAGAAAGGCAAGGCCAAAGATTGCTCAGACTACCGCACAATTGCACTCATCTCAATGAGTAAAGTAATGCTCAAAATTCTCCAAGCCAGGCTTCAGCAATACGTGAACCGTGAACTTCCTGATGTTCAAGCTGGTTTTAGAAAATGCAGAGGAACCAGAGATCAAATTACCAACATCCACTGGATCATGGAAAAAGCAGGAGAGTTCCAGAAAAACATCTATTTCTGCTTTATCGACTATGCCAAAGCCTTTGACTGTGTGGGTCACAATAAACTGTGGAACATTCTGAAAGAGATGGGAATACCGGACCACTTGACCTGCCTCTTGAGAAATCTGTAGTCAGGTCAGGAAGCAACAGAATTGGACATGGAACAACAGACTGGTTCCAAATAGGAAAAAGAGTACATCAAGGCTATATATTGTCACCCTGCTTATTTAACTTATATGCAGAGTACATCATGAGATACGCTGGACTGGAAGAAACACAAGCTGGAATCAAGATTGCTGGGAGAAATATCAATAACCTCAGATATGCAGATGACACCACCCTTATGGCAGAAAGTGAAGAGGCACTAAAAAGCCTCTTGATGAAAGTGAAAGAGGAAAGTGACAAAGTTGTCTTAAAGCTCAACATCAGAAAACGAAGATCATGGCATCTGGTCAAATCACTTCATGGGAAATAGATGGGGAAACAGTGGAAACAGTGTCAGACTTTATTTTTTTGGGCTCCAAAATCACTGCAGATGGTGATTGCAGCCATGAAATTAAAAGACGCTTACTTCTTGGGAGAAAAGTTATGACCAACCTAGATAGTATATTCAAAAGAAGAGACATTACTTTGCCAACTAAGGTCCGTCTAGTCAAGGCTATGGTTTTTCCTGTGGTCATGTATGGATGTGAGAGTTGGACTGTGAAGAAGGCTGAGCACCGAAGAATTGGTGCTTTTGAACTGTGGTGTTGGAGAAGACTCTTGAGAGTCCCTTGGACTGCAAGGAGATCCAACCAGTCCATTCTGAAGGAGATCAGCCCTGGGATTTCTTTGGAAGGAATGATGCTAAGGCTGAAACTCCAGTACTTTGGCCACCTCATGGGAAGTGTTGACTCATTGGAAAAGACTCTGATGCTGGGAGGGATTGGGGGCAGGAGGAGAAGTGGACGACCGAGGACGAGATGGCTGGATGGCATCACGGACTCAATGGACATGAGTCTGATTGAACTCCGAGAGATGGTGATGGACAGGGAGGCCTGGCGTGCTGCGATTCATGGAGTCACAAAGAGTCGCACAGGACTGATCGACCGAACTTGAACTTGATCTACTTATCCATCTACTGATTCATCAAACCTTGTTGCTTATTGACAAGGATTTGTTTAAAATTTATCCTTGATCATTTTTTGCAATGTATTTAGCTATCTTTCTCCTTATTTTTCTGTTTTGATGATATTAATCTTCTCTAATTCTGGAAATTTCTCAATTATGTATTCAAATATCACCTCCCTTTAATCACTTTTTTTCTTCTTCTGAAATTATTATTTAACAGATCTTGGAATTCATATCTTTGTCCTCCAGATCTCCTAACTTCATACTCTCCAACCTGCAGTCTCTGATGTTTTTAGGAAGCCAGTGGTCCAGACTTCAATCTTATTCGTTTTGCACCTCAGTGTATCTAGTGAGTCTTTAATTTCGACAATTGCACATTTTGTTTCCAAGATAATATCATCTAGTACTTACTATACATTAGGAGCCATTCTAAACACTTTACAAAGATTACTATTTACTCTTCATAAAAACCCTATGAAGTAGATATAATATTATTTTTCTCATTTTCCAAACACCAAACTAAAAATACAGAGAAGGTAAGTGACTTGCCAAATGTTACAGACCAAGTAAGTGATGGAATGTAGATTTAGACAACCTAAGCCGGAGCCTGTGCTTGCACCCTGACAGTACTGCCTCTCTAGAATATGACTTTTAAGAAAATAACCACATAATCTTGTGTCATCGCCATGAAACACAACCTTACTTTCTACTGGCCTATGGATTTATGCTTATTTTAAATGCCTCTTCTGGCTGTTTTGATACTCCTGTTCCCTGACGTGTAAGTTCTTCTGTTTGTTGACTCTTTTTCGTGGTGTGTGTGTTCTTACACCCTCCTGTGATTCCTTTCTGTGAGTTCATTTCAGAAGTTGCGCTCCCTTGCAAGAGTTTCAGCTGGCCTGGCTTGGAAATCTATCTGAGCAATGAGCAGAACTTCTGTCAGTCTCGTTTCACTTCTTGTCCAGGGATAAAGACTTTGGCTGAGTCTCCAGTGGGAGGGTGGGGGAGAGGATGGGGGTCTTCTGTTTATTTATTGACTTTCTGCTTCCCTCTAAGGCACTGCCCCAACACCTATCCCAAGTCCTCCACCGTTCCTCCAGAGAACAGATATAATTTTTCCCTTAACCAACGTGGTGCGTATGGAGGTCGCAGCAAGATATTCACAACAGCTGGAACAAATGCCCTCCTGTGAAACTCTAGTCAATCCTTTTGTTGATGGCCACTCGCACTCCCTCCTCGCCCCGAAGTGAAGCGAAAGTCGCTCAGCCATGTCCGACTCTTTGCAACCCCGTGGACTGTACAATCTATGGAGTTCTCCAGACCAGAATACTGGAGTGGGTAGCCTTTCCCTTCTCCAGGGGATCTTCCCAACACAGGGATGGAACCCAGGTCTCCCACACTGCAGGCAGATTCTTTACCAGCGGAGCCACAAGGGAAGCCCAAAGCCTCGGATCTTTCTGCCTGGAGTCCCCATCTGTGGCTCCTGCCTCACTGGGATGTCACTTCCTTGAGAATCTTCCACTGCCTTCTCGTTTGATTGAATGTCCTTTTTCTCCCACTGTTACTCTTCATAAATCCTGAATCCGTTTCAAAATATCTCTCTAAAAATCTGGAGTTTGAGGAGAGAGACAAAGAGACAGGGAGAGGGGAAGAGAGAGCATGGTGCTTATGTTTTAAACCACTTACTGTGCTTTGCTAAACAATCTTTTCAGTGTATCATTATTTTCCATTTTTGTGAGTATTGTTTCTTTCTAGGTCACAGGGTGCAATACTTTTTAAGTTATATACTCACTGCCTACGCCCTACCCAAAAAAATTGTGGAAATACAAATAAAATTCCTGAAATGAAAAGCTCAGTAGATAACCTAAATTGAATAATGGATACCAGTAAAGAGAAAATTACTGAACCGCAAAATCAGTCTTAGGAAGTCTCCCAGGATGTATTAGCGAAAAGAGAAGGAGAGAATAAAAATGAGCTAAGAGATGGAGGATGAATGCAGAAATATAAACACCTATTTAATAACGCTTCCAAAAGAAGAAAATAAAAAGAATGAAACAAACAATAGCTGAAGAAGTAACAGCTGAGAATGTTATATATCTAAATAAAAAATAATATAGATCCCATACGCCAGTGCTAAGACATGTGGTCACCCAAACCAAGAACTACCTTACAGAAATCAGGATTTACCCATGAGCTGAGTCATCCTTACTCCCAGTTACCATGAAGAGTTTAGAGGCTGAACTCCCCCAAAATGACTATTCTGCAGCATGAAGAAGGCAAATGCAGGCTGGGAAGACAACCTACAATGTTACATTAACTGCTTCACCACATAGATGCAGAAAAGGCATCCAATAAAACTCAATACATGTGGTTAAAAAAAAAAAAAAAGCTGAAGAGCTAGGAATGGTAGGACATTCTTTAAATAATAAATCATCTCCACCAAAAATCTGAGCTAACATCACGCTTACTGGTTAAACTTTAGAATTCTTATTAAAGACAGCAACAAGACAGGAATGCCTACCATCAACCAGTCCTGCTATTAACGTATTTTAACAAAAAACCAAAAATCAGTGAGATAGAAAAAAAGAGAGAGAGATGGATTGACAGACATTAGGAAGTATAAGGATGGAAAGGAAGGGGAGGGAACTATTATTTGCAGATAAATCAACCATCAAAACTAATATGAGAGTTTAGAAAGGATGCTAGGTACAAAGTCAACACCAAAATTTTACACTAGAAGGTAGCATAAATAATACCATTCAACAACAAGAACTTACTGTATATATATACACACACACATATATAATAACAGTTTATATAAAGATATATATACATATACTGTGTATATATATACACACATATATACACACATACAATATATACACATACACAGCATGTATATATTGAAATATATTCAATATCTATAATGAATCATAGTGGAATATAATTTTTAAAGAATATATATATTTAGTTATTAATATAGATAGCCAAATCACTTTGCTATATAGATGAAACTAACACAATATTATAAATCAACTATACTCCAATTTTTAAAAGGCTTAAAATCTCTTTAAAATATACCATTCATGCATTCCTTCATGCAATTTTTGTATGCATGTTACATGTCAATAAGAAACTAATTTAATTGTATCCTTTCCAACTTTTAATGCATAGTTATCTTTTCAGTGATACAAACACAGAGAAAATATATTTTCTATTCAGCACACAGTGATATAGGTGCAAAAATTCTAAGTAAAATTATGCAAAATTTAAAATTATACCAATCAACAAAAGCAACAAAACTACCAAGTATCGAGCAGTTAGCAAAACAAAATATGTAACACTTTTATGGGAGATACTACAAAATATTATTAAAAATATGAGGTTTTCCTTGACTGTATAAATTCAATGAACTCCCAGTAAATATCCCAAAAGTATTAGGAAAAATACAGAGTATGTGAAGGAGTCTTTTGGGCCTAGAAAAGAAAACAACAGTTTCAAAGGCCCTTGCTGAATCATCTAACTTAGGAGAAAACAAAAGAGAACTTTAGGTCCCGCAATGATGCTCCAGGCCGGTTGCATCTATCTGGGACTTATCACCCCCTGTCCAGAAACCTTCCACCCCCTACACCTGCCCAGAAGACGTATCACCCCCTGCCCAACTACATATGCCATCTCAACTAAAGAATACCCCAAACTTCCCGCCTGATTAATGCTTCCTTTATCGCTTCCACAAACCTTCCTATAAATATGGAGCCTCCCTGATCCCTCTCCAGACTCAGCCTGGTCCTTAGGCTGACTGTGGCCCTTCCTTGCCTGAATAAAGGTAACCTACTTCTGTTGAGGCATCTATCCTGTTTCTGCCTCCGCCCAAACTATACCTTACATTCTTGGTGCCAAAACCCAGGAAGGGGCAAGGAAGTTTGCTCACTCTCTCTCACTCGCCCCTCTAATTGTTTTCCCTTCCAGGAGTCTGGGAGCACAAACATCCTCCAAGCTCACTTTTCTGCCAGGGCTCAAGTTCCCCTCGGGGCACCTAGTGCCTTCCTGGGCGGTTCAAGCCTTGGGCTAAGGCTTTATTGATGCTTTGCGTACACCCAGGCCTCGGCTCTGCCCCCTTTCCCTCTCTCTCTCTCTCTCTCTCTGACGACCTCTGGAAGAGGGAACTCTTGCCATTCCACTGCTCTACATGCAACACTCCACTCAAGCCAGGCCCCTAGATTAAGGTAAGATCCGGACAGTGTTCTAGATGCGCCCTAGAACTCAGTCCTCTCTGGGTCCTGGGGACCCCGGACCAGGGCCACTCTGTAGGTGATGGTGGGGGACAATCCACCTGGACACAGAGCTCTCTGCTCATAACTCCTATTGCGACTCCGAGTGACGACTCGAGTTCTCAATAGGAGCCTCTGCTTGCCTTTCAATGAAGGGGTCTGGCCAATCTGTCCCAAAAGACTCACTTCTGACCTGTGTTCTCAAAAATCTCAAACCACTCTCACTCA
This sequence comes from Nanger dama, assembly GCA_917880005.1. Taxonomy (NCBI): domain Eukaryota; kingdom Metazoa; phylum Chordata; class Mammalia; order Artiodactyla; family Bovidae; genus Nanger; species Nanger dama. The sequence continues at coordinate 9,658,115 of CAKJTW010000063.1, read as the reverse complement.
CTGAACTCAAAGCTAACTGATTAAAACAACTCTGTACACAGATTTGGCCTCAATAGCAATTAGACAATCAAGACCGCTGGCCTCAAGCCAGCACATTTGACTTTAACCGTCTTCAAAATCTCACCGACTTGCTTAAATGGAATGGCAAGTGGTCGGAGGTCCCCTATGCCCAAGCCTTTTGGGCCCTTCGAGCAGACCCTCCCTATGCAAGGCCTGCTGTACCCACGAGGTCCTTCTCTGCACCTTGCCTCCCAAGATAAAGGGCTCTTCTTCCTCAACTAATCCCAGACCACGACCTTCCTCATCCGCAGACAAGCCCCTGCACCCGCCACCCCTCTCCTTCCCCTTCATCCAACTGACCTACGGCTCTCTGCCTCTCCTGACCCCCCCTCGACCCCGCTACCCCATCTCCCCGACTCCCCCTCCCCCTTCCTTCCCCCCTGCCACAGGGTCACTTACCCAGCACCCGAGTCCATGTGCCATTTTCATTGTCAGATATGAGCCAGAGAGAGAAGAAGTTAGGGTCATTTTCTGAAAATCCTACCAGATACAGAAAAGAATTCCTGAGCCTCTCCCAGGTCTAATAACCTCATGTGGAGTGACATATACTATATCCTAAATGCCACTCTCACCCCTAGCAAAAAGACCATATCTGGCAAGCGTCAAAGCCCACGCTGATCATTTACATAACCAAGACGGGGATAGCCCAGTTGCTGATGAGGCGGTGCCTCGGTTAGATCCCCACTGGACTAACCAGACTCAAGTGTCTGGATACTCAGTCACATGATTACCTGCATCCTAGAAGGAATGCAGAAAAATACTCATATCCATGTCAATTCTGATAAAGTCAGAGAAATCACCCAAGGGGCAGACGAAAATCCAGCCTTATTCTTGGCACCCCTCACAGAGGCAGTCCAGGAGTATACCAACCTAGATATCCCCACCCCAGCTGGATTACTCTACCTTCACGGTCAGTTCATCAGCCAGTCCGCTCCCTGACATCAGACGCAAGCTTCGACAACTAGAAAAGGGCCCTGAGGCCCCCCAAAGAGATCTTCTAGAAGTAGCCTTCAAGGAGTTCAATAATAGGGAGGAGGAGGCTAAGAGAGAAAAAGAACGTGAGAGAAAAGCTAAATAAGCCTTTTTGGCAGCAGCAATTAAGGGAAGAGATCAGCCTGGCCCAAGTCACCCCAGAACGGGGCATAAGAACCCCCCTCCTGACCCTGCTTCTGATGCAACCAGTCAGGACACTGGGAAAAGGCATGCCCAAACCTGTGGCCCCCCACAAAAGCACGCCCAACCTGTGGCCAGTGGGGACACTGGAAGATGGACTGTCCCCAGGGACACTCTGGCACCCCTGGGGAGGTCCCCACCTCCCAGACCTGGAGAGAGGAATGCCCACAGGGACGCCCTGGCGCCTCTGGGGAAATCCCCACTTCTCCCCAGAACCCCAGTCCAAGCCTATGAGAGTTGTTCCAATGACAGGGCCCTGGTTCAAGCCCCCCTGCCAGTGTCCCAAACACGAGCTCGGAACTTAGGGTAGATGGGGTAGTGGCCGGGAAAAGGACCTGTTTTTTAGTACACACTGGAGCCACTTTCTCTCTCTTAACTTCCTACTCTGGCCAACTCAAGACTCAGAACTCAAAATCAAGGGGGTCTGGAGTTCCCTAAGGCCAAAAATCAGCCCTTCATTGCTCTGTCAATTTGGAAAATCGACCCTTATACATTCATTCCTCATAATGCCTCAGTGCCCAATGGCACTCCTAGGGAGAGATTTGTTATCCAAATTGGGGGTCTTTATTACCATACCCCCCTCAATACAGTCTCCATATTCTGCATGCAGATGGCACCTGGATGGTCCCTATCCCTCACCTCTGACCTTCCCTTGGATCTACCCACTTTAGACCTCCAAGTCTGGGACACTGATCACCCATCCATAGCCAAACATCACCCCCAGTCCACATTACCCTAAAAGACCCTCGACTATAATCACCCAACAACAGTATTCTCTCATCCCAAGGGCCAAAAGGAACCGTCTTCTTCAAGTCTCTATCCTATTTCCTACCCATTCACTGCACAACACCCCTATTTTGAAAGTAAGCAAGGAACCAAACTCTTGGAGACTGGTCCAGGACCTGCAAAAAGTCAATGAGGCCATCACGTCGACATTCCCAGTAGTCCCTAACCCTTACGCCCTTCTGTCTACCATACCCCCGACTGCAACCCACTTCACTGCATTAGATCTCATAGATGCCTTTTTCACCATCTCTCTCCACCCCTTATCCCAACCCCTTTCCGCCTTCACCTGGCAAGACACCGAGACTCACGTTTCCCAACAACTAACATGGACAGTTCTCCCCCAGGGGTTCAGAGAGTGTCCCCACTTTTGGACAGGCTTTACAAAAGGACCTACAGACACTCGACCTAGCACGAGTCAGCTCCTCCAATATGCAGATGACCTCCTCCTTTGTAGCCTAACCAGAAAACTCTGCCTCCAACATACTGCCAAACTCCTTGGGGCCTTGGGATCCTAGGGTTATCAGGTATCCCAATCTAAGGCCCAAATAGCCCAGACAGACGTCTCCTACCTGGGGCTCTCCATATCCCATCAACAAACAACTATTCCCCCAGACAGAATCCAGGCCTTAATTAACTGTCTACTTCCAAAAACAAAAAGGGAGCTCCTGTCTATCCTCGGTCTCCTAAACTTTTTCTGTATCTGGATCCCTAACTTCTCCCTCATTGCAAAGCCGCTTCATGAGGCAACTAAAGGATGTCTGGATGAGCCCCTCTTTAATCCCTCCTTGCTGGCCAATCCTCTTCGCCAGATCACCCAGAGCCTCTTCCAAGTGCCAACTCTCCACCTGCCAGATCACACCAGACCATTCTTTCTCTTTGCCCATTCCAACCAAGAACATTCCTGGGACCTCTGTGTCAGCCAGCTGGAGACCCCTGGGCTCCCATAGCCCATCTATCCAAACAGCTGGACACGGTGACCAAGGGTGGCCTCCCTGCACACAGGCCATGGCTGCCATCGCAGCCCTCCTGCCCAAAGCAAATCAACCCTAGAAGCACCCTGAGCAGCCTCTCCACATGCCTCCCGAGACTCACTCTCACAGCCAGCTTTCCTCTCCCTCCCTCTTCCAGGGTACAGGCCCCACAAGCCTTTCTCCTTGACCCTCAGCTCTCATTCTCCCCCCTGCTCTCCCCTTAACCCCTGCCACTTATTACCCATTCCTCTACAACCGACTCCCGACTACATAGCTGCAGCCTAACAGTAGATCTTACTCAAAAGCACTTCCAATGTTTAACAGATCAGCCCATGCTAGACCCAGACACCCCACACCGGTTCGTTGATTGCACTTCTCAAAAATCCCCACCCTTCGCAGCAGGATATGCCATCATCCAGGGGGACCTTCATCGTAATCATGGGACCTAGAGATTTGAGGCTTCACCTCTGCCACCTCCCACCACCTCTCAACAGGTAGAACTGATAGCTCTCATCAGAGCTTTAACTCTGACTAAAAATCTAATGGCAACAATACACAGAAGAACTGTACAAAAGGATCTTCATGACCTGGATAATCACGATGGTGTGATCACTCATCTAGAACCAGACGTCAAGTGGGCCTTAGAAAGCATCACTACGAACAAAGCTAGTGGAGATGATGGAATTCCAGTTGAGCTGTTTCAAATACTGAAAGATGAGCTGTGAAAGTTCTGCAACTCAATATGCCAGCAAATTTGGAAAACTCAGTAGTGGCCACAGGACTGGAAAAGGTCAGTTTTCATTCCAATCTCAAGGAAAGGCAAGGCCAAAGAATGCTCAAATTACCACACAATTGCACTCATCTCACATGTTAGTAAAGTAATGCTCAAAAATCTCCAAGCTAGGCTTCAGCAATACGTGAAAAATGAACTTCCTGATGTTCAAGCTGGTTTTAGAAAAGGCAGAGGAACTAGACATCAAATTGCCAACATCCGCTGGATCATGGAAAAAGCAAGAAAGTTCCAGAAAAGCATCTATTTCTGCTTTATTGACTATGACAAAGCCTTTGACTGTGTGGATCACAAGAAACTGTGGAAAATCTGAAAGAGATGGGAATACTAGACCACCTGACCTGCCTCTTGAGAACTCTGTATGCAGGCCAGGAAGCAACAGTTACAACTGGACATGGAACAACAGACTGATTTCAAATAGAAAAAGAGTACGTCAAGGCTGTATATTGTCATCCTGCTTTTTAACTTCTATGCAGAGTACATCATGAGAAACGCTGGACTGGAAGAAACTCAAGCTGGAATCAAGATTGCCGGGAGAAATATCAATAACCTCAGATATGCAGATGACACCACCCTTATGGCAGAAAGTGAAGAGGAACTAAAAAGCGTCTTGATGAAAGTAAAGAGGAGAGTGAAAACGTTGGCTTAAAGCTCAACATTCAGAAAATGAAGATCATGGCATCTGGTCTCATCACTTCATGGGAAATAGATGGGGAAACAGTGGAAATAGTGTCAGACTTTATTTTGGGGGCTCCAAAATCTCTGCAGATGGTGATTGCAGCCATGAAATTAAAAGACACTTACTCCTTGGAAGAAAAGTTATGACCAACCTAGATAGCATATTCCAAATCAGAGACATTACTTTGCTGAATAAGGTCTGTCTAGTCAAGGCTATGGATTTTCCTGTAGTCATGTATGGATGTGAGAGTTGGACTGTGAAGAAGGCTGAGCGCTGAAGAATTGATGCTTTTGAACTGTGGTGTTGGAGAAGACTCTTGGGAGTCCCTTGGACTGCAAGGAGATTCACCAGTCCATTCTGAAGGAGATCAGCCCTGGGATTTCTTTCGAAGGAATGATGCTAAAGCTGAAACTCCAGTACTTTGGCCACCTCATGGGAAGAGTTGACTCATTGGAAAAGACTTTGATGCTGGGAGGGATTGGGGGCAGGAGGGAAAGGAGATGACAGAGGATGAGATGGCTGGATGGAGTCTGAGTGAACTCCGGGAGTTGGTGATGGAGAGGGAGGCTTGGCGTGCTGCGATTCATGGGGTCGCGAAAAGTCGGACACGACTGAGCGACTGAACTGAACTGAACTGAAAAATCTAAGGGTTAACATCCACACAGACTCCAAATATGCCTATAACATACTTCACTCAAACATCCTAATATGGAGAGAAAGAGGTTTCCTAACTCAAAAGGGATCCCCCATTATTAATTCAGACCTGATCCACAAACTTCCAGAGGCAGCACTCTTACCAAACAAAGCCGCCATCCTCCACTGTAGGGGACATCAAGAGGGAAGTCTCATATCAGCCTTCAACGATGCTGCAGACCAGAGAGGAGACAGCCCTGTCCCACCACCCCCTCCAGTCCCCTGGCATCCTAGCCCTGGCTCCTCCCAACCCTCCCACCACCAGAGAGATCCTCTCTTATCTACACTCATTTTGTCATCCCTCATCCAAGACACGCCAGCAGTTCCTCCCCCAACCACTTCCCCATATCCTGTGCTGACCAACAATATTTAGATAACCTTACCCACTCCTGTCAAACATGTCAACGTACTGACCCCAATTCCAACCTTAAACCGACGTCCTTTCCAACCCATCAAATGCGAGGCAGCCTCCCTGCACAAAATTGGCAGATAGACTTTACTCATATGCCTCCGGTCCAGAGAGTCAGATACCTCCTGGTCCTTGTGGACACCTTTTCGGGATGGGTAGAAACATTTCCCATGACAAACAAAAGAGCCCACACCGTGGCCCAAATCCTCCTCACAGAAATTATCCCCAGGTTTGACCTGCCTTCATCCCTACAGTCTGATAATGGCCCAAAATTTACGTCCAACGTCACTCAACAACTTGTCGAGTTCTTACAGATACCCTGGAAATTTCACATTCCATACCATCCTCAGTCCTCAGGAAAGGTAGAAAGGATGAATAGGATAATCAAAGAAACCCTTACCAAACTCACCCTCGAAGCACATCTGGATTGGACTAAGCTTTTGCCAGTTGTTCTCCTCAGAATACGGGCTTTGCCCAGAAAGCCCCTGGGGCTGAGCCCCTTGAGGTGATGTATGGCAGGCCCGTGCTCCCTCCTGGACTCCCCCTGAACCTCCTCCCATGCCAAGCTTCTTACACTCCCCTCTGCTGGCGGAACTCCGCAATGCCCTCTGGAAATACGTCAACCACAAACTTGCCTGCTCCTGACCCCCAAGCCTCCCTGCCCCCTTTACAAATTGGGGACATGGTCTATCTGTCTATAATCTCCAGGGTGACCTAAGCCCAAAGTGGCAGGGACCATTCAAAATCATCCTCCTTACTCCAAGTGCACCTAAACTCGAGAAGGTCACCTCTTGGGTACACCTGTCTCACCTAAAACGGGTCACCTCTGATCCTGCACTGCCCTCCTTAAATGACACCTATCAGGTCTCTCTCTCATGGGACCCACCTCCTTAGATTCACCTGGCGACAACCTCTGTCATCAGTCCGAGAGGGCACTGAATGACCTGGACTCTCTTCAACCTACAGCTGTTCCTGACCCAACTGCTACCAGACCTCTGGACCAGCGCCCCGCCAGGAACCTCCTCCAAAGACCACACTGGTGTCCAACTGTGGCTCCAGGGAACCTTCTACAACCTGACTCCAGACGAAATTCATTTCTCTACTCTCATTCTCCACATCATTCTACACCCTAATGAACACTGTTCCTCCAGAGATTTAAACCACCACCAACTTGGGGCCTTTTACCCTCTCCCTGACTGGCCTCTCCCTGTCTCTCTAACCATACGAGCACTCTTAATCTTAATCCTTGCTATAGGCCTAGTAACTGTCTCCCCTCAGGACTGGCCACCTCCCCTTCGTCTTTCCGTGGGTATCGCCTGCGTTGCTAGCTGGGATCCACTCCTAGGCTGCTGTTTCCTCTGCGCTGCCTAACCAACAGCCCGTGACTCCCCTGTTCCTTATCCTTGCTGCACCCCCAGCCTTCTGGCTATTCCCTGCCCCTGCTCTGACATTCATTCCTATGTACATTCCTCATGTTGTAACACAGCTCCAAAACCATGCACCGTGAACCTCGGATGTGGAAAGTCCAAATCCCTACTCACTGTTAAAGTACAAAAAGGGAGAATTTTGTGAGTATCTGCCATAAGCCAAATGGAAAAAACATATGTCTATCCCATTACCCACTGTGGGTTCTCAGACGGGGATGGGGTACTAGATCAAAATCAGGAAAAGAAACAAGAACAAGTCATAAAGAACATAATTTCCCAGTTATAGGTAATCCCTGAGCCTTATAAACACCTAGACCTCCTTTCCCAATTACAGCCTCTCCTAAAACCTCCCTCTGGCAACCAACACCTTACCCGCCTTCCCAACTCTTCCTTCCAATTCTTCCAGTGCACACAACACACATCCCAGTGCTGGATATGCATGTCACTGTGTCTCTCACCACACACAGCAATTCCCTTACGCTCAGCCTGGCTGTCACAGGGCAACTATACCTCCCCTTCCCAACAGAAAAGCACTCAACTCATTGGGTCCGTCTCTGACAACGTCCTACTCTCAGCCTCTTCAAACCTAACCTGTATTAACCACTCAAGTCCCAACTACACTGTCTTACAAACTCCACTCCCTCCTTCTGTTCCACTTGGGTTCTCTGCAACAGCACAAATAATTGCACCAATCTGGGAATCTTCATTCTCTGTGGGACCTATGCATATTCATGTCTCCCCTTGGACACCCCCCCTCCCCGGACCTTGCATCTTGGTCTTCCTGACCCCGGGCCTAACATTCCTCAAAGAAGAAGAGGTAGAACAAATAGTCTACCCCCAAGGGGAACTTTCCCACAGGAAAAAGATGAGTTGTTATAGCCCCCTCCTGATTGGGACTGGCATAGCAGCAGCCCTGGGGACCTGGATTGGAGGCATCTCGTCCTCTGCCCATTTCTACTACAAGCTGTCCCAAGAACTTAATGAAGATGTGGAGCAGGTAGTGGAGTCCTTCGTTTCAATCTGAAGACAAATTAACACATGAGCTTCTGTGGCCCTACAAAATAGGCGAGCCCTGGACCTTCTCACCGCAGAAAAGGGAAGAGACCTGCCTTTCCTTAGGATAGGACTGCTTCTATTTTGTTAATGAAACAGGCATAGATAGTCCAGGGCAGAATCAAAGAACTTAGAGACTGAATTGAACACTGCAGAAAAGTTACAAAACCTTCAAAGTCCCCCAAAACTCTTCCAACAGGCCCTCCCTGGTTGCTCCCTTTCCTGGGACCACTGGAACTTATCATTCTATTCCTCTTATTTGGACCCTGTCTCTTCAATCTCTTTCAAAGGCTTCTCCAAGAACAGATTCGGGCCATCTCTAGAGATCAGGTCATGACCATTCTTCTCGAGAGCTTCACTTCAAGCTCAGTAAAAGGAGACCCTGGGCCCTAGGATGATCCTCCATTCCAGACCCAAAATCGACACCCCTATCCATCAGGAAGTAGCCAGAGCGACACGGCGCCCTTTTCCCCATTTTTAATGATTTCAGGGCCTGGAATGAAGGAGTCTTTGGGGCCTAGAAAAGAAAACAACAGTTTCAAAGGCCCTTGCTGAATCATCTAACTTCAGAGAAAACAAAACAGAACTTTAGGTCCCGCCATGATGCTCCAGGCCGGTTGCATCTATCTGGGACTTATCACCCCTGTCCAGAAACCTTCCACCCCCTACACCTGCCCAGAAGACCCCCTACCCCCTGCCCAACTACATATGTCATCTCAACTAAAGAATACCCCAAACATCCTGCCTGATTAACAGTTCCCTTCCACAAACCTCCCTATAAATATGGAGCCTCCCTGATCCTTCTCCGCACTCAGCCTGGTCGTTAGGCTGACTGTTGCCCCTCCTTGCCTGAATAAAGGTAACCTACTTCTGTTGAGGTCGTCTTTCCTTTTGCTGCCTTGGCCCAAACTATAGTTTACAGCAAGGAGGCGGATATCCAGGATAAATAAAGCCTAGAGTCAGGTCTGGGATGCTGAGTGGGGTATCCAGGTTGATATGCCCTGGAGACAGGTGTGGGTCTAGAGCAAGGTTGGGGCTGAATTCATAGGTTGGAAAGTCATCATCAGAGGTCATTGCTGGCCAGAGGAGAAGAGAGAACTATCTGGGGGCAGAGGTCAGCAAACTCCCTGCACGGGGACATGCAGTAAATAGTTTTGACTCTGCAGGCCATTCGGTCAACTCCTCAGCTCTACTGCTGCAGCATGAAACTGGCCATGCGTGACAAATAGGCGTGGCTGAATCCGAATACAACGTCACTTAACAAAATGGTCAGCAGGCCAGATTTGGCTTATCAGCCATAGTTTACTGACCCCTGATCTAGAGAACAGGTATGCCAAGCAGAAAGAAGAATGCCAGATTCTTAACAGGAAAGAGAAAGAATTAGTAAAGAAAACCAAGTAGAAGCAGTCCAGATGGATGGCAGCTAGTTGGACGAGAGAGAAAAAAAGTCTGATGTGGAGATTGAGAAAAGGAGTTTAAGAAGGACATATACATTTCTTCTTAAAAAAGGCACCACCTTTGTACTCCGAGGTGCGCAACTCTGGAGGTACCACCCACTCATACTGGGATGGACTGGTCCCCCAGGGCTGTGCATCCTGGTGGTCTTGCTCCCCTCATATTTAGAACCACCCAGAGCATAACACGTGAAAGATAACCCAACTCCGGAAAGCACAACCACTGACGGTAAGTCCGGACACAACTTGACCTTTGGCATTTTACAGGAAGGGGCTGCCATGACTCGTTCCTGGGGCAAGTTAGAAGAACATCGGGGCTAAAACCCTGCTCTCATGACTCTGTACCGCGTTACAGACCATCAGCCTTGGATTGCCAACTGGTGGGCTCATTACTTCCAGCTTCTTGGAACTGAAGGACAAGGTCCCCCGTTATCTGTGGGAAATAAGTTGCAAGGTGCCCAGTAGAGGCCTGAGACCATGGATAGTATCCAACCCTATATATATAACATGCTTTTTCCTATACGTACATGCCTATGATAAAGTTTAACTTATAAATTACATATAGTAAGAGATTAATAATAAAAATAGAGCAATTAACAATATAGTATGATAAAAGTTATGTGAATGTGCTCTCTCTCAAAATATTGTAGATTTCATGCATTTTCCATTTTAACATAGCATTTATTACACACTGTGGTGCTTTCCAGCTGCGGCAGCAAAATTAGCATGAGTTTTTCCCTTCTCCACAATCTCATGGATAGAATATTTGTTCTCACTGTAGGTCTTAATGGTATGTGACTTCTTTCCTTATTGAGAACTTTTACCTTTTACTTAAATGAAGCACTTTATGGCTTCTTTTGGGCAGATCCAAATGGCCAGCATCACTACTCTTGTTAAGGTTTTGTAGCCACACATTCCATGAAACAAACTCACTCAGGACGATGCAGATGGTGGAGTGCAGCTTATTACACCCGCGGGCCCAAGGCAGAGTCTCCTCTTAGCCAAGGAGCCAGGCTAGCTATTGCGAAAACCTTATTATACAGCCTAAGTATACGTGCTCAAACCCACCTCCCCAAATTCCCTGAAACTAGTCTGAACAAAGGAAAAGAAAGATACGGTCAATGTTAACCCGTGATTCATATGCCTCAAGTCTAGGTAGTTAACAGAGGACAGTTATCAATAGGCTTGTGGTCATCCCCCAATAAGCATAATAGAATTTATGATTCTATTAGGGTACACAGATAATTAGGGGTATTCTTTTAGGCTATGGAGAGTCTAGGTATGAGCCCTGGGGTCCATCCATGGGTGGGCGGGGGGGGGGTGTCTGGTTTTCCAGCTGGTAAGTTGTTTATATAGATACTGGGCATATAGCTCAAAGTCCACAGTCCAGCCCAGGATGGAGTCCTGCTTTCAAGATGGAGCCTGTTCTGTTTCCTCCTTCAAAAGAGTCCAAGCTCTCTCTACTTGCCATATGCCAGGCCAATTAACCAAGAGACAGAGTGTTTTGAGGCAAGGAATAAGCTGGCTGACCAAGAAGACAGCAGACAGATGTCCCAAAATAACCATTTTATTTGGGTGGGTCTGAATGCCAGGTTCTTTTTATAGAACAGAGATGGGGGAGGTGAGGGATTAAAGTAAAAAGGCCATTAATCTTGCAAATATCTCCTAGAATGACAAGACTTGAGGAGGGGATGTTAATTTCCTTTTTCACCCCTGGAGCCTTGGGCAGGCAGACACAGTCTAGAACAAAGGCATTCTGGTTTAATATTCAGGCATAGGGGTAGGGTTCCCCCAGGCAGGCTACTATGTATAAACAGTATCCTTTTAGTGAACAAAAGCAAAGGGAAGCAAAGGTTAAAGGTAACAGATCTGACAGGAGGTCAGAATTGACTCCTCCCTGCAACACTCTTGCGCTCTGGGGCCATTGTTAATAAGGTAAGGATTACTTAAGCACTACAATACCAAGATGGCCAGTAAGTGACTAAGGGTGGGATATGATGGAAAAAGGATGGTTCATTGTGCCATGTGCTTTCCCAATGGCTCAGCAAGTAAAGAATCCACATGCAATGCAAGAGACCAGGAGACGTGGGTTCAATCCCTGGGTCAGGAAGATCCCCTGGAGAAGAAAATGACAGCCCATTCCAGTGTTATTGCCTGAAAAATCCCACGGACAGAGGAGCCTGGCAGGCTACAGTCCAAAGGGTTGCAAAGAGTCAGACACAACTGAATAACAGAGCACATACGGATTGTCCCATGGAGGATGGTAGGAGATTTCATCATGCTCCACAGAATGGCCTGCAATTTATAACTTAATGAATTATTTCTGGATTTTCCATTTAATATGTTCAGATCTCAGTTGACTTTGGAGAACTGAAACCATCAAAAATAAAGCCACAGATAAGGGGGGAATCTCATGGCTCTGTACATTTAAAGGCTACTAAAAACTGGGATTAACGAAAGTCAGGATGTTAGGCGAAGCACACTGAAAGGGCTCACCCTGGCCAGGCACCATAGTAACTATTTGCATGAGTTGTTTTATGACAGGAGGTCCTGGTAAGAAACACGGAACTAATAAGCTGCCACCAACTGGAAGAGTTCGAGAAAGGTCAAAAGGAGACACCACATGTCCGATCTCCTCCCAGAATCCTTCTCTCTGGCATCCATATTGGCTGAACAAGGCAGACTCTGATTCAGAATGATTGGCTAAGGACAACCTGGAAACTAATCCCATCACCATAAAACCCGAGACTGCAAGCCATGTGACAAAGCTGTTCTCCTGGATTCCCTTACCTTACTGCTCTCCACCCAGGTTCCCTTTCCCAATTATTCTCTTGCTTTGTCAGCACATGTGTCTCCTTGGACAATTCATTTCCGAGTTTTAGACAAGAGCCCAGTTTCAGGCCCTGGAAGGGGTTCCCCTTCCTGCAATAAGGATACAATAGTTACCAATCTCTGTCTAAAAGGATTTAAAGAAATGTAAGAGGAAAACAAGCATAGTACTGTTATGCTCCGTGTCCAAGTCCCCGAATAAACTGAGAGAACAAATCCACCAAGGCAATGCAAAAGCAAGAAGGGAGTTTATTTATTGCTAACTCGAGTTAGGGGCACCCTGCCGCATCCAATACAGTGGAGTAAGGCAAGGGGGCCCTGAGCCCTGAATTACAGCAGTATTTATAAACTTAGAACAAAGACAGGGAGTAGGCAAGGGCGGATTGGTTGCAAGGGTCTCTTGGCATCTACTAATTGGCTAGATTTCCACACGCGCGGGCTTTCTCAGGGGATTTCTCCTATTGGTCAAGCTACACCGCCTGTGGGAGTTCCCAGTGCCTCAGCTTTCTTAGAGACTAAACCTCAGACCTAGCCTGCCCCTTAGAGCCTGTTTTGGCTCCAGTTAGGGCCTAACATTCCCCCTGTCTTCAGCTACATAGCAGAATCTTCCTCTATATCTCTAGGCAAGGAGTGGCATTGCTGCCTCAACACAAATAGTTGTACAGAGTGAACCCGCTCTCTAATGAAGGTCACCAGCTTATTAATAATGCAGGGCCCAAAGGTGAGGAGTATCAGGAGGATAATGAGCGGCCCCATTAGGGAGGAGAGTAGGGTGGTCAGCCAAGGAGATTTATGGAACCAGGATTCAAACCATCCCTGCTGGGCTTCTCGCTCCCTCTTCCTCTGAGCCAGCCCCTCTCGTACTTTTGCCATGGACTCTCTCACCACCCCAGTATGAACAGCATAGAAACAACATTCTTATTTTAGGGCTGCACACAATCCTCCCTGCTGTAGGAAAACTAGGTCCAGGCCTCTCCTATTTTGCAGCACCACCTCAGATAGAGAAGTTAAAGACTTTTCCAGGGCCATCATAGACTTTTTATGCGGGTGATATCCTTGTCAATAGCTGCTCTCAAGGAGGCAAAGCCCTGAGTTTGTGTAGACAGAGAGGCGATCCCTGTACCTGCTCCTGCTACTCTAAGGGTGAATAGGGTCGCCAAGGTGATGGCCGTGACAGGTTCTCTCTTGTACCAGGGAGACGAGGCTTTTTTATTCCAAAAATTGTACATTACTTCTTCGGAATGATACAGGATTTTGGGCATCACCGCCACTAGAACACAGAATTCTTTATTCTGGTTGAAAATGGAAGTATGTAAGCAAGGTGTCAGCCCGGTATGGGAACAAACCCACCAGCCCCCTGCCTCAGGCACAATCCATGTTGTTGCATTAAGTCCGGTGAGGTTAGCAGTTTGGGCACACAAGGGGGTCTTTTCCAGAGGAACGGCACCGAGGCAAAGTCCCTTCCCTCATACTTTTTTTCATAGTGAGCCCGAGTGGATAGGGCCGTCAGTCCTACGATGGTGATGATGACTTGCCAGAAGTATTTTGACGGCTGAGCTTCAGCTTGAGAGGATTTGATGGATGGACAGCTACCTTCCATTCTGCCTGCGCCTGTTGTTGCTCTTCAGGAGTCGCTCGGCGCACGTGATTGCAATGCACCCAAGGTCCAATGCCGTCTACCTTGAGGGCAGTGGGGGTGGTAAAAGCACAACATAAGGGCCCTTCCATTTAGGTTCTAGTGCCCTAGAATGGTGCCACTTAACCCACACCCAATCTCCAGGGCCGATGTCATGCGAAGGGAAGGCTCCCGTCTTGGCCCTCGTGTATTTCCCAGACCAATCTCCAGACGTGAGTATGTACCTTGCTCAATGCCATCAGAGTCTCTCGGAGCCGCCCTAAACTCGGGGGAGGTTGTTTTTTTTTTCCCTCGAGGACAGGGCACATGGGAGGGGGTCTTCCGTACATAACTTCAAAAGGGGTGAAGTTAAGCTTGTAGGGGTGTTACGTGTACGGAAGAGGGAGAAGGGAAAGAGGGTCACCCAGTCCCCGCCAGTCTCTATTGCCAACTTTGCCAAAGTTTTTTCTAGGGTCTGATTCATCCTCTCAACCTGCCCTGAGCTCTGGGGGCTATATTCACAGGGCAATTTTTACTTGGTCCCCAGGGCTAGGGCAAGTCCCTGAACAATCTGGCTCACAAAAGCAGGCCCACTATCAGAGCCAATGGTCACCGGCAGTCCAAACCGAGGTACTGTGTCTTCTAGGATCTTCTTGGCCACTATCATAGCTGTTTTTCCCTTAGTAGGGAAGGCCTCTACCCACCCTGAGAAAGTATCCACCATGACTAGCAGATAACAGTATCCATACTTGCCTGGCCTTACCTCTGTAAAATCTATCTCCCAATGCTGCCCTGGTCTTTCTCCCTGGTACCTCATTCCTGCATGTTGTCCCTTCCCTGGCCTCATCAGCTGGCATGCTTTGCAGGCTTGGACTATGTCTCGCACAGTCACCTGTTGTCGAGGAAACCTCAGACGTGCTGTCTGGAGAAGCATTAGAGTCTTTTTTTTTTTCTAGATGGGTGGTCAGGTGTAGATGTTCACACAAGTGTCGACCCAAGTTGGCAGGAAGCATCAAGTAGTCATCTGGGTCTCGGTACCATCCATCTTCGCCCTCTCAAAGGTGGGCATTTTTTCAAATCTAGGCAAGATCAGATGAGGAATATTCAGGGACGGTGGGTAAGGTTCCCATACCCGGAGGTGGTAATCCTACTGTCAGTATGGGGACAGTATAGTCTTTATTAGCCGCTTTAAAACTCCTTTGATGGCATGGGGCGTGTAGCCCAGGAGCTGCTGTCCATAAGTCAGTTTATCGGTGTCATGGACCAGGAGGGCAGTGCAAGATGGCCATCCGGCAGCCACTGGGTCTAGTCATTTGGAGAGGTAGGCCACTGGTCGCCTCCATGGCCCCCACTTTTGTGTTAAAACCCCTTTTATACTCCCCGTTTTCATGGAGGTCTTCACCTAGAGCCTCATTAAACAGCGTGGGCGATTTGAAACCTTGTGGTAGTCGAGTCCAAGTCAGCTGTCTGGGGGTCTGATTGCCTTCTTTTATCCATTCGAATGCAAAGATCTCTTGGCTCGTGGGGGCCAGGGGCAAACTGAAAAAGGCATCTTTCAAGTCCAAGACAGTATACCAAACATAATCTGGAGACAGGCTGCTTAGTAGAGTATAAGGGTTAGGAACAGTGGAATGAATGTCACTCACCCATTTGTTGACTTCTCGTAGATCTTGGACTGGTCTGAAGTCAGTTCCCCGGGCTTTTTCACCGGCAATAGGGGAGTATTCTGTGGGGACCGGCACTTTTTGAGAATCTCTGCCTCCAGGAGGCGCTGTATGTGTGGCGTAATTCCTTGCTGGGCCTCTTGGCTCATGGGATACTGTCTTACCCTCACAGGAAGAGCATTGGCCTTTAGTTCAACAACGATGGGAGGTCTTTGTTTGGCTAGCCCCACTCCCGTTATTTCTGCCCAGGCCAGGGGGTATCTTTGAATCCATGGTTGCACAGCAGGGTCTATAGCTGTAGGTGGCTCTGGTGAGTACAGTCTATTTGTCCCTCAGTGCTAGAAACAGAACTTGTATAGGATGTCCGGTCCCATCTAGAACCGATATCTGTCTGTGGTCGAAGTGAATTTGAGCATTGACCTTGGATAGCAAGTCTCTTCCCAACAGGGGCGCTGGGCATTTGGGTATCACAAGAAAGGAATGAGTCACCTGCTGGGCCCCCAAATTCACGTGTTGTTTTGTGGTCCATCCATATCGTTTATTCCCGGTGGCTTCTTGTACCTAGCTGGTCTTTTTGGACACTGGTCCATCTTTTTGTTTTAAAACTGAGTATTGGGCTCCCGTATCTACCATGAAGCCGACCGGTTTTCCCTCTACATTTACAGTTACCCAGGACTCGGGGAGGGGTGCCGGGCCCTGACACCCCCTAGTCGCTATCCTCTCCTGCATAGAGGATATGGGCCCCCATAGAGGACCTTGAGGACCTCTCCTGTTCGGTGGGTCTCTTAGATTTTTGGGGGGCACTCATCCTTCCAGTGTCCGAATCCCTTACAAAATGCACACTGATCCTTTCTAAGTCCCCGCTTTACCAGCCTCTCTTCACCCTTCGAGTTAACTTCCTTTGCCTTCTCAGAATTACTTCCCTGTTTTATCCTTGCAAACAATATCTGGGCCAACTCTTCTTGTTCTTTGGCCCTGAGTTTTTTCTCTTCCCATCTAATACGTTCTTTTCTTTTTCCGGAGTCTCTCTGTGATTAAAAACTCTTTCCGCCACCCTTACTAAATCCTGTAAGGTCTGTTCACCCAGCCTCTCTACTTTCTGCAACTTTTTCCTGATATCAGGGGCCGCCTGGTTTACAAAGTATAACATTATTGCTGTCTTTGACTCATCAGCTTGGGGGTCTAGAGGGGTGTACTGTCAGAAGGCGTCCATTAATCTTTCAAGGAAAGCTGCTGGGCTCTCATTTGGCTCCTGTCTAACCAGTTTGATTTTAGCCAGAGTGGTTGGCTTCCTGGCAGCCGCTCTAAGGCCGGCCATGAGAGCCTGGCGGTACACTCGGAGACGCTCCCTACCTTCAGCACGCTCGAAGTCCCAGGACGGTCGTACCAAGGGAAACCCCTCATCGATCAGGTTAGGCTGCATAGTGGGTCTCCCATTTTTCTGAGATTCTGATATAATCCCGTCACGTTTTTCCGTGGTAAAGAGCACCTGTAACAACTGTTGACAATCATCCCAGGTGGGGTTATGGGTGAAGAGGATAGAATCTAAAAGGTTAATAAGACTCTGAGATTTTTCAGAAAACGAGGGGTTCTGTGCTTTTCAGTTGTATAAATCACTGGTAGAGAAGGGCCAGTATTGAAATGTCTGCTCTCTGTCCGCTCGGGCAGGTCCCGCCCGGATCCGAAACGCCCAGACAGCGGAGGAAGGCACCTCCCGGTCATCTTCCGCTCGGCCCAGCCGAAAACGCCGGGACCGCGGAGGGAGGGGCCTCCAGGTTGTCCTCCACTGGGGCCCGCCCTCCTTCGCGGAAGACGCCCGGCCCGGGAGAGAGGGACCTCCGGCCGTCCGCTCCGGCAAGCCCAATACGGCGGCGGAGCGCTGCTGCAGCCTCGCGCTAAACACGGGAAGCAACAGTGGGGTCATGTGAGGAGGAGACGCCGCCGCCGCTCGCCCGCTGGCCGGCTCGCAGCGGCTCTAGGCTCCCAGACGCAGCGCAGCCGCCCCCCGTCGGGCCGCCCGCTGCACGCGGCTTTGGCCCCAAGACGCGAGCCTCTGGCCCGACAGCGCGACCCACCCGGGGCCCACTGGGGACAGTCCGCCCCCGCCTCGCCCCACCCCGCGGTGGGAGACGGGCCGGGGTGAGAGAGCGGTCGCGCCGCGGGAGGGGGGCGGCCCGGCCCTTCGCCCGTCCCTCCCCGGGGAGACGCCGGCAGAGGGGGAGAGCGGGCGACGAGGGCTGGCTCCCTCTGCCCTGGGATCCGTTGAGCGCTGCTACGGTGGGGGGGGCGGGGGCTGTAACTTGGGAGGGTGGACCCGCCGCCGTGAGGCGGCGGGAGGGGGAATAGGGGGTGGGGGCGGCGATCCCCTTGCCGACCCCACCCCCGCCTCCCGCCCGGAGGCAGAGGGAGGGAGGGCAGGCGGAGGGGTGGGGAGGAGCAGGGAGCGGGAAAGATCCGCGTTGAATCCTCCGGGCGGATTGCATGGACCCCACCCGTTTACCTCTTAACGGTTTCACGCCCTCTTGAACTCTCTTCATCTTCCTCTTCTTTGGCAGTTTCCTCGATTAACACTTGCGGGCATGAAGAGGCTCTTGATGGGGAAGGGGGACACAGGGAGGTTAGACGGTGAAAGGGCGAAAGGTTTAAGCCAAGGTTTAAGCCAACCTGGCGGATCCTCCACCAGATCTGCCAGACCACGATGTATGGAGTTTGGTCTGGGTGTCCCAGTGGGTTGGGACTAAGCACTTTCTCTCTGACCTCTCGAACAATAGGCAAGTAAAAGGTGCCTTCTGGTGGCCAGCTGACGTCAAGGGCAGGCCATTCAACTGAGCAGAGAGTTACCAACTTACTTTTCTTCACCAGCAGGGACAATTTCTGGGCCCTAGACTTAAAATCAGAGAAATGGTTAGTCACAAGTCAGAAGAGTAGAAGCCCTTTGCCCCATATTTGCAGATGCGAGGCATTTGCCCTGGGAGTTTCTAGGACCAAAGAACACAAAGACGGTGCCGGCACTCACACACACCACGACCAGACACAGACAGCAAACACAAGATGGCCACCCGCAGCCCAGCACTAGATCTTTCTGGGCTCTTTTATTCTTACCTGCAGGATATCCACAGAGCCAGTTGCCTCCCCCAATGTGATATCGGGGCCCTGGACTCAGACTGGACTTATTCCTGTATTCACGCCCAGCAGCCCCCTAATACGCTATTGGGGCTAGGGCTCAAGCTCGGCTTCTCCAGAACTAACACCGGTGTTCAGAAATCTTACCTCCTAGTGAGGTCTCCATCCTACCAGGGGAGTTGTTCTGCCCAGTCAAAGGGGGATCCCAGACGAGCCCCCAAATGTTATGCTCCGTGTCCAAGTCCCCGAATAAACTGAGAGAACAAATCCACCAAGGCAATGCAAAAGCAAGAAGGGAGTTTATTTATTGCTAACTCGAGTTAGGGCACCCTGCCGCATCCAATACAGTGGAGTAAGGCAAGGGGGCCCGAGCCCTGAATTACAGCAGTATTTATAAACTTAGAACAAAGACAGGGAGTAGGCAAGGGCGGATTGGTTGCAAGGGTCTCTTGGCATCTACTAATTGGCTAGATTTCCACACGCGAGGGCTTTCTCAGGGGATTTTTCCTATTGGTCAAGCTGTACCGCCTGTGGGAGTTCCCAGTGCCTCAGTTTCCCTAGAGACTAAACCTCAGACCTAGCCTGCCCCTTAGAGCCTGTTTTGGCTCCAGTTAGGCCCTAACAAATACAAGTTTTATTCTTTTGTTTATATATACAAAGACCTGTGTTTTAAGTAGGTATATAATGAACAATACAGTTTGAGTTCAAGTTTACCTTTGCATTCTGTGGTATTAACACCTGGATAAATTCATTCTTGGGTTTCTTGAAGCAAACAGGGATGGGAGTGCCTGTCACCCTGCTAAACAGTCTCCAAGGAAAGTAGAAATGTTGAAAAAGGCAGCTGTAACTTGGAGCAAAAATCAACCTACTTATTTGTGATTATATGTCATGTTTTCTAAGGCAAACCCCTCAAATAAACCAATTGTTTGATTTTTTTAATAGAGCAAATAGTATTGTTCTTGCAATAGTCTTCATCCTTTTAGCCGTCGACCAACAACCATTCCCTTCTTCCTGTTTAAATTATATTTATAAAAATAAAAGAACTGGCACTGACATTTGGTTTGTCCCTCAATATTTTTTTAATAAAGCAAAATCATTTTGCATGTGTGCTAAGTCGCTTCAGTTGTGTCCAACTCTGTGCGATCCTATGGACTGTAGCCCAGCAGGCTCCTCTGTCCAAGGGATCCTCCAGGCAAGAATACTGGAGCGGGTTGCCATTCCCTTCTCCAGGGGCCTGTCCCAATTCAGGGATCGAACCCAGATACCCAGATACCCAGAGCGAAGTTTCCCTAGTTAATCCCTCTAAGTCCCCATTTTCTTGTGTGTAAAAGAGGCATCGTTATAATAATACCTCCCTGAGGGGTAGCTCTTGGAGTGGCTCCTGCTCGGCACTGCAGGCTTTCTCTCAGGCTTGGGCGGCCAGACTTCCTCCCCCCCTTCTGATCTCGGCCCTCTCCTGGAACACCCCAGGATGTCCCTCAGCACAGCTGAATTCTGCCCGATTTCCAGCAAGTGTTCCTTGATGAGTCCTGTACATCTGAACTCTCTTTCCCCTCCTCCCTCTCTTCTCACCTCAAACATTCTGAGCAGGTATACAGGAGGAAAGGAAGCAGAAAGCGAAAGAAAAGAGAAATCCTACAATGAGCCATAGCAGTTCTGCCTCCTTGGAGAGATTCTCCTTGGAACAGTTCGTGTTTTATTTAGCAAAAACACATTGATGGGGCACTGAATCCCAAAGAACTACCCCAAGTCAACCAGAACAAAGGTGTTCTGCATTATAAGCTAAGAATATTAGCATTTCAGAGATTAGTTATATGAAGAAAGGAGGGAGGAGCTCGGAAAAATGAGGTGATGGCTTAGCGGGGAGGGGCTGGTGCTGCTCTAACAGTGGCTGTTGGTAGCTCAGTCGTGTCCAACTCTTTGTGACCCCATGGACTGTAGCCCACCAAGCTCCTCTGTCATGGGGTTCTCCAGGCAAGAGTACCGGAGTGAGTAGCCTTTCCCTTCTGGGGCTCTTCCAGGGACTGAATCTGGTTCTCTCACACTGCAGGCACATTCTTTACCATTTAAGCCACCTAGGAAGTCCAAGGGACTTTTCAAAACCAGTGTCCAATATCTGACTTTAAGGGACAGTCTGAATGTTGAACCAAAAACCTCCTCAAACCCTCAAAGGTTACTCTATACACACACCCAAATCCTGTCAATTGCAGCCAGTAGTCAAGGAATGACAATGGTGCCCAGGGGGAAGTGAAGTGATGTTCATGGAACAGGAATGGATGGGAGATAATCCATAATCCAATCTTGTAAGGGGCAATGGGCAGATGTGTGAGACCCCCAGGAAATCCCTGGGGAGACAGTGAAATGTGATATGGAAGAAGGGGAGCAGTCAAGCTAACTTAAGTCTTTTCTAAAAGGAGGGAGTGCCCCAGCCAATAAATAGTTCACATCAAAAAATGGGGATTTTTACCATGAACCAGATGGGATCATCAAATCATGATCCGAATCTATTATTGTTCTGTGTGTGTGTTGTAGCTCAGTTGTCTCTTTGCGACCCTATGGACTGCAGCACACTAAGTTCCTCTGTCCACGGGATTCTCCAGACTTCCCTGGTGGCTCAGACAGTAAAGAATCTGCTTGCAATGCAGGAGACCTGGGTTCGATCCCTGAGTTGGGAAGACCCCCTGGAGAAGGAAATGGCAAGTGACTCCAGTATTCTTGCCTGGGAAATCCCATGGACAGAGGAGCCTGAGGTGCTGCAGTCCATGGGGTCCTAAAGAGTAGGACAAGACTGAGCAGTTAACACACACTTCTATAACATATGCTAAATCTGTGTGTGTTCTTTCTAGGATGAAGATTTATTGTGGTTATCCATGACCCTCAAGAGTCAGAGGATCAGTAGGAAGAAGACACTCAGATCTTTAACCAAATACAATCCAATCAGAAAGGTGGTGAAGTGGACGTGGCTTCTAGGCGTCCTTGGTTGGTGGTCTGATGAGGCTAGTGTTGAGGGGAGGTATCATTTGATCAGAGCAACCAACCAAGTTCTCTTGATTTTTGACTTTTGGCTCTTCAAGTTCTCGGGCCCAGCTAATTAGCATCCTAACCAATGAGGCTGCTGTAGAAAGACCCATATCATCTGGACGTTTCCAAAGATGAGTTTGATTATAAGTTTGATTACTGAGAAGTGCAAAGAGGCTCTCCCATACTATTGAAATGTTCAGTTTAACAGTTTCAAGGACTATTGAGTTTCTACCTCAAAACTATGAATGTTCATTAAAGTATTTGTGAGAGCATTTTGCTGGGAAATTTCTCACTTCAATTTGCAAACTGTTTGCCATAGGAGGTGCACTCACCAAAACTAGATGGCCTCACTGACAATGATTTAACTGGACTAGTTCAGGTTATTTTGTTTGGTATAAAAAGACGGGGCGAATCGTTTAGAATTGGGCTATTTCTGAGGGCGTTTCCCTTTGTTTATGAAGTTGTTTCGTAAGCAGAATAGAGTGACACTGACAAAGTAGCTTTAGAAACCAATAAGAATCAAGGAAATTGGGTCCCAATGGCATCGCTTCCCCATTTCCTCAAAGCCCCTCCCAAAACCCAGCAGGGCAACTAGGCCAGAAAAACAGTGTAGGAAGGAGGAAAAGGGCAATAAAAGGGGTCTTCCAAAGGGTTCAAGCGAAAGTGACGGATAAAGAAAACAGGCTAAGGAGATCCAACAAACGCATAATAAAAGTTCCTCCTCCAATCAAGCCCCCAACTTTGGAAAAGTAACACTGTGGAATAGAACAAATACAAGATACTTCTGAAAAAAACTTTCTGGAAAATAAAACAAAAAAAAATCACTTGAACCTGTGTTTTTCGCTTTTGTTTTTTAAATATTTGGCTGTACCAGGTCTTAGCTGCAGCATATGGAATCTAGCTCTCTTATCAGGGGTCAAACCTAGGTACCCAACATTGTAAGCCTGGAGTCTTAGCCACTGGACCCCCAGGGAGGTCCCAAACCTGCATATTTTAAAGGATATGATGTCCTTGGGACATACAACCAAGAACAGCCAACTCTGAGACATTGACGATTAAAAGTATCAGATTTTATAGAATTGAAACCCTTTTGACATAAGGTAAAATGACCAAATAACTCACCAGGGATTAGACCTCTATGGAACACTTTTTAATTTAATATTTATTATTTATTTGGCTGCACTAGGTCTTCAGTTGTGGCTCTTGGACTCTGGTTGTGGCGTGGTTTCAGTAGTTGTGGTCCACAGACTTAGCTGCCCTGTGGCAACTAAGGATCTTATGACGCCCACCAGGGATCAAAGTCGGGTCCCCCACATTGCAAGGTGGATTCTTAACCACTGGACCAGCCGGAAATTCCCATGGAACACTTTTAACTTAAAACACAATGGAGCAATAAAGTACAGATACCAAAGGAAGAAAATGTGAACCAAGAATTTTTTTATTCAGCCAAAGTGATCTTCAATTATAAAGGACACAAACAAGTTGATAAAGGTGAAAGAATCAGGGAACACTGCTTTGTGCCCTGCCTGAGCGACCTACAAAACAATAAGGTTCAGACAATCAAGAAGTGTTTAGAGAAGCTTTTTATAAGAACTACTAGTGACCACTAAATGTATTTAACTGTAGAATGAAGATTAGGAGGCCAAAGGGTGACAAATACTATCTATTTGTTCTGTCCTCCAATAATGAACACAAAATTCATCTGTTAAAAACAGGGAGAGAAGGGAAAGATTATGTATAATGTCAGCTTGCTCGTTATCTTAAAGGTATTGTTTAGCACTAACATTGGCCACCTGATGTGAAGAGCTGACTCACTGGAAAAGACCCTGATGCTGGGAAAGTTTGAAGGCAGGAGGAGACAACAGAGGATGAGATGGTTGGATGGCATCCCCCGACTCAAGGGGCATGAGTTTGAGTAAACTCAAGGAGATGGTGAAAGACAGGGACACCTGGTGTGCTGCAGTCTATGGGGTCACAAAGAGTCGGACGTAACTTAGCCACTGAACAACAATAACAAAGCTTTCTCATTGCCTTAAAGGTAATATTTAGCACTAAATGGATTAGATACTTAGGGAAGAAAAAGGAAAGGGGAAGAGGATATTAATTTCAGGACTGTTCACAGTAAGGAACCGAAACCTCTGTTACCATCCAACATGGAAGCCACCAGTCACATATGGCCACTTAGTTTTTAATTATCATTAAATAAAATTTAAAATTCAATTTCCCAATCATACTAGCTACATTTCAAGTGCTCAACTGGCTACTGCAGGTAGCCAATACATCTTTCACACACTGGAGAACACAGATAGCAGAACATGTTCATCATTATAGAAAGTTCTTCAGACAATGCTACAACAGATAGCATTATTAAAAGAAGGAGTAAGAATATTACCCTAAGATACTAGTATAAAGATAACCATTGAAACAAAATACTCAGTCTATGGTATTTTGCTTTGGTATCCCAAGCAGATGAATAGATAGCCATTCTCCACATATTAATCTGCAGAGTCAACATAGTCTATCAAAATATCAGCTGACTTCTTTGCAGAAGCTGACAAGCAATCCTGAAATTTGCACAATATTCAAGGGAACCAGAATAATGAAAACGACCTTAAGAAAGAACAAAATTGGAAGACTTATACTTCCCAGCTTCAAAACTCATCGTACAAATAGCGATTAAGACAGTGTTGTACTGGTACACATCAACTGAATAGAAGTGAGGATCCAGAAATAAACCCTTACTTTTACAGTCAAGTGATTTTATAAAAAATTTTATTCATTTATTTTTGACTGTGCTGGGTCTTCATTGCTGCAGGGCTTTCCTCTAGTTGCACTGAGCAGAAGCTACCCTCTGGCTGCGATGCATGAGCTTCTCATTGCAGTGGCCTCTCTTGTTGGGGAGCACAGGCGCTAGGTGTGTGGGCTTCAGGAGCTGTGGCTCCCGGGCTCTAGAGCACAGGCTCAGCAGTTGTGGTGCACGGGCTAAGTTGCTCTGCGGCATCTTTCTGGACCAGGGATTGAATCCATGCCTCCTGCATTGGCAGGTGAATTCTTTACCACTGAGCCACAGAGAAGCCACCAGTCAATTGACTGTTGACAAGAGTGCCAAGACATTTCAGTGGAAGGAAGAAGTCTTTCAACAAATGATACTGAGGTTAACTGGCTATACACATGGACTCCTACCCTCACAACATAAATACAAATTAACTCAGAGTGGGTTATATACATTAATGAAAGAGTTTCAACTTTAAAACTCTTGGAAGAAAATCTAAGAGTACGCCTTGATGACTGTGAAGGTTAGGCAAACCTTTCTTAGATATAATATCAAAAACACAGGTAATAAAAAGACTCATCAAAATTAAAAAGTTTTGTACTTTAAAGGATATCATCAACAAGTGAGTAGACAATATACATATTGGGAGAAACTATTTGTAAGTTATATCTGATAAGCAAGTTGAGTCCAGAATATATAAAGAAGTCTTGTAACTTGGTAATAAAAAAGAAAATAAGCTAATTTAAAAATGGACAATAAATAAATCATGATGATTTAATGCATAGCATGGTGATCATGGGCTTCTTTAATGGCTCAGGCAGTAAAGACTGTGACTGCAGGGTGGGGGACTCAGGTTCAGTCCCTGGGTCAGGAAGGTCCCCTGGACAAGGAAATGGCTACCCACTCCAGTATTCTTGCCTGGAGAGTTCCACGGACAGAGGAGCCTGGCAGGCTATATAGTCCATGGGGTGGCAAAGAGTCGGACATGACTGAGTGACTAACACTTTCACTTTCATGTTGACTATAGTTAACAATACTGTATTATATATTTGAAATTTATAAAATGAGAGCATATCTTACAAATTATCATCACAAGAAAAAAATCTGACTATGTATGATGATTGAGAATGCCTGATACATTACATGTCAAATATACCTCAATTTAAAAAATGGGCAAAGCACCTTAGTAGGCATTTCTCTAAAGAAGATATACAAATGGCCAATAAGCACATGAAAATGTACAAACATAATTAGCCACCAGGGAAATGCAAATAAAAAATACAAAGCTTTATACCTTCTATGTGGCTAGAATCAAAAGCCTGATAATAACTGACAGGGATGTGAAGAAGGAAACTCATACAGTATTGGTGGGAATGTGCAACCACTTTGGAAAACAGTCTGGCAGTACCTTAAAAGTTAAAAAGTTACTGTGTGACTCAGTAATTCTATTCCTATGTATACAACCAAGAGAAATGAAAGCACACGTCCACACAAAAACTCTATGTGTGACTGTTTGCAGCAGCATTATTTATAATAGGAAAAAGTATAAATAACCTTAATATTCATATAAGGATATGGATATATCCTTAATATATAAAGTGGGGCATATTCATGTAATGGAATATTATTCAGTCATAACAATGAATGAAATTTTATTATATGCCATAATACATGTGAACCTTCAAAATATTATGCCAAAGTATCATCACAGAAGGTTACATACAGTATGATGCCATTTATATGAAATATACAGAACAGGCATTCATGATGATGGTTGTACAACTCTGGGAATACACTAAAAACAACAGATTGCACATTTTCAGAGTGCACTGTATGGTATGTCAGTTATATTTTCATAAAGCTGTTACATAAAATGACCATATAAAAATTAAAAATAATAAATACCCAGTTAAAAGAGCTAGAAAAGGAACAACAGAAACCAAAGGAATATATAACTTTAGAATTAAAGATAAAAACAGACATCAGTGATATAGAAAACAAGCAAAACAACAGAATTAACAAATGAGTCTAAAAGTTGGTTCTTTGGGAAACAGACAAGCCTAATTTTACTAAATGGGTAAGTAAGATTTAGTAAAATTTTTAATAATAAAAAAGATAAAAGAAATAACATGGGACAAAAAGTAGAAATGTGGCTACCAGGAGTGGAGGGTGGGGCAATTGGAGAGGGGTTGGTAAAGGATAGAGTTTCAGCTATAAGATGAGTAAAGCCTGAGGATCTAATGTCAAACATGGTGACCATACAGCTGATAACAATGGACTGTATAACTGAAATTTGTTAAGGGAGTACAACTGAAATACTCTCAAAAAATTAAAAATAAATATGTGTAGTGAGGGCTAGGTGAATTAACTAAAAGAGGGAATACTTTCACAGTGTATATATACATATCAAATCATCATGACATATAATTTATATACCTTGAAATTTTGTCAATTATACTTCAATAAAGCTGAATTTTTAATGATAAAAGAAATAACATAGTGCAATAATAATCCAGAAAGGACATTAAAATTCCTGAGACTATTTTGAACAACTATGAAAACAAAACATAAAGCCCAGATGAAATGGACACGTTTCTAGAAATAAGTTATTTAATCAAAGTTGACTCCAGTAGAAACGAAAGGCTTACACAGACCAATTTCTATAGAAGAAATTAAGAAGCTGGAGAAGCAGAGTTCCTTGAAAAAAACACCAGCCTTGAATGGAATTCTTTCAAGCTAAAAAAAAGATAATCCCAGTGCATTTTACAGTATTACAGACTAGAGCAAAAGAAAAGCCTCTAAATTATTTTTATGAAGTGGCTATAACTTTGACGTCAAAAGCAAAGATGAGGGGAGAAAAATTTCAGACCTTTTTAACTACAATGCAAAATTTTAAAATAAAACATTAGCAAAGAGATCCACCAACACACTAATGTATTATTCATCATAATTAAGTGTGGTTCATTCCAGGAATGCAAGAAAGAGTCAATACCCTAACTTCAGTATATTATTAGAGTTTAATAAAGGTACCATCTAATCAACCCACTCTGGAATTCTTGCCTGAAGAATTCCGAGAACAGAGGACCCTGGCAAGCTATAGTCTATGGGGCCACAAAGAGTCGGACATGACTGAACACGCAACATATAATCCTCTCCTTACATATCAAAAGGCAGGTAATAAAATTCAGTATCTGTTCAAGTTAAAAATCCTGAAATAGGAATTGAAAAATTTTTGACTTGATAAAATATAAATACTTAAGCCCCAAAGACAGTGTCACGCCAGTGTATGTTCCTCGGTTCTTTGTCTCATCACAGCAAAGGTTTGGAGTGACGGACATTAAAGCCCCCTGGGCGTGTCACAGCTCTCGGGTCTTGGATAGACCGTGTTATAGCTCTCAGGTCTCGAAAGGACCATGTTATAGCTCTTAGACAAATCAGTGTTACAGCTCTATTTTATTTAGAAGATATCAGGAAAACCCATCTTTTTATGTTTCTCTCTCCCTGGGCCTGTCCTGTGTAAATTGGGCCAGCCAGGAGTGTTTGTTTTCCCTAAGGTCCTCACTCCGGTTCTCGGACATTCTTTTGTTCTATTTTTGCGGGCTCTTTCCTTCTTCATCTTTTAGCCACCACGATTTTGGACTCCTTTTCCCTATTCTACCTACCTAACAGACAGGATCATACTTAATGGGGAAAACCCCAGAGGCCTTTCCAATACAGCTAAGAAAAATTTTAAAAATGTCTATTACTTCTATTACTTATCATAGCTTTGGAGATATTAGACAAGAAAAAGGAACGACAACCATTAAGAGTTAAAAAGTTTACCTGGTTTGCTGTTAAGAAAGAAGATGGGTTATAGATCACAAGAGACTTCAGACGCATCCACCACACGCATTCTGAGTCTTGATTTAAACCAGCTGCAGAAGGACATCGGAGACATCTAGGGAAATCTGAAAACAGACTGGGTTAGATATTGAGGAATTACAGTTAATTTGTTAGGGGTGACAATCATACTGTGGTTATCAGGAATAAAATGTCTTCTCTGTGAAGATACATAATAAATTACTTGTGGGTGAAATTATACAGCCTGTAAAATACTTCAGTCAAAAAACAAACCCCAACTTTGTAGGAGGGAGAATGAAACAAGACTGGTATGATACTGGTAAATGCTGAAGCTCTTTGTCAGATGTCAACATACATTTGTGACCCAGTCCATCTTGCTTGGCTTCCTCAAGAATGCTGGTTCTGGGACTTCCCTGATGGAAAGACTCTGCACTCTCAATGCGGGTGGCATGGATTCAATCCCCGGTCAGGGAAACAGATCCCACAAGCTGCAATTAAAAAGGCCTGCATGCTGCAACAAAGACCAGGGATCCCGGCACAGACAAATAAATTAAACAATTAATAAAAATAAATATTAAAAAAAAGACTGCTCCCTTCAACAATGGCCTCTCTGCTGTCCCTCCTTCCCTTCGGCTGCACACAAGAGTGTCCATCACCCCCTGACCGAAGCCCCCCTTGTGACCACACTTCTCCACAGCAAAGCTCCTAGCAAGGGCTGTTCCTCCTCACTCCCTTCTCTCTTATCCCACCGTGACCAGACCACACCCCCATCACAGCAAACTTCTCCTGACGATGTCACCACCAGCCTCCACGTGGCCAAATCTGATGCCCACTTTTCTCTGTTTAGCCTCTTGCCAGTGTGCTCCCCAGCCTAGCATTGTTACCCTCTAAATACTTCTTTTTATGGTTTTAAAGATGCCACCATCTTTCCATGAGGGGCCTCATCCAGATCCCTGGCTTTCACTGCCATTGACATTTTAATCCTACACTGGTATCTTTAGTCCCGACGGGAGTTCTAGATCCATATTCAAACAATGGCCTATTGACTCTCTAACTGGAACATCACAAGCAACTCACACCTCATGTTATTAAAAGTCTGGACATCTCTGTCCTGCTGAGCCCACCTCAACAATACCACTCTCCATCCTGGGGGTCTCAACCACAACCTCAAAGTCATTCTTGTTGCAGAAAACTGAGATTCTGTATCACACTTTTTATAATTTATGAGGATGATTTATTTTCTCATAAAGGGCTTCTCTGGTGGCTTAGTAAAGAATCTGCCTGCAACGCAGGAGACGCAGGTTCCATCCCGGGGTCAGAAAGATCCCGAGAAGGAAATGGCAACCCACTCCAATATTCTTGCCTGGAGAATCCCATGGACAGAGGAGCCTGGCGGGCTATAGTCTGTGGCGTCACAAAGAGTCAGACATAACTGAGAGACTGAGCATGCGTGCATGCATTCTCTTAGTAAAGAGAATCTTGCACTTTTTCAATTTCCACAGCAAATTAAACTCGCACAGTCTTGAACCTCCTCATCCTAGGGCTCTCCTCCCTAACTTAAGAATCTAGCTCCCTCTCATCTTCAAGGTCTGATCTTAAAGGCCACCTGCAAGGTGGGAATTCTTTCAACACCTGACCTAACTTGCTACCTGGTTACTGTGTTCTATTTTCTCCGTAGGATTTGGCATGTTCTGAGCTTCTTCTTTATCCAGAGGGACAGCTGCCTGAGAGCAGGCCCTCGGTTTTGTTCATTGCCGTATCTGCAGCCCTCAGCAGGGTTCACAGTGGTGGCCAAAATTTTCACGAACACTGCCTTAGTTTACTTGAGCTGCTGTAACAAAACATCACAGACCTGGGGGCTTAAACCACAGGTATCTATTTCTCCCAGTTCAACGTGAGTCAGAAGTCCAATCAAAGTGCTGGCCAGCCCGCGTGGTCCTGGCTTGCTGACTGCTGTCTTCCTGCTGAGTCCTCACGTGGCCTTTCCTTGGTGCAGGCGCCTGGAGAGAGATCTTTCTTCCTCTTCTTAAAAAGGCACTAGTTCCATTGTGGAAGCCCCATCCTCAGGCCATCTTCTCACTCTAATCATCTCCCAAAGGTCCCACCTCCAAATACACACACCTGGCAGTTAGGGCATCAACATATGAATATGGGGGGTGTCGAATGCTGCACACAAACATTCAGCCCCAATTGAGAACTTTCCTCTTCCTGTGCCTGTTCCTAAAACAGGCCACTGGCTGACCACGGATACTCTTTCTCCTCCGAGGTTCTGACACTCCAACAGAACAAACTCCTGCACTGTCAAGTACCATGCAAAACGACAGGGTTAAAATAAGAGACACAGGCCCAGGCAGGTGTGGAACCAGACGTTCACCTGTCTAATGCTTGGCAAGATGGGGATCAGAGAATATAAAACAGGAAAAGTGGTATTTTTCTTCTACAATTCTCAGATACTTGTATGAGTGTGTTAATTACTCATGTCTGACTATTTGTGACCCCCATGGACTGCAGCTCTCCAGGAAAAGTGATATTTTTCTTCTTCATTTCTCATATTAGATTACGTGAGTGTGTTAGTTACTCATGTCTGACTTTTTGACCCCCCATGGACTGCAGCCTTCCAGGCTCCTCTGTCCATGGGATTCTCCAGGCAAGAATACCAGAGTGGGTTGTCACGTTCCTTCTCCAGGGGATCTTCCTGACCCAAGGATTGAACCTGGGTTTCCTGTGTTGCAAGCAGATTCTTTACCATCTGAGGCACCAGGGAAGGATTTTTTTGTTTTTTTAATGTAATTCTCAGATACTTAACTGCCTATTGATTTGTGTCCTGACCCTGACATGGCTCTGTGATGAAGAGCTAGGGACTAGGGTTACACCAAGTGGAGAGGGGCAGTATTCCTTTGACTGGAAGGCATTCTGTTGTGATGTCTGGAGGTCCTCTTCACCTGCTCAGAAGGTAAAGGAAGGGCATCGAATCTTGAGAAGGAATCAGGAGGCTTCTGCGGGATGGGCTGTGACCCAGGGCTCGGGAGGAAGGGAAGGACTCTGGCTGCTGGCTGGGGACAGTGTCAGGCAGGAGGGGGCTCAGGCTGGGATTGGAAGTACCCAGAGGACAGGAGACAGAGGGTCAGGAAGGGAGGAGAATGGGGAGTGTGTGTGTGGGGGTGTCCTGAGTACCAGGAGATGCTGACTGTGATTTTTGAGGTCACTTATTCCAGTGGTTCTCAAAGCTATACCTCTAAGAACACTGGGCTTTTGAGCACTTGGATTATATGAAAATAAATTCCAGTCTTATCTCCAAAGTAAAAACTGCTACTGTTGCTAAGTCACTTCAGTCATGTCTGACTCTGTGTGACCCCATAGACGGCAGCCAACCAGGCTCCCCCATCCCTGGGATTCTCCAGGCAAGAACACTGGAGTGGGTTGCCATTTCCTTCTCCAATGCATGAAAGTGAAAAGTGAAAGGGAAGTCGCTCAGTCCTGTCTGACTCTTCGCAACCCCATGGACCGCAGCCTACCAGGCTCCTCTGTCCATGGGATTTTCCGGGCAAGAGTACTGGAGTGGGGTGCCATCGCCTTCTGTCTCTCTCTCTCTCTCTATATATATATATATATATACACACACAGTAAATTCATGAGTATTCTTTCCCTTTCAAATATTACTTGGTGACTGTCTGTTCCTGCTTCTCTCCACTAGAATCAAGGTCAAGGATAGAAGCTGGTCCAGCACAAAGTTAGATGAATTGTCTTCCATTTAATCAGTCAACATTACAAAGTGTTTACGCCACATACAACTTCATAACATCCGGGTCTGAGGGCATCTGTAAAATAGGGGGACTTCCAACCTCTCTTTCCACAGGTGGGCAATCAGAGAGGCGGTCCACCGCGCTGGCCTGCCAGGCCTCCTGCCTGTCCCAGGCTGAGCGCCTCTGAACCACAAGCTTCACGGTGCTGAGCACTGACCCAAGCCCCTCCCAGGCCGTCCTGTGAACCGCACCTAGGATGCTCGGGCAGGGGGTGGGGCTCTCGGAGGCGTGGGAGGGGCTCCCGGAGGCGTTGTCGAGTGCAGGCAAGGACCACTGGAGACAGCTGGTTCAGGGGCTCAGAGACCAAGCACAGGCAAGCCGGCCCAAATGCCGTGTGGCCAGAAGGATACAGAGCTGAGGTGACAGAGCGGGAAGCAGCCCAGGGTGTGCAGGACATGACACTGTTTGCTGTGAGGGACGGAACAGGGAGAGAGGCTGAGGCCATCAGGCAGCTGAGAAGACCAGAGGGACAGGTAGAGGCCGGGATACGTGGACCCCGAAGCTGTGCCCACACAGCCTCTCCAGCAGGCAGGTCCGGTCGGGGAAACTCATCCTCTCTCCGTCTGTCCGACCCGGGTGTGGTGGAGCAGATCACACAGGGTTGGTAGGTACAGGAAGGTGAACGGAAGCACTAACATCCCCCTGGCAGGCTCAGGGCTTGGGAGGAGATGGGAGCTGCGGGACTTGGGACGAGAGAGAACAAGGTCAAGGGCAAAGGGAAGGAAGGGGGCGGAATGCAGGGCAGGGGGAGGTGTGGAGCGGCTGGCGTCTGGATAGGGGAGCTAGGGGGTCAGTGCTGGTCCCCAGAACCCAGGCCTTACGCCCAAGTCAGCGGCTTGGCGTGAGAAGACCTGGATCCGAAACCTGACTCTGAGATCTCGACCAGTCATCGTATGTCTCAACCCCCCGCCCCTTCTTATGACCTACAAAGTTAAATACTATCCAGGTCTGGTGATGTGAAGGTCAAAGGACTGTGCCCACGCCTGTTAAGCACCGTGCAGCTATGCGCCCCTAATATTAAGGACTTGATTGGCTCCTGAGGTGTTAAAGGAGAGCGAGCCTGGGTCCCAGCCCCACAGATAATTGGAGGTCAGTGTAGTTGGGAATAGGGGTCAGCACAGTCTCCACGGCGGGGAGGAGGGGCGTTTCCTCTTCCTGACCTGCCCCTGGGGTGCTCACCTCATCACTAGTCCACTGGGTCCGGCAGCTGCTCCAGGAGCATGTCGTCGGTGCCGCCCATCTGTGAGAGAGGGGAAGTGGAGGCCAGAGCCGGGGATCTTCTGTCCCCTCCCACTCTGGGCCCTGGGATTGGGGGTGGCAGCTGGGAATGTGTGTGGGGGGACCCCAGGGGCCCCTTGTCCCCCAGCCTTCAGCCCTGGACTGCCCACCAGAAAGGCGCCTGCCACCGAGGGACCTTCTGTTGGAGACCCCTGAGGGTGGCTGGTCACCCACTTGGAATGCCTCATCCATTCAGTACCCAAAGTATCTGCCATTGCAAAGTACCCCCCCCTTTTTTTTTTCAGAAGTGGAGGGAACAGATAGACTGCAGAGGCCAGACATGGGGCAGGGGAGCAGGGCCGGCCACAACCACCTGACGGGTCCCCCGGAGAAGCCCACACTTGCCTTGACATGGTACACTATGCGCCAGAAACTGGAGTCTGAGGCTCGGTACCTCATCCCAGGGTACAGCTGCCACATGACAGGCAGCTGGTACGGGCCCAGCTGGCTGGGGGCATAGGCTCCCCCAGGGGCACGTCTTGCTGACGAAAGAGGACTTGGAGGCTACCTTCTATCTGAAGAGAAGAGAAGGCCGGGGTACACCCTCAGGACACAATACCCACAGGTCGTCTGGCACAAATACCCACGGACCATCCGGCCACCCGCCCAGCCTGCAGCTGAGATGCTGGTCGTCACTGCTCCCTGAAGATCCAGTTCCTAAGCCGGACAACGCTCCTCTCAGGGGGCTCGGGCTGGGCCGGGATGAGCAGCACTTGAACGGGTCTAGATACCCAGATGGGACCGCAGAAGGTCCAGCTTGTGGCCAGTGCCCAGTTGCTAGGGAATGCCACAGGGCCTGGGGCTTCTGTAACCATGGCGCCTGGGGTCCGTTTCAGCTGATGTGGGGTGTTCTTCGATTATTCATTATCATGCATCCCCTTTGAAACAAGATCTCCCCAGACCCTGCAATCAGGTAACAGAGCATGTTTTGCCATCTCCACCGCAGTCCTTGTTTCATTGCCTCTCACTAGACTACAGAGACAACTGCCCAGCCTACCACCTAGTTGGTCCTGTGACCCACAGCCAAGTCTCAGCCCCACAGCCAGGGTGCGTATCTAAAAATCTTGTCTCTCCTCTCCTGGATGCCCTTCAACAGCTTTCAACCGCAGGCAGATGAACTGGAATCGTCACCGTGGCCCACAGGGCTGCTGAGCCAGGTACCTGCCTCTCTCAGCTCCTCTCTCACCTCTCACCTCCTACAGTTCCATCCCGGTTCCTCCATCCACTCCAGCCACACTGACCTCCTCACCATGTCTGGGACACACACACTCCCTCCAAGTAGAAATCCCTCCTACTTGCTGTCCTCTGCCTGGAACATTCTCTCCTAAACCCATGCAGGACTCACATCCTTTTAAAGGCAGGTCTTGGTTTGAATGAATGTATATCTATAAACACAAATGCCAGAAGAATCCAACTCTATGATATCCATAAGGGGCATGCGTAAACCAATGTCCAAAAAGGTTTCAGAGAAAATGATGGGCAATTTGCAGGTACATGCAAATGAAGACTCTGGAGAGGACCTGCATGAAGACCCCAGGCCACTGGTTCCTGCCTGCCATCCCACTGGAGTTATCCTACGCAACTCCCACCCACCTCACCTACTGTGCTGTCCCTCTCCCTGAGTAGAATATCAGCTTCACAAGCAGTGGGATTTAATCCCACCCACTGCAAATCCCCACAAGCTAGAATTTTTGGCATATCAACCGGACACTTATCTTTGTTGGATGATTATTTTTCCAAAGTGGAAACGGCTTTTCAAATTTTAACTATGAATTAAGTTAGAATTCACCATTAAAAAACAATTCAGAATATCTTGCAAAGTGCAAGGGCGGAAATCACCATTCTTGCCATGTTAGGGTATGGCTTTCCATATCCTTGAACCATTTGAAATTTGCTTATTCATCTTTTTATTGCTGACTTACATAAATCTTTTCAGATGAAGAATACTAGTCCTTTAAAATTATGCGGAGAAAATTCTATCCCATGGTTTGCTAAATGGTTTTGTCCAGAATTTATAATGATTATGTGAAAAACTCTGCTTCACAGTTTCAGCATCATGTTTAAGATATGCCCCAACCAGAGATTAAAAAAAGAAATTCACTTACATTTTCCTCAAATACTTGGCTTCAAGTGAATATTTAACTCAATTTTTAAAAGTATATATATTTCAAAATCTTAAAGGAAAATAAAGATGCAAATTTTAGATGGTGGTTACATTTTAGATGATGTTGTGCTGAATCCCAACCCCATTACCTACAAGCAGCACTACTTTGAACAAATGTACATTTTTATGCCTCTATTTCCTCACCTATAAAATGGGAAAACAACCATTCTCAGTAACTTTTTGCAATTTTACTATTCCATAAATGTTCTAATGACATTTTAATTATACTTTTATATAGTCTTTGGTTTATATATGGAAAGTTTCAACTGTTTTCACCTAAGTTTCTTTGAGGAAACCCATGCTCTGATGGAAAGTGCTTGTAAGAGAGCTGTACTTATTTAAAAAAAAAGTTAATATTAACTAAAGATCCATCTTAAGGCATCACACATAAAACAAAGTCAGTGTCTATTCGGTACTGCTTTATGCCATGTGAAATTTGTTTTTTTCAAAGACTAGAGGAGGTAGGAAATATCCCAAACTCTACTGCAGTGGTTCCCAAACTTGGCTGATCTTCATTTGTGGAGGGTCCTTTCAAAATACAGATTTCTGGGTTCACCTATGGAGATTCTGATAATCCGCCAAGGGCGATAATCACTGTCTAGTGTTGGCTGTGCAGTCATATCCGACTCTCTAACCCACGGACTGTAGCCTGCCAGGCTCCTCTGGTCATGGGATTTCCCAGGCAAGAATACTGGAGTGGGTTGCCATTTCTTTCTCCAGGGGATCCTCCCAACCCAGTAATCCAACCTGGGTCGCCCACATTGCAGGCAGATTCTTTACCGCTTGAGCCACCAGGGAAACCCAAATCACTTCGGACAAAAGATTATTCCCATTTTATGGATTAGGTCCTTGAGATCCAGAGAAATCCTATTTTACTTGAGATCATATTCATACACTCCAGACATACTGGGTCCCCATCCTTTGGCTCTGTGTCTCTCTACCCTCCTTTCCTGGCCTGGAGAACCTCTCATCCTTGAGCCCAGCTCAGAGTGGTTTCATCTGTGTGTCCTGGCCGCCCTGAGTGGACCTGCCCTTCTGAGTCTCCCCGCCGCCGCCCTGGCCCTGTGGCATCTGAGGGTGTCTTCTAGGGCCTGCACGACCTGGGCGTCTGGGTCCAGACCCTGGGCGGGCCGCCCATGCTGCCCTGCACGCCTGGCCCCACAGCGCCTGTACCTTAACGGTTATGGGTAGCCAGGTGCGCCGGTTCTCGTCCACATACACAGCCTTTTCCCACATCCTCAGGTGGTCCGGATGCAAGGGTGTGTCCGCGAAGAAGGCCGGGCCCTCGGCCATGGTGCCTGGAGGGGTCTGGAAGCAAGCGCAGGAGCCACTCGAGGCTTCTCGCTGGTCCACGGGCTGCAGAACCTCGATGCTTTATAGCCGGAGGGGCGCACGGGCGCCCCCAAGAGCTGGGATTGGAGGAGGGGTGGAGCGAGAGGAGGGCGGAAGGGGGCTGGGCTGGGCGAGGGGAGGGCGGGGGCGGGGCTGGGCTGGGTGAGGGGAGGGGAGGGGCAGGGTGGGGAGGGGTTGGACCTGGCACAACAGGATCCGTGGGCCCTGCATCCAGACCTGCCTAGTGTTCTGAGGCCCTGGTAGCCTCTAGCTCAACATGCAGTCCCGCAGACTCAGGGCCTGTTCTAGACCCCAACCTGAGCCAGCCATGTGCTCCCCACTGCTGGGGAGGCACTCAGGTCTGTGGCCTTGGCCTTTTCTTCTGTGAGCAGGCACCAGCGCCCTCCGCCCCCGGGATGCCAGGACTCCACTGTCTGTGTGCGGCTCCTTGGAGCCACCCTGCAGATTGGGACTCTGAGCCTCTGCTTGGAACTCACAGCCGACGTTGGGCAACCCAGAGCCAGGGGCCCCTCCACATCTGGGATCAGAAGAAATGGGTGCAAGCCTGAACGAGGCCTGGACTTTTCCCAGGTTCACGGCACCACTTTTAGCCTGTGGATTTGGGTATCAGAGTCAATTTCCTTGGTAAATTGCAACTCTTGAAGCCCCCGTGCCCCTCCCCCACACATTTTCCACTCTTTGATGATGCTGTGGTCAATCTAATAGCTATTGTGAAACCCGGTTGTGAAGAAACATGGTTTTTTTTCCCTTTATAGGCTTTGTATTCATTAGTGAAAACATCGTTCAAAATGAAGGCTTAAAAATAAACTCCTCCCTCCACCCCAAGATCAATGGATTTGAAGAGTCCCTGCGTTATAGGATCAAACTGTCTCCCAGTAAATTGCATCAACTGAGGAAAACAATTTCACTTCATTTTGCAGTACCACATGCCCATTAAAGCAATTAGGAAAATAAAATACAGTGAAAAACATGTAAAACGGGCTCCAACCTCATTGCTCAAACATCACCCGTGGTTTCTTGCCTCACCTTCTAACTCTTTCTCATCTCTCTGACTAGGCACTGAGAAAACTGTTTGTGATCTTTTGATAATGTCTCAGAAGTGAAAATGACCTTGACACCTGAGCCCCCTGACAGCAAAGGTATGAATCTGCATCTCTGCCTATCCAGACAGCTTAATTCCCCAGAAGGTGCTAAGGCGGCCTAAGGAAACAGAGATACATCAGGATTTATCATGAACACAAAATAGAAGACAGACACCAAGTAAAGTTGGAAGTGGAGGGAGGTGACTTTAGTCCAGGAAACCTCTCCCACTGCAGCCTCTAGTGGTGCTGCTATTTAATATTCAGACTTGTGGCTTTCAGGTTGATTTCCCCTTGGCTGGGCTTCCCTGGTAACTCAGAGGTTAAAGCGTCTGCCTGCAATGTGGGAGATCCAGGTTCGATCCCTATGTTGGGAAGATCTCCTGGAGAAGGAAATGGCAACCCACTCCAGTATTCTTGCCTGGAGAATCCCATGGATGGAGGAGCCTGGCGGGCTACAGTCCACGGAGTCACAAAGAGTCGGACACGACTGAGTGACTTCACTTTCACTTTCCCCTTGGCTGTTTCTTAATTCCAGACCCAGATAGCCACTGGGAGCAAGATAACATGGTCACACACTCTGCTGACAAAGTGTCAGCCCAGTCCAGAGCTTTGAGGTATGAACGAGAACAAGTCCAGCGTAAACAGTGTTGCTGGGAGGGCCTCTTTCGGCAAGGGAAGGGCGCACTCAGGAGCTAGTGTGGCCACTGAGCCAGCCACACGGATGGCTGCAGGACCCAGAAGGCTGTGGGGTCTGCTGATTTCATTAGCATGTGTCTACTTTCCTAAGAGGCCACAGAAGATGAACCAATAATGAGGC
The DNA here is from genome assembly GCA_917880005.1 of Nanger dama. Classification (NCBI taxonomy): domain Eukaryota; kingdom Metazoa; phylum Chordata; class Mammalia; order Artiodactyla; family Bovidae; genus Nanger; species Nanger dama. The sequence continues at coordinate 9,619,258 of CAKJTW010000063.1, read as the reverse complement.
CCATTTGGCTGGATACACTTCTGAATGTTCTGGGAATATGATTGCCCCTCACACTCCCCATATTGAAAGAATAATGTACATCTTCAGTCTCACACGAGGGCTCTTTAACAATTAATAGGATGACACACAACAATGTGTGTCATTGTTGTGTAGGATTTAGAAAATCATTTAAGAAGCAGGTCCAAGAATCAATGAGCAAAATAAACATGACTGGGGAATTTGTCGAGCAGCTTCTATTGGAGGCGTGAACCTTCTTTATGGAAATTCCATAGGGTAGCCCCTTTAGCATCCTATCTACCCCATCTTCAGGCTCAAGGCCAGCTAGCCTAGCTTTAGAGTTGTGTGTTCCTTTCCAGCTCTGGGCTTTATTAGATGACTAGCTCCCTGAGGATAATGATCATGATATTTCATATAAAAAGTAACACAAGGCAATTATGTTGACTCACTTTTTTAATAGTATCTTTAACTGATACTTTCATGTCCTAACTTGGAGCCAGTTTTGACTTTGCCTCTATCACCTGTGAACTTGGCAAATCCTTTGCCATCTTGGCCCCATTGCTATACTTTCCTAATGAATGAGTCAAGCTAGATGGATGTTCTCTAGGCCCATTTCTAGCACACCAATCCCTGCTTCTCTGATAAAATTGCCTAGTGGAGGAGAAAATAGTTAAGAATAGTTTTGAGCAGAGTGGTTCTGGATAGCAACAATGCCAGGAGCATTCTTTCTTCGGGAATGAGGAGGTCATTCTTCTTGTTTGGGTTCCTCAGAGGGCTTGGGGGTGAGTCATGGTCATCAGCTTGATCTAGAGCTGTGCAGCTCTGAGTATGGTCTCTGACCAGCTACGTCTCAAGTCCTCTACAGACCTACTGAGTCAGAATCTGCATTGTAACAAGATCCCCGGGGAATTTGGGGGCACATTAAGTATTGGTCTTCAAGGGAAGGATCAGAAAGAAGAGATGGTGGTGTCTGCCTCCCTCCACCAGTTCCCGCTAGGTCTCTTTATGGCACAAGGATTAAATATGGGTTTCTTTATCATGTAGTTCTAGGCTCTCTTACTTTCTGTCCAAATCACTTCTAATATATAAGGTATTTTCTTCTTAAAATCTTGGTCATCAGTGACACTGCTCATTGACATTGCTCAATCAGTCGTGTCCGACTCGTTGCAACCCCATAGGCACCAGGCTCCTCTGTCTATGGGATTCTCCAAGCAAGAATACTGGAATGGATTGCCATTTTCTACTCGAGGGATCTTCCCAACCCAGGGATTGAACCTGCATCTCTTGTGTCTCCTGCATTGGCAGGCGGGTTCTTTACCACTGAGTCACCGAGGAAGCCCTCAGTGACATTCTGCTGCTAAGTCATGTCACTTGTGTCCGACTCTGTGCGACCCCATAGACAGCAGCCCACCAGGCTCCCCTGTCCCTGGGATTCTCCAGGCAAGAATACTGGAGTGGGTTGCCATTTCCTTCTCCAGTGCATGAAAGTGAAAAGTGAAAGTGAAGTTGCTCAGCAGTGTCCAACCCTTAGAGACCCCATGGACTACAGCCACCATCCATGGGATTTTCCAGGCAAGAGTACTGGAGTGGGGGTGCCATTGCCTTCTCCACAATGACATTCTAACCATCATCAAAGAATGTAACAAGCTATAAAGAACCTACTCGGGGCTACTTAGGGTCCAGGCCTCTGGGTTCTACAGTGAGAGGCCCCTGATGACTATGGGCTCGGCCGCTCAGTCATGTCCAGTTCTTTCCTTTCCCATGTAGCCCGCCAGGCTGGTCTGTCTGCGGATGTTTCAGGCAAGAACACTGGAGCGGGCTGTCATCCTTCCCCCAGGGGACCTTCCCGGGCGGGGATCACACCTGAGTCTCCTGCGGCTCCTGCACTGGCAGGCAGATTCTTTACACGGAACCAGCTGGGAAGCAGACTGAACCAAACCACTAAGCCAACGGTTCCCAACCCTGGCTGTTTATTAGAATCATCTGGGAAGCTTTCATAAACGACTTGTGGCTGGACTCCACCCCAGACCATTGAGACCAGGATCTCTGAGACTGAGGCTTTGGGCTTTGTTTTTTAAAGGGTTCACCAGGTGAGTCTAATAGGCAACCACAATTGAGAACCACTTCTTTAAGACCAGTTTTTAAGGTATGACTAAGATTTATAAAACAAAATAACCGTGAAAATGTTAAAGCCATTCTTTCTCCCATCAGTGCTCATTGTGAAACTCACCTCAAGCCTGCAGGCACTTCACTTCTTTCCCTAGGCTCTACTTTAAATTTGCTGCTTCCAATTTTTGTGTGTGTAGGGAACCATAATACCAAGATTATTGGGACTATAAGGGTCTGTGCGTGCTAAGTTGCTTCAGTCGTGTCCGACTCTTTGCGACGCTATGGACTGTAGCACACCAGGCTCCTCTGTCCGTGGAGATTGTCCAGGCAAGAATACTCAGGTGGGTTGCTGTGCCCTCCTCCAGGGGATCTTCCTGAACCAGGGATCGAACCTGCACCTCCTACGTCTGCTTCATGGGCAGCCAGGTTTGTTACCACTAGCACCACCTACTAAGAGTCGGAGCTCTCATCAGTGTAGGAGATATGTAAGCAGCACCCATGTTAATTGCCCGGAGTGTTTCTGTTGTTGTTGTTAATTGCTACATCTGGGCCATATTTAGATAATGAAAGCTGATGACTAAATGAGCACAGAGTAAAAGGGATATTATAGCTTTAATCATAGGGATGAAATTTTATCTCTAGATAAGGAGAATCTGGGACAAGGATACACTAAGTAAAACTCAGGGATCAAGCATAGCTTTATCCTTGCATGGCTTCTGTCTCTCTCTAAACTTAACAGTTTTCATTAAGTTTTAAGTGCTTCTCAAACTTGAAGGTGTATATGGTGACCTTGGTAAAACACTGTTTCTAACTGGGTGGAGCTGGGTTGAGATTCTGCATTTCTAACAGATAAGGTAAGGTAAGGCTGATGGCTATGAACTACCTCTGAGCAGCAAGGTCCTAGGCTAACCCAACACACACACACAACACAAATGCAAAAGCAAACACCCATAAGCCCAACACACCACGCGGTTGACCCTGACAGGCTGGTGGAGTCCAGCAGGTAGTAGAACTGGAATGGAACCCTTTGAGCTAGAAATTCTTCTTTCTCTTCTTTTCCTCTCCCTCCTTCTCCTCCTTCTTCTATTTATATTGGAATGAATTTTTAAGATTAACTTAATATACAGCATGGTTCTTACTCTACCCTCAGTTCTTAATTTAGTTTGATTCCATTAATCCGACCTAAAAATATTTCACTTATCTCTATTCATCCTAGAAAAGTGGTGCTTTGCCTCCATGCTTGCAACATGCATAAACTGAGATACATAATATTAACTATGCAGTGTTTGTGAGTTTTCATACTGAAAATGTCCTCTGTACCATTTACACAATGTCTCTTGACCTCGCCTTTCAGTTTTAGGGTATTTTAAGTGGAATTCTTATCAATTAACAGCATGGGGGACTTGTTTTTATGTGAGGTATATATACTATGCTATATAATAATACTAACATGTATTATATTTTGTGTGCTGGTCAGAATCTAGTTGCCTCTTAATTTTTCCAAATTTTTAGTCACTCTCCCAAAGTCTACTGAATAATTTATCCTTCCATGCAGGATTTCACAGCGCCACTATTAATTATGAAGTTCCCATGTACAAGTGGGTCTGTTTCAGGCCTTTATTCTGTTCCATTTGACTGTTCCTATCGTGAAACCAAGCGCAAAAATTATTGTGAATTTGAAATACTTGGTGGGATAGATCTTGCCTCTATTCTTTTTCGAAATTGTACTTTTACATACTGTAAGGTATAGTTCAGGCTGAGGCAGAAAGAGGAAAGACGACCTCAACAGAAGTAGGTTACCTTTATTCAGGCAAGGAGGGACGACAGTCAGCCTAAGGACCAGGCTGAGCACAGAGAGGGATCAGGGAGGCTCCATATTTATAGGGAGGTTTGTGGAAGCGATAATGGAAACAATAATCAGGCGGGATGTTTTGGGTATTCTTCAGTTGAGATGGCATTTGTAGTTGGGCAGGGGGTGATATGTCTTCTGGGCAGGTGTAGGGGGTGGAAGGTTTCTGGACAGGGGGTGATAAGTCCCAGATAAATGCAACCGGCCTAGAGCATCATGGCGGGACCTAAAGTTCTGTTTTGTTTTCTCTGAAGTTAGATGACTCAGCAAGGGACTTTGAAACTGTTGTTTTCTTTTCTAGGCCCTAAAGACTCCTTCATTCCAGGCCCTGAAATCATAAAAAATGGGGAAAAGGGCGCCGTGTCTCTCTGGCAACTTCCTGCTGGATAGGAGTGACAATTTTGGGTCTGGAATGGAGGATCATCCTAGGGCCCAGGGTCTCCTTTTACTGAGCTTGGGGTGAAGCTCTTGAGAAGAATGGTCTTGACCTGATCTCGAGAGATGGCCCGAATCCGTTCTTGGAGAAGCCTTTGAAAGAGATTGAAGAGACAGGGTCCAAATAAGAGGAATAGAATGATAAGTTCCAGTGGTCCCAGGAAAGGGAGCAACGAGGGAGGGCCTGTTGGAAGAGTTTTGGGGGACTTTGAAGGTTTTGTAACTTTTCTGCAGTGTTCAATTCAGTCTCTAAGTTCTTTGATTCTTCCCTGGACTATGCCTGTTTCATTAACAAAATAGCAGCAGTCCTCTCCTAGGAAAAGGCAGGTCTCTTCCCTTTTCTGCGGTGAGAAGGTCCAGGGCTCGCCTATTTTGTAGGGCCACGGAAGCTCACGTGTTAATTTGTCTTTGGATTGAAACGAAGGACTCCACTACCTGCTCCACGTCTTCATTAAGTTCTTGGGACAGCTTGTAGCAGAAACGGGCAGAGGTTGAGATGCCTCCAATCCAGGTCCCCAGGGCTGCTGCTATGCCAGTCCCAATCAGGAGGGGGGCTATGACAGCTTGTCTTTTCCTGTGGGAAAGTTCCCCTTGAGGGTAGACTATTTGTTCTACCTCTTCTTCTTTGAGGAATGTTAGGCCCAGGGTCAGGAAGACCAAGATGTAAGGTCCAGGGGGGTCCAAGGGGAGACATGAATATGCATAGGTCCTGCAAAGAATGAAGATTCCTGGATTGGTGAAATTATCTGTGCTGTTGCAGAGAATCCATGGAAAAGGCAATGGCACCCCACTCCAGTACTCTTGCCTGGAAAATCCCATGGACAGAGGAGCCTGGAAGGCTGCAGTCCATGGGGTCGCTGAGGGTCAGATATGACTGAGCAACTTCACTTTCACTTTTCACTTTCATGCAAGGAAATGGCAACCCACTCCAGTGTTCTTGCCTGGAGAATCCCAGGGACAGAGGAGCCTGGTGGGCCGCCATCTATGGGGTCACACAGAGTCGGACACGACTGAAGCGACTTAGCAGCAGCAGAGAACCCAAGTGGAACAGAAGGAGGGAGTGGAGTTTGTAAGACAGTGTAGTTGGGACTAGAGTGGTTAATACAGGTTAGGTTTGAAGAGGCTGAGAGTAGGACATTGTCAGAGACGGGCCCAATGAGTTGAGTACTTTTCTGTTGGGAAGGGGAGGTATAGTTGCCCTGTGACAGCCAGGCTGAGCGTAAGGGAATTGCTGTGTGTGGTGAGAGACACAGTGACATGCATATCCAGCACTGGGATGTGTGTTGTGTGCACTGGAAGAATTGGAAGGAAGAGTTGGGAAGGCGGGTAAGGTGTTGGTTGCCAGAGGGAGGTTTTAGGAGAGGCTGTAATTGGAAAAGGAGGTCTAGGTGTTTATAAGGCTCAGGGATCACCTGTAACTGGGAAATTATGTTCTTTATGACTTGTTCTTGTTTCTTTTCCCTGTTTTGTTCTAGTACCCCGACCCTGTCTGAGTACCCCCAGTAGGTAATGGTATAGAAATGAAGTCAAGTCGCTCAGTCATGTCCAACTCTTTGCGACCCCATGGGCTGTAGCCTACCAGGCTCCTCTGTCCATGGAATTTTCCAGGCAGTAGTACTGGAGTGGATTGCCATTTCCTTCTCCAGGAGATCTTCCCCACCCAGGGATCAAACCCAGGTGTCCCGCATTGTAGACAGACGCTTTACCGTCTGAGCCACCAGGGAAGTCCTAATGGGATAGAAACATATGTTTTTTCCATTTGGCTTATGGCAGGTACTCACGAAACTTCCTCTCTTCTGTACTTTAACAGTGAGTTGGGATTTGGACTTTCCACTCCCGAGGTTGGTGGTGCATGGTTTTGGAACTGTATTATAACATGAGGAATGTACATAGGAATGAATGTCAGAGCAGGGGCAGGGAGTAGCCAGAAGGCTAGGGCTGCAGCAAGGATAAGGAACAGGGGAGTCACGGGCTGTTAGGCAGCGCAGAGGAAACAGCAGCCTAGGAGTGGAACCCAGCTAGCAACGCAGGTGATACCCACGGAAAGACGAAGGGGAGGTGGCCAGTCCTGAGGGGAGACAGTTACTAGGCCTATAGCAAGGATTAAGATTAATGGCATTGAAACATGTATACTATCTTGTAAGAAACGAAGTGCCAGTCTATGTTCAATACAGGATACAGGATGCATGGGGCTGGTGCACAGGATGATTCAGGGAGATGATATGGGGTGGGAGGTGGGAGGGGAAGATCGTGTTCACCTGTGGCTGATTCATGTCAATGTATGGCAAAACAAATACAGTATTGTAATGTAGAATAAAGTATTTAAAAAAAAAAAAGATTAAGAATGCTATTACGGTTAGAGAGACAGGGAGAGGCCAGTCAGGGCAAGGGGAAAAAGGCCCCAAGTTGGTGGTGGTTTGAATCTGAGGAGGAACAGTGTTCATTAGGGTGTAGAATGATGTGGAGAATGAGAGTAGAGAAATCAGTTTCGTCTGGAGTCAGATTGTAGAAGGTTCCCTGGAGCCACAGTTGGACACCAGTGTGGTCAGGTCTTTGGAGAAGGTTCCTGGCGGGGCGCTGGTCCAGAGGTCTGGTAGCAGTTGGGTCAGGAACAGCTATAGGTTGAAGAGAGTCCAGGTCATTCAGTGCCCTCTTGGATGGTTGACAGAGGTTGTTGCTGGGTGAATTTTAAGGAGGAGGACTTGTGAGGGAGACCTGATAGGTGTCATTTAAGGAGGGCAGCGCAGGATCAGAGGTGACCCGTTTTAGGTGAGACAGGTGTACCCAGGAGGTGACCTTCTCGAGTTTAGGTGCACTTGGAGTAAGGAGGATGATTTTGAATGGTCCCTGCCACTTTGGGCTTAGGTCACCCTGGGGATTATAGACAGATAGACCATGTCCCCAATTTGTAAAGGGGGCAGGGAGGCTTGGGGGTCAGGAGCAGGCAAGTTTGTGGTTGACGTATTTCCAGAGGGCATTGCGGAGTTCCGCCAGCAGAGGGGAGTGTAAGAAGCTTGGCATGGGAGGAGGTTCAGGGGGAGTCCAGGAGGGAGCACGGGCCTGCCATACATCACCTCAAAGGGGCTCAGCCCCAGGGGCTTTCTGGGCAAAGCCCGTATTCTGAGGAGAACAACTGGCAAAAGCTTAGTCCAATTCAGATGTGCTTTGAGGGTTAGTTTGGTAAGGGTTTCTTTGATTATCCTATTCATCCTTTCTACCTTTCCTGAGGACTGAGGATGGTATGGAATGTGAAATTTCCAGGGTATCTGTAAGAACTCGACAAGTTGTTGGATGACGTTGGGCGTAAATTTTGGTTCATTATCAGATTGTAGGGATGAAGGCAGGCCAAACCTGGGGATAATTTCTGTGAGGAGGATTTGGGCCACGGTGTGGGCTCTTTTGTTTGTCATGGGAAATGTTTCTACCCATCCCGAAAAGGTGTCCACAAGGACCAGGAGGTATCTGACTCTCTGGACCGGAGGCATATGAGTAAAGTCTATCTGCCAATTTTGTGCAGGGAGGCTGCCTCGCATTTGATGGGTTGGAAAGGACGTCGGTTTAAGGTTGGAATTGGGGTCAGTACGTTGACATGTTTGACAGGAGTGGGTAAGGTTATCTAAATATTGTTGGTCAGCACAGGATATGGGGAAGTGGTTGGGGAGGAACTGCTGGCGTGTCTTGGATGAGGGATGAAAAAATGAGTGTAGATAAGAGAGGATCTCTCTGGTGGTGGGAGGGTTGGGAGGAGCCAGGGCTAGGATGCCAGGGGACTGGAGGGAGGGGGAGGGACAGGGCTGTCTCCTCTCTGGTCTGCAGCATTGTTGAAGGCTGATATGAGACTTCCCTCTTGATGTCCCCTACAGTGGAGGATGGTGGCTTTGTTTGGTAAGAGTGCTGCCTCTGGAAGTTTGTGGATCAGGTTCGCATTAATAATGGGAGATCCCTTTTGGGTTCGGAAACCTCTTTCTTTCCATTTTAGGATGTTTGAGTGAAGTATGTTATAGGCATATTTGGAGTCTGTGTGGATGTTAACCCTTAGATTTTTCAGTTCAGTTCAGTTCAGTCGCTCAGTCGTGTCCGACTTTTTGCGACCCCATGAATCGCAGCACGCCAAGCCGCCTTCTCCATCACCAACTCCCGGAGTTCACTCAGACTCACGTCCACCGAGTCAGTAATGCCATCCAGCCATCTCATCCTCTGTCATCTCCTTCCCGTCCTGCCCCCAATCCCTCCCAGCATCAAAGTCTTTTCCAGTGAGTCAACTCTTCCCATGAGGTGGCCAAAGTACTGGAGTTTCAGCTTTAGCATCATTCCTTCCAAAGAAATCCCAGGGCTGATCTCCTTCAGAATGGACTGGTTGGATCTCCTTGCAGTCCAAGTGACTCCCAAGAGTTTTCTGCAACATCACAGTTCAAAAGCATCAATTCTTTGGCGCTCAGCCTTCTTCACAGTCCAACTCTCACATCCATACATGACTACAGGAAAATCCATAGCCTTGACTAGACAGACCTTATTCGGCAAAGTAATGTCTCTGCTTTTGAATATGCTATCTAGGTTGGTCATAACTTTTCTTCCAAGGAGTAAGTGTATTTTAATTTCATGGCTGCAGTCACCATCTGCCGAGATTTTGGAGCCCCCAAAATAAAGTCTGACACTATTTCCACTGTTTCCCCATCTATTTCCCATGAAGTGATGGGAGGCGTGTGGAGAGGCTGCTCACGGCGCGTCTAGGGTTGATTTGCTTCCGGTGCAAGGGCTGCGATGGCAGCCATGGCCTGTGTGCAGGAGGCCACCCTTGGTCACCATGTCCAGCTGTTTGTCCATGTTAGTTGCTGGGAAACGTGAGTCTGGGTGTCTTGCCAGGTGAAGGCGAAAAGGGGTTGGGATAAGGGCTGGAGAGAGATGGTGAAAAAGGCATCTATGAGATCTAATGCGGTGAAGTGGGTTGCAGTCGGGGGTATGGTAGACAGAAGGGTGTAAGGGTTAGGGACTATTGGGAATGTCGATGTGATGGCCTCATTGACTTTTCGCAGGTCCTGGACCAGTCTCCAAGAGTTTGGTCCCTTGCTTACTTTCAGAATAAGGGTTTTGTGCAGTGAATGGGTAGGAAATAGGATAGAGACTTGAAGAAGACAGTCTATGGTAGGCTTAAGTCCCTTGTGGGCCTCTGGGATGAGAGAATACTGTTGTTGGGTGATTATAGTCAAGGGGTCTTTTAGGGTAATGTGGACTGGGGGTGATGTTTGGCTATGGATGGGTGATCAGTGTCCCAGACTTGGAGGACTAAGGTGGGTATATCCAAGGGAAGGTCAGGGGTGAGGGATAGGGACCGTCCAGGTGCCATCTGCATGCAGAATATGGAGACTGTATTGAGGGGGGGGTATGGTAATAAAGACCCCCAATTTGGATAACAAATCTCTCCCTAGGAGTGCCATTGGGCACTGAGGCATTATGAGGAATGAGTGTATAAGGGTCGGTTTTCCAAATTGACAGAGCAATGAAGGGCTGATTTTTCGCCTTAGGGGAACTCCAGACCCCCTTGATTTTGAGTTCTGAGTCTTGAGTTGGCCAGAGTAGGAAGTTAAGAGAGAGAAAGTGGCTCCAGTGTGTACTAAAAACAGGTCCTTTTCCCGGCCACTACCCCATCTACCCTAAGTTCCGAGCTCGTGTTTGGGACACTGGCAGGGGGCTTGAACCAGGGCCCTGTCACTGGAACAACTCTCATAGGCTTGGACTGGGGTTCTGGGGAGAAGTGGGGATTTCCCCAGAGGCACCAGGGCATCCCTGTGGGCATTCCTCTCTCCAGGTCTGGGAGGTGGGGACCTCCCCAGGGGTGCCAGGGCGTCCCTTGGGATAGTCCATCTTCCAGTGTCCCCACTGGCCACAGTTTGGGCGTTCTTTTGTGGGGGGCCACTTGTTTGGGCATGCCTTTTCCCAGTGTCCTGACTGGTTGCATCTGAAGCAGGGTCAGGAGGGGGTCTTAAGCCCCATTCTGGGGTGACTTGGGCTAGGCTGATCTCTTCCCTTAGTTGCTGCTGCCAAAAAAGGCTTATTTAGCTTTTCTCTCACGTTCTTTTTCTCTCTTAGCCTCCTCCTCCCTATTATTGAACTCCTTGAAGGCTACTTCTAGAAGATCTCTTTGGGGGCCTCAGGGCCCTTTTCTAGTTGTTGAAGCTTGCCTCTGATGTCAGGACCCGACTGGCTGATGAACTGACCGTGAAGGTAGAGTAATCCAGCTGGGGTGGGGATATCTAGGTTGGTATACTCCTGGACTGCCTCTGTGAGGCGTGCCAAGAATAAGGCTGGATTTTTGTCTGCCCCTTGGGTGATTTCTCTGACTTTATCAGAATTGACATGAATATGAGTATTTTTCTGCATTCCTTCTTGGATGCAGGTAATCATGTGATTGAGTCTCCAGATACTTGGGTCTGGTAAGTCCAGTGGGGATCTAACCGAGGCACCGCCTCATCAGCAACTGAGCTATCCCCGTCTTGGTTATGTAAATGATCAGCGTGGGCTTTGACGCTTGCCAGATATGGTCTTTTTTGCCAGGGGTGAGAGTGGCATTTAGGATATAATATATGTCACTCCACATGAGGTTATAGGCCTGGGAGAGTCTCAGGAATTCTTTTCTGTATCTGGTAGGATTTTCAGAAAATGACCCTAACTTTTTCTCTCTGGCTCATATCTGACAATGAAAATGGCACATGGACTCGGGTGCTGGGTAAGTGACCCTGTGGCAGCGGGGAAGGAAGGGGGAGGGGAAGTCGGGGAGATGGGGTAGCGGGGTCGAGGGGGAGTCAGGAGAGGCAGAGCCAGTAGGTCAGTTGGATGAAGGGGAAGGAGAGGGGTGGCGGGGTGGCGGGGTTGCGGGTGCGGGGGCTTGTCTGCGGGTGAGGAAGGTCGTGGTCTGCAGTAGGTTGAGGAAGAAGAGCCCTTTTGCTTGGGAGGCAAGGTGCAGAGAAGGACCTCGTGGGAGGAGCAGGCCTTGCATAGGGAGAATCTGCTCCGAAGGGCCCAAAAGGCTTGGGCATAGGGGACCTCCGACCACTTGCCATTCCATTTAAGCAAGTCGGTGAGATTTTGAAGACGGTTAAAGTCAAATGTGCTGGCTTGAGGCCAGCGGTCTTGATTGTCTAATTGCTATTGAGGCCAAATCTGTGTACAGAGTTGTTTTAATCAGTTAGCTTTGAGTTCAGTGAGTGAGAGTGGTTTGAGATTTTTGAGAACACAGGTCAGAAGTGAGTCTTTTGGGACAGATTGGCCAGACCCCTTCATTGAAAGGCAAGCAGAGGCTCCTATTGAGAACTCGAGTCGTCACTCGGAGTCGCAATAGGAGTTATGAGCAGAGAGCTCTGTGTCCAGGTGGATTGTCCCCCACCATCACCTACAGAGTGGCCCTGGTCCGGGGTCCCCAGGACCCAGAGAGGACTGAGTTCTAGGGCGCATCTAGAACACTGTCCGGATCTTACCTTAATCTAGGGGCCTGGCTTGAGTGGAGTGTTGCATGTAGAGCAGTGGAATGGCAAGAGTTCCCTCTTCCAGAGGTCGTCAGAGAGAGAGAGAGAGAGGGGAAAGGGGGCAGAGCCGAGGCCTGGGTGTACGCAAAGCATCAATAAAGCCTTAGCCCAAAGCTTGAACAGCCCAGGAAGGCACTGGGCGCCCTGAGGCGAACTTGAGCCCTGGCAGAAAAGTGATCTTGGAGGATGTTTGTGCTCCCAGACTCCTGGAAGGGAAAACAATGAGAGGGATGGTGAGTGAGAGAGAGTGAGAAGAGTGCCTTGCCTCTTCCTGGGTTTTGGCACCAAGAATGTAAGGTATAGTTCGTGCGCAGGCAGAAAGAGGAAAGATGCCTCAACAGAAGTAGGTTACCTTTATTCAGGCAAGGAGGGGGCGACAGTCAGCCTAACGACCAGGCTGAGCGCAGAGAGGGATCAGGGAGGTTCCATATTTATAGGGAGGTTTGTGGAAGCGATAAAGGAAGCATTAATCAGGCGGGAAGTTTGGGGTATTCTTTAGTTGAGATGGCATTTTTAGTTGGGCAGGGGGTGATACGTCTTCTGGGCAGGTGTAGGGGGTGGAAGGTTTCTGGACAGGGAGTGATAAGTCCCAGATAGATGCAACCGGCCTGGAGCATCATGGCGGGATCTAAAGTTCTGTTTTGTTTTCTCCGAAGTTAGATGATTCAGCAAGGTCCTTTGAAACTGTTGTTTTTTTTTCTAGGCCCAAAAGACTCCTTCACATACTCTGTATTTTTCCTAATACTTTTGGGATATTTACTGGGAGTTCATTGAATTTATACAGTCAAGGAAAACCTCATATTCTTTTTTTTTGCTCGTATTTGCTTTTATTAGCTCACGAATAGTAAAGAGAATTCAACAGAACAGAAACAGTAGAATTAGCTCACAGACAAGAGATCTCATAATAAAAAGAAACCACCAAATAGAAAAGGTTCGGCACAATGACTGAAAGAAAAGATACCATCCTTTATACTAGAATACGGACATGGTGTTTTAGGAGGGAAATTTGAACATAATAAAATCAACGCATAGGTATCTAACATGCCATTTCTTTTTCTGATAACTTTATTTTTTTGACATTTCTAACTTTTTGCTTTGTACGGGGGTATAGGCGATTAACAACCAATGCTGTGATATTTCCTGGTGAACAGCGAAGGGAGTCAGCCATAGAGATACACATATCCCTCCTCAAACTCCCCTCCCATCCAGGCTGCCCCTTACCACTGGGAAGCGTTTACTGTGCTGTATCGTAGGTCCCTGTTAAAACCTCATATTCTTTAATAATATTTTGTAGTATCTCCCATAAAAGTGTTACATATTTTGTTTTGCTAACTGCTAAATACTTGGTAGTTTTGTTGCTTCTGTTGATTGGTATAATTTTTAAATTTTGCATAATTTTACTTAGAATTTTTGCATCTATATCACTGTGTGCTGAATAGAAAATATGTTTTCTCTGTGTTTGTATCACTGAAAAGATAACTATGCCTTAAAAGTTGGAAAGGATACAATTAAATTATTTTTTTATTGATGTGTAACATGCATACAAAAATTGCATGAAGGAATGCATGAATGGTATATTTTAAAGAGATTTTAAGCCTTTTAAAGATTGGAGTATAGTTGATTTATAATATTGTGTTAGTTTCAGGTATATAGCAAAGTGATTTGGCTATCTATATTAATAACTAAATATATATATTCTTTAAAAAATTATATTACACTATGATCATTATAGATATTGAATATATTTCAATATATACACGCTGTGTATATGTATATATTGTATGTATGTATATATGTGTGTGTGTATATATACACAATATATGTATATATATCTTTATATAAACTGTGAGTATATATGTGTGTGTGTATATATATATACAGTAACTTCTTGTTGGATGGTATTATTTATGCTACCTTCTAGTAAAATTTTGGTGTTGACTTTGTACCTAGCATCCTTTCTAAACTCTCATATTAGTTTTGATGGTTGATTTATCTGCAAATAATAGTTCCCCCCCTTCCTTTCCATCCTTATACTTCCTAATGTCTGTCAATCCATCTCTCTCTCTTTTTTTCTATCTCACTGATTTTTGTTTTTTGTTAAAATACGTTAATAGCAGGACTGGTTGATGGTAGGCATTCCTGTCTTGTTGCTGTCTTTAATAAGAATTCTAAAGTTTAACCAGTAAGCGTGATGTTAGCTCAGATTTTTGGTGGAGATGATTTATTATTTAAAGAATGTCCTACCATTCCTAGCTCTTCAGCTTTTTTTTTTTTTTAACCACATGTATTGAGTTTTATTGGATGCCTTTTCTGCATCTATGTGGTGAAGCAGTTAATGTAACATTGTAGGTTGTCTTCCCAGCCTGCATTTGCCTTCTTCATGCTGCAGAATAGTCATTTTGGGGGAGTTCAGCCTCTAAACTCTTCATGTAACTGGGGGTAAGGATGACTCAGCTCATGGGTAAATCCTGATTTCTGTAAGGTAGTTCTTGGTTTGGGTGACCACATGTCTTAGCACTGGCGTATGGGATCTATATTATTTTTTATTTAGATATATAACATTCTCAGCTGTTACTTCTTCAGCTATTGTTTGTTTCATTCTTTTTATTTTCTTCTTTTGGAAGCGTTATTAAATAGGTGTTTATATTTCTGCATTCATCCTCCATCTCTTAGCTCATTTTTATTCTCTCCTTCTCTTTTTGCTAATACATCCTGGGAGACTTCCTAAGACTGATTTTGCGGTTCAGTAATTTTCTCTTTACTGGTATCCATTATTCAATTTAGGTTATCTACTGAGCTTTTCATTTCAGGAATTTTATTTGTATTTCCACAGTTTTTTGGGGGGTAGGGCATAGGCAGTGAGTACATAAGTTAAAAACTATTGCACCCTGTGACCTAGAAAGAAACAATACTCACAAAAATGGAAAATAATGATACACTGAAAAGACTGTTTAGCAAAGCACAGTAAGTGGTTTAAAACATAAGCACCATGCTCTCTCTTCCCCTCTCCCTGTCTCTTTGTCTCTCTCCTCAAACTCCAGATTTTTGGAGAGATATTTTGAAACGGATTCAGGATTTATGAAGAGTAACAGTGGGGGAAAAAGGACATTCAATCAAACGAGAAGGCAGTGGAAGCTTCTCAAGGAAGTGACATCCCAGTGAGGCAGGAGCCACAGATGGGGACTCCAGGCAGAAAGATCCGAGGCTTTGGGCTTCCCTTGTGGCTCCGCTGGTAAAGAATCTGCCTGCAGTGTGGGAGACCTGGGTTCCATCCCTGGGTTGGGAAGATCCCCTGGAGAAGGGAAAGGCTACCCACTCCAGTATTCTGGTCTGGAGAACTCCATAGATTGTACAGTCCATGGGGTTGCAAAGAGTCAGACACAGCTGAGCGACTTTCGCTTCACTTCGGGGCGAGGAGGGAGTGCGAGTGGCCATCAACAAAAGGATTGACTAGAGTTTCACAGGAGGGCATTTGTTCCAGCTGTTGTGAATATCTTGCTGCGACCTCCATACGCACCACGCTGGTTAAGGGAAAAATTATATCTGTTCTCTGGAGGAACGGTGGAGGACTTGGGATAGGTGTTGGGGCAGTGCCTTAGAGGGAAGCAGAAAGTCAATAAATAAACAGAAGACCCCCATCCTCTCCCCCACCCTCCCACTGGAGACTCAGCCAAAGTCTTTATCCCTGGACAAGAAGTGAAACGAGACTGACAGAAGTTCTGCTCATTGCTCAGATAGATTTCCAAGCCAGGCCAGCTGAAACTCTTGCAAGGGAGCACAACTTCTGAAATGAACTCACAGAAAGGAATCACAGGAGGGTGTAAGAACACACACACCACGAAAAAGAGGCAACAAGCAGAAGAACTTACACGTCAGGGAACAGGAGTATCGAAACAGCCAGAAGAGGCATTTAAAATAAGCATAAATCCATAGGCCAGTAGAAAGTAAGGTTGTGTTTCATGGCGATGACACAAGATTATGTAGTTATTTTCTTAAAAGTCATATTCTAGAGAGGCAGTACTGTCAGGGTGCAAGCACAGGCTCCGGCTTAGGTTGTCTAAATCTACATTCCATCACTTACTTGGTCTGTAACATTTGGCAAGTCACTTACCTTCTCTGTATTTTTAGTTTGGTGTTTGGAAAATGAGAAAAATAATATTATATCTACTTCATAGGGTTTTTATGAAGAGTAAATAGTAATCATTGTAAAGTGTTTAGAATGGCTCCTAATGTATAGTAAGTACTAGATGATATTATCTTGGAAACAAAATGTGCAATTGTCGAAATTAAAGACTCACTAGATACACTGAGGTGCAAAATGAATAAGATTGAAGTCTGGACCACTGGCTTCCTAGAAACATCAGAGACTGCAGGTTGGAGAGTATGAAGTTAGGAGATCTGGAGGACAAAGATATGAATTCCAAGATCTGTTAAATAATAATTTCAGAAGAAGAAAAAAAGTGATTAAAAGGGAGGTGATATTTGAATACATAATTGAGAAATTTCCAGAATTAGAGAAGATTAATATCATCAGAACAGAAAAAATAAGGAGAAGATAGCAAAATACATTGTAAAAATGACAAGGATAAATTTTAAACAAATCCTTGTCAGTAAGCAACAAGGTTTGATGAATCAGTAGATGGATAAGTAGATCAAGTGCAAGTTCGGTCAATCAGTCCTGTGCGACTCTTTGCGACTCCATGAATCGCAGCACGCCAGGCCTCCCTGTCCATCACCATCTCTCGGAGTTCAATCAGACTCATGTCCATTGAGTCCGTGATGCCATCCAGCCATCTCGTCCTCGGTCGTCCACTTCTCCTCCTGCCCCCAATCCCTCCCAGCATCAGAGTCTTTTCCAATGAGTCAACACTTCCCATGAGGTGGCCAAAGTACTGGAGTTTCAGCCTTAGCATCATTCCTTCCAAAGAAATCCCAGGGCTGATCTCCTTCAGAATGGACTGGTTGGATCTCCTTGCAGTCCAAGGGACTCTCAAGAGTCTTCTCCAACACCACAGTTCAAAAGCACCAATTCTTCGGTGCTCAGCCTTCTTCACAGTCCAACTCTCACATCCATACATGACCACAGGGAAAACCATAGCCTTGACTAGACGGACCTTAGTTGGCAAAGTAATGTCTCTTCTTTTGAATATACTATCTAGGTTGGTCATAACTTTTCTCCCAAGGAGTAAGCGTCTTTTAATTTCATGGCTGCAATCACCATCTGCAGTGATTTTGGAGCCCAAAAAAATAAAGTCTGACACTGTTTCCACTGTTTCCCCATCTATTTCCCATGAAGTGATTTGACCAGATGCCATGATCTTCGTTTTCTGATGTTGAGCTTTAAGACAACTTTGTCACTTTCCTCTTTCACTTTCATCAAGAGGCTTTTTAGTGCCTCTTCACTTTCTGCCATAAGGGTGTTGTCATCTGCATATCTAGGGTTATTGATATTTCTCCCTGCAATCTTGATTCCAGCTTGTGTTTCTGTAAGACCTCGCGGCCTTTTCTCAGGACCTGTCGCTCCAAAGACCACAATGGCTCAAATTCGATGCAATAAGCAAGAGGATTTATTAAGCCGGCGTGCCGGGGTTCAGTCTCCTCGGGAGGAGTGAACCCCTAGTGTCAGTAGTGAGGGGTTTTTATACAAAAATCACAGGCAGGTGGGGATGGAGTCGGGTTATGGGATACATTGAAGTAGAGGCCATAGGTACGGGGGATACACTTGATTGGTGGGAAAACTTACAGAAAGCAACTAAGTTGAAACAGAGAAAGCTATTTTCTGGGAGGCAATGTCCTTGCCTCCCGATAAGGAGAAAACTATTTTCTGGGAGGCTATGGCCTTGCCTCCCGAGCTAAAATTTTTAATCTAAGTTCTTCATTTCTTCCAGTCCTGCATATCTCATGATGTACTCTGCATATAAGTTAAATAAGCAGGGTGACAATATATAGCCTTGACGTACTCCTTTTCCTATTTGGAACCAGTCTGTTGTTCCATGTCCAATTCTGCTGCTTCCTGACGTGCATACAGATTTCTCAAGAGGCAGGTCAGGTGGTCTGGTAGTCCCATCTCTTTCAGAATGTTCCACAGTTTCTTGTGATCCACACAGTCAAAGGCTTTGGGATAGTCAAGAAAGCAGAAATAGATGTTTTTCTGGAACTCTCCTGCTTTTTCCATGAGCCAGCGGATGTTGGCAATTTGATCTCTGGTTCCTCTGCATTTTCAAAAACCAGCTTGAACATCAGGAAGTTCATGGTTCACGTATTGCTGAAGCCTGGCTTGGAGAATTTTGAGCATTACTTTACTCATTGAGATGAGTGCAATTGTGCGGCAGTCTGAGCATTCTTTGGCCTTGCCTTTCTTTGGAATTGGAATGAAAACTGACCTTTTCCAGTCCTGTGGCCACTGCTGAGTTTTCCAAATTTGCTGGCATATTGAGTGCAGCACTTTCACAGCATCATCTTTCAGGATTTGAAACAGCTCCATTGGAATTCCATCACCTCCACTAGCTTTGTTTGTAGTGATGCTTTCTGAGGCCCACTTGACTTCACATTCCAGGGTGTCTGGCTCTAGATTAGTGATCACATTATCATGGTAATCTGGGTCGTGAAGATCTTTTTGTACAGTTCTTCCGTGTATTCTTGCCACCTCTTCTTAATATCTTCTGCTTCTGTTTGGTCCAGACCATTTCTGTCCTTTTCGAGCCCATCTTTTCATGAAATGTTTCCTTGGTATCTCTAATTTTCTTGAAGAGATCTCTAGTCTTTCCCATTCTGTTCTTTTCCTCTATTTCTCTGCATTGATCGTTGAAGAAGGCTCTCTTATCTCTTCTTGCTATTCTTTGGAACTCTGCATTCAGATGCTTATATCTTTCCTTTTCTCCTTTGCTTTTCTCCTCTCTTCTTTTCACAGGTATTTGTAAGACCTCCCCAGACAGCCATTTTGCTTTTTTGCATTTCTTTTCCATGGGGATGGTCTTGATCCCTGTCTCCTGTACAATGTCATGAACCTCATTCCATAGTTCATCAGGCACTCTGTCTATCAGATCTAGTCCCTTAAATCTATTTCTCACTTCCACTGTATAATCATAAGGGATTTGATTTAGGTCATACCTGAATGGTCTAGAGGTTTTCCCTACTTTCTTCCATTTCAGTCTGAATATGGTAATAAGGAGTTCATGATCTGAGCCACAGTCAGCTCCTGGTCTTGCTTTTGTTGACTGTATAGAGCTTCTCCATCTTTGGCTGCATAGAATATAATCAGTCTGATTTTGGTGTTGACCATCTGGTGATGTCCATGTGTAGAGTCTTCTCTTGTGTTGTTGGAAGAGGGTGTTTGCCTCTATTAGTCTTTGCCCTGCTTCATTCCGCATTCCAAGGCCAAATTTGCCTGTTACTCCAGGTGTTTGTTGACTTCCTACTTTAGCATTCCAGTCCCCTATAATGAAAAGGACATCTTTTTTGGGTGTTAGTTCTAAAATGTCTTGTAGGTCTTCATAAAACCGTTCAACTTCGGCTTCTTCAGCGTTACTACTTGGGGCATAGACTTGGATAACTGTGATATTGAATGGTTTGCCTTGGAAACGAACAGAGATCATTCTGTCGTTTTGAGACTGCATCCAAGATAGATACCACATATTGGTTCTGTGTCCTTGGAGAACCCTGACTAGTTCACATGCAATATTGGAGGATGGAAGCAGGATAGAGGAGTTCAACACTTAGGTGCCCCTGAGCAGGAGACATGCTAGGATCTGGAAACAGAATGCAAGGAGGGAAGTTGAGACTGAAGTAGGTGGTTGATGGGCTCCTGAGCTGCACAGCTGATGTTTGTCAAGTGCAGTGAAATTAAGATTTTGTTCTCTCTCACATCCCATTGACAAAGCTAGTGGCAGAAGTGAGCTTTACTGAAGTAAAGGGATAAGGTACCCACTCTGAGGTCAAGGAAGACTTCCCTGTCTGCACATGCACAGGAAGGATCCTTGGGGGTCAAAAAGGGAGGGGGCCCCACCCCATAATAAGTGTGGACATGCACCCACAGGCCTCTGCGATGAGAGCCATCTTAGCAAAAAGCTGTCCGTGCATGCATGAGAAGGGTCCTAGGACCAGAAAGCTGAGAGAAACAGAAACAAGATAACTGGACAAATGCAAACACAAAGGCCCAGAAGGACTGTTTCACACTGAAGAGGGAAATTTAGAACTCACACCCAGCCAGAAATAACTTCCTGTTGCTTCTGCTTCTGTAACTCAGCTTGCTCCTTGCAAAATCATGTATGTTACATAGTTACATTTTTGGGAGGGGGAGGCTCAGGAATGGAAACTTGCAACAATGCTAGGAGCTGAAGCTTACCTCACTCACCCTTGTCCTACTTTTGTAATTACCCAGCCCCTGTAGCTCTGCCTAACCATGTTTGTTTGTGTAAAGGTCATGCTATGTCCTAACCACTGTTCCCTACCCGCCGTTCCCTAACCGCTGCTCCCTACCCGCTGCTCCTGGGGGCGGAAACCCCTCCTTAATAGTAACCTGTTACCTGGCAGCACTGCCCGCTACAGCCTGACGCATGCACTGCCTGTAAAGTTTGCAACCCCGTTGTTCCGGGATCAGAGCTGAAAGGGTTACCTCCTTTGGGCCTGCTGGCATAATAAACCTGAGGTTTCCAACTCTCTGAGTAAAAGGGACTTCTGAAACAACACACTTGATTTAAATCACCTCTTTATTGTACTCCTCATTCAGAATGCCTAACTTCTCTCTGGGTGTGTATTTCTGCTCTGCTTCTAACTTCCCGTGCCCCTCCTCACTAGAGAGGACACCCATGCCCTTTCTCTCTGGGTGTGTGTTTCTGCTTTGCTTCTGTCTTAAATAAACCAGCTGTTTCCCTCTGTGCTCTCCCACATGCTATGCTATATCTCTACTAATGCCCTTTGTACCTGTTTTTACAGTTTTTGACTCTTGAAACATTCTTGCTTTCAAACTGGGGGCCTGGTGTGGTGGGGGTTGGGGGTGTGGAGGGTGAAGAGCCAGGGCCACTTTGCTTCTGGCATTTAGCCCCTAGTGGTCTCAGTTCAGTTGAGTCGCTCAGTCGTGTCCAACTCTTTGCGACCCCATGAACTGCAGAACGCCAGGCCTCCTTGTTCATCACAATCTCTCAGAGTTCACTCAGACTCACGTCCATCAAGTCCGTGATGCCATCCAGCCATCTCATCCTCGGTCGTCCCCTTCTCCTCCTGCCACCAATCCCTCCCAGCATCAGAGTCTTTTCCAGTGAGTCAACTCTTCCTATGAGGTGGCCAAAGTACTGGAATTTCAGCTTCAGCATCATTCCTTCCAAAGAAATCCCAGGGCTGATCTCCTTCAGAATGGACTGGTTGGATCTCCTTGCAGTCCAAGGGACTCACAAGAGTCTTCTCCAACACCACAGTTCAAAAGCACCAATTCTTCGGCGCTCAGCCTTCTTCATAGTCCAACTCTCACATCCATACATGACCACGGGAAAAACCATAGCCTTGACTAGATGGACCTTAGATGGCAAAGTAATGTCTCTGCTTTTGAATACACTGTCTTCCAAGGAGCAAGCATCTTCTAATTTCATGGCTGCAGTCACCATCTGCAGTGATTTTGGAGCCCCCCAAATAAAGTCTGATACTGTTTCACTGTTTCCCCATCTATTTCCCACGAAGTGACAGGACCAGGATTCCATGATCTTCGTTTTCTGAATGTTGAGCTTTAAGACAGCTTTTTCACTCTCCACTTTCACTTTCATCAAGAGGCTTTTTTAGTGCCTCTTCACTTTCTGCAATAAGGGTGGTGTCATCTGCATATCTGAGGTTATTGATATTTCTCCGGGAAATCTTGATTCCAGCTTGTGTTTCTTCCAGCCCAGCGTTTCTCATGATGTATTCTGCATATAAGTTAAATAAGCAGGGTGACAATATACAGCCTTGACGTACTCCTTTTCCTATTTGGAACCAGTCTGTTGTTCCATGTCCACTTCTAACTGTTGCTTCCTGACCTGCATACAGATTTCTCAAGAGGCAGGTCAAGGGGTCTGGTATTCCCATCTCTTTCAGAATGTTCCACAGTTTCTTGTGATCCACACAGTTCAAAGGCTTTGGCATAGTCAAGAAAGCAGAAATAGATGTTTTTCTGGAACTCTCCTGCTTTTTCCATGATCCAGCGGATGTTGGCAATTTGACCTCTGGTTCCTCTGCATTTTCAAAAACCAGCTTGAACATCAGGAAGTTCACGGTTCATGTATTGCTGAAGCCTGGCTTGGAGAATTTTGAGCATAACTTCACTAGCATGTGAGATGAATGCAATTGTGTGGTAGTTTGAGCATTCTTTTGCATTGCCTTTCTTTGGAATTGGAATGAAAACTGACCTTTTCCAGTCCTGTGGCCACTGCTGAGTTTTCCAAATTTGCTGGCATATTGAGTGCAGCACTTTCACAGCATCATCTTTCAGGATTTGAAACAGCTCCATTGGAATTCCATCACCTCCACTAGCTTTGTTCGTAGTGATGCTTTCTAAGGCCCACTTGACTTCACATTCCAGGAGGTCTGGCTCTAGATTAGTGATCACATTATCATGGTAATCTGGGTCGTGAAGATCTTTTTTGTACAGTTCTTCCGTGTATTCTTGCCACCTCTTCTTAATATCTTCTGCTTCTGTTAGGTCCAGACCATTTCTGTCCTTTATCAAGCCCATCTTTGCATGAAATGTTCCCTTGGTATCTCTAATTTTCTTGAAGAGATCTCTAGTCTTTCTCATTCTGTTCTTTTCCTCTATTTCTCTGCATTGATCGCTGAAGAAGGCTCTCTTATCTCTTCTTGCTATTCTTTGGAACTCTGCATTCAGATGCTTATATCTTTCCTCTTCTCCTTTGCTTTTCACCTCTCTTCTTTTCACAGGTATTTGTAAGACCTCCCCAGACAGCCATTTTGCTTTTTTGCATTTCTTTTCCATGGGGATGGTCTTGATCCTTGTCTCCTGTACAGTGTCACGAACCTCATTCCATAGTTCATCAGGCACTCTGTCTATCAAATCTAGGCCCTTAAATCTATTTCTCCTTTCCACTGTATAATCATAAGGGATTTGATTTCGGTCATACCTGAATGGTCTAGAGGTTTTCCTTACTTTCTTCAATTTATGTCTGAATTTGGTAATAAGGAGTTCATGATCTGAGCCACAGTCAGCTCCTGGTCTTGTTTTCGTTGACTGTGTAGAGCTTCTCCATCTTTGGCTGCATAGAATATAATCAATCTGATTTCGGTGTTGGCCATCTGGTGATGTCCATGTGTAGAGTCTTCTCTTATGTTGTTGGAAAAGGGTGTTTGCTATGACCAGTGCATTTTCTTGACAAAACTCTATTAGCCTTTTCCCTGCTTCATTCTGCATTCCAAGGCCAAATTTGCCTATTATTCCAGGTGTTTGTTCACTCCCTACTTTAGCATTCCAGTCTCCTATAATGAAAAGGACATCTTTTTGGGGTGTTAGTTCTAAAAGGTCTTGTAGGTCTTCATAGAACCGTTCAAGTTCAGCTTCTTCGGTGTTACTGGTTGGGGCATAGACTTGAATTACTGTCTAGTGGCTAAGATTTCTGATTTTCACCCAGGTTTCCCAGTTTCAATTCCTGGACAGGGAACTGAGATCTCTCTTCAGAACCGTTCACTGCTGTCTCTTCAAGATCAACATTAGGCCAGAAGTCTCCAGTGGGTGGGGCTTCTGATGATGTGATGAATAAATGAATAAATACCAGTCCTATGTAAATTTCTCAGTAATGAAATAGAGGTGGAGAAGATTAGCCAAGATTACACTATTTATAAGCATGGGTTTTAAACACATTATTATTAAAGAGTATAACTGCAGAGAGGGCTTCCTGGAAGGTTCATTAACTTGGGCAGAGTGAAACAAAAATAGCAACACTTTATTTGTATTGCTGGGAAATGAGTCAGAGATTACAATCTGAAGCTCAAAGCTAAACATCAGGATCCTGGAATTGTATGTACAATTTTATCTGTATGGAAATATACAACTTTTTTCTAGAAAGAAGGTCCTAGATTCTAAAAGTTTAAAACTACTCATCGTATGATTTGTTTTCTTGATAAATAAAATTATCCCTCTCCTTTAGGACAACTTTAAAAATATCATCTTGGTGAAAAAATCTCTCTCCTACAGAGTATGACATCTGTCCTTGAGTTCATAAAGAGACTAGACTGAATATAAATAAACTTTATCTTACTGACTTACCAGGTAAAGTGACTAATCATTATGGTTTGGAAATATTCATAAGTTTTAAAAAAATTTATTTATTTATTTGGTTGTAGTGAGCCTTGGCTGCTGCATGCAGAATCTTTTGTGGGATGTTGGCTCTAGAGTTTCTGGGCTCAGGATGTGTGACACATGGGCTTAGTTGCTCCTTGGCATGTGGAATCTTACTTCCCTGATCAAGATCAACCCATGCCCTCTGTGCTGGAAGGTGGATTCTTAACCCCTGAACCCACAGGAAGCCCCCTAAGGAGTTTCAACACTCAGGCTGGCCATCCCCCGAAGAGTTTGACTCTATTCCCACCCCCCAACCCCCACTTCCTGCTGACTCCTCTACCTTTTAAGTTCTATTTACTTCCCAAAGTATTTGTTTTGGTGAGAGGGATTGGGGTGACAGAGGATGAGATGGCTGGATGGCATCACTAACTCAATGGACATGAGTTTGGGTGAACCCTGGGAATCAGTGATGGACGGGGAGGCGTGCTGCAGTTCATGGGGTCACAGAGTTGGACACGACTGAGTGACTGAACTGAACTGAACTTCCCAAAGTATTTGTTTACTTTTTCTTCCCTTTCTGTTCACCACCCCTTAATGATGGCCTCTGTATATCTTCATTCTTCTATTGTCTAAGTTTATCTGACCATTATCTGGATGAGGGGCTAAGGATGATCTAGGTTGCATATCAGACATTTCTCTTACAGCTTAGTGTCCGCACTATGATCTTGTTCATTTCCTGGTTTGTATTTCTGCCAAAAATCTGACCACTAGGTTCATCTGAGCATTGCTATATTTTGTTAAAACTAAGCAAACCAGTTGTGGCAATAACCTTAAGAGACTGGAATATATTTCTGGAACATCCAGTCAAAGAGCTGCCATTTTTCCCCCTTCTTCTAATTTACAACCCTCTCATGTTGGTTTGATCTCTTCCTAAGTTTCTGAGGACTGATGGAGAAGGTCATAGCATTTTTCTGATTTTATACATTCATCATGTCTGCTCCCACGCAGCCCACTCAGCAGTCTTACAGATTTATAATCTTACTCATATTGAAGATTTCCAACTTACTCTTCTAGTTCCTCACCAGAATGTAAGCACCTTAAGAGTTGAGGCTTGGTCTTATCTTCTCATATCCTGAGCACCTAGGAGACTCTGGCACGCAGAAGATACTTAAGAAAGAATATGCAAACTGCAGACCAGAAAAATTCTTCCATAGGGAAGTGGCTGAAGTACATACACTCTCCCATCAACTGCTGGGCCACCCAGAGTGGGGGAAACACAGGGAGTCGTCAAACTCCACCCTGATTTCTCCTTTAATAACATTAGTAAATTGAATTTCACGAAGTTAGCAATTTCTCTTCATCAAAGAGAGTAAAAACCTACAGAGTGTTTTATTTGCCATGTATAGAAACTGATAAACTGCTCATACCTAGAATACGTGAAGATGTCTAACAAAACAATAGAAGAATGGACAAAAGACTTGAATGGACACTTCGCAAAAGAGGATATCCAAGTGGCCAGTAAACATATGAAAATATACTAAACCTCCTTACTTATCAGGGAAATGTCAATTTGGCCACAGTGAAATCCTACCTAGCAGGAAAGCTAAATCCTACTATCCTGCTGATCCTCACTCCTGGTGTCAAAAGCATTAGTTACATTTGATTCAGAAATATTAAACTGGTTTTAAAGACTTATTTATCTGTTTATGATATTTATGGCTGCACTGGGTGTTTGTTACTGCACGTGGCGCTTCTGCAGCCGTGCCAAGTGGGGGCTACTCTCTAGCTGTGGTGCACAGGTTTCTCATTGTGGTGGCTTCTCTTGTTGCAGAGTACAGGCTGTAGGACACCGGGATTCAGTAGTTGCATCACATGGGCTGCAGAGAACAGGCTTGGTAGTGGTGGTGTATGGGCTAAGTTGATCCACTGACTGTGGGATCTTTCTGGACCATAGACTGAACCTGTGCCCTCTGCATTGGCAGATGGATTCTTTACCACTGAGATGCCAGGGACGCCCTAAAGTTGTTTTTCTTTTTAAACATTTAGGTTTCAATATACTTGGAATCCATTTTAAAGGTTATGTATAGTAAAAATTTCTCCTGGCAATCTTGATTCCAGCTTGTGTTTCTTCCAGTCCAGCATTTCTCATGATGTACTCTGCATAGAAGTTAAATAAGCAGGGTGACAATATACAGCCTTGACGTACTCCTTTCCTATTTGGAACCAGTCTGTTTTTCCATGTCCACTTCTAACTGTTGCTTCTTGACCTGCATACAGATTTCTCAAGAGGCAGGTCAGGTGATCTGGTATTCCCATCTCTTTCAGAATTTTCCACAGTTTCTTGTGATCCACACATTCAGAGGCTTTGGCATAGTCAATAAAGCAGAAATAGAGGTTTTTCTGGAGCTCTCTTGCTTTTTCCATGATCCAGCGGATGTTGGCAATTTGATCTCTAGTTCCTCTGCCTTTTCCAAAACCAGCTTGAACATCAGGAAGTTCATGGTTCATGTATCGCTGAAGCCTGGCTTGGAGAAATATCAATAACCTCAGATATGCAGATGACGCCACCCTTATGGCAGAAAGTGAAGAGGAACTAAAAAGCCTCTTGAAGAAAGTGAAAGAGGAGAGCGAAAAAACTGGCTTAAATCTCAACATTCAGAAAACGAAGATCAGCGCATCTGGTCCTATCACTTGATGGGAAATAGATGGGGAAACAGGTAGAAACAGTGTCAGACTTTATATTTTTGGGCTCCCAAATCACTCAGTCATGAACTCCATATTACCAAATTCAGACTTAAATTGAAGAAAGTAGGGAAACCGCTAGACCATTCAGGTATGACCTAAATCAAATCCCTTATGATTATACAGTGGAAGTGAGAAATAGATTTAAGGGACTAGATCTGATAGACAGAGTGCCTGACAAACTATGGAATGAGGTTCGTGACACTGTACAGGAGACAGGGATCAAGACCATCCCCATGGAAAAGAAATGCAAAAAGCAAAATGGCTGTCTGGAGAGACATTACAAATAGCTGTGAAAAGAAGAGAGGTGAAAAGCAAAGGAGAAGAGGAAAGATATAAGCATCTGAATGCAGAGTTCCAAAGAATAGCAAGAAGAGATAAGAGAGCCTTCTTCCCCGATCAATGCAGAGAAATAGAGGAAAAGAACAGAATGGGAAAGACTAGAGATCTCTTCAAGAAAATTAGAGATATCAAGGGAACATTTCATGCAAAGATGGGCTTGATAAAGGACAGAAATGGTCTGGACCTAACAGAAGCAGAAGATATTAAGAAGAGGTGGCAAGAATACACAGAAGAACTGTAGAAAAAAGATCTTCACAACCCAGATAATCATGATGATGTGATCACTAATCTAGAGCCAGACATCTTGGAATGTGAAGTCAAGTGGGTCTTAGAAAGCATCACTACGAATAAAGCTAGTGGAGGTGATGGAATTCCAATGGAGCTGTTTCAAATCCTGACAGATGATGCTGTGAAAGTGCTGCACTCAATATGCCAGCAAATTTGGAAAACTCAGCAGTGGCCACAGGACTGGAAAAGGTCAGTGTTCATTCCAGTTCCAAAGAAAGGCAATGCCAAGGAATGCTCAAACCACTGCACAATTTCACTCATCTCACATGCTAGTAAAGTAATGCTCAAAATTCTCCAAGCCAGGCTTCAGCAATACATGATCCGTGAACTTCCTGATGTTCAAGCCTGTTTTTGAAAATGCAGAGGAACCAGAGATCGAATTGCCAACATCCGTTGGATCATGGAAAAAGCAAGAGAGTTCCAGAAAAACATCTATTTCTGCTTTATTGACTATGCCAAAGCCTTTGACTGTGTGGATCACAAGAAACTGTGGAAAATTCTAAAAGAGATGGGAATACCAGACTACCTGACCTGCCTCTTGAGAAATCTGTATGCAGGTCAGGAAGCAACAGTTAGAAGTGGACATGGAACAACAGACTGGTTCCAAATAGGAAAAGGAGTAGGTCAAGGCTGTATATTGTCACCCTGCTTATTTAACTTATATGCAGAGTACATCATGAGAAATGCTGGACTGGAAGAAACACAAGTTGGAATCAAGATTGCCGGGAGAAATATCAATAACCTCAGATATGCAGATGACACCACCCTTATGGCAGAAAGTGAAGAGGAGCTAAAAGCCTCTTGATGAAAGTGAAACAGGAGAGCAAAAAAGTTGGCTTAAAGCTCAACATTCAGATAATGAAGATTATGGCATGCAGTCCCATCACTTCATGAGAAATAGATGGGGAAACAGTGGAAACAGTGTCAGACTTTAATTTTTGGGCTCCAAAATCACTGCAGATGGTGATTGCAGCCATGAAATTAAAAGACACTTACTCCTTGGAAGAAAAGTTATGACCAACCTAGATAGTATATTCAACAGCAGAGACATTACTTTGCCAACTAAGGTCCATCTAGTCAAGGCTATGGATTTTCCTGTGGTCATGTATGGATGTGAGAGTTGGACTGTGAAAAGGCTGAGCACCAAAGAATTGGTGCTTTTGAACTGTGGTGTTGGAGAAGACTCTTGAGAGTCCCTTGGACTCCAAGGAGATCCAACCAGTCCATTCTAAAGGAGATCAACCCTGGGATTTCTTTGGAAGGAATGATGCTAAAGCTGAAACTCCAGTACTTTGGCCACCTCATGGGAAGTGTTGACTCATTGGAAAAGACTCTAATGCTAGGAAGGATTGGGGGAAGGAGGAGAAGGGGATGCCAGAGGATGAGATGGCTGGATGACATCACCGACTAGACGGATGTGAATCTGAGTGAACTCCGGGAGTTGGTGATGGATCGGGAGGCCTGGCGTGCTGTGATTCATGGGGTCGCAAAGAGTCGGACACCACTGAACGACTGAAATGAACTGATAGTAAAAACTCTTTTTAAAAAATATTAAATTTCTTGATTCCATTAAGCAAATACTGCATTCTCTACCCAGGGCACTATGATATACTTCTGTCATAGGCCAGGTCATCATAGGTGTGGACATAATTTTGAGCTAGCGATTAATATCATGTACCATTTTTTCTTTTTATCTACTACTGTATCAATACCACAGTCTTATATACTATAATTTTATGGTAACTTTGATATCAACAATGCCTTTCCTTTATACCTTGTCTATATCTTCCTATTCCCTTCTTAGGGCTTCCCTGGTGGCTCAGATGATAAAGAATCTGCCTGCAGTATAGGAGACCCAAGTTCGATCCCTGGGTTGGGAAGATCCCCTGGAGAAGGGAAAGACTACCCACACCAGTATTATTGCCTGGAGAATCCCATGGACAGAGGAGCTTGATGGGCTACTGTCCCTGGGGTTGCAAAGAGGCACTACTGAACGTCTTAATACTTCTACTTTTGTTCCCTTCTTGAAAAAGCTTCTTTAGTTTAGCAGCCAAGGCCCACCATGATCCGGCCTTGAACCTCCTCTCCTCCCCTGTCCCCTATCCTATGCTCTCTGCTTCCACCATGGTGAAATCTATGAAATCTACTTCAGCGGTCAAACTGGTTCATGCAGGCAAAGACACGGAACAGGAGGTAGGGGATGGGCACTATGTCAAGTGCCTGGCTTAACAGCCTGACTATGTTAAGGCTGTTGTTCTATTATTAAGGAATTTTTTTTTTTTTAAAGAAGCATGCTCTTAAAAAGTCCAGAATTAAAAGTTCAAACAATAACAACATAATTCCTTCTTAATAATAGCAACCTTATTAAGAGCATCAATGCTGACATTCTTGTCTTGGTTGTAGGGAAACAGTGGAGAGAAGAAAAGATAATCTCTAACAGAGATTAGGAAAAATTAAGCAAAGTTAGAGTATTTAATAAGTCAAGAGTATCAAAAACAAAGCATAAAATCTACCCACCCACCACCAAATCCCAAGAATGCTAGGTTAAACACTCAGAAATGGCTTAATGTAATTTATTATGTTCACAAACTAAAAACAAACAAACAAAAACAGTTATCATCTCAGTAGATGCAGAAAAAGCACTTGACAAAATTTGGCATCCATCCCTGAGACAAAAAGTCTCAGAAAACTAGAAATAAAAAGAAAATCGCCCAAAGCTGATAAAGAGTAATCTATGAAAACCCACAGTTAACATACTTAATGGTAAAATAGTTAATGCTTTCTAAGATCAGGAAGAAGGCGAAAAGGTCTCTCCCCACAAACTGTATTCAAAATGTGTGCTGATGTTTCTAGTCATGGAAATAAGGAAAAGATATAAAAGACATCAGATTGGAAAGGAAGCAGAAAAACTTTCTTTGTTAACAGTTGAGATGATTGCTTATGTAGAAAATCTGATGAAATCTATTTTTTTAAGCCACTAAAAGTAATAATTTTAGAAGATCAATATAAGAAATAAATTGCATTTCTCAATATTACCAACAAACAATCAGCAATTTTTAAAATATCATTCAGAATAGCATACAAATGTGAGATGCCTAGGGAGAAAGCTGACTGAAGATGTGCAAGAACTATATACCACAAATATAGCTAGGAGAAACTTTCAAAGGCCCAAACGAATGGGGAGAAATAGAGTGTTTATGGGTCAGAAGATTCAGTGTTGTTAAGATGGAAGATCCCCCTAGATTGATCTGTTGATTCAGATGCAAGCCCAGACAGAATTCTAGAAGACTTTTTTTTTGTAATTGACAAGCAGTGGTATAAGAGAAAGTGGATATACATGTGAACCAAAATGAATCTTAGTCCATATACAATGTGCAAAAATATTTTGAAATGGATTGCAGATTTCAGTGAGATAGGCAAAATAATAAAACTTTAAAAGGAAGACATAACAGAATATCTTTATGACTCTAAAATAGGCTTCTTGAGTAGAACATAAAATACCTAATCATAAAGTAAAAGTAATAAATTTGCACTATATTAAAAATTCAGTTCAGTTCAGTTCAGCCACTCAGTGGTGTCCGACTCTTTGGGACCCCATGAGTCACAGCACGCCAGGGCTCCCTGTCTATCACCAACTCCTGGAGTTCACTCAGATACTTGACCATCGAGTCGGTGATGTCATCCAGCCATCTCATCCTCTGTCGTCCCCTTCTCCTCCTGCCCCCAATCCCTCCCAACATCAGAGTGTTTTCCAATGAGTCAACTCTTCCCGTGAGGTGGCCAAAGTACTGGAGTTTCAGCTTTAACATCATTCCTTCCAAAGAAATCCCAGGGTTGATCTCCTTCAGAATGGACTGGTGGATCTCCTTGCAGTCCAAGGGGCTCTCAAGAGTCTTCTCCAACACCAGAGTACAAAAGCATCAATTCTTCAGCACTCAGCCTTCTTCACAGTCAACTCTCACATCCATACATGACCATAGGAAAAACCATAGCCTTGACTAGATGGACCTTAATCGGCAAAGTAATGTCTCTGCTTTTGAATACACTGTTGGTCATAACTTTTCTTCCAAGGAGTAAGTGTCTTTTAATTTCATGGCTGCAGTCACCATCTGCAGTGATTTTGGAGCCCCCCAAATAAAGTCTGACACTGTTTCCACTGTTTCCCCATCTATTATTTCCCAAGAAGTGAGAGGACCAGATGCGATGATCTTCATTTTCTGAATGTTGAGCTTTAAGCCAACTTTTTGCTCTCCTGTTTCACTTTCATCAAGAGGCTTTTCAGTTCCTCTCCACTTTCTGCCATAAGGGTGGTGTCATCTGCATTTCTGAGATTATTGATATTTCTCCTGGCAATCTTGATTCCATCTGTGCTTCTTCCAGCACAGCGTTTCTCATGATGTACTCTGCATAGAAGTTGAATAAGCAGGGTGACAATATACAGCCTTGACGTACTCCTTTCCCTTTTTGGAACCAGTCTGTTGTTCCATGTCCACTTCTAACTGTTGCTTCCTGACCTGCATACAGATTTCTCAAGAGGCAGATCAGGTGGTCTGGTATTCCCATCTCTTTTAGAATTTTCCACAGTTTCTTGTGATCCACACAGTCAAAGGCTTTGGCATAGTCAAGAAAGCAGAAATAGATGTTTTTCTGGAACTCTCCTGCTTTTTCCATGATCCAGTGGATGTTGGCAATTTGATCTCTGGTTCCTCTGCCTTTTCTAAAACCAGCTTGAACATCAGGAAGTTCTCGGTTCATGTATTGCTGGAGCCTGGCTTGGAGAATTTTGAGCATTACTTTGCTAGCATGTGAGATGAGTGAAATTGTGTGGTAGTTTGAGCATTCTTTGGCATTGCCTTTCTTTGGGATTGGAATGAAAACTGACCTTTTCCAGTCCTGTGGCCACTGCTGAGTTTTCCAAATTTGCTGGCATATTGAGTGCAGCACTTTCACAGCATCATCTTTCAGGATTTGAAACAGCTCCATTGGAATTCCATCACCTCCACTAGCTTTGTTCGTAGTGATGCTTTCTAAGACCCACTTGACTTCACATTCCAAGATGTCTGGCTCTAGAGGAGTGATCACACCATCATGATTATCTGGGTTGTGAAGATCTTTTTGTACAGTTCTGTGTGTTCTTGCCACCTCTTCTTAACATCTGCTTCTGTTAGGTCCAGACCATTTCTGTCCTTTATGGAGCCCATCTTTGCATGAAATGTTCCCTTGGTATCTCTAATTTTCTTGAAGAAATCTCTAGTCTTTCCCATTCTGTTGTTAAAATTAAGGAAGTCTACTCACATGGTATACTATAAGAGTAAAAGTCAGCTCACCAAGTGAGAGAAGATATTTTCAGTACATATATCTGAGAAAAGACTCTTATATATAAAGAATGTCTACGGATCAATATGAAAAAGAGACAACATAGTAGATAAATGGGTAAAATACTTGAACAGGAACTTCAGTAAAGAGGTCATCCAAATGGCCAATAGACATATGAAAATAAGCTCAAGTTCATTAGGCCACAGGTTTCAGTTTCAGTTCAGTTGCTCAGTTGTGTCCAACTCTTGGCAACCCCATGGACTGCAGCTTGCCAGGCTTCCCTGCCCATCACCAACTCCCGGAGCTTACTCAAACTCATGTCCATCGAACTGGTGATGCCATCCAACCATCTCATCCTCTGTCATCCCTTTCTCCCCCTGCCTTCAATCTTTCTTAGCATCAGTGTCTTTTCCAATGAGTAAGTTCTTCACATCAGGTGGCCAAAGTATTGGAGTTTCAGCTTCAGCATCAGTCCTTCTAATGGATATTCAGGACTGATCTCCTTTAGGATGGACTGGTTGGATCTCCTTGCAGTCCAAGGGACTCTCAAGAGTCTTCTCCAACACCACAGTTCAAAAGCATCAATTCGGAGGCAGTCCTAAGTTGGTGGAGGCATAGGACAGGGAGACCACTTTCTCCCTCAAAAATTCATCAAAAGAACATTTAAACGCTGAGTAAATTCCACAAAACAGCTTCTGAATGCTGGCAGAGGACATCAGGCACCCAGAAAAGCAGCCCATTGTCTTCAAAAGGAGGTAGGAAAAAATATAAAAGACAAAAAGAGACAAAAGAGATAGTGATGGAGCTCCGTCCCAGGAAGGGAGTCTTAAAAAGAGAGAAGTTTCTAAACACCAGGAAACACTCTTTCTGCTGAGTCTGTGGTGAGCCTTGGAACCACAGAGGGCAACATAACTGGGAGGAAAAATAAATAATTAAAACCCACAGATTACATGCCCAGTGGTAACTCCCCAGCGGAGGAGCAGCACAGACGCCTGCATCTGCCACTAGCAAGCGGGGGCTGGAGAGGGAGGTGCGGGCTGCATTGCTTAGAGTAAGGACCGGGCCTCAGTGCCCCGAGGGCAGTCTGAGGGAACTAACTTGGGCTAGCAAACCAGACTGTGGGTTAGCTACCACACGAAAAGCCCTAACCTAAGACACCGCCAGGCCTGCTCACAGAACAGAGGTCTGATTAGAGCTACGCTCACTCCAGTACTCTTGCCTGGAAAATCCCATGGATGGAGGAGCCTGGTGGGCTGCAGTCCATGGGGTCGCAAAGAGTCAGATACGACTGAGTGACTTCACTTTCACTTTTCACTTTCATGCATTGGAGAAGGAAATGGCAGCCCACTCCAGTGTTTTTGATTGGAGAATCCCAGGGATGGGCGAGCCTGGTGGGCTGCCGTCTATGGGGTCACACAGAGTTGGACACGACTGAAGTGACTTAGCAGTAGCAGCAGCAAGACTCCGCCAGGCCCGCTCATGGAACAAAGGACTGAACAGAGCTAGCCTGCTGCAGACCATCCCCCTCTGGTGACAGGCAGCCAGAGCCGGAAGAGGGCAATCGCAGCCCCAGTGAGGCATTATCTACCAAACTACAAGCAGGCTTCTTTGCTAACCAAGACTTGGGGTTCCGGATGGTCAACATCTGCCTGAGTAGGTGCGCCTGGTGTACACCCAGAAAACCGAGCGGCAGGGACGGGGGAGGTGATAAGATGCAGCGACCACGCTCGCCAAGCACCTCATCACCTGAGCTGCTCGGACCTGGGATGGGCACAAAATGCAGGCCCAACCGAGTCTGCACCTCTGAGGACTACCTGAGTGCCTGAACCTGAGCGGCTTAGACCTGGGAGGTGCATGCAGCCCAGGGCAGGCCTCGGACGGTTCCCAGTGGAGCAACCTAGAGCCTGAGCAGTGTGGGGAGGGAGGGCACACATGCCGTGAGCGGGGGCAGGCCCAGTGCGGCTGAGACACCGCGAACACATGCCAGTGTTATTTGTTTGCAGGGTCCCTCCCTCCCCACAGCACGACTGAACAAGTGAGCCTAAAGAAGTGTCCACCACCGCCCCCTTGTGTCAGGGCGGAAGGGAGACACTGAAGAGACCAGCAAACAGAAGCAGCTAAAACAGAGGGAACCGCCTTGGAAGTGACAGGTCCAATAGCCTAAAACCCTGTAGTTAGTACCGACTACATAGGAAGGGGCCTATAGGTCTTGAGAAATACAAGCCAGACCAAGGAACTATCTGAAAATGAACTGACCCCACACTGCCGACACCAGAGAAAGTCCCAGATATGGTTTCACTAATCCTATCTCTGCGAATCTCTTGTGTGTTCCAGACGGTGGAGAACACTTGGGGAACTGATTACTGGCTGGATCTGTCTCTCTCCTTTATGTTAACTACCAGTTTCTCAAAACAGTGATGAGCACAAATAGAATTTCAAGATAACTACCGATTGCAAGGTGATATGAAAGTAGCTGAGATTGCTTGGTTAGGAATCCACAGTCACTGCTAATACACCGTGACATATTGTACATAATTCATAATTGAAAAAATGTTACATTTCTGTTTGAAGTTACTCACAAGTAATGTAAATGCTTCCCTAGGCAAGTTCAAGAACCTTCTGGATTCTATCCACAGAACACTTGGTTAAGAAGCCTGGTAGGTGAGCAGACAATAAGTAAGTAAACAGGGTGAGTATCGATGGAGCTGAAGGCCCTGAAGGAAATCAACAGGGTGATTTTGACAATAAAAAAACGGAAGAGAGAGCCTGACTCCGGTGGGATGTCACAAAAAGCCTGGAAGACATCTGATGTTACAAAGCCTCCTACAGAGGCAGGAAATGGCCACCAGCGGCCCCATGTAGCCTAAACCTTGCACAGTGAAAATCTGACTCTCCAGTGGAAGCTCTGTTTTTACTTTCTGACCACTGTGCTCCCCCAGTTCCTAAAACCCAGACTCATTTACATCCTGTGGCTCAGTGGTAAAGAATCCGCCTCCCAATGCAGGAGACTCTAGTTCAATCCCCGGGTCAGGAAGATCCTCTGGAGGAGGAAATGGCAACCCACTCCAGTATTCTTGCCTGGAGAATCCCCGTGGACAGGGAAGCCCGGTGGGCTACAGTCCACGGGGTCCCAAAAGAGTCGGACATGACTCAGAGACTAAACAACAACAACTAGGCCCTAAAGGCATTTGATTTTGCAACTTTACTTGTTTGCAGCGAACCAGCCAAACAGCAGCGATCCGCCCTGCAAAACTGGACCCCTCGAAGCTCAGGGTCTCTGAATAGTCCTAATTGGGAACCAGCTTCCTTAAGGCTTGGAGAACCCCTGAACCTTCGAGGTCTCTACCATCTTTCATTCAAACTTCTCAAGCGCACACGGAACCTTCTCCAGGATAGATCCCATCCTGGGCCATAAATCTAGCCTTGGTAAATTCTAAAAATTGAAATCATTCCAAGCATCTTTTCTGACCACAATGCAGTAAGATTAGATCTCAATTACAGGAGAAAAACTATTAAAAATTCCAACATATGGAGGATGAATAACATGCTGCTGAATAACCAACAAATCACAGAAGAAATCAAAAAGAAATAAAAATATGCATAGAAATGAATGGAAATGAACACACAACAACCCAAAACCTGTGGGACACTGTAAAAGCAGTGCTAAGGGGAAAGTTCATAGCAATACAGGCATAGCTCAAGAAACAAGAAAAAAGTCAAATAAATAACCCAACTCTACACCTAAGCAACTAGAAAAGGAAGAAATGAAGAACCCCAGGGTTAGTAGATGGGAAGAAATCTTAAAAATTAGGGCAGAAATAAATGCAAAAGAAACAAAAAGAGACCATAGGAAAAAATCAACCAAAAACTGGTTCTTTGAAAGGATAAATAAAATAGACAAACCATTAGCCAGACTCATCAAGAAACAAAGGGAGAAAAATCAAATCAATAAAATTAGAAATGAAATTGGAGAGATCATAACAGACAACACAGAAATACAAAGGATCATAAGAGGCTACTATCAGCAATTATATGCCAATAAAGTGGAAAACTTGGAAGAAATGGACAAATTCTTAGAAAAGTACAACTTTCTAAAACTAAACCAGGAAGAAATAGAAAATCTTAACAGACCCATCACAAGCACAGAAATTGAAACTGTAATCAGAAATCTTCTAGCAAACAAAAGCCCAGGTCCAGACGGCTTCACAGCTGAATTCTACCAAAAATTTAGAGAAGAGCTAACACCTATCCTACTCAAACTCTTCCAGAAAATTGCAGAGGAAGGTCAACTTCCAAACTCATTCTATGAGGCCACCATCACCCTAATACCAAAACCTGACAAAGACGCCACAAAAAAGAAAACTACAGGCCAATATCACTGATGAACATAGATGCAAAAATCCTTAACAAAATTCTAGCAATCAGAATCCAACAACACAATAAAAAGATCATACACCATGACCAAGTGGGCTTTATCCCAGGGATGCGAAGATTCTTCAATATCTGCAAATCAATCAATGTAATATACCACATTAACAAACTGAAAAATAAAAACCATATTATTATCTCAATAGATGCAGAGAAAGCCTTTGACAAAATCCAACATCCATTTATGATAAAAACTCTCTAGAAAGCAGG
Source organism: Nanger dama (assembly GCA_917880005.1). Taxonomy (NCBI): domain Eukaryota; kingdom Metazoa; phylum Chordata; class Mammalia; order Artiodactyla; family Bovidae; genus Nanger; species Nanger dama. The sequence goes on along the minus strand of CAKJTW010000063.1, from coordinate 9,581,766 downwards.
AATAGAAGGAACATACCTCAACATAATAAAAGCTATATATGACAAACCCATAGCAAACATTATCCTCAATGGTGAAAAACTGAAAGCGTTTCCCCTAAAGTCATGAACAAGACAAGGGTGCCCACTTTGACCACTACTATTCAACATAGTTTTGGAAGTTTTGGTCATAGCAATCAGAGCAGAGAAAGAAATAAAAGGAATCCAAATTGGAAAAGAAAAACTCTCACTGTTTGCAGATGACATGATCCTCTATATAGAAAACCCTAAAGACTCCACCAGAAAATTACTAATCAATGAATATAGTAAAGTTGCAGGATATAAAATCAATACACAGAAATCCCTTGCATTCCTATACACTAATAATGAGAAAATAGAGAAATTAAGGAAACAATTCCATTCACCATTGCAATGAAAAGAATAAAATACTTAGGAATATATCTACCGAAAGAAACTAAAGACTTATATATAGAGAACTACAAAACACTGGTGAAAGAAATCGAAGAGGACACTAGATAGAGAAATATACCATGTTCATGGATTGGAAGAATCAATATAGTGAAAATGAGTATACTACCCAAAGCAATCTATAGATTCAATGCAATCCCTATCAAGCTACCAGCGGTATTTTTCACAGAGCTGGAACAAATAATTTCACAATTTGTATGGAAATACAAAAAAACTCAAATGGCCAAAGCAATCTTGAGAAAGAAGAATGGAACTGGAGGAATCAACCTGCCTGACTTTAGGCTCTACCTCAAAGCCACAGTCATCAAGACAGTATGATATTGGCACAAAGACAGAAATATAGGTCAATGGAACAAAATAGAAAGCCCAGAGATAAATCCACGGACCTATGGACACCTTATCTTTGACAAAGGAGGCAAGAATATACAATGGATCGAAGACAATCTCTTTAACAAGTGGTGCTGGGAAAACTGGTCAATCACTTGTAAAATAATGAAACTAGATCACTTTCTAACACCATACACAAAAATAAACTCAAAATGGATTAAAGATCTAAATGTAAGACCAGAAACTATAAAACTCCTAGAGGAGAACATAGGCAAAACATTCTCCGACATAAATCACAGCAGGATCCTCTATGACCCACCTCCCAGAATATTGGAAATAAAAGCAAAAATAAACAAATGGGACCTAATTAAAATTAAAAGCTTCTGCAGAAGAGAGGAAACTATAAGCAACGTGAAAAGACAGCCTTCAGAATGGGAGAAAATAATAGCAAAAGAAGCAACTGACAAACAACTAATCTCAAAAATATATAAGCAACTTCTGCAGCTCAATTCCAGAAAAATAAACGACCCAATCAAAAAATGGGCCAAAGAACTAAACAGACATTTCTCCAAAGAAGACATACAGATGGCTAACAAACACATGAAAAGATGCTCAACATCACTCATTATCAGAGAAATGCAAATCAAAACCACAATGAGGTACCATTTCACGCCAGTCAGAATGGTTGTTACCCAAAAATCTACAAGCAATAAATGCTGGAGACGGTGTGGAGAAAAGGGAACCCTCTTACACTGCTGGTGGGAATGCAAACTAGTACAGCCACTATGGAGAACAGTATGGAGACTCCTTAAAAAACTGGAAATAGAACTGCCTTATGACCCAGCAATCCCACTGCTGGGCATACACACTGAGGAAACCAGAATTGAAAAAGACACGTGTACCCCAATCTTCTTCGTAGCACTGTTTATAATAGCCAGGACATGGAAGCAACCTAGATGTCCATCAGCAGACGAATGGATAAGAAAGCTGTGGTACATATACACAGCATTTGAATCAGTTCTAATTAGGTGGATGAAACTGGAGCCTATTATACAGAGTGAAGTAAGCCAGAAAGAAAAACACCAATACAGTATACTAATGTATATATAAGGAATTTAGAAAGATGGTAATGATAACCCTATATGTGAGAGAGCAAAAGAGACACAGACGTATAGAACACTCTTTGGACTCTATGAGAGAGGGAGAGGGTGGGATGATTTAGGAGAATGGCATTGAAACATGTATAATATCATATATGAAATGAATTGCCAGTCCAGGTTCGATGTAGGATACAGGATGGTTGGGGCTGGTGCACTAGGATGCCCAGAGGGATGGGATGGGGAGGGAGGTAGGAGAGGGGTTCAGGATGGGGAACATGTGTACACCCTTGGCGGATTCATGTTGATGTATGGCAAAACCAATACAATATTGTAAAATAGTTAGCATCCAATTAAAATAAATAAATTTATATAAAAATAAAGCTATTATTACTCTTTCTAAAAAAAAAAAAAGAAGCATCAATTCCTTGGTGCTCAGCTTTCTTTGTAGTCCAACTCTCACATCCTTACATGACTACTGGGAAAACCATAGCTTTGAGTAGATGGACCTTTGTGGGCAAAATAATGTCTCTGCTTTTAACATGCTGTCTAGGTTGGTCATAGCTTTTCTTCCAAGGAGCAAGCATCTTTTAATTTCATGGCTACAGTCACCATCTGCAGTGATTTTGAAGCCCAGAAAACAGTGTCTCTCACTGCTTCCATGGTTTTACCATCTAGTTGCCATGAAGTGATGGGACCAGATGCCATGATCTTAGTTTTCTGAATATTGAGTTTTAAGTCAACTTTTCCCACTCTCTTCTTTAACTTTCATCAAGAGGCTCTTTAGTTCCTCTTCACTTTCTGCCGTAAGGGTGGTGTCATCTGCCTGTCTGAGGCTTTTGATGTTTCTCCCGCATCAGGTTTAATGTAAGTTAAAGCCATTAGGACTTCCCCAGTGGCCCAGTGGCTAACAGTCTGCCTGCCAATGCAGGGAACACAGGTTCAATCCCTGGTCTGGGAGTAGCACCACAACTACTGACCCCATGCATGCAAATACTAGGACAAAGCCTGCAAGCCCTAGATACTGTGCTCTGTAGCAAGAGGAGCCACCACAAGGAGAAGCCCATGCACCCCGACTAGAGAGCAGCCTCCACTCACTGCAATTAGAGAAAGCCCCTGTGCCACAAAGAAGACCCAGCAGAGCTAAAAATGAAAACACATGAAAAATCTAAAAATCGGTATTAGACACCACTGTACTAACCAGAATTGAGAAAATAGAAAAGAAAATATCAAGTGTTCCTATAGGTTATAAACAACAGGATCATTATGCCCTGTTGGTAGAAATGTAAAGTCATACAACTTGGGAAACCATTCAACACTTTGTACTAGTGTTGAAAACATGACCCAACAATTCCATTCCTCGTTACACACCCGAAAGAAATGTGAGTCTACGTCCACCAAAAAAGGATGACTCCATTTACGATTGTATTTATGGCAAGTACTAAGAGAAGTAAACTGGTAGTGTTACAAAGTCAAGAGAGTGGTTATTCTGGGTTGGGGAGGTAGTGGCTGTAAAAGGACACAGGGAGCCCCTGGGCGGGTCTGGTCATGTTCCTTTTGAGTTGGGTCCTGCTGCACAGCTGGATTTGGTTTGCGATCATTCTGCAAACAGCATAACTCATCTTTGACTCATCTAGTCAAAGCTATGGTTTTTCCAGTAGTCATGTATGGATGTGAGAGTTGGACTATAAAGAAAGCTGAGCACAGAATTGATGCTTTTGAACTGTGGTGCCTGAGAAGACTCTTAAGAGTCCCTTGGACAGCAAGGAGATCCAACCAGTCTATCCTAAAGGAGATCAGTCCTGAGTGTTCATTGGAAGGACTGATGTTGAAGCTGAAACTCCAATACTTTGGCCACCTGATGGGAAGAGCTGACTCATTTGAAAAGACCCTGATGCTGGTAAAGACTGAAGGCAGGAGGAGAAGGGGACGACAGAGAATGAGATGGTTGGATGGCATCACTGGCTCAATGGACATGAGTTTGAGTAAACTCTGGGAGTTGGTGATGAACAGGGAGGCCTGGCGTGCTGCAGTCCATGTGGTCACAAAGAGTGAGACACGACTGAGTGAGAATTGAGTGAACTGATACACTTATACTTGGAATTTGCTGTGTACATATTCCCAAGTGGCTCAATGGTAAAGAAACTGCCTGCCAGTGCAGGAGATATGGGAGCCTCAGGTTTGATCCCTGGGTCAGGAAGATCCCATGGAGAAGGGAAATGGCAACCTACTCCAGTTTTCTTGCCTGGAAAATCCCATGAGCAGAGGAACCTGATGTGTTACAGTCCATGGTGTTGCAAAGAGCTGGACATGACTTAGTGACTAAAACAACAACATATTTAGTTAGAAGGTTTCTATTGTTAAAATGAAATGACCATCAAGTGTTAAATAATAAAAAAGGAGAAGTTATATGGAATACTGATGTTTAAAAACCAAAGGATCAGCATAGGCTTAGGTGCCATAGGAATTTAGAATTAAGAATGGCTGTTGTGGCTTGGAGTGTTGCCAGTGGTCTTTTGGGGAAGGGATGCTGGAATGGCCTCAAAGGCCAGGCACGCTCTGGATGAAAGAGAAGAGATCCTTTGGCTCCAAACAAAAAGTAACCTTTAAAAGTGGGCCAGTGATTATAGCCTACTCTTTCCACCCAGAGAAGTCTTTCTGACCAGTCCTTTACAAGAAAAGATTTAAAGGGGCTTGCAGCATATAGTGGGAATGGAAAGAGGCAGAAATAAGTGCATGATCCTAGTCAAGTTACTCCGTATCTCTGAGTCTCAGTTTCTTCATCTGTAAAATGGAGGAGAAAAAAAAAAAGTCTTTTCAGAGGATTGTGTGTGTTAGTTGCTCAGTTGTGTCTGACTCTCTGCAGCCCTATGGACTCTAGCCCACCAGACTCTTCTGTCCATGGAATTCTCCAGGAAAGAACACTAGAGTGGGTCGCCGTTCCCTTCTCCAGGGAATCTTCCTGACCCAGGGATCAAACCCAGGCCTTCCACCTTGCAGGCAAGTTCTCTACTGTCTGAGCCACCAGGGAAGAGCCGCCAGCTCCAGCTCCTTACATTAGTTTATTAATCTAGTTCACTGTGGCTGCTCCATGTTTAGCCTAGAGAGGAAGCAGTACTTTTCTTTGAAGACAAGAAGCAGACTCACGGTGAGTCCCTCAGTGCCAAATGTGCTTAATTCTTCAGACTCTGTAAAACTGCTGTCTCCCACTGAAATCCTGGGGGTGTAACATTGTGAGTTGTAGGACGGCCAGGAGGGTGAACTGAAAACATCTGTTCCCAAATCTCTCGCTCTTGGGATTTTACCACCTCTGAGCCTGGGGTTCTTGTGGGAACCTCCTAAATTACCTCCCTGCCTCTAGACTCTCCTCATCACCACTCCCATCCCCACCATCTCCCCTCCCACCAGAGTGAAGGTAAAGTTCAAACTGCGGAGCAGACAACTGAGAGCTGAGATTCTCTGAGATCTGTCCTCCTTGAGTGCTAGAAGCAGGGAGACCAGTGAGATGGTTTCTGTATGTTGGGAGAGGGATGACAGTGGCCCGTAAAAGGCATAGGCAGCTGAGATGCTGAGAAACTAGCTGTTGAAAAAGCTCACAGGAAGTAGAATCAACAGGAAGTAAAGACAAGAAATAAAGTAAAATCCATAGGTAGGAGGGTAAAATCAACAGGAAGTAAGATAGAGTCCATAGGAAGTCCAATCAAAATAACAGGAAATAAAGTGGAATCAACAGAAAGATTATCATGTGGATGGGTTTACGTGGGGGAGGAGCAAAGAAGGGAAAGAAAGTGGAGAAGCTCTTTTCCTAGATTCTTTCCTGGGACCAGTGTGGATGGCATTGCCATTACCTGGGATGGAAACACAGGAAGAGGAGCAGGATGTCTTAGCCTGGGCTCCCCTGGAAACAGAACGCTGAGAGACAGGTTCCTACTGGGGCTGTTTATTGGAGAACATAATACTGGAGAGCGGCAGGGAGGGCTTGAGGAGGTGAAACAGGAAGGGAGACCCCACTGCCAGGAGGCCTTATTAAGTTGGCCACCACCCTGAGTGACTGGTTGCTTGATCCCATGAACCTTCCAAGTCCCTTTATGCAATGCCCCTCAGGACTGTGCTCCTGGGGGAAGAAAGTGGGAGGCCTCAGCTCCCATCCCATTGGTCAAGACCTGTCCATTGGTGTTCACTTTCTACACTTCCAGCTGTGCCAGTGTGAGTGCCAATGAGTATGACACCCATGAGAAGCCCTGGGACAGGGTGTAAGGGACATGTGGCCCAAGGCTGAGACTCAGCAACCCCTGCACGAAGCTGCTCAGAGCTCAGCAGAACCGGTCAGGGAGGCAGTGGCTGGAAGAGAGGTGAGGCTGCGGGTGGGCGGGTTGTACTCCATCAGCGAGAAACATGCAGGAGGCCTCCGGTACCCAGTGCAGGGGGGAGAATAGACTAAGTAGAAAGGACATGCCCCTGCCTGTGCTTGAGGAGCCCGCAATCTCATAGGAATGACACACAACAGACAAACTGCACACAAGGCGCTAGGCGCGCCTGGGCTGCTGGTCTCTGCTAATGTCTGTTTGCTTTCTGTCAGGCCCTCTCCGAGTTAAGCGCTTTACCATGGATTTGTTCATTCAGTTCTCACCACAATCCTGCAGGGAGGTACTATTGTTATCCCCGTTCCACAGACAGGTGATGCATTGTCTAAAGGCATAATCTAGAAAGTGGCGGAGCTAAGATGCCCGTCTTTTAACCCCTTTGGGGTTGGTTATGTGAGGAAGTAGAGGCTGAGTCTGGTGAGTGGGAGGGAGGGCTCAGATCAGCCACAAGTTGGTTAGAATCATACCTGTGTTTTTGCAAAGGCATTGGGATCTGTGATTTAATCAACACTAATAGTACAAGGCAGGGCTCGTCATTATTATCTTAAATTTACTGAAGAGGAAACACTTGCAGACGTGCAGCGCCTTTCTCCTAACCACCCAGAGCATCAGCGGTGAGGTCACTGTAACGTCAGCCAGTCAGCGTGCTGCCCCTTCCCCTCCGCCCTACGAGTGGACAGCCCGCTTTGGGAGAGGGATGCCAGCAGGGCCTGGGCCCGTTGGCATTCCAGTGCTGTCCCCAAGTGAGTCAGGCACCACTAAACAGACTCAATTCTCCCTCTGGTCATTTCCTCCCTCCGTGAAGATTTATTTTGGGCTACAGTGAAGAATAGATTCTTCAGAGCTGAAAGCAAATGCCATTTGATTCCGGGAGTAGAGGGAAATATTGGTTCTCCTTTAGACCACATCTCCTGGGTCTTGCTCCCTGGAAGCCAGCCACAGGGCTGTGGGCCACCAGGCTTGGGGCAGCAGTCACATTCCAGATGGCTGAAGTCATTTGTGTACCCTTTGGTTTCAGTCAAAAAGAGAGTCTTCCTGATGAATAGGAGAGCCCGACAGCATTGTTGCCAGGCTCTGTGGACCAGTCTTGGGATAAGACCATGAAGTTGACAAGCATAAGATATATTATATCCTCCTCTTGAATATTTATATATATATACACACATATATATTCATACATATACATATATGCATATATACATATATATATATATACACACACACATATATTGGAGAAGGCAATGGCACCCCACTCCAGTACTCTTGCCTAGAAAAATCCCATGGATGGAGGAGCCTGGTAGGCTGTAGTCGATGGGGTCGCTAGAGTCGGACACGATTGAGTGACTTCACTTTCACTTTTCACTTTCATGCATTGGAAAAGGAAATGGCAACCCACTCCAGTGTTCTTGCCTGGAGAATCCCAGGGACGGGGAGCCTGATGGGCTGCCGTCTCTGGGGTTGCACAGAGTCAGACACGACTGAAGTGACTTAGCTGCAGCAGCAGCACACACACACACGTATATACACTTACATACATATATAATACACTCACATATTATATATATATATATATATATATTATGGGCTTCCCAGGTGGCACAGGGGTAAAGAATCTGCCTGCCAATGCGGGAGATGCAATAGACACAGTTTCCATCCCTGGGTCAGGAAGATCCCCTGGAGAAGGAAATGGCAACCCTCTTCAATATTCTTGCCTGGAGAACCCCATGGACAAAGGAGCCTGGAGGGCTACAGTCCACGGGGTTGCAAAGTGGACAAGACTGAGCAGGAACAACAACAACGTATGTATGTTCATGCTCATACATATGTGTGTGGAGTATAGCATGTATATAGTATTCAGTGTATAGTATCTATATAGCGCTCATAAAGGCTCAGCATCCTTGTAATCCTCTCAGCAGCCTTATGAAGCAGGTACAGTTAATGTCCCCATTTTACAGAGGAGGATATTGAGTCAAGCAGAGGTAAGTGATTGCCCAAACTCTCAAAGGTAAGCAGGAGAACAGGGATTCAAGCCCAGGAAGATTGGCCCTAGAGTCATGTTTTTAATCGTCTAGCAGGTATGACCAGTCTAGATGAATGAACATTGGACTGGACGTTGGATTGGAGTTGGATTGGAAGGGACAAGTTGCCCAGCTGCAACTCACTGAGCACGATTTCTGTTGTGCTCACCTCCCTCCGCATTTACCGCGCCCCCCCGGCCCACTCTGAGATATTCTGCAGGCAACTTGACCCCAAGGGGTGCCGGACTCATTGCTTTGACCCCCTCTTTGCAGTTGGAGATAACACATCTGGCTACTCCGGAGGTGGAGGATGCGGGTGGGGAGTGCAGCTTCTTGTTTGGCTGAAGCAGAAGGTCTTGAGCATAAAAGGCACTCTGCATGTTTCCGTTGGCATTTTCATAAGTGCGTAAATGCTCGAGTTGGATCTCACTTGAATTTAGTGTAACTTTGAACTAACACTGTGATTTGCAAGTGCACGGCTTCTGTGTGTATGTGAAGAGTTCTAAGCGGCAAAGAAAAAAACTCTGAATGTGAAGGACCTTTATTCCTTGGAAGCCTACCATCCTGACCTTCAAATCAGGTCTTCTCACCGTCATTCTTGGCAGACTAGTTAGAAGGCAGACAGACTAAGCAAGATGAGCGAAACTAGCCTGTGAGTTATTTTAGCCTGAGTCTAAAGCCATTATCTAAAATAGGGTGGCAAACATCATCCTTCTGTGCAAAAAAGATGACATTTTCTTTGGTAATATCTCTCATTTGGGGATTCACTGTGGTAACCATGGCTGCTCAGAACCTTCCCTCCAAGGCCGATTTCCCACTAAGTAAAGATGGGCAAGGGGCTTCCCTGGTAACTCAGATGGTAAAGAGTCGGCCTGCAATGCAGGAGACCCTGGTTTGATCTCTGGGCTGAGCAGACCCCCTGGAGAAGGAAACAGCTACTCACTCCATATTTTGCCTGGAGAATTCCATGTACACAGGAGCCTGGAGGGCCACAGTCCATGGAGTTGCAAAGAGTTGGTCTGGACTGAGGGACTAACACTTTCACTTTCTTTCTTTTTTTTTTTTTTTCAAAGATGGACAAAGGATAGGGGGAGAAAGAGCAGCTGCTGTTAAGGAGAGCTTGAAATATTATCTAGACCAAAGTTCCTTGACTTCAGCACTATTGACATTCTGGGCTGGACCACTCTTTGTGGTGGGGTCTGTCCTGCACCCTGCAGGGTTGTCAGTTGCATCCCAGGCCTCCATCCACTAGATGGCAGCAGCACCTTCACATACATCAGAGGTGTGATGACTTAAAATGACTCCAGACATGGCCAAATGTTCCCTTGGAGATCAGAATCACTTCAGTTGAGAACCACTGATCTAGGGATTTCCTGATGACGAGTGTAGACATGAAGGCGACATTTCCTAGCTCTCACCCCAGCTCTCTTTAAGGAGCAGCTCACGGATCCCCAGGCACTACGGTTCCTGAAAAGGTGATTGCAGGCACTTCAGTTCTGCTTCAGGAAAATGTGGCTGGGAACTCTACCTGAGGTGTCACCATCCCCCACTTCCTAAGCGGAAGGGATGGAGGGATGGAGGTGAGCCATCCAGTCAGTCTTGAAGGGGCCATTCCACCAAGATGTCTCCATGTGACTTGTCTCACCAGGCAGGATCCACAAAGTCCATCCCAATAGAATCTAAAAGGGGCATCTCTCCCAGTCAGTTGCAGGGGTCTTGGTCAGTTCCAGCTACTCATGGAGAGGGAAATCCTCAGTGCCAGGAGACGCAAAAACCACCGGATTCCTTGATCACTGCAGCTGCTGGAGGGGCATTGCCCTGCTTCTCTGCACCCACTGTCCAAACTCAGAGAAAAAGAGCCTTGATCAGAGTGACTTTGCCATTTTCAATAACAAAATTTCGAGAGGTTTTGGGATCATGACTCTTTACGTCTGGTGTCTTCTTCCTAGTCTCAGCTCAGCCACCTTGGAAGGTTCAGAGAGTAAAAGACATTAGCCCCATTTTACAGACGAGAAGGCTGAGACTAAGGGAGGACGAATGACTTTTCCAATAAGAACTCAAACTTCAAATCACTCAAATCTCAAATAATGGTCATTTGAGTCCAGGTTTGAGGACTGTTTCTACACCTGCAAAACTACTATTTACAAAGTTAGATGGAATTTGGGGCTGTTCAACCCCTGTGGTCATTTGCCATGGGACCTCTGGGGGACGTGTGTCTCTCTCCTTCCTTTAGGCAGGATGCCCTGAGGTGGGAACACAAGCTCTGGGATCCAATGGCTGTGTTCAAGTTTCAGCTCCACCGGGCCCACACCTGCTCACGTTGAGCAAATGGCTTAACTTGCCTAAGCCTCAGTTTCCCCACCGGCAAAATGAGGATAATAATAGTCACTACTCCCCTGCTTGTGGTGAAGAAGCCGTGCAGAGTCATCAGTACAGTTGTTGCGTTGGCAATCATCTCGCCCCCTCTCCATGATCTGTGATCGTTCTTGGAATGTTTGGTTTTTCTGCCAGTTAATATAGCTGGTTCTGGTCTCCATAAAACGAGGTGAATCCCTCATAGCAGAATGAGTATTGTTTTTGATAAATCTACTTTGACCACCTGATACAAAGAGCTGACTCTTTGGAAAAGACCCTGATGCTGGGAAAGGCTGAGGATAGGAGAATGGGGCAATAGAGGATGAGATGGTTGGATGACGTCATCAACTAAATGGACTTGAGTTTGAACAAACTCTGGGAGATAGTGAAGGACAGGTGTGCTACAGTCCATGGGGTTGCAAAGAGTCAGAGTCACAACTTAGTGATGCAACAATAACAACAATTAAAATCTGTAAAGAGTTCACTAAATTCCAGAGAGATGGTAAGCCCTTTCTATGGGGCTCACCTCCTGTGTCTATTCTATATGCTATTCTTTAAAGGATCCTCTCTCTCTCTTTGAGCAATTAGTATTTATTGGTTTAGCAATTTTTAATGAGACAGGTGATTAGAACTCATTAATCTGGTGACATAAAGTAAGTAGAGGGCATGGAGGGTGGGGGTCAAGCTCAAAGGGAGGCTAAAGGGTCACTCATATCTTTCAGGGGGCCTTGGGGTCCAAGCCTCATAATCACCTAATGATGAGGAATGACTCTTCAGGAAGGTCTGCAAACACCACTTGTCGCCCCTGAACTTATGGACTTTTCAGTGCTGCTGTCTTTTTATTTAATTATCACACATTTTGTGCCTTGTATGTTATTATCCCCATTTGACAGCTGGAGAAATTGAGGCCCAGACTTGTTAAGTGTCTTAAACTAAAACTTCTGCTTCCTGCTTGAAGTAGCAGAGCTTTTAAGACCTGCATTTTCTGTGGGCCAAGCAGTCTCCAGCAGGACAAGGTGGGACAGCCAGAAACCAGGTGGGTCTGGGCCAAAGGAGACAGTGGCATCTTGCTGGGGAGAGAGGCTGCTGATGCCTTCGGTGGAGAAGCAGCTTCACCACACTCAGCGTTCCTCGCATCGTGGGCAGTCCAAGGTTCAGGTGGTGGTGGTGGTTTGGTTGCTAAGTCATGTCCAACTCTTGTGATCCTGTGGAGTGTAGCCTGCCAGGCTCCTCTGTCCATGGGATTCTCCAGGGAAGAAGACTGGAGTGGGTTGCCATTTCCTTCTCCAGGGGACCTTCCTGACCCAGGGACTGAACCCAAGTCCCCTGCATTGCGGGCAGGTGGTTTACCAGTTGAGCTATGAGAGAGGCCCCAAGGTTAGGGAGACAGAGACTAGTTAGACTGATGGGAACCAGAGGGGATGTGCGGAGGCCAAGTGGAAAGCAAGCCAACAGTTGGGAGGAGGGAGAGGCCCTCCTGAATGGGCAACTGAGTGCAACGATGGGCATCCAGAACACATGAGGAGAATGAGAGACAGGAGCTGAGACGTGGGCCAGTTCCCTCCTAATTAGAATAACCAGAGGGATCACAGAGGAAACAAGGAGCGACTGTGACTTCTGTAACTCAGATTGTGGTAAAGCTCATCAGAGACTTGAAACAGCCCTCAGAACAGCCAGGAAAGGGAACCATTTTGAACCCTACATACTTTCAGTTCAGTTCAGTTCAGTTGCTCAGTCATGTCTGACTCTTTGCGACCCCATGAATCGCAGCACACCAGGCCTCCCTGTCCATCACCAACTCCTGGAGTTCACTCAAACTCGGGTCCATCGAGTCAGTGATGCCATCCAGCCATCTCATCCTCTGTCGTCCCCCTTCTCCTCCTGCCCCCAATCCCTCCCAGCATCAGAGTCTTTTCGAATGAGTCAACTCTTCGCATGAGGTGGCCAAAGTACTGGAGTTTCAGCTTTAGCATCATTCCTTCCAAAGAAATCCCAGTGCTGATCTCCTTCAGAATGGACTGGTTGGATCTCCTTGCAGTCCAAGGGACTCTCAAGAGTCTTCTCCAACACCACAGTTCAAAAGCACCAATTCTTCGGTGCTCAGCCTTCCTCACAGTCCAACTCTCACATCTGTACACGACTACTGGGAAAACCATAGCCTTGACTAGACGGACTTTCGTTGGCAAAGTAATATCTCTGCTTTTGAATATGCTGTCTAGGTTGATCATAACTTTTCTTCCAAGGAGTAAGCGTCTTTTAATTTCATGGCTGCAGTCACCATCTGCAGTGATTTTGGAGCCCCAAAAATAAAGTCTGACTTCCACTGTTTCCCCATCTATTTCCCATGAAGTGATGGGACCAGATGCCATGATCTTCATTTTCTGAATGTTGAGCTTTAAGCCAACTTTTTCACTCTCCTCTTTCACTTTCATCAAGAGGCTTTTTAGTTCCTCTTCACTACTTTCTGTTAGGGCTCCCCTATTGGCTCAGATGGTAAAGAATCTGCCTGCCATGCAGGAGACCTGGGTTTGATCCCTGGGTCAGGAGGATCCTCTGGAGAAGGGAATGGCAACCCACTCCAGTATTCTTGCCTGAAAAATTCCATAGACAGAGGAGCCTGGCAGGTTACAGTCCTTGGGGTTGCAAAGAATCAGACACGACTGAGCGACTAATGCTTTTTCATTTTACTTTCTGTTTCTGGGCTCTGTTGTGTCTGCCTTCTGGGAGCCACAGGGATAATTTCAGAAGGCATCAGCTGTGTTAATTATTAATAGATCAGCAGGCTATGGCTTCTGTGTGGCTCTTTGATGTACTTAAATGGCCTATTTCCCCGGTTACTATTAAGACTATCATTAAGAATGTTTCATGTGAAGGAGAAACCATTTTCTCTCTCCATCAGGTTTTCTACCTTGGTCTATAAAATAGAAACTTTTGTTCTTTTGAAAATGTTGGAAAATGGCTTCTACCTTTAGTCCACTCCTAACGACTGACTACTTCTGGAAGCAGGAAGAAAGACACTGGGGAGAGAGATGGGTAAAGGGACTGTATATGGGTGTCTTGAGCTCTACTGGGCTCTTTCTTTTTAAAAAATTTTTATTTTATATTGGAGTAGTACTTTGGCCATCTGATGTGAAGAGCTGACTCTTGGAAACAAAAACCCAATGCTGGGAAAGGTTGAAGGCAAAAGGAGAGGGGGGCAGCAGAGTGTGAGATAGTTAGATACCAGCTCTGACTCAAGAGACATAAATTTAAGCAAACTCTGGGAGACGGTGAAGGACAGAGGAGCCTGGTGAGCTGCAATCCATGGGGTCACAAAGAGTCACACACAACAGTGACTGAACAGAAATCACAGTTGGTTAACAATGTTGTTAGCTAATACTTTTCTCTTAGTTATTCAGTTATACACATACATATATCTACTCTTTTCCAATTTTTTTTTCCCATTCAGGTTATTACAGAGTATTGAGCAGAGAGTTACCTGTTCAGTACAGGAGGTCGTTATTGGTTATCTATTTTAAATATAGCAGAATGTACACGTCAAACTCCCAGTCTATCCTTTCTCCTGCTCTTCCTGGCTGGTAATGCTTACTTCATTGAATCCCTCTGGGCTCTTTCCATTGGCATATCCAGACGACAGAGACTGGGTCTTCCTTCCCACTCCTGTCCTCCACGGGATAAGCAACCCTGGGTGGGGCCTGGGTCAGTCCTGGAAACCCACCAGACATTTTTTGGGGGCCTCTATAATTGATAGGGTGTGAATTTGTCCCAGTTCTTTTCTAGCTACTTGACTCTCCCATTGTGTATATTCCATGACCTAGACTTTCCAGAGCAGGTGGCAACTGTGCTGAGATGTGAAGAATTCTTCAGCATTAGTCATGTGAAGATAGATGGAGGAATAGTCCAAACAGAGGACACAGCAAAGAGGTGTCAACTGAAAAAAACGCACAACCTAAAAGCTGAGAGTTATGTTTTATTTGGTGAGCAAATCTGAGGACTTAAGCCTGAGAACCTGCATCTCAGGTAATTCTGAGAGGCTGCTTCAGAGAGGCAAAGGAGGGAGGCAGGCTACACAGGAGTTTTGCAAAGACCAGGGAGTCAGAACATCAGAAGTTTACTGCTAATTAAAGAAAATTAGACATCTCAAGTTAATAAAATCGGTGCTTTTCTATGTCTGGGATGATTCAAGAGTCTGGGCTCGCTGAAATCATTCCCGTGAGGTGCACCTCCGCTCTCTGGAGCCAATGTCCTGTGTTTCCTTGGGGCTCTCCATCCAGGTGACTGTAATGCAATGGCTTGATGGATGGCTGCTACATCTTTGCTTACTGATACGGCAGGTAGCATTCTTAATTCACAGAGGTAAGAGGTAGGGTGGCAAAGGTAGAATGATGTGTGTGTCTGCTCTTCCCACAGCTTAGGAGGTGAGCAGAGCATGGGAGGAGCTGGGTTAGAGCAGTTCGTTTAGAAGACATCACAAGACCTTCCATAGCTATCTCTGGAACTCTGTGTTGTAAAAAATTTTATTAGAGTATAGTTGATTTACAATGTTGTGTTATTCTCTGCTGTGCGGCAAAGTGAATCAGTTATACGGACACATATCTTCAAACTTTTAAAAATCCATTTTCCATATAAGTCATTATAGAATATTGAGACAAGTTACCTGGACTATACAGTAGGTCCTTATTTGTTATCTACATTATATACAGTAGTGTATATATGTCAATCTCAATCTCCCAATTTACTTCTCCCCCATTGTTCCCCTCCTAGTAACCATAGATTTGTTTTCTTTATCTGTGACTCTATTTCTTTTTGTTGTAAAGTAGTTCATTTGTACCATTCTTTTTGATTACACATTCTCTGGTGGCTCAGATGGTAAAGAATCCGCTTGTAACGCAAAAAGACCTGGATTTGATCCCTGGGTTTGGAAGATATTCTGGAGGAGAGCATGGCAACCCACTCCAGTATTCTTGCCTGGAGAATCTCCATGGATAGAGGAGCCTGGTGGGCTACAGTCCATGGGGTCACAAAGAGTCAGACATGACTGAGTGACTAAGCAGAGCACAGAACATAATTGATAACATATGATATTTTCCCTTCTCTTTATGGAGAACAATATAGAACTCTTTATTGTATAGACTAATTGAGTTCTGAAACATGTTTCTTAGAAAACTGGTCTTGTAACATGGTCTTTGGGGAAAAGTCCTGAGGCCAAGAAGGCATGGGTGATGCTTTAGAGATTCCTAATAAACAATGGCACACTAGATAGAGGACTGAGAATACTTCAGTGAAGAAAACCGGTCCATTTATTGACTTGGTAACCATTTGTAACACTGAAAATCCAATATCTTAAAATTATCTTTAGCAAACACTCTTTATGGGTAATCAAGGGTCTTAGAAAGGTTTTCCAAAGGAGTGATCCTGTAGGATTTATCTTTAACAGTATAGAGAATAATTCTGAAGAAAATAAAGCTGGTAAGGAAGACTAGTGAAGAGAGGGTTATAGGAATCTGGGGAGAGATGTTAAGGATATAGAAAACATTGGGAGATATTGAGGAGAGGACGTGTGTTCAGAGTTGTCTGGGTGGTAAAATAATCAGAACCAGATCTGTTGAATGTGATGAGTAAGGGGAGGAAGAGTCAAGGATGACTTCCAGGTTCAACCAGGTAGATGATCATGCCGCCACATATGATCAAGAGACAGCACTTTTGGACAAGTTGAGTTTGAGGAGTCAATGATGTGTCAAAGTAGAACTGATATGCAGATAGATATAAGTCTGGCTCATTGGAAGAAGCTCTGGTTGATGATACAATCTTTGGAGTTGTCTTATTTGGCCATTTAAACAATGGCACTGAACAAGTCCATTGTAAAGGAAACCAGTCCCAAATATTAATTGAAAGGACTGATCCTAAAGTTGAAGCCCCAAAACTTTGGCTACCTGGTGCAAAGAGCTGACTTGTTGGAAAAGACTCTGATGCTGGACAGATTGAAGGCAAAAGGAGAAGAGGGAGGCAGAGGGCAAGATGGTTAGAAAGCATCACTGACTCAATGAACATTGGGCAACCTCTTAGAGATAGTGGAGGGCAGAGGAGCCTGGCATATTGGAGTCCATGGGGTTGCAAAGAATAACTAAAAACAACAACTGGACAAGAGCTCCTAGACAAGAGTGTGTGTAAAATTCAAAGACACATGCTGAGAATAGAATGTTAAGAAATAACATGTTTGGAATGGGAAGAGAGGGAGCCTGTGAGGAATCCAGAGAAAGGATGAAAGTGGGATGAGACAAACCTGAAGCTTCAACGCTGTGGAGGCCTTGGGAACAGGAGATTCAACAAAATCCAGGGATAAGCATCATGATGAGGTGCAGAAGAAACACATCCTACTGGTTCTCAGAAGTTCAATGATAATCTTCCCAGGACCAGTTCCAGGAGGTAAAAGCCAGTTTTAATGGGCTGAGAAATGAAGGGAAATCTGTGAATGGCATTAAAGATAACTCCTGACAAACTGGGAAGAGAAAAACAGCGGTGAGATTGGAGGATAGCTGAAGTGAAGGAGACCCGAGCATGAAAGCAGTTGAGAAGAGGAGGTTAAAGAAGCAGGAAAAAGAGAAAAGAATTCATGGAGCAAGGAAAGAGGAAATGAAGTGGAAAAGGAGGCTGAAAAAAGGACAAGTAAAAGGTTTTGACAGTGATGTGGGTGGCCTGATTAGGAGAGGATCAGGAATTTTTAGCAGACCTAATCAGCATAACTTGATGATTTTTCTTCTGCTCAGCAATCTAGCACAGGAGCAGAGAAGGTGGGAATTTGCATGGAGAGATTGATGGCGTTTTGCCAGCTGCATGCAGTGTAGGGATAAGGTGCAAGGGAATCAAGGATGTTGATGAAAGAATGGTTTAGACTACCCACCATGGAGTAAAAGCTGGGTGAAGTGAAGTGAAATGAAGTTGCTCAGTCGTCCAACTCCCTGCCACCCCATGGACTGTAACTCAGGTTCCTCCATCTATGGGATTCTCCAGGCAAGAATACTAGAGTGGGTTGCCATTTCCTTCTCCAGGTGATCGTCCAGCCCGAGGGATCGAACCTGGGTCTCCAGCCCTGCAGGCGGACTCTTTACCATCTGAGCTATCAGGGAATCCCAGAAAAAAGCTGGGTAGGGGTGCAAAATGGGCAAGAGGGAGCCCAAAGCCTGGAAGAAATGGAGAAGCTGGGGGAGTGACTTCGGTAGAACTGGGGGCTTGAGAATTTGGAAGATCAGAACAGAGTGGGGAATACTAGAAGTTATGACTTCAGAAGGAGGAAGTTTCCAGAGATAAGGAAATAAAGCGAGTGGTTCTGTGGGTGGGTGTTGGGAAGTCAGTGGCATTAAGGGGAGTCAATGTGTTGGAGGCTAAAGTGTTGCTGAGTTTGCTAAAGGGATGATGAGGCTGGAATGGATCAGCTCCAAAGTTCCCATTGGGTTGTGCTAAAATGTGCTAGGCCAACATCTCCAGGGCAGGAGTATAACCACCTGCCTACTGGGCATTCCACCTGGATGCCTCACTGGGATTTCAAGCTCAACTGGTTGAAATTGATCGCATTGTATTTTTCTCTCCCTGAGTTCCCTCTCTCAGGGAGATGATGGCCCCACCATCTACCAAGTAACTCAGGTCAGAAATCCCATCTCCAACATATCTTATATTCTAGTACTTTCCTCCTCTTTGCTTCCCTATCACTGTTATCAAAAACCCCTTTCTCTGTGATAATTGCAGACTTCGAGGTACTGCTAGAGATTTTCTTAAACAATTAGCATGTCCCTGTCCTGTACAATAACAGAAATTCAAATCCTTAGCCAAGCACTCAAGGCCCTTCAGTATGTCTCTAACCTGATTTCCAGCTTCCTTTCTGTGTCTTCCTCTTGGACATCCTTAAGTTCCAGCCAAATGAATCTATCTCCTGTTCAGGGCTCTGGAGACTTCTACCTCCTTTTTACATATAAATTTATATTTTACATAATTTTATAGAAATATAATTTTATTTCTTTATTTTCTGTTTGGCTCTCCTGGGTCTTTGTTGCAGCACAGGCTTTTGTCTAGTTGCAGAGAGTGGGGGGTAGCGCTCTAGTTGCGGTGCACAGCCTCTCATTATGGCGGCTCCTCTCATTTTCGAGCACAGACTCTAGGGTGCACAGACTTCAGTGGTTGTGGCACACAGGCTTAGTTGCTCCACGAGATGTGGGATCTTCCCGGATCAGGGATCGAACCCGTGCCCCCTGCATTGGTAGGCAGACTCCTATCCACTGCACCATCAGGGAAGTCCTCTACCTTTTTGCTTTCTTCAGGCTGTTACCTCTGCCTGGATTGCCCTCCATCCCCTCCCTCCACCAACATGGCTTTTAAAATCCCACTTTGTATTCAAAAATCAGATCAAATGTCAGCCCTTCCATTAATGTGATCCCTCTTTGTCTTCTTCAGACTGAAAGGTCCACGCTCCTTCTGTGGATTCCCAAAGGGCTTAAATTAAACCTCTTCTTACCATCTGTACTTTGTTACCACTGGCACTTTGTCTGGACTCCAGATTAATCCCAAGTGTCTCTAAACATCCCTGTTCAACTGTGAGCAATTGGAGAGTAAGGGCTAAGCTTTATTTTTTAAAAATTATTTGTTTTACTTATTTGGCTGCACCAGGTTTTAGTTGAACGTGTGGGGGTCTGTAGCTGTGGCACGTGGGATCTGGTTCTTTGACCAGGTTTTGAACTTGGGCCCCTACACTGGGAGAGCAGAGTCTTAGCCACTGGACCACTGGCGATGTCCCAGGGCCAAGTCTTAATTTTATTTAACATATCCCCCTCAAGGAACCAGGTGTCAAGGACTTTGGAATCTTCTTGAAGCCTAGAGGGAAGCAGTCTCTACCACTTGGAAGCTGTGTGACTTGGGTTAAGTTTTTCAACCTATTTGAGCTTCAGTTTTCTCCTCCTTAAATTGGAGTTGGTGAAATGGACCTCCTGGTATCATTATGAGAATGAAATAAGGCAACAGGAGCAATGCAGTAAGCATTTACCTGGTACACCGTAGATGTTAAATAAATACTTCACCTTCCCTCCAAATCATAGCTTTGAACATGTGAAAGGAGAAGTAGAATGAAATGAATCAGATATTGCCCACAACTCTGTTTCTGAGAGGACCTGTTTACTGGGAAGGGGAAAGAAGTAACAGAATAGAACCAAAGGGGATTCCTTCTCCCTGCGGTTTCTGTTACTTTCAAATTTTTCTTTAATGAATGTGTTTTACTGTTTAAGTCGGAAAGTGTTGTTATAAATGAATGAGTGTGCATAACTTATATTCATGTTGAAAAATGCTATGCTTCACTGACCACACTTCCTGGGTTTGTTTTTGAGAGTGTCCGTCCAAAGACTGCCCACAAATCATCTGTAAGATGCTCATCTCTCTGAACGACCCTGCGGTTACCCAGATCCCCCCAGAGATCCCTTTCTCCCTCTGCTTTACATTCCATTTCCTTTCATTTGTCTCCAGAGTGACTCTTACCATGAGAAGTTTTAATTGTTGCTCTCTACCAGGATTTGAAAGGGCAACACGGGGCATGTTTCATAATTTGTTTTTTCTGTTGGAGTGGGTGATGGATGAGATGCATTAAAGTGCTATTTCCTCCCTGGATCATGTTGCCACAGCAGCCCTGTTCTCTTTGGGATGGGGAGAGCCATCACCCCAGGAACCCTCCCCCAAATCCCAGAGGGTGAGGTGTGCTGGACAGGGGAGGAGGTCAGGGTGATTCCAAAGAGTGGTAAAATGGAAATACCTCGAAATGTGGAGCCAGCCCCAGCTGTCTTAGGTCCCAGCTCTTGCTATGTCCGTTTTGTAACTTGAGGCAAATGTCTTGTTTAGACTCCCTGGTCCTGTTTGGTCCTTGGGGATTTGAGAATACAAGTACCTTCTTCCTAGAATTTTTTTTTTTTTTTTTTTTTTGCCATGCAGCAAGGCATGCTGGATCTTAGTTCCCCAATCAGGGATCAAACCCCTGTCCCCTGCAGTGGGAGCACAGAGTCTTAACAGCTAGACCTCCCGGGAAGTTGTGTCCTAGGATTTTTGCAAGGTTAAGTGAAGGCCATTAAAAGCCCCAGTCACAGTATCAGTGCATGATGTGAAGCCTCAACTGAGGAAAACACCCTCTATGCATCTGTGATTCCTCATTGGTCTGGAGAAGATGCCTGTTCAGAGGATATTGGCGTTCAGGGCACATCCTGTCTCTGGGCAAGCACCCACTTTCTGTGCCCAGATGATATGGAAATGTCTTCCTTTGCTGGCAGGGAGGTTGAGACTGGTGGAACATGGGAAAGTCTGATGAGGTATTCTTAAGTCCTCAAGGCCAGTATTGCTGGTTGGGCAGAGCAGAGTCTTGAGGCTGCAGAAGACTCTGGAAAGCTATCTGTGCCCAAGACCTGTGTCCAGACAGCACAACCTTGGTCCCTGAGTGCCAGCATCTTTCTTTCATGGATGAAAGAAGGTTCTTGGAGGCCCAGGAAGGCTCAGGTGTCCCATTCAAAGACACATGTGCATGTTAAATCGCTTCAGTCCTGTCCAACTCTTTGGGATCCTATGGATTGTAGCCCACGAGGCTCCTCTGTTCATGGGATTTTCCAGGCAAGAATACTGGAGGGGGTTGCCATGCCCTCCTTCAGGGGATCTTCCTGATCCAGGAATCAAACCAGTGTCTCTTATGTCTTCTGCTTTGGCAGGTGGGTTCTTTACCACTAGCAAAAGACACACAGCTGCTGCTCTCCTAGGGAACTCAAGAACATTTTCTCAGATGAATGAGGGAACAAGTAACTGAAGACCATCACTGCCCACCAATCTTCAGAAGGCATCTCAGCCTTCCCACCCTGTCACTATCCATCCTCCCAACTTGCTCTATTCCTTGTCCTGAGGAACACCTTTGAACCCTGTCCACTCCAAGTCCTGGCTCAAGCATCTGGAAACCATGAAATTCAGGGCTCTGCAGAGCCCAGCATGGACTCAGCTGCCCAACCCCATCTCTGAGGACAGTGTTCTTCCTGGCGGCCACTACGCCCTCTTCCTCTGGCTTCCTGCCTCCATGCCTTTGTCTACCTTGGTTCCCTTCCTCACCTTTTCATTAGCTTAGGGGCTCTTCCTCAGCATCTCCTGCCTTGAGAGTTCTAGTGGAATGTGACCTTCTTGGAAGGAAAGGAAGCATGTCCTGTCCTCTCAAAGCACTGCCTGTCCCTCTGGGTTGCTCCTTCACAGCCAGCTGTGGGGGTGGAGCCATTTGTGTCTGTAACCCACTCAGATGAGCTGTGCAAGGGTGAGAGGAGACTGTTCTGTCAACACGGCCCCAACTCCCAGCCCAGGGTTTGGTGGAAGAAGTACTCAGGATGCACTTGTTGAATGAGTAAGTGCAGAACATATAAGCATAGCTCCTGATCACCTCTAGGGAGCTTGGGGCAAACAGGGCATGGGGCTGCCTGCTTGACTGGGGTAATTGAGAGCATGGGTGATGCTGAAATGAGGGGGTACAAGGCTCAGAAGGAGGCTGGGTTCAGAGAAAGAGTTTAGGAGAGAATCCTGACTAGCCTGGGGATTGTGACTATCATGGGTGCCATATGGAGAGAGTGGGTAGCCAACCTAATGCCTGTTAACATGGAATGAATCCTTATGATGTGCCGGAATTCAAATTGAATTTGTCCTATGCCTTACTTCATTTACTCCTCATGATAACTCTACAAAGCAGGTCCACTATGACCCTCACTTATTATCATTCTCATTTTGCAGACAAAGGGGTGAATAATGCACCCACAGACACTCAGCTAATGAGCAGAGGAGCTAGGAGTCCAGCCAGTTCTGTTTGGCATCGCAGTCTATGCTCTCAGCCACCTCACTATATCCATGTGACATCCAACAAACGGTGCCTTCCCCTGTTACAAAGTCTTATCAGGGCTGCTCCCAGAGCCAAGACTGCAAAGTGGGTGATGATCTATGAGATGCTAAGGGAACAGGTGTCATGTAAATAGCCTGGATCTCTGCGTGCATGAGCGCATCTGGATGCATTGACTGAAGACTAGTTACAGTGAAGTTTTACCCCATCTGGGCTGCTAGAGCAGAAACTCATAGACTTCTAAACAACGGAAATTTTATTTCGCACAGATCTGGAGACAGCGACATCCAAGGTCAAGGGGCTGGTGGAGTCAGCGTCTGGTGAGGACCCACTTCCTGTCTCCTTGTTGCATATTCTCAGAGTGAAAGGGACTAGGGAAATCTCTGGGGGCTCTTTATTAGGGCACTCACCCCATTCATGAGGGCTCCACCTGAATGACCTAATCATCCCCCAGATGCCCCACCTCCTAATAGCATCACATTAGGGATTAGGTGTCAATACGGGAAATTGTGGGGGACACAGATATTATGTCTAGAGCAGGTGGTTTCAGGCATAGCTCGTAAGTACAGAGGTGGTCACAGTTCAACAACCTCTTTCCTGCTCGTTATCTTGTTCGATACTTGTGCCTGCCCTGTGATGCTGGAACTGGTTTTCTCCGCACTTTATGCGTGGAGCTCAGGAAGGCTAACCAGCATGTCTATAGTCACTGTCTTGTGAGGTGAGTGGGCTGAGAATTCAGTGCATGGCATTGCTCTCTCTTATAAGTGCTGGGGTCTTTGAGGGTAGTTCGTGAATGACACCCCTTTCCTGTCCAAATAAGAAAGTGGATGGAACATCAGGCTTGGAAGACATGGCTTTTATCCTTGAGTAAGTGGGCTTATTGAAATTCGACCCTGGCATTAGACTGATTTAACCACCCAGTCCTAGCAGCTAGGGTGGGACAGGACACTGGGTCCATCTGTGTATGTATGCGGGGGTTCTGCTCAAGTTAGTCTTAGGACATGGAGGAGAAGAGATTTCATGCTTCAGTGGGAGGCTCTCTCAAGAGGAAGACTGGGGGAAGTAACTTGAGTCTGCCTGGTTTATTTTTCCATACCTGCCAAGTGGGTAAGTCATTTCAGCCTCCCAGTGAGACTGAGGAAAGGGAGGGAGAAAGGTCACTGCCAACGTTCCTCCCCATGGAAGGAACCAGGAAACACTGAGAGTTACATGAATGATGTTCCTTCCTTAAGGGTGGAAATATCGAGAATAAGAAACAAATGTTCCCCATATAATGATACAAATCACTGAAAATGCTGGACTCACTGTCAATGCTAGATTGTTGCAAAGATAAGAGTTTATCATACCTGACTTGAGTCCCTAGGAATTTATGCGAGAATCCAGCTGGTGAAGGTGACACACTTTCCCTTGATGCAGTTGAAAATGATCTTTAAATTTCCTTCTCTGAAAAAAATAAACAGTGTGTATCAGTGCATATGGAATCTAGAAAGATGGTACTGATGAACCTGTTTGCAGGGCAGCAATGGGGATGCAGAAACAGGGAACAGACCTGAGGTCGCAGTGGGGAAGGAGAAGGTGGGACGCATTGGGAGAGTCCCATGGAAACATACATTACCATATGTGAAATAGATAGCCAGTGGGAATTTGCTGTGTGATTCAGGGAGCATGAACAGGTGCTCTGTGATAACCCAGAGGGATGGAGGCGGGTGGGAGGTGGGAAGGAGGTGCGAGAGGGAGGGGGCATACGTGTGCCCGTGGCTGATTCATGTTGCAGCAGTAGCAGCAGCATGGCAGAAACCAACATAATGTTGTAAAGCGATTATCCTCCAATTTAAAATTAACTAAATTAAAAAAATTTCCTTCTCTGAGCATCTGACCAGTAAAAAACATGGCAGAGAGTCAGGTAAAAATTTCTACCTCATGTGTTGGAAAGTTAAAACAAGAGCTTTTCTGAAATTTGTTGTCATTGTTTAGTCTCTCAGGCATGTCCGACTGTGAGCCCATGGACGGTAGCCCGCCAGCCTCCTCTGTCCATGGAATTCTCCAGGCGAGAATGCTGGAGTGGGTTGCCATTCCCTTCTCCAGGGGATCTTCTCAAGCAGGTATTGGACCTGCGTCCCTGCACGGGCAGGCGGATTCTCTACCACCTGAGCCACCAGAGAAGCCTGGGGACATTCTTAGAGAGGGTTTTTTGATGGGAAGCTTGTCCCAAGTTTCAGAACTCCAATCTCAGCTTGAGATGTTTGTACTGAAGACAAAATTTAAAATAATGTGTTGGGTTGGCCAAAGAGTTCATTGAGGTTTTTAAACAGCTTATGGAAAACCCGGAACAAACTTTTTGGTCAATGTGATAGAAACATTCTCTGCCTAGGAAAATATGAGGTTAAATTTAGCTAATAATATTGTTTGAAAAATAAACTCTTCCTAGGTGTTTATGCCTTTTAAAAAAAACAGTTTTATTGAGGCATAATTTACATACTATAAAATTTATCAGTTTTAAGTGTATAATTTTATGGGTTTTAACCAAGGTGAATAGCTGTGTAATCACTCGTAATAATTATTAGTTAGAAAACTATCGAATTCTTTATAGAACCGTTTATGCCTTTTATAAATCTTCAAGGAGTCATTTGTTGTTCTCTAGGACTCACTACGTTTAGCTGATTTCATAGAGAATGAGATATTTTGTGGAAAGGAGCCACTGAAAATTTCCCTTGCAGTCAGCATGCACTTTTAAATGGATACCATCGAGGAGAGGCGGCTTAGTCTGCTGCAAAGGAAAAGTTATTCAAAAGGGGAGACAAAAGATTCTCTTGATTACAAAATCTATAATCCTGAATTCATGAAGGAGCTGGAGATCTTGGAGCAGGCATTACGTTATTCAGGTCTGGAGTGCCAACTGCCCACACTCCACTAACATCCTCTCAGGATGGCTCCTGCACCCCTCTCATCTCCTATTTACATAACACTTTATAGTTAGAAAGTGCTTTCACAACCAGTTTACAGTTTAGAAAGTGCTATCGCATCCGTTAGCTTATTTAATCTCTTCCTGCTTGCCCTGAAGCTAGACAGGCCGTCAGATGAATTCACTCCGAGCTGGATCATAAAAATATTCATCGCGTTTGCCTGCCTCTCCCTTGCCAAGCGTGGCTCCCTTAATGGCACGGTGGACGGCTCCATGGCCATCAGGCTGGAAGCGAATTGGTGACTATTCATCATTCTGTGGGTCCCGTCCCCACAGAACGCTGCATGTCAGGTCTGAAGAACTAGGGATTCTGATCCAACAGTAATTTGGAACTCCAGGCTCCATAGCCAAATCCCTGCTGCTTTGGCTGGGATTTGAGGATGCGATAAAAAGCAATGCATGAGAAGGACCCAGAGTGAGGCTCAGGAAAAGTCTTTTGCTAAAACCTAATTGTGGGGTGAGGGAGAGTGCTTAGGTAAGTAAAGGGTGGAAATTAATACCTCTCCCCATCTTCAAGGGATAGACTCCGCAGGCTCATGACAAGAAAAGAGATGGGCTGAAGGATGAGTGATGCCATTCCTCATGGCAACACTCACGGCCCCGGCTCCCTGGTGAAACCAGGTTACTATGATTAAGGCTACTTGCGGGGCAAGGACTTAGGAATAAGGGGATCTGGATCCCAGCGCTAGCTCTGGCATGTAGTTGTGTTCACTCTTGAACAAGCCTCTTGCCTTCTCTGACCTCCTGTAAAAGGAGAAGAGTAGATGCTGTGATTGCAGAGTACTTTCTAGAACTGGAGTTCTAGGGAAGGAGAGCTGAGGAGTGGTGAGAGGTAGGTCATGTGTATACTCTGTAGACATAGAGATCTCATCAAAGTAGGACAGTTTGAGTGGTGGGCTGCAGAAGAGGAAAGCTGTGTGAATACTCCATAGACATAGAAATCTCATCAAAGCAGGACCTCCACCAGCTCTTCCTTACCTCTCGCTGACTCCACTCAGCTCTCTTTTCTGTTCTTCCTCCCCCTGCAACCTCGTGGATCCCCAAACTGAGATGATGGGATTGCTCCATTTTGTGATATAACAGGTCCATATAGGTGGCGAAGGTATAGGTGGAGCAGGCAGATGTTAACTCAGACACTGGCTCCAACCTCCATCCTCATGGCAAACAGTGTCTCCTTTCTGATCCACATCTGTGAAGGAGGATAATGCTCCTCACATCACAGAGCTGTTGGGAAGATCAGACAAGATGGCATATTTAAACACAAACTCAGACATCTTGTGGTCCTTGGGGAAATGACTGATTCTGGTGCTGGGGAAGGGAATATACAAGGTGAACCTGGAGCAGCTTGAAGTGTCAGAAAGTAAGGAAATACTAGAAAGAAAATCCACAAAGATGGAAGCATACCAAAGGGATATAGGAGCCAAATGAAAAAGCTCCCAGTGACCACATTAGAGCATCAAGATAAATAGAGTAATATAGGATTATCACCTGAAGCATAAAATAAATTTCCATGAGTCTATAATGATATAAGCACATGATTCACTGAATAAATGAGGGAGAAAAGGTAAATCTTGCCTACAGAAGAATTCCAAATATTATATGTAGATCTTCCATCCTTAAGAAGGTAGAACGTAAGAGTGGACAGCTCAGCTGACTTCTGAAGGATGGCAGAATATGCCACCTTCAAATGTACTATTTTGGCATAAGGATTATTTTGAACTGAAGTCAACTGAGAGTAAACAGATAAAAGAAAAGCTCTCTGACTTTCATTTGTTGAAAAGCAGTGCAAAAATTTGTAAAAAAAAAAAAAAAAACAATCACATTCCCCTGTCTGCCAGGAAGAACAGAGTTAATCATGGCAGACAACTCTAGTCTCAGCCCCAAGACGGCACCAGAGGAATCATACTATACTAACTATGATATAACAAACTATACTAACTAGTCCTTATCTTCCATTAGTTCCCCCGTATATTGGCCTTTGTAGCATTTTCCCTCCCTAGAAACTCAAAATCCATGTCTGTCCCCTCTCTACAAAATCTGTTGTTTTGCTGAGATGCTATAAAGCCTGTGTTCTAATCACTCCTTTGAGTTATTCATCATTGGGTGCTCACATATGTAAACATGTGTAGGCATGATACACATGTTTATACACCTTTTTTTCCTCTTGTTAATCTGGTTTTTTTGGTCAATATAATTTGCAAGGCCCCAGCCAACGAACCCCAGATAGGTAGAGATTTTCCTCCCATAAACTTCCTTCCAAAGAGTACAGTATGGAAATGTGCGGATGGAGAATGAGTTAATTTTGCAGTCAAGTAATCAAATGCAACCTGAACCAGGTGGTCAAGGGCAGCATCACCAGTGAAAAGTCATGTTGATAGTGTGTGCCCTCCCCTGATACAATCTGATGATCTCTGTGGTCTTCCTCCCTCAAACCCACAAGCCCAGCCTAATAGTGAGGATAATATCTGGCGAATCTCAAACGAGGGACATTCTAGAAAGTGCCTGACTCCTCAAAACTGGCAAGGGCATCAGAAACAAGGAGAGTCAGAGAAACCGTCACAGCCAGGAGGAGCCTAAGGAGACATGACAACTAAATGTGATGTGGTGTCCTGGATGGTATCTTGGGACAGAGAAAGGAGATCATTATAAGCTAAGGAAAACTGAACAAAGTTTGATTCATTAATTGTGACAAATGTCCCACACTCATATAAGATGTTAATAAGAGGGGAAACTTGGTACAGGGTATATGTGAAGTCCTATATTATCATTGCAATTTTCCTATACATTTAAAACTATTCTAAAATTAAAGGTTTATTTAATAATCCAGGAGACTCTGTTCATTCAGTAAAGGGAAAAACAGCTCTGCATACTTCCTTAGGGCCTCCTTGTAATCTAAAACAGTAGACATTCATTATGACATTTATAATTTTGAAAAGAGTGACATTAACTTTCAGCTACTTAATTTCAGAGGGAAGGAATGTAATATATTTAGAAAGATACTGAAGACATCTTTGGTTCTACCTGTGGTTAAAAACTTGGTATTTACGATAGCCAGGCCACTGAAGCAACGTAAATGTCTATTGCTGGAGGAATGAATAAAGAAGATGTGGTACATATATACAATGGAATACTATCAGCCATCAAAAAATAACAAAATCATGCCATTTGCAGCAATGTGGATGGACCTAGAGTTTGTCATACTGAGTGAAGTAAATCAGACAGAGAAAGACAAATATCATATGCTATCATTTATATATGAAATCTAAAAAATGGTACAAATGAGCCTATTTACACAACCGAATTAGAGTCACAGATGTAGAAAACAAACTTAAGGTTGCCAAGGGGGAAAGAGTGGGTGAAAGGGATACATTGGGAGGTTAGGGTTGACATATGTATATTACTATATATAAAGTAAATAATGATTAATAAGAGAAATTATTGCATAATACAGGAAACTCTAGTCAATATTCTGTAATAACCTACATGGGAATAGCATCTAAAAAGAGTGTATATTGTATATGTACAATACAATATGTACTTTCTCACCCGAGAAAGTCCAGGAGACTGGGACCCAGCGGTCCCCCCGGCGCAGCCCGCGAGGCGGCCACCCAGTGGTCCCTCGGGTTACGCAGGATCCTGATACCAGTTTCTGAAGGCGTTCCGCGCTGAGAAGCAAGAGAGCTAGGCAAGATCCAAGTGAAAACCCCTCCTGGAACCCTGTTCTCCTAAGTCCCGTTCTACTGCAGAAGCTGAGTAAAGAATGGTGTGCGTTTTGATTTTTGGTTTCCCTGGTTCCTGCCACTCCCTGTTAAAGGTTTGCGAACAGGAGTCTGAAGAGTTCTAATAAAGAATCAAATTTCAAAAAAAAAACAACGAAACTTTGCTATACAGCAGAAACTAACACAACACTGCTTATCAACTTCACTCCAGTAAAAATTAACTTTAAAAAGTCACTGGCATTAGAGATAATATTGGCTCTACAGCTGTAAGCCCAGGGTTAGCCATTAGACAAAGTTAGGTTGAGATCTCATCTATATCTGTGTGACTTTGGTCAAGTATATTCCTCTTTCTCCATCAGCAAAATGGGACTCAAGTGCCTGCTTTGTATTCAACACTTGTGAATGCTAAATGAGACAAAACACAGAAGCATCTTGCAACAGCTGTAAAGCTCCCGGCCCCCAGCATGCGCCTCATCATTACAACCCCCAAGGTAGCCATGCCCAAGTCCTCGCTGGCCCCTTCATGAGCACACACGTCACCCAGGGGTCTTAATAAAATGCTGATTCTCGTTCAGCAGGTCAGTGGGGGTGTGGACTCTGCGTCTCTTACAAGCTCTGAGGTGACGCCGATGATTCTGCTCCAGGAACCTCAAGATGACAAGTCA
This sequence comes from Nanger dama, assembly GCA_917880005.1. Lineage (NCBI taxonomy): Eukaryota > Metazoa > Chordata > Mammalia > Artiodactyla > Bovidae > Nanger > Nanger dama. Next base: position 9,551,916 of record CAKJTW010000063.1, on the reverse strand, counting down.
GGATCCAGGCTGTGGACCTAATCCTGACCAAGATTACTTGGTATTTGGGGTCAGGTGACCTTCCTCTCTGAGGCTTACAATCTTGTCTGTAAAATAAAGGAAATGAAAATTAAAACCCAAACACTTTTCTTTCCAAGGCCTGTGGGTTTGCCTCTCAGTGTAGATACAACTGGCCTGCCTTGGTGCTGCTGCCGCCGCACCCCAGGCCCTGGAAGCCTGGGCAGCATCAGCGGTGCCTCTCCTTCCACCAGGTTCCTGGGAGTGGGAAACTCCAGAAGGCTCAAGGTGGTGGCGAGGGGGAGCGGGGAAGCCCTAATTTTACAGGTAAAACGAAATAAACCAAATTGCATTATTTCCATCCAAATTCCCTTCCTCCGGGCTCAGTTTTGACATGTGGGAAAGAAATTGCTGACAATACCTCCCCCACCAAACAGCTGCTTCCAGTCAGAGTGAATGGAGCATGATTTAATGAAGACAGCCATCTGTTACAGGGTAAAAATCCTAATTAACCAATATATGAATCAGAACAGAATTAGCCATCAAGTCATTAGAGTTCTGTAACTGCTGAGTGGCATGTAGAGTCGTGGCCACGTGGAACAGTCTTCCCCTAAGCAAACACGAGACTGAGAAGGGAAGCCCGTCCCTCATCTGGGAGGCTGCAGCCCCGGCAGGAGGGATCAGACTGTGGGACATTAACTGAAATAAACAGCCACTTTCAGAGGAATCATGTTGTCCTGAGTAAAGGACATCCTTCCTATTTATTGGATGCATCACAGTTTGCCAAATGCTTTCATACACCAGAGGTACCTTGAACCCTCTGCCACTCGCTCCATGGGTTGGGCTGGTGGTCACAGCCCCGGGGTTGGTGACTCACTCAAGAGCTCGTAGCCAGAAAAAGCCAGGTCAAGTCCCAAATCCAGGTCATTGACCTCCAGATCCTGCCGTGATGGTTACCTCCTCCTTAGCGAGTATACCCAAGGTGTTTGTATCATCCGAAATTATCGAGACTCTAATTATATACTAGAGGTTCCTGGCTCTCTTCAAGGTCAGATGCCCTCTGTCTCTTTCAGATGGAGGGAAGATCCTAATGCCCCCCAAACTGCTTGACGTTCTTCCAGCACAACATTCAGTTGGTTGGGAGAGGATAAGGCAGCTGGGAGACTGTGTCCACCTTTCACAGCTGTACCAGCAGATCCTGTAGATCTGTGCCTTGCATGTAGCAGGTACTCAGTAAATGTAGAATGAGTAAGGGAATAAATGAAGGATCTTGGCAAGTCCTTGCATCTCTCTTAGTTTGGCCCTAGAGCTCTAGAGAAACACTGAGTTGCTCCCTCTTGCCTCTAACAGAAAGTCCTCAATATACTATATGTTCATCAAAAATCTTTTTAACAAGACAAGTTGCATCACCAAATGATGCTCCCTACCACCCCCAAGACACAGACAAAGGAGCACAAAGCTTTTGCTCATTCCTTGCCAGCCTGGGATTGTCCTGCTCTAACTGAATCGCTAGATGCAGATGGGAGCTCATTCTCGTCTCAGCTTACTGTTTGTTTGTTTCTACAGAGAAGAGCATCTTCCCATATGTCTCCCTCCTGATTGTATCCTTTTTCTTTCAGAAATTATGTCTTTTCCTCATTTTACTAGAGAAAGCTCAATGCTTTTCTTACTGATGGGTATGAATTCTTCATAGAATAAAGACAGTAACTCTTTGCTGCAAACATTTTTATACTTGTTTTTCCCCCTCCTTGCCCCCCACCTGCCATATGTAGAAATTTTACATTTTGCTAGAGTTCTTTCTGCCCATTGTCTTCCCTTGAGCTCCCCGCCCCCTAACTCCATTACTGCTATACTTAGCAAGTCTTTTCTTCCCTAGATGTTTGGTAAATATTCATTTCTAGTCCTTTCAGGGTAGCATTGACTTTCTTGCTTTTACCTTCCTCTGTGGTCCATCTGGAGTGGATTGTGATGTGTGGACTTGGAGGTGTTCCTCTTGGTTCCTTACTTCTTCCGTCTCCACGTGGCTCCAAGGACCTAGATGAGCACAACTTACAATTAGATGGAGCTAGATACCACGGTGAGTCGGACTGGATCCTGGGGCTTTATCAGGAATGTTGAGTCTAAAATTAGGTCTCTTTAGGAAAGGAAGTCTTAGTCACCTTCGCACAAGTAGAAGAAGAAACAAGAGAAGGAATTAAATATGTTGTTTTTAGGTCCCAAACTTCTACTCACTCATTAAAATTCCCATCCAGGGTTATTTCTCCTGGAATGAATATTTTCTGTTGTTTTTCTCAAATGTACAATGCAGTATTATTAACTATAGTTGCTATCCTATATATTGGATCCCTATGTCTGATTTATAACTGTACATTTTTTCTTTTGGACTCATTTTATCCATTTACCAACCCCCCAAACCCCTACCCCTGGCAACCACCAATATGTTTCCATTATCTATAAGCTTGGTTCTGCTATTATTGCTGATTCTGGATTCCATGTATAAGTAAAATCATACAGTGTTTGTCTTTTTCTGCCTGACTTATTTTACTTAGCATAAATGCCCTCAAAGTCCATCCCATCCATGTCGGTCCCAGATGGCAAGTGGAATCATCCAACATTTATCCTTTCCAGCTCATTCCACTCCGTATGATGTCTTTACGGTTTATCCATGTTGTAGCATGTGTCAGAATCTCTTACATTTTTAAAGTAGAATAATCTTCCATTGCACATACATACCACATTTTGCTTATCCATTCATCTGTCTATGGACCTTGGGTTGCTTATGCTCTTTTGTCTGTTGTGAATAAGACTGCTCTGATCACAGGGATACAAACGTGTGTCAGAGTCCTTACTTTCAATTCTTTGGCATATGTACCAAGAAGTGGACCCTATGGTGATTTCTGTTTAACTTTTGAGGAAGTGCCACATTGATTTCCAAAGCAGTTGCATCATTGTAAACTCCCACCAGCAATACACAGAATGGCAATTTCCTGGGAGGTCTCTTTTTCTCTTACTCCAGCCCCAGCCTTGGTCTGATGTCCCTCCTCTGGGCCCCACAGCAGCCCCTCTTACCTCCCATATTATTAACCATATGTCATAGCTGTTGAGTGTTGACATAGCTGGTTCTGCATCATTACCAGGAGTTCTCACCAAGGGAGAGACCTTGACTCTTTATTTGCTCTTGCTTCTAAAGCTCCTAGCACAGCCCCTGCTCATAGAAATCCCTCAAGCAATGCCTGTTTAATGAGCGTTCAAACTCCTGAATAAGTGGCGCTTGTAAACTTCCTCTGGACACATGCCCCCTGGGCCAAGTGTCTTCGTGACACCGTCTCATGAATACTCACAATGAGCAGGGATAACACTGATGACTGTCAATTCAGTCACCCGCTAGGGAACTGAGGCTCAGAGATGTCAGGGACTGACTACAGTTTCTTGGACCTTCAGTTCACAATGATACTGCTTGTCCTTATCTGGTGCAGAGTCTTTATCAGGTGGGGACTTTGAGACCCAAGGAGAGCTCCAAGGTCACATTACAACTTGCTCTTGGGCAGACTCTTTTTAAAAAATGTTTATGTAGCTATTTTAATAAGATGGAAGAAAGAAGCAACATTTTTTTCCATCATATTATGCTTTATTATTTCAAGAAAGGTAAAAATGGAACTGAAACACATACAAAAAGGATGAGAAAAGGTTTGTGCAGTGTATGGAGAAGGTGCTGTGACTGAGTGAATGCTTCAAAGTCAAAAGTTTCTGAAGTTTCACCTTGAAAATTCTCACTGGATGATGTTCCATGGCTGGGTAGGCCGGTTGAAGTTGCTAGAGATCAAATCAAGAGTTTAATTGAAAATAGTCAACATTACACCACATAGGAGATATTAGACTCTTGGTACACATAAAGCTGGGACCCTTTAGGGACACCAAGACCTTTATCTCTCTCCAGAGAAAGCTGGGCTTCTGGTGGGCAGGCCAGAGTCTTGCTTGTGATTGCTTCTCAGAAAATAAATGACTGATCTGATCCAACTTGAACTTGGCATATAGTTTCCTACCAACACCACTAGACATGTTGATGGCACCTTTCGACCTCCCTCTTCCTTTACTGTCTGGGCCCCATTAGTTTGTCATCCTGAAATGTGACGACAAAGCATGTCTGGAACTATTCATTTTTCTTTAAAAAAATATTTTTAATTGAAGGATAATTTCTTTACAGAATTACACTGGTTCCTGCCACACATCATGAATCAGCCATAGGTGCTGCTGAATCCGCACGTACTGCTCCCTCCGCACGTCTCCTCCCTCTTGAACCTCCCTACCACCTCCCCCCTTCCCACCCCCTCTGGGTTGTTACAGAGCAGTGGTTTGAGTTCCCCAAGTCATACAGCAAATTCCCATTGGCTATCTATTTTATGTATGGTAGTGTATGTTTCCATGGTGCTCTCTCCATTCATCCTGGAGCTACTTAAATAACCAGGAATTTTCATCTCTGTGCACCAAAGGAGAAGAAATCACTAACCTTGGAAATTCAATGTCCCCTGTCATGCCGGTTACTTTTATGTGTCAACTTGACTAGGCCACAGAGTGCCCAGACCTGGGGTCACACATGATTCTGGGAGTGTCTGTGACGGTGTTTCTGGATGAGACTAGCCTTTGCATCTGTAGACTGAGTAAAGCAGCTTTCCTTCTCCAGTGTGGGTGGGGATCATCCAATCCACTGAGGACCTGGGGAAGCACAAAGGCTGAGAAAGAGGAGACTCCTCCTGCCTGACAGCTTGAGCTGGGGCTCTGATTTCTCCTGCCTTTAGACCAGAACTAAATAATTGGCTCTACTTGGGCCACGAGCCTGCTGGCTTTCAGAGTGAACTATGCATTGAATTGGTTCTACTCTGCAGAACCCTGATGAAGACATCAGTTGGAGGGGATGGTGCCTCTCCAGCATCCATTAGGGGGCATACGCTTCCAAGTGACAACTACCTCCCTGCTTGCTGTTTACGAAGCGCTTCTGCAGATGTCCAGTTTAATTCCCACACAAGCCCTGGGAAGGAGAAACTGGCATTCTCCCATGTACAGAGGGGGAAACTGAGGCCCTCAAAGGCTATGATGTGCCCCTGGCCCCACCAGTTTCCAGACTCCAATACCAGGGCTCGTCTCAGCTGGGGTTTGGCTGGGTTTGTTGGCCTTCCTCAGGTGTGGAGAACAGAGCTAGACACTGAGGCTCCTGGTTAGGAAGCCATGCCAAGACCTGGGACTTAGAAGCAGAATCCGGTGCTTTATCCAGTGGATCCAGTTCAGCAGGACAGGAAGTTAGGAGGCTGGGGCCAGAGCATGTGCACTGGATTCAGAGGTCCAAGGTGCTGGGTGATAACTTTGCTCAGCACGCAGCTGAACTAGGATGCCGAGATGAACAGGGGTAAACACCATGCCGATCCGTGTGCATGCTGCATAGAAAAACGACGGCTGCAGGAAGGGAGAAGAAACAGGGAATGGTGGAGAAAGTGACTCAATTCTAAGGTGCCACCTAGTCCGGGAGACAGTGGGAGAAAGGCTGTCTCCACAGGGTTCCTGGGAGCCAGGGTGCGGCTGGATGCCCCAGCCAGTGGGGGGTTGGGACGGGGGCAGAGTCCTGCTGGACCCAGAGGCTAGCTGAATGAACTCCAGAAAAGAGCTCTCATTTCTGCTGACAACAATCTCTGTTTTTATATTTTAATACTAAATCATGAAATACGTAAAATGTGATTAGAAAAGTAAAGACAAGGTCACAGCATATTTGTTTTGAGAAAAATACCGAAGAGAGTAACAAAACTTCCTTCCTTCTTCCCAGGAGTTACCTCTCTACTGAACTTAGCATAGAATCTTCCAGCCCATATTTTTATACATTCGAGACTTCAGGATAAATGTCAGAACAATTTATAGTAGCATCTTGTATGTTCCTCAAATGTACACACATGGAATCATACTTCATGTATTCTTTGACAAGTTTTAACATCACCACACACATACACACATACACACACTCCACTGTCAGGCCCAGCTTTTTCTTTTCTTTTTTTAGGTTCACAGGAAAATGGGGCAGAGTGTTTTCCTATGCTCCCAGCCACCCTCCTCCCATCACGACGAACCCACCATCCACCCCGACTATGGACAGCAACATCAGTCTCAGGACTCACACCCAGCTGGATGTGTGCTTGAATCCTTCAGTCCTCAGCTATGTGGCCTGTCCAGTGGCCACCCCAGGAGGCGTTATCTAATCTGGCTACACAGATAAGACCAGAGATGTGTACACTTGCTACAATTGCTGCATCAGGTGGCTTTATAGGCGAATTTTTCCAATATTCAATGTACTCAAGGACTCAGTTCAGTTCAGTCACTCAGTCGTGTCCGACTCTTTGCGACCCCATGAATCACAGCATGCCAGGCCTCCCTGTCCATCACCAACTCCGGAGTTCATTCAGACTCAGGCCCATCAAGTCAGTGATGCCATCCAGCCATCTCATCCTCTGTCGTCCCCTTCTCCTCCTGCCCCCAATCCTTCCCAGCACCAGAGTCTTTTCCAATGAGTCAACTCTTCACATGAGGTGGCCAAAGTACTGGAGTTTCAGCTTTAACATCATTCCTTCCAAAGAAATCCCAGGGCTGATCTCCTTCAGAATGGACTGGTTGGATATCCTGCAGTCCAAGGGACTCGCAAGAGTCTTTTCCAACACCACAGTTCAAAAGCATCAATTCTTCAGCACTCAGCCTTCTTCACAGTCCAACTCTCACATCCATACATGACCACAGGAAAAACCATAGCCTCGACTAGACGGACCTTCATTGGCAAAGTAATGTCTCTGCTTTTGAATATACTATCTAGGTTGGTCATAACTTTTCTTCCAAGGAGTAAGTGTCTTTTAATTTCACGGCTGCAATCACCATCTGCAGTGATTTTGGAGCCCCCAAAATTAAGTCTGACACTGTTTCCACTGTTTCCCCATCTATTTCCCATGAAGTGATGGGACCGGATGCCATGACCTTTGTTTTCTGAATGTTGAGCTTTAAGCCAACTTTTTCACTCTCCACTTTCACTTTCATCAAGAGGCTTTTTAGTTCCTCTTCACTTTCTGCCATAAGGGTGGTGTTATCTGCATATCTGAGGTTATTGATATTTCTTCTAGCAATCTTGATTCCAGTTTGTTTCTTCCAGCCCAGCGTTTCTCATGATGTACTCTGCATATAAGTTAAATAAGCAGGGTGACAATATACAGCCTTGATGTACTCCTTTTCCTATTTGGAACCAGTCTGTTGTTCCATGTCCAGTTCCTGCTGTTGCTTCCTGACCTGCATACGGATTTCTCAAGAGGCAGGTAGGTGGTCTGGTATTCCCATCTCTTTCAGAATTTTCCACAGTTTCTTGTGATCCACAGAGTCAAAGGCTTTGGCATAGTCAATAAAGCAGAAATAGATGTTTTTCTGGAACTCTCTTGCTTTTTCCATGATCCAGCAGATGTTGGCAATTTGATCTCTGGTTCCTCTGCCTTTTCTAAAACCAGCTTGAACATCAGGAAGTTCACGGTTCACGTATTCCTCAAGCTGTGCTTGGCTGCACATACTCTGTGCCGCACGGATGGAATCCAGCTCCCAGGGCCCCTGGGTGAAATGTGCAGCAGTCACACCCAGAGTGTGACTTCGTTTGCACCAAGAAAGTTCCTGACAGACATAGGTTCCCTCGTGCTCTGCTACCCAGCAGAGATGTACTCTGCATATAAGTTAAATAAACAGGGTGACAATACACAGCATTGACATACTCCTTTTCCTATTTGGGACCAGTCTGTTGTTCCATGTCCAATTCTGCTGCTTCCTGACCTGCATACAGATTTCTCAAGAGGCAGGTCAGGTGGTCTGGTATTCCCATCTCTTTCAGAATTTTCCACAGTTTCTTGTGATCCACACAGTCAAAGGCTTTGGCATAGTCAATAAAGCAGGGTCAGGTGGTCAGGAAGCCTGGCTTGGAGAATTTTGAGCATTACTTTGCTAGCATGTGAGATGAGTGAAATTGTGCGGTAGTCTGAGCATTCTTTGGCCTTGCCTTTCTTTGGAATTGGAATGAACACTGACTTTTCCAGTCCTGTGGCCACTGCTGAGTTTTCCAAATTTGCTGGCATATTGAGTGCAGCACTTTCACAGCATCATCTTTCAGGATTTGAAACAGCTCCACTGGAATTCCATCACCTCCACTAGCTTTGTTCGTAGCGATGCTTTCCAAGGCCTGCTTGACTTCACATTCCAGGATGTCTGGCTCTAGATTAGTGATCACACCATCATGATTATCTGGGTCATGATCTTTTTGTACAGTTCTTCTGTGTATTCTTGCCACCTCTTCTTAATATCTTCTGCTTCTGTTAGGTCCAGACCATTTCTGTCCTTTATCAAGCCCATCTTTGCATGAAATGTTCCCTTGATATCTCTAATTTTCTTGAAGAGATCTCTAGTCTTTCTCATTCTGTTCTTTTCCTCTATTTCTTTGCATTGATCGCTGAAGAAGGCTTTCTTATCTCTTCTTGCTATTCTTTGGAACTCTGCATTCAGATGCTTATAGCTTTCCTTTTCTCCTTGGCTTTTTGCCTCTCTTCTTTTCACAGCTATTTGTAAGGCCTCCCCAGGCAGCCATTTTGCTTTTTTGCATTTCTTTTCCATGGGGATGGTCTTGATCCTTGTCTCCTGTACAATGTCATGAACCTCATTCCATAGTTCATCGGGCACTCTATCTATCAGATCTAGGCCCTTAAATCTTTTTCACTTCCACTATATAATCATAAGGGATTTGATTTAGGTCATACCTGAATGGTCTAGCAGTTTTCCCTACTTTCTTCGATTTGAGTCTGAATTTGGTAATAAGGAGTTCATGATCTGAGCCACAGTCAGCTCCTGGTCTTGTTTTTGCTGACTGTATAGAGCTTCTCCATCTTTGACTGCAAAGAATATAATCAATCTGATTTCAGTGTTGACCATCTGGTGATGTCCATGTGTAGAGTCTTCTCTTGTGTTGTTGAAAGAGGGTGTTTGCTATGACCAGTGCATTTTCTTGGCAAAACTCTATTAGCCTTTGCCCTGCCTCATTCCGCATTCCAAGGCCAAATTTGTCTGTTATTCCAGGTGTTTCTTGACTTCTACTTTAGCATTCCAGTCCCCTATAATGAAAAGAACTAACACCTTTTTGGGTGTTAGTTCTAAAAGGTCTTGTAGGTCTTCATAGAACCGTTCACCTTCAGCTTCTTCAGCGTTACTGGTTGGGGCATAGACTTGGATAACTGTGATACTGAATGGTTTGCCTTGGAGACTAACAGAGATCATTCTGTCATTTTTGAGGTTGCATCCAAGTACTGCATTTTGGACTCTTTTGTTGACCATGATGGCTACTCCATTTCTTCTGAGGGATTCCTGCCCACAGTAGTAGATAGAATGGTCATCTGAGTTAAATTCACCCATTCCAGTCCATTTTAGTTCGCTGATTCCTAGAATGTCAACGTTCACTCCTGCCATCTCTTGACCACTTCCAATTTGCCTTGATTCATGGACCTGACATTCCAGGTTCCTATGCAATATTGCTCTTTACAGCATTAGACCTTGCTTCTAGCACCAGTCACATCCACAGCTGGGTATTGTTTTTGCTTTGGCTTCATCCCTTCATTCTTTCTTGAGTTATATCTCCACTGATCTCCAGTAGCATATTGGGCACCTAATGACCTGGGGAGTTCCTCTTTCAGTATCCTATTATTTTTCCTTTTCATACTGTTCACGGGGTTCTCAAGGCAAGAATACTGAAGTGGTTTGCCATTCCCTTCTCCAGTGGGCTTCGCAAGGACTAGGAGATCCCTAAGGTCCTACCAGCCTCATCACTGTGCCATCAAGACCCTTGCACACACCAGTTCCTCTGATATCAGAGGAGCCCCAGTGACTGAAAATGGAGAAGAAAATGGCAGTAGACTCTAGTATTCTTGCCTGGACAATTCCATGGACAGAGGAGCCTGGCGGGCTACAGTCCACGGGGTCACAAGGAGTTGAACACAGCTTGAGCTCACACACAACAGGTGACTGAAAAAGCAACACTCAAAGCATGTTGTAGCTTGACTGCATTAGGTCACTACTGTTCCCAGCTGGGGGTGGGGTGGGGTGGGTATTACCTTTACCAGCAATGGCTTTCCTGCCTTCTCCATCTGGTGACTTTGCAAATTAAGGACCATGCTCCCTTCTCAGAGATGTCCCCTTCTCAGCCACCCTGCCTTGTGAGCAGAACTGAGCCCTCCTGAGTGTGGGGCACCTGGGATGAATGATGGAAATGTTTCTACCTGAGCCCTTGGCATTATGAGGGCAGGTGGGTTCTGAAAAGGCCACACTGGGAGTGTTTTCTGGAGATGGCCAAAGTCACTTCCTCCCAGGAAAATCCAGGCTAACTCCATGCAAGCATCTGACTGTGAGTCCTCCTGCCTTTGGACACTTGGCTGGGATAGACTCCAGCAGGATGCCCGTCAAGCAAGTGGACTGACATCTTCCTTTCTTTTTACCTCCTCCAGCTTCTTCTTAATGGCAGCAGCAGACGGGTACTGACACCAGCTCCGTGACACCCTGTCAGACTCGCTGAACAAATGTGGGACAGGCAGGCCCAGGGAATTCATGGTATTTTTAGACCCTGGCTTGTGGAAACTTTTTCTCCAGGTTGCGATATGTTTCTGATAACCTCTGCTCACTCTAAAGGACTCAACTATCTCTATCTTTGTAGAAAAAGAGGATTGAAAAGGCCAAAGCTACCTTCAAGACCATCCTCTTCAAGCCTGTGACATTTCTGGGGGAGAGAGGTCCCCCAGTACCAGCCTGACCCTGTCCCTCGCCCCCAAGTCTCTTTCCCACATGGTCAAGAGTGATCTTTCAGAACATTAAGCTGAGCTCATCACATCCCCGCTTAAAGTCCTTCAGAAGCGCCTCCTAACAACTCCTCTGCTGGCACCAAAGGTCCTGCATTACCTGGGCCCTGCTGGAAGCCTCTTCACTATAAATGCACTTACTGTGCTTTTCCAAGCCGGATATGTTCCTCTGAGCCTCCTTGCGTTTGCTCTTGCTGGTCTTTCTGTTCAGAATGCCATCATTGCACCTGTCCACTCACCTTCTAGGGCTAAGCTTGAGAGACATCTCTTCCTGGAAGTGTTTTCTGGCCCTCCCGTCCACCACCAGCCAACTCCCTGGGATGGAACAGAGGCTCTTTTTCCACGTTCCTGTATCATTCAACACGTCCCCTGTGTGGCACTGGGATCTGAAATGTCTGTTTCAAGTCTATCTTCCTCTTTTCAACTCTGCGCTCCCTAAAGTCAAGGGCTTGGTTTTTCAACTCTAATATCCTGTGCTTGGGGCATAATTGACCTTCAGAAAAAGTTTATTCAATAAATGATGCAAATGAGCAGCTGAATGAAACCTCTGACCTAAGGTTGTGTGGAAGGGAGCATGGCAACAGGATTTACATGCCAGTGTGAGTCCCACCACCTTGAATACCTGTTTAAAAAAATGTGAAGACTCCACTGATAGAGTTAGACCACTGCATGCCAGATAGGAATTGCTCCAATATCTTCAAAATGCAGAAATATCTTCTTTTTAGTCCTAAGAAGCCTGTCTAACGGTTCCAGCCATACTGGTAGCTCACTGATGAGGAATGGGGGAGCGCAGCTTCAAATGAGACAGTTAAAATAGGGTATTAACTTAAAGCCCCATGTCTGATAGCGTAAGCCACTGGGGAGGTTTAAGCTTTGTAAGACAGAAATCTCATGATCTTTAAGAGCTACAGAGCACGGCGCCCTCTTTCGGTCACTTCTGGAATCGCATAGGCTCTCATTCATTTTCTGATTCCCACCCGTCCACCAACAGTGGGGGCAAACAGGGAACAAAAATAACATAGACCTTCACCAGTGTGACAGGGAAAACAAATACGTCAACCATCTATTACAAGAGTGGTGAATTCTCTTCTAAGTGGAAAATTAGGGCGCTAAGAGAGCAAGTGGCCCCAAGACTTCACCAGAACTGCGTGTAGTCAGGTGAGGCGGCACAAAGAAGGAAATAAAGCTGATCCATTTCACCTAATATTCACCGACTGAGTGTTGTACATTAGGCATTGTCCCAGTTCTAGGATACAGAGTGGAGAGACAGAACATTTTCTCTCAAGCAGTTCAGAGCCTAGAGGTGGAAGGGGGCAGGAGGCTTCAAAGCTAACAGCAGAGACAACAAAATAACAGCTATTAGACATTTTGCATAACAGCTATAATCATTGTAACATAAGACTGTTGTTGTTTAGTCACTAAGTCGGGTCCAGCTCTTTTGGTGACTCCATGGACTGTAGCCCGCCAGGCTCCTCTGTCTATGGAATTTTCCAGGCAAGAATACTGGAGTGGGTTGCCATTTCTAACTCCAGGGCATCTTCTCGACCCAGGGATCAAACCCACATCTCCTGCAACTTCTGCTTTGGCAGGCGGATTTTTTTGCCACTGAGCCACCTGGGAAGCCCAATTCAATCTTAATAACCCTGTGTTTAGATGTGGAGCTGTGCGATCACTGTTTGTTTTGAAGTGTGAGGACATGGAGTCTCTTGGTTGATCCTGCAGCCATATTCTTTCCACTGTATCATCCTGCCTCTCCAGCATGATTAAGTACAAAATAAAGGGCTTTCTGGTGCACACTCGTCACCAAAACCCCCACGTGACTGGTGTTCCTATGATTCTCTTTCTACAGATGAGTGACCCAGGACCCAGATGGTTCTGAGCTTTGCCTCGGGTCCCGCGGCTGTAAAGAGGAAGTTGCCCTAGAGTAAGTGGGTTGGAAGGAGAGGTTTGTAGTCAGACAGCCTGCTGTGGATGACCAGGCATGTGACCTTTGGCCCCATAACCTTTTCTCAATTTTTCCGTCATCTGTGTTATAAGAGTGTCTTGAGGAGTCAAGAAAATACAGTTTTGGAGCCTGGCGCATTAAGCAGTCCGTATATGTTATTTTTTGTTATCATCTTTATTCTTACTAGCTCTCTGGGGGAACATTTTTCTCTACTGCTTGTGTTTCCCATGTGAAGGGACTTCCATTATGGTGACACGCGCGATGTCTCCCCCACTCCTTCATACCTCTTCAGGGAAGAGGGGCAGCATTTGTCAGACTGCAAGAAGACGCTGGACAATAATTTGAGAGCTGGGTGACGAGTAGGCCCCGTTGTCTAACTCAGAGGTAAAATGTTCGGACCTCTCATAACTGAGCCCCTTGCCTCAACCTCGCTTTTCTCAGCTGAGGTTGGAGTTCCCCCTCTGTCTAGCTCTTCTATCTTTTCTCTGTAATTTGTTCTGAACTTGGAGTGGAGAAAAAAAAAAGTCTTATTTACCGACTTCTCCAAAGCGCAACCCTATCCAAAAGGAAAATCTAGTCCTTTCCCTGCGAGTTCCCCCTCTGCTTTGGCTGCCTCACAAAGATCTCTTTCTGACTAAAGATCTAGGGAAGCCTGGACTTGCCCGTAGAGGCCCCCTAGAACTCAGGAGCCTGGACAGATCCTGGGAGGTAACCAGCCCAAGGCCACGACTCCTCAGGGGACAGGAGTTAGGAGCAGGGCGGGGGCTGCGACCCCAGGAAGGCAGCTGGTCAAGAAGGGAGATGAGACCCAGCTCAGAGCCCTGACTGGCCTCATCCCCGCAGAGTGCTGCCTCCTAACACCGGGCGGGACTACAGGTTTTTCCAGGCTTAAACTGGGGAATGACTCATCTGGGTGTCAGGCATGCAATCAAGAGAATTAAATCATTACTGATGAGGGGTGCTGGCTGTGAGAATGAACGAGGTGGGAGAAGCAGGTGCCGAGGCCGCCGGCGGCCAGCCCCGCCAGCCCGGGCCCCCATGCGCAGGCCAGCCCTGTCTGCTGGGAACAAGAGGAGGCAAGGTCTTCATTGCTATGCTGGCTGCGTTCTGCCATCCCTCACAGTGAAATCCCTTTATAGAAAGTGAAATGAATCTCTGCCTGATTTGAAGCTCTCAGCCCCCGGCCTGCCCTGTGCCTCAGGGACTGTGAGGGCAGCAGGCTATTGTCCTGACAGCAGAGTCCTCCCGAGGCTGACCCCTCCTCCCCCTCCAGCTGCACTGCTGGCCCCCAGGATCCTGCCCACTGTGCAGCGAGTGGCCTAGGGCACTATCAAGGCTCTGTTCTCTCTGCCTGCAGTGCCTTTCCTCCTGCCTGGCCTGGAAAACTTACATTGAACCATCAAAGCTCAGTGCAAGTCTCTTTCCCATAAAAAGCATTGTCCAACTGTCTTTGTCTGCCATTCTCTAGCCCCTCTCGCCTCTGTTATAACAGTTTCATTTTGTTGAAATGAAACTAGGACTGTTTGCTCTATGCCAGCACTATGATTTTAGAAAAGTCGAAAGTCTGTAGGCATGGCCTGTATACTCTAGTTTGCCACAGACCCCACCCCTGCCCTATTACATAACTTCCTGTCCCACAATTTCTTGCCCTGACCCTGAAGGCATTTGAGTTGTGACCCCCTGCTGGATGTCTGCCTGCAATAGACGGTGAGCTCTTTGAAGGGGTATGTTTGAAGATGTGTCTCTATATTAATCTGGGTTCTCCAGAGAAACAGAATTAACTTGATGGACATATAAAGAGATATATTACAAGGAACTGGCTCACATTATTATGAGGGATGAGAAGTCCCAAGACCTACTGTCAGGAAACTAGAGACCCAAGAGAACCAATAGTGTGATTCCAGTCGGAAAGTTGGCAGGCTTGAGATCCAGGAAGAGTCAGTGCTTCAGTTCAAGTATGAAAGCAAGGGGAAAAAAGCAATGTCCCATCTCAAAGACATCCAGGGAGGAGGACTCCTCCTATCCATGGCAGGGATATCCATTTTGCTCTATTCAGTCCTTCAGCTGATTAGATGAGGACCACCCACATTGGGGCAAGCAATCTGCTTGAGTCAGTCTACTAATTCAAATGATAACCTCATCCAGAAACACTCTCACAGACATACTCAGAATTGTGTTTGACCAGACCCCCATGGCCCAGTCAGGTTGACACTTAAAATTAACCATCACATTCTCCAAGATCCCCTTCTCCTGATTATTCGTCAAACACACATCTAGGTATGGTTGTGAAGGGATTTTCCAGACATAATTAAGGTTAGGGCTTTCAAAATAGGTTATACCGGATTATCCATGTGGTCTCAGTCTATTCCCATGAGCCTTTAACAGCAGAGAACTTTCTTTGGCTGGAGTCAGAAAGTTGCAGCAGGAGGGGAAGTCAGAGAGAGTCCAAGTATGAGAAGGATTTGATAGGCTATTGCTGGTTCTGAAATACAGGAGATCACGTGCAAAGCCCAGAGAAGCTTCCAAGAGCAAAGGAAGCCCCCACCTAATGGTCAGCAAGGAAAGGGGGCCTCAGTCCTACAACCACAAGGAGCCAAATTGAGCCAACAACATAAATAAGGGCAAAGGGCATTTCTCCCCAGCACCTCCTTAACAATGCAGCCCTGATGGCACTTTTTAAAGCCAGTGCTGGGTTTCTGACCTACAAAAACTGTGAGATAATAAATATATGTTGTTTTAAGCTACTATGTGCACACGTGCCAAGTTCCTTCAGTTGTGTCCAACTCTTTGCGACCCCATGGACTGTAGCCGGCCAGGCTCCTCTATCCATGGGATTCTTCAGGCAAGAATACTGGAGTGGGTTACTATGTCCTCCTCCAGGGTCTGGTATTGAACTGGGGTCTCCATCTTGGCAGGCAGATTCTTTACCACTGAGACACCTGGGAAATGGAGAAGGCAATGGCACTCCAATCCAGTAATCTTGCCTGGAAAATCCCATGGACGGAGGAGCCTGGTGGGCTGCAGTCCACGGGGTGGCTAAGAGTCGGATACGACTGAGCGACTTTACTTTCACTTTTCACTTTCATGCATTGGAGAAAGAAATGGCAACCCACTCCAGTGTTCTTGCCTGGAGAATCCCAGGTGCAGCGGAGCCTGGTGGGCTGCTATCTATGGGGTTGTACAGAGTCGGACACGACTGAAGCAGCTTAGCAGCAGCAGCACCTGGGAAAGTTTTAAGCTGCCAAGTTTGTGGTAATTTGGTATGATAACAATGGATAATGAATGCAGAGAGGGCCCATGCCTTCCTCATTGCCACGCACCCTGCACCCTAACATGGTGCCTGACTCACAGTAGGTACTTGCTCTGTGTCTCCCCGGTGACTGGATTGCAAGGTGAAGCCCAAGTGACAAAACCTAGCCCTGCTTGCCCTTGGAGGGAAGATGTTTTGATTCTGTTTCTGTGTGTGGGACTCAGGAAGGAGAAGCTGGTTGACACCAAGTTGATGGACAACCCAATTTAAATCTCTAGTCAGGAAAACGTAGGCAAATCATTGTTTTCTGCAGAAGATGACACCTTGGTTCGTGTGTTCCATAATTTGTGGAGATGGGTTCCAGTTTACTGCATTTTTTTTTACGAAAGGAAAGGAAACTGTGATTTATCTTTGCAAGGCCTCCTTTTTCTTTTCTTGATGGTGATGCATGTCTGCAGCTCCATCAGAAGAGGGCAGATGAAACATACACTGTGGGTTGTTGTGGCAGAAGAGTCCTGACCCTTCAGGGTCTTCCAGTTTAGGAAGAACGGTATGATGCCTGCAAGTAATTATACTACAAAGCAGAGATGTCATAGGCTGAGGAAGAGCAGGGTGAAGCTTGGTCTATAGCAGAAAGCATCATGGGCTGGGAGCCTGAAAACTTGATGCCTCTACAACTCTTGCTGGTATGACCCCTGAGCCTCAGTTTCCTTTTAAAATTCATCTCTTCTGGTTTCTTCCAGCTCTGGCATCTGATGACACTTAGACCAGAAAATTCTGACATTGATACTTAGGAGGCCCCAAGGAGGCTTAATCTCACAATATGGTACCAGTTCATACATTATTTTAGCCAGAAAAGAATGTACATATTTCAGAATTTCTTCTTATAGTTGGGTTCTAAATTTGTTTAAAAATTTAATAATGAAAAAAATATGTAGATTTCTTTTTTTTTTTCCTCTAGAACCTCTAAAACCTAAGTAACTGGAAAAGGCCCTAGAGATCAACCAGCCTGGTGGTTTTTTTCAACAAAAACATTTAATGCTGAGAAATGCTTTCATCAAGTTTTCACCCGATAGCATTCCCACAGGCACTGAGTAAGAAATGCCTAGAGCTCCGTGAAATACATTTTGAAAATCGCTGGTCTAGCTTATTTTGGAAACAAAGAAATGGAGAGCGAGAGAGGGCCAGGTAGTTGGTGCAAGGTGAGTGGCAGCTGGGGCTTGCATCCCATGCACTTGACCTCTAGACCAGTGTCCCGTCCATTACACCGCCCTCCCTGCGCTGTGCACAAGACTAAGATAAGACTGTCGGGGAGGGGAGCAAATCCACGCTCACTTTCCCTTTTTCTTTATTTACAGGCAGAAAAAGACAGATGAGAATGTGGATTAGGGCCATTATCCCTCAGCATATGTCGGTGTTAATAACTGTGTTCTTTGTAGATTCATTAATCCACTGTTAGCAACTGAAAATGAGTATTTCAGATGCTTAATGTGATATCCTAGATGCTCTGAGAACCAAGTCCCCCTGGACAGAATGTTCTTTAATCTTTCTAAATGGTCTGTAATGGAAGCTCTGGGTCTGGCACAGGGAACGCAGTCTGTTATAACTTATTGAGAAGATTTTCTAAAACACGCCTCATTAAAAAAAGTGTCCCAGATGACATAACTGAAACTTATTCTCTTTATTCCATGGTGGCGTTTTAAAATGTGACTTCCAACGGTTCTCCCTTTGTAAAAAAATTTTAAAGGGGAATTTTTGAGAAAAGTAGCAATGGTCTGACTTTACCATATATTTTAGCAATACGATTTAAAAACATCAGTGATGGATTTTGTGAAATCTTTTTCCTAGTATTTATTTTGCTGCACTGGGTCTTAGTGGTGGCACGTGGGACTGAACCCAGGCCCCCTGCATCGGGTGCGTGGAATCTTAGCCACTGGACCACTAGGGACGTCTCTTTATGAACTCTTCTATGTTGTTAGAATTGTGCTGAATCTTAGCTATTACTTAGGTTGCTTCTGTTTTAAGAAAAGAAATTTAGGACCTTGACAAGGTGCGTGACTTCTCCAAGGATGTACCGGAAGCTTGGGGCATAACTGAAACCACATCCAGTTGTCTCGGCCTGAAGATCAGGAAGTTGTCCCTGAAGCTATGCTCTGAGAATCCACCCAATACAATTCTGCCTTCACTGTGGTAAAACTACAGACTTTTAAAGTAGTAATCATAAAAAGAAATTACTTATAGGAGGCACGTAGGAGACTGGTTATGAGCATAGCCTTTGTAATCAGACTCTGTAATTTTGGGCAGGTTACTTACCACTTTAATTCTCACCTTTTTCACCTATAAAATGGGGATAGTAAATGCACCAACATGGTAGGGCTATTCTGTGTTGAGTACAAGGCAGGTAAAAGACTCCTTAGAATGGTGAATGTTATTTGTGACTGTTATTATTATTAACTTGTTGGATTTCATATGCTACCAAGATGAATGTTTGCAGAGAAACTTAGTTCTCTCTGCTCCAGTTCATGATAAATTCCAATTTCTTAGCTTGTCAAATGCTGGATTTTGTAAGATCTAAGAAAATAATATATTCCCTTGTCACCCCAAATCAACATCCTCTTGGGGAATTGTTTTCTGTGTTTGATACTGAAGGATAAAAGCTAATTCTAAAGGAGCAGAAGAATTAGCCAATTCCCTTCAGCAAACATTTACTGAGCATCTCCTCTGTTCTGGTAGTCGTGTAAATGCAGAGACAGAAAAAGATGTAGGGGGCCTGCAGGGGCCCTAAAATGATGGTAAAGACAGACATCTCTAAGCATCTCTGATACAGGTGTTAAGGCAAGTGTTCCTCTAGAAGGAAAAATAAAGCAAAATGGGAAATGATCTTATGGAGTGAGAAGAGAATTCTTCTAAGGGACATATGGAAAGATCTCTGCGAGTTGGAATTTAGCTCAAGTTTTAAAGAGTTGGTAGACCTTCAACAAGTACTATAGTAGGCAGCTTCTAAGATAGCTCTCACTGATCCTACCTTCTGACAACCACAGCTTTTCTGAGATCGCCTTCTTTTAAGTAATCTGCTTCTAATGAATAGAATGACACAGTCTTGAGGGGAAGTTACTTCCGTGATCAGATTATGAAAGATTCTGACTACCCTTTTGCCAACTCCCTTTACTGATGATTCTGATGAAACATGTTGCCATTTTGGGGAGATCCACATGGCAAGGAACCGGGGGCAACCTCTGGCCAATAGGCATCTAGTGACTGAGACCCTGAGCCCAACTGTCCTAAAGGAACTGAATCCTGTCAATACATATATAGATGAACTTGGAAGTGGATCCTTCCTCGGGGAAGCCTTCGGAGTATTCCTCGGTCAGGTCCAACACCTTAATTACACTCTTGTGAGAGATGATGAACTGAAGTCTCAGCTAAGCTGTGCTGATTCCTGATCCACAGAAACTGAGATAGTAAATGCGTGATGTATTGAGCTGCTAGCTTTGTGCTTGCTCGTTTTTCAATGGACTAGGATTACAGGTGTCTATAAGGGCAAAGGGCATTGCAGCAATGAAACACCCTGAGCAATGGCCTGGGAGCTATTGCCTGATCCATCACTTGCCTTATGGGATTGTCTTGATGAGAAGGTGAGGCTAAGGCAATTTGCACCTGCCACGCAATGCATTTGTGGAATAGCAATGAGATTCCTGTGGCTGGACTGTAATGCTTGTGGAGAGACACAGCAGGGGCTGAGGTTAGAATAACAGGCAAGGGCTAAATTGTGAAGGGTCCTCAATACTCAGCAAAGGACTGCGAGCTATATTGAGAGGGCAATGGTGAGCCACTGAGTGTCTTGAAGCAGTGGGATAAATCTAATAGAGTTGCTATGCTGAATATTAATCCGATGCTGTGGGCAGCGCAGACTGAAGGGGGAGACTTTGGCGATAACTACAGAATCCCTGGGGAGAGATGAGGACCTGGACTTTGACCAGTGAAACAGTGTCTCAGATGCAGCATAATGGAATTCTCATTTGTGTTGAAAGCTCTCTGAACACTGAAGCAGCAACTTTATCAGGCATTTATTTGACATCCAAGCCATTTTCATTCCACACACAGGGGCAAGCTCATATTAGAACTGAAAATAATCACAGGCTTGACTTCATGGAAATGGAAAGAAATATACCCAGGATGGGAAAAGAAAATGATAGGGCTGACTATTTTTCAACTTTCCAGAGAAGACCAATCTATAGACCTTAACAAGAGTGCCAGAGTTCCCACTGAACGTCTCCTTGGCCATCCAGTATCCTGGTTCTCAATCTAAGGACCCTAGATGCTTAGGGGCCCTTGAAGAAGGATTTAAGGATGTTTGAAGCTATCATAATATTTCAAAAAAACATATAGATATCTTACAGTAAAGCAACCCAGCTAAGAAGGAATGCCAACTCTCTTTTGCTGAGGCTAGAAATATAAACAGTGAAGTATGGCTGTACTGGGTGACCAATTAGAATTCCTATATACATTTGTTTTGGCAATAACCTATTTTTTTCTCAGAAACAATTCATTTATTAAAAAAATAAAATTAAATTGTAAATATTATATGCTACATTCCTTTTCTGCCTTTATAGATATATAATTGGCATATAACATTTTGTAAAACATGTTGGTTTGATGCATTTGGGTTTCCCTAATGGCTTAGAAGGTAAAGAAACTGCCTGTAATGACGGAGACTTGGGTTTGATCCCTGGGTTGACAAGATCCCTTGGAGAAGGGAATGGCTACCCACTCCAGTATTCTTGCCTGGAGAATTCCATGGACAGAGGAGCCTGGTGGGCTACAGTCCATGGAGTCAGAGAGAGTCAGACACAACTGAGCAACTAACACACACACTGGATACATTTATGTGATTACCAGCATATCATCAGTTAGCATCATATAATTACCATCATGTCACACAACTATCATTTCTTTTTGTAGTGATTACATTAAAATCTGCTCTCTGAGCAACTTTCAAGTGTATAGTACAATGCTAACTATAATCACCATGTTGTATTTTAGATCCCTAGAACTTACTCATCTTGGAATTTTATATCTTTGAATGAAATCTCTCCATTTACCCCACACCCAGCCAATGGGAACCAACATTCTACCTTCCTATATACTTTTAAGTAACCAAAGTGGGAACACTAACTACCATTTCAAAATTGAAGGATGTTAGATGGTGGTAACCAAATGTGATGGTCAATAGCATAACGTTCTGGTTGTGTTGTTTCAGCTGTGGTTACTTCGTGGAAATGCATGTTTTTGTTTTTTTAAATTTTCACCAGCAAGACAGGGCCAATAATTGTTGCCTTTTAGAACTGTTACCTGGGATTAAAAGACATAATACACACGAGTTTCCTGGCACTCCATAAATGGTAGCTATTTTTAAACAATTGAATAAACTATAAAATATTCTGGCAAAAGGAACTTGGAATAAAAGAAGTTGTCTGTGGTTCTGAAAGGTTGTTCACCCCATTCTTGCCTCTTCATGCCAGGGGCACTGGTTCAACTGTCTTAATTTCTCTCGTGGACTCTTTGTTCAGCCTCTCAGCCAGAATTTCCTTAGGATTTTCTCACTTTGGTGTAATTCTCCTTCTATCTTTTTGCTGGAATAACCTCTTAAAGGCATGGGTCGAGTCATTTCATGCCCTTGGCAAGCCCTATCCATGGCATACAAGACTCTGCAAAATACAGTAGCTCCCTGCTACTCTATTTCATTGATCATTTCCCCTTGATTCCTACCACGCCCTCTGTGTTCTAATCTCGGTGAACCTCTCATTGCTCCGTTCCTGGCTCTGGCCCTTTAATACCTCCAAGCCTTTGTTCATGCTGTTCCCTCTGCTTATAATACTTGCCCTTCTTCACTTGGCAACTTCCGACTAATTCTCCAAATATCGATTCAAATTTGATCTTTCAGAAAAGGTCATTGTCCGTTTCCTCCACCCTAGTCCCCAAAGAGATGTGGCTCAGTTTTTTTTTTTTCTGTTTCATCTGCTACCTTCATCAGACTCGATCATATTTCCATGGCAGCACTTACTTGCTGACTGTTCTGTCTCTTGCAACAGACGAGGAACTCTTTGAAGGCCAAAAGTGATGTCTTCTGTATCTTCGTGTTCCCAGTACGAGATGATATTTAGTAGTGGTCGACAAGTGAGTGAGTAAGGTTACTGCTTCCCCTAACCCAGCTGTCCTTTTGCCCACTGGAGCCCAGTGCATTCTGCAAGGCTCCCTTCAGTATCTCCAAATAAGCTGGCCTCTCCTTGAGCACTTGCGTTCCCAGGCGGTGCTAGTGGTGAAAATCCTGCCTGCCGATGCAGGAGACCATGAGATGCTG
Organism: Nanger dama; assembly: GCA_917880005.1. Classification (NCBI taxonomy): domain Eukaryota; kingdom Metazoa; phylum Chordata; class Mammalia; order Artiodactyla; family Bovidae; genus Nanger; species Nanger dama. The sequence goes on along the minus strand of CAKJTW010000063.1, from coordinate 9,529,474 downwards.
AGTCAGTCCCTGGATCAGGAAGATCCCCTGGAGGAGGGCGTGGCAACCCACTCACTCCAGGATTCTTGCCTGGAGAATCCCGTTGACAGAGGAGCCTGGCTAGCACAGTCCATAGAGTCGCAAAGAGTCAGATACAACTGAAGCGACTTAGCTCGCTTGAGTACTTACTGTTGTGTTTGGGTTCATGGCATACACACTTACTTTGTGTACAGGTTTTATCTTCTATATATTACTATTTATACTATGACTTAAAAAAATAAATGTGTGTAAAAAGAAGAAAGCCCTTTACAAGCAGCTTCTAGTAGAAACACACATGGATTTAGAGCTGGGGTACCATCACTTCACAGGTGAGAAAATAGGAGAAATGTCTCCCAGGTAACACAGCGGTGAGTGACAGAGGCGGAATTAGGACCCACTGTCCACCTTCCCCAGGCTTGCAGAACACAGGACGGATGCCTTAGCTTAACTGTTTGTACTATATAATTATAATTTTATTATTACTAACAGTCTTTTAAAATTATGTGTCTCTTCAAAACCAATGACAGGACTCCTGGATAGCAATGTTTATTTCAGCTGAAATTCAATACCAGGAATCAGTATGGTTGGTTGTACTTGAAAGGACCCACGATGAATGAAAGAGACCCAATTATGCTGACATAGCTGGAGAGTGGAGCTTCCCAGGTGAAACTAACGGTAGAGAACTTGCCCGCCAGTGCAGCACACATGAGAATCAGGTTCCATCCCTGAGTCGGGAAGATCCCCTGGAGAAGCAAATGGCTACCCACGCCAATATTCTTGCCTGGGAAATCCCACGCACAGAGGAGCCTGGAGGGCTATAGTCCATGGGGTCACAATGCGTCAGACGCAACTGAATTGACTTCCCAGGCACACACGCACACCTGGACAGCTATGCCGTATATGAAGAATCACAACAAGGGCCAAGGGGCACAAAAACAAAAGAACAAACAAACAATGTGCTTGGAACAGGCTTGGAAAGGAGCACAGGATGTGAAGTTAGAAGGTCCACGCTTAGGTTTCATTCTGCCAGTTCCTGGGTATTTGACCAGAGGCCAACGCTTAACTCTCCCAAGCCTGTGAAAACTTATAATGAAAAATTTATCGTCTGCCTGTACCAGAGTGAAGACATTTATGTAGGTACTACTTACTACAGTGTATGAAAGATACAAGACAATTATCGGTGTGAGGTACTGTTTGCAACAACAGTTGAACTGAAGAACACAGTTCTTCAGCTTTCCCCCGCAGACCTGCAGACAGAGATGCCCTCCGCCCCCAAGGGCCCAAATAAGACCTGTGTGCTTGTTCTCAACTCCTCTCTCTAAATCCCCATATGAAGTCCCGCCTTGACACTCTCTCAATTTCACTCCTATGTGGTCCCTCCTATTCTGACTCCTGCCTGGGGTGGGACTGTCATCATCTCCTGCCTGGACCCTTGCAGGGCACAGCCTTCTGATCTAGCCCCCCACCCCCAAGATGTAGTGTCTGCAGACAGTTCTTAGGGTCTTGTTTAAATGCCAGCTCTCATTCAGCAATAGTGCAGGATGCATCCTGCGATTCAGTCTTGCTAACAAGAGGGGTCAATACAACTGGTCAATGGATCATACGTTCAGTAGAAAGGTTACAGTTAGTCTTCCAGAATCCAGTCTTGTACCTTCCACCCAGTATCCACACTGACCCCAGAGAAATCTTTTCGAGGCAGAAATGTGATCACCTCACTGCCTTGCTTAAAATGTTCAGCGAGTAGGCAGATTCATTGTCAGGGTTCTCAGCACTGGCTGCAGGTGTTAGTCAACTGGGAAGCTTTTAAAAAGACCAATGTTCAGGCCCCAGTATAGACCAACTGCTGAATGAATAAAGCTATTCAGAGGTGGGGCCCAGGCAAGAGTATTTTAAAAATAGCTCCTCAAGTGGGTCTAATCATGAATATAAGGATTCTTCCAACACGAAACCTTATAACTTACCCCATCATTTAACCATTAGTCCCTAATAGCTCAGTTGATATGGAATCCACCTGCAATGCAGGAGCCTCTGGTTCGACTCCTGGGTTGGGAAGCTCCTCTGGAGAAAGGATAGGCTACCCACTCCAGTATTCATGAGCTTCCCTGGTGGCTCAGCTGGGAAAGAGTCCGCCTGCAATGCAGGAGACCTGAGTTCTATCCCTGGGTTGGGAAGATCCGTAGGAGAAGGGAAAGGCTACCCACTCCAGTATTCTGGCCTAGAGAATTCCATGGATTGTATAGACCATGGGATCGCAAAGAGTCAGACATGACTGAGCAACTTTCACACATCACAATAATAAGCCCAGATAGATTTCTCATTCCTGGGTGAAGAAACTGTGGCCCCAGGGGCTTAAGTGCCTTAAAGCTGGGACCTAAGTGCTCTGACACATGATGAGGAGGAAGGAAAGAAGAAAGCATGACCTGCAGGAGACCTGGCTCCATCACTGCATGAATATATTTGGAATTGTTTTCAGCATCCCCTCTATTCATTCCCCAAACCGCCCTGGCCTTTGATGAATTCCGGAGGAGGAGACTGTTTGGCATTTTCAACCAGATGCTCCAATTCTTGAACACGGCGGTGGATAGAGAGTGACAGCGCCTTATCAGTCACCACATCCACGCTGCTGTCGCTGCTCGGCCCTCTCTGCCCACAGCGTGGGCTGGGCTTCCCGTCTCGCAGAGCAGGGGGCGATGCTTCCCGAAGGAGACGCGACGCCTCAAAATGTCAGACTGCCAGTTGCCGCTGTCAGCTTTTTATGGCCTGTGATATTTATCACAGGGAAACAATTAAGTCCCCAGAAACTGGGATCTCCCTCAGAGCTCAAGTGGATGGCAGCAAAATGTATATGAGTGAGATATGTTATAGCGTGCACTGGGCTGAAAGCCAGCACCAGAATCTCCTCGTGGGGTAAGCACCTCACATGTGTGGTCTGTTTAACACTGAACGCAGTGCTGAGAATTTGGCACTGGGTCCTCACTTTACAGATAAGAAAGCCAGGCTCAGAGCAATGACGTGACTTGCCCAAGGACACACAGATGAGAGAGGGAGGACCAGGGTTAGTCTGCATCTGATGCCAAACCCACTGTTTCTGGTACCCAGGACAGCACACAGTGCAGAGAAGATGCCTCATCAACACTTGATGAATGAATGAATGATTCAGTGAGGGAATGAATGTCTCATGCCATGCTGCCTTGAAGACAGCCTCTGTCAGTCATCAGTTATCTCACTTTGGGTAGGTAACTTCACCTTGCCTCCCTTCAGTTCGGTTGCTCAGTCGTGTCCAACTCTTTGCGACCCCATGAATCGCAGCACACCAGGCCTCCCTGTCCATCACCAACTCCCGGAGTTCACTCAGACTCACCTCCATGGAGTCGGTGATGCCATCCAGCCATCTCATCCTCTGTCGTCCCCTTCTCCTGCTGCCCCCAATCCCTCCCAGCATCAGAGTCTTTTCCAGTGAGTCAACTCTTCCCATGAGGTGGCCAAAGTACTAGAGTTTCAGCTTTAGCATCAGTCCTTCCAAAGAAATCCCAGGGCTGATCTCCTTAGAATGGACTGGTTGGATCTCCTTGCAGTCCAAGGGACTCGCAAGAGTCTTCTCCAACATCACACTTCAAAAGCATCAATTCTTCGGCGCTCAGCTTTCTTCACAGTTCAACTCTCACATCCATATATGACCACTGGAAAAACCATAGCCTTGACTAGACGGACCTTTGTTGGCAAAGTAATGTCTCTGCTTTTGAATATGCTGTCTAGGTTGGTCATAATTTTCCTTCCAAGGAGTAAGCATCTTTTAATTTCATGGCTGCACTTACCATCTGCAGTGATTTTGGAGCCCCCCAAAATAAAGTTTGAAACATTTCCACTGTTTCCCCATTTATTTCCCATGAAGTGATGGGACCAGATGCCATGATCTTAGCTTTCTGAATGTTGAACTTTAGGCCAACTTTTTCACTCTCCTCTTTCACTTTCATCAAGAGGCTTTTTAGTTCCTCTTCACTTTCTGCCATAAGGGTGGTGTCATCTGCATGTCTGAGGTTATTGATATTTCTCCCAGCAATCTTGATTCCAGCTTGTGCTTCTTCCAGCCCAGCGTTTCTCATGATGTACTCTGTATATAAGTTAAATAAGCAGGGTGACAATATACAGCCTTGACGTACTCCTTTTCCTATTTGGAACCAGTCTGTTGTTCCATGTCCAGTTCTAACTGTTGCTTCCTGGCCTGCATACAGATTTCTCAAGAGGCAGGTCAGGTGGTCTGGTATTATCATCTCTTTCAGAATTTTCCACAGTTTCTTGTGATCCACACAGTCAAAGGCTTTGGCATAGTCAATAAAGCAGAAATAGATGTTTTTCTGGAACTCTCTTGCTTTTTCCATGATCCAGCGGATGTTGGCAATTTGATTTCTGGTTCCTCTGCCTTTTCTAAAACCAGCTTGAACATCAGGAAGTTCACAGATCATGTATTGCTGAAGCCTGGCTTGGAGAATTTTGAGCATTACTTTGCTAGCATGTGAGATGAGTGCAATTGTGCGGTAGTTTGAGCATTCTTTGGCATTGCCTTTCTTTGGGATTGGAATGAAAACTGACCTTTTCCAGTCCTGTGGCCACTGCTGAGTTTTCCAAGTTTGCTGGCATATTGAGTGCAGCACTTTCACAGCATCATCTTTCAGGATTTGAAATAGCTGACTGGAATTCCATCACCTCCACTAGCTTTGTTCATAGTGATTCTTTCTAAGGCCCACTTGACTTCACATTCCAGGATGTCTGGCTCTAGGTGAGTGATCACACCATCGTGATTATCTTGGTCATGAAGCTTTTTTTTTTGTACAGTTCTTCTGTGTATTCTTGTCACCTCTTCTTAATATCTTCTGCTTCTGTTAGATCCATACCATTTCTGTCCTTTATTGAGCCCATCTTTGCATGAAAAGTTCCTTTGTTATCTCTAATTTTCTTGAAGAGATCTCTGGTCTTTCCCATTCTGTTGTTTTTCTCTATTTCTTTGCATTGATAGCCTTGCCTAGTGAAGGTGAAATACCCATTCTTGGTTTTGGAATGGCTGATAAAATGAATTTAAGTTGCTGATACAGAGATCAGTTTAAAGGGAAATATCTGGGTCTCCAGGGACAGAGGTTCAAGGGTTCTTTTCTCCCTCTGGGCATCCAGTTCTTCATGTATAGAATGGGAGACTTGGATATGGTGGACGGTGGAATCCTCTGCTTTATGGATATTCCAGAAGCCAGGAAATCCAGTGATGCTTATTGATGTGCGAATAGTAAAAGACCTTGAGGACTTTCTTCCTATGACCCTGGTTCATCTTCATCAGAGAGCCTTTGTTTGCACGAGGCCTGGAGAAGACAGAAGTGAGGTAGAGCTGGTGTCTGGCTCCCTCTGTAACCCTCTGGGCAGCATCTGCTTTCTGCTCAGGGCATCATTTTCCCTCCCAACAGCTAAGTTCTCCTGTGCCCAGCTCCCAGCCTGGTAGTTGAGGCCCCATGTACCCAAGCTCAGTCTTTCCTCTCAGCACCGTCTTCCACTCTTTCCCTTCCTGCCCCCCGCCAACCATAGCCACCTGCTCCCCCTGTGGTCCTGCATGTCCCCATCTCACTGCCTCTGCTTAGGCTGTGCCCTCAGCCTGGTGCCATTTCTCCAGGTTTGCCCACTCGAAGACCTCCCCTCCACTGAGCTCTCCCAGTCCCTCCTTGCTCCTGTAGCCCTTGTTCCACATTAGATCTTATCCACCCATACACCATTCGTTCACTCACGTCTCTCGAGAACTGTCTATGAGCCAGCCACTGTGCTACACATCGCCCCCTGTCATCTCATTTAATTCCTTCAATCCTATGAACCAGGTATCATCACTATCTGGATTTCGCAGACCGAGGCACAGGGAAACTAAGCCACCCAGCTCATATATGGCAGAATTTCTGCCATGTTCACCCCCTGTCTAGCATCTTTTAGCTAGACATATCCTTCTGTCATCTTGTTTAATTCCTTCAGTCCTATGAACCAGGTATCATCACTATTTGGATTTCGGAGATGGATAAACTGAGGCACAGGGAGACTAAAGTCACCCAGCTCATATATGGCAGAATTTCTGCCATGTCCGCCCCCTGTCTAGCATGTTTTCTGCCAGACCCTGGGCTGCCTCAGGACAGGCACAGTCATTCACGCACCCAATATTTATTCAACAAACTTCCACTGAGCACCTTCTGTGTGCCAGACTCCATGACGGGCACAGCAGTCCCGATGGGCGCCGTACGGCCTCCCACCCTCGTGGGGTGCCTGGCTCAGGGCTGGGCTTCATAAAGGATGCTTCAAGGTTTCTTGCTGAACAGCATGGCTGGTAACCCTATGTGAGAAGCCAAGTTCAGAGTGGATGACAGTTGCAGATATGAGATTGATGAACAAAGGGAGTGCCGCCCATCTGTGGGCTCTGAGACCCCTGGAAACAGGAAGCTGATGGGGGCAGAGGCGTGTTCAGAGACGGGGAGGCAGGCTGTCATTGGCAGGGCGGGGAAAGCCAAGGTAAGGATGCGGGGAGATGAGCCTCGCTGCTTCAGGTCGGCCCAGGGCTGCTCCCTGAGGTTGGAATCCAGGCTGCGGATCCCGCCTGTTGCACAAATAAGTTTGAGACTGTGCACATGGGTGGCCCCAGCCGGCTGCCTGTCACCTCCACTCAGAGGCCAGCCCTGGCCACAGAGGGAAGACCTCGGAGGCAGACGGTGGAGAGGCCGACACGGAGCCAGGCTCCTTCCCCCAAGCTTGGTTTGGTTTGTGCGTCCGAGAAAGGAGCTACTGCCTGGCCATTGTGTCTTGCAGGCTGGCCCCTTCTAGGAGCTGCAGGCGAGCGCTCCGGACATTCCTGGCACTCCTTGCCCTGGCTAAGCAGATGCCCAGCAGTTTGATTTAGCGCACTGCTCATTCATTCATTCTGTCACGCGCTGCGTGTGGCATCGGGCCCTGGGAGGAGCTTTAGGAGGAGAAACACAGAAAAGCAGCCCGCAGAATGGAGACAGGCCTTCATGCAGGCTGCCCTGTCCCCAGGCAGGCAAGGCCACGTGCTATTACTGATGGCTAAGGGAAGCATCCAGAGGACCCCACGCAGGAAGGATGGTCTCGCTGTGCTTAAGGCCAGCTTCCCAGAGAAGGTACAGTTTGAACTGGACTCAAATGGTGGTGTGGACTTCATTCTAAGTCTGCTCAGTCTGATCGTGGCTCAAAGACGTCTGCCACCCCCAGTCTCCCCCGCCTCCACCACCCCATGGCTTTCCTTTCCCAGGAAACGGGCCTGCCCATCCACCAGCCACCCTTTCTTCAAGACCCATCCCGTCTACCTTCTTGCTGTGCTCGTGGTCAGTCAATAAATCGTGTCTGACTCTTTGGACCCCATGGACTGTAGCCCACCGAGCTCCTCTGTCCAGGGGATATCCAGGCAGGAATACTGGAGTGGGTTGCCATTTTCTCCTCCAGGGGAATCTCCCCAACCCAGTGATCAAAGCTACATCTCCTGTGTCTCCTGCATTGGCAGGCAGATACGTTTAATGACTCTCAGATTTCTGCTTCTCTCCATTTACAGCACCACAGACAGCTCAGGCTGCCAGCACTTCTTGACCAGACCCCTGTGACAGCCTCTCAGCCCCATGTAGTCATTTTTTGCTTTCCTCTGGCTTCTCATAACATTGGAACTTATTGCTATTGTTGACTGTATCACTTTGCACTTAGTAGGTTTCCATGTCTGGAAGCACATCGTCTGTTTATCTCAAGGGCAACATCTGGCACGTAATAGATGCTCAATAAGTAGGTGTCTTTGGAAATGTTGCAGCCGTTCCTGGGGATTTTTATTCCCATCAGCTCACACAGTGATGGCTATCAAAACTGGACAGACGGTGACCCAGCTGGAAGTTAGGGCCACTAACCAGGGGTTTGTCCAGTTCATCTGACTCCCAAAGGGTACAGACCTACCAGCTTCCACTGGCCATTAAAGTGGGCATTTCCAGGACAGGGCAGCAGCATCCTGGAAGGGGACAGAGGAAGGCAGCGTCGTCACAAAGCCCAGTTGCAGGTTGGAAGGAATAAGCGATGATGAGGCTTAGGGACCTGCCTGGTGTAGTGCCCTCATGTAGGAAGGCATGATCCACGGCTATGTGGTTTCCATTCACGTCCTAGAGACTCCGCTCTTTTGCAAAACTGAATGAATAAGAGTCAGTGGGACTTGGGAGAACTTAGCCAGCACCAAGACCTAAGAACAGATGGCATGGCACCCTAAAAGAACATGCCATTGGGAGTGAGCAGACCCAGACAGGGATGCTGGCTCTGCTAGGAACTGACTTTGGGGTCACAGCACATCTATGGCATAGTACCCCCTCCAGAACACCTTCCTTCACTCGCTAAGGGATCCCCACATATGTGGCTCTGATTTGGAGGACAGAACTGCTTTTCTGTGGCAGCAGCTGATGAGAACAGAAGCGATGGTCAAGCTAGCCTGTGTTTGATATTAGAGAAGCGGTAAACAGATGATACAGCATGTGGTTATCACACAACCATCTCGCCTCCACTCTGGCACTTTCAGACTTCCCACCCCCACAGCCTGCACCAGGCACACAGCATCCGTCAGCCTGCCCTCCTCCCACGCTGGGCTCTCCATCTCTCCTGCTGTGACCTCCAAGGTTCCCCTGCTCCCTCCCCATCCTGTTCTTTGTAAACTTGGAGTATTCTTCAAACAGATTCCATCAGTGCCTTTGGTGAGTGGCCTTGCGTTCTTGGCAGAGTCCCACGCGCACACCTCAAGCAGTGGAAAGTTTCACCTGCAGTGGGAGTTGGGCCCCCTGCCCTGCCTCTCTGCTGGGTGTGCTGTGCAAACCCGCAGCACCCAAGGAGCATTTGCTGCCTGGCTGAAGAGCAGAGATCTCTGCTGAGGCCAGACCCTGGCATGGAGCCAGGCCTGCTGGTGACCACTCCGCTCATGTCCACATGGGGTGCAGCAGCTCTGCCCCACCCCAGTGAGCTATTAAAGTCTTGGGAAGAGGAGCAATTTTGGGGTGTTTTGTGACACTCAGCATTTACTTAATTTCACTTGGCAGGAGTCTCTGGCTGGTCTTCTGATTAAATAGCATCATGCATTCTGAAAGCCTCACCGAAGCAGACTCTGAAAGGAGTGGAGGTTGTGCTTGCAAACCTGTAGTGCCGTTGCAGTTGTAAAGGGAGACCCAGGAGACTGCTTGGCTCTTTGGGGTGAAAGAGAGAACTAGAGACAGACAGAAGCAGGCAGATGGACTGACCGACTTAACTGCACCTTGGAATCGTAAAATAGCCCAGAACTGGGAACTATGGGGTATAGGTACTTGTCCCCTTTCTCACTGGAATTGTGACTTTGAGGTCAGTTACTCCCACTTCTAATCTAGAAAATGGAAAGCAGTTTCCTTCAAGTGTTGCTGGAAGGATTCATTAAGAGAGGTTAGCACTTGGTGGACTGGAAAGTACTGAACATTCAGAAGCTGGTCCAGCCGTGATGTCAGCATCATGGCTGATGGGGACTCAGGGCATCAGGCTGGATCCTGAGCCCAGAGATTGTCTGGATCAGGACTGTAGGCAGATAGAGGGCTGGGGAGAGGAGAGATAAGGAGTTGGTGGCTGATGACATGGGATGTCCCTGGGATGCTAGTGACGGGGCAGAACCAGAGAGGTCAGGATTCATGGCTCTCATCATCCCTGTAGAGAGCAGACGCTCAGGGTGGGCTTGATGTTGCTCCACAGCAGCCCAGGGCAAGCAGAGATGAGCCAAAGGGCCATCAGAACAAGCCCCACTGGGGAGAACCAAAACCCCACTGGCAGTGAGGGGCAGAGCTGCGGGCTCACAGGGTTTGGTCCTTTTACCTGGCCGCCTTTCTACATCTGCCTCTTCCTCCCGGCTTCCTCTGCCACCCGCCCTGCTGGTTCAGGTCCCAGCATCCGTCATGTGGACCGTTACAACAGCTCCATTGCTGGTCTCCCAGCCTGCAGCTTCATCTACTCCAGCTTCTTTCCAGCAGCTTTTAGTGGATCGTTAAAAAACATCCATCTCCGTTCATCTCCACCAGGCTGAAATCCTTCGAATGTGTCTCTCCATAGAGCAGTTTCCAAAATGATGTTCCAAGGCATCATAGTTCCTGTAGGATGATGTTTCTTGGAACAAAGCTTCTGAGCCCAAATTATATTGGAAATTCTGGGCAGAGCAACACAAAGTGAGCGTCCACACAGCTGGGCCTCTCAGAGCCCTTCCAGTACAAGCCTTCCTGTGAAACTCCCAGAGAGGCAGAAAGTGGCTCCCTGTTCCCAGGCTTATTTGGACACCTTCTTCCCCTTTCTTTTGTGGAAGAGGTATTCCAGGGAATACAGTGTGGGGAAAGAATGAAGTCCAAATTCCACATGTGGCCTCACATTCAAGGTCTTCTGTGATTGGGTCCTACCGCCACGGGAGAATCCAATTAATTGTCTCAGAAGGGGTTTTCTGCAGTCACAGAAAATAATCAATGACCTGAAATTAAGCAGAAGTGATGTTACACCACAGCTCCCCAGAAGATCTACAGGCGTGAGATCCTTGCATTACGCTTCCATAAATATTGATCCGATCCACACCCTTTGTTTTATAAAGAGGATGAATCTGAGGTTGTAACAGGAGCGGGAGACACAGACGTGGCCTGTGCTGTATTTGCTAAGTCATTTCAGTTGTGTCTGATTTTTTGTGACCTCCATGGACTGTAACCCGCCAGGTTACAGTAACCCTCCTCTGTCCATGGGATCCTCCAGGCAAGAATACTGGAGTGGGTTGCCGTGCTCTCCTCCAGAGGATCTTCCCAACCCAGTGATGGAACAGCGACTCTTACTGTCTTCCGCATTGGCAGGTGGATTCTTCACCACAGGGCCACCCAGGAAGACCGTGGCCTGGCCGTTTGCTAACACAGGACTTCTAACACTCAGACCAGGGCTCTCCCCACTTCACCAGGAATGAGTGAGCCAGAGAGCATCCCAGAGGATCACAGTTTGGAAAGTCAAGGAGCAAGCTGTACTTGCTGGAGGGTTGACCTGAAAAGTTAATGGCATTAAACACAGGAAGCAAAGAAAGAGTGGAGGCCATAGTGATTTTAACCTGCTGGTTAGACTGAACGGCAGGATTTCAGGATGGGAGAATTATGACCAAGTAATAAAACCTCCTGCTGAGAAAGGATGGTGATGAAAAGCTAGGGGAAGTCCAATCAACCCCAGAAATTCCTTACTGAGAATATGTGAAGAATCAGCCACTCACAAGGATGTTTTTTTAAAGCATTAATGCCTTACTTCTGGTTTCCTGGAAACAGAGCCTGAGACAGAGCTTCTCGGACACTAAGTGTAATGAAGACGTCTTAGGAGAAAGGGACTGAGGGAAGAGGAGCAGGTCAGGGGAGGGAGCAAGGCAAGAATGTGTCCTCCACTGATGTCTAACTTCCATCTGGTCCACAGGCAGCCTCAGGGATGTGAATTATACCACAAAGCTGGTCCCACCTTGAGGCCAAGACTGGACTTTTGTGCCCCCGTATCAGTCTGTTATTGACGTCCCCTCTCTGGGGAGTGAGAGGGCTTGGGATCCAACCTTCTAGACGAAGTGGCTTCTTTCAGCTGAAGGCAGTTCTCTGGAGAGGGGGCAACCGTGAGTCGTTAACAGCTAACACTCAGAGCAGGCAGGAAACGGAGGCTCTGGAGAAGCAGAGGGGATCTGGCTAGGGGGCACACGGCATGCACTATATTCAACTCCCTCATCAGACGGAGGGAGAGACTGAGGGCTAGGGAAGCCAGTGGCTTGATCGCATCACTTGTCTCTGAGGCCAGGGTCCTATTGTCAACGTACTCCCTGGTTCCATCCACAGATCCTGGAAAGAGTGAGGCATCCTCTGGTGGAATCTGTCTTTGCTCAGCACAGTCAATGGCTGTTGAACTTGAGGGCATGATCTGAAACGTCTCTCTTTAAACTGGTGCCATGCTGATTTGTTTTCAGGACCGTGACACTGCTGTGTCTGTAATACAGGCTGTAATAAATTGCCTTCCCTTTATGCTCTAGCCTGGGGGTGTCTTTCTTGTAAAAGGGGCTATTTTAAAAAGCAAAGAGACAATATCCTCTCCAGTATGTTCCCCTAGGGATAAAAACACATTCTCAAACGAATACAAATGTTGGAATTGTAGAATTTAGAGCTGGAAAAAGAATCTATGTGTTCATCAAGGGAGTTGGGGGGTGGGGGTGGTACATTTTCAGCAGCAACAATGAATCCCCACACTCTGTCTTCACCCACCTTTTCCTCTGGTGGATGTTGACAGTAAGCCTGAGGGTGTAAGCAGGTGATTCTTTCCCCTCAGTCTCTGAATCAGACACAGGTAGCCACCTGAGCTGATATTATTCCATTCCCAAATGAAGGAGCTTGACATTTTAATTAACCTGTGGGGCCTGGTCACCGGCAAATGTAGGTGCTGTTTTGAAATGTGAAAACAGCTCTTGAGTCTCAATATCAACCTGGGGATCTAGGGATGTGAAATTGGAACCCAGCGAATGCTTTCATATTAGAGATGGCGAGACTGAGGCTCCAGGTTAGGGAAGTGGCTTTCCCAAGCCCACACAGTGGTGAAGACACAAAACTGAGACTCAAGGTCAGATATTTCCTCCGGATTCAGGGATATCCCACATCGAAGGTTAGGCCCAGTGTGACAATGAGTGAACTTGTGTGTTGTAAACAACAGAGTTCTCTACATTTGTAAGCACAGCCCTTCTGACGTCCATCCTCTGGAGAGGCTGCCTTGACAAGCAGCAGGACTTGAAAAGTCAGCAGGAACAGGGAGAAGCTCAGGACTTAAGAGTTTTAATGAGGAGAACCAGGTCGTTTTTTTCTGTGGCTTTTCTTGAAGGTGATCCCTATAGTGCTGACGGACGATCCCTTCCCATTTTAATAGCAGTCTGGTGGTGATATCATAGCAAATAAATTTAAGTGACATGTGGAGTGCAATTGCGGAATTTAAACTCTAAGCGAGCACTGTATTTTTTTCTGAAGATGTGACACATAGCTGATTGACCTGCATTCCTGAGTCATATTTATAGGGCAGAAGCCTTCTTGGCAACAGCGTGAATCAGTTCGTGATCTTCAAGGCTAATAGGATAAGCCAGCAAAAAAAAGCTGGGTCTGTGAGGCTCTTTACATCTAAATGGGCTGGAGTCACTATAATTCTTGCTCAGCACCACGGGGTCCATTGGCACTCTGACTCAGGGTGCCACTCAAGACATCATTCCCATTAAGGAGAGCTGCCTCCACAGGTGCCGGGATGGCTAGGACCATGGGGGTCACTTGAAGGGTGCTGCTGAATTGCTTCCTTCAAGCCTCTCCTTCTGTTGATCCTGAAATGCCATTAGAGTGGTTCAAGCCAATTTCATTCCCTGACGTTCAAGCTGGAAGGGAGCACAGAGGGTATCTAAAATGACAATTTCATAGGACAAACAGGAAAGCAGAGGCCTGCACCAGGAGTGTCTCACCCATGGTCTCAGTTAACAACAGAGCCAGAACTAGACCCCAGTTCTAGACCCTAGATCTGTTGACTTTTCCTGGAGGTGTGACTTTGCCATGTTCCGTAGTCTTCTCAGTCCAAGAAAAATACCGTGGGGTATCAACAGGCTCTGAGGTGGACGACACAGACTCATGTTCATTCTTTCCACAAATCCTTTACTGCATACCTATTAGATGTGAGGCACTCTTCTAAGCACTGAGGACATCATGATGGACAAGATAAAGGCTTTGCTTTCATGAGCTTCCAGGAAAAAGATGAACTGATACACTAATGAACAAGTAAACAGATGACGTCGATGAATTAGATAACAATGAATAAGAAAAATAAAGCCATGTAAGGACTTGGAGGGAGAGTGATGGTTCTCCGGAGCTATTTTGGAGAGATTGATTGGAGAAGACATTAAAGTTTCACTGTGGAGGTGACCTCTGTGCAGAGACAAAGTGATGAAATAAGATGTGTGAAGAGTACTTCAGGCAGAGTGGAGAGCAAGGGCAAAGGCCTTGCGGTGAGAATTAGCTCGGTGGATTCAAGGAACAGAAAGCAGATTGCTATACATAGAGTCAAAGGAATAAGATGAGAGTCTTAGAGCAAGATGGCGCAACTCAAATAACATTGAGGGGGAAAGGGGGTAAGGAAGTGGAGATAGCAGAAGCAGATCCTGAGTGATTTTGATATGAATGAGAAGAGGGGAAAAGGCGTGTGTCTGGAAGTGAATATGGAGTCTAAGAGGGCTCTCCTGAATTTGGGAGCTATTGCAGCATGGCTGTGTGCTGATGGGAATGGTCTAGCAGAGAAAGAAAAAGTGGTGGTGTAGGAGAGACAGCGATACTGGAAAGAGCAAAGCCCTTGAGTAGGAAATTGCTCAGAACCCTGGTGTGAGCTGGAGAGGCCTGCCTGAGATGAAACCAGAACAGAGTTTCCCACGGTAGCAGGATGAATGCAAACAGGTTGGTTGATTTTCACGATAGAACGATTCAGTATTTATTTCTCCTTACTGCTCTTCTGTTAGTTTCTCAAAGCCTACTTCTTTGTATATGCCCAAGAGAAATAAAAACACACATCCACTCAAAAACTTGGACATGAATGTTTAAGCATTATCCTTTAAGAGCTAAAAATGAGCCCAAATGTCCATCAACTAATGAATGGCAAAATGGAAAAGGAAAAAAAAAAAAAAAAGCTTGTGGTATATCCATATAGGGCTTCCCTGGCGGCTCACTGGTAAACAACCTGCCTGCCAATGCAGGAGACACAGGTTAGATCCTTGGATTGGGAAGATCCCTGGGGTAGGAAATGGCAACCCATTCCAATGTTCTTGCCTGAGAAATCCCATGGACAGAGGAATCTGGTGGGCTACAGTCCATGTGGTCACAGTCAGGCATGACTTAGTGACTAAACAGCACATATCCATATAAGGGACTGTTTTTCAACAATAAAAAGGAAAGAAGTATTGATACATGCCACAACATAGATGACCCTTGAAAACACGGTGCTGAGTGAAGGAAATCAGCTACCACTAAAGACCACCAGTCATATAACCTCACTTACATGAAACTCCCAGGATAGGTAAATCTATAGCAATAGAAAGTCAATTAGTGGTTGCCTAGGGCTGTGATGTGGGTTGGAGAGGAAATGGGAAGTGGCCATTAATGGGTATGAGGTTTCTTTTGGGAAGAAACCCAAAAGAAACCCAAAAGGAACTGCTTTAAAATTAATCATGGTGATGATCACACAACTCTACAAATAAACCTAAGACATTGCATTTTAGACTTTAAGTGGTTGGATTGTGTGACATGTGAATTATATCTCAATGAAGCTGTTAAAAGATATGAAGAAAGACAATCAGCCATTGTATTAGTCTGTTCTAGGTGCCATAACAAAATATTATAGAATGGGTGACCTAAACAAAAGCAATTCCGTTTCAAAGATTCTAGAGCCTGGAAAGTCCAAGATCGAGGTGCCAGCTGACTTGATTCCTGGTGAGACTCTCTGTCTGGCTTGTAGACAACCACCTTACAGGGGGCTCTTCTTATAGGAAATGGCAACCCACTCCAGGATTCTTGCCTGGAAAATCCCATGGACAGATGAGCCTGGCAGGCTACAGTCTATGGGGTCACAAAAGTCGGACATGACTTAGCGACTAAACCATCACCGATCCCATTATATAGACCATCATCACCACATCTCCCCAATTACCTCCCAAAGGTCCCCGAATATCAAATATTATCATGCTGGGGGTCAGGGCTCCAACATATGGGTTTTGGTGGAGGACACATATATTCAGACTATTGCAGCTGTGGATGGGGTGGGGTGTTGGAGAAGAAGAAAAAACATGGAGTGGTATCTTGGAAGGGGACCATGAGTCAGCTATGGACATACAGTGGGATTGCTGTGTATGTGTGCCAAGTCACTTCAGTCGTGTCCAGCTCTTTACAATCCTATGGACTGTAGCCCACCAGGATCCTCTGTCTGTGGGATTCTCCAGGCAAGAACACTGGACTGAGTAGCCGTTTCCTTCTCCAGGCAAGAACACTGGAATGGGTAGCCCGATGCAGGGGAAGATCTAATCCACATCTCTTGCGTTGTCTCTTGCATTGCAGGTGAATTCTTTACCTCTGAGGCACGAGGGAAGCCCCAGTAGGATCACCGAGTCGTTCCAAAGGCTGTTTGAGGTTTAGGAATAAAAATTTAAAGAGCTACCGCTCAGGGCAGTTAGTGTTTTGTTGTTATTTGTTTTTTTTTTTCCCTCTGCTATGTTTTCTAATAATGTTTAGAGATAGGCACTGAATATCTTCCACAAAAAGAGAAAGGCTGGAGTTTTAGCAGGAGAAGGTGAGCAGAGAGGACTGAGACTCCAGTGCAGTGGGGTCGTTATAGTGAGGAACTTGGATTCTAAGGTGGGAGAGCAAGAATGTGAGTGCAGGAGGGAGTGGTCAGTGAAAAACAGGAGGAGCAATGGGGTGGGGTCCTGGTGGGTCAATGAGGCGCAGGAGTGATGGTCTCAGATCAAGTGAGTGGGAAGAAGGGAGGCCGTGGTGGTCCCAGTTTGGTGTATTAATTTGTGTTCTTCCAAGAAACAGAAGCAATAGGAGACACACACATATATATCATAAAATATTATAATGAATAATAATAGAACATACATCACATCATATCACAACAAATTGGCTCACCTGATCCACAGTCAACAAGCTAGTGTCCCAGGAGAGCTGATGGTGTAATTCTAGTCCAAGTTCAAGTCTGAAGGCCCAGATGGAAAGCAGTCAGGCAGGTGGACTCTTCCCTTACTCTCAGGAGGATTAGCAGTCAGGTCTGACTCTTTGTGACCCTATGACTTTAGCCTGCCAGCCTCCTCTGTCCATGGAATTCTCCAGGCAAGATTACTGTAATGGGTGGCTATTTCCTTCTCCAGGGGATCTTCCCAACCCAGGGATTGAACCTGGGCCTCCTGCCTTGTAGGCAGATTCTTTACCATCTGAGAAACCAAGGAAGTCCTTGTGTTTGATACCAGCTCTCAGTGAGTTGGATGAGGCCCACCCCCACACTGGGGAGGGCCATCTGCTCCATTCCAGCTACCCATGCAAATGTCAGTCTCATCTGAAAAGGCCCTCATAGAAACATCCAGAATCATATTTGACTAAGTGTCTGGGATCCCCATAACCAGTCAGTTAATGCATAGAATTAGCCATCATACATGGTAGGTCTGAAATTGAGATTTGAGAAAAGGAGCATTTATTGCTACTGACAAAAAGAGACGTATGAATTGGATTTTGGTTCTGTCTTCTGGAACAGTGCAGTCTGTAGAGGAGATGGAATAAGCATACAGATGATGCTAACTCAAGGCCAAGGGCTCTAAGAACCACAAATCCATGAAGGTTACATTATGGACTGAACTGTATCTCTACTCCAAAATTTATACGCTGAAGCCTTAACCACCCAGGTTCTCACAATGTGTCTATATTTGGGGATGGGCTTTCAAAGATGTGATTAAGTTAAAATAAGGTCTTTAGAGTGGGCCCTGCTACTGCTGCTGCTAAGTCACTTCAGTCGTGTTCGCCTCTGTGCGACCCCATAGACGGCAGCCCACCAGGCTCCCCAGTCCCTGGGATTCTCCAGGCAAGAACACTGGAGGGGGTTGCTATTTCCTACTCCGGTATGATTGGTATCCTTAATGGAAGAGGAAATGTTAACACACAGAGAGACACACCAGGGATGCATGTGCACAGAGGAAAGGCCAGGCAAGGACGCAGGGAGAAGGTGTCTGTCTACAAGCCAAGGACATAGGCCTCAGAGAAAACCAAGCCTGCTGGTACCTTGAACTTGAACTTCCAGCCCCAAGAACTGTGAAAAAATAAATTTCTGTGTTTAATTCACCCAGTCTGTAGTATTTTATTTTGGCCATCCTAGCAGACTAATACAGGTAACAAGGGGAAAGACATTTCATCTGGCTGGAGAAGAAATAAATTCTTCCCGAAGTCTTTCAAAAACCTCTAAACAGAGTCGGCTAAAAGAGTTGTGACTTCCGTGCTCGAAAGATTCGCAACCTCAGTGCTGGCTGAGGGTTGCAGGGGCAGAAGACGGTTTGAGAAAAAAGTGGGAAAAGTCACAGGCGCGCGCACATGTGTGTGTGTGTGTGTGTGTGTGTGTGTGTGTGTGTGTGTGTGCGCGTGCATTTGTGGGGCAGTGCATTACAAGAACAAAAGCATGGGCACAGGAGAGCACAGGGTGGTATCTGCGGTGGTATCTGGGGGCAACGAGAGTTTGGGTTTGGCAGGCATGAGGAACAGGAATGGGCTGGGACATGTTGTGAATATGGCTCCAGTGTGTGCCCCCACATATTCAGGGCTCGATGGAAATAAGGGAGGTGGTAGCCACTGTTCCCCAGAATTTACACGGAGGGAGGATGTGCTGATGGGCTAGCTTAGTAGTGACATTGAGCTTAGAGCCCACATGTGAGATGCAAACAAGAAAAATCACTGGAGCCAGTTAGGAGCATCAGCAAGGAAGGAGCCTGGCACCATCAAAGGGCAGGGGAAACTTACCAGAGGCTGGCCCCTCGCAAAGAGAACTTGAGTTTGGGGGTGGCTCCTTAGGAAGGAGCAGAGTGGGGACATAAACTCATGGAACTAATACCTGCTGGGCAGGTTCTGGGTCCCAAACGCTCTGTAGGCCCTTCACGCCCTCATTCTCAGCTTCTTCTCCCAATGACCCAGTGAGGAGGGTGCCCTTACCCCTACTTTACTGATGAGGACACAACTCAGAGAGGGGCAGCCACATGCCCAAGTCAGACACCAGGCTGTACACCTAGATCACCTTGTCTCGCTCCCCTACCTCCCCGACCCCATTCCACCCCCCCGCCTCTGCAGTAGTTTCTGTAAGAACAGCTTGCCTGGCCAGTTGAGCCATCTGCCCAGTTCTGGTTGAGAAGGTTCTGCCCACCCCTGTGGCATGAACAGGCATCGTTCACCCAACCAGGTCAGTTCAGGTGCTCAGTTATGTCCGACTCTTCACGACCCCATGAATTGCAGCACCCGAGGCCTCCCTGTCCATCATCAACTCCTGGAGTTCACTCAAACTCATGTCCATCGAGTTGGTGATGCCATCCAGCCATTTCATCCTCTGTCACCCCTTTCTCCTCCTGCCTTCAGCCAGAGGAGTTTCTATACCATCTAGATCTCCCTGGGTTCTCAAGGCCATAAGACCAACCATCACAGACTCAGAGGAAGCGTTTTGGTCCCGGGAAGGTCTCAGGAGACTCTGAGACCCTCAGGGTTAGGGATAGAGGAGGTGACATGTGTGCTCATCATGTTCTTTGAACTCTAGCAGAGGCTGACCTTTCGAAGCACAACCGATAAGTTGGAGGATAACTCTTTTCAGCCAAGATCTATCTGAACAGAGACAAAGAACAAATTTCATGTGTCCTACAGCCTGGAGCATAGCCCTTTAACCTTCAACTGCAAGAGGCCGGAGGAAATCATTTACTTTATTAGTGCCTACCATGGAAAATCCTATGGACAGAGAAGCCTGGTAGGCTGCAGTCCATGCAGTCACAAAGAGTCGGACACGTCTGAGCAACCTCACTTTCACTTTTCACTTTCATGCACTGGACAAGGAAATGGCAACCCACCCCAGTGTTCTTGCCTGGAGAATCCCAGGGACGGGGAGCCTGGTGGACTGCCGTCTATGGGGTTGCACAGAGTCAGATACGACTGAAGTGACTTAGCAGCAGCAACAGCATGCACCTCATGCTTTGGACATACAATTTTGGGGGGTTTTGTTTGTTTTCTGTTTGTTTAAGGTGGAAAATATTTGCTTTACAATGTTGTGTTTCTGCTGTGCAACAAAGTGACTCAGTTATACGTATACGTGTGTCCCTTCTTCCTTGGATTTCCTTTCCATTTAGGTCACCACAGAGCATTGAGTAGCATGCCCTGTGCTCTACAGTAGGTCCTCATCAGTCATCTATTCTTTCCATGTGCACACTCGCACGTGTATGTGTGTGTGTGTGTGTTAGCTGCTCAATCATGTCCAGCTCTTTGAGACCCTGTGGACTGTAGCCTGCTAGGCTCCTCTGTCCATGGGATTCTCCAGGCAAGAATACTGGAAAGGATGGCCATGCCCTCCTCCAGGGGATCTTTCCAACCCAGGGGCTGAACCGGCATCTCCTAAGTCTTCTGCATTGGCAGGCTGCTTCTTTACTAGCAGCGCAGCCTGGGAAGCCCATTCTATACACGGTAGTGAATATAGGTCATGTATACACACGTACACGTATAACTGATTCACTCTGCTGTACAACAGAAACTAGCACAACATTGTAAAACACCTATTTTCCAATTTAAAAAAGAATTAAAAAAGCAGAAAACAAACAAACAAAAATCCATCTCTCCTTCTCCCCTTGGTATCTGTATGTTTGTTTTCTGCATCTGTGTCTCTGTAGTCATAATCTTGTAGCTTAGAAGCACTAAGGTCAACTTAGCAGGAGGAGGAGAGTCTTGTCACGTGGGCCAGCACCACAGCTGACACCCCCAGAGACCCGCTGGGTGGACAGAGCGGCTTCTCCTGGTTTGTCCCCCACGGCTGTGCTGAGAGCATCGTCGGGACAGTTTGCAGTCTAAGCGCCTGGCGAGGGACAGAACATCTGAGCTCCTCACGTCATCACTGCCACTGCCAAGCCTCTTGGATGGTTTCTGCCTTTCTGGCAATTTCAAGCCTTCTCCCCAAGGGCTCAGTGGTTGCCTCTCTTCATTCTGTGAGGCTTTTGACTGTGAATTCAGCACAAAATCAAAGGCTGTGGCTTTTCCTCCTTTCCAGAAGTGGCTTTCCCTCCTTCCTTTACTAGGAAATTTTCTGTTTCACTGGAGCAGATTTGAGCAATTGGTCCTCCTCTACCATGAAACTTTGTAGGCACAATGACCCTGCTGGGCCAACTCTCCAGATAGCCCTTATTTTCTGAGCTAGCGGTTCACTGGGGGTGGATTCCAGGAAATTGATTAGCGTGGAACCGTGTCTATCAGTCCCCGGTCTCTCAAATCAGTTGGCTCCTCTCCTGCTGGTCTAGATCACAGCCCTATTAACTTTCCGGATACAGCATTTAAACCTCCTCCCCTCCACTCTTCCCTGTCACTCATCTGGAAAGACTGAGACAGCCTGGAGCAGGCAGGATAGGACAGGCCACTGCAGGAGATGGGAATAAAAGGGAGAAGAGGCCCCCAGAGGCAGGAAAAAGGGGCTGAGGGAAGGGGCTCGAAGGTGTCAGATGAACCGATTTGCTGAGAATCTGCTACACGTCAGACACTGCCCTGAGCCTTTTAAGCTCAACACCACAGGCAGGGCGAACCTTCTAAAATATAACTCTTAACATCACTACTTCTCTGTTTAAAAACTCTCTAAGGGCAGTTTTGGAATCCATGGACTAAAGGTCCAAACTGCTGCCTATGCCACTGGGGATGCCCCAGCTCGGGAACCCTGCCTAGTTTTTGACCGCCCACCCTTCTTAAAGCCTGCAGTTATCCTCCTTTGCACACCAAGACAGAAACTGATTCTCCAAAGATCCTCTCTTGACTCTGAGCATCCACACATGCTGTTCCCTTTAGCCAGGAGGCTCTTCCCGGTCTTCATCTCTCAGATAACGCCTGTTTACTCTTTATTTTTTTTTTTTTTTAAATTTATTTATTTTTTTAATTACAATACTGTATTTGTTTTGCCATACATTGACATGAATCAGCCATAGGTGAACACAATCTCCCAATGCCGAAGCCCCCTCCCACCTCCCACCCCACATCCTCTACCTGAATCATCCTGTGCATCAGCCCCATGCATCCTGCATCCTACACCAAACATAGATTAGCGCTTCGTTTCTTACAGGAAAATACACATGCTTCACTGCCATTCTCCCAAACCATCCCACCCTTTCCCTCTCCCTCAGAGTCCAAAAGTCCACTCTATACCTCTGTGTCTCTTGTTGTCTCACATATAGGGTCATCATTACTGTCTTCTAAATTCCATATATATGTGTCAGTATACTGTATTGGTGTTTTTCTTTCTGGCTTACTTCACTCTGTATAATCGGTTCCAATTTCATCCATCTCATTAGAACTGAGTCGAATTTATTCTTTTTAAGGGCTGAGTAGTATTCCATAGTGTATATGAACCACAGCTTTCTTATCCATTCATCTGCTGATGGACATCTAGGTTGCTTCCATGTCCTGGCTATTGTAAACAGCGCTGCTGTTTACTCTTTAAACGCCTCCTCCTCTGGGTGCAGCCTCTCTTCTCCCTCAGGCTGGGACAACCACTCTGTCTGGATTCTAACAGGCCCCATCACAAAGCCCATTCCACACACATTCCCCATGTGATAATCATTTTGTCTTCTCTGCCTGGCGGTGAGCTCCTGGAGGAGGGCCAGGTCTGGGTCTCTTGTCCTTCCCTGGTGCTGAGCGTGTGGTTTGCCTCCTGTAAATGCATGTGTGTGGATGAATGCCTCCGTCCATGTGCAACCAGGCTGGCAGGATAGCAAACTCTGTTAAGATGCAAGCGGTGTCCGAAAGCCCCTGGTAACTAGTTGCTTTTTGGTACCTATGGAGGTGGCCGGAGCACTTTGATCCATTTGAAGCCGAGGGAGTCACTAGAGGACTTCACTGGGTGCAGACATGAAGGGACCCACATTTCCAGGAAGCACTGGACAGGAAATGAAGAAAATCACTGGGCGATCTGGCTGTGGAACCACTCAAGCCCAGGCAATTAGGGAAGACATCAGAATGCTCTAGGCTAGTTGTGCGCTCTGTCGCTCAGTCACGTCTGACTCTTGGTGACCATACCCTGTAGCCCGCCAGGCTTCTCAGCCCACGGGTTTCTCCAGGCAAGAATACTGGAGTGAGCTGCCATTTCCTTCTGCAGGAGACCTTTCTGACCCAGGGATCGAACCTGCATCTCTTGCGTCTCCTGCATTGGCAGGCAGTTTCTTGAACCCGCATCTCTTGCGTCTCCTGCATTGGCAGGCAGTTTCTTTACCGCTATCACTACCTGGGAAGCACAGACTAAACCAGGAATTTATTTATTCTGTCATTCTGTAGCATCAATAATGGCTACAAAGTGGCTAGCTTGGCCTTCCTCACTTGTACAAGCTCAGGATGCCCCACTCCTCAGCATGTAGACTTTCATTCAATCCCTCAACTCATAGCCTATGAAATACCATTTCTGCTCCAGGCTGTTTGCTGCTGCTGCTGCTGCTGCTGCTGCTGCTAAGTCACTTCAGTCGTGTCCGACTCTGTGCGACCCCATAGACGGCAGCCACCAGGCTCCCCAGTCCCTGGGATTCTCCAGGCAAGAACACTGGAGTGGGTTGCCATTTCCTTCTCCAATGCAGGAAAGTGAAAAGTGAAAGTGAAGTTGCTCAGTCGTGTCCCACTCTTAGCGACCCCATGGACTGCAGCCTACCAGGCTCCTCTGTCCATGGGATTTTCCAGGCAAGAGGACTGGAGTGGGTTGCCACTGCCCCAAGGCTGTTTGCTACTGCCTGGCAATTCAGAGATGGTCCAAGGGAATCTCTGCAGGGTGTGGTAAGCAGGTGGTCCATTTAGCATGATAAAGGCCATGGTGGATTTAAATTCAGAGAAGGGCTCCTCACCTGGTCAGATGTCAAGGTCGGGCTCGGTTTCTCCATCTTGTGGGTGGGGGCTTGGGATGGTATATCTCTGGGATTATTTGAAATTCAAAGAAAACAGGGGTCTAAAACAGGCCTGGATAGCCCAATTTAAGGCCTTCTCAGGAGGCAGCCACGTTCCCTCCGCCGAGCTCCAGCCCTTCTCAACAGTCTGGTCCTTTCTGCCTTGGCTGGCCAACCCAGCTGCTGGCCTCTGCCTAGCTTCCTGCAGGAGAGGAACACAGAGGGGGCCAGGGCTGAGAGGGGCTCTGGCCTTCTGTGGAGGTAGCCTTCCCTATACTGACAATCTGGGTTTTGCAAGGTGGCCTTGTCCCTGTCTCGTTCCAAACATAGCCAAGGACTGGCTTATCCTTGGAGAGCCTTGTACGCTCAGCTGCAGAGAGGGCTGTTTTTCACTCTGGCACTATCACCCCTGCACCACCCTAGCCTTCTGCAGGGGGAGCTCACGCTTGCTGTCACTGACCCCTTCAGACCAGGGGTCACCATTTGCAGTGGAAAGTCAGCCTTCCCTGATGGCTGCCCTTGGACCCAGGTAGCATCTCCTCCCACCCCAGTTCTTCCCCAGGCAAAGGATGCGAGAATGGCCTTTCTCCCAGTCATAACTAACACCAGTCATAACTAACACCAGCTGACACAGCTGGGCTTTTAAAAATTCTGATGACATTTATTTTTTTCTTTTTTTTTAATTTTTATTTTTACTTTATTTTGCTTTACTAAAACTCCTAGAGGAGAACATAGGCAAAACACTCTCCGACATAAATCACAGCAGGATCCTCTATGACCCACCTCCCAGAATACTGGAAATAAAAGCAAAAATAAACAAATGGGATCTAATTAAAATTAAAAGCTTCTGCACAATAAAGGATAAGCAAGGTGAAAAGACAGCCTTCTGAATGGGAGAAAATAATAGCAAATGAAGCAACTGACAAACAACTAATCTCAAAAATATACAAGCAACTTATGCAGCTCTGATGACATTTAGCACTATTTTTTATTGAGGTATAGTTGATTTATAAATATTATTTTCAGGTTTACAATATAGTGATTCAAAATTTGTTATAAAATACTGGCTATTCCCTTAATGTACAATATGCCCTTGTAGTTTGTTTATTTTATACATGGTAGTATACATTTTAGACATGGTAGGTTTTTTTGGCTTTTAATTTTGTATTGGAGTACAAATGGCAACCCACTCCAGTGTTCTTGCCTGGAGAATGCCAGGGACGGGGGGAGCCTGGTGGGCTGCTGTCTATGGGGTCACACAGAGTCGGACACGACTGAAGCGACTGAAGCGACTGAAGCGACTTAGCAGCAGCAGCAGGAGCACAGCCGATTAACAACGTGTGATCGTTTCAGGTGAACAGTGAGGGAACTCAGCCATACATATGCATGTATCCATTCTCCCCCAAACTCCCTTCCCATCCAGGCTGCCACACAACATCGAGCAGAGGTCCGTGTGCTACACAGGAGGTCCTTATTGATTATCCATTTTAAATAATCCAGTGTGTACAAGTCCACCCAAACTTCCTGACTATCCCTTCCCCCATTCTTCCTCCAACCCCAGCACCCACGTTTGTTCTTGAAGTCTGTGAGTTTCTTTCTGTTTTATAAGTGAGCTCACTTGTATCATTTCTTTTCTATTCCACACGTAAGGGATGTCATATGATATTTCTCCTCCTCTGTCTGACTTCCTTCACTCAGTATGACAATCTCTAGGTCCATCCAAGTTGGTGCAAATGGCACGATTTCATTGTTTTTAATGACACCAGCTGGACTTTTCAGACAGGGAAACTCCGCCCTGACCTTCACTCAGCAGCTCCCTGCCTTCACCTGTTTCACCTCCTCTTTTTATCATCCAGTCTTCAAAAGCAGGGAGCTGCATTTTCTCCTTCTCTTGCCTTGCTGCCAAATTGAGTTCAAAAACAGCAAACTTTCAGGGAAGACAATATAAGTCATGTGAATGGCTAAGGTCAGGAGAGTCAGGAGACCTGATATCAGAGACTGTGGCGAGATCGTCAGTTTTCCCCACCAGAGAGACCCGGGACTTGCCTAATAGTGGTGAGCTGGGGGTGGGCCAGGAATACGCAGTGGAGCCTGGAGGCTGTTGCCTGTGAAATTAGAGAGGAAGCGTGTATGAATCCGAGCTGCCCAGAGAAACAGAACCAGTAGGAGATAAATGGATGGCAGATAGACAGACAGACAGACAGATAGATTTATTATAAGGACCTGGCTTGTTTGATTATGGAGGCAGACAAATCACAAGGTCTGTAGCGGCCAGCTGGAGACGCAGGAAGGCTGATGGCATAGTCCCACTCTGAAGGCAAGCAGGCCTAAGTCCCAGAAAGAGCTGATGTTTCAGTCTGAATTCAAAAGAGGGAAAAAGCTCATGTCCCAGCTCAGAGTGGGAGTTCCCTCTTACTCAGCATTTTTCTTCTGTTCATGCCTTCGACTGATTAGATGAGACCCATCCACACTGAGGAGGCGAATCTGCTTTGCTCAGACTGCTGATTCAAATGCTAATCTCATCCAGAAACATCCTCTCTCTCACACACACCTAGGATATCTGACCAAATACCGGGGACTCACTCATATATCCCAGTTAAACTGACACAAGAAATTAACCATCACTGGGAGAATCTTGCCTTGGACGTCTCTGTGTTGTCCAACCACCTTACATTTGGTGAGGAAAGTGTAGCAGAGCACAGTTCTGTCAGTATTTGTCCCTTGGATTTATCACTTTTTCTTTGTGTAAACTGGGAAACTTTGCATACAGGTTTCTCAAGAGACAGGTAAGGTAGTCTGGTATTCCCATCTCTTTAAGAATTTTCCAGTTTGTTGCGATCCACATAGTCAAAGGCTTTAGTGTAATCAATGAAGCAGAAGTATGTTTTTCTGGAATTCTCTTGCTTTTTCTATGACCCAGCGGATGTTGGCAATTTGATCTCTGGTTCCTCTGTACAAACCCAGCTTGTAGGTCTGGAAGTTTTCGGTTCACATTCTGTTGAAGCCTTGCTTAAAGGATTTTGAGCATAACGTTGCTAGCATGGGAAATGAGCTCAGTTGTACAGTAGTCTGAACATTCTTTGGCATGGAAACAAGAGCTGGAATCAAGATTGCAGGAGAAATAACAACCTCAGATATGCAGATGATACCACTCTAATGGCGGAAGTGAAGAGAAACTAAAGAGCCTCTTGATGAGGGTGAAAGAAGAGAATGAAAGAGCTGGCTCGAAACTCAACATTCAAAAAAAAAACAACAAGATTATGGCATCTGGTCCCATCACTTCATGGCAAATAGAAGAAATAAAAAGTGGAAACAGTGACATATTTTATTTTCTTGGGCTGCAAAATCACTGCGGATTGGTAACTAAAGCCATGAAATTAAAGACACTTGCTCCTTGGAAGGAAAGCTATGACAAACCTAGGAGCATATTAAAGAGCAGAGACCTCACTTTGCCAGCAAAGGTCCATTTGGTCAAAGCTATGGCTTTTCCAGTAGTCATGTACGGGTATGAGAGTTGGACCAGAAAAACAGCTGTGCACCAAAGAACTGATGCTCTTGAACTGCAGTGCTGGAGAAGACTCTTGAGAGTCCCTTGGACTGGAAGGAGATGAAACCAGTCAATTGTAAAGGAAATCAACTCTGAATATTCATTGGAAGGACTGATACTAAGCTGAAGCTCCAATACTTGGCCACTTGATGCCGAGAGCTGACTCATTGGAAAAGATCCTGATGCTGGGAAAGACTGAAGGCAAAAAGGAGAAGGGGGCAGCAGAGAATGAGATGGTTGGATGGCATCACTGACTCAATGGACATGATTTTGAGCAAACTCTGGGAGATAGTGGAGGACAGATGAGCCTGGCTTCTTGCAGTCCATGGGGTCACAAAGGGCCTGACACAGCTTAGCAACTGAACAACAAAACTGGTAAACAACATATTCACAAAAATTGTGAGCTATTATTATTGTTACAAACCTCTCTTCCTTCCCCTCCCCTCCAGACTGTGAGCCAACTCAATACAGAGAAAAGCACATGGGATTTGGATCCAGGGAGACCAAACCTGGTTCCCTTTCTTAGCAGTTGCATATCTTGAACAAATTACCTATGTTTTCTGTGCCTCATGTTCCTTGTCTGTAAATGGGGATTATGTGACCTCACTTGATTGCTTCAGGGATTAGAAAAACGTATATACAGTATGCAGTCCACGTGAGTCACTCAACAATCAATGGTTCCTTCTCTACCCCTGAATGAAAGAGACTATCCCAGTTTCTTTTAGCTTCCCCAGAGAGCACCTAGCATGTAGTAAGCACTCCCAAAAGAGCGTGAAGGTGATAGCTTCGCCTGATGAGAAACATAGCCCTACTTCTCCCCAGAAATGCAGTCTAGAGATTGGATACAAGAGGCACTAAAGACAGCATCATATCCACGCCGTCTCCGGGAGGCCCATCAGTGCCACAGCATTTGGCAAGCTCTTGCTGGTGCCAGGTGGAAGCAAGCCTATGGAAGGCGGGACAGACAGCTGGTGGGGGAAGACAGAAGCCATCTCTCAACCCTGGGGCAGCCGGAGGTGGGGAGACAGAATCAGTTGCTTTGGGGGAGTGATTCAGAACAAAGTGGAAGATTATTCCCGGCCTGCAAGCCCAGTTGCTTCCTGTCTTTAGAGAAGAATGGGTCTCACTCTGGGTGCTCGGGCCACGATTCCAGACTCTAGGTCTACGGGGCCCCTGAGCCATCCCCCAATGACCAATGACCTTGTTTATGCCAACCTGGCGTCTTCTACCTGTGAAGTCCGTGCACCTCCATACCTCATCACAGTCCCAAGAGGTAGGCCAGGAAGAGGCAATGACTCCTGTTTTTCAGAAAAGCAAAGGGAGACTGAGAGAAGTGTGGAGATTTGCCCAGAGTGACACGGCGAGGAAGCAGCAGCTCTCCTCACTGTCAGGTTAGCGGGGTTTTTCTCCAGAAAGACAAAGCAGGAGTCCTTTCTGAGTGTCCCTGGTGGCTGGCCAGGCAGACAGCACAGCCTCCGAGCTGTGTTTTGGGCTGGCAAGCATCCCCAAATGACTGGAGAGGGAGGATTTCTTCAACGGCAAATTGAATCTAAGTCACCGTGACAGGAGCCGGGCTTCTGACTCCAAGTTAGTCCCAGCTGTCAGGACGCGTGTCTCACCCTCCGGGCCGTTTCTTCCCAGCACTTGTCAGTCACTCTGGGGCAGGGCTCTTTCCTCCCCCCGCCCCCCTTCTTCCTCTGTATTCTCTGCCCCTTCTCTTCCATCCTATTCTTGAGAAGACTCTCAAGAGTCTTCTCCAACACCACAGTTCAAAAGCATCAATTCTTTGGTGCTCAGCTTTCTTTATAGTTCAACTCTCACATCCATACATGACTACTGGAAAAACCATAGCCTTGACTAGATGGACCTTTGTTGGGAAAGAAGTGTCTCTGCTTTTTAATATGCTGTCTAGGTTGGTCAGCATATTACCCATCAAAGTCTCAAAATGGTATAAACTCAGAAAGGCAAAGTTCTTCATTAAAGCCTTATTGACTCTTACTTAACACACAGTGATAGGAAAGTGGTTTGATGTGTCTTTCTGGTTCATAGCAAAATAGCACCAACCAAGTAAGGAGGCAATGGCACACAGAGCCAAACAAGCTGACATCTAATGAAAAGGATATTTTTTTAGTCATTTGGTTCAAGGTGAATGACTCTTTCCCCTTACGGAGAAGCAGCACATTGTCACATCCCAGCTCTGTCCACACAAAGAACCGTGGTAAGTATGATCATTAGGAGACACCCACATGTGGGGCTAGCAGGTTTAATTACTGTAAGTCATGTGTTCTGGTGGGAAGGAATCAAACTTCAAAGTCATAAAGATTTGAGTTCAAATCCTGGCTATACTACTCATTGTCTGTACAATTTGGGGCAAGTTTCTTCATTCCATGGCATTATCCTTCCTTAAGCATAAAGTGGAGATAAACTTTTCACTTGCTTATATTGATTTAAGAGTGGATATTGACCTCAATATATTGAGATAGTATACAAAAAAATGTCCCATCTGAAGATGACATCACCGACTCGATGGACATGAGTTTGAGCAGATTCCAGGAGATAGTGAAAGATAGGGAAGCTTGGCGTGCTGCAGTCCACAGGGTTGCAAAGAGTCAGACATGACTTAGCAACTGAACAAAGCCATGACAGGTTAATTCCCCTCCTCTCCTATACCTGCAACCATAAAGACCTGTTAAATCTAAAGGCCATGCATCAGGGGCCCTTGGCTTTCTTATAGAAAAATCTGAAAGTCAGAGAGAAAAGTCCACATGTAAACAAAATAGCTGTTACAAAACTCAAGCATTAAATCCTCCTCAGAATCTCATTGGTTCCCCTTTAACCCACCTGTCTAACTAGCTTCATTAGTTTTTCAGCTTCTAGCTGATTACAAGTTGAATTACATATGGATTAGTACAAGAAAAAGCTATTATATTCAGGCATAAAATTACTAAGAAAAGGCATTGAGAAACAGATTAAAAACAAAATTCTAGACATAATACTAGACAGTGGCGATGCATTTGTTCACTAGGATTGTCAAAACAAAGTACAATCAACTGAGCATTTTAAACAACAGAAATGTATTGTCTCAGTCCTGGAGAACAGAAGTTCAAGATTAGGGTACTAGCAGGGCTGATTCCTTCAGAGGGCTGTGAGGAAAGGATCTGTCCCTTGCCTCTTGCCTAGTTTCTGGTGGTTTATTAGCAATCTTTGGCTATAGAAGCCTCATCCTGATCTCTGCCTTTATCTCCACATGGCGTTCTCCCTTGGTTTATGTCTGTCTCCAGATCTCCTCTTTTTATAAGGACACCACATGTTGGATTACAGGCTCTCCCTACTTCAACCTGACCTCATCTTATCTAACTTCAACTGCAATGATTCCTTTTCCCAAATAATGAAAGAAAAGAAAATGAAGTTGTTCAGTCATGTCTGACTGTTGGCGACCCCATGGACTGTAGCCTACCATGCTCCTCCCTCCGTGGGATTTGCCAGGCAAGAGTACTGGAGTGGGTTGCCGTTTCCCTCTCCAGGGGATCTTCCCGACCCAGGGATCCAACCCAGGTCTCCGGCATTGGAGGCAGATGCTTTACCACCTGAGCCACCAGAGAAGTATTTCCAAATAAGGTCACATTCTAAAGTGAGGGAGGGGTTGGGACTTCATAAGAATTGGGGCGGGGAAGGACAAATTCAACCATAACAGGCAGAAATCAAGAGTTATTTAGTTTAAAGTCAAGCAGCCTCTACTTTCTGAAAGAAATACTTGATTCAGATGGCACTCAGAATATCAATCCCTAAATCATTTCAAACAGATAGTTCTGTTTAACAGCTTTTAGGAACATTTCTATTATAAATGATTAATCTGAAAGAAGCTGGGGACTCATATCTCACTCATGAGAACCCACTGCTCATCAGGCACGTGAGGGCTGCACAGATGTGGGTACAATCTGTGTCTCAGGAGAAGTCCCAACATAAGCAAATGAGAGTCCAGAATGGCACAGCCTCAGCCTTGTGGATATAACCTCAAGCTTTAGGAGTAATTAGACCATACATCTAAGACCCCGAGTTTCACCGGGTCTCTGCTGAGTGGTGAACACTTCTAGTCCCCTGGACTAAGCAGGGATGCAGACCAGGGTCCAATCAGATGCTTGAAGGAGATGTCACAAGGTCGCTGGCTTTCAGGAATCAGTCCTCTGTAGGGAGCATGTTAACATCGCTGCTATGAATTGTTTACACTGTGCAGCTGCAGCAAGACATGAAACAAACAGTACTTGTTGTCTGCCTCACCTGGCTTGGCATTTACCTACAGATCAGAGGAAGTCAGAAGGAGTGGGTAGAGCCCTTGTGTAACTGGAAAACCTGGGTCCCAGGCTCAGGAATTCCCAACTTCCTAGCAGAGCGAGCCTGGCAAGTGCCCTAACTTTCCTAAGCATCCAGTTTGGTAATTCACAACATAGCAGGGACTCACACATGGGTGACTGTAAATACCAAATGGGACAATGAGTGTCCAAGTACCTTGAACTCTTTAAGGTGTGAAATTGATGCACTGTGCAGAGTTGGTGACCCTCCAGATTTCTTTGAGGGGCTGCTATGCCCATTCCCAACCATTCCCAGCTGTTGGAGCTTTGGACTGCTAACAGTGCAGATATGGGTCCTTTCTGTGGATGGCCCTGGTTTCTGGGAGCTGCTTTGTCTAGAAATGCCTGGAATGTATGGCCAAAACTCCCCAGGAGTGACGTGTGGTCAATGAGACTGACTGATGCGGTGTGTGACCACCCAGCCCCCACCCCTGCAGGTGCAGCTTAAACAGCAGAGCTCCCTGTTGGATCCAGCTGAGGCTAGACTCTCCCCAAACCCGCTCTTTGCCCAGCTTCTCCCCCTTCCACATTCCACACTCCTCACTCCCTTTCAGGTTTCTCCTGAGAATACTCTCCCTTTGAATCACCCATACAAAGATCTCCATCTCGGGCTCCATCTCTAGGGAAGCTGAGCTAAGGCAGGGTGTGTACAAGCATCCTTGGTTGATGTTCCCATCTTGCCCTCTTTTTCTTTTTCAGGGTCGACACCACCCTGATTTGCCTTCATGATCTTTGCACATACTGTTTTTTCTGCCCTGAGTGTTATTCCTGTAGCTCGTCAGCTGGCTGGCTCCTTCTTATCATTCAGCTGCAAAGTCACCTGCATGGAGATGCCTTCCCAGCTTCCGATGTAAAGTGGCCATTTAAATTCCCCGCATGGCTCTCGGCACACTCTATCTCCTGCGCATCTCTTTGTTTATTATCTCATCCCTCTCCCCCGCCCCTCTGGTCGGTGAGCTCTGGTTTTCATCTTGACGACAGCACTTTAGGGCTGAGCCGTCTCTGAGGGCCCCTCTCATCCTGGCGTTCCACTTTCTACGTGCAGGCATCAACTATGAAGCTGTTAACATTCCCAATAAAGACAGCAGACAGATAGCATGACGGTTCCGTGGCTCCCTGATCAGGAGACCCTGGGCAGACTCCTTCCCCGGGTCTGTTTCATCACCTGTAACCCAGAGGCAGGGCGAGGTGACCCTCTGCTCTCTGTCCTACATTCCCGATGACATTTACTATCTATTGTTTCTTGTACCTGGGGACACCCCGTGCCTGCAGAATGGCTTGTGTCAAAGCTGCTTTGTTTTTCTATGTTCTCTTTAAAGCAGTTGGAGTCAACTGACGTGAAGGGGCAAAAATACTTTTTGTTATTTCTGTGTGTACCCCTGACTCTGCTTTATCACCATTAGCCCTGTGTCCCTCAAACCTCCCCTGCTCCCATCACAGATGCTGAAAAGAAAGCTGTTTCTCTCTGTTATCTGCAGACTCGTGGAACAAAAAAGTTATATTCCCCATGCCAGGGAACTCGAAAGGAAACGTGAAAGTTGCTCGGTCATGTCAGACTCTTTGCAATCCCATGAACTATACGGTCCATGGAATTCTCCAGGCCAGAATATTGAAGTGGGTCACCTTTCCCTTCTCCAGGGGATCTTCCCAACCCAGGGACTGAACCCAGGTCTCCCTCACTGCAGGCAGATTCTTACCCAGCTGAGCCACAAGACAAGCAGTCCCTGAGGAAACTCTCCAGTGACTGTAATTATAGCACACTGCATTCACTCATTCATTCCTGAGCTGCTTCATACACTTGTTCAGCAAATATTTAGCGAGTGCCTATTATCTAAATTCCGAGGACACGACAATGAATGAAACAAAAGTGCCCACCCTCATGGAGCTTATGTTCTCAAGGTACCTGCTGTCAGAGGGTTTTCAGGGTGTTCTCTAAAACTGAAGGGCAAGCAACTAATAATTCTCTCCATCTAGAGAGATCCTGGCACTCTTTCTTGAGGAGAGAACATTTGGTCTGGGTTTTGAAGGATGAATAGGAGTTTCCCAGTGATGGCAGGGATGGCAGGGCATTGTGACTGGGCTGGAAGGCTGGCAGCAGTGAAGGCTGGGGGAGGAGGTGGGAGAGGTAGGCAGGCAGGATGGGGTCGTGAAGGCTTTGTGAAGCAAGCAGCTGCTGTTGGCCTTGAAGGCCATGGGGCGCCACTGAAGAGGCCGGAGCAAGAGAGAGACAGGCCCCAGGCTGCGTCTCAGCAGTCCGGCAGCATGGCCAAGTGCATTCATCCCTACTGCAGCCATAACGAACTGGCACCAACTGGGTGCCTGAAAACAACAGAAATGCAGTCTCCCCCAGCTCTGGAGGCTAGAAGTCCAAGATCATGCTGTTGGCAAGACCAGCTCCTCCTGAAGGGCTTGGAGAGCCTGCTCCCCATAGCTTCGGGGGCACCAGGAAACCCTGGCGCTCCTGGGTTGCAGTCTCATGGCTACTGGAATACCTATTGCGATCACTGCTGCCTCTGCCTTCACCACGTGCATCTCTCCTGTGCCACGCTCTCTTCACACGGAATTCCCCTCTCCGTGACCCTTCTCCTCGTCCTGGAAGGACACCAGTCATTCGGGATTAGGGCTTACCCACCATGACCTCATCTTTGCCAATTTATCTGCAACGACCCTATTCTTAAATGAGGTCACATTCTGAGGCACTGGGGGTTAGGACTGCAGCGTATCTTTAGGTGAGGGGGACACAATCCAAACCACAGTGCTGAACAACCTGCCTAGGAGAGGACAGGCAGCATGAGTACGAGCTGTAGAGCGCGGGGACACACAAGCCCCATTTGTAACTGCGCCCGGGCGTGAGGGGGAAGGGACTTGTAAGCAGGGATATAGGCTTGAGGTGTTTCCATAGCTCTGTATAGTTGGTGATTTTATTTTATTTTATTTTATTTTTTGGTTCTTTTGTTCTTTTTTTTCCCCTGAATTTATTTATTTTTAACTGAAGGATAATTACAATATTGTGTAATTATTGCCAATGAAGGTCCATCTAGTCAAAGCTATGGTTTTTCCAGTAGTCATGTATGGATGTGAGAGTTGGACTATAAAGAAAGCTGAGCACCGAAGAATTGATGGTTTTGAACTGTGGTGTTGGAGAAGACTCTTTGAGAGTCCCTTGGATTGCAAGGAGATCCAACCAGTCCATCCTAAAGGAGATCAGTCCTGGGTGTTCATTGGAAGGACTGATGTTGAAGCTGAAACTCCAATACTTTGGTCAGCTGATGTGAAGAGATGATTCATTGGAAAAGACCCTGATGCTGGGAAAGATTGAGGGAAGGAGGAGAAGAGGATGACGGAGGATGAGATGGTTGGATGGCATCACCAACTCGATGGACATGAGTTTGAGTAAACTCTGGGAGTCGATGATGGACAGGGAGGCCTGGCGTGCTGCAGTCCATGGGGTTGCAAAGAGTCGAACACAACTGAGCGACTGAACTGAATTGAACAATATAGTGTTGGTTTCTGCCATACATCAGCATAGATGTATGTTGCTGTACGGCATAGGTATACATAGGTATACATACGGGCTCTCCCTCTTGAGTCTCCCACCCTCCTCCCACCCCTCCCATCCCACCCCTCTCTGTTGTCACAGAGCTCCGGCTTGAGTTCCCCGAGTGATACAGTGAATTCCCATTGGCTATATGGGTGTATATGCTTTCATACTGCTTTCTCCATTAGTCCCACTCTCTCCTTCCTCCCTCCTCCTCCCCCCCACCCCCAACCCCCTCCCCCCGCCCCGGGTCCATAAGTCTGTTCTCTGTGTCTGTGTCTCCACTGCTGCCCTGAAAATAGGTTCATCAGTACCATCTTTCCAGATTCCATATCTGTGCGTTAATGATACTTGCTTTTTCTTTCTGACTTACCTCACTCTGTATAATAGGCTCTGTGTTCATCCACCTCATTAGCACTGACTCAGATGCTTTCCTTGTCCCATAGCACTTCACATGGGACTGCAAACCACCAATCGCCAGTAACAAGGAATGGGGAAATAGCTGGACCACCTTCTGGTCACCCCTGGGGTCCATGGATGGCTCCTCCCCTCTGATAATGCTTGTCGCCACTAGGGGTAACCTGAAGAGCATCTCTACACTTTTAGGTTCTAAATTATGTGCGCGATAGACCCAAGAGTGGGCGTGTCCACTCTGATGATGACTCAAGTTGAGGAAAGCCACGCCCACTCGGATGGACCGCACCCAAGGTAGCGCCTGCTCCTTCTGAGCATCGCCCCAGCAAAATCTGTGCAAACTGCAGCCCTGTGGCCCACCTGAAAATTCTCCGCTGACTAGAGTGGGGCAGCTCAGAGGCTTGGGGCACTACATCTCCAGGGGGCCCGGAGATCTGGGTTCCCAGCCACCTCACGTCGATCACTTTCTAATCCTGTTGGCTCCTCTGTGAATGGAGATGTTGCTGCTGTGGCTGGTCTCTGGCAAGCAGGTGTGCAGAGGCCATCAGAAACCGTAGCTCCTTCTCATTAGGAGGGTCAGCACAGCCTCGAACCTTCTGGAGAGGTTCCCCCAGAACCCCGAGATGAAGGAAATCATGTGGGTGCTGTCAGCCAGATTCAGCAGGTCCAGATGGCCCTCACAGACAAGCACCTCTGTAGGGCTGCTTATAGGGAGGGAATGAAACATCAGATACATGAAAGTGTTCTGTGAACCCCAAAGCACCCAGCATGATGTTTGCACTCACTGTGATTGGAAAAAGCGCTGAGATGACCCACCTCCTGGAGGGTGCCCGCTGGGCAGGCTGAGTGCCCTGGTCCGGCTCCTGGAAGTGGCAGTCTTCCTACTTTGTTGCGTCCATGAGCAATCTGGGCACTGGAGAAGAATATTAAATTGGCTGCAGAGTGGATGGCTTTTGAGAGGATTTTTCTTCTTCCTCCCACCTTTTCATCAGTGGGTGCTGCTGTGGCAATGAAGTTGCAGCTTGCAAACTGCTGGGGAGTTGATGGTGCTGGCTTAGCTGAGAGCTCCTTTTCCCTGCGAGGGGAGGGCTGGTTCAGAGCACAAATACTCTGGTGCCCCAGGGGCTCTGTTATGAGAAGCCACCTCTCTCCAGCACCTTCCATGGCCAGCGGTCTGCACTGACACTTCTGCACTTCTGCCACTTGGGCCTTTTGAAGGGAAGATTTTTAGAACAGCCTTCTCTTTGGGGACCTACTTGGGGGCCTCTAGGTCATTCCCCTACCATTCCCCTGGGCAAGCCCCCCATAGCCCATGCTCAGCTGTTTGGCTGGGACAGTCTTTCCCCAGATCCAACAACCCTGTGAGACAAACAGGGCAAAGTTAGCCCTCCCCTCCATTCCCCATTCAAGGAGGAAGAACCTAAGGGTCCATCTGGGGGAAACTTCAGTTACAAGGCAGGATTTCACTGATGGAAACTGAAGGGTTATTTCTAGTATTGGGCCACTACAAACAGAGTGCTGAAATGGTTATTCTTGTATAAATTCTATATTTTGCGTCATACTTAAATAGATTTTTCTCCTCTCTGACATTATTTTGAAAGTTCCAATATATTATTCTAGTGTGTTTATAATATTATTTTTTAAAATGTAAATCTTAAAAAATTTTACTTTGTTAGGAATGTGGTTTTTCCTCCAAATGATCTTTTGGAAGCCTTACACTATTTATTGAAAAGTTCATTTTACACCACTGATTTAAAATGCAACCTTTATTGTATTCTAAATCCCAGTATGTCTTTTGACCTCTTTTTTCACATTCATCAGCTTTCTATTCATGTACCTGTACCATATCCTTCTAATGATCAATACAACTTTATTTTTTTTTAACATGTTTGCCTTTTTTCTCTTTCTTTCCTATTTTCTAAATTGTGAAAGTATGATAACACATTTACAGGGGACTTGGAAAATGCAGAACAAAGTTACATATAGTTCCACTATATATTACAATTCATTTTAAGTAGATAAATTAAGCTTTTTAGTTGGAGTTTCAATATCAAATTCTCAGAAATAGAATGAATATACAGAATAGGAAAAGGAATGCGTCAAGGCTGTAGATTGTCACCCTGCTTATTTAACTTATATGCAGAGTACATCATGAGAAATGCTGGGCTGGAAGAAGCACAAGCTGGAATCAAGATTGCTGGGAGAAATCTCAATAACCTCAGACATGCAGATGACACCACCCTTATGGCAGAAAGTGAAGAGGAACTAAAGAGCTTCTTGATGAAAGTGAAAGAGGAGAGTGAAAAAGTTGGCTTAAAGCTCAACATTCAGAAAACGAAGAGCATGGCATCCGGTCCCATCACTTCATGGGGAATAGATGGGGAAAGAGTGGAAACAGTGTCAGACTTTATTTTTGAGGCTCCCAAATCACTGCAGATGGTGACTGCAGCCATGAAATTAAAAGACACTTACTCCTTAGAAGGAAAGTTATGACCAACCTTAGATAGCATATTCAAAACCAGAGACATTACTTTGCCAACAAAGGTTTGTCTAGTCAAGGCTATGGTTTTTCCACTGGTCATGTATGGATGTGAGAGTTGGACTGTGAAGAAAGTTGAAAGCCAGAGAACTGATGCTTTTGAAGTGTGGTGTTGGAGAAGACTCTTGAGAGTCCCTTGGACTGCAAGGAGATCCAACCAGTCCTTTCTGAAGGATGTTCTTGGGAAGGAATGATGCTAAAGCTGAAACTCCAGTACTTTGGCCACCTCATGCGAAGAGTTGACTCATTGGAAAAGACTCTGATGCTGGGAGGGATTGGGGGCAGGAGGAGAAGGGGATGACAGAGGATGAGATGACTGGATGGCATCACCGACTCAATGGACGTGAGTCTGAGTGAACTCCGGGAGTTGGTGATGGACAGGGAGGCCTGGCGTGCTGCGATTCATGGGGTCACAAAGAGTTGGACACGACTGAGCGACTGAGCTGAACTGAGGAGGATATAGTAGACCTGAGAAGCACCATGAGCCATTTCAATATAATTAAGATTTATACAATTTTCACACAACTGTAGGATACAAAGTCTACTCAGGTTCCCGTAGACTATAAACTAGGAGACACTGGAATATATCCAGGGACATAAAACCAGGTACAAAAATTTCACAAATGACCCATCCAACTTTAAATTGACACAATGAAAACAGACAGTGAATAAATGCATATACTTACTGGATAAATAGGACAATTAGATAACATTGTATCTTTGGCTTTCAAGGCATTGGTGTGCTAAATGTATGCATTTCAGATACAGCATAAGTTTGGTGGTTATGTCGTATAATTTCATTTTTTTAAGTATCTCAAAAAAATACATAAACATTTCCCAGACTCCATTATCCTCTGAAATGCCCTGCTGGAGGATGGCATGATGAGAAAAGGGAAAACACGAGGGGGCTGATG
This sequence comes from Nanger dama, assembly GCA_917880005.1. Taxonomy (NCBI): domain Eukaryota; kingdom Metazoa; phylum Chordata; class Mammalia; order Artiodactyla; family Bovidae; genus Nanger; species Nanger dama. Next base: position 9,490,433 of record CAKJTW010000063.1, on the reverse strand, counting down.
GGTGAGAAGCAGCCCCTAAATACAAACCCAACTAATGCTGGGTTCCAACCATCATCCCTAAAGCTGGGACTTTACGTTCTTCACTGGTCCACCCTTAGCCCTAAGAACTGGGCGTGACACATAGGAGCTTCTCAATACACACGTGTTGCTGAATATAATTCCTCTGGAGAAGAAGTAAATCAAGGGTGAGGGATTAGGCAAAGGGCCCCCCCTGCCCAGCATTTCCACTGAGGGGGAAATTCCTGGCAGAACCTTGTCCTTTTCTGAGGCAATGGGAGACATGGTCCTGGCCCTTTTATTTCCTCCTGACCTGAGGATTAAAGACAAGAGCCTGGTGATAAGTTCCAGTGAATTATGGGCAATTAAGACTCTGCCTTACAATGCAAGGGGTGTGGGTTCGATCCCTGGTTAGGGAGCTAAGATCTCACATGCCTCTCAAACAAAAACAAAAATATAAAACAGAAGCAATATTGCAACAAGCTCAATAAACCCTTAAAAAGAAGAATACAAGGGATGGAAAGATGACAGCAATTAAAAAACAAAACAAAACTAGGATGGGGGCTTCCCCTGGGGCTCAGCGGTAAAGAATCCACCTGCCAATGCAGGAGACACAGGTTCGATCCCTGATCCAGGATGATCCCACGTGCTGCAGAATAACTAAGCCTGTATGTGGCATCACAAACACAACTACCGAGCCTGTGCGCTAGGGCCTGGGAACCACAACTGCGGAAGCCCGCGGCCCCGGAGCCCCCTGCTGCACAAGAGACGCCAGTGCAGTGACAGCCTGTGCCCTGCAGCCAGAGGGAGCCCCACTTGCTGCAGCTAGAGAAAAGCCTGTGAGGCAGCAAAGACCCGGCACGGCCAAAAGAAAAATACATGCAAAAACTAGGATGAATTACCCATTTTATATTTAGTATTGTGTATCTGTTCATCTCAAGCTCCTAATTTATTCCCCCGCCCCCCGCCCTCCTGTCCTTTTCCCTTTGGTAACCATAAGTTTATTTTCTCTATAAGGGAGAAAAAATAGAATAGATAAATATATATGTGTAACTGAATCACTTTGCTGTATACCTGGAACTAACACAACATTGTAAACCAACTATATTTTAATTAAAAAAAAAAAAAAAACCTAGGATGCGAACTAGTCTGAGTATGTGGCTTGCTGATGATCTTACCTGGGACAGGTAAAGCTTGGAGGTTACAGGGTTTTGGGAAGTGGTGTGCAGTTCTGGGGGAAGCACAGCCTCCAGATTCAGAGATACCTGAGTCTGAAGTCACTTTTGGCCATTTACTAGCTACCTCTGTCTCTTAACCTCTCTGAATCTTTGCTCTTTTGGGGGAAAAAAGTAGTATAAGTTCAATCTGCCTTCCCAGGTTATGGTGAAATGAAATAATCTCCTGCTTGTAAAGTTTACCTACTTCACAGTCACTCAATAAATGCTTGTTCCATAATTTAGTGAAAGAGACAAGAAAGCTTTATCATTCAGGGACTGATTAGAAAAAGCATATGTTTGGAGTTGGATTGACCTAAATTTATATCATATCTGCCATTTTATTTACGGTTTCCATCAGGATGAATTGAATGATGTCCAACTAGATTGAAAAAAATAAAGAAAATTGATTATGTGACAAAATCGGATGTCTAGAGGGCAGACAGGCCTCGGCAGTGATTGGTTTAACAGCCCAGCCATGGCACTGGAGACCCAGTCTCTTTCATCTCTCTGCCGAATGCTGGCTCCACCCTAAGGCGGGGGGATCCCTCATGCTGGTCAGATGGCTGCCAGCAGAAACTGGGGCCATCAGCATGGGCATCCAGGCAACAGCATCAGCTCAGGAGAATCTCACACAAGCAGCAAGCCCGTTGGGAACCAATGGCATTGCCCTTGAATGCCGCATGCTGCTTGGCTTAGGGATGATGGGACTGAGTCCTGGATCCAGGGATGTGGCCACCTTCTCTCGAAGCACATGGGGCCAGAGGGTTACCTGGGTAAAACTGCGGTTCTGTTAGAAACGACGGAGGTGGAAATGAGTGTTGAGTGGAGGCCCTAAAATTTAACCAACTGTCACTGAAAGCAAATTTAACTTCCCTGAGACTGTTTCCTCATTTGTTGGGAAAAAAAAAAAAAAAGATAAATAATCAATCCTACATTCCTCCTGGAGTTTTTGCAATGTCTACATGAGATTGTAGATACAAAGTACTTTGCTCTAAGCCTAGGATGTAGAAAGTGGTGAATTTTTTTTAAAAGACATTTTATTATTATTTCGGATACTAAATTCTAGTTCCCAGAGCACTTGCAGTTCTTAATTTTCCACATGGGGAAATCAAGGTTCAGAGAGACTGAGTAACTGTCCATAGGCTGCACAGCTCATAGGCTGCAGCTGCTGCAAGATTCTTAGACCCCTGGCTCTCGGTGCCATGATCCATGGCCTCCAGCCCCTCCTCCTTTCAAGGGCCCCCGGATGCAGTGTGATGCCAACAAAGGGTAGGAGAGGGCTGCTGAAGGAGGCAGGGAGGCGACAAGGAGGCCATTTCCAATTTTGCTCCCACAGAAGGTCCAGAAAGGCAGAGGCAGGGACAGTCTGACTCAGCAACTCCAAGCATCCTGGCCCCTGGAGTCCCAGGCTACCCAGACCTGCTTACTCAGCCGGTCTGCCCACCCCTTCTAACGCTCGCCCGAGGAAGAAAACTACAACACAAGCCTCTCACTGCTGCCTCTGTGCTCTGCTCAGGAAGTGGCCCTGGGGGACAAACTCCAATAAGCCACCTTTGGAAAATGCGCGCTGGCGATGGGGAGGAGGGCAGGAGAGAGGCCACTGCACCTTGGGAGGACAAGCTGACACGGGGCTTCCTCTAGCAGTGACAGCACCAGCCAGACACCCCTGAGAGAGGAAGTTGAGCTCATCTAATTAAAGATTCCCTTCCAAGGGCTGGCTTCCTGTTTCAGGCCAAGACTGCAATTTCAGAGACTTGACCCCTTCTTATACCGCAACTCTTTCCATTATCCTTCATCATCTTAGCTGAGATGTGCCACTTACCAACACTAAGGTGTGCAGGGTACAGGAAGAACATGGGAATCAAGTCTCAGACTTGGGGTCAAATCTGCTACTTCCTAGCTGTGTGAATGTGGGCAAGTGACTTAACCAACCTCAGTTGGTGAAGCCAACCAAGCCTCAGTTTCTTCATCTCTCCCATGAAGACAGTCAGTCTATCATTTCAGACATTGCTCTGGATCACTTTGTGTCATGCACCCCCACCCCACTGCAAATTCATTTTTTGGAAACCTTAACCTTTAATATGATGGTACTTGGAGATGAGACCTTTGGGAGGTAATTAGGTTAAGATGAGGTCATGAGGGTGGCATCCTTGTGATGAGATTAGTGCCCTTATTAGAAGAAATACCAGACACATCGCCTTTTCATTTTCTCTCTTCCTCCCTCCCCATTCCATGAGACCTTAGTGAGAAGGAGGCTCTCTGCAAACCAAGAAAAGAGCCTGTAATAGAACTTGATTATGCTGCTGCCTAATCACAGAATTTCAGCCTCCAGAACTACAAGAAAATAAATGTCAGCTTTTTGAACACTCAGTCTGTGCTGATTGTTTTGGCAGCTTCAACAGACCGACAGGTGCATGAGCTGTATAATGTGGTCCCTGGCACTTAGTAAGTTTTCATTAAATGGCAGATTTTTTTACAGGAAGTTCAGTATTCTATCTTACAATTTATATGTGTGTTAGGGATGAGGAAAAACTTTTATCAACTCAACAGGTATTTACTAAATGCCTCTTATGGGCCAAGAAGTGTATAGTCATTGGTACATTGTCAGCAAACAGGTGTGGACCCTAACCTCATGGAGCTTTCAGTCACATGGAGGAGACGGACATTATTGAAATAAACATCAAGATGTGTATTTTACTAGACAGATATGTATATAGCACTTGCTGTGAGCCAGGCATCTTTCTAAGTGTTTTCCTGATGTTAACTCATCTGATCCTCAGAAAAATTCCATGGAGCAAGTACTATCAATTCCCCTACTTTACAACTGGGCAAGTGAGGCACAAATAGATTAAGTAACTTGCCCGAGGTCACCTGAATCAGCTAGCTATAGCTATACAATAAACCATCCCAGAATTCAAAGGCTTCTGTTCAGTTCATTTGCTTAGTCATGTCTGACTCTTTGCGACCCCATGAATCGCAGCACGCCAGGCCTCCCTGTCCATCACCAACTCCCGGAGTCCATCCGAACCCATGTCCATCGAGCCGATGATGCCATCCAACCTTCTCGTCCTTGTTGTCCTCTTCTCCTCCTGCCCTCAATCCTTCCCAGCATCAGGGGCTTTTCCAATAAGTCAGCTCTTCGCATCAGGTGGCCTAAGTATTGGAGTTTCAGCTTCAACATCAGTCCTTCCAATGAACACCCAGGACTGATCTCCTTTAGGATGGACTGGTTGGATCTCCTTGCAGTCCAAGGGACTCTCAAGAGTCTTCTCCAACACCACAGTTCAAAAGCACCAGTTCTTAGGTGCTCAACTTTCTTTATAGTCCAACTCTCACATCCATACATGACCACTGGAAAATCGATAGCCTTGACTAGATGAAACTTTGTTGGCAAAGTAATGTCTCTGCTTTTTAATATGCTGTCTAGATTAGTCATAACTTTCCTTCCAAGGAGTAAGCATCTTTTAATTTCATTCCTGCAATCACCACAATAACCTAAAATTTTAGCGTTTCTCATGAGCTGACAGCTGAGTGTTGGCTCTGACCTAATCTGGGTTCAGCTAGGTGGCTCTGCCATTGTCGTCTTTGTGCGCAAGGCCACCCATAGCTAGCTGAGTCTTGGCTCTGTTCTATGTCTCTGTCCTCTTCTGTGACCAGCAAGTCAGCCCAGGCGCATGCTTAGAACCATGCAGAAGTGCAAGGAAGTAAGCCACAGGTGGGTGACAATTGATGGGCCCCTGTTTCCAGGGGTGGATTCTTCCAAAGCTACAGCAAGAGGGCCGCTGCCCTCGTCCCAGCTCTGTGGTTCCTGCCCAGGTTCAGGGAGGCGGTGCCTGATCTCCCCTTCCGGTCCCACTGGAGGAGGGGATCCTGAGAGCTGAGCTCTCCTGCACCCAGTTCCAGACACTTGGCCTGGGGACCCAGCAGCTCTCCAACAGGGACACCTGGGCCTCACAGTCATCTGGTCTTTGCAAATTCACAGGGAAGATAGCCAGGCCAGACCCTCTTGTCGCTGGTGAAGAAGCAGTAGGAAAATCCAGGCAACTGCTTGGGCAGAGATCCCAGGAAAGCCATCCGTTCACCCACACAGCCCGCGAGTCATCCCACCATTATTATTGAACACCTCCTGCACGAGGCCAGCTGTGGATACACATGTGCAAAGGGCTCTGTTCCCTGCCCCAGGAGCTCTTGATCAGCAGCATCACTCAAGCATTCATTCAGTCATTCATCAAACAAGCACGCCTGGCCTGTCTCCTCCATGCTGAGGACTAAAGTCTCCAAGGCCACACGAGTCAGGAATCAGAGTAGACTATGGTGTCACACAAGCCAGGTCATGGCTCAGTCCAGCCACACAGTGCCCGACTTCACACTGGTAAAATGAGGACAGTAACACTGCCTGCTGCAGGAGACCTGGAGGTGGGGCCTGTTGCCCCAGCCCCTCGTTCTGCCCCTCCCGCTCCATGAGCCCAGCCCCGGGAGTGGAGTTCGCACACAGAGTATGGAGTCAGATGCCTTTGTAAGGCACAGGGCTTCTTGGCAAACGCTGAAAGAAAGTGGTTCAGTTCCCAGGTCAAAGTGTAAATCTTTCCTGTGAGTTGAAGACAGTAGAAGCTTCAGAGTGGCCTCCTATGCTTAAGTGCTTGGTGGCTGGAGGAAATCTGGAGACCAAGATGGCAGAGGCTTGACTTTCAGCCCCTGGAACCGGCAAGCAGGTGTTCTTAGTCCAAGCAGACTGTGTGGCCTTGGACAAACTACTTAACCCCTCTGAGCTTCAGCTTTTCATCACCAAAAGGAAGACGGCTATACGGGCTTCCTTGTGTAGCTGGGAAGACAAGAACTGAAGAGACGCTGTGTGGGGTGTTCCCTTGCCCTGTGCCTCCACAAAACAGTTGCTCAGGAGTTCCTCCCGCCTTCTCTCTCCAGAGATGAAGCCAGACCCGCTGACTGCCCTGATACCTTCTGCCTTTCCCAGGCCACTTCACTCCTCCTACCATGCCCCAGTTCTGACCCTGCTCTTTCTGCTCCAGGCCCATTCCCTCCCTTTCAGACGCTGGCTCCTGGCTGGGGCCCTTCATCTTGTAAATGTTGTAATGAAAGCCCTAATGTCCCTGCTGGCTCCCTGGAGAGGGAACATTCGCTAAATAAGAAAATGTGTATTAAGGCTGGGCTGGAGCTCTCATCACTCACTGGCACCATCTGCATTTAGCAAATGGGCCTGAGCTCCACTCACAGCCTTAATCAGAGACTGGGGAGGAAACAAAGCAAGCAGGGTCTTTGGGCAGCCACCTCAGAGAAATTTAGCCCGAGGAGTGTTTATTAAAGAGCATCTTCAGGTTCCACTCCCACGGGAGGGAGGGAAAGGAAGGGAAAGGGGAAGGAAGCAGAGGGTGAAGGAGAGATGCGATGAGGGTCCACTGAGCACCCATGCCCCTGAACTCGATGCTGGCTGCAGCTGAAGCGTCCCTGGGGGTTTGCTAGGGGCAGGCTGTCTACCAGCAGCACATCAGTATTTGGGCAGCAAGTCCCTCCCTGAAGAGGGCTCTGGGTGTTGCATCTCCCAGCCTGTGATCCCTCTGCCCACAGCAATAACAGTCATCAGTTTTTGTACACAGATCACATAACATCTTGGGGTGAAGTAACTGCTCTGGACGGTTCAGGGCTACTCCGAGAAACTGGGTAAAACCTGTCACTATGTCTGCATGATCAAATGGACTGTCCAATATGGTAGCTTCTGGAACAAAGCTGGAGACAGATTCTGGTTCCACGCCCAGAATGAACATAACCTGGGCAAGCTGAGGTGTTTCCCTCCAAAGCTTTGGTTACCCAAGGGAACTGGGGGAGGGCTGTATCCACGGAGGTCCTCTCAAAATGTTCTTCTGTGGGTTATCTTGTTGGGGTGGCTTCCCCTTGCGGATGGCAACTCCAGGCTTAAACACTACTTTTCGAGAGAAGGTCTCTTTCCCAGTAATCCACCTGTTAAGTTTCATTGGCTCTGATTGGTCTAGCCTGGGTCATGTGCCCATACCTGAACCAATCACTATGGCCAGGGCAGCTTGCACTGCTCTGATTGGCCAGCCAGGCAAGGCCCTAGGTCCACAGGTTGAGTGGAGGATAATGGATGGAGGAAGGTTCAGAGTTACATCGTGGTTAAAAGCGAAGAGTGGTGGCTCCCAAGGATATCTCCCGGCAAGGACATACACAGAAAAAGGAGATGGTTGCTGAGGAGGCAGATACAAAGGGGAGTGACTGAGTGAGTGAACTTTTGCCCCCAAAGGCGGCCTCAGAACTAGGAGCGCTCCCACATCCCGTTACGACCCAGGTGGAACTTCCAGGGCTAGATTCAGGCCCTGTCTCGCCACCCTGACTCTGGTTTGTCATCCTCACAAGCACCAATGTTCACCCTGGGTTTCTGGGAGTTCATGCTCTCTCTTGTGAACCCCCAAACTTGGGGGTTCCAGCTCAACGTTTCTGCTGTGTCTGCTAGCTTTGGGTGAGGGAATAGGTCACTGATTCTGTGGACCGGAGTCACACTGAAGTGCTGGTTTTCACCCACCAGCACAGGCATCCCATGAGCCTGTCCCATCGGACTTGCGATTAAGGGAACCCGGTCATGCAGTCAGCAGCCAAGCCATGTCCCGCGCTCAAGCAAGCGTGCTCGCCTTCTGAGCCTCAGTTGCTTTGAAAATGAAAGAGAAGTTGTGTCTGACTCTTTGCGACTCCATGGACAGTAACCTATCCGGCTTCTCTGTCCATGGGATTTTCCAGGCAAGAGTATTGGAGTGGGTTGCCATTTCCTTCTCCAGGGAATCTTCCTGACCCAGGACTCAAACCTGGGCCTCCCGCATTGCCGGGCAGATGCTTTACCCTCTGAGCCACCAGGGTTTCTTTAGCTGAAACTTTAAATAAGTGGGTGCTATGTTCCATCAGCTCGGAGATTCTCTGAATAAATGAATCTTCCGGCCTGGCGGGGTGTGGGGTGAGGGTAGTGGGGAGATCACATTTAATGCCTGCTATGTATCAGGGACTGAGGGTATTACTTTTACATATACTATAACATGCTTTCCAAGGTAGCCCTGGGAGAAATGTGTTTTTACCTCTCATTTTGCAGCTAAGGAAACTGAGACTTAGCAAGTCTAAGCAACCTGACCCAAGTTATAGACCCAGTCTTAAACGTGCTGTGTCAGGGTCCAGCCAAGTGAGCACACGTCCACTGGGAGATGGGACTCTGTTAACTCTTTCCCCAAAACATCTCTCTTCAGCCCTTGAGTCTCTTCCCATTAAAGAGCGCTCTGGAAGGAGCTGCTGAGTGGAAGGGATTTATTCCTCCTACCCTCACAGACTGGCCCCTGTCCCTCTCTAGTGACAAGCCCATTCTCGGTTTTTTCCATTTTCCTTCTTGAAAGCAGTTTTGTTGTGCATGTTCTCTTAAACTCATTCTCCTGTTCTCTAGCTCTTTTCACAGGAGCACTAATCCAGTTCTTGGGTGTTAATAGCAGAAAAACAGTCAATGTGAGTGATTAGAGGAGCTTAAAAAAATCAGGTAATGCCGGTCTCTCCTTTTACTGTCTGTACCTGATAGCCAGATGCTGGAAGGAGAGAGCATTCATTGTCACCCAGCAGGCAGGTGGGGAATGTTCACTGACTGTTGACTGTGGACTGGATCCATGGTGCTTCCAATAGCTCTCCTCACTCAGTTCAACATGCTGCTGCTGCTCAGTTGATTCAGTCGTGTCCGACTCTGTGCAACCCCATAGACAGCAGCCCACCAGGCTCCTCTGTTCCTGGGATTCTCCAGGCAAGAATACTGGAGTGGGTTGCCATTTCCTTCTCCTCAATTCAACATATTGGAATACAGTTCAGTCTGTATTCCAGACTGAACTGTAAATGACTGGACCAGGGTGGACACAATTGGGATGGCAGAACAGGGATGGCAAGAGGTCTTCATGCTCCTAGCGTATATTCTTACATCAGAGATTGGCCAAGAATCAGAATCATAATCTTCACTCCAACCCTGACATCTTGGCATTTTAGCACAAGATAGTAAAAGACGGAAGAAATACAGCCATAGGCTCCTGACTCAGAGGGAAAAGTCAACCCCAAGAAGATTACAGTCTTTTGAGCAATCACAGTAATGTTCATTCAAGAACATTACTGTTCGGTCAAAGTTCTGTCTGTCAGGTCAATTGGTTTACCTCCGACAGCCAACTTACCCTTCTGATGTAACTGGTTTTGTTCATTTCTTTTGTAAAAGAAAACATGTGACTCTGACCCCACTGCAGCTGACTGGACCAATCACAGAAATGACTCAAGGGTGACTTGTCGGGAATACTCCAATAAAAATTTCAAAAATACAAGAATGGCTCACTTGTGATCTGGGCTGAGCCAACTAGACCCTCATAAGAGGAACTAAGTTGCAGAGATCAAAAGTGGGGGCCATTCAACAAGAAGGTTTGGGGTATTGTATCTGGGTTGGCATCTTGTGCAGGTGGATGTGCTGGGGCAGTGATCATGAGTAACAGAGGAGCAGAGAAATAGGCTGAGAGAGAAGCCTAGCTGGGGCCACCATGAGCAAGGAGGCTGGAGGAAGCCAGAGACACACTGTGTTTCCTGCAGCTCTGTCCCGCAAATATGGAAGGTGCTGAGTACACTCAGTGGCTTGTTATTGTGGCTGGTTGACTGCTTTTTATTGTAGCCAAGTAGATTCTACGTAGAACAACCTACGCCGCAGGAGGCCAAGCCAGGCAATAGCAAAGACTGTCTCCTTGACCAAACATTAGCTGGGCTGCTCTGAGCCCTCTTCTCAACTTGGCCTTAATCTGAGGTCCCTGTGTCTGTTCTTGCCGAGTCTGGTTTTTAGTAGAATCCTGCTGAGTCAGTTTCGAGTCTCCTATCGTTGGTAACTGATCACTCTGACCTACTATCAGCAAGAATCTTGTTAAGCTGGTTTAGTAACACTCCCTGGGACTTCCCTGGCAGTCCAGTGGTTAAAACTCCACACTTCCAGTGCAGGGGGCATGGGTTCGGTCCCTAGTTGGGGAACTAAGATTCTACTTGCTGTGGAGTGTGGCCAAAAAAGAAAAAAGAATCCTCCTACCCTTGATGTTTCCTTTTGATATTTTCCTATGCCCTGATCCCAGCACTCTGCTCATTGGCTGTGAATCTCCCTTGTCTTGCTTTATTTGGAGTTGCCCCTGATCTCTCTCTCCTATGGTAATAATTCAAAGAAAGTCTTCTCCACCATTTAACAAGTGTCAGAATAATTTTTCCTCTAACAGTAATAGTTGAGAGGTGAAGTCATTTCTCTTGTTACAGTCAATTACCAAATTGTCTTAAATGAACTGTTTATGTGTCTATTTCCTCAACATTACCTATGACATTATAAGGCAGAGATATTTTGCAAAGTAAAATGACATACTTATTGTAGTATTTATGTACTTCTTGACCATTTAGCTTGTGTAAAACTGTACTATCATTTTGAATAATTTCCTATCTTTTACAGAATAGCATTTTTATTTCACAATAGTTTGGTGTTTTCCAGTCGCTAAGTCACGTCTGCCTCTTTCACCTCTTTCCGACCCCGTGGACTGCAGCAGGTCAGGCTCATCTGACCTCCACTGTTTCTTGGTTTGCTCAAATTCATGTTCATTGAGTTGCTAGTGCTATCTAACTATCTCATCCTCTGTTGCCCTTTTCTCCTTTGCCTTCAGTCTTTCCCAGCATCAGGGTATTTTCTAATGAGTCAGTTCTTCGCATCAGGTGGCCGTAGTACTGGAGTTTCAGCTTCAGCATCAGTCCTTCCAATGAATATTCAGGGTTAATTTCCTCTAGGATTGACTGGTTTGATCTTCTGGCAGTCCAAGGGACTCTCAAGAGTCTTCTCCAGCACCACAATTTGAAAGGATCAGTTCTTCGGTGCTCAGCCTTCTTTCTGGTCCAGCTCCCATGTACTCATCCATACATGACCACTGGAAAAACCATAGCTTTGACTAGATGGACCTTTGTCGGCAAAGTGATGTCTCTGCTTTTTAATATGCTTTGTAGGTTTGTCATAAGTTTCCTTTCAAGGAGCAAGCATCTTTTAATTTCATGGCTGCAGTCACCGTCCACAGTGATTTTAGAGCCCAAGAGAATAAAATCTGTCACTGCTTCCACTTTTCCCCCATCTATTTGCCATGAACTGATGGGACCAGATGCCGTGATCTTAGCTTTCTTAATGTTGAATTTCAAGCCAATTTTTTTCATTCTCCTCTTATAATAGTTTTAGACTTACCCAAAACTTACAGTAACACAGATTCCCTTCTTATTAGATTGATGATATACTTGTCATACATAATTATGATATATTTGCCATAAATAATTGATACTTTAATATCAATAATGTCAAATCCATACAGATCTTCCTCTACTTATAATGGCTTTAGTTCTGATAAAACTATTGTAAATTGAAAATATCATAGGTTGGAAATATCTTGGGTCAAATACGCATTTAATACACTAACCTACTGAACATCATAGTTTAGTCCAGCCTGCCTTAAACATGCTCAGAACACTCACATTGGACTACAGTTGGGCAGAATCATCAAACAAAATGCCTAGTTTATAATGGTGTTGAATACCTCATGTAATTTACTGAATACTGCACTGAAAGTGGAAAACAGAATGATTGTCTGGGTACAGGCTAGTCGTCAGTGTATCAGTTGTTTACCGTCTCGATCACACGGCTGACTGGGAGCTGTGTTCACCCAGCATCGCGGGAGAGGATTGTACCGCTTATCACTAGGCTGGGAAAAGATCAACCTTCAAAACTTGGAGTATGGTTCTACGAAGGCATATTGCTTTTGCTGCTGCTGCTGCTAAGTCGCTTCAGTCGTGTCCGACTCTGTGCGACCCCATGGATGGCAGCCCACCAGGCTCCCCCATCTCTGGGATTCTCCAGGCAAGAACACTGGAGTGGGTTGCCATTTCCTTCTCCAGTGCATGAAAGTGAAAAGGGAAAGTGAAGCCGCTCAGTTGGGTCTGACTCTTAGCGACCCCATGGACTGCAGCCCACCAGGCTCCTCCCATGGGATTTTCTAGGCAGAAGTACTGGAGTGGGTTGCCATTGCCTTCTCCCATTGCTTTTGCATCAGTATAATGTCAAAAATCATTGAATGGAGCTATCACAGTCAGGCACTGACCGTACTTCGTTTCTTTGGTTTTTACCTAATGTCCTGATCCCAGCCAGGAAACTGAGTTACATCTTGCTGTCATGTTCCTTTAAGTTCCTCTGGTCTGTGACTGGTCCCCGGACTTTTCTTGTTTTTGATAACCTTGTCAGTTTGAGGAGTACTGGTTGGGTATATCATTGAATATCTCATTTTGTGTTTTTGTTCTCATGATTAACTAGGATGATTAGTATGGGTGAAGAATACCACGGAAGGTAAACTGCCTTTCTCACCACACTTATTGGTCATTCATGTTATCAATACAATATCCCTGTTGATGCTGACCTTGATCACCATGCTGAGGTTATGCTTGTCAGGTTTCTCCACTATAAAGTTACACCCCTGCCCACCCGCACCACCTGCATGACCACCCTTTCCATACTGTCGTCTTCTGAAGGAAGTTACTTTGCCCAGCCCACCTTTAAGACGTGGAGGATCTACATAAATGACTTGAGTTTTTCTGCATGGAAGGTTTGACTATCCTCGCCCATTTATTTATTCAACCATATACTTATATCAGTATGGACCTATGGACTCTATACTTTTGGTTACAGTCCAACACTTTGTTGCTGTTCAGCCGCTCAGGCTGACTCTTTGTGACCCTGTGGGCTGTAGCACATGAGGCTTCCCCACTCTTCACCTGGAGTTTCATTATTTACTTTTTGTTCAAATCACTCCAGCTTTTCTTCTTTCTATTGGCTCTTGTGTCCCCTTGGCATACTCTCATCATCATGAGTTTTGTGAGCACGTCCTTACTTTCTGTCACTGTAAGATGCTCCAGGCTCATCTAACATATGTCCAGCCCTAGTTCTAGCACCAGCCATTTTCCCAAAGTTCCCTTCCCTGGTTACCTTTACTGGAGAATTAGAAACCAGGATCTGGGTGCTTTGTTCTGTTGGAATATCTGCTGCTTCTAGACTGTCTGAGCTGACTGAGAAAGGAAATAACATGTGCATTCTAACCTCTGTACACACACATATTTATAAACATGAGTTCATTCTGATGGCTCCAACTCTAATCCATTCCACATGGATCATTCTAGCTTACCACTAACCTCCCTCTCCAGCAGTCAAAAATCAGCCTTCTACCACTTGCCATTCATTTACTTAATTGTTCGATTCCAGGTACCTGCATAGTTGTTGCAGAAGTTCTAAGCTGTATCTCCTTGGGAAACGTTATCAGTGAGAGTACTGTGCTAGGGACTTTATTTTTTATTCATCTTACAAACATCAGTTGGGTACCTGCTTTGTTCCAGAGATGCTCTAAATATGAAAGACCCGTGGTGATTAAGACAACCAAATCCCTGCTCAATGGAAGGCATATTATAATCAAAGGTTTGTTTACCAAAGGTATCCCTGTCCAGGCACATGATGATTGCTGACAGAGAGCTGGTGAAAGCTTTAGTAGTGAGGGGTGGCAGTAACATTGAAAGAGAATTTAGGCAGGAGCCGGACTAAAAGTGAAGGGCCAGCTGGGAGGCTCCTGCAGTCTTCTTGGGACCCAAGGACACAGGACAGACAGAAGGCACAAGACACAGGTCAGAGAGAAAAACAAAGGCAGAACTGATGGCATTTAACTGATTGCACATGGCGGAGTGGGGGCGCGGCCAGGGTGCTGCCGAGGTCAATGCTGGAAAAACATCGTGATCCTGGGAGAGAGGGTGAAACAAAACAGAGATTTGGGTTCATGCTCAGAGAAACAACGTGACACGGACAACAGATTCCTTAGAAAGGGAGAGGGAGACAGAAAAGAGAAGGGCTGTCGCTTGGGGAACCCAGACATTTAGGACACAGAAAGGGGTCAGAGAGGATCTGGGGACGCATAAGAGGGTGGCTTTGGGAAATCAGGAAAGGAGAAAACGTCAAGGAATAAAATGAACAACCAGGGCACCACTGCCAAGAGGTGGAGAGGAAGAAGAGATGAAAAAGTCCTCTGCATTTCACTGCCCCATGAGCAGGGCAGCTCACCAGGATTCGGTCATTATAAGATGTTTTTATGGCCCGACTCTCACATCACTGTAAGATGGCAGAAAGCCTGCTTAGCAGCACCTTGATTACACAGTTGCACTAAGGACCTTTTTCCCCTCTCCAGTTTAGTGTGACGGTCAGGCGCCATCCAGGAGTCTCAGTGGAAACAGCGCAGTGTGCTATGGTGAGGCACACCCTGAACAGTGGTTCCCACTTCCTTCACCCCAGGGTAGTCACAGCTTCAAGGACACACAAGTGTTCTCAGCTCAGACACAGCTCAGCGCTTGGCTTAAGACTGTTTACTACCCTCAAATTCAGATGGATTACACTTTCCCCCAAGTTCCTCCTCCAGTGTGTCTGCTGTGCCAAAAACAAAAGAACCATTTCAAAATGCAACAAACACAACATGCAGATTAGTACCCAAGTAACTTGTGGGCAGTCATCTCAGAGAACCAAAGCTGCTTAGAATACCAATGCCAGGCTGGGAGCTTTCCCTGAACAGAACTACCCCAGGGAGCCCTGTACTAGTCTGGCTGAGAGAAGATGGTTGGGTTAAAGGAAACCACTAATACAGAGAGACCTGAGCATTTCCCCTAAAGATTCTCCAAGAAAATAACCCTGGTCTACAGATAGATTTTATGAACTGAGACGAGATTTCCATTCACCAAAGGCATCAGTAAGGTTTTATCCCATCAGTGGTGACAGTCAGTGTTCACTGATCCTCATTACTTTCCAAGCACAATGCTGTGTATCTCATTGTCATGCATATAAAGTTTAATCTTGTCTAATTCATAGATGAGTAAGCTGAGTCTCTGAGTTGTCAAGTGGAAGAGAGATTCCATCTCCAACAGCCTTAAATGGAATTCCTTGTCCTCACGTGGCTTCTCTCTGACTGGAGTTTCTTGTTTTATGCTATTTTTTTTTTTAATGTCCTAGGTTTACACTCGTGGACACAGCAGGGGAAGAAGAGGGTAGGATGAACTGAGAGAATAGGACTGGAACCTATACATGACCATATGCAAAATTAGATAGCCAGTGGAAATTTACTGCATGACACAGGAGTTCAAATCCAGTCCTCTGTGATAACCTGGAGGAGTGGGAGGGAGGTTCAGGAGGGAGGGGACATATGTATCCCTGTGGCTGATCCATGGTTGAGGTATGGCAGGAACCAACACAAGACTCTAAAGCAATTATCCGTCAATTAAATGTAAATAAATTAATTTTAAAAAATCTCCTAAGTTTAAAGGGGGGGCAACAGAGCAAGATGGAAAGGAACTGAAGGGGGAGTTTGGAGAGCAGGGTTCTGGCTCCGACATGAACTTGCTGCTTGTCCTGGGAGGAGTCGTTTCACATCTGCATTTTCTTCCTCTGCGAAAATGAGAAGAGGAGCTAACTGCATCAAGATCAGCCTCTGCTTGTGACCCCCATCAGCTGGCAGGAGAGAGAGCGTAACCTCCTTTGTGTCGCTCTGTAAGACCTCGCGGCCTTTCCTCGGGAACCGTCGCCCCAAAGACCACAGTGACTCGAATTCGATGCAATCAGCAAGAGGATTTATTAGGCCAGCGCGCCGGGGTTCGATCTCCTTAGGAGGAGCGAACCTCGAACGCCAGTCGTGAGGGACTTTTATACAAAAATCACAGGTAGGTGGGGATGAGGTCAGGGTATGGGATACAATGAAGTAGGGGCCATAGGTGAGGTGGAGACATTTGATTGGTGGGAAAAGTTTGCAGGTAATTAAGTTGAAATGGTTGGCTGATCACCCTGCGACATTTGGTCAATTTTTACCCAGAAAAGTCCGACAGAGAGATACATTCTTGGGAGGGGTTTCCTTGACCAGGTCATAAGTTATCTGTTAAGAATCGGTCAGGAGGCTCTGAGTCACCAGATAAGGAGTAAGCTATTTTCCTTGAGGCACAGCCTGCCTTCCGGGCTTAAATTTTAACCTAAGTCCTTCATTCCCCTCTTCTTCTTGTCCGTGATTTCAATCCTGAAATCATAGAGTGAGGGATTGCGGCATACCGTTACCTTGGCATGAGCACTCGCACGGTGCTTGTGCGTTTCTTGATAAAGGAGAGCAACTACTTAAAAATGCAAAGCTAAGAGATGAAGAAAGTTAGGATTAAAAGAATAGTCATGGTATCATAAACAAACTTATATAACCTTTTTAACATCTATACCTTACAATCATTAAGAAAACAGCCACCAATCTTCCATTTTATTGTGTGCAGAGCATAGTGTCCCCGTCTCCGGAGCGTGACGGGTGCATTTTAAACGTCCATTGAGGGAGACGGGTCAGGGAGCCAAGGAATGCCCTGGGTTGTTACTTAGGTCAGGCGGCTTTCAAGATTTAACCCGTTACAGGCAATTCTCTCGCAGCTCCCTCTTCTTCATCTTTTAGGTGCTCTAAAAGATGGTGATGGTGCAGCATGTTACGGTAGACAAGCACCTTTATATGCAGAAATTCTTTTACAATGCCTTTAATAAGGCATGGTGCTAGGCACATCAGGGCAAGGATAGCAATTAACACGATGCCTACAGCCACCATGCTCTGCCACAAAGAATGAAGACTGGGAAAGTTAGAAACCAAATTCTTCACAAAATCTTCAGCAGTTTGAACAACATCTAAAGTGGCCGAAGGCGCGTTTTCTATATCTAATATTTCATTGTGTAACTGCAGTAAATCAAGAGAAATATTAGAATTATACCATATGCCTTGTAAATGTCTTTTGATCCTCTCCCACGGGAAGTCAGATATATTATAAGGTTTTTTTGTGACACAGATCCACTTGTAATTAACATGACATTGAATTTTCATTCTGAGTTCTAAGCTTTGAACCTCTTCTCCTAAGACTCTGAGAGTATCATATAAAGCAGACAGCCTATTTTCTATTTTTTATCAATATCCTCTTGTGTTCCCATAACCCTTGTGACATTATAAGACAGAGAATCAACAATTTTGGCATCTTGCACGGATTGAGCAAGGGAAACAGAGGCAGTAACAGCGGTCGCTATTAAGGAGATCAACGATATCACACCCAGAACAACTAATCCCAGGCCTCTTTTGGGCGGCCGAGGACGGCATTGATGTGTTGTAGTAATTGCAATGCCGTTTCATCATACCAATCTTCTTCTATTTTGATGGGGAGCATAACAAAAGCGGGTTGTTTTACCACTAATACCTGCTCTCCGACGCTCATGCCTCTGATACAATTAGTGAGAGTACAATTAAAACAAGACATATGGTAAACATTCTGAGTGACATTAACAGAAACATTTCCAACCAAAATCATAAAGGGGTAAGGCACACATGATCTAGGATATCTAAATCCAGTAATCCCTATATCTCCATATCTTGTTCCACCTTTATTAGCCTGTCTATATAGCATGTTGCCGGGGCCAAAGGCCGCTAAAAGCTTCCAGATCTCAGTTTGAAATACCTGACGATGTCTGAGTGCCAAAATAGGAGGGTGTTGTCCTCTATATTCAGGATAATCTGGGGTACCTGCAGGTGCCCAGTCCCAGAGATAAACACTGTTATTATTATTTATGTTATAAACGGTGGCATTGCGTCCCCGGCACAGAGTCCATGGCACATCCATTCCCTCGCTAATTCCCAGATGGCGACCACAGTAAGGTATATCGAGCGGCCCTACGCCCTTTTGGTGTGAAAGGGCCCCAGCGTCGTCAGAAATTCCTGAAATATATACACGAGGGTAGGAAGTGACAGGGGAGACATTTATACAGTAATACTTGGGGGTATCATATGAAAAACACATAGGGAACCGTGAAGAAAGCCCATAGAAGGAAATATTAGCTTGTTGGTGTTGAATGTGTGCGTCAGAGACTCCTCCCAGAAGAGCAGTATCATTTACGTATACCGGCAATGTTTCTTCATCCCACCCTGGACTGGAGCATGGGGGGTCAGGAACGTAGGCCCAATATGTATGAGCGGTCCCTTGATGCAGAGTCAGGAGGTTTAGGTAGAGGATGATCAGGAATCCGGTGATCGACAGAGCCTGAGCTTTAAAGGGTGAGAGGTGCGGTGAGCCTTCCATTGAGGCGTCGGTTCTGGTGCAGCTTTAACGTGGGAGGCGTGGATCCAGGATGAGATTCCGTCAACCCTGATGGCAGTAGGGGTCGTAAGCAGGACAATGTAGGGTCCTTTCCACCTGGGCTCTAGATTATGTTGCCGATGTCGACGAACCTAGACGGAGTCCCCCACCTGGAACGGATGGGCCTCTTCTGGGGTACCGGGTTGGTAGGCTGCAGCAAGCTGAGTCCACACCTCTTTCTGAACCAGCTGGAGTCCCTTTAGCCTAGCACACAGATCACCATTGTTAAAGTTTCGGGGTCGAATCCCTCTCTAAGTGTCAATATGGGGGGGGGTGCTCCATACAAAATTTCAAAAGGGGTGAGATCAAGGTGAGAGGGCGTGTTTCTCACCCGGAACAGAGCCAGAGGAAGGAGCACCGTCCAGTCAGTACCGCCAGTCTCTAAGGACAATTTAGTTAGGGTCTCTTTTAGAGTTCTATTCATTCTTTCTACCTGCCCTGAACTCTGGGGTCTGTATGCACAATGTAATTTCCAATCGGTCCCCAGAAACTTAGCTAACTCCTGACTTATTTGGGCAGTAAAAGCCGGCCTGTTATCTGACCCTAACATCTTTGGCGCTCTGAAGCGCGGAAAAATTTCTTCTAGAATTTTCTTAGCTACTATGAGGGCACTTTCATTTTTGGTGGGGAATGCTTCCACCCATCCTGAGAAAGTATCCACAAAAACCAGCAGATATTTATTGCCGTACCGCGCAGGACATACCTCGGTGAAATCCACTTCCCAGTAGGCCCCCGGCCAGTCTCCACGCAGCCGCTTACCTTGGCCCATCTTGTTTCGGCCGGCATTTACCTCTTGGAAAGGTCTGCAGTTCAGGACCACTTGCTCAGCCAATTTAAAAAGTCCCGGCACCTCATATCCTGCTTTAATTAAAAGAGAGACTAGCTTTTTAGCCCCTAAGTGAGTCCAATGGTGCATTTGTTTTAACATTTCTCTGGCTTCTCCTTCCGACGTAGCCTGTTTCCCTCTGGGCCGCGGAGAGGGGCTAGAATTACTTTTATCTTCTGAGCATATTGCCAGCAATCTCGATAGCCCGTCTTTTGTCGCCGCCTCTCGCGCAGCTTGATCGGCCATATTGTTTCCCTCAGTTACCAGGGACCGATCTCGTTGATGTCCAGGGCAGTGGATTACACTAATCTTTTTGGCAACATCAGGGCAGCCAACAATGCCAGGATTTCGTTTTTGTTTTTAATCTCTTTGCCGGCCGATGTGAGTAACCCTCTCTGTTGGTAAATAGCTCCATGGACATGTGCAGTTGCGAAGGCATATCTACTATCAGTGTAAATGTTGGCCTTTTTCCCTCGTGCCAGTTCTAAGGCCTTTGTGAGGGCAATCAGCTCGGCTTTTTGGGCTGACGTACCTTGAGGGAGGGCAACTGCCCAGATTACCTCAGTCCCATCGACCACCGCTGCCCCTGCCCGCCGCCTACCTTCTTCAAGAAAACTGCTCCCGTCCGTATACCATGTCACCTCGGCATCCTGAAGCGGCTGGTCCGAGAGATCATGACGAACTCCATGTACTCCCGCCAGAATTTCTTGACAGTCGTGGGTCACCTCGGACTGGCTGGGGTCCGGCAGCAGCGTGGCAGGGTTAAGTCCGGTAGCCGGCGTGAACCTGATTCGCTCAGAGTTTAGGAGCAACGTCTGATAGTGGGTCATCCTGGCGTTAGTTAGCCATCTCTCGGGGGTTGGCGAATCACACTTTCTAAAGCGTGGGGCGCAGTGACAATTAAGTTCTGCCCCAGTGTCAGCTTGTCTGCATCTTTTACTAGGACTGCCACAGCAGCCACTATACGCAAACAATTCGGCCAGCCAGCAGCCACGGGGTCCAGTTTCTTTCACAAATATGCCACCGGCTGATTCCATGGTCCCAGCTTTTGGGTGAGGACCCCTTTGGCAATGCCATTATTTTCAGCCACATAGAGATGGAACGGCTTGTCCACATCTGGAAGTCCCAGGGCAGGGGCTGACAACAAGGTGCGCTTAATGTTGTCAAAAGCCTTTTGCTCGCTCTTTCCCCAGACGAAGGGTGTACTGCCCTTGGTCAGGGGGTACAAGGAGCGGCCGTCTCTGCGAACCCGGAATCCAGAGCCTGCAGAACCCTGCAGTGCCCAAGAACTCCCTAACTTGTCGGGAGTTTTCGGGGCCGGTATTCTGGCCACCGCCTCTTTTCTGGCCTCCGAGAGCCATCGCTTCCCATCTCTGAGTTGGTACCCCAGGTAACTAACCTGTTGCCGGCAGATCTGGGCCTTTTGGCAGAAGCACGGTAGCTGAGGGTGCCAAGTTCGGTCAGTAAAGTCTCAGTCCCTTTCCTGCACTCCTCTGCGGTATCAGCGGCCAGAAGCAAGTCATCTACATATTGGAGCAGAGTTACCTGGGGATTTGTGGCACGGAAGTGCGCGAGGTCCTGGTGGAGGGCTTCGTCAAAAATTGTTGGCGAGTTCTTGAATCCTTGCGGCAGCCTGGTCCACGTTAGCTGTCCGGAGAGTCCTGTAAGAGGGTCTTTCCACTCAAAAGCAAAAATAGGCTGGCTAGCGGGGCTGAGTCGTAGGCAGAAGAAGGCATCTTTCAGGTCCAAGACAGTGTACCACTTCCGGCTGGGGGAAGGGTGCTCAGCAGGTTGTAGGGGTTGGGCACTGTTGGGTGTAGGTCCGATACCCGCTTGTTGACTTCTCTCAGATCCTGTACAGGCCGGTATTCGCCCGTTCCAGGCTTCCGGACCGGAAGCAACGGGGTGTTCCAGGCCGATTGGCACTTTATGAAAATTCCCAGATCAAGAAACCTTTGAATATGTGGGCGGATCCCATCTCGAGCCTCTTTACTCATCGGGTACTGGAGGACTGAGATGGGGGTGGCAGAGGCCTTGATTTCTACCACCACTGGGGGCTGGTGGACGGCCATTCCCATGCCCGAGACTTCAGCCCAGGCTAAGGGGTCTTAGCCATCCAGTCCCGCATATTCATGGTCTCGGGGAAGGGCTCTCATATAGCCTGTATTCATCTTCTAGCCTCAGGGTCAAAACCTGCAACGGCCTTCCTTCCCCGTCTGTCACCGTGGTGCCCTCGGTGTGAAAGTGGATCTGAGCCCCCACTTTCGTGAGCAAGTCCCGTCCCAGCAAGGGGTAAGGGCATTCAGGGATCACAAGGAACGAGTGGGATACCCGGCCCACGCAGAGGTCCACTGTTCTTCGGGTAGTCCATGGGTATTGTCGATACCCTGTAGCGCCCTGTACCCATGCCTTTTTGTGGACAATGCCCCTCCCGGATTGTAATAGGACGGAGTGTTGGGCTCCTGTGTCTACCAGAAACTGTACAGGCTTCCCCTCCACCTTTAGAGTTACCCTAGGCTCGAGGAGGGGGTCCGAGCCCCGTCCCCCTAATCTTCTTCTTCTATGGCCAGGATTTTGTTGGGGGTGGCGGACCTTCCCCTCTTCTTCTGAGGGCAGTCTTTGAGCCAATGCCACTTCTCTTTACAGTACGCACACTGATTTTTGTCTAGTGGCTGCTTGGTTCCTGTCCTGCTTTTACTGCGGTCTCTTGGCCCAGCTCTATCATCTCTCTTTCCTTCTTTAATCACTGTGGTCAGAATTTTTGCCGAGTCTTTTGCCTGTCTTTTTTTCTCTCTCTATCTCCCGTTCATTCTGCTCCCGGATCCTTCTTTCCTCCTTTTCTTCTTCTGCTTCCCTTTTATTAAACACCTTGTCTGCTTCTTTGATCAAATCTTGGAGAGAGAATCCCTGTAACCCATCTAGTCTCTGTAACTTTCTCTTAATATCTAGGGCTGATTGATCAATAAAGGCCATGGCCACTGTAGCCCTATGTTCTTCAGATGTGGGATCGTAGGGGTAAATCTCTTGAATGCCTCTATTAACCTATCTAGGAATACAGTAGGTGACTCAGTAGGCCCTTGAGTCACTTCCCTTACCTTAGCCAAATTGGTGGGGCGCCTTGCTGCCCCTCGGAGACCCGCCACCAGAGCCTGGCGATAGACCCTCAGGTGCTCCCTACCTGCCAGAGAATTGTAGTCCCAGTCAGGTCTCGTCAGGGGGAAACCAGCATCTATTTCATTAGGAAGCGTTGTGGGACGTCCGTCATCTCCTGGCACATTTTTGCGAGCCTCCAATAGTACTCGCTGTCTTTCTTCTGTAGTGAGCAAGGTCTGCAACAATTGCTGACAATCATCCCAAGTGGGCTGATGTGAGAAAACAAGAGATTCTATCAAAGAGGTCAGCGCCTGGGGGTTATCAGAAAAAGAGGGGTTGTTATTTTTCCAGTTGTAAAGGTCAGAGGCAGAGAATGGCCAATACTGGAGTGGCCAAACCCCACGGTCATCAGGGGGCCCGTTCTCCCGGAGGGAGAGTGGTGGAGTCCGGGGTGACAGCTCTACAGCTCCGCGTTCCTGCCGCCGGGCCCATTTCTTTCCCTTCTTTTGGCTGCTCAGGCGAGGCGATCGCTTGTGCCCTCTGAGGTGCCGGAGGTGGGACCTGTACAGGCGGGTAGAGTGGGGGAGAATCTAAAAGTAAGAAGTCAGTTTGCAGGTCTGGATATATATTTTTGACGGGGAGCCTTTGTCTCTTCTTTCTTTGCCGTGGATTTTAGGGCAAAGATCTCTGCAGCAGGCTCCAACGGCTTTCCTGTGGGGAAAACGAAGGCCGAACCCACACCGGGGGTGAGACGGACCAGGTCTTCCCAGACCATAATATATGGCACCTGGTCCGGGTGCTCAGTAGCAGGGGTGAAAATTACAGTTTTAACCTGTTTGACTTGTTCTGAAGAGAACGACCCTTCTGGCGGCCAGCCGGTATTAAAACTGGGCCAATCTACTGCGCATAAACTCTGCCATTTTCCTTTTTCACTGTCATGGAAAGATCATGGGCCCGATTTTTTACTTCTGTCCAATGATCTACCGTCAGAGACAACGGGGTTGTCACAGTCTGTCCCATCGTCAGTTTGTCACAAAAATGAACACTTAACGAGTACAAAGTAAGACGAGTAGCAGTGGAAAAATCAGGTAAAAGCGGCTGCTGTAAACTTTTGCCCTCGGCAAGTCCTAAGCAGATGAGCTTCCTAGCTCCACAGATACAGAATTCAGACGGAGAAGAATCTCACGATCCCTACTCCCAGGTCGGCGTTCCAGGCGTCCCTGGCATACGCCACAGATACAGCGCGCCCCACAGATACAGACAGACAGGTGCGCGAGGGCACAGATCCTTGTTTCAGCAGCCAGAGGAGACCAGGAGGAAGAAAAGAAAGATTACTGAGGATAGCCACCAAAAATCCTACCGGGAATGGTGGCGGCCAGAGAGGTGGACTTATGGCGTGCTTTGAGTTCACTCGGGTGCCTATGCCGTTGCACGGAAGTTTTCTTGCTGGGGGCGGGCGCCCTAGCGGCTTCTGGCCCGTTCCGTGACCCCCTTATCCTGTCACGGGAGTCTTCAAGTGGCAGGCGCCCTAATGGCTTTTAAGTGCCTGACCCGTGCCCACAAAAAGGTAATATTAGGCCATATCCTCACAAGAAAGACAGGGAAGTTTCACCCAGCCGGGCGATAGTTACTGGGGCTCACCTGTCATAAGGCCTTCAAAGTCCACCAGGAGTAGCCCTGGCCGGGACTAATCAGTTGCCTCACAACCGCTCGCCTGTTCACTGAAACCTCCGAAGGATTAAGTCAAGCAGCAGGAGAGAAAAGTGAGACAATACAGATTTAACACAGAGCAGACTAGTCACAGACCTTTTACAGACGTACACGGAGACACAGAATTGCTCGAGCGTACCTCCGAATTCAAAAGCCAAAGGGTCTGAGTGAGCGAGGCGATCCCGGACGAGCCCCCAAATGTAAGACCTCACGGCCTTTCCTCGGGAACCGTCGCCCCAAAGACCACAGTGACTCGAATTCGATGCAATCAGCAAGAGGATTTATTAGGCCGGCGCGCCGGGTTCGATCTCCTTAGGAGGAGTGAACCTCGAACGCCAGTCGTGAGGGACTTTTATACAAAAAAATCACAGGTAGGTGGGGATGAGGTCAGGGTATGGGATACAATGAAGTAGGGGCCATAGGTGAGGTGGAGACATTTGATTGGTGGGAAAAGTTTGCAGGTAATTAAGTTGCAACGGTTGGCTGATCACCCTGCGGCATTTGGTCAATTTTTACCCAGAAAAGTCCGACAGAGAGATACATTCTTGGGAGGGGTTTCCTTGACCAGGTCATAAGTTATCTGTTAAGAATCGGTCAGGAGGCTCTGAGTCACCAGATAAGGAGTAAGCTATTTTCCTTGAGGCACAGCCTGCCTTCCGGGCTTAAATTTTAACCTAAGTCCTTCAGCTCTCCCCCACTTGCCCCCCACCCGCCAGGCATTCGCTGCTGCTATGACCGTGACACCAGCGGCCACTTGCCTTGATGCCTTTGACGTACTGTTGCTTCTGTTAGGAAGCGAACAGCTTTTCTTACAGTAAGCTCTTCTTCACCTACCTGGAACCACAGCTTAAGCGTCCCCTCCCCCTGCAGTTTTCTCTAACCCCCTTCAAAGAAGATGCGAGAGAGCCCCCTCCACCCTCTTGCGTTGCTAAGAACCCAGTGCAGACATACTCTCTCCCCTGCAGCACTCTGAAATGTTGAGTTACTTCTCTGCTGGGTCATGGAGAAGAGGGACTGCACTTGGGTCCCCTAACATTCCCAACCTCAGGCTCAGTGCCTGGCACAGAGTAGGTACCTGCTGGTTGGTGACAGAATGGTTGCCTTTGCAAGGCAAACCTTATCTCTGGCCTCCTGAGACAGTATTAATTTAACTGTGCTCCTGACCAGGCAGAAAATGCCCAAGCAAGAGATAATTGCATCTTTCCCACCCATTTCTGTCTTTCTGTGTCATTAACTTTCATGTCTGCTCTTCATCTCTCCGTCAGCTGACAAGCTACCTCCAGAGCTTAAATGCATGTCGATCATGGCTGGGATTCCCTCCTGCAAATCAGAGCCCCAGTTAGCCTGCATTGGAGCTAAGAAGATTATTTTAATACGGAGATCAAATACCTTGGGACGTTCCCCCCGCTGCCCCTAAATGTCTACCCTGTTGGGAAACCACCGTGTCTGAAATCACACCATTAACACCCTAAGATGAAGGACTTCTCTGTTAAATAGATATGTCACATGGAAAAATATCCAGGTCATTAGCTAACTCATTCTATCATCCATCTGTATATTCATTTATTCATCTGTTCCTTTATTAAGGAGTTATTATAAACTGCTATAAATCATTTTAACTTTACTCTTTAAAAGATACAACTATTCATTTCCTGCACCTAGTTAGTAACTCATAGATAATGATAATAATAGTAATAGCAAATATTTGCATAGTTTTTATTATGTACCAGCGAAAAAAATGAAAGTGTTAGTCTGTCAATCGTGTCTAATTTTTTGCAGCCCTATGGACTGTGGCACCCCAGGCTCCTCTGTCCATGAAATTCTGCAGGCAAGAATACTGGAGCGGGTTGCCATTTCCTCCTCCAGGAGATCTTCCTGACCTGGGGATCAAACCTGGGTCCCCTGCATTGCAGGCAGATTCTTTGTCTGAGCCACCAGGGAAGCTTGGTTATGTACCAGGCAAAGTTAAACATTTGACTTGTATATGTTAAAAGTATTTGACCTTCACAATAACCTCCCCCCCACCCAAGTGGGTATCATGTTTTGTCATCTCATCTTGCAGATGAGAAAACCATGGCAAAGGAAGATGTAGAACTTGCCCGAGGACATATACTGGCAAGTAGAGGAACTAGGCTTAGACCAGAACACAATTGTAACCACTATCCTGGATCCTTAGGGTGGGAAGTTGCTCTAATGGGCCATCATTTCTCCAGGGATCTGGGGAGAGTGCGTGGAACATGAAATGGGAGACTGAACTCCTGGCTTTCCACTCAGAGCTGTGTCTTAGGCCAGGTATGTTACCTGGGCAAAGCTTCACCTTTGGATAACTTTAAAAGATTAATCTACCAGTATTAAAAAGGGAATTGGATTAGGGTATGACTAACAAAGCCAGAAGGGCTCTCCAACCTCTGCAATTCTGCAAATTAGGTTTTGTGTGTTTTTTTTTCCTCCCAGAGAAATTATCAGGACTATTACAGTGACTGGGGTTTAATGGCTGAAATCATCATCGGCAGAGGACAAACCGCGCTCTGGGCAGCCTGTTCTCAGATGATCTGGCACCTTGTTTCCGGGCCTGGAATGAAGATGTCGTCTGTGGCTCAGGCCCCCAATTAAAGCACTTCCAGGTGGCTGTGGGGAACAGTGGCCCCAAGGCCATGTCCTTGGATGAGCCTGCTGAAGCTGTACTTGCTTGCTGTCACACGATGCCCCCACTGGTTTGAATTGCAAGGGTGGCAGGGGCATCTAGCATAGGGCAGACGAGATATGGCCAGTGAAATTCCCAAAGATACTGGTTGCAGGGAAGAATAATGCACTACAGGTCCAGGGAGAAGTGGGCTGGACACTGTCATTTTTCAGAGCAAGTGATGGCGTATAAGGGACTTTGGAGTTAAGTACAGGGTCTTCAGACAGCCTAGGTCACAGCCACAACAAGGAGGAATGAAGGCGGACCTTCAAGATGGACATGTGGGTTTAAATCCAAGTGCTGACTCTCACTGACTGCACATCCACAAGCAAATTATTGGTCTCTGTGAGCCTCATTTTTCTCATCTGTAAAATGGGGAATTCTCCCTCCTTTCTGGGTTGTAGTAATAATAACACAGGATGTGAGTCAAACTCTCAGCTCAGTGTGCAGATGTTCAATAAAGCACAACCATATGCCATCAGCAGCGGCCCAAAGTCACCCCCGTTTGGCTGAAGTAGAGGGTTTGCAAAGTGAAATGGGAAGATGCGGTTGGAAACAAAGCTGGGAGCACTTCATTCATTCATTCACTCATGCAATCATCTATTCATTCATTCAATATGTTTTTCGGATACTGACCATGTGCCAGGCAGCATATGGGCTGGTTGATGACACTGTGGTAATGTTTGAAGAAAAATGTTTCTGTCTTGTAGGATCAGGGGAAGAAATTTTCACCTGGAGTGATGTGCACCTGGGCTCTGTTTCAAACTCACCCAAGGTGGGCAGAAACGGGTGGGGCTAAAAATGAATTGGGATAGGCTATGATGCCTCTTTCAAACGGGTCCTTGGAAACTCACTGCACTATATTCTTTCTATTTCTATATGTGTGTAAGCTTTTTCTGTAATAAAGAGTTAAAAATGTCATCTATCAGAAAAACACAGGCGTATATGTAGATACACACATGCAAGCAAGCAAGGGCTCTGGAGTTGAAATTTTGGTATTTAAACATCACCTTCACACTCATTAATTAGCTAGTGGTCCTTGCGGACTTACTTAACCTCTTTGTGCCTCCGTTTCTCTTCAACAAAATATGGAAACTATTATTTCCCATGTCGAAGTCCTGACAGAAGGATGAAATAAAACATACAAACCATGTATGGAGAACCTAACACATTGCGTATGGATTTTACAAATGTTTACTGGAAGTCTCAAATACACCAGGCACTGTGCCCAATGCAGGGATGAGCTAATATTGTTTTATTTGTATTGATACTATCACAGTAGTCATTTTGTGATTCTCTCTTATATGTCCATCTTTTTCCATCTGGAACTTATTTTGGTATAAGAAAGAGTGCTGGGAACTTTTTAAAGATATTTTGCCAGTTATTCATCTTATCCATGAAATAGTCTTTTTTTTCCCCCTCCACTGAGATGAAACATTCTTATACTAAAATTTTATGTTTATTTCTGGGCTCCCTGTGTCCTTTGATATTCTTCTAATACTTTTTTTTTTTTTTTGTCTAGTAGCCAGCCTTTGCTGTTGTTGTGCACTTGCTAGGTTGTGTCTGATTCTTTGTGACCCCATGGACGGCAGCATGCCAGGCTCCTCTGTCCTCCACTATCTCCAGGAGTTTGCTCAAATTCATATCCATTGAGTCACTCTGTGTGTGAAAGTTGCTCAGTCGTGTCTGACTCTTTGTGACCCCATGGACTATACAGTCCATGAAATTGTCCAGGCTAGAATACTGGAGTGGGTAGCCTTGCCTTCTCCAGGGGATCTTCCCAACCCAGGGATCGAACCTGGGTCTCCTGCATTGCAGATGGATTCTTTTTTTTTTTTTTTTTCTCTGTTAGCATCTTCAGTTTATTGCAAGAGTTAAGGAAAAAAATTTAAAGAGCATTTTAAAATAATCACATTCCTTTATTCAGTAATTAATACCTCTGAGTATATTCTTTTAAAAAATTATTTATTTTAATTGGAGGCTAATTACTTTACAATATTGTATTTGTTTTGCCATACATCAACATGAATATACCATGGGTATACATGTGTTCCCCATCCTGAACCCCTCTCCCACCTCCCTCCCCATCCCATCCCTTAGGGTCATCCCAGTGCACCAGCCCCAAGCACCCTGTATCATGCATTGAACCTAGACTGGCGATTCATTTCTTATATGATATTATACATGTTTCAATGCCATTCTCCCAAATCATCCCACCTTCTTCCTCTCCCACAGAGTCCAAAAGACTGTTCTATACATCCGTGTCTCTTTTGATATCTCTCATACAGGGTCATCATTACCATCTTTCTAAATTCCATATATATGCCTTAGTATACTGCATTGGTATTTTTCTTTTGGCTTACTTCACTCTGTATAATTGGCTCCAGTTTCATCCACCTCATTAGAACTAATTCATATGTATTCTTTTTAACAGCTGAGTAATACTCCATTGTATATATGTACCATAGCTTTCTTATCCATTCATCTGCTGATGGACATCTAGGTTGCTTCTGAAGGACTTAGGTTAAAATTTAAGCCCGGAAGGCAGGCTGTGCCTCAAGGAAAATAGCTTACTCCTTATCTGGCGACTCAGAGCCTCCTGACCGATTCTTAACAGATAACTTATGACCTGGTCAAGGAAACCCCCTCCCAAGAATGTATCTCTCTGTAGGACTTTTCTGGGCAAAAATTGACCAAATGCCACAGGGTGATCAGCCAACCGTTTCAACTTAATTACCTGCAAACTTTTCCCACCAATCAAATGTCTCCACCTCACCTATGGCCCCTACTTCATTGTATCCCATACCCTGACCTCATCCCCACCTACCTGTGATTTTTTTTGTATAAAAGTCCCTCACGACTGGCGTTCGAGGTTCACTCCTCCTAAGGAGATCGAACCCCGGCGCGCCCGGCCTAATAAATCCTCTTGCTGATTGCATCGAATTCGAGTCACTGTGGTCTTTGGGGCGACGGTTCCCGAGGAAAGGCCGCAAGGTCTTACACTTCCATGTCCTGGCTATTATAAACAGTGCTGCGATGAACATTGGGGTACACGTGTCTCTTTCAATTCTGGTTTCCTAGGTGTGTATGCCCAGCAGTGGGAGTGCTGGATCATAAGACAGTTCTATTTCCAGTTTTTTAAGGAATCTCCACACTGTTCTCCATAGTGGCTGTACTAGTTTGCATTCCCACCAATAGCATAAGAGGGTTCTCTTTTCTCCACACCCTCTCCAGCATTTATTGCTTGTAGACTTTTGGATAGTAGCCATTCTGACTGGCGTGAAATGGTACCTCACTGTGGTTTTGATTTGCATTTCTCTAGTCATGGCTATGGTTTTCCTGTGGTCATGTATGGATGTGAGAGTTGGACTGTGAAGAAAGCTTAGGGCCGAATAATTGATGCTTTGAACTGTGGTGTTGGAGAAGACACCTGAGAGTCCCTTGGACTGCAAGGAGATCCAACCAGTCCATTCTGAAGGAGATCAGCCCTGGGATTTCTTTGGAAGGAATGATGCTGAAGCTGAAACTCCAGTACTTTGGCCACCTCATGCGAAGAGTTCACTCATTGGAAAAGACTCTGATGCTAGGAGGGATTGGGGGCAGGAGGAGAAGGAGACAACAGAGGATGAGATGGCTGGATGGCATCACCGACTTGAAGGACGTGAGTTTGAGTGAACTCCGGGAGACAGTGATGGACAGGGAGGCCTGGTGTGCTGGGATTCATGGGGTCACAAAGAGTCAGACACAACTGAGCGACTGAACTGAACTGAACTGAATAATGAGTAATGTTGAGCATCTTTTCATGTGTTTGTTAGCCATCTGTATGTCTTCTTTGGAGAAATGTCTGTTTAGTTCTTTGGCCCATTTTTTGATAGGGTCGTTTATTTTTCTGGAATCGAGCTTCAGGAGTTGCTTGTATATTTTGAGATTAATTCTTTGTCAGTCGCTTTACTTGCTATTATTTTCTCCCATTCTTTGGGGCTGCCTTTTCACCTTGCTTATAGTTTCCTCTGTTGCAGATGGATTCTTTACCGGCTGAGCCACCAGGGAAGTCTGTTGAGTCGCTGATGATTCTATAGCATCATCTCATCCTCTGCTGCCCCCTTCTCCTTTTTGTCTTCAGTCTTTCCCAGCATCAGGATCTTTTTCAATGAGTCAGGTCTTCTCGTCAGGTGGAGCCAAAGTATTAGAGCTTCAGCTTCAGCATCAGTCCTTCCAATGCATATTCAGGCATGATCTCCTTTAGGATTGACTTGTTTGATCTCCTTGCTGTCCAAGGGACTCTCAAGAGTCTTCTCAAGTATCACAATTTGAAAGCATCAGTTCTTCAGTCCTTAGACTTCTTTCTGGTCCAACTCTCACATCTGTACATGATTACTGGAAAATCCACAGCTTTGACTGTAAGGACTAGTAACCTTTATAAAATTATTTTTAATTTTTGGCAAGTTTAAGTGAAGAAAAACAGTCATTTTAAATGCTTAGGGTTTTTTTTTTCTAATTTAAGAAAGCATAATATTTTTAATTCTGAGTTTTGCTTTCTGTCTGTCTGATCCCTCCACAAAGGATAAAGCAGGTTTTAGAATGGTCTGCCAAACTCAGAAAGATGGGCAGACAAAGATTCCCATCTTCAGAGCTGACTGGTAGGCAGGAGGCACCTGGCATCCTTTGGTGATACCAAGTCAGGATGCAGTCAGATCCATGGTCTGAGCCCTCTGTACCTTCACCCAAGTTCCTTCCTGCTTTCTGATTGGAATAGTTAGGTCCAAAATCTTATGTTATTTAAAAAGCAGGGCAATCCATCACTGAGTTATTTTAACTACTGCTTAAAAGCATGCAACTCTGATTTTTATATACCTGGTGCTGAGGATCTAAAGTTTCTGTGCATATTCATGACAAGCAATTTTTACCTCTTTTTTTTTTTTCAAGTAAAACCCTAGGAGTGAATAGAGTTGACATTTAGTGAGTGCCTATTATAAGAAAGATACTTGATATGTGTCGACTGCTTTTTCCCCTCTTTTGCCTCCTTTTGGGTGGGCTCAGTCTTTCTTGGTTACTGCAAGGAATACAAGAGTAACAGAGTCAGCAAACCACTGCAGTTACCCCCAACCATAACCACACAAGCACACGTAAGCCACTGAGACCATGAGCTCTGGCCCAGCCCAGGATCCACTACGGTGACAGTATAATCAGGGCACAAGAGGCGATGCAGGTTTAAAAGCATGTAGCGTTTCTTTCTTTTGCAATTTGCAACCAGCCCATGGGAGAATGAACAGGCAAGTTCACGATGCTCTCAGACACACAGTCCAGCCCTCTCTTACTCTGCATGCATGATTACCTGTCTGTCAATGATCTCCCTTCTCCACAACATCCCTTTCAACTTCTATCAAGTGCGGCTCAAGCTCTGTGCCAACGCCCATTCCCAGGGGAATCCCCTAAGACCATACATTTCTCTCTGGTGCCTGTCACTGTTTAGTCCGTTGGCATGAGGAGGGACCTCACACACAGGGAGACCAGGGTGGATACCCACACACCTGGCCTGAGGTCCTAAGCAGACCCTCAGCACCCTGGTTGACATCCCCTGAGTCCCTGACTCACACCTCACAAGGCTGCAGGGATTCAAGCCTCCTCCTCTTCCTTTCTCGCCTGCATTCCCTTACATCTTTCTGACCACAACATCACCCTGTCTGCACCTGAACACTTGCTCCTCCTGCCACGATCACACACCAAGTGTTTCTGAACATACATCATGTTCCTCCTCAAATGATTTTCCACATTTTTGACTAAACACATCCCATTGATATCTAATTGAACCCATTTGCACCGAATTATTTTCTTTATTCTAATGCGGTAGGCTTCCTTCTTGCTCAAAACTACCCAAAATGTGTATGTGCTTTCACTGAACCACCAGACACTTTGCAAGGTGCAAAGGGAAAAAAATGAGAGAGCCTAATTCCATTAGCGGAGTCCCAGGTGACACATAGCAAAACCAGGATGCACAAATCTCTGAGTCTCATCTTCTCCCCTTCCTGGGCTCTGCGTCTCCTTCCAGCTGCCCCCACCACCTGCATTCCCACAAGATGACGTAAAGGGTCTAGTATCAGGGATGGGGAATTCAGAAACATGGTTTGGGTTTTACTCTTTATATCAGTGTCAGCTGGATGAGGTGTTTTGCATCTTCTGAAAAGGCCTAGAGAGATTTGACAAAGGGAACTTGTCCTAAATATTACTATTCAGAGAAGTCCTTGAAATACTAAACAGCATCCTGCAGCTGAAAAAATTCACTCATTAGAAAAGATTTTAAATTATGAACAAAGAAGTTGGATAACAGATCTACAGGGAGCTGAGCATTTGACAGGATCTCACCTTATTTATTAATTCATTTCTTTAAAAAAAACAGAACTAAAATGCACAATTAATTTTCTCATTATTCTTTTGCTGCACCGAGACTAGGGAGGTGAAGGCGAGTGGAACACACCGACCTGCGTTTGGGCTCATGAGACATAATCAAATTTAGTTTTGAGAATACTCTTTGTATGTGACAGACATTCATTAGGCAACGAAGAAGGGCATGGTGATTTGAGAGGGAAGAAGGGTGTCCTTTTCTAGAAAGCTGGGTGTTAACCTCAACAATTTGCTCTGTCTCCTGCTTGTTCCTTTGGTACAAATCTTAGTAGAATGCAGCCTGAGGCGTGAACACACACTTACCTTTAAGCTGGAGGAGCAGAGGTCCCTAACCCCCGGGCCTTAGACTGATACTGGTTGGTGGCCTACTAGGAAGGAGGGCACATAGCAGGAGGTGGGCCAGTGAAGTCTCATATGTTTACAGCGGCTCCCTGTCACTCTCATTATACCTAAGCTCCACCTCCTGTCAGATCAGCGTGAGAGTCCCATAGGAGCACGTGTGTGTGTGTGTGTGTGCACACGCGCGTGCACGCACGGCTCAGTCGCTCAATCCTGTCTGAATCTTTGTCCATGGAATTTCCCAGGCAAGACTCTGGAGTGGTTTGCCATTCCCTTCTCAAAGGGAGTCTTCCCGATCCAGGGATTAAACCTGCATCTCTTGTATTTCCTGCCTTCGCAGGCAGATTCTTACCTCCGAGCCACCAGGAAGCCCAACCGAGAATGAGGACGCGAACATATTTGGTTAGCTAAAAGTCCGTTCAGACTGTATGGGAAAATCTGAACAAACTTTTGGCCAACCCAAAACCTTTTCAGAACTCAATCCGCACCATTCTTTACTGAAGCGATTGGAAGAATTTTTATTGCAACAGAAGAGTTCTATTCTGCTAAGTGGCCCAGCCATTTAATCCTTGTATTGTGGCTCCTATTATAATAAAACATGCTTAAGAACTGTCAGAATCAGAGAACGGGGGTTTGGAAAATCTGGAAGTGGACTGTCTGGGTGACCAATATCACAGTGAGACATGAATGCGAGGAAGGGCTGCGTGGAGTAATTACTCGTGACTTGGAGTTTGTTTAGCGGGAAATGTCATCTTTGTACACAAGGTTAGAAGTGATATCCTAGCTGGCTAGTTTGAGGTAAAAAAGTGTTCATATTTTGGTCTAAATGCTAATGTTGACCTGATATTTAAAAGCATTTTAAAAAGGCATAAGATAAAGGTCAAATATCTCGTAACTCTTTAACTTCTGCCAAATGGAGTTGGAAAAACTTGTAATTTCATATCATTGGAGAGAGGGCTTCCCTGGTAGCTCAGCTGGTAAAGAATTCGCCTATAATGCGGAGACCCCAGTTGGATCCCTAAGTTGGGAAGATCCCCTGGAGAAGGGAGAGGCTACCCACTCCAGTATTCTTGGGCTTCCCTGGTGGCTCAGATGGTAAAGAATCCATTTGCAATGCAGGAGACCTGGGTTTGATCCCTAGGTTGGGAAGATTTCCTGGAGGAGGGCATGGCAACCCACTCCAGTATTCTTGCCTGGAGAATCCCATGGACAGAGGAGCCTGGTGGGCTATAGTCCAGGGGGTCACAAAGAGTAGGGCACGACTGAACAACTAACATGCACACAGCACGGCAGGGGAACGGCAGCCCAGGATGCTGCAGCAAGCCCCGTTCAGGTCTCCTGAGTCAAGGCTCCTTACCCCTCACCTCCTCCTGTCATGACAAGATGCCCTTTCACTGTTCAGGCCTCCTAGTCACGTCCCCGTCTTTGAGCTTTGTTCTTGCTCTTCTCCTAGAATCGCCTCCTCTTGTCCTATGTTCCTTCCTCCACTGACCCCCCTCCACTCCCAGACTGCAATGAACTGAGTGCTTGTGTCCCTCCGGATCTGTCCATTGAAACTCCAATCCCAATGTGATGGTTTTTGGAGTGGGGAGGTCATTAGGCCATGATGTGGGGCCCTCAGGATGGGTCAGCGCTCTGATAAAAAGCAGAAGAGAACTCTTCCTCCCTCTTTCTACCACATGAAGACACCTTGAGAAGTGGGCCATCTATACCCTAGAAGAGGTCTCTCCCCAGAACCTGGCCACACTGGCACCCCAAGGTCAAATACCAGGGGTATTGACGAGGCTAGAAGCCTGGTCAGCCTCCAGGACTGTGAAAAGTGAATTTCTGTTGTTTAGACGGCACCAGTCTATGCGCCTGTTACTGTAGCCTCATGTAACTAATACACCATCTCATCCATCCTTCAAGGAAGGCTAAGTTCAAAGGAGGTTGTTTTCAGCAAATGCTGTTCTGATTGTTGTTGATACTAGGATACTGTCCACAATAGTCCAGAGAAGTTGCTGGACAACCATCTGCAGCAACCGAGCCCCAGTTATGCAGCACCCTCAGTGACCCCAGAACCCCCTCATCTCTGCCTGATGGAGCA
This sequence comes from Nanger dama, assembly GCA_917880005.1. Classification (NCBI taxonomy): domain Eukaryota; kingdom Metazoa; phylum Chordata; class Mammalia; order Artiodactyla; family Bovidae; genus Nanger; species Nanger dama. Next base: position 9,454,797 of record CAKJTW010000063.1, on the reverse strand, counting down.
AGAAGTCTCCTGAGACTGGAGGGACTCTAATGATATCTGCGCCGGTTCTTTGACTTATGAGTGTTAGAAAGAGGCAGTAAGAATATCACAGATTTCAGCTACACCCGTGCTTTAAAATTTATTTAACATAATGTTTATTGAAAAATTAACTTTAGTAAATTCCATATAACAGTTATTACATTGTATTTTCTCAATTGCAGAATCGAGTTCTTTCAAATGCTAATGGGCCTGCAATCAGGTTGCAGCTTTTAAAAGGACTTGCCTTTTGTGAAAATGTTGTCTCTACCTGTCTGGAGTTGTTACCTAATTTGAGTTATTTGACTTGGCAGTACCACATAGAGTTGGATTCTTATTTTAAATTGAATTCCTAATTGTCACTTGTGATGTCTTCAAAAGATTACCTTCTGGTGGGTTGTTAAAACAAAAATTATTATAAGCAGAAAATCCTGAGCATAGAGCTCCAAGTTGCAAATTTACTGAGAGTGAAGCAAATATCTGTGGCTGGGGATCCCACACTGCCTCATTGTCTTGAAAAGCAATGATCAAGTGATCAAGTGTGTTTACAGGATCTGAGGGAAAGAATGCAAATGTTGTGTATGAGCACCTGTGTGTACATAATTTTGTATTTATTTTCTTTTTTTCCCAGCTTTGTTGAAGCATAAATGATATATAAAAACACAGTGCAATTTGATGAGTGTGGACATATGCATACACCCTGACACCATCGTCACAACCAAGGATATTTATTTTAATGATTTATTTATTTTAGTGATTTATTTATTTTAATGATTTACTTATTTATGGCTGCGTTGGGTTTTCACTGCTGCAAGGGCTTTTCTCTGCTTGTGGAGAATGGGGGCTACTCTCTAGTTGTGGCCTGTGTGCTTCTCATTGCAGTCCCCTCTCTTGTTGCAGAGCACCAAATCTAGGTGCTTGGACTCAGTAGCTTTAACTAGTGGGTTCTAGAGCCCTGGCTCAGTAGTTGTGGTGACTGGGCTTAGTCTCTCAACAGCATGTGGGACTGAACCCATGTACCCTGCATTGGAAGGCAGATTCTTAATTAACCAGAGAGGTCCCACAATCAAGGTTATAAACATATCCATCACCTCCAAAAGTTTCTTTGAGTCCCTTTGCTTTTGTATGTGTGCCCGCTTACTCCTTGGAAGGAAAGTTATGACCAACCTAGATAGCATATTGAAAAGCAGAGACATTACTTTATCAACAAAAGTCTGTCTAAGTCAAGGCTATGTTTTTCCAGGGGTCATGTATGGATGTGAGAGTTGGACTATAAAGAAAGCTGAGCACTAAAGAATTGATGCTTTTGAACTGTGGTGTTGGAGAAGACTCTTGAGAGTCCCTTGGACAGCAAGGAGATCCAACCAGTCCATTCTAAAGAAGATCAGTCCTGGGTGTTCATTGAAAGGACTGATGTTGAAACTGAAACTCCAATACTTTGGCCACCTGATGCAAAGAGCTGACTCATTTGAAAAGACCCTAATGCTGGGAAAGATTGAGGGCAGGAGGAAAAGGGGATGACAGAGGATGAGATGGTTGGATGGCATCATTGACTCAATGGACATGAGTTTGGGTGAACTCCGGGAGTTGATGATGTACAGAGAGGCCTGGTGTACTGCAGTTTTGGGGTCGCAAAGAGTCGGACATGACTGAGCGACTGAACTGAACTGAACTGATAAAAACACTCAAGAGATCTACCTTCTTAACAAATATTTTAAATAATTTAATTATTTTTGATTGCATTGGGTCTTTATTGCTGCGTGGGCTTTTCTCTCATTGTGGAGAGTGGTGGTTACTCCTTGGGTCTGTATTGCTGAGTGGGCTTTTCTCTCATTGTGGAGAGCGGTGGTTAATCCCTACTTGTGGTGCCTGGGCTTCTGACGCAGTGTCTTCTCTTGTTGAGCACAGGTTGTAGGGCACATGGGCTCAGGTAGCTCTGTGCTATGTGAGATCTTCCCTGATCAGGGATTGAACCCACCTCTCCTGTGCTGGCAGGAGGATTCTTTACTACTGAGCCACTAGGGAACCCTTAACAAATTTTCAAATGCATGATTCACATTGTTAACAATAGGCACTCTGTTGTACAGCAGGTCTCCAGAACTTACTCATCTTACACATGTGCAACTTTATATCCGCTTAATTCCCCCACACCCCCGTCTTGCCATTCCTTGGCAACTATCATTCTAGTTTGCTTCTATGAATTTGACGATTTTAGATACCTCATGTAAGTGGAATCATGAACTACCTGTTCTGTGATTGGCTTATTTCATTTGCTTATTTAACTTATATGCGGAGTACATCATGCAAAATGCTGGGCTGGATGAAACACAAGCTGGAATCAAGATTGCTGAGAGAAATATCAATAACCTCAGATCTGCAGATGACACCACCCTAATGGCAGAAAGCAAAGATGAACTAAAGAGTCTCTTGATGAAGGTGAAAGAGGAGAGTGAAAAAGCTGGCTTGAAACTCAACACTCAAAAAACTAAAATCATGGCATCTGGTCCCATCACTTCATGGCAAATAGATGGTGGAAAAATGGAAACAGTAACAGACTTTATTTTCTTGGGCTCCAAAATCACTGTGAAAGGAAACTGCACCCATAAAATTAAAAGACGTTTTCTCCTTGGAAGAATAGTTATGACAAACCTAGATAGCATATTAAAAAGCAAAGACATCACTTTACTGACAAAGGTCTGTAGAGTCAAAACTATGGTTTTTCCAGTAGTCATGTATGGATGTGAGAGTCGGACCATAAAGAAGACTGAGTGCTAAAGAATTGATGCTTTTTAACTGTGGTGCTGGAGAAGACTCTTGCAGCAGCAGCAGCAGCAGCAACAGACTCTTGAGAATTCCTTGGACTGCAAGGAGATCAAGTCAGTCAACACTAAAGGAAATTAATCCTGAATATTCATTGGAGGGACTGATGCTGAAGCTGAAACTCCAGTACTATGGCCACTTGATGAGAACTGACTTATTAGAAAAGACCCTGATGGTGGGAAAGATTGAAGGCAAAAGGAGAAAAGGGTGACAGAGGATGAGATAGTTAGATGGCATCATCAATTCAACGGACATGAACTTGGGCACACTCCAGAAGATAGTGAGGGACAGGAAGGCCTGGTGTGCTGCAGTCCATGGGGTTGCAAAGAGTCAGACAGGACTTAGCAACTGAACAACCTTCAGCAAAGACTGAAAGAACATTCCATTGTGTAGATATCCCACATTTTCTTTATCCATTTATCTCTTGATGAACGCTTGAGTTGTTTCCATACCATGCCTATTATGAATGATTTTGAAATGAACAGGAAGGCACAGATATCTCTTCAAGATCTTGCTTTTCATTCTTTTGGATATATACCCAGGAGTGGGATTGGTGGATCACGTGGTAGTTCTGTTTAATTTGTTCAGGAACCTCCATACTGTTTTCCATGATTTCCCACCATTTTCCCACCATTTTACATTATTACCAACATTGTTCAAAGCTCCCAATTTCTCCACATCACCACTAACACTTATTCATTTTCTTGATAATGGACATTCTAATAAGTGTAAATTGATGTCTCCTGATGGTTTTGATTTGGTTTTCCCCAATGATTAGGTATGTTGAGCAGATCTCATATACCTGTTGGCCATTTTTGTGTCTTCTTTGGAGAAATGTCTGGATAAGTCAGTTCTTGTCTTGTTGTGAGACACATAAAATGATGGCACAAGTCAAGCAACACAGTTAATTGGTGGCAAAAGAAACTGACCAGTCCTTTAGAATAGATTAGCAAACATGAAACCTGGATTAGTGCGGCTGATTCTTGCTAATGAGAGAGGGTGACTCAGAAGTCATGAGCTGATCCCTGTGACAAGTTTTCTACCTTACAGCAACAGAAATTTAATTAAAGGGAAAAAAACAAAACAGTTAAACCAAATAGAAAATCCAGACAGAGCATCAGTGTTCTTCAATATGCCTTGAACTATGCTGTCATTCTTTGGACAGTAAAAAGCCAGGGAATTTATGGGAAACGACATGTCTCCATGCTGCTCTGCAATCAATGCTGATGGACCAAAGTGAGTGAAACTTCAGACTCTGGCTAGAGTCAGAGCCCTTGTCTTAAGCTTACTGTGATACTGAACAAGAAAGTGGTATAGCTGAGCAGATGGCCTTCAAGGTTCTCTATCATGCACATTTAACACACAGTTACTTTTTTTTCTTCTAAAACAAAGGTGCTGCTGAATTTGCAGGTATTTAATAATTTTTAAACTCATAAAGCAGAAATTCGAATGGTGGTTGCCAGGGAGAAATAACCATGTTGTTCACTGGGTATAAAGCTGCACTAATGCAAGATGAATGGGTTGTAGGGATCTGCTATACGGCCTCACACACACAGTTAACAGTAGGTATTGTGCACTTGAAAATTTGTTAAGAGCATAGACTTTATGTTAAATGCTCTCCTACAAGAAATTTTTAAAAAGGGCACATGAGGAAATTTGGGAGGTGATGGATGTTTATTATCTTGATTGTGGTGATGGTATCAGAATGTGAGTATGTATTAAAGATTATCAAGTTTTATATGTTAAAAGTATGCAGTTTTTGTGTCGCTGATAAATAAAGCTGATAAAAAGCAAATGCAAATTAAATTAAGGGGGATATAAGTCTGTTTGATTTACTTGCAAATACCAACCCCTACTAGTAGGCAATAGGTCTAATTCTTGGCCTGGGGTAGGGAAGAAGTTCTGGGCCTATCCAGACCCTCTTCTTTATTGCTTTGGTTCTTTTTACATCTTACACTTTACATCTATCCTCATCAGGATTTCATGCCAATACACAGCTTAAACCACTTTCCAATATCAGTGTTTATCACTTAGGGATTTGCATTTGGATGATGCTGTGGAAACTCAAATAACAGTGACATAAACATATAGATTTATCGTTCTCACAAAAAGGTAAATTCAAAAGTAGAGGTTGGCTGATATTGGCTCAGGATCAGAGACACTATGTTATTCTTAGCCTTTTTTACATGGTTGCAATGTGGGTGCAGCAGCTCCAGCCACCACATCTGTGTTCCAGGCAGGAGCATGGAAGGAAAAAAAAAACAAACAAGCAGAAGAATTTTCTCCCTTTAAAGAGCATTTCTGGGAACACAATCAAAAAAACCTTTTGTTTACTTCTCATAGGCTGTAACAGTATGTAGCTGGAAACTGTAAGAATATTTGAAAGCTGGTTTCCATTATTTTTCATAAATCATATTTTTAGTCACATATATGAGAACATATTTTGTAAACATATTAGAAAAAGATCTTTTTTAATTGAAGGAAGATTGCTTTACAATATAGTGTTGGCCTCTGCTATACATCAACATTTTAAAATAAAGAAGTCAAATAAAATGGATGTCAGTATCAACCGGTTGTGTCATAGGATGTTCTTATGACAGTACAGAGAATGTTTTCTTCTCTTCATCTGTAATTACTCAAAGGTCACAATTTAGGATAGTGTCTATTTAGGAATGTGTTTTCCTATCTGTAGCCTACAGTTCTTGCTGGCTCCATTCCTAGTCTGATACCGCAGAGATCCATTCCATAAGAAAAGCACAAGTTAATTTGTTTTCACAGTGTAGAGCCTTTTCTGATGTCATGGAAAGAAAGTTCATGTACCCCTGTGTTTGGAAGAAAGAGCACAACTTTAAAAGTGCTCCTTATTAGCTCAAAGAACAGTCATCCTTGTTTGCACAGAAATCAATGATTGAAAAATCCTTCCTAAGTTGCATTATCAATTATCTCTGCTGGCTGTGGCACTTGAGGAGTCTATCCTGCAGCTTCTCCAATTTGGCCCTACTCAGGAATGAATCAACGACTCCATCAAAAATTGAAGCTGTACCATTTGATCATGAATGCTCTCACCAGGTGCACAGTGGTGTGACCCCACTGCTGGGGTTTATCGCTTCCTACTATGGACTCTTGTCTCTCTGTCACGATTTCTCTCTGGCCTGTGTGATAATTCGTATTTATCTGCATCCCGTTGGACTGTGGGCTCTTTGAGAGCTGTGATTTTGATTCTTTCATCCTAGCATCCCTTCCATAGGCGTCTTGTGGATCTTCAGTAATATCAATTGCATTAAAATGGACTCTTGTGAAGCAGGTCCTTATTTAAGGCTGCTGAGGGTGGTCAAAAGCCTCTCCTCTCTCCATCTCCCAGTATATGTCATTTCATGATGCTTGGTATCGCAACACCAATAGAATAATGACCACCATGGGCTGAGCCACCAACTAGGTGTCTTGTGTGCGTGCGTGCGTGCAGAGTCGCTTCGGTCCCGTGGCTATGGACTGTAGCCCTCCAGGCTCCTCTGTCCACGGGAGTCTCCAGGCAAAAAACTTCTCAGGTGTCGTGTACATTGTATGTAATCTTTCCTCAAACTTAAGAAGCAGCAAAGACTAGAGAGGAATTTGATCCCCAGAATAAAAAGAAGCCCCTTGGTCAAATTTGCAAAGTGAGTGAGTGGCAAATCCAGCATCTGAATCCACACTTTATTCCAAAGCCGTGTCAGGTGGAACCCAGGATAGCGCATCCTGCATTTTAGTGGGCTGGATGGTGACTGGTAGGATGTTATGGCTGTTAGAGAAGACATGGAAGGGTTCAGTGTGAGCCTAGGGCTGGACACAATGGCTACTTAGAAACAGAGTTCACATTTGTTGAAAAGCACTTCACAGGATTTTAGAGAAAGAAATCTCCTGGATGCTATAACATCTCATGCAAAGATTTGTTTATGTCTCCAAAGCATAACAAGTAAATATCATCATATTTGATACACTGACATGTGTTTTCTGGTCAATACAAATGCCCAGCTAAGGAAGACAGTCACACTCTAGCTCTAAGACCAGACTGTGGGCATCCGTATGGAAGGTACACAACTCGGAGCCAGAAAAGCCAGGTTCCAGGCCTGGCAATGCTATGAATTTGCTGCACAGCCTCGGTCAAGGTGCTTTGCTCTTGGGGCCTCAGTCTCTTCATTTGTAAAATGAGTGCAGTTTGGTGATTTATACAGTTCCTTCCATTTCTGCGACAGTCTACATTTATGGCTTATATTTTGATGCCGCTTACTGATGTTCCACTTCTGCTGCATTAAAGATGCAGATTCTTTTTTTTTCTTTTTCAAAAAGTTTATCTACGGCTGTGCTGAGTCTTCGTTGCTGCGTGTGTGCTTTCTGCAGCTGCAGAGGGCGGTGGCTACGCTCTGGCTGTAGCGCCCAGCCCTAGGGCACGTGGCTTTCAGTAATCGTGGTCAGTGGCTCAGTAGCTGTGGCTCCTGGGCTCTAGAGCACAGGCCCCGTAGCGGCGCTCACCGGCTTAGCTGCGCTGCTGTTGGTGGATCTTCCCAGATCAGGGATCGAACCCGTTGTCTTCTGCATTGACAGGAGGATAAAGAGGCACACTCATACTGAGCTACTGGGAGGGAAATTTCCCTTATTTTTAAAGACAGCCCTCCTACGCCCCACCACAGCTTGCTTTCTTTTTGCACCAAGAAGCACAACAATGAGACTCAAATGAGTGTTTCCATAGTCCTGGGCACACTTCTCCATGCTCAGTTTAAGGCAGATTCCTAGATGGCTTATTTCTAGATCAAGGCATTGAACCACAGCCTGGCCCTGGGAGCCAGCCCGCTCCCTGGAGTGCCATATGGGCCTGCCGTCAAGGCCATCAGCTTCTACGGAGCATCCTTCAGGGAAGGGATAATCTGAGTGACGACTGTCTAGGGGGATGCCAGCATTTTACGACTGAGAAAGCACCTTACTTCCAATGTCTCTACATCGTTGCTACGCCTTGAATGGTAGCAAGATCACATGGATGACAACAGGGCTGCTGGTTAAACAACCATCTCTGGGCATAGAGTTCTGAAAGTCAGAGTTTGGCTGGACCCAGTTCTGGGACCCCCACTCTCCCACTCTCTCTTCTACACCACACTGTCTGTAGTGACGGAAAAGCACATGAGGTGCCTGGGTCGTCCTCTGTTTCCTCAGTGAGCCACATATAGCGAGAAAGCATGAAAAGGATTTCTGCTTGGAGCCTGGACCACCTGCAACACCCAGCTATGGACTGCCCAGCTGGGCTTCTGGGCACCTGTATGTAAGTGGCTGACCTGGCCTTAGGCTGACCATTCACTTACACAACAGCAGAGTCAGGGCAGAGAAGACCTGGGGGCAGCAGGCAGGGAAACTGGAGAGGAGTAGCTTCTGGTTCGGTGTGAGTCACTGACTCACTGGGTGGCCTGCAGCAAGCCTCTCAGCCTGAGTCTCCTTATCTGCATCTTTATCTGTATCAGCATCTTTATTTCCTATCTGTAAGACAAAGGGTTTAGAATCAATGCTGGCCAACCTCCTTTGAGCTCTGACACCCACAGCATTGTGATCTATCTTTAGCCATCTCTCACTGGGCACTGTGATCTTGGCCTTCAAGACTCTGGGTTTCCTTTTCCTTCTCCACAAATACTGGGGCTTCCCAGGTGCCTCAGTGGTAGGGGTATACACCTGCAATGCAGGAAACGCAGAAGACGTGGGTTGGATCCCTGGGTAGGGAAGACCCCCTGGAGGAGGAGATGGCAGCCCGCTAAAGCTTTCTTACTTGGGAAATCCCCTGGCGTGTTATAGTCCATGGGGGTCGCAGACATTCAGACATGATTAAGCATACAAGCTTGCCTGACTGCTTCCACAAATACATACAGCAGTCACAACACTGGCTTCTGACGTCATGTTTAGTCTTCTCCCTTCACTCTGCTCACGGCAGAACCTCCCCATTCTTTATTTGATATTTTCGGGGCTGGTAACAAAAAAGTCACACAAAACACTTTTTTAATATAAAAACTATTTTAGTCTGGGTCCTTCAGAAAAACCAAACCAATAGGGAGATAAATATCAAGAAATTTACGATAAGGAATTGGCTCACATGGTTAGGAGGCTGAGAAGTCTAAGATCTGTGGTTGCCAAGCTGAAGACCCAGGAAAGCCAGTGGCGTAAGTTGCAGTCTGAATCTGAGTCCAAAGGCGGGAGGAGACGGATAACCCAGCTTGATTATCCACATCCTAGCTCAAAGACGACTTCCCTGGTGGCTCAGATGATAAAGAAGCTACCTGCAATGCAGGAGACCCAGGTTCAAGCCCCGGGTTGGGTAGTTCCCCTGGAGAAGGGAATGGCTACCCACTCCAGTATTCTTGCCTGGAGAATGGCGTGGGCAGAGGAGCCTGGAGGTCTGCAGTCCACAGGGTCATAGAGTTGACAAAACAACTGACACACACACAGCTTGAAGCCAATCAGAGAGAGAGGCGAATGACCCCTTCCTCAGCCTTTTTGTTCCATGTAGGCCTCCAGTGGATTAATGATGCTCACCCACAGGAGGGAGGGCCATCTGCTTTGTTCAGTTCATCAATTCAAACACTAATCTCTTCTGGAAGGTCCTTTACAGTCATATCCAGAAATCACGTCTTAACCAAATATCTGACTGAGTACCCTGATTCTCAGTCAACCTGATACCTAATATTCACCATCACAGAAATGTAATTGACTTGTGCATCTTAAAAGTCCAGAAGCTCAGGCACACAACCAGGACTCTGAACCTCTCACCATCTCCAGATTCCCTTTGCTCAGAGATGGTATTCTTCTCAGGATGACTCTTCTTACCTGACCCTAAGAGGGTCTTTCTGGGGCTTCACAGTTCCTTGTTTATCCAGAGCTGAGCTGTTGTGGGAAAGCAATTCATTTAACATATGATAGGATCAACATATGTTGTACGCTCTAGCCCTAGATGTGGCTTAGAGGATAGTGTCTGCCCACAATGAGGAGACCCAGGTTTGATCCCTGGGTAAGGAAGATCCCCTGGAGAAGGAAACGGCAACCCACTCCAGTACTCTTGCCTGGAAAATCCTATGGACGGAGGAGCCTGATAGGCTATAGTCCATGGGGTTGCAAAGAGTCAGACTGAGGGACTTCACTTCACCAGTTATGTGGCCTGGGGGTGGATTATGCTAATAAGTTTGAGTCTAAACCCTGGGGCTTCCCAGGTGGCTCAGTGGTAAATAATCTGCCTGCCATTGTAGGAGAGGAAAGAGATCCCTGGGTTGGGAAGATCCCCTGGAGTAGGAAACGGCAACCCATTCCAGTATTCTTGCCTGGAAAATTCCATGGACAGAGGAGCCTGGCAGACTACAGGCCAGATGGTCACAAAGAGTTGGACATGACTGAGCGACTAAGGACAGCCTGGGCCACCCCAGGGCTGGAGCTGAGCTGGCCTCAGTGCCGCACTGGTGGTGCTGAGTAGGGCATCATTAAGCAAAAACTGGATGCAGGTACCAACCGAAGGGAATGGATATTGAGAGGCCCCAGACATCAGTTGTTTGCTACAACCATTCAGCTGAAGTGTTACCTTGGGTGGTATACTCACTTTCTGATGGGCACTAACTCAAATCACCATAACCTTGATGGCTTGAAACAAAAAACAAATTGATTCTCTTCCTCTCCTGGAGCTCACGGGTCTGAAATCAGCTTCACTGGGCTGAAACCAAGATACTGGCTGGGCTCCACTCCCTCCTTAACTCTCAGGGAGAATCCTTTTCCTTGCCTTTTCCAGCTTCTAGAGCTATGTTCCTTGGCTCATGGCCCCTTTTTGCATCTTCAAAGCACATCAAATCTTCAAATCTCTCCCTGCTTCTGGAGACATCTCCCCTTCTCCTCTCTCTTTCATCTGACCCTTCTGCCTCCATCTCATGAGGACCCTTTGATGACATTGGGCCCACTGCTAAACCAGGATGATCTCTCATCCCAAGACCCTTAACTTAATCACACCTGCAAAGGCTCTTTTGCCATGTAAGGTAACATGCACATATTCCAGAATCAGGACCTGGGTATCTTTGGAGGTCACTATTCACCCCAACAGAGGTGACTCTTCTGCTGCCCTGGACAGAATTAGGTGAACCACTTTCTGTGCTTTCCAGGTCTTTATACCTGGGGTTGGCATTTATCAGTCTCATCATGGAGTCCTGTGTGTATTCATAGGTCTGTTTCTCCCCCACTAGGCTATGAGCACCTTGATACTAGGAACACTCTATTTCCTGAAATCACAGCTGACCCAGAGTAAGTTCCCAATGAATGAATGAATGAATAAAACTCTTCACTGAAGCAAAAGTAATGCAAGTTGAAGGCACAAGGCCTGAAGCAAGCTGAAATGGAGGATGACTTAGAGACAGTGTAGGGTTAATGCCAAGACCCTGAATCCCAGTCCCAAACCTCCAGGCCCCTTCTGCTGCCTCTGTACTGAGAGACTTGGCCGAGCACATCTTATTTCCTGAAGCCTATTTTTAAAATCCCTCAGTACTAGCAGAGCATCATTGTGGCTATAAATAGAAGCCATGGATTTTATGATCAGAGAAAATGAGTCCATCGTATTAAAAAAACACACACACTATTTATAGCCCAAGGATTTCCACAGCTGAGCATACTCACTGTGTGCATCTTGGTGGATTCTTCTCCCAGCCATACAGGACTCATGGAAATGTAGTGGGGGAACGTATGCCCTTTCAAATAGCGTTTATTATTGAAAACCCACTTTCTCAGGGAGGGGAACATGCAAAATGTATGAAACTGACAGGAGTCTTTTAGAAGAGAAGAACCACATTGCAGGTTGTAGAGTGGCTCAGGATTCTGACGGGACCATCAGTGGGTGAGGGTGAGGGAATCATGCAAAGATATTCAAAGGGGAGCGCACGGGGCAGGTCAGAAAGCCAGGGACCCACTGGGCCACTCTGAAGCAGTACCAACTGCTCTGAGCCCTTATGGCACACCGAGCACTGTATTAGGATCTTAATCACATTGTCTCCTTTCATCATCCCAACAGAGCAGGGCATGTCGGTACTATTATTCCCAAACCCATGTGTTGTTGCTGTTGTTCAATTGCTCAGTTGTGTCCGACTCTTTGCAGCCCCATGGACTGCAGCTTGCCAGGCTTCCTTGTCCTTCACTATCTCCCAGAGTTTGCTCAAACTCATGTCCATTGAGTCAATGGTGCCATACAACCAACCCCTCCTCTGTTGCCCCCTTCTCCTCCTGCCCTCAATCTTTCCCAGCATCAGGGTCTTTTCCAGAGAGTAGGCTCAGGTGGCCAAAGTATTGGAGCTTCAGCTTCAGCATCAGTCCTTCCAATGAATATTCAGGACTCATTTCCTTCAGGACTCACTGATTTGACCTCCTTGCAGTCCAAGAGACTCTCAAGAGTCTTTTTCAGCACCACAACCGTTTGAAAGCATCAGTTCTTCGGCACTCAGCCTTCTTTATGGTCTAACTCTCACATCTGTACATGACGACTGGGAAAAAACATGGCTTTGAGTATATGAGCCACCCAAAATGAATGGGCCATGGTGGAGAGTTCCGACAAAACATGGTCTACTGGAGAAGGGAATGGCAAACCACTTCAGCATTCTTGCCTTGAGAACCCCATGAACAGCATGAAAAGGCAACCCCATAGTACAGATGAGTAAAACAAGGCACAGCGAAGTTGAGTAAACTGCCTGAGGTTTGGGCTAGACTGGGGACTGGAAAGAGGCAGCACTCTCAGGCACTAAACTGGACCATCCACATCACGGTTCCAGGAGCAGGAAGGGGGTGTGATGGAGACGTGTGTGTTTCTGTCTGTTGTTTGGCTTTCAAGCTCCATCCACACCTGCAAGGTGATGTCATCCTTCTCTTTCTAATGTCTCCTCTGTCCTTTCTCTCCTCTCCCAGAATACATCCTAGCAAGGCAGGCCGCCACGGGCTTGCACTCAGCGGTGCACTCACCGTATTCCCCAGCCAGCCTGGGATGCTGTGACCAGTCACGGCAGCGGTTGGCCATAGGCAGCCAGGGCCGTCCCGCCAGGACCACCGTGCTGTCTTGCTCTGGCCCCACGCGGTGGCTTCCCTTTGCTCTAGCGAGATCCCTTCCCAGCGCTGTGCCCCCAGCCCACCTCCTCGGATGGCTTCTCTGATTACTCCACTGCAGGTCGCCACTTTCTCCTCTGGCTCCCTGTCTTCCAAGGGGGCCAGACTGTTAAAACTGCCCCTGTGCTAAGACCCTAAACACCCTTGGTGAAAGCAGATGCTCAGGGGCCAGCTGTCAGCACGCAGAGCAGAGATGGTCACGCAGCTGAAGCCAGCGGAGCGGGAGCTCAAGGCTCAGGTGTGGCTGATGAAGAAACACATCCAACAGAGGGGAACATGTGGCTCCGGCTGGCAGCTGGTGCGCTTCCGGCTTCCCTGGGATTGAGATCTATGGGTGATGACCTTAACGCAGGGTCACGACCACGGGTGAGACTTGTTATCTCCTAACTTTCTCTTTAGTGTCAGGGGTGTGTAAAATAAGATTTTCTGATTCCTGCTCAGTGATGCCCCCTCTATCTTTTCTGCCCTCGTCCTCGTCCAGGTCACCCTGACAGTCCCCCTAACGTCAGCAAGAGTCTCCTAACTTGCCCCCTTTGCTCTTCTCTCTCCTTCCCCTGTCCATTCATCCTTCACTGTTCAGCCAGAGAGGCTTCCCAAATCCCAGGCTGGCTGAGGTGGCTCTCTGCCCTTCTCCTCCCTCCATGCTCATCTTCCCGTACACCGTCCCCCTGGTCCTTCAGGTACATCACGAATTTCCTATGATGGTTCCTAAGGCCTTTCACGAGGTACAAGGCCCTGTCTCCTTCTCCAGTGTCCCCTCCCGCTGCTTCTTCACAGGGAGGGGCTTCTGCTCCGGTCAGAGCAAGTGGCTTACTGTTCCCTGAAGCCAGATGCTCCTCTGTGGCCCCAGAGTCTTTTGCTCAAGGTCATGGGCACTCCTTGGGGACAGAAACTAGCTTATCATCTCCTTATTCCTTGATCTTTAGGAGATGTTTAACATCTGTCAATAAAATGCATGGAGAGAGAAATAGACGGACGGATGGGTGGATACTATTCTGTGCCTCTGAGATCCACTGGTTACTTATCAATCCTTCAGGGCTTCCTGATATTAACTCCTCCTCTTTCGTGGCTTCCTCCCTGGATCCCAGCGCCACCCCCCACCCCCTGCCCCTGTCTAAATTAGGTGCAGTTTCATCAAACCTTCTGTGAGGCCAGGAACTTCAGGACACTATGCACCTGCTGTGTGTCCGCTCCCACATGAGACTGCCCTAGCCAAAGTCAGAGTCCATGTTTGATATGTGAGTGTATGCCCCGTGCCGAGCATGAAGCCCTCAGTTTTAATGACTAAATGAACTGTGTAACTGTCTGACCAAATCAATGAATGAAAAAGCACAGTGACATATGTCTATGGTCATACAGAAAATTAGGGAGATGACCCAGAGCTAGGTCCTGGTGTTCAGGCTTCCAGTTCTCTGTTCTAACATTTCCCAGTGGAGATAAAAAAAAAAAATAGAGATTTTACTAGTTTTAGACTTTTTCCCAGGGCTCTGGAGTGCCATGAAGTACGCCAAGCAAAGTGCTGTCCCGAAATAACCAAACCAGAATGTGTTCACCTGTGATGCCAAACTCAATTTCTCATCAGTGCTGTCTTCTCTGAAAGAAAGTTACCCAGGTCCTCACTAGCTTAACCTTGGATCCTGAATGATTAGTTCAGAAAACAGACAGTAATTTGCAACAGCATGGATGAACCTGGAGGGTATTGTGCTAGTGAAATAAGTCAGATAGAGAGGGATGGATACTGCGTGTTATTACTTCTCAGTGGAATATAAAACAATGAAACGAATGAATATAACAAAACAGACTCACAGGTATAGAGAATAAACTAGTGGGTACCAGTGGGGAGATGGAAGGAGGAGTGGCAAAAAGTGGTAGGGGATTAAGAAGTACAAAGTACTATGTATAAAATAAATAAGTTATAAAGATATATTGAACAGCACAGGGAATATAGCTAATCTTTCATAATGACTTTTAAAAAGTATAATCTATATAAATTTTGAATCACTATGTTGTGCATCTGAAAGCTAGTTTTAAAAATAATAAAATAATGTTAAAAATAAAAAATTTTAAAAGGACAAAATATATTTTTCTTAAAAGAAAAAAAAATAAAACAGGCGACGGTGACTTGGGAGGAACGCTGTCGCTAGCATGGAAGATAAGAACACATTTTAGAGTTGGGGTCAGCTGGGAGTCAGGGAAAGAGCCGTAGGTTAGATTGTATTCCCAACCCTGTTACTAATTTACTGTGTGACTTTGAATGAGTCACCTGGTCTCTCCAGGTCTTGGCTCACACTCTGTAAAATGAGGGAACCAGAATACGTTGCCTCTAAGGCCCTTTCCCAGTTCTCAAATTCTATGGGTTAGTGTCTGTAGAGCTCATTTAGAAAGACAAGAGGGATGCAGAGGTTAATGAAGAAGACAGACTTTTTCCAATAAAGTGGTGAGTAGTAGGTTTATTTCCTAGGCATTTAGCAATCAACAGCAAAATTAGTAAAAAAAAAAAAAAAAAAATGTGAAAAAGAAACCTATTAGGTTCAAGATAGAATGAATCCACTTACAAGTAATGTCCTAACCAGCATCCCCGCTGTGACCTACAACTTCCCTAGAAGCCCTCTGCTTCAGGGATCCCTAGCCCCTCCTCTACTGGAAACGTTCTTCCACCCATCTTGAGGGGTGGGATGGGTAAAGGGGCCAGAGACTTGGCTCGCTCCATCTCTAGGGCCCAGCCCCAAATCCAGCCAACTGTAGATGTGCAATAAAAAGTGTAGGTTGGAGAAATAAAAATGGAACTTCCATTCCTAATTATTAGTTTCATTAATGATGAAATTCAATTACAGCCCTTCCCAAATACCTGAATATAAAATAGACTCTTAGCCAATGCGCTGGTATTTCATGGTTCTGTACCTTTAAAATGAAAAGAGGAGCTTGAAAATGTTCCCTTTTGAGGGTAGGATTTAGATTTTCCAAGTGCTTTGGGGTTCATTATTAACTAACAATCAAATAATCCCTGGTACTTTTGTAGAGTTTTACAGTTTATATAAGACTGTCATATCCATTAGCTAATGTTCTGTGAGACAGCAGCTATTATGCCCATTTCACAGATGAGGAAACTAAGGCTCAAAGACATTTGGCCAAATGACTTGCCCAAAGTCTCACGGACAGTCAAGGCTGAGCCAAGGCTGCACTCCAGGTGGTCAGTCCTCGACACCACGGTCAAGGCCACCTGTGCCCCCATTACTGACGGTCAAGGCCACCTGTGCCCCCGTCACTGACTCCTCTCTGACCTACTCTGTTGCTGCCAACAAAGCAAACCAGGGAGGTCAGCAAATCTGTGGGTCTACTTCCATCTTGCTTTTCCTTCTCTCTTCTTTTCTCCTCTTATTCTTTCCTCCACCTTCAAGGAGAATGTATCTGGCTGAATCCCTGAGAATGATTTTAAGGTAGAGAAAGAAGAATTGAAGGATTGGGGGAGGAGAGAGAGAAGAAGGAAGGAGGAAAAGAAAGGGAGGAGGAAGGAGGTACGTCATTGCCACACTGCAGAGAGCTTCCACATGGATTTATTCAATTCTCTTAAGAAACTTCGGAGACAAGCCTGGGATCCCCATTTTACAGATGAATGAACTGAAACTTACATCAATCTCTTGCCCAAGGTCACACTGCTAGTAAAAGATACAGACAACAAATCTCACGGTCTTCTTGAGATTCCATTCTACGGAGCTGACAACTGGATGAGAAAGAGAAAGAATAAAAACTCAGGGTACATTCAGATCATTTCTCCCCTCCCAAACTGTGAGGTTGAACCCGTTCTATCAGATAACAGCAATACAGGCCAATAATTTCAATTTATAGAGGTACAATAGAAACAGCCAGCAGTGCCTCTCTGCTTTTGAAAGATGTGGTTCTATTAAAAGTATTTAATGCCACATGATATAGTAAAGTAAGGACCCATTTTGCAAATTCTGTTATCATGTTTCATCTTCATGTCTGCCATTTTAAAGAGCTTTCTCTGTGAGTTATACTAACTTCCAATTAGCATCCTTTTAGAGTTTTACAGCTTCTGATTGCTTACAGAAAGCCAAAAGAAAAAGGAAAGAAAGCTACAAGATGTAATTTGGTGAGGGAAGCAAAGTCAGTCCTTCTACAATATACAGAACTGATTCTTTTGGGTGACTTGGCTTGGAAAGGCATTCATTGCGAAGGAAGGAACATTTGCTGAGAGTCTGGTACTTGGCATGGAGAAGGGGCTGACAGAGAGATGGATAGCATGCTTCTTAACTTCAAGGAGTTCGACAGCTGCTGGGGAGATGAACCTGACCGTTGCTAGCTCAAGTGTGAGCCTCACCCAGGGAGTTCTGTAATGTTCCTCTCCCAACTTCTTCCACTGAAGTCTAAAATTTTAGCCAGTTGGTAGCTACCCTTTTTGTGTGTATCAAATAGAAAAGGTATCTATCCCTCTACATCTCTTAACAGCAAATTCCACCACAATGATACTGTTATTTCTAACAACAGCAACTAGCATTTGTATAGTGGCTCAAAGTTTACAAAACACTTTTCTACTCAGTGTGCCCTAAAACCGCATATTCAGAGATATTTAAGTCAGGCAATATTCTTCATTTGAAAGTATTTATGTTCCATTTTCTACAACTAGCAAATTTGAGAGATTACCTTTTTCCCAAATATTGTAAAGAGAACCCCCTGTGGGCCATTTCCAGCTGTGCCAAAATGCATGCTGACACCCTTCAAGTATTAAAAAGAGCAAGCAAAACATTTCAACTATTTTAACTATCTGAACCAAACCAGTGGGGAATGCACATGACTCTGCAGAAACAAAGAACATTATTCAGCAAAAAAAAAAAAAAAAGACATGCACTCTGCATTAGGCTATAAAATAATTTTTTCCCCTAGAGCATATTTTTAGATCATTGAATTGCAAGAATGCTGAATTCTTTCTGAAACAAATTGATTATCAAGAATTACTGAAACTGTGTTAAAAAATAGCAACTAATCTAAATTCCTTGTCTGACAAGCATTCAGGAAAATTATGTACTCATAGCCATAAGCAGGATGTGCTATATGATTCTCATATATATTGAAACTGTTAATCACATCAAAACTAATAATTTCACCCTGCTAAGTTCTTACTTGGTACATCAGATATTTTAATTTCAATCCTTAATGCATGGATTCAGGAAACCATTGAGTAGTCAAGGCTTAAATGTTTAGACGGCCAGCACGTATGAGCTACTCTCTGTGGGCCTGCATTATACCTCATCTTGCCTTTGTTGTTGTTCAATCCTCAAGTTGTGTCCAACTGTCCGGCACCCCATGGACAGTAGCACGCCAGGCTCCTCTGCCCTTCACTATCTTCCAGAGTTTGCTCAAATTCATGTCCATTGAGACAATGATGCTATCTAACCATCTCATCCTCTGCCGCTTCCTTCTCCTATTGTCTTCAATCTCCCAGCATCAGGGTCTTTTCCAGTGAGTCAGCTCTTTGCATCAGGTGGCCAAAGTATTGCAGCTTCAGCTTCAGCATCAGTCCTTCCAATGAATATTCAGGGTTGATTTCCTTTAGGATCAACTGGTTTGATCTCCAGAAAGTTCAAGGGACTCTTAAGAGTCTTCTCCAGCACCACAATTCAGAAGCATCAATTCTTCAGGGCTCAGACCTTAGGATATGGTTTTCTCCCCTCCTTGGGAAGGCCAGACTCAGAGTTGGCATTTAGAACCCTGCTCTGACTCTATTACTATATGACTAATTATGTGATAAGGGACAGATTACTCAATCGTTGTCTCTCAACCTCGATGTCTCCAGAATGTACAATGAACAAGTTGAAAAAGAGGGCTCTAAATTCCAACATCCTGTGTTTTGGTGGCTTAAAATTGCCAAAATATTAATATTTGAACAAGTGGCAGACTTCTCAATTTAATTCAGTATAACATTATTAAAGGTCATGTTTCATATTCCATGTATTGTGCTAGCCTCTAAAACTACAACAATATATTAGTTACAACCTTTTTGTTTAGAACAGACAAAAACACACTTGCTTCTGTGGGGAAAGGGTAACCTGTAGGATTATAGTTGGGACTAAGGAAGAATTGGAATGAAAATCTATAATATCCTCAGCATTTCTTTCTTTCTTCTGTTTTATTCCAGATGAGTTTTTCTACTCAGAATGTGTGTAATAGACAGAATCTAAGATGATTCTCAATAAGATCAACCTCTGAACACTCATAACCTTGTATAACCTCTCCTTGAACATGGGCAGGACCCATGACTTGCTCCTCAGTATCAGGATATGGCAAAGGTGATAAGATGTCATGTCTAAGATTATATTACAGAAGATCGTAACACCTTTTTTGTTAGTATATTTTCCCTTGCTGGCTTGGATGAAGCCAGTGGACATGTTGGGAAGGCTCAAGTGGCAAGGGATTGAAAGCAACCTCAGCCAACAAGCAGACAGGAAGAGAAGGTGGCCTCTGGCCAGCAACAGCCAACTAACCAAGACCCTCAGTCCTATAGGCTTCAAGGACCTGAGTTCTGCCAATAATCGTACGAACCTGGAAAGGGTTCCTTCCCCATTTGGACCTTGAGATGAGACTCGGGCATTGATGGACACCGTGATAGTAGTTTTCAGATGAAATTCAGGAAATCTGTGCCCAGATTCATGAACCACAGGAACTCTGAGATAGTAAATGTGTTTTGCTTTACACCACTAGGTTTGTGGTATTTTTTGCTGTGCAACAGATAAATAACACACGGGGCTTGACCTCTAAAATCCCCAGACTCACATCTCAAAATCTGGATGGATCTGAAGCTTACTTCTTCTCCCTTCTTGTTCAAAAATCCTAATGAAAGGCTGTATTTGGCCAGCTTGCAACAGGTTTATACCCTACTAGTTACTAGGGGGATTGGAACCAGCAAGAAGATAACAGCCTCATTCTTACCAGTATAACAGAATTAGATACAGTATTTTCCAGAATCAGAGCAAGTGTGGATGGGCAGAACAGTGGCTGTCCACAGCAGAGGGTGAATAATATAAGCATGTTGTTTTCTCATAATCTAGGGATAGATGTAGATGAGTTAATAGTTTATGAATATGCAATAGTTTATGTGCTGCAGTTTAGGTCAAAAACAGACCATTCACACAGACAATCAGGAAAGAATGTCTAGGGAAAGTAACTCCAAGACAGAACCTGAAAACTGAATAGGAGAAATCCAGGTTAACAAGGGGCAGGTAAGAATGTCTCAGGGCTAGCCAATTGGCGCTAGGGGTAAAGAATCTGCCTGCCATTGCAGGAGACATAAGAGATGTGGGTTGGATCCCTGGGTCGAGAAGACCCCCTGGAGGAGGAAGTGGCAACTCTCTCCAGCATTCTTGCCTGGAGAATCCCATGGACAGAGGACCTGGTGGGCTACAGTCCACAGGGCTGCAAAGAGTCGGACACGATTGAAGCACCCAAGGCGTGCAAGACTATCTCAGACACAGGGAATATCATGTGGAGAGGCCCAAGATTCACAGAAAGAATGGAGTATTTGGTGACTCCGAATATTTTTAATGCAGTCCAATCATAGCACAGAGGGTGTGCGGAAGTGCCAAGAGGGACGCTGAAAAAAATTTGTCAGGATTGGAAAAATTTGTCATATTGGTCAGCGTTCTTATTGAAAAATCAAAGATTCGATTCCATTCATTATCTCATGGGGTTAAGACAACATGCATTCAGAAACCACATAGCCACAACTAATACAAGCACCCCAGGATGCCATAGTAGCCAATATCTACCACTTGGCACTAATCACCCCAGGCTGGATACCAGAAGCTGCCCCACAGGAATAGATTTCTCCTCTGTTGTGCCTGTAGACACCATCTCCTGGGTTGTGATCAAGACTGATGCCTCATGTAGTACTTCCACATCTAGCTCTCATGGGGGATGTGATTGAAAAAGCCCAGGTCACGTGCCTGCATCATAGCTGCTGTTCATGTTGGTTTTCATTCATTCATGGGAATGTGGGTCTCATGTGTGGGAATGTCAAAGTGTAGACAGGTTTCCCTAAAGAAATTAGATATACAATAGAACACTGCTGTTGCTGCTGCTGCTAAGTCGCTTCAGTCGTGTCCGACTCTGTGCGACCCCATAGACGGCAGGCCACCAGGTCCCCCGTCCCTGTGATTCTCCAGGCCAGAACACTGGAGTGGGTTGCCATTTCCTTCTGCAATGCATGAAAGTAAAAAATGAAAGTGAAGTTGTTCAGTCATGTTCGACTCTTAGCAACTCCGTGGACTGTAGCCCACTAGGCACCTCCCTCCATGGAATTTTCCAGGCAAGGGTACTGGAGTGGGGGTGCCATTGCCTCTCCACAATGGAACACTGCTCACTCACAAAAAGAAGAAAGTTTCGCCATTTGCAGCAACTTGGATGGACTTGGGGGGCATTATGTTTAGTAAAACACATCAGATGGAGAAAGACAAATACTCTTCGAGATCACTTACATGTGGAATCTAAAAAGCACAACAAAGTAGTGAATATAACCAAAAAGAAAACTGACAGATATAGAGAACAAACTGGTTGTTACCAGTAGGGTTGGGGAGAGGTAAAATAAAGATGTGGGTGTTGGAGGCAGAAATTATTGGGTAGGCTCAAGTATAAATTGTACAACGTCAAGAATATAGCCAATATTTTATAATAACTGTAAAGTGGAAAGTAACCTTTAAAAAAATAAATAAGTTCTGCCAACAACAGTGTGAAATTAAGCAAAAAAACGTCTGGAGTCACTACATCCCCAGTTGAGCGTTCAGATGAAACACTGGCCCTGATGGACACATTGCTGTGGTTTTGTGAGAGACCTCAGAAGCAGAGGACCCATGTAAGCAATGCCCATATTTCTGACCTACAATAACTATTAAATAATAGCTGTGTATTCTAAGTCATGGCATTGTGGCAATATGTTACACAGCAATGGATAACTAAGGGAGCGACTTTAGATATGTCTTAATACCACTGATGTGTGTGTGTGTGTGTGTGTGTGTGTGTGTGTGTGTGTGTGTTTCTCTACAATGGAGGATAATACCTGAACCACCTCTCCGTTTGGTAGAAGGATTCATTGAAACAACATGTGCAGGGCCAGCTTTCTGCAAGTCTGCTGGTAGGTGGTCCACTACCGTTGCTGCCCCAGCCACCACATCAACCACGCATAAAGGAAAACAGCCATCAATACACTTTTACAAGCTGCACATACTGGCCGCTTACTAAGAGAATCAGTGGGGCTTCCCAGGAGGCTCAGTAGTGAAGAACCCACCTGCCAGTGCAGGAGACACAGGAGAAGTGGGTTCAATCCCTGGGTTGGGAAGATCCCCTGGAGAAGGAAATGGCAACCCACTCCAGTATTCTTGCCTGGAAAAACCCCATGGACAGAGGAGCCAGGTGGGCTGCAGTCCATGAGGTCGCAAAGAGCCAGACATGACTTAGTGACTGAACATACACACATGAATCAATATGGCTCCATGAACTGCTCCCAGAAATTCATCTCCAGAACAGGGTAAAAAACACACAAAAACCCCCCCTCTAGATGCTTTACGCCCCTCACTTCCCCAGGCTGGCCCTGACTGTACATGCTTCTCAGTAACACTGCACCAAAGGCATTCCTGGGTCCAGTACTGTGGTTGGATCTGTGAAACATATTAGTTTATCTTATATTGAGGGGAGAAGTGCTTTTCAAGGCAGTGTTTTCCCAAGTTACTGTAAAAAAAAAAAAAAAAAAAAACTTGGCATTTTCTTTATCGCTCTTCCATCATACTTAACCCCCAATGCAGATTATAACCTTTGGATGTTAGTCACTGCCCAGTTGTAATACTTAAAATTAACAGGGTAAACATATATCCTGTACTGCTTTGCCAGAAAAGCTCGGCTGACCCGACAGTTTTTAACTCTGTAGGACAGAATTCGCTGTGCATGTGCTTTCTTTTTGTTGTTGTTCCGTCTTCCCCGGAGGAGTGTTAACTCAAAGTCATCATGAGAGACCCATTGCTGCCTGCTGCTTTCTGTACTATCAGTTTGCATCTCTCCGCCTTTATAACTTCTCCAGCTATTTGATGAAGCATATACACTCTCCCTGTCTTTCTCACCACACACACACACACACACACACACACACACACACACACACACACACACACACACACAGAGGATGCCAGCCACCTCTAAAATGGCAACAAATAAACACATTTTCATTTTTACTGCTTACACTTGCATCCACCTTTTTCCATCCTACTCAAGCAAATCCCATGGATGGAGGAGCTTGGTAGGCTGCAGTCCATGGGGTCGCTAGGA
The DNA here is from genome assembly GCA_917880005.1 of Nanger dama. Lineage (NCBI taxonomy): Eukaryota > Metazoa > Chordata > Mammalia > Artiodactyla > Bovidae > Nanger > Nanger dama. The sequence goes on along the minus strand of CAKJTW010000063.1, from coordinate 9,431,514 downwards.
GTCAGACATGACTGAGCAGCTTCCCTTTCACTTTTCACTTTCATGCACTGGAGAAGGAAATGGCAACCCACTCCAGTGTTCTTGCCTGGAGAATCCCAGGGACGGGGGAGCCTGGGGGGCTGCCGTCTCTGGGGTCGCACAGAGTCGGACACGACTGAAGTGACTTAGCAGCAGCAGCAAGCCAGTTGTAAGACTTGCTCTTGTAACATAAAAACTGCTATGAAACACGGTTAGTAACTGATCTTTGAAAGGATTTCAGTAAACCAGAATGGACTGGAAGCGAACAGAGAGGCACCTTCTGGACTTGTATATTCAATGGTTTCTAAAAATGTAATGGATTGCAATGATGTTTTAACAGGGAGTTGACAGTTAAACCTTAATAGTTTAGAACACGACAGGTAAGAAATGAAAGAACATTTGTTCTTTGTTCAAAAGTAAGCACAGTGATTATTTTGAGTAGGTGAACTCTGAAAATAACAATAATTTTTAAAATACTAGACATTTAGAAGGCAGAGAGAGAAGTCAGACTCTGCTTCTTTTGTAACTCTGAAAAGGGAGAAATAATTATTACTTGAAAGTTCTGCATGTATGTTCATTGATGTAACAGAGCTCACTGCATTTTATTAGCTAAAGCCTTTTCTGATCAGATATTTTATTGTTACCATTAAATTAATGACTTCTAACAACCTGAAAGCAATGCCACCCCACTCCAGTACTCTTGCCTGGAAAATCTCATGGGCAGAGGAGCCTGGTAGGCTGTAGTCGATGGGGTCGCTAGAGTCGGACACGATTGAGTGACTTCACTTTCACTTTTCACTGTCATGCATTGGAGAAGGAAATGGCAACCCACTCCAGTGTTCTTGCCTGGAGAATCCCAGGGATGGGGGAGCCTGGTGGGCTGCCGTCTATAGGGTCACACAGAGTCGGACACGACTGAAGCGACTTAGCAGCAGCAGCAGCAGCAACAACCTGAAATATTCATCAGCTAAGTTTACATTTTCCAAGATTAAAAATCTTGGGACCATCGCTTCTTTATCTGTTTAATGGGGATAAAGAGATGTACTTGCAGCATTTCTGTGAATTTTAGGTTGAAATAACACATGGGGTCGCACAGAGTCAGACACAACTGAAGCAACTTAGTAGCAGCAGCACCAAGACATGTGAAAGCAGCTGGCATAGAATAGATGTTCGAGAAATGCTAGTCATGATGATGAAGATGGTGGTAATGGTAAACACAATGAGAAAACTTCAGCAGAAATTTGTGTATCCTGATTATTCCTTTTGAAAGGTTTCTTAACCCGGTGAAACATCTTGGGACATTTTCATAAATGGGTTATTCATGTAATCACCCTGGCAATTAAGCATGCATGTGTTTTACAAGATACCTTTTCATAAACGACTGGAAGCCCCTCCCTCTTTATTTGTTTAGAGGACTCGATTGCAAGGAAACCAGCTTCCTTGAATAGGATTTGGTTTTAGGCAGTCTCCAGCAGGCCAGGTCAGCTTCTGGCCAATTTGTTGGAACAAATAAAAAGTCTTAGCAAGGATCTTGATCAGAAAGACAAGGTATGAAACCTTCTGTCTTCTCTGTAGGCGAGTGATTTCTCTCTTACACATGACTGAGGCGACAATTCAATGGTTTGTCTAACAATAGCAGATGACGAGCTTAACCTGGTGTGTGTGGAGGAGGGGGCAGGTTCAAGGTCTCTGACCATACATCAGCTCTGTGGCACGTTCTCTTAATGACCGTAGCTTCCCTGTCATTGTAGAGTATTTGTCAGCTTTTAGAGCAATTAACATTATGGATAGTTGAAACTAAGGAAGAATGAATGACTTCAACAACCTTCACATTTTCAGTAATTTTATGGAAATGTCTATTTTATGGGAACATCTCCCCAGCAGAACTAAATTACTACATTAATATAGTAATCTTTGGAATAAGGTAATGTGTACTTGACTGTCCATGGGGAGATTAATTTAATAATACTTTAAAATTTTACCTTATCTTGTAAAACACATTCTGCAACCAAGAATATTGACACCAGGTAACTATCAATAAAATATCTAGGAGTCATTTTATTTATAATTATCTGGGGACCAGGCTATTAGTACCTTGCACCCTGCACTGTAAGTTGTTGTAAACACACACCAATCAACCCTCATTTAAGAATTCAATGCCATTCAAGCTATGACTAAGGCAGATGGTAAAAAAAATAGAGCAAAGTTGAGGTTCATGGGCTCTGGAGCCTGGAACAGAGGTGAGGTTGGATATGTGGCCTCAGCACTGAGATTAGACAATCCACATCACAGAAAGACAGGACAGAGGAGTAAGGCGGCTTAGGGATGCCTGTGAAGGCAAGGAACGCCGAGAGGCATTTCCGAAGCATCTCTTTTGTTCCTCTCCAGGTGGAGTCTCCAAGCATTCTCTCTGCTCTTTTAAAATTCTACGTAAACACCAAGACTCCCCTAGCCAGAGAGCTAGCAAAACTTTGGTTCAAATGGGTTTTGAGCGTGATTAAGTGTCTGAGAATGGATGCGTCAGGGCTTGAATAACATCTGAATGCTTCTCAGGAAAAAGCTCTTAGGGGTGTCTGTCTCTCTCGACTGAGGAATTCTGCCAAAGGCAACCTATCAGTACATACCTTGATTATCTAACTGTCACCAAAAAGCAAAAGCAGCAGCAAGAAAAATACAAAATGGAAAAACATGAAATGAGTTTGTTGCCGCTGTTGTTTTATTTTGATTGGGGAAAGGGATGAAAACTCAAGGCAAGCGACAAAGGCTTTAGGAAATCAGTACCTGGAATTCACCATGGTGTGAACTGGTCTGGGCCAGGAAGGATCAGAAAGCAGTCCTTCATGTGGTCATTAAGAACAGTATTTAATCAAGTTAGTCTTTGCCAATGCACTTCATAAGGGGTCCTTCTCCTTGTCTGGCTGGAAAATCTTTGCTTCTGCACACAGGCTGTGGATTACTGCATAAAAATGTTTCCTGTGTCCATGACGGTGTTTGCAAGACAGTCTGAGTGGGGAACTGACCCTGTTTATATATTATCTAGCTGAGGACAAGACAGTGAAAGGGCCACCGACTTTTTTCCCCTTTAAAGAGAACATTTTGCTTTTCTTTGCAATTCCACTTGGAAAGAAAACAAAATTCGGTTAACAGCGCTGTGCAGCAACGTTGCTTTGCTGGATAAGTGCACCTGGCCGAGTGAGTCTCTCCCTGCCTTTGGGATCTACCAGATATTCATCACATTCTGGCCGAGCGAGCTGGGGTGCAGGCCACCAGCTTTTCAAGGGCAGCTGCTCTGTCCAGTTCAAGGTCTGGCACTGAGTGTTCTGAATGACGTCCCTGAGGACCCCGATAGAAGCTTGTGAGCGTGCATGCTAAGTCACTTCAGTTGTGTCCGACTCTTTGCAACCCTGTGGACTGTAGCCCGCTAGGCTCCTCTGTCCATGGGATTCTCCAGGCAAGAATACTGCAGTGGGTTGCCATGCCCTCCTCCAGGGGATCTTCCTCACCCAGGGATTGAATCCATGTCTCTTTAAGTCTCCTGCACTGGCAGGCGGGTTCTTTACCACTAGCGCCACCTGGGAAGCCCAACAGAAGCCTACCAAAGCTAAATTAGTTTATTTCATAGGGAATTCCTTTTAAACACACAGTAACGTGTGAGCCTTGTGGGTACATCTGTGGCCCAGAAACGATCTACCCTCATTCATCAGTGAGAGTACATGTGAACGCATCTTCCTTGTAACTGAGGCTTGGCTGTAAAGACTTCCTGAAGAGGTTCACCCTTGTTAGTCGGTCAGTCGTGTCTGACTCTTTGTGACTCCATGGTCTGTAGCCTGCCAGGCTCCTCTATCCATGGGATCCTCCAGACAACAATACTGGAGTGGGTTGCTATTTCCTTCTCCAGGGGATCTTCCTGACCCGGGATTGAACCCAGGTCTCCTGCACTGCAGGCAGATTCTTTACCATCTGAGCCATCAGGGAAGATAATTTCCTGAATCTGCCCATCATCTGTCTTAATTAAAGAGGCAGAGGAAGCCATCGCTCTGTTTGATGGACTTCAGATCTGGTGATGAAACACTGTAGGCCTGATGTCCTACTGAGGCTGCCCTGAAGATGGATTTATTCTCCGATAGCTGTGGCTATATGGTCGGCAGGCACTGAAGAAATGTGAGTAAATGTCATTAACTGCTGGATCCTTATGATCTCAAAGGGACCTCAGTGGTCATTTGGAGTCTTAGCCACATCACTGCTTAACACAACTTCAGCTTATGTTGAATACCCCCAAGTGATGGGGAACTTCCCGCCTCCCAAGGCACCTCATTTGGTATCTTATTGTTGAGTTGCTAAGTCATGCCAGACTCTTTGCCACCCCATGAACTGCAGCATGCCAGGCTTCCCTGTCCCTCTCTTTCTCCCGGAGTTTGCTCAGACACTTGGTATCTCAGTCGGTTAGTCAGTTCAGTTGCTCAGTCATGTCTGACTCTGCGACCATGGACTGCAGCATGTCAGACTTCTCTGTTCATCACCAACTCCTGGAGCTTGCTCAAACTTGTGTTCATCAAGTCAGTGATGCCATCCAACCATCTCATCCTCTGGTATCTTGTATCTGGTATCTTGGTATCTGGGTTGCTCTAATTCAGGGGTTGGCAAACTGTTTTTCAAAGGGCCAGATACAGAATTAATTAGGCTTAATCGGCCATACAGTCCCTGCAGCAGACACTCAACTCTGTTCTTGTAGCATGGAAGGTCCATAGACAACACATGAATGAATGGGCAGGGTAGGCTCCAGTAAAATTGCTTACAAGAGCAGTCAGAGGGCCAGATATGGCTGTCTGTGGGCCTTGGTTCATCGATCTAAGTGTTAGTCTTCCTTGTCCTGAAGAAAAATTGTCTCCCTGGTGGTTCAGTTCAACGTTTGGGGGCCACACATAAAATCTAATGCAACCTTTCCTGTGATAAGAAAGACCTTCAGCTGTTTGAAGTTTGTCTGGTGGATAAGACAATAAGGATTCTGCCTGCAACACGGATTCAGTCCCAGGGTCAGGAAGATTCCCTGGAGAAGGGAATGGCAACCCACTCCAGTAGCCTTGCCTAGAGAATTCCATGGACAGAGAAGCCTGGCAAGCTATATAGTCCATGGGATTGAAAAGAGCTGGACACAGCTGAGCGACTTTCACTGACTTCAGCTGTTTTTATCTGTTTTCTTTTCTCGCACGGTCCTATCTCTCTTCTGTTGTCCCAATTCCAAGTCTCTCACCTCTTCTTTAGTGTGGCTGGTGGAATTCTTTTGATAACCACATTAAAATGGGTGTTGGAAAGGAAAGAGTCAGACCTAAAGCTTCCTTTTCTAGGCAGTAAAGTGTTTCATTTTTACCTGCTCTTCAAGAGCCTGTCCCTTAACCCCCGCTCCACCCCCCCAATACAGGCCCTATCTTTAAACCTGGCTGTCTTGTTAGCACCAACACTGCTCATTTCAGATGCTACAATTATCAGGACCCGACCAGCCAGCCTGGAAGAAGCCCCAGGTTCAAGTTGTGGGCTCTGCAAGTTACCAGCTTTGAGGCTGAGGGATCATCCCACCACGGAAATCTTCCTCAATGCCCTGAATCCAGGGCAGAGCCCCTCTTTGTGCAACCAGACGGCCTGCAGGCAGCACAGCGCTGAGCCCTGGTCTTGCCATCACTCCCCACTGCTGCCTGATCTCTTTCCACACCAGAGCCAACAGAGTGCTGGGCACATAGTAAATGTTCAATAAACATATTATAATATTAAACATAATATTACAATATTGAATGAATGAATGTACCAATGAATGAATGAGCTGTAGAAAAATTCTGAGAATGGGTGAGGGGGCCGGGTCTCCTCTGCATACCATGTGCCACTACACATTGCCAAGGTTGCTCTTGCAGTAAGGGACTCGTGTGATGAATTCTGTCCCTGGCACGGGCCTGCAGAGCGTTGAGGTTGGCAGGGATCAGGACCCGTGGCCCGTGAATGATGGGAGGTGCCACTGTCGTACATGGCCTGGAGGTTGCCTGGAGGCTGAGTCCTCTCTTTGGCTCCCTGCCCCACTGTTCCTCCCTCCCCACTCCTCACCCCAAGGCCCCACCAGCTCAGCAAAGGGTCCTGCGTGCGTCTTCAGGGAAGGGACCAGCATTCCTGGATGCCATGGCTTCCCCAGCTCCTGGCCAGCCTCTGGCTTTCCTGTCTTGGGTCCCAGCCCCCTTCCCACATGAGCTGCTAGTTCACAGCTCTGAATTTCTCCCACTCATTCCTCCTGACCCTCCACTGCTGCTCCTGCCCTCTCTACCCTCCAGTACCTACTCAAGCCTGGAGACTCGACTAAAACCCCACCTCCTCTCTGCAACTAGCCACAGTTCTGCAGACAGAGGTCTGCACTTTTATCACTTTGTCTTTCTTCCAACAATAGTATTTGGAAATCCCCATAAGATGGGGTTTATTAATTCAAAATAAAATTGCGTGTCTAATAATGATAGCGATCAGTCAGTTCAGTTCAGTTGCTCAGTCGTGTCTGACTCTTTGCAACCCATGGACTGCAGCACGCCAGGCCTCCCTGTCCATCACCAACTCCCGGAGTTTACTCAAACTCAAGTCCATTGAGTCAGTAATACTATCCAGCCATATCATCCTCTGTTGTCCCCTTCTCCTCTTGCCTTCAATCTTTCCCAGCATCAGGGTCTTTTCCAAGGAGTCAGTTCTTCACATCAGGTGGCCAGAGTATTGAATTTCAGCTTCAACATCAGTCCTTCCAATGAATATTCAGGACTGATTTCTTTTAGGATGGACTGGTTGGATCTCCTTGCAATCCTCCAAGAGTGTTCTCCAACACCACAGCTCAAAAGCATCAATTCTTCAGCACTCAGCTTTCTTTATAGTCCAACTTTCACATCCATACATGACTACTGGAAAAACCATAGCTTTGACTAGATGGACCTTTGTTGGGAAAGAAGTGTCTCTGCTTTTTATTATGCTGTCTAGGTTGCTCATAACTTTTCTTCCAAGGAGCAAGCATCTTTTAATTTCTTTCTTTCTTTTTTTTTTTCTGTAGCCTGGCAGATAAAATAAGGAAATGGTTAGGAACATGGATTCCGGGGTCAGGAGACCAGGTTGCAACTCCCAAGTCCAGTCATTTGCCACCCATGTGACTTTAGGAAATGTTTATAACCTTTCACAAAACCCTTTAAAGAAGGGTTGGGGCTTCTCTGGTGTCTCAGTGCTAAAGAGTCTGTCTGCAGTGGAGGAGCCACAGGAGATGTAGGTTCAATCCTTAGGTTCCTTTGAAGATCCCCTGGAGAAGCGCATGGCAACCCACTCCAGTGTTCTTGCCTGGAGAATCCCATGGACAGAGGAGCCTAGTGAGCTACAGTCTATAGAGTGGCAGAGCCAGACACTACTGAAGCAACCTGGCATACACGCACGCATGCAGAGAAGGGTTAGTGAGGTTAAATGGAGCTCTTGTAGATAAAACCCTTAGTATTAATACGTGGCATGAGTTAAGCCCTCTAAAGATGTCCTGAGGAAGACCCAGAGGACAGAGGGCTTATCTAATTCACCTTTGCATCCTTGGTGTCTAGCATGCTGCCTAGCCTTCAGGGGACACTCCTGACAAATTTAGGGGGCACTTCCGGCACTGCAGTGCAGATGGACATCATGGAAAGATGTGGCCCTTGGGGCTCACGAGCTTCCTCAACGTGCTCGTATATTCCCCAGCTTTAGTGAGAAAAGCGTGAGGAATAACCATGCGATGCAGGGGAAGCCCTGCCTGTCGCCTTCTTGCTCCCCTCCGCCCCACCATGCACACACTGTATCCGCCCCCACCATGCACACACTGTGAAGGATGAACGTGCTGGCTTTGACTTTGACACAAGCCAATTATTTTTCAGGTCTTTGTGAACAGTGAATGAGATGCTTGTACTGTCAAATCACATTTCCCCACAGGCTGCCTTGTTTCTTGGAACAGGGGGCCCAGTACAGGCTGTGCATGGAATGTAAGCTCTGAGCCTGTGCTTATTGTCAGCACTGGGCTCCCTGACCAAATCAGATGTCCAATTAGAGCTGCATATTGGAAAGTCTAGGCTGAAGAAAGAGCCAGCTGCCAATATGGCACCAGGAAGCCGTCCTTCTGGAGTTTCTGTGGACCAGCTGCCAGTCTGCCACCACCCATAAAAACTGATTGGAAAGTCAGAAATGTTGCTCTCGACTGCACTGGAAGATGCTGGATCTCAACTGTGGGGCAGGGGCTGCGATGCCAAGTGGTTTTCTCAGAGAAGTGCTGCCTTTGGACCTCTGTTCCATTTGTGTGTGTGTGTGTGTGTGTGTTTACTTATTATTTACAGCTGTTCCAGGTCTTCACTGTGCATGTGAGGGCTTTCTCTCTTTGCAGTGAGCGGGGGCTACTCTTTGCAGCGGTGCAGGGGCTTCTCTTGCTGCAGAGCATAGGCTCTAGGCACGTGGGTTCAGCAGCCACGGAGCACAGGTTCTGTTGGCTCCACGGCATGTGGAATCTTCCCGGACCAGGGGTCAAACTCGTGTCCCCTGCATTGGCAGGCAGATTCTCAATCACTAGCCCACTGGGGAAGTCCTTGGACCTCTGTCTCTTAAGATACAGGATGGGTTTGCCGGGTTTTTCAACAAGAGTTACTGGCATCTCAGTAATACGATGATGATGGCGATGCTAATAACTAGGAAAAGTCTTGTCACAGGGCCAACAAAACCCACTCGGGCCGTGGTATTTTCTAAAGCCCCTCAGGGGTGGGATCTGCCCTGGTGAGAGCCCCTGCTGGGATGTGGGCACGTTCTTGGACGGGAGATCCCTTCTCCTCTGTGGGTGAGCTGCCTCTTTCTCCTGGCAGGCACACCAGAGAGGACAGAAGGGTGAAAACGGGGTATGGGCTTGGTCCAGGGGGAGGCAGCAGGAATAAGAGGTCCTCCGAGGAGGAAGGAGGTGAGGCTGCCTGCACCCAGCTGCTGAAGAGCGGCAGAGGGAATGTGGCTGCTGGGACATCAGGAGGCCTGGGCTCCGCTTGCTCTGGGGCACCCAGTGGACCTGGACAAGTCGTCTGTTTCACCCGGAAAGCGGTTCCTGCCTGCGATGAGGTCTTTCACAAACTCTTGCCCACTTTCCCTGGCTTTGGGATGAATTTTGGGGTCTCCCAGAGGATCAGGCTGTAGCTTTACAGCTAACACGTGTTCTCATTTACGGTGCACCTTAGGTGTTAACACTTAGCTACCAGGTCTGGGGAGAAACACAGTTTTGCGGAAGGTGTGAAGTAATTTAGGACACATTCCGCATAATGCAGGCAATTGGAGGGGCCCCAAATCTCAAAATAGGAAGGTACCCCGAGTCAGATTAAAGGGCCCTCCCCAATATCGGCAACCGGATACAGGGAGGGGGCAGGGTGGGGAGCTGCCAACACCGGGCTTGGTTTGAACAGCACGAAGCTGTTCCCGACATCTGACATCCCGGGTCATCTGCTGGGCGTTAAGGAAGGAGGAGCTGAAAGCAGCGAGCTGAGGACCCAGGCTTCCAAGAGGAAGAGACAGTCAGCGCAGCGCAGGAGCAGAAATCCAGGAAGGAGGGAGAGACCAGAGGAAGGAGGAGGCTCCTCCTCCGCCCGCGTCCCCAGGTCCCCAGTATGCCACGTGGGTGGGAGCGTGTCGCACACACCCACGCGCCCACTGCCACAGTCTTCGCGTGCCCGGCCCGGCCTGGCCCTCGTCCTGAGCGCCTGAGGGCGCCGGGTCTCCACGGGCCACGTCGCCGCCACCTGCTGCTGCAGCCCTAGCAAGGGGGGAGGCGCATCTCCGTGGCGCCCCCCTCCCCATCCGCCCCGGCTCGGTGCGGGCCTTCCCCCACCCCTGCAGCCTCCAGGCCAGGGCTGGAGGACTTCTTCCCCGGGGCCCCCTCCCCAGCGCAGAAGGGGGAGGCGGAGGGAGGAGCTCTGGCCGCCACCCGCCCTCTCCGCACCGCCCCCCACACCCCGGAGCTCCTGTCTTCTCCCCTCCCCTCCCTTCCCTCCCCCTCCCCCTTCGCTCGGTTGCCGCAGCCCCGCTAGTCGCGCGCGTCAGCGTGGGCTCCCCGGAGCGAGTCGCTAAGCAACGGGGGGCTGGCTCCGCAGACCCCGGGCCGGGAAACCCGCGCGCGCGTGGTCAGCAGCGGCGCCGCGGGGCGGGGGCGGGGGGCGCACGGGCCCTCCCCCATCCGGGCCTGCGGACCCGGGCTGGCACGCCGCCCGCCTTCCCGGCTCCCTTAAACCCGCGCGGCCCGTCGCCGCCGAGGTGCCCCTCCCCTACAGGGACCTCGACGTCGCCAGCCCTTCCCTCCTTCCCAGCCGGTGCGCACAGTTCCGCGCGCGGCAGATTGGGCACCCCGCGGCCGCGATCGCCGTCGTCGCCGGTAAGCCGCTCTCGGGGACCCGGGCCGGGGAGGGAAGCGAGATGGAGGGGGTAGGGGGGAACGGCAGCCGGACCGGCCATGTGCTAAAGTTTCTGGGGCTTCGTGCCCCACCGGGCGGGCGCGCAGAGCCGGGCGCAGCGGCGCGGTGGGTGGGGCAGCGCGGTCCTGCCGGGCGCCCGCCGCCCCGGACCCGCGGGGCGCAGCTCTGCGCGCACTCACGCTCTCTCTTCCTCTCTTTCCCTCCGCGCCGCCTCCCCGAGGTCCTCCTGCCGAGCCCCGCGCGGGGCATGAGGAGCCCCGGGGCGCCGCCCGGAGACAACCCGGCTGCGCGCACACCTCGCCAGCGGCGGATGGGGACATGAGCCGCGCGCACAGGGTCCGGCGCCGGGCAGCCAGCCCCAGCCGGCGGCGGCCAGCGGATCGGCGGTGCCCGGGAGAATGAGGCGGGAGCCGGCGGCCGCCTCCTGGTTCTCCACCTCGTCTTCCTCCTCCTCCTCCTTCTCTTCGCTTTCCTTCGGCTTGGGCGCCCCGGGCTCCGGCCGGGCTGTGGCTCTGCTGCGTGCCCCGCGCGCCCCCCCGCCCGCCTCCGGATGCGCTGCTCGGTAAGCCAGGCCCTCCGCCACCGGAACAAAGCCCCTTTGCCACGGAGCCCGGAGGCAGCCTCTCGAGCCCCTGCCTGACCCCCCACTCACCCAGAGCCTGCCCGCGGCGCTTCCGATTGAACCTCTCTATTCCCCCATTCCCCAAGCCCTGCCTGGAGGCCGAACACTGCCGGGCTGCATTCGAGACCTGGTGCCTCCCTGGGCCATCGGGAAGGTGGATACGGGCTTTACACGCAGGCAGGAGACCTGTTTGGTCGAGATAATGACATAGGCAACCTGGGTTCAGTCTCATCATTTGTGGGAAGGAGATGACTCCTATATAGTGACCTGGAAAAGTGTGTCCAGGCTGTGCAGGGCAGGGAGCCTCCAAACCACCCGAGGAAGTGGGTTCCCCTTCTTCTCTGGCTCAGATGAGGAAACTGAGGCCCAGGGGAGGCTGATGACTTAGTCAAGGTCACAGGGCCGTGAAGTGCAAACCAGAGAGACCACAGATTGGCAACCAGGGAGCTCTTTCCCTGCTCCCTGGAGAGCTGATCCGTTTGTAACAAACACACCTGTCCCAGTTCTCCTACCTACTACCTGCTTTTGTCTGGAGTTGCTGCGCCTGTGTGAAAATACTTGTGCTGATGAGTATCTGCTCGGATGACATAAATCGCTGGTGGCATGTATGTTTTCATCCCGCCCTTCATCATGCAACTGCTCAGCCTTAATGGGAATTGTTAAGTGCTCGGCCACTTCTGTTCAGGTGGGAGGAAGAGATGTTCCCCTGGGTGCTCTCTTTCTTTTATTTTTTTTTCTCCCAGACCACTTAAAGGAGAAAAAGGTGGGCCTTGGGATCCTCCTGTGTGCTTCTTTTGCGCTGTGTGTGCCTAGCACATGCTTGGCCTCAGAACTGAGTCCTGAACCTTTCTAAAGGGCGAGGGCTCATCAAGGCTCTCGCCCCTGGTTGTGTAAGTCTTGGAGATGGTTACTTAACTGGCTGATCCCAGATGGCCACTGTGTAGGAATCAGCCCTGTTGGAAATTTCATCTTGGCTCATGTTTGCCAACCCTCCTTGTCAGCAGAACTTCCCACAGCTCAATCCAGAAGAAAAGGAGGGGAGATTTTCATGTAGATGGGAAGCCTGTGCTTGCTCCCAGCTCTCCGGTTTTGCCGCTCTTAACTGTCTGCCTAAGTGGACTTAGAGCGACCCTCAAGGGGGAAGCCACACAGAGTCTTTGGTCCTCCTCTGAATGCCTTGTTTAATCGGCTGAGTCAGCAAGTGTTGGACCTGGTTGTCCACAGGACTTGGATGGTCCTGGTGTCGGGGCAGGGAAGGGCCATCGGTTTCCCTGATAGTGAAATGTCAAGAGTTACACTGGGTGAACCTCAGATCCCTTCCAATGAAATGATTCTTCAAGTGGGAGAAGGGTGGGTCACAGGCCAGAGCTGAGGTGTGTGAGCTAGTCAGACACATAGGTTTGGATGCATAGCTCTATACTGAATAGGTTGTTGATCTCCAAGAGCAGGATGTAGTGCCCAAGGGGCTGCAAAATTCAGGTTGCATCCACAGGAGCTGAAGCCCAGGCTGCGCTTTAGTGGATTATTTATTGGGCGAAAGCGTGATAGCTGTCAAACGTCCCAAGGTGCCAGATTGGGGTTAGGGGGCAGGTTAGGCATTGCATTTGGAGCGATGACATTGATCTCTAAGAACTGATGAAATACAGCGCATCGACTGGATGTCCAGCCGGCTTGAAAGCGGCCAGCTGGTGAGCCTGCCTGTTCTTTCCAGAAGGAATCCATCGTAGTTGCCAGGTAAAACCTTCTCCGACTAACCCAGTAAGGCCAGGAAGTAGAGTGATTTTTAGACGCTCTTCTCTGCACTGTTTGCTGATTGTATTAGCGAACAGTGGCGCTTGCCTCAGCAGGTATTCAGAGGGTTTGTCACATGAAACGGGCCACAAGGCTGTTTAGACCTTGACTTAGTCTTTGCCTGTTGATTACAGCTAAATTCATCAACTTGACCTATGGGCTCTTAATGGAGTTGTCATAGGTTTTTTAAAGATCTGGATTAATGGACCTTTTAAAGTGTTACTGAATCTCCAATGCAGCAGGCATGTCCCACCTTTTCCCCCAGAAGCTAAGCTCCCAGTGGGTTTTATGACTGTTTGTTGTTCACAGAACCAGAGCAGAGCTTTTATTTCTGACAAGCGCGCAGGGTCTGTGAATGGCAAGTCATGCATCTTGTGTGGGCATATTAATCTCCCAACATTGTGTGTTTTAGCGCCTCTTGTCTAACCGGTGAGGTTTTGAATAAAAATGAATGCAGAGAAACAATTTTCATGAAGTTACTTTTGAAAATGATAATGTAATTATGAGAGAACAGTTTTTGTCTCATATATCATGCTGTTGCTACCCAAAGCCGAGTTTTACAGGAAAATATTACCCTTGTTCCTCATCTATAGTTTTTAATTCATCAGTTCTCTCTCTATTTTTTTGCTCTTTTTTTTTTTTAACCTTCCTGGTGGGAAAGTGTGTGATTGAGAACAAAATCTCCGTTTTCAATTCTGCTTTGTCTTAAACCCACTTCTTTTCTGGAAAATCTCTAAAGCGGACCTCTTCCATACCACACCTATAATGGCCTCATGTTCAAATATATTTCAATGCCTCATGTTTCTGTTGAGAGAACAGGAGGGGTCTTATCACAAATGAATGACAAGACGTTTCCTCATGAGTGTCCCATTTCTAACTGGAGTGTTTAGACCAGGAACTCTTGATTGGGGCTGACTAGCCCCTGCCTTGGGAGAACCCAGTTTGGACACTGTGGTACTTGTACAGGGTTAAGGATGTACACAGGTACTTATGGGGCGGGGCGGGGGTGTGTGTAGAGAAAAGAAACATCTTCCAGAGGCCAGGAGGCCTGGGAATTATTTTTGACTCTGTTAATTGGCTTTGTGACCTTGGACGAGTCATCCCCATTCTTGGGGTCTTCATTTTCATCTGTGCCATGAGCTTGTATGTTTATGTGTCTCTGTGTCCCTGGGCATGTGTGTATATATAAGTGCCAGGAGGTCCTCTTCAACTCTTAAGCCCGAAGAGTCCTCGGAATCTAGATGCAGCTGGTTATTAATAGCTCCAGAATGCTCTGTGCTTTAAGGTTACATAACATTTCCTATTAAACATCCGTATAAACAGTAAAAACGGGCCATTATAAACAATCGTCTTGATTATCCTAAGGGGGAGCATTACTCTGAGTATGTGATGAAGCAACTTTTCATCTCAAAAACAGTGATGCCAGTTTCCCTATCAGGGCGCCTTGCGGGGTGGAGTCTTGGCACGCATCTGAGAGGGCTGAGCCGGGACCCTCTCTAGGGTCCCTGTGCCAGGAGCCGCAGGAGCCCTTACATAATTTGGGCCCATGGAGTAGGAGAAATGTCACGTCTAACTGTATAGCTTGAGGTCCAGGGGCCGTGGAGGTTTCTCCGAAGTCTTTTGAGGCTGTTCCTGGAAGGTAGGAGGGTAAGTGTGTAATTACCGTTTGCAGTTGTTTTGAAAATAGAAAGTACTTTAATTAGAGCCTTGAATTCAGCTGAAGCTGAGAAATGGCGAGAAGTTAGTCGATTTGGCAGTGGTGTTTTTGCTGGGTTCCCTGGGCAGGCTGGCTTGTCACACTTAAGCAGTCTGCGGTCAGAGGTCAGCATTCCTAGCGAAGCTACAATTGTTGTCAGATAAAGAGGGTGGAAGAAAGGAACCACCAGTCTTTACACATTTAATCCTCCTGACTCTGCTGCAAAGTAGATCTTACGAACCCCTGTTCTAGATTCAGAGCCCGAACTCAGAGAGCTGCAGTGTGTCACTCAGGGTCACTCAGTTATGGAATGGCAGAAAAAGCACGATTTTAAGGGCTGGGGTTGAAAACACACCCCCGCCCTTGCCCCTCAGACTTCATTTCCATGGGTGCTGCAGTGTGTCTGGAAACCAAACTGTGTCTTTCTTGTCGAATTTCTAAATAGCACCACGGCACAGAGAGCATGTAGCTTTGATGTAGGTAACATGGGTGGTGGGGGAGAGCTATCCAGTTCTTGAAAGACTTCTGCATTCAAGACGTTGAGTTTCTTTGAACTCTGTGTCGAATGTATTAGACTCGAAAGATAATTAGAAGTAAGTCAAGTATTACCCTATAAAGGTTAGAGTTGGTGGTTCTTTGGAGGAAGCTAAAACAACTCTGTAGATCCCATGTCACCCTGGGAGCGATCACAGGCTGACACGTGGGATATTTTGAAGGCAGTGCCTGCCTGCACCTCACAAAAAGGGACACAGACTAAAAGTTATGTAACAGAAGCTTCCGAAATGAGTATGACTCCGGCTCCAGGATGCCACATGGGTTAATCCTCCCCCACACAACAAAGGAGAGAAGGAAGTAGGAGGGACATATAAAGGTCCACCTCCAGCTCTTAAGAATTTCCAGGGCTTGGAGGAGGGAATGTCAGTTTCAGGAACTTTTCAAGCCCTGGAATCGAGATACAGTCATAGCCGAAGCTTAGCGGAGCCTGCAGAAGCCCACCCACGTTAGTAAAGCTGTTGCCGTCTCTGCTGAAAGCTCCACAGATCTGGAAGAGTGTCATCCATACCCAGGACAGGAGACTCCAGAATCCCGTCTGCAACACGCAAGTTTACACAGATGCTAAAGGGAGCTCACTGAAATCACTCGTCTTTACATTCTAGCAATGATACTCAAGCTGACTGTCTTCACCAGCAGTTTAAATTCCTTTCAGCACCGATTCTGGCCTTGCCCACATCAGAGCAAGTGATGTCTTAACAAAAAGGACCCTCCCTCCATCTCCTCTGGATTCCTAAACAGCTTATATGCCCAGAGTATTGAGATTTGTGATAGGTGATTAATGAGAAAAAGGAGACAGAATGAGTTGAAAAACTCAATTCTGATTCATCTGTCATCGGTAAAGTACTAAAATGTCTTAGCAGCCAGCACAGTGTTTTTGATTTGGTGAACTAGAAATTACATGGTTTGTCCCCAGTGAGACCCATAGAGTCCCATAGACCCATCCTGGGTATGGATGACACTCTTCCAGATCTGTGGAGCTATCAGCCAAGATGGCAAGGTTTTACCCAAACCTTGAGTGAACAGATTCCTGGTAGCTTTAGTTCTGGGCCTGATTTTTAGTATATGGTTATTCAGTGACAGAGAAGACAAAAGTGGCAGTACAGAGGCTTTGGAGAGTGAGGCAAGAAGGCAGTAAAGTCCCTGGCCTCTGATTGGTGATTCCTAGGAACAGTTATTTGGGGCCCAGTAAGTAGAAATGATTTAACATCCATTTCCAGCATTGAGAATCACAGAATAAATTCACTAAAGAATTCTGGATGTCTCATGCCATCATCGTATGTGGCTTGTGACAAGGGTAAATGAAATCTTACGTGGGGTTAAAAAGCCTGCACCTTTGTAAACCCTTCTGGTAGACTTTGAGGACTTGTCTTAGTATTTGCTAGGCTGAATGCTTCTGCACTCAGCATTGCTGAAACCAGAATCATAGGTCAGATAGGGTGTTGGGGGAGGGTCTGTGTATTCTCACTTGCTTCAGTTTCTTAATAAACTGTGATGAGCCACTCTGTATGCCTCATTTAGCACCTCCAAGCAGAAACACACATAAGGAATGCCCAGGGCTTCCTGTTTTTTCATCATCCCAGCTTTTGAGCCTGTATCTGCTAATATAGTCTGGGAGCCTGACCAAGACTGTCTCATTCTGCCACAGATAAACCACGCAAGTCACAGGGCCTCAACATGCACCCCCTTCCCCACTGAAAGATTCTTGATTTTTTTTTTTTAATTCAGAAGATAGATGATAATGACAGTCACCATCTTTTAATGATTGATATTGACAAGTCTTTTTTTTAAATAAAGGGAATGTGCCTTGAGAGCATCAGGCCTAAACTGGAAACAGTTTATGAGTACCTGTTCCTGTTAACTTGGTGAGAGGGCTGTAATGAAAACTTCTAAGAGAGTTAGCCTGGCTTTGCAGTGTTAAAACTCTAAAGATAGACATGGAAGTCTGCATTCTCCACCTGGAAAGCAGGAGTGGAAGGATACACTTGTTCACTGTAAGGGAAGGCTGAGGCTTTTCACAGTTTTACCGACATAACATGGGTCCGAAAATCTCTGTAGATGCTGAGGTTGCTTCTCCGCGAGGTCTGGTTGTCCTTGGCTTGCTCCAGGACATCCCTGTGGAGTTGGAGAGCTGCCCTGTCCATCTGTCCAGGAGTGTTGGCTTCTCTTCCACCCTGTGTGCCTCTCTGGTCCTGCTTGTTCACTGAGATCCGCCCCCATCATTCTCCCATCGGACAGGTGTTGATCATCAATGGCCAAACAAAAATCTGTTTACACCAGCTCTGTCTAGGCACTGCTGGGCACTGAGGCCAAACCAGTAGACGATGGGTAGCGGCAGTGTATCTGTGCATGGCTCCTGTAAGCCTGGAAGGGTACCCCTGCCCATCTGCAGCGGAGCAAGGAGGCCAGTGAGCAGGGCCCAGCCTGGGAGTCAAGGGCCTTGCTTGTCAGCCCGGCTTCCCCCTCGTCTCATCTGGGCCTCTGGGGACAAGCCTCCATCCCACTCTGACTCTCCACTGGCTGTTAGGTTCAAGGATTGAGTCATAATGTAGGGTTTTTCCCAAGTGGGATACAGTGGGGCCACGTCCATGAAAGCATCTGGGGAGCTTACTAAAATACAGATTCCTGGGTCTTGTGGACCTACTGAGTCAGAACCTCAGAGGGTGGGGGCCCAGAATCTGTATTTTTAGCACCCTCCCGGTAATTCTTAGCTCAGGAGCAATAAGCAGGTGAGAATCCCTGGCTCTTGCAGGTGGTTGATCACTCATGCCCCTTCTTGCCCCCAAACACCTAGAATACAGCGCCCGACTCATGCTGACCTGTCTCTCCACCTCTACCCTGGCTGCTCTTATCTCTCTCACAACCTTTTGTTCTTCTCCCCCGCCACCCTCGACAGTTTGCCTTCCAGCCGCCGCCGGGAGGGAGCCTTCTAAAGGATCTCGGTCTTCTCTGCTGGGAGCTTGCCAGTGTCCCAGAGAGCACTGACAGGGGCTGTCTCCAGGGCCCTGCACGACCTCACCTGCCCCGCCCCTTGCTTCTCCCTTTCTAGCCACACACCGGCTTCCATGCTGTTTCTGAAACCCTTACAGCTGCCTGCAGCCCTGTCACTCTCCAGGAGCCCACGGAGCCTGGGGGCTGGAGGGGAGGGGTCTCAGCAGGTGGGGAGCAGCCCTGATAAGCTGCTATGCTCTGTGCCCCCATGGCTATGAAACCTTGCCCAGGTGACACTGCCATGCTCATGGGGCCAGTCTCAGCTTCCAGGCCCTCCGCCACATACGCATTGTTTTAGGAGCAGCCCTTTAACTCAGAGCAGCATATTATAGGGTGATTCATCCCTGATGGGGTCATCAAAGTGGGTCTGGAGTTCTCTTCCAGAGGCATTTTTTAGAAAGACCCTGATTCCATTCCTTCCACTAGGCAAGATGTTTCTTCAGCCACAGTTAATCCTGGGGTGGGGCCTGCTGTCCCTCCTTCTGTTCCTTCCAGAAACATGCCCAGAGCACCAGCTATGTCCAGGCACCACTGCAGGCCCCCATACACGGGAGATGCAGCGGCTCTGGCGTCTGCTTGTTTTCGTCTCTGACACTGGCTCTTGCTTTCATGCAGATGGAACAGTGAGGCCTGGACCAGAGTCCTCTGACCTCCGTCTTTCACCCAGGAAGAGGTGGAAGGTTTATCAGAGTGGCTTTCTTGGGGCCCGCATGAAGCAAACCACACTCAGAAATATTGTGTGCTGAGTAGGAGGAAGAGATGGACCACTTCGTTAAGATTTGTCTCCAAGCAGAGCTGAGTGCTTGACCTGGTATAGAGATGGAAGATATAAAGATGATCTCAGATGGGTCAATATACAGCGTTAATTTAGGGTTCCTTGAAGCCAGTCGGCAGCAGTATATTGCTTGAAAAAGGCCATGCAAACCTCAGACCCTTCCAGGTCCTGCCCACAGTAGGTGCTTTTCCTTGAATCTTGTGGAAGGAGCATGTTCACTCTTAGCATCCATCTTGCACGTTCCTGCAGTGGACGCAGGGACCAGGCCATCACTAAGGCCCATCAGGAAGGATGGTGTGGGGATGGAGCCTGGCAAGAAGCTCTTTGTCTTCAGTGGACTCAGAGGCAGTTGGGGAAACGTGTGACTATCTGTAGCTAATTAGAGTGGTTGATGTGCCCTGTGAAGGCAGAGGTGGGTTTAGATGGGGGAGGGTGGGGCCCCTTTGCCATGAGTCTGAGAGACAAGTAGGGATTTGTCAAGCAAAGACGAAGCCCAGAGGCATACCAGGCAGGAGGGAAGAGGAGAGCAACGGTGCAGAGGCTGGGCCGTTGCAGGTAGATGAGCAGGTGCTGCAAGGCGGTAGCATCGGGCTGCGGGAGCACCGTGAGTCAGTCCTGGCCCCCTGGGAGTGCGTCTGGAAGACTGGGTCTCACAGGTGATGGGAGCCATGGGAGTGCTTGAGTGAGGGTGTGGCTTTTAATAAGATCGCTGGTGCTCCTGTTTCACGTTCCCTTTATAAAGTCTACATTACAGTGAAGGCGTATAGAACACACAGACGTATAAAAAAGAAGACATTGTCTCTGCGGGATGAGTGTGACTGTCTGGATGAGCGTGACTGTGACCTGCACCCTGCTACTGTATCTGTTGAGGGATAGATACAGTCTGGCCCCACTGTCCAGACCCCAGCTCCACCGACCCTGCCGGACTCCGAGGGAGAGCGAGGTAGCCGCTGGCTGCGGCACTCACTGCCCAGCCGTCGTGGCCTCCGGCCAACAGGAAATGGAGCGGGCAGTGTCCCAGCCTGATTCACTGAGCCGTGGGTCTCCCCGCGACTCTGCAAGTGCATTCAGGCTGCTCCTGGCCTAAAAACGATGCTCCCAGACCTACATCCACAGCTGAGAGAATCCAGGGTGTGTGTTTGCCGGCTGGCCTCCCCGAGCTCCCCCCAGCGATGGACTTGATGCGTGGGAAGAGGGTCAGTGTCAAGAACCCAAGCCCGTGCCAATCTAATCATTAGCCTTGAAATTGGCATCCTTGGCAGGACAGGTGACTTCTGCAGAGCCGGTGGAGTGGGCGCAAGGCAGAGGGTCCCAGGGGTCACTAGTGAATGTGGTTATGCCACTTCCATCCTCCACCCTCTTGTTGCTAAGAGAAGGAGAGGGAAATACAGAGCGTGCCCTGTAGGTCAGCGGGCAAATTCTTAGCTGTTTCTGGGGAGTTTGGCCCTGGAAAAAGAGCCTTCCCTAGGGCAGGCTGACTGCCAAATCATGCCAAGGGCAGAGCATCATGGGCAGTTTGAAGAACTGTTGTCCACTAGCAGGCTCACTGTCCGGGAATTTGGGCTGGGGGAAGGGACACAGCTCCACCCCCTCAAAGGCCCCATTTGTAGGTCAAGAAATAGAGACCTAGAAAGGTGAAGCAACTGGCCCAAGGTCACACAGTGGGACTGGAGCCCAGCAGGGCATCAAATCAGTCTGGAGCCGGTCATGATCTTTGAAGTTGGCCAGTGCCCAGGGTTGGCGCAAGTCCACTTGGAAATGGACAGTTTGTACTCGCACTGCTTTGCCCCCAACCAGTCAAGAAGGATGTGGCCTTCTCGTTGCTCCTTTGCCTTTCCTCTTAGAAGCCAGGCCCAGAGTCAGGGTTCTGGGCAGCCCCAGTTGGAGGGGACAGGGAGTGACCCCCTAGGTCTCTGGCCCTTTTGTGGTTCATTGCAGTTCTGCAGCTTGTGTGGATACGTGACTCGAGAGAATGGTATCAGAGCCAACTAGAATGCTTCTCAGGATCTGGGCATGCGTAGCACTGAGGCTGCGGTCTTTGTTTAGAGCTCGGGGTATCCGGAAAAGCCCCATCAGTCATCCAGGAAAGCCTGCCACCCAGATTCTCCAAGTTCCTTGGATGTACCTGAGTTTAGTCCAAAGCACCCTTGGTATCCCCATCGGTATCTCTGTTCCTGCATGTCCAGCACCATGGACAGAGCTCGCTTAGCGTTTGAGTGACTCCAGGCCTCTTAGGGGCTGAGTGAGGGGTGCTGTGTGGAAAGGGACTTGTTTGATGAGCTTTTGTAGCAACCCGGCTCTCCAGGCTGTGTTTCGCCTTATCAAGTAGGTGCTCCCAAATGCGTGAGAGCTGATTGATGGCAGTACTGCCGGCTGATTTCACAACAGTAAAACCTTCAAGGCTTTATTAGGCAGATATATAAGTGCAGTTCCCGTTCATAAAATGCATCCGTCACAGCCCTCAGGAACGTGAAGGAATTGTTTGCAAACTTTCCCAGGTTATTACCCCCAAACTTGTTTGAATATATGTATTAGATAAATAATCTTGGGAGGCCCGTGTGTTACAGCAGTTTGGGACAGAAGTAATCTACCTGCTGGCAAGTTTCACAGGTTTCACTGCCTTATTTATACTTATTTTTAACGACAGGAGAGAGCAGAGCTAAAATATATTATCCTCTTGTGGAGGGAGGCTAAATGTTTTGGAAAATGTCTAAGTGCCATGAAGATAGGCAGGGGGATTATTTTGAAGATGTTTTGAATGTCTGACTTTAGTCTCTGCTTTTCTGGTCAAGAGCATAGCCCCTCCCAGATGGGAATGGCAATTCTTCAATGAGAATTTTTTTAAGTGCCTTTTACAAAACTTTTTTTTACTTATTTATGGCTGTACTGGTCTTCATTGCTGCACGCGGGCTTTCTCTAGTTGAGGCGAGTGGGGGTGATTCTCTAGTTGTGGTGCTCAGGCTTCTCACTGGTGTGGCTTGTCTTGTTGCAGAGCACAGGCTTTAGGAGTGTGGCCCAGTGGTTGTGGAGTACAGGCTTAGTTATCCCATGGCATGTGGGATCCTCCTGGATCAGGAATAGAATCCGTGTCCCCTGCATCGGCGGGCAGATTCTTCACCATTGGACCACCAGGAAAATCCCGTCAATGAGATTTTGATTACTGGCAAAGCCTCTTCTGGGGGCATGCGTGTTTTAGTTGAACCTGTTTTCAGGGTCAAGCCATGCAGAATCTGAGTCACAGTGTGTTCAGTTTGCCTGAGTCCATCAGGCCCTGTTTCTCTTCCATACAATGGTTGTAATAACAATGATAATCATAGCTTTTACATGCTAGGTGCTTAGTCTCAGTGGAGACTGTGCTAAATGTCTTTCCATGGACTATTTAATCTGAGCAACAGCTCAAGAAAGCAGTTACTTTTATCATTCCTATTTTACAGATGGGGAAACTAAGGCTTAGAGATTGCTGCCTATAAAACATCTCCAAATAGTTGCTTTTTAAACTTCATTTTTGCTCAGGAGTCTAGGGGCTGCCTGGGCTCAGCTAGATGGTTCTTGCTGAAGGCCTCATGTAAGATTGCAGTCAGGCTGTGGCTATGGCTGGAATCATCCAGAAGCTTCCTCACTTCCATGTATGGCACTGTGCCAGGAGGATGCACACAGCCTGGAGGTGTGGGGGAGGGGGCTGGCACAGCTGAGGCTCCTTGGATCTCTGGGCAGTCTCTCCACATGGTCTGTCCAGCAAGGCAGGCCAGGCCAGCTGGGACTTCCTACACTGGCTCAGGGCTCCAGTGCGCATGTCCTAAGAGGGCGCTGAGGGGTGGGAAGGCTGTCTGTATCTCCCTTTTATGGTCTTGGAACTCACACAGCATCACTTCTGGCGTAAGCTGTTTCTTAGAAGCAAATCACTAAGGCTGTCCACGTCGGGGCCCCTGTTGAAGGGAATTACGTTGAGGAATTTGGGACACGTTTTAAGCCACCGTAGAGAGCTTGGGTGGCTTGTACAGGTGATGGTCTGTGGTCGGCGGCCGAGTTGGGTGTGACTCAGGTGATTGGACCCTGAGCATATCCACTGTCATTCCGCTGACATTTACAAACACTGACCACCTTGCTTTGCGGGAAACTGGAGCTCCCTAAAGCCCTGCACCCTGCGGTCCGCCTTCTAGGCATCTTCCCTGAAGAGGCACACAAAGCTGCTAAGAGTCTGATCTCTGCTTGTTGGTTCAGAGAGGCGCTGGTGCAGACCATGTGTCATCACCCCTCCTCGCCTCCTCTTTCATCCCCTCGCCTCCCTCCCCTGCACCCGGGCCTCCTGCTCATTTTCACTGGCCCTTTTGCCTCCATGGGCCTTTCCGCCTCAAAAAGTATTAAATGTTGTATCTCATGATTGAATTAATGTCACGAGGAATACTTTTGTATTATATATTGTAACATTTTCTTCTAAGTACAAAGTGTTTTTTTTTTTCTTTTCTCATTTTAAAAGAGGTAGAAACGTGTTCATGGGTGCTCAGCCCTGTACTCGCTGCATCTCATGGAAGAGTCAGACCTGCACCTCCTTCCCTGCCTGCTTTCTCTTCCGACCCCTGCCCTCCCATCCCTCCGCGTCCTCTCCTCTCTTCTCCCCCGAGCTGCACTGCTTCTCAGTTGATTCCAGCCCCCGCTCTGCAGGCCATTCTCCTGCCTTGGACCATGATGCCCTAGGTTCTTGTCTTACAGCCTCTGGGCTGGAACCAGGACTGAGAACAGAACGTTTCCGATGACTCTGGGCCCCCTCTTTCAACTGGCCCTTCACTGGGGATGGGCCTTGCTTGTGAGAAGGGACTTAGGCAGGGCTTCTTCCTCATAAGTCCACGAGCAGTCACCCCTGTCTGGTTATGGTTTCGGGCTCTCTCACTTCTTGTTTTCCCGGAAGATTTAGAGAGGTAACAGCGCAGACAGATGACTTCTCTCGGGGCTGTTCCCGGGGAAGTCGTGCATCCCAATTGGCACATGGAGTGGCAAGAATCAGACACCCCACCCCACCCCTATAAGCAGGCTTAGAATTATCCTTCCATCCACCCAGAGACTTTTCATTGAGCAGCTGCTCTGTCCCAATAGGACCCACCCAGTGTCTGCCCTCATGGAATCCAGAGGGGTAGAAAAATGGAAAAATCAACATGTGGATTATTACAAGCCCTAGGAGATGGTGGATAAGGAATCGGCACGTCATGGAGACAGAAACAAGAAGTACAGATTGGCCTCACAAAGGAGAGACAGTCACGGAAAAACCATCAGCTGTCGGGACGTCTCCCTTCGGCCTGTCGGGCTCCTGGGGTCTCTCTTCTGCCTGTCGGGAGCCTGGGGCCTCCCCTTCGCCCTGTCGGGAGCCTGGGGTCTCTCTTCTGCCTGTCGGGAGCCTGGGGTCTCACCACCTGGCACCCCACTCCTGCTCCCATCTCTCAACTCTGGCTTTCTCTTCTGTTCCTCTGAGCTTGTGGCTCAGTCGTGGTCATCCCCAAGTGGTAGCCTCAGCCCTATATCTGCATGACCTCACAACTCACCCCCTCTCCTTGGGGGCCTAGCTTCCCAGGAGAGAAGCTGAGTGGCCAGGCTTGGGGGTGGGAGGCTTCTGGTCTAAGCACCTGTGGCTGGGCCGCTGGAGTCACGTGGCAGGGAGAGCTGACTGTCCTTACATGTAACTGGGATGGTTCCCCAGGAAGCGTGTGCAGAGGGGAGGTTTCACTTCCCCATTTCATGGTGTAGGGTTGCAGTTGCTAGCCTTTTGATGTCCGCAGGTGGGGAAATTTGTTTAATCAAGGAATCAGCATGAGATTGCCAAATTCTGATCCGCTCTCTGTTAGCATCCTCAGTTGATGAATACTAAGGAAAAAAATAGGAAGACTCTACTATTGGAATTTCCAAAGAGTATTTACTTTTCATCAATTCACTCAATTAAATCTAATTAATTAACCAATCAACATATTCTTTTTGTTGCTAAGATCTTGGTCTCCTTAATGCCTGTGGGTCCCCCTTATCTGGTCTGTGGACTCACACTGGGGACCCACAGGCATTAAGGAGCCTGTAGAGGTCACTTGAAAGTGAAAAAAAGTGAAAGTGTTAGTCACTCAGTTCTGTCTGACTCTTTAGGACCCCATGGACTATAACCTGCCAGTATCTTTTGTCCATGGAACTCTCCAGGCAAGAGTACTAGAGTGGGGTGCCATTCCTTTCTCCAGGAGATCTTTCCGACCCAGGGACTGAACTTGCCTCTCCTGCACTGCAGGCAGATTCTTCACCATTGAGCTACCAGGGAAGCGTCAGAGGTCACTTAATGGTAGTGACATGTGCTGCACGGGCTCGGAGCCTGACATGCACTATTTAATTCCGAGCCTCCTGTAGTCACTGTTATTGCCTCCACCTTGTGCGATGGAGAAAATAAAGCTCAAGCCTTGTCCAGAGTGGCACAGATGGCACGAAAAGGAGGGAGATTTGATTCTAGATATTGACGCCTTAAAAAGGGTCTTTTGGGTGAAGGTGACGGTCCCATCTATAACAGAGGGAAGCGTGTGATATGGGTGAGCTAACACAATGAACACGCTGCTCAGAAACTAACAGGGCTGCCCTGGAAATCTCCGCAAAGAGGTGTTTCCTTAGTCAGCCCCTTGAAGGTTGGGAAGGGAGCACTGGCCTGGGGAAGGAAGCGTGCTCCCCAGCTCGGGGGAGGGGGGCGGGGACGCAGGAATGCGGACGCAGGTCTGGGAGAGCACGGAGAATCGTGACAGTCAGGGCCTGCCCAGCTTGGGGTGCACAAGTGACCCCAACCAGTCTGTGATTTAGAAGGACAGCCCGATGGGTAGCATGGAGGTGGAAGCAACATGTGCAAAGAAAAATCCTTGCTGGAAAGCACTTTTAAATAGAGCAAATGTTTTCAGTATGCGGAGACACTCAAATGAGTCAACTGATTTGAAAATGCATTCTGGTGAGAGAGCTATACTGAGTTTCACTTCCCTAGAGGGCAGCCTTGAGAGTAACGTCGACATTGAACATTAAATTCCCTTCTTGGAGAAAACCACTGGCTTCTAGAACAACTTCCACTTTGTTCCATGTTGTTGTTACTGTTGTGTTGCTAAGTTGGGCCTGACTCTTTTGTGACCCCATGGGATGCAGCACTGCAGTGACTGTCCGTCACTGTCTCCTGGAGTTTGCTCAAGTTCATGTCCATTGAGTCGGTGATGCCATCCAACCATCTCATGCTCTGACTCCCCCTTCTGCCCTCATTCTTTCGCAGCATCAGGGTGTTTTCCAGTGAGTCAGCTCTTCGCATCAGGTGGCCAAAGTATTGGAGCTTCAGCTTCAGCAGCAGTCTTTCAGTGCATATTCAGGGTTGATTTCCTTTAGGATTGACTGGTTTGATCTCCTTGCTGTCCAAGGGACTCTCAAGAGTCTTTTCCAGGAGCACAGTTTGAAAGCATCAATTCTTTGGCACTCAGCCTTCTTTATGGTTCAACTCTCACACCTGTACATGATTACTGGAAAAACCACAGCTTTGACTATACAGACCTTTGTCAACGCGGTGATGTCTCTGCTTTTTAATACACTGTCTAGGTTTGTCATAGCTCTCCCATGAAAGTCTTATAATTCATGCAACCATTTTGTTCATAAAGCCCATCTCGGGCCCGGTTGAATTTTGCAGCTCTGTGGGTGGATGGGTGGTGCTTAATGGCCTGAAGTGACAGATGATGAAAAAGGCTCAGACTGCCTTGGGAGCATGCCCAGAGGGTCACACGGCTGGAGCAGGAATGTGGACCAGCGTCTCTGTACTGCCAGGTCTTACTCCATGGACGACTTCCTATCACGCTCACAGCCCTGTGATTCTGCACAGCACCTGCACGTGGGTGGGGCTTTTTGATCTGGCTGCTCCTTTGTCCGTGTCCTTGCTGAGTGCTTAGTTTCCTGGGCTGTAGTAACAATAACACAAGCTGCTGCTACTGCTGCTGCTAAGTCACTTCAGTCGTGTCCGACTCTGTGCGACCCCACAGACGGCAGCCCATTGGGCTCCGCCATCCCTTGGATTCTCCAGGCAAGAACACTGGAGTGGGTTGCCATTTCCTTCTCCAGTGCATGAAAGTGAAAAGTAAAAGTGAGGTCGCTCAGTCTAGATGGCTTAAAACAACAGACGTGCATTCTGGAGGCCAGAAGTCTGAAACTGAGGTGTCAGCAGGACCATGCTCCCTTTGAAGATTTTAGAGGAAAATCCTGCCTTTGCCTCTTGCAGGTTTCTTCTGATTGCTGGCAGTCCTTGGTGGTGTTTGGCCTATAGCTGTATCGTTCCCGTGTCTGCCTCCATCCCATGACATTCTCCCTGTGTACCGAGTGTCTCTGTATTAAATGTTCTCTTTTCTCTTATAAAGACACCAGGCATTGGGTTTAAATCCATCCTAACCAGTATAGGGACTTCCCTGGTGGCCCAAGTGGTAAAGAATCCACCTGCCGATGCAGGAGACGCAGGTTCAATTCCCGGGTCAGGAAGATCCCCTGGAGAAGGAAATGGCACCCCGCTCCAGTACTCTTGCCTGGAGAATCCCATGGACGGAGGAGTCTGATGGGCTGCAGTCCATGGGGTCGCTGAGGGTCAGACACGACTGAGCAATCACTTTTCACTTTCCTGCATTGGAGAAGGAAATGGCAACCCACTCCAGTGTTCTTGCCTGGAGAATCCCAGGGACAGGGGAGCCTGGTGGGCTGCCGGCTCTGGGGTTGCACAGAGTTGGACACGACTGAAGGGACTTAGCAGCTACCAGTATAGGGGCTTCCCTGGTGGCTCAAGTGGTAAAGAATCTGCCTGTCGATGCAGGAGATGCAGGTTTGATTCCCGGGTTGGGAAGATCCCCTGGAGAAGGAAATGGCAACCCGCTCCAGTATTTTTGATTGGAGAATCCCGTGGCCAGAGGAGCCTGGTGGGCTACAGCCCATGGTGTCGCAAAGAGTGGGACACGACTCAGTGACTAAGCAACACCAGTCCAGTATGGCCTCATCCAAACCTGAGTACATCTCCAGAGACCCAAATAAGGTCACAGGTACCAGTGGTCAGGACTTGAACTTGTTCTGTTGAATTGTATCTTTGGGGGAACAAAATACAATCCATCTTCTGAGAGACTGCCTGGGTGGCGGGGTCTCTAGTGGACCATGTCTTCAACCAGAAGGTTGAAGACACATACTCCTGGAGAGTCCTCTGGCTTCTGAGTTACGATGGGGCAAGAAGTCAGCTGCTGCCAGCTTAGAGCTCACGGGGACAGGTTGTGCCTTTTGGGCATCTGTTTGGGATGTTGCCAAAGCCTGGATGCGGTGAGTGGGTGGCAGCGTGGGCACACAGTGTATTGGAGGATGCAGGGCGGCCCGGCTGGCTGGAACATCCTTCTTCAGGGCTCCAGATGGCACCTGGCGCTTGCTCGCTCTGGGTATCGTTCTGACTTCAGGGAGACCAAGGGGCAGCTATGTTTGGGGAGGTGGCTCAGACCTTAGACATTCGAGCTAGTCTGGTTCTTTCCCCACAGTTCCCACACATCTTTAGGACAGGGACTTCTGGGCCAGTTCTATTTTCCCTCCAGCACAGTTTTGGATACATGGGATCTGCCATGTATTTACAAACTCAGTCACCCCACGGCAGGCACTGGAGGCCCCTGAGATACCCATGGGCAAGTCTCTTTGCTTCATGCGCACTTCGGGGCTGTTCCAGGATACGGTGAGCTGATGTATGTTCATTAAAACCCTGCATTTGAGAAATGTCAACTCTAGTCATAATGTAGGAGATGTTTGAGGAGAAAGTGGCAGGACTTGATTGAAGAACAGAGCGTTGTCAAGGACGGCTCCTCACCATCTGGCTGCAGGGATGGGTGGGCACAGATCTGAGGAAAGGACTGGGGGTGGGTGGAGTTGGCCCTCTCATAAACTTGTTGTATTTGCAAGTGGAAGCATGGGCATGCCCGATGCTCTAGATCTGTCCAGTCTGCAGCAACTGTGGCCCACAGGGTGGGAACATCTTGTCACTAGAGGAGACCAGAGAGAGGATAGGCAGGGACGCTTTGCACGTGTGTGTGTGTGTGTGTGTGTGTGTGTGTGTGTGGTCAGTTGCTCAGTCATGTCCAGCTCTTTGCAGCTGTATGGACTGCAGTCCACCAGGCTCCTCTGTCCATGGGATTTTTCCCAGGAAGAATACTGGAGTGGGTTGCCATTCCCTCCTTCAGGGGATCTTCCCAATCCAGGTATTGAACCCAAATCTATTGCATCGCTCCCATTGCAGGTGGATTCTTTACTGCTGAGCCACCAGAGAAGCAGGGACCCTTTAGAGAGTTCTAGAAGAGGTCTTCTGCCAAGACCTAGAGGAGACCCAAGAGGAGAGAGGGCATGGGGTGGGGGCAGTAGGGGAGTTTGGGCAGGAGCAGTCTATCCTTTTGGTAGCAGAGAGGCAGCCTGGGATGTTTAGGTTTGGAGGATGGGAATTTCGAGTCTTGGGAGATGGGGGTCTGGGGCAACCTGGGTGTGCATGGGTGTGGCAGACCTGGAAGGAACTGCCTGCCTGGCCCTTTAAGGAAGAGGGGCTGCCAGAAAGAATCCAAGTGGCCCAGGACCCTCAGCACAAGGGCCATGCTCCACTAGCTCCTCGTAGCTCTCACAGTTTGGAGCTGGCTTCCCCCTCGGTGTGTGGCCCTGGTTCCGGAAGCTGCTCGAATGTGCCCTGAGGGCAGGGCTGTTTCTGAAAGACCACAGGCTCCCCCAGCAGCCAGCAGAGCGCCAGGTGCGCCATACATGGGCACACTGAGAAGACTCGTTACCCAAGGCCGCATGCCCAGTTCCGAGTCTGCAACTACAACCGCCTGCTAGGACCTTCTGGAGAATCCTGATGCCTGGGCCTCCTCATTTTGCATTTGTTGTTGTTCAGTCACTCAATCGTGTCCGACTCTTTGCAGCCCCATGGACTGCAGCACACCAGGCTTCCTGGTCCATCACCGACTCCCAGAGCTTGCTCAAACTCACGTCCATTGAGTCGGTGATGCCACCCAACCATCTCATCCTGTGTCGTCCCCTTCTCCTCCTGCCTTCTGTCTTTCCCAGCATCAGGGTCTTTTCTGTTTTGCATTAGGATTCAGCTAGTCTGCAGTGGGGCCAGGACAGCAGTACTTGAGAAAGCTCCCACTAACACTGCCTGCAAGGCTGAGATGCAGGACCGGGGCTGACTGTGGCTCCACTGCTGGGCCTGCCTCATCCTCCAGCCTGAGGCCCCGCCTTGCAGATGTGATGCGTGTGGTGGATTTAGCACAATGCCTGGTGCCCAGACACCCTTGTGCCTGTTGCCTCAAACCAGAGAGCCAGTCGACTTGCCGGGCGGCCTAGTGCTTCGGTGTCCATGCTTCCGTTGCATGGGGGCATGGGTTCAATCCCTGGTTGGGGAACTAAGATCCTCCATGCCATGCAAGGCACAACCAAAAATTAAGAAATAAATTAAGATATGTTTTTCAAAAGCAGAGAGCCGATTTGCCACGGCCAGACTGGGCAGACTCTGCTCAGGGAAACGGCAAGTTTCTGCAAGAGGAAAGAGGGCAGCTTGTGCCAGGTGGTCCTACGCCGGGTCAGTGGGACAGGGGAGTGTTTCAGGGAAGAAAGCTCATGTCCTTGGACTTGGTGTCCTTTGGGGTGAAACAAATGCCATTTTGTCAGAACTTGTGTGCTTGGGATTAGGCACCGCAGTTCCCACTAATGAGCTGTCACTGAGCACACGTTCTGTGCCACGTCTGTGCAAGGAGGGGCTCAGTTCAGTTCAGCTCAGTCGCTCAGTCGTGTCCGACCCTTTGTGACCCCATGAATCGCAGCACACCAGGCCTCCCTGTTCATCACCAACTCCCGGAGTTCACTCAGACTCACATCCATCGAGTCAATGATGCCATCCAGCCGTCTCATCCTCTTTCGTCCCCTTGTACTCCTGCCCCTCATCCCTCCCAGCATCACAGTCTTTTCCAATGAGTCAACTCTTCCCATGAGGTGGCCAAAGTAGGGACCCCTAAATGAATTAGTTTAGATAGTCATGCCCTGATGGAGCCCAGCGGGCTTTGGGTTCCCTCCCTGGGCCGCCTGAAATTAGGGGAAGGAGAGAGGCAGTCTAGCTTCATGAGGTTCAGAGTTTGCAGGTCCTCTGTGGCTTTCATGCTCATCAAAACATTTTTTTTTTTCTGAGTATAAACTGTTCCCGGTCGACAGAGGAAGAAGGCTTGGCATTGGGCCCGTGACCTTCTGCAGGTGCTGAGCTGTAGGTCTATAGATTGTTAGGTTTTTACATTTAAAAAAAATCCCTAAGGCTGTGCCTGAAAGAGCAGGCTTTTCCACCAGTTGACCTGCTTCTTTTGCACCACTGCAGAGTTTCAAAAGCTCTAAAGAGAGGAGCCTGCCTGCCGCCCCCCACCACCCTGGCAAGCTGCTGATGGGAGTGGAGGGGCGTACAGCCAAGGTCTGTAGGTATTTAGTGATGGGCAGGATGGGAGGATCCAGAGGCCAGAAGCATCCTCATTCGAAGAGCTCTGTTTGAGTGCCCAGGCACTGTGTGGCATCTCCATGGGTGGAGCGTTGGTCCATGTGTGCCCTCTCCCAACAGCATCTCTTCAGTGGCACTGGCCTGGAGCCAAGGGCAGAGTTGGACGAGGCAGGCTCACCCCTCTGGGAGTCAGGTCAGAGAGCGGCACCTCTGGATAACGCTCAAAGCTCAGACCAGCACTGAAACAGAATAAGTTCCTCAAAGAGGGCAGTCTGGGCAGGAAGAACTGGGGAAGGGAGAGTGCTAAGTCAGTTCAGTCGTGTCTGACTCTTTGTGACCCCATGGACCATAGCCCGCCAGGCTCCTCTGTCCATGGGATTGCCCTCTGTCCATGGGCAAGAATACTAGAGTGTGTTGTCATGTCCTTCCCCAGGGGAATCTTTCCAACCCAGGGATTGAATCTGGGTCCCTTATGTCTACTGCACTGGCAGGTGGGATCTTTACCTGGAAGCTCAGCTCCAGGCAAAAATGTGCTGGGACCTGGCAAGGACCAGTGGGAGGGAAGGACATCAGACCTGGGGCAGGAAAGACAGATGTGCATGCAGATTTGATCTGATGGGAGAAGTATTGGACCCCAGCCTAGCTCTGTGTCCACAGAACTGGATTCCAGCAGAGCACGCGTGGGCCTGGTTTTGGTGCATGTGTGTTCACGGGTGTAGGGTCAGGACCTTGGAGAGTTGCTGTAGGGTGAGTCAAGCCCAAATCCAGGCACTGGCGTGATGACGTCGGCCAGGCAACTGTGCTCTGCCATGTAGTTACCATTATAGCCTCACAGGAGGTCCCAGGAGTCAGCCCCCATGTCAGAGTCATAGGTCACTAAACCTCACATTTCCACAAAGTGAGACTTACTGCATTTTAGCAATGATTTGGAATCCCTACAAGGTCCCATCAGGGATTTAGCCTACCACTAGGCCTAATGTGAGAGGGGGAGTCTTTGGTGAGGAAGGCTTCCCAGAGAGAAGGCTGGAGGGAGACTCTGCTCTTTACACTCCTAAACTGTCTGCAAACTATACAGCTCTCTACTGCCACATTCGATCAACAGAAAGTTGTTGTTTGATCAACAGAAAGTATTTGTTTTTCCAAATAATACAGACACAAAATAAGTCTGCAGACGTTTTTGGGGGGCCTGGGAACTTTAAAAACTTATTTTCTGAGTAATATTCCATTGTATATATGTACCACTGTTTCTTTACCCGTTCATCCGATGATGGACACCTAGGTTGCTTCCATGTTCTAGCTATTGTAAATAGTGTTGCAATGAACATTGGGGTATCATGTGCCTTTTTCAATTTCGGTTTCCTCCGGGTATATGCCAAGTAAGTCAGAAATAGAAAAAGGAATATCATGTATTAACAAAAATATATGGAATTTAGAAAGATGGTACTGATGAATCTGTTTACAGGGCAACAGTGGAGACGCAGACACAGAGAACAGACTTATGGACATGGGCGGAGAGAAAGGGGGAAGCAGAGGGACGAATGGAGAGAGGAACATGGAACCATGTACACCGCCGTGTGTAAGATATGGACAGTCAGTGGGAGTTTGCTGTATGACTCAGGGAACTCAGATCGCGGCTCTGTAACAACCTAGAGGGGTGGCAAGGGGTGGGAGGTGGGACGGAGGCTGAAGAGGGAGAAACACTTGTGTACCTACAGCTGACTCACGCTGATGCGTGGCAGAGGCCTACACAGTATTGTGAAGCAATTTTCCTTCAATTAAAAATGAGTTAAGTTTGGAGGATTAAAAAACTATTTGCAAGTGAAATTCAAACAGCTCCTCTAGTGCTTTTATTTACTTATTTATATAAATGTCTTCCCCGGTACCCTTCCGTGATGCTTGCGTCTCCACGTTTTGGAAGTTGAGGTAATCAGTGCCTTGCCATTCTTCCGGCCTTTCTTCTCAGATTCAGAATCATACGCCTTATATGGTTGATGTTACATCGGGGTTGTTTCTGTTTACCTCCGGTCCTGTATTTTCTGCCATATGCTTTGTTGTAAATTGACTCTAAAAATCAAAACCAACAGGTGACTTGATGTAGTAGTTGCTCTGTCAGAAGTGTCTGATGCTGGATTAAACCGGGTCCTGGGTTGCATTGCTTCCTCCAAAGATCAGCTTCACAACCCCTGGGTCCCTCATGGCAGAACGTTCCATAACAGACTCAGATGGATTCTCTTTGCTGAAACCCCACCCACTGTTTAAAACCATGCCATATTTTTGTTTGGATCATGACCTTATTATGGAGGGTTTGTGTTTTGTTTTTTCCTCCTCGCTGGAATTTCTCACTGTCTTTCTTTTTCCTTCTTGCTTTATCTGCGTTTATTGTATCTTCATTTTTTCATACTCTCCCTATTGTTCGTGCCACCTGCTCTAGTAAGCCTCTCCCGGTTTTCTGTTTTTGCTTTTTGTCCTCTCAAGACCCTCTCTGTTTTTGAAGCAGGCTGCTTCCTCTGCATGTCTGCTCCCTTGAGATCATCTGGGTTTCCCTTTATTGCTTACCAGGGTTGGGGTCTCCTAAGAAAAGATACTTGGAAATTAAACTGAAAATATCTGTATTTTATACTGACACTAAGGGGAAACTTCTGGTTCAAAATCATTTTTCTAAAGAATCTGGAAGATTTTTGAGCTTTCTGCCTTGCTGATGAGAAGCTTGATTCCAGACCCCTGGTAGATTTTTTGTTACCGTTGTTTAGTCACTGAGTCGTCTCTGACTCTTTGCAACTCCATGGACTGCAGCACACCAGGCTTCCCTGTCTTTCACTGTCTCTCAGAGTTTGCTCAAACTCTTGTCCTTGTTTTGATTATGCCATCCAACCATCTCATCCTCTGTGGTTCCCTTCTTCTCCTGCCCTCAGTCTTTCCTAGCATCAGGGTCTTTTCCAGTGAATTGGCTCTTCACATCAAGTGGCCAGAGCGTTGGAGCTTCAGCTTCAGCATCAGTCCCTCCAGTGACTATTCAGGGTTGATTTCCTTTAGGATTGACTGATTTGATCTTCCTGCAGTCCAAGGCACTCTCAAGAGTCTTCTCCATAACCACAATTCAAAAGCATCATTTCTTCAGCACTCAGCCTTCTTTATGATCCAAGTCTCACATCTGTACGTGACTACTGGAAAACACATAGCTTTGACTATATGGACCTTTGTCGACAAAGTGATGTCTCTGTTTCTTAATATGCTATCTGGGTTTGTCATAGCTTTCCTTCCAAGGAGCAAGGGTCTTTTAATTTCATGGCTGCAATCACTGTCCATGGTGATTTTTGAGCCCAATAAAATAAAATGTCACTGTTTCCACTTCTTCCCCATCTATTTGCCATGAATTAAAGGACCGGTTGCCATGATATTAGTTTTATGAAGTTGACTTTTAAGCCAGCTGTTCCCCTCTCCTCTTTCAACCTGATCAGGAAGCTCTTTAGTTTCTCTTCACTTTCTGACATTATAGGCATATCTGAGGTTGTTGATATTCTCCTGGCAATCTGGATTCCAGCCTGGGCTTCATCGAGCTCAGCATTTCTGCATATAAGTTAAATAAGCAGGGTGACAGTATACAGCCTTGATGAACACCTTTCCCAATTTTGAGCCATTCTGTTGTTCCATATCTGGTTCTAACTGTTGCTTCTTGACCTGCATACAGTTTCTCAGGAGACAGGTAAAGTGTGAAAGTGTTAGTCACTCAGTCATGTTCGACTCTTTGTGACCTATAGACTGTGGCCCACCAGGCTCCCCCATCCATGGAATTCTCCAGGTAAGAATACTGGAGTGTGTTGCCACGCCCTCCTCCAGGGGATCTTCCCAACCCAGAAACTGAACTTGGGTCTCCCACATAGCGGGCAGATTCTTTACCCTCTGAGCCACCACTGAAGCTCCATCTCTTTAAGAATTTTCCACAGTTGATTGTGATCCACATGGTCAGAGGCTTTCATGTAGTCTATTTCCCGCTTCTCTTCCCCGGCAGATTTTAGCAATTTTTCTTCACCCTTCGCATTAATGCATTACATGATGATGCTCTTCATTCATTCATTGCTCTGGACATTTAACGGGCTCTGTAAACTGAAGACTTAGTCCCTTCACTCTGGGAGATCGTAATATATTTGATTTTTTAACATATCTCTAATTTGTGTCCATTCTGCATTTCTGAACCCCTTACTTGTTGGCTCTTAAACCTTCCAGAATGGATCAAGGTATTTCCACATTTTTTCTTCTCATATTTTCTTATTTTTTTCTTTTACTTTCTGCTATTTATTTTAGATTTTGTTGATTTCATTTTCCAGTCCATCTTTTAAAATCATTTTTAAAAAACATCTTTGCTGAAATATTTTTAAATCCTAAGAGCTTTCCTTTATTCTCTGCTCCTTTTCCTGGTAGGAAATCTATTTCTGTTTCTTAAATCTATTTAAATATCTATTTCTGTTTCATAACTATTATGCTGAGTGGTAGGATATGAATTAAAAATTGTGATTTCTTCATTTGCTTTAACCCATAGATTATTTCTCTCCTCTAAGGTCAATTATTGTGTTTGCTTATCTGGATCTTTCTCTTGTGTTGCCCACTGGCTCATGTGCCTGTTTATCTGGAGTTGAGAAAAGTCTAGCAGCTGTTGTAAGTTTCTTCCCCGGCAGATGAGTGATCAGACCCAGAAAGACTGAGGAACTGGCCAAGGTCCCACAAGGAGGAAGAGCGCAGCTGGTGCACCCAACCCTGTGCTTTCTGATCTGCTCTTCTCTGAAACTTTGTTTCTTGATAGCTGAGTGCTTCTTTCTTTTCATATATGACCACCTCACCCCATCAAAAGGTCTGTATCTCTCATGTCTGGATACCCTGCCCTCTGACTTCCATCCGTCCTGGAAGTGCTGGGACTCTGTCAATGTCAGCTGTTCTCTTCCGCCACCTCCGACTGTGCTGACTGTACTTGTGCCTCCCAGACTGATGTAGGGTTTGGAAACACAGACAGAAAATTTAGGGCATCCATCCTTGTGCTTTATAACGAGTAGGTCTTCAGTACCTGTTTTTCAAGAGACTTGATTGATTTTAGGCCCAGACTCATTCACTTTGCTGACTGTCGGAGTGCTGGCATTTTCTGCTAATAGTAGGTTGTGGTAGAAGGGTGGCATCAGTGTGTCAATAAGCAGAGGAGAGATTTGATCCTCAGAGCCCTGGAAACACCAGTTCTAAATGAAATGTTGCAAATGCATCAGATTTTCTGTAACTTTCCCCTTTTCCAATTCAACAGTTTTCTTTTCCATGTTTAAAAGGGCAGAGAGAATGTTAGGCCAAACAGAAGGACTATAACAAATGACCCCAAAATGTACTGTCTCAGATACACTGTAAGTTTATTTCTCATGCATAAATAGTGCAGTGGGTGTGCCTGGTGGGTGGACAGCTCTCCTCCGGGCGGTGGCGCGGGGACCCAACTTCCCCATCTTGGACTTCTCCATACTCTTAAGACCTTCTCGCCATTTGTCTCAGGCTGGAAGAATAACAAAGAGGGCAGCTGGACTGCTCCACCTCCCAAAGCCCTGGCATGCATCACTTCACACCGGTGGTAAGATCTCAGTCACGTGGCCATACTTCACTGCAAGAAGCCTGGCTGTGCACCAGGGAAAAGGAGACCTTGGACTTGGTGAGGCAGTCAGCAGTCCCCACCAGAGTGGGTGTTGTGAGCCATCCTGGTGATTTGCTGGAGCCCCACCCATCAAGTATTATTGTGTGCCCACAGCGTGCCAAGCCCTGTGCTAGGTGCTGGCCATCCAGAAAGAAGTAAGATGCATTTCTCATCCTACCAAGTGTAGCAGAAGAGGCCGAGGGTAGTCAGAGCATCAGTGAGATGCAGCATGCCTTGTGCAATACCAGGGAGAGCAATTGGCCCAGCTTCTCGGCAAAGGAAGAAGAGTTATTTCTGCTGGCAGATGCTGGTGGCTTCAACAGGTGCCTGGCTTTCTGATCCCAATCTACTCTCTCATATATTTCCCGACTGAGGCTATTGAATAATGGGATGCAGGAGCTGGAAGCAGCCCCACAGATTGTCTGGTATCTTGTCTACCTCACTTAATTTAAAGATGGAAACAGTGAGACCTGCAAAGAGGGAGTGGCCAGCCTCAGTCACACAGCTGGGCAGGGGCACTTCCCACGCTCTGCTCAAGTGCAGATGCTTGCTTTTTTTTCCTCCTTTTCTCTCATTTCCTTTCTGACTGGGGTCACATTTCCCATGCACTTGTCTCTGCTGCCCCAGGGGGGGGCTGCTTGAGTTCCCTCTGAGTCCCGTGGTTTTGTCAGGGGCTATGCAGATCAGTCCTGGTCTGGTTGCTTCTCCCAGACCCCATGTCCTTTCCCCAGGTGGGAGGCCTGCATAATCCACTCCCAGGCTCCCTGCAACCCCAGAAAAGACCTGGGTCCTCCCTCTCGGGACAGGAGACCCTCTCACTGAGGAGGCCACATGGGCACCCCAGTGTCCCAGTGTCCCAGCGCCCCCTAGAGGGACTCCTAGGTGCCCAGGGCTTTCTCCCTGCATAGGGAAGAATTCAAAGGGGTTCATGACTCCAAATAAGGTGCAAAATTAGGAAAACGTGGAGTAAACATTAACCATGGGTACTTTAGTTCACTTACCCTCCTAGTGAGAGCTTTCTCCTTAGAATGTTCTGACTTGTGGAGAGGAAACAGTACAGTTACTTACAGGAAATTCACAGGAGCCCTTCGGCTTCGGAAGGTCCTCAAGTCACAGGGGATCTGAGAGGCAGGCACATAATCGGGAGCTTTGGCTGGTCCTTGATGGTTTTTGTTTATTCCGCCAATGTGTATGGAGTCTTTCTGTAAAGAAAGCAGCTGCTGCTGCTAAGTCGCTTCAGTCGTGTCCGACTCTGTGCGACCTCAGAGATGGCAGCCCACCAGGCTCCGCCCCTGGGATTCTCCAGGCAAGAACACTGGAGTGGGTCGCCATTTCCTTCTCCAAAGCATGAAAGTGAAAAGTGAAAGTGAAGTCGCTCAGTCGTGTCCGACTCTTCACG
Organism: Nanger dama; assembly: GCA_917880005.1. Lineage (NCBI taxonomy): Eukaryota > Metazoa > Chordata > Mammalia > Artiodactyla > Bovidae > Nanger > Nanger dama. The sequence goes on along the minus strand of CAKJTW010000063.1, from coordinate 9,393,067 downwards.
ACCCCATGGACTGCAGCCCACCAGGCTCCTCCGTCCATGGGATTTTCTGTAAGTGTAGAACGGTGCTAATTACAGGGGGTGGGGAGGGGGCAGTCTGCCCTCAGCATGAGTCTCAGCCTCTGTGCACAGCGAGAGCTGAATGTTACTAGGTGAGGATGGCAGGATGTGGCTGAGGACAGAGCCGGGGCCGGAGCTGTAGAAAGGAGAGTCCTGTTCCAGGGTCGCTGGGCCCCAGCGGGTGAAGCCTAGGGCAGTGAAGGAGTCTGCCATTTGCAGCCTTGGGTTTCTATCCACCACCCCTCCTTTTTTTTTTAATTGGAGTATTCAGGAGCTTCCCAGGTGGCGCTAGCAGTAAAGAACCAATGCAGGAGACATAAGAGATGGAGGTTGTATGTCTGGGTTGGGAAGATCCCCTGCAGGAGGGCTTGACAACCCACTCCAGTATTCTTGCCTGCAGAATCCCATGGACAGAGGAGCCTGGCGGGCTACCGCCCATGGGATCACAGAGTTGGGCACGACTGAAGCGATTTAACACACAGGCATTGTTGATTTACAAAGTTGTGTTAGTTTCTGGTGTATAGCAAAGTGATTCAGTTATACATACATATATTCTTTTTCATGTTCTGTTCCGTTGTGGTTTATAACAGGATATTGAATATAGTTCCCTGTGCCATACAGGAGGACCTTGTTGTTATCTGTTTTATCGGTAGTAGTTTGTATCTGCTAAACCCAGACTTTGGGTTTATCCCTCCCCCACCCTATTTCCCCTTGGGGAGCCGTAAGTCTGTTGGATGCAGGCTGCAGATAGAGGCTGCCTTGTGTACAGGGCTGTGCTAGGCAGTGAGTGGGGGGCCTGGACACAGTGCTCATCCATGTCAGCTGTTCCCATGTAGGACGTGGTGCTCAAGGTCCCAGGCAGAGAATAGTCCTGGAAGGGCAAGTGGTGCTGGATTTCTGACCACCTGTCAGCATCTAACAAAAGGCAGTAAGAGAGGTGAACCCATCTGGCAGTAAAGCGGTGAACCCATCTGGCCCACATCCCCATTTTATGGACAGACAGTCGTAGCGGGAAGTTCTGGGCTGTTTTATGTGCAGATAGACAGGACTGAGGACGCACGGTTTACAAGTGCTTTTCTTGAATTTCTTTCTCTCTCTTTTTCGGCCTTCTTTAGCATTTTAAGAGCATGTTTTCTCCCAGCCTTTTATCTTCAGCGATCATTTATTGATTCTCTCTTTTATTTTCTAACATAACGTTTGAGATGGGTAGGAAGTGATTCAAGGAAGAGTTCCAAAAGGCATGTGCTTAGCAGAGAAAGGAGCACAAGCTATCGTCTGGCTGGTGGAAAACTTTCTGACAAGAGCGATTGCTCGTAGGAGGCGGTGATTCCTGCAGCCCTGAGATGTTCCAGCAGAAATCTGGGCACCCCTGCGGGGAAGATATTCAAAAGGGGGTTGAATGACCAGGGAGTGGCCAGATGGGAAGACCCCTGATGTTCCCGTCTCCTCTCCCCCATGTGAATCACAGGCAGGGAATCCTGCTCATGCATTCAGACTTCTTCCTGCAGATGTCACCTGAGCATCTTCTGGGCACCAGCCCCATGTAGATGGTGTTGGTGTCGGAGATGTCAAGGGAGCCAATGCGCTTGGGTTGAGTCAGAAAATAGAAAATATGCAAATATAGATACTTGTCCAGTGATTAAGAATCTGTCTTGCAATTCAGGGGATGCAGGTTTGATCCCTGGCCAGGGAATTAAGATCCCACATGCCCTAGAGCCACTAAACCTGCATGCTGCAACTAGAGGCGACTCTCTGCACTGCAATGAAAGATCCCGCATGATGCAACAAAGATCCCACATGCCGTGACTAAGACTTGACGTGGCCAAATAAATAATTAAAAAAGAAAGAAGGTATGCAAATACAGGCTGCAGGAGTTAATCTGATAGATTTGGGCTCACGACAGTGTAAGGGTTGATGCCCCTGGATCCTGCTGTCATGGACAAATCGTTTACCCCCAGTGAGCCACAACTGTCTTGTCTGGAAAGTGGGCACTTACGCATTTGTTTAAAGCAACTTATGGAGTCTCTTCAATTCACTTGACATTGTTCTTAGCGCTGGGGCTTTGCTGGAGGACAAGATTGCCTTCATGTGGCTAATCTTCCAAGCGAGGAGGAAGAGGAAGAATAAAAAATAATATGCTTTCAGGTCATGATCAGTACCTTGAGGAAAATAAAGGAGGTATGTGAATGAAGGGTGAAAAGGCAGGACCTTTACAGATGGTGTAGCCAGGAAGAGTTCTTTGATAGCAGACTATCTGAGCAAAACTTGAATACTGTAGGAGCAAGTCAGCACAAAAGTTTGGTCAAAGTATTTGATAGAGAAAATGTCAAGTGCAAAGGGTCTAGGGTGGTATTTGCCAAAAGGGCTGAGGGTGCAGTTGGTACAAGAAAGACTGAGAAGGAGAGTGGGAGGAATCTGATCAGGCAGGCAGGAGCTATATTATATATGTTTGGAGGAGGGTGAGACCTGATAGCAAAATCCATGAAAAGAATTTTTCCCCATTAGTTTTAGACATGCATTGGATCAAAATTGTAACCCTCACTTCTCTCTGCATGTAAGTAGCAGCTTCTTCAGAAAAGCCATCTTTCAGTTGGATGTTATTTCCAGCCAGGACACAAACACCCTTGGAGAATCCATATGCAGAGATGAGATTTTGGTATCTTAGTCAATGGTAAACCCCACCCAGCTGTCTGGTCATGTCGAGAAAAAAAATCACATTAAAATGCAAATGCTCCTGAGAAAGTGAAATGTTGATGGGCACAACCCTCCAAAGAAAAATATTCATGAAATATGGGCTGTTGATCCACAGCTAGCTGGCTGAGCTGTTTGCTCAGCAAGACCTGAGCGCTAAGAAATCTCAATTATAGGCACTGTGCTGTGTCCTTCGGAAAGCCCAGGACCTCCCCAGGGGCATTGAGAAATGGGGACACACAAGTGCTGGGTAATCAGGAGATGGGGTGAGGAACTCACTTCTTTAAAACCGTGGTCCCCAACCTTTATGGCAATAGGGACCAGTTTCCTGGAAGAGAATCTTTCTGTAGACTGTGGGGTGGGGGCATGGTGGTTTCTGGATGATTCATTACATTTATGGTGCACTTTGTTTCTATCATCATTACATCAGGCATTAGATCCTGAAGATTTGGGGACCTGCTTTAAAGGAGTTTCTGGCCACATCCTTTTCATACGCTAGTTAAACTTCTCAGTCCGGACTGGGGTGGGGGGCAAAGAATGGAGACGTTTGTTTCCATGTCCCCTGCAGGAGGAAGGGTCCACATTCCTTCAGTCACTTCAGCTTCTTCTGTTCCTCATCCGATCAAGACCTTCACTTTGAGTTTCCTTAAAAGGATTATCCTTTCCCTTGTGTGATTTTTTGGGGGAGACGAAGGAACATACATTTTCTCAGTTGTTGTTGTTTGGTTGCTAAGTCATGTCTGACTCTGCAGCCCCATGAACTACAGCACGCCATGCTTCCTTGTCCTTCACTCTCTCCCGGAGTTTGCTCAAACTCACGTCCATCAAGTCGGTGAAGCCATCCAATGTCTCATCCTCTGTCATCCCCTTCTCCACTTGCTCTCAATCTTTCCCAGCATCAAGGTCTTTTCCAGTGAGTCGGCTCTTCACATTAGGCGGCCAAAGTATTGGAGCTTCAGCTTCAGCATCAGTCCTTTCAATGAATATTCAGGCTTGATTTCCTTTAGGATTGACTAGTTTGACCCCTTTTGCTGTCTAAAGTGATTCTCAAGAGTCTTCTCTGGCACCACAATTCGAAAGCATCAGTTCTTCAGTACTCAGCCTTCTTTATGGTCCAGCTCGAACATCCATACATGACTACTGGAAAAACTGTACCTTATGGACCTTTGCTGGCACAGAGATGCCCTGCCTTTTAGTATGCTGTCTAGATTTGTCATAGCTTTTCTTCCAAGGAGCAGGGATATCCTTTATTTGCAACCTTCACGCACAAAATGTGGTGGTGGAGAGAGAGGGAGAGAGGTGTGCTGGGCACCAAGGTGAGTTCTCATTAATCTGCACAACACTTAGCAGGTAGGTGTTCCCATCGTATTTTGTACACCAGGAAAACTGAGGCTCAAATATGAATGGAAGGAGGGAGGTTTGTGGCCCTTTGCCAGGAAGCAATAGAACAGGGTACTTGGGAGCGTAGGCTTAAAGCCAGATGTGTGCCAGATCTCTTGACACCTCCCAGCTATGGGACCTGCTTTGGGATGTCCCTTCCTCTCACCAGCTTGACTTTACTGCTTGATTAAAATATGATGACAGCACTTCCTCCTCTGTGATTGTTATGAGGGTTGAAATTGTCCATGGATGTGAAGTGCCCAGAACACTGCCTGGCCCCTAGGAAGGGCTCCATCATCCTGTGTTCCCCTGACTGCCCGCTGGGTGTCCAAGGTCCATTGGCCAGCAGGAAGTGAGAGATTATGGCTTAGCCAAGCAGGACTGTCCAGGTGAGGGGCAGCAAGACTCGATACCCTGAGTCTCTGCTAGGTGTCTGGATCTATTTGAACTCACATCCGTGGATTTCATAATGAAGCCCCTCCCCGCCCCCATACACACCCAGTGACACCCATTGGACACAGATCTCAGATATAGCCAGCTTGGTCACCCACTTCTCATCTGACTCCCTGGGGAATTATGACACCCACTTTACAGATGAGAAAACTGATGTTCATGATCTTTGCTATTCTCCCAGAAGACAGTCTGCCTGTTTAACTATCTGCTGTAATCACTTGCAGTTACTTGAAGAAGACAAGCTTCTTTCTCCTGGGTTGAAACAAAAGCCTCTCTCAGCCAGTGTTATCTCTTGCTGCCGTGCCGTCGTTGTTGTTCAGCCACTAAGTAGTGTCTGACTCTTCGCGACCTCATGCAGCACGCCAGGCCTCCCTGACCCTCACCATCTCCCAGCGTTTGCCCAAGTTCATATCCACTGAACCGGTGATGCCATCCAACTGTCTCATCCTCTGCACAACCAGCCAGAACTAAGTGGCTTGAAACATAAGTGGTTATTATCTCTTAAGGCTCTGTGAGTGGACTGGGCTTGATGGGGCAATTTCCGCGTGAGGTCTCCTGCACTGGAATCATGTGGTTGGAAGGTTCCTCCGTGCAGATGTTTGGTACCTGGGTGAGGTGGCTAGCACAGCCAGGGTTTTCAGGCTCTCTTTCCTCATTCCTCTCCACGGGCCAGGATCGGGCCTCTCTGCAGCAGGCAGTCCTAGGGATGTTGACCTTCCTGCGGGGCACCTGGCTTCCCCGGAGTGCAGTGTTCCAGAGGGTAGGAAGTGTAAGCCGCCAACGTCTTAAGGCTGGACTCAGAAACTGGCACAGGGTCACTGCCAACTGTGTGGTGTCACCCCAAGGAAGGGGACACGGATCCGGCCTCTCCAGGGTAGAGCGTGTCGAGGCTCTGTGGTCATCTGTGGCCCACCACAGCTGGGGCAGAGGGTTTTGGCAGATGCTGTGGGCTGGGGATGTTTGACAGCTCACTTCCATGTAATGTGGGTTCTGCTAGTTGCCTGAGAATAGATCTGGGATCTTGCCTGATACACCTGGAGATGCGCTGCTTGGCCTGGAGTGGTTGGCCAGGACCTGCATCTTGGTGGAGCTGGGAAAAGGTGGTCTGGCAGACAGACTGAGGCTGGGAGGCAGTTGGCATTGGGTGTTTGTGGGACGCTGGGCAGTGGGGTACTTGCCACAAGATGGGCAGGGCTGAGGGGCAGGCGGGCACAGGCTGGACTTGGGAAGGTGGCAGTCTGACCCCTCCGGCCTCAGGAGCAGAGCGTCAGCCGCAGTCAGCTTCTGGAGCAAAGCACTCTTTCCCTGGAGGATGGGGACAGACACAAAGGTCAGCAGCCCAGGCCCGGGGTCACCGAGCAAGCTTCTCAGACTGGAACTAGGAGCTGCGCTCAGGCAGAGGCCTGTTTAGAAGTGCAGTGCAGGTGGGGGCCGGCCAGGGGCCCCATTGTCAGTCTGGAAATGCAGAATCTGAAGTGACTGGAACCCAGGGCCCTGAGACTCAGCCCCTGCGAGGCGGAGGCCTTGAGTCCTGGGTGCTCCTGAGAAGCAGGGCACAGGTTGGTGGAGTGTCTGCAGAGGGTTAGGAGAGCTGAGAGACAGCCCAGTCTGGGGTCTCTGCAGGGACTGACTGTGCACCCTTTAGGATCCCAGCCTTGGCTGAGGACGTTCAGATGGGCTACAAGTTCCCTTCAGTTCTGGAGCTCCTTTCACCAAGGATTGGTGCCCTTCCCAGCCCCCACAGAGTGCTTGACACTTTAGCAGGGCTTCCCAGGTGCCTCAGAGGTAAAGAATCTGTCTGCGGTGCAGGAGATGCAGGAGACACAGGTTGTCCCCTGGGTCGGGAAGATCCCCTCGAGATAGAAAAGGCAACCCACTCCAGTATTCTTGCCTGGGAAATCCCACCGACAGAGGAGCCTGACAGGCTACCGTCCATGGGGTCACAAGAGTCAGACACAACTGAGCATGCCCACACACACACCACAGACAGTTCTGTAGGGCCCGGCAAGGGCCTGGTGATCTGGCAGAAGCAGTTGTGAAGTAACGGAATGATGATGCTAAGCATGACCTCTTAAAAAACTAACTTAGACTTATAGTTGCGGAAGCAGCACAGCATTCTCCTTCCCCAGCTTCCCCTCAAGTTCACGTCTTGCATGGTCAGAGTGCAGTGAGCAAACCCAGGCAGAGAGCGTTGTACACGGCTGCTAGGTAAACCTCAGACCTTACTCTGATGTCAGCAGGTTTCCCGCGAAGGTTCTTTTCCTAGTCCAGCGTCCCACCCAGGATCCCACATCCCTTAATTGTCCTGCCTCCTTCGCCCCCTCCAGTCTGTAACAGTTGCTCTTTCTTTCCTTGCATTTCATGATCTTGGCGCTTTTGGAGAGCACTGATCAGTTGTTTTGTAGAATGGCCCTCAGTTTGGGCTTGTGCGATGTTCTGAGGTGGTCCATTTCTGGAAGTGATGCTAGGTCCTGCTCGCTGCCTCCTATCAGGGGCTCATAGTGTCCGTGTCTCGTGACTGGTGATGCTGCCCTTGGCCACTTGTTTAAGGTACGGTCTGCCAGGCTTCTCCACTGTCAAGTTCCTATCTTTCCTTTCAAATTAATAGATGTCTTGAGGGAGGTACTTTACCCAGGAGACTAAGCAAACGCTGTTTCTCCCTAAATTTTCACCCATTAATTTTAGCTTCCATCAATGGGTCTTTTCTACAACAGGTATTACTGTAATCTTTGCCTAATGATAATTTTCTATTTCCTTCTTTATTTCTGCTTTTATTACTTGGAATTGTACTGTAAGAAAGAACCGTCTCTTCTCCCCTGTTTATTTGTTTATGTGGTTATTTATAGCTATATAGACCCCTGGATATTTACATTGTTCTATAAGCCATGATTTGTTACTGTGGCTATTTATTTTCTTGCTTATGTTGTTCCAGCTTTGGCTTCATATTAGGAATACCTTCAGTTTTGCACTTGTGTTTTTGACCAGCCCCACTCATTTTTTTTTTTTTTTGTGAGCCTTTTTTTTTTCAACTTGTAAGATGTTCAAAGTTATCTTGTATTTTCCTTTCCCAAATCCTGCGGCAAACCACTCCTCCAAGGGTCCCGGTTCCTTTCATGGGAGAATGGTGTATAGAAACCAAGATCTGGGTGTTGGGTGTGCTCATTGCTCCTGAGGTGTCACTGCATTTAGACCCTCCCAGGGACACAGCTGGGAGTTACATGGTGATGCACTAACACCCGAATATGTATCCTCATCTGTATTTCTGTACCCACCTACCTGTATGTATATTAAAAACCATAAGTCTGTCTCGATAGCTCTAATTCCGGTTCAATGGCACAGTGTTCATCTAACCTTCCCTCCTTTCCTTATTTGTAATTCCTTTCTCCAGCAGCGAGAAGCCCAGTTCTCATGATCTCAGATACCTGTATTTAACTCCAATATAGAGTAGTTTCAGAATTGCTGACCCACATCGCTGTGAGAAGTGCGTTTACTAAGTGATGACAGCACCTTCTATCCTCAGTGCCACACGACACATTCAAAAACATGGTTTTCCAAAGCCACTGAAGTTAATGCTTTTCTTTCCCACCCTCTTCAGTGTGGTTATGTTATTTATTTATAGTAATTTGGTCCTTTTGTTAGCGTTGACATCCTATTTTGAGTTTCTCTCACATCTTGGTTGTTTTTAGTTACCCTTTTTGTGTGCATATGAAGATCATATGAAACATCACGGTGCTTCTCCATTAGATCTGAACCAAAAGATATACTCGGAGACATGTCATGTCCTCTTCATCCCTGCCAATCTGATCTCATCCTTGACTTCTCTCTACCCCTTTCTTACCTCCTCTAGGCAGCCCATCTTCTCTTTCACTTCTAATTTAGCCTTTCTGTATTTCCTCTGTACTGATGAGCAGGTTGTATATCTTATAGCCTCATTCTTGAATGAACTGTAGCATTCCACTCTCACTGTTTGCTTTTCTAATTTAGCCGTAAGTCCCAGAATGATCTCCAAATTAGTTCGTGTCACTTTTTTGCCCTCCTTCTTTACAGCTGCATAGTACTCTACCGTGTGGCTATACCAGAGTTCATTCAGCTCCCTTCTTGTGTCTGAGTGTTCAGGTTGCTTATCACATTTTTGCATTTTCCAGTGATGTTGCATTGAATAAACCGCATGGATATTTTTGTAGTGCTGGGCAATATCTTCAGAGCTCTGTCCAAGGAGTGAGCTTGCCAGCTTGGCAGATAAATGCACATGCAGTTCTACTGAGTGTTGCCAACTCTCCCTCCAGTAAGCTTTACCCTCCACTGTTGGAAAGTATTTATTTCTTGAAAGTCAAGGTTTGTGTCCATCTTGAACTGATTACAGAAGAGGACTGGAGACAAAGGATAATGTATTTAAGGTGACACAGCTCATTGGGGGCCAAACTGGAACTCAGATACAGCTCCCCAGAGTCCCCACCTCTTTCCCTACTTCCTGCTTCTCCTGAGAATTGGGAGTGGGTTCTCCTGGGAAGTGGGGTCCATGGCCCAGAGGGAGTAGCAGGCAGACAGGTGTGATCTGGCTGGTGGGGTTGTGCCTTTTCACTGCTGAGTTTAAGTAGTCTTGCCTTGGAGCTACCTGATGATCTCAGGGAAGTCTAGGCTAATATAATTCACTCTTCCCAAAACTAAAAAGTGTACTCTCATTTGAGCGAGAGAAAGACTGATTAATTTACCCCTAAAGGTTAGTACAGGGAGCTGTTTTTTCTGTTTATATCAGTATTTAAACTTTTCTTACCTTCCACATAGTAAACTCAGCCTCCCTTTCATCAGACTTCAAGGTGGGAAAGAAAACAAGCCCATCTACTGAGGAGGGTCCCCGTATCTCTCCTTGACCACACGGGTGAGCTGAGTGCAGAGAGATGTGCCCAGGCTCTTCCCCAGGTTAGGGGCAGGTCGGAGGCTGGCCCCAGTCTGTCCATCGCTCACTCTGAGTGCAAATGGTGTTGCCATTTGTAGATGGCAGACAAGAGAAGAAAGACGCCCTGGGCTTCCCAGGCTCCCTTGAGTCCCTCTTTTCCTCCATTCATTCACTCACTTGCTATTTCAGTTTACTGAGCACCATTGGAACTCCAGGCCAGGTTGGGGAGGGCTGGGATGTGGAGATGAACCAGACTCAGGAGCTCACAGTTGAGTAGGAAAGGACCCAGATAAAGGGATGGTTACAGAATAGAACTGGAGGTGCTCAAAACACAGTCTGCAATGGGCCTCCCGACATCAAGACGGTGTCCTTGGAGAGGGGCTGCCAAGTAAGCTGAACCTGAATGGATGGGTGGCAGTTGTCCAAGCTGGGAGGAGAGTGGGCAGATGCTCTGAGGTCAGAGAACACGGTGGGAGTTAAGGAGAGGGGGCTGTAGGACCAGAGTGAGAGGCATGAGCGGGAGGCAGGGGATGAGCAGTACTTTGGCTGCTGGGTTCGATCCTGACTCAGTTCTTGAGTTCTTTGTTTTATTCACGGCTATATCCCTACTGCCTAGGGCAGTGCCAGGCATGTTGTAGGTGTTCAGTAACTATTTTGAGTCTCAATTCTGTCCCTCTTAAAGGGGACAAGCACTTCTTTTTACTGCTGCTGTATTCCAGTACTCTCAAATAGGGCATGGCACATGGTAGGTGCTCAATGAATATTTTTCAAGTGGCTGACAGGCTAGATGACAATATAGAGTTTGGCCCATACCTTGTACCTACTGATTAGCAGCTACGATTGTTATCTTCTTGGGTAGCTAGAGAAGTAGTTACTGGTCATGTCATGATGGGTCTCATGTGCAGATCCAGCAATATCTGTCAGTAAAAGACAATGATAATGATGATGTAATAGAGGAGAAACTTTGTATTTCATTACAAGTTAATCACTAAAGGGATGATGCCTATAAGCTTACATTATACATAATGGCCCATCTCTGGGAACCCTGTCTCCCAGGTAACGAACATTAAGCTAAAACAACTTTATTTAGCTCACAGGAAACTTCCTGGCCAGGCCTACCTGTGAATAACTGCAGGAAGGAAGAAGCTAGCACATCCCTTCTGGAGGCTGACCAGAACCAAGAAATGTTTGACTTGACTTCCTCCCCTCTTGGTATAAAAGAAGCCCAAATTCTGACTCAGGCAAGATGGTTCTTTGGGACATGAGTCCACCATCTTCTCAGTCTGCCAGCTTTCCAAATAAAGTGGCTATTCCTTGACCCAACAACGTTTCTCGGATGAGCAGTACAAACCTGGACTCAGTAATGATAATAATAACAATTGTAAGCCTTTGTTGAGCAGGTTGAATGCTTTACAAACGTTCTTTCTTCAGCTCTTTGGAACCTCTGGGGGTAAATTCACAGCTGTGTCCGAGCTGCCGTCTGCCTTGAGTAGCATCTAATGAAGCACAGGCTGTTCTGTGGCTGCTTAGATTGGTTGTGGGCACATGGGCAGGAGTTTGTCCTCTCGAGAACTCTTGCCCAGCTTCTGCAGAGGACCTGACCTGGATGCTGGGTGTCTGTCCCTCAGACAGTGCTTCCTGGCTGATTTCCTGAGGCAGAGCTGGAGGCCACCTGGTCCAAACATTTCATCGTGGAGAGCGAGTTACCAGGTTTTACTTAACTGGGGTCTGATTTTAGGAGCTAAATGGGTTTTTGCAGTTTTTTCATGAATTTTCTTCTGTATACCTGTGCCCATGCTCAGTCACATCTTGACTCTTTGCGACCCTGTGGACTATAGCCTGCCTGGCTCCTCTCCATGGGGTTCTCCGGGCAAGAATACCAGAGTGGGTTGCCATGCCCCTCCTTCAAGGGATCTTTCTGACCCAGGGATCAAACCTGCGTCTCCTGTGTCTCCTGCATTGCAGGCAGACTCTTTACCACTGAGCCACTGGGAAGCCCATCCCACATAGCAATAGTGTATATGTATGGTTGAGATAATAAATATGAAACGAGCATCCATGTACTTATTACATAGTCTGTGGAATAAATTCCAGAGCTCTTTGTGTGGTTTACAAGAGTCCCTGTACTGGCCTCTTCTTCCCCCTGAGACTTCAGCTCTCCCCAGACTCCCGGCATGCTTCATCGCCCAGACTCACTGCATGCAGCCTTTCGCACATTCACCTTTTCTTTGCACCTGCCAATTTCCTAACGCCTAGTTTTCTCCTACGATGGGCTGAACTAGTCCTGCTAGCCATTCAGGTCTCAGCCTAGCTCCCTCCCACCTTCCTGGGAGAATTACCTGCATGCCTCTCAGGTGAGTGGGGGCTCCCCCACTGTGTGTTCCCCGGTTCCCAGGGCTCACATCACCATAGTGACGTTTATGGCTCCCCCTCCCTGGATCATGAGATGCCCGAGGGACCTGGTTTTCTATTGGAGGATGCTCTGTGGATGCTCGGAGGATACTGATGGGAATCCTGGTCTATGGGTTCCCCAGGGGATGCTGTGTTTTAAGTGACCACTGAGATCTGTTCTCTAGGGAGATGTCAATGGTTCTTTAATGCTCTGGCATCATCCACTGGATTTGTCATCCAGTGTTTCTGAATGTCCAGACAAAAACTCATCCTTGTTAAACAGGATGGAGTGAAACTTCCTCCCCCGACAATATAAAAATGTTCCTTGAGATGGAAAAACACTGGGAATTACAGCTGAGCCAGAGCCACTCCTGGGAAGGTGGTCAGCGAGTCCTGGAAAGAATTTGAATGAAATAGTCTCTCCCTCCTTGTCTTGAATGAGTGGTACCTCTTAGCATGTCGGGGAGCACAGATTTAGTCCCAATTTCTGCTAGAATTAAAGAGTACTGAAGCCAGGTCCATGTGGCCTGAGTATCTCTGGGGGAACAAAAACACTGTCAGAACTTTCAACATCTGGCATTCCCACACGCAGCCACACCCCTTTCCCAGCTCAAATTCCAGCCCCTTCCCCACTTCCTTCCCCCAGCAGAGAGAGACTGTCACAGAGAAGGCTGCCTGCTTTGTCCTTCTCACTCGTATAGTGAATTTTCTAAGGCTCTTGAAAGACAGCAGCACTTGGAGTCTCCATGGTTTTATTTACGCATGTATGTGTTTTGAATATGAGGGAATTTAAACAATGTGTGTTCAGCTGCTCAGTCGGGTCTGACTCTTTGTGACCCCGTGGACTGCAGCCCTCCAAGCTTTCCCATCCTTCTCTGTCTCCTGGAGTTTGCTCAGATTCATGTCCATTGAGTCGATGATGCTATCCAACCATCTCATCCTCTGCCGCCCTCTTCTCCTTTTGCCTTCAGTCTTTCCCAGCATCAGGGTCTTTTCCAGTGAGTCAGCTCTTCACAGCTAAAATAACATAATCAACTACATGACAGAAAATTTCAAAATATTCTCCCCCAGGCATTTTTCTCCTGTTCTACTGAGGCTTTAAAACTATTATTTGGAATCCTAAGTAGGATTGAATTGCAATATCTTGTGGGTTTTTTTTCCCCCATCTCATAGCTGGGGCATCTCCCTTTAGGCCACTTGGTCTTTTGATCCTCATTTTAAACTGCTGCGCAATGTTTCAGAATTCTGTGAGTTTTGTTTTTGTTTTTTCCATTCCCTGTTTGCTGTTGATTGTCAAGTGGCAGCTGAAGGAAGATGTGTGACTTACTAAGCAGCTCTGAGGGATTGGGTGTAGAGAAGGGGACCCTGCAAGTGAATTGGGGGGCCTAGGACACCAGGACCCAGTGTGGGTCCCTAGGACTGCGTCTCTTAGCCGTGTCCTCCTCTGGCAAGGTCACTGGCGTGGTAGACCTAGAGATCTTAGCTGGACTTCATGGCGTCTTACAAAGAAGATAGAGAAATATGCATAGAAGGGGAAAGCAAACAATAGAAGTCAAATGACTTGTGATGCTATGAACACGTTAGCATTACCCTGGAAATCTGGTCAAAAATTGGGACATGAGTCATCTAGACAGCAGCGTGGAGGGTGTGCATGTCCAGTTTGTGGACGGTCTGAAGCTGGAGGAGAAGGACTGGGTGGGTAGAAGGGGTCCTCTGGAAGCTGAGATGGCCTCCCAGGGTGGCTCCATGGGCAAAAGTCAGCCTGCTGAAATGTAACAGAGTCAGAATACTCAGTCCTGGCTTTGGCTTCCAAACACTCACTTCGCTCGGACAGGAAGAGGCCCACGCGTCTCTGTAGGATGACGATTCCATAGCATGGTACGGTGATCCCAAAGCCAGTGTGGTTCTGGGCAGCGTGGTGGGTGTGCTGCCCCGGAAGGATGGAGGGCATAGCCTTGCCCCACCGGGCTGGGAAGACCTTTCCTGGAGTACTGTTTTCCTCGTAAATGCTGTGATTTTGGAATGGGTCTTTCCCGGAGCAGGATCGTGATTAGGCGAGACTGCACAAACCAGTTGGAGGTGGGCGGTGTTTAGCTGGAGGAAAGGAGGCTCGTGGGGCCACGGGAACAAGTGCCAGTCACCATCCGCATCGTCATCATTAGTTTCAGCAGTTGCCAGTCCACAGCCGTTCTGTTTAGTCCTACAAGCTGAGTATTAACCCGCACCTTACAGATTAGGAAACGGAGTCTGAGAGAGTGAAGCCGCTTGCCCAGCTCACACAGCTGGGAGACCACAGAGCCGAGACAGATGGCAGATGCGTTTGAGGGCTGCGTTGTCGTTTCTTCCCACTGAATATCACTTTCTCAAAACCTGAGGCATTGTGGCCTTGCACAATCACCTTGGTCTTTTTTTTTTTTTTCTATTGGGATATAGCCAATTAACAATGGTCTGATGGTTTCAGGTGAACAGCAAGGAAACTCAGCCATACACGCACATATATCCATTCTCCCCAGACTCCCCTCCCATCCAGGCTGCCACATAACATTGAGCAGAGTTCCATAATATCACCTTGCTCTTTGCAGAGAGGGTGCCCCCCGTGGTTACAGAGCACAGGGCTCCCCCTGAAATTTACACATACATATTTACATAGCACTCAATACTTCTAGTCTTTAGAACCTTGTGGATCTTTTTTTTTTTAAAGTTGTTTTAATGAATTCTGAATTTGTTTTTATTATAAGCGTTGTTTCATTAGTAAGTATTCAGTTGAAATAATTACTCATTAATTAATTGTATTAATTATTGGATGAATATCAAAAGTCTATTTAGAAAATGTATGGTGTAAAGAACAAACATTCCTGTACCCACCTCCCCACTTAAGAAATATTACCAGTACTTCAGGGGTCCCCAGTCCATCCACTCCCCCTCGCTACTTGGTGGTGATCACTCCCCTGGCCTTTTGGTTTATTATTCTCTTGCTTTTCTTTGTAATTTTATCCCTGATAGATCAGTTACTAAAGAATCCGCCTGCAATGCAGGAGACCTTGGTTCAATTCCTGGGTCAGGAAGATGCTCTGGAGAAGGGATAGGCTATCCACTCCCGTATTCTTGGGCTTCCCTTATGGTGCATCTGGTCAAGAATCTGCCTGCAGTGCGGGAGACCTGGGTTCGATCCCTGGGTTGGGAAGATCCCCTGGAGAAAGGAAAGCTACCCACTCCAGTATTCAGGCCTGGAGAATTCCATGGACTGTATAGTCCATGGGGTCCCAAAGAGTCGGACATGACTCAGTGACTTTCACTCACTCACTCTCTCTCTCAGTTTCCCGTTTCTGAACTTCATATAGGTGGAAGTATCCTTCATGCAGTCTTTGGCGGCTTGCTTTTTAAATCTAGGTTGTGGCAATTTCTTCTTGCAGGCTGCAGCATTTCACTCCTTTTCTCGCCATATAGAATGTATGACAGGCCCATGTGGATGGACATTTGTGTTTTTCCCAACATGTTGCAAACACGGACATTGCTGTCTGTCAGCATTCTCGGCTGCTCTGGGACACTGGTGCAGGTGTACCCAAGTGTGTGCCCACAGGTGGGATGGTGGGTCACCAGGGTCTGAGTCTATCCATCTTTATAAGATGAGAGCATCCTACCTTACAGAGTGACGGTGACCAAGTTGTACTTCTGCGTGTGCTCAGCCACTTTGTCGTCTGACTCTTTGCAACCCCATGGACGTGGCCCACCAGGCTCCTCTGTCCATGGAATTCTCCAGGCAGGAATACTGGAGTGGGTTGCCATTTCCTTCTCCAGGGGATCTTCCCAGCTCGGCAGTCAAACCCCGTGCCTCTTGCGCCTCTTGCCTTCACAGGAGGGTCTTCCCCACTGCGCCACCTGGAAAGCCCCAGCACTCCCGAAGCTGGCGAGCCAGCCTCCCTGTTGCTTTACACCCTTTGTCAGTACTGAATGGTTTTCTCTGATTTTTTTACCTCTTGTCCATCATGGCCGTTGGGTAGTAACTCACTGTATTTTATTAACTTTTTTCTCATCGTATTTTAATTTGCATTTCTCTGATTACTGAGGTTTAGCTTCTCGGTGCTTACTTACTCTTTTGAGAAGTGCCTGAACATGGTTTTTGCCCAGTTTTCTGCTGTGAGTTTTATCATTTTCTTACTGGCATGACACTAACATGATATGCATGATATACAGTGTATATAGTATGTATATGTAGACACAGTACATACACACACGTGTGTGTGTGTGTGTGTGTGTATACATATATCCCAGATTATGGCTTAACTTTATGACTTTTTAAAAAATAAACAGAGGTATTAAATTTAATGCTTTTTAATTTATTACTATTTTTCTTTATCGTTTGAACTTTTATGTCTCAATAAGGTATCCTCTGCCTCCAGGTCATAAAGATATTCACTTATATTGTCTTATAAAAGTTCTTAAGTTTTCCTTTTCTCAGTTGTCTGTAATCCACCTGGAACTGGTGAAATTTGGTTTGATTTTTTTCTATATGGTTACCCAATTATTCCAGCACTATTTATCCAGTAGCCCATTTTCCCCAGTGATGAGCAGTGTCCATATATGTGTGGCTCTGTTTCTGTTCTTTGGACTTATTTTTCTAAGGGTTAACTCCTAAAGCTGTATAATAGTTCATGATGTCTTATAAGGCAAGTTCCCTTTCCTTAGTTTTCCTTAATAAATAATTTGCCTATTATTATCTCTCTGCACTTTGATATTCATTTTAGAATCAGCTTGCTAGGTAGCACCAAAGACCCTGTAGACATTTTGACTATAGTAGCTCTGTATATAGATCACCTTAGGTAGAACTCCTGTTTTCTAGATATTGACTCTCACACTCCTTGAAGATGGCGTGCCTTCCTTCTTATGGAGGTGCAAATTTATGTCTGTAAACTTTTCTTTTTAAAGAATTTTACATATTTTTAAGATTGATTTCTAGGTAATTTATATTTCCACTACTGTTGCAAATGCTCTCTCTTTGAGATAAACCTCTTTATTGAGATAAAATCCACAAACCACTGCATTCACCTCTTCAAAGTGTTGTGCAGCCATCGCCAAAATCTAAGTCTAGAACATTTTTATCATGCCCCCAAAATGCCTTTCTCATTAGCAGCTAACTCTCGCCCCACTCCCCTCGCCCCACTCCAGCTCCTGGCAGGTAGGACTGAGTGAGACAGTGAATGAATGAACTTATGCCTATGCAGCTGGCTTCATGTCAGAAGTTGCCTGTCCCCAACTTCCCTTTCTGTTTTATTTTGGTTCTGTTTTTCCCTCCCATATCTGTTATTGGTCTAGTTTCCAGCTAATCTCCCCACCTCTTTCATTCTCCTCCACTCCCTGGCCAGACAGCTTTTCCCAAGGAAAACCGTGTTCCAATCACTTCTCTCCGAGGAAACCCTCGGTGGCTCCCTTGGGAATCCGGCTGCACTCCCAGCGCGATTTCTCTGGGGAGATTCAGGCTGATGACTCAAGCCCCTTGGAGGCAAACTTTGGGAATGCAGCTCTTGGGAGTCGGAGAAGGCCTCCTCTGGGCTCTCGGTTTGCTGCAGAGACCTCAGAAAGTAAACACAGTCGACCTGATTATTCTCCTCCACTTCTTCCTGAGTCAGAGCTGTCTTGGGTTAACTCAGGGAAGAGGCTAAATTAAGCCTTGAAACCAAGCAGCCTCCATGACTGGCACTTTGTTCTGCTTGAGTGACCATGATGATGGGTATTGGGTTTTAAGGGCAGCACTAATTGTGTCTCTTTAGACCGACCTCGGTGATCTTTTCCCTGCCCTGCAGCGACGGGGATGGCCAGACTCACACCCTGCCCCACCGCTCCCCCAACCTGCAGCACCCACCCACACGTCCCCTCAGTGCACTTTCCCCAGATGCCTGGTCCACGCCAAGCCCTGTGCTTGGTGTTGGAGGTTCAAAAGCCTGCTCTCTCAGGGCTTGAAGTCTGGCTAAGGGAACTACAAGAAACAAGAGACCCATGAAAGAGATAACTGGTGCTTGAGTAGATGTCTGTCCAAGGCAGAGAAGGGAGTGGAAGTCTCTTTGCCTTCTCGTGACCTCATGCAAAGGCAATAGAATCACCAAGATAAAACAAGAGGGCAACCTCGCACTCAGAAACAAGTGAGTGGATGCAACCACTTATACCTTATACCCTAGCAGTTCTTCTCTTAGGTGGATGGAGCCAATGGGAAATGGCACAGATTTACATCAAAAGAAAACACTGCAGACAAACACTGACTCCAGTTAATACATGTAAACCGCAGTATTTAAAGGGAAGTATTTAAATGGATGATATTTCCCTGCAGAAGGAAATGGCAACCCACTCCTATATTCTTGCCTGTAAAATTCCATGGACAGAGGTGCCTGGAGGGCCATAGTCCATGGGGTTGCAAAGAGTCAGGCATGACTGAGCGCCTGACACAGAAAATGATATTTGCAATTTACTTCGAAATGCACCCTCAAAAGATGGCTGGATAAGATGCAAGGATAGGTATCTGAGAAAACAAATGCTGTTCAGTAAGTCATGTCTGACTCTTTGCAACCCCATGGACTGCAGCACGCCAGGCTCCCCTGTCCTTCACTATCTCCTGAAGTTTTCTCATACTCATGTATATCAAGTCAATGATGCCATCCAACCATCTCACCTTCTGTCATCCCCTTCTCCTCCTGCCCTCAATCTTTCCCAGCATCAGTCTTCTGCAGTGAGTCAGCTCTTCACATCAGGTGGCCAGAGTATTGGGGCTTCAGCTTCAGCATCAGCCCTTCCAATGAACACTCAGGTTTGGTTTCCTTTAGGATTGACTGGTTTGATCTCCTTGCAGTCCAAGGGGTTCTCAAAAGCTTCTCCACCACCACAGTATGAAAGCATGAGTTCTTTGGTGCTCAGCCTTCCATATGGTTCAACTGAAACATTCATACATGACTACTGGAAAGATGATGTGTGCGCGCAGTCATCTCCGACTCTTTGCAACCCCATGGACTATAGCCAGCCAAGCTCCTCTGTCCATGGAATTTTCCAGGCAAGAATACTGGAGTGGGTTGCTATTTCCTACTCCAGGGGTCTTCCCAACCTAGGGATCAAAGCCACATCTCCAGCGTCTCCTGCATTGACAGGCAGATTCTTTACCATTGCAAAAACCCATGACTTTTTGACTACAAACCTTTGTCAGCAAAGTGATATCTCTGTATTTTAATACACTGTCTAGGTTTGTCATCACTTTTCCTTCTTCCAGGGAGTGAGTGTCTTTTAATTTCATGGCTGCAGTCACCGTTCACAGTGATTTTGGAGCCCAAGAAAGTAAAATCTGTCACCGCTTCCACTTTTTCCTCTTCTGTTTGCCATGAAGTGAGGGGACCAGGTGCCATGATCTTCATTTTTTGAATGTTGACTTTTAAACAAATTTTTCACTCTCCTCTTTGATTTTCACCAGGAGACTCTTTAGGTCCTCTTTGCTTTCTACCAATAGGGTGGTATCATCTGTGTATCTGAGGTTGTTGATATTTTTTTTGGTGATTTTGACTCCAGCTTGTGATTTATCCAGACTGGCATTTCACATGATGTACTCTGCATATAAGTTAAATAAGCAGGATGACAATATACAGCCTTGTCTTACTCTTTTCCCAATTTTGAACCAGTCCGTTGTTCCATGTCTGGTTCTAACTATTGCTTCTGGTCCTGCATACAGGTTTCTCAGGAGGCAGGTAAGGTGGTCTGGTACTTCCATCTTTTAAAGATTTTCCACAGTGTGTTGTGATCCATACATTCAAAGGCTTTTAGCGTAGTCAGTGAAGCAGAAGCAGATGGCTTTCTGGAACTCCTTGCTTTCTCCATGGTCCAGCAAATGTTGGCATTTTTATCTCTGGTTCCTCTGCCTCTTTGAAACCCAGCTTGTACATCTGGAAGTTCTCAGTTCATGTACTGCTGAAGTCTGGCTTGAAAGATTTTGAGCATACCCTTGGTATCGTTTGAAATGACTGCAGTTGTACAGTAGTTTGAGCATTCTTTGGCATTGTCCTTCTTTGGGATTGGAATGAAAACTGACCTTTTCCAGTCCTGTGGACACTGCTGAGCTTTCCACATTTGCTGATATATTGAGTGTAGCACTCGAACAGCATCATCTTTTGTATTTTAAATAGCTCAGCTGAAATTCCATCATCTCCACTAGTTTTGCTCGTAGTGATGCTTCCCAAGGGCCACTTGACTTTACACTCCAGGATGTCTGGCTCTAGGTGAGTGACTAAAAGCAAGTATAGTAACATGTTAATAGTGGTATTTAGTTGCTTACTGTATGGGTGCTCAGTATAATTTTTTTTTTTTGGCTGTATGTGAAAATTTTCATTTAAAACATTGGGGAAATGCATATGTGTGTTTGCCAGCAAAAATGTAAAAGAATGTTCAGAACAGCATAATGACCTCAAACTGAAAGCAACCCAAATGCCCATCAGCAGTAAAATAAATGCATGCATAGTGGGCCTGTTTATATAATGGAGTACTGTCCACAAGGAGAATGAATGAGCTAGCTACCCACAACATAATGCTGAAGAGGGACAGAGTCAAAAGAGGACACCGTGTATGGTTCTGTTTCCATAAAATCCATAAGCAGGCAAAACTAGCCTAGGGTGTTAGAAATCAAGGTAACGGTTTTCAAGAAAAAGGAAGAAAAGGGTTGAATGGAATAGGGAGCCTCCTAAGATACTTGAAGGTTCTGTTTCTTGATGTTGGTGGCAGCTGACAGGTAGGAACACTCATCAAGTATGTTTAAAGTCTGTGCACCTTTCTGTTTGTGTGTTACACATCATTAAAAAAAAAAACTGTACTGGGAAGAAAAAGAAAGAAAACCAAACACATCCAGCCTAGAAGCTTTGCCTACCCCAAGTTTCTTTTTCATTTAAGAAGCAATTTTAATTAGAAATTACATCCTGTATACAGATGTTATTCCAAGAAGTTTCATTCCATTGGCTAGGACAGAGTGGATAGCTCTGAAATGATGGAAATCTTGCCCTGACCTCTTTAGGGTGGTACGAACCCACTCTGAGTCTGTCAAGTAAACCAAAGTTGTGTAGGGAACGAGGCTCCCCTTTGGGGCACAGGTTTGTTCGTTTGTGCACACGTGCCTGTTGCATCAGTTCCTTTGGTCTTCACTGTGTCTTTCCTTCACACAGAAATCTATCTACATACACTGTGTCCTGAATCCAGACTAGATTCCCAAGGTGTGACCTGGCCCTGCAGGGGTTCGTGTGCCCAGAGGAAGAAGAGGTGTGCAGGCGTTTCACCTGGCAGCTGCCCTCTCTGCCCACCTGGAGTCCTTTTTGTGATTCTTCTAATATCTTTGTCCTGAGATATCCTTTGACCCCTGAACTGACTTGTCCAGAGTTCTTCAGAGAAGCAGAACCAATGAGAGAGAGACAGAGATAGATAGATAGATAGAGGTTTGTTATAAGAAATTGGCTCATATTATGTGTGCTAAGTCACTTCAGTCATGTCCAACTCTGTGTGATGCTCTAAACCACCAGGCTCCTCTATCCATGCGATTCTCCAGGCAAGAATACTAGGGAGGGTTGCTATGCCCTGCTCCAGAGGATCTTCCTGTCCTGCATCTGTTCCATCTAACCTGCATTGGCAGACAAATTCTTTACCCCTGGTGCCACCAGGGAAGCCCCATGTCGTTATGGAGACCCCCAAGTCTTGGGATCTGCAGAGTGAGTCAGCAACCAGGAGACTCAGGAGAGCTGATGGTTTCATTTCAGTCTGAAGGCTGGCAGGCTCAATACCCAGGAAGAGCCTAGGTTTCTGTCTGGATGCAAAAGCAGAAAACAGCTGATGTCCCAGCTCAAAGGCAGTCGGGCAGGAAGAGTTCCTTCTCACTCAGCCCTTTTTGGCTATTCAGGCCTTCGACTGCTTAGATGAGGCCCACCCACGCTGGGCAAGGCAGTCTGCTTTGCTCAGTCTATCGATTCCAATGTCAATCTCATCCAGCAACCACCCTCACAGACACACCCAGAATCATGTTTGAAAAATGTCTGGGCACCCCAGGATCCAGGAATCAGTCAGGTTGACAGAAAATTAATTGTCACCACTCTGGAGCCTGAAAAGCCTTCTAGCTCAAAACGACACAGCTCTCTAATAGAAGAGGCGCAGGCAGGGGCCCTGGCCCGGTCCCTGTCCCATCTCATCAAGCAGGACAGGCTGTTGCTGTTGCCATCTCATACACATTGGTCATTGTCACCCCCCACATTGTTTGAATTAGTCATCAGTGGAAAAGAAGGCTTCAGCTGCCCACCAGGCCCCCTGCATGGTCATGTTTATGATTTTAAAGAATAAATAGAAATATCTTAGTTATTGCAAAATACGTCATATACGTCAGGCAATCTCTGAAACAGTTGAAAGGATAAAGGTAAAAAACCAACCTCCACATGCTTCCCGCACAGCCTCACAAATGGAAAATGACCAGTATATTGAAGGTCTTTGCTGCTCCTCCGAGGGGATTCCCGCTCTGTCCTTTCCTGTAAGTAGACACTCTCCTGAATTCTATTGGTCATTCTCTTGCATTTTACAAACACCAAAGTGTGTGTTGCTAAGTATACTTGTTTGATGTGCCCTGTTTGAGTCTTTATGAATTGACACGTGCTGTGGGTGTTCTCTGCACCATGCTTCTTTGTACGAGATGGGGCCTCATCCCCACCGTTGTGTGTAGCCGCTGTGCGTGCATTTCACTTCCGTGTCATATTCTTTGGTGTGGACACGTCCATCGTAGGAGCCACGTGTCCGTCTCTTCAACTTTTGATGCCTGTTTGGGTAACTTCTGGTCCTCTGCCTTCCCAGCTGAAGCTCACAGGGGCATTCCTGTCACCGTCTCCAGGTTCACAGGTACAGGGATTTGTCTTAGATGAACACCTAGGAGGTCAGGCACTCAGCCCAGCTGGGGACTATCTCTTTGCCTCTCTGGGTAATGCCAGGGAACTTTCCAGAATGATTTTACCAGTGTGTGCTCCCGCTGGCGGTGATGTGGGTTTCTTATGATGCTGTCCCCCTCCCCGCTCTCCATCCTCTGTGGTCTCAGTAAATTGCCCTCCCTAGGTTCACAGGGTGGCCATGGTGCCCTCCTGCCCACTTCATGCACGTGCAGGACTGTGCTTGTCTCAGGTGGGATCTAGTACGTGAACACGTGTCAAGTTCCCGCTGCTGTGGGAGAGCCCACGGGCTTTTGTTGGACGGCTGTGCAGCTGTCTGTCTCTGCTTCAAGGAAAATGGCTAAAACAAAATCCCAGTAGAATGGGTGGTAGCCAAGCTGAACCCCGGGGCTGAGCTCCTTATGCCAGTATCACAATCTTCATCCTTGAAAGTGATCAGCCATGCTCTGCCATTTCTCCATTGGCCAAAGAGCAGTGCGTCCCAAGGTTTTCTCCATGAGAGATTTTTCGGGCCCACCCAAGACCTAGTCCCCGAACATGAAATCACTCCCCCACCCAGTCTGCCAGGCTTTGGAGAGGATGCTTATAAACTGTCGTTTTTTTGTGCTGCCTCTTTCCAATTGCAGATTAGTCTGGGGAGAAAGATAAAGACATTTGCCACCAAGATGGTAATCACGAGTGGAAATGACGAAGACAGAGGAGGCCAGGAAAAAGAGAGTAAAGAAGAGAGCGTCTTGGCGATGCTGGGGATTATCGGGACCATTTTGAACCTGATCGTCATCATATTTGTATACATCTACACCACTCTGTGAATGGCCCAGTGGGTCCTCAGGCCTCGGGATGGCCAAAAGACAGGAGGAGTCCTGTGTGTTGGCAGATCGGTGACTGGACACTGCGCCAACAAGCAGCCTTGACCGACACATACCGCCCAATCAGATACACCTTCAAACTTGATAAAGGGTCACCAAAATCAACCAATCCTGCTGCAAGGAGCAGACACTAAAGCACAATGAATCCACCAAAACTCATTCACACAGCAAGGAACTCAGCATCGCTGGCAGGGGACCCGAAAGAACACTTGGAAAACTGCCCTTTGACACCATCAGGGAGTGGATGGGTGCAAAGATGGGTTATCCCAGGTCACTAATGGATGTCACGCGTTCAAAAAGAGGAACAGGGGTGGACGCAGCTCACAGCAGACACAGCTCTCGGCCTGTCTCCCAGGACACATGTTTCCTCCTAACTCGATGAACTGTTTGGTACCAAAAACCACAAGGACAATCCTTGACAAGCATCCCATCCATCAAAAGTGTCTAACTATTTGATACTGGGGAGATAACTTATTTTTCTTTTTTTTCATTGGCTTGATGTGTGTATCTGTTCATACCAAGGTTTATAAATATATATTTTTAATAAATGTGCTCTATTTTTAGCATGAATCAAATATTTGGAGAAGCGCTCCTGGATCCATACAGCTTTCCTTGGTTTTACCTGCTGTATCTACCTTAGACTGCAGTTGTTCTGTTGTGTAATCTAGTCTTTGTTCTCTCATCTGGAATCGTTTCCCTCTTGCGCTTTTCGGTCTGGAGGACATTTTCCCATAAGACCAGCTGTGGTCTCAGTTGGTGCATGTTTTAAGATTGTCCACTGAGCGACTTTTTGTTGTTATACTGGAGATGTAAAACGGTCGTGGGCATGTGGACTTTGGACGTACCGTATCCTTACTGAGAATTGTGCATGAACAGGGCTGAGTGATATAGATCAGCTTAAAAATTTTTTTTACAAGGAATACTATGGAGGAAGGGCGCGGCTACATCTGTGGATCAACTATAGGATGGAGTATTCAGCTTCTCATTGGCAGCGTTATTTCATTCTTGTGACCATTTGTCGATGAGATTTGATTTTAATGGCCACATGCCATGAAAGATGGGTGGGAAGGTCAAGGCGGGGAAAGCTCAGCGTTAGGTGCGGAATTCCCGCAGTAAGCCTCCTGGGAGCCTTTGCAAAGTAGGTGGGGGTGTAGATGGCACTTGGACTCCCCCCCGTAAGAGCTCACCTGGCTGTTTCAGGCTGGGAGCACACCCTGCAACAAGTGACTTTTCAAGAGCACTAAAAGGGGATGCAACTGTCACCCTAAAGGATTGCTACATTTCTTCAAGCTCCTGGTTCACACCCACTTGAAGCTACTTCCTCCCTGGCAGGGGCAGTTGAATCAGGATGAATGTGCCCTTTTCTCCTGCCTGCCTGAGATGGGCCTTTCACTGGCTGCAGCGGCATGGCCTTATAAAGAGGGTTAGTGTTCCTTCTGCCAGTGCCAGCCTTGCCTGTGGGCAAAAGGAGCAGCAGGCTGCCTAGGTGGAGTCGAATGATGTCCAGGAGGTCACCGCCAGCTCTCTCCCTCCTGAGGTCGTGGTGTCTGAAATTTCACCCATAGAAAGTCACTTCTTGCACTGTGTTAAGGACCAGGCTCTTTTTAAAGCAGATGCCCCAAGCACCTGGCCCTCATCAGGAGTCTTCTCTTCCCCACCAGAAGGAACAGAAGTTGATGTGCGTTCAGGACACACTGTGTGCTAGGCGCCGTGCCAGACCCTGTATTCCTTTAGTCGTTGAATGCTCACAGGAAATGAGCTGGAGAGTCTCTCTCCCGCATCATAGAGGAAGAAAGGGGAACTCAGATGGGGAAACTTCCCCGAGGTCAGGTAGCTGGTAGTGGTGAGTCAGAACACAAATTCCCAGAGCTGTCTGCTTCCCTAGCCCGCTGAGGGGCATCAAATGCTGGACAAAGAGGGAACAGAGAGGCAGGGACTGGCTGGGAAAGGTGGGGCCGGATGCACAACCGTGATTTGCCCAGGGCCGGCTCTGCCCCCCGCCCTCCTTCCCTCCTAAGAATAAATAACCCCTGGGAACCCCTTGCATCCTGGAACAACGTTGGCTGCCTGAGGACCTGAGGAGGGAGGCCAGGAGGAGGCTGCTTAGAAATATAATGGACTGTCGCGGGAGGGAGCCATCTCACGGGTTCCATGTGGTTCTAGAAAGACTGTGAGAATTCTGAACAGTGAACAAAGTAAACAATAAAGGTGCAATGGAAAAAAAAGTCTACTGATGTCCTTTTTCCCCGCCAGCATCCTGGTATTTTTAAACCTTCACGTCATTCCTTTACCTATATATATTTTTGTTTTATTTTATTTCAGATTTTTTTTTAATGTGGACCATTTTTGAAGTTTTTGAATTTGTTACAATGTTGTTTCTGTTTTACCTTTGCTTGTTTTCCTATTTTCTGTTTTTTTTTTTTTTTTTGGTTGGGAATCCTAACTCCCCAACCAGGGATCGAACTCACACCCCGTGGATTGGAAGGTGAAGTCTTAACTGGACCACCAGGGATGTCCTGATTTTTTTTTTTTTTTTTTTTTTTGAGAAGACAAAACTGAATGTGACTCTGTTCCAATGAAACTGTTTTGTGTGAACTGTGGAAGCCCTGGTGATTTTTCAAGTGTACTAATTTGGAAATTTATTGAGGGGAAAAACTGCCTTTCCGATCCTCTCAAGAGCTCCCCGATGGTCCTTCTACACTGTCCTAATCCACAGCCTGGAGATAAAGCTGCGTGTTCAATGACTGCCAGCCCACGTGGCAGGGCTCTCCTGTAGAGAGAGTCTTTCATTTCTGCCGTCATTTAGCAAAGCCCAAGAACACGGACTGGGCAAACTCATAGCTTCCTCCATGATCTCAAGGCGTCTCGTGGGGTTGTGATGGGGAGGCAGCTGGTGGCCCTGGGGCTTAGTATGCCGAGCCCAGCCTTTGCAAGAATAGCACCAACCCAAACAACCAGCCCGAGGGCTGAGACTTCCCACCCATCTTAAGGGACCCTCACAACAGCCCGTGAGACGTCTGTGCCTACCCCGTCTCACAAGATGAAGCGTGTGTGTTCGCTCACTCAATTGTGTCCGACACTTTGCGAGCCCACGAACTGTAGCCCTCCAGGCCGCTCTGTCCATGGGATTTCCCAGGCAAGAATACTGGAGTGGGTTGCCATGCCTTCCTCCATGGGGTCTTCCCTACCCAAGGATCAAACCCACATCCCCTGCATTGGCAGCCTGGCTCTTTACCACTGAGCCACCTGGGAAGCCCTGGAAGATGAGGAGAAAGGCTCAAAACGGCTGATCAGCTTTTCCAAGGTCACACAGCTCGAAACCAGCAGAACCATACCTGTCCCACTTCTGTGCCATCCACAGACCTTGAGTGGCCCAGGCTGTGGGTCTGAGCTCTGCTGGAGTCTTTGGGCCAGTCCAGTCATGTCACACAGCTTCCCACTACACCTGCCTCTCCTGGGTCATGACAATTGGTCTGGCCAGCATGTCTGAATCGATGCCTTTGACTTCTACCCCAGAAAGCAACTCGGAAAGCCTGGGTTCTCGCAGGGGGGGGCCAGGCACCCATGGCAGTGTGCCCCTGGTGGTTTGGGGCTGCAAAATGCTTGCCAATGGCCAGAAACAGCTTGGGCCTGACTTTCATCTGCCTTATATGATCGATATGACCAGCTCTGTGAGCCTCAATTTTCCTCATCTTTCAACAGGGGGTGCTAATAGCCCCGAAGTCTCCTCAGGAGTTGTAACCTCATTTTTATTGATACAGAAACTGTGTCCTGGAAAACTGAGTTGCCTTAGCAAAGGTTCCCTGGTGGCTCAGATGGTAAAGAATCCGCCTACAGTGTGAAAGACCCGAGTTCAAGCCCTGAATTGGGAAGATCCCCTGGAGAAGAGAATGGCAACTCACTCCAGTATTCTTGCCTGGAGAATTCCAGAGAGGAGACTGGTGGGTTCCATGGGGTCTCCAAGAGTTGGACACGACTGAGCGAATAGCAATTTCACTTTGACTAGGGGACCATGCCGTCATGTGGCCAGGGGTCCAGAAGCTGCTATCTTCACCTTTGCAGCCAAGGAATGTCACTTAAATTGACATGTCATTGTTCATGTGTGTGTGTGTGTGCTAAGTCGCTTCAGTTGTGTCTGACTCTTTGCGACCCCATGGACTGTAGCCCTCCAGCTTCCTCTGTCCATGGGATTCTCCAGGCAAGAATACTGGAGTGGGTTGCCATGCCCTCCTCCAGGCGGTCTCCTCAACCCAGGGATCGAACCCATGTCTCTTATGTCTCCTACATTAGCAGACAGGTTCTTTACCATTAGTGACACCTGGGAAGCCCCTGGATATGAGTACCATTTACTAAAGAAACACTGGATAAAACTTACATTCACATTGCTTCTAACAAACACCTGTGTGTATCTAATGTGGGAACAGTTCTCATCTTTCTCTTTCCCACATTCCCCTCCCGCTCTCCTCCTCTCTCTCCTTCTTTCCCGTCCTCTATTCATTTCCCGTATCTCTCCCCCTCAAAGCCCCAGGGCCCCAGCTCACCGTCTGTCACTGTTGCCATCCCCATACTTAGGTTAAGGGCTCCCTTTTTCTGTCAACTGCCTGCAGAACACCAGAAAGCCCACCCACCTCCTTGTTCCACTGTTTTTCATAGAGACAATTTCACTGGCTGCTTAAACAATTTCCTAACAGCTACTTTGGGAACCCAGACTGGCTATGATCATGTCACACTTCAGGAAGAGAAAGTTCCAGAGGCCAAATTCCTGCCTTCTCTTTTGAGAGACTCTCCTGGAGTGCCTTGTAGCCCCACACCCTAAAGGAAGGACCTCTATATGAGATGGCCCCAGAAAGATGCTCCTGTGGACTGGGGTACCTTCTGACCTTACTACATAATGATTCTTTCCTCTTGTGGGAAGCAGATGAAATGGACAGACTTAATATTTTCTGTTGTTTATAAACAAGTTGTACAAAACTGGTGTGTGCTTTTCATAGAAGGGCTACATGTTGCCCTGAGAAATAAGATCACATAATATATAATTTTTCACTACAAGACTCATTGTTAAGAGGTGTGCTTATTTACTTTATTTCTATTAGACAATGATGGGGAATGCAAAATCAGGTAAGAGTCATGATTGGATGTCTCTGCAGCATGCCTCTCCCTCCCTGGGACAGCAGCCTGCCAGGTATGCAGAGACTTGGCTCCAAATCCTGGACATCGGCTCTGTCACCTGCTCCGAATTGCTGGAGGACAGCACAGCCCAACGTCCTATTCAGACGTGCGAAGCATCCCATCCACTCCCCGCACTCAGCAGACGGCAGGAAGCCAGAGGGGAACAGCTGAATGGTTCTAAGGTACTTGAAAGTAGCCAGTCAGCCATCAAAGGACAACATTTTAAACTAGTATCTGTCTCATTGGGACTGGGCTTTCGAGGTGCCGCCAATGGTTAGGAACCCATCTGCCAGTGCAGGAGATGTAGGAGATGTGGGTTTTGTCCCTGGGTCAGGAAGATGCCCTGGAGGAGGGCATGGCAACCCACTTCAGTATTCTTGCCTGGAGAATGCCATGAACAGAGGAGCCTGGTGGGCTTCAGTCCATAGGGTCGCAGAGAATCGGACACAACTGAAATGACTTCACATGCAGCATGCACTGGGATTAAAGGAAGCAAAGTTAGATCGAGCAGAGGTGATCCACACAAACTGATGATCCACTGGCATGGACCAGCCACAAATCAGGGCTCCTGGAATGCCTATAGGTCTCTGAATCTCTGGGACCTCAAGCCCAGGAAATGTGGGCTTCAAACACTTCCTCACAAACCTGCACATTCCAGGAGAAACTAGTAGGCTCCTGGAGTTCATACATAGTTAGCTTAGCTAACCCCTTAGTCAGTTCCCAGAGACTGGTATTTATAATTCTGAATAGGAATCAGGGGACACAGCCCAACATGCTTGTCCTTCTCCTGATTGTATTACCTTCTCACCGTCTGAGCCTCTATTGTCCTGGCCTCTGAGACATTACCTGATCAGACTGGCCCTGCTTTCTCCTTGATCTCTTTGCTTTCTGTTCTAAAGAGTCCAACTTTAGTGTTTTTAGTTCTGACGACTCTGCTGTAGAACTTGGGGTTCTGCAGTTCTAAAGATTCTGCCTCTGTGTTAAAGAGATGTGTGAACTCAGCTTCAGTGGGACACTCTAGTTTGATGTGAGCTTGGCCACCAGAGCTGGGCAATAAGTCTTTCCTCCCACACTTTGCTCCTGAAAAACTGGTGGATAATTCCGTCGCCTGTGGGTATTTCAGCAGTAAGTGTGAGCAGCAAATTTATCACTCACTCCTCATCAGGGACCACTCTCTCATTTATTTTAAGAACCGGGATGACCTTCAAAAATGGGGCTGGGGCTCAAAACCAGAAACTGTGTTTGAGTCCCAACTCTGCCACTGATTGACTATTGATCTTGAGATGGATCCTTAATATTTCTGAAAGAATATTCATGTTCCTGTCATGAATTTAATAAATCTGATCTCTCAGTGCTGCTGTGTAGATTACATTTTTGGGCTGTGTACTCAGTCACTCAGTCGTGTCTGACTCTGCAGCCCCATGAACTGCAGCCCACCAGGCTCTTCTGTCCAGGCAAGCTTCTATTAGCTAGTAGTTAGCGGCTCAGTCATGTTTGACTCTTTGCGACGCCATGGACTGTAGCCCACCAGGCTTCTTTGTCCATGGAATTCTCCAGGTAAGAATACTGGAGTGGATTGCCGTTTCCTTCTCCAGGGGATCTTTCCAACCTAGGGATCGAACCCAGGTCTCCTACATTGCAGGCAGATTCTTTACTGTCTGAGCCACCAGGGAAGCCCATTAACTATTAATACCAGCAATTAAAAGCATGTCTTTAAAAATATTTTCCCATTAAGGAATAACAATAAGGGCACAAAAATCAGATTCAGTGGTGTTTCAGAATCCTTTTCCTGACAATATTAAGTGATTCATTTCACCCGGGATGATGCAAAGGTCTATTTAATTGAAAAGCTAAGTATCGGAGACTTGGAAGTGGCCCTGTATTAAGATGAGGGCATAATCGGCTCTTCATCAGTAATTTCAAATTTTAGCTCTGTCTTCTACTCAAAACGAAAATTAAAAGAAAAGTGCTCATTAGGAAGACAAAGGTATGCATGTGAATGTGTTGTGAACAGTATGGCAGGATGGGAAATCTGAAAGCTCTTTCGTGCAGACAGATTGTGCCCTGTACTTGAAGCTTCTGTATCCCAGGTGCTCAGAAGAATCTCTGTGGAATGGATGAAGCAGATGGAGACCAGCCTCCAGCCTCAGTTGGATACGAGCACGTCCTTCTTCTGCTGGCTCTTTACTTTTCCAGGAGACAGAGTCACAGTCATGGCTGCTGAAAGAGGTCACTGCAGCGCTTGGTCTCTGCTGCTCTTCCACAGTGAGCCTGGCTCGCTTCTGGAGCCTCAGCTCTCTTATCTATAAAACAGGGTGCTGTCTTGCAAAAGCTTGATCAGGTTTATAGCTCACGTGCCTAGCACATGTTCAGTGCCTAGCATGGGGCTGGTACCCAGAAGGTGCTTACTGAGCCTTATTTCCCAAGACGTCGGAGTACAGGACTCCTCAGCTCCTTTGAAGCCAACCTTAGTAACCACCTCAGTAACCAACCAACTAAGACCCGGTGCAGTCAAATAAATAAATAACCACAAAATATTTATTTATTTGGCTGTTCTGGGTCTTAGTTGTGGCATCTGCAGGGTCTTTAGTTGTGGCCTTTGGGATCTATCTGGTTCCCTGACCAGGGATCGAACATGGGTCCCTCTGTATTGGGAGCATGGAGTCTTAGGCACTGCTTGGTTGGAAATGGTCCCAACCAACCATGTCTTCTAACGTGACATTCTAGACCCCTCTTGCAAAGTGATCTTGCATTGAAAAGTGTAAGGAGCTGAAGAGTTCTGTTCCTTACTAGCTGTATGGCCTTGAGACAAATTATGTGTATGAGCACATTTTTAGAGGCAATGATATCTGAATAAAGTCTCCAGGGATAGATAGTAACAACCCAAGACTTACTATTCCTCCTTAAATTTAAAATATTTTCCATTTATTAAATATAATTGGAAAATATTTTAAATTTGAATACTTTTATACATGAAATATATTAATATAATTCTAATTATGTCTTCAGTAATTTGGGTGCTAGATAATTTGGGTGTCTCATTCTAGACCCTCCATCCTGTTTCCTCTCCTCCTTTCAGAGCTGGTCTTTTGGTAGACACCAGCATGGATATACTCACTGTTAGGGCTGATATCTGTTCTTTTTAGTTTTCAATTCCAAAACTAAATCCATAGTTTATTTATCAGCATAAAGTCATAGAATTTGTAAGCACTATTTGTAAACATTATTATAACTGTATTTACAATTCACATTCTAGGCATTTATACCAAGTGCCTTGTCATAGATATAATTTAAATATTCTATGCCAAACTCCTCTATCAATATTTATGAAGAAATCACTGCGGTACTGTTTCCCTAATCTTGGCAGGATAACAAAAGGATGTTACTCCATAGACTGGAATATATAATATGACTATTTTTAGTGGTTTTGAGGAGATTTTCCTGGCAATGACCACGTAAAAGGGCAACGTTCTTTTTCAGCTGTCTGTATTCCCAACTGAACACACTAACCTCATCTTTTGGAAGAGTATTTAATACACTTCCCACTTTAGAAAACAAGATCAAGGGACAAAGAAACAGCAGACAATCTGAAACAAATTTCTACATAAAACTAATCTAGGTGTTTGCGCCACAAGTCACGACGGATACACCGAAAGCTCATATCATAGCACTCTGAAACCTCTACGTACAGAATGGGATGAATCTAATCCTGGTAATCGTTAATGCTTCCGATGGATCCAATACTTCTGGTGCAAAATGAGAGAATCAGCAGAGCAAAGAGTTGGTGAAAAGCCACCCTAAGAGAGGGGCACCAAAGGTCCCCGTGGGATGAACGCATTTGGCATGTTTGCTAACATGCATGTTGCATGCTCAGTTGCTCAGTCGTGTCCGACTCTGCTACCCCATGGCCTGTAGCCCGCCGGGCTCCTCTGTCCATGGGATTCTCCAGGCAAGAACACTAGACTGGGTTGCCGTGCCCTCTTCCGGGGGATCTTCCCTACCCAGGGATCGAACCTGGATCTCCCACATTGCAGGCAGATTCTTTACTGTCTGAGCCACCAGGGAAGCCCGGAGCGTGAAAGTGAAAGTAAGTTTTAGTCACCTGTTGGAGAAGGAAATGGCAATCCACTCCAGTATTCTTACCTGGAAGATCCAATGGACAAAGGATCCTGGCAGGTCATGGGGTCGAGGAGTCAAACGTGACTGAGCACGTACACATACCACATACCAGAGGTCCCAGCCAGTGCAACGGAAGGAAAAGTAAGTAAGAGTCATAAAGGTTGGATCAAGAAAATTAAAGTCATCTTCATTCACAAATAATACTATTGTTTACACAGAAAATCTTATGAAATTCACAACACAACTGTTTGAAATAATGAGTGAGTTTAATAAGATTGCAAGATTTAAGGTTGACATGCAAACAGTTTATATATGCTAGAAATGAACAAATGAAAAATGATATTAAACATCACTGTTTGCATCAGAAAACATAAAATAAGCTTCAATAAGAAAATCTAAGCACTCACGTGAAGAAGCTACACTACACGGAGGACTTCCTTTGTGGCTCAGTGGTAAAGAATCTGCCTGCCAGCTCAGAAGACATGAGTTTGACTCCTGGTCTGGGAAGATCCCACAACCGTGAGAAGCCCCTAAATCGCCAACTAGAGAGTAGCCCCAGCTCGCTACAGCTAGAGAAAAGCCCGTGCAAAAATGAAGACCCAGAACAGGCAAGAAATACATAAATAAAGAAGCTATGCAAAAAGAGCAAATTAAGAATCCTGTTAAGCAGAAAGAAAGGGATAAAGGTTAGAGCAGTGCCAATGAAGTAGGAGAGCAGAAAAATAGGAAACAAAGTCAGTGAAACTAAAAGCTGGTTCCTTGGAAAGACTGATAAAATTATAAATCTGTAAGACTGATCAAGAAAAAAAGAGAGAAGACTCAATTTACCGGTGTCAAGAATGAAAGGACGTCACTACGTAGTCTAGAGACATTAAAATGATAATAAGGGCATATTATAGACAATTATGGGCTTCCCGGGTCGTGCTAGTGGTAAAGAATCTGGAGAAGATGTAAGAGACTCAGGTTCCATCCCTGGGTTGGGAAGTTCCCCTGGAGGAGGGCATGGCAACCCAACAGTATTCTTGCCTGGAGAGTCCCATGGACAGAGGAGCCTGGCAGGCTGCAGTCCACGCGGCGGCAAAGCATCAGACATGGCTGAATCGACTTAGCACACATGCGTGCATGAACAATTACATGTCAAGAAGTTTAACAACTTAGATGAAATGGATAAGTTCTCTAAGAGATACAAGTTGTCAAACATGCTCAAAAGAGAAAAAAAAAAAAACCTGAAAAGCCCTATATATATTAAAGAAATTTAATTTGAAATTAAATACCTCCCCACTAAGAAAATTTTTAGCCTGAGTAGCTTCTCTGGTAAATTCTGTCAAAGATACAAGGGAGAAAAAAAAAAAAAAGATGATGCAGAAGCTTTAAGAATATAAAGTAGGTGGGAACATTTACTAACTCATTATATGAGGCTAACGCTCCGTGATACCAAAATCAGACAGACATTTAAAAAACAATAACAACAACAAACCCCGCTCTACACACCAATATCTCTCATGGATATAGATGCAAAAATCCTTTTAGCATTAGCAAATCACGTTCAGCAATATATAAAAAGAATAATATGCTGTGACAAAGCAAGGTTTATCCCAGAAAATCAATCCATGTAGCTCACCATACTACCGGAATAAAGGAGGAGAAACAAGATCATGTCTCAATGGATACAGAAAAACAATATGACAAAATTCAACACCCATTTGTGATAAAAATTATTGGCAAACCAGGAATAAAACATAACTTTTTCAAAGTACTAAAGGATATCCATAAATAAAGACTATAGCTAAAATCATCTTAATGGTAAAAAGTTGAATGCTTCCCTCCCCCAAATAATTGGGAGCAAAATACTAATGCAAAAAGTATGATGTCACTAAAAATAAATTCAAAAGTATATGTCAAGTCTGTGATCTAAGCAATAGACACTTGCTAAGAGACATTTTAAAGATCTAAATAAATAGACATTGTATATTCATGGACCAGAAGCCAATATTGTTAAGATTTCAGTTTTCCCAAGTTTGACCTGTGTATTTAAAACAATCTCTATCAAATTTCAGTAGGTTTTCTGTGTAGTAATAAACAAACTGATTCTAAAGTTTATATGGAAATTCAAAGGACATGTAAAAACTGATTTTTTTAAAAAAAGAGACAAAGTTTGAGGGTTTACTTCTGTTACTTCAAGACTCACTCAGAAGCTAGAATTAGCAAGATGTGTTGGTATTCGATGTCAAGGGCAACAAAGGGATCAATGGAACAACACAGAAAAGCCAGAAATGAGCCTGTACCTAATACGGCAATTGATATTTTTACAAAATTTTAGTGCAGTTTAATGGGGAAATTAAAATCTTTTCAACAAATAATGCCCAATTAGTTGAATATCCTTATGGAGGGGAAAAATGAACCTTTATTCCCTGTCTTATTCAAATTATTCAGAATTAACTTGATATGAGTCTAAGAGCAATGAAAAAGCTAAACCTACAAAGTTTCCTAAAGAAAACACAAGGGACTACTTCAATCTTGAGATCAGTAGAGATTTCCCAGATGGGGCACAGAAAGCACTCACTAGAAAACAATAAACTGATAAATTATACTTCATAAAATTTAAAATTTTTGTTCATCAAAAGACACCATTAGAAAAGTTGAAACAGACTGGAAGAAAGCATTCATAATAATTTAATTGTCATCAGTTCATATGCAAACATCATATGCAGTTCACTAATAAAAGGGAAACCCATTTTCTTTAAATGAGCAGAAGACTAGAATAGAAATTTCATAAAGGAACATGTACAAATGAGCAGTAATCACTTGAACATGTCATTAATCATTAGGAAAATGAAAATTTTAAATGCCAACTACACACCTACATTTAGAATAATGTTCCTGCGTCTTATGTCTTCTGAGTTTCCAAAATATTTGCTGGGCCCTTTAAGATGTCAAGATGTCACCCACAGTGCAGGACTTAAACAGTTTTATCATATGCAGACCTCATTACTCCTACTCTAAGTTCCAAGTTGTTATGTGTGCTTAAAACCATCCAAACTATGAGACTCTGGGAGCTTGAAGGAATCAGAAATTTTCCAGATAAGCTTCTTCCTTGTATATTTCAAACTTTATATCTCCTCCTCTGTTAACCACCTGTTTCTGCTGCTATGTGCCATAGGCTGTATTCATTTTAAGAATCTATCTCTGGCCTTGTACTTTTCGTCATAATGCCAGCTAAGTCAGTTAAATGAGTGACAATTTCCCTGGAAACTCTTCCTGCATGAGTGAGCTATCAATAGCTTAACTGTATGTGAAAGAGACTGAATCACATAAATTTAGTCCACAAAACTAAAAATAAATGTGTCCCTAACTCAACATCCCTTTAGCCAGATACTAAATAAGCTCACAGCCACTCCAGTATTACCTGACCCAGAGGAAGGTATGATGGAGGGAAATCAGATGGGGCAAAGACAGCAGTGTTAATCAATTGTGGTTAAATATATTACTTCCACCAGACCTATGGCCCTGTGATACATTGCTTGTGCCCCACCCAGAGCCTTGTTAAAAAGCATATTCAGATGTGAGAGGTCCTGAAATGGTGGCTTTGTTAGTTAATGGGGAATCTGCTACCGGATCTTGTCATGGATACCTACAGTCTTGTTTGCAGAAACAGAATTCCTTCTTTTGCATGCTGCTCTGCTGTTAGTAGACTGATTGGAGTGAGAAACTGTCATCTTCTAAGTCCTATGTCTCCACACTTCCCCCTTCTCTTGACTAGCTCATGGGTGAGTCAATCAGAGTAACTTCCCACATGACCAGCTTTGAATGGGCCAAAACCAACTATAACAATTAGACTAAAGATTAGAAAGACTGTTGGTGGCTTGAATGGCAAAGCTGCGACATCATCATCATCATCATAGCTAAAAGTTACTGAACACTCTAGTATTTGCAACACTTTCTGGGATAGTTTCAGATATCATCTACATTTTACAACTGAGAATACTGAGGCCTGGACAGATTAACAGACCTGCTAATGGGACAAAGTTAATAAGTAGAAGAGCTTCAGTTTAAGCCCAGGCAGATTGAAATGCTTAACCACTACCCTGCAGTGCTCATTTGATTTCTGGCTATGAGAGGAGGCTGGTCCTAGAGACTGAAGCTTATGTCCAGTAAGATCTGAAGAAGAGTAGGAGTCCCTCAAGCCCGGGTGCATTACTTCCCTTTCTGGGCTGAGGTCTTAGGGACTTAAAAAAATAAGTTCGTGTTTCTAGCAATCAAAAAGGTCCAACGTGAGACAACAGCCCAGCATCTCTTCTCACTCTCTGTCAGGGTATATGTACAATAGGATAGGAGCTAGAAAAGATAGAAACCTATTCTGAGATCCTGAGAACCTAAACCTTTCCTCCTGACCCTCCTTTACTTAACACCTCTGATTGCAAAATGCTAATTTCCATCTCACTTGGTGTCTTATGGACACTCCTCAGCATCCAAACCACTGACTGTGCACTATGCACAGACTCTGGATTTGCAATCATACATTGCAGGGGTGAACTCTGGTTCACCCCTCCCTCTGTTTTATCGGTGGGGAGACAGGCTCAATCAGGGGAAGTAATAGCCCAGAGTCATACTCTCAGGTGGTGTCGTGACCACATGAAGACCGCCTGCCTCCCTAATGACACCAGGTAGAAGGGTCAGGCCTAGCATGGCTCCTGCCTTACAGGCTGTGTTGGGCTACAGGCTGGCTCCCTCTGTAGAGAATGTATTTGCCAGTTGGTGGGAAAAAGACACAACCCATTTTCCTGATGTCACTTGGAAGTACCGCACTCTTTCCTGCCAAGTAGTGTGATAGATTTGTTTTCTTTGTTAATAGCCAGCCACTGGGTTTTATCCCCCAGAGAGTTCTCGTCCAAATGGTGAATATATATTGGCTTCATAAATCTGGCATGCAGACTGTGATGTATATAAAAAACCAGATTTGTTCCAAGACACAGATTTGTGCAAACTCTTCCAAACCTCCATCCATAAGCTATAACTCCAAATTTTTGGCTCAGTCAACCTCACAGGGCTGTGTAACTTGTCAAGCTATAATGAAGTTGGAACTAGGTGTGGACAATATGGCGGGGAGGACTGAGGCAAAGTCAGCTGAATTCAATTCAAGGGACAGGGGCAAAGGAGCTACCACTTACCAGGAGATTGTATGGCACAGTGATGAAGACCAAGGTCCTGGAGTTCACCTCTGTAGGTTCAAATTCTATCTTTACTACTTACTAACCAGAAGACCTTGGCAAGTTGTTCAACCGCTTTGTGCTTTAATGGTCTTGCCTGTGAATGAGTGTTAACAACAGAGCCTGTTACATTGGCTTGCTGTGAGAATCGAGTAGGTGTTCATACATGGGATTATCCAACAACAGTGATTTGCTATTATGATCCAGGACCTACACTGGCTCTGTGCAAATCACTGCCTTGTTGAATCTCAGTCACATCGCCCGTGAAGGCAATCTTGATGAGAAAACAGAGACTTGGGGATGAGGTATACTTGCCTCAATCCCATGAGCAGAACTTCCAAGTCTCCATCACTCATTCTGATCCTAAGTTATCTTAGCTTTGAGATCAAGCTAAATTAAGATCAATATCCACTTCCAACTTTGCCTACAGCTGCATAGAAATTATATAATGGGATGTCTAATAGCTTCAAGTGAAGCAGCCAGATACAACAGATATTAGACGTCAAGGTGAGTGTTGAGATAGCCCTTTGCTCACACTGAAGATCTAAAAGGGTCAAGTCTAGAGCTTTGAGAATGGAGTGGTTCTTTGGAAAGGATTTGGAGGACAGGGAATGTCTGCTGTTTCATTTATAAAGATGGCCCTCAAGGAGATGACTGCAAGGAATGTGGGTCTCCTACAGAGACTGGGAGTAGCGCCTGCCACAGTGTTCATTCAGGACCTCTTAAATCTAAAGAAGGGACACTATGTGGAAGAAGCCTACTACAAATTACCTTATTTGAGCCCCCTGATCCAGCCATACCTGATGACAGCATGCTTCTGACTTTCCATTGCAAGAACTAATAAATTTCTTTAAGTCTTTTTTCAATGTATTTCTATATTATTTTTTTTCTAAAATCACAGCTGTAATTCTAGAAATGATGATATCTCCAATGTTGAGTTAGGATCTGAGAATTTAAAAAATTTCCCAGTTTCTGTGTTGTCATTCCTAGAGGCAGGAATGAAGGAATGCTAAGGGGGAAAGCCAGCTGCCCACAATGACTTGTTCATGGTCAGAATCACCCTGAACCAGATTGTTCACAAGTGTCAGTGTGAAGCCTCACTGTAGCGTGAAGTGCCCCGGAGTGGGAGTCCAGGTTTTCTTTCATCCAATTCAATGCAGCAAGTATTTATTTTGCACCGACTGTGTGCAGGACATTATGCTCCACACTACGCTGAGGTGGGCGTCACAATGATGAATAAGATACAGCCCCCAGTTCCCCATGGATCTCTGTGGTTAGGGAATAAATCTTTATTGAGGCAGCCTGGGATGTGGGCCACAGAAGGAGATGACAATTGTAGGACAGGATGGGGAGGGGAGGGGTGGAGGTGGTGTAATCCCCTTGTACAATCACCATAGGCAGCCCAGGCCCTCTTATTCCCAGTCTTCATGCGAGTGCCAAGAGTAACGCTTCCTCATTTCCATCTCAGCAGAATGTGTTGCTGCCAAAGTTCAAGAATGCTCATTCCTCCGTGT
Source organism: Nanger dama (assembly GCA_917880005.1). Lineage (NCBI taxonomy): Eukaryota > Metazoa > Chordata > Mammalia > Artiodactyla > Bovidae > Nanger > Nanger dama. Next base: position 9,353,392 of record CAKJTW010000063.1, on the reverse strand, counting down.
AAGACAGCAGCTCCATGCTTAATCTGCAACACAGCGAGAAGCCCCTCCACCCCTGGGCATGAGAGCCCCCGCTGTGGGGCCAGGTTCTCCCCCTCCTCAGGGTCTTTGCCTATGCCCCCGCTTCATTGGAAGCTCATTCCCTGCTCCTCCCACGTACACTCCCACCCATCAATCCTGTGTGTCTAGGGTGCATCATTTTATGTGCCTCTAAGAAAGAAAAAAGTGCTGCGCGTTCCTTACCACGTGCCATCATTTACAGGTGCACCCCCATCACTTCAGTCAGTTCAGTTCAGTTCGATCTCAGTCGTGTCCGACTCTTTGCGACCCCGTGGACTGCAGCACGCCAGACCTCCCCTCCCTGTCCATCACCAACTCCCGGAGTTTCATCTTTCGTTGTCCTATCTTTTTGCCTTTTCATACTGTTCATGGGGTTCTCAAGGCAAGAATACTGAAGTGGTTTGCCATTCCCTTCTCCAGTGGACCACGTTCTGTCAGAACCCAATCACTTAAAGGAAATGAATCACTTAGAATGGATAAAAATTAGGGCAAGTTAACGCCCAGTTAGCCTTCTGGACATCACGTCCTCTAAAAACATCCCTTGCTCCCAGCCCTTTACAGTGGCCCGCTCTTTGTACAAACACTGCCCTCTGTGCTGATGCAGTGATTAAGAAGGTGCAACAAACTGTAGCCTCCTCACTCTACGCATTTCCCCAAAGAGATGAAACACCAGCAGCAATGCCAGGCAGGAAGCAAAGTAGAAGTTTCGAGGCCCAACACCCCACGCAGAGGATAACGTTAACAGTCACAGACACTGACATGCACCCTCACTTTGTGCCAAGTGCTGTGCTAAGCACTCTCTGCTCATGATCTCATGTCAGACTACCGGCTCCCTATGAGGTGGATGGTTTCATTATCCCTGTTTCACAAAGGAAGAAAAAGAGCTTGCAAGTTGACCAGGGTCATGTGACTTACAAGTAGCAGAACCCAAATTCACACTTTCCTCTTTTACCCAAACTCTGGTACACTAGTCAGGTAAGGAATGCTATCTGCAGTAGCAGAACCCAGATTCTTGCTGACTGAACACAGTAAATTTATTTCTTAGCCCGTCATAATCCAAAGTCAGTGCTCCTTGTTCCATACGGTAATTCTAGGACACAGCCTCCTCACATCTTACAGCTTTGTCCTTCTCTTGTTCCTGATGGCAGTGGCAGAAAGAGGAAGAGCAGGGAGCGTGTGGGGAGGACTTCATAAGCCAGTCTTAGAGTGAAGTGAAAGTCGCTCAGTCATGTCTGACTCTGCAACCCCATGGACTATACAGAGGGCCTGAATCCTCCAGCCTGAACACTGGAGTGGGTAGCCTTTCCCTTCGCCAAGGATCGAACCCAATGATGAAGAAGCGGAGGGGAGGGAAGGGGACAACAGTAATGGTGGTGGTGATCTAAATTAATTTGAGTTGCTCTATGACTACGCCACAGCCTTCAGCCGTGTGGAACGCAATAGAGTGTGGATAATCCTGAAAGAGATGGGAATACCAGACACCTGACCTGCCCCTTGAGAAACCTGTATGCAGGTCAGGAAGCAACAGTTAGAACTGGACATGGACCAACAGACTGGTTCCAAATAGGAAAAGGAGTCCGTCAAGGCTGTATATTGTCACCCTGCTTATTTAACTTCTATGCAGAGTACATCATGAGAAACCCTGGGCCGGAAGAAGCACAAGCTGGAATCAAGATCACCGGGAGAAATATCAATAACCTTAGATATGCAGATGACACCACTCTTATGGCAGAAAGTTAAGAATAACTAAAGAGCCTCTTGATGAAAGTGAGAAAGGAGAGTGAAAAAGGTGGCTTAAAACTCAACATTCAGGAAACTAAAATCATAGCATCCAGTCCCATCACTTCATGACAAATAGATGGGGAAACAGTGAAAACAGTGGCTGATTTTATTTTGGGCTCCAAAATCGCTGCAGATGGTGACTGCAGCCATGAAATTAAAAGACGCTTACTCCTTGGAAGAAAAGTTATGACCAACATAGATAGCATATTAAAAAGCAGAGGTCTGTCTAGTCAAGGCTATGGTTTTTCCAGTGGTCATGTATGGATGTGAGAGTTGGACTATAAAGAAAGCTGAGTGCCAAAGAATTGATGCTTTTGAACTGTGGTGTTGGAGAAGACTCTTGAGAGTCCCTTGGACTGCAAGGAGATCCAACCAGTCCATCCTAAAGGAGATCAGTCCTGGGTATTCCTTGGAAGGACTGATGCTTAAGCTAAAACTCCAATACTTTTGGCCACCTGATGCAAAGAGCTGACTCATTTGAAAAGACCCTGATGCTGGGAAAGATTGAGGGCAGGAGGAGAAGGGGACGACAGAGGATGAGATGGTTGGATGGTATCACCGGCTCAATGGACATGAGTTTGGGTAAACTCCGAGAGTTTATGATGGACAGGAAGGCCTGGCATGCTGTGGTTCATGGGTTCTCAAAGAGTCCGACATGACGGAGTGACTGAACTGAACTGAACAAAATACCACAAACTGGGTGATATCCTAGACATTTATTTCTCACAGTTCTGGAGGTTAGAAACTCAAAAGATCAAGGCACTGGCAGATTCAATATGACAAGGACCATCTTCCTGATACATAGATGGCATCTTCTTGAGGTGTCTTCACATAGCAGAAGAGGTAAGGGATCTCTCTGCGGTTTCCAAGGACACTAATCCTATTTATGAGGCCTCCATCCTCATGAGCTAATCCACCCCCAGAGGCGCCCACCTTCTAACACATGGGGATTAGGTCTTCAATATGTGAATTTCTGTAGGACACAACGATTCAGTCCATAGCAGTTGTGGTGATGGTGGTGGTTTGTGGTGCTGTGTGAGTCATGGAGAGAGACACAGAATCAGCTTTAAGTGTCAGGAAGGGAAAGATAGCCTCCGGTTCTAGTTATTATACAACTGATTCTTGAAAGCCAAGTTGTTCTTAGCATGAAGATGGGACCAAGGGCATCCCAGATCAAAGGAACAGCAAGGGAAAAGGCTCAAATGTGAGACAAGCAGAATTACATGAAGAAGAGAGAAATTCCACTCTCAGAGCATTGGGTGAGCAGAGAATGTAATGCAAAACGAGGAACGGCAGAGCCAGATGTCAGCTAGTGTTGACTGCTATCTCAGTGAGCCTGGACTCAGCTCATCTGGGAGAGAGGAGACGGTGACATATATTTAAGCTGCTTAGTGGTTTGGTCTAAGTTGCGCTCTAGGAACATAACTCTGGCTGGAGTATGAGAGATGGACTCAAGCGGTAAAAATCAGACCCAGGGAGGATAAACCAGTTCAGTATGATGTCTGAGATGAAAGGTTTTCAGGACATAGGCCAGTCCCAAGGCAGTGGGAAGGGAAAACCTTAAGGGGAGTGTGAGAAACATGCCGTAGCCTCCTGGCTGGTGCTCTGGGAATCTGCTTCACATTGCCTTGGCAACAAGACAGTGCGGAGTCCCGCACTCGATGTTAGCCATCTTAGGTGGGACAGCCTAAAGAGGGGGCAAGAAATCATCACTCATTGCTGAACATGTGCCCAGCAATTTTCAGATATCAGTGTATCATCGCATTTAAAACTTACCGTAGCCCCGAAGGCTAGGTAGGATGATCTTCATGTTATAGACAAAGATACTTAGGGATAGACTGACTTCCAGGGACTAGAATCACACACACATACACACGCGCACACACACACACACACACACACACACACACACACACACACACTGGGAACAAACCCAGTACCCCAGTACACATATTTCTTGCACATTTTTGCCACATGTACTTTTTACAGCTCAGAATTCCAGCTGAGGTTCCCTACTGAACCTAAAGAATAGACAGGAATTTTCCGTTGGATTTCTCATAGAAATTTATTGAGTCCTTTCTCCAACACTAAAGATAGCTTCCTCTGAAACTGCAGGCTTCATTAACTCTTTTATGCATCCATCCAGAGGGTATGGAGCAGCTACTGTGTTCCAGGCTTCCTGCTAGGCTAGACATGACTGACATGGTCTCCAGACATGCCTATGACATGGTCTCCAGATGTAATTCTGACATGGTCTCTGACCATGGGATAAAGCTAAGTCACAGTCTGGGGGTGGGAGGAGACAGATAAATATCATGTTACTTAAGAAGGTTTCACTCTGCCTGGGGAAAACTCATGAAAGCCTTCATAGAAAAGGTGATACTAGAAGACTAAGATTTGGTCATTTGATTAAAGGGAGAGGATGTTAGAAGCAGATAAAATACCAAGTGCAAAGGTACCAAAGGTATAGAGAGAAGGGGGCTCTTTTCAGCCTCTGGCAAGTTTACTGGCACGTACACGAGAACAAATACTCTCAACTTTTTCTGCCACTGTCTAGTAACACTGGGTCATCCCAGAACCCGCTGTTTTGGTGTTTTTCATCTCAAGAGGTGCTCAAAGCATGGGCTTTCAATTTCCAGGATCATATGAGTCTTCCCAGAGTTGATATGTTGTGGTCTGAGTGAGCTGCCTTCAATTGGTTGGATGCCCTTGATGTTCATAAATATACCATCATCTTGATAGCCAGCCTCAACTTACGAAATAAAATAATTATGAAACACTTCATGGACTCTTATCTATTCCAAAACATTTAACTGCCAAAGGTGAATCGGACCTACAAAGAGTTGGTTGCAGCCCTGAGCTCAGATTGGCTCCATTCTGCACCACAGCACTCTTAAAGTCAGCTCTTTTGTTAGAAATCAAATATTGATGTGACAAGTGAATAATTCATGGTGAGGCTTAGTGCCTGAGAAGCTCTGTGGAAATCCCCGAGAAGTGCTTTTGGTACACCAGTAACTCTGTGGGCCCAACTCTCTCTGCCAAGTTCAAAGTAAGAGGTGCTGGTTCCAAACATGGGCCCTGGGATCAAGCTGCCTGGACCTACCTGCCAGCTCCATCAATTAGCTGCCCGGAATGTCTTCCATTTGCTTCTCTGAATCTTTCTCTACTATTCTTCACTCTGTCCCGTTCAGGCAACGGGAAGCCCCAGAGGGGAATGCAGGAATTGAGAAGAGGCCATCCAGAAGTTTATTCCCCCTGCTCCCTCCTTAATGGATCACTATGTGGCCCATCCAAGAGCCACATTTCCTCTTGGGTGGCTTCTTCATACATCTCTCTGTATTTGGGCTCTGATAACCACTCCCTCTTCTTGCCTTTTCAGATCTATCAGTGGCCTTAGCTCCCTAAATTGCTAGCTTCAGGGTTCTTCATGATTATTTATTGCTTTCTCTAAATGCTGCCTTTACATTTGTGTTGTTTAATCTTATAAAACTTGTCATTTTGAAAGCCAGTTGAAAGATGATCCAATACCACAATGTCATGTTTTAACCAAATTCTTTATTATTTTTTAGACTTCCTCAATTTGGCAGTTTGTGTTAAGTTCACTTTCCTCTGTAGCGCTAGTGGTAAAGAGTCTGCCTGCCAGTGTGGGAAATGCCAGAGACACAGGTTCAGTCTCCAGGTCGTAAGATTCCTGGAGGAGGAAAAGGCAACCCACTCCAGTATTCTTGCCTGGGAAATCCCCATGGACAGAGGAGCCTGGTGGGCTACAGTCCATGGGGTTGCAAAGAGTCGGACATGGCTGAGCACACACACGACAGAAAACCAATTTGGCAGGGTGTGTTAAGTTCACTTTCACTAACCAAAAGTCCATGTTCCATTTTAGGTACAGGAAGGAGCTTTCCATGACAGCTGGGGACCTCTGTCTTCTGTCAAGCAGATAAGTCTTTGCAGCAGCTTCTACAGTTGGATATAACCCACGTGTGTCCTCAACAAGATACTCCACCAAGGATCCTCCACGTTATTCACTGCTCACATGATGGTAGTGGCCTCAAACTGCACAAAGGAAACAGTGGGGAAATATCAATTACAAGAAGGCTATGTCTGAAAAACCCACTGCTGATGGGAAGCATCACAGTGAGAAGAATAATAGAAAAGAATAATGACAAGAATGTCACAACAGTAGGAGTGGTATTAAACAGCGAGAGGCAGAATAGGATGGTGGCTGAGTGCAGTTTCTAGAGGATTTGACTTCAAATCCTAGCTGTGTAGACCTTAGGTGAGTTACTCAAATTCTGTGAGCTTCCTGATCCATTATTTGACTCTACTGTCAAAGCAGTACCTACCTTGTGGTGTCATCGGGATGATTAAAATAATTAATAAATGAAAGGTCTTTTGAGAGATGTTTGTTGTTGCTGTTTAGTTGCTAAGTTGTGTCCAATTCTTTGTTTTTGCTTTTTAAAAATAATTAATTAATTAAATTTAATTTACTGTACACTCATGGTGGATTCAAGTCAATGCATGTCTGACTCTTTGTGACCCCATAAATGGCAGCACACCAGGCTCCCTTGTCCTTCACGAACTCCCAGAGTTTTCAAATTCACCTCCATGGGGTCAATGATGCTATCTAACCATATCATTCTCTGCCACCCTATTCTCATTTTGCCTTCAATCTTTCCCAACATCAGAGTCTTTTCTAATGAGTCAGTTCTTTGCATCAGGTGGCCAAAGAACTGGAGCTTCAGCTTCAGCATCAGTCCTTACAATGAATATTCAGGACTGATTTCCTTTAGGATGGACTGGTTTGATCTCCTTGCTGTCCAAGGAACTCTGAAGAGTCTTCTCCAACACCCAGTTCAAAGGCATCTATTCTTTGGTGCTCAGTTTTCTTTCTGGTCCAACTCTCACACCCGTACATGACTACTGGAAAAACCAAGAGTGGTTTTTGGCACATAGAAATCGCTCAATAAACATTAGCTCTCATCACAGTAGTAAATGCCTTTTAGCACAACTGATAAGCAAGTGAAACCTTTTGTATTCCTTATTGCTAAGCATCCCAAGAACTTGTCATGACAATTACTCAAATAAAGTGCACTTGCCCTGTGCCAGGCACTATCACGTGATCTTTACATACGTCATCTCAGTTAATGCTATGTAGTAGGTTCTTTTGGATCTTCATCTCACAGATGAGGCTCGGGGAGAATGAATGCCTGATTTTGAATCCAAGCCTGCCTGACTCCTGAGCCTCTTTGCTTGAATATTTTGGGTGACACTGTCACCATCCAAGGAAGATCAGATGCTTCTTGGTCCCTCCTATTCCAGGTTGTTCTCAACAGATTTAAGAGTCCTAGGCCCTCTGCCCAGTGGTCTTCGGATCACCTCTCTCTGCACCTCAGGTGGCATGATCTTATGAATCACTAGGTGCCCAAAAAAGAAATCCGATAGCCATCCATATGCCTTTAGTCTCCTAGAATCACTTGGCATCCACTTGTCTCCTGCAGTCTCCATTCAGAGCCTCCCTTCTGCTCTTCGCAGCCTCCTCTCTCTCTGGTTCTGCTCCTTAGGATGTTCTTCCCCTGCCTGTTCTGTGACCCATGCGGCATCATTTCACATCCCTGAGCCTTCTTTCCTTGTCTGTGAATTGGAACCTACGTCCACTGCCCTGATTCATTCTGAAAGTGGTAGTGAGAGGCAAAAGAGGGTTTTGATGTTTTAGTAAACTGTAGAGTTCTGCATCCATAAGTCATGATTGTCATTCACTTCAACACCGTAGAAGAGAAAAGAACTGTCAGAAAGACAATTCCAATATGTTTAGAGACCTCAAAACAAAGGAAGATTTTTTTCCCATCCTAAATACCACTTCCGACAGAACATATGTTCTCCCTGGTTGGTTTGCTCTAATCACAACCCATTGTGGTTCATTTCCTTCCAGTAAGCTGCTAATTCAACAGTGTAGATGGCTAAGACAAGCCATCAGCAGGTTGGAAGAAAATGTAAATTCTAATCTTTTCAAATTAAATTTTATTTATGGTCATGGATGCCAACTAAGGTCTGTCTAGTCAAGGCTATGGTTTTTCCAGTAGTCATGTATGGATGTGAGAGTTGGACTGTGAAGAAGACTGAGCACCGAAGAATTGATGCCTTTGAACTGTGGTGTTGGAGAAGACTCTTGAGAGTCCCTTGGACTGCGAGGAGATGCAAACAGTCCATTCTGAAGGAGATCAGCCCTGGGATTTCTTTGGAAGGAATGATGCTAAAGCTGAAACTCCACTACTTTGGCCACCTCATGGGAAGAGTTGACTCATTGGAAAAGACTCTGATGCTGGGAGGGATTGGGGGCAGCAGGAGAAGGGGACGACAGAGGATGAGATGGCTGGATGGTATAACTGACTCGATGGACGTGAGTCTGAGTGAACTCCAGGAGTTGGTGATGGATAGGGAGGCCTGGCGTGCTGCGATTCATGGGGTCCCAAAGAGTCGGACACGACTGAGCGTCTGAACTGAACTGATGGGCTTCCCTGATAGCTCAGTTGGTAAAGAATCCGCCTGCAATGCAGGAGACCTTGGTTCAATTCCTGGGTCAGGAAGATACTCTGGAGAAGGGATAGGCTATCCACTCCTGTATTCTTGGGCTTCCCTTATGGTGCAGCTGGTCAAGAATCTGCCTGCAGTGTGGGAGACCTGGGTTCGATCCCTGGGTTGGGAAGATCCCCTGGAGAAGGGAAAGCTACCCACTCCAGTATTCAGGCCTGGAGAATTCCATGGACTCTATAGTCCAAGGGGTCGCAAAGAGTCAGACACGACTGAGCGAGTTGCACTTCACCTCACTTTCACGTGCCCGTACACGTTGCTGCAGTAGTAAATGTATGTGTGGGCTAAGTCTCGTCAGTCGTGTCCGACTCTTTGAGACCCTGTGGACTGTAGCCTGCCAGGCTCCTCTGTCCATGGGATTCTCCAGATAAGAATACTGGAGTGAGTTGCCACGCCTTCTCTAGGAGATTTTCCCAACCCAGGGATCGAACTTGTGTCTCCTGCAGGCAGGCAGATTCTTTACCCCTAGTGCCACCTGGGAAGCCCAGTAAATGTAAACAGTATTTAAATAATTTTTACATGTGTAATACATCAAGAGAGGTGATCCAGCTTGGTAGTTTAGGGCAGGGGGCTCTGGAGCCAGGCGGCCTGATTTCTAATCCCATCTCTGCCATGTACTTAGCTTCACTGAGTTGTTTCATCTCTCTGTGCTTGTTTGTTCATTTGTAAAAGAGCAATAATAAATACTTCCCACACATTGCTATGAGAATTGCATAATTTTATACATGCAGAACACTTAGGATGGTGTTTTTTCCTTTTGTTCTCTATAGTCTGTGCCTGGGGTAGAAGCGGCAACACACATTTAGGCTTTGGTGATTTTGCCATTTAGGCTGTCATGGTTATTCCCTCCCCTGAAATAGCCTCCTTTACCCTTCCCTTAATGCTAGGCTTCCCCTCTTCCAGGAAGCCTTCCTTTCCTGCCCCTGCCTCTCCCCAGGTGGGAAAATTGACCTCTGAGGACACCCACTGCCCATTGCAACACTGTCCTAGGTTATCAGCATCCTCTCTTCACTGCCAGTGGAGCCCTTGGGGGCAGACTGGACCTTCCAGAGGTGTTTCCATAGTTTCTGGCACGGGGTGTGACTCAGAGTAGATGCCTCCAGTATGTGGGAGTTAAAATGAACCGACTGTATCTGACTTAGAAACAAAACCACCTTCAAGTCCAAAGCAATTTGCCAGCACAGCCCATGTGCCAGGGGGCGGGGGTGGGGGGTGGGGGGGTGGATTTTGCCAGCCATTTAGAAAGAAAATTAGCAAGATCTAACCCCTACTCCCTCCAGAAGAGGCAGCCGAGAGTCTTCCCTCTAAAGAGAAACTAATTCTGCCCTGAAATAAATCCCCAGTGAGCCTCCCAAGGAGCCCATTAGTGGACCACGGCTACCCACTGGCAGAGTTTCTTCCTGTGAAAGTCCCATGGAGTCGCTGCCGATTCTTTTCTCCTGCACAGCAGTTTGCCTGAGCCTGAGGGATGGCCAACAACTACAGGAGAGTAAATATTTCAGCAGCTCAAAATTAGGCTTCTCAACAGCCAACAGGAAGCTATTTCTCTTCCCTTTAAACTATTTTATTAAAACACAAAGTTACCTCCAGCAAGGGAATACAATTTTCTTTCTCTTCCCTCAATTAGCCAGCTATTTCCAAGCTGAAGTTTTTCTTACTTTTGCAAAACCTCTCCAAATCAGCACATAGAGTGCTTTCCCCGCAGGGGACCCTGGTGGTTCCCGAAGGTGGAATCAGAGTTAAATCCCAGCTCTCCCAGGAACCAGCTGTGGGACCGTCGGCAAATCACTCTTCAACTGTCTGGGCTTCAACTTCAGGAAATGGGGATAGTAATACCCGCTTGCATGTTGCACAGAGGGTGATGTGATTGAAGTGATATCAAGAGGCCAGCTCAAGAGCTGGCACACTGAAGGCAATCCGCAAACCTTTGCAACTACCCCAAAGTCGTTCCTTTCTTCTTTTCTGCAACACAGATCCCTTTTGTTCAGACTCTGGGGGAAGGTATGGCCTTTCCATCCCAGGACATGATCCCTTCAAAAAAATTTTTATTGGGATACTTGCTTTGCAATATTGTGTTAGTCTCTGCTGTACAGTGGAGTGAACCAGCTCTATGCTTATATACATTTCCTCCCTCTCGAATCTTCTTCTCATCCCACCCCCACCCACCCCTCTAGGTCATCACAGAGCACCAAGCTGAGCTCCCCGTGCTTTATATTTATAGCTGGTTCCCACTAGCTATCTATTTTACACATGGTCGTGTATATATGTCGATCCCAAGCTCACAGTCCGGCCAGCCTTCCCCTCCCCCTCCCCCATGTGTCTGATCTCTACTTCTGTGTCTCTGTTCTTGCCTTGGAAATAAATTCGTCAGTACTATTTCTTCCCTGAGTTTCCCAAGTGGCGCTAGTGGTGAAGAACCCACCTGCTAATGCAGGAGACGCGGAGACCCAGGCTCTATCCCTGGGTCGGGAGGATCCCCTGGAGAAGGGCACGGCAACTCACTCCAGTATTCTTGCCTGGAGAATCCCATGGACAAGAGGAGCCTGGTGGGCTACACTCCATAGGGGCTAAAAGAGTCGGACATGCCTGAGCAGGCACGTACCATTTTTCTTGATTTCATATTATATGTGTTAATGTGCGATTTTTTTTTCTCTTTCTAACTTACTTCACTCTGTATCACAGACTCTAGGTCCAACCACATCTCTATAAATGACCCAGTTTCTTTCCTTTTTATGGCTGAGCAATGATTCCTGATTGATACATACCATGATGATATTATTCCTCTTCCACAACTGGTTTAGGAAAACTAAAGCACACAACGTACCGGCCAAGAAGACGCGAGGAGAAATAGTCTGGGGCAGGATGTCCTGCCAGGGGTGTCTTCACTTCTCGCTGGGATACCTCCAGGAGTAGCATCAGCAAGGGGGCTGATCACGCTCAGCAGCGATGATCTGGCAGCCATCTCTGGCAACAGTGCCTTATGGGAGCTCTGAGATCCAGGGAGAAGCCTACGAAACCCTGGGAGAGCCCAAGACAGGGGAGGGCTGTGTTGCGAAGGCAGACCCTAGCTCAGGCGGCAGGCTCACTGGCTGCGGCCCTGGAGACAGACCCAGGAGGAGGGCCACCCCACTTGTGGGCTCAGTTACACCCCCACTGGGCTGTGGTCCTGCCACCACCATTCAACAAAGCACTCAGGAGAAGTCACACCCACCTGTGCCCCGTGTAACAGACCCGCTAACCTCAGTCCTCACCATGGACCCCAAGCAGTGAGTGACCCCGAAGCAGTCAGTGGCCTGGCTCTGGCTCCTCTTAGCCTCCAGTCCTGCCTGCTCAGTGACCAGGCAAGAGACATACCCATCTATTCACCTGAGGCAGACCTACAGACTACAGTTTGACTGCAGATTCTCAAACAGCCCCTCTAAATGGAGGATTGGACCAGGTGGTATTTAGGGGTACTTCCTGCTCTGTTCCTCACCCCTAAAGGGTGATGTGCTATGTCCTGACAACTCTCCAGAGCAATTCTGGTTTCTGTAACAATAATTCCCGTTTAGTGTTGTTCCCTTTTGCAGGAATCACCAAAAAGCAGCTCCCCTCTCACCACACCCCCCACCCCTGCAACCCAGCTTCCCTTATGGTTCAGCTGGTAAAGAATCCACCTGCAATGTGGAAGACCTGGGAGACCTGGGTTCAGTCCCTGGGTAGGGCAGATCCCCTGCAGAAGGGAAAGGCTGCCCACTCCATATTCTGGCCTGGAGAATTCAATGGACTGTATAGTCCATGGGGTCACAAAGAGTCAGACACGACTAAGTGATTTTCACTTTCATTTTCTCACCCCCAACCAAAATGTGAAGCTCAGGCTTTAGTAAACTTGCACCCAGTAGCTCCCAAATTGAAAGTGACCAAGAAGTGTTTTGTAAAAGAGCATCCCCTTGTAATAACAAGGATTCACACTTTCTAACAAACTCTAACCTCTCCCCCAAAGTCCTGCCGCCAACCTGTGGCTGGCAGTGCCCCAGCTGGCTCCTCCACCCTGGAAAGATGGATGACTTGGCTTTATCTGCTAGCCTCTGCCAGGCCCTCTGGCCCCTGCCAGCCCCTTGTCCAACATTCTACTCTACTCAACCCAGTGAATCCAGGGAATACTATCCATACTGATTCCCCGGTGCAAAGGGGTGACTTCTTTCTCTTTCACCCTGGAAAACACATGTACTGTGTATACCACAGTCGGTGTTTCTGGAGAACCTGACCTCTGACCTTTCATATATGTATCACAAAGATTCACATCTCCATTCCCACTTTCAGAAAAAGCATACAGTCTTCCCAGACCCCACCACAGCCTTCCGGTGTCTGGAGCTTGGCAGTGAGTACTGATACGCCTGTTTGACCACGAACAAGCTTCTGGCTGTCTTTCTGATCTTCAGTTTACCCATCCTGCAAAAGAGAGGCCAAAATATCCACCACAAAGGACGAGCAAGTGAATGTGTACAGAAGCTCCTACCTGGTGCTGGGCACTTAGTAGGTGCTCAAGGGTGTATCTGTATCTTGCCTTTCTTCGTTCAATGCCTTCTTGTTACTTGGATCATCCTCTCTTTGCCAGGGGCTCCCACGTGAACCCCATCGTTTGCATGCAGCTCTCCATCCAGGCCTGTCTCCTGGAGCCAGGAATCCTGCGCTCCCCCTCACACCGGCCTTTTGTTCTAACCCTCGGGACCCTCACCTTGCCTGAAACCAGAGCAATGGACTAAGAAACATGGCCTTTTAGTGAACTAAGGGGATACTCCAAGCCAATTACTGAATTGTGGTGGCATGAATAACGTACATAATGGATTACAGTAACTTTCACTGATGAAACCTTAATTCCAGGAAGATGGAGCAGTGGGCGCCGTAACAGGGCTCCTTGGGTTTACGGTTCCACATAGCCACGCTCTTTCCCCCACTGAGAGCTCCCTGGCACCGTGCTCCTTATGTTTTTGTTGTGTCTGGGACCGGAGGCTGGACGCACTGTGACTCTTGGTGCACCAGAGGTGTGAGTCAGCAACCCCGCTGCAGAGTGGGCATCACATCCACCCTAAGAACCAGGAGGCTGGTTCTCTGTGCGTCTTTGGGAAGTCGCCCTTCCGCTCAGCTTCTCTTCCTTCTCCTGCAGAATGAGCGTTCTGTAATATAACTAGTATGAGTCGAGTAGGTGCCATGGGTCAGCTGCCTCAGTGGGTTCTACATGCCTTACTGCGTTTAGTCATTGCTACAGCCCTACGAAAAGGCCCACAACCATCTCCACTGACAAAAGGACCAAGGCGCAGCCCCAGGGCCCACACCTGCTAAGTGCTGGATCTGACCTTCAGAGCCCATGCATTACCCACCCCACTGATCCTTCCCTCTCCATCACAGGCAAATACATCAACTCTAAGAGCAGAGAACATTCAGTCCATTTCAGAGATAGGAAGCAAATATTTTCACAGAGTGTGGGTCTAGGGCTCCCACCCTGAAATTATCACTTGAGAAGGAAAATTAGGAGCAATCACTGTGGCTTCCTACCTACCTACCCTGGGTCATACCACACAGTTTTGCAAAAGATATGTCACAGAGGGCTTTCCTGGTGGCTCAGAAGCTCAAGAATCCTCCTTCAAAGCAGGAGATGTGAGTTCAATCCCTGGGTCAGGAAGATCTCCTGAAGAAGGGAATAGCTAGTTACCCACGCTAGCACTCTTGCCTGGCAAATCCCATGAACAAAGGAATCTGGTGGGCTACAGTCCATGGGGTTGCAATGAGTTGGACATGACTGAGCAGCTAAGCACACACACGTAAGTCACAGGCTCTGAAGCCAAACCTGGATGCCGATCCTCCTGTATTGCCATGTTGCTCTTGGTGCAGGCACTGACCCTATCTGAAGCCCAGTCTCCCTATCTGTAAAATGGACCTGATCCTCTTTCCTGATGGCAACTAACAGGAGGGTGAAACTAACCATCTGTGTCAAGGGCTGAGCGAGGAGCCCACTAGACCGAAGCTGCTGAGTCGCTACCTCAATTGTTGAAATGAACCGCTGCCCTCAAATCATAAAACCAGACTTGGACGGTTTGCTTTCAAAAAAAGGAGTCGATTTTCTCACCATTTCAAGGGTGAGTTTTGTGTTCACCCTGAGTCTCCCCTCTGTTTAGCCCCTCTTCTCTGCTAACTGCTACTCCTCTCTCCTTTGCAGAAAGAAAGCTGGTCATTTAAAGCAAGAAGGAAAAAAGCTACCCCCGGCATCCTCTGGCTGCCTTTTCCACCAGCTGCTGTTGCCACGGTAACACAGAGGCATCTGCCTGTCGCTCTCACTCTGAGTGTGTAGCTGGTCTTTCCCCCGCCCTAGGAGGTCCCAGACAGCCACGTTTAGGGATCCCCGGTTCTTTCTTAAATTCCCCAGTCCTTCATTCCTCCTGCTTTCTGTGTCTCCTACACTTAAGAGGTAGAAAGGACCACTCCTTCCAAACCGTTGTCCTCAAAGGGGGTGATCATTCATTCACTCTAGAGATGTCTATAGCTGGCCAGCTGTGTGTGAGGGCACTGTGCCAAACAGAAATTTGCAAGTGCCAGAAGAGACAAAGAGGAGCCCTCAGTTTGTAGATGGGAAACCGAGGCCCAGAAAGGGGAGGAGACTGCTCAGGTCCTACGGAGCAGAGTTTGTTTTAGAACCCAGTGTTCAGAACCCAGCGGGGTACCGTGCTTCGGTTTTCACGAGCCTTTGCCAGTAACCAGCCACACGCTGGGCCGAGCTTTCCATCTTTAAATGCAGTGGAAACTTAGAGCCCTAGGTGATGAGCAGAGCTGGCCAAACTCCCCTGGTTTTGCTTTGCTCCAGCTCCAGCTGTTGGGGTTAGTGCCCAGACCTCCTTAGGAACATCCTTTTGGCTCAGCTAAGCTAGGCTTCCCCCTCTGTGACCCCATGTACTGAGGTTGATGTCCAGGTGTGCGTGGAACCTCCTGTGTTCCCCTTACCGCATCTGGCCCCTGACTGTGGGCACAGCTGGAGCGGCTGGAGCTGCCAAGCTTACTTGCCAGCCCCATCTGTGGGCTGACATCATCTGAGCCAGCAGCTATTCCCCCTGGCATTTTTTTGTTTTTTTTCCTTATTAAAACGCACAGGCCACCCTCCTCTCCTGTACCAGCAAAAGGTTTGCTCAGCAGCACAGAGGGAAGGAAGGAAGGCGTCCACACACTGTAAAAATTAATGTGGAATGAACCACCAGCTCTGGCTCCTATTAGGTGGTTGGTTTGAGAGGCAGGTGGCTCAAAGGCTCTGATCACTTGATAGAGAATCCTTGAGAACGAACAGCCACGGCTAACTGCTAGCTCTTCAAGGAGGGAAATGCTGTTATACAACAAGTGAAGATTAATATGCGTCAAACACTGAGTGCACCGAATCCATCATCATCACCACTTTGACAGTCGCTTTCTGAGCACCTACTATGCGCCGAGTACTCAACCAAGCTTCTGAATTCTATAATTTTCACTTATATGTGTTCCCCTTTCTCCACCCTCTTCTCCCTTTTCTCTCTGTCCTGCTCTTCAGGGACAACCACTTTTAATTCTTTTTCCTAATTCTTTTCACATTCCTCTGCATATCTAATTTATTTCTATTGCTTGATTTGGGAGCATTGTCTTTTCACTTTCCACAATGGAATTTAGTTCCCTTTACCCACCCCCTACACCTACTACATACACGTTTCCTGCCTTTATCATCTCAGTTTGGTGACTGTTTGCCATTTTATTTAGACCAGCAGCCAGTTTTGTATTATGACAAGTGAAAATGAAGGTGAAAGTCGCTCAGTCGTGTCCGACTCTATGCCATCCCATGGACTACGCAGCCCATGGAATTCTCCAGGCCAGAATACTGGAGTGGGCAGCCTTTCCCTTCTCCAGGGGATCTTCCCAACCCAGGGATTGAACCCAGGTCTCCCGCATTGTAGACAGACGCTTTACCAGCTGAGCCACAACGTGAGCATAAAACCAACCTGAGACACGGGGTGTGTGTCTGCCTTGGTGCGGTGGCCGTGAAGACACACCACTCAGATCCTTCAGTTTGGGGAGCGCAGCTGACAGGTGACCTCACTGCTCCGGCTCTGGGTCCATCTCCAGGTTTGCTCCAAGGCCTCAGTCCTGCAGCTCAGTGACAGAGCACAGGCCCATTCCCATGACACAGAACTCGTCCGACGGGCATCTTTGGCTGGAAAACTCCCCATCACGCCAGCTGCTGCGTTCTGGACGCTGCATCGCAGTCTCGATTCTTCCTACCCCATTTCCCCCCTTTCCTCCCGCCACACTGCGTGCCTTCTAAGGGCTCTCCCGCCTTCT
Organism: Nanger dama; assembly: GCA_917880005.1. Lineage (NCBI taxonomy): Eukaryota > Metazoa > Chordata > Mammalia > Artiodactyla > Bovidae > Nanger > Nanger dama. The sequence goes on along the minus strand of CAKJTW010000063.1, from coordinate 9,336,634 downwards.
GCTGCCCCGCCCCTTCGCAGTTAACAAGTATTCCACTCAGTCAATCTTTTGAACAGTTGATTCCATCTTAGTGTTCTTCTCACCCAACCCGAACTGGCATTCATTGTTTCTCTCCTAGACTCTCTGCTTCGTTTTTTCAATGTGCTTATCACTGAGTCAACCCTGGACTCTCCTGGTACCTAAGTCTTCTCCGGATGTGTCCATACATGCCAGGTGGCTCTAAGAATTTTGTCATAAAGAAACCTCTCCTGGTACTTTCAACTTCAGATCTGCCCTAATCTGGACTGACTACCCTCCACCTGCCATGCAGCTGACGTTGGGGATCTTCTTCTACCGACAGACCCCCTCTGTTGTACCCCATCTCCTGGTTATGGGTCTTGCTCTCACATGACTCAGCCCCTCATTTTGAAGCAGTGCATCCTTCAATAGCTTCCTAAAGAGAAGTGCGAGGAATGTAAATTCTAAAACCTTCTGTACACATGCACCCAGTGTTCATCACAGCACTGTTTACAGTCTCCAGGGGAGTGTTCAGTGTCTATAGTGCTAGTGAAGTCGCTCAGTCGTGTCCGACTCTTTGCGACCCCATGGACTGTAGCCCGCCAGGCTCCTCTTCCATGGGATTTTCCAGGCAATAGTGCTGGAGTGGATTGCCATTTCCTTCTCCAGGGGATCTTCCCAACCCAGGGATTGATCCTGGGTCTCCCGCATTGTCGACAGACGCTTTGCTGTCTGAGCCACCAGGGAGAAGGCTCAGAATGTTACCTACGGCCCCTAAGGAGGATCTAAAAGTCCTTGACTTTGCTTAGTGGCTTTTGCCTTGCTTAACAATGTTTCTTTTTTCCTGCGTTTCCTCACTTCTCTAATTTTAAATTTCTGCTTTGGCTAGAGTCTTTCTACAGACAAGAGGCAGGCAGAGGAAATGATAAGTGGAATAAGCCAGTCACTGAAAGACAAATACTGTTAAGATTCTACTTACATGGGGTACAGGGAGCAGCCAGCCTCATAGAGACAAAGTAGAAAGATGGCTGTTCGGAGAGGGAGCCTGGAGAGTTATTGTCTCACAGGTACAGGGTTGCTATTTGGGGGCTTCCCAGGTGGCACAGTGGTTAGAAATCCTCCTGCCAGTGTCGGAGTTGCAAGAAATGCAGGTTCCATCCCTGGGTCGGGATGATCCCTTGGAGAGGAAATAGCAACCCACTCCAGTATTCTTGCCTGGAGAATCCCATGGGCAGAGGAGCCTGGAAAGCTGCAGTCCATGGGGTTGCAAAGAGTCAGACACAACTAAGGGACTAAGCACACGCGTGCGTGCACACACACACACACACACACACACACACAGAAGGAGACTGTTTGGGGAAATAAAAACTTTTGGAAGTGGATGTGGTGATGGCTGCTCAACAACGTGATAGGTGTAAACTTCTTCCTGTACCACGTTTTGTTTACCCATTCATCTATCCATGGACACTTGAGTCATTTTCACTTTTTGCCTATTGAAAATAAAGCTGCTGTATATGCGGGTGCACACATATTTCTTTGAGTCCCTGATTTTGCTTCTTCTGGGTATACACCCAGAAGAGGAATTCCTGGGTCATACGGCAATCCTGTTTAATTGTCCGAGGAGTTGCCATACCATTTGCCACAGCAGCTGATCCATGTTACATGGTCACCAGCGACACACAAGGGCTCCAATTTCTCTACATCCTGACGCATGTCAAACAACAAACTCACTTCTAATCAATTTTGCCGTTTTTGTAAAGTTCTGTACCTACAAGGCGTGACTTGTTGACTGCACTCAAGGCTGACTCTCCCCCTCTTGCCCTTGGTACTTGGTGATCCTCCAGCATGTAATGTTCTCCTGCAAATCCCCCTGTTTTCCAGCATGGCATCCTTGACACCCCAAGTCAGAGCCCCCTCTTAACCCTTCTCAGAGAATAAGGCTCTCACCTTCTGCTGGAGGAGGGAAGGCAAGTGGCCAGTAACATGAAGCAGCAAAAGGAAGTTGGAAGTCTAATCACTCCTGGAACATTCAACCATTCCTCCTGTTTCTAGCCCCCAATCACCCCCACTTCCAAAAGTACCACACACCCCTTCTGCAGTGTTCATCCTTTGTTTCTCAGGTCCATGTGACTAGGGTTTAGTGCCTCTGATTTGCTAAATCACTGATATTTTGTCTATTTCTTCACCAGTTTCCAGGTCCAGGTCCCCAGTTTGCTGCTGTCTCCTCTTCAGATGTGGGTTCAATTCCAGATCTGGGAAGATCCTCTGGAGAAGGAACTGGCAACCCACTCCAGTTGGGAAATCCTACAGTCCATGTGGTCACAAACAGTTGGACACAATTGAGCAACTGAACAAATGGTATGGTGACTCTTCAAACAATTAAGTAGGATTACCATATGATCCAGCAATTCCACTTCTGGGGATATACCCAGAAGAAACAAAGGCAGAGACTCAAAGAAATATTTGTACACCCACATATCAGTCAGTTCAGTCACTCAGTCATGTCCAACTCTTTGAGACCCCAGCACGCCAGGCTTCCCTGTCCATCACCAACTCCCAGAGCCAACTCAAGCTCATGTCCATGGAGTCGGTGATGCCATCCAACCATCTCATCCTCTGTCGGCCCCTTCTCCTGCTGCCTTCAATCTTTCCCAGCATCAGGGTCTTTTCCAGTGAGTCAGTTCTTCTTATCAGGCGGCCAGAGGATTGGAGTTTCAGCTTCAGCATCAGTCCTTCCAATGGATATTCAGGACTGATTTCCTTTATACAGCAGCATTATTCGAAACAGGCAAAAAAAAAAAAAGGAAGCAACCTAAGTGTCCATGGATGGATGAATGGATAAACACAATGTGGTACTGGGAGAAGGTTACACCCATCACATTGTTGAGCAGCCATCACCACGTCCACTTCCAAAGATTTTTATATCCCCAAACAGTACCCTTGTGTGTGTGTGTGTGTGTGTGCACGCACACACGCGCGTGAGTGCACTAGTTTCTCAGTTGTATATGACTCTTTGCGATCCCATGGACTGCAGCCCACCAGCTTCCTCTGTCCTTGGGATTTTCCAGCCAAGGGAGAACTTCGCCTTTTCCCTTTAGCCGTGAGGATCTAAGCCTTCTTGAAAATCCCTTTACTATAGCTTTGATGGGATTTCAGAAAATAGCCAAGCTGGACACATGAGTTCAGCCTTCCATCTTTAACTTTAAGCCTTTACTGGGCTTTAAGATGTATTGCTTAATATATATATATATATATTTGCTAGGACCAGGACCACACCACAGGAAATGGCAAGGCTGGGATTCAAAACCAAGTCATTGTTCCCATCCCTCAGGGGCCATGCTGCCTCTCAGACTGCACAGCTGGAGGTTGAGTCTTGGAGGGCTAGGCAATATGGGAGAGGTCAGGAGGATGCCGACGAAATGGAAGGTGGGCACAGACAGGGCAGCTCGGACCACAATGGCCAGAGCAGGGCTCAGCCAGCAAGGTCCAGCGCCTCGGAGCTCAGGGAGGTAAACGCTGAGAATCACGTGACACTGTGTGCTCATCCTCTTAGAGTTGAGGTCTCGGCTTCTGCCAGCCAATCCAGGAGCCGTGACCTGGGGCCACGGTGACTTGGACAGCCAAGGAAGAGATCTACAACTTGGTTCCCTGCATTCGCTGCAGAGAGTGCTATGAGCCAGTCACCCCAAACACACAGGATCCCCGACACAGGCACAGCTTCCTCCAGCCCCGCCCTCCCGCCAGCGCCCCTGAACACATCAGATGAGCTGCCTCATTAGCATCAGCTCCTCTGCCCCGCCCCCCACCCCGACCCCACTGGTCTGTTGCCAGCGTCCTGTTTCCCCTAGGGACCGTCTCCTGCTTGAACGCATGTACATCTACCAGTGCTCCATACGCAGCTGTTCTATTGTTTGCTTGTTTATAATTCCCAGTCTCATTTGCTCAACAAAATCTTACTGAATGCGTATTATGTGCTGAGTCCTAGGTGGACTCCAAGGACGCAGAAGTGAATATGATAGGCCCCATCCATAGGAGCTCACAGTTCCCAGGAGACAGATAAACAGTCTCTCCACGGTGTGGTCTGCGGGGGATGGAGGCGAAGGGGGCTGTCAGGGAGGGCCCCAGTGCAGCAGAGGGAGCCACTGAAAGCTTCTCAGGGAGGAGTAGGGGTTAGATTCGTACACCTCTTCTGTGACAAGGACTGAAGCATCTAGTTTTGATTCATTTATTCATCCATTCATCCAAACTAATAGTTAACAGCTCCCACCGTGTGCTGGCTCAGTCAGTAGAGAACCTGCCTGCAATGCAGGAGACCTGGGTTCCATCCCTAGGTTGGGAAGATCCCCTGGAGAAGGGAATGGCAGCCCACTCCAATATTCTTGCCTGGAGAATCCGATGGACAGAGGAGCCTGGCGGGCTACAGTCCATGGGGTCACACAGAGTCAGACACGACTGAGAAACTAACACTTTCGCCACTTGCACCCTATGTTGGACTTCGTGTGAGTCCTGGTGAGTACCCAGTACATCTCGCAAGCCTGGGAACCCCCCTTGAGCTCTAAGTTCTCCAAAATTCCCCCACCAAGAAGTCATCTGTTTTCTGAGCCCAGTCTCAGACCCTGATGGAGCAGTTCTACCACTTGGCACTGTCTCATTCTGCTGCCGAATGCTAGTGGATTTGCCACACTCGTCTGCTTCTCCAGGGCACCCTTATATAACAAAAGTACCACAATTTGACCTCTGAGAAATGACTGGAAAATCTCTCCTGATTCTTCCAAGCATGGAAGTTCATGCAGGGTCATGGAGAAGATGCTCTGATAAAGCAGCTAGATTGCGTGGAATTTGTTGTTGATGACAGCCAAGCCCAGAACAGATAATCCTACAGGAATCATTGGAACTGACTTGAATCTCTCCTTTACACAGAGGATTTAGAGTGTGACCTTTAATAAAACTTCAGTTCATTCCAGGACTGAGCATCAGCCCCACATAATTAATTGGGAATGTTGTCCTTATGACTGACAGGCTGGCAGTGATTAATTATCTTAATATTTGCTCCAGGTTCTGGGGATGTGCAAAGTGATTAAAGAAGGGGTTTTGGAAAGAGCGACTTGTTTGTTCTTAATCCCTAATTGTTTGCTAAATGATTCACCATAATTACATGTAACATCTCTATGCTCCCTCAGGTAATGTGTGCATAATATGGAAGTAAATATGAAATTCCTAAAGTACAAACACTGTGGGGATTGAAGGCAAGCTGAGAAATTCCAGAAGGCATCAATTATGTGACTTGCCAACCCGAGGCTCCCTTCTCATATTACCCTGATTCGTACAGCAACATGAGAAAAAGTGAGTGTAACAGGCAGGAAGACCAGAGGTCCCCAAGAGGCAGGAGGAAATAAGCTGCAACTGGCAGATTTTTGTTTTCCTTTTCTACATAAAATTAAAAGAGGTTTTTAAAATTCTGTGTTGACAACGCCTTGTTCTGCTTAGAGCTAACCTATGTGTTTTTCTTATGGAAATGTTTTTCTTAAGCTATGTTAATGAAACATATTTGCTTTGGAATTTGCCGTTCTTCAAAATGGTTCCCCCTAAGACTAACTTTATTCTTTTCTCAAACCTTGGGCTGATACTGTTAAGTCATTTCAGTCGTGTCCGACTCTGTGCGATCCCATAGACGGCAGCCCACCTGGCTCCGCTGTGCCTGGGATTCTCCAGGCAAGAACACTGGAGTGGGTTGTCATTTCCTTCTCCAATGCATGAAAGTGAAATGTGAAAGTCAAGTCACTCAGTTGTGTCCGACTCTTAGCGACCCCATGGACTGCAGCCTACCAGGCTTCTCCATCCATAGGATTTTCCAGGCAAGAGTACTGGAGTGGGGTGCCATTGCCTTCTCTGTTGGGCTGATAATGGCTCAACAAACTAGAATTCTTGTCAATTGTTTTATGGCCAGGGTAGGGGTTGGGGATGACACACCTCATGCCATCTGATCTCAAAAATGCATATTGTGGGGGAGGGGCCTGGTGAAACTCCTTCAGCCTTGTGGTGTCTCTCTCATCTCATTTAATAGTTTTCTAACAGACATAACCAGTAGTCAGGTATGGATGTGAGAGTTGGACTATAAAGAAAACTGAGCACCAAAGAATTGATGCTTTTGAACTGTGGTGTTGGAGAGGACTCTTGAGAGTCCTTTGGACTGCAAGGAGATCCAACCAGTCCATCCTAAAGGAAATCAGTCCTGAATATTCACTGGAAGGACTGATGTTGAAGCTGAAACTCCAATACTTTGGCCACCTGATGCAAAGAGCTGACTTTTGAAAAGACCCCGATGTTGGGAAAGATTGAAGGCAGGAGGAGAAGGGGACAATAGAGGATGAGGTGGTTAGATGGTATAACTGACTCAATGGACATGAGTTTGGGTGGACTCCAGGAGTTGGTGATGGACAGGGAGGTCTGGTGTGCCGTGGTTCATGGGGTTGCAAAGAGTTGGGCACGACTGAGGGACTGAACTGAACTGAACTGAACAGACATAAAGTGAAAGAGAAAGTCGCTCAGTCGTGTCTGACTCTTTGTGATCCTGTGTACGATACAGTCCATAAAATTCTCTAGGCCAGAATACTGGGTGGGTAGCTGCTCCCTTCTCCTAGGGACCTTTCCCACCCAGGGATCGAACCCAGGTCTCCCACATTGCAGGTGGATTCTTCACCAACTGAGCCACCAAGGAACCCCAACATAAAGCACCTTGCTAAAAGCTAGCAAGGGGGCACTATTTCTGCCCCCTTCTAATGTCTATCTCAGAAGCTTTCCCTATCTCTGTTATACTTTAATAAAACTTTGCTACATGAAAAGCTCCAGGCAGTCAAGCCTCGTCTCTGACCCCAGATCAAAATCCTCTCCTCTGGAGGTCATGTGTCCTGGTGTAATGCACAGCTGGCAGCAGCAACCTTTCAAAAGCAGCCCTTGTGGAATTTTCTAGCAAGTTAATTTTACTGCAGGGCATCTATGTGTGTTTAGGGAGGCAAGCGTGTGACAGTGGGTGGGGCAATGAGTACGTTTCAGCGCCGTCAGGAGACCTGGGTTCTAAATCTGGCATTGTCACATTGTCCCTGAGTGTAGGAAAGGAATCTGGGGCAGAGAGTCTGGCTGAGCCTTCATAGATCTTTCTAAGCCAAGTGCCTGGATCCAATCTCCCAGGCTACTAGAGCCCAGGTTCCTGGTGAGAAAGGGAAAAACATGTCCTGAGTCTGCTATTCTCTCCTAACGTGCAAGGGTAGCCACAGCCTGGCTCTCACCATCCAGCCTCCACTGCTCATCCCTCCCAGCAACTGCTGGGCTCAGAAGAGGTCGGTTGATTGGGATGGGGAGTAATAGAGAGCAGCTGAGACACGTGTTGGGACTCTTCTGTTCCCAGAACCTTCCATTCTGATTTGTCTTCTTTAGGAGTCAGAAAACTCAGCAGTGGCCACAGAACTGGAACAGGTCAGTTTTCATTTCAATCCCAGGGAAAGGCAGTGCCAAGGAATGTTCAAACTACTGCACAGTTGGATTCATTTCACACACTCAAAAGTAATGCTCAAAATTCTCCAAGCCAGGCTTCAACGGTATGTGAACCAAGAGCTTCCAGATCTTCAAGATGGATTTAGCAAAGGCAGAGGAACCAGAGATCAAATTGCCAAACATCTGCTGAATCATCGAAAAAGCAAGAGAATTCCAGAAAAAAGTCACTTCCGCTTTATTGACTACACTAAAGCCTTTGACTGTATGGATCACAACAAACTGTGGAAAATTCTTAAAGAGATGGGAATACCAGATCACCTTACCTGCCTCCTAAGAAACCTGTATACAAGTCAAGAAGCAATAGTTAGTACCGGACATGGAACAACAGACTGGCTCAAAATTGGGAAAAGAGTATGTCAAGGCTGTATATTGTCACCCTGCTTATTTAACTTAGATGCAGAATATATCATGCAAAATGTCAGGCTGGAGGAAGCACAAGCTGGAATCAAGATTGCTGGAAGAAATATCAATAACCTCAGATATGCAGATGACACCACCCTTATGGCAGAAAGTGAAGAAGAACTAAAGAGCCTCTTGAAAGTGAAAGAGGAGAGTGAAAAAGCTAGCTTAAAACTCAGCATTCAAAAAACTAAGATCACAGCATCTGGTCCCATCCCTTCATGGCAAATAGATGGGGAAACAATGGAAACAGTGACAGACTTTATTTTCTTGGGCTCCAAAATTGCTGCAGATGGTTACTGCAGGCATGAAATTAAAACACGCTTACTCCTTGTAAGGAAAGCTATGACTAACCTAGACAGCATATTAACAAGCAGAGACATTATTTTACCATCTAGTCAAAGCTATGGTTTTTCCAGTGGTCATGTATGCATGTGAGGGTTGGACCATAAAGAAAGGTGAGTGCCGGAGAATTTATGCTTTTTAATTGTGGTGTTGGAGAGGACTCTTGAGAATCCCTTGGACTGCAAGGAGATCCAGCCAATCAATCCTAAAGGAAATCAGTCCTGAATGTTTATTGGAAGGACTGATGTTGAAGCTGAAGCTCCAATATTTTAGCCTCCTGACGTGAAGAACTGACTCTTTGGAAAAGACCCTGATACTGGGGAAGATTGAAGGCAGAAGGAGAAGGGGATGATAGAGGATGAGATGGTTGGATGGCATCACTGACTCAATGGACATGAGTTTGAGCAAGCTCCAGGAGTTGGTGATGGGAAGCCTGGTGTGCTGCAGTCCACGGGGTTGCAAAGAGTTGGACATGGCTGAGCGACTGAACTGTACCACGGACAGGGACAGCTCTGGTTCCTGAAAATGAAATCAGACTGGATCTGTGATGGGTGGGAAGGTCATAAGTATAGACCTGTACACATGGGGACTCTGTGGCCCAAAAAGCAGAGGGGGTTTTCTAGCCTCAAGCTAAATCTGATTGCTGAGGACAAGTCATGTTTGGTTGTTCATGCTGCATGCCAGGGCTTGCCGGGTGGTACAAGTGGTAAAGAACCCACCTGCCAACTCAGGAGACATAAGAAATGCAGGTTTGATCCCTGGGTTGGGAAGATTCCCTGGAGGAGGGCATGGCAGCTCACTCCAGTATACTTGCCTGGAGAATCCCATGGACACAGAAGCCTGGTAGGCCCCAGTCTATAGGGTCAAAAACAGTCAGACATAACTGAAATGACTTTGTTCTCATGCATGCTGCATGCCATATCTGGTATGCTGTCCCTGTGCCTGAATTCTGGGTTTCCTGAAGATAGAGCCATCCCTAACTCCTCTGTATCTCCAGACCCCAGCCCAGGCCAGCCACCAAGGAGGGGCTCAACGGACACTGTTTTAAATTCTCAGTTGATCCAAATCCTACCATGAGCATCACTGTAGGCCAAGCCAAGAAACATCTCCTTGTGGTTACAGCTCAGCCAAGTTTGAGAAGGTGCCTGTGCTTAGAACTGGCATTACTATTTCACACAACAAACCTTCAGTGTGTTATTGTGGCTTCTTTCCAAACTCTCAGTAATATTCAGCAATATGTAAATTCTCAGCACTAAGACTAGGAATTATAAATTCATATTCTCTGAATCTTTAATAACGCCTGACAGAGATATTTGTAGAATATCCACATGAAATGCTGCAGAGAGAGAGACAGAGAGATAGCCAGAGGGACAGAGACTCAGAGAGACAAAGATACTAAACAGAAATCAAGAAGAACACGACGCATCAATGAGTCTCTACAATTATTCATTGTTCCACAAAGCAAAAGAGGACCCCTTTGAGCAGGTAGGGCTCACAGGTCAGAATTAAGACAGTTCTTTATTTAGTCTCATCAAGAAGAGAAAGTAAACATCAGGATTCACGGCTGGTTTAAAATCAGCTTCCCCTCAGACTCTTATGCAGGACAAGTATTGATTGTATTCATCTGCCCTGCAGTGTAAGCTCTGGGCAACACCTTTGCGTCCACACATTAGTCACTGGCTGTCACTTGACTGCGGTGGAGAAACATGCTGCTCAGTAAAGCCTCACAGCAGAGAGCTTGACGTCAGGTTCACAGAAGCACCGGTGTGAGTCACAGCCCTTCCTGCAGATAAGCTATTTGGTTGACACACGCAACAGCTGACCAGCTGAAGGATGATAAAATCAGGAGAGATGAGCCTTCCCCCACCCGTAGGGAAGCTCCTGCCTGGATGGTCAAATGAGGGTCTGAAGGCCCCTGACAAGGAGGTGTGGTTTTGGAACACTAGTCTGATTGTAATTGGTTACTATTGGAGACCATGTGGCTCTACTTGATTCACCAAATCAAACCCAGGCTGCTTAATCCCAACAGCAGAGAACCATGTCTGGGTCATCCTGCCACTTTAGACTTGCCTTCCACCCATCCTAACCCATATCCTTGCTCTGGACTCAGTGAACATCTCAGTTAGGCATATATGCTAACAGCATGAGGGACTTACCAGGTGACTCAAACAGTAAAGCGTCTGTCTACAATGCGGGAGACCCAGGTTCAATCCCTGGGTCAGGAAGATCCCCTGGAGAAGGAAATGGCAACCCATTCCAGCACTATTGCCTGGAAAATCCCGTGGATGAAGGAGCCTGGTAGGCTACAGTCCACAGGGTCACAAAGGGTAGGACACGACTGTGTGACTTTACTTGACTACCATCACGGACATTCAACCCCCCCATGCCTTTCCTCTGCTTCCCTCTGGGGAATGTGCTTCCTCTCTTCCCTGCTCCCCATCGTCTTCTTAGTTCCCTGGGGACTCCCAGGCATCTTTCAGGATCCCAGCCTGAGTCATCCATCCCTCTGCACCCCAGACGTGGGCGTCATGTGCCCCCTCCATTTATTCCTGTGTTAGAGGAATGTACTTAGTGCTTCCATTAAGTTGAGAACCCTAAGATTGCCCAATAGCTCTACCACTCCCATCCCCCTACTGTAGAGCAGAATGAAATTTGAGAAAGTTATTCCAGGCCAGGAGTGGGCATACATTAGTCCAAGCTGTTGTGGTGACTTCATTCTCATTAGTGATGATTGGTCATGACCCAGGAATGAACTTAGAATGGCATTGCGTTTGGAATGGCATTGCCCTGGAGAAGATTATTGGTTCAGAGGCATGTGTAAGAGCTGGTCCAATGGGAAGGAAGACATGATCTTAACCTGTAGAGCTGGCAGGGAACCTCTCTCTCCCTTTCCCTCTCATCCTCCCCCTCTTTCTTCATCTCTGTCTCCATCTCTACCTCTTCATCTCTCCTCAACTCAAATTGTACCCATGAAATTAAAAGATGCTTACTCCTTGGAAGCAAAGTTATGACCCACCTAGATAGCGTGTTGAAAAACAGAGACATTACTTTGCCAACAAAGGTCTGTCTAGTCAAAGCTATGATTTTTCCAGTGGTCATGTATGGATGTGAGAGTTGGATGGTGAAGAAAGCTGAGCACCAAAGAATTGATGCTTTTGAACTGTGGTGCTGGAGAAGACTCTTGAGAGTCTCTTGGGCTGCACGGAGTCCATTCTGAAGGAGATCAGCCCTGGGGTTTCTTTGGGAGGAATGCTGCTAAAGCTGAAACTCTAGTACTTTGGCCACCTCATGTGAAGAGTTGACTCTTTGGAAAAGACTATGATGCTGGGAGGGATTGGGGGCAGGAGGAGAAGGAGACGACAGAGGATGAGATGGCTGGATGGATCACTGACTGGATGGACGTGAGTCTGAGTGAACTCTGGGAGTTGGTGATGGACAGGGAGGCCTGGCGTGCTGCAGTTCATGGAGTCGCGAAGAGTCGGACATGACTGAGTGACTGAACTGAACTGAACTGAGGACAATCATTGGCCCAATGGCAACTTAACCATGAAAAAAACCAGCCTTTGTGTATCCAGCTTCGTGGATGCCCGAAGGCAGGGAGGGAGAAACTGTATCCTCCGTGATACCATGGAACCTCTGGATTCTCCAACCGCGGGTTTTTAATTCTCTTAGGAATGCATTTCCTTACTCTGTGACCCAGTCTGGATTGGGTGGTCCATCCCTTGTAGTGGAAACCCTGAATGACCCAGTGTAGGAACCTTTGTATCCCAGTGCCCAGCAGAAAACATGGTAACTGTGTAAAAACTAAAGTGTAAACATTGTGTGCACAAGTTCTGTTGCTGACGAAGGAAAAGAATGGATGAGAAACAGGAGAAAGATCACTGAGTGCAGTGAGTCCATCAGCCACCAGGTTGGGGGGCGGATCGAGGGCAGATAAGAGCCACTTCACACGTGTTCAACAGTGGACCCAGAACTCCCCGAGTCTCCCTGGTTCCAAACGCTAGGCCATCTGTCTCTACCTTTGGTCTTGCCCGGGGGCCCAGAGCACACAAAAGGCATTATTGGGACACATTGTGTATACCATACTCAAGGTGCTTTATCAGGAAAAAATTTAAAGATATATGTTAGTAGTGGCCCAAAGAATATTATTTTGTAATCTTCCTTGTGCACCAGCATTACGAAACAAAATTCCGTTATCTTAACGAAACCACCAGTCATATCTCTCCAGGGCCTCTGTTGATCATTCTCAACTGTCAACATTGTTTTCATGCCTTTGTAATCAATACTTCTTCCTGCTTCATATGTTTTTTCACTTAACTCATTCAGAGGGAAGTCTTTGCCTGTATGATCATTGTTATTTATTATTTTTAATGTCTATATGCCATTCCATCCTGGCAATAGGTTGGCTTGGCAGCGTCTGCCTTTGGTCATGTGTACTGTGCCTGGTTTTTCCCTGCAATAATCCAGCTCTGCTGATAGAACAGCTACTCAAGATGTTAACCCACCAATACTTTTTCTTTTTTTTTTTGGTGATGGTCAGAGGGTAGAGTGAGAAATAGGGGTCCCAGGTCCCTGCCACCCATCGGTTTCAATCAGGATGTATTTGTCTGCAAGGACTGAAACTCAAGTTGGTAGAAATTAAAAGGGGGGATTTTAGTGTAGGGATAGGGGCTTCCTGTAAAGATTGTAAAGAATCTGCCTGCAATGCCAGAGACCTAAGTTCGACCCCTGAGTTGGAAAGATCCCCTGGAGAAGGAAATGGCTACCCAGTCCAGTATTCTTGCCTGGAGAATTCCATGGACAGACAAAGAGCTGGACACGATTGAGCCACGAACACTTTCATTTTCAGAGGAGGACACTTGGGAACCAAGGCTCAGGGGAGCAGCTAGGTATCTCCTCTCCATGCTCTTCCTATGCCTCTTTTCCAGTCTCTCTCTACCTATCTCTATCCGTCGTCCTTCCTTCTCTGTCTCTTGGTCTCTCTGTCTCCCCTCTTGTCTCCTTGTATATCTGTCTCTCTGTCAGTCAGTCTTTCTGTCTCTTTCTCTGTCTCACTGTTCCTCTATGTTTCCCTCTCTGTCTCTCTTTCTCCTTTCTTCTCTCTGTCAGCCTGTCTCTCTATTTCTGTCTCTCTGCCTTTCTCTCTCTCCTTCTTGTCTCCAGTACTACTGGCCCCCAAATATGCACTAACCCTCTCATCCAGTCCCATCATCAATTGATCCTGGACTGAAATGCCCAGAAGACTGTGCTCATCTCTGGCCAGATGTGTGGTGGGGGCAGTTGTTATGTCTTACAAACCTACCCACCAACTTCTGTCTCTTCAACCAGGACTAAAGGTGGAGCTGTTTCCTTTAAAAGCAGGCTCCTTGAACTGAATCTGGTTCTGCTGCCCACTCCTCTCTGATCTTGGATAAGTTGTGCCTCAGTAGTGAGCTCCCTGTCACTGGACACAATCAAGCTGGAAAACATCCATGGACTGTGTTTAGCTGATATTAATTGAACATTTACTATATGCCAAGCATAGTATACCTGAAGCAGGGCATGGCAACCCACTCCAGTATTCTTGCCTGGAGAGTCCCATGGACAGATATTGACAGACTACAGTCCATAAGGTTGCAGAGTTGGATACAACTGAAGCGACTTAGCAGACATGCACACAAGCGTAGTGTACGGGCTTTACATGAGCTAACTTGGTGAATCTTCACTTCTTAAGATGAGGAAACTGAGGGACAAAAGGCCAAGTACTCAGCTCTGGACCAGACAACTGATGCTCAGTATTCCAAGAAGTGCAAATCTGAAAGAGGTACCGCTTCCATTCCACAGACTGGCGGAACAGGAATGCTGGGTGATGCAAGGATAGATCTGGGTGTGAGCACAGTGGCCCTCTTCTGTGACACTGACGTGAGTGGGGTGTGGAGGAGCCTTTCTGCAGAGCAGAAGCCTGGAGGTGTTCATTTTGGTGAGTTTCTATTCAGTGACCCAGCAAGTCCACATTCATGTTCAAATCCCAGAGGAACTGTCCCCAAGAACTCAAGGAGGCGGCCTCAGAGTGTTATGCCCGCAGTCCGAGTCCCCAAAGCTGAGAAAACAAGACATCCATGGCAATGCAAAAGCAAGAAGGGTTTTATTACTAGCTCGAGCTAGGACCCCCGCCACCTCCAGCGCAGTGCAGTGGTGCAAGGGCCCCGAGCCCTGAATTACAGCAGTATTTATAGACTTAGAACAAAGACAGGGAGTTGGCAAGGGCGGATTGGTTGCAAGGGGTTCTTGGCATCTATTAATTGGCTTAATTTTGCACATATGGGCTCGCTTAAGGGACTTTTCGTGTTATCTGGACTAGCTCTAACCAGGCTATGGGGAATATGCTGACTGGCTGAGTCTCAAGGTCGGGGGGATGATGATCTCAGCTCCTTCTGGGCAGTGACCCAGCTTTTTCTGTGATTGTAGCTCTGGCTACTTTAGTCCTTGAAGCTTGTCCTGGCTTCTGTCAGGTCTCAACACAGAGATGTTCATTCCACTGTTGTTTACAGTGGCAAGGGATGGAAAACACCCAGGCTTCCACACGGAGGATGGAAATGAACATGCATTGTACACATCTACGTAGGAGTCAGCTGAATTTCTAAACCAGCATGTGGAGTGAAAAGCCTGAAGAAAACAGAATCTAATATATTATCCATTTAATAAAAGATACACATATATTCCTAAAACATTGTTATCTAATTTCCTTGGGTTATACAAGTAAATAAACGTTTGGAAGGGCACCCAGTATGTGAGAATGAATGTGTATGGAAGGAGAGAAGGGAGGAAAAAAATTAAACGGAATGAAATAAAAATTTAAAAACAATCACCCTGAAAACTCAACTTCTGAGGATCGGCCCAGCCAGGTGCAAAGAACTGCTGTGGACTGCTGTGGTTCTCTCTGAACTGGAAGATAGGGGGCCACGCAAGGCCTGCCATCCTGCCATCCTTCTCTGAAAGTGGCATTTCCAAGTCTCCTTGCAATGCATGGATGTGGCATCACGTTTGTTCTGGACTTTTACCCATGTTTGGAATATTTAAGAAACACTTAGAAATCTACTTGGTATTTAGGAAAGGATGGAAGCAGCTCATTTTTCACGCTTTATTTCTCCCTTAGGTCTAGTGGGAATAAAAGCCTAAGGGGAAAATGAGACGATTTGAAAAGAATCTTTGAAGAGTTCTGTGCTGCTCACATCCAAGGGACCCTTAACCCTATGAGAAACATTGTTTTCCGTATGTACCCAGCTGTCTTTCCCCAGGAGACAAAGCCAGGCCCTGCTCCCAGCTCCATAGCATCCATGAGCATCAGCACCTGGTCCAGCGCCCATGGCTCAGCTGGTGTGAGTTGAGGACCCAAGAGGGCTTGGGGGTTGTGGTAGGTTGAATGGTGGTCCTCCCTCTCAAAAGCTGTGTCTGCTTGGAAGCTGTGAACATGACCTTCTGAAGCCTATTCATGGCTTCCTGCAGTTAAGACTGCCTTGGGAAGCAGAGAACAGAATGCTGAAGTAGATAGATGGTCTCCCTGAATCCAGTCCCTTCTTCAGTGAGCACAGCTCTTATCACAGGGCCATAAGGACCCACTGGCTGCAGAGTCCAGCCCCCAACCTGGAGAGCAAGGCCTTGCTGACCCCCCAGAGTTCACACCAGCCTCCCAGCAGTTTCCCCTGAGAGGACCACAGGTCATCCTCTGGCCACCAAAACAGTTCCATTTCTACCCGTCTCTGGTACCCTGGTAAAGGGCAAATGCCCCAGAAAGAGAGCATGGACTAAAGCTAATTAATATAAGTGGAAAGTGTCATCAAATTTTATGAGCATTAGGACCTTGAAGCTGATTAATTACAAAGAGAAAAAAAAGCATCTGCTTAATTGCAGTCAGTTTTCCCCACCCGGACCACAGAAAGATGCTGCCACAGCCACCTCTGCCCACCTGAGCTACGATGCTAGTGGCTCTGTTGCTATGGAATATTTTTCCCATAATAGGGTTGCAAGGTTAAGGTTCATATGAATCTTTCATTTCAACAGATGTTGGCAGATTGCCTTCCTGAAACATTGTAACAACTTCCAATTCCGCCCACAATGTATGAGAGAGACTTTCTTCTGAATGCTCTCTGGCATCAATTATCACTCTTGAATTTTACTAGGCTTTGGGGGATAGAGTGCTATCTTGTAACTTTAATCTGCATATTCTTGACTGCTGGTGAATTTCCATATTAATTTTTGGCAATTTGTATTTGCTGTTGTAGACATTGCTTCTTCATATAGGTGACCCATTTTTTCTACTGTGTTGTTTGTTTTTATCAGATTTTAAAGCCATGAGTATACGCTGAATATAGGGCTTCCCAGGTGGCTCAGTGGCAAAGAATCCGCCTGCCACTGCAGGAAACGTGTGTTTGATCCTTGGGTCAGGAAAATCCCTTAGGAGAGGAGATGGGAACCCACTCAGGTATTCTTGCTTGGGAAATTCCATGGACAGAGGATCCTGGTGGGTTACAGTCCATGGAGTCACAATCAAACATGACTTAGCAACTAAACAACAATATGTTGCATATATATTGACTATCACATGTGCTATGCATATATTTTTTCAAATCTGCCATTTGCATGATTACTTTGTTCACAAGAGATTTCTTGCCATATATATTTGAAATTTTTATGTAACCAAGTGTGTCTCCCTTTCCTTTTATAGCATCCAGATTACTTGTCTTTGTTCAGAAAGTTTCTCTTACTCCACCCCTAGATATACAGTTTATCTTGCAAATTTTAAATTTATCTTTTGAAACACAGTCTGCAACTCATCTAAAAGTTTTGTATGAGCTAAAATAACAATTCAATTTTGTTTCCTTCTAAATGGATAACCAGCTGTGTCATCATTTGTTAAAAAAATCATTTTCTCCTTTATTGAGCTACCATTTAAGTTTCATACTAAGTGGGGCCTATTTTTGCATGCTTATGCTCACTTTCCTGCATTGGAGAAGGAAATGGCAACCCACTCCAGTGTTCTTGCCTGGAGAATCCCAGGGACGGGGGAGCCTCATGGGCTGCCGTCTATGCGGTCACACAGAGTTGGACATGACTGAAGCGACTCAGCAGCAGCAGCAGCAGAGTGCTCAGTTTTGTTCACCTGATCTAGTCTCAACCCAACATGAGATTGATTTGGTTACAGTGGCTTTGTAAGCTACTCTGACATCAAGTAAGGCAAGTTGTTCATTTTTATCTATACCTTTGACATATCTGGCGGGTCCTTTTTCATGCCTACATTCATTTGGAATATGCATGGGGACAATTATTAGGCATTTATTTTTCCATAAATGTATATATTATATTGTTCAATAACCTATCCCAGGGAGAGAAAAGGATTTTGAAATTCTAATTGAAATTTTATTTCATTTACGTATTTAATTTAGATGAACTGGCATTTTAATGATAAAACATATAGTTTTTCAGTGCACAATATTCTTTCAGTTTTTTTTTTTTTAAGTTGTGTGCCACACCATGTGGCATGCAAGATCTTAGTTCCCCAACCAGGGATGGAACCTGTGACCCCTGCTTTGGCAGCACAAAGTCTTAACTGCTGGACCACCAGGGAAATCCTCATGATATTCTTTCATTTGATCAGAACTTGGTTTTCTATCCTTCAATGAGATTTTCTAATGTTCTTCATATAGATCCTGTCCTTCCTTATTATATTTATTTCTAAATATTTTAGAGTTTTTATCACTATTGTAAATGAAACATTTCTTCGTATTTCCATTTCTAGTTACTTCTTATTGGAAGAGACAAAGTCTATTGATTCTTGTATTTTCAGCTTGCAACCATTTCATCTTTGCCATTCACTTTATTTTAAATATTTATTACTGGTTAGATTTTATCTTTTAATCCAATATGAAAGCCTTCCTCTTTGGGGAAATCTAACCGTTCATACTTAGTGTAATCACTGATAAACTTTTTCGGTTCCTTACAGTTTATTTTATGTTTATTATTTTATTGAGCTTCCCCAGTAGCTGAGTGGTAAAGAATCTGCCTGCAATGCAGGAGCCGTAGGAGCTGCAAGTTCCATCCCTGGGTCTGGAAGATTCGCTGGAGGAGGGTGTGGCAATCCACTCCAATATTCTTGCCTGGAGAATCCCATGGACAGAAGAACCTGGCAAGCTACAGTCCATGGGGTCGCAAAGAGCTGGACTTGACTGAAGCAACTTAGTACGCATGCACTCATTTTATTTCTTCCCGTTGTTGATTTGGAACCTCTCTTATCCTTTCCATGTCATCAGTGCCTACTCACCCTTTGCCTGCTCTAATCACTGAGTATATATTTGCTACAAATATTTGGAACTACTCTGTTAACTTGTCTCCTTCCCACCAAAGATACATAATATCTCCACCAAGATGCTCTATGTCACCCGTAATTCCTCCTCACGCAGTGAGATGGGTGCTGGAAATACTTTCAATTTCCACTTCTACTTTTCTACCCAATTCACGTAAGACTGTGAGGGTGCTTTGACTCTTCCCTCTCACCCCCATCCCAATTCCTAGGTTTTGCTGAGTTGGCTTTATATACTCTCAGTTGTGTAGCGTAGTCTGTCCTTCCTATTTCAGGAGTCTTTATTCAACAAACATATTACATGCCCAGACAGTCTGACCTTGTTCATTATTTAACTACATGCATATGTATATATAACATATTTTATTCAGTTCAGTTCAGTTCAGTCGCTCAGTTGTGTCCGACTCTTTGCGACCCCATGAATCGCAGCACGCCAGGCCTCCCTGTCCATCACCAACTCCCGGAGTTCACTCAGACTCACGTCCCTTGAGTCTGTGATGCCATCCAGCCATCTCATCCTCTGTCGTCCCCTTCTCCTGCCCCCAATCCCTCCCAGCATCAGAGTCTTTTCCAATGAGTCAACTCTTCGCATGAGGTGGCCAAAGTACTGGAGTTTCAGCTTTAGCATCATTCCTTCCAAAGAAATCCCAGGGTTGATCTCCTTCAGAATGGACTGGTTGGATCTCCTTGCAGTCCAAGGGACTCTCAAGAGTCTTCTCCAACACCACAGTTCAAAAGCATCAATTCTTCGGCGCTCAGCCTCACATGTCACTTATTCACTATTGCTTCTTTCCTGTTCATGTCCTCCATCCTGAGGCCTCTGAGTCCATTTATTATTTAATGAGCATCATTATCAGGCTTCCCTGGTAGCTCAGCTGATAAAGAACCCACCTTCAATGCAGGAGACCCCGGTTAGATTCCTGGGTTGGGAAGATCCTCTGCAGAAGGGCGTAATAGGGTCATTTTCCAGTTAGATTATGTGGGTATACACTTCTGGTGAAGGATGTGTTTGGTGGAACCTGGAATTTGGCATCTCCATCCTCTGCACCTGACTGTCTGTAAATGATGCTCCACTGCCACCAATCTTCTAGTTGATGCAGAGGAGAAGTCTGGTATCAGCTGGATTATTTTCCCCTATAGGTAATTTGTTATTTATGCCCCAAAGCTTATGAGCATTCTCTTTATCTTTAGAGCTGGAGTACTTTAACAGTATATGCTAAGACTGTGCTTTTTCTTATTAATCCCAGCTGGAATTTGGCAAACCCTTTCAATTCACAGACTCAGGAGGGTTTTTTTGACTCATAAAATTTGTCTTCTGTTATTTTTACCTTGTCTTTTCTCCATCTAACCCTTTTTCCTTTTTATGAAGTTCTTACTGTTCATGCATTGAGTTCTCTGCGCCTCTTTTCCTAGTCTCTTATTTTTTTATCTTGTGATTTCCAAGTCTTTATGATTTTTTTTCCCAAGATTTCAAATATTTTGAGTGCTTGTCTCTCTAAGCAATGGCTTAGACTTGGGTCTCAATCATGACCCAAATCTCCTATTTGTTTTTTAACCTCAAGATTACATTTTTCAGTCTCAGAGAGTCTTATTCACACTATCATCTACATCTTGTTACAATCCTTTTGTTTTAAAATTCAAGTTGTCATCTGTCTTCACCAGCCCTCCATTTCACTAGGTAGCTTCTCCAAGAATCATGATTTATCTCCCTCTCTCAGGCTCTGGGCCCCTTAGATAGGTTATTTTTGTCACCTCTTTAGAACTCCAGTTTAGTTTGTTTATTCATGCATCCTAAGCAGCAGAAGTTCTGCATATGAGAAAGTAGAATTGATGGTAGCCCAATGGGGAGTCCCCTGCTAAATAAGTCTCTTGCCTACAGGGGCTTCCCTGAGCTCAATTCTTCGTATGCTGTCCAACATCAAGAGCAAACGAGAGTTAGCCCTTTGTTCTATTAATTCTTCAGCACTGATTGCCAAGGGATCCATGTCCATACATGGAGGTAAACACTGGCCTTTCCTTCATTCTCCCAGAGTCCTCAGGTCTCCAAGGATCAAGCACTTTCCGCTGGGCATCTTAAAATATTCAGTTCTCATCCTGGAACTCCTGTAAGGTGATCTCTAGGTCCTTGCTCAGTCCCATAGGGGATGACATTTGTAATTGCCACAAAGTCCAAGACCTCACTTGAATTCAGCTGCCTCTGGACCCCACAGGTGAGTGGAGAGAGAACGAAGGGAGAGAAAGAGCTGGTCAGGTCACATATTTCCCAGTTCTACATTTTTATCATTATTTGTATTAGATATTAGGAGGGACAACGCCACAAGGAAGTGAGCAGGAGAGAGAAGCGTTCTGCAGTTCAGCAAACTATGAAGGAATGCGGGACTAATATTTATTGAGCACCTACTTTGTGCCTACAGTCATCGACTGCTTTTGTACACTATCTCATTTCATCCTCCCTTCCAACTTAGAGTTAAATATATTCATCCCCATTTGTCTTAGTCAACTCAAGCTGCTCTAATGAAATACTACAGACTGAGTGGTTTAAACAACAGATGTTTATTTCTCACAGTTCTGGAGGCTGCACCATCCACAATCTAGGAACCAGCTGATTCATTTCTGGTGAGAGCTCTCTTCCAAGCTTGCAGATGGTCATCTCCTTGCTGTGTCCTCATATGACAGAATGAAGACGCTCTGGTGTTTCTGCCTCTTCTTATAAAGGCGCTAATCCCATCATGGGGGTCCTAACCTCATGACCTCATCTAAATTGACTTACCTCTCAAAGTCCTTACCTCCAAATACTGTCATGTTTAGAGTTGGGGTTTCATCATCTGAATTGGGGAGGGGATACACCAGCAATCAGGCCTTCCTGGGGGCTCCATGGTGAAGAATCTACCCGCAATGCAGGAGATGCGGGTTCAGTCCCTGAATTGGGAAGATCCCCTGGAGAAGGAAATGGCAACCCACTTCAGTATTCCCGGAGGACCTTGGTGGGCTGCATACAGTTCATGGGGTCTCAAAAGAGTCAGATACAACTTAGCAGCTAAACAATGGCAACAGCAGCATAAGCATTCATCCCATAACACCGTTACAGAGCACAGTCATGAATGAGATATTCAAGCAGATCAAATATGTTGTTCAAAGTCCAGCAGCTGAAAATGGCAGTGGTGAAATTGAAGCCAAGGTCTCCCTTATTCCAAGGGTCATGACCTTTGTACTACACCATGCCAAGCACAGACATTCTTTTAAAATCTTTTTCTTAAAGAACGCCTAACTCTGTCCAGGACTGCAGGTTATTTTGTAAGCCTTTACAGCATTTGCTTTTCCCTGTGGTAACACTACTTGGAACGAACTTGCTGTTCCTAAGCAGAGGCAGAATTCATTTTCCTCCTCTAGAATCTGCCAGGACTAAGAATAGGCCAGGGACGATCTGTGTATTTAATAACACTCTGAGCCGGGAGCACCAGCCTGGTGAGGCATCACCTCGGCTAATGGAATGAGACTGGCAAGGGAGGCAGAGAGAGGCCTGTGGCCACTTTGCTGAGGCAGGGCTGGGGATCACCCAGGCTTGCCTCTGAGATGCTGGGTCAGGCACACACACACACACTCACATATATATATGCATACACACGTGCGTACCCATACATGCATACATACACACATGTACATGAATTCACACACACATGTACGTGCCCTCGTGCACACATGCATACATACGTCTGCACACATACACACAGCATACACACATGATACGGTTTAAAACCTTTTTCAACTTGATGTATGCTGGACTCTTTTATGAAATAGATGTAGTATAGAAGTAAAGAATAAGCACTTTTCAGTCAATATCTTTATGTTTAAAAAATGGTCTTTTTAAAGTCCTGAATTGTATTGCACAAGCAACATTCTGCTAACAATGAAGGAAATAAGAAGTAAGGGGAAACATTTGGTCAGACTGCCTCTGGTCCAGCCTAACATACTCTTAATTTCCCAGTGTTTCTTTGCATGTCTTCTTCAGATGGAGATGTATTTTGACAAAACTCCAGTCCTTTCTCACTCAGTCTTTTCCTGCTTTGCATATTACTCTCAGAATTATCTTTGTTAGCAGCCAGAGTTTAATCCCACAGAGCAGGATTTCCTAATTTACTTTGTTGGGTAAATATCCTTTGTTGTTGTCGTAGTTCAGTCGCAAAGTTGTGTCCAACCCCACGAATGCCATGAACTCCATGAATGTCAGGCTTCACTGTCCTTTACTATCTCCTGGAATTTGCTCAACCTCATGCCCCTTGAGCCATCCAACCATCTCATCCTCTGTCACCCCCTTTTCCTGCCCTCAATCTTTCCCAGCATCAGGATCTTTTCCAATGAGTTGACTCTTCGCATCAGGTGGCCAAAGGATTGGAGTTTCAGCTTCAGCATCAGTCCTTCCAATAAACATTCAAGGTTGATTTCATTTAGGATTGACTGGTTTTGATCTCCTTGCTATCCAAAGGATTCTCAAGAGTCTATTCCAGCACCACAGTTCAAAAGCATCATTTCTTCAGTGCTCAGCCTTCTTTATCATCCAACTCTCACATCCATATGTGACAACTGGAAAAACCATAGCTTTGACTATATGGACCTTTATCAGCAAAGTGATGGCTCTGCTTTTTAATATGGTGTCTAGGTCTGTCATAGCTATTCTACTGAATATTCCTACTGCCTATCTTTTTGGTGTTTTTATGGTTTAGTTGCTGAGTCGAGTCTGACTCTTGCGACCCCACATACTGTAGCCTGCCAGATTCCTCTGTCCATAGGGATTTCTCAGGCAAGAATACTGGAGTGCCATTTCCTTCTCCAGGGGATCTTTCAGACTCAGGCACTGAAACTGTGTCTCCTGCATTGAAAAGTGGATTCTTTACCACTGAGCCAGCTGGGAAGCCTGACGTATCTTTTTAGTTGTTGACAAATTTTTCCACCATAAATATGAGCACAGAGAATTCTTTTTGTGAAGAGGGGTTTTAATGTTTTTGGAGTATGTGTTCAGGATGGATGGATGGGCTGCCGGATGGGTAATGGGAAAAGTTGGGCTAAAACTGTCATAAAATTCATCTTTGTGCAATGCTCAGGGAAATCCAGGGATGGTATGCTTGTAGTATACAGGAAAACGAGAGGGTGAAAGACGGGCTGAGCTGGGAGAGTCCAGGCAACCCCACCGCCACTTGAGTCAGAGCCTCGCTTCCTTCTTCTACGTGTTAGACTCTTGCAGACCATCTTGTTTCATTAAAGAGTTGCACTGCCAAACACATATTTGAACACTGGAGATCAAAATTATCCCTAAGAATATTCCTATCCAGCTTTCATTTGTTCATTAATGCATATTCTTATTCATTTATTCATTAATGCATATTCTCATTCATTTATTCATTGTTGCATCTTCTCAGTCATTTAATAATCCCTGAGTATTTTCATTTATTTAATCACTGAGCACTTCTTGAAGACCTTTTATGCTCCTGGCTATACGTCAAAGGCAAAATATGATTAGCAAGCCCAAAGTTTAGTATGAGAGAGAGAGGAACACTGGATAGTGATCATGAGAAAAACTCAGGAACCACCAGGACATGAACTTACTTACTTCTCACAAGAGCCTTCGGGGGCAATCCTTGTGATAGCCCCATTTTATAGATAAAGAGATTGAGGCTTAGTAACAAGTCAAAGATCATATGGCTGATGAAGACTGTACCAGACTCAAACTGAACCTCTGCCCAGAGTGGGAGCTCTCTACTGCCATCAACCCTGCATGACTCAGAGAAGGGACTGATCAAGCAATGTGGCAAGCACTCTACAGTTTAAGCTGTGGGCTACCAAGGCTCCAGGAGAAAGAGGGAAAGTTGGGGAGGTCCAGAGAGGGCAAGTGACTTCAGCAAAACTGCACGGCTCAGTGGGGATACAGCTGAGGCTGGACACCAGGCTCCTGACTCCCGGTCCAGTGCTCCTGCCTCATCACGCAGAGGACAGGCCCCCGGCTCTTTGCCCTCAGGTGGGGTGGGAAAGAAGCTGCGGTTTCCTGGGAAGGGATGTACTGTCCAGGGCAAGGACTATAGAAGCAATGACAAGGGGAAATTTCCCTGACAAGGGACAATGGCAATGTGGATTTTAAGCACAGCAAATCCTCTCGGGCTCTCTGAAAAACTGGGTCAGCTCCCATTGCCGAATGCCCTCTTTGCCTGGAGTTTTCTACCTGCAACAGCATTTCACGCACCACAGACATCGTTACTGCCCCCCAGGGGACTGAATGGCCTGACAGTGCTCCCCCAAAGTTAATGAACAAAATCGTACAAAATCTCAAGGAAATGAGAATCAGAGAAAGTGTCCCTCCTTCCCTCTGGGGCTGAAGTTCTGAGACATGAAACCAAACCACTTTAACATGCACCTCTTTGCTTCTGCACAGGATGAAAGAGTGCACTTGAAAGGGGATGAAAGAGGCACTGCAGGCCCTCTGGTGCTTAGCTCTCTCACTATCACAGGTCTCAGAAAACGTTTCACTGGGGGAACAAAAAGAGCCCAGGCCCGTGGGTCTGGATACCCAAGATCTAGCTCCCAACTCAAAGTGTGACCTTGGGGGTGTCCCTTCCCCCACTGGCCTTTAGTCTCTCTTTACTGTCAGATGAGTGAGTTAGACCAGGTGTGTCTCTCAGGGTTCTCCAAAGAAACAGAACCAATAAGATAGCTTTATATATGGGTATATTTATAAACATATAAATATATATCCTTACATATATCTTTATCTATCTATCTATATATGTATATATACATATATGTATCTTTATCCATATATATTTGTATATCTATATTCTTACATGTATCTTCATATCTATCTATATTGATATCAATGTTGTTGAGTCACTAAGTTGTGTCTGTCTCTTTTATGACCCCACAGACTTAGCCCTAGCCCGCCAGGCTACACTCTGTCCCTGGGATTTCCCAGGCAAGAATACTGGAGTGGGTTGCCATTGCCTTCTCCGGGTCAATATCAGTACTGATATATAAAAAGATATACTTTACAGAACTGGCTCACATGGTTGTGGAGCTTAAAATGTGTAGGGCAGGCTGGCAAGCTAGAAACTCAGGCAAGAGTTGTTGCATAGTCTGCTGTAGTCTGAAAGCAGAATTTCTTATTCCAGGAAACTTCAAGTTTACTCTCAAGACCTTCACATGGAGGGCTGGTAAGATGAAGACGATGGCATGATGGTGGTGGTGGGATAATGATGGTGATGGTGATGATATGATATTGATGGGATGATGAAGTGTGTGCATGCCTGCTTCTGTTGTATCCAACTCTTTGTGACCCTGTGGACTGTAGCCCACCAGGCTCCTCTGTCCATGGGATTCTCCAGGCAAGAATACTGGAGTGGGTTGCCCTGCCCTCCTCCAGGGGATCTCCCCAACTCAGGGATCAAACCTACGTCTCCTGCAGCTCCTGCAGGTGGGTTCTTTACCACTAGCACCCCCTATCCCGGGAAGCCCGGTGTAGTGTGTAGACATATGTAAGGATATGTAAGGCTGCTGTAGTGTAGAGCAGCCCCGCGAACACTGCTCTAACAATACCCAGTTTGGACAGAGGCAAAAAAATGGGTATGAAAGAGTATAAGCTTAATGTGATCACATCTGAGTTCTCATTCCAGGTTTATCTCATTATTGCAAGTGGTTTAAACTGCCTGAGCCTCATTCATCCAACATATGTAGATAAGATTTATCCCGAGGACCAAAGGATAGTAAAATTCTGCCTTAGCTGGCTGCCATTCCCCAGGAAGTCTTTGAGGGAAATTTAGGCCCAGAGAAGCAGCAGACAGAGAGGCCTTTATGACCAGCTGGGACCCTCATGTAGGGGACGAACACTCACCTACAGCCAGCGAGCTTTCCGGAGTGAGCTGGCTTGGCTGACCTTGGGCTGACACTGGCTGAGACGCTGGTTCTGCTCCCACACCCCGAAAACTCACGTCTGGGGTCACCTGCCGCCTCCCCTGACCTCCCTTCAGCCTCCCTGCCTTAAGACGCACCCATCCCCCACCCTACTCTTTCTCTATTTTCGTCAGCTTCTCAGCTTTCAAAGACAATGCCCACAGCCTTATAGTGGCTCTTTTTATAATTTTCCTTTCTGCCTTGTTTCACTTGCATAAATACTGAATTACAATGAGTTTAAGATTTTGAATGTGCTTTCCTGGCAAATATCACATCCACTTAACATCCTCAGTTGTGTTTAGTTGCTGTATGTTATTTTGAACACCTGTGAACACCACGGCATGAGGGTCAGAGGGGAGCGCCAAGCCAGGTCCATCTCGGCCGTCTGGTTTCATGATTTCTGCCCACGTTTACTCAGATATTTCCTGTTATTGGATGGCTGGCTTCCTTCAGGTTTCCCCTTTCATAAATGATTCTAGGATTACTGCCCGTGGGCGCAGAGGTTTTCCCAGTTTTGAATCATGTATTCTTGGACCATTTACCGAAGACCTCTGCTACATCAGGTGGTCTGTTTCAGCTCAGCAACATCCTCACCTCCTTCCGGCTCCTCCACTGCATCTTGGGGAAATGCACGAACTCAAAACCCCCAAATCCTCTTGCAGGATGAATCCTATTTAGTTTCTGCAAAACAGAGGTCCTTCTTGAGAATGGAAGGGAAAAGAGAAGAATCCAATATGATTCGAGACAGCGAGGATCATCGGTACCAAATGCTCGTCACCTCAGGTGTCCACTGGACTCAGCCTGCTCCAGTGTTGCAGGGAGCTAGTCAGTGATGGTGCCATCTGTGGAGCATCAGGGCCTTCGTATTATCTCAGATGGACACTTTGGTGTCCCCTTGTAGGTCCCCTCTTCAGGGATAATAAATACATCCTCTGGGGAGTTCCCTGGTGGTCCAGTGGTTGGGAATCTGCCCGCCGATGCAGCGGACACGGGTTCGATTCTCCATCTGGGAGAATCGCAAACGCCATGGAGGAGCTAAACAGCACAATTTAGACTGAGCCTGTGCTCTGGCGCCTGCGCTTTGCAACAAGAGAAGCCACCGCAGTGAGAAGCCCAGGCACCGCAACAGAGAGCAGCCCCTGCTCACTGCAACCAAAGAAAGCCCGAGCCCAATAACAAAGATTCAGCGCAGCCATAAGTAAATATAAAACAAACACATCCCCTGGATGCTGATGGCTTTCAGCTGTGTCCCTCACTGGGCCTTGGCTTCCAGGTTGGGTTAATCCACAGCCAATTGTATGTCCTCTCCTGATGGCCAGTGCCCAGACACATAGGCCCTACTCTCTTGCTCCAGGTTGGGACAATGACAGGTCATCCCAGCTCTAGAGCTCCCCATTCAATTGGCTGAGACCTCCACGTAACCACATTACAAGTCAGCTTTTCCTTCTGCCCGACCCTTCATTCCTCACTTCCTTACAGGTGTGTCTCCCCAAAGGACTCTCCAGTGGAACCATGCATGCAACTCCTTTTCAAAGCCTGTTTCCAGGGAACTCATCCTAAGACATTGGTCTTTGCTGCCCAAGACTCTATAACGATCATATAAGTGGAGCAACTGGCATTAATCATCCTGACTACAACAGAAACTGGGACAAGAAGTAGACTTCTGCTGGAACAGCAAACCTAAAACGTGTGCCCTTTCCTTAGTGGTAGGGTGATGGGCACTGATGAAAATTAGGGCTTAGGACAGTCCAGTATTCTTGCCTGGGAATCCCATGGACAGATACGCCTGGTGGGCTACAGTCCATAGGGTCACAAAGAGTCTTACCTAATATAGAAATTGGAACTGAATTAGAGCACAAATATTTATTTAATCAATTAATTAATCTTGTCATTTTTGCCATTTCTTTTTGCCTGATATAAATAGAAGATAAACTGACAAGGAAAGCAATAACTATTTCTTAGTTTTTTGTTTAACTCAATATTTGACAATTTTAAAAGACATAATAATTTTATAGAGACTCAATTTTCTTATAGCAGTTAATCTGTCCTTCTATTCCATTCATCCCATGACCCAAACTCCATTTTCAGACATAGTTTTCAGAGGGTACAATGACTTGTGTGTCCATTTTCAGAACAAATTCTGAGCAATGATGAGACAAAGCTATTTTGCATTTATAATGGCAATTGGAAGCACAATATAAAAGCTGTATATAAAAATTAGTTAATAAGCAGCTTTAACTTAAATTTGATAACCAACAAAGAAAAGATAAAATCTTGTAACTGCTTGTATATTAAGATTTAGGCATGTATATTTAGGCTTGTATATTAAGATTTAGGCATGTGTTTTATATTTGTATATGTATAAATAATAGCTTATAATGTACATGTATCAGTAGATTAAAATAATGTGTTGTAGAATATTCAAACATAATTAAGATGTATACAGATATGAATTATCACTGGTCTAAAATTTGATTTCATTAAATCTTGAGTAATTTCAAAAAAAAAAAAAGGCAATAGAGAGTCTAGCCTTTGCAGGGATGAAAAAAACCAATTGTTTCTAGATCCAAAACAGGAAGAGATGGGATCAAAAGAGCCTTTAAGGTACAAAGTCCCGCCAAACTTTCCAGGAAAGATCAGTCCAAAGCAGAGATCAGAGTAAGGGTGTGGGCTGCCAACCTACTGCTCCAGATGACCTCAGTGGGGCCCTCATTAAGTTGGGTGGAACATGGGGCAAGGGAGCTAAGGAATAATGCAGATTGGGAACTAGTTTAGAAACAAGCTCTGGGTGCAGTTACTGATGCACAGACCCAGCTGGAAGCAAATGTATCAGTAAAGGGCTGTTTTTGAGGATCATCTTAAACAAGGAAATCATATAGCCAGGCTGAGGAGGCCTTTCACAGTTCAAGTTTTAAAACAATCCCTCTGCCAAAACTTCTGAAACACCAAGTGGGCCAGAGTCAAGGAGTCCCCAGGGAGGGCTTAACTTCTCAGTGAACTTTTCATATGCTCTTGTTTACTTAAGAAGGACCACACAAAGTTCTCTAGAGGCAGAGGTGAAATATAATTTAACTGCTAGAACAATTAAATTACTGATTGCCTCCAAATGACTTTCAGTTTATTGATGGAGAAATGGAGACCCAGACTGGGCTCCAGGATAAAATAAGCCTTACATTTCAGGTCGACTTTGCTTTATACTTTTGAAGAGTGAAAGTGAAAATCATTCAGTCGTGTCCGACTCTTTCAACCCCATGGACTATACAGTCCATGGGATTCTCCCAGCCAGAATACTGGAGTGGGTAACCTTGAAGAAGATTGTCCCAACCCAGGGATCGAACCCAGGTCTCCCGAGCTGCAGGCAGATTCTTTACCAGCTGAGCTACAAGCTGCTGCTGCTGCTAAGTCACTTCAGTCATGTCTGACTCTGTGTGACCCCACAGACAGCAGCCCACCAAGCTCCCTCGTCCCTGGGATTCTCCAAGCAAGAACACTGGAGTGGGTTGCCATTTCCTTCTCCAATGCATGAAAGTGAAAAGTGAAAGTGAAGTTGCTCTGTCGTGTCTGGACTCCTAGCGACCCCATGGAATGCAGCCCACCAGGCTCTCTTGTCCCTGGGATTCTCCAGGCAAGAATACTGGAGTGGGCTGCCATTTCCTTCTCCAAAATGCATTTATAAATACTACTGTTTTCAAAGACAAACCCAGCCTAGTTTTCATTGCACACTCCATTCCCACGCTGACATACAGCCAGGTTTCCCATAAAGCCAGTTGTCTCTCCTGAACTTTTGCTGCTCTGCTTCCTTGATCTGGAATGCCCACCCCGACAGGTACTTCCATGCGTCTCCACCTCCCAAACTCACCCCATGCACTGCTCCTGCTGCTGCTAAGTCACTTCAGTCGTGTCCGACTCTGTGCGACCCCAGAGACGGCAGCCCACCAGGCTCTCTTGTCCCTGGGATTCTCCAGGCAAGAACACTGGAGTGGGTTGCCATTTCCTTCTCCAATGCATGAAAGTGAAGTCGCTCAATCGTGTCCGACTCTTAGCGACTCCATGGACTGCAACCCACCAGAATCCTCCGTCCATGGCATTTGCCAGGCAAGAGCACTGGAGGCGGGTGCCACTGCCTTCCGGCTTTCTCTGTGCTCCCAGATAGATTAGACTACCCCTGCCCTGAGTCCGTGGAGCCTCCTGCACACCTGCCTCTCACAAGCACTGCCTCCTCTTCTCAGCTGTCAACTCTCTGAGTCCAATATCTGCGTTTCATGGTTTCTGTATTCCCTGAACCAGAACATACATCAGTTTGAGTTATTCACCAGCCTTGGTGTGAGAAATTGGATTTAGGGAGAGGGGCCCTTTTACCTGATGGCTTCTGGTACGTTGAAAGACCATGCAAAGCGGGCAGCTGGGCAACCCTGGTCCTCAAGGCCAGGCACCAACCACACCCTGCTACACCTCCCTGCAACCAGCGGATCTTGTTCTTAAAAGTAAGGAAACCTAAACAGCACACTTCTAACACAGATCAAAAAATAAACCTAGAGAAGTTTTAAAATATTTTGAATTAAATGAAAATGAAAACCCAACTTGTAAATCTATAGGAGACGCAGGAAGAGCGCCACTGAGAGGGAGGTTTAACAGGCTGCATACAAGGATTTAAAAAGGAGAAAGACATAAAATCAACAATTTGTGTTTCCACTTCAGGAAACCAAAAAAAAAAAAAAAAGCAAATTACATCCAAAGTAAACAAAAGAAAAGAAATAATAAGAATTAGAGCAGACATCAATGAATTTGAAAACAAGAAATCAACGGAGAAAGTCAATGAAACCAAGAACTAGTCCTGTGAAAAGATCAATAAAATTGATAAACTTCTAGCCAGCCTAACTAACAAAAAAGAGAGAGAAGACACAAATTACTAATATCAGAAATGAAAGCAGGGACATTGCTACAGATTCCATGGACATTAAAAGGATAATAAAAGAATACTATGAATAACTCAACACCAAGAAATCTGATAACCAAGACGAAACAGACCAACTCCTTCAAACATACAGCCTGGAGAGAACTCATACAGAAGAAGCAGACCATCTGGATAGGCGTGTATCTATTACAGAAACTGAATCTGGCAGGGATGTGGTGGGGAGAGGGGTTCAGAATGGAAAGGAAAATGTATGCCTATGGCCGATTCATACCGAGATATAGTGAAAACCATCACAATACTGTAATTACCCTCCAGTTAAAAAACATTTTTTTAATAATTAATAATCTTCCCAAACCGGAAATGTCAGATCTAGATGGGTTCACCAGTGAGTTCTGCCAAACATTCAAGGCAGAAATTATACCCATACTGTATAATCTCTTTCAAAGGATGGAAGCAGAGGCAGTATTTCCTAACCCATTCTATGAGACCAGCATTATCCTATTACCACAACCAGACAAAGACATTACAAGGAAACGGCAGGCCCATATCTCTCATGAGCATGGATGCGAAAAGCCTCAATAAAACATTAACAAACTGAACCCAGTAGTGTATAAAAGAATTACACTCCACAAACAAGTGGGATTTATTCTGGGTATGAAAAGCTGGTTCAACATTCAAAAGCAAGGGACCCTAGAAAGAAAGCTGGGGAAAGAAACCTAGGAACCAGGAAGGAGGCATTGTCTGAGAGAGTTCTCTCTTAGGAACTCCCCATGAAATAGGGCAGGCCCTGGAGGACTCTAATTCTGCCAAGATCAGACACCTGAATAGGGTGGGCAAACTAGATTCACACTCCAGTTGTTCCTTGTTGTTTCCCCTCAATATTCAGTGAAATCTTTGGAATCTCTTACGGTGTCAGCTCAGGAATTCAAGAGCAGGGTCTTGGTTTTATACAAGCTCTGATATTCAAGGATGAAGGTAACCATCGTGCTCAGTTGCTCAGTACTGTCTGACTCTTTGGAACCCCATGGACTGTAGCCCTCCAGGCTCCTCTGCCCGTGGAATTTTCCAGGCAAGAGTACTGGAGTGGGTTGCCATTCCCTTCTCCAGGGGATCTTCCCAACACAGGGACTGAACCCAGGTCTCCTGCTTTGCAGGAAGCCTCTTTACTGTCTGAGCCACCAAGGCATCCACACAAACAAAGAAGGCTCTTTACATACAATGGCTACCGTTTACTGAGATCTACTCTGTGCCAGGCTCTTTATAAACAAACTCCAGTCATCTCAAAGATGGTTGAAGTTACCAACTCAGCTTCCCAAATCTGAAGCTCCAAGAGGTTTAAGTGACTGGCCTGAGAACCACAGCAAATAGCAGAGCTGGGATTTGAACCCAGGCTGGTCAGACTCCAAAGGTTATACTATTTCCAGTTTCATTTTGTACCTGCTGCTTTGTCCCTTCCCTGTTAAACGCAGCTCTGCACTATTCTAATTTCCCTACTCAGTCAGCATCGTCCCACTGTTCACTGTGTGTCAGGTACTGTGTGTCGCTGAACATCTGGGATGACCAAGGTGTGAAAAACAAAGGGCAAGAAGTCCAACTGCCTGAGTTGTGCACCATCTAAACGGCCAAAGCTGATCTCAGTTGAATGTGAGAGAAAGGCCCAGCTGGTCAATGTCCCCTTCCCATTTCAGCTTCCCACTTCGCCTTGCCTGCAGTTGCAGCTCGTGTCTGCTGGTGGAAAAGCTGGGTTTAGAAGCCACCCTCCTTCCTTGCTTGCCATGGCCCTTTATCTACAGAAGCGTGATGGCAGAATAGTCATCTGGGGCCCTAAGTTCTAGGCTGACCATTAAGACCCAGGACTGGTCAGCTGGTGGAGCCCCTGCCGTTTTTCCTGCGGGGGCATTTTCATTGAATAAAGCACCCTTGGAAGGCAATGAAATAAATCTGTAATGATGTCAACATGGGTGCTGCAATGAGGGAGAGCTGGGAACAGGTAAGGTCCTTCTGCCAAGCCTCGAATCACGACACAAAAGAGTTATCAGGTCACTGCTGAAAAGACGTATGGTCTCAGCTTGTGAATTCGAGAGCAGGGGCTTGGTTTTATACAAGCCCCAATATTCAAGGGTGAAGGCGTCCACATGGGAACATTAATAATCAGAAGGAAGCTGATGGCTTAATGACATCCTTTGATGTCCTTAAGTGCTGTGCATTTTAATTCAAGTACAGTAGCGTATATAAAGGCACCCTAGAGTGACAGTGATGGTTGGACTTCGGGTCCTTGAAAGGCTAATGGAAATGTTCTTGAAGCCCCTGTCTGAGCCCTTGTAATAACAGGAAACTCACTATTTAACGCAAACTATTCTGTGTGGGGATGCTTGAGAGTGGAGTTCCACGTCCTCCACCAGACTCTTTAGGCTCTATTCTTTATACCCTAGGCAGTAGAAAGAGGCTTCTCCCCTAGATCCCAGCCAGAAGCTGGAGTATCGCTCTTCATCAGAGTTCATTTTGTTCATATAAAGAAAACTCTTTGGAGGGGAGCGGGGGAAATTTAGCAAGTTAGCATAGGTCCATTTCTTGTGCGCTAGAGCCCCCTGCTGGCTACATATGAATCTTGCTGGTCCTTGGACATGCCAACTTAGACAGCTCCCAGTTTAAGACGTTCAGACTTTTCTATTCGTGAAATCAAATCACATGTCATTCAAAATCCATGGAGCTGAAGGTGGTTTATTCTACAATGAGTGCTGAGGGTCAACAGTATGGAGGGGGTGGTGGAGAGGATTTAATTAGCTTCGACTTCATGCATTACGCCGGTATGAATTCCAGATGAATTAAACAGTGACATAAAAATATGGAGCCCTGAAAGTATTAGATTCAGTTGGTCAAGAATCTGCCTGCAACGTGGACCTGGGTTTGATCCCTGGGTTGGGAAGATCCCTCGGAGAAGGGAAAGGTGAGCCACTCCAGTATTCTGGCCTGGAGAATTCCATAGACTGTATAGTCCATGGGGTCACAAAGAGTCGGATATGATTGAGTGATTTTCACTTTCATTTTCACTTTCAAGAGAATTAGAAGATGCGCATTAATGTGTTTCATGGTGGAAAATATTTTATAAATGCAGAACCAAGACAAGACTTCACAAAGGAATACTTTAATAGATTTGACAAGCAGAACTATGTTCATTTTCTCGTGGCTGTTATCTTGGATTAAAATAGATGTAGGATGTGTGAAGCAAAAACTGGATGAAGCACAAGCTGGAATCAAGATTGCCAGGAGAAATATCAATAACCTCAGATATACAGATGACATCCCCTCATAGCAGAAACTGAAGAAGAACTAAAGAGCCTCTTGATGAAAGTGAAAGAGGAGAATGAAAAAGCTGATTTAAAACTCAACATTCAGAAAACTAAGCTCATGGCATCTGGTTCCATCACTTCAAGGCAAAGAGATGGGGAAACAATGGGAACAGTGACAAACTTTGTTTTCTTGGGCTCCAAAATCTCTGCCGATGGTGACTGCAGCCATGAAATTAAAAGATGCTTACTCCTTGGAAGAAAAGTTATGACCAACCTAGATAGCTAATAAAAAGCAGAGACATTACTTTGCTGACAAAGGTCCGTCTAGTCAAGGCTATGGTTTTTCCAGTAGTCATGTATGGATGTGAGAGTTGGACGATAAAGAAAGCTGAGTGCCGAAGAATTGATGCTTTTGAACTGTGGTGTTGGAGAAGACTCTTGAGAGTCCCTTGACCGCAAGGCGATCCAACCAGTAAACCCTGAAGGAAATCAGTCCTGAATACTCCTTGGAAGGACTGACGCTGAAGCTAAAACTCCAATACTTTGGCCACCTGATGCGAAGAACTAACTCATTTGAAAAGACCCTGATGGTGAGAAAGATTGAAGGTGGGAGAAGAAGTGTGTGTGAAATGAAAATATCTCCTGCTATATTAATAAACAAGAAATGGCACAGCCATCAGCAATTTCTGGCCTGCAAATGTGAATGAGGCCTCCCAAAACTGCAATCCAGGGGATGCTCCCAACCCCCATGGTGACTGCTGAGGAGCTGGGGGAATACAAGAAGCAAGATGAACAAGGAAACAGGACCCCAAATACCTTAAGTGTATATGAAAGGAAAGAATTCAGTGGGCCCAGAAACTTGCATCTTCCCCATTCATAGAATGCGAAATTCCTTAGCCTGATACCTGATCTTTGACGTTTAGACTACCTGTTCCTTTTGTTGCAAACTTCTGAATAGCATGACTTTCCCTCCTGCCTCCTTGGAGCAGTTTTCTCAGAGCTCCTGAGATGCTGTCTCAAGTTGTGGCTATATTTTCCCGTTGACAGTTGGAGATTTGGTTTATTGGGAAAGGGCTCTCACTTGTCTTGGTGGCTCAGACAGTAAAGAAGTCACCTGCAGTGCAGGAGACGCGGGTTCAGTCCCTGGGTCAGGAAGATCCCCTGGAGAAGGGAATGGCAACCTGCTCCGGTGTTCCTGCCTGAAGAATCCCATGGACAGAGGAGCCTGGCGGGCTACGGTCCATTTGGTCTAAAAGAGCTGGAAACGACTGAGCAACTAGCGCGCGCGCGCACACACACACACACACATACACACTCAGTTGTGGGGGAGGAAGTAAGACAACCAGGACTGGCAGAGAGAAAAGTTGAGCTGCAATGCAAATGCAGCAGAGCTGTCTACGTGGGGAATTCTAGAACTGGGAGAGCGCCTCCAACTGTCCTGACTGAAGACAAAGGGCTCAGCCTTTGGCATTCGACGCAGGCCTGCATTGGATGTGTGATGCCCTAGGGGGTCAACTCCCAGGTGTGAGTCAGCTGTGAGCTGTCTAGAGCAGCCCTCCTGGTAGCTGGGGAAATGGGTGCCGCTGTCCCGCTGGGAACCGGATGGCACACCACAGTCCCACTACATCAGAATGTGTGCCCCTGCCATCCTGCTGCAGGGAGAAGCCATGTTGACTCCACGTGGGACCGTCTCTTTGACTTGCTTTTCATGGCGTGCATTGTTATAATTGTACAATATCGCCTGCCTCAGAGAACCCTGCCCCCTCTTCCTGACTGTTAAAACGCCTTTGTTCAGAATCCTGTCCACCAGCAGGAGGCAGGAAGGAAGACATTGACCCACCTGCCTGCCTGAGGCTTGCCTTTCTAGGGGATATTTATAAGATTAATGGTCTTTTTACTTTGTTTCTTCACTTTTCTCCCATCTCAAATCCATAAAAGAGCCTGGCCTTCAGACCCCGACAAGATCAGCCAGCTTCCCGAATAAAGTCCTATTCCTTGCCTTAAAACACCTCCTCTGTCTCTCAGATTCATTGGCCTCTCATCAAGCAAGCAGAACAAGGTTGGCCTCAGTAACAGTCCTATCCTTGGCAGTAGTAATGATTAATATTTAAAATAGTTGCCAGTTTGGGGGATAGAAAATGGAATAGTTTTAATTTGTTACCTTTAATTCCTTTTTTACTAACTTCCCCCATCTAATGTGACACACCTAGTCAAATCCTTGCTCTTTTTCTACTAACTAAATTTAGCTTCTTTATAAAGTAGGAGATTGGATCACAACCAGTCAATAAAGGTAATGTGAGAGCAAATTCTGAGTGGAAGGTATCTCCCATCACTATTAATTATAAAGCTTTAAGTGTATTCCTAAGAACAGAAAAGCGTCACATCCTCATTTATGCTTACCCCCATCCCAGCCAGCTGCATTTTGATCCCACTCTCTTCCTTTTTCTTTAAAGCCCCAAAGACAACTTTGATGAATGCCAGCTGTCAACTGTTAAAATGATAATCAAGCTCTTTGAGAGAAATTTATCTTCTAGCAAAAAGGCACTTAGCTCCTTTTGAGATGTTCCAAAATCTGGATTTGATTACTAAATCTTTTGTATCTCAAAAAGATGTACTTGGGTACTGGTCTTTCTTTTAAAAGCTGTTTTTTTCTTAAGGATTACCTTCTGAGCAAAAATCACATTGTCAAGACATGAGACTTTTCTTTATAATGAATATAAATTTCACATATTGATATAGTAAAAGTATTCTGAGAAAGGCTCTTGTTAAAATAGACGTGGTGGAGCTGAAACTTTGAAAATCACCTCGAAGTAAGAGACAATAGACTATTGAAGATAGAAACAGTGAAGCATCTTGTTGTCACAGCCATTTAATTCAATTTCACAAGTGGCTGCTGAGTTTCTGCCATCTGGAAGGCACCCTATGCCCACATTCCTTGATTCGGCATCCGAGGGCCTCCCATGCCCTTGCACAGGCTACCGTTCCAGATTTTCTCCAGCATACCTCATATAGTACAGCCATATGGGACCCTGAGATGGGCCCCCAGGGTCTCCCTGCCCCCACCCCCTGTATTTGTGATTGAGGCTTTCTCTCATTATCCTCTTTCTCCCTACAATGTAGGGCTTCTGAGACCTCAGGCCGCAGCCTAAATTCCCTCTCTGTGTAACTGTTCTCTCTCCTCTGTCTCCAGCAAAGTTACTCTTCCTTCTCTAGTTTTTGTCAACTGTTCTTTCTCACCATCAGCAGAGGCTACAGGTTCTTCAAGGGAATGAGCTGTCTCTCCAAACCGTGGGGAAGCTGTAGGCATTGTCAACATGAGTTTGTGGATGGGCACAGGAGCAGATCTGCAAAGCAGTCGGTATTTACAAAATGTCTTCTTCACAGAGTTGAAGTGATTTAATTTGAACAACAGCCATGCAGGCTCGATACTGTGTTATCCCATTTTTGTTGTTGTTTAGAAATAAAGATTGAGAGAAAGAGAGTAGGGGAGGGGGAGGCAGAAACAGAAAGAAAAAGAATTAAGGAAGTTCCTCCCTTCAAGGGGTTTACAAGCTAGTACGAGAGAGAGAAGCTGTGTGCACTTATTAGTAAAAGGGGCTTCCAGGGGGCGCTCGGTGGTAAAGAACCCGCCTGCCAATGCAAGAGAGGTAAGAGATGCAGGTTCGATCCCTGGGCCAGGAAGATCTCCTGGCGGAGGGCATGGCAACCCACTCCAGTATTCTTGCCTGGAGAATCCTATGGACAGGGGAGCCTGGCAGGCTACAGTCCATGGGGTCACAAAGAATCAGACAAGACTGAAGCGACTTAGCATGCACGCAACAGTAATAGAGGCCTAAATAAAATACTGCATAACTGGTCTGGGAGGTCAAGAGGTGAAAGAGATGAATTCCAGTTTAAGGTGAAAAGAATGTTCACTCTGATTTCCCCTGAGTTAGGAAAATCCTGGCAATAACTTAAACAACCACACAGGGGCAGAAGAAGTCCATTAGAACTAGGATTTAATCCTCAACGAGTTTGTTTCTGTTCATACGTCTGTGCTACGTAGGTACTGGAGAAGGAAATGGCAACCCACTCCAGTGTTCTTGCCTGGAGAATCCCAGGGACGGGGGAGCCTGGTGGGCTGCCGTCTATGGCATCGCACAGAGTCGGACACGACTGAAGTGACTTAGCAGCAGCAGCATACTATAAGGCTCGGAGGGCCGCGCTCTGAAAAGGACAGTCAGGGACAGCCTCTAGTGGACTGACAAAGTTTATTATCCAGTTTTTGCAGATATATGGTCTCAGGGAGCAGAGCATAAAGCAGACTTGCACGTAGCCTTTCTCGATAAAACATCAAAGCATTCAAGCATGAAATACAGTTCCCACCACCCCAGCCATAACATAGCTTTGGCGAAACTCTAAAGGGAGCCTTATCATGAAACAACAGTCCTTGCTCCCAGAAACAGTGGCCAAAAGGAAGCCTTCGAATGCCTCAAGGCCGAGCGTATAACACTTCGTCATCCATTCCCAGCCTTGGGCACTCGGTGAACGCTCATAACCCTTTGCTATGCTCGACCCAGCTTCCAGCCTTCGTCATGAGTGGAGCAAATACATTCTCAGTGTTTGCTTAAAGCCTCCCAGCTCCTCCACATTTCCTCCCTTTTTCCTCAAGAGCAAGGACTGCTGCCCTGGTTACTCCTGCTTTTAGGGCGGCAGTGGCTCGAGCACATGACATTCGGAATCCTGTAAGAACAATAACAATAAACAGCTCAGCGCATAAGAAGCCATCGTATGGGGCACCCAACTTTTGGATTTAGAAAGGAAGTACCAGCGGATAGTGCATTATAGAAGTCAGTGTCATATAACACGGGGGAGTGCTGCTGAAGGTAGATGTGATTTGTTGCTTCAGTTTCTCTACATCTAGACTAGTGTTTGATTCTGAACCTAAAAGATGTAACTTTATTTGTTTCCAAGGCTATTCAGTGGCATTGCATGGCATATTGGTCAAACAGAAAGTAGTGAATTTCCAGTGACACCGCAACTTCAACTGTACCTGTAAAGCACGCAGATCATCCCCCACAGGCATAAAGGCGGCCTGTAGGTCATCTAAGCGTGTTTGTATCTGTTGATCTATCTGAGCTTGCCCGGCCCAAAGATCATGAGAATCCTTTTTCCAAGCAGTAATGTAACCATGATTTTGAATAGAATTATACAATGCCATTCCAGAAACTATCAAGGGTTACTATCAACTAACAACTGAAATAATACCCACTATGGCAGCTATAATTCAGCCAATAAAGCGTTTGCTTCTTTTTAGGGAATCTCTCGGAACAAAAGACAACAACATGGAATCTGACCAGGGATCAGAAATCTTAACTGGAACCCACAAATCAGTCCTTTGCCGGACTTAAAAAACAGTCTTTAGTAACATTAACTGGCACACTATGATTTAAACAAGTATGCAAATGACACTCAGTACAGGACAGAATCGAGCCATTACTCCTAAACTGTCCAGCAGCAAAAAGATAGGGCGCCTTTACACAAGCACGAACATAACCAGGACAATTATACTCAATAGTATAATTTTGTGGGATGGAAACATGTGCACAAGCATATGAGATGCTAAACTGAGAAAAGCAAGCAGGAATTTTCCAAAGATGCCAGTGTTCAGGCCCCAGGACTGGACTGATTATCCAGGGTCTGGGAGGTGAAAGACCTCCGTTGCACCAGTTCAAAAGTTCATCGCATTGGTGCCAGAGTCCTGTTTGTGTTCCGTTAAAATGTGGTGCCGAAACATTATACCATTGGCAGGTGTTATTATTTTCTTGTGATTCTGAGCAATTCACAAAGAGTCCATGAGGCCCCCAATCAACAAAAGTCACGTTGGCGTGAACAGAGATTTTGCCAAACTTTCCTGTACAGATGGACCAGTCCATTCCCGGCACAGAGGATTTTTTTTTCCGGGATACGTTGTTGCAAGGAGGCTCAGCAGGCCTAAATAGATAGTGGGTGAAGTTGGCTCTTTGTCCATGGTAGGTAGTCTCTGTCCAGTTAAAAACAAAGGTCATGGTAGCTAACATTCCAAGAGAGAAAGAGCCATTTGAGAAAGAGTAAGCCCACCATTGTGGATATAGGTGAAGACACAAAGGGAGGGCACCAAAACAGATGGGGAGCACTGGATACGTAAATGTTAACTGTCTTTCCTTCTTCTTTTATTCGTGGTCCTAAATCCGACCAGGGGGCATGAAAATGTAAGCAATCATTTGTGAAAACCACAGGAGGTGATTCTGTCCAATCCACCACTTGTAAGAGAGGCATGTTGGGGATATAAGCCCAATAGGTGTAATTACCGCTTACTCCAGAAGCACAGGTTAAAACAGCCATCATGGCCAGCAACAGTTTTTCCGGTGTTACTCACTGTTGGTCATCAACAGAGCATCCTCAGCTCGTCTGGATTTTTCATTTGCGCCCAGGTCGGAAAAGGTGCATTTCGCCGAGGACGTTTCGTTTTCTTGCCGTCTTTCAATGTCGTCTGTTGCAATCTCCGTTTTAGTGCTGTTACTGGTCGGGGGGTGTGGAGCAAGGTCTGTCCGTCTTCTGACTCTTCTGGTTGGGATCCACTTTCAGTTCCATCATCTAAAATGACAAGACAATATCCCTTTCCTAGGAACTTAAGTGTTCCTGGCTGCCATTGATCAAGACATTTAACCCAAACAGCAGTTTGTTCAGGCGTACGCGAGGGTGAATCAGAAAAATGTCGCTCTGCTCGTGTTTCCTGACTGTGTAGAGGCAAATTAAAATAACTGATTGTTAAAAGGGGTATAGGCAAGATGGCTTTAAGTCCGCAGGGGTCCCTTAGTTTATTCTCCCTGTTTTGTTTATTAAGAACGAGCTTGAGTGTATGGTGGGCCCGTTCAATGATGGCTTGGCCTTGGGGGTTGTATGGGATGCCAGTAAGATGGTAAATACCCCATTGATGCATGAAATCACGAAAAGTATTGGCTGTAAAAGGAGGATCATTGTCCGTTTTGATGGAGGCCGGGATCCCCATCATGGGAAACATTGCGGAAGAGCTGTGACGGCAGCTTTAGTAGTCTCGGCGGTGGAAGGAACTGCCCAAATGAAGCCAGAAAAGGTATCTATGACTACAAATAACAATTTAAAAGGGAGCAGTTTGTAATGTGTAAAATCAGCTTGCCATAATTCATTTGCTTGTAAGCCTCTAGGATTAGTCCCTTGGGGACTAGTGGTCAAATGAAAGGGGGCACATGTGGCATAGTCCCGAACAATTTTTCTAACCGTTTGTAATGGTATCGTCTATGGAACGTGTAGTCTATTAGTGTTAGTATGGAAGAGCTGATGTTCCTGTTTGGGGGAAGAAAATATAGGGGCGATGAGGCAATCAGCCAAATCATTGCCTAAACTGAGGGGTCCTGGTAAATGGGAATGAGCAAGAATGTGAGTAATAAAGAAGGGATGGAGTCTAGCTCTTATTTCTTGCTGAATCAATAAGAACAAATGTATAAGATCACTTTCGTTGGATATAAAATGAGCCGTTACAAAGGATGGAAAAAAGATGAGCCACATAGTGAGAATCAGTTAAAATAGTCAATGGGGTTTTTATTAGAGTAAGTAAACAATATAATGCGAATAATTCTGGTTTTTTTGTACGGAACGATAAGGACTTAATTTTCTCTTGCAGGTTGGGACCTATTATGGCTGCCCATCCTGCCTTATTTCCATCTATAAAATAGTTAGGTGCATTCATGAGAGGGTGTTCAGAAACAATACTGTTGATGATAAAAGGAGTATTTTGTAAGAAATTCCATAATTTTCCTTTAGGTGGGTTGGCCAATAATTTCCCTGAATAATCAGCAAGGGCTATCTGAATGGTAGTGGACACCTGGAGAGCATTATCAGTTTCTGTTTTTCGCCAAAGGTAGGTAAATCTGAGTAGAGTCATATCCAGCTATAGCGCACAAGCGAGAGCGTGCAAGAAAAATGATTTTCCCTATTAAGTCTATATAGGAAACAATGTGTTTAGTCTGTTTGGAATGGAGATATACCCATTCAATAGGGTGATTACCTTGCACTCTAATGGCAGTAGGAGATATCTTAGTACCAAAGACATATATCTGAAAAGGGGAATTGTAATTAATACAGTAAACAAATGCTTGTTGAATTCTCTGTTCTACCAATTGTAATTCTTTCTCAGCCTCAGGGGTAAGTTGTTGGGGACTATTCAAATCAGAGGAACCTTTTAATAATTTGAATAAGTTTTGTAAAGCATATGTGGAATTCCCAAGGTAGGTCGTAGCCAATTAATATCCCCAAGAAGTTTCTGATAATCATTAAGTGTTTGTAAATTATCCCTTCTAATAGAAAGTTTCTGTGGCTTTACAGTGGAGCGGTCCATAAGATATCCAAGATATTTAAAAGGGGAATGGTGTTGCGATTTATCTTCTGCTATTAGCAGCCCCTGATTAGTTAAATTAGTTATGACCTCATTACCTAATAAATTTAATTGAGATTCTGAGGGAGAAGCCAATAAAATGTCATCCATGTAATGAATGAGATATGCCTCAGTGAATTGCCGTCTGATGGGCTGCAAAATTTTATCAACAACGAATTGACAACCCGAAGGGGAGTTCATCATACCTTGGGGCAGGACC
Source organism: Nanger dama (assembly GCA_917880005.1). NCBI lineage: Eukaryota > Metazoa > Chordata > Mammalia > Artiodactyla > Bovidae > Nanger > Nanger dama. The sequence goes on along the minus strand of CAKJTW010000063.1, from coordinate 9,293,218 downwards.
TTCCACTGATACCGATGAACAGGAGATTTATTATTAATGGAAGGTATTGAGAAGGCAAAATGTTGCCTGCATCTGGATGTAAACGTATAGTGAAAAAGCAATCTTTAAATCAATAATCATAATAGCCCAGTCCTTAGGGTGCATAGCAGGGCCTGGGAGTCCTGGTTATAATGCTCCCACAGGAATCATTATAGTGTTAATATTCCTTAAATCTGTTAGCAATCTCCATTTACCTGATTTCTTTTTAATGACAAAAACTGGTGAGTTCCATGGTGATTGAGTAGTTTCTATTCTATTTTGTTGTAGTAGTTCAGCCACCAAAGTATGCAAAGCAGACACTTTCTCTCTTGATAGGGGCCACTGAGCTGTCCAGATAGGTTTATCAGACTCCCATTCTAACTTCAGGGGCTTTATCTCAGTGACCCCTAAGAAAAAGCTTCATTCAATTGTATAGTCGCTTGAGCTTGTTGTAGAAAGTCTCTTCCCCACGCATTTAATGGTCATGGGGCAATATACGGTTTAATGTAAGCAACTAATTGATCACGGCCCAGGGCTTGTAAGTAAGATGAACGAACCTAAGTTTGGGCTGCATCTGCAGGTCCTACTCCCACCAGCTGGTGTGAGGCTAAGACTGCAGGCCAGTCCGAAGGCCGTTCCTCTGTCCTTATGATGGAGACGTCCGCCCCAGCATCTAACATTCCTTCAAAAGGTCTTCCTCTGATTTTTAATTTTAACATGGGCCTACTGATTCCTTTTATATCAGCAGAAAGGGCTGCAGTAACGTTGGTACTCCCAAAGCCACCTGTTCTGGTGTCTGCTTTTCTATTAAGTGGGGGCACATAAGGTAATAGCAATAGCTGAGCAAATTTGTCACCCTTTGTAAATACAAGTTGCAAGTCACATGTAACATTACTGCAGTTTCACCCGTGTAATCTTCGTCAATGATCCCAGTATGTACAATTATCCTGCGCATGGTGCTGCTGCTTCGTCCCAGCAAGAGGCCTACTGTATTTTTGGTATAGGGCCAAAATATCCAGTTAAGATTTTCATAGGATTATTTACCATTAATAATTCCATATCTCAGGGAGCAGGAATGTCTACACATGCGCTATGTCTGGTAGCCGCTGTTAATTCAGTAATATTTGGTTGTCCTTGTTTAATGGGGCTAGAGGAGAGCCCTTGTTCTAGTTTCCCGAAGGAGGTGTCTGAATGGGTAAAGCATCACCTTGTTTATCAAATCTAGAGCGGCATTCACTCAGCCAATGACTCCCCTTTTACATCTCGGGCAGAGCCCGGGGGGCTTAGTTTTAATACCCCTCCTTTGTCAGGAGAGAGATCTGTTTGCCGAGGCAAGTGATATTGCTTCCACATGTGTCCCGGCTTGCCGCAGTTAAAACATTTAACTTTAGACTTTTGGGAAACATTTAAGGTTTCTAAAGTGGTTATTTTAGCTTTATGTTGGATCGTCCCCACATTCCTGCAGGCTTTCAGGTATTCCATAATTCCTCCTTGCTCCCTAATAGGTCTGATAATAGCCTGACAATCTTCATTAGCATTATCAAAAGCCAGTTGTTTCAAAATGATTTCTGCACAAAGATGCATCCTTAAGACTGTGATCAATGGCCTCCTTCAATTTACCAATAAATTGAGCATATTCCTCAGTTGGTCTGTGCAATATTTTTACAAAAGATCCATCAGAGGTGGAAGTGTCGACTTTAGCCCATGCTCTGATAGCTGCTTCCTTAATCCAGTACAACATGGGCGGCTGCCCAAATTCTAATTGCGTGGCAGTTTGAGCCATCGCTCCGGTGCCGGTGAGAATTTCAAAATTTAGTCCAGAAGGGTTTCCCCTGCCTTGCTGTTCTTGCAAGATTAATTTGGCTTCATCCGTGACCCACATTTGCCACTGTAGTAGCTGTTGTGGAGTCATAACCATTTTAGCAACTGTAAAAATCTGCATGAAGCCACTGATCCGCCCAGTCCCTAAGAAATTCCATACAGTAGGGTGAGGTAGGTCCATATAACGTACATGCCTTTTGAATTGCGTGAGCACACCAAAATCAGGTGATTGCCACTGATCATGTCCAGGTTGAGGATTATTAAATTGGACCGGTAAAGCCCACGCACGAAGAGGCATGTCCCGAGGAGGAATGCTAGGAGATAGGGGAGCAGTAGCAGCAGCAGACAGCGTTGCAGCAGGGAGAAAGGCTAGTGTTAGAGGCTTGTTAATATGAGCTCACAAAAGCAAGGTAAAGGCGGATCAGGGACCTCTGGCAAAGTTGATTGTTTAACTGCTTTCAGCACCTGTGACTCTTGTTTGTCCGTAATCTGCCCTAGCATGACATTCTTCTGATTTAAAACATTTGATAGATCCTTCTCTTCTAATTCACATTCATGCAGGGATCAAACAGTTTCAACCTCTAAATCTCCTCCTGAGCCGTCTAATTGTTCCATAACGGCCCGTAAAAGAGACCGAGTCACCCGGCATTGTGGGGGAATTTTCACTCCCTGTCTATGAGCGTTTAGAACATTGTTCTTTACTCTGGTCCAGGTTTGTAAATCCAAGGTTCCTTCCTCCGCAAACCACAGATTATATTCAACTACTGTCTGGTAACAGCTAGTTAACTGCTCTTCAGGCAGATTAACCCCGTATTGTTTCAAGAAATGATACATGAGGTGAACAAAAGGAATTTTACTTGTCTGATGTCCCATCCTGCTTACCTCGCTTCTGCAGGAGTGCGGTCCTTGTTCAAAATCAGTCTGCTGCTTCGAGCCCCACGTTGGGTGCCAGTTGTAAGGCCTGGAGGGCCGCACTCTGAAAAGAACAGTCAGGGACAGCCTCTAGTGGACTGACACTAGAAGTTATCCAGTTTTTTGCAGATATATGGTCTCAGGGAGCAGAGCATAAAGCAGACTTGCACGTAGCCTTTCTCGATAAAACATCAAAGCATTCAAGCATAAAATACAGTTCCCACCGCCCAAGCCATAACATAGCTTTGGCAAAACTCTAAAGGGAGTCTTATCATGAAACAACAGTTCTTGCTCCCAGAAACAGGTGGTCAGAAGGAAGCCTTCAAATGCCTCGAGGCCGAGCATATAACCCTTCGTTATCCATTCCCAGCCTTGGGCACTCGGTGAACGCTCATAACCCTTCATCATGCTCGTCCCAGCTTCCAACCTTCCTCATGAGTGTAGCAAATACATTCTCAGTGTTTGCTTAAAGCCTTCCAGCTCCTCCACAGCATACTCCTGTGCTAAGTCTCCTTGATCATGTCTGACTCTTTGCAACCCCATGGACTATAGCCCACCAGGCTCCTCCATCCAGGGGATTCTCCAGGCAAGAATACTGCAATGGGTTTCCATGTTCTCCTCCAGGGGATCTTCCCGACCCAGGGATTGAACCTGCATATCTTATGTCTCCTGCACTGGCAGGCAGATTCTTTAACGCTGAGCCACTGAGGAAGCCAGTTTATACTTCCACATTGGCTAAAATCATGGAAGGAAGTTAGCTCGCTTACTTTACTGAGTGCCTACTATGTGTCAGAATATTTATAGTTAATCATGTCAACTAAAATGATGTACAACATGAGAGTTGTGAGTTAAGCCTTATTTGGAGCAAAATGAGGACTGTAACCCAGGAGACAGCTCCTCAGATGGCTCTGAGAGGCGGCTCCACAGGAGCAGTGAGGGAAAGCCAATATACAAGATTTTGGTGAAGAGCAACCAAGTACTCATTTTACAAAAGGTCTTCTGCTAGTCATGAAGAGCTGATGTCACCACGAAGGGATTTAATGCTTTCCTAGATATGAGGAGATGCAAGGGTTGGGATCATGAAATCAGTTCCTGAAAATATAGACTTGTTTCACCAGATTCCCTGGAGCACAGAGTGCCTCACTCTCCACCCTGAACTCCCTTCAGGGAGTTCAAAGGTCAGCAGCTGCAGCAGCACAGGCAGGTAGCAAATATCCTTGCTCCTGCCCGGTCGCTGGCAATGCTCTTGGCAAGTGCCAATTTGCAGTTGACACTCACCTAGTCTATGTAAGGGATTCTTATCCGTGTCCCACTGCCACCCCATTCCTATCCACTCTTCAGTCTCAAGGGTGATGTAACTTGTCCAAGGTCACGCATATGGGACTCCCCTGGTGGTCCAGTGGTTAATGCAGGGGAACAATTTCGATCCCTGGCCTGGGAAGATTCCAAATGCCGAGAGGCAACTAAACCCGTGGACCGCAACTACTGAGTCCGTGATCCCTGGAGCCTGTGCTCTGAAGCAAGAGAAGCCACCGCAATGAGAATCCTGCACACCACAACTAGAGAGTACCCCATCTGGCCAGAACCTGAGAAAGTGCATGCAAACAACAAGGAACCAGCACAGCCAAAGTAAATAATATTATAAAAGGTCACACTTACGGTTGGCAGGAGAGTTGGGCTTCAAGCCCATGTTGGATTCTGAAGTCTGTTTTTATTCCTTTCATTTATTTTCTTTCCTTTTTCCTTTTTACATTTTTTAGATTCCAAATAATACAAGAACACATTCTCATCATTAATAAAGACATTCAAGATAAAACATGTTACCTTTAACTCCCGCCCAAACCTACTCCTCTCTCAAGGATGAAAAGCTTATATCAGTTTGCTGATTTCTAGAATTTTATCCATGAATTTGAAAGCCTAGAGATTTTTATTTGAACACAAATGATTTCACATTAAATTGGTAATTCACTGTTGTGATATATTTATTGACTTAACATATATCTTATTGACATATTATGTTTGAAATCTGATGATGTATAGGATTTACTGCAAAATTACCCACTGGAGTAGGGGTGAAATGAGGCAAAACAAGAAGGGTCTTAATTGTTGCATTTGGGTGATGAGGGTCATTGTACTGTAATTTAAAATGCTAAGAATCTTTTCATATGCTCATAGACTTTCAGGTTCTACTTGGGATGTAGGAGCATGAAAAGAGCATTGCTTCCACCTTTACAACAATAAGAATGTCAGACAATCTGTAAATTCATAACTTCTTGAACCGTCAGAGCACCAGGGTCAGAGAGGGATTGACTATTGCCACAAGACAATAAACCCCGGCATCCTCAGTGCACTGGTGAAAGCCCAAGGGAAAGCGGACCCAAAATGCCCTCTACTCTACGGAAGGTGCACGGCCACTGTGCACTGGCCAGACCCACAGCTGGAGGTGGGCACAATCACTGAGAAAGCCGTATCTCCAGGATCAGGCCACAGAGCTCCTGCCCAAAACTGAGGCTTAGTCAGAACAACGCCCCAACCCCCCAGTCCCTACCAGAGGCAGGGATGGCTTTACAGGTGTGAGGTCTGTCATCACATGGAGCCCCTGCTCAGAGGGCCCCCAACTTTGCGTGCATGCTAAGTCGCTTCAGTCATGTCCAAATCTCTGCGACCCCATGGACTGTAGCCTGCCAAGTTCTTCCGTCCATGGGATTCTCCAGGCAAGAATTATGGATCTTGAAGAATGATGGCCCTCCTCCAGGGGATCTTCCCAACCCAGGGATCTAACTCACATCTCCTGTGTCTCCTGCATTGCAGGCAGATTCTTTCCTGCTGAGCCATGGGGGAAGCCCGACCTGCCTTATACTGTCACTTAAAATGTGAGCAGTATTTTTCTTTCAAAATAGAAAACCCTTGTCATAGAGGGTTCTAGAACATCATAGAATGTTCATATAGAACATTCATCATAGAACCCGCATATGTCAGTACTTAGAAAACCACTCCACTTTTAGAGAGCTACATAGCATTCCACACTGTGGATATATCATAGCTTATTAATCCATTTCCTAATTGATGGTAACTGAGGTTGGTTCTTTCTTTTCCTTTCTTTTTCTTGCTATCATAGTATCATTTCCCTAAGTATTCTGTACTTGTTTCTCTAAACTGTGTGTTTTCATTTCTCTAAGACACACATCTACAAATGAAGTTGCTATGTCTTAGTGCTCTGCTGAACATAGAGAACCCTTGGGGAGTCCCCTGCCAAGTCGCTCCTCTGCAGCCCCGCACGGGGCTGAATACCGAGCACTGCTCCTCAGTTTCCTTTTTAAGGGTTGGTTACCCTTTAATTCAAAGACTTGTCTGCTGTTTGGTGCATCGCTGCCCTGTTTGGTGCATTGAATTGGCTGATACATTTCCCTTCTGTGGCTCATTTATCTTGTTTTCAATCTGTGTTTCAGGAGGTGGCTGATAGATTTGATTCTAAAGCTACCTAGCATTTTGGAGGCACAACACTGATATTTTCAAAGCCATACTGGAAAGCCTTAATTACTATAATCGATGGCTTTCTTAATATGCACAGATGATTCACACAGGTTTTTTGGTGTCCAATTGGAAATCCTGGGGAAGCATTGGCTTTTCAAGGTGATGAAAATAGAACTGGTGTGGTTCTTAACCACAACCCTGCATCAGCTCGAAAAGCTTGAAGACCTCTCATCAAGGCCAACCAGAGAGGGGAAGTCCCTCCACCAGCTGCTGTACAGCAGCACAACAGCCTAAACCTGCTGATGTCCAGCTAGTCATCTTTCTACCACTCCAGGTTCCCCAGAGGGTGTCTGGAGGAAACATCTGGGAAGGTGTTTTAACTTCAATTGCCTCTCTTCTTCTCTGTTCTTTCTCTCTTTTTTTGGCTGTACCATCTGGCATGTGGGAACTTAGTTCCCCAACAAGTGACTGAACCCATGGCCCCTGCATTGGAAGCACAGAGTCTCAACCACTGAACCACCAGGGAAGGTCTCAACTGCCGTTCTCGCTCCATTCTCTGCCTCTGAGCCTTCTTCACCACTGGGGCAATTCAGAAACGGTTTTCAATTGAGTCTAAATGGTGTGATGTGGACAGGGGCTCTCAGCATAGCTACCTTTGGCCTCATTAGCTTCAAAACATCTGCTAGGGCCTCTTTCTAATGCCTTCCGAGTTCCCCCAGGGTGGAATGCACAGATGTGCTGCCTGGTTGGCAGGCCCAGGAAGGTATCGTGATGATAACACAGACTTGCTCGAAATGAAAGCATCGCTATATCCCCAAAGTGATGATTTTTAGCTTGGAAAACAACTGCCTAATTAGTGTAATATCCATTACTGGAAACTAAGTTCATTGACCTGGAGTTCTCTTCTCCTGCTGCCAGACCTCCTGGGGTATACAATGCTGAGAGAAGGCAGGATACCTATAATACACAGCTATGCCCCATTGGGCTGCAGGGAACTCTTCCCAAAATAATATAAGCAGGAGGCTCTCTGGCAATGCCAGTGACCCAGACATACACGCCCAAGTCCACCCCTCTCAACTGGTTGATGTCAAGGTTGATTGACATGTGTGGAGTGTGGAGACAAAGGTCCCTGTGGAGGATTTCAAGGTGATAATGATTTATGGTGACCTGGGCCAATATTGACTTGAGACTTTTGTCCTTGGGACATTCCAAGTAAAAGGCCAAGAAGTAAGTCAAGCAGGTAGATACTTTAAGGACACACTGAAAAGAACAAGGAATGAATGAATTTAAGAGTAAGTCAATTGACCAGTGAGCTAAGAATGATAGCCTATTTTGTTGAGTATGTCCTGTGGGCAGGTACTGAGCCGAGTACTTGGCATGGATCATCTCATTTAACTTTCATGTCAACTCTGTGACACACTATCATTGTTTTCACTATACAAATGAGGGAATTCTTTAGATTTCAGTTCCTGTTGTTTTCAGTAGCTCAGTTGTGTCCTACTCTTTGTGACCTCATGTACTGCAGCACGCTGGGTTTCCCGGTCTTTCACTACCTCCCTAAGTTTGCTCAAACTCATGTCCATTGAATTGGTGATGCCATCCAATCATCTCATCCTCTGTCTCCCCCTTCTTCTCCTGCTCTCAATCTTTCTCAGCATCAGGGTCTTTTCCAGTGAGCCAGCTCTTCACATCAGGCAGCCAAAGTACTGGAGCTTCAGCTTCAGCATCAGTCCTTCCAATGAATATTCAGGGTTGATTTCATTTAGGATTTACTGTTTTGATCTCTTTGTAGTCCAAGGGACTCTCAAGAATCTTCTCTAGCACCACAGTTCGAAGGCATCAGTTCTTTGGCACTCAACCTTATTTATGGTCCAGCTCTCACATCCATACATGACTAATGGAAAAGCCATAGTTTTGGCTAGACGGACCTTTGTTGGCAAAGTGATGTCTCTGCATTTTAATACGCTGTCTAGGCTTGTCATAGCTTTTCTTCCAAGGAGCAAGCACCTTTCAATTTTATGGCTGCAGTCACCATCTGCAGTGATTTTGTAGTCCAAGAAAGCCTTGCCTGGATTTCTTACCTGGCCTCTAGTTAATTTCTATTGAGAGAGGACCAGGATCCAGGTCAGTATCATTTCCACACCAGGAATATGCAAAATCAGGTACCTTCCAAGCTCCAGGCCATTTCATACCTCCTTTCAAAGCACAGAAATGAACTCCCTTCCCTCCATGATAAGAACAAACTTAATCTTGAGATGCAAAAGAAATTCAATCCTCTTTGAGGCAAGAGAGCACCCAACTTGGAACTCAAAGCCTGGCTGCTCACCCTGTTGGGACAAGGGAGGGACAAATCCCTTTTCGCTCTTCCTTAAGTGTCCTGAACAACCAGAGAAGCCAGATACCAACTGATTTCTTGAACAGGCACTTTGCCACATATATGAGGGTGGTTTTTTTTGTTTGTTTGTTTTTTGAGCAACATACCATAACTAGAAATAGAATGGTTAAAACAACTGGAAATTGTCTGCATTTTACATAAATTGTCTGCATTTTTTCTCAAGATCTCTGAGCTTTCAGAGAAGCTCATCAGAGTTTCCAGTGTTGACTGGGGGATCTTGATTTAAACATCAGTCCCAGTGAAGGAAATCAGGCTTCTTTGAAGAATGTCTAGTCCCCAGGCTGGGACAGAGAAAGTATGAGACGAGTCTATAACCTCAAATTGTGTCTAAAAGTAAGCAGTTGGTGGTGGTGAAAGTTTTAGCTGCTCAGTTGTACCTGACTCTTTGCGACCCCGTGGTCCCTGGGTCAGGAAAATCCCCTGGAGAAGGAATGGCAAACCCACTCCACCCTTCTTACCTGGAGAATGCCATGGACAGAGAAACCTGGCGGGCTCCAGTCTGTGGAGTCGCAAGAGTCAGATGGGACTGAACACTCACTCACTCACCAAAACCCCAGGGTAATGGCATTTGGAGAAAAATCCTTTGGAAAGTAATTAGGGTGAGATGAGGTTGTGAGGGTGAGATCTTCCTGTGGGATTAATGTCCTTGTAAGAAAGTATACCGGAAAGAACTCGCTCTCTCTTTCACGGAAGAGAGCAGCCATCTGGAAACCAGAAAGTGGGCCCTTTCCAGGCACAGAATATGTTGGCACCTTAATCTTGGACCTTCAGAGCTGTGAGAAAAAAAGATCTGCTGTTTGTAAGCCACCCAGTCCGTGGCATTTTGTTATAGCATCCCAAAACAGCTGAGACACCAACTAATGAGTATTCTACAACAACAACAACAACAACAACAAAAAGCCAATATCTAGAAAAACAAAGATGAACGAACGAACCACTCCAAACTAAAGGAGACGAAAAAGTAACAAAGATTAAATGCAATGCTTAATCTCCAAATTGGGTCTTAGGTTATAATAAAAATGACCATAATGGGCATTATGAGACAATTGGTAAAATTTGAATAAGTCAAAGAGATTAAATAATAGTATTATATCAATGTTATCTGAGTTTGGTCATTGTATTGTAAGATGAATATTCTTGTTCTTAAAAATCTTGTAAGAAACGAAGCGCCAGTCTATGTTCAATGCAGGATGCAGGTTGCATGGGGCTGGTGCACAGGATGATACAGGTAGATGATGTGGGGTGGGAGGTGGGAGGGGACTTTGGCATTGGGAGATTGTGTTCACCTGTGGCTGATTCATGTCATTTTATTTTTTAGAAATTTTAATAAAATTTTAAAAAAATACACAATAACTATAAGTAAAAATGCATGGAATATGCAACTTCATTCTCAAATGGTTCAGAAAAAGTAATTAATTTGAATATTTGTGCATAGAAAGAGAATGATAGCAAAGTGTTACTAACTGGTGAATCTGGGTAAAGTGAGTATGGGGAGCTTTACTGCGACTTTGAAATTACATATCAAAATATATATTTAAAATTACATATCAAAATAAAGTCCAAAGTTTACTCATTTACTATCTCCAATATGGAAGGGAAAAAAGCAAAATTCAAACAGTAAGATTTCCACACCTCAGTAGCTGACTAGGTCCACTTTTCTATTGGACTCACACAGCTATGAGAATCCTGCAATTGGTGATGGGGAGTTTCCTCAAGTCATTATTGTAGTTGGAGGCAAATGCTGAAGATGAAAGTGTTAGTCACTCAGTCGTGTCCAACTCTTTGCGACCCCATGGGCTATAGCCCAGCAGGCTCCTCTGTCCATGGAATTCTCCAGACAAGAACACTGGAGTGGGCAGCCATTCTCTTCTCCCTCGGAAATTCCTGACCCAGGGATTGAACCAGGGTCTCTTGCATTGCAGGTGGATTCTTTACCATCTGAGCCAAAATTCCCAGTGCTCTTATCTCCAACCACCCTCAGTCCAAGAATCACACCTTGAGTTCCTCTACGTCAAGGCTCTTTCAGCTGCAAATAGCAGAAACTCAGTGCAAACAGGCTTAGCAGAAAAGGTTTATTGGCTTGCTTAGCTGCAAGTTCTAGGGCTCCGCAGTGCCCTGGAAGGAGTCCAGGAGGTGTTGCCATAAGTCTGTCTTACTCAGGCTGTCAATTCTGAGACTTCTGCTTGCAGGAAGGCTCTCTTTTCACAGGAGCAAGATGCTACCAGCAAATCCAGGCTTGCCTTCTGCCACTTTCATAGTCTCAAGGGAGAATAATCTCTTTTTTCCTGGTAGTTCCAGAGAATGTGTTTGCTTGATTCTCATTAAAATAGTGGTAAAGAACCAACCTGCCAATGCAGGAGACACAAGAGACTCGGGTTACATCCCTGGGTCAGGAAGATCCCCTGAAGGAAGAAATGGCAACCCCCTCCAGTATTCTTGCCTGTAGAATCCTATGGACAGAGGAGCCTGGTGGGCTACAGTCCACAGGGTCTCAAAGAGTTGGACATGACTGAAGCAACTTAGCACAGCATACTGGAATGAATTGCCATTCCCTTCTCCAGAGGATCTTCCCAACCCAGGGATCAAACTTTGGTCTCCTGCCTTGCAGGCAGATTCTTTAATATTTGAGCTAAAGGGAAGACCCTTCAAAAGCATGTCTATCCCTAATGGAGTGTGGACTGTAATCACTGATCATCCAGGTTTGTGTCATGGGAAAGTAATAATTAAGGTTAAAAAAAAAAAAAGGAGGTGAAGGAAGTGTTAACTTGGTCTAATCCTTCTGTGCAGCAGCTGAGAAGGTCTGTTCCACAAGGTAAAAACAGGGTGTTGAGAGCAAAAAGCCAAGAGTGGATGTTGGGCAAATAACAATAGACGTCAACTGCATCCTGATCTTGGACTACTCAATTCCACATAGCATCCCTTCAAAAAAAAAAGCCCAATAAAATACAACAAGATCAAGTAAACCAAACACTGCCTTCCCCCTGCTTCAAACCCTCCAAAATAGAGACAACTCAAAGGCATGTCTGTATCCAAATCCAAATCCATGATCCCTGGGTGAATCCATTCATCTGGACTGGATCTGAGTATAGTTTCTAGAGGTGCAGCAGCCTGTGGCTGAATGATAAGTTAACTGCCTCACATAACACATCACTGAATCAACACTGGAGAGAGAAGAAGAAAAGCAACAACAAAAATCACTTTAAGGAAAGAAGGTAAGAAGACACAAAATAAGACTCTCACTGTCATGGTATTCAACTTTTGGATTATAGCAAGAACTAATTTCTGGTGATGGGTGAGCTCCTTGGTCAGTCATTTGGGGTTGCCCTGTTTCTGCTGCTGCTGCTGCTAAGTCGCTTCAGTTGTGTCCGACTTTGTGCAACCCCATAGATGGCAGCCCACCAGGCTCCCCCATCCCTGGGATTCTCCAGGCAAGAACACTGGAGTGGGTTGCCATTTCCTTCTCCAACGCATGAAAGTGAAAAGTGAAAGTGAAGTCGCTCAGTCGTGCCTGACTCTTAGTGAGAGTCTCAAACCAGAGTTTCCTGCATTTCAGGCAGATTCTTTACCAACTGAGCTATCAGGGAGCCTACCTGAGAAGATCGCCCTCATATCTTACCTCCCCTGCTGGATCATGAAGGATGCTCCTTGGGAAGCTATATGTCCTTGGCAATCTAATTTCTGTTGGTGTAGGTACGAGGTTTCATGATTCCCTTGAGAGCTGAGCAGCTCAGGCTTTTATTTTCCCAAGACTGGAGTTTCTCTAGAAATTCAATGACATTACAATCTCATGCCCATGGACTGCAGCCTACTAGGCTCCTCCCGCCCTGCTTCTACTACCTAAGAAAAAGTGAAAGTGAAAGTCGCTCAGTTGTGTCCGACTCTTAGTGACCCCATGGACTATATATAGTCTGTGAAATTCTCTAGGCCAGAATAGTGAGTAGGCCACAGTGGGTAGCCTTTTTCTCCTCCAGGGGACCTTCCCAACCCATGGATGGAACCTGGGTCTCAGCATTGCAGTCAGATTCTTTACCAGCTGAGCCACAAGGGAAGCCCAAGAATACTGGAGTGGGTAGCCTATCCCTTCTTCAGCGGATCTTCCTGACCCAGGAATCAAACCAGAGTCTCCTGCATTTCAGGCAGATTCTTTACCAACTGAGCTATCAGGGAGCCTACCTGAGAAGATCGCCCTCATATCTTACCTCCCCTGCTGTATCATGAAGGATGCTCCTTGGGAAGCTATATGTCCTTGGAAATCTAATTTCTGTTGGTGTAGGTATGAGGCTTCATGATTCCCTTGAGAGCTGAGCAGCTCAGGCTTTTATTTTCCCAAGATTGGAGTTTCTCTAGAAATTCAATGACATTACAATCTCATTAAGATTCTAGTCAACTCAATAGCAAAAAACACCCCAAACAACAACAAAACAATCTGATTTTTAAATGGTCAGAAGATCTGAACTGACATGTTTCCAAAGAAGGTATATAGATGGCCAACAGGTACATGGAAAGGTGCTCACTAATCACCAGGAAAGTGCAAATCAAAACCACCATGCGATATCAACTCACACTTGTTAGTATAGTTGTTATAAAAAAAGACAAGAAATAAGCATTGGCAAGAGTGTAGAGAAGAAGGAATCCTTGTGCATTATTGGTGGGAATGTAATTGGTACAGCTACTATGGAAAACTGTTTAAGGAGGTTCTTCAAAAAATTAAAGCTAGAACAATTATATGGCTCTGCAATTCCACTTTGGGTATTTATCTAAAGAAAATGAGAATACTTACTCAAAAAAATATGTGCTTCCATATGCTGCCTCTTGAGAAATCTGTATGCAGGTCAGGAAGCAGCAGTTAGAACTGGACATGGAACAACAGACTGGTTTCAAATAGGAAAAGGAGTACGTCAAGGCTGTATATTGTCACCCTGCTTATTTAACTTATAGTCAGAGTACATCATGAGAAATGCTGGACTGGAAGAAACACAAGCTGGAATCAAGATTGCCAGAAGAAATATCAATAACCTCAGATATGCAGATGACACCACCCTTATGGCAGAAAGTGAAGAGGAACTAAAAAGCCTCTTGATGAAAGAGGAGAGTGAAAAAGTTGGTTTAAAGTTCAACATTCAGAAAAAGATCATGGTATCCGGTCCCATCACTTCACTGGAAATAGATGGGGAAACAGTGGAAACAGTGGCTGACTTTATTTTGGGGGCTCCAAAATCACTGCAGATGGTGACTGCAGCCATGAAATTAAAAGGCGCTTACTCCTTGGAAGAAAACTTATGACAAACCTAGATAGCATATTCAAAAGCAGAGATATTACTTTGCCGACTAAGGTCTGTCTAGTCAAGGCTATGGTTTTTCCTGTGGTCATGTATGGATGTGAGAGTTGGACTGTGAAGAAGGCTGAGCACCGAAGAATTGATGCTTTTGAACTGTGGTGTTGGAGAAGACTCTTAAGAGTCCCTTGGACTGCAAGGAGATCCAACCAATCCATTCTGAAGGAGATCAGCCCTGGGATTTCTTTGGAAGGAATGATGCTAAAGCTGAAATTCCAGTACTTTGGCCACCTCATGCGAAGAGTTGACTTATTGGAAAAGTCTCTGATTCTGGGAGGGATTGGGGGCAGGAGGAGAAGGGGACAATAGAGGATGAGATGGCTGGATGGCATCACTGACTCAATGGATGTGAGTCTGAGTGAACTCTGGGAGTTGGTGATGGACAGGGAGGCCTGGCGTGCTGCGATTCATGGGGTCGCGAAGAATCGGACACGACTGAGTGACTGAACTGAACTGATGCTTATTGCACCATTATTTACAACAGCTGAGGCACAGAAACAACCATCGATGGATAAACAGATAAGGAAAATGTGGTATATGTATGAATACTTTTCATCTATTAAAAAGAAGGAAAATTTGTCTTTTTCAATAACATGAATGGACCTTGAGGTCACTATGTTAAGTGACATAAGTCAGACTGAGAAAGACAAATACCATATGATCTCACTTATATGTGAAATCTAAAAAACAAAACAAAAACAAACCCCCAAACTCGATTTGAAGAACAAAGTGTTGGTTGGCAGAAGTGAAGGGGCTCAATAGGTACAAACTTATAAAATAAATAAGTCATGGTAATGTAATGTACAGCATGTTACATGGTTAATAATACTGTATTTTATACTTGAAAGTTGTTAAGAGACTAGAGCTTAAGTGTTCTCATCACAAGAAAAACAGTTCCATAGCAATATATGGTGATTGATGTTAACTAGTATTGTGTCAATCCTTTTGCAATATATAAATATCAAATCATTATCCTGTATACCTGAAACTGCATACCTGAATATAGTCAATTATATCATAATTTTAAAATATCCTATTTGTTTCAGCACAACTTTTGGACCAGCATCCAGAGCCAGAACTCTGCTTGAAGTAGGGTGGGGTTGGGGAGGTCCTTATATGGAGGCCATGGCTTGGAGAAATTCTACAGATTAGAAACAAGCCTCCCTGCATGCTCAGTATACCCCATTCTAGCCAGGTAACCTTGCCAAGAGAGCCTAGGCAGATAGGTGTGCTCACTAGCTCTGTACCATGGCTGAATCCCAGGGCTATCTTCTTATCTCAGGACAAGGCTCATCCTTGTCAGTGGCACACGGAGGACACAAAGATGGTACTTGGGAGGGATCAGGAGGAGGGTAGGTGTCATGGTTTTTTAGGATTCCTACATGGCTTGCTCTGTTTCTTTCCCCCAAATGAACTTCCTCTGGAGGCAGATCTGGTTTTTCTAATCCTCTAGTAGCCATGTATGGATGTGAGAGTTGGATCATAGTAGGCTGAAAACCGAAGAATTCATGCTTTTGAACTGTGGTGCTGGAGAAAACTCTTGAGAGTCCCTTGGACTGCAAGGAGATCCAACCAGTCCATTCTAAAGGAGATCAACCCTGAATATTCACTGGAAGGACTGATTCTGAAGTGGCAGTTTCAATATTTTGACAACCTGATAAGAAGAACCGATTCTTGGAAAAGACCCCGATGCTGGGGAAGATTGAAGGCAGGAGGACAAGCGGGTAACAGAGGATGAGATGGTTGGATGGCATCACTGACTCCATGGACATGAGTTTGAGCAAACTCCAGGAGATAGTGAAGGACAGGGAAGCCTGACTTGCTGCAGTCCATGGGGTCACAAAAAGTCGGACACAACTGAGTGACTGAATAATAACAACAATGAGCGGGGAGCTCACCTGACTCAGTCAACTTGGATTAATGACCACAGGCACAATAAACCTCTTTTGTGTGCCAAGTCACTTCAGTTGTGTCCGCCTCTTTGTGACACTACAGACTGTAGCCTGCCAGACTCCTCTGTCCTAGGGATTCTCCAGGCAAGAATACTGGAGTGGGTTGCCACGCCCTCCTCCAGGGGATCTTCCCCACCCAGGGATCAAACCCACATTTCAAGTCTCTTACATTGGCAGGCATGTTCTTTACCACTAGCGCCACCTGGGAAGCCACAAACCTCTTTTAGGAAATCACATTTTATTCTCACTAATCATTTGAATGTGCTAGTTCATCAAAGTTCATCTCTTTGTTGTAAGAACTTACTGAAATCCACAAGAAGGAGCCAATATGCTCTAGTATCCTTTTCTCCTAAAATCCAGCATCTGCAGGCACATGGCCCCAGCCCCAAGACAGGCAAGTGGCTCTCAGCCAGTCGGTCATGGGGCTGCTAGCTTCCCTCCTTATTCCACGCCATTCCCCATTTAGTTGATCCCTTGTCTTTGGCTCCGTCACAACATCCCACTTCTGGTGCCAATTTCAATATTGAGTCAGATATTTCAGTTTCAGGGGGTAGAACTCTAGTTTATTTTCTCCAGGGACTGAAAAGTCCGGAGGTAGATGTGCCTTCAGGCACCCCTGGATCCAGGTGCTCAAATGACGATACTGGGAACTTTCTCTCTTCGTCTCAGCTCTGCTTTCTCTAAGGGTTGGCTTCTGCAGGAAGATGGCTCCTAGCAACTGCAGAGTCACATTCTACCAGTTTAGTGACCCCACCGAAAGACAGCTTCTCTTTCCAGTTAAAATTCCAAGAATAACGCTCCCTGAGCCAACTTGGGATTCTGTGTCCTCCTCTGAACCAAATTCCTTCATAGTGGGAAGTAGGAACAGCTCCAGCTGAGTCACATGGATAGAGAGCTGAGACTAGGGGTTGTCCAAGGACACCTGGACACTGTCGCCAGAGGAAGGAGAAGGGATGATGGCAAGGGACAGAGAACACACATGCACTGTAAGTTTCCAGACTTAAAAGCAGCTATTCCAGAAAAAAACAAAGAAAAAAGGAATGGACAGTTCTGAGACACCTACTGTGTGTCTTTCATGTGCTTATTTTTCCTACATAGATTTTGAACAACTGTTATTATAAATAATAGCTAATCCTTGTTACGAGTCTTGAATTTAATGTTTTTTTTATTGGAGTGTAATTGCTTTACAAGGCTGTGTTAATTTCTGCTGTACAACAAAATGAATCAGCTGTAATGTATACGTATATCCCCTCCCTTTTGAGCCTCCCTCCCACCCCCTCATCCCACCCCTTTAACATCTAATTCTTGTATAACATCTGTTGTTTTCCAGGATTCACCCTTAAATCATTAAAATCTCACAATTCTAGAAGGTAAGTACTGTAATTATATCACCATTTTATGAAACTGAAGCAGAGAGCTAATGCTTTAGTTAGTTATAAAGCTGGGTATCTGGATTAATTTCCTAAGGGTGCTCTTACAAAGAACCCCAAACTGGGTAGCTTAAAACAGCAGAAATTTGTTCTGTGAGTTCTAGAAGCTGAAAGTCTAACACCAAGGCGTCAGGAGGGCCCTGCTCCCTTGAGACTCTGGAGAGAGCAGTTCGTTGTCTCTTCCTGGCTCGTGGTGTGGTTGGCAGTCCTTGTCTTTCCTTGGCTTGTGGTTGCCCCCCTCCAGTCTCTGCCACCGTCACCACGTGCCCATCCTCTTCCCATGTGTTTCTCTGTGTCTCTTCTCCTCTTCTTTAAAGACACCAGGCCCATTGGATTAGGGCCCAATGACCTTACTTTAATGTAAAACATCTTCAAGGCTCTACTTTCAAGTGAAGTCACATCTCAGGTACTGGGGGTTAAACTTCAGCCTACCTTTGAAAGGTAGCCTCCAAGCCAGGCCTGGCTCCTGAGTCCCTGCTCTCTCTAGTCTCAGCTCCTGGGCTCACAGTGGTGGGGAAGTCCGCTGTGTACCTCCCAGGGGCTTTGCAGTGTGGGGAGACATGATCAGTGTGGTGATCAGTGAAGGTGCTGATAGGGTTGATCATCGAAAGTCAGCAGTACCCTAGCCAGGGCAGGTTTCTGGGGGAGCAGATGAGAGCATGGGGCCAAGAGGGATCATGGGGCAGGAGGGCAGGGACGGGAAGGGAGGAGTGCGTTCCAGGCAGAAGGAGATGCTGGGCAGAGATGAGAGAGAGGGGGGATGCAGCTTGTTTGGATCTGGCAGAAGAGTTCAGTGTGGCCCGGGCAGAGGTGTCAAGGTGGGAAGTTGAGAGAGGAAGCTGAAGAATCTGGTGGGGGCAGAAGTGGGAGGGTGGGGGAGCAGGGTGAGCAGCCCACACTCTTGTCTCCAGCATCACCAGGAGCCGTGGGAACACAAGGGTGGGGTCCCAATGTAGTGGCCAAAATTGATTGACTGTTCACTGTCCTGTGAAGTCGGTGATAGTAAGATTTCACCTTCTAGTACAGGGCACCCGGGTTCTATCCCTGGTCGGGAGCTAAGATGCCACACGCCTCTAGGCCAAAAAGCCAAAACATAAAACAGAAGCAGTATTGTGACAAAGTCATTAAAGACTTTAAAAATAGTCCACATCAAAAGCAATCTTAAATAAAAAGACAAAGAACCAAGAGTTGTACGTGTTTGCTGGTCTTGTGGATAAACAGTTCAGTTCAGTTCAGTTCAGTCACTCAGTCGTGTCCGACTTTTTATGACCCCATGGACTGCAGCACACCAGGCTTCCCTGTCCATCACAATCTCCTGGAGTTTGCTCAAACTCATGTCCATAGAGTTGGTGATGTCATCCAACCATCTTATCCTCAGTTGCCCCCTTCTCCCTCTGCCCTCAATCTTTCCCAGCATCAGGGTCTTTTCCAGTGGGTCTGCTCTTCACATCAGGTGGCCAAAGTATCGGAGCCTCAGCTTCAGCATCACTCCTTCCAATGAATATTCAGGGTTGATTTCCTCTAGGACTGACTGGTTTGATCTCCTTGCAATCCAAGGGACTCTCAACAGGCTTCTCCAGCACCATGCTGAAAGCAACAGTTCTTCGGTGCTCGGCCTTCTTTATGGTCCAGTTCTCACATCTGTGATTTTGGATGTGATACTGATTTTTCTGTGATACCCAGTATCACAGAACTTTGACTATATGAACCTTTGTCCCTAGGAAGTCTTCTAGGGACCCTTGTACTCCTGGGACTTGGGATATGAGGCAGTGACAGGGGACAGATCACCAGGCCAGACGCTGAGTTCAAGTCCCGCCCTTCTGCTCATTAGCTCTTGACTTGAGGGAAGTTGCATGTCTCTGAACAGGGACTCTGACATGCAGACGCATGGCCCTGGCAGGGCTGCTATTGAAAGCGGCCAAGAGGTGGGTGCAAAAGGACTTGGGAAATCAGGGTGCGGGACAACCAGAGCCACCTGGCGACCACAGGATGGCTATCATCAGGTCATCAGCACTGCAGTCGTTACAGGCAGATCAGTGGGCATGGCCGACCTGGGCAGCAGAGGGGGAGGAGGAAGGCTCTCCCTGCATCACAGCCCTGCCGCCCTCCCCAGCAGACCTCCACAGGAAACACCCCCGACTGTTCCCTCCTGATGCAATCAGCGCTTTAATTAAAATGAGTTCATCAGACTCTGGAGGAGCAGCCAACAAAAGAACCAAAAACAGCAATTACTTCTGGGGACCGTGCCTGGACCCTTGGAAGTTTCCTGTGAAGAGAAGCAAGTGTGGGTGGCAGTGGAAGCGTTCAGCTGGGTGTCTGGGGAGAGGGACGTGCTTTCCTCTCCGTGTATGAGGGATGCAGGCAGGTGTGCGTGGGTTTCTGGGGGCAGGGGGAACATGGGATTTCTGAGGCTGAGCCATCCATACCCCAGCTCCCTGTCAAGGTCCCTGGTCTGACCAGGGAGGAGCAAGCTGTTATCTTCTCCAGATCATGAAACGCCTCTCTGCTTTTCTGCTTGGGAAACAGGAGAATGATTTAAAACTGTCCCCTGGCTGACACACTTTGTCTCCTTTTCTGCCTGAGTGTGTGTTTGTCACTCAGTCGTGCCCTGCTCTTTGTGACCCGATAGACTGTAGCCCTCCAGGCTCCTCTGTCCATGGGATTCTCCAGACAAGAATACTGGAGTGAGTTTCTATGCCCTCCTCCAGGGGATTTTCCCAACCCAGGGATGGAACCTGGGTCTCCCGCACTGCAGATAGATTCTTCACTGAGCCACTAGGGAAGCACCCTTTTCTGCCTGCCTTCCTCAAACCAGCCCATCCCTGAGGGCCACAAAGCTGGCCCAGATCCCTCCAGCCTCCTACACTCCACCCCAGCATCACAGGTGAGCTTTTTGCTCTGAACTGTCTGCCAGTGCCACTTAAGAGAAATAGAACACAACCCACAAACATTTAAAAGGCCACAATGCAAGCAACTTAAATATTTCTAGTAGCACACACACACACACAATCCACAAGAAACAGGTGAAATAGATTTTAATAATATGGCCCAATGTATTTGTGTGCAAAGTCGCTTCAGTTGTTTCCGACTCTTTGTGACCCTATAGACTGTGTGGCCCTCTGGGGATTCTCCAGGCAAGAGTTCTGGAGTGGGCCGCCATGCTCTCCTCCACAGGATCTTCCCAATCCAGGGATCAAATCCCTGTCACTTATGTCTCCTGCATTGCCAGGCGAGTTCTTCACCACTAGCACCACCCAGGAAGCCCCAGCATAGCATAAAACAGCCATAATATTGTCATTTCAGCATGTAATCAATATAAAACTCATTACTTTTTAAATACTAAGTCCCCCAAATCCTGTATTTTATACTTACAGCTCAGTTCATATTGACCATATTTTAAATGTTTAGCAGCCACACGTGGTCAGTAGATACCGTATTAGATAGTGCAAGTCTGTACTGCGTTCCACTGGGTGATGGTCTTGTCTCCATTTACGGACTTGGTACATTTCCTCCGATGGAACGATGGCCCAGTGAGGCTGTGGTTCACCCCTCCAGGGAGCCTTGCATACACCTGGCTTTTGGCAGGAACTTAGGAATTGTTTTGGAGTGAGTGAATGAATTTAGGAAGGTCCCTCTGCCTTTGTATTAAGAAGTGATACCAGGGGAATGCCCTGGCTGTCCAGTGGTTACGACTTGACACTTTCACAGCTGTGACTCCTGGTTTAATCTCTGATCGGGAACAAAAATTCTGCAAGCCACAGGGCAAGGCAAAAAAATAAATAAATAAGTAACAAAAAATAAAACCAGAAGTGATGCTAGGAGAGTGCTGCTAGTGAGTCTCTAGCTCTCTGGAAGCAGCAACGGCCCAGGAATCTAGCTCCAGGCTTTTCTCGCTGCTGTAGGAGCCCCTGGCAGCTGGGCTTCTGGTATCTGGCCATCACTCATTTTATATATCAGCCCTGATGTATATGCATGGGCAAAGGAAAGCCGGTAAGAGGATATGGGGAGACATTTTACTTGTACCTCCTCCTCCTAAATTTCATCCACTCATTTATTAGCACATTAGTTTGTTCATTTGGGAAACATTCCCAAAGCACTTTATTTAAGCCAGGCAATTGCTAGGTGCTGGTGCATTTCGTGGATAAGTAAGAAACCATTCTTCCTCTCTCCTTCTCTGTAATCCCCTGGAGTACTTGTTCTAGCGGAACATGTATTTAACTAGAATAAACATAAACAAACGTGCACTCTCTGTGTCAAACCGACACTCTCCCCTCTCCCCATGGACTTGAATTAGCTTTCCTTCCCTCTTTCCATGGACAGCACAGCTCCTATCTGCAGGTTCAGCGCTAGGCACTCCTTCCACGGTCTCAAGCAGTACCCCACTTTTAGAGAGGAGAAAACTCTGGCTCAGAAGAACCCGGCAGCTATAGTCCACGGGGTCGCAAGAGTCGGACCCCACTTAGTGACTATGCCACCGCCATGCGGTGGTGCCAGTGGTAAAGAGCCTGCCTGCCAATGCAGGAGACTCAAGAGACCTGGCTTCAACCCCTGGGTCGGGAAGATCCCCTGGAGGAGGGGCCAGGCAACCCGCTCCAGCATTCTTGCCTGGTGGGCTACATTCCATAGGGTCGCAAAGAGTGGGATGTGACTCAAGTAACTTCACGCACATGAAATAGGCAACTAATGAGAACCTACTGTCCAGCACAGGGAGCTTGCCTCAATGCTCTGTGGTGAATTAAATGGGAAGGAAATCCAAACAAAGAGGAGATACGTGTAAACATATAGCTGAATCACTCTGCAGTACAGCAGAAACATAGCGTCGTAAAGCATCGATACTCTAATAAACATTTTCTAAATAATAAAAATAAATAAAGAGGTGGGTCCTGGGCCATCTTCACCCCTGTGAAGTGCTGGAAATAACTGATCAGGTAGCTTAGTGAGAAGCTCATGAATTCTTAAACCGTTTGTAAAGGCCTCCTGGGAAAAATGGCATCTGGGTCTCCTGGCCCCCTACCCTCTCCATTTGGGTCCCAGATGAAGTAAAATGACAGGGTCAGTTTCCTGCTGTGGCCTTCAAGTCAAGAGTCTTTTAAGGAACGGAATGTTCCTCCCCTACAAAATCCCAAGTTCTCTGTGCTCATGAATTACACATTCAGCACTTGGCAGAACACCAGTCAGGAGACTATCCCTGGAACCGAAATCCTCTAAGAGTTCTGTGCAAAGACTCATCCCTTAGCCTTGTTCCCATGCCAAGCTGCCAGGACCAAGAGCAAGCAGGTGGCCTGAGGTTCAGGACGCTCAGAGGCCATGGTAGACTGCCTCTCCCAGCAAGTTGTTGTTGTTCAGCTGCTAAATCATCTCCAACTCTTTGCAACATGTACTGCAGCATGCCAGGCTCCTCTGTTCTTCACTATCTACTGAAGCTTGCTCAGACTCATGTCCATTGAGTTGCTGATGCCATCCAACCATCTCATCCTCTGACGACTCCCTTCTCCTTCTGCTCTCAATCTTTCCCAGCATCAGGGTCTTTTCAGTGAGTCAGCTCTTCATATCAGTTGGCCAAAGAATTGGAGTTTCTGCTTCAGCATCAGTCCTTCCAATGAATATTTAGGGCTGATTTCCTTTAGGATTGGCTAGTTTGATCTCCTTACTGTCCGAGGGACTCTCAAGAGTCTTCTCCAACACCACAGATAGAAAGCATCAATTCTTTAGTGCTCAGCCTTCTTTAAGGTCCAACTTTCTCATCTGTACATGACTACTGGAAAAGCCATAGTTTTGGCTAAAGGGACCTTTGCTGGCAAAGTGATGTCTCAGCTTTCAGTACGCTGTATAGGTTTATCATAGCATTTCTTTCAAGGAGCAAGTGTCTTTTAATTTTGTGACTGCAGCCACCATCTGCAGTTATTTGGGGGCCCAAGAAAATACAATCTATCACTGTTTCCACGTTTCTCCCATCTATCTGCCATGAACTGATGCAAATAAATGCATTCAAAAGGGAGAGATGCTATAGAGAAAAATAAAAGCTGTATTCATTTTAAGGATGGGTTACTTAAGGTTGGAAAGACTTCCCAAAGGAGGTGATTTTTGAAATGAAACCTGAACCATCAAAAGAAAGATTTGGAGAAAAAGCGTTCTAAGCAAAAGGAATAGCAAAGACTATGCCCCTCTGGGAAATGTGCTTGGTTTGTTGCTGAGACAGAAATACTAATTTAAAAACGGCCTGTGTGGCCAGAGCACAGTGGAAAAGAGGGTTGGTGGGTTGAGAGTGAAGTGCAACGAAGACAGGCCTGAAGGATAACTCCCGCGTGTGACAGGAGGCCTTTGGGGGATTGGCAAAGGCACTCCTTCCTTGGGACAGATGTGGCCTTTAACCCAAGCACAGGATTCCACAAGAGGAACATGGCTGGGTTTTAACCCCACCTGCCTCTCTGCTTGCACTCTTGTGCAGTGTGCAACATGCGGAACAGTACATGGAGGACCTGGGTAGAGCCAGTACCTGCTTGTGATGGAGCCCAGTGGAAATCAGAGCTCAGTGCTGGCCAGGTTAAATCTGAGATGCCATTAGCCATCCAGGGGCTTCCCTGGTGGCTCAGTTGGTAAAGAATCTGCCTGCAATGCAGAAGACCCTGGTTCAATTCC
Source organism: Nanger dama (assembly GCA_917880005.1). Lineage (NCBI taxonomy): Eukaryota > Metazoa > Chordata > Mammalia > Artiodactyla > Bovidae > Nanger > Nanger dama. Next base: position 9,269,241 of record CAKJTW010000063.1, on the reverse strand, counting down.
TGAGTCAGGAAGATCTGCTGGAAAAGGGATAGGCTACCCAGTCCAGTATTCTTGGGCTTCCCTTGTGGCTCAGCTGGTAAATAATCCACCTGCAATGTGGGAGACCAGCGTTCAATCCCTGGGTTGGGGAAGATCCCCTGGAGAAGGAAGAGGCTACCCACTCCAGTATTCTGGCTTGGAGAATTCCATGGATAAAGGACCGGGCAGGCTACAGTCCATGGGATTGCAGAGTTGGACACAACTGTGCAACTAACTTTCAACTTTCAGAGGTTGCTGAACAGACAGTTGGATGGGCCCATTTGGAGCTCAGGACAGAAGTCTGGGAGTCCTCACTGGATCATTACATGCCTGGATGCAGTCACCCAGGGAGAGCTATAGAGTGATATTTCTAATGTGCAGACCTACCTGTGAGATGCTTAATCAGTGGGTGAGGCCAGCAAACTGCCCAGGAATTAAAATTTAAGAAGATCCACTCAAGGTGCCACAAGTACAAAGCTGGCACCTGAGAGTACATGCCACCTTAAATTTTGTGTCTTCTTTCATCTAATCCTGGTCTGGGGTAATTCAGCAGAGAAAGGATAGTTGGTGGCGCTGGCACGAATGAAAATTCATTGGGGAACGAAATAAAAAGAGAACCTCAACCTCGATTTCACACCACACGTAAAAACAACAAAATAGATCATAGACCTAAACACAAAAGCTTTCTAACTATAAAACCTTTGCGGGGAGGGGGCGGGGGGTGGGGGCGTGGAAATGGGGAGAATCTTCATGACCTTGAGATAGGCAAAGATTTCTTAAATAGGACACAAAAAGCATGAACCATAATTGAGAAAAAAAAAAGACCAGGTGGATTTGATCAAAACTCAGAACTTTTCTTTGAAAAACATCATTAAGAAAATTTAACAAATCACAGGCTGGGAGAAACCATGTGTAGTACATATATCTGACATAGGACTTGTACCCGAAACACACAAGGGACTCTTAAAATTCAGTAGTAAAAAGACTCAGTGGACAAGAGTGTGAGCAAACTCCCAGAGACAGTGAAGGACAGGGAAGCCTGGCGCACTGCAGTCCATGGGGTCGCAGAGTCAGACCGGACTCAGCAACTGAACAATGACAACAGTAAAAGACAACTGATTCAATTGTTTTAAACGGAGACTGGAATGGACCCTTCATCAAAGAAAATATACAAACGGCCAGTAACTAGCAAGTAAAAGAGAGGTTCAACATTATTGAGGAAATTCAAATTTAGACTGTAATAAAGTACCACGTTATATCTGATAGAACAGTTTAAGTTAAAAATGACGAAAATATCAAGTATCGTGACTTCCCCGGTGGTCCAGTGGCTAAGACTCCCAATGCAGGGGGCCCAAGGTTCGATCCCTGGTCAGAGAACTAGATCCCACATGCCACAGCTACGTGTTCCCAGGCCACAGCTAAAGATCCTGCGCGCCACAGTCAAGATCGAAGACCCTATGTGTCCCAGATAAGACCCAGTGCTGCCAAATAAATAAGGAAATAAAAATAAATATTTCTTTAGAAAAGAAAATACCAAGTGATGCTGACAATATGGAGCAACTGGGATTCTCATACGCTATTGGTGGGAACATAAAATGTGTGAAACGCTTGGGAAAACGGTTTGGCAGCGAATCACAAACATACGACTAAGCAGTCTCATTCTCAGGTTTCTACCCAAGAAAATGAAAACAAAATGCTTATACAGCGACTTGTGCACAAGAGTTCACAGGTGCTTTCATAACAGCTCACAGCTCAGCCAAGAAGAATGGATAAACAAGCTGGGGTACATCCACACATAAGATGCTTTTCAGAAAAGAAATGGAACGACCAATACATGCAACACTATGGATGAGTCTCAGAAACGTCACGCTTAACGAAGGAAGCCCAACAAAGAAAAGAGTACAATCTGTAAGATACCATCTGTAGAAAAATCTAGAAAAGACAAACCTGATCTGCAATTGTGGAAAGGTGATCAGTGTTTGCCTGAGGCCGGAGTTGGGGGCTAGGGGTTGACCGCAAAAAGACAAGAGGGAATTTTGGGGGAGAGTGGAATGTTCTATATCTTGATCACAGTTCTGTTTACACGGCTGTGTATCAAGATTCTTCAACTTGTGTATATAAATCGGGTACATTTATGTAAGTTACACATCAATAGAGTGTCTTAAAAACACTTTGAAAAGCCTGACTTAAAAGTTCGGGCTTTTGCTGACAACCCCTCCTCTGGTCATCCTTGTCACTAGGAGTGTGGGAACAGAAGAATGTTTTCTTTTGTCAAAGGATGTGGTGATTAAATAGTTCTGTTCACCCTCAGGGCATGGTGGGTGTTAAGCAGGGACACAAGAGGGGTTTTCTTGGTGGTCCTCTGGTTAGGCATCCCCTGCCGATGCAGGGGACCTGGATTCGACCCCTGGCCTGGGAGGATCCCACATGCCTTGAGGCAGCAGAGCCCGTGTGCCCCACCCACTGCGCCTGGGCTCCAGAGCCGAAACCACAACTCCCGAGTCTGCCCCCACAACTACTGAAGCGCCGAGCTCCAGAGCCCGTGCTCCACAGCAGGAGAAGCCACCACGGGGAGGAGCCTGCACACCGCAGCTAGAGACCACACGCAGCAACGGAGACCAGGCGCAGCCGCAAGTAATAATTAATAAATACCGTCAAAGAAGGACTTGCAGCTGGTGGGCCCGTGCCTGTTCTTGTGATCAGAAATGAAGGAACTAGGGCCCAGAGAGCAGGAAAGACTCATCCGAGAAGACACCCTTGACGTAGGTAGTGACTACGGGGTGTCCCACCTCTTGCTTCCTTCAGAGCCGAGTCCTGGGAGAGGCCTGTGTTGCCCGGAGCAAGACCACACTTACAGGGCACTGCACAAACCCTTTGTCTGCAGACCATCTTCTAGATGAGCCGCCGGTCCAAGTGTCGCCTAAAGCGTGTGTGGATCTGGCTGCTCACCGCTCAAAAGCCAATCAACAGGCCGGGCTGCTGGAAAGGAAAGTTTATTTCAAAGGCTGGCAGCTGGGGGAGGGGGAGGGTGGCAGACATCTGTCCAAAGGCCGACTCCCTCCACCTGGCAACCAGCGGGGTGAGCGCTCTTACAGACAGAGGGTGGGGGGGCGGGCTATATGCAGAAACAGCACAGTCGTCTCTGACAGTCATCTTCAGATTGGTCCCTGGTGGTCTGACCAGCGTCATCTTGGTTGTTTTAGGTACAGTTAATCATCAGTTGCAGGGTCTATTTTTTTCCCCGTCTCTGAGGCCAGTTCTGAGAACTGTGGCAGCTCATGTCCTGAGTACAGCCTGCTCATCATGTAGTTAACTTCTCCACCTGGAGTTTCAGTGTCTATAAGACAGCTCACAGGATATGGCTCAGAATATTATCTATAGCCTTTGAGAAAGAACTGAAGGTCCTTGCCTATGCTTAATGAGTACGTTATTATTATTTAGTCTCCTTTGAACGTTTTCCTTTGTTTTCCCGTTTCTCACTTGTCTTGATCAAATTTATTCTTTGACCAAAGTTTTCCACAGACAAAAGGCAGGCAGAGGATATGGTGTGGATGGCCAAGGACCACAGGGCCCTGTTCTGCTTCACGAGTACACCGTCATCACAGAGTGGCGACGGTGCAGGAGTGTGAGCCCTGCTTTCAGCCAGCACCACCTGGTGCTGGTCTCCCCACCTTCATCATTGCTTTGCTCGCCTCCTGGGGTCCTCATGAGAACATGGAAACCTGGATGTCTGCCCCCAGCAGTCTTACTGAACCTAGATGTCTGGTCAGAGCTATAAAGCACAAAGCAAGGAAATAAAGAACAAACAGATCAGAAAGGAATAAGTAAAATGGTTCCTATTTGCAGATGACATAATTGTCTACACAGAAAATCCCAAGAAATTTATACACCAAAAATTTCAAGAACTAATACATTCTAGGTTCTAGGATAAAAGACAAGCATAAAAAAATGATATCTTTATATATTAGCAATGAAAACATGAACAATAAAATGAAAAGTGCAATACATAAAAATTTATAATCACTAAAAAAAGGAAAGAAAAGGAAGAAATGTTTAGGTGTGCATTTGGCAAACACATCCAGGCTTTGTATACTGTAAACTATACAACACTGATTAAAAAAATCAAAGAAGGTCTAAATAAATGGAGACACATACTGTCTTCATGGACTGGAAACCTAACATACTAAAGGTGTAATTTCCCTCAAATCTGATACAGAATAATGTTTAATCAGCTATCTGAGCATCCTATGGCCCAGTGAAGTTGAAAACTGTGGCCAGAGTAGCATCACTGTAGGGGTATTCAGGGAAACCCGGCATGCTACAGTCCATGGGGTTGCAAAGAGTCAGACTGGACACAAACGAAAGAGCCAGGACAGACAACCCAGAAACAAGCCCACCCCTGGACTGGAAACTTGACAAACTTGGTGTCACTGATCATCGCCAATCAAAAAAGGCTGGGCGTGTTCATAAAAGGGATGGGCTAACAGATTATTAACATGGGAAAGGTGAAATTGCTGCCTTAACCCAGACCAAAAAATAATCAGTAAGAAAAGGGCTGAAATATGAAAACACAAAATTAAAGTTAAAAACTAGAGTATCTCTATGATTTCAAGTTGGGAAGGCCTTTCTTCCACAAGGGTCAACTCTAAAGTTAAATATTAATAAACTCAATTAAAATGAAGAACTATTTTGATGTCTCCTCTTATAAGGGCACTAATCCCACTAGGAGAGCTCTACCCTCATGACCGAGTGGCCTAACTGCTTCTCCCTCACTTCCAAACACTATCAGATTGGGGATTAGGGTGAATTTTGGTGGCACAGAACATTGTCAGTAAGGCGCTGGTCCCATCCCCTTACTAAACTGTGGTTTGTGCTGCTGTCATGGGGTTGGGGGTTTGGGGGGCAGGGTGTGTGTGTGTGTTGGGGGAAGGAGGCTTGTTCCTTGCACGACCTTCTCCTGGACAGCTGTGCAGGCAGCTGGACCAGCAGCAAGGACTCACACACAGCCTGTTCCCTGCCAGGGAGCCCTTGGAGAAGGATAAAACTCCCACCTGCTCGTCTGTGGTCCAGCCACCAGGTCAGGGTATCACACAGACATGTGCACACAAGGGAAAAGCCCCTACTGGCATCTCTGCTACCATCCTCATCTGAGCTATGGCATCTGCTCAGTTTGGGATACTGTTGAAGGTAAGGAAAGATAGAAACAGAGCCATAAGGTATCCAGTTGTGCAAGTTGCACACTGTGCAATTCTAGAAGGCATCACTCACAGCTGAATCTCCGTTCTGCTATTAGCCACGTTGAAGCTCACATTTACTGAAGACACTATGTCCCAGATACATGATCTCATTAAATTCTGTTTTCTTCCTTTTACAGACGATGAAACCCAGGCTCAGAGAGCCACTCCTTTGCCCAAAGCAGAGCTAGGATTTAAAACCTCCTTCTGCCCAGCTTCAGGGTCCCCAGGACACCGGACTCTGGGCACAAGGTTGGCACAAAAATCTGTTAACCCTGACCCTGGCGGGCCGCCCCATAACAGCCCTGCTGGCCGCCCCTGGAGCCTGGGCGCCACAGCACGGGGCAAGGTGCCCAGGGCTGGCTCTTGCAAGGACCAGACACGCGACCTCGGGCCTCAGCAGGCCCCTGTGCCCACTCACTTTGCACCCCCTCCCGGCAGGGAAGCGGTGGGAGCGCTCCAAGGGTTCCGCCGGGCCCCGCCCCTCGGGGGCGGGGCTGGGAGCGGTCACGTGGAGGGGGCGTCTAGTTCCCCCGCCCAGCCCGAGCCCCGCCCCCCGCCCCCAGGCTCCGAGCCCCCACCCGCCCTCCACCAGCCGAGAGCGCAGAGCCGGAGCAGGGCGCCGCGCGGGCACGGGACCGGCCGCCACCACCCAGCTGCCGAGGGTGCCGCGCGGTTTCCAGAACCCCTGCTCGCTGCGTGGCCTTCTCTGGCCAGCTGTGCGGGCGGCTGGGCAGCAGCGGCAGCGACAGCGAGGACTCGAGCGCGGGCGGCAGACGAGACACCATGGATCTGTCCTTTATGGCCGCACAGGTAAGGGGCGCCTTCCACTCGCGCCTCGAGCCGCCAAGTTTGAGCAGGTTCGGGGCCGCGGTCTCGCCCTCCCCTCCGGGGCTGGGCGCGCCGGGAGGGTCAGGCCAGGAGGTGGCGCCCGCCGGCGATCCGAATCCCGGTCCTTTGTCCGGAGCTAGCGTAGCCACCTGGTGCACGCGTCTGGGGTGGTGAGCGCGGCTCCCGGGAGTGGGGGCCGGCCTGAGCTCCCCCGCGTCGACCTGAGCTCCTGGGCAGTGGTCCTCTCCCGGGCCATCCCCCACCCGCGGGGTCCCCCTTCCGTTGCCCCAGAGCCCTTCAAGGCGAGGCAGCCCCAGATCCGTGCGAGCCCGGGTTGGGCAGGCAACCTGGCTCTTCCCCATTGTTTCTTCCCGAGGCTCCGGGTAACCTGCCACTTGCTCGGACCTCCGGCGCCTCCCACCTCACTTTTCTCGCCTTTGATGGAGACCACAGACTGTGGCCCGAGGAAGGCGGCGAGACCCGCAGTGTGACCCGCCAAGAGCCAAAGCTCGGAGCACAGCAGCGGCTCTTTCCTTGCTTTGCTTCACGCCAAGTCTGTAGCCTTCTGTGCCGGCGCGATTGTTCTTCCTCAGCACAGAACAGGTTCCCAGTGGCAGACGAAACAGATGACCTCTCATCGCTTGGTTTTGCTCCAGGAGAATCCCCCGGTGCCTTGATCGTGGAGTGATCTTGTCGTTTGGTGCCTTAACTCTGAAGCCGGAACAAAGGCAAACGCCTGCTTTCCAGAGCTGTCTGTGGCCTCTCGGAGTTGCATTCTGGTTCTCGGGAAGGTTCACTGAGAGGGTTGGGGGAGTAAGTGCCCATGTACCGAGTTCAGACCTTGCACCTTCTGCCAGGTTGGTTATGTTGAGAGTCCAGTGGCAAGAAGGACCCCCAGGTTCCCTCTGTCCCCTGGGTATGTGGCAGGAGCCCCGCTGGCTGCTGTTTACTTTTCCAGGGAATGGCGTTTCAGAGGATATCTCCCTTTCCCCTCAAACTTCACCCTGGTGGAGGCCCCTTTAAAAAGTAAAGGCACAACCTAGGCCATGGAGACAGTGAGTCTCCAATGCAGGTGATAATGGGTGCAGAATTCCCCAGCTGGCTAAAGGGAACCCAGATCCCAGCTCTTGGCAGCCTCTTTACAGGTTTTCCGTAATGCCAGTTGCTTTCATGAGCCATGCTGGTCTTTTTTTGCCTAATTTTCTCTCTCTTATTTCTAAATACATGTTTAGAAATATTGTCTCATGGACATCATTTTAGGCAGTGGTGATGGTAGCTGTGTGGTGACTGATGAGACTTCACCAAATTTATTTCTACAGGGGAGAGGGGCTCACACAGTGTCTGCCTCTGCCTTCCCCCTCTGGTGGTTTAGTTGCTAAGTGGTGTTCGACTCTTGCGACCTCATGGACTGTAGCCCGCCAGGCTCCTCTGTCCGTGGGATTTTCCAGGCAAGAATACTGGAGTGGGTTGCCATTTCCTCCTCTAGGGGATCTTTCCCACCCCAGGATCAAACCCTGGGATTGAACCCCCAGTCCCCTGCACTGCAGGCAGATTCTTTACTGAGTGATCACCTCTAGAGCCCACCAAACAGCTGCCGTTGCCATGGTTACAGGATAACTTGATTACTGCTAACCCTAGGACTGGCTGAAGCTTTAGGAGTTGCTATGGTAACTTGACAAAATAAACTAGGGCTTTTCAACACCTATAGGCAGAGCCTGCTCAGAGGTTGAGCTCTGTTTTTGTCTTTTTGCTTACACCTCATGTCTAATGTGGTCAGTGTTTCTGTGGACAGATGTTTGGGCATTGATTACACGCTCAGCCCTTGGCTAGCTGCAAGGCCAGAAACATGAAGTGCCATCAAATGCAGAAAGACATTTACTGAGCACCTGCTCTGTGCCAGACATGGACACTTGCATACTTGATTACAGTAAATTCTAACACATCTGACAAGTCTATGACGTTGGTATTATTATCCCCATTTTACAGATCAGGATACCACACTTAAGTGAAATGAAGCAATTTCTTTTAAAAAACAGTTTCATTGGGTTAGCAGTAACCCAGAACACATCATTAGCAAGGAGGAACATGAGTTTCCTGTTCCCATGGCTCTGAGGATTTGCAAAGCTGCTAGTTTTTCCACCTTATTGCTTCCCCCTGAGAAAGACACAAAATAAGGGACCAGGAGGACATATTTAAAGATGGCTCATCTCTTCTCCAAGCTTCCCAGGTAGCTCAGTGGTAAAGAACTCGCCTGCCAATGCAGGAAGCCTAAGAGACATGGGTTCGATCCCTGGGTCGGGAAGATCCCCTCGAGGAGGGCATGACCACCTGCTCCACTATTCTTGCCTGGAAAATCCCATGGACAGAGGAAGCCTGGCAAGCTATAGTCCATGGGGTCTCAAAAGAGTTGGACAGGACTTAGCGACTAAACAACAGCCGCAGCATTTATGCTTGGCCACAGCGCGTGCTCAGCACAAGCTGCGGGTTGCAGTGACCACCAGGTGGGTGTGTGTGTGACCAAGCTGCTGTCCCCACACATCGGCACGTGAACGCCTCCATCCACTTGTTCGGCTGATGCTGAGTGCTGGCCTAATGCTAAACCCTGGGTCAGGTACTGGGACAGGGATGCTGGGGGACAGTTGAATAGGTTATACATTTTCTTTCTGGACTCTTGGAGAGCAGTGGAGAATGCCAGACCGGGCCATTCCCAGAAAGGGCGACTAAAATGCCTGGCATATAGTAGACCCTCCATAAGCATCTGTGAGATGATTGGAAGAGGGTAAAACAAGATGTATGTACTCGAAAAGACAATCACAGGAAAAGACAGTGAATTGGAGGTGCCACATGTCCCCGCCCCTGAACACCTGCTCAATAGTTCTTGAGCCTGGGAGTTCTGATGGATGAGAACTAGAGGCAGATTCCCCCTGGCGGGCCTGGGAATAAAGGTATTCTAAAAAGAGAGGCATGGAACTTCCCTGATGGCCCAGTGGTTAGGAGCCGACACTTTCACTGCCATGGGCCGAGGTTCAATCCCTGGTCAGGGAGCTAAGATCCTGAAAGCCATGTGGTACTACCAAAAACAGAGAGGCACAGAGGCAGGAAAGCCTAGAATGTATCCACAGAATCCTCCAGGAAGCTGGAGGGCAGGGGGCATTGTAGAATTGGGAGAGAGAGGCCAGGACCTGGTGGCAGAAGGTACTCACTGCCTGGGATGAGAAGTTCACACTGAAGCAGGAGACGGTGGGAGCCATTGTAGGTAACTGAGCGCAAACGGTCTCTAACTGAAGCAGCACCCTGGGAAGGCCTCAGCCTCGGCAGAGCCCAGAGCTGAAGGGATGGATAGAGTAGAAAGCACACACCTGTTTGATTCACTGATGGAGTAGAAGAAACCACATTCTTGTGACTCCAAACCCCAAGTCTCTCTCCCTTCACCAACCTGTGAAATATGAGTTCTGTTTGTGGCTTAAAAAAAAATCTGGAGGATACATGCCATTTTAGATAGATACCCTTCTCAAAAGTTAAGCATCAAAAGACACTGTTCTTGGATGTACAAGAGTGGACATCGGTTATCCAGCAGATCCTCTTATGCGGATGCACCCTCCCTCGTGCATGTGCACGGGGCTGTGTGTCTGGGTTTAGAAGATGCTGTGGGTGCTGAAGATATACTCAGCTTGCTCCTGAGCCTTGGAGGCACTCTGCTGTCCTTTTCCCCAACCCTGAAAACACACCAGCCCCTCTCTACACAGTCCCTGGGTCCCTGGAAATTCTAGAAGAGTGAGTGGTGAACAGGAGTATATGTTTTCCTATGGCCAGAGAGGGCCAGTAGAGGAAGGCTACCCAGACCCCTGGGAGCCGGGAGGACGGGGAGAATCGTAGATATTGAATTCTGATCCTCAAAGCCCTGTGTTGGCAGTGGGGTAACCTGTCTCCAAAAATGGCCCCAACCACTCCTTCCCTACCTCCTAGAGGCGCCTGCTGGCTCCCCATTAGACGGTGGGAGATCTGATTCTCCGCCCCTTCATCTGAGCCCAGCTTAGTGACTTTTCTGACCAAGAGAAGTAGTGTGAGTGGCATTCTGAGATAAGCTTGTAAGAAACCTGCAGCTTCTACCTGGGACTCTTGGAGCGCTTGCTCTGGGGTAAGTCCGTGCTTCCGTCATGCATGAAATGTGGAGATCCTGAGACAGCCGGACTGAGGAAAAGGAAGGAACATTTAAGGGGCCTACTGTGTGCTGGGCCAACACGTGGAATGAACTAGAGGTACAAGGAGCCCTGTTCGCGTGTTTCTAGGTTGTGACCTCCTATGGAAAAAAACAGGCCAAGGGCATAAGAACTCACTCTTATTTTTGTCTTCCATTGTCCCTACAGTGACGAGTCTAAACCTCAGAGTTCCCAAATATTGCCACCGTTAGAATCACCTGGGAACTTCTAAGAGTCCTGCTGCCCAGGTCCCTCCCTAGACACTCCCATCCGAGTCTGGAGCTGGGAGCCAGCATCATTTTATTTTCATCCCTAGTTGATCCCAGTGTGCAATCAAGGTTGAGACCTGGACCTGAAACCCACACTGTAGGGCTGTTCCCCTCCCACCTGTCTGGATGGGGCAAATCTTTGGCTCTCTGGTCCCTGTTAGGTCATAAAAAGCCATGTTGTCCCTGGAAGTCACTCCAGTATCAACTCAGCAAATTCAAATGTTAAGGCCCAGAATAATGGGAACTTGCTCCAAAATAGAGATCCTTATTTGGGATTAGCAGATGCAGACTGTTATGCAGAGAATGGGTTAACAATGAGGTCCTACTGTTACAGCACAGGAAAGTATATTCAGTACGCTGTTATAAACCTTAATGGAAAATAATATGAAAAAGGATATCTGGCTATCTATCTATCTGTGTATCTATATGTCAATCATTTTGCTGTACAGCAGAAACTAACACAGTATTGTAAATAAAATTTAAAAGAAGAAAAAGAAAATTGAGGATCTCCGTTCTTCTAGACCACCCCTGCCACAGGGGGAAACTTGGAGCTGGAGGGGGTGCCTTTAATATTCTCAGGGTACAGGCAGGGAAGAGATGGAGAGACAGAGTGGTTCAGCTGGCAGGCAGGGGAGCCAGGAGGGGAGCCTCGTCTGCTGACCACAGGCTTGTCCTTCCCCTCCCAGAGCAGTCCAGAGGCTGGGGGACGGGGGGGACCCAAGACCCTCTATGGATCAGCTTCAGGGAATCATCAAGCCTCCAAGAAACATGAAGTATCATGATCAAGTACATTTTGAAAACAAGTTCTTAAATCTGTATTCGTTTCCTAGGGCTGCCGTGAACAAATGACCACAATCTGGGTGACTTAAAACAACAGAAATGTAATCTCTCCCAGTTCTGGATGCTCCAAGTCCAAAGTCAAGGTGTCGACAGGGCTGTGGTCTCTTTGAAGGCTCCCGGAAGGACAATCCCAAGCCTGGCCTCTCCCCGTGTCTCTGCGTCTCTTCTCTTCCTCTTCTCAGCACACTAGTCATATTGGACGAGGGCCCGCCCTACTAATGTCACCTTCACTTGAGAGCATCTGCATAGATCTTATTTTCAGTTCAGTTCAGTCGCTTAGTCGTGTCCAGCTCTTTGCGACCCCATGGACTGCAGCACACCAGGCCTCCCTATCCATCACCAACTCCTAAAGTTTACCTAAACTCATGTCCATTGAGTCGGTGATGCCATCCACCCTCTTATCCTCTGTCGTCCGTCCCCCTTCTCCTCCAGCCTCCAATTTCTCCCAGCATCAGGGTCTTTTCCAATGAGTCAGCTCTCGGCATCAGGTGGCCAAAGTATTAGAGTTTCAGCTTCAACATCAGTCCTTCCAATTGAACACCCAAGACTGATCTCCTTTAGGATGGACTGATTGGATCTCCTTGCAGTCCGAGGAACTCTCAAGAGTCTTCTCCAGCACCACAGTTCAAAAGCATCAGTTCTTCAGCGCTCAGCTTTCTTTATAGTCCAACTCTCACATCCATACATGACCACTGGAAAAACCACAGCCTTGACTGGACGGACCTTAGTCAGCAAAGTAATGTCTCTGTTTTTTAATATGCTGTCTAGGTTTCAAGTAAGTTCAAATTCACAGGTCTGGGGAGTTAGGACTTTACTGTATCTCTGGGGGAGGCATAATTTAACCTATAATAGCATGTTTTTAAAATTTTGTTTATTTTATTATTGTTTGGTTGCACTGGGTCTTCGTGGCTGCACGGGCTTTCTCCAGTTGCAGCGAGCGGGGCTGCTCTTCCTCGTCGTGCTCAGGCTTCTCGTTGTGGTGGCTTCTCTTGTTGAGAAGTCTCCAGGCGCGTGGGCTTCAGTGCTTGTGGCCTGCAGGCTCTGGAGCGCAGGCTTAGTAGTTGTGGCCCATGGTCTGAGTTGCTCCCCGGTATGCGGGATCTTCCTAGACCAGGGATTGAGTCCATGTCCCCTGCATTGGCAGGAGGATTTGTATCCTCTGTTCCACTAGGGAAGCCCTAAAATAGGGTCTTAAGATCCCTAAAGACTGCGATCTTGGTTCCTGTGTTAGTGACCACTGGTCTTTGAGAGGCAGTGGACAGATCACTTCTCTAAACCTTAGTTTCCTCCCCTGTGAAATGGGGACAAAATGGCCTTCCTCGTGGAACTGTTCCTCTAGTCATTCAGCAAACATCTCCCGCGTGCCAGGCCCTCCCTCTGGAGCACTGAGGGGCAGAGAGTCACAGGCCCTGCTGTGTGATAATATGACAGGCTGGAGTAAACGCAGTTGCCCTGTACCCCAGAACAGGCATCTCCCCTAGCTTAGGGCTTCAGGGAGGCTTCCAGAGGTCCGAATTGAGCTGAGTTTGAAGGATGCATAGCGGGTTATGTAGACAAAGGAGTGAGGACACTCCAGGCTGGGGCAATGACATGACATGGATGGGACTTGAACGGTGTCTCTTGTTGGGAATGAGGGGGTGCAAGCAGTTATTTGTTTGGGCCGAGCAGCAGGTCGCGGAGGGGGGGTAGTGGAGATGTAGCCAGCAGGCAGGGAGGGGGTAGGTAGGTGGACTCATGGAGTGGAGCAAGATGGGGTGGGGGACTGCAGTGACCCGGGGCACAGGGGCCTGGCCTGGAGGGCACACATGTAGCGGCCCTGAGCTCCAGGAGCGTGCTTGGGCCGTGTAGACACACAGGCTGGGGAGCTGCAGGTGCTTGTGGCTGTTTTAAGAAAACGGAAAAGTCTGATGCTTCCAAGCAGTCTGGATTTTCCAATGTTAACAGCTAATTAAAATCTTTATTTTTCTTAATTGGAATATAATTGCTTTACAACGTTGTGTTAGTTTCTGCTGTACACCAAAGTGAGTCAGCTACATATGCACAATATCCCTCCTTCCCCTCCCCGCCCCGCTCCTCTAGATCATCACAGAGCACCGAGCTGAACTCTCTGTGCTGTACACACCAGCACCAGGGACTGGCTTCGTGCAAGACTGTTTCCATGGATGGGGTGGGAGTGGGGGAGGCTGCTGGCGGTGGGGAGCAGCAGATGAAGGTGTGAAGGTTCGCTCGCTCACCCCACCTCCTGCTCTAAGCCTGATTCCTAACAGGTTGCGGACTGATACTAGCTAGGCAGCAGGTTCCCACTCGCTGTCTGTTTTACACATGGTAGAGTATTTATTGGGCTTCCCTGGTGGCTCAGAGGGTGAAGTATCTGCCTGCAATGCAGGAGACCTGGGTTCAATCCCTGGGTCAGGAAGATCCCCTGGAGAAGGAAATGGCAACCCACTCCAATACTCCAATACTCTTGCTTATGTTGGGCCTAATCCCCCAATTCAACTGACCAACCACGAAGTGATCTGTTTTAATTACTTATTGCTTTCCTGGTGGCTCAGCTGGTAAAGAATTCACCTGCAATGCAGGAGACGTGGGTTCAATCCCTGGGTTGGGAAGATTCCCCTGGAGAAGGGAAAGGCCACTCACTCCAGTATTCCGGCCTAGAGAATTCCATAGACTGTATAGTCCATGGGGTCGCAAAGAGTCAGACATGACTGAGTGACTTTCACTTCAATATAATTTCAGCTAGTTAGTGGCTTAAAGCAATCATTTTGTTCGTGGGACTAGAATTTGGGAAGAAGTGGGCCGGGCAGTTTGTGCTCGATGGTGTCAGCTGGGGCCTCGAGGCTGAAGTCTAGACGTGCATCACAGCTTTCCTTGTGTCTAACACCTTTGTGCAGCCTGACCCTTCTCTCCACTTGGACTTTAGTCCTGCAAATGTTTCTTTAGGCAAGTGGGGCTCCCCCTCCCCCCCACATGGTGGTCTCGGGGTCATTGCCTGGTACTGCTTTCCCTCTCCAATCAGCATTCCCAGAGGGACCCTACGAAGTTCCTTGTGTTCCCGATTTGGAAGTCCCAAAATGTCACAAATGCATATCCATTTGGTCAAGAAAATCCTGAGCACAGACCAGACTGAAGGACAGGAGCATCAGAGTCCATCTCTCACGCAGAAAGCAGCACACATACCCGGGGAGGGAAGGACGGATGGCAGACACCTTTGGAGGCAGGCTACACCTGGACCAAACAGAATAGGTCTGCGGACTGGATTCATCCTGGGACTGCCAGTGCAGTAAGGATCCCTAGACTAGACAGATGTGTGTAGAGCTTGGCAACACCTTGTACATTTCCAAGCCCAGGAGAGAAATAGATTATTACTAAGGAGCTAGGCCAAAACTTTATCAGGCTGAACCGTATGAAGTTGCTGATATTTGACCATTTTGACCTACAAAGTGACAATTTCTTATCGTTCAGCTTATTAGGTACTAACTAGAAAGACAGTAAGTTTTTTTGGTTTGTTTTGATATTGATTATATGCTGTTTATTTTATATATTTAATTTTTAAAATTAATGGTTCAACTTTTTATTTTGCACTGGGGTATAGTGACTAACAATGCTCTGTTTCGGGTGAACGGTGGAAGAACTCAGCCCTACGTGTACAGGCATCTGTTCTCCCCGAAACCCCCTCCCATCCAGGCTGCCACATAACACTGGGCAGAGTTCCGTGTGCTACACAGTAGGTCCTTGTTGGTTATGCATTTAAAACATAGCAGTGTGTACATGACCTTCCCAGACTCCCTAACAATACCTTACCCCCGTCCTTCCCCCAGTCAACCATAAGTTTGTTCTCTAAGTCTGTTGAGTCTCTGTTTGGTGAGTTCATGTGTATCACTTTTTTTTTTTTTTTTTTTTTTTTGGTTCCAAGTATAAGAGACCTCGTCCAACGTTTCTCCTTCTCTGTCTGACTTATTTCACTCAGTGTGACAACCTCTAGGTCCATCCCTGTTGCTGCAAGTGACAGTCAGTTTTTTGCTTTATGGAGGGAAAAGGGCTGTGAAACCTAGGGAAGGAGGGTCACTGCCTGCTGGGGAGACTTGAGGGGCCTTCCTGGATTTGAGGAGCACGGGCCTCCCCTACCGCTGTCTCCCTCCGTAGCCCAGCTCCACATCTGGATGGATCTTCCCTTAGGTGTATCTTTCTAGAAGACAGACGCATGGTCTAATCATAGCTGAGATGCTGATACACCCACTGCCATCCCCTCTTCTCCCACCATGCCACCCCGGGACCTGGAGATGCTCACAGTTAGTTTGTATTTTAATCATTTTTCACAGAAGGGAAAAAAAAAACCCACAAAAGGCTTCTGGTCAAGCTGAAGAGATGAGTCTGTTATCTCTTGAAATGGTCGTTGCTGCTGCTACTGCTGCTAAGTCGCTCAGTCGTGCCTGACTCTTCGCGACCCCATGGACTGCAGGCTGCCAGGCTCCTCCGTCCATGGGATTCTCCAGGCAAGAGTACTGGAGTGGGGGTGCCATTCGTAGCTGCACTCAAAGGCCTGTGGAAGCATTCTGAAAGGTCTGCAAGAAGCCCGCAGAAGTTTCTCCTCCCCTGAGGAGGCACTGCGCTGCCTCAGAGAATTCTAGGGAGTCTGGCAGTCTGCTGCTTAGAAAATGTTTTCCCCAGCCAGTGACTTCTCCTTTTTCTTTAAGCAAGAATTACCATTAAAATACAAATTGTCCAGTATCTCAGATTTTTTTGTTGTTTAAAAATTTGCTTTTATTGAATTACAACTGTCAATTAAATTCTCAGATCTCAAGTGCTCATGTTCAATGAGTTCTGACAAATGCCCACACACTTAATGCACATTCCTATCAGGATATAGACAAATAAAACCAGATATCCTTTAAAAAAAAAAAAAAAAAAGACTTCTACAGAAATGCCAGAGATGCTTTACTGAGAGTAGCCAAAACTGGAAGGAAGATGACCATCAAAAGGAAAATGGATTTTAAAAGTGCAGTAGAACAATCCGGTGGAACACTACTCAGACTACAAAGGAGCAATACCTGTAATAACATGGATGGCACTCAAAAGCCCGCCTAGTGAAAGCAGACAGACATCACAGAGTGTGAACTCAGTGACTGCATTTATGTGAAATTTATGAGCAGGCAAAGCTCAGCTATGGAGACAGAAATCAAAATAGTGGCGTCCTCCGAGGTGGGTAAGGGGGTTGGTGAGTGGGGATTGACTGGTTGGGGACACAAGGGAACTTTCTGGGGAGATGTTTTTAACCAAAGGGCTTGTCTTCGTGTGCTTTGAATTATCATTTAAAAGATTTAAATATTTTATCATTTTAATTAGACTTGCCTCAGGAGAGCATGTAGTACTACAGTTTTGCAGCTGTGTAATGAGAAGTTAAGGAAGATGTAAAAATCTGTAATAAGTTTTATAGACCAAATTTCTAGATAGTGTGTTAAGAGTCAGGATATTCCATCTGACTTAACTGCACCTCCCAGAGGCAATGGCACCCCACTCCAGTACTCTTGCCTGGAGAATCCCATGGATGGAGGAGCCTGGTGGGCTGCAGTCCATGGGGTCGCGAAGAGTTGTACACGACTGAGTGACCTCACTTTCACTTTTCACTTTCATGCATTGGAGAAGGAAATGGTAACCCACTCCGGTGTTTTTGCCTGGAGAATCCCAGGGATGGGGGAGTCTGGTCTATGGGGTCTATGGGGTTGCACAGAGTTGGACACGACTGAAGCGACTTAGCAGCAGCAGCAGCAGCAGAGCTAACAGAACCAGGACATTTGGAGATGGATTGCACATTTCCAACTGAACACTCGAGTGTTTGTGGAGCATCTGCTGTCCGCTCCGCCCAGCTTTGGGGGTCTGAACCCAGCTCTTTCTACTCTGAGATGATGGAAATCCATCTCTGTTTACTCCACCCTCATTCTCTTCTCTCAAGATGTCACAGTACCTTCCCAACTCGCGCTCAGTTGCTTTACATTGCTGCCCTTTATCAGATGGTCAGGAAGTACCAGGCAGACCCTGGATTGAATAATATGTAGAATCTCACTTCCTAATCCTATGACAGCCCCAAGGAATAGGCAATTTTAAGATCCATTTTATAGGTGAAAATACTGAGGCTTAGTGAGGCAAAGTCACATGCCCAGGGCCCACTGGAAGAATTCAAACTCGGATCTCTGTGCCTCTTCAGCTTATTTTCTTAACTCCAGTCTCATAATCTCTGCCTTCTGGCTGGAGTGTGTATAAACCACTTATATTTAATATAATCATCTATATGAAAAGTGAAAGTGTTAGTCACTCAGTCGTGTCTGACTCTTTGTGACCCCATGGACTGTAGCCCACCAGGCTCCTCTGTCCATGAAATTCTCTGGGCAAGGATACTGTAGTGGGTAGCCATTCCCCTTCTCCAGGGGATCTTCTGGACCCAGGGATTGAATCCAGGTCTCCTGCACTGCAGGCAGATTCTTTACCATCTGAGCCACAGGTAAGCCCGATTGTCTTTATAGTTGGGTTTAAATTTCCTGTCTATCTCACTGTTTCCTGTTGGTTCCATCTGTTCTTTGCTTTCCTTTCCCTCTCTTCCTTCCTTCTTTTGGATTCAATGAGAATTTTTAATTCTCCCATATTATCTCCTCTCTTGGCTTATTAGCTGTAACTATTTTGTTATTTTGGTGGTTGCTTTTATAGGATTTATCTTTAGCTTATCACAGTCCATCTACAAGTGGCATTATGCCACTTAACATGCAGTGTAAGAACCGTATAACAATACACTCTATTTCTCCCCTCTCAGCTTTTGTGGTATTAAATTAACTGTTGCACATTTCATTTCTACATGTGTTTTAAACCTCATGTTACATTGTTATTATTTTTTAAGTCAGTTACCTTTTAAAGAGATTTAAATAGTAAGGAAAAAACTTTAAATATTTTCCCATATGGGTACTATTTCTGGTGCTCTTTATTGCTTTGTGTAGATCCGTATTTCTATGTGTTATCATTTTCTTTCTGCCTAAAAGACTTTAGCATTTCTAGTAGCGTAAAACGCTGGTGATGGATTCTTTCAGCTTTTGTATGTCTGGGAAAAATGTCTTTTTTGGCTTTCCCATTTGTTTGAATCCATTTATTTATTTGGCTGAGCCGGGTGTTAGTCGTAGTGTGTGGGACCTTCCATGTCTGTTGCCTCATGCAGGATCTTTAGTTGCAGCTTGTGAACTCCTGAGTTGCAGCATACGGCATCTCATTCCCTGATCGGGGGATTGAACCAGGGCTCCCTGCATTGAAAGTGCAATCTCTTAGCTGCTGGACCACCAGGAGGTCCCCTGCCTTTCGTATTTGAATACATTTTTTTACTGAGCATAGAATTCTAAGTTGACTGTTTTTCAGCGTTTTAAAAATATTGTTCCACCGTCTTCCTGCTTCCACTCGTTCCACTGAGAAATCTGCTGCCATCCTTATCTTATTTCTTCCAACATAATGTGCCTTTTTTTCTCTACTTTGGCTATTCACAGTTTTCTCCTTATTGATTTTGGGCACTTTCATTAGACTGTACCTTAGTGTAGTTTTCTTCATGCTGCTCGTCTTTAGGGTTTGGGAGCTTCTTGTATCTGTGAGTAGATACTTTTCATCATAATTTAGAAAGTTCTCTGCCATTCTTTCTCTCCCCTCCTCCCAGTTTTATTGAGATATAGTTGGCATATGACATTGCATAGTTTTAGGGTGTACAACACAATGATTTCATACATGTATATATTGCAAAAAAGATTACCACACTAAGTTTAGTTAACATCTGTCAATTCACATATTTACAGTTCTTTTTTTCTTGGGATGAGAACTTTTAAGATCTACTGTCTTAGCAACTTTTGTATATACAATGCCGTATTGCTAACTGTAGTCACTGTCCTTTACATTATATCTCCAGAACTTATTTATCTTATAATTGAAAGTCTGTACTTTTTAAGTAACTTCATCCAGTTCCCCAACCATCTGCCTTTGGAAAGCACCAGTCTGGTCTGCTTATATGAAGTGTTTTTTTGTTGTTGTTTGTTTCAAGATTCTATGTATAAGAGAGATAATACAGTATTTGTCTTTCGCTATTTGGTTTCTTTCACTTAGCATGATGCCCTCAAATCCTTCCAATGTGTCTCAAATGACAAAATTTCCTTCTTTTTTAATGTCTGAATTATATATATATATATATATATATATATATATAAAATTATATTACTGATAATACACACACACACACACACACACACACACACACACACGTTGGTGCTAGTGTTAAAGAATTGGCCTGCCAGTGCAGGAGGTGCAGGATATATGGGTTTGATCCATGGGTTGGGAAGATCCCCTGGAGTTGGAAGTGGCAACCCATTCCAGTATTCTTGCCTGGAAAATTTCATGGACAGAGAAGCCTGGGGCTGCAAAGAGCCGGACTCAGCACATAGCCACACACACTTGCTGTTGTTCAGTCACTAAGTCGAGTCCGACTCTGCGACCCCGTGGACTGCAGCACGCCAGCTTCCCTGTCCTTCAGTGTATCCTGCAGTTTGCTCAAACTCATGTCCGCTGAGTCGGTGATGTTATAGAGCCACCTGATGCTCCGTCGCTCCCTTCTCCCACCCTCAGCCTTTCTCAGCATCTGGTGAGTCATCTTTTGCATCAGGCGACCAAAGTATTGGAACTTCAGCTTTAGCATATTCGGGGTTGATTTCCTTTATGATTGACTGGCTTGATGTCTTATACACACATATTAATATATATGATATTTCCTTATCTGTTCACCTGTCAACAGGAACAAGTTTTCAGGGTCCTGGCTATTATTGTAAATTATGCTGCTGTGAACATGCAAGTGTAGATATCTTTCCAGGATAGTGATTTCATTTCCTTCAGGTATATACCCAGAAGTAGAATTGCTGGATCATATACAGCTTAATTTTATTAATTAAATTAATTTTTAACTTAATTTTGAATCCCTATGCTGTTTCCATAGTGGCTGAACCACTTACATTCCCATTAGAGGTGCACAAGTGACCTCTTTTCTCCACATCCTCACCAACACTTGTTATTTCTGTTTTTGATACTAGTCATTCTAATAGGCACAAGGTGATGTCTCACTGTGGTCTGATTTTCATTTCCCTGATGGTCTGTGATGTTGAACACCTTTTCATGTACCTGTTAGCCATCTGAATATCTTCTTTGGAAAAATGCCTATTCGGGTCATCTGCTCACTTTTAATTAGATTATTATTCTTTTATTACTGTGTTCTGAGTTTTCTATTATTTCTTTACACAATTTTTCTGTTCCTCCCTCTTTCTTTTCTCCTTTGGTGGTTCTATTTATATGTATAGTCAGTTCAGTTCAGTCGTTCAGTCGTGTCCGACTCTTTGCGACCCCATGGACTGCAGCACGCTAGGGCTTCCTCGTCCATCACCAATTCCCAGAGTTCAGCCAAACTCATCTCCACCAAGTCGGTGATGCCATCCAACCATTTTATCCTCTGTCGTCCCCTTCTCCTCCTGCCTCCAATCCCTCCCAGCATCAGGGTCTTTTCAAATGAATCAGCTCTTGGCATCAGGTGGCCAAAGTATTAGAGTTTCAGCTTCAGCATCAATCCTTCCAATGAACACCCAGGACTGATCGCCTTTAGGATGGACTGGTTGGATCTTCTGGCTGTCCAATAGACTCTGAAAAGTCTTCTCCAACATCACAGTTCAAAAGCATCAGTTCTTTGGCACTCAGCTTTCTTTATAGTCTAACTCACACATCCATACATGACTACTGAAAAAACCATAGCTTTGACTAGATGGACCTTTGTTGGCAAAGTACTGTCTCTGGTTTTGATATGCTGTCTGGGTTGGTCATAGCATTTCTTCCAAGGAGCAAGTGTCTTTTAATTTCATGGCTGCAGTCACCATCTGCAGTGATTCTGGAGCCCCCAAAAATAAAGTCCGCCACTGTTTCCCCATCTATTTGCCATGAAGTGATGGGACCAGATGCCATGATCTTAGTTTTCTGAATGTTGAGCTTTAAGCCAACTTTTCCACTCTTCTCTTTCACTTTCATCAACAGGCTCTTTAGTTCTTCTTCACTTTCTGCCATAAGGGTGGTGTCATTTTCCCATGGGTTATTGATATTTCTCCCGACAATCTTGATTTCAGCTTGTGCTTCATCCAGCCCAGCATTTCTTATGATGTACTCTGCAACTAAGTTAAATAAGCAGGGTGACAACATACAGCCTTGATGTACTCCTTTTTCTATTTGGAACCAGTCTATTGTTCCATGTCCAGTTCTAACTGTTGCTTCTAGACCTGCATATGGATTTCTCAAGAAGCAGGTCAGGTAGTCTTGTATTCCCATCTCTTAAAGAATTTTCCAGTTGTGATCCACACAGCCAAAGGCTTTGGCATAGTCAGTGAAGCAGAAATAGATGTTTTTCTGGAACTCTCTTGCTTTTTCAATGATCCAGTGTGTGGGCAATTTGATCTCTGGTTCCTCTGCCTTTTCTAAAACCAGCTTGAACATCTGCTAGTTCATGGTTCACATACTGTTGAAGCCTGGCTTGGAGAATTTTGAGCATTACTTTACTAGCATGTGAGATGAGTGAAATTGTGGGGTAGTTTGAGCATTCTTGGGCATTGCCTTTCTTTGGGATTGGAATGAAAACTGACCTTTTCCAATCCTGTGGCCACTGCTGAGTTTTCCAAATTTGCTGGCATATTGAGTGTAGCACTTTCACAGCATCATCTTTCAGGATTTGAAACAGCTCAACTGGAATTCCATCACCTCCACTAGCTTTGTTCATAGTGATGCTTCCTAAGGCCCACTTGACTTCACTTTCCAGGATGTCTGGCTCTAGGTGAGTGATCATACCATTGTGATTATCTGAATCATGAAGATCTTTTTGTATAGTTCTTCTGTGTATTCTTGCCACCTCTTCTTAATATCTTCTGCTTCTGTTAGGTCCATACCATTTATTAGGCTAACTAATATAGTCTCACAGTTCCCTGATGATGGTTCATTTTTTAAAATCTTTTTTTCTGTTTGTGTTTCATTTTGGATAATTGCTACTGATGTATCTTTAAAGTTCACCAACATTTTTTTAAAAATATCTAATCTTTGCTAATCCCATTCAGTGTATTTTTTACCTCAGACATTGTAGTTTTCGTGTCTAGAGTTTTAACTTGGGTCTTTTTAAAAATATCTCCATCCTCTTTTGAACATGCTCTGTTTCCCGCAGCTCTTTGAACACACGGGATGCCATTATGACAGTGTTCCAGTGCTCTCATATACTGGCGCTAAACCTGCTTCAGCGCTGGGCTGGTTTTGATTGATAGCTCTTCCTTCTCATGAATCGCATTTTCCTGCTGCTTTTCATGCCTGATAATTGTTGACTGGATGCCAGACACCGTGATTTTTACCTTGCTGGGTGCTAAATGTTTTCATATTCCTGTAAATATTCTCAAGCTTTGTTCTGAGATGCACTTATATTACTTGGAAACAGTTTGATCCTTTTCGGTCTTGCTTTTAAGATGAGTTAGGCAGGACCAGAACAATTTTTAGTCCAGGAGTAATATTTTCCCATTACTGAGGTGAGGCTGCTCTGAGTGTTCGTCTCAATACCCTGTGAATTATGAGAGTTTTCAAAAGTGCTGGTGGAAACAGATACTATTTCTGGCCTGTATGAATGCCAGGCATTATTCCCTGTCATTTCTTCTGGTGATTCTTTTGCTGCCTTGGGTGTTTTCGTCACACACCTGTGCTCATCAGTCCTCTGCTAAATATTTGTGTGGTCTTTTTACAGATCTCTGTCCAGCCTTCTCCTCTCTACCCTCTGCCTCCTGGTTCTCCAGCTGCCCCCAAGCTCCCCAGACGCTCAGTCCCATCTCTTCAATGCCGGAGTCCACCAGGCTCCGCCTGGATGCCCCTTTCCTGCTCCGCTGCCTGGAAACTTCCCAGGCAGTAAACACAGTCAGCGACAGGGCTTTCTTGCCTTGCTTCCCATCTCTCAAGGTCACTGTCCCTCACTGCCTGATATCCAATGTCTTGAAAAGCATTTCCCTGTGTTTTGTTCTTTTTTGTTGTTTCCCTTGGGAGAGTAAATGTAGCCCCTGTTACTCCATCTTGGCTGGATGCAGGATTTTCTTAACCTGTATTTTTAACAAGTATGTTTCACCCCTACTCCTTCCTCCCACTGGGGGAAACGTCATATAGTGCTAAGTCTGAATCTGGTCCCCGCTGTGGAACCTGATCTGCACTTCTCTCTTGTGAATGCTGTAAAATGTAACCTCACAGGCGAGTCTCTGATACCAGACTTCACCAGAATGTGCCTGGACTGCCCCGGTTCCTTTCTGCACCGCACTGGCGCTTGCGTTCCTCCAGCGAGTCCTGTGACAGAATACTCCGCGGGACGTTGAGGGAGCCAGGTTGTCATCCAGGGCTTGAGCCTTGCAGCCGGGAATTGGGCAGCCTAATGAGCAGGGCCGGTTCCCTCTCGCCTCCATCCCAGGGACCTAGACTCAGAGGAGCCTCCTACCCGGGGAGGAGGAAAGTGAGGGGTGGGGAGCAGGTTGCTCCAGCTCCAGGTCCACCCAGGGTGGCAGCCAGCAGCCAGAATTGTTAGTCCTCTCCAGACCCCATCACAGCTCCTTATCCATCTCCTCAACATGGGGCTCTGAGAGGTGATTAGAAATGTATTAAGGCTTGGCTTCCAACAGCTTTGAAGGGGACCTCAGGGAGGTGACTAATGCATTCCCCAGCCCCCTGCACCCCCCGCCTCTCTGCCCTGAGCTGAGGCTCTGCCACCTGCATCTCCTGCCCGCTCCCTGACATCCTGCCAACCCTTCTTCACTCCCACCAGAGATTCCACCTGGGCACCCCTGCATATCCCAGCAACAACGTCAGTCAGGTAGAGGGGCGGGTGGGATGCAGGCAGCATGCCTGGAACATCTCCTGTCTTGTGTTGGGGGATGTCAAGGAGCCAAAAAGAAGCCATCACCAGCCTCTGTCGTCTCTGTCACCCCTGTCGCCCTCACCAACAACATGTGAGCATGAATCCAATACACTGGCTTCCCTGGTGGCTCAGATGGTAAAGAATCTGCCTGCAATGCAGGAGAACCCGGGTTCGATCCCTGGATAGGGAAGATCCCTTGGAGGAGGGCATGGCAACCCGCTCCAGTATTCTTGCCTGGAGAATCCCACCGACAGAGGATCCTGACGGGCTGCAGTCCATGGGGTGGCAAGGAGATGGACACGACTGAGTGACTAACGCTTTTGCTTTCACAAGCCTTTCACGTTCAGTCTCAAGCTCACACGTGAGGCAGAATCCACCCTCAGGTGGAAGAAGAAGGGGCAGGCGGTGTTGGTGAACTTGAGCGCCTGCTGAGGGCCGGGATCTGTGCTGCATGATGCCCCTATGAGAGCAGGGCTGTCGCACGCACGTTTCAGAGAGCCCGAGGGTCTGGTTTAAAGTCACTAGGAGAAAGGACTAAGACAAGCTGGGTCTGAGCCCAGGGCCCAGGTGCCAATGCTGACTAGCACCTGATGGATTGCAGAGTGTTGAAGGGGAAAGTGGAGAGGGACCCGAGCCCCAGGCAGGTGTGATTCTGTGTCACAAACCTCCACAGCCCAGCCCTCTATTAGCCTGGGTCTTCCTCCCCAGGGCCTGTGTGGGCAGAGTGGATTGTGGCTGAAGCAAGCTCTTCCAGAGCTCAGACCGACTGGCACCAGAGGCGAAGGCAGAGCCCACAGGAGGCTGAAAGAGCCTGCGAAGGGCTAGGAAATGGGAGGCTTGCTCCCTCTGGAAGGGATTAGCCCTCTTTCCTCCTCTGAGCCCCTGAGGCTCCATCCTGGTTTCCATCAAAGCATCCCTGTGTCTGAGGTTCCCTGAAGACAAACGTTTCTGTCTCATTTTTGCCAGGGTCGCTGCTGCCTAGTCCCAGCGCCAGAGCTGGTTAATAAATAATAAATATCAAAAGAGAGCAAGGAATCAATACAAGCCTGAGCTGGGTAAAAATCCGTGTGCTGCGTCAGCTTCTGGGCCCTTGCTTCTTGGCTGCATTGCACTTTCCCCAAAATTGCTGGTTACTGACAACAGCCAGTCTTGCCGCTGCACCCTGCACCTCGTCCTTCAAACCCCCAGGCCCCAGCACCCTCCCTTGGCCCCTGCAGAGTGTCTGCCACCTATCGGGCCCAGGACTAGGGCTTTGCATTCAGCTCAAGATAGCCTGTCTTAGCCCTTCCTGCCTGGGTGACTTTGGGCCAGACCCTCGGGCTCTGAGCCTCGCTTCCCTCTCTGAAATGCGTGTGTGAAGGGCCCTCACAGAGGGCTCGTACAGCATCGAGCACCCTCAGCACGTGCTCAAGTTTATCTTCAAGTACATCCGCCTCCTTCTTCCACCCCAGGGCACCTCCTGCCTCAGCCGAGTGCATGTGACTTCTCACTCATGTGTTTGCATCACTCTAGAACCCTGGCCAGGTAACCTGGGCAGATCCACCATGAAACGCCAGCCTCCCTCCCCAGCATTCCTGGGAAGGTTGAGTCACCCTCTGTGTATCTTCATCACGGGGAGCTCACACCACCTTGCAAGGCAGTGACTTCCATGGGAGGCAGGTAGCCTTGGGCTCCAGCGTGGCCCTGCCACTGTGCCTCTGGGGAAATCACTCCATTTCTCCGAAGCCCCGGCATTCTCAGCTGTGCAGCGGGATGACGATCATTGTGTTAAGTTATGATGAGTCAGGATTTTGAGACTTCAATATGGTAATGTGGCACCGGGTAAGGGGTCAGTAAATGGGCGTTCCTCCTTATGAACTTCCTCTCTTGAGTCAAAAATCATCTTCCCTTTAATTCTGCCCATTGGTC
Organism: Nanger dama; assembly: GCA_917880005.1. Taxonomy (NCBI): domain Eukaryota; kingdom Metazoa; phylum Chordata; class Mammalia; order Artiodactyla; family Bovidae; genus Nanger; species Nanger dama. The sequence continues at coordinate 9,242,978 of CAKJTW010000063.1, read as the reverse complement.
CTCCAAAGAGAGTCTAATCCTGTCTGCACTTGGCAGCCTGTTCTGTGACTGTCTATGGCCACAGAGAGCATCTGAGATGGGGAGGCCGAATGCCCAAGTTCCAGGCCTGCCCCTGCCCCTCGTGACTTGCAGCGAGATGCTTAACTTCTTAGAGCCTCGGTTTTTCTGTCTATTAAATGGGAATAGTATCACCGATCTCACAGCATAGGCAGGAGAATGAAATGAGATGATAGATGTAAAACTGCAGGATTACTTAAGGCCTGATAATAATTATTATGTTTGAACCATCATCCTGTAATCCTCCTCCTGCATCATCCTTTTTTTTTTTAATTTTTTTTTAATTAAATGTGGCCATATCCTTCAAATGTATTTATAAATAACTTATCTCTCTGGAATCTTCACAAGGTCAGAGTCTAGTCTGTCTTCTTCTCAGAACAAGACATGGTGCTCTGGAAGAGTCTCTCACCTCCTTGGATCTAGCTCTGATATACCCATTAGTATGGCCACTGGGCACTGAATAATGCTATATCTTTACCTCATTCTAATGACAGGTCCATCTTTCCTGAGTGCTGCTCTTCAGCAGCTCTCCCTTCCAGAATTTGTGCAACTGGTTTTTTTGAACTTCAGCACAGATATGTCAAGAGCTGTGAAGGGTCTGAAATTTTACCTTGTTTGCAAGCTAGCCTGCCACGATGTAAAAGATGCTGACCCAAGATGTGAGCCTTCCAGTCAGGGGGTTTAATTGCTCACAGCACAGTCAGCAGCATGACTTTCACGTTCACATTGGTGCCCCCCGCAAGGCCCACAGGGGCTGGACAGAGCCCTGGTGGATTCTGTGCCATGGGTTTGTGTAACAGTGAGCAACCCCATGCTTAGGAAACCCTGCTTTTTCAAAGGGAGCCGCTAGCGAAGCTGCTTAACCTTTGTCCTTTGTCTCAGGGGGAGCTGTTATTGTCTCAGAGGGGGATAATCATCCTGGTCAGTAACGAATGTTCTCTCTGCCCCCAAGGGGATGCTGTGGTTGTCTCTTTCTTAGGAAATTAAGCTTGCTGTCCAAACATCATTGCTGTATAGCTGTTGAAAAGATAGTCTGGAACAAGAGCTGGCATGCCTTAACTGTGAAAGCAGGCAGAACATGAAGACTCAAGAACTGTCTCCCAGCAATGTGTTTATACTTATCCCTAGAAACTGCACAGGTCTGGGCTTGCATCTCTCTTGGCCATTCCAGAGCTGCTGTGCCACCTCGGGCGAACTCCTAGCCTCTCTGATCTTCAGTTTCTATAGCCAGAAAAGGCATAATTCCTACTTTCCCAGAGTGGTCTAAGGAATTCTTTGTAGTAGTATCCTCAGAGCACCCTTGCTGTGCCTGGTATCGAGAAGACCACAGAGAGAAGTCTCTGCATCCACCGTCACCATTATCTGGAGGTCTTCCTTCCTCCTCCATCTCTACCATCCCCCCCAACCTAGTCCTCAGGGCTCCTGTCAGATAGGATAGAACACGCTGTCCTGGCCCTGAGCCCATTGGCCAGTGGCAAGGACCTGAGAAGCTGGGTTTGGGGGTCTGAGGCAGAGAGAGCAGAGCCTGGATCACACCAGGCTCCGGGACCCGAATGGGTTAGTGTTCTAGCCTCAGCTTCCTCATCTGTAACACAGAACCCACCTTGCGCGGGACTGAAGGAAGAACAAAAGATGATAAACAGTGCGTGGAACACATGTGTCGAGCACCCAGTGGAGCCATTAGGGTGCCTGCTCGTCTTAGCAGCCTGAGGCTGCCGAGCCTGGTGTGGGGCTGAAGACGGGGAGCTTGCTGCCTGGTGAGCGAAGCGGTCCTCCCAGCTGCTCCTTGGAGGGAGCTGATTAGGAAAAGCAAAACAAAGAAGGCTGCAGGGTGTGAGCTTATTTTGCAGGCTCCTTGCAGATTGCTCAGCATGCCGGCAGCACTCAGTAGCCATTTATGGGCATTCACGGGGGCAGGACCCTCTGTGCTCTGCCTCCCTCAGGGAGTACAGAACTAACTCCGCAAGGCATCCTTCTGTGGGTCCAGAGTTGAGGAGCTTGGAACTGCAGAGCCCTGCTCTCTGGCCTTGGTGATGGCTGTTCACCTACTGTGTGACCCTGGGGCGGGGGTGATTAACACCGCCTCTCTGGGCTCCATTGAGGAACTCAGTGTAGCTTGATGGTGAAGGGTTTGAGATGCAGAGTCAGGCAGACCTGGGTTTAAATCCTGAGCCTGAAACCAACTGGAGGATTCCAGCATGTCATATAATTTCCTGAGCCTCAGTTTCCTCATCTCTAAAGTGGGATGATGATGGCCTTTCCTGTTTTGAGGAGTCTGATCCTTGGGAGGATCAGACAAGGCCATGTGAAGCCTGGCCAGGAAATGGTGCCTTTTATGACATTGCATTATTTTCTGTTTCTCGGTCTAGGAAAATGGGGTGGGAGAGCAGGACCACAAAATCTCTTAATAGGTGGAGGGATGGAAGACTCTGGAATAATGGTCAAGGGATCCTGGTCCAAATTCTCTTGAGCCTTCCTGACTGTGTGTGACCTGGACAAGTCGCTTTACTTCTCTGCACTGTACCATGAGTGATACCAACCCGTCACACCTCTCTCCACCATGTTTGGTGAAAACACTCAATGCCATGCCTGGCCCAGGACCCTGGTTGGTGTTAAAGGGCCCTCCCAGTCCCCAGCTTGTCAGTCAGCAAGGCTGCTAGCTTCAGAGAGCGCCCCACGCATGCAAGGTTTAGCACGTAAAGGCTTAATACACACGGGATATTGGATGGGCCAGAGGAGCACGCAGGGTTGTTAAAGTGGGCTGCAGGCAAGTCCTGATGAATGGAACTGCCTGTTCTGTCCCTGACCCAGGGATTAGTCCTTGGGATGGTCTCGGAGTCACTAGAGTAGCTCAGGCTGCTGGACCCTGTGGTTCATGGCACCCCGGTGGCAAGCAAGATGGACCGTCCCATGGGCAGACAGGGAAAAGCAGCATTTCTGCAAAAGCAAAATCTGCTCAACTCGTGACAAGTGATGTTTACTGGGTCTGTGGGGAGTGAAGTCCATTTTTCATACTTCCGGTCAGGAAAATTAAGTGGATATTCTGGGGGAGGGGGGAGCGTGTGACCTCTGTATCCTGGATCCATCGCAGAGGAGGCTCTTTCTGTCTCTCGAGTCACGTGACCTGGGCTGGAGGAATGGACCATCCAGGATCTGATAGTCCCTTGGGTCGCTGTGACTGTCCTGACCATGATAACACCTGCTGTTTGCCAGGTGCCAGGTTCTTGCTGAGAGCCTTACCTGGATCAACACAGCTAAGCCTCACCATCAAAGTCCGAAGTGGAAATTCCAATTCTGCCCATTTTTCAGATGAAGCAGCTGAGGCTTATGGAGGTGAAGTAAGTAGCAGATTGGGATCTGAACTGGCCACCAGGCAGCCGCAGACTCTTCCTCTTGGCTTCCTCCCTGGGGCTCAGCGTCTGCAGAGAATCAGAGCATGGCAGTAATAGGTGACCTCACATTTCCACCGTGATTTGCAACATAGCGCTTGGGGTCCAGAGAGAGAGGACCGGGGTTACCACCTTTGTTTTCAAAGCAGAAACCAAGGTGCGGAGGGGGAGAATTGTGCCCCCTCCAGACACACAGGATGCAATCTCCAGGCCAGGCTGGATCCCGGACATTCTGAAGGGTGTAGACAGGGATAATAATGGAAGCGGGAGGGACATGCAGTGAGCCGCTCCGTGGGAGCTGAGGAAACATCTGGCGAGTGCCCCAGGAAGGTTCCTGAGCCGCATGTGAAGGGTGCTGTCTGCGTGCAGAGAAGGAAGGGGGCTGGCAGACGAGAGCGGCACCGAGGACCAAGGCAGGACATGTGTGGGTCCTTCGGACATGTCCCCAGGCCTGCAGAGCAGAGGCACGCAGACCTCAGAATTAGCAGAAGATGCCACTCAGGGCTCCCTGCCAAGCGTTATTTTTGTTCCTTAATCCACTTAACTCATTCAATGGTCATCGCCCCAGCTTGGCTGGCTCCCTCCTGGGAATTGAGAGAAGAGGCGATGAGGACCGTCTTTGCCACCAAGGCCAGCCATTTGGAGGGATAGTGGAGGAGCCAAGAGAGCTGACAGTACTCAGAGAGAAGGGTGGGTTGGGCCACAGAGGAGGGGCACCGCAAACAGCCTCTAGGAGGGCTTCCTGGAGGAGGTGGCATCTCAAGCCTGCCGTTATGGGGCTTCCTCTCCTGCGGCTCTGCTTCTGCACACTTGAGCCCTCCTTGTAGGTGGCGACAGCCCTGACATGGTCACAGGCTCTGGAGGGAACCGGCTGGCAGGTCCCTGAGTTCTGTAATTTCTGGATTCCCGCTGGTTCAGGTTCAGTGTGGTTTGGAGCACCCAAAATTTGACATTGGGGCAGTGAGAGCTCCTCAGCAAGGAAGGAAGGAAGGAAGGAGGGGAGGCCGGGACAGAGGTGAAGTCTGGGTTGTCCCTCCCGTCTTCTCCTCCCACCTGATGAGGCTCAGAACCACTTCTTTTGTCCCCCTCGCCATCCCCCTCTGTAATGCACCAGGCAGGCCCACTGTCAGAGGCCAGCTCTGAGCCCAGGGGGCCCGTGCCCGCCAGGTTCACTCTGGGCTCGGCCTGCGCTCCTGCCTGAGACTCTGGGTGTCTGCTCCGGGGCATTTGCCACCTGGGAGTGCTGGTTCTCCACTCAGGCAGGAGATGCGAAGAGGGAGAGGGAGGCAGAGGCTCGGGTCGTGCATCACACACTTGGCATGCATCTGCCGCCTTAGGAACAGCTTGGTCTGGGGGCTGCATCCGCAGAGCCAACTCGAGTCCTGCAGGCGACAGCTTTGGGGCTGCAGGGACGAGCGCAGGGCAGGGTGTGCATGCTGGGTGGGAACTGGCCTCTAGAAGAGGTGCTGCCTTAGGCCACCTGCCACTCCTCTACCTTCTGTCATCAACCTTTAACAATGGTCCCATGCTCACAGTCCCCTGAAAAGCCTCCGGTTTGGGGGAACACGTTGCTCCCCTGTGTTCCCTGTCCCAGCTGGGCTTCTGCCTTTGGAGGAAGATGCGCCGGCCTTCAAACTCTGGTTCCACCATCCAGGCTGGCACCTGCCTTGAGCCACCTCAGCCTCCACACCTGTTTCCTTGCCTGCACAACTGAGCAAATGACTGTGATCTGGAAGGGTTAAATGTGGATGAGGAAGATCAAGGGTCCAGCTCCTGGCACAGACCTGGGGGTGAGCGTTATCTAGAAGGGGGCAACAGAGGATGAGATGACATCATTGACTCAATCAATGGACATGAGTTTGAGCAAACTCCAGGAGAGAGTGAAGGACAGGGAAACCTGGCGTGCTCCAGTCCATGGGGTCATGAAGAGTCAGACACAACTTCAGCAACTGGAAAACAAAGGAAAGGAAGCCCAGGGATGGGAAGGGCGGTGTGGTGTGCCATCACTATTTCAGGGACACAAACCCATAACTCTGGGCTCACCCGTCACCCACGCTTGGACCTGCTGACTGCCCTGTGCTCCCTCTGACCAGCCTGACCCCAGCTGCCCCCTACTCAGGCCAGCCTCTCCTCCCAGAACATCATCTTAAATACCGTGATCAGTTCCCATTTTTCAGCTCCTTCTGGAGGTCACGGGTGGTGCTGGGTGGAAGGGTGAGAATCAACATTGCATTTGAAAGCTCATCCGTCAGCCACACTGTTTTACTTGAAAAATAATTGTGTGCCAGGCAGCAAAAGCTGTTAGCTGTGGTCCTGATTTTAATTCAAGCAGCACCATCCCCACTGAGCTCATTCTTACCAGTTTAGGAAATTAGCCATCAACAGCCATATAGCCGAGTTGGTGGAAAAAAATCCTTCTGAAGCAAACAGTTCATAACCTTATGTGCCCAGAGTTTTCTACAGCAAATAGTCTAACAAATGATAACAAATATCCATAGACTCAAGAATAAGTCAGCAGTCCTTAGAACTGTGAAAGCAAAAGAGTCATACCAGCAAAGCTGACGGCTTTTCTTGGTAAATAGAAGCTTGACCTTTTGAGGACAAGATACAAGATCGCTACAGTTTTAACTTAAATGTTATGGTAACTTACGTAAATATTAGATAATCTTTTATCTGTTTAAACCATGATTAGAAACCCAGTGTCTCTCAAATTGCATGCAGACATAGCTGCGGATTCTATTTTATTGTTTATTTTTTTAATTGCAGGATAGCTTACAGGCGATACAGAACACGACTCGTGTCCAGCCCAATGTAGCTACATATTGTGCAGATAATTTACATAGCAAACCTGACTGCCATCCTGGAAAAGCTTTGCTTTCTAAGTTGGCCCTAGGCCGGGATTCCCAAGATTCTGACTGATAAGAATGGTTCTTTGTGCCTGAGCTGTTTATGCAAAGAATACGTTTTGTGGGGAGTACCCGCTTTCCTCCTGGGAGTCTGGGATTGGGTACATACTGGCAGAGGGTGCCTACCGGCCAGCCCCCAGTTAAAACCCTAGACGCTAATTGAGTTGGCTACATCTTAGATGTTTCATCACAACTTGTTGCTGGGAAATTAGGATCGTCCTGTGTGTCTCCACTGGGAGGAAGACTTCAAAGCCTGTGCCTGGTTTCCCGTGATCTCTTCACTCCACGTGCCCTTTCCCTTTGCTGGTTTGGCGCTGTGTCCTGTGCGGTAGTAAGTGGGGACCATGCCTCCTCTCAGAGAATCACTGAATGTGGGTTGCTCTTCGGGGACCCAACATACAAATGCGGGGTGCTCTTGGTGGTTACAACATACATATGTAGACATGCCCGTAACTGCTCCCCAGATCAAGAAGTGGGACTTTTCCTTATGTCCTCTCCCAGTTGGTGCCCCCAAGGACTTGATCCTTGTTAGCCACTACTCTCACTGTCCCCCAGTCTCTGCCAGTAGTTCTTGGGGTACATCTGTATCTCTGATTCACATGGAAGAGTCAGCCCCCTTTGTTTGCACACAGCTTACTCACACCTTTTGTCTCCTAGAAATCGCTGTCCCCTGTTCCAGTGATGCTTTATCCACTGGAAGAAGATTCCTTAATGACATCGTCACTGCCTGCCTCTCCCCTGACCCCCAACCCTTAATTCTCCCTTCTGACTTTTAAAGCTGCTTTATGACCCAGCAATCCCACTGCTGGGCATACACACCGAGGAAACCAGAATTGAAAGAGACACATGTACCCCAATGTTCATTGCAGCACTGTTTATAATAGCCAGGACATGGAAGCAACCTAGATGTCCATCAGCAGATGAATGGATAAGAAAGCTGTGGTACATATACACAATGGAGTACTACTCAGCCCTTAAAAAGAATAAATTTGACTTGGTTCTAATGAGATGGATGAAATTGGAGCCAATTATACAGAGTGAAGTAAGCCAGAAAGAAAAACATCAATACAGTATACTGACACATATATATGGAATTTAGAAGGATAGTAATGAAGACCCTCTATATGAAACAACAAAAGAGACTCAGAGGTATAGAACAGACTTTTGGACTGTGAGGGAGAGGGAGAGGGTGGGGTGATTTGGGAGAACGGCATTGAAACATGTATACTATCTTGTAAGAATGAAGCGCCAGTCTATGTTCAATACAGGATGCAGGACGCATGGGGCTGGTGCACGGGATGATTCAGGGAGAGGATGTGGGGTGGGAGGTGGGAGGGGGCTTTGGCATTGGGAGATCATGGACACCTGTGGCTGATTCATGTCAATGTATGGCAAAACAAATACAGTATTGTGGGGTGGGAGGTGAGAGGGGGCTTCGGCATTGGGAGATTGTGTTCACCTATGGCTGATTCGTGTCAATGTATGGCAAAACAAATACAGTATTGTAATTAAAAAAATAAATAAATTTAATTAAAAAAGCTTAAAAAATGAAGATAAGGGAAAATTATACACAACTGCGAAAAATAAAAAATAAAAAATAAAGCCTCGTGAATATTGGTTTATTGAAAACAATGCAACTTATTAAAATGCTGCCAGGGGTTTTAAATGCCCGACTCCTTGCTTGAGACTTCTTAAAAGGCTCCAATACTTCACATGCTCCGAGAACACTTTAAAGCAAAGCAGGATTTATCAGAACAGGTTTTAATCAAAGTTAACTTTTAGTTTTTCCTACACAGACCAGCACTCAAGCACGCTGCAGAGATTTCCATGTGATGTTGGAAATGCTGGCCCATGAGATAACATCCCAATACTTGGGCTGACCCTCCCTCCCTAAGAGCAGACCCAGGTGGACTCTCTCACCTGGGGCCTCACACGCATCTTCCTGGTCCCTGCTTCAACCAGATGCTGCCCAAATCCTTTGTACTTTCCCCAGAATGCCCCCTGCTTCAAGGCCAGGTTCAAACCTCGTCTCCAGGAAGCCAGGTGCCCTGAACCCTGGGGGCCAAAGCGGTGCTCTCCTGATGCAGCCTCTCAGCACTGCTCCTTCCGATCGCTGGGCTGGCAGCGGTGCAGGCAGACGTCAGGGGCAGCCCCCGTGGCCCAGACTGTGTCATTCTTCCCAGCCTGTCCTGAGGGCGGGGCATGGGGATGGCGTGAAGGTAAAGTTCTGAGCTGCGCACCCCCTCCCCACCACCATACTCACTGGGGCCCTCAGGCAAGTCTTTGTGCCCCAGAGCCGCAGTCTCTTGGCCGGTACCAATGGAAAGTGGCCCTGTGTTACATCACGAGCCCTGAATGAGCAGAGCCAGTGGAGATGCGCTTTGCAAGGTGTAGAAGCTTCCAGTGTTGTACATGGTTGTTGGTCTCATGGATAAACCGTAAGTAAGTTCAGTCGCTCGGTTGTGTCTGACTCTTTGTGACCCTACGGAATGTAGCACCCCAGGCTTCCCTGTCCTTCACCAACTCCCGGAGCCTCCTCAAACTCATGTCCATCGCGCTGGTGATGCCATCCAACCATCTGATCCTCTGTCATCCCCTTCTCCTCCCACCTTCAGTCTTCCCCAGCATCAGGGTCTTTTCAAATGAGTCGGTTCTTTGCATCAGGTGGCCAAAGTATTGGAGTTTTAGCTTCAGCATCAGTCCTTACAATGAATATTCAGGACTGATTTTTAGGATGGACTGGTTGGATCTCCTTATAGCCCAAGGGACTCTCAAGAGTCTTCTCCAACACCACAGTTCAAAAGCATCAATTCTTTGGTGCTCAGCCTTCTTTATAGTCCAACTCTCACATCCATACATGACTACTGGAAAAACCATAGCTTTGACTAGATGGACCTTTGTTGGCGAAGTAATGTCTCTGTTTTTTAATATGTTGTCTAGGTTGGCCATGGCTTTTCTTCCAAGAAGTAAGCATATTTTAATTTCATGTCTGCAGTCACCATCTGCAGTGATTTTGGAGCCCAAGAAAATAAAGTCTCTCACTGTTTCCACTGTTTCCCCTTCTATTTGCCATGAAATGATGGGACTGGATGCCATGATCTCAGTTTTCTGAATGTTGAGTTTTAAGCCAACTTTTTCACTCTCCTGTTTCACTTTCATCAAGAGGCTCTTTAGTTCTTCTTCACTTTCTGCCATAAGGGTGGTGTCATCTGCATATCTGAGGTTATTGATGTTTCTCCGTAGGTTGAGTTAATTCCAGCAGCTGGTTGCATCCCCCACATTCTCTCTTGCTGTGAGCTGGGAATTCGGGGCTCGGCTTGCCCTCTGTCTTTCTTCCCCTCCTCCTGCCTCACCCACATACTTAGTTTCCTCCCTGGCCAGGCTTCTCTTCCCTCCCCTCACTGCCAGCCCCAGGGAATCTGCCCACCACCAGCCCATCAACACACATCTGTCCAAAGAGGAATAAGCCCTCCATCCCGTCCATCCCCCAAACATCAGAGGGTCCAAGATGCTCTCTGGGGGAGGGAGTGAGCCAAGGGTTCCCGGATGCCCCAGCACACCCCTGCAGCCCATTTCCCCAGCTCATTGCTTGTTTGCTACAGATTCTAGAGTTGGAAGGAAAATACTGAGCTCCTAATTCCAGAGTTTGAAAAAGTGCTTTTCCGGGATGCACCATCTTAAAGGAGTAAAACTAAAGGGGCAAGAACCGTCAAGCACTGCTGCTGCTGATGGTAGTGGCAGCAGCCATTGCCAGAAAGCCGGTTGCTTATTAAATGAGTGACCATGCGGCGCCAGGGCCTGTGCTTACCACCCTGGGCCAAGCATTGAGCTCAGGTCTTCACACCTGAAAGCTCATGAAGTCCTCATAGCATCCCAAGGAGGGAAGTGCTCTCATTGGTCCCATCTTACAGCTGAGAAACATAGGGCTCAGAGAGGGTGAGGGACTCTTCCCCGGTCACACAGCTCTGCAGTAGCCAAGTCGGGTGTTGAAATCCGACGGCCCGACCCCCTCGTCCTGCCCTTTCTCTCTGTTGGGGTAGCTGGGGTTTGTTATAATCTGTTGCCTTGGGCATCTGTGTTATCACCCCAGGTTTAAGTCATTGAGTTCACTCAAAGAGCTGCCTGCTCTTGGTTAAGTGACAAACAGCAGATGGGGCCACCTGGAGAGCCAAGAGTGATCGCTCAGGCTGGGTGTGAGGAATATCCAATCTGCGGTAGCAAATGTGATGCTTGTGGGTGTGTGTTTAATTTACTGTGTTTTCTTTTAAGTAGAACTTGTTAGCCACAGTATAACCAGTGTACAACAGATGATGCCTGCGGGTGAGCAAGGTTTAAGGAAATAAACGCCTCGCACAATTCCCCAGCTTTCTCACTCATTCTCAAAGAGGTAATTAATTCCTTCACCACTGAGTCGTCTATCCCAGTAACAACACATCTCCCTAATGAGAAAAGTGAAAATGAAAGTAGCTCAGTTGTGTCCGACTCTTTGTGACCCCATAAACTATACAGTCCATGGAATTCTCAAGGCTTGAATACTGGAGTGGGTAGCCTTTCCATACTCCAGGGGATCTTCCCAATCCAGGAATCGAACCGGGGTCTCCTGCATTGCACGCGGATTCTTTAACAACTGAGCTATCAGGGATAAATCCTCTCTCCATCTGCCTTGGGCCTCTGGCACCTGTTGAAGTCAAAGCCCTCGCAGGCAGCTTTCTTATCTGCTTACTGCTTCTCTCCAACTAGTCGCTTCCCTTACTCAGTGCCTGCTGTGTACATATCACCTCTGAACTCCCCCATGGTCTGGCAGTCCGGCGGTTGCCCCACACACGTGTCACGTGAAGAAAATGGGCTTGGGGCGAGGTAGGGTGCCTCCATGGGAGACAGAGCCTGAATCTGCACCCTAGCCGGAAGCCCAGCCCTTCTTCCCACTTCACTTATGTGATGAGTATCACGGTCTTTGCTCCCAATTCATCAGGACAGAAAGCCAAAAGGACCAGTGGTTCTTTGTCTTACTCACCCTTTCATTTATCTGCCCTTCTTTCTTGCCTGCATGTCGCAAAAGCTGACATGGAGATTATAGTCATGCATGTGTATCTTGAGGTTTCCCAAGTGGCTCAGTGGTAAAGAATCCACCTGCCAATGCAAGGGCTGCAGGAGATACAGGTTTGACCCCTGGGTCGGGAAGATCCCTTGGAGAAGGAAATGGCAACCCACTCCAGTATTATTGCCGGAAAAATCCCATGGACAGACGAGCCTGGCTGGCTACAGTCTATGGGGTTGTAAAGAGTCGGACATGACTGAGCACATGAACCTGTGTGTGTCTGTACTTTACTCATTTGAAACAAGAGGACCGTCTTTTTGATTGAAAAGGAGGCGTTTCCTGCCTCTTCTTAGAGGAAATTCCTCCTCCCTCCCTCCTCCCTTGCCTCCAGCTGCTGGTGACAATCAGATTCTCTTAACCACAACCCTCAGAGTGGCATCTTTGTCAGATCCTGCAGCAAATAAGCCCAGATCCCTTTCCCAAGCTTTTCAGCTAAAACTGAACCAGGGTTTTTCCAGGGAGGACTGAAATGCTTTCTTGGGCCACCCGGGTCCTTGTTAGCCTTGGAGTATCCTTAAATGCTCTTGGGAAGAATACAACCTCATTTCTAAGATGACTTCTCTCCAACAGACAGGTTTCCTGCGGCACGTAATACAGACTTGATTTTGCCCAAACAAGCCTGTGAGTATTTATTGAGTACCTACTATGTGGAGAGCACTCAGGATCAAAGATAGCACAAGTGCTTCTGAATCTCAAAACAAGGTGTCAGTACACAGTAAAACCATGACTGTTAGCTCACAGAAAGAAAATATTTAATCTACCATCTGAGAAAAAAAAAACCTCTGGGAGGTTATGAAGCAGCGGTCAGCAGGTGAGAGATGCTTGTTTGTTAAGCTGAGGCCAGAGAGGTTCTTAAGCGCCTGTTGATTTGCAGCTGTGGAGAAGGTCCCAGCCCTGCTGGTTCCCTCAAGCCTGCAGATGGCGGATGTTACCCTCGGGGACAGAGGAGCACGATGGAGTAGCCCTCTTGGCCATGCCAGCTGATCAGGGATTAAGCTTCCTTGTGGGCAGTTACTTCTTAAAAAGTTCTCTTGATCCAAAAACAGGACAGTGGGGACTTTGGGGGAATAACAGAAGTCACACCTGGTCTTGACTTGCTTTCCTGGCACTCTGGAACTCTGCTCAGGCCATCTCTGGAACTGCTGTGCTTGCTGGAAGGAGTTAGGCATTTGGCCTCAGCCTCTCATATCTTTGACTTCCCAAGTGGCTCAGAGGGTAAAGAGTCTGCCTGTAGTGTGGGAGACCTGACTTCAATCCCTGGGTCAGGATTATCTCCTGGAGAAGGAAATAGCAACCCACTCTGGTATTCTTGCCTGGAAAATCCCATGGATGGAGGAGCCTGGTGGGCTACAGTCCATGGGGCCGCAAAGAGTCAAACACGACTGAGCGACTTCACATTCACTTTCTTCTGTCTTCTCTGCCCTGTTTTCTTCCCAACACACTGGGCTCTCCTTCTCTCCTGTGCCCAGGCAGGGGGCTTTGGCATGGCTTCTCAGTGGATGAGAAGAGTCTTTGTCTTCAGACAGGAACACTTGTCACACGGCTTCTTTCCAAGATGGTACCCAACACAGCCCATGAAGGATGGGGTGAGATTGCTATGAACTAGGTCCTGTCTCATAGTATCAGAAGAATTTGGACAGATCAACCCCTTCTCTCTGCCTGAGAGACTCCTCCCTGTCCATCTATCAGGACCCGTATCAAGGGACAGCTCCTCATGAAAAACATTCTGGAAGCTTCCCAGGACATTGGTCATGCCTTGTCTTATGCTGTGTCTGCCCCTTTTCCCGTACACACAGGTGTCCCTGGGGAGGAGGGGTGTGGCAATTCACCCGGACCTTTATAGGTTGAAGGAGACTCTGGTGTCTTAAAACATTAAAAACATCCCATGGAGATGCCAGTCACTCCTGCCAAGGATGTTGTTATTTGTTTCTTGTTGTGAATACGCTGAAAATGATTTTGTCATTTTGTCACATAGAGGAGGGGAGGTTTTAAAAATCCAAAAGGACCCACTTAGGGGGGTAAAGATGCTGGTGTACTATCGTCCCATCTTACCTTCTTTCTGGTATGCACACGCCCACTGACGTAGAATGCACTCTTCAAATTTTATTTCATTAGTTAAATTCTGTCCCCGCAGGTCTCCCTCCCTCTCTTTCTCCCGGCTTCTCTCTCTTTCCCGTTCTCCTTCTCTCTTCCTGCAAAATGGGATCACATGTTTTTTCTTGCACCTCAGGCTTTCACCCCTGCCCCCTGGCGAATAGTAGATGCCTGTATAGCCAATGAATGAATGAATGAACTGAAGCATAAATTTCTCTCCATCGCCCTCAGGCCCTGAGATTTTATTCTACTGGATAAAGATTTGATACAATGAGGGACCCTCAGGAGAGGGTGTGGGCCCCCACGGGGGACGCTTAGTTGGTGGTTGAGATGCGATGGAATTACTCAGAAGATGCTATTGAATTCACTGGGGTGAATAGGTACTAATTTATGACAGCCTTTGCCTGCTGTTCCCTCAGGGAAAATTTCAAAACTCCCCATCGTTTTGTGTTTGCTCAACTGCAAATAGTAAGGTGGCATCAACTTGAACTGGTCTTGGCTGTTTCTCCTCAAGGTTCTTAGCCAGCCTCCTCTAGGATGGCCTCTGAGTTCTCCCTGTGGACAGGGTCCGGAAGTCCGGACCCCCACACTGCAGCCTGACTTTTCTGTCTCCAAGGCAAGTGTTCTCTCTGTTCCTCGTAATCAAAGATGATGGGTTCTGACGAGACAGTGTTTCCTCCTGCTGCGTTGTGCTGAGTTCCTATGGCAACGCTTTCAAAGATGGTGAATTTGATTCTTCCTCTTAATTCTGTAATGCTTTCAGGCTTTCCAAAAATATCCTTATTTTCCTGGGTGTTCTGTGGATCTGGAAGTATTCAGCTACAGCAAATAGAACAACCTCACCCCCCATGTAGCTATTGTATCAAAGAGTGCAAAGTGCAGCAAGTAATTGAGAAAATGTTTTTTTTTTAATAAAAATTAGTTTTATTATCTAGTCTGTGTGAATTGATGTGCTTGGCACGGGGGATTCAAAGAGAAATTAAACTCAGCTTGTGTCCTTAAAAAGTTCAGCCCTTAAGAAAGATGTATAAGCACACAGCTAGCCATAATATAGTGTATTAATAGTATAGCGAACTTAACATTATGTACTATAATGTAACCCAAGTTCAGAGCGAACTATAATGTGATGTAACATAACATGATATAATGTGCTAAGTCTTGTGTGCTAAGTCATTTCAGTCGTGTCTAACTCTTTCGACCCCATGAACTGTAGCCTGCCAGGCTCTTCTGTCCATGGGAATTCTCCAGGCAAGAATACTGGGGCGGGTTGTCATACTCCTTCACAGTATCCTCCCAACCTAGGAATCAAACCCACGTCTCTTACGTCTCCTGCACTGGCCTGCAGGCTCTTTACTGCTGGTGCCACCTGGGAAGCCCTCTTGTAATGTTACTGCACAGCTAACTATAATATAATGTAATACAATATGATGCAATAAATAAAATATAGTGTAATAAATGTAACATAATAAATATTTCATCAGTTGTAGGAATGAATTAGTGTGGGGCCCCAGTGGAGAAAGCCATACAGCCTAGAGTGACAATAGGGGTTAGGAGTTGGCAGATGTTGCTGGTTTCTGATCAGTTACTTATAGCTGTGCAAGCTCAGGGAAGTGACTGGCCCTCTCTGAGCCCCCCAGCCAGCCCCCCTGGTGCTGGGCTGGTGTGAGGCTGAAATAGCTCTTCGTTGAGACTTCCTGCTCATCCCTGCTGGGCCCCTGGGTGCTCAGGAGAGCCTCAGGAGAGGACATGAGCCCAGGTGGAGGACAGGTAGGCAGGTGAGCAGCCTGAGCCATGAGGTGGCCTCGTGAAAATGCCTGAACACAGGGCTCAGGGGTAAGTAAGAAGGACAGTGTGGCCCCTGCAGCTGATGGGATCCGGCCCATCACCATCCCTGGTCAGGAGACTTTGAGAGTCCCCGCTGTACAAGACTCATGTCACAGTGGTCCCGTGCTGCGTGGGCGGCACCAAAGAAACACAGAGCTTGCTCTGAAAGCTCTCAGTGTGTTGGGACTTCCTGGTGGTCCAGCGGTTAAGTTTTCACCTTCTAGTGCAGGAGGTGCAGGTTCGACTCCTGGTTAGCGAACTAAGATCCCCCATGCCTCGAAACCAACAAAGCCAAAACAGAAAGCAGAAGAAATACTGTAACACATTCAGTGAAGACTTTAAAAATTACTGACATTAAAAAAAAAAAAACTTAAAAAAAAAAGTTCTCTGTGTACACTCAGCACTGGCCAGATGGCATTCTGCCTGGTCACGTTTGGGGGTGCCGCACGGCTCCCTCTCTCTTTGAGGGAGTAAAGCATCTCTCCTCTTGGTCCTGCACAGCATCAGCATCACGTACAGTGGCTGTGGAGTTGGCTGTGGGGCGACACTTCACCCCTCACATACATGATGATGGTACCCAGGGGGCTCGTTGTTCATGATAAAATGCAGCCATGCCCATAAGATGCTCAGGACATACCTGGCATAGAGCAAGCTCTCGATACATGTTTTATTTCCTCCACTTTGTCTTTAATTAAAAACTCCTCAGTGTGTAAACACTAGCCAACAGGAGTGGCGAATATTGCCGTTAACTTCAGCCTCCACGGAAGAAACACACAGGGAGGTGGATGGCTGCCTGTGCACTCTCAGGTCTGATGGAAGGGCAGGACTGCTTGCGCTCTTAAAGAGCCAAGTGTGGCGGCCAGCTCTCTGCCGATAGCATCGCTAGGTGTCACGTGACTTCATGAGCCGGCCGCCAGCTTCGTGGTCCGGAGGCCTGGATGCCAGTCCCAGGTGTGTGATGCTCATTAGTGGTTTTAGACAAGATGCCCAAAGCCTGGGGCTGGGGGGCGGTCACTGAAGACTAGCCCTGGCGCTGATCCTGACCCTGAGCTTCTGTGGAAGGAGGCAGAGCTCTGCTGCTGATAGCCTCAGGTGGAGGAGAAAAGGATTTCCCACTTTCCAGGCAGCCCAAAGCAGGTCTGTTTGGAGCTCTTAGTTTCTGCCTGCATCAGAACAAGCTCGTGTCTGGGGTCACGTGGGGCATCTGCTGATTGGTGTGGCTGGTGGAGAAGTTGGGCAGAACACAGCCATGGTTGTTAGCCTAGTTAAATGTGGATGTCAGATAATTTTTACTACACATATAATTTTTTTTTGCTCAAAATATATCTAATATGACATTTGAGATATACCAAAATTATTTAGGGCTTCCTAGGGGCCGTCAACCCACTCCAGTACTCTTGCCTGGAAAATCCCACGGACGGAGGGGCCTGGTGGGCTACAGTCGATGGGGTCACAAAGAGTCAGACACTACTGAGCAACCTCACTTTCACTTTTCACTTTCATGCATTGGAGAAGGAAATGGCAGCCCACTCCAGTGCTCTTGCCTGGAGAATCCCAGGGACGGGGGAGGCCTGGCGGAGCCTGGTGGGCTGCCGTCTATGGGGTTGTGCAGAGTCGGACACGACTGAAGCGACTTAGCAGCAGCAGCAGCAGGTGGCGCTGGTGGTAAAGAATCCGCCTGCCAATGCGGGAGACAGACCTACAGAAGAGGTTTGATCCCTGGGTCGGGAAGATCCCCTGGAGGAGGGCATGGCAGCCCACTCCAGCATTCTTGCCTGCAGAATCCCATGGACAGAGGAGCCTGGTGGGCTACAGTCCACAGGGTCACAGTCAGACACGACTGAAGGGACTTCACACACACACCCAGAGACACATACACAAAATTATTTTACTCAGTTCAGTTCAGTCGCTCAGTCGTGTCCAATTCTTTGCAACCCCATGTGCTGCAGCACACCAGGCCTCCTTGCCCATCACCAAGTCCCAGAGTATTTTACTACTGTTATACAAAAAATTATTTTGTTGTTTATCTGAAATTCACATTTAACTGGATGCCCTGTATTTCGTCTGGGGAATATTTTAAATGTTTTATTGGTGTCTAGTTGATTTACAAGGTTCTGTTTGATTTAGGACAGCAGAGTGAATCAGTTATGCCTATATACGTATATCTGCTCTTTTAGATTCTTCTCCCATGTGGGCTATTACAGAGTATATTGTCAAGTGCCTGTGCTGTGCAGGAGGTCCTTATTAGTTCTGAGGACTTTAAGTGATTATCTGATGATCTCACCACTCAGGTCTCACTTTACAGCCCTTTATAACTGACTCTGGGCTTCTTAGTGTCTGCCAGGCTTCTGAGCACTGGGCTTGAACCTTGGTAATGGCTTATCTGAGCTTCCTCCTGGTGAATGAGGCTCGGAAAGAGGGGCAGGGCTGCAGCGGCCAGACCCCAAGTCTGGCCCCAAAGGGATGTAGGACAGTAGGACTGTTTTTGTGTGTTAGTTGCTCAGTCGTGTCTGACTCTTTGTGACCCCGTAGACTGTAGCCGCCAGGCTCCTCTGTCCATGGGATTCTCCCGGCAAGCGTCCTGGAGTGGGTTGCCATTTCCTTCTCCACCGGATCTTCCTGACCCAGGGATCAAACCCTGGTCTCCTGCATTGCAGGCAGATTCTTTACCCTCTGAGCTACCGGGAATGTTTTTACTCTAGTACAAATTTAACTTTTCATCTGCAGTGTTGGGGTCATCGTGCGGCACGTGTGGCCAAGCGTGGTGCGGACTGGCTCCAGGGGGGTGTGGCTGCCGTGGACACTGGGTCCCCATCCTCCAGAGTCTAGCTGAATCTATGTGTGCCTGGGCCGAGACCCTGCAGTGCCAGGGTCCTGAGGAGGGGCCTCCGAGGGGGCAGAGTTCGGTGGAGCCCAGGGTACAGCCAGCAAGCTCCCTTCATCAGCCGCCGCCAACAAACGCACCCTCCTCTGCAAGGTGCTCATTATTCAGGAAAGTGTCTGGCTGGACTCTGGTGACCGCTCTTTGAAGATTTTCTTTGAAAGCATTTTCTGCTCCTTCCCCTGGAGGGGCCCAGCTTAGGGGAGATTTATGTCACTTTTGAGTCCTCCAGATGGGACCTGGAGCCTTGCCTCCATGGAGCAGTGCTGCTGTAGGGGATGGGGTGGGCACTGCGTGGACCCTGGAGGACGGAGCCCCAGTGTCCATGACAGCCATGCCCTCCTGGAGCCGTTCCACGCCATGATGGGCCACACATGGTACACGGTGACCCCAACACGGAAGGACGGGCACCCCATGGCGGAGGCACCATCCTGCCTTCCGAGCGGTCTGGTCCTAACCATCTCGTGTGTGGTGCTCTCGTTGAAAGCATTGAACTGATGTTTAAACCACCAGAAGGCGACAGGCATCCATATGCCCACCAACCAGAACAGACCCCTTTTAATATTTAATCATGCTTCCTCATCTTTCTTTTCTTAGAAGAACAGCTTACAAACAGAATCAGTCTCCTCCCCCCATCTCCTCCTTTCTCAGATAAATTACAGCTGCTGCTGCTGTTGTAAATCTGGCTGATATGTTTACCATCCTTGTCTGTACCTTTACATATATGTAGATCCATGCATAATATATAGGATTATTTTTAAGCCATGTTTTTAAGTTCAGGGATGATAACTAAGTTTATCTCAAGACTCACTTTTTTCCTCCCCAAAGTGTTTTTCACATAGCCCTCCTGGTATCTCCCTTCTTCTATGAGGCTGTCTACACTTTTTCCCCCCCGTTTTAATGTTTTTAATTAGTTATTTCTGGCCATGCTGAGTCTTCATTGCTGTGTGTGGGCTTCCTCCAGTTGTGGCTTCTTCTTATGGTGGTTTCTCTTGTTGAGGAGCACAGGCTTCAGGGGCACACAGGCTTCAGTAGCTGTGACTCTCCGGCTCCAGAGCACAGGCTCAGTAGTTGGGCGCATGGGCTTAGTTGCTCTAAGGCATGTGGAATCTTCTCGAACCCGTGTTCCCTGCAGTGTAGGCAGATTCTTAACCATGGGGCCACCAGAGAAGCCCCTCCCCAGTTTTAAATGAAAAATGTGAACCTTAGATTAAGAAATGGGTCTTGAGCCGACAAAAGGGAAATGCTGGCTCCAGGCCCAGATCTCAGCATGCCTGTGGGATTCTTGGCCGATGGCCCTGGAATTCATTCACTCACCAAGTGTTACAGTTTGGAGTGTCTGCCCTGTTCTAGGCTCCAAGACACTGGGGGAAGGAGGGGTGGTCCCCACCGTCCTGGCAGTTATGGTCAGGAAATCTGTGCAGGTAACACTGACCTTCAACACTCCCCCATCCTTACCCCATGCAGCGTCCTTCTGATTGCTAGCATCTAACTGAGCAAGGGGCTTCCCGGGTGGCTCAGTGGTAAAGAACCCGTCTGCCAAGCAGGAGACGCAGGTTCGATCCCTGGGTTGGGAAGATCCCCTGGAGAAGGAAATGGCAAGCCGCTTCAGTATTCTTGCCTGGAAAATCCCTTGGACGGAGGAGTTTGGCGGGCTCCAGTCCATGGGGTCGCAAGAGGGCTGAACATGACTTAGCAACTAAATGAGCAAGAGAAGACTTCTTCTCTTGTTCTTTCTCCTCAAGCCATGCTCGTTTCTGCATGATGGACCTCCTGGTGTTTGATCATCACCCCCAGATCTGAGCCGTGAACTCATCCAGGCCACTCATCCCCCTCCTCAGGGGTCCAGTGACAACACCTGCCCGCGTGTATGAGAAGGCCAGTTATTCATCTCCATAACGGTGTGACATCCAGAGGTCAGTTCCAAAAGCGGCTTAAATATTAGACCTGGCCGGCTGGAGGGGCTTTCAGAAAGATCTTCCAGAGGCTTCTGGGGTCACCTGACTCTGAAGTGACTTTGGCCATTTCCCTCGTTCTTACCAGGAGTCAGTTTCTAGGCAGATCTTCCCAACTCCCGGATGGTGGAATTGAGGCCAGCCTTTTTGGTTTTCTGTTCATGGGATTTTGCTGTCTGTAATTATTTTCATGTCTTACCTGGCACTTTGAGGTAGACTCTGTTTCACAAAGGGAAAAAACATCAAAACCAACAACTCTGAGGAGATGGATTGAGCAACAGTGCTGACTGGACTCGGAGCATCTCTTGGCAGGTGGTCTCGACAAAACCTGTGGGGGTGTGGAGGGTGGTCTGTACAGTCACAGAGAAGCATCTGATTAACTGATCGCACAAAAACTCACACCCAGAAAGGCCAGGCTCTCAACTCCGTCCCTTTAGCTGAAGCAGCTGAATAACCGAGAATACTCCCGATTTTGAATTACTACACAAACAGGAGAAGAAAAGAATATTCAGAATGACTGAGTGACCGGTGCCACATTTTATTTATCCTAGATGACCTGATTCCCTCCTTGGGAGAATCCAGCGGTTCCACTGTATTATCTGCATCACTTACAGGGAAGGAAATGGGGGCGAGTTGGGTAAATGATTTGCTCCGCTATACTCTCTGTATCAAAGCAGGGTTCAACCCCCAGTCCTTCTGACACCAGAGCCCACCCCCTCCTCCACACCCCGAGGTGGCAGAATCAGACACGGGCTGTGACCCTGAGGTTTAGGGCAGAGAGGGGCTCACCATGGAGATCGGGCTGTCCCATCGCCCGGGAGCTCGGGGATCAGGGGTAGGAAATCGGCCGTCTGCTGATTTCAAGTTCAGTAATTCCACACGGTCGTCCTTGTCGCCTTCTCTGTGGTACGAATGGGGGTGGGGGTTGCTGAGATGAGTGGGCTGTGGCCTTGCCTTCAAGAGTTCCCCGTGTGGTGGGAGGCCCACCTCCAGTTAGCCAGGCCTGTGGTGAGCACCTCACGTGGGCAGAGACCGTGCAGGTGTGAGGAAGGCTAAGGCTCTTGAGATGGGAGATGGCCCGAGGGAGCCTGGTGTAATGAGTGCATCAGACTTCTGCCCTCCAGAACTGTAAGATTAAATACATGCGTGTCATTTTAATTTTTATTTTTGCCACACCGAGTGCCCCTTGGAACTTCCCCGGCCTGGGGGAGAGAGGATAGGGATTGAACCCATGCCCCCGCAGGGGGAGCATGGAGTCTTACCACTAGAGCACCAGGGAAGTCAAACATGTGTCGTTTTAAGCCACTGAGTTTGTGGCAATAGGAAACTGAAACGACATTAGCTACCCACAGAACTGGACGGGGCACAGGTGAGGCCTCGGGGGAAAAGTTAGCAGCCCCTTTGCAAGTAGGTGGCAGGGCTGTGTCAGCCTGGGGGGCTGCTCTCTCCTTCTCCCACCAAAGGCTCTGGCCAGTGCCTGCCTTTTCCCCCAGTGATTTGGATGAAAATACCCACTGTACCTCTATATGCCCTGAAGAGAGGAAAGGGGGATCAGGCTAACGTCCAGAGATCTCAACAGAAGTGGAGTCAGGGGGCGGGGAGTGGTCTGTCTAAGAACCCAGGGCCCTGGAGGTGGGAGGAAGGAGAGGCTGAGATGGTCGCTGGGCAGAGGACAACGGGTGTGTGATTAATTCCCGGGAGAGGCGTGCAGCAGAGGTGTTAGAGAAGGGGGCTGAACCAACCTCGAAGTCCAGGCTTGCTCGGGAGGGAGAAATTCAGCTTTGGAGAAGGAAATGGCAACCCACTCCAGTGTTCTTGCCTGGAGAATTCCAGGGACAGCGGAGCCAGGTGGGCTGCCGTCTGTGGGGTCGCACAGAGTCGGACACGACTGAAGTGACTTAGCAGCAGCAGCCTAGCCTGAGCCCCACCTTCTAAGAGGCTACCAGCTAACAGTGGCTTTAACTGATGTAAGGGTGGGAGGATCAGATGAAGACCCTGGAGGAGGGAGGTGCCATGTCAGGGCTGCTGGAGGAGAGGGTACTCCCCCAGGTCGGGGTGGGATCAGTGGGGAGATGCTGGAGGGGTAGAATCGGTCAACAATGTTGTCGGTCTAGGTTGAGGGTGGTTGTCACTCATCTTTCAATCAGCAGGATTCATCAGGCACCACTGTTCTAATGATCTGGGCAAGGCTTTAGAAATTCCACGATGAGAAGTAACTTGTCTGCTCCTTGCTAAGAGCTTCCAGACCTCCTGGGGGTCGAGATAAGAACTGTATCTTGAGACAGGAACCCCCAAGGAGAGGTTGTGGTCTTGGGGGTACACAGGATGGAAGGCTATAGTGGACAGGACCATTAGCTAAGATCCAAAGGGTGAGTAGGTTTCATAGGCAAGTCTGGGCCCCTCCCTGCAGGACAGTCGATCGCTGCCTCTGCTGACCCCCCAGAATGGATGTGCGTGATTCATCTGTAACCCATCTCATCATCACCAGCTGAGGCAAAACAAGGTCACAGCTCTTTTATTTAAACTTTTGATTGTATTTTTAATAGAAGATATGTTAATTATTATTCTCATTTGTGTTTGTCATCCTATCTATTAAAATATGGTTTTTCCTGTGGTCATGTATGGATGTGAGAGTTGGACTATGAAGAAAGCTGAGCACTGTAGAATTGATGCTTTTGAACTGTGGTGTTGGAGAAGACTCTTGAGAGTCCCTTGGACTGCAAGGAGATCCAACCAGTCCATTCTGAAGGAGATCAGCCCTGGATGTTCTTTGGAAGGAATGATGCTAAAGCTGAAACTCCAGTACTTTGGCCACCTCATGCAAAGAGTTGACTCATTGGAAAAGACTCTGATGCTGGGAGGGATTGGGAGCAGGACAAAAAGGAGACAACAGAGGATGAGATGGCTGGATGGCATCACCAACTCGATGGATGTGAGTTTGAGTGAAGTCCAGGAGATGGTGATGGACAGGGAGGCCTGTCGTGCTGCGATGCATGGGGTCTCAAAGAGTCGGACACAGCTGAGCGACTGAACTGAAGTATAACATACACTAATTTAATAATTTAATACACTATTATAATAAACACATGTAAGGAGGTTATTGTTTAATCGCTATGTCGTGTCTGGCTCTTTGCAACCCCATGGACTGTAGCCCATCAGGAAATTCCGGTCCGTGGAATTTCCCAGGCAAGAATACTGGAGTGGATTGCCATTTCCTTCTCCAGGGAATCTTCCCAACCCGGGGATTGATCCCACGTCTCCTGCATTGGCAGGCGGGTTCTACACCACCGAGTCACCAGGGAAGCCCAGAGAGAAATATAAGTAAAAAGATCATGCCAGTCAATCCCACTGTTCAGTTAGCCAGTTCACAGTGTCTGTCCAGATTTTTTTTTGATGCACATGTACGCGTACAGGTGTCTCATACTGTAGAGAATCTGCCTGCAATGTGGGAGACCTGGGTTCGATCCCTGGGTCAGGAACATCCCCTGGAGAAGGGAATAGCAACCCACTCCAGTATTCTTGCCTAGAGAATCCCCATGGACAGAGGAGCCTGGTGGGCTACAGTCTATGGTGTTGCAAAAAGGCGGACGTGACTGAGCAATACACACACACACACACACACACACACGTATAAATATTTTTACAAAAATATCATACTGTTAATACCATTTATAATATTATTGTGGTACCTGTATTTTACTTGACCTACATATAGGTCTGTATCATTAAGACGGTGTAATCTGCTGGATAGATAAACCAGAATTTATTTAATTCCCTCCACTGAAATTTTTGTGTAATATTTAGACAACATCTTTGTGTATCTCTGGTATAATTGTTTCCCTAGGATAAAGTTCTAGAAATAGAACTGCAAGGTCTAAGAAAGGAGGACCCGTATATAAATGCAGTCTCAGATAAATTCTCACAAAGTGAACTCACGCCTGTGACTTGCAGCACCCCCAGCAACACCCTCCCCGCCCCGCTTCAAGGATCAGCAGGAGGCCTCTCCTGGTCGCCCCCTGGTGGCCTCTATTTGTCATGACAGCTCCCAGATTGACACCTGTCTGGTCCCCACCTAAATAAAGGACCGAGCTCTGCTGTGGATGAAATGCCAAGCTTCTCTGAGCATGAGCCAGTCAAAGTTTGCTCTTTGCAACCAACGCAGATGCTCAAAAGCACCCGTTGCCTCAGCCACAGGCCATCCTTTAAAAAGAGGCCACTGAGATTCAGAGCAGGCCGCACACGGAACTGCCTGCAAGTAGCCTCTCTGTGTGAACTCTCTAGTGGTTCGGGTTCCCCTCAGATATTTTCTTTTTATTCCATCCCTCCCTCCTGCCCCTCTTTTTGCTCCTTCTCCTTTCCTGCTCTCATCCCCAGCTAGAGTATGGACCCCCAGAAGCAGGGGCCTCCCCCATCTGGCTCACCATTGCAGAGTCTAGAACTGTGGCCCCTAATTAATAGTCCCTAGTTGGAGAAGGAAATGGCAACCCACTCCAGTGTTTTTGCCTGGAGAACCCCAGGGATGGGGGAGCCTGGTGGGATGTCGTCTCTGGGGTCGCACTGAGTCGGACACGACTGAAGCGACTTAGCAGAAGCAGCAGTACAAGTCAGACGAGTGGCTGAGTGAGGCAATCCCCACTTTGCTCCCGTTGTCCCCCAGGCACTACACACATCCCTGCTGGAGCGTGGTCCCAAGGGGCAGTGACTGTGCCAGGACCCAGTACTGAGTCTGATCCAGGAATGGGGAAGGCTGTGGACTTAACAGGAAGCATCCTGGCCCCACAGTCAGACACACCGGTCTCAGACTTGACCCTAGCACAGATGAGTGCAGTGGTCTTGACCTTTACTTACCCATCTGTGAAATAGGGGTACCATGGTACCCTGCAGCTGGAGAACCGAATGATTAAATGAGAGTGTTTTAAGATCTCCAGCACATTCCCTGGCCATACCTGGGTCTCTGTAGGGGCAGTAGTAATAGTAGCTCGGTAAATGTTATCCAAGGAAGGCTTAACTGTCTAGTGCTCATTCATTTGTGTGCCATGAAAAAAAGTTTATCATGGGCCTAAAAGTTGCCAAGGGGTTTCCCTGGTGGCTCAGTGGTATAGAATCCACCTGCCAATGTGGCTGACTCAGGTTCGATCCCTGGGTCGGGAATATCCCCTGGAGAAGGAAATGGCATCCCACTCCGGTATTCTTGCCTGAGAAATCCTATGGACAGAGGAGTCTGGTGGACTGCAGTCTAAACGATGACAGTAGCTGCCAAAGCCAGCTCTGGGACTTAAGGCGCATCAGCCTGAAAACGTGTCTGGAAGGGTCTGGATGGCCTGGACATTGATCTTCTGGACCTTATCCAGGGCCAAGCCCTCCCCTTGAGCAACCCACCTCCCCAACACCCCCTCTCCCCCGCCGTCCTGTCACTGAGTCTCAGGAGCAAATGCCTTTACAAGTGGAAGGAGAAGCTCTGATCCCTGGAGTGCAAACATGTGGCATCTTCCTGGGCGGTAAAGCAGGCCTGGGGAATTAGTCACCCTTCTGAGAATTCTGTCCCTGAGCACTAGAAGCTCTGAAACAGTCATAGCCATTGACTGGGAAATTCTGTATCTGAGTCTGCCCCCAAAATATATATGCACGTGCAGGCGTGTGTGGATGCCCGAGTGTGTGAACAAGGGTGGTGTTGCTGCTGTTTAGTCACCAAGTCATGTCCAACTCTTCATGACCCCATGGACTGCAGCACGCCAGGCCTCCCTGTCCTTTACCATTTCCCAGAGCTTGCCCAAGTTCATGTCCATTGAATCAGTGATGCTGTCCAACCACCTCGCCCTCTGTCACCCCCTTCTCCTCCTGCCTTCAGTCTTTCCCAGCATCAGGGTCTTTTCCAATGACCAATGTGGCTGACTCAGGTTCAGTCCCTGGGTCGGGAATATCCCCTGGAGAAGGAATCAAGTTTGGATCAGGTGGCCAAAGTATTAGAGCTTCAGCTTCAACATAGTCCTTCCAGAGAGTATTCAGGGTTTATTTCCTTTAAGATTGACTGGTTAGATCTCCTTGCTATCCAAGGGACTCAAGAGTTTTCTCCAACACCACAGTTCAAAAGCATCAATTCTTCGGCACTCTGCCTTCCGTATTGTCCAACTCTCACATCTTTACATGACTGCTGGAAAGATCATGGCCTTGACTATCCCGACCTTTGTTGGCAAAGCGATATCTTTGCTTTTTAACACACTGTCTAGGTTTGCCATATTTATAATAGGAAAACATCCAAATTCCTAAATCTCTAGTTCTTGGGAAATGATTACATTATGGCTTGTATTTAGGATAGACTATTATACAACTGTAAAATCGCATTTTGATAGGCTTTTCAATACAGGAGTGTAAGACGACATGTTTAAAGATTTTCTCTCTCATACACACACAAAATTGGAAAGGAAAATTTCACAATATTAAGTGATTATCCCAAAGTGGTGAAATTGCGATTCTCTTTTTTCCTCTCCTTTTGTATTTTCTTAATGTTCTGTGCTGAGCCCATATTATTTTTACAGTTAGGAGAAGAATAAAGACATGTGTGGACGTGTGCTGTCGGGGGGTGGGGGAGGGTGGTAGAGAGGGAGGGTCTATACGTCCCAGTGAATTGCCAGCTAGCCATGGGATTGTCGCCTGCAAGGTTGCCATGAACATCTGCCCCAAAAGGTTGCTGTGAGCGCTCGTTTTCCTAGCTGAAAAGACGCGCTGTCGTTTACTTAAAAGGCCAGACGCAAAGCCCGGTTTAGTGCTGTATCCTCACGCGGGGCTGCCCTCCGGCCCCGGCCCTGGTTAATTCTCTCTCTCTCCCTTCTTCCCAGCTCCCCATGATGGGAGGTGCCTTCATGGACTCGCCCAACGAGGACTTCAGCACCGAGTACTCCCTCTTTAACTCCTCCACCAACGTGCACGCGGCCTCCAACGGCCAAGGGCAGCCGGAGGAGCCGGCCCGGTCCTCCAACGACGCGGTGCTGCTCTGGATCGCCATCATAGCTACACTGGGGAACATCGTGGTGGTGGGGGTGGTGTACGCCTTCACCTTCTGAGCCGGGGGCTCCGGGCCGCCCGCCGGCGCTGCGCTGCCGGCGGGCGCTGTGCCCGCCGGCCTCCGACCGCACCCATGTTCTAGAACCACGAGTTCTGACCGGGGGCACAGCCTCTCAAGCGGAGCCACCATGCATCCGCAGTTTCCCCAAGCAGCCTCGATTTCAAAAATCCCCTGCTGTGGTTCTGCTGATCCAGAAAATGTGGAAGCCTGGACATTCGGCCCCTGGAGGCACGACAAGGCAAAACCTTCGAGGAACAGGTTGGAAAATTCTTGAAACCGCATTCCACGAACATGAGATCGGAGGGAACAGCCAAGTTTGGTTTAAAATAGACATGAGTGGATGATCCCTTCCTGTACTAAATCATCACTCACGTGTCTTGTTTTTATGCAAACATGTTAATATCACGCCTGGGGTGTGGGGTGCTGGGGCAAGGGCGGCCTTCAGAACCTGAGTGTTTCTAGCCCAATCTGATTTCTCACTCGGCGCCTCGGAATGTCGGTGGTGGTCCCTGGAAACGTCATAGAACATTTCTCCTTTGACTTGGAAATGGCGTCTTTGATGCCAGTCACCTGACCCCTTATGAAACCCAAGGATGGGGAAGTTCCTGGTGACGTGGCTCTCACGGGTGGTAATGGTGGTGATTTTTATCTGCCGGATGGACTTTCTTGTCTTTGTAAAGAGACGAGACGGCGCCTTTAAAAATTAGACCTGCAAAGTGCATGGATAACTCTTCTGGCTACCCGCCCAAGAGGCTCCTTCTTCTCTGAGAAGTCACGGAACTCTAGAGATGAGGTCTGTGCATCTCGTGAATTGGTGGGTGGGAGAGAGAGGGCCGTGACTTGCCTGTGGTCCCAAAGTACAGAACGGCAGGGGTTGGAGCAGAAGACACATTTCCTGACTGTGATTTCAAGGCTGTCTCTGCCCCACCCCAGCCCTTTCTTGAGCACAGTCCTGCCTTCTCAGCTGCCCTGGGTGGGGAGGGACTATCCAGATGGCTCTGGAGCTGTGTGCAGTGTGCGCAGGGCGTTAAGACACCCACACTTTAAACTCCGCTAGACTGCCGTGCACTCTTGCAAGTGTAACTGTGATCTGCCTGAGTCAGTTTCTTGATGTGCTTCAAAGTCAGTGGCTGGGGAATCCTGGCTAGCCTGGGAGCCCTCTCATTAAGACCACAGGCCTGTTGGCCTCTGAGTGCACCCACGTGCCGGGGGAGATTCACACAGCAAAGGACTCGCTTTGCTTCCGTCCTTAGGAAAGTTCATGGCAAAGCGTCCCCCTCCCCAAGACAACCCTCCCTGTCCCCCAAGAGTAGGGAGAGCTAGGATACAGGCTGGCTTGCCCACAAGCCCAGAGTGGCTTTTTCCTTGCTTTCTCTCTGCAGTTGTACAAAAGGAAATAGATGGCATAAACTCCCTCTTGGTGGCTGAGAAACTTTAAAGACTGGTAAAGAAGCCCTCGTGTGTATCTGGGGACAATTGTTAAAAAAAGAGAGAGAAAGCTGAATTTGTTGTTGTGGTGTCAGGAGAAAAGGAATATCCTTGATGACAGGCGAAGGGACATCTTAAATGTCCAGAGGCGGCCACTCGTCTCTGGGAGGTTGGCCCCGAGCTGCTGCATTAATGGGATTACCAGCCTGACCTCCAGATGGCTTTGACTTTCACTTGACCTTCAGCTCAAGTGGTGGTCACAATCGCTGAGCATTAGCATGGCCTTTGGGGATTGGGAGAAGGGATGTGGCACCGCCTCCCTGGACTCTTTTTGGAACCGCTGAGTGGAGCAGGCCTTGCCATCTGTAGGCAGGACCAGCTTGGAGGCAGGGCTCAGTGGTGGCAGTTTTGAGTACAGCATCTCAGCTGCTTCTCCAGTAACCTCCTCTCTCTCAAGGCCTGGGTCCTGCCTGGCCCGTGACCAAGGTCTTCCTTAGATAGACACGTGTCTTCATGAGCAAACCCAAGGAGTGAAGTCCAGAGCCAGGGTTGGGGAGACAAGCTGTCTTCATGGGGCTCACTCCCATCCAATCACCCCCATTCTTTGCCTTCTGAACCCACGTCCCCTGGAAGCCTGAAGCCCTGTCCGAGGCAAATAGCAGCTCCTTGTACTCAAATGGCCTGTGGGGATGACCCTGGGAGAGAAGATTCTATGTTTGGTAACACGGGGAAGAGAGGAGAAGAGAGGAAAGGTTGACTTTTAGCTCTGAGGAGGCCTCCAACCTTCCAGGGCAGCCCTGGGGGTCCCCATGTTCACTGGGTGTTTCTGGGCACGGGAGTCTCCCCTATGAAGGTTTTCTTTCCCTTGATGAGAATGTTAGTTAAATTCAACTTTCAAGTCTCTCTCTTTTCTTAATGCCAGGGCCAGAGATGATCAGGAGTTTCAGGGACCTTCCAAACTTGATATCCATACGGATCGCAGTGTCTTACCCAGGGTCAGCTCACTCCATCTCCTATGATTTTGTTTATTTTTTTCCAACTTCACTCAGATAACATCGGGGATTGACATGCCAGTTAACTTCCAGCCAGAGTGTGCTGTCTTCTCCATCTGGCCACAGAGGGGGACCTGTCTTTGATGTTAAGTAAAGGCCGTATTGCTTGAATCTGGCCAAGCCTGCAAGATGGCATGGCAACCCACTCCAGTATTCTTGCCTGGAGAATCCCATGGACAGAGGAGCCTGGTGGGCTACAGTCCCTGGGGTTGCAAAGAGTCAGACACGACTGAAGTGCCTGAGTATATCGGCATTACTCTAGACATCACTGTTCTGATACACAGATAAGGGACCAGAAGCTCAGAGGAGTGGGATAACGCCTGAGGCCACAGCAGCAAAGTGACAATCAAGATGAAGCTGAACTATCTGGTCCCAAAGCCAGGCTCTTTCTGGAACACCGTTCGCCTTTAGTGGCTGCGTGGCATCTCCAGGCACCTTAAACCAGGCCCTGAGTCTCTAGGAGGCCATTTCCCGAGGTCCCACCTTGCGTTATGGCCCGGCTGGCTCTGACCTCTGCAGGGGAAGTGTCTGACCATCCTGGGCTGGGACATGCTCAGCTTCCTTGGGGAGGGGTCCCTTTGCCTGCCCGCCTCTTTAAGTTGGACTCAAGTCTCTTTCCTTGGCCAGAGAAGCGTCCAGAGACCAGCGTTCTCAGGACCCATGCAGAAGGGCCCTGACTCAGAGCCCCACAGGGAGGCCCACACGAGGAGAGGCTCACACAGCCAGAATCAATAAGGACAATCCTGGGACAGTCGGGCGTTGCAGGTTGGGCCTCAACCACGGGCTCAGGCCTTCTGCTGAGCGCCAAGACTCCTGAGCAAGGGGGACAGATGCTTCTCCCTTGGACCCCGTTCTGGCTTCTCCTGGGTGAGGCTGGCTCCTGAGCCCACCCTGGCTTGACAGGCCCGTGCTGGGGAAGGAAGGACTTGCTTCTTTACTGGCTGCTGCTCGGAGGAGGAGTCCTACCTTTTCTGGAATGTTCTCTATACTTGCCTCTCCCCGTGCCCCTCCATTTCCCCTCAGCAAGCTGTGAGCATCCCACATCCCACACCTTTTTGTGCTTGCATCTCACCACGCACAGCAACACTTGCTTTAGGAGGGCAGGAGTTGAGGTCCCTGGAGCTTTGGAGGAGCGGCCAGGCTGGAGGACACGAGCCGGGCGTGTCCCCAGGGGATTCATAGGCCCCGGGGAAGATGATCGCTCTGCGGGCTCCCGCTCTGTCATCACTGCCCTTTCCATGGGTCCAAGGTCAAGAGGCAAATGAGGCTCCCTTGGCCTCATCTACCCATTACCCCCAGAGAAAGAAGCTCGCTTCTTTAGGGAGTCCCCTGGGGTCCAAGGGGAGAACTGGCTAGTAAGTACCGCTGGGCTCGAAAGACAACAGGCCACTTTCCGGCTTGTTCTAAATGGAAGGCCTGGCCGCCTGCCAGCCCACTAGCATCCCTTGGAAGCTGTCCTTGGAGACTGGAGAGACTTGGCCGCTGTCTGCACTGCAGCCTGACTCCTTCCAGACAAACGGTCCTCTCCTGCAGGAAACTGACCTTCTCTCTTTATTAATAGTGATAGCATTAACCGTGATTATTCTTCCTGCTGTCAGCCTACGCACCTTCCTTGTGCTGTGAGCCATGTCTCATTTACTTCTCCAGTCATCCCTCGGCAGGGGTGAGGGTGCAGAGAGGTGCACGGGGATCACTGTCATTTTTTTTTTGTGGAGGAAGCTGAGGCCAGGCTGTGTGGCTGAGGAGCTGTGATCAGACAGGCTTGCTGGTTACCTCATGCCTCCCTGCATCCACACCCTCTGTGATGAGCCCTCTGGGATGGAGCAGCCTCAGATGGGCCTCTGAGGCTGGGTTCTGCTGGTACTAGAGCATGGATTTCAATGGAAGTCCTAGAAAGGGGCAGACAGTCGTGCACAGATATTTGTCAGTCTCAGAACATCGCAGCAGCTAGAGGCCTTAGAGAGTAATCAGGACTTTTGGGAGGTCAGCTGGGGACAGGCTGTAAGTTAATGGGGAGCTGACAGGCCCCTGGATGGATGCCAGGCTGGGGGTCTCGTGCATTCGCCCGGAATCGCTGAGGGAACCCAGATTGCCTGCCCCCAGCCTTGGGATGGGCATCCATCGTGTTCTCAGCCTGCTGTCATCTGGCCCCCTCTGCCCCTTTGACTGTCCCTCTGGGGCTTCCATTATGGCTCAGATGATAAAGAGTCTGCCTGCAATGCTGGAGACCTGGGTTTGATCCCTGGGTCAGGAAGATTGCCTGGAGAAGGAAATGGCACCCCACTCCAGTATTCTTGTCTGAGAAATCCCATGGACAGAGGAGCCTAGTGGGCTGCAGTCTAAACAATAGCAATAGCTGCCAAAGCCAACTCTGGCACTTAAAGCATATCAGCCTGTAAACGTGTCTGGAAGGGTCTGGATGGACTGGACATTGATCTTCTGGACCATATCCAGGGCCAAGCCCTACCTTGGAGCACCCCACCACCCCAGTACCTCCCCACTCCCCCCCCACCCCGAGTGTCAGGAGCAAAAGCCTTTACAAATGGAAGGAGAAGCTCTGATCCCTGGAGCGCAAACATGTGGCATCTTCCTGGGTAGTAAAGCAGGGCTGGGGAATTAGTCACTCTTCTGAGAATTCTGTCCCTGAGCACTAGAAGCTCTGAAACAGCCATACCCATCGACTGGGAAATTCTGTATCTGGGTCTGCCTAAAAAATAAATATGGAAGGTCCCATAGACAGAGGAGCTTGGTGTGGCATAGTCCATGGGGTTGGAAAAAAGTCGGACGTGACAGCAGCTAACACACACACACACACACACACACACACACACACACACACACACACACACACACACACACACACACACACACACACACACACACACACACACACACACACACACACACACACACACACACACACACACACACACACACACACACACACACACACACACACACACACACAACACAGAGCAAGGCCTGGATGTGCTGGGCTGCCCCGGTGGAGACGCCCTGGGAGCTGCACCCCTGGCCCAAGGGAGACTGGCTGTCTCCCATCCTGCCACCTGCTCCATGGGGCCCTGGTCTTGGTCAGCAGTGAGAGAGTGGAGGAAAGTCAGGGGACGGAGCACGGGGAGCACATGGGGCTGGAGTCAAAAATCTCCAAGTGGAAAAGGAAACCCCTCCAAGAAACGCAGGAAATCGGAATTCAGCGGTGGCTGGGTGTCCCCAGCAAGTCGCTTCTGGAGATCAGACCTTGAGCATTTTCTTGCCCTTTTTTTGAATGGGAGGATGGAGGTGGGCAGGGGCAAAACAGTGCAGACCATAATGACTACAGGGCGGAGCATTCCTCCCAGAGTGAGAAGACAGCAGCTATTGGGATTGCAGTGGAATGAAGGTTAAGAGTACCTAAGAATGACTATGTAAATTCTGGAATATAAGTCCGTATGGCTTGTTCTGAGTCATGGTAAAACTCGTATTTTTTTTTTTTTGGTCAAGATAGAGAATAAAGGCAGAGAAAGCCGTTGGAGAGGTTAGTCGGGCTGCCCAGTTCCCAGGATGGGCGGGCACTTGGGTTTTGGGCCGCTGTGCACACTCGTGCCTGCCCAGACCTCTCCAGCCAGCTGTCTGATGAAGCTTTTTGTCTACTCCTGGGCCCTTTTGCAAGCTGACTTCCCGCCTTCCCAGGAGGAGGTTTGAGACCCCCGCCGCCTTGGGAAGAACACGGGGAATTTGTGACTACTGGGGGGCTCCAGAGCCCTCCCCGCCACCGAGCCCTCTCCACGTGGTGAGCGGCCACCAGCAGCCTCATCGTCAGTCTCACCAGCTCTCTTTCCCCGAGTGTCATTACGAACCAGAGAAGCACCACGTGTACAGTTTAAAGAGCGGCAGAGGATGGGATGGTTAGATAGCACCACTGCTTAAAGGAAAGGAATTTGAGGAAACGCCGGGAGATAGTGAAGGGCAGGGGAGCCTGGCGTGCCAGTGTCTGTGGTGTCGCAAAGGGTCGAGACATGACTGAGCAACTGAACGACATCAGTGTAGTTTGAAGTATTGCCCCAGCAGTCCAGATGGTTCTGACCCGGGCTCTGGAAGCAGGCAGGAAGGGAGCTTCTAAACTTCCACACTTCCTTGAGGGAACCGTCTCCCAGAGGTTTGGGAGCATTCCCAGGCCACCCTGGTGAGCAGGAGAGTGGAGTCTGGAGCCCAAGTCTTCTATCTATGAAGTTTCTCAACCACTAGGACTGTGGTTCTCATCTGGGAGCAGTTTCATCTCCCAAAGGACCGTTGGCAATGTCTGGAGACAGTTTTGATTTTCATGACATTGGGGGGACGGGGGTGTGCTCTGATCGCACCTAGTGGGTGGAAGCCAGGATGCCGCTGACCAGCCCCCCGGGACAAGGAAGTGTCCATCCCCCAAGTGCCAATCATGCTGAGGTGGGGAAGCCCAGCACTGGACCATGCCATCTCTAGTTCCCAGCTATGGGGATCTTCCAGAGCGCCTCTTTCCCCCGATTATGTGTCACTGAATAAATCAGAGGGCTTCTGAGCTACAGAAGTGATCAGGGTTGCTGCCTCAAGTTAAAAAAAGTTGCAGTTGGAAGGCAGCGAATTGGAATCTAGCAAGTTGTTCGAAAATCCATGTCCTCTTGCTTTCCATTGTCTTGGGCTTTCACGGGGGTCACCCTGGATGGATCACTCTACAGAGTGGACGTGACAGTGGGGCTGAACTTGTCCCGTGTCCCCTTAGCCAGTGACTGTGAGCCTCCGGACCCTGCGGCACGCGAACTCTCATCAGTGTATCTGAGATGCTTCTTGGGGAAAATCTTAGAAGGGGTGGAGATGAGGGAGCTTGGACAAACCTACATCCTGGCTTGTTTCTGATCTTTTCTCACCCTTTTTCCCCCAGTTGAAACCATACTAACACTCTTTCTACTGTTTAAAGTTTATACTATTTAAAGTTTTAGACCTTATTCTTGGAACTAGCCACCATCCAGGGGCCAATTCTTCATTCCGAGAAAATTGGAAATATTTCTGTGTCTTACTAATGTTTTCGTATTCAACTTGTACATGTAAGTAGTTTACTTAATAAAAAGGTATTTTAACTATTCTTTTAGTTCTTTGCTACCGAAGCCCCCAGGCTTCACAATGGGATCACTAAGTTTTACTACAGTGAAAAGGCTCTTTCTTAATGTAGGGTTTCAGTGTGCTCTTTTGACTCAAAACCTATAACCTTAATTGATGTAAAAACTGTGGCCATGTGGAATTGTGTCCCTTTGACCATTGTCATTTTCTATTATGGAAATTAAAAAAAGAAAACAGTTAATTCCTCTGTGTCTGAATCCAACCTGTGCTTTGTCTGAAGGATGCTGTCGACTCATCTTTGAGAGATTCGCCACCAGCGTCGTCTCCCTTCTGGTGCTCCTTCTAATAGGGACAGAGTGAAGGGACAAAGTAGGTGATTACATAGTCAACCCCACTAAGGGATCATAGGAAAAGGAAAAAGTATGGGGAGACCCCCATAAACTAATGATCACTCAAGAAAGCAGGTCTGCTTAATCACAACACTATGCAGCAGTAGCAGGAGGTGTGCCCCCCGGAACAGTGAAACGATGGTGGGCTGAGACCCACCTCCTGCCCAGGAGGCCAGTAAGGTAATGATTCCAACGACAGGCTTCTCTGCAGAAACTAAAATCAAAAGTGTAAGTAAAAGGTGACTTACACTGAAACCATATGACTCACGATTTTGGCCCAGTCCACTGCCTTTTTCCTCATTTCCACTGTGCCACGTTGGGAAAGACTGAGGGCAGGAGGAGAAGGGGGACAACAGAGGATGAGATGGCTGGATGGCATCACTAATTCAATGGACACGGGTTTGGGTGAACTCTGGGAGTTGGTGATGACAGGGAGGCCTGGTGTGGTACGATTCATGGGGTCGCAGAGAGTGGGACACAGCTGAGCGACTGAACTGAACTGTGCCATGACAAACGCAGTTTGACCTTGGAGAGACAAGAAACAAGGAGGACGGGGGAGGAGGAGCTGATGACAGAAGGGTGACCTCTGGAAGGGTGACGTCTGCTCAAGAAGGAGGGAGAGGTGGTCTTCTCCCCCCCCCCACTTTTCCTTTGATTATGAAACCATAGCCCACAAAGTTCTCAGGGCCGCACTCTCTTGCCCACCCCCTTACAAGCCTCATGGATGTGTGCTCAGTCGCGGCTGGCTCTCTGCAACCCGACGGACTGTAGCCCACCAGGCTCCTCTGTCCATGGGATTCTCCAGGCGAGAATACTGGAGTGGACTGCCATTTCCTTCTCCAGCGGATCTTCCTGACCCCAGGGATCAAACCCATGTCTCTCGCATCCCCTGCATCTGCAGGCAAATTCTTTAACCACCGCGCCACCTGGAAAGCACAAGCGTCCTTTTCTACTGAATCACTTCTTATGTATCATTTTGCCTCTTGCTGAATTCGTTCTGTGATGAGACATAAAGGACTGGAGCTACACAGAGCCCCCCATCCCAGAAGCATTTCTGCCTCCTGCCACTTCCCAGGCAGAACAGAGTCTCTCCTCCCCTGTCCCACATCTCCCCCTCATCACATCACCTGCAACAAATCACAGGAGCTACATTCACTTACCCATCAGTTTCCCCACTCTGAGTCATCTGTGAGCAAAATTTATCTTACTCAATTTTTATCCCCCACACCTAGCACAGTGCCAGGCTCATGGCAAACTCGAAACAGACATGCAGGTAATAAATGAATGGTATCCGAAGAACCAGCCCAGTAAATTTCAGCACTACCTGGCACAGTGAGTGTGCAGTTACCTACAGCTTTGTTCATTCACTCCCTGGTAACAGCAAACAAGTGGCATTGACTAGGTGTTCTGTGCAGTTCTGAGCTCTTTCCATGTATATCAGCCCATTTGATCTCCACAGCAGTTGTATAAAGTAGGTAACTGTTGTTACCTTGTCAATTGGAAAAAATGTACAACCTAAAAGTTGAGAAGTATGTGTTATTTAGCAGACAAAAGTGAGGACTCAAGGCTGGAAGAAAGCCTCTAAGATACACTGAGGGACTGTTCTGAAGAGGTGAGGGGAGAGCCAGGATATACAGGAATTTTTGCAGTGAAAACCAGGTAGTCGAACATCAAAAGATTAATACTAATTCAAGAAAACCAGACATTTCAAGTTGATAAATTCAGCACTTTTCTATGGACTGGAGGATGCAAGAGTCTCGGTGCACTGAGTCATTCATTTGATGTGAACTTCAGCTATCTAGGGTCAGGATTCTGTTTTTTTCCATCCTGAGTCTCCTGGGGTGCACAGTTGGGAACAGTTCCAGTGGCTTCTTGGTTTCCCAGGTAGTGCTAGTGGTAAAGAATCTGCCTGCCAGTGTAGGAGATGCAAGAGCCGAGGGTTCAGTCTCTGGGTCAGGAAGATCTCCTGGAGCAGGAAATGGCCAACCCACTCCAGTGTTCTTGCCAGGAAAATTCCATGACAGAGTGCATTCCATGGACCACTGGGGGTTGCCAAGAGTCAGACATGAGTGGCTGAGCATGCGTCGAGATCATCCAGACATCCTAAAATATAGGAGGGGCTACCCATGGGGCCGTCACAGGAGGGGCAGACCGGGTAAAAGATTCATGGGTCGAGTTTCAGGCTCTCATGATTGGGAAGCCTTGGGCTGCAGAGTATCCCCCTCCCTCAACCATCACCTTGGACTGGTTCTAGCTCTTCTAGTCTCTGTCTAGCAGGAAGAGCCCGCCCAGAGCAGGGTCATTCAGTGCTGAGCAGATAACCAGCGCCTGCCACTCTCAGGTCCAGCTACCTCATTTGAAGAACCCGTTGTAGAGTGAAAATGCAGAGCTCTTGTGCAGAGTTATGAAGAATTTCAAGATGGCGACTGCGGGCGTAAAACCAAGTGTGGGGCCCTTCTGAGCTTGACAACACGGGTTACCTGCCCACTAGGCCGGGCCTGGAAGCTGCTGCTCTGAACCCCGCAGCCAGGGGAGCAAAGGGCAGACTAACTCACTTCACACCACACTATGATCTTCTCCCCCAGGCTGCTCTTCAGGGAAACCCATGGATGGTGACTGCTTGTGGGAGATGCAGAAAGGGCCAGGAAGCATTCCCACGCCTGCGTGCAAGCTCCTTTCCCAGTGTGACTTCACAGCTGCCCTATTTGGTGGGGGGGCGAGGTGGCCCTGTCTCCCCAACATCTGACTCTATGGACTGGCCTTGCAACCTGGGTCCACTAAGAGGGTTTGAAAGGATGAACACTGGGCCAGTTCTAGGCATGGGCCTGGGGAAGGTTTACAGCCTTCTCTCCTGATGACCTGGGAACCCTGCAGAGGTTAGCCTGCCTGAGGAGGGGAGCCCAGAGCCCAGGCACCCCTCTGTCCCAGCCAACAGCCTGTCAACTGCCCCACAGGTGAGTGAGCCAAGCGACAGAAGGGGTTCCAAATGTAAGTCTGCACGGGCACCTAAGGGGGCAAACAAAGCCAAATAAATCACAGAAGGCTGCCTGGAGAAGGCAAAATTCAACCTTGCATAAAATCTGGAGCAGCAGGTCCATAGCAGAGGGGTCCATGAATCCGGGGGTCGGGGTAAGAGTTCAGGCTGGAGCCTGGAGGTCAAGGCTGTGATGGGCATCAAGCCAGCTTGAAGGGCCCAGAATGTCAGGGTGAAGGTCATAGTAGGCTGTGGGCTGCCATTGGCTGTACCCAAGCAAGTCTGGTCCTCAGAGAGAAGAGCACAGCCGCAAGGATGCTGGGGAAGAAAGTGTAATCACTTAGTCGTGTCCGACTCTTTGCAACCCCATGGACAGTAGCCTGCCAGGCTCCTCTGTTCATGGGATTTTTCCAGGCAAGAATACTGGAGTAGGTTGCCATTTCCTTCTCTAGTGGATCTTCTGGACCCAGGTATCAAACTCATCTCCCAAAGTGCCGGCAGACTCTTTACCTCTGAGCCACCAGGGGATTCCCAAGATGCTGGGAAGTGACTCCTGAACTGACTTTTCAAACTCGCACCTCCCACCATCTCCTCAGCACCTCCTCCTCCCCCAGCTTGGGCTAGTAGCCTGAGGCCTTCCTCCCCACGGTGTAGCCTGTGAAGATGGCAGCAGTTTTCACACAGCCCAACACGCAGTGTTCTCAAGATCGATGAGCGTGACTTTGAAATAAGGAAGAAGGCAGGCAGCAAGATTTTTCAACTGAAGGAGGCAGCCACAGTCCAAGCTGCTACGCTTCCATTTTAAGAGGCTGCAGCCAGGCCGTATATGCACGGTCAGTTGCTCAGCTGTGTCTGACTCTTTACGACCCTGTGGACTGCAGCCAGCCAGGCTCCTCTGTCCATGGGATTCGCCAGGCAAGAGTATTGGAGTGGGTAGCCATTCCCTTCTCCAAGGGATCTTCCCATCCCGGGGATTGAACCCACGTCTCCTGCATCTCCTGTGCTGGCAGGCAGATTCTTTACCACCGAGCCAGCTGGGAAGCCTGCAGCCAGGCCAGCCTTTATCAAAAAATGCCCCCACTGCCCACCCCGACCAGCATGTATCATAAACATTTGGTTTTACAAATCTGGTTGATAAACACATCTGTTCACATTCTATTTGCCTGCTACCAATCAGCCTTGATAGTTTAATGGTGTGATAATGCGTTTCCTGGGGCAGAATGTCCAAATGCAACACTGAGCCTGTGGAGAAATAACCTTCTGATCAACCACAGCTCTTCCCTTTCCTCTAGGAGCCGCGTGCTTTGGAGGGGGCTGTCATGCTCCCGTGTCCCTGGAGGACAAAGGCGCCTGTGGGCTCCCCCTGTGTCTCCCACAGGGCCCAGTGGGAGCAGTGGCGTGCCTCCACGTATGTGGGCGAACACATGAACAGAAGAGCTGGGATGGAAAGCACCGCGGCACCTGGGTGCCCGGCAGGAGGGCCACAGCCCGCATCCGCTGCGGAGCTGTCAGAGCCTTGAGGGTGGAGGAAGGGGAGGAAAGCAGGAGGGCCCTCTAGTGATTCCGGGAGGCGCGGCCCGTTTACAGAGCTCGGGAGCCCACCCTCTGCGGGCATCTTTCCTTTGCCCCGGCCAGGCCCCTGTTGGCCCAGGTTCCAGCTGGGTGCTGGCCTGACCCGGGCAGCAGAAATATCCCCATGATTAATATTTATACAAGCCAGGCTGCTGGGGCCTTTTCTGCAAACTGAACAAATAACATTAACTACCATGGCAACCAGCACTCCAGAGGTGCTGCCCTGGAGGTTGACAAAGCACTTTCCAGTCCAGCCTCGATTCTGGATGGGCCTTTCCCAACCAACGCCTACCTGGCTCCTGTCTGGGCTGGAATGAGGCCGGGCTCCTAC
The DNA here is from genome assembly GCA_917880005.1 of Nanger dama. Classification (NCBI taxonomy): domain Eukaryota; kingdom Metazoa; phylum Chordata; class Mammalia; order Artiodactyla; family Bovidae; genus Nanger; species Nanger dama. The sequence continues at coordinate 9,202,877 of CAKJTW010000063.1, read as the reverse complement.
TCTGTCTTGGGGGATGGGAGGGTACAAAGGACCAGCTGAAGACAAAAGTGTGAAATGTGGACTGTGGGAGGCCTGTGGGGTAGGGGCGGCCAGAGGAGGGTCTCCTTACCAGGCTGGGAGCCCAGACGAGAGGCCGAGATCCAGTCTTTAGAGAAGAAAGCTGAAGTTCATGTGCTTGTTCATCCGATCGTGAATGCCTGAGCACCTACTCTGTTGCCGAGTCCCTCGGTCGTGTCTGACTCTTTGCGGCCCCATGGGCTGTAGGCTCCTCAGCCCATGGGATTCTCCAGGCAAGAATCCTGGAGCGCTGGCCATTTCCTCCTCCAGCACCTACTGTGGGCCAGACTCTATTCTAGACAGAAAGGGTGCAGAAGTGACCAAACCAAGGTCTCTCTAGCACCCTCTCATGGGGATGGGAGATAAGAAACAAATAAGGAAATAGTTAATAATGGATCTGTGACATTGTAAGAAACATATCTGTGTCTATAGCTAACAATACTGAAACGGACAGTGGTCCTTGCCCCCTCACCGTGTCCTCGGCCTGCCTTTGGTCCTCGGAAAACTTTAGTCAAAGAATAAGCTTAATCACAGAAGTGAGAAATACGGAAACAAAGGAAAACCGTCAGAGGAGACTAGATAAGAATAATGATGTCATTAGGCTCAGTCAAGGACCTTTAGTTCTTTCTCAAGAGCTGGAGATAATATTCTGAGCCGTATCCTGTGAGCTGTCTTATAGATGCTAGAACATCAGTATTCTGGAGAAGTTAACTGCGTGATGACCAGACTGTACCCACGGCATGAGCTGCCACGATTCCGAGAACAGGCCTCAAAGAAATGGGAACAAACAAACCCTGGAACTGAAGATTAACCGGACTTAAAATGACTTAAAACAACCAAGACGATGCTGGTCAGACCAGCAGGGTCTGACCAACTGTCAGGGTTGATTGTGCTGTTTCCCAATCTTTCTGTAAAAGCTCTCACCCCAGCTTGTCAGCCAGGGGTGGGGGTGGAATCGGCCTCTGGACAGATGTCTGACAACCCCCTTCAACCAGTTGCCGGCATCTGAAACTAAAGCAAAAAACCAAGCTTTCCTTTCCACCATCCTGGCTTGTATGGCTTTTGAGCTCTTGCAGCCAAACCACAGAACACCCTTTTGGTAGCAGCACTGCATCGTATACTTAAAATCTGCTAAGAGGGTAGATCTTATGTTAAGTGTTCTAACACTAAGAACAACAGCAACAATAATAAAGGGATGAAGGAAGCACTGGGAGGTGTGGATTTATCTATGGCCTCGATGGCGGCGATGGTTCATGGGTGTGTATTTATCCAGAACAGCATATGAAAAACCTGAATGAACATTTGGGCCAACCCGATATATTTTTAATAAAAGAAAATATATATTTGGTCTCTGTCCCTGGTCTCTGACATAGGACTCCTAAGACCCTTGTCATGTCCTGAGTGATAAGAGCAACTCACCCAGAGATCCTAAATCCCTGGGGACTTCCTGGGTGATGGAAGCATCCTTTGTTCTAATGGGGTGTTTCTAGGTGGGCTCCTGGATGGGGGCTGATCACCAGAAAAGCCAAGCCATAATCAGAAGCTTGGAGCTTTCAGACCCACCCCCATCCTCCAGGGTGAGGATGTTGAGTTCATCATCAATCCTGCCTACTCAGTAAAGCCTCTGTAAACACCCCCAAACTGTGGGGGTAGGAAAACTTTCTGGGTGATAAACATGTCCATGTTCCAGGAGGGGGTGCACCCGAAACTCCACAGGGACAGAGCGCCTTCCTCAACTCTTCTAGGCCCTGCTCTGTGCTCCTGTGCACCCAACTGTTCATCTGGATCTTTATAATACTCTTCATGTGTGGGGGCCCACTCAGTCACTTGGTCCCGCTCTTTGCAACTCCATGGACTGTAGCCCCCCAGGCTCCTCTGTCCATGGCATTTCCCAGGCAAGAATCCTGGGGCAGGTTGCCATTTCTTCCTCCAGGGAATCTTCCTGACCCAGGGATGGAATCTGCCTCTCCTGTGCTGGCAGGCAGATTCTTTACCAGGGAACCACCTGGGAAGCTTAGTGTGCTTTATGATAAACCAGTAAATGTTATTCTGTGAACTGTTCTAGCACACTATAAAACCTGAGGAAGGAGGTGGTGGAAACCCTCTCTTTGAAGCCAGTCAGAGAGAAGTATGGAGGGCCTGGAGACCCGGTACTTTTGACTGGTATCTGCAGTGGGGGCCGTATTTGGGACTGAGCCATTAAATCTGGGATTTGACACTAAACCTAGGTAGTGTCAGAACTGAATTAAATTACAGGACTGGATACCCAGTAGGTTATAAGAGTCGTTTTGCATGGGGAAAATAGCCCCATACACTTGGTGTCAGAAGTATTGTAAGTGGAAGAACAATTTCCCTTTAATGTCAGATGGTGCTGGGACCTCCCTGATGGCCCAGTGGTTAAGACTCTGCACTTCCATTGCAGAGGGCACAGGTTCGATCTGTGGTCAGGGGACTAAGATCCCACATGGCATTCGGCCCAGCCAAATAATAATAATAAAAGATAAAATGTATTTTAAATAAACATTAAAGAAAAGATCAAATGGTACTCAATGTCATAGAAAAAAATAAAGCTAGGGATGGGCTAGGATGAAAAGGCAGGCTGTTTAGAGAGAGGGTTGTCAGGAAACTGGCAAAGACAAACAGAGCTGGCAGGAGTTAAAGCTGTGAGAACAGAGCTTCTTTAGTAACGACGGGCTGCGGGGACCCTCTGACTTGTCCAGAGGTGACAGCTTCTAAAGCGAGGGGAAGGGGAGGAGAGAGGCGAGGGACAAGCAGGGTGTTGGGGCGGGGGCAGCTCATGGAAGTGAAAAACCACAAAGGACGGATCAGGGTAAATGCACCGAGGTATTTCTAGGCAATCTCTCCTCAACCCAGGGAATGGGGGACAGAGGCCCCTCCGTCCTGAAGATCACATTTTAGTTATTTGAGAAAGACCCTCCTGTGTTGTAAGAAGGTCACAGACCTCTCAAAGGGACAGACGGAGGATTCACAATTGTTAAGCCTTTTTAAAGTCAGCAATCTAAGAAAAGTCAGGAGGTGTCAGCTAGAAAAAAGTGGCAAATTCTTCTGCCAGCCGGGAGCTTTTCTGGACAGGAACTCACTCCGGAGGGGGCTGGGTCATGGCAGGGACACAGCCTCAGGCAGCTGGGAGCCTGCTGGTGTTGGTCAGGTGTCTGAGAGTCGGGGTTTGGATGGGGTTGGCATGTGCAGAGAGAGACCGTTGCAGTTCTCAGACTTCTGCTCCCGGGGAGGTCGGGGGAGGAGGGGGTTGCTGGTGCAGCCCAGGATGACAGTTCAAAGAGGAGATCCAAGGTGCCCAGCCACCCCAAGGAGCTGGGTGGGGAGGAGAGCTTTGTACCCAGTTCTCACAAAGTGTTGTCTTGTTCCAAAATTGCCTTTGGAAATATCATCATTCATTCATTCAACCAGCAAGCATTCACTGAGTTTCAGCTGAAGTGACTTGGCACGCACGCACCACTCTGAGTTGCACTGACTGGAACAGGACTCGGTTCCTGGACCGAGAGTCTTACTCCCTAGTTTTCAAGACCTGCTCAGAGATGGTCATGTGACATGACCCAGCTCGCCCCTGAGATGGAGCCTCTGAAGGTATTTTTTTCCCAGCAGGGGTCTATATTTGGGGAACATTGGCAGGGAACTGATATCCTCGGGGCATGGCACTGGTTGAGGGGGCGGTGTATACTGGTGGCTGGGGGATTTAACCTTGTTGGTCCCTTCTGCTAAGTGGAAAAGGCACCCCAATATGACTCTTGCGGGTGTTCCCCTGGGATCTAGCATCTCCAGAATTTGGGCTTTTCTTCCCGGCTCTGAGGCAGATTGTGCTGGTCTTGGGACTTCTCAGCACCTGCCGTTCCCCCCTTTTGCTAGAGCACCCATCTTCTTTTGGGGACCCACCCCCCTCAGTTATGTACTTGGTCCTTCCCAGGCTCAGTGGCCACAGTGTGAAGGGCAGGCACGTGGTCCTAGCCTGGCCACCTAGGACTTTCCACCCCCTGGCACCAGTGACTGGGCCAGGCACAGTTACACAACCCACTGGGTGCAGGCAGGACGATCCCCTGACTTGTATGAGAACACTGAGAGGAGGCTATTTCTGCTGGATGGGCAGTCATGAGGATGTGAACAGGCGGTGGCAGCTGCCATCTTGCCCTTGCAATAGAAGAATGGTCTAAGAATGGAGCCGCAGAGGAAGCAGAGCCCAGGAACGTAACAAAAAACATTGGCTCCTCATGGGTCCGACTAGACTCCTGGATCAAGCCACACCTGAAGGCCTACCCATGGGATTCTCAGCTGCATGCGCTAATACATTCTCTGTTTGTCTGAATCAGTTTGAGTTGGGTTTCTTCCCCTTGTAACATAAAGAGTCTTGATTGATACTCCCTCAGTGCTCGCTGACTTTAACTCCCATGAGAACTGGCCCTGTGGGAGCTCCAGGGGCCCTGTCTTTTTCATCATCAACCATCTTGTGTTCTTTACCCTGCTGCTACCTCAGTCCATTCTTGCTCCCACTCCAGCATCCCCTGCCTCCGGCATCTTGTACTCTGAATCTGACCACAGGTTCGACTCTTCTGGCTTTAATCATAGCCTCTGCCTTTGGCCTTTTATGGCTTCTGATGGCTCCAAGTATGGGCTTCCCATTTGGCGCAGTGGTAGAGAATCTGCCTGTCAATTCAGGAGACACAAGAGACCCAGGTTCAATGCCTGGGTTGGGAAGATCCCCTGGAAGAGGAAATGGCAACTCACTCCAGTATTCTTGCCTGGAGAATTCCATGGACAGAGGAGCCTGGTGGGCTGCAGTCCCAAAGGATTGGATCTGAAGCTCGCATGGCCTCAGGTACAGCTCACCTAGGACCCAACCCTGGTATCAGCACATGTGACTGGCACCCCTTTGTGTCTTGCCCCCAGTGAATTAGAACACATCAGACAAGCTCCCCATTCTTTTCATTTCAGTAGAGAGGGAGCAGCCCCGATACAATCTGGTGTAATTACTGTTTCTTTGGGGAGCCTGATGTGACCCACACATGCATAGCGCTTTATATTTCACAGAGTACTTTTGGTTGCGTTTTCTAACTGGATCTTGTCACAGCCCCGCAGTGCTCTGCCCAGAGTGCCAAGGAGGGCTTGCACACCTTGCCTTGCCCCACCCCGGCAAGTAGTTTGTTGAGTCATACACTGCAAATAAAAAGCCAAGAAATTAATGTATATTCTTTGCATGTGCTATTTCCAAAAACCACAATAAGATCAATACATTATCAATATAGTTTGGAATTTGCTACTTTTCTTACACTATTTTGTTGTGTATACGAAGGGAAGTCAAAGGGATTATAAATTTGAGTAAAATTTAAAACCATGTATTTTACAAGTTTCCCTGGTGGCTCAAGAGTAAAGAACCCTCCTGCTAATGCCAGAGCCTTTGGTTTGATCTCTGGGTGGGGAAGATCCCTTGGAGAAGGAGATAACCCACTCCAGTATTCTTGCCTTGGAAATCCCGTGGGCAGAAGAGCCTGGCAGGTTAGAGTCCAAGGGATCAAAAAGTGTCAGATATGACTTAGTGACTAAGAAACAACAGCAATTTTAAGACAGAGGGCCTTTAACTTAAGATGGCCAAAGCACTGATAATATATATTTGCTATAGAGAGACTTACTATGAGCTTAAATTTTCCAATGTTAAATTTACTTAATAGAGACTTGCTTTCATTGGGCTTTCCTGCTGGTTCAGTCCATAAAGAATCCACCTGCAATGCAGAAGACCTGGGTTCAATCCCTGGGTTGGGAAGATGCCTGGAGGAGGGCATGACAACCCACTCCAGTGCTCTTGCTTGGAGAATCCCCATGGACAGAGGAAGCTGGTGGCCTGCAGTCCATGGAATCACAGAGAGTCGGACACGACTAAGAACAGCATAGCACATGTGGTGCGGAAAGATGCTGGGTACAGTCACTTAATTTCCTTGGGAGAAAAGTTACGACCAACCTAGACAGCATATTAAAAAGCAGGGATATTACTTTGCCAACAAAGTTCCATCTAGTCAAGGCTATGGTTTTTCCAATGGTCATGTATGGATGTGAGAGTTGGGCTATAAAGAAAGCTGAGCACAGAAGAATTGATGCTTTTGAACTATGGTGTTGGAGAAGACTCTTGAGAGTCACTTGGACTGCAAGGAGATCTAACCAGTCCATCCTAAAGGAAATCAGTCCTGAATATTCATTGGAAGGACCGATGCTGAAGCTGAAACTCTAATACTTTGGCCACCTGATGCGAAACACTGCGTTAGAAAAGACCCTGATGCTGGGAAAGAGCAAAGGCAGGAAGAAAAGGGGACGACAGAGGATGAGATGGTCGGATGGCATCACCGAGTCAAAGGACATGAGTCTGAGTAAACTCCAGTAGTTGGAGATGGACAGGGAGGCCTGGCGTGCTGCAGTCTGCAGGGTTGCAAAGACTCGGACACGACTGAGCTACTAAACTGAACGGAACTGAACAAAGTCACTTGCAAAGTTGTCCTTATGTCCACTCAAGACTTCCCCTCCTTAGGGTTGTTTTATTATGAGTGGGGCAAGGGGAAGGAGAGATGAGGCATTATTTGTCAAGTATGAGGATGAAAGTGCAGGGTGACTAGCTCAGCTGAGGTCACCGAATGAACCTGTGATGACCCTTGTTAATTCCACTGGGGCATCAGGCACAGCGATGGAGGGCCCTGGGGGCCACTAGGCTCCGAGGTGGTGGCATCTGAGCTCTTAATCACACACTTCAGCCTGGAGGGGCAAGGGGCGTCCTGCGGAGCTCTGGCTGTCTTCAGAGGAGCGTTTGGCAAGAGCCATAACAACCTCTCCTTTCCCCTACCTGTGGGACCCCCTATGGGAAGGGAGTATGTATGTGTGTCTGTACCTGTACTAATGCTTACTTTTCCACTCCCTGGAAACCCATGCAAAATCCTGCCTTGCCCAGAAAACTCCAGTGCACTGAATTCATTCTCCAAATTTGTCCCAAGAGGGCACCAAGGTTTGTGGGGCCTGGAAAGATGGATAAACGCAGTGAGCTGGGACCAGCAGGGGGCAGTGTAGCTCTAGGGATGCGAGCAGGTGGAGTTGGCCAGCCGGGCAAGTGGGTTCCAGGTACGTGTCCGTTGCTTTGTGACTAAGACCGGAGTGACAAAACGTGCCTGCAGGAACCACCAGCAGGAATTCTGGTGCCTTTCAGCAGATTATTGTCCCACAGGGAGGAAACTGATCAAACCTTGTTGTGCTCAGACCTTGCCCTGCAAATGCCAAGCAGACATTAAAGCCGGGGTCCAAACTGGTGGACCTTCAGATGATCTTAGCCCACAGACTTCTTCTGATGTACCTGGGCAGGGCTTTGTTTTGATAAAGTTTTGTACTGGAGTATGATACACACACAGAAAATGCACATGTCATAGGCACACAGTTCAGTGAATTTTTGAGGTCCTCACACACATAAATCAAACACTCAGGTCCCGTAAGCCAAATGGTCTCAGCTCATCCAGGAACCCCTTCAGCCTGCACAGTGCTGTAAATTTCAATGTAATTAGTTGCCAACAACAACAACAATAGAAAAATCTGAATTTCTTGACAACAAAGAGGTGGAGGAACTGGGGTTGGCTGCCGACTTCAAAGGAGGTGGGCACATATCAGTTCATGCCAGTACCCCGATGCTAGGCCAGGCAAGAGGGAACCTGTTCCTGAGCCCACATTTTAAAGGCCCCGCCCCTAAATTAAAACCACAATGAAATATCACTCACACATGTCAGAATGGCCATCATCCAAAGGAACACAAAAAACAACGTGGGAGAGAACGTGGAGAACAGGCAGCCCTCACACACTGTTGATGGGAACGTAAGTTGTTGCAACCGCTGTGTAAGACAGTAAGGAGGCTTCTCAAAACACCAGAGATGGAGGTACCGCATAATCTAGTTCCTGGGATATGTTCAGACTCCTGGGCATATATCCACAACACAGATGGAGTTGGAGGGTATGATACTGAGTGAAACAAGTGAGACAGAGTGAGTGAGTGAGTGAAGTCACTCAGTTGTGTCCGACTCTTTGCAACTCTGTGGACTGTAGCCCACCAGGCTCCTCTGTCCTTGGGATTTCTCAGGCAGTAATACTGGAGTGAGTTGCCATTTCCTTCTCCAGGGCATCTTCCCCACCCAGGGAGAGAACCCGGGTCTCCTGCATTGCAGGCAGACGCTTTACCCTCTGAGCCCCCAGGGACGCCCAGGTGAGACAGAGGAAAGACAAATATCAATACTATATGATATCACTTATAAGCAGAATCGAAAACATACAGCAAACTAATGAATATAACAAAAAAGAGACAGAACTCATAGATACAGCAAACCAACTAGTTAGTTACCAGTGGGGAGATGGTGGGAGGAGGGAGCCAGTATAGGGGTAGGGGAGTTAGAGGCACACAATATTAGGCTTTAAATAATCTACAAGGTGCACAGGGCTCATAGCCAATATTTGAGAATAATTACAAATGGAGTATAAACTTTAAAAATTGTGAATCACTCCTGTAACTTACATACTATTGTATAGTTAGCACACATACTTCAGTAAAAATAAAGTGAAATAAAACAGAAAGCCCTTCCCTGTTCTCCTGGGCATGCCCTGTGGGATTAAGGGCCCAAAGAGGCCTGTCCATCTAGAGCCCCCACTCCCCCTTATAGGCCACACCCTTGGCTCGGGACCCCAGGACTCTGCTCTCTGCTAGGTCTGTGTGGTGAGTGTTTACGACAACTGCCTTCTTAGGTGTTTGCACCCTTAGGACCTGGGGTTGGGCCTGCACCCTTAGGACTCAGGACCCAAAGCACAGAGCCATGTAGACTCTGTGTTAGTCAGGATTCTTCAAACAAACAGAACCAAGGGAATATAGATAGATTTATTTTAAGGCATCGACTCATGCTGTTGTGGGACCTGGCAGGTCTAAAATCTACTGGGAAACTCAACAGGCTGTAAACTCAGGCAGGGTCTCTAGGCTTCAGCCTGAAGGATTTCTTCTTCTGGGAAAAGATTCCCTCGGTCTTTGCTCTTAGGCCTTCAACTGATTGGATGAGGCCCACCCACATTATGGAGGGCAATCTGCTTTCCTAGGCATCTACTAGGCAAATGGTAATCACAGCTACAAAACGCCTGCACAGCCATAGCTCCTTCTGCCTCTCCTCTTGGCCATCTTTGGGGACAGCTATTCCTAGGAGCGTGGGACTGGGAGATCTGTGCTCAACTGGCACAGGGAAGGTGACCCCACATCCGTCTCCTCCATCTTTACCCCAAATAACCCACCCACTAGTCCTTGGGTCAAGAGGGGACATCCATGGAGGCAACCTTGGTGGCTACATACGGCCGCACAGGTTATCGTGGAATGAAGGCATTTGGCCTAGGGGGCACCTGGTGTGTTAATATCCAGCTTGGGCCACTCACCAAGCCATGTGCTGGCATGGGCTACATCTGTCCAGAGAAGAGGGCACTTTTTAGTTCTCATTATGAGCCAGTGTGGTGGCTTCGGTGGAAGCCTGGGTTTTGATTGCAGTCTTAGGCCTGGCCTTGAGCAAGAGAACACACCTTGTCCACATCTCAGGTTCCCCATCTATAAATGGCAGAAGGAGCAGCACTATGATAGGCTGAATCAAGGCCCCCAAATAGGTGCTCATCCTGGCCCCTCACACTTAACAACTGTGTTACCTTGAGTGGTGATGGTGGTTTAGTTGTTAAGTCATGCCTTGACTCTTTGTGACCCCCTGAACTGTAGCCCGCCAGGCTCCTCTGTCCATGGGATTTTCCAGGCAAGAATCCTGGAGTGGTCTGTCACTTCCTCCTCTAGGGGATCTTCCTGAGCCAGGGATGGAACCCAGGCCTCCTGCACTGTAAGCAGAGTCTTTACCAACTGAGCCACCAGGGATGCCCTTGCATAGATGTGATTAAAGAGCTTGAGATGAGAGATGGTCCTGGATTGCCCAGGGGACCTAATATAATCTCAGAGTCCTTATACAAGGAGGGCAGAGGATCAGAGTGAATAGTAAGAGATGGAGGGAGGGAAGCAAGAGGCAGGACGGATGCAAGGAAGGGGCCACAAGCCAAGGAATGTGGCCTTGAGAAACTGAAAAGGCAAAGCAAAGAGCTCTTCCTTGGAGCCTCCAGAAAAGGCAGCCCTGCCAACACCTTGACTTTAGCCCAGGGAAACTGGTTTTGGGCTTCTAGTCCCAGAACTGTAAAATCTTACAGTTGTGTTGCTTTAAGCTGCTAAAGGTGTATTGATCTTTTACACGGAGCAGAGGTGACTCACACAAGCACCTCTCTCAGGGGATGGTTTTAAGGATGAAAGGGACAGCACCCTAAACATACGGTACCTGGGGGTACCACGTGGAGCTCAGTAACGAGAGCTGCTGACACTGTAGTGATAACCAGGCCTCCTCACCACCACCCTCCCTCCCTTCCCTGCTGCTCCTCCTGACCCTGGGCATGACTGCCACCCCAGGAAGCTTCTGGGAAGATAAGGGGTAAACTCTGACCCGTGTGAGGAAGGACAGGAGGGCACAGACAGCCGGATGATGGGGATGACAGTAACCACATCCCCTAGCCCTTTCCAGAGGTGCCAAACCATGGAAGGTGGGCCGGAATGGCAATAAAGTCATCGTTGACATGCAACAGCCTGCGTAATAAGTTCCAAGTGCAGCAGCCCAGAGGAAAGCAAAAGTTATTTTCAGACTGGTCATCAGTGGCTGGCAGACCAGGCCTGTCCCTACAAAAACAAACCACGCAGGATGCAGGAACAAAGTCACCCACGCGTGCTTTCCCTCTGCTGGTCCAGCCCCACCCCCCTTCCTGGACGAGCCACAGCCCTCCCTCCCCCAGCGGCTTTGCACGGTTCCCAGCCCCCAGGGTGACTAACTCAGCCAGTTAGCTGGAGACCCTTCTGGTTTCAGTGCTGAAGGCCCCGTGTCCAGGGAAGCCCCTGAGTCTGGTTAGACCAGGGCAACTGGTCATCTGACTCAGCCCTCAGCCCCAAGAAACCCACCCTACTGTGGCTCCCATAGGGTCCAGCCTCTCCTCCAGAAAATTGTCTTTATTTGGGGTTGGGAGCCATCTTGTGAATGCAGAGGGTTCTGCTTGGCCTCAGCCCCTCTACCTAGAACCTTCTTCTTTCTGGGGTGTCGCGGCTGGCCCTGTTCAGGCATCCTGACTACCTCGTCTGCGACAGGCTGCTTTGTAGGTATCGCTGCCCCTTTCCCTCATGGGTCACAGGCTGTGACCCCAAACTACATATGATGTTTGTGTCCCGGACTAGGTCTTTGCTTTATCCATCTGAATGCTGAGTACCCACCGCAGTGCCTGATATACACTTGGCATTCAATAAATATTGTTTTGAAGAATGGAGAGAAGGAGGGGTAAAGGGGAGAGGAGGAATAATCCCCAAGAGGTTCGTGTCCTTCAGATTCACAGACTCGAGGTGACCGATCGGGTGGAAACACAGTCCAGGCAGAAGACAGGCTGTGTGGTGTCTACCGGGCGTGGATGCAGGTTGCTGCATAAGTCTAGCTGCTGAAGAACACAGCAGAAGAGGAGGGACTCGCCGTGTACTCTCAGGAGTCTGGGATGCCTGGCTTTCAGGTCCGGTAAACACAGTCCCATCCTCAGAACTATGGTTGCTGTTCAGTCCCTAAATTGTGTCTGACTTTTGGCGACCCCATGGATTGCAGCACGCTAGGCTTCTCTGTCCTTCTCTATTTCCTGGAGTTTGCTCAAACTCATGTCCATTGAGTTGGTGATGCCATCCAACCATCTCATCCTCTGTCGCCCTCAATCTTTCTCAGCATCAGAGTCTTTTCCAATGAGTCAGCTCTTTACATCAGGTGGCCAGAGTATTGGAGCTTCAGCTTCAGCATCAGTCCTTCCAGTGAATATTCAGGGTTGATTTCTTTTAGGAAAAGGAAACTTTTCCTCAAAGCTATAATAGGCACCACCTATGTGTAGAACTAAACCAGAGCACCTGAGATGTCCCCAGCCCAGATCAGGACAAGGCAGAACAGAACTCTGATCCTCCGAAGGTGAGCTCCCTGCCTTCCCAGATTCCCCTCCCCTGAACGCTGATATTGCCCTCCTGCTCCTCCCTCCTCGGCAAGCACATTCATCCTAGTGACCATGGCAATGACCGTGGGCTTCAAAATCCCTCTTCTCCTTCTCTCAAGAGTTGCCAGGGCCGTGCATAGCGGACTCCTCTCGGGAGCTCTTGGGTGGTGGGGAAGCAGTTAACCTTGGAGACAGGACTGTGCATACCTGGGAGGCACAGGTGTGGTTCAGGCAGGGATGGTGATGCTGTGGGAGTTCCTGCCACAAAGACTTACTGAGCATGTGCTGTGTGCTGGATCCTGGACAGGGAGACGGACATGGCGCAAAGAAATAAGCTCATCTAGCTGCGGATATGACAAAGAAGAGAAAAGCAAGACTGGCCCATTTTTCCACCGGCTGAGCCAGTGAGATAATAAAGCTTCCTCCCATGCTTGGAATTTGAGCCAAAACCCAAAGACTGGGGCTTCCCAGTTGGTGCTAGTGGTAAAGAATCTGCCAGCCAAAGCAGGAAATACAGGAGACCCGGGTTCAATCCCGGAGGAAATGGCAACCACCTCCAGTATTCTTGCTGGGAGAATCCCATGGACAGAGGAGCCTGGTGGGCTACAGTCCATGAGGTCTCAAAGAGTGTGACATGACTGAGTGACTGAGCTCACATAGCACCCACGCAAAGACTAAGGATAATATCATACACTGTAAAGTGAAGTCGCTCAGTCGTGTCCGACTCTTTGCGACCCCACGGACTGTAGCCTATCAGGCTCCTCCGTCCATGGGATTTTCTAGGCAAGAGTGCTGGAGTGGGTTGCCATTTCCTTCTCCAGGGGATCTTCCCAACCCAGGAATCAAACCCGGGTCTCCTGCATTGCAGGCAGACGCTTTACCGTCTGAGCCACCAGGGAAGGCTTACATTGTAAAGGGTATGGATAATGAGACATGAACATAATTAGAGTCACCTGTGAGGACAGATTTGAAAGAGCTGTGAAACTTTCAAATGTGGCCCTGTCCCCCAGAAATTCCACCTCCAGCTCTATCTACTCTGGAGAAATCTCTCCACGTATGCACAGAAAATACACACAGAGACTTTATTACACCATTGCTTGAAATACCAATAAACTGGAACCTCTGTCTATTGATCCACAATATAAGAAGAGCAGTTTTAAAAAGGAAGGGGATTTAGCTGCACTGGAGTGAAGAATCTCCAAGATGCGAACATTGGATAAAAGAACAAGCTGTAGAAAAACAAGTGTGACAAGACAGGATTAGTCCCGTCTTCTTGGCTCCCTTGATATAAATGCAAATGCACAAAGATGGTAACCACGGTTACCTCTGGAAAGAAAGCTAGAGAGAAGATGTGGTCAAAGCCCACAGGCTGGACTCAAGTGTTCCAGTTTTTACAGAGAATTATGCATGGATTATCCATGTCAATTAAACATTTGAAGGGAAGAAAAACAAGGTGACAGAACAATTCCCAAGCTGCACACTTCAATACCAGCTCAGATGTCATTTCATTATCTAGTTTGACAATAGAGACAAACATCCTGATTGCCACATAGAGACTACATATCCCCACGCTCCACTCAGATGGGCAGATAATAGCGCTGCTACCTACTTTTTATCTTACTGAATCAAAAAACAACAACTCCAAAGTGTCATGCTTAAAACCACGATCTTTGCATTCGGTTCACAAACCTGTGGGTCAGCTGAGTGATGATTCTGCTCTAGGCCAGCCAGGCTCATGTTTGCTGGGTTTGCCCATGAGCCTGGTCAGCGGGCAGCCAGATAGTCCAGAATAAGTGAACTCGTGTGTCTGGAGTGTGACAAGTCTGAGCTGCTTGGCCTGGCCCTCATCCTCCAAGAGGCGAACTCGGGCTTATTCACGTGGGGGTGTCTGAAGTCCAAGAGAACCACAGTGGAAGCAGCCATGCCTCTCAAGGCCCTGAAATTCAGTGTTGCTTCCACCACGTTCCATCAGCCAAATCCCTGAGACCAACCCATGTTCAAGTGGCAGGAAATAGACTCCACTTCACCTTTCTAATAATAGGAACCGCTGCTGTGTGCCAGGCCCTGCACTAAGCATTCTAGGTATGTTTTCTCATCTGCTCATAGCAACCCTGCAAGGAAGGTGTATAATCTTACTTTATAGATGAAGAATCAGACACATCAGGGCTCAGAGAAGGGAATCTTCCCAGGGATCTCAGGAAACTGATACCCCACCCACAAACTCTCCCCTGCAGATGTCTAAAATGCCACCATTCTTAGCTCTCTTCTGCTATGGGCTGAATTGTGTCCCTCCCATCCTCTAAGAATCATATCGTTGTTGGTTTTTGTTGTTTAGTCTCTAAGTCATGTCCAGCTCTTTGCAATCCCATGGACTGTAGTCCACCTGGCCCCTCTCATGGGATTCTCCAGGCAAGAATACTGGAGTGGGTTGCCATTCCCTTCTGCAGGGGATCTTCCCCACCCAGGGATTGAACCCAGGTCCCTTGCATTGCAGACAGATACTTTACCATCTGAGCCACCAAGAAGCCCGAAGATGGAGTCACTTGTGCTAAATCCAAGGCTTAATGTTTAACCTTATAGCAGCTATAAACATCCCCAGGAATGTAATCCTAACCAGTCAGTGTGGAATATTCAGGTCAGCACAAGTGAGGTCATCTTTTCCATCTCCCAAAGGAAAATGAGGTCATCTGCCACATAGGTCCCCAAGGGTAGGTTACCCAAGACTGAAACCCTTTTTGTTTATGATGTCCTTGTATTGCCTTTAAAAGCCTTTCCCTTTCTGTAGCCCTTGAGAGCTCCCTTCTACTTGCTGGATGCGATGCTGCCTGACTTATGAATCATTCAATAAAGCCAATTAGATCTTTAAATTTTACTCAGTTGAATTTTGTTTTTTAACAGATGGGTGGCAGGGACAGAGGTGTCTGGCGTAAACTTCTGATGGTATTCAGGGACAATGAGGCAGGCAGGCGAGGCATCCACAAAGCCTTTTTGAATTCACTGTCTTTCTCACCGACCTGAGGGCTGTAGGTAAGTTCCTCTTGGTTCTGAGCTCTGCCATCTTTGCATCGAGCTCCTTATACCATTGGCTTTCCAGTCAGTCCCCAGTTGGTCTGGAATCACTAGCTCCACACTGGGGGCTTCTGCTTGTTTGGACTACATTCCTTATTGGATTGGAAATTCCAGCTCTTCATTCTGGTCCCAGATTCCACACTGGGCAGCTCGGAGGCAGCTCCAGTGCCTCGCTTGAGGTCCACTGGTTCAGTCCTTTTCCCAGTCCCAGGTTGCCCTGATAGGGTGCTGCAGGTGGTGTGCAGATGCCCTTTTTCTTGGACAGGCTGCAGTAGCTGCTCACTAATGGCTGCTTAAGGGGCACACGTGTGTTTGCTTTGTTCTGTGCAGATGAAGTCTAACTAAAAGAGATGAGATATTTAATTCCAAACAGTCAAGTGCACCACTTTCTGGCATACCTGCTTATTTTATGTCTAAAAACTATAATCCCAGAAGCTGTAAATATCTACAAAAATGGCCAAATCTTACTGAAAACAACCTAGAGTTACAATGGCCATTAAAAGGAATGTTCCAATTAGATAAAATAATATAAGAAGTGCATTTAAAAACTATGTTTTTCAAAAAAATAGTTAATTTACAATGTTCAGTTCACTTCAGTTCAGTCGCTCAGTCGTGTCTGACTCTTTGCAACCCCATGAATAGCAGCACCCCAGGGCTCCCTGTCCATCACCAATTCCCAGAGTTCACTCAGACTCACGTCCATCGAGGCAGTGATGCCATCCAGACATCTCAGCCTCTGTCATCCCCTTCTCCTCCTGCCCCCAATCCCTGCCAGCATCAGAGTCTTTTCCAGTGAGTCAACACTTTGCATGAGGTGGCCAAAGTATTGGAGTTTCAGCTTTAGCATCATTCCTTCCAAAGAAATCCCAGGGCTGATCTCCTTCAGAATGGACTGGTTGGATCTCCTTGCAGTCCAAGGGACTCTCAAGAGTCTTCTCCAACACCACAGTTCAAAAGCATCAATACTTCGGTGCTCAGCCTTCTTCACAGTCCAACTCTCACATCCATACATGATCACAGGAAAAACATAGTCTTGACTAGACGGATCTTAGTTGGCAAAGTAATGTCTCTGCTTTTGAATATGCTATCTAGGTTGGTCATAACTTTTCTTCCAAGGAGTAAGCGTCTTTTAATTTCGTGGCTGCAGTCACCATCTGCAGTGATTTTGGAGCCCCCGAAAAATAAAGTCTGACACTGTTTCCACTGTTTCCCCATCTATTTCCCATGAAGTGATGGGACCGGATGCCATGATCTTCGTTTTCTGAATGTTGAGCTTTAGGCCAACTTTTTAACTCTCTTCTTTCACTTTCATCAGGAAGCTTTTTAGTTCCTCTTCACTTTCTACCATAAGGGTGATGTCATCTGCATATCTGAGGTGACTGATATTTCTCCTGGCAATCTTGATTCCAGCTTGTGTTTCTTCCATCCCAGTGTTTCTCATGATGTACTCTGCATATAAGTTAAATAAGCAGGGTGACAATTTACATTATTTTTCATGTTCTTTTCCATTATGGTTTATCACAGAATACTGAATACAGCTCCCTGTGCTATACAGTAGGACCTTGTTTATCCAATCTATATGTCATAGCTTGCATCTGCTAATTGTACAGGAGACAGGGATCAAGAGCATCCCCATGGAAAAGAAATGCAAAAAAGCAAAATGGCTCTCTGGGGAGGTCTTACAAATAGCTGTGAAAAGAAGAGAATGAAAAGCAAAGGAGAAAAAGAAACATATAAGCATCTGAATGCAGAATTCCAAAGAATAGCAAGAAGAGATACGAAAGCCTTCTTCAGTGATCAGTGCAAAGAACTAGAGGAAAAGAACAGAATGGGAAAGACTAGAGATCTCTTCAAGAAATTAGAGATACCAAGGGAACATTTCATGCAAAGATGGGCTCGATAAAGGACAGAAATGGTATGGACCTAACAGAAGCAGAAGATATTAAGAAGAGGTGGCAAGAATACACAGAAGAACTGTACAAAAAGATCGTCATGACCAGGATAATCACGATGTCGTGATCACTCACCTAGAGCCAGACATCCTGGAATGTGAAGTCAAGTGGGCCTTAGAAAGCATCACTACGAACAAAGCTAGTGGAGGTGATGGCATTCCAGTTGAGCTATTTCAAATTCTGAAAGATGATGCTGTGAAAGTGCTGCACTCAATATGCCAGCAAATGTGGAAAAGTCAGCAGTGGCCACAGGACTGGAAAAGGTCAGTTTTCATTCCAATCCCAAAGAAAGGCAATGCCAAAGAATACTCAAACTACTGCACAATTGCACTCATCTCACATGCTAGTAAAGTAATACTCAAAATTCTCCAAGCCAGGCTTCAGCAATACGTGATCCGTGAACTTCCTGATGTTCAAGCTGGTTTTAGAAAAGGCAGAGGAACCAGAGATCAAATTGCCAACATCCTCTGGATCATCAAAAAACAAGAGAGTTCCAGAAAAACATCTACTTCTGCTTTATTGACTATGCCAAAGCCTTTGACTGTGTGGCTCACAATAAACTGTGGAAAAGTCTGAAAGAGATGGGAATTCCAGACCACCTGACCTGCCTCTTGAGAAATCTGTATGCAGGTCAGGAAGCAACAGTTAGAACTGGACGTGGAACAACAGACTGGTTTCAAATAGGAAAAGGAGTACATCAAGGCTGTCTATTGTCATCCTGCTTATTTAACTTCTATGCAGAGTACATCATGAGAAACACTGGACTGGAAGAAACACAAGCTGGAATCAAGATTGCCGGGAGAAAGATCAATAACCTCAGATATGCAGATGACACCACCCTTATGGTAGAAAGTGAAGAGGAACTAAAAAGCCTCTTGATGAAAGTGAAAGTGGAGAGTGAAAAAGTTGGCTTAAAGCTCAACATTCAGAAAACGAAGCTCATGGCATCCGGTCCCATCACTTCATGGGAAATAGATGGGGAAGTAAATAGTGGAAATAGTGTCAGACTTTATTTTGGGGGGCTCCAAAATCACTGCAGATGGTGACTGCAGCCATGAAATTAAGAGACGTTTACTCCTTGGAAGAAAAGTTATGACCAACCTAGATAGCATATTCTAAAGCAGAGACATTACTTTGCCGACTAATGTCCGTCTAGTCAAGGTTATGGTTTTTCCTGTGGTCAGGTGTGGATTTGAGATTTGGACTGTGAAGAAGGCTGAGCACCGAAGAATTGATGCTTTTGAACTGTGGTGTTGGCGAAGACTCTTGAGAGTCCCTTGGACTGCAGGGAGATCCAACCAGTCCATTCTGAAGGAGATTAGCCCTGGGATTTCTTTGGAAGGAATGATGCTAAAGCTGATACTCCAATACTTTGGCCACCTCATGCAAAATGTTGACTCATTGGAAAAGACTCTGATGCTGGCAGGGATTGGGGGCAGGAGGAGAAGGGGACGACTGAGGCTTGGACAAGACTGAGCGACTGAGCTAACTGAACTAATTCCAACTTCATCTCTCTCCATCCCCCTGTCCCCTTGGCAACTACAAGTCTGTTCTTAATGCCTGTGAGTCAGTTTCTGTTTTGTAGATGAGCTCATTTATGTCATAGGAAGTGCATTTGAAAGTAAGAATTCCCCAATTAAACAAATAGAATGGGATACCTATTTTATCAGTATGCAGAACCTTCTAAAAGACTTCAAAATCCCCAGATTGCTTCATTTAAAATATTGCTGTAAAAGGTTAATAAAAGCTAAGAGATTACAAGACCCCAAACAAAAATCCATCAAACTAAGAACCTCACAGATACCCCAATGTCTAGCTTCAAAGGAAGGCCCTCATTGGGGCCCTCCCAAAGTTGATAACTCAGAAATTCTCTAGTAAGTGGATACAATATTCCCTTAAACACCCAAGGGGAAACTAAAATTAAAAAAAATTTTTAAGTCTTTCCAAACTCTGGTAAATATCAAAACTGTATCTCTGCCTTAAACCCCACTGGGAGCCTGCAGAGAGGATCTGGGAAGAGCTGACCAAAACTGGCCAAGAGTGAAAATTGTAGCCAGGATCAGCTTCCCTAAATCTCTATCTTCAGCACCCAGTGGGGAAAGGAAAATAAAATTTCATGTTGTCCCTCCCTTTCCAAATCCAGACCCATTGGCCATTGATCCTTTCTCCCCCAGGGACAGCTACTGCCTTCTTGTTTTTCTCGTTTGTGTCGAGCTTGGCTTGGCTTTCCACCTCCCTGGGACATGCAAGCTGTTGCTTCTTTCTTTTGTCTCTGCTTGAGAGTGACTCTGGATCTCGAGAAGCTAATAACTTTACAGCTTCTTTGAGAATGTCTTGTTGATCCATGGAATTGTTTAATACTGTTTGAAATATTTACTCTTTGTCCCAGCTGAAAACTAACGAGATTATATACTTTGAAGTTTTGGGGGTTTTTTTGTAGCTCTGTAAGTCAAAAGTTATGGGCTTCCCACGTGGCTCGATGGCAAAGAAACTGCCTGCCAATGCAGGAGATGAAGGTTCAGTCTCTGGGTTGGGGAAGACCCTTGGAGAAGGAAGTGGCAACCCGCTCCAGTATTCTTCCGTGGGAAATCCCATGGAGAGAAGAGCCTGGTGGGCTACAGTCCATGGGGTCACAAAAGAGTCAGACACCACTTAGCAACTATGGACAAGTGCAGAGTCAAAAGTTGGCCAGATTAGAAGCTGGTATGCAGAGCCTGCTAGGAAAAAAATTAAAGTCTTCTCTCCTATTCTAAAATAAAATTAGGTACCCAGAGGGAAAGAAGCAGCAGACTTGAGAGAGGTTCTGAGGGAGTTTCACTTTTGTAAGAAACACTGACATTTGTAAAGGAAATCTCCATTTGTAAGGGTGTCTCCTTCCCTGAACCAGGAAAATCTGGATGACTCTAAATCTCTAGAAGTGCTCATCAAAGGAGAGGGCCATGACCTAAATCTGCCTCGCAGCCGTGCCCTTGTTTACTGTGTTTTCCTGGTCGCCTTCCGCAACTGAGTCCCCCCTGCAACAGCTTCTCCTGTCTTTAGCTGAAGATGGCATTTATGGTGAAGGCTTGGGCCATCTGGGAGGGTCACTCAGTCTTTCTGAGTATCTTCTGGGCACAGGAGGTACCTGTTATTAAGCTTTTATGTGTTTTCCTCCTGCTAATCTGCCTTATATCAGTTTAATTATTAGAGCTGTTAAAGAACAGAGATGGGAGGAAGGAAACATTTCTCCACTTGTTTATCCGGATTAAATTAGAAATGTTGCTGTTCTTTAGTTGCTAAGTTGTGTCTGACTCTTTACAAGAATCCCTCTGTCCATAGGATTCTCTAGGCAAGAATACTGGAGTAGGATACCATTTCTTTCTCCATTTGACCCAGAAATCAAACCCACGTCTCCTGCATTGGTAGCTGAGTTCCTTACCACTGATCCACTAGGGAAGTCCATTAAATTAGATACTGCAGGGAAGAATCCTTATAGAGTAAATGGTCAGCACAATTTCATGTTCTTCCCTGCTGACAGATGCAGAAGGCGGTGGTGCCAAACCAAACTGGGGCCCACTCGCCCTCCAATGTACTGACACCGCGTTGTGGTGAAGCCAAGTACAGCATTGTTTGCAGGGCCCAGCAAAGATGAAGGGCGGTTCCTGATCAAAAGAG
This sequence comes from Nanger dama, assembly GCA_917880005.1. Taxonomy (NCBI): domain Eukaryota; kingdom Metazoa; phylum Chordata; class Mammalia; order Artiodactyla; family Bovidae; genus Nanger; species Nanger dama. The sequence goes on along the minus strand of CAKJTW010000063.1, from coordinate 9,182,046 downwards.
CTGAACTTCCCGATGGTCTTCAGGGAAGAGTGTTTAAAGGCAACATTTGGGATGAGGGCTACAGAATGCAAGGCTCTCCTCTGATAGGTGGGTGGTGAGGTAACAGGGTGATATTTCAGGAACATGGATCATCAGCCTTCTGGTTCCAATCAGTCTGCATGATGGCGTTCAGCTTGTAGTCAGCATCTCCCCATGTGGTTGGAAGCCTTTGTTTCTGCAGATTGACTCAAGACACTTATTGGATTGTTGAGTATATTCCTTGGGGAAGAACTAGGACTCGGTTTTATTGGTGAGTTATTTCTTCTTGACTGCTTTTCTTTGCTTTCGGCCTCTCCTCACTTCCCTAATGACTGATGAGTCTGTTATTTGAAACTCGAGGAAGGCCTAGGAGCCTGAAGTCTTTTTCTGCAAACAAGAAATGGGGGGCTCAGAGGGGCTTTTGCAGCCAGGAGTGGTCTGCAGGATCCCACTTGGGTGCAGTGGGAGAAGAGACCCAAAGTCATGGGGCCGCCACCTGCCCCAGGCCAAGCACTCCAGAGCTCCTGGGCTCTCTCCCAAGGGCCTGGGTGCTGGCTGCAGGATTCCTCCAGGGATTTGCTGGTAAACATCTTAATCTGCTCTGAGAGGCCCTGTATCAGAGGGGAAATTAACATTTTGGAAGCAAGTCTGTTAGCAGTGGGTCTAATGGAAGGTATTTGAAAGCCTCTTTATCAGTCCCTTTCTGTACTTTTTCAAGTCTAATGCTTCTCAATTTCCAATTTCTGGAAAAATCATTCAAAATGCTTTCAATTTCCTGAAAAATCATTCTTTCGGCCTTTCATTGAATAAGCATTCCTTGAGCACCTACTGTGCACTGAGCCCCACACTAATCACTAAAGAGGCAAGAGCACCTTCTGTCTCTCATTTGTTCAAAGGACATTTCCTGAGTGCCTACTATGTGCTGTGAAGAGTGTAGAGGAGGAAAAATTAATTTTTCTTTTACACTTGTAAGCTCCTGGCTAAGACCTCTTTTAATAAAGACAGATTAATGAAAGAAATATCTTATTTTTCCAGAGGATCTTCCTGACCTGGGAACTGAACCTGTGTCTCTTGAGTCTCTTGCATTGGCAGGCAGATTCTTTACCACTGTACCATCTGGGAAGCCCCCAATAAAAGAAAGATAAACAGATGTTTACTAACATGTATACTTCTTGTGTACATGCAAATATCCAGGGAAAAAATAAGAAATTTCCCAAGGTGACTTAAACCACCAGCTTAAATACCATCATCTTCAACAAAAGACAAAGGAAAGTGTGAGTGGGGACAGTCATAGAATGTGATCAGAAAGAGGTCAAGGGTAGGTCATGCAGATAGAAGTCAAGCTTTCTCCACTGATAAAAGTTTGTAGGGATTTATAGCCATTCTCTTTCTGGTACAGAGCAAGAGACAGATATACTTACAAGTGCAGATCTCCTTTAAATGTAAATGTTCCTTACAAAAGGGTGACAACTATTCTGTTTTCAGGGCCTCTATTGTACCTTCCATTTCTCAAAATAATCCTTATGTCAGAGAGTCATGTCTTGGGATGGCATATTCTTTTACCTTTTGTCAACTACAAATCGGTGCTTGCCAAGGGCATTTGCATCTGCCTTTGTGGAGACTGGCTTCCCTGGTTGCTCAGAAGGTAAAGAATCTACCTGCAATGAAGGGGACCTGGGTTCGATCCCTGGGTTGGGAAGATCCCTCGGAGAAGGGAATGGCTACCCATTCTAGTATTCTCGCCTGGATAATCCCTTGGACAGAGGAGCCTGGCAGGCTATAGTCCAGGGGGTCGCAAAGAGTCAGACACGACTGAGGGACTGACACTTTCACTGTCTGCAGTCTCTTTCTGGTTGAATCCTATGCCACTGCAGCTGTTGTACATCAACAAGCCCTAAAGGGAGTTCGAGATGGAGAACGAGGCACTTTGTGCTCCAGGGAACTGGTGGAAGAGGTTTTGGATAGTTAGATATTTTCAGAAACCGATTTCATGATCCCAGTCCTTGCACCTGCTTGTTTCTAAGTTCAGTTCAGTTCAGTCACTCAGTTGTGTCTGACTCTTTGCGACTCCATGGACTGCAGCACACTAGGTCTCCCTGTCCATCACCAACTCCCAGAGTTTACTAAAACTCATGTCCACTGAGTCAGGGATGCCATCCAACCATCTCATCCTCTGTTATCCTCTTCTCCCACCTTCAATATTTCCCAGCATCAGGGTCTTCTCAAATGAGTCAGTTCTTCACATCCTTGTATCTAGAAAAGGACTAAATCCTTTCATGGTGACATCAGCTCCTCGTGACCAGCAGAAGACCTTTTGTGAAATAAGTGCTTGATTATATGAACTTCCCCTTCACCAAAATCACATATATTGACCTTCCCCCACTGCCTCTTTGGAGCAGACTCTTAGAGCTATCTGAGGTGCTGTCTCCCAGACCGCAGTCCTCATTTTGCCCCAAGTAAAATTTAATTTGCAGCTCCCACTTGTGCATCTTTTTTCTTTTTAGTGGACACTTTCAAGTGCAAGACACAGTGGACATGAAGATGAAATTCCTCATCCCTGACACTGCAGGATTTCACAGTTCCACAGCAAGAAATACAACAAAGACAGAAAACTTACTCCCACCATCTGCTCTCCAGAGCCTCCCTTTACACTGAATACTAGTAACAACCACCTTCCTCTTGGGAGAACCATTGTCATTATTAATTCAAGAATGTCTTAGAGAAATCACGCTTTGTCAGGGATATCATTGTAGGGATGGAAAATTTTCCCCATTTTTCTCTTGGTTTCTTTGTCTGGTTGAATAATTAATTTGACATAAGATAGATTAAAAAGGAGAAAACAAATTTAATTTTGTATGTGTATATGCTGCTGCTGCTGCTGCTGCTAAGTGGCTTCAGTCGTGTCTGACTCTATGTGACCCCATAGACGGCAGCCCACCAGGCTCCCCTGTCCCTGGGATTCTCCAGGCAAGAACACTGGAGTGGGTTGCCATTTCCTTCTCCAATGCATGAAAGTGAAAAGTGAAAGTGAAGTTGCTCAGTCATGTCCGACCATCAGCGACCCCATGGACTGCAGCCCACCAGGCTCCTCTATCCCTGGGATTTTCCAGGCAAGAGTACTGGAGTAGGGTGCCATTGCCTTCTCCATGTGTATATAGGAGGCCCATAAAAATATGAGACTCAAAGAAATGATCAAAGCAAGAAGCTTTTATACCTTTTAGACAAAGAAATAATACATTTAGGAAGAACTGAAAAGATGAAGGAGTTTGGTCTCAAAGTAGTAAATTGCTGAATAAGTGACAAGTCTTATTTATATAGCATTCTTGGCCTTAAATTCCCTGTGATAAACATAGCTCTAACCCTCCTACTATAGGAAGGGTACCTTCACAAGGAAGATTTATCTCTTGCTTTCGGGACACTGAGGAAGGTCAGAGTGTCCTTTTGTACTGGCTGTTTCTCAAGTACCTACAATTCAAAATAATCGATGTTGCAAAATGGCATGTTTGGGGGTGGCATATTCTGCTCCTCTTCCTCAGTTTGGGGAGAAAGGCACTCCCTCTCCCATCAAAATTCAGACTGTGCTGCAAGGGCATCTCTTGCTTGTCTTTACAGCTTTTGGATAAATAAGCCCCAAACCAACTTGGCTTCCATATTAAACTACTTTAGTTGGCACTAAAGAATGTCACTGAAAACAAACAGAAGCCCGTGTGACCTCCTGGTACAAAGGCCCCTCTGTGCCATCTCTTCTCTTGTTTGCAGATAAAGGCTTTAGTCTCCTAGGCCTTCTCTGAGTTCCAGAGAGCAGAGTGAAGCAGTTGCTAATTAGGGAAGGGAGAGGATGCAGGAACAAAGGGAAAGTAGTCAAGAAACGAGAGTTCAGCAATAAAACAGAGGCTCCAAGTTCAACGAGAGTTCAGCAATAAAACAGAGGCTCCAAGTTCCTCCTCAAGGCATATACTTAACAGTATGACATGTACCCTTGAGTTGTTCTGCAGAAACTAAGCCCCTTACCCCCACCAATCCAGGTGGAGGATCGTGACTGCATGCCAAATACAGGCAAATAGAAACCAAACCACCATCAAACCAGAAGGCTGATGATCAAGATTCCTGAAGTATCACCCTGTTACCTCATCACCCACCAAGCAAAGGAAAGCCATGCACCCTGCAGCCCTCAGCCGCAAATGTTGCCTTTAAAAGCCCTTCCCTAAAAGCCTTGGAGGAGTTCAGGTCTTTGGAACACTAGCTGCCTATACTCCTGGCTTGGCCCTTGGATCAAGCGGTTCCCTTCATGACACAGTGTCAGTGTGTCAGCTTGGTTCAGTAACAGCTAGAACCTCTGATCTATAGCCAGCTGGCCTCGAGCACAGGAGACGACCTGGACTTGCAGTTGCTGTATGAGTCGGAGGAGGGTGGTGGTGGTGGAATTAGAATGGGGCCTCTGCTACCTGGGATCTGATGCTATCTCCAAGGTCAGGACTGAGTTGAAATGGAGGATGCCTGTTGCCAGCCAAAATCTTGGCTTTCTCTGCCGCTGAAGTCAAATGAAAAATACGGAGACAAAGTTTGGAGGAAATAGAAAGGTGGCTTTAATTCTCAGCTGATGGAGAGGGGCACGTGGTAAGCTCATGCCTCAGGAACTAGGCCCCTCACTCCACGAGGAGTCTAGGGACTTATGTATGATGAGGGCTCGCAGTCAGGAGTTGGTGATGAGCAACAAAGGTGTCCGGATCTTCGTTTCCTTCTCTTGCATTGTTTCAAAGACAGCACAGGCTGGCATCAGTAACCCAGTAACTGAGTCTGGCAGTTCGGTGGCTCTGTGGCCTCCTTTCTGATATGTGACTACAAGAGGAAGGGTGTTGTAAGGGTAAACACCAGATGCAGGATGTATCTAGCATAGAGTCCAAGGAAAATAGGTGCAAAGTGTAGCTCCTGCAGAGTCAGGGGGCAGAAAAGCAAACTTAGTTACCGACATGCAAAGTTGGCAGCAGTTAAAAAAACAAAAACTAGAAATGTTCAGGCCTGCTCACTGTTCTCTTTATCCTCTTTGTTATCAGGAAAGGGAAAGGAAAAACTCATTCCTCTTTTTTTTCCTTTTCACTGCAACACACCCAACTGGTGTCAGAGACTTATATGGTGATGTGGGGAGAAAAACTCACACATTGGAATTGGAATCCTAAAATTTTATATATATATAAAATATGTATATATATATACTCAATTATTTCCCAGCCCTACCACATAGCAGAGCTCAATGAGTTTGCTAAAAGGAAAAATTGAAAAGATAGAATAAGGCAGCCCATAGTTGCATGTCAAGGCAGAGAGTCAAAGCCTGATGTTGAACAGATGCCAGAGAAGGGAGCAGACCGGCTGGGCAGCAGCCCAGGGCTCCTCCCATCTGTCACAAGGGCTCCCTGCTTACCTGGGCTTTATGCCGGGCTTCTATTTTCTTTTTATCTTGTAAGTTTTTGAATAAACACAAAAGTAGAGTGAGTTATATAATGGCCTCTCCATCACCAGCTTCAGTAATTGTCCACATTGAGCTCATCTAATTTCATCCTTGTCTCTTTTCCCAGAGTATTTTAAAGCAAATCCCAGATATCATATTGTTTTATCCATAAATACTTCTTTGTATCACCAACAGATAAGTCTTTTAAAAATATATAACCAAAAAATTATTGTCACATGTAATAAAACTAAAAGTAATTCCTAAGCATAGCCGTTAATACATAGACAAGGTCCAGATTCTTCCAAGTGTCATTGTTGTTCTAATCAGGATCCAAATACAGTTGACACATTACATTTGGTTGATGAGTCTCTTAAACTTCTTTGAGTCTATACCAATCCCTTTCTCCCCTTTCCTCTCTGGGAAAATCAGGCCATTTGTCCAGTAGAATTTCCTAACCTCCCTGTAATCTCCTTTAATGGTTTCCTCTCATCTTTGGATTTCCTGTGAACTGGACCTTTAGTCTGAATGCATGATTATATCCAGGTTGAATGATTTTTGCAGGAAGAGTTCACAGGTGGTCCTGGGTATTTCCTATTGCATCACTTACCAGAAACACATAAGGTGAGTGGGGTTATGTCTCCCCATATGAAATCCCTCATTAACCTTGATGGTTTTAACACCCAGTGGTGACTCTTAACTAGGTCGTGGGAGGTTGCAAAATTCCAGCTCAACTTTTAAAAGACAGAATTGCCTTGAGCTGAGTTTTTGTGCCTCATTTATATGTAAGGTTAGACATTGGTGTCTCACTCCGTGAATATAGCCTGCAGATGTATTGCATTTAAAATCAATGCTGTTTTTAAACAGTTGAACCAATATTTTTTTAATAATTTTATTTATTTGGCTGTGCTGGGTGCTCATTGCTGTAAGGGCTTTTTTCTAGTTGTGGTGAGCTGGGGCTACTCTCTCTTTGAAGGATATGGGCTTCTCGTTGCGATGGTTTCTCTGGCTGCTGAGCACAGGCTCTGGAGCATTGGGCTTCAGCAGTGCAGGGCAGGAGCTCACCAGTTACGGTTTCTGGCCTCTAAAGCACAGGCTCAATAGCCGTGGCACACAGGCTTAGTTGCTCCTGGGTATGTGGGGTCTTCCCAGATCAGGGATTGAACCCGGGTCTCCTGCACCGGCAGACAGATTTTCCACCGCTGAGCCACCAGGGACGCCCTGAACCAATGTTTTAATGTGAGTGTATTGGGCTGGGTCAGCCCCTTCCACAGGGCGGCAGTCTACAGGCTCTGCCATGTGTTCTGCTGGCTCTTCATGTCCCTGCCATGCCCTTCTGTGTCCCGGAAGCTGAGATTATGCCTCAGTTGTGTCTGCTTGCTGTGTTGTTTTCCTTCTGATAGAGAAATTGTTCTCTAAGGATTCCATCAAAACTTGTAAGCCGAAAGGTATATCAGAAGGGAAGCTGATTTCAAGAAAACTAACAAAGAGAACATTTTCTTGTGAAAATGACTTAAAAAAATGCAGTCAAATTAAAATGTCCCTATGTTCAAAAAGTATAATTTGAGATGCTATGGGGTTACTATTAGTACTGATTTGTTCATTAATCTCTAGGCCATTGAGTGTGCGCCTCTGTTTACCTTATCTTAGTAAGACCATCCGTTCACATGACTTCAGCTACCACCTTGTTACAGACTGAACTGGGCTCCCTCCAAATTCAGGTTGAAGCCACAATACCCTAGTGCGGAATTTGACTGTATTTGGAGAGAGAACCATTAAAGAGGCAGTTACCTTAAAATGAGGTCATATGTGCAGGCTCTAATCCAGCATGACTGGCGTCCTTATAGGAGAGGCGATCAAGACACAGAGAGAGACACCAAGTGATGCTGAAAACTCGGCTCTGCGCACTGGTGCTGAATTGAATCTTGGAGGCAGAGTGTGGGGTGAAGGAAGACAGAATAGCTTTATTGTTTTGACAGGCAAAGGGGATACAGCAGGCTTGTGCCCCTCAACCCTGAGTGTCCCAATGCAGGGGAATTTGGTGAGAGGTTTTATAGCACTGGTCCAAGGGCAAGGTTGCTGATAAGGATCAGGCTGTGTGCAGGGCCTGCATCCTTCCTCCTGGCTTCAGGTGGTCTCCTGATGAGCTTGTCAAGGTTATCAAACTGTGACCTTGTCTGGAAGGAAGAGTGCTTCATCAAGTAGTTAACATCTTCCATCTGGTGGGGGTTTTAGTTCTGAAAATGATCCCAAGGATATTGTTCTGTGTATCCGTGAGGCAGAGCAAGGACCCTGCCCCAAGACTGCACTATTGTTTCTTGGCTGCTCCTCCCTTGTCTCTGCCTCCCCTCCCTTTCCTGATCAACAATGGTCTGAACCTGCCCTTTGGAACTCAAGGAAGGTCATGGAGGCTGGAGTCTATTCCCTGCAAATAAGAAATGGGGGACACAGAAAAGCTTCCATGCCCAGGACCCCCACGTGATCCTGCTCGGTTTCACAAGGGATTGTGTTCATGGAATAGGTGAAGAAGGAGTGAAAGCATGGTGTCTGCAAGCCAAAGGGAGAGACCTCAAAGCAAACCAACCCTGCTGGCACCTTGATCTCAGACTCCCAACCTTCAGGACTGTGAGCGAACAAATTTCTGTTGTGTAGGTCACCCAGTCTATGATATTCCATTACAGCAGCCTTAGCAAACCTACACAGATTTCTATGATGAAGATCCCAAATACATGTCCCCAGCTCACGTGACTGCTCACATAAGTGCAGACTGGAATATCCAACAGCCTGCCTTGTCAGTTCACAGGCAAAAATCTCAGATTGGAGCCAAGGAGCAGAGGCAGAAATTAACCATGGTAGAAGGAGATAGGTGTAGCTAGATTAGAGAGTAAAGAGAAAGAAGTCTGGACAAGTAGTGAGATTATGAAGTGCCAAGAAGCAGTAGGTTTTCTGGAGGCCACCAAAGACTTCAAATGAAGTGCCATTTGAGTGACTGAATGAAATGGATCCTGCCATTCTCTGCTTACAAAATCAATACTCACAGATGTTGATAGAAAGGAAAGGTACTTTTAATTAGAATGCTGTCAATCTGGGGAGATGGTAGACTCAAATCCCCCTAAACTGCCTCCAAAGATTCTGTTTGGCCATGAAAGTTTTAAAGGAAAGTGACTGCAAGGAGCTCCAACCAGTCCGTTCTAAAGATCAGCCCTGGGATTTCTTTGGAAGGACTGATGCTAAAGCTGAAACTCCAGTACTTTGGCCACCTCATGCAAAGAGTTGACTCGTTGGAAAAGACTCTGATGCTGGCAGGGATTGGGGGCAGGAGGAGAAGGGGACGACCGAGGCTGAGATGGCTGGATGGCATCACAGACTCGATGGACGTGAGTCTGCGTGAACTCTGGGAGTTGGTGATGGACAGGGAGGCCTGGCGTGCTGCGATTCATGGGGTCGCCAAGAGTCGGACACGACTGAGCGACTGAACTGAACTGAACTGGCTGAATCTCAGTTAATCACTGAGACAGGGAGTCATCGTCCTCACCACTCCTGCCACGTGCAGGCTTCCATGGGGCTCTCTGGCCGCCTGCTGGCAGTCTTCCTCTAGATGCCATCTTGTTCACACAGTCTGCTCACTCCGTTTTTTTCATGAGATTACTTAAAGGGAAGCTAGGGAAGAGATCTGGTCATCCTTTAATTACTTATTCTTCACTTCTATTTTGGTTTAGAGAAAGAACTGACAAGTTAGGCAAGGTATTGTGTGATTAGAAGGTTTGTAAGGTCTGCTTGGACAGGAGATGAATAGAGCCTGGAAGTGTCTGGTTTAAAAGTTAGTTATAATATAGCTTTGCCAAAGTTATAAGAAAGGGGCTTTTGGCTGAGAGCGATTTCCAGCAAAGAGCTGCTTGTATTTGGGGAAGATAAATCATGTAACCGTTACCTTTCCTTATTAGGAGCTGTCGACAAGCTTTAAAGAACTTTTTGTTGTGTTTTAGTCCTCAGTCCTGCCAACCAAACATAGTAGCCTACAATAAACATTTCTTGATTTCAAGTGACTGAAGTCATCCCATGTGGAAACAAAAGGGCAAACTTGAATTAGTGGGTTTGCCGGATTGTGCAAACAAACACCATTTCCTGTGCTAACTACCCCAGGGAGAAAGGGCTTGGGTTTGGGCCCAAGTTAGGGTGGGGTGTTGCATACAAACCTTCAGGAAGAATGGGCTCTACCTGGGTCAGGTTAAGCACTGGGCCCTCGGAGGAGATGGGGGAGTTCATGCTTGAACATCACTCCCAGATGGGTAGCAACAAGAGAAGAAAATATAAGACAGAGACACCCAAAGAAGACAAAATGAGATGCAAAAGAAAGAGAAGCACCTTTTTATCTGAAAGAGAACAAGACATGCAAAGCACTGAATGACAGTCAGTGTAATAAAAGAGCCTTAAAGCTAGACTCACAAGTTAAAGCCAGGGCTCGGGGTTGAGGGTGGTGGGATGAGGGAACAGATCGGGAGGGCTCAGTTCAGGAGTTGGGGAAAGAAAATGACCCATTGCCTGTGACTATAGCTTTATCACAACTTTTATCTCACTACCTCTGTAATTGGACTGGGGGCTCCAAAACTCAATGTAGGTCCAGGTTTTACTCTGACAGTCCATGGACCAGGTGGAAACAACAAAATAATAATTTTAAAAGAAAAAGCACATAGATAAGGAAAGTGAGAAGCATAAAAGATGTAAATCCAAAAACACTCAAATTTACTTTGAGTTTGTAAACCAAATATCAGAAATACATGAAAAAAAAAAAAGAAAGAAGTCAATACGCTGAGCAAAAGCCTCTTCATTCTAGATGGAAAAAGTTTTACGAAACACCACATATGATAAGACTATAAAATAATTTTATTTAGAATGGTCATAGAGTTAAAAGTATATTTTCTAAGAGAGGATATAACAAAAGCAGGCAGAAATTAAACAAGATGGATATTGTTAATTGGGGGAAAAAAGCCCAGTCTAAAAGTTGGAACTTGTGTTTCATTCAGTAAGTTCAGGACACAGCATCTCAGATAATTCTGAAAGACCATTTCAAAGAGGCAAGGGAGGGAATTAGGATATATAGGAGTGGGTTTTGTTTTTTTTTTCCCCCAAAAAGACCAGGTTGTCGGAACATCAAAAGATTACTGTTAATAAAAGAAATCCAGACAGCTCAAGTTAAGGAATTTAGCACTTTTTCTTTGTATGGGAAGATGCAAGAGTCTGGGCTCGCTGGAATCATTTCTTTAATATGCTCCTCTGCTATCTGGGGCCAGTATCCTGTGTTTCTCATCCTGAGTTCCCTCAGGGCTCATTGTCTGGGTGATGGTAAAGTGAAGACTTGATAACTGCAGCATCTTTTGTTTACTGACATTTCAGGTATTATTTTAGTTCATAATGTGAAAAACAAAAAGTGGAATCTTAGTGTCTGCTACGTCCAAACTTAAAGTCTCAAAAAACATAGCAAAGGGGTGAAAAGGTGTTCATTTCCACTAGAAGTCAATATAAAATGGGCAAAACTTGAAAAAATGAAAACAACTCAATGTTAATAAAGTGGTGACTTAAGAGTGTTCCAGAAAACCGTCCATAAAAAATATGTAAAACAATATATAAATATATATATAACAATATATAAAAATATATAAAGAGCTGTGAAGCTGTTCATAATTTTGACTCAAAAATTTCACATTGAAGAATTTTTTCCTTAGACATAACCAAACAAAAGCCAAAGGCTACATGAACAAACTTTTTTTCTTATCTACCAGAGGCCGATTCCTGAAAACAGTCCCAATGTGCATTATGAGATGAATCATTAAAACATGGTACATCAAACAAGTGAAAGAAGATATATTCATTAAACAATTATGATGACCACATGAAGATGTTTTCACTTACTTATGAGAAAAAAGTTAAAATTTAAAAGCTTATTTTGCTTTCTGGCCACAGTAGAATAACTCTACCAAACCCATAATCAGCCATAAGACTAAACAGAATATATGAAGCGACTGCTTCTCAGCATTTATCCTCAAGCAGTGTGAGAATACTGGTTCTGAAAGAAGATAACTTCCAGGATGGGCCTTTTTATAATAACAGTTTCTCCAAGGGGACATTTTCCCAACTGTCACAGCAAGTTGGAGACTAAACAATCCACGTAGTACCTCTGATCTGGGGAAACAAAAGTCAGCCTTCAGAGAAGCTGAAGTGGTTGGAATCTGCGGGACAGGGCATCGTGGAGGAGCGGACTGTGCAGAGGGGTGGGTTTAAGCCTGTATTTGGGGTCTTCGTGAAACAGGAGGGGGAGGGGACAGGGCACGGCCTCACAAAGAATGCCATAGCCCTTGAGGATATAACAGAGATGTGTCACAGCCCAATACATCCAAAACGGCATAAGATTCGGCTTCCAGTGGACCTTGAGCCGCACTGGATCTCTCGTTCCTCTGCCTTTTCTAAAACCAACTTGAACATCAGGAAGTTCACAGTTCACGTATTGCTGAACTCTGGCTTAGAGAATTTTGAGCATTACTTTACTAGCATGTGAGATGAGTGCAATTGTGCAGTAGTTTGAGCGTTCTTTGGCATTGCCTTTCTTTGGGATTGGAATGAAAACTGACCTTTTCCAGTCCTGTGGCCACTGCTGAGTTTTCCAAATTTGCTGGCATATTGAGTGTAGCACTTTCACAGCATCATCTTTCAGGATTTGAAACAGCTCAACTGGAATTCCATCACCTCCACTAGCTTTTTTCATAGTGATGCTTTCTAAGGCCCACTTGACTTCACACTCCAAGATGTCTGGCTCTAGATTAGTGATCACATCATCATGATTATCTGGGTCGGGAAGATCTTTTTGTACAGTTCTTCCATATATTCTTAATATCTTGTGCTTCTGTTAGGTCCAGACCATTTCTGTCCTTTATCAAGTCCATCTTTGCATGAAATGTTCCCTTGGTATCTCTAATTTTCTTGAAGAGATCTCTAGTCTTTCCCATTCTGTTCTTTTCCTCTATTTCTTTGCATTGATCACTGAAGAAAGCTTTCTTATCTCTTCTTGCTATTCTTTGGAACTCTGCATTCAGATGTTTATATCTTTCTTTTTTCCCTTTTCTTTTCACCTCTCTTCTTTTTACAGCTATTTGTAAGGCCTCCCCAGACAGCCATTTTGCTTTTTTGTATTTCTTTTCCATGGGTATGATCTTGATCCCTGTCTCCTGTACAATGTCACAAACCTCATTCCATAGTTCATCAGGCACTCTATCCATCAGATCTAGTCCTTTAAATCTATTTCTCACTTCCACTGTATAATCATAAGGGATTTGATTTAGGTCATACCTGAATGGTCTAGCGGTTTTCCCTACTTTCTTCAATTTAAGTCTGAATTTGGTAATAAGGAGTTCATGATCTGAGCCACAGTCAGCTCCTGGTCTTGGAGGAACCAGAGATCAAATTGCCAACATCCACTGGGATCATGGAAAAAGCAAGAGAGTTCCAGAAAAACATCTGTTTCTGCTTTATTGACTAAGCTAAAGCCTTTGACTATGTGGATCACAGTAAACTGTGGAAAATTCTTTAAGAGATGGGAATACCAGACCACCTACCCTGCCTCTTGAGAAATTTGTATGCAGGTCAGGAAGCAACAGTTAGAACTGGACACGGAACAACAGACTTGTTCCAAATAGGAGAAGGAGTACGTCAAGGCTATATATTGTCACTCTGCTTATTTAACTTATATGCAGAGTACATCATGAGAAACGCTGGGCTGGAAGAAACACAAGCTGGAATCAAGACTGCCGGGAGAAATATCAATCACCTCAGATATGCAGATGACACCACCCTTATGGCAGAAAGTGAAGAGGTACTAAAAAGCCCCTTGATGAAAGTGAAAGAGGAGAGTAAAAAGTTGGCTTAAAGCTCAGCATCAGAAAACGAAGATCATGGCATCCGGTCCCATCACTTCATGGGAAACAGATGGGGAAACAGTGGAAACAATGTCAGACTTTATTTTGGGGGGGCTCTGAAATCACTGCAGATGGTGATTGCAGCCATGAAATTAAAAGACCCTTACTCCTTGGAAGAAAAGTTATGCCCAACCTAGATAGCATATTCAAAAGCAGAGACATTACTTTGCTGACTAAGGTCCGTCTAGTCAAGGCTATGGTTTTCCCAGTAGTCATGTATGGATGTGAGAGTTGGACTCTGAAGAAACCTGAGTGCCGAAGAATTGATGCTTTTGAACTGTGGTGTTGGAAAAAACTCTTGAGAGTCCCTTGGACTGCAAGGAGATCCAACCAGTCCATTCTGAAGGAGATCAGCCCTGGGATTTCTTTGGAAGGAATGATGCTAAAGGTGAAACTCCAGTACTTTGGCCACCTCATGTGAAGAGTTGACTCATTGGAAAAGATTCTGATTCTGGGAGGGATTGGGGGCAGGAGGAGAAGGAAACGACAGAGGATGAGATGGCTGGATGGCATCACTGACTCTATGGACGTGAGTCTGAGTGAACTCCGGGAGATGGTGATGGACAGGGAGGTCTGGTGTGCTGCGGATTCATGGGGTTGCAAAGAGTTGCACACGACTGAGCGACTGAACTGAACTGAACTTGAGCTGCATTATGCGCTCATTGCAGCACATTAGCATCCAAGTGATACACCTATAGGTACCTAGACAGTCCCAAGGCTGAATAAAAGGTCAAAAAGTGGGCAGTGGCCTAATTTTTGGAAATTTCTGCCCCTACCCCCAAATAGTTGGAATAATCCTCCCAGTCATTAGCCTATGAAATGAACCCATAAAACTAGCCATCCCACATTTCAGGACCTCTCACCTTCTGAGATGGCCCACATTTTGTGGAGTGTTTCTTCCAGGGCCGTTCTCATCTTTTGAGATAGACTGCATTCTGCCTATGAAATGTTTCAGTTCAGTTCAGTCCAGTTCAGTCGCTCAGTCGTGTCCGACTCTTTGTGACCCCATGGACTGCAGCACGCCAGGCTTCCCTGTCCATCCAACTTCTGGAGCTTACTCGAACTCATGTCCATTGAATCGGTAATGCCTTCCAACCATCTCATCCTCTGTCATCCCCTTCTCCTCCCACCTTCAATCATTCCCAGCATCAGGGTCTTTTCAAATCAGTCAGTTCTTCACATCAGGTGGCCAAAATATTGTCTTAAATAAATCCATTTCTTACCTATCAATTTGTATCTTACTGAATTCTTTCTGTGATCAGACACAAAGAACCTGAGCTTTATTAATTTCTGAGGCCACGTATGTGATCTCAATTAAAAAACAATTGGTTCAAGCCCCAATCTGTGTTTTGACTGGATCTGAGTCCCAGCGTGCAGATTTAAGTCCCAGTCTGGGTTGTGCAGTTTCACTCACAAGTCCTCTGATGAGTTTTGGTTGCATATGTGCAGGCTGAGACTACCCAGTTTTTCCAGGTAGTAGCTGCTGTGGGGTTGAGAGCAGAATTAAGATACTCCAGGTGAGTGGTGCTTGGCGATCTTAGAGTTTCATCCCTTCCAGATGCCAAAAGTGTTAGTCACTCAGTCATATCTGACTCTTTGTGACCCCATGGACTGTAGCTCACCAGCCTCCTCTGTCCATGGGATTCTCCTGGCAAGAATACTGGAGTGGGTTGCCATTCCCTTCTCGGGATCTTCCCAACCCAGGGATGGAACCCAGTCTCCAGACAGAATTGCAGGCAGATTTGTTGCAGTCTGAGCCACAGTATTGCCTCAGATGCCACAAACATTTAGAGAAAATTAAGATACGTTGTGAAAAATGTAGGGCCAATATATTCAATAACTCAAAGCACTCAGTTTACCAGCACTGATTCATGAAGAAGTAGATCATCTAAGGTCCCTACGTATCTATTAAAGAAGTTGAATCAGTTATAAAACACACACACACACAAATTCCAGGTTCAAATTGCTTCAGTGGTGAATTATATTAAATGCTTCAAAAGAAATAATACCAGTATTGCACTGGTTGTTTCAGAAAAATAGAGCAAGAGGAAACTTTTTTTTCACTTGTTTTATAAGGTTAACATTACCTTGATTCCAAAATAAGCAAAGACATTTCCAGAAAAGTACAAATCAATTTTATTCATGCTAAGTCACTTCAGTCATGTCCGACTCTGTGTGACCCCATAGACTGCAGCCCACCAGGCTCCCCTGTCCCTGGGATTCTCCAGGCAAGAACACTGGAGTGGGTTGCCATTTCCTTCTCCAGTGCATGAAAGTGAAGAGTGAAAGTGAAGTCGCTCAGTAGTATACAACTCTTAGCGACCCCATGGACTGCAGCCTACCAGGCTCCTGCATCCATGGAATTTTCCAGGCAAGAGTACTGGAGTGGGGGTGCCATTGCCTTCTCTGTTTATTCATGAATATGATGCAAAAATCTTTCAAAAAATTTAACAGATCAAATTAACAATATGAATAAAAAAAAAAAGCATACTATATCATGATCAAAGGAGGTTTATCCTAGGCCATCAAGTTTGATTTCAAATTCAGAAAATCCATCAATGTAGCCAGTTGGAGAAACAGCTTGACAATTTTTCAAAAAGTTAAACACAGAACTACTATAAAGTCCAGCAATTCCACTTGTAGGTATCTATCCAAGGGAAATTAATATGCTCACACAAACATTTGCACAAGAATATTCATAACAGCATTGTTCAGAAAAGCCAAAAACTGATAGCAACCTAAATGTCCACCAGTGATGAGTGTATCATCTATCTATCTATATGTCCATGCAATGGAATATTATTCAGCAGTTAAAAGAGGGATGAACTGTTGAATAATGCTACATTATGGGTAAAAGTGAAAAAAAGTATGCTAAGTGAAAGAAGCCAGATATAAGACACCATGTAATGTATGATTCCATTTATATATGAAATGTCCAGAAAAGGCCAATGTATGTATAGAGAAAGCAGATTAGTAGTTGCGCAGGAACAAAGAGGGGTCAAGGATCAACTGAAATGGGCATGAAGGGGTCTTATGAGGGGAACAAAGATGCTCTAAAACTAATTGGTGGTTATGGTCACACCATTCAGTAAAGTGAATACAAATCACTGAGTTGTGTACTTGAAAGAGGTGAATTCCATGTAAGTATAAAGTTATTTGTAACTTAAACCTATTTCTTTTAATCAGTCAATATAATCCAGATCAATAGAATGGGGAGAAAAACAAAATGATCATCTTAATAGATACAAAGGACACTATGTGGTGCTGGAAATGCATTTATTTTGACTGACATGGTGTAGGGTGTATACAATTGTTGAATCCCTCCAACTGTACATTTGTGGTATGTAAATTATACTCCGATAGGTTGATTAAAAATAGATTTCATTTGTGAGACTTTTGTTTCCTTAAGAAGCCAAACTAGCAGGCATTTTACATAATGAATGTCTTGGAGTCAATTACAGGCAGACCTCGGAGATACTGTGAGTTTGGCTCCAGACCACTGCAATAAAATGACTATCACAATAAAAATGAGTCACATGAATTTTTGGTTTTCAAGGACATATAAAAGTTATGTTTACACTATACTGAAGTCGATTAAGTGTGCAGTATCGCTTTGTCTTAAAAAATAAACTATGTACATACCTTAATTTAAAAATGCATGCTTGCATGCATGCTAAGTTGCTTCAGTCGTGTCTGACTCTTTGTAATCCCATGGACTATAGCCCGCCAGGCTCCTCTGCCCATGGGATTCTTCAGGCAAGAATACTGGGGTTGGTTGCCATGCCCTCCTCCAGAAGATCTTCCCAACCCAGAGACTGAACCCACATCTCTTACGTCCCCCGCATTGGCAGGCAGGTTCTTTACCACTGGTGCCACCTGGGAAGCCCAATTTAAAAATAGTTGATTGCTAAAAAATGCTAACCATCATCTGAGTCTTCAGAGAGTCAAAGCCTTTGGGCAATAGTAACAGCAAAGACCACTGACCATAGATCACCATAACAGATATAAAAATAATGGAAAGGTTTGAACTATTTCAAGAATTACCAAAGTGTGACACAAAGACATGAAGTGAGCAAATGCTGTTGGAAAAATGGCAGTAGTAGCCTTGCTCAATACAGGTTGTGACTAACCTTCAACTTGTAAAACTGCAGTATCTGTGAAGCACAATAAACTGAAGTACAATAAAAAGAGACATGCCTGCTTATGAGCTGCTGAACATAACAAGGAGCAGCAGCAAGGCAGAAAGGAAGGCAGCAGCTAGTTCACGACCTTGAAAGATTTTGCTAGTCCTGCTAAGGCATTTGTACTTCATCTGATTTTTTTTTTTTTGGTTAGTGAGAGCAAAATAAGTTCCAATAAAATGTAAAAATGTAGAAATTTTGTAAAAATTTAATACTTTTCTTTCCAGCATAAACTTACAAATATTATTATTATTATTAAACATTTTATCTTGTATTAGAGTATAGCCAATTAACAAACAGTGCTGTGATAGTTTCAGATGAACAGCAGAGGGACTCAGTCATACGTTTATACATATTCATTCTCCCCCAGACTCCACTCCCATCTAGGCTGCCACAAAACATCAAGCAGAATTCTGTGTGCTCTACAGTAGGTCCTTGTTTGTCATCCATTTTAAAAATAGCAGTGTGCACACTGAACTGCATCTGATTTTAGAGGCAGTAGGATGATAGTTAAGTTTTATGAGTTCTTTTTAAAACATTGCATGTATGTTGTTGTCAGATGTTTTCAGGAAAAAGTATTTATTTTATTTTCATGAGCACATATAAGTTTGTGTAAATGGAGAGACAGAGTTCTAGAAGGATGCTCATCAAGCTGTTAACCGTGGATACCTCTAGAATGAAAGAGAGGAAGCAGAGGTAAGGGTGGTCAAGGGGAAGCTCATCTTTAGCTGTGTCCCTTTAAAATTTTTTAAATTAATTTTTATTGGAAAAATAGTTGCTTTACAATGTTGTATTAATTTCTGCTGTACAACAAAGTGAATGGACTCTTAATGAGGCCATGACACATGGAAGAATGGCACTGAAAATGGAAACTTGCAGGGACCTGAGCAAGGAACTGACTCTGAGAACCATGGAACACGGGCAAAGAAAAATGCACACGTTGCTGATAATTGGATGCAAGACAAAACAGCCCACTATGGCCTCCTCATTCTTGCGGTCAAGGATATTTTCCAGCCCGACACAGAGTGGGGGTCTCATGCGCAGAGTGGGTCTAAAGGTGCCCTCCAGTAGCCTTAGCCACATTATCATATCTTTATAATATCAGCAGCATTGAAGTTTTGACACCTCACCCCCCACCCCCATGGGTTTTGCTCAGATGTTCACAGGAAAGATTCGGAATGGTGCTTGCCCTCCTCATATACTCCTCACTAGCAAAGATGCCCACACTCTTCTTCCCCAAGTGTGTAATGCTAGCTTCTGCCCTAAATAAAATTATTTAATGTGCCCTCCCACATGTACTGTGCTTCTAACATATGCTGTGCCTGCGGTACAATCTCTGTGTGTTTGTGGAATTCTTTCTTTAAAGAAGATACAGACCAAGGTCCTCCTGCCGCCAAAGCCAGGTTCACTTATGCCTCTCTGTTCAGTGGCTGGTAGGCTAAAGACTGATCTTGAATGGCCTCCACCCAAGTGGCTCATTTCTGCTCCATATGCCTTTCATCTTCCAGTAGGATATCATATATTTTCTCACATGTCAGGTGAGCAGGGCTCCATGATGGAGCAGAAGTGGGCAATGCTTCTTGAGCCTTGATACTAGCATTCACCATTCTCTTAGCTAAAGCGAATTAAAAGGTACAACCAGTCTCAGAGGGGTGGGCAATGGATACTTTATTGATGGGAGGACTGACAAAGCACACTGTAAAGTGAAATCTGGGGAGAGGTGGAGGACTGTGACCATTTTTTAATCTACCACGGTTATTATCCTCCCTTTATATAGCAATATACATAGTGAACTTCCTGATGTTCAAGCTGGTTTTAGAAAAAGCAGAGGAACCGGAGATCAAATTGCCAACATCCACTGGATCATGGAAAAAGCAAGAGAGTTCCAGAAAAACATCTATTTCTGCTTTATTGACTATGCCAAAGCCTTTGATTGTGTGGATCACAACAAACTGGAAAATTCTTTAAGAGATGGGAATACCAGACCTGCCTCTTGAGAAATCTGTATGCAGGTCAGGAAGCAACAGTCAGAACTGGACGTGGAACAACAGACTTGTTCCAAATAGAAAAAGGAGTACGTCAAGGCTGTATATTGTCACCCTGCTTATTTAACTTCTATGCAGAGTACATCACGAGAAACACTGGACTGGAAGAAACACAAGCTGGAAGAAATATCCTGGAATAAATGCCAGGAGAAATATCAATAACTTCAGATATGCAGATGACACCACCCTTATGGCAGAAAGTGAAGAGGAACTAAAAAGCCTCTTGATGAAAGTGAAAGTGGAGAGTTAAAAAGTTGGCTTAAAGCTCAACATTCAGAAAACGAAGATCATGGCATCCAGTCCCATCACTTCATGGGAAACAGATGGGGAAGCAGTGTCAGACTTTATTTTTGGGGGCTCCAAAATCACTGCAGATGGTGATTGCAGCCATGAAATTAAAAGACACTTACTCCTTGGAAGAAAAGTTATGACCAACCTAGACAGTATATTCAAAAGCAGAGATATTACTTTGCTGACTAAGGTCCATCTAGTCAAGGCTATGATTTTTCCTGTGGTCATGTATGGATGTGAGAGTTGGACTGTGAAGAAGGCTGAGCACCGAAGAATTGATGCTTTTGAACTGTGGTGTTGGAGAAGACTCTTGAGAATCCCTTGGACTGCAAGGAGATCCAACCAGTCCATTCTGAAGGAGATCAGCCCTGGGATTTCTTTGGAAGGAATGATGCTAAAGCTGAAACTCCAGTACTTGGCCACCTCATGCAAAGAGTTGACTCATTGGAAAAGACTCTGATGCTGGGACGGATTGGGGGCAGGAGGAGAAGGGGATGACAGAGGATGAGATGGCTGGATGGCATCACAGACTCGATGGACATGAGTCTGAGTGAACTCCAGGAGTTGGTGATGGACAGGGAGGCCTGGTGTGCTGCGTTTCATGGGGTCGCAAAGAGTTGGACACGACTGAGTGACTGAACTGAACTGATATAGCAAAAGAAAACCAAGTTTCAGAGGAGTTAAGTAACTTTTCTGTGGTCACACAGCCTGTAAAAGAGAGAGCTGCCAGGCTCCAGTTCCAAACTTTTCCACAACAAAATGTAGGCAGTCATTTTAAGGAATTTACAGTATTTCATGCTGTCAAAACCATTCCTCCTACTTTCTGTAATGTTACGGGATCAACAGATTGAAAGAAAAAGGAACAGGAAGTTTATGGGCAGTAAATATTTCTGAAATGATTTCAAATGTGATAGATTATTTCCTGAGACATAAACAGAAACTTTCACTTCCTCTGGCAGCATCAGGAACTAAGAATTTTCCCTCCAAATATTCCATCTGGCCCCATGTCTCCTCACCCTTCAGAAAAAGAAGAACATAAAAATCCAAGCAGTCTGTTTTCAAGAGCTGTTTGGGATACACAAGCATGTGCGTGTCCATGGATGCAGCTACAATGTCTGTGAGTAGTCACAGCCTCCGGGGAGAAGAAAAAATTGCCTTCTGTCTGTGACTATGCTACCTGTCCCTGAGTAGCAATCTCAAAATTCAGGCAAGATTCCCTGGTGGTCCAGTAGTTAAGAATCCATCTGCCAATGCAGGGAACATGGGTTCAATCCCTGGTCTGGGAAGATTCTCCATCCTCCAGGGCAACTAAGCCCATATGCCACAACTATTGAGCCTGAGCTCTAGAGCCTACGAGCGGCAGCTACTGAACTTCCATGCCCTATAACTTGTCCTCCACAACAAAGGAGGCCATGGCAACAGCAAGCCTGTGAACCACAGCAAAGAGTCACCCCTGCTCTCTGCAGCTAAAGAAAACCAGTGCAAGGCAGTGAAGACCCAGCACAGTCAAAAATAAATTAAATAAATAAATATTTTTAAAAAATCCAGGCAAGATAACAGAAGGAAAAATTCCCGCATTTAGAAACTTTATCAGATCATTGCCAAAACAAGCTAGTTTGGGACTGAGCTCAACAGTGAAGACTTTTGGGGTTGCATGCCTGTGGGACAGCCCGCTGTTTCTGAGATCCCAACGATGGGATAGGAAAAGGCAGAGAAATGAGAGACTGAATTGCTGAACTCAACTGAATTCCACTGAATGCTCTGCAACCATCCAGTAGAGACTGAGCAGAGAGGCCATTGCAGGAAGTGGGGTAGGACCGGAAGTCTGGAAACGTACACATATATAGAGACAAAGGGAGGAAGTGGCTGTAGAGAAGTGGAAATCGTTAGAGTTGGGAATTTTTGTCTATAAAGTTGTTCATGTGTGAGAACAAGAGAGAGTTAGTTACTAACTGTTACACTCTCAAATTTGAATGAGCCAGGCCTTCTAACCAAAATCAGTGGAATGGTGCAGTGATCCCCAAATTTGCCCAATCATGGGATTTAGCTGAAGAGTTTGTGCAGCATACACTGTCCTGGGTCCCTGCCTGGATCTGTCCCTGTCCCTGTAGTGGGTCATGGTGGGCCTAGAAGTTGGTGATTTACAAAGAGCTCCAGGGGGTTTGCCTTGGAAACAAATGGAGATCATTCTGTCATTTTTGAGATTGCATCCAAGTACTGCATTTTGGGCTCTTTTGTTAACTTTGATGGCTACTCCATTTCTTCTAAGGGATGCTTGCCTACAGTAGTAGATATAATGGTCATCTGAATTAAATTCGCTCATTCCCATCCATTTTAATTCACTGACTCCTAAAATGTCAATGTTCACTCTTGTGATATCCTGTTTGACCATGTCCAAATTATCTTGATTCATGGACCTAACATTCCAGGTTTCTATGCAATATTGTTCTTTACAGCATCGGACTTTACCGTCACCATTGGACACATCTACAACTGGGCATGGTCTCTGATATGGCTCAGCCT
The DNA here is from genome assembly GCA_917880005.1 of Nanger dama. Classification (NCBI taxonomy): domain Eukaryota; kingdom Metazoa; phylum Chordata; class Mammalia; order Artiodactyla; family Bovidae; genus Nanger; species Nanger dama. The sequence continues at coordinate 9,159,578 of CAKJTW010000063.1, read as the reverse complement.
CCTCATTCCTTCTGAAGCTATTTCTCTGCTCTGCTCCACTAGCATACTGGACACCTGCTGACCTGGGTGTTCATTTTGCAGTGTCAAATCTTTTGCCTTTTCATACTGTTCACAGGGTTCTCAAGATGATTATGCTGAAGTATTTAACTCATATGCAGAGTACATCATGCGAAATGTCAGGTTGGATGAAGCTCAGGCTGAAATCAAGATTGCCAGGAGAAATACCAGTAATCTCAGATATGCAGATGACACCAAGCTAATGGCAGAGAGTGAAGAGGAACTAAAGAGCATCTTGATGAAAGTGAAAGAAGAGAGTGAAAAAGCTGGCTTAAAACTCACCATTCAAAAAACGAAGATCATGGCATCTGGTCCCATCACTTCATGGCAAATAGATGGGAAAAAATGGAAACAGTGAGAGACTTCATTTTCTGGGGCTCCAAAATCACTGCAGATGGTGATTGCAGCCATGAAATTAAAAGACACTTGCTCCTTGGAAGAAAAGCTATGACAAACCTAGACAGCATATTAAAGAGAAGAGACATCACTTTGCCAACAAAGGCCTGTATAGTCAAAGCTATGGTTTTTCCAGTAGTCATGTATGGATGTGAGAGTTGGACCATAAAGAAGGCTGAGTGCTGAAAAACTGATGCTTGCAAACTGTGGTGCTGGAGAAGATGCTTGAGAGTTCATTGGACAGCAAGGAGATCAAACCAGTCAATCCTAAAAGAAATCAGTCCTGCATATTCATTGGAAGGACTGACGCTGAAGCTGAAACTCCAATATTTTGACCACCTGATGCAAAGAGCTGACCACTTGGAAAAGACCCTGATGCTGCAAAAGATTGAAGGCAGGAGGAGAAGGGGATGATAGAGGATGAGATTGTTGGATGGCATCATTGACTCAAAGGTTGTGAGTTTGAGCAAACTCCAGAAGATTGTGAAGGACAGGGAAACCTGGCGTGCTGCAGTCCAGGGGGTTGCAAAGAGTCAGCCATGACTGAGGAACTGAACAACTAGATGGTTTTTGATGTTCAGAAAACCAAGGACTAACCTAGCGTGCATTGTGCAAAGTTCTCCAAACTTTCTGGAGAAGGGAGCATTGTTCTTGGAAGAAGGCAATATGCTCAGGGGCTCTGGCCCCCTGAGGCAGTTGGATAATCAACCTTAGCATGCCTCTGAGAGGTATGATTAGCCAAAGGCAGACTCTGGCCTCTAGAACTGGAGCAGGATACCAGAGAACCACTGCTCCAGCCTACGTCTGCCCTTTGGTTGCTGCACTGTTGGAGTCTTCAGGATTCCAGGGGAGGAGCTGAGGCAGCAGAGTAAGGCAGGAGGCCTTGGGATGCTTACAGTCTTTGTTAATTGTCACCGTCTAAGGAAGAAGTCCAACATCCATCACAGCTATACTGGGACATCTGGCTGAATAGCACTGCTGCCTGACCTTCACTCACTGGGCACCAGCGGGGACTTTTTGAGAATATGGAGAGAGTTTGGCATTTGGACTCCCATGCAGGCACCAACATGTACTGGCTATGTGAGGCTGGCCTCAGTTTTCTCATCTGCTAAGGGAGGAGGGATGTTGGGTCACCCGCATCAGGTCATCATGAGGGTCAAACACACAGTGAAGCCTCTGGTGTGGGTACTTTCTTCAGGTCTAAACCTTTGTACAGGGGCTGATTTCTCTCTTCCAATCATGAAATTTAAGAATGGTTCAGGTGCCTCCATTTAAATGTTGTTTGGAAGTTTTGTTTTCAAGTCAATAAAGTGTTCTGAAGGGGGATGGGATAGTTAGGGAGTTTGGACATGCACACGCTGCTATACTTAAAATGAATAGCCAACAAGCACCTACTGTACAGCACCTGATACTCTGCTCAACGTTATGTGGCTGTCTGGATGGGAGGGGAGCTTGGGGAAGAAAGGATACATGTGTCTGTATGGCTGAGTCCCTTCTCTGTTTACCTGAACCTATCACAACATTGTTCATCAGTCATACACCAATAAATTTTTTTTTAATTTAAATAAAAATAAAATGTTCTAAAAGTACAAACATATTCACAGCCCCTCACTTGCAAAGCCCAAGTCTGAAAGCTCTGAATTCCAAAAGACATCCCATATTTGGTGGGACGATTTGATCTGCATGAGTTCCTTTCTCAACACACCTTGATATGAGTCTCTTCATGGTTTATTTATTATCATCATATGGTTGGGCTCCAGAAATACTAGCGTTTCATTTTAGAGAGTTTCTCAAGTTTGCCTAAAGGTATTACATAATGCATGTCATATGCACAGTGTCTTTTCTAAAAATCTGGAAAGTCCTGAGTTCTGTAATAATCTGATCCCTGGGTGAGCTGTATCGATTTATAATACCTCTGAGGATTTCCCTGGTGCTCCAATTGTTAAGACTTCATGCTTTCATTGCAGGGGGCCCGGATTTCATCCCCAGCCAGGGAACTAATATTCTGCAAGCCACAAGGAATGGCAAAAAGGGGGGAAGAGGGAGTCAGTTACTACAACACTTCCGACACAAAATATGTGGGCTTTCTTCCCCACACCAAACAATTCTCCACCTTTCCAGATACCAGCAGGGTATCCTGTAATTCAGCTCCATTCTGACACCAGTGACTCAGAAGCAGCCCCAGACCAACAGGTTTAAGAGCTCAGCAGTGCTTCTGTCCATCTTGGCTACCAAGTTCAGGGTTCCCACAACTTCCCTCCCTTTCAGATTTATAGTTTGTTAAAACAACTCACAAAAACTTCAGAAAATACCTTACTTACCATTACTTGTCTATCTTAAAAGATATTAAAAAGGATATAAATGAAAAACCACATGAAGATGTATGCAAGACAAGGTCTATCTAAAATAATCCTGGGCACGGGAGTTTCTGTTCCAGTTGAGTTTGAGACACTGCGCACGCCTGCTGGGGTTCCTGGGCACAAAGCCTGTGCCCTCCATTTCTTGATTACAGGAAACAGGCTTCATTCAGCCTCCATGACCTTCCCTGTGTTCCAATGGGCAGATTCAAGCAGTTGTTAATTAGAGAGGGAAGGGGATGCGAGATCAAAGAGAAACAAACAGTCCAAAGCAGCCTTGGGGCAAGGTCCTTCTTACTCATCAACGGATATGTGCAGCAGTATCTTTGAGATATTTTGTAGATACTGAAACCTCCTCCAGGTGGGAGAAGTTAAGCATGCAGACCCCAAACCAGTTAGACCTGAAGGTTGATGATGCTGACTTCTACTTACCTCACGACTAACCCAACAGAAGTGGAGAAGGCAATGGCAACCCACTCCAGTACTCTTGCTTGGAAAATCCCGTGGATGGAGGAACCTAGTAGGCTGCAGTCCATGGGGTCGCAAAGAGTCAGACACGACTGAGCGACTTCACTTCCACTTTTCCCTTTCATGTACTGGAGAAGGAAATGGCAACCCATTCCAGTGTTCTTGCCTGGAGAATCCCAGGGACGGGGGAGCCTGGTGGGCTGCCGTCTATGGGGTCACACAGAGTTGGACACAACTGAAGCAACTTAGCAGCAGCAGCAGCAGCAACCCATCAGAAGAGTGTCCATGAGCTGTTAGAACAATTACTATAAATCTTTTTCACTATCTTCCTTAAATTGGGACAGATGATTCTGAGGGCATTAACATGCTGCGTCCCCCTGGACAAAGAAATAAAACTATGCTTCTCTACTTGACCCATAGCTCTGTCTCTGAGATATGATTCAGCACTAGTGTTGAGCTTTCAGAATTATTTGCCAAGGATACACAGAAGAACTGTACAAAAAGGTCTTGATGACCAAGATAACATCAATGGTGTGAGGTTATGTCACTCTAGGACACAACAGCCAGACATCCTGGAGTGTGAAGTCAAAGGAGCCTTAGGAGCATCACCACCAGTAAAGCCAGTGGAAGTGCTGGAACGCCAGCTGAGTTATTTAAAATACAAAAGACGATAGTGTTAAAGCGCTGCACTCACTATGTGCAGCCGTAGGACCGGAAGAGGTCAGTTTTCATCCCAATTCCAAAGAAGAGCAGTGCTAAATCGTGTTCAAACTGCCAAGCCATTTCCCATGTTAATAAGGCTATTCTCAAAATCCTTCAAGCTAGCCTTCAGCAGTACTTGAACTGAGAACTTCCAGATGTACAAGCTGAGTTTAGAAAAGGCAGAGGAACTGGAGATCAAATTGCCAACTTTCGTTGGATTGTAGAGAAAGCAAGGGGATTCCAGAGAAACATCTACTTCTATTTCATTGACTACAGGAAAGCCTTTGACTGTGGATCACAACAAACTGTGGAAAATCTGAAAGAGATGGGAATACCAGACCATCTCACCTATCTCCCTGAGAAACCTGTATGCAAGTCAAGAAGCAACAGTTAGAACCTTACATGGAATAACTGACTGGTTCCAAATTGGGAAAGGAGTACAACAAAGCTGTATACTGTCACCCTGTTTATTTAATTTACATGCAGAGTACACCATGCAAAATGCTGGGCTAGTTGAGTTATAGCTAGAATCAGGATTACTGGGAGAAATATCCACAACCTCATATATGCAGATGATACCACTCTAATGGCAGAAAGTGAAGAGGAACTAAAAAGTCTCTTGATGAGGGTGAAAGAGGAGAATGAAGAAGCTGGCATGAAACTCAACGTTCAAAACACTAAGATCATGAAATCTGGTCCTATCATTCATAACAAATAGAAAGGGACAAAGTGAAAGCAATGACAAATTTTCTCTTCTTGGGCTCCAAAATCAGTGTGGGCAGTGACTGTAGCCATGAAATTAGAAGGTGCTTGCCTCTTGGAAGGAACGCTATGACAAACTTATACGGCATATTAAAAAGCAAAGACATTGCTTTGCCAACAAAAATCAAAGCTATGGTCTTTCCAGTAGTCATGTTTGGTTGTGTGAGTTGGAACCATAAAGAAGGCTAAATGCTGAAGAATTAATGCTTTTGAACTGTGGTGCTGGAGAAGATGCTTGAGAGTCTTTGGATTGCCAGGAGAGCAAACAAGTCAATCCTAAGGGAAATCAACCCTGAATACTGATGGGAAGGACTGATGCTGAAGCCTGGCTTGGAGAATTTTGAGCATTACTTTACTCACATGTGAGATGAGTGCAATTGTGCGGTAGTTTGAGCATTCTTTGGCATTGCGTTTCTTTGGGATTGGAATACGTGAACTGTGAACTTCCTGATGTTCAAGCTGGTTTTAGAAAAGGCAGAGGAACCAGAGATCAAATTGCCAAGATCTGCTGGATCATGGAAAAAGCAAAGAGTTCCAGAAAAACATCTATTTCTGCTTTATTGACTATGCCAAAGCCTTTGACTGTGTGGATCACAATAAACTGTGGAAGATTCTTCAAGAGATGGGGAATACCAAACTGCCTAACCTGCCTCTTGAGAAACCTGTATGCAGGTCAGGAAGCAACAGTTAGAACTGGACATGGAACAACAGACTGGTTCCAAATAGGAAAAGGAGTACGTCAAGGCTGTCTACTGCCACCCTGCTTATTTAACTTATATGCAGAGTACATCATGAGAAACGCTGGATTGGAAGAAACACAAGTTGGAATCAAGATTGCTGGGAGAAATATCAATCACCTCAGATATGCAGATGACACCACCCTTATGGCAGAAAGTGAAGAGGAACTAAAAAGCCTTCTTGATGAAAGTGAAAGAGGAGAGTGAAAAAGTGGGCTTAAAGCTCAACATTCAGAAAACGAAGATCATGGCATCCGGTCCCATCACTTCATGGGAAATAGATGGGGAAACAGTGGAAACAGTGTCAGACTTTATATTTTGGGGCTCCAAAATCACTGCAGATGGTGATTGCAGCCATGAAATTAAAAGATGCTTACTCCCTGGAAGAAAAGTTATGCCCAACCTAGATAGCATATTCAAAAGCAGAGACATTACTTTGCTGACTAAGGTCCGTCTAGTCAAGGCTATGGTTTTCCCAGTAGTCATGTATGGATGTGAGAGTTGGACTCTGAAGAAGGCTGAGCGCTGAAGAATTGATGCTTTTGAAGTGTGGTGTTGGAGAAGACTCTTGAGAGTCCCTTGGACTGCAAGGAGATCCAACCAGTCCATTCTGAAGGAGATCAGCCCTGGGATTTCTTTGAAGGAATGATGCTACAGCTGAAACTCCAGTACTTTGGCTATCTCATGCGAAGAGTTGACTCATTGGAAAAGACTCTGATGCTGGGAGGGATTGGGGGCAGGAGGAGAAGGGGACGACTGAGGATGAGATGGCTGGATGGCATCACTGACTCGATGGACGTGAGTCTGAGTGAATTCCGGGAGTTGGTGATGGACAGGGAGGCCTGGCGTGCTATGATTCATGGGGTTGCAGAGAGTCAGACATGACTGAGTGACTGAACTGAACTGAACTGATGCTGAAGTTGAAGATCCAATACTTTGGCCACCTGATGTGAAAAGCTTGTAAAACACCCTGATGCTGCGAAAAATTGAAGGCAGAAGGAGGTGGCAGAGGGTGAGATGGTTGGATGGCATCACTGATTCAGTGAATATGAACTTGGGCAAACTCCAGGAGATGGTGAGGGATAGGGAAGCCTGATGTGCTGCAGACTATGGAGTCACAAAGTCAAACGTGACTTAATGACTGAACAACAATAAAAGTGACAATCTTCCTAGCATGTGCATGTGCTCCCCAACTCAGAAGCTCCCCAAGTCCGTCATTTAAAGGTTTTGTGGGGATTCCATTTTGTCAGCATTATTGGCCATTGGTGACTGAATTAAATATCCAGCCACTCTCCTACCAAGAGGTCCAAGGGTGAGGCTGAATGTTCAACCCTCTAGTCATGTGGTTAATTCCTCTGGCAACCAGCCCCATCCTGAGATCACAAAGTGTCTACCAAGAGTCACCTCATTAGCTTGAAGTCTGGTAAGATTATGGATAACAATAGGCATTCCTGTCACTCAGGAAATTCCAAAGGTTTTAGAAGCTTGGTGTCAGGAGCCAGGGTCAAAAATTGTCTATTTTCTATTCGGTCACACAGGAGTTTCAGAGAAGGGACTGTGAGCTTCTCCCCCACAACTCAAAATCTTAAAGGTTGCATAATTGTTCTTTTAAAAAAAGTCTCTAAAGTCACTCACATTCATGTCCAGAAGCTCTTCTCCCACATTCCCTATAGAGATCTTCTAATTTCTGCTTAGGAGCTTCCAGGGCCGGAGGCCTGCTATTTAAGTCCTGGATATTCATTCCAGGACTTAAATAAATAAATAAATAAATAAATCCCTTATTTTCTTCAAAGGACTTCGAGAATCGCCATCAAATCTGTCTCCTTTATCCCTGCTCAGGGGTCCCTGTTCTGTCATCTGGAGCCCAGAGAATTCAGAAACTCCTCTTCAGTCAAGTTCTGCTCTCGGGACTGACTTCATAATTTATAGGATCTGGTTCAAAATGAAAATGTAGGAATTTTCTCCAAAAAACAAACAAACAAACAAGTCAGAAAAATGCCTTTGTAATGTACTAAAATACAAAATTTTTCCTTTCTTTCACAATCTCAGTTTGTCATGATGGCTTTTACGTGCTATTTAATGTTGTTCTACATAAAAAAATTAGAATGTTAAATTATTGGTGTGAGGTTTGTTCAAGTTTACATTGTGCGTTTTCGGTCTTAAATGCAAACGTAAGAACACTGAGCTCACATGCGGAATCTCTGAAAAGACACAATTCATATTTCATAGCACGTAGGTGTACTTGATTCTTTACCAGAACAGGTGAAACACTGCACAAAAGTAACTCAACTATTTTCACTTGACTTCTCCTCCCCATGATTTAGTCTTTTATTATTATTATTAATTAGCTGATTATTTAGAACAGTGTTTAGGTCTACAGAGTATTGAGCAGAAAGCACAGAGAGTTCCCATAAAATTCCTCTGCCTTCCCTAGTTTTTTTCTATTATTAACATTTTACATTATGTGGTATATTTGTTACTGAGTCCAAGTTTATTCTGCTTGCCAATAAATTGAGAGATGATTTGTTGGTGCAAAGAATAGCAATTTTATTCAGAAAGCCAGCAGACCAAAAGAGGGTGGACTCACGTCCCAAAGAACTATCTTGCCTGAGTTAGAATTTCTGCTTCTTTCAAACTAAAAGGAGAGGAAATCAAGTCAAACATTTCCTGCTTCTAGACAGTCTCCAGGAGGGATGTGTTAGTTTCTTCCTTCCTGCAGTCATTCACAGGGTGAGCGTGGTCAAAATGTTTCTTGTGAGCTAAACAAAAGTATTTAGCTTAAGGTTTTTTATCCTGGAGGCAGGGTTCCCAGAGACGGGCCATTATGTATAAGTTAAGTTTATAGGCAACATCCCTTCAATGATTAACTTATAATGGAATACAAAGGTTCTTCCCTATTACATATGTTAGAATTGATTAGCCAGGATTGTACATTATTATGAACTAAAGTTCATAGCTTGCATCAGGGTTTCTTTCACTTCATTTCTCCATATGCACACATTCTACCTAAACGCTCTACTTTGGGCTTTACTTACGGCTTAGGAAGTGAGAGAGTCAATTCCTAGGCAAGTTGATAAGAAGCCCAGGGTCCCTGAAGAGGAGAGAAGGGTCTGGAGCTCTTGAGGAGGAGGAAAGGACAAACATCTTTTTTTCTCTACATTCTGAATAATCCTGTTATCTTAAAACGTATATTATGGGAGTGGGTCTAGTAAGATCTTTCTATTATTAGTTCTAACCCTGTCATCTTAAAATGTGAATCGTGGGAGTGGGTCTAATAATATTTTTACAACCTTGAGACATTCTTTTGATTTATTGTAATAACCAATTTAAAAGTATATAACTCTCTTGCTAACACTAGCAAGGGGGGCACTCTCCACCCCCGTTCTGATGTCTGTGTCAGAAGCGTTTTCTATCCCTTTTCACTTTAATAAAATTCTGCTACACAAAAGCTCTTGAGTGATCAAGCCTGGTCCCTGGTCCTGAAGCTAAATCTTCTTCTTCGGAGATCATAAATCTGACACCCTTCACTATAAGCTATCAGAAGGACTGAAAGGAAAAGGAGTTATGAGGTGCCCTATTTTTCCTTTTCTTCTCTGTCACCATTTTCACCTTAACTGATTGGCTAATACAGAGGAATTAAACAAATAAAGGATATGATAAGGCTCCTTGGTTCCTCTTTCTTGAAACACCATCACCTTACTTTCTGCTTCTGAAGTGAGTTCTGCATGGAAAAGAAAGGATGCCCTTTTGTCCAGTTGTAGCTTTAGGACACTTACTGTGTACTCTGGGTCTCACTGGACTCTCACTCATCACGGTTCATGAGTGTAAGAATGCTATGTGGGAACAGGGTGCAAGGAACAGGGACTTGCTATCTGAAACTGAGTTTGCCTCTTGATGGGTGTTGAGCCAAAACATACAACCAAGCCAGAGTGTGGGAGAAGGAAGGGTTTATTACTTGCGGCAAGTAAAGACAACACCAGGGATTGCTCCCTGAACAAGAAAATTCGGGACGTTTTAAGCTAAGGGTACATGCATTTCCATGAAGGAGCCTGGGGTGGTTGACAGTCCAAGCTTTAGTTGACTGAAGTCGCAAGCATCAGAAAAGGTGGGCTTGGGTTTAGGGGGTGGGGGTGGGGGAGGAATGCAAAATAGCCCCTTGGTGGCTACAGGATTTTCTTTTGAGATTATGAAAATGGTTTGTAACTAGGTAGGAACAGTGATTGCACAACCGTGGAAATGAACTAAATGCCACGCATGGTACACTTTTAATTGGCTGATTTTATATTACTGTGAGTTCCACCGTAATTTCAAAACAGAAGAAGGAATACTGCAGGATCTTTTCGTGAAAACAAAACAAAACCTCAGCAACTACTTCCAGCTAGTCTGCCAGAACTAGTCATGGCGGTCAGGCCCCTCCCCTGCCCTCCCCTACATCTGATTAATGGGCTGCGAGTCCACAGTCTCTTCCTTAATTACCAACCTCAAAGGTCTCATTGTCCGTCTGCTTCCTTTTCCTACTTCTATTCTGGAAGGTCCTCGTCCTTTCTGGAAGTCGCCTTTCCCTCAATGAGTAAAACACCTATTTTGGGAACCAGCCCAGAACTTAGGAAAACAACCACCATATAGGGAGACGTTCTCCCGCGGCGGCGTTCGGGTCTCCAGCCGAGGGAGGTGGCCCGCCGCCGGGAGTCCCAGCTTTGCGGAAGCGGCGCTTCAAAGGTTAGAGGGCCCTGTCCAGGTTTCCTGGGGTTTGCAGAGGGGCTCAGAAGCCTGTGTCCCTGGCTTTGTCTCCCCCAACGAACCTGAATGTGTGGAATTAGTCATACTCTGGCTCGGTGCTGAAAAGAGGGACGTCTTCCCCAAACTGATTCTCAACCAGTTTTCCTGGAGAACTGGGAAGAGGGGGTTATTTTCAACCTCGCCTTGCAATACAAATGGTAGGCTGACTGGCGGGGAAAGGTGGAGGTACAGCAAGCCGGTGGTGAAGGTGAAGGTGAAGTCGCTCAGTCGTGTCCGACTCTTTGCGACCCCGTGGACTCTAACCTACTAGGCTTCTCTGTCCATGGGATTCTCCAGGCAAGAATAAGGACAGTAACTGGGGATTTGTCCAGAGAGGGCCGACTGGAATCGCGCAGGTAACTCACTGGGTGACCCTGAGCAAGGCCCTGCAAATTTAAATTGAGAAGCTTGCCTTAAACCAGAGAAAAGGAAAGAAATTGTTAGGTCCCAGGTCAGATGAGTGTGTGCGGTCAGTAGATGCAGTCATGCATGATGCTGAAACTGATGTGATCCTTGGGAAGGGAGACACACTTGTGACCTGGGTATCCCCAGGTAGTATCAACTGAAGGGGGCTGGGGTCAGTGTAGTCGTAAAATGTAACACCAATGAGCAATTGATTTCAAGACAAGATGTGTGCATGTGTTAGTTGCTGACTCTTTGCAATCCCATAGACCACAGCCCATCAGGCCCCTCTGTCCCTGGGATTCTCCAGGCAAGAACACTGGAGTGGGTTGCCATTGCCTTCTCCAAAAGAAACTATAGAAAGAAAGAAAGGACACACTCAGTCATGTCCCACTCTTTGCGACCCCATGGACAGTTAGCCTACCAGGCTCCTCCATCCATGGAATTTTCCAGGCAAGAGTACTGGAGTGGGTTGCCATTGCCTTCTCCCAAGACAAGGTAGTGAAATAAAACACTGGAGTCCAGTTGATCTCGGTTTGAATTGCTGGTTGGATCACCTACCAGTTGTGTGGCCTTACTTTTCTCCATCTATAAAATGGAGTATAAACATATGCATCACAGACATGGGTGCACGTGCACACACACACACAGTGAAAATATCTATTAGAATTGTAGAGATAAGAAATTGTAACTGTAACATGCCTATAACACAGTAGGTTGTTAATAAATAGTGGCTGTTATTCCTCTGGCTTGGTCCCCCACCAGCTGTCAAGGTAAATTTTTCCTGGAGGCCAATTATATGTCACACACTCAGAGGGAGCACCCCTTTCTGAACTTCCAAGTATGTCTTACTGTAGGATGGACAAAGTTAAGGCACCGCAACCCCTTCTCCATATACCAAGAGCTAAAAATTTAATTTTTATAGTTCTCTCCTAAGCCATGAAATTAAAAGATGGTTGCTCCTTGGAAGAAAAGCTATGACAAACCTAGACAGCATATTAAAAAGCAGAGACATCACTTTGTTGACAAGGTCTGTGTAGTCAAAGCTATGGTTTTTCCAGTAGTCGTGTATGGATGTGAGAGTTGGACCATAAACAAGGCTGAGTGCCAAAGAATTGGTGGAGGAAACTCTCGAGAGTTCCTTGGACAGCAAGATCAAACCACTCAATCCTAAAGGAACTGTGGGCTCAGTGCTCCGGCTGTCTAGCTGCCCTGCAGCAATCCCGTGTTGGGGCCAGAACCTGCATCCCTTGCTTTGGAGGGTGGATTCTTAACCACCTGGACCATCAGAAAGAAAAAGAAAGAAAGTGTAGTCACTCAGTCATGTTTGATTCTTTGTGACCCTCTGGACTGTAGCTGGCCAGGCTTCTCTGTCCATGGAAGTCTCCAGGGAAGAATATTGGAGTAGGTTGCTATTTCCTCCTCCAGGGGATCTTCCCAAGACCCCTTGAACCCAGGTCTCCCAAACTGCAGGTGGATTCTTTAGCATCTGAGTCACTGATTTCTAAGACATCTCTCTCTAGCATTCTATGGCTGTAGACCTATATTTCATCTTATATTTCCCCATCCATAAAATTATATAGTAGATTTCTAGTGAGAAATCTTTAGACTCATTTGTGTTATTTATCTATCACTGGATAACAAATTACCCCCATTTAGTAGCTTGCAATAATGAATATTTATTGTCTCACACAGTTCAGTTCAGTTCAGTCGCTCAGTCGTGTTGGACTGTTTGCGACCCCATGAATCTCAGCACGCCAGGCCTCCAAGTTTATCACCATCTTCCAGAGTTCACTCAGACTTACATCCATCGAGTCCATGATGCCATCCAGCCATCTCATCCTCGGTCGTCCCCTTCTCCTGCCCCTAATCCCTCCCAGCATCAGAGTCTTTTCCAGTGAGTCAACTCTTCGCATGAGGTGGCCAAAGTACTGGAGTTTCAGCTTTAGCATCATTCCTTCCAAAGAAATCCCAGGGTTGATCTCCTTCAGAATGGACTGGTTGGATCTCCTTGCAGTTTCTGAGAGTCAAAATCAACAAGAGGCTTAGCTGGGGAGGGATGGGGCCGGCTGGTTCAGAGTCTCTCATGTGGCAGCAGTCAGCCTGGGGCTGCAGTTACTGAAAGGCTCAACTGGGCTGGAGAATCCATTTCCAGGCTCACTCCCGTGTTGTTGGAGAAATGACACAGCACTTCACTGTGTGAGCCCCCCAAGAGCTGCTCACAGAATGGCGACTGGCTCCCCTCAGCGGGAACGACTCAAAGGAAGGAGAGCCCAGACCAAGACCACAGCTTTCTACAACCCTAATCTTGGAAGGGACCTACCGTCACTTCCACCACTTATTATAGGTCACACAGGGTATCTCTGAGTCAGTGTGGGAGAGGACCATCCAAGGGTGTGAACCCCAGGATGGGAGGCTCACTGAGCACCATGTGGAGGGTTGGGTCTCATGTCATTCAACAAAATCACGCTCATCCTGCACACTCTGATAGTCTGTCTATACCTCCCGTGAACTCATGGCCTATTGGATATCACATTACCCAGCACACTGAATCTAGCAGGTACCTAAGAAATTTTTACCAAGTGTATAAATGTTTTTCTGCATTCATTAAAAGTATGCGAGAATTAGAACGTACACAAAGTGCCTGGCTTACTGTTATGTGTTAATGAACTCAAGTCTGGCAGCTCACGGCTCAAAAGCCACTAATTCAAGAGAAAAGTATCAGTAGAAAGGAAAGATGCTTTAATCAAGAAAACTGGCAGTCTGGGGAGAAGGTGAACTCATGTCCAGAGACTAAATCCAAAGATTCTGCTCATCCATGACAGTATTTGAAGGGGAGAAAGAGGGAAGAATCTCAGTGACTCAACACAGTGGGAGGCTGGGTTTTGCTCCTTTCTCCATTGCGTGCAGACTGGCTGACTCTCAGATGTTATCTTGCCTGCGTGATCTGTCTGCAGGATTGCTAAGGAAGCGCTTGAGGGTAGAGACCTAGTCATTTTTTAACTGCTTAATTTTTCCTTTTGACTTCTTTTTATCTCGGAAAAGAATTAAGAGATTAGACAAGTTATGATGTGCATCAAGGGAGCACTAATCAGGAGTTAGGTTAAACTGCCCAGTTATCTCTTCCCTATAATTAGGTTCTTTCAAGGTTAGAGGGAATAGAAAGTGGTAAACAGGAAAGGGACAGAAGAGCTGCTTTCAGATGCACTCTCTGAAGATACAGATACCATTGCCATCTCCTCTTCATGCAATGAAATTGAAACTCAAGGTACCTAAGGATACAAGCTGGTAGGAAGTGAAGCTTGGGTCCAACCCCAGGCAGACCTGCCTGATTCAGATGCTCTTACTCTTCCCACAGTTGGATGCTGCATTTTCAAACAATAACCATCTCTCTTTCAGGCCAGAGCTGCGGTTCATTCTCAGTTGGCTCAGGGATCTCCTTGTTTCCTACACGCCTTCCCACCACCCTTACTCATTGCCAGTGATGTGCTGATAAATACTTGCCAGCCATTTCTGTGAGCAAAAAGAAGTCCTTTTCTGTAGTGATTGCTGATTGCCATGGTGTAAATATTCATACCATGGGCACTTTTAAACTTTCCACCTGGCGTCATCGAATGCAGAGTTAGGAAGAGAGGCAGACCCGGTGTTGTGAGCTGAGGAAGCCACCTCTAGCATATTACTTCCCTCCCCAAGTATATGAAGCTTCCAGAAAGAACATAGAATGGCCCCCAAACAATAGAATGGGAAAGACTAGAGATCTCTTCAAGAAAATTAGAGATACCAAGGGAATATTTCGTGCAAAGATGGGCACACTTAAGGGCAGAAACGGTATGGATCTCAAAGAGGCTGAAGGTATTAAGAAGAGGTGGCAAGAATACACAGAAGAACTCTATGAAAAAGATCTTCATGACCCAGATAACCACAATGGTGTGATCACTCACCTAGAGCCAGACATCCTGGAATGAGAAGCCAAGTGGGCCTTAGGAAGCATCACTATGAACAAAGCTAGTGGAGGTGATGGAATTCCAGTTGAGCTAATTCAAATCCTAAAATATGATGCTGTGAAAATGCTGCACTCAGTATGGCAGCAAATTTGGAAAACTCAGCAAACAGGACTGGCAAAAGTCAATTTTCATTCCCAAAGAAAGGCAATGCCGAAGAATGTTCAAACTACCACACAATTGCACTCATCTCACACTCAAGCAAAGTAATGGTCAAAATTCTCCAAGTGAGGCTTCAACAGTACATGAACTATGAACTTCCAGATATTCAAGCAGGATTTAGAAAAGGCAGAGGAACCAGAGACCAAATTGCCAACATCTGTTGAATCACAGAAAAAGCAAGAGAGTTCCAGAAAAGCATCTACTTCTGCTTTATTGACTACAACAAGGCCTTTGACTTTGTGGATCACAACAAACTGTGGAAAATTTTTCAAGAGATGGAAATACCAGACCACCTGATCTGCCTCCTGAGAAATCTGTATGCTGGCTAAGAAGTAATAGTTAAAATCGGACATGGATCAATCGACTGGTTCCAAATTGGGAAAGGAGTACCTCAAGGCTGTATATTGTCACCCTGCTTATTTCACTTATATGCAGAGTACATCATGAGAAATGCTGGGCTGGATGAAGCACAAGCTGGGATCAAGATTGTCAGGAGAAATATCAATAACCTCAGATATGCAGATGACACCAAGCTAATGGTAGAAAGTGATGAAGAACTAAAAAGCTTCTTGATGAAAGAGGAGTGAAAATTAGACTTAAAACTCACCATCAAAAAACTAAGATCATGGCATCCAGTCCCATCACTTCATGGCAAGTTGATGGGGAAACAATGGAAACAGTGAAAGATTTTATTTTCTTGGGCTCCAGAATCACTGCAGATGGTGACTGCAACCATGAAACTAAAAGACACTTGCTCCTTGGAAGAAAAGTATGACCAACCTAGATAGCATATTAAAAAGCCAAGACATTCAGTTTGGTTCAGTTCAGTCTCTCAGTCGTGTCTGACTCTTTGTGACCCCATGAATCGCAGCACGCCAGGCCTCCCTGTCCATCACCAACTCCCAGAGTTCACTTAGACTCATGTCCATCGAGTCAGTGATGCCATCCAGCCATCTCATCCTCGGTCGTCCCCTTCTCCTCCTGCCCCCAACCCCTCCCAGCATCAGAGTCTTTTCCAATGAGTCAACTCTTCGCATAAGGTGGCCAAAATACTGGAGTTTCAGCTTTAGCATCATTCCTTCCAAAGAAATCCCAGGGCTGATCTCCTTCAGAATGGACTGATTGGATCTCCTTGCAGTCCAAGGGACTCTCAACAGTCTTCTCCAACACCACACTTCAAAAGCATCAATTCTTCAGCGCTCAGCCTTCTTCAGAGTCCAACTCTCACATCCATACATGACCACAGGAAAAGCCATAGCCTTGACTAGACGGACCTTAGTCAGCAAAGTAATGTCTCTGCTTTTGAATATGCTATCTAGGTTGGTCATAACTTTTCTTCCAAGGAGTAAGCATCTTTTGATTTCATGGCTGCAGTCACGATCTGCAGTGATTTTGGAGCCCCCCAAAATAAAGTCTGACACTGTTTCCACTGTTTCCCCATCTATTTCCCATGAAGTGATGGGACAGGATGCCATGCTCTTCATTTTCTGAATGCTGAGCTTTAAGCCAACTTTTTCACTCTCTTCTTTCACTTTCATCATGAGGCTTTTTAGCTCCTCTTCACTTTCTGCCATAAGGATGGTGTCATCTGCATATCTGAGGTGATTGATATTTCTCCTGGCAGTCTTGATTCCAGCTTGTGTTTCTTCCAGTCCAGTGTTTCTCATGATGTATTCTGCATAGAAGTTAAATAAGCAGGGTGACAGTATACAGCCTTGACGTACTCCTTTTCCTATTTGGAACCAGTCTGTTGTTCCATGTCCAGTTCTAACTGTTGCTTCCTGACCTCCATACAGGTTTCTCAAGAGGCAGGTCAGGTGGTCTGGTATTCTCATCTCTTGAAGAATCTTCCACAGTTTATTGTGATCCACACAGTCAAAGGATTTGGCATAGTCAATAAAGCAGAAATAGATGTTTTTCTGGAACTCTCTTGCTTTTTCCATGATCCAGAGGATGTTGGCAATTTGATCTCTGGTTCCTCTGCCTTTTCTAAAACCAGCTTGAACATCAGGAATTTCACAGTTCACGTATTGCTGAAGCCTGGCTTGGAGAATTTTGTGACAAAGGTCCATCTAGTCAAAGCTGTGGTTTTTCCAGTAGTAATATATGGATGTGAGAGTTGGACCATAAAGAAAGCCGAATGCCAAAAAATTGATGCTTTTGAACTGCGGTGTTGGAGAAGACTCTTAAGAGTCCCTTTGACTGCAAGGAGATCCAACCAGTCCATCCTAAAGGAAATCAACCCTGAATATTCATTGGAAGAACTGATGCTGAAGCTCCAATACTTTGGCCACCTGATGTGAAGAACTGACTCGTTGGAAAAGACCCTGAGGCTGGGAAAGATTGAAGGTAGGAGGAGAAGGGGACAACAGAGGATGAGATGGTTAGATGGCATCATCGACTCAATGGACATGAATTTGAGCAAGCTTTGGGAATTGGTGATGGACAGGGAGGCCTGATGTGCTGCAGTCTGTGGGGTCACGAAGAGTCAGATACAACTGAGCGACTGAACTAAACTGAACTTAACAACCCCATTTGGAATGTGTTAAATGTTTCTGCCTTTCTTGTTCCTACTATGCCTCTTCCTTTTGAGCCACCTGGTCTGTGGATGTACACATGGCATTTGGAGCCTATGGTCAACCTGGCTCTGGATTTGCTTTCCCATGAGTCTAATCCATTCCTGCAGTTCTACCCCAGGGCTTGTGAATGTGCAATTTGGAGACCTAGAACTATTCCTTGACCCGTCTCAGAATGGGTTCGAGATAAAACCTCCGACGTCCTAGCTATATACCACCCCTCCCCACCTGCACTGGCTCCTCTTATACTGCAGCTTCTTCAAGGTCACTGGGAGCAGCTGGGATTCTACCAAGAAGCCCAGCACCGAAACTTCTTCTGTGGGTGGTTGGGGAGCATTTGTTATTGAACATTGTAGTGTGGGGGCAGTCAAGAGCACACACATGCAAAGCTCAGAAGACTGTCCAGAGCCCATGGGCTTCATGTTGGCTTTGAGTCCCATCTTGAAAACCATCATATCCACAGAGGTGTGAGTGTGAGGGGTCAGGAACAGCTCTTTCACTGTTCAGCTCACCTGACTCTAGCTCCTTAATGCACATGAATCTCTCCATGATGCTCTGGGAATGAGGCCATCGGCTCACCCTATTGCAGACACTGGAGAACTGGACCCAACTCTTCTTTCTCTTTGCCCACTCTGCTCCCTACCCAGCACCCAGGCTCCTTGAATCTCTGATCAGTCTCCGTGCCATCTGGTTCCAGTTTCAAGGGAAATGAACTTCTAAGAGACGCTGAAAGAGTGTCAGAAAGAAATACAGGCTTTGCATGATTCACAGTGGGAGAGTCCATGCCAACCTTTCCTTGGGTCACATTCCTGAGTGTCCCAGCTTGGCACACAGCAGGTCTCAGGCAGAGGGTTCAGCGGAGTGGGGATACATACTGGGGCACGTCGTCTACTGCTTACAGTGTGGGCAGATTTCCTGGCCAAGAATACCGTCTCCTTCTGAAATTCAGTAAAGGGTTCATGAAACTCAACTTGAAGACAGCCTGATTTTCTCCTTCAGGAAAAACTCCGAATCATTTTGCCTCTTGAGTTTCTATTTTTTCTGTCTGAGAAACTCTGAAAAGGAAACAGAAGCTACTGACTTGAAGATAAAGCCTCGTGGAAGCCCTTTGATGTTCTAATTTAGGAAACCTTGCGGTGTTGGTGTTCTCAGTTTCTGAAAGCTCCATTGTAAGGAAGACCTCTATGGAACCTTGGAATAAGTCAGCTTCCTGAAATTCCCTTGTAACTGACCTCAGCTTTTCTGCTCCTTTGAGACTGTATAGCCCACTCAAGCACCTTATTATCTTAGAGAGTGTCACGTGAGTGTTATGTTCCTCAATTTTTTGTCTCGTCACAACAAAGATTTGGAGTGATGGACATTAAAGCCCCCTGGGCGTGTCACAGCTCTCAGGTCTTGGATAGACCATGTTATAGCTCTCAGGTCTCAAATGGACCATGTTATAGCTCTTAGACAAATCAGTGTTACAGCTCTATTTTATTTAGAAGATAGCAGGAAAATCCATCTTCGAGGGCACATCGATGTAAAGACTCAAGGAGAAGAGCGCCCCAGGGCACATGCATGAAAAGAGAGAGAGAGAGAGAGAGAGAGAGAGAGAGAGAGCTGGCTCTGGCTCCACTATTTCTATGTTTCTCTCTCCCTGGGCCTGTCCTATGTAAATTGGGCCAGCCAGGAGTGTTGTTTGTTTTACCTGAGGTCCTCACTCCGGTCCTCGGACCTTCTTTTGTTTCATTTTCGCGGGTTTTTCCCTTCCTTGTCTGTAGCCACCGCCATTTTGGACTCCTTTTCCCTCCTTTTCCCTAACAAGAGGATTGCTGTTGTTCTCCTTGTTTGAGTTTTTGTGTTAAACTCTCAGAGATGGGAAGTGAATACCAACACAGTAAGCATCCCAGGGCACCCAGAAGCAGTGTTTTGGAAACTGAACGAATGTAGCCCAAAGTATCATAGTCTAGGCTTTGACAGCCTGGATCCAGGACACCACAGGGCTCTTCTGGGGCCGGGGTTATGGAGCTCTATTTTTAACCTATTTTAAAATAGGTTAAAAAAAAACGTTTTAAAAAAGGTTAAAAAAACCCTCCCCTCGTTTCTCCAGGACAGTCTGGACAATGGTCTTCAAATAGGGCTACACACGCCCCTAGGGCCACAGGAAGACTCACCCAAGGGATACTGAGACACGTCTCATTTATGGGAATGGCGCTCCAGACCCTCCATTTCTGGGTGACTCTTTCCTGAAGCCCATCTGCCTCAGAACCCAGCGTGCAGTCCAAGAAGCAGGCAGCATCCTCCTCTCTCCTCCCGCCTTCTCCCACCTCACGGGGCAGGCAGACCTCTCACCCCTTTTCTGCAGTAAATTCCTTGTGTCAATGAAAAATCGTTGCCTGCCGTATCAGTAAACACAGGATGTTGCAGCCATCAAGTGGTCACTTTACGGTCACCCCCACAGTGAGCCCAGAGGAAACTTGGGGTGGAAACAGGATGCCTCCTCGTCTCACGGTCAGTCATTGCAGCCACCGCCTCCTAATGCTGTCCCCTGAGGAGACTCAGGATGAGAAAGCACAGGGTACTGGCCCCAGATAGCTGAGGAGCAGGTCAAAGGAATGATTTCAGTGAGCCCAGATTCTTGCATCTTCCCTCATACTGCAATATGCTAAACTTCTTAATTTGAGATATCCGGTTTTCTTTAATGAACAATAATCTTTTGAGATTCCAACCACCTGGTCTTTGTTGCAACAATTCCTGTGTATCCTGGCTCTTCCTTTACCTCTTCCTAGCGGTCGCTCAGAGCTATCTGAGGGCTAACAAAACTAGGCTAACATCCTCAGTTTTGTCTGCCAAATAAAGCAGAATGCTCAATTTTTAGATTGTGCGCTTTTTTTTCCAGGTGACCCTTGGGTTGTAAAAACCTCAGAGTGCCAAAGAGATGGATAGAAATACATGTATCTAAATGCCCTTTTTGTTAGAGTGAGGCAGGAGATGGATGGGCCCCGTGCTGAGCAGCTGGAGTTTGAGCCCTGTAGGGGAACAGGAGTGAGGAGGAGCTGAGCTCTGCCCAGCAAAGAGATAAGGAGACCACACATTCCTCATTCTTAAGGTCAAGGAGGTCTCCCTGACTACACATGCACAGAAGACCTCCTAAAGGTTAAAAAATAGGAGGGGACACCACCCCCATAGTAAGTTATGTCAACCTATCCATAAGTCTCTTTGCTAGAATCTGTCTTGGCTAAGAGATGTGGACACATACAGGGGAGGGCCCTGATACACCCAAATAGACCTCAGAACCAGACAAAGCAAGCTGACTGGCCAAAGGAAATCTGGAAGAAATGCCCCATGTAAGTGACTTAAACCACCATGAGGGGGAAACTCTCTGAGTCTGCCCATGTGAGTCTACTCACACAGACTCTTTTCCCTCCTAATAAGCACTTTACTTGCTTCACTACTTTCTGTCTCTTTGTCCAAATTCACTTCTACAAAGCCCCGGGACCAGAGCCTTGTCACTGCCCACTGGCTAGTGGCTACGTTTTAGCACTCTTGTTAGGGGAAGTACACTGACTGTAACCACCCACCCTGGCCAGACACTATAGTAACCATTCGCATGAGTTATTTGATGACAGGAGGTCTTAGTAAGGAACATGGAAGTAACAAGCCACCACCAATTGGAAGAATTTGGGAAAGGTCAAAAGCATATTCTGCATGTCCTACCACC
This sequence comes from Nanger dama, assembly GCA_917880005.1. Lineage (NCBI taxonomy): Eukaryota > Metazoa > Chordata > Mammalia > Artiodactyla > Bovidae > Nanger > Nanger dama. The sequence goes on along the minus strand of CAKJTW010000063.1, from coordinate 9,138,476 downwards.
TCCCAGAATCTTCCTCGCTGGAATCCATCTTGGCCGGGCAATCTGTGCACCACCAGGAAGTACCTTAAGTCAGAAACTAATCCCATTACCACAAAACCTGAGACTGTCAGCCACGTAGCAGAGCAGGCCTTCTGGTTTCCCTTAACCTCCTGCTCTCCGCCTGGGTATCCCTTCCCAGTAAAGTCTCTTGCTTAGTCAGCATGTGTGTCTTCTCAGATAATTAATTTCTGAGTGTTAGACTAAAGAGGAAAAGTTAAAATTTTACATAACCACCTGCTCCTTGTGCCTCTGTAACTCACCTTGCTCCTTACGAAGTCTGGATCACGTAGGCCTCAGAAAGTGGGGGTCACAATACTAGGAACTGGAGCTTATCTCACTCACTCACTCTTATCCTGCTCTTTGCAATCACCCAGCCCTACAAACCCACAAACCTGCTTAATCATGCTTGTCCATGTACGAAAACTCTGTAACCCCTTTGTTTGGGGCTCAGAGCTTGGAGTGTTAACTCCTCTGGGCCCACTGGCATAATAAACTGGAGTTCTCCAATTCTCCAGGTGTGGTGCTAGGTTTCTCAAGTACCGATTTCTGCAACATTTCTGGGGGCCCCAGGGAGATTCCAACCATGCCAGCCCCTTGAGCTGCTGAACTGATGGCTAGGCTGGGCTGGAGCACAGGAACCCTGAGATGAAAGAGGAGGCACGCCACCTGACGGTGTTCCGGGTTCTCTTTAGGATTGGTGTTCTGGCTCTCGGGACAGCCGAGCCCTGACTGGACTCATTGGAGGGACAGACCCACTCACCAGGAATGGCCACAGGATCCGGTAAAGCCCCGGGCCAGTCCTCAGTCAGGTCCTACCCCAGCGGGTACAGAAGGAGACTGATCACCTCCTTGCAGCTCCCAGGAAGGCAGCATCAGATAGGGAGAACTGGGGACTCAGGAGAAGGGAGGCATTGTGAGCCTCTGAATGATGCTGAGTGAGTGATTACTGATTGAACAGAGTGAGAGAAATTTTTCTTTTTGAAAACTGCAAAACCAATTCTTTTTGCATATGCAATTAAAAACAACTAGCTTGTTAAAAGGCCTGCCTAAAAAAAAGCTTGACGTTAACCCTTTCCATGTCCTTGAAATACACATCCAACTTCGCCTGAGACCTCAGCCTTGGGCAAATTAGAACTTCAAGATAAGGAAAAAAAAAAGGGGGTCAAAGGGATATTTTAAATCTCAAACAGAAAACTATGAGATCTATATCTCGTCTGTCTGTCTGGATTTATGTATGTCTCAGTGTATGTCTTTTTTTCTGATAATATTGTTGAAGTTGTAAATGAGTTCTAATTTAATTGGCCTAAAGAAAAGTAAATGCTTACAAATCAAACAATTCTAAATACAAGAAAAATTAACCTAAATAAATTTCAGATTCATGTGAACTGGGAAATATTCAATATTAAATATCTAGTATTAATATTCGTTTGCTAATCTAATAAGGAAAACAGGATGTATATTTTTAATAAAGAAGGTATTAAAATTATATTTTATAAAGGAAAAAGAAAGTATGTCTGACTTATAGGTGGCTGTTACCGAAAGTGATTAAAAAGTCTGTGGAAAGTGGACCCTGCAAAAAAACTTTTATGCATGGTTAGGACTAAGTTTAAAATAAATTTAGATTGGGAGCTTTTGTACACCTGTGGCTGATTCATGTCAATGTATGGCAAAACCAATACAGTATTGTAAAGTAGAATAAAGTAAAAATAAAATTAAAAATAATTAATAATAAATTTAAAAAGATAGAACTGAAAAAAAATTTAATTAAGCTCACCTAAATGAGTTTAAAGTAAACTAGTGCAAAACTTGAATCTGGCCTTTCTCTCTGTTAAGAGAATATACTTTCTTCAGATGTTGAATTGCTTTTAATAATAGATTTAAGTTTCTTTACCTCTTAATTAATCTGTTCTATTCCTGTGAAGAAGGCTGAGCACCAAAGAACTGATGTTTTTGAACTGTGGTGTTGGAGAAGACTCTTGAGAGTCCCTTGGACTGCAAGGAGATCCAACCAATCCATTCTGAAGGAGATCAGCCCTGGGATTTCTTTGGAAGGAATGATGCTAAAGCTGGAAGTCCAGTACTTTGGCCACCTCATGCGAAGAGTTGACTCATTGGAAAAGACTCTGATGCTGGGAGGGATTGGGGGCAGGAGGAGAAGGGGATGACAAGGATGAGATGGCTGGATGGCATCACGGACTTGATGGACGTGCGTCTGAGTGAACTCTGGGAGTTGGTGATGGACAGGGAGGCCTGGCGTGCTGCGATTTGTGGGGTCGCAAAGAGTTGGACACGACTGAGTGACTGAACTGAACTGAACTGGAAGCTGGTACCAGACTGGAATTTGGTCTTCTCTCTAGAGAACAAAGTTTTCTTAGATTACAGCTTTAGATAAAAGATTATGAATTTTTTTGCCTTTAACTGATTTATATTTGTTTTTAAAATCTTTTTGTGACTTTGTTAAAGTAAATAAACATTATTTAAGATTATGATACATGTAGACAAAGCTCATTCTGCTTCTACAAAAAGAATAACTCTTCATGGTTAGACTTTTGATATCTTGATTTCCTTAAAACATGGCAATAGTCTGCTCCTAAATCAGGAAATTTAAAATGGATAAACAACAGCTAAAAATCAAAGAGCCAGGGCTATGGGAAATCCAAGATGGCTGCTTGGCTTTTCCTGGCTTCCTGAAAGACTTCATTTTTATTTGATGGGTTAAAGCCTTCCCTGGCTACAATGTTAATGCCCTCCCAATGAGTTCTCCAAAAAAAGAAAAAATTATGTTTTCACTGAATATTAAGTCCTAGTTTTGTTAATTAAGGTCTGTGCTCAAGACTCACTTCTGATATTGTTCCTTGTTATGTTATATTGCTAAAAAGTTTAATTAAGTTATTATAAAGGACACTCTAAGATTGTTTCTAAAGCTTATCTCAGTAACCAATCTTTGGATAAAGGTCAGATGCTCCATGATATACAACCAGGAGATTAACACTTGGCTATAATCACTTAACTGACTCAGATGGCCTGGGGTATACCAGGCTATACCCACTGAAAGTTCTTGACTTAAATTCTTGCTTGTGACCTTACTAATAACTGCTAGCTATATTATTTTCTATGTAGCTTGCTTCAGAAGATTATTTCTTACATTACCAAATGTGTGACTGAGCCCATGATAAAATGCTGATAGGCAGTTCCATATGAGATCAATAATTGTAATAATGTAACTCTAGATATGGGAAGAAGCAACAAGAGGAAATATGTTCCTGGACCAAGAGGCTAGTAAGACTCTTATGGTCCAGAGACTTTTGCTACGTACAAGGCCTAGCCTAGTGACAACACATTGGAGTGGCCTGTCAATGAAATCATTGTTAGAACTGGGAATAAGCCTTACCAGCACCATGGGACACAGTGACCATGAAATGCCCCCAAAACATGGTCAAATAAGTGGCTATGAAGAGGCCCTGCAGACTGGAAGTTGGCCCTTGCCAGCTGCCTCTGCAAAGATTAAATCATGATCACTACAAGATGCTAACCTTCAACACCCCCTTGCAAGAAGTTCAGGGTGGAGACAAAAATAAGGCACTCTGTGCTTTGCAAAAAAACCAGAAAACAGGCCTTCACATAGTCAGGTGTTTCCAGGTAAAGATTTTTATGAGTCCAAATTCTTGCATCTTCTCATACCTAGAGAAGCACTGATGTCACAAACCAATGTCTCCTGGCTGACCCCACGACAGCTTTCCTACTTCTATTAATCTTTGGGCCATATATCTTTAACTTTCTTGTTAAGTTTGTTTCTCCAAGTAGTAGTATGGCAAGAATTTCCCCAGCCAACACCCAGACAGTGATGGAACAAGCTGCCTTATTCTGTGGACTCTCGTCTCCCTCTATAAATGCACCCCAAGGTCCTTAGGCTCTTCTCCCCTTGAGATCTCATATGGGAGACCACCCTCAGTGATAGAAAAGCTCAAGGGAAACCACCAACAATTAGCTGACCTGGAATTGTCCCAACACCTCCAGGCCTTGGGAAAAGTCTTCCACCATATTGCCCAATAAACCTTAGAGAGGACACCCATTCCTTTGGGCAATTGGGTTCATCCCTATCAGCCAGGAAATGAGGTATGGGTTAAAGATTAGGAAAAAAAATTTTTTCAGCCAGTATGGACAGGCCCTCATACGGTTGTCCTGGCAACCCCTACTGCTGTTAGAGTTACAGGAGTCGTCCCTTGTATCCACCACACCAGAGTCAAGAAAGCAGCTACTTTCTGTTATGAGGACACCCAGAAAGCAGTTCAGGACCCCAAAACCTCCTCAAGGTCTGATTCCAAAGACAACAGCCCTTAACAAAGGACGCTGGGCCCTGCTCTAGTCAGTTCGGAAGCTGATTAGTCAACACACAGCAGAAGCTTGAGGATTCTTCAGCCTTGCTCCAGCCACACTCCAGCAGCCGGCTGGTCGACGCACGGCAAAAGCTTGAGGATCCGGCTATCAAAATATAGATGGATTTTCATTGTCCACCCTGGCTTCTAACCCTAATTGGTATTATTGCTGTGCTCTTCATTACAGGACCAACTAGACTCCCCGGCTGAGGGGGTTTACAGAAGAGGAGAGGGCAAGACCTACTGACAGCGGAAAAGGGAGACTCTGCCTCTTCTTGAACAGAGAATGCTGCTTTTATGTGAACCGATAAGGAGTAGTCAGGGGCATGGCCCAACAGCTAAGGGAACGGATCATGAAGAGGAGAGAGGAACCAATTCCTGGGGTAACTGGAACGCTATCTGGAGCTGGCATCGTGACTTCCCCCTTTAACCGGTCCTCTCTTCATGTTCTTTGCAACACCCTTGTTTGGCCCTTGTATTCTCAATGCTATTATCCAGTTCATAACCTCTCGAATTGAATCCATAAAGTTACAAATGATAATAGCTCAATATAACCCCCTAAGCAATGCAGAGCTCTGAATGTCCTACCAAAGCATGAGATGATGCTTTCTGCAATGAGTGACAGAAGCATCAAGAAAGGGGAAATGAAGAGGAAAAGTTAAAATTTTACATAACCTCCTGCTCCTTCTGCCTCTGTGACTTGACTTGCTCCCTGCAAAGTCTGGATCACATAAGTCTCAGAAAGTGGGGACTCGACAATATTAGGAACTGGAGCTTATCTCACTCACCGTTGTCCTACTCTTTGCAATTGCCCAGCCCCTGCAAACCTGCAAACACTCACTGCCGGTGCTGTAGCCACACGTTCCGGGAAACCTCGCTCAGAAGGACAATGCAGAGAGTGGAGTGCAGCTTATTACACCGGCGGCCCAAGGCAGAGCCTCCTCTTAGCCAAGGACCCCAACTAGTTTTTGTGAAAACCTTATATACCCTAAGTATACGTGCCCAAACCCACCTTCCCAAATTTCCTGAAACTAGTCTGAACAAAGGAAAAGAAAGCTACAATTAAAGTTAACCCGTGATTCATATGCCTTAAGCCTAGGTAGTTAACTGTGGACAATAATCAATAGGCCTGTGGTCATATCCCAATAAGCATAATAGAATTTATGATTCTATTTGGTCACACAGATAATTAGGGTATTCTTTTAGGCAATGCAGAGTCCAGGTATGAGCCCTGGGGATCTTCCATCCGGGGGCCTGGTTTTCCACTTGGTATGTTGTTTCCATAGATACTGGGCATATAGCTCAAAGTCCACAGTCCGGCCCAAGATGGAGTCCTGCTTTCAAGATGGAGCCTGTTCTGTCTGTTTCCTCCTTCACCATAGCCTGACTTAAGTCTCTGGCCAGGGAACTGAAATCCGGCTGCAAGCCACTGCAGGTTGAGGCCACCTGAGATCAAGAGGCTTTCCATTCTTCCAACTAAACTGAAGGACCTAATTGTCCTGATGTGCAGGAGTCAGTCACTCAGTCATGTCCGACTCTTCGTGACCCAGTGGACTCTAGCTCGCCTGGCTCCTCTGTCCATGGAATTCTCCAGGCAAGAATATTGGTGTGGGTTGCCGTTCCCTTCTCCAGGGGATCTTTCGAATCCAGGGATTGAACCTGCATTGCAGGCAGATTCTTTACTGTCTAAACCGCCAAGGAAGTCCAGTTGTCCTGATAAACTATTAAAAATCATTTTTGATAAGAGATAACTGTGACTTTTGGCATAGAACTTGGAAGACAAACTGTTGAAAAACAAAAATTCAGCCAAGTAGATTGACTCTATTTGGCTTTATTCAATGATTCAGAGATCAGGAAGCAACCTATCTGGCAAGAAGAAAGTTGCTTCAGGAGCTTTGAAACAAAAAGAAGCATTTGCACAGAAGGAGGGTGGGGCAAGGAAGTTATTAACAAAAGAAAAGAAATGGTTTCAGGCTGGTCATATTCTTTTGGGGGAGGGTGATGGTCTACCATGCAAATTACCTTTTCTTCCTTGGGAGGTAGAGAGGGTGCACAGGACAGATAACTTTAAGGGAGCCGACAGGAAATTTCAGACTGGCCGATTAAGACTACATTCTAGGCAAAAGTTGAGACTGCAATTAAGGCAGATTTTAAATCTGGGTTTGGTACTGAAACCGAACAGGACCCCTATGGGGCTCCTGGGCAGGAAAGCCTTTCTGTGCCCCCATCTTTTGACCCCACAGGGCAGGTTCAAACAGGGCAAGGGAGGGGATACAGAGACAAAAGATGAACAGTTGGAAAACAATAGTGCAACCTTGGGGCAGGGTCCTGGTTCCCCTTCAGGACACTACAGAACTAAATCTCCCAATCAACTGAGGATAGTGTTGATGAAGTGTTCTTCATTCCAGAGAGTAGGACTTCCTAGTGGCCCATTGGTGAAGACTCTGTGCTTCCATTGCAGAGGGCATGGGTTCAATCCCTGGTTCAGGAACTAAGAATCCATATGTTGAAGTGCAGCCAAAAAAAAAAAAAAGGAAGAGAAACAAAAGAAATACCAGAGAGAAGGTCACAGTTTGATAACCTCAAGAAGCTCATCAGGAGGCTACTTGAGGCCAGGTTAAAGGAGGCAGACCCTGCACACACACTGATTCTTAGCAGCCCCACCCTGGAACCATCACTATAAAACTTCTCACCAAAACCACCCAGGTTGCAACACACAGTTTGGAAGTGACACGCTAAGTGTATGTTCCTCGATTCTATGTCTCGTCACAACAAAGATTTGGAGTGACGGAAGGACACAAGCCTACTGTGTCTCCCTTTGGCTGGCAAAGCAATAATGCTATTCTTTTCTGCTCCACCCAAAACTGTCTCTGAGATGCGATTCGGCTCTGGTGCCCAGGGGCTGAATTTTCGTCATCTGTATCATGAACTTCAGCACACGTGATGCCCTTGAGGGGTTTTTCTGGTGGCTCAGATGGTAAAGAATCTGCCTGTAATGCAGGAGACCTGGGTTCTATCCCTGAGTCAGGAAGAGCCCCTGGAGAAGGGAATGGCAACCCACTCCAGTATTCTTGCCTGGAGAATTCCATGGACAGAGGAGCCTGGTGGGACTACTGGGGACCTGTGATTTCTCTCTTTAACAACTCAAAGAATGGGTAGCATCTGAAAGAAAACCCCTCCCATTCCCATCTGCTTATTTATGTGAGAAAGGCTTCCCAGAACTTACATCTACATAAATGGAAAATAGAAATAGAACTGATGCTGCGTTCTTTCAATAATAAACACTCATGAGTATGAACTAACGGAGGGAGAAACCTTACACATCTCTATTCATGGAGATACATTTCCAGTAACATTCTACTTTTTTGTTTAATAATTAATGTAATTTGCAAAAATGTTCTGTGGTTGAGTCAGTTGTGAACTGCTGATAATCATAATGATAACTCAATTCTGAAGCCCTTTTTAATACTTAGAGCCCATGTGTTATACTGTGCTGAGTATGGTTGCTTAGTCGTGTCCAACTCTTTGCAGTGCATGCCCAGAGGGAATTATGGCTTTCTGTATTTCTATTTACATCCATATCTTCATGGCAGGCAAAGAATGTGTTTTTTATACTGAGACAAGATTGAGAGAGAGAAATGGAGTGGAAAATTGTTGTAGCCACGCGTTCCGGGAAACAAACTCACTCAGAAGGACAATGCAGATAGTGGAGTGCAGATTATTACACTGGCGGCCCCAAGGCAGAGTATCCTCTTAGCCAAGGACCCCGACCAGCATTTGTGAAAATCTTTTATACCCCATGTGTACGTGTCTGAACATCCTACTCCAAATTCCTTGAGACTTACATAAACCAAGGAAAATACAATCCCAATAACCCCATCATTCACATGCTATGTGCTCAAACAGTCAAACAATTAGCCAATAATCAATAAACCTGAAGTTACACTCCGACTGATACAGAAAAATTTGTGGCCTGTCTGGAGGAAGGGGTGATTAGTGTATGTTTTCTCTTAGGCGATGAGTAACCTAGATACAATCTTCAAGGTTCCCCTGTCTGGAAGGGGTCTTATCCTTCTGTTCTTGTTTTCATAGGCACTAAGCACACAGTTCAGAGTCCATTGGAAAGGTGGCCGAGCACGATCAGCATGAACAGGCTTAAGATGGAGTCCAGGCCCTATGAATTCCTTCTTCAATATGAGTACAAAGAAAAAAAGAACCATATCAAGCACGTAACTTTAAGAATCATTTATATATTTATATAAATGTTTTGCTAATGGGTATTAAATGAAACCAGAATATGTCACCCCAAATTATGCTTCTTTTACATAAGAAAAAGCTCTCTCTACTCTCCTCCCTCTTACTAAAGGCGAGGTGTAGATTTTCTTTTATTGGAGACCACTCTAGACTCTTATCAGCCCAGAGATGGCACAAGAGGAATCAACAAACTATCTTTAATTTCTCCCATATATTTATCTTCCCAGTCTGCTGCCCTTGGAACCTTAAAACCATTTCCCTTGTCCTGCCGTTTCTGTACTAATGTCTTGTTCTTTGTTGGAGATGCTAGATAAGCCCAAGTTTTGGTCACTGCTTTGAGTTACTCATCCCTGAGGTTCTCCCATGCAACTAAGAAATAAACATGCTAATAAATTTCTGTTTTTCTTTCATTAATCTGTCTCTTTTATAGTGCCCCAGCAGAGAACCTAGAAGATGAAAGAGAAAAAAGATTTTTTTCCTCTTCTATGTAGTATAAGGAGCTTCTCGGGTGATGCTAGTGGTAAAGAACCCACGTGCCAGCGGAGGAGACGTAAGAGACATGGGTTCGATCCCTGGGTCAGAAACATCCCTCAGAGGAGTGCATGGCAATCCACTTCAGTATTCATGCCTGGAGAAGCCCCATGACAGGGGAGCCTGGCGGGCCACAGTTCACAGGGTCTCAAAGTCAGACACAACTGAAGCAACTTAGCACACACAAAGACATAATTATTTCAGACATCTAACAATAATATTTTAGAGAAATAAACTATTGGACAATCATTCAATGAAATATTCTGGGCAACTGCTAAAAATGATAGTGGAGGAAATGACTTAATAATATGAGAAAATGCTCATAATATATTGAAGTTCTAGGAGAATGCTACAAAATAGCATATAAATTGCAAGCAATTTTACTTCTAAAAAATACAAAATATATTCCATAGCTTGACAAAGCATGAACCGACTCCTGCATCCAGTTCATTTTGGGGAAACAAATGCTTCATGAATCTGCTAGGGTTTCTACTGAAGACTCATCCTCCAAGGGAAGAACTTGTTTAGTTCATGGTTATTTTTAAAGCCATGGTGCAAGCTGGAAAAGAGGTGTGTTTGCCAGCAAAGGTCCCTCCAGTCAAAGCTCTCAATATCAATAACCTCAGATATGCAGATGACACCACTTTCATGGCAGAAAGCAAAGGATAACTAAAAGCCTCTTGATGAAAGTGAAAGAGGAGAGTGAAAAAGTTGGCTTAAAACTATCTGGTCCCATCACTTCATGGTGAATAGATGGGGAAACAGTGGAAACAGTGACAAACTTTATTTTTTTGAGCTCCAAAACCACTGCAGATGGTGACTGCAGCCATGAAATAAAAAGATGCATACTCTTTGGAAGAAAAGTTATGACCAATCTAGATACCATATTAAAAAGCAGAGACACTACTTTGCCAACAAAGGTCCATCTAGTCAAAGCTATGGTTTTTCCATTAATCATGTATGGATGAGGGAGTTGTACTATAAAGAAAGCTGAGCACCAAAGGATTGATGCTTTTGAACTGTGGTGTTGGAGAAGATTCTTGAGAGTCCCTTGGACTGCAAGAGGACCCAACCAGCCAATCCTAAAGGAAATCAATCCTGAATATTCTTTGGAAGGACTGATTTTGAAGCTAAAACTCCAATACTTTGGCCACCTGATGTGAAGAACTGACTCATTGGAAAAGACCTTGATGCTGGGAAAGATTGAAGGCAAGAGGAGAAGGGGACGACAGAGGATGAGATGATTGGATGGCATCACTGACTCAATGGACATGATTTTGAGCAAGCTCTGGGAGTTGGTGATGGACAGGGAGGCCTACTGTGCTGCAGTCCACTGGGTCATGAAGAGTCGGACATGACTGAGTGACTGAACTGAACTGAACTGAGTCAAAGCTATGGTTTTTCTGGTAGTCCTGTATGGATGTGAGAGTTTGACTATAAAGAAAACTGAGCACTGAAGAACTGATGCTTTTGAACTGTGGTGTTGAAAAGATTCTTGAGAGTTCCTTCGACTGCAAGGAGATCCAACCAGTCCATCCTATAGGAAATCAGTCTCGAATATTCACTGGAAGGACTGATGTGGAAGCTGAAACTCCGATACTTTCGCCACCTGATGCAGAGGAATGACTTATTGGAAAAGACCCTGATGCTGGGAAAGATTGAAGGCAGAAGGAGAAGGGGATGACAGAGGATGAGATGGTTGGATGGCATCATCAACTCGATGGACATGAGTTTGAGCAAGCTATGGGAGTTGGTGACGGACAGGGAAGCCCGGCATTCTGCAGACCATGGGGTCACAGAGTCAAACATGACTGAGCAACTGAACTGAACTGCAGTACATTTAGGCAGGACATCTTACCAATTTAAACATGTAGACATGACATCCACACAGTGGGTCAGAACATAAAGAACTATGATTCTAATACAATGGATAAGGATTGTGATTAATCTTTGAACATTTTGATCTATGGAATTTTTAATTTAATTTTTTAAATGTTCGTAACACTGATCACCCTTGGCTAGAAGGTTGAGAGACACAGTAATCATTTTCCGAATGTTAGGAAGATTGAAAGGAGAGAGAAAACATCTTGAAAAACTCATCGAAACTAAGTGAAATTCCCCCTGGATAAATGCGGAAACCACTGGTTGGGTTTGAAAAGCAAGGACAGCTACTTAATATGCTTAGCAACGCTTTGGAACTCAAATACATTTTACTAAATAAATCATTCACCATTGTTTGAGGCCTGCAGCTCCCCTGGACATGGCAGAACAAACACTTCTGTGTGCCAAGAATGGGAAAGTCCAGGCCAGCCAGTTCCCTCTGGACCAGCACATTAGTGGGTGGTGTGCGAGGCTGGCCTTGGACCATCCTTTGTTCCCTTCCCCCACACCATCACCCAGTGTGCAGAGGAGGGAAGTGTTTAATAAGTGGGGCAAAGCCAGCTTCCACAGCAGGGTTAACAACTCCCAAGCAACTCCATCCTGCATCCTGTAGCTACAACCACAGGAACTCAACAAGGGCGACACGCCAAGACCTCCAAGATGCAAGTCAGGTGTAGGTCTGACTTCACATTTCCCCTGGCGTGCCCCGCAGCTCAAGCAAACACATTTGATAAACCTGCAAAAATGTTTCTCTGATAGAATGCGTACCCTTCTGGATGACTCCAGAAACCACGGGCCCTTTACAATATCAAGATGTCTGTGTGTGTCCAGTTGCTCAGTCATGTCCGACTCTTTGTGGTCCTATGGATGGACTGTAGTCTGCCAAGCTCCTCTGTTCATGGGGTTTTTCTGGCGAGAATACTGGAGTGGGTTGCCATTTCCTCTTCCAAGGGATCTTCCCAACTCAGGGAGCAAACCCAGCCTTTGAGTTTCAGTTTTAGAGTCTGCTTCATCTCATTGGTGGCTCAGATGGTAAAGCATCTGTCTGCAATGCAGGAGACCTGAGTTTGATCTCAGGGTTGGGAAGATCCCCTGGAGAAGGAAATGGTAGCCCACTCCAGTAATCTTGCCTAGAAAACCCCGTGGACAGCGGAGCCTGGTAGGCTACTGTTCATGGGGTCACAAAGAGTCAGACACGACTGAGCGACTTCACTTTCACTTTCAGTTTCATCTCATTTTGCATTTTAAAAGACATTTACTGAGTGCTTACTAGGGTCTACGTACACGATAGGTGTTTGAGATACAAAAAAACAACACAGGTTTCTTCTAGGAGGTTACAGTTCAGAAGAGGAGATACTGAAAATAACCACTGAAATTCAAGACAGAATCAACCAAGTGATCAAGACCGTTGTTACTTCATCATCAAAATACTTTGTGTCATTGGTGCCTATTACATGCTAGAGCAGCGGTACTTTACAGGTATCACCTCATTTAATACCAGAACAACTTATGAGAATTTCCAGTTATTTATTTTACAGATTAGAAAACAGGCTTAGAAAGTTTGGGTAACTGGTTCAGCATCTTAACGTGAACATGTGGCAGTCCCAAGACACAAACCTGAGTCCGTCTCCAGAACCTGCATTTACTTCCATTCCTTTACACCAACATAGGATATGAGCAAACTCTTATGGGGCTGGGGAAGCAACTCTGAGAAGAAAATCAAGGAAGGCTTTATGGAGGAGGTGGCATTGAGGCAGGACTTTGATGAGCTCAGTTCCAAAAAGTGAGGAAGGGACATGACATCTTCCACTGAAGGAGCTGCCAGGGTGACTGAGTGAGGGCTGGAGTCTAGAGGTCCTACAGGAGACACCCGAAAGTTTGGCAGTGCCAGAATAAATCAACTCTATTAACTGCTGATGGCCACTTTACTGGTCTTCAAGGAGGCCTCTCTCTATCCTCACCTGTTCCATAACCCGTATCACTTATCTAAAAATGATCGCAAATGCCTCTTCAGAAACTGGAGAGCAGCCCGTGTTCTTTGTGATATCACGGTGTTACATTGCTTCCTTCTCACTACCTGTTTCATTTTGACAAATAACCAGAAACAAAGGTTGACACACTGGGAGCGTGTTTTTGCCTGCTGAAAACTGCCGGTTGCTAAGTGACGCTCTCAAGCTGCTGTTCCATCGGGGTGCATTCAAAGGGCCAACACAATGGAAGTCCTTGCAAAAGCTGGGGTGTGGCTTGTCACACTCCAGGGAGGCCTGAGAAAATAAGCTCTGCTCCCTGACACTTCCCATGCTCCCCACGTGGTGCCATGAGAGCCCTCGTGGACGCCCTGGTGGCACTGTGAGCTCAAAGGTGAGGCTGGAGAAGCTGGGGGGCGGGAGCCTGGAGTCCCTGCAAAGCCGTGCTAGCTATGGGGCTTGGCCTAGCACTGCACACTCTGCGCACCCTTGGCCAGTGTTTGAACAGAAGGGGATTGTGATTTAAAGGGAACTCTGGCTATAATCTAAAAAAAAGGCTAAAAATCTGTTACCAAACTTAGGTCTGGCTGCTCGCCTTTCAAAAATCAATAATTGAAAGGCAGGTGTTGGCAGAAAGGAAAACACTGTTTTTAATCAGAATGCTGGCAAACTGGGGAGAAGGTAGACTCAGAGTCTCTGAAAACTGACTTCAAGATTCTGCTTGGCCGTGAAACTTTTAAAGGGAAAGAGGAAGTAATGTCACTGAGATAGGGGATAAGACTTGTAGCCATCCCTGCACTGTGTGCAGAAGTCCTCAAATTCCTATGATCTTTCTGGAGATGCTTTTTAAAATATTTATTCATTTATTTATTTTGGCTGCACTGAGTCCGTTGCCGCACGCAGGCTCTTGCTAGTTGTGGTGAGCGGGGGGGCTTCCTCACTGTGGTGAGTGGGCTTCTCGTTGCAGTGGCTTCTCGTATTGCAGAGGACACGCTCTAGAGCCTGTTCAGTCAAAGCTGGACAGAAGCTGAAGAGGAATTTCACAAAAGAAGATCTACAAATGGCCAAACAGCACATGACAAGTCTTCAGTGTTATTACTCACCAGGGAAATGCAAACTAAAGCAATGAGATACCACTTCATACTCCTTGGGGAGTGAAAGTTTAAAGACCAAATAACACAAAATGTTGGTGAACATATGGGGCACCTGGCACTATCATCTTCTTATAGAGTTTACACTTACATTTGATACACTCAGATGGTATAAACTATCACATACAGTTTCTTATGAAGTTCAGTGTCTACTTACCACAGGACCTAGAATTCTGCTTCTAGATATTTACCCAAGGAAAAGAATGAAAGTATATATTAATATATGCTCACAAACTCTGTAGCAACTAGAGAGGTGGGAAAGGGTGGGAGGTGGGAGGGAGGTTTAAGAGAGAGGGGACATAGGCACATCTGTAATTAATTCATGTTGCTGTGTGGCAGAAATCAAACCAATATTGTAAAGCAATTATCGCAAATACAGTATTGTAATTTTAAAAATAAATAAATTTAAAAAATAAAAAATTAAAAAATTAAAAGTACCCTACAGTTGCATAAAAAAATAAAAACAAAACAAACAGATAAAAAATACACCCACAAAAACTCAAGTACAAGAATATTCACAGTAGGTATATTTAAAATACCCCACACTAGAAACAACTCAAATATCTCTCAACAGATGAGTGGATAAATAGATTGCCACATATTCTTACAAAAGAATACAGCTCAGCAATAGAAAATGACACCAGTACAGACAACAATGTGTATAATTCTGATTGATATTATACTGAATAAAGGAAGCCACACACAAAAGTCCACATGGGATTCTTTTTATATGAAGTTTGAGAACAGGTCAAGCCATTATGTTCAGTGGTGATATAAATCCAAACAGTGGCTGCCTTGGTGAAGTGGAGGTTGACTAGTGGGGCCACGAGAGAACATTTTGTAGAAATGGACATATTTGTTCCCTTGACTGGGAGTTGGTCCTATGGGCATGGCTCAGTTCAGTTCGGTCATTCAGTCGTATCTGACTCTTTGTGACCCCATGAACCGCAGCACACCAGGCCTCCCTGTCCATCACCAACTCCTGGAGTTTACCCAAACTCATGTCCACATCCCCTTCTCCTCCTGCCCCCAGTCCCTCCCAGCATCAGGGTCTTTTCCAGTGAGTCAACTCTTCACATGAGGTGGCCAAAGTACCGGACTTTCAGCTTCAGCATCATTCCTTCCAAAGAAATCCCAAGGCTGATCTCCTTCAGAATGGACTGGTTGGATCTCCTTGCAGTCCAAGGGACTCTCAAGAGTCTTCTCCAACACCACAGTTCAAAACCATCAGTTCTTTGGTGCTCAGCTTTCTTCACAGTCCAACTCTCACATCCATACAGGACCACTGGAAAAACCATAGCCTTAAATAGCCGGACCTTTGTTGGCAAAATAATGTCTCTGCTTTTTAATATGCTGTTTAGGTTGGTCATAACTTTCCTTCCAAGGAGTAAGCACATTTTAATTTCATGGCTGCAATCACC
Source organism: Nanger dama (assembly GCA_917880005.1). Lineage (NCBI taxonomy): Eukaryota > Metazoa > Chordata > Mammalia > Artiodactyla > Bovidae > Nanger > Nanger dama. Next base: position 9,122,856 of record CAKJTW010000063.1, on the reverse strand, counting down.
ATCTACAATGATTTTGGAGCCCAGAAAAATAAAGTCAGCCACTGTTTCTTTCCACTGTTTCCCCATCTATTTCCCATGGAGTGATGGGACCGGATGCCATTATCTTAGTTTTCTGAATGTTGAGCTTTAAGCCAACTTTTTCACTCTCCTCTCTCACTTTCATCAAGAGGCTCTTTAGTTCTTCTTCACTTTCTGCCATAAGGGTGGTATCATCTGCATATCTGAGGTTATTGATATTTCTCCTGGCAATCTTGATTCCAGCTTGTGCTTCATCCAGCCCAGCGTTTCTCATGATGTACTTGCATATAAGTTAAATAAGTAGGGTGACAATATACAGCCTTGACATACTCCTTTTCCTATTTGGAACCAGTCTGTTGATCCATGTCCAGTTCTAACTGTTGCTTCCTGACCTGCATACAGGTTTCTCAAGAGGCAGGTCGAGTGGTCTGGTATTCCCATCTCTTTCAGAATTTTCCACAGTTTATTGTGATCCACACAGTCAAAGGCTTTGGCATAGTCAATAAAGCAGAAATAGATGTTTTTTCTGGAATTCTTTTGCTTTTTCAATGATCCAGTGGATGTTGGCAATTTGATCTCTGGTTCCTCTGCCTTTTCTAAAACCAGCTTGAACATCTGGAATTTTACGGTTCATGTATTGCTGAAGCCTGGCTTGAAGAATTTTAAGCATTACTTTACTAGCGTGTGAGATGAGTGCAATTGTGCGGTAGTTTGAGCATTCTTTGGTATTGCCTTTCTTTGGGATTGGAATGAAAACTGACTTTTTCCAGTCTTGTGGCCACTGCTGAGTTTTCCAAATTTGCTGGCATATTGAGTGCAGCACTTTTACAGCATCATCTTTCAGGATTTGAAACAACTCCACTGGAATTCCATCATCTCCCCTAGCTTTGTTTGGTGATGCTTGGGGCTTCCTTGTAGCTCAGATGGTAAAGTGTCTGCCTACAATGTGGGAGACCTGGGTTTGATCCCTGGGTCAGAAAGATCCCTTGGAGAAGGAAATGGCAACCCACTCCAGTATTCTTGCCTGGAAAATCCCATGGGCCGAGGAGCTTGGTAGACTACAGTCCATGGGGCCACAAAGAGTCAGACACCACTAAGCGACTTCACTTTCACTTTCCTAAGGCCCACTTGACTTCACATTCCAGGTAGGTTGTCTGGCTCTAGGTGAGTGGTCACACCATTGTGATTATCTGGGTCATGTAGATCTTTTTGTATAGTTCTTCTGTGTATTCTTGCCACCTCTTCTTAATATCTTCTGTTTCTGTTTCTTTTATTGAGCCCAATATTCCTTTGGTATCTCTAATTTTCTTGAATAGATCTCTAGACTTTCCCATTCTATTGTTGTCCTCTATTTCTTTGCATTGATCGCTGAGAAAGGCTTTCTTATCTCTCCTTGCTATTCTTTGGAACTCTGCTTAAAATCCATCACATTGTACATTTAAGATCTGCACACTTCATTGTAATTTTTTTCTCAGTTTTAAGTTTGCCTACATACTATGCTTAAACAGTATAAAAAGAAAAATAAATTTGAATATAGATTACAAAAATTGAATAGTAAAAAGGGGGAGGAAAGAAATATAAACAGGACAGAGCTTCTGGAGAGACTATGGTATAAAGGGAATCCTCTCACACTGTTGGTGGGAGTGTAAATTGGTGTAGCAGTCCAGCAATTCCTGGATCCTGTGTTTCTGGGCATATATCCAGAAAAGATGAGGAGTCTAATTTGAAAAGATTCATGCACCCTAATACTCATAGCAGCAACACCCAAGACGTGAAGCAACCTAAATGTCCACCAACAGATGAGTGAATAAAGAAGATATGGGGTGTGTGTGTGTGTATACATATATATAATGGAATATTAGTCACAAAAAAATAAAAATACCATTTTCAACAACATGGATGTATTTAGAGATTATCATACTAAGTGAAGTAAATCAGAGAGAGAAAGATAAATATCATATTGTATCACTTATGTGTGAAATCTAAAAAAATGATATAAATGAACTTACTTACAAAACAGAAACAAACTCACAGACATAGAAAACTTACGCTTAGCAGAGGTAAATGGGGGAAGAGGAGGGATAAATCAGAAGTTTCGGATCAACAGATACATACTACTATATACAATGTAGATAAACAGCAAGGACCTACTGTATAACACAAGGAACTATATATAGTATATTGTAATAACCTATAATAGAAAAAGATCTGAAAAAGAATATATATGTATATAGAAACAGAATCACTTCCTGTACACTTGTCTCTGATACAACATTAAAAAAATAATAATAAAGAAGTTTCTTCCAGCAGTGGGCCTATGGCAGAGGGCATGGCTCAAGGAATAGAAAGAGAGGCCCACTAATCCCCTTGACTAGACCCCCTTGGGCAAGGCACCATCTGTAGGTATCTACCAAGCAGCCATGCCCTGTTATGTGGAAGAACAGGGGTGCAAAATTAGCACATTAAGCGCCCAGCTCCCAAGCTGGAGCAGTCATGTGAATGTGGAGACCGGATTCTTCTATGACTGCGCCATAAATTTCAGTTGTGACCCTACTGTTTCTAAACAAAAGCCTTTGTTGGTGTGGGAAATGGCCACACACTCCAGGATTCTTGCGTGGAAAATCACATGGACAGGGAGCCTGGCGGGCTACGGTCCATGGGGTCGCAAAGGGTCGGACACCACTGAGGGGGCCAGCGCACACGCAGGCAAGAGCCCTCGAGCGCGGGGGATTGTGTGGCTGGGGAAGACTGGGGGCGGGATTCTGGGCCGCTGGCTCTTAAGTTCTGGGGGACTATGGCGTTCAGCTCAGTTCAGGTCAGTCCTTCAGTCGTGTCCGATTCTTTGTGACCTCACGGACTGCAGTACGCCAGGCCTCCCTGTCCATCACCAACTCCCGGGGCTTGCTCAAACTCATGTCCATTGAGTTGGTGATGCCAGCCAACCATCTCATCCTCTGTCACTGATGCCCAAGAATTGGCCCTTTCGACCAGCACCCTGAGTGACCCTAATGCAAGTTCTCCAAAGATTCAGCTTGCCAACTCCCCAGTTACAAACCCAGTCCCTTCCCGTATTCTGAGACTAAACCCTCCTCTAAGTGTAAATGAGTGTTTTTGCACGCGGTCCCCAGGCAGCTGAGAGAGCTGCCTTGGCTGTGGGCCCAGTGTGCATTTAGAGAGACCACCCCCCCTACAAACACCCTCCCCCCCACTCCCGCAGAGAATAATCTCCCGCCGGGGTAATGGTACCAGAGGCATAATTGCCTTGGCATCGGGAACAGAGCTGCAGAGCCTAGTCATTTGAGGGACCCGGACTTCCCGGATGGTGGCTGGCCCTGGTCCATCATGCCGGGGTCAGCTTAGCTGAGCGCTCTGTGACAGATTTGTTGTCTGGAAAACCTCCTTAACCTCAAAAATCAATGGCATGAGGCGCGGAACCTGGAAATGAGGGAAGCCACGCCCCCGCGATATAGCACAGCTGGTTCTCAGAGGAGCGCCCCGCTGGCGACTGCGGCTTCATCAGCCTGGAGAGCAGCCACAGGGAGGAAATCAGGAGTCTGATGGAGAGAAGACCGTGATCACTGAAATATTTCTGTTCCACAAACTCCTGAGGTGCCGTCCTAACTAGCCAGTCTCCTGGGTCATAGGGAGGCTAGGAAAAAATAATTAGACCTTGAAATGTGGAGTTGTGAAATGGCTGAAGTCCCAGTTCAAAGAGTGAATTGAAGGGCGAGGTTGAGAACGGGGCAGTCCCTCTGCTCTGCAGCAGAAGAGATCAGGTGGGCACGCTGACTGCCTGGTTTGGGGGCACAACTGGCTTATGCTGGTGTTTAATACCAGCTGAGACTCAAGAAGGGCTGAATTTGAATCCCTACAAATACAAAGCATGGGCAAAAATGACAGTGAGCTGAGTCGGGAGGGCTCAAGGAGGAGTGTGTCCTGGGTGTGAGGTTGCCTCCCTAAATCCATCCACCCATCTCCCCAAATTGGCTCAAAGCACTCCCCTGGCCACTCTTATCTGTCCAGGGTTGGACATGTGTCCCGAGTTGGCCTGATCAGACTGAAGGGAAAGATTCAGATGTTTGGGTAAAAGGTTTCCCTGTCTTCTCCTGGTGGGTGTGAGTAAGGAAGCACATTGCCCCACTTGTCACTGGCCACCTTCTGGAAATCAGGCACTGGACCAGCTTCAGGGTGACCGAGTAAAGAGACTGGGAAGATCTGGGTCTCTGACAAAAGAATCAAACATTGATTGAACTGGGCCTGAAGCCTGCCCTGTCTGGACAGCTAGTTATGTGAGAAATACATTTCCTCGTTGTTTAAGCTTTTTTGGCATCAGATGTCTTTTATTTGCAGTCCAAGCCTCCTGACTGGTACAGCCCCCCATAGAAGGGGTTGGCCACAGAAACTAGGCCGGAGCCTAGGAAGCATGTGATGAATGGAGCCCAGGTGTCAGAACCTATCAGTCCAGACTCAGACTCCCAGGACTTGTCTTCTTTCGTGGCATTTTTTTCTACAAAGATATATCTGATTTGCATATCAAGTATTAGGAATACTCTTTCATTCCTTCAGGAAAAAGATTACTCCTGTGTTTTGTGAAACCCAAGGCCCTCTCAGTCTGCCCTTTATTTCCCACTTAAGAAATTTTTTACTGAAATATAGTTGGCTTCAATACTTTGGCCACCTGATGTGAAGAGCCGCATCATTGGAAAAGACCCTGATGCTGGGAAAGATTAAAGGCAGGAGGAGAAGGGGACTGCAGAGGATAATATAGTTGAATGGCATCACCGATCCGATGGACATGAGTTTGATCAAGCTCCAGGAGATGGTGAAGGACAGGGAAGCCCAGTGTGCTGCAGTCCATGGGTTTGCAGAGTCAGACAAGACTGAGTGACTGAACGCCAACAATACTATAAACACACAAAAAATAGATAACCAACAGGCACCTACTGTATAGCACAGGAAACTATACTCAATATTTCCCACTTGTGAAAGAAGTACACATTGAAGTGAGAGATACCTCACTCTCCTTTTTTGGTAAATTTATTTTTTTGGCTGCACTAGGTCTTAGTTCAGAGAAGGCAATGGCACCCCCACTCCAGTGCTCTTGCCTGGAAAATCCCATGGACGGAGGAGCCTGGTAGGTTGCAGCCCATGGGGTCGCTAAGAGTCGGACATGACTGAGTGACTTCAGTTTCACTTTTCACTTTCATGCACTGGAGAAGGAAATGGCACCCCACTCCAGTGCTCTTGCCTGGAAAATCCCATGGACGGAGGAGCCTGGTAGGTTGCAGCCCATGGGGTCGCTAAGAGTCGGACATGACTGAGTGACTTCAGTTTCACTTTTCACTTTCATGCACTGGAGAAGGAAATGGCAACCCACTCCAGTGTTCTTGCCTGGAGAATCCCAGGGACGGCGGAGCCTGGTGGGGAGCCTGGTGGGCTGCCGTCTATGGGGTCGCACAGAGTCGGACACGACTGAAGCGACTTAGCAGCAGCAGCAGGTCTTAGTTACGGCACTCAGGATCTTCAATCTTCCTTGCGGCATCTTCAGGTGAAGCATGTAGGACATGGTTCCCTGACCAGGGAACCAAACTCGGGCCCCCTGCATTTTGAACCCAGAGTCTTAGCCACCGGACCATCACGGAAGTCCCTCTCTTCTTGTTAAAGAGAAAAACAATCAGCCTAAGTGCAGTGGAAAGTGGCTACTATCACACGGCCTCCGTGTGAAGGAGACAATGGAGAGTAGTGAAGACTGGGGTTCAAGAGAGCATCTTACCCCACCTCAAGGGCTTTAGCAGATGGTGCCTGGCAGGAATGTGGCTCCAGGGCCAGCCACCTAATCTTCTGACCCTTCAAACGATGGATGGACTTGGAGGACATTATGCTTAAGTGAAGCAAGTTAGACAGTGATACATACTGTCTGATGTTGCTCGTATGTGGAATCTAAAAATACACAACAAGCTAGTGGATATAACACAAAAGAAGCAGACTCACAGATATAGAGAACAAACTAGTAGTTATCGGTGGGAGGGAAAAGAGGGGAGAGAAGGCCACTATAGGGGTAGGGGAAGGGGAAGCACAAACGACTGGGTCTAAGCCAGGCTTGAGGATGTATGGTATAACATGGAGCCAATATTTTATAATAGAGCCAATATTTTATAATAACTGTAAATGGAAACTAACCTTCAGTATTGTATACAAATTAAAACAAAATTTAAAGATCTATAAAATAGAATTTGTATGTGAAGTCTTCATTAAAAAAAAAAAATCAGATCCACACTGTATGGGCCAAACAGAATAATTCTGCAGCTGCTTATGCCTAACCAAGTCTCAGCCTGGCATAGCCCAGGCTGTGTCGAGTGGCCCCGCATCCCCAAGTGAACCACCTGCTGTGTACGATGCTGTGTCATCACAGTGTTATTTATGACACTGAAAATGTGGCAACAACATCGTTTCTAATAACAGGGATCAACTAAATAAACCACGACAAGTCTCCTTGGTGGAAGATTATGCAACTGTTTAAAAACACACTGATAAGTAGTAACTTGGGAGAACCACTTAGGATATAATGTTAAGTGGGGAAAAACAGAGTCCACACACTTGTATATATAACATGATTACAACTCTGGCAAAGAATACAGAATAGAGCAAGGCATCAGAAATTAACTCTAAAAGCAAACGAGCCTAATAGTGTCAGGAATTGCTTCTGAGTAGAGAGGGAACTACCCATCCCTCTCCTTAGACCTGGCCTGCACTTCTCTCTGCCTGCTGGACTCCTCTGCTCTCTCTTCCGGAGGCATCTCCAGCTGGACCCCGTTTACCCTCAGGCCCCTCAACCACCCTCCCACAGGCTTGCCCACGTATCTCTGGTTTCTCTTTTTACAGCATAAACCACATCGAGTCCATCAACAAACTCCACTGCACTTCCTGTGAAGTATCTTGAATCCACCAGTTTGCTCCCCTTCCTGCCGCTCACCCTGGTCTATGTCATTATGCCTAAAGAAATAACTTAGTTCTTTGTCTCTCAGATTTGTGTCCCCTAAAATCCACCCTCCACACAGCAACCACACTGATCCCTTTGTGCATGCTAAATCGTTCAGTTGTGTCCAACTCTTTGCAACCCTGTGGACTGCAGCCTGCCAGGCTCCTCTGACCTTGAGATTCTCCAGGCAAGAATACTCCACTGTCATGTTGATGCTTGACAGAAAATAACAAAATCCTGTAAAGCAATTATCCTTCAATTAATAAATAAATAAAATTTAAAGATAAAGAATACTGGAGTGGGTTGCCATGCCCTACTCCACGGGATCTTCCCAACCCAGGGATCAAACCCAGGTGTCTGATGTCTCTTGCTCTGGCAGGCGGATTAGAGATTCTATTCATTCTAGATCAGGTCATCCCTGCTTAAACCCCTCTCCCCCAACCCCCTGGTGGTTCTCAGTGGTGGTGATACAGGATCAGTGGCTGGGTAATGTCAGTGCCTTTGTTTCTGTGGATGGTCTTGGTCTTTCCCACATGGTCACAAGAAGGCCACCTCTTCCAGGCAGGAGGTGCTTGGGATCTGAGCTTTACACTTGCCAGTATTCTCAGGGAGTCATGCCCCAGGGGCACCTCTGTGATTTAAGTGAGCCCAGTGGGTGACAGGGCCACCCTCACTGGACCATCCAGCTCCCTGATGAGGTTCAGCTCTTACCAGCTGCCAGTTACTCTGCCAAGCACTTGGCATCAACAGGATTCCAGAGTTGGCCCCAGATTCCAGCCCCTGGTTATTCAATAAACTCTACTCTAGGTACTTCCGTGAAGAAATTTGGCAGGGGCCTGGCCCAATCAGGTGAGTCTTTAAAAGCAGAAAGTTTTCTCAAGGTGGAGGCAAAGGAAGAAGTCAGAGATGCTGGAAACCCAGAAGGTTCTGTGCACCTTCATTCTTTGGAGAGGAAGGAGGTACCGAGGAGTGTGGTAGCCCCTAGAAAGTGAGAATGGCCCCAGCTCACAGCCAGCAAGGAAATGAGGATCTTGATTCTACAGCTGCAAGGAATTTGGTTCAGCCAACAACAAGAACTATTCCTATTGAAGGAATATTCTTTCCGGGGCCTCCCGGTAAGAACTCAGCCTGGCTGACACCTTGATTCTGGCCTTAAGAGAAGGGAAACTGGGAGCCTGGACTTCTGACTTTGGAACTCTGAGATAATAAATGGGTTTTAAGTTGCTAAATCTTAGGTGATGGCTTATGCAATGAAAGAAAACTGATGCTCTTGTTTAATCCGTAGTCCTTAACCCACCAGTTCTGCTTGGTGGATGCCCTTGTATCCTTTTTAAGGTGGAGCTCTGAGAGGTTCATGCCAGGGTTGCCCAGAGGCCCCAGGACTGCAGGCTGAGGCTATAAATCCCAGCCTCACCAGCTGCATCTTTGAAGCATTCATCATGGGCTGGCTGGCCCTGGGCTGGAGGCTGGGGACCCAGCAAAGCCTTTGGCCTCAAGGCGCCCATGGGTTTGTGGAGAAGAATTCCTAGTGATGTGGGAATTAGGAAGGAAGGAGTTAGCTGAACTCAGTCACAGCCCTCACTGTACAGTGTGAGTTGCAACACCCTCAGTTTCAGAGCTGAAAGGGGAGTTAGCAGCAAAGCCAGACTTCTGCCCACCTCTCCTGACCCCTGGAGTTCCCTTCTTCCATCCAGATGGCAATGGTGGGCCCTTAGGTCCCCCAGAAGCTTGGAAGGAATGAGGACCACTTGCCACGTTGCTGATTCCAGCTCTTCTAATCCTCACCCCATGCATGCATGCTCAGTTGCTTCAGTCGTCTTCAACTCTCTGCGACCCCATGGACTATAGACCACCAGGCTCCTCTCTCCATGGGACTCTCCAGGCAAGAATACTGCAGTGTGTTGCCATGCTCTCCTCCAGGGGATCTTTCCTGACCCAGAGATCGAACCAGAGTCTCCTGCATCTCTTGCCTTGCAGGCAGATTCTTTACCGCTGAGCCACCAGGAAAACCCAATCCCCACCCCATCCTTGGGGAAAAGCAGAAGGAACAGTGCACCCTCAAGGCTGGAGGGGCAGCAGGAAGCGAAGAGGGATATGCCAGCCAACCAGCTGCTTCCCTCTCTCCTCTAGGAGCCCCTCTTTTCTGCCCCCCGGCCCCACATCAGAGGCCAGGACCACTGGGGGACGGGCAGGGGTGCATCCCATGAGTGGCAAGGGCTAGGGACAGATTGATTCATTTCTCCGCACCTGTGAGGACCTCAGGGCAGACTCCCAAGGTGACAGGAGTCTTGAGAGTTTCCAGGCTCCTTTCCTGCCCTGGTGGTGAGCAACTGCCAGTCCTGAGGAAGCCAGAAGGAGTTGAAAGCCCAAACCACAGGCTTCTCAAGAAATGACTTCTGACCACATAGTTTTTCTGACACCACCTCTTGCCACAGTAGAATTAATTGCTTAAAACCCTTAACCACAGGGGCAGCACAGGTAAGTCTTTGGGCACCCTGGAATGCCTGCTAGGGGACACGGCAGGGATATTCAGAAGCAAGACCTTGGAACAAGTAACCCTGTGATCCACGGTGGGAAGTGGGAGGCTGGTCATCACTTCCCTTCGAGGTCAGCACAGACTGAGGACAGGATGTGGCACAACCCTCTGCCCAGGAAAGGAGGGGACACACCGGGTCTTCTCTGCAGCCTGAAGAACAGAACAAAGACCGAGAGGAGACTGACTGGAGCTTGCCAGGAACCCAGGAACCCCGGTGCCAGGTCTATTTGTAAATGTCTCGCTACTAAAGGGAAGAGCCCTGCTCTGGGAGAGGTGCTCTTGTCCTGCTGAGAATGGGTGGGTTCAGACAGGTAAATGTAGGCTATCAAGAGCTGGGTTGCTATGAAGACTGTGCAAACACGGGATTTGGGGATCAGCAGGGAGGTGGGTGAGGAGGTGGAATGGAAGGGCGGAGCCCTGGGTAGGCTGGGGATGGGGGTGAGGCCACAGGGAGGGCGCCTGGGGGTGGGGGTGGGGGCTGTCCCCGGTGCACACCCTGCCCCTTCTCCCAGACCTTAGGGGCTTCTTCTGTGCATGCATCCCCATGCACACTTCGTATTAGCTCTGTCTCATTTATTTCACTTGCAGAAACAAAGAGGCAGCGTCCCGTTGGGATGTGAAGCAAGTAGATGAGCCATGAACTGAATTCCATGGAATCAGAGGCTTGAGGCCAGAGGTGTCCGCGGGAACGTAAATCCCCAAGAAATATTGGGGAAAGTTTTGAGTTTATCCAGGGTGAGAAGTCAGGGGGCTCTGGTGGATCTGCTGTAGATGGTGTGAGTCAGAGAAATCTCTAATGACCTTGGGTCTTTCAACCATTCATTCCCACGTGCCTGTCCTCCCCCATGCCCCCCCACACACACAGTGCCTGATGAAGGTCCCCTCCGTGCACCCACTCAACGGTTACAGCTACAAACCCCGCTGTGGTCCATGGCACTGCAATATCATCACCTGTTGGCTTCTTTCCTCCCCCTCTGGACTCAAATCCTCAAGGCCAGAGACTGGCTTTACTTGGATCCTCCAGAATTTAGCTCAAAGCTCAGAAAGTGCTGGATGGAGGCAACGGGATGGACATTTCTGGAATCTGACCCTGGGCCAGGCTCTGCCAGTGCAAGTCAGATAAAACTTGCAACCCCTGGGGTCCTCACAGTCTTAATGAATCAGCCATCCTGGGGCAGGAGATCCCTATCTCTGCAGCTGCAGGGACACAGCTGAGCAACTGGGCAGAGAACTCGGTGGGCGCTGGAGCTCTGTTGGGCAGTGACCTCGATGCTTCCAATGCCCCCTCTGGCCCTTGGACCCCCTGCCTCCCTGGGATCAGGGTCCAGCGAGATGTTGGCTCCCAGATGTTTGCTGCCAGTTTCCAGCAAGCCATCCGTGTGCGGGAGGAGAGCTGAGTCACCGTTTGGAATGCCTGAATCAGAGTCACCTCCCTTCTAAATAACCATTATAAACACGTTGCCGGTCAGCCCTGTTTGTTTGCTTCTTGGAGTTTATGTGGCTGCACGAAATGTATTATCAAAGACGAACACACAAACCTCGAACCACCCGTACTTAGTCTTCTCTGTGTCTGGTCTGTGTGTCACCCGCACTAAACACACTTGTGCTGGATGAGGAAGAGGCGCGGGGCAATAGCTCCCCCGCACCTGACGGGCTCACCCCTCCAGAGCCCTTACTGGCCCCACCACTGGCTCAGGAGCACCCTCACCCCTTGGGGAGCTGAGGGGCCTTTGGGCTGGGACACCTGGGCCACAGCTTTCACTGCCCTTCTTGTACCAGCTTCTCCAATCTCTACTTTAAATCTCCTGCAAGGCTGGCCTCCTCCTTCCTGACACTCCAGAAACAAGCTCATACAAGTTATTGGGAACCCAAAGCAGGTATCAGATGATTGACATCATGGATCTGCTGTCTGTGGTTTTCTTGATAAATTAGGCTTTAAAGTCCCATTTCACAGATCGGGAAGCCAAGGCTGAGAAGGATGGATTTCTCCCTTGGCCTCAGACCAGTGTGAGGGTTGCAAGCCTTTTTTTTTTTTTCTGCCATGCTAATCCTTCTAAACCTGTTTTCAATCTCAGCTAATGGCATCAAGTGCCACCTGTCCTTCAAATTTCCAAAGTCATTTCCAGCATTGTCACCAGGCCCACTCTATCTCCTAAGATTGGCTTGAACTGTATGTATCAAAATTCAAACAACAGTGACTTAACCAAAAAGGTTAAGTGGTTTGTGTAGTGTAATGTGACAGCTGGAGCCAGGCCATCTGGGTTGGTGCATGAGAAAGTCATCAAGAACCCAGCTTCCTTGTAGCCTTCTGCTCCTCCATCCTTATCTTAAAGCTCTCATCCTTATGGTCATAAAAAGGCTGCTTTATCTCCAAGCATTGCAGCTACCTTCCAAGCAGGACATTCCAAAGGGAAGATGATGCAGGGCAAATGCTCACTTCACCTGAGATCATTCCTTTTTATGTGAGAAGCAATAGCTTTGCTTGGTCTACTGTATATATTACATTGGCACAACTGGGATACACAGCTAACTAATTGCCTTGTACCTTCCACTGCCAGACGCCTGGGAAGGCAAAAGGCCATGAGGTACACTGCTGTCCTGAGCAAAACTGGCCTTCTGTTGGCAAAAAGAAGGAGAATGGATACTAGATAAGCAGTCAATTGCTTGCTGCAAAGCTCCCACATTTAACCAGCCCCTGCATCGCATATAGTCTAATTTCTCTTGCCTCTAACCCGTCTCTCTTCCCCTTGCCAAGATTTCTACCTAGTTCAGGCTCATAGTTACCTCCTCTAACTGTGTTCTCTGCCAGACTCACCTCTTCTCCTGTCCCTGCTGCACGCTGCTACCCAGCAATCAGGATTCATGCCCCCTGCCCTCTGACTTCTAATCCCTCTCCATTGCTTATAAAAGGCTGGCCAGATTCCTCAAGCTGAAGCTAAAGGCCCTTTACAATCCAGCTCATCGCTCTTCTTACCTTATCTTCTAAACTCCTGATGGTCCAGCCACTCTCTCCCACTCCCCACACTGAAGATCCACTTGCCATGCCCCCATCTAAGATGACATCCTTCCTGCATGTTCTACCTCTTGGAAATGCTCTTTTATTTTAAATTTTATTTTATTGAAGTATAGTTGATTGACAATGTTCTGCTAGTTTCCTGGACTATACAGTAGGACCTTGCTGTTTATCCATTCTATACACGATTCTTTGCATCTGCTATTTCCAAACCCCCACTCCATCTTTCACCCACCCCACCCCACCTTGGCAACCATGATTCTGTTCTCTGTGAGTCTGTTTCGTAGGTAAGTTCGTCTGTGTCATATGTTAGAATCCACATACAAGTGATGGCATTTGTCTTTCTCCGTCTGACTTACTTCAGTATGATCATCTCTGGGTCCATTCGTGCAGCTGCAAATGGCATTATGGAAATGCGCCCTTAAGTCTCAGCTCAAATGCCATCTTCTCTGTGACCACTTGCTGATCACCCAGTTGGAATCAACCTCTCCCTCCTCAGTGTTCCTCTTGGATAGCATTCCATAGTTCAGCTTGGCCTCCAGCTGGCCATTGTGGAGTCTCTTGGATGGCTTGTGGCTGCCCAGATAAGCAGTCAATTGCTTGGCCGTTGTGGAGTCTCTTGACTGCTTATCTCTCTACTTCCAGTAATGTCCTCTTGGGGATCCATCCTGATGGGGAACTGGGGTTCTGTCAATATCCTATGAGACTTGATTAAACTTCTCCTGAAGCTAGACATAGCCCTGGACTCCAGCTATGTTAGACTCTGAAATTCCTTCTATTGAATCTGTTTTTCTTGGATATTCTATTACCTATGTTCGAAAGGGTCTTCTTTTACTAATGCTGGTTCTTGGCCTCCTTAATTAACAGAAATTGACTAGAGGCCAGACAAGGAATTCAGGCAAAGCTTTCCTGGGCCCCTGCTGCAGCACGAGGGAGCAAAAACATACAGGTTCCCTTGTTCACTCCCCTTGGTCGTGAGCTGGTTCCTTACAGGGGATGAGGGTAGGGGTGTGTCCAGGGGTCTAGCCAGATGGTCTGGCCAGGTGGTCTGGCCACCCCTTTGGTGTGGGGTGTGCAGGGGCATGGGAAGTTCCCTGCTTCTGCTCCCAACACCCTGCTGTTGCATCCAGCTCTTCAGCAGTGGCAGCTGGGGTTCTTTTGGTCTTTTTGTATCTTGTCTATAATTTGCCCCAACTGCGCACATGTATACAATTGTCTTCAGTCCCCAGTGATTTCTTTGTCTTTTGTTGCACGAGGAGACATCTGTCCAGCGCAAGCACTGCAGCACAGGGCCCCAGACCCCAGGTTCTAGCCTGTCTGATCCCCAGAAAGTGCGGTGCATCTCTCCTTGGCTGAGCTTTCACTTTGTTTCCCTGGCCTGGCACAGAGCTCTGTCCCCACAGGGAGGGGAAGGGAAGAAACCAAGATGCTAGGAACACAAGGGAGGTCCCCCTGCTTCATCTGGGAGCCTCGGGTCACCGCCTGCTTCCTGACACCCCTATTCTGCTGAACTGTGTTAGCCACACGTGTCCTTAGCTTCTCCCTGAAGCTTGGCATCTGCTTAGTAATGACACTCGATAATAGGTGTGAAATGAAGACTCCTGCCAGCATCTCTGGTTCTGACACTTGTTCCACTCAGGCTGGCAGCGCCTGGCAGGCACATTGCAGACATTTCATAAGTATTATTCCTATTGTTGGGTGAACTAGCATGAAAAGCACCCGCCCCACATCAGTGCAGGAAGATACCTGCCGTCTTAGTTCCACGACGGTGTCCACAGGGAACAGGGGCTGACCCTGCTTCTCATTATGAAGGGCAATCCATGTACATCCGGCGAACCTCCCTCTCAAGCCACCACCATCTCTGCCCTGAATTGTCGGAAAACATTCATAACTGTTGTCAGCTATTCACTGTTGCCTCCTCATCTATTTTTAAAATTTTTTATTTTGTTTCTTTATTTACTCTTGGCTGACCGTGTGTGTGTTGCTGTGCACAGATTTTCTCTAGTTGCAGCGAGCGGGGTCCGCTCTCTAGCTGTTGTGCGCGGGCTTCTCATCGCAGTGGCTTCTCTCGTTGCGGAGCATGGGGTCCAGGGCACCTGGCTTCAGTAGCAGCAGCTCTCAGGCTGAGTTGCCCTGCAGCATGTGCAATCTTCCCTGCCCAGGGATCGAACCAGCGTCCCCTGCTTTGGCAGGTTAATTCTTAAGTACTGGAAGTTCCTCATCTATTCACACAGCAGCCAGAGCCATCTGTTAAGGGGTTAAGTTAGATCGGACTCTCCTGGGCTCAGAACCCTCCAGCGGTCCCCTTCCATTCCACCTAGAATAAAAGACAATGCGTGTCACTTCTCTGGCTCCATGGCCCATCATGGTCCTCCCTCTCCTTAACCCTCTGCCCTCCTGGCTCACTCTGATCCATGCTTCCCCCTTCCCTCCCTTCCCCATCCCTCTCCCCTTCCCATGTGCTTTGGGCATTTCAGGCCCCATACATGCTAAGGCCTCACACTTGCCCTTCCTTCTGCAAAGCTTTACCCCCAGGGACCTGTACAGCTCATTCCTTCCCCTCCTTTGGGCCGCTCCTCAAATGTCACCCCATCACATGTGCCACCCTGGATGCCAACACCTGGCAGGGTGCACAGTCATCTCCTCATTGACTCAGCGCTCAGTTCACAAGGTGGCCCCACCCCAGGGCAAGCGCTTTGTTGGGAGCTGGAACTCCACACTCACAACCGTTCACAGGGCTTCCAGGGATGCAGGACACAAAGGATGTGGCTTTCAGAGAAGAGCCCTCCAGTAAAGTGTCAGCAGGCCCCTGGCCATGGGGCCAGCTTGGTGAGACCTTTCTGTGGCCTCTTCTTACTTCACCTCTGAGAAGACAAGATGCAAGGAAGCGACATCATCTACTGGGCACTTATTATGTGTTACCTAAAGTGCAAGGATTTAACTGGCAGGTTAACTTTTCTTTTATAATAAATATCAGGAAATGCCAAAAGTCCCACCTGCCTGAGCTGACCACTGTGCACCAATATTTGAAATACTGACCACTGACCACTTTGACTGGGTGCCCCAGCTCTGTCCCTTAAGTCCAGAGCTTCACCTGCTCTTTGTCTGATCCTAGGGTAAAGGAGCCCACCCTACAGATGACAAAACTGAGGCTCAAAAAGTTCAAAATCTTGCTCAGTGATTCAGCTAAGGTCCACTGACTCTGGAGCCCTTCCAGTCCCCATCCAACCTCAGATGGAGTGTCCAGCCCCATCTGATTCCTGCCTCTGCTCCTTGGAGAGCCCTGTCCAGGGCAGAGGGCCTGGCCCAGGGAGCCTGAGACACAGCCCCAGGTATGATTGGGCCATGACTTTGATGTGGGTCTGCTGGGTTCCTTCCTAGTTCTTCAAGCAACCAGCCCCATTTTGCTCCCCACTGAGCTGAAGATAAGGCATAGGCATGGATGAATTTGAACTGATGGGTTTAATTGAAGGCAGTGACGGCCTCCGACGCAGAGCCGCAGGCTAGCTGGACGCTGCCTCTCAGCTGCAAAAGTCCCTCTTCTGGACTGTTGTCAGGTGGAGCCCTGAGTGTGAAGATGAGGCTGTTTTTACTTCGGCTGCAGGAGACTGGTTTAATGGATGCATTTCTTCCTGCTCCAAGTGACTGCCTTCTCATCCCTGGCCCTGAAGGAAATCATCTTGGCAGAGCTTAGAGACTCTGGCAGCTCCTGGTGCTTTGCCAACCTCTGTGTCCCCGTCCTCTGGTGTCCTGAGCCAGCTCCACCACGGGCAAGGGGCTTCCTGCCACCAACCCTGGAAGGTTTGCTTATTCTTCTCACCTTGAGGGGCTGGCTGTCACCTCTGGGCACCTGCACATCTGAATCTGTCAGGTGAGTAACACTTCCCAAACAGCTAGGATGAGCAACATCTTCCTGCACACAGAGCCACAGGTCATAGAAGCTTCAAGTGGAACCTGGCCCTCGAGGAGCTCACGTTCTTGTGGGGCCACATGGAAACATGTAAGCAGATATAAGCAAGACGATGTCAGGGACTGAGGAAGCCTGTGAAGGAGACGAGTGGGTGGAGAGGGTGCTCGGGCAACCTTGGTGGTCAGGGGAGCTCCCTGAGGCCTTGAGTTCTGAATGATAAGAAGGCAACACCAAGATCTCAGGGAGAATATAGAGGCAACCTAAGTGTCCATCAGCAGAGGAGTGGATAAAGAGGATGAAAAATGAAATGTTAGTCATTCAGTCATGTCCGACTCTTTGCAAACCCATGGGGCTGTAGCCCTCTAGGCTCCTCTGTCCATGGATTCTCCAGGCAAGATTACTGGAGTGGGTTGCCATTCCCTTCTCCAAGGGATCTTCCCTACCCAGGGATCGAACCCAGATCTCCTGCATTGCAGGCGGACTCTTTACCATCTGAGCCACCAGGAAGTAAAGAGGATGTGGTACGCATATATGATGGCACAGTGTGTCTGTGTGCTCAGCTCTGTCTGACTTTGCAACCCCATGGACTATAACCTGCCAAGCCTCCTTATCCATGGGATTTCCCAGGCAAGAATACTGGAGTGTGGTGCCATCTCCTACTCCAGGGGATCTTTCTGACCCAGGATTGAGTCTCCTACATTTCAGGTGGCTTCTTTACCACTGTGCCACGTGGGAAGCCCCATAATAGAATATTACTCAACCATGAAGAAGAGCAAAATAATGCCATTAGCAGCTGTCTATGGATGAGGTGCTCATCAGTTCAGTTCAGTCACTTAGTCATGTCCGACTGTTTGCAACGCCATGGACTGCAGCACACCAGGCTTCCTTGTCTATCACCAGTCCCCAGAGCTTGTTCAAACTCATGTCCATTGAGTTGGTGATGCCATTCAACCAACTCATCCTCTGTCATCTCCTTCTCATCATGCCTTCAATCTTTCCCGGCATCAGGGTCATTTCCAATGAGTCAGTTCTTCACATCTACAAGGTGGTCAAAGTATTGGAGCTTGAGCTTCAGCTTTAGCTTCAGTCCTCCCAATGAATATTCAGGACTGATTTCTGTTAGGATGGACTGGTTTGATCTCCTTGCAGAGATGATCATACTAAGTGAAATAAGTCATATAGAGGAAGATAAATACTATAGGATGTCGCTTATATTTGGAATCTAAAAAATACAACAAACTAGTGCATAAAGCATAAAAGAAGCATGTTCACAGATACAGAGAACAAGCTAGTGGTGACCAGTGAAAGTGGGGAGGGGACGGGGGAGGGGGGGACCATAGGAGCGGGGAGGGGTGCCATAGAAGTGGGGGCGGGCACTTAAGAGTGGCGGAGGGGCACTTAGGAGTCAGGGAGCGGGAGCTACAAACTGTTGGGTGTAAGATAGGCTGAAAGATGCATTCTACAACATGGGAAACACAGTCAATATTTTGTAATAGCTGTAAATGGAAAGTAAATTTTAAAATTTGTATAAATTCTTTTAATTAAAAAAAAAAAGGATCTCAGGCAAAACAATCCGAATTGAAGGATGAAGGACTATCAAAATCCTGAGAGACCAGGAGAGCGTGGGAGGAGGAGCAGAAAGCAGGCTTGTGTGGCTGGAGCTCAGAGGGATGGCGTGAAGCAGGGGGCAGCGTGAGGTCAGCAGGGCCAGGAGGTGCCAAAAGATCTGGCTCCCATCCGAAGTGTGGCTGGCAGCCACTGGGGGCGTTGGGCCGGGCACTGTGTGGGCCTCCATGTCAGCTTCGGGCCTCCATGAGATCACTCAGCTCCAAGGGAAGGGTGAAGTGGGAAGCCCGTCAGGAGCCCCGTGGGGAGCAGGTGAGAGCTGGGGATGACCTGGGCTCAGCTGGAGTGCTGTGGGGCTGGGCGAGGTGGGGCTCCCAGGAATAAGTACCAGGCGGCTTGGAATCAGGCTCTGAGGGGAAAGTAGAATCAAGGGTGACTCCTGGGTTTCAAGCCAGAAAGCTCCCAGGGATGCAGCTTCTGGTCTTGAGGAAGATTCAGGAAGAGGCAGATTGAGAAGTCTGGGTGAGGGTCAGAAGCTCAGCCTTGTCCCGTCAGGCATAAGGGGTCTATTATTCACGTGGGTGGAGGGGGTGAGATTGGCACGGAGAGAGGAAGAGTCCAAAGACACGTGGGATGAAGACAGGGACTTTGGAGTCGGCATATGATGGTCTTTGAAGCCATGGGCTGCATGCCCCCTGCTGCAGAGTGTGGGCAGAGAGGGGGAACACTGAAGGCTGGTCCTAGGGTACACCGGCCTCGAGGGGTCTGCTGAAAAGGAGGGCACAGCGTGCTGAGTGGGGAGCCCGTCGGTGGGAAGCTTAGGGAGGGAGAGTTCCAGAAGGACCACATGGCTAGTCACACCAAATGACAGCAAGGGGGTCGAGGACGAGGAGACAGAGAACTGAGCTTTGGCAGGATGGAAGACACTGGCTACCTCCGCCATCTCGTGGGGAATCCTGAGGACAAGATCCTGCTTAGAAAGGCGGGAGCAGAAGGTGAGAAAGTGGAGATAACAAGTCAAGACAACTTTGTGGAAGAAACCTAAGTGTCCACAGTCAGAAATGGATAAAGGAGGTACATATATGCAATGAGGAGAGTGAAGTGGGAAGCGGGAATTCCATACGTACGATGGAATACTATTCAGCCATTAAAAAGAATGAGATAATGCCATTCACAGCAACATGGAAGGACCTAGAGATAATCCTACTAAGTGAGGTATATCAGACAAAGAAAGCCTAGTATCATATGATATCACTAATAATGGAGTATTTTTTAAAAATGATACAAAATGAACTTACTTCCAACATAGAAACAGACTCTTAGACGTAGAAAACAAACTTATGGTTACCATAGGGGGAAGGATAAATTAGGAGTCTGGGCTTAACATATACACTCTCAGCCCACTCCAGTACTCTTGCCTGGAGAATCCCATGGATGGAGGAGCCTGGCAGGCTGCAGTCCACGGGGTTGCTAAGAGTCAGACACGACTGAGAGACCTCACTTTCACTTTTCACTTTCATGCATTGGAGAAGGAAATGGCTACCCACTCCTGGAGAATCCTAGGATGGGGGAGCCTGGTGGGCTGCCATCTATGGGGTCACACAGAGTCGGACACGACTGAAGTGACTTAGCAGCATACAAAAGACAGGTAATCAACAAGGACCTACTGTTTAGCACAGGGAGTGCTACTCGATATTCTGTAATATCTTATATGGGAAAAGAATCTGAAAAAGCATAGATATATGTAAATCAACTATGATATATGTAAATCAACTATACTCCAACATAAAGTAAAAATTGATTAAAAAAAAACCATGATCCAAATGCACTTATCTACAAAACAGAAACAAACTCACAGAAATAAAGAGCAGACTTGTGGTTGCCAAGGGGGAGAGGAATAAGGAAGAGGTGAAGTGGAACTTTGGGATTAGCAGATGCTAACTATTAAGTAAAGGAAAGAAGTGGTAGAGGTCAAAAACACCATACAAACTATTATACAGAGAGAGGATAAACAACAAAGTCTTATTTTATAGCACAGAGAATTATAGTCAATATCCTGTGATAAACTGTAATGGAGAAGAATATGAAAAGAATGTATAGATATCTATAACTGGCTTCCCAGGCAGCTCAGCTGGTAAAGAATCCACCTGCAATTCAGGAGACCCTGGTTCGATTCCTGGGTCAGTAAGCTTCCCTGGAGAAGGGATAGGCTACCCACTCCAGTATTCTTGGGCTTCACTGGTGGTTCAGACGGTTAAGAACCTGCCTGCAATGCAGGAGACCTGGGTTTGATCCCTGGTTTGGAAAGATCCCCTGAAGCGGGGCATGGCAACTTGTATTGCCTGTATTCTTGCCTGGAGAATCTCCACAGACAGAGGAGTCTGGCTGGCTACAGTCCACGGTGTCACAAAGAGCTGGACACGACTGAATGACTAAGCACATATGTCTAATGAAAAGGCTTTCCTGTACAGCAAAATTAACACCATATTGTAAATCAACTATATTTCAAATATAAATTCAAATAAAAACTTAAAAATAGACATCTCTTTGTGGTGCTGGGAAGGAAGTGGGGTGGTGGGCAGAGTAGGAAGTTTAGTCAGGCTGCCCTTTGGGCATCTTTGAGCAGTCCTGCAGAAAGAATCATTGGTGATGGGAAAAAGAGGAGATAATTACAAAAGCAAAGACCTTGAGAGAGTGAGGGGGAAGGAAATCCCGAGCCAATTGATGCAGAGAGACATGTCTTCTATTGTGGAGCACGTGGAAGCAATCCTGGGAAACTAGGACTTGGCGATGGGATATCTCCATCTAAATACTGTCTCTATAAAATATGGAAACATGTCATCAGCCAAGAGGAAGGGAAGAAAGCAATGTCAAAGATGGAGAGAAGGAAGAAGCCATAAACCAGGAAAATGGAGGTGAAATTTCTAGGAAAGTGGAGATGGATTTACTGAACATGTTCATTCAGTTCAGTTCAGTCACTCAGTCATGTCTGACTCTGCGACCCCATGAACCGCAGCATGCCAAGCCTCCCTCACCAACTCCCCAAGTCTACCCAAACTCATGTCCATTGAGTCGATGATGCCATCCAACCATCTCATCCTCTGTCGTCCCCTTCTCCTGCCCTCAATCTTGCCCAGCATCAAGGTCTTTCCCAGTGAGTCAGCTCTTTGTATCAGGTGGCCAAAGTATTGGAGTTTCAACTTCAACATCAGTTCTTCCAATGAACACCCAGGACTGATCTCCTTTAAGATGGACTGGTTGGGTCTCCTTGCAGACCAAGGGACTCTCAAGAGTCTTCTCCAACACCACAGTTCAAAAGCATCAATTTTTCTGTGCTCAGCTTTCTTTATAGTCCAACTCTCACACCCATACATGACCACAGGAAAAACCATGGCTTTGACTAGACGGATCTTTACTGGCAAAGTAATGTTTTTGCTTTTTATATGCTGTCTAGGTTGGTCATAACTTTCCTTCCAAGAAGTAAGTGTCTTTTAATTTCATGGCTGCAATCACCATCTGCAGTGATTTTGGAGCCCAGAAAAATAAAGTCAGCCATGGTTTCCACTGTTTCCCCATCTCTCTGCCATAAAGTGATGGGACCGGATGCCATGATCTTTGTTTCTGAATGTTGAGCTTTAGGCCAACCTTTTCACTCTCCTCTTTCACTTTCATCAAGAGGCTCTTTAGTTCTTCTTCACTTTCTGCCATAAGGGTGGTGTCATCTGCATATCTGAGGTTATTGATATTTCTCCCGGCAATCTTGATTCCAGCTTGTGCTTCTTCCAGCTCAGCGTTTCTCATGATGTACTCTGCATAGAAGTTAAATAAGCAGGGTGACAATGTACAGCCTTGACATACTCCTTTTCCTATTTGGAACCAGTCTGTTGTTCCATGTCCAGTTCTAACTGTTGCTTCCTGAACTGCATACAGGTTTCTCAAGAGGCAGATCAGGTGGTCTGGTATTCCCATCTCTTTCAGGATTTTCCACAGTTTATTTGAAATGAGAAGAGCAGCTCCATTGCATCATTTTCTCCAGCTGTAACCGGCTTGGGGCTTCTGCAGTTCCTTATAATTCCCAGATGGTGCAGTGGTTGAGAATCTGCCTGCCAGTGGAGGAGACACACGCTTGATCCCTGGATTGGGAGGATTCCCTGGAGGAGGAAATGGCAACCTACGTCAGTATTCTTGCTGGGAAAATCCCATGGACAGAGGAGCCTGGTGGGCTATAGTCCCACAGGATTGCAAAGAGTCAAACATAACTGAGCACACAGTTGTGGTGATGATAATCAGACTACAGGTGCAGGCAGAGGTTTGAGAAGATGGTTAGAAAAGAAAAGATTGGAGAGGAAATGAGTTGGAAGAATAAGAGAGAGTAGTTGAAAAGTGGGAGGTTTCAAATCGAGATTGCCAGTTGGGTGGCTGAAACAGGTGGCAGGGGAGGTGGTTGACTGTCCTTTGAGATCAGGCAGTAGGAGGCTGTTTGGGGTTAGATGGTGGCGTTACTGCCACTCAGATTCCAGGCAGCCAAGCTCCCTGCACTCTGCAGACTTCAGTCAACGGCAGGCTGGCAGTGGGTGCAGACGTGGCTCCCTGGAGATGCAATGAGCTCTGCGGCACAATGAATGCCCCAGAGCTCCCCATGGGATCAGGTAAAAGCGGGTCTCCAGCAGAGAGAACTTTATTGCTTAGCTTTCCACCTGCCCTATTCTCACTCCTCTTTTCTAGGGCCAACTCTTTAAAAAAAATCATTTGAACAAAAATCCATCTTCTAGGAAAGACAGATGTGCACATCCCGAGAATGGTGAAGGGCATGGTGATGGAGAAAGAGTAAATCAGTACTAACATTACTGAAGACTAGAGGGGGAGGTGTTGGGGGAGCCAGGAAACTGACACCCATGAGAAGGGGCAAGGGTCATGAACATGGACAATGCACTTCAAAGGAGCTGGAGGCCTTGAAGAGGGAGGAGGCAGTTTGGCAGTGGATGAAGCGCTGCAGCGCTGACAGCTGTTCCCCGATCCTGAGGCTGGCGTGTGACAGAAGAGCGCCAGCCTCTGGAGAGGATGCAAGGGAAGCACGCTCCAGGTGGCCTGGCTTTGAACTATTATGAAGTTAAATTAGCAGAACTCTGGATTGACTCTGAGCTCCCGAGGGCTCAGCCAAAGGGGGTGGGGGTGGGAGAGGAGCTTGGGTGATGGGGTCAAATGAGGAATGTTTAGAGCATCTGTAGGAACTGGGGGTTCTGGGTGACCCAGGAGGTCTGATTCTGCCAGAGGCTGAAAGGATCGGGTGTTTAAAGCTCGGCAGGGTTGGTCCTGGAGCTCAGAGCTCAAACCGGCAGACCCCAGGATGTCAGAAGCAGCTGAGGGAGCTGTATTCATCTGGATGGAAAGAGCAAAAGTCTTGGGCTTCCCCAGGCTCATGGAAAACTAACTCAACTGACTTATACACTCTGAACGCAGGGGTCATCTGGGCCTCCCTGCCCACTAGAGATTTGGAGACCTTTCATCCAAATTCCTAACTTACGGCCTCTGAATCTCCAAAGCGTCCTTCTCCTCCGCACCCCAACCCGCCACCCCCGAAGTGATTTCCATGACTTCTCCAAGACCTGCTTCTCTCCAGCTCTGTGCTTCTGTATCCTGGGTGCTGGCTTGATGCAAGCTCAGGGTTCCACTCAGAAGCCCAAGGGTGCCTCTGGGGCCACATTTTGTGAGTTTAACAACTGAAGGCAGGTGTGGCCAAGGGCTTTGTCTCCCTCTGCCCAGGTTTGAACTCTTGCCCTCCTCGCTCTATCTCACCCACCTCTTCTCCACAATATACACACATCAGACTCACCAGCATCTTCCTCTGTCCTCACGCAGGTCCCTGGATGCTCAGCTTGTGTCCCACATGGGCTTAGCTCTGGAGTTTCTTTTCAAGACATAATATGCTCTTGTTGAAAGGAATTTGAGATGCAGAGTTTTTCTCCCTCTGCACAAACTGCATGGTGAGGTGGTTAGGGGACACAGGCCCTGGATTTGCACGCTGCGAAGGCTGGGCCTTTCTGAGCCTCGGTTTGCCTCTCCAGACAGTGGGGCAGTCATAGTGGAGCAGTGTATTTCCGGGGCTTCCCAGGTGGTGCTAGTGGGAAAGAACCCCCATGCTAATGGAGGAGACGTAAGAGACACCAGGTTCTATCCCTGGGTCGGGAAGATTTCCCTGGAGGAGGGCATGGCAGCCCACTCCAGTATTCTTGCCTGGAGAATCCCATGGACAGAGGAGCCTGGCGGGCCCGAGTCCATAGGGTCGCAAAGAGTCAGACACGACTGAAGAGATTCAGCATGCAAGCCATGTATTTCCAGCACTTCCCTTGTGCTTAGCACTAAGCTAAGCACTTGATTACCATCTGATTTAATCCCAGCATTATTCTGGTGAACCAGAAACTACCCCATTTTTCCAAAGGAGAAAATTAAAGTTCAGTAGTAACTCACCCACCACCGTAGGACTTTTAGTTGTCTGCGCTAGGATTCCATGGAAAGTGTTTTTAACTCTGAAGACCTTCTTCTTAAGTTATCTGCAGTGATACAAAGTTAGAAAAACTGGGTCCCCCTCCACTGGCTTGTCCTCTAACCTGATCCTATTACCTTTGGGGCCTCAGTTTTCCCCTCTATAAAATGGAAGATTCCTTTCTGTCTGTATTGCCACCAAATCCTTGAAAATGGCAGCCATGGGCTTGAAAGAGTTAACATGATTGCCTGCAAATTCACAATTCCCCTCTTAGCACGATCTGTCCCAAATTTCCAAAATAGCTTTGAAGATAAAAAGCACATAATGGTTTAAATTTGATTGAAAGGAAGGGATTAAGAGTAAGAGCAGACTCAACACTACTCCTGGGAGGTCCCTCAACCTTCCCAAATATGGTTTAATTTTTCCAGTTTCTGTATTATATCCATAATGGCTTTAAGGGTATTATCCATAAGGGTGATAAAGGCAGCTCTGCCTTTGGGGCAGGGATTTGATTAGACAGAGAAGAAGTGAGTGAGTGAGTAAGCATGTATGTGTATGCATGTGTTTAGGGTGTGTGTGTGTGTGTGTTTGGTGTGTGTGTACCACACTCCCTCACAGAAAGGTGGATAGGTCTGGTACAGGACACCCCTTCCCCTGTGAAATGATGGTGTTCGAAATCAACTCAGAGACCAGGTGGCCTTCACAACAAGGAAGGCAAGGAGTAGAAATCCTTTGGTCCCAGGCATCTTTACACACCCAAGCATCCTGTCTTTACAGATGGGAAACTGAGTCCCTGCCAGGGCAAGCACCAGGGCCCGAGTGTCCCTCCTGTGGTCTCCCCAAGAGGCGCAGGTGCAGCCATGGGGGGCACCGCAGCCTGGCGCTCCTGACCTCGGTCACTGGTTGGCCATCCTCGCCTGTTTTTCCAGGATTTCTCAGACAACACTAGGGTCTGAGGAGGCTGCTACCCAGTGGCCAGGGGCTGGGCCGCCCACCTGGCTTTAAACTGAGCAACTTTATCCATGGAAGATTCAGCTTGGAACAATTCTCCATTCCTTACCACTCTCCCCCAAAAGTTTAGAAATGCAGCCATTTTTTTCCCTTGCATTGGTTTCAGCAAAAATGTTAAGACTCCCTGACATCAAGAATACAGAGAAGAGGGTATTGAAGGCAGCTCTGCCTTTGGGGCAGGGATCTGATTAGAGAAGAAGTGAGTGAGTGATTAGCGTGTGTGTGTATGCATGTGTTTAGGGTGTGTGTGTGTGTGTGTATGTGTGTGTGCCACGCTTCCTCACAGAAAGCCTGGGTGGACAGGTCTGGTGCAGGACATCCTGATGACTCCTAGGAGTGGGTGGCAGACATGGCCCTGTTTATTCTTCCTGGATTCTGAGTTACACAAACAATAAATCCCAACAGTGTGTTTACTGGCAGAGTTTCTGGCTAGCTTCAGAGTCGCATATAAGGACCCAACAGGGCTCCAGGCCCAGCTGTGTGGGCAGAGTCCCTCTGTTTGGAGACAGCACTGCAGAACATTCAGCCACCAAACCAACTGGTGACTAAGAAATGAGGTTCTAGAAAGAGCCCTGGCGTAGGCATGGGTCTGGTTTCAGATCTGACCTTTGTCCCCAGACTTTTGAGATGCCTTGGGCTTCAGCTCTGGGTTTACCCAGCTCCAGCCAGCATTCACAGCACTGAATTATGAATCTAGGTTGATGGCCCAAGAATTCTCCTTTCTGGCCCACAGGCCAACAGGAAGCTGACCAAATCCCACGGCACAGTGTCCACTTGGCAGGCAATCACTAAATCCATTCTTGACTTTATTTCTGAATTTATCAATTTCACGGATGTCAAGTCAACCAATGACTCCTGGGTCTATGTCCCTTCATCCAGAACCTCACCAGAACCTGGTGGAGAGTGCGTGGGGTCTTACTTAGCAAATACATAAAATGACAATATGCAAGAGTACTTTGAAATTTATAAAGAGCTAGAATCACACACGTAAGAAATACGACTAGTGGTCAGAATGCTATTATGCGCTCCATAGGGCAACTTTTGTTCTTGTGATATGCTTTCATGGAAATAGATCATTTAAGAAAAATTAATCTACTAATTTTAGAAAGTAGTGGCAATTATTTTCTTATTGTACAAAATATGAAGACAAGTTTAAACTTACATAGTCCAAGCAACCAGATCAAATCCAGATATGACCCAATGACACTTTCATGTATTTCTTTCAGTCTGGTTTCTATATGTGGACTTTGTGTGTGTGTGTAAATAAGTAATATAATTTACTTGTCTATCAAATCAAGTCTGCTTTTTATGTCCTACCATTTTCAGTTAACGTTAGTGTGAACACTTTGCTGTCTTTCGGCATCTGAGCTAAGGTTCCGCCACCCTACTTCCTAGCCTAGTGATCGTGGGTGATTCATGGTCAGGGGTTCACTCACTTGGACCCCTGTTTCCTCATGTCTAAAATAATCTTACCGGGGCCATACTGCTAAGTGTTCACCAATATCAGTTTTCACCTCTTTGCAGACTGTTGTTAAACTCTGTTTCCCAGGCTCCTTTGCAGTTGAATGACACCACGGGACCATATTCCAGCCAATGAGAAATGGGAGGAAATGATGTTTGCCATTTGCATTCCTGTCTCGTAGAGTCTCCCACAAATGAGTGTTGATCTTCTCTTTCTTCTCACCCTCCAGGTCTCAGGCCCCCAAACTGCTTAGATGAACCAAAACAATGATGAAACAACTAGACGGCAGAGCCCCAAGACAAAACAGGCTTGGGTCCTCAGATCAGAGCTTGGAGAAGGACCCAACTGCCTTATGATGTGAACAAGAATAAACCTTCATGCTTAAGCCACGGAGGCATTGATTTGTTTCTGCAGCTTAGCCTAATCCGACAGCTGCTTACCTCATAAGGCAGGCTGTGCCTTTGAAGAAAATACCGAAATCATCTCCTCTTAAAAAGCACTCCATAGACCTGAGCCTTTAAAAATTAAACAATAGTAAATAAATGAGCAAGCTAATGACTAAACGGGGTCACGTACACCTTAAGATTTGTTGGATTTCAGAGAAGCAGGACATCATTGTGGACGGGAGGAAGCAGTAGGAGGAGGTGGTATGTGGAATCTGGTAGGAGGTGTGTGAATGGGGTCCAGGAGAGGAATGGGAAGACAAGTCATTCAACGTGTGTTTGTCAGTAACCCAGTAGGTAGGAAGTGCAGTGAGGGCCGTTCTGTGTAATTACTTGGAAGGTGAGAAGGAACAGGGATTGGGCCATGCTCAACTACCTGGGCCAGCTACCAGGGCCTGGAAAGGTTTTCTGTGGCCTTTCCATACTCTTCACATTCTGCTCTGGATCCCTAGCACTGTCCTGGAATGAGCTCCACCCCTTAATTTCCTGAAATCCCCCAAAACCATAGAGTAGGTACAGACGTGGAGAAGCATGTTGAAAATAATCTGAATTCCAGCTGATGAGAAGTTGCTGTGTATCACGGGGAGCCCAGTCTGGCACTCTGGGATGACTTGGAGGGGTGGGATGGGAGAGGGAGGGAGGGCAGGGAGGGAGGGAGGGCATGTATGTATAAATACGGATGATTTGCATTGTTGTATGGCAGAAACCAACACAGTATTGTGAAAATTTAAAAATATATATTTAAATCTAAAAACAAAAATTAAAAAAATTTAAAGAAATCATAATCTGAATTCCTATTCTTCCATGTTATAGACAATCAAACTGGAGGCCCAGAAGTTTCCATGGCTCATGTTTGCACACTGGCACAATAGTTTAGAGTCAGAGGCAAAGCACAAACGTAAACCAGGTGATGTACTTTCCTTCATAAACCTTCACCAGTCTCTCAGCCCACCTGGAATAAACCAACTCCTCACTGTGATCTATAAGGCCCTATAAGGTCTGGTCCCTCTCACCACCCGCTCTGGTACCAAGGAAGAACCTAGCTGGTGTTCACCGATACCTCTGGTGGATGACTGGACCTCACCCAGCCCCACTTCCTTGCATCTCGGAGAGATCGGCTATCTGAGTTCTCACCGATGAAATGTGAGCAGAAGTCAATCCTGTTCCTAAAAACTACTACACAATTCCCCACCATCTCTCTCCTCCCTTGGGTACCAGTTAGGTGCAAGCATCCCACAGAGGGTTCCCAGGGACTAGGCAGGGAGTAGACAGAGTTACACAGCATCAGGAGCCTGGATTCCTCAAAGACTGAGGGTGAGAGACTGCCCTACTTCCACTTAGAGCCAGGAAGTGAGCCAGAAACAGCCCTTTATTGCACCCTCAAGCCTCTGAGCGCTGGGAGTTATCTGTTATTGCAGCTAGTGTTAACTTACCTGGCTAACACAAGCCGCCTCTTTTGCACATTCTGCTGGCTATGCATCACCTCCTTTGGCGCCCACCCTTGTATGCTGTACCCTCACTGTGCTGACCTTCTGTATGGCTCTCATTATAATCCAGGCCCCAAGGGGCCCTGTTCACTGCTCCTTCCCTTGCCTGCAAAGCTCCCCTCCCTGTCTTCATGGCTACTTCCTTCTCAGCTTCAGCGTCATCTTCTTGGAGAGCGTCATCTTCTCCTGATCAAAAGTAGTTCCTATAGTCACACCTTATTCTCTTTCCTTAGGCTCAGTTGGTAAAGAATCCACCTGTAATGTGGGAGAGCTGGGTTCAATCCCGGGTTGGGAAGATCCCCTGGAGAAGGGAAAGGCTACCCATTCCAGTATTCTGGCCTGGAGAATTCCATGGACTATATAGTCCATGGGATCACAAAGAGACACAACTAGCAACTTTCGCTTTCCCTTTCACTATACTCCTATTATCTAGAATTATCTTGTCTATCTGTTTGCTTATTTCATTTTAATCTCCTCCCTCTAGAATGTAAACTTCATGAGGTCAGAAATTAGCCTGTTTGGTTCACTGCTATATCCCCAGCACTTAGTATATACTAAGTATTAAAAAAAATATTTGTAAATGAATGAGTAGTGAATGATCTAATGTGCAAACATTAGTCCCATGAGCTCCAGGATAAACCCATTGGGTCATACCCCATGACTTGCTCAGTTGCCAAATGTTTCAGAGCAGAGGGGTTTTCCCATCAATTGAAAAGGGTGGGGCTGGTCTAAGGTTCAAGGTCGGTTGGTCTATTTAGCCAATTAGAGAAGGGCCCAGATATCTCAGGAGCCTCCCCAGAGCAGAGAGGTTTACAGCCCTTGGCTATGACCCATGACTGCTGGCCGCTGCTGAGTTTGGCACAAGGGTCTGTAATAAGTCGGAAGTATTTTTCCATCTTGATGGAAAGAGCCAGTAATTTGCCCTTCAGTGATTTGTGGGAGGCTGGAGAGCATGAGAGAAAAGTCCAGAATGGCATCTTGAGATAGTTGCTGTTGTTGTTCAGTTGCTAAGTCATGTCCAACTCTTTGTGATTATTTACAGCCAAATCTTGCTCAACCCTACCAGGACCAGGGAGAGCGTCTTCTATCATTTTCTCCAGGAACAGTCACTTGGCTCTGCCTTCACCTGGGGAGACAAACAGCCCAGGATGAGCCTTCCAGCAAGCTGGTCTGGTCTTACCCATCTGACAGATGGGCAAACCAAGGCCCTGAGGGGTTAGGAAGACCACAGCAGCAGCTCTCTCCTCTAATGTGAAGAGAAAACAGAATCCTCACTTGTCTGATTCCTGGATTTCCATCAGGGAAATAGAGAGCAGGTACATTTCTTCCTTCACCCTGTCCACGAGATAGATATTGTACCAGACGAATCAGCCCTTACCTACAGATGGGGAAACTGAGGCACCAGCAGTTTAGCACTGTGCCCACGTGAGGTCCAGAACTCAGACTCAGACCCAGCAGTCAGTGCTTTTGGTCACTATGCTGCTCACAGTTTGATTCTGGTACCCCTGGGGCCTGCCTCCCAGGACCTTGGGGATGAGATGGTGTGGGGGGTGCAGTGGGGGGCTGGGAGCTATAGCTCTTCATGCCAACATGAAGGGGGGGAAGAGAAGAGAGGGGGTTCCCAAGGGAAGGAGGAAAAATCTGGATTAGTCAGAGTTCTCCAGAGAAGAAGGACCAATAGAATATACAGAGAAAGATCTATTTTAAGGGATTGGCTTACACAGTTACAAAGGCTAGCGGTCCAAAACCTACAGCTCTACACTGGTTCCAAGCTGCCGGCCTACCCTGACCTTGCGCATCCTCCCAGCTAAACCCTCCTTCTTCCAGCAGGAGCTTAGGCATCGCTTCCATGGGAGCAGTTCCCAATCACATACCACTGAAGTGGCTAATTTATCATCTGTGAAATTGCATATTTGACATCCAGGTCTCCAAACTCTAGGTCCCCCAGCAAAGGAGTGTCGGAACCTGCTCTGTCTTCACAGGATCCCCAAGGCCAACGAGCGGTCACGTTGGAGGTCAGCACACAATTTAAAAGGCTGAATATGTGAAAGTCTATGGTGGCCCAAACTGTATTTCCAGTTGGCTACAACAGTAACAGGCTTCCCTGGTGGCTCAGTGGTGAAGAAGATGCCTGCCAATGCAAGAGCTACGGACTCATCCCTGGGCCAGAAAGATCTGCTGGAGAAGGAAATGGCAACCCACTCCAGTATTCTTGCCTGGGAAATCCCACAGACAGAGAAATCTGGTGGGCTACAGCCCGTGGGGCCGCAAAGAGTTGGACACGACTCCATGACAAAAAACAACAACAGTAATCCTGCTTTCTCATCCCTGGCCACATATTGTTTGCCTGGTTGACAAAGGCACCCTCGAAAATTTCTCCATTATTACCCCACCCGGCATTATACGCTGATTGGTTAAAATATGAGGCAACCCCACCGGATACCTCTCACCCACACAGATGACTCTGTGCCCCAGCCTCTCCCTGCTTTTCCCGTCCCACCTCTGTCATCCAGCTGAGCATTCCTTTCTCAGGTCTCATCCCAGCTTCCACCTTTCCTTTCTAGCAGGAGAGCCTAGTGGAAAATTCAGATTCAAGATCCTCTTTGTAAGCCGGGGCAAGTTACTGAAGCTCTCTGGCCAGGCACCTCCTCTGCAAAATGAGAAGCTGAGTCAGAGGACCTGGAGCCCCTCAGCTCTGACTCTGTGCCACCCAGTCATCAGTTTTCTTCTGCATCTTGGCCTGACTGCCCTCTTCTCATTGCCAAGACTTCCTGTGCCTGGGAGCAAAATCTGCCCCTCACCTTCCACCCCAATAACACTCAAGCCGCAGATAGTGCCACACCAACCCCACCGGCCAGGGGGTAAAGTTGGAACCAAAAAGAGAAACGAGGATTATCCTCCTGTCCAATACCTGTCATCGCAGAAGCTGAGTCAGCCCTTTGCAGTGGGTCTTACACACTCACCCCCACAACACTTACATGTGCACCCCTTGCTCTCACACATGCATGCTCACACTCCTGCACATTCACACCATGCTTCCTTTGCTATTAGCAACAGAAACCAATTCTGGTACATGCAGTGGGGAGATAGGGAGGATGAGGATGAGGAAGAGGCAGAGAACTTGGAAAAATCTCCCAGAATCACAGAAGCTGGGCAGCCAGGTCTTGGAAAGGACACGAAGTAGCCAGGTCAGACGGAAAGAAGTAAGAACTAGCAAGGGGTCTCTTCCAAGTTCTCCAAGCAGGAAAGATCAGCCTACCACCACTTCCTTATTTTTATTATTGAATTATAGCCTACATAAAACATTGCAGTCATTCAAAATACATGTAAATCAAGCCATCATGCTGTGTGCCTTAAACTTTACAGTGATGCATGACAATTATTTCTTAATAAGACTGGGGAGAAAATTATGTTCGTAATGTATCAGTTTGGTGTCAAGAATATAGTAAAGGGGAGAGGGATAAATTAGGAGTTTGGGATTAACAGAGACACACTTCTATGAATAAAATAGATAACTAACAAGGACATACTAAATAGCTCAGGGAACTACAATACATTCAGACTTATAATAGCCTATAATGGCAAAGAATCTAAAAAATAATATGTATATATATTCTTCATATGAATCCCTTTGCTCTACACCTGAAACTAACACAGCACTGTAAATCAACTGTAGTCCAATAAAAATATTTATAAAAGAAGGATGGGCTTTGATGATGCTGCAAGGGACACCAGAGGGTAACTTCTAAGAAGTGTGGGGGAAAAGAGAAGCAGAAGAAAAGGACACGGAAGGAGAGAGTGAGAAGCTCAGACAGAAAACAAGCATGAAATCAACTTGAAAGGGACATCTCAGATTCAAAGACATAAAGAGAGCGAACCCAAGAGGATAAGCAAGGAGAGGCTGGTGGGAGGGAGCACATTCACCATCCCAGAGGCCCCGGTCTCCATCTGCACCCTGGGCCCAAGTTTTATCATCACCCAGATGAAAACCATCTGGCCATCGGCACGCCACCCTCCAACTCAGTATTTTTCCATCTGTCCTGCCACATGAGGGGTTTTATGTGTGAGTCAGAGGCGAGACGTCAGCGGAGCCTCAATCGTCTCTCCGGCTAGCCTCTCCTCTGGGTGGGAAGGCTGGGCTCTGAGACTGTGGTCCACCAGGGCCTCTCTCCACTGGGGAGTCCTTGCCACCTGCGGGGCATTCAATCTTGACTAAATGCTTCCACAACACAGTGTGTTCAGTCTTAACAGCTCAGTGGTACTGCCTCGGGAGAAGAGGGATGGCTCAGAACAGGGATGGGACATGCCTAAGCTCCCTAACTCCAGGGCCCAGCCACAAGCTAGAGAGCAGCCCCACCCTCTGCCATTGCTCCAACCCAGCTATGAAGATGGTGGTGGGCATCGGACCTCATCACTGACAGCCAGCCCTCCTTCCTGCTGCCAGCCTGCGAGTATAGAGGTCTGTGTTTGGCCAGCTTCATGGGCAGAGTAGGAGGGGCCAGATGGGCAGTTCTGCTCTAGTGGCTTCAAAGCCTGACCAACTGGGACTAGTCATTAGACAGCCTTGGCAAGCCAAGGGGAGAAGCTTGGCTCGCATCAGCCTTGTAAAAGATGAAGACAGAAGGGTGCCCCATTGCCCTTCAGCTCCCTGGATCACTATGTTAATTCCCTTGAATTTTCCAGCTTCTAGAGACTGCCTGCTTTCCTTGACTTGTACCCCTTCCATCCTCAAAGCCAGCAATGGTGGTAGAGTCCTTCTCACTTTGCATAGCTCCGACACTGGCTCTTCTATCTTCTTCTTCCACATCTCAGGGCCCACAGGATTACCTTGGGGCCAGGTAATCCAGGCCAATCTCTTTAAGGTCAACTGACTGGCAACCTTGATTCCATCTACAAGTTAATCCTCTCCTTGCCATATGAGATAACCCAGGACATGTGTATCTCTGAGGGAGCCATTATTCTCTCTACCACATCACCCTTTGGGGATGATGGACCCAGCTGCTGGTGTACCCAGAAGGTTTGGCACACCTCAAGCTCCACAACAGACAAGCAAAGGCCGTCTCTCTCTCTCTCTCTCCTAGGATCAAGAAAGGGTAGGCGAGAGGACTGAGCAGATGACTTCCTAACATCAGATTCTTTGGGAGGTAAAATAGGTTCCACAATCCTGAAGAGGGCATCTGACCCAGAGGTTCATGGACAGACTGGCCTCAGGCCTGTAGGGTACCTGGGAGGGGGGTGGGGCCTGCTTGTACTCATTGGATGCAGACTCAAGTTTGGACTTGAGTTTCAGAAAAGCCAGCTATTGGCTGTTGGCAAGAGCAGAGGCCAAAAGACTTACAGAGAGAAGGGACGCAGACATCATGAGTTACCAAGAGCCATGAGACAGAGGTGCTGGGAGCAGGAGGCTCTGGTCCACTCGGGAAGAGAGTGGCTGAGCCACAGTGACAGGAAGGGCGTGTTCCTGGATGCTCCACAGCCCCGGCCCTGCTCCAGCCGTGGCTCCACTGACCAGTCCTTCCAGCCTGACCATCTTCAGCCTCTCACCCTCTCCTCCTGGCCTGGGGCTTTTCGTATCTATAGCATGAGTTGCCTGGGCGACCCTGCTCCACATTCCTGGAAGCATCCTGGAGGGTGGGGGGACTGAAGTTTCATGGAAACCCTCCCCAAGTGGGGAAATGCCTCTCTATTGTCCTGGGGCAGAGATTTCTGAGAAACGATCTGACCCATCTTAGAAGGTCCTTGAGGTGACAGGGGCCCAGCATGCACAGCAGTGGCCCATTCAGGAAAGCATCTTGTGTCACCTCCCCTCCTAAGCAGCACCTCTCCCGCCAGCATCTCCTTCTGGTCCATGTGGTCACTGCCCAAACAGCACCCAGTCAGAAGCCTGCATCTCAGTCTCCACTCAGAAGGAACCCAGGTTAGGCCGTTCGTGGTGCTGGTGGCCCAGTGGTGTCCCTTCTGGCCAAGGCCCTTCTAGTCACGGGTCCTGGGGCTGTGGGTGGCCATACCTCAGCTGCGTGGTGTCCGCATTTCACAGCAGCAGCCTGGAAGCCTGAGGGCACTAACTGTTGGTCAGGGCCCCAGCCACTGCCCAGAGGAACGAGGAGATGAACAGTCCCTGGTGGCACTCAATCCCAGGTCTAGGCAGCTGAGAGGGTCAGGACCATCCGTTCTCCCCCTCCCAGGAGCATCCCCCTCCCAGGAGCATCCCCCTCCCCATCTTTCCAGTGTGATCTAGTCCATGGTTTCTGTCTCTCAAAGCCCAGAGCCTCAGACCATCTGGAGGGTGTGATGGGCCCCTGCACGTGGGCTCTACATGTCCTCCTGCTTCCCAGGCACCAAGCCCCTCTCTCGCTCCTGCTGCTCAGCTCCAATCTCCCTTCCCTCCATGAGGATACCAACAATCTCCCAGCACTTGGGGTACCCAGACAGTGCCTCTGACTCCCTAGCTTCTACAAGCCCCCACCTGCTCTAGATAGCCTCCCAGCGTTCCGTGGCCCCTGTGCACATGCACTGAGCCCTCGGAGTCTATCATTCAGCTGGTTCCTTCCAGCACCATCTGCGTGGAGCTGCATACAGAGACTAGGAGACCCTTTCAGGCTAATAGGAGGGCAAGGGCATCCAGAGCCGATGTGGGTGCTGAGATCTCAGGCCTGATTTCAAGTGCGACACTTCCATTTCTTAGCTGTGTGACCTGAAGCAACTCACTGCTTCTCTCTGAGCCTCAGTTTCCTTATGTGTAAAATGGGACTAACCATATTTACTGCACAAATGTGCCTTAAGTATTAAATAGTGTAACAATTATAGAAAGCTTAGTTCTGTTGAATAGGAGATGCTGAATAATAGTTTATAATCACTAATTAGTATTGGTGGTGGGTGAGAAGATAAAACCTTCAGGGCTGGCTGGCCGGTTTTCACAGGGTGCAACCTTGGCATCTTCAGGGGGTCCTGGTTTGGGTAGAAGCCCCCACAGCAGATGTCTGAAGTCCCAGTGCTGTGCCTGCGCTCCCATGACCTTGAGCTGCGGAGGATGAAAGGTCTTGAGCTGTTCGGACGTTGTCCTGTGAGTAAATGAGAATGTCATTAACTGAGAATAGTGAATAGTGAAAGTTGTGTCAGACTCTTTGCGACCCCATGGACTATAGTCCACCAGGATCCTCTGTCCATGGAATTCTCCAGAATACTGGAGTGGGTAGCCATTCCCTTCTCCAGGGGATCTTCCCAACCCAAGGATCGAACCCAGTTCTCCCACATTGCAGGCAGATTCTTCACCAGCTGAGCCACCAGGGAAGCCCAAATGAGCCCAAGTAGTACTGAGGAAATAAGCTGGGGCCAGAGTGACCGTGAGGGGTGGGGAGGTGGGGAAGGGAGCTCACGTCTCTACAGTGGCTGGACCCGACCTCTGCATGGGGCATATGGCTGCCTCCACTCACACTCAGCAAGTGTGACGCATTCTCATACATGATGGACAGAGGAAGGTAGTTCTGGAAGCTTCCTGCTGCTCACAGTCCTGGGGCATCTGACCCTGGACTGAGGATAATTACGAGGAACACGCCAGGTGCCATGCAATTATGGTCCACTAAGTCCTTACACAAGCACATCAGCTCAGTGCGGCTTCCGTCTACATCTGATGGATGAGGAAGTTCGGCCAGGGCAAGATAGGGGTCTCGCTTGAGAGTCACTGCAGAGGTGGGGTGTGGAGCAGGCAGCCCACCGCCCAGGCTGCACGCCCACCACTCAGGGTCCATGACCAGGCCTCGCACTGTGGCAGGGGACCGGATGCCAGCACTCTGAGTTCAGAGGGTTTTGCTGAGACAGACACAAGGCAGAGAGCCAGGGGCCAGGTGGGCCACACCCTGGGTTCACAGCCTCTGGGCTGGATGGGGTGAGTGCCCACTGCCTCTGAGGCTCCAAACCACAGACACAGCTGATCTCAGCACCTCTGTGGCTGAGGGTGGAGTCGAGAAATCCATGCCTACCTGAGGATCTATTGCTTCACCTCATGGAGCCTCCATCTGCAATTTCAGATTTTAATTTCTGAGCTGAGAATGGACCACCTTGTCTGTTTGTATGTGTGTATGTGTGTGGTGGGATGTTTGTATGTTGGTGGCATGTTTGTGTGATGTGCACTGGAATGTGTGTGGTTAGGGTGTGTATACACACGTGTGAGTTGGAGGCTACTTTCTTGAGGCATAGTTGATTTGCAGTACTGTGTAAATTTTAGATCTACAACATAGTGATTCACAATTTTTAAAGGTTATACTCCATTTGTTGCTGGTATTGAGTCACTCAGTTTTGTCTGACTCTTTTGAGACCCCATGAACTGTAGCCTGCCAGACTCCTCTGTCCATGAAGTTGTCCAGGCAAGAGTACTGGAGTGGGTTGCCATTTCCTCTTCCAGGGATCTTCCTGACCCAGGGATCAAACCCACGTCTCCTGCACTGTCAGGCAGATACGTTGCCACTGAGCCAACTGGGAAGCTCTGCTCCACTTAGAGTTATTATGATGTGCTGGCTCTTTTCCCTGTGCTGTACAATACATCCTCCCCATTTATCTGTGTACCTTTTAATCCCCTCCACCATCTTGCCCCTCCCCCTGGAGGCTGCTTTAGACTGAGAGGTCCTTCCTCTTGGAGAGGTGGCATTTGAGCCTGAATGAGCTAGAAAAGCTGGCCATGAAAGAGGGGGAAATCTGAGCAGACCTTCTCCAGGGCGCAGCTCAGGCATGTGGTGCCCCATCAACCCCACCTGTTACTTGGGGTCACCCCTGGTGAAAGGACATGAGGGGGTACAGAGAGAGCGAGGCAGCGGGCCAACACAGCAATGAGCCACCAAGTCCTCTAAGCCTCATGGAACAGAAATTCCTGGCCAGGCTTCCAAAGGAGCCCGAGGAGCCCTGTGCTTCTGATGGTGCTTTTCTTCCAAGAACTACATCCTTTCTGATGACCTCACGCAAAGACCCGCCCAACGCGTCATGGCCCCCAGGCTTCCTCTCTTTTGTTTCTTCCTTTCTGGTTTTTTTTTCCGATTGTCTCCCAGCATGTATTTGAATTCCTTGCTCTCAATGAACACGGTTAGGTTTTTTGCTAGTTCCCCAACCAGCTATCTACCAAGGAGCTGCTACAGAGAAAAGTGACTTATTTGTAGTAGAAGATCTGTGTCCTGAGAACCCTCTATCACCAGGAAGAGATTAGTGAGTCCTAGAATTGCCTTTCTCAAATATTACAGTTATTCTGATGTGACTTTTCTAAACAGACGAGATCTACACACACAAAACAGAATGCTTGGTGGTTCAAGGTTGGTGCAGACATCAAGAACACGACTGATCCTGTAATCAGACATTAAAATACAGAATAGGGCTTCCCTGGTGGCTCAGTGGTAAAGAATCCACCTGTCATTGCAGGAGACACAGGTAGGATCCCTGATCCGGGAGGATCCCACATGCCACAGAGCACTTAAGCCCATATGCCACAACTATTGAGCCTGTGCTCTAGACCCTGGGAACTGCAACTCCTGAGCGCTGGCATCACAGCTACCAAAGCCTGTGTGCCCTAGAACCAATATTCAGCAATAAGAGAGGTCATCGCAATGAGAAGCCGGCATACCGCAACTAGAGAGTAGCCCCCGCTCACAGCAGCTAGAGAAAAGCCTGCACAGCAATGAAGACCCAGCACAACCAGCAAATAAATAAATTTTTTAAAAATACAGTATAAACAAGAGTCAGGTGATACACCATCAAAGTATCAATTCATTCCTCCAGTGGTTGTTCTGGGACTCACTGTGAGGTCAGGCATCTTCTCCCTGTCCCAAAGGCAGCTTGCAGTGGAGGTTATATTGACTTAGGAGGTGACAGCTTGGTTTTAAGTCCATCTTGGACATTAGCCAACTTTGCTGGGCATGACACATTTCTGGGACTCCAGCATTACCATCTTCAGCTTGAAGCTGTTGACTCTATCGGTGATTCTCAAGTGGAAGACAAGCAGCATCAGTACCCCCTGGACATTCGCTAGAAGAGCTGCTTCCCTGGGCCCAGCTTGTACTTAAAACTGAATTAGAAATTCTGGGGCTGGGCTTCAGCTGTATGTGGCTTTTCTTCCAGTTTCATCGAGATGTAAGTGGAAAATCACACTGTATAAGTTTAGTGGGTTGCCATTCCCTTCTTCAGGGGATCTTCCTGATCCAGGGATCGAACCCAAGCCTCCGGCCATGCAGGTAGATTCTTTACCATCTGAGCCACCAGGAAGCCCAATTAACACTTCCAATTTTATTGAGATGTAAGTGGCAAGCCACACTACATAGGTATAGCATAGTGACTTTTTGAATCTTTTTTTAACTTTCTATTTTATATTTGATAAGCCAATTAACAATATTGTGATAGTTTCAAGTGCAGAGCAGAGAAACTCAGCCATACGTACACATGGATCCATTCTCCCCCAAGCTCCCCTCCCATCCAGGCTGCCACATACAGTAGGTTCTCCCTAATTATCCCTTCTCCACATCCTTCCCCACGGCAACCGTAAGTTCATTCTCTAAGTCTGTGAGTCTGTTTCTGTTTTGTAAATAAGCTCATTTTTTGGTAGAATTTTTTCTGAATCCTGCATATAAGATTCTGCAAATAGTGATATCATGCAGTATTTCTCTTTCTCTAACTTACTTCCTTCCCTCTGCACTCTAAATTGACTTACCTACTCTTGAAATAAGGACGCCTAGATTTAGCATTCCTCTTCTTTCTCAGAGAGCCCTGATGTATGTTCTCAGAGGGGCCCTTGGGCTACTGGATGGAGCTTGGGTAGAGGAGGGGTAGATGGGGCTCTGGAGACGGTATCCAGGCTGGAGAGGAAGGTGGCAAGTCTCGGGTGATGAGAATGGGCAGACCCCTCATCCAGTAACTTTGGTTTCCCTGTGAAGTAGCAGGAAGGTCATTTACTTGGAGGAAGAGGAAGCTGTAGAATTTGAGGGAAAAGCAAAGGACTAGAAGTTGAGAAACCATGGGCGGCTCTGTGGGGGTGTTCAAGGCCCTGCTGGTTGGCAATTCTAAGTCATCAGTGGCTTCAGGGCTGTATTGAGCTTGGTTCAGGGAGCAGGGGACAGACAGCAGAGAGGGACAGGGGTTTAGGGAGGGTCGTGGGCAATGTCCTAGTGAAACTGAAGTCATATATGTCCTATGGGAAGAAGGGAGGTCATGGTCAGAAAGTAAAATGCTGATTTGGGGTAAAAGGGGCAGATTCAGTATCCATGGGTCCTTCCTCTCCCTAAAACCCTTTCAAATGTTAATAAAGGCATTGCTAAAAAAAAAAAAAAAACAACTCATGGTAATTCCCTATAAAAACATGAACACAGGTGAGCTGCACTAGCAACTGAGAGTCAAGACACGGTTAATTGACTAAAAGCAGGAGGAGCGGGCAGAAGCGGGGTGGTTTCCACTTAAGGGCACGAGGAGGGCTGTTGTGTTCAGTCACTGATTTGTGTCTGACTCGTTGCGACTGTGTGGACTGCAGCACGCCAGGCTCTGCCCATGGGATTCTCCAGGCAAAAATACTGGGTGGCCACTGCCTCCTCCAGGGGATCTTCTGGGAACGAACCTGCATCTCTTGCATCTCCTGCATTACAGGCTGGTTCTTTACTGCAGAGCCAAAGGAAAGCCCATAAGGGAGATTTCATAAAGACAGGCCACTCGACCACAGGCCCGGTGGGGGCTCAACATCTGAGGCATCAGGCACCACAGAAGGATTCAGGAATAAACCCTTTAGCACTAAAACAGGGGAGAGTGGATGAAGATTTCTCTGCAAAATGGCTAGCATCCTCATCCCCTGCCTGACACCAGCATCAGACTCTTCCGTCCCATGCCCCTTCCAGTCCCAGGACATGAGCTTATCCTCTGCAAAAATCAAATTAAAAATGGTAAAGGTGAGGCATGAAGCAGAACAGCATAGGATGCTGTGACCATCAGCATATGGAGCTCTGGCACCCCCAGAGCTGTCCCCATCCTGTCCCTAGAAAACCAGGGGATCCAAAGGCTTCTCTGGGAGACGGAGGGGCTCGGGGAAGCCCAGCAGCACTGACGCTGGGAGGGTCCCCGGCAGCACGCTTAGCTTCCTGCTCCACTGTTCCTCCATGAGGCACACTTGTCACCGAGGCTAGCCCGACATGCAGAACTTTGGCCAGCTCACTCTCCATCCTAAAGTGACAGCTAAGGGAACTGGCCCTTTAAGAAAACCCCACTAACCTGAAAGCAAAGAAGAAAAAGAGGCCAAGGATAAACAGTGCAGAAAATAGAAGAAAAAAAATTTTTAAGGATAATTTATATCTTCACAAGGATGAAACCGTACATCCATTTAAAAAGAACAGGATGTTCTAAAAGCAACAAGAATAAGCAGAGATCTTATATGTTTAAAATGTCAGAACAGAATGGAAGAAAAATCTTTGCCAAGAATATATCTATCTGATAAAGGACTTGAATCCAGAATATACAGAGCCCTATAAACTCAACAATAGGGAAGCAACACAGTTAAAAAATGAACAAAACATGCAAACAGACACTTCACCAAAAAAAAAAAATATAGATGGCAAATAAGGAAATGGAAAGATGGTCAACATCATTAGCTACCAGTGAAATGCTAATTAAAACCACAATGAGATTCACTACACATCTATCAGAGAATGGCTAGAGCTAAAAAGATTGACCTAAGCCCTGGTAATGGAGAAGGCAATGGCAGCCCACTCCAGTGCTCTTGCCTGGAAAATCCCATTGACGGAGGGAGCCTGGTGGACTGCAGTCCATGGGGTCGCTAAGGGTCGGACATGACTGAGCGCCTTCACTTTCACTTTTACTTTTCACTTTCATGCATTGGAGAAGCAAATGGCAACCCACTCCAGTGTTCTTGCCTGGAGAATCCCAGGGTCGGGGGAGCCTGGTAGGCTGCTGTCTATGGGGTCGCACAGAGTCGGACACGACTGAAGCAACTTAGCAAGCCTTGGTAAACCCAGAACCACCCTATATTCAGGAGGGAGTCAAAAGTGATACAGGCGGTTTGGAAAACAGCTTGGCAGTTTCTCAAAAGGTTAAGCATACACTTACCATGTGATCCAGCCATTCTGCTCGCAGGTATTTACCCAAGTGAAAAGGAAATATATGTCTATACAAAGATTTTGTACATGAATGTTCATAGCACCTTATTTGTGCTCACTCAGTCATGTCTGATTCTTTTTGTAATAGCCCCGAACTAGAAACATACACCATTGTCCATCAGCAAATAAGTGGATAAGCAAATTGTGGTCTATCCAGTCACACAACAATGAGAAGTAGTGAGCATCTGATATACACAACGTGGGTGAATTTTGAAATACAAGCAGATTGAGATACTGGGGCTCAATTCTAGATCACAGCAATAAATCAAAGATTGAATGAAAGCAAGTCATATGAAATTTTTTGGCTTCCGGGCACATGTAGAAGTTATGCTTGATGTGCAACGGAATATTTCTTGGCCATACAAAAGAATGAAATCATGCCATTTGCAGTGACACGGATGGTCCCAGAGATTGTCATACTGAGTGAAGGAAGTCAGACAGAGAAAGATAAACATCACACAATCTCGATTTTATGTAGAATCTTAAAAATGGTACAAATGAGCTTATGTACAGAACAGAAATAGGCCCACAGACATATAAAACAAACCTATGGTTTCCAAGGGGGAAAGTGGAGGGGGAGGATAAATTGGGAGATTGGGATTGGCATGTATACTACTATATATAAAATAGATAATCAACAAGGACCTCTTGCATAGCACACAGAGCTCTACTCAATACTCTGTAATGATCCATATGGGAAAAGAATATAAAAAGAATGGATATGTGTATATGTATACCTGATTCAGTTTGCTGAATAGCCAAAACTAATACAACATTGTAAATAAATTTTACTCCAAAAAGTTAATTTTAAATGAAGTTATGCTTGCACTTTTCATGCTGTTTATGGGGTTCTCAAGGCAAGAATACTGAAGTGGCTTGCCATTCCCTTCGCCAGTGGACCACGTTTTATCAGCCTGCTTATTTAACTTATATGCCAAGTACATGATGTGAAATGCTAGGCTAGATGAAGCACAAGCTGGAATCAAGATCGTTGGGGGAAGTATCAATAACCTCAGATATGCAGATGACACTACCCTTATGGCAAAAAGTGATGAAGAACTAAAGAGCCTCTTGATGAAAATGAAAGAAGAGAGTGAAAAAGTTGGCTTAAAATTCAACATTCAGAAAGCCAAGATCATGGCATCTGGTCCCATCACTTCATGGCAAATA
Source organism: Nanger dama (assembly GCA_917880005.1). Lineage (NCBI taxonomy): Eukaryota > Metazoa > Chordata > Mammalia > Artiodactyla > Bovidae > Nanger > Nanger dama. The sequence continues at coordinate 9,079,650 of CAKJTW010000063.1, read as the reverse complement.
GATGGGAAACAATGGAAACAGTGATACTTTATTTTGGGGGCTCTAAAATCACTGAAATTAAAAGACTCCTTGGAAGAAAAGCTATGACCAACCTAAACAGCATATTATAAAGCAGAGACATTACTTTGCCAACAAAGTTCTGTCTAGTCAAAGCTATGGTTTCCCCAGTAGTCATGTATGGATGTGAGAGTTGGACTATAAAGAAAACTGAGTGTGGAAGAATTGATGCTTTTGAACTGTGGTGCTGGAGAAGACTCTTGAGAGTCCCTTGCGCTGCAAGGAGATCAAATCAGTCCATCCTAAAGGAAATCAGTCCTGAATACTCATTGGAAGAACTGATGCTAAAGCTGAAACTCCAATACTTTGGCCACCTGATGCAAAGAACTGATTCATTGGAAAAGACCCTGATGCTGGGAAAGATTGAAGGCGGGAGGAGAAGGGGACGACAGAGGATGAGATGGTTGGATGACATCACTGACTCAGTGGACATGAGTTTGAACAAGCTCCAGAAGATGGTGAAGGACAGAGAAGCCTAGTGTGCTGCAGTTCATGGGGTCACAAAGAGTTGGACACGACTGAGCAACTGATCTGAACTGAACTGAACTGAGGCTCCTCTGTCCATGGAATTTGCCAGGTGAGACTACTGGAGTGACTTGCCATTTCCTTCTCCAGGGGATCTTCCCATCCCAGGGATCAAACCCACATCTCCTTCACTGGCAGGCAGATTCTTTACTACTGCCCCACCTGGGAAGGTTGCCACAGATCTTCAATTTACAAAAAATGCAAGAAAAGGAGGTATGTCTGGAACGAAAATGTATGCCTGTAAAGGCAGCCAGAACAAAAAGAGGACATATGATTTTATTTTTTTAAAAAAGGTCTAAATAATATAAGCAGAGAGTGAAGAGAGTGGAGATGGGGAGGATGGGGAAGAAGGTGTTTCTAAGGGGCTTTGGGGTGATGTGTGTGCTTGTAATTTTGATTGTAGTGATGGTTTTGAAAGTGTATATGTATGTAAGTAAAAACTTATCAAAAGGTATGCTTTAACTACGTGCAGCTCACTGTATGTCGATTCAATTCAGTTCAGTTCAGTCGCTCAGTCGTGTCCGACTCTCTGCAACCCCATGAATTGCAGCACGCCAGGCCTCCCTGTCCATCACCAACTCCTGGAGTTCACTCAGACTCACATCCATCAAGTCAGTGATGCCATCCAGCCTCGGTTGTCCCCTTCTCCTCCTGCCCCCAATCCCTCCCAGCATCAGAATATTTTCCAATGAGTCACCTCTTTGCATGAGGTGGCCAAAGTACTGAAGTTTCAGCTTTAGCATCGTTCCTTCCAAAGAAATGCTGGGGCTGATCTCCTTCAGAATGGACTGGTTTGATCTCCTTGCAGTCCAAGGGATTCTAAAGAGTCTTCTCCAACATCACAGTTCAAAAGCATCAGTTCTTCGGCACTCAGCCTTCTTCACAGTCCAACTCTCACATCCATACATGACCACTGGAAAAACCATAGCCTTGACTAGACGGACCTTTGTTGGCAAAGTAATGTCTCTGCTTTTCAATATGTTGTCTAGGTTGGTCATAGCTTTCCTTCCAAGGAGTAAGTGTCTTTTAAGTTCATGGCTGCAGTCACCATCTGCAGTGATTTTGGAGCCCCCAAAATAAATTCTGCCACTGTTTCCCCATCTATTTCCCATGAAGCGATGGGACCAGATGCCATGATCTTCGTTTTCTGAATGTTGAGCTTTAAGCCAACTTTTTCACTCTCCTCTTTCACTTTCATCAAGAGGCTTTTTAGTTCCTCTTCACTTTCTGCCATAAGGGTGGTGTCATCTACATATCTGAGGTTATTGCTATTTCTCCCAGCAATCTTGATTCTAGCTTGTGCTTCTTCCAGCCCAGTGTTTCTCATGATGTACTCTGCATATAAGTTAAATAAGCAGGGTGACAATAGACAGCCTTGACGTACTCCTTTTCCTATTTGGAACCAGTCGTTGTTCAATGTCCAGTTCTAACTGTTGCTTTCTGACCTGCATATAGGTTTCTCAAGAGGCAGGTCAGGTGGTCTGGTATTCCCATCTCTTGAAGAGTTTTCCACAGTTTGTTGTGATCCACACAGTCAAAGGCTTTGGCATAGTCAATAAAGCAGAAATAGATGTTTTTCTGGAACTCTCTTGCTTTTTGATTATACCTCAATAAAGCTGTTTAAAAACACGATAAATAACATTGAAATGTTTGAAAGAAGGGTTGGAAGATGACATCATGGAAAGTTCCCTAAGGAAGAACAGCAATAATAAGAATTAAGAAATTCCAAGAGTCAATTCTGATGGTTCAAGGTATGAGAAATAGAAGCTCCAGAAAAAGAAAACAGAAGTAAATCAAAGGGAAAAACTTGTTGAAGAAATGATAAATGTGACCATATCTGGAAAAGGGGTCTGTGCAATTGCAATGACAAAATTATGCTGCGCAAGTGAACCCTAAAGACCATCACAGTGTCCTTATAAGAGGGAGGTGGAGGGAGAGCAGACACAGAGAAGGCCCTGGGGGTTGGGCTAGTGGGGGGCGAGGGGGAGGCACTGACGGGCGGGATGTGGCCAGAAGCCAAGGAAACCAAGGGATGTGGATGGCCGCTGGCAGCTGGGGAGGGAGCAGAGCCTGACTGACGGACGCCTTGATTTCAGACTTCTTGCCTCTGGAACTGAGAAGAATATATGTCCATTGTTTTAAGCCACCAAAAAAGACTCTTGAGAGTCCCTTGGAGAGCAAGGAGATCAAACCAGTCAATCCTAAAGGAAATCAGCCCTGGATATCCATTGGAAGGACTGATGCTGGCGCTGAAGCTCCAATACTTTGTCCACCTGACGCGAAGAACTGACTCACTGGAAAAGACCTTGATGCTGGGAGAGATTGAAGGCAGGAGGAGAAGGGGATGACAGAGGACAAGATGATTGGATACCATCACCGACTCAGTGGATATGAAATTGAGCAAACTCCGGGAGGCAGTAAAGGACAGGGATGCCTGACATGCTGTGGTCCATGGGGTCACAAAGAATTGGACATGACTTGGCAGCTGAACAAGAGCAAGCCCCTATGGTTGTGGTAATTTGTTACAGTACCCACAGGATGGTAAATCTAATGAAATTTAATCAAGGTGCCACCGTTGTCTACCAGGAACAACATTCACATCAGAGGCAGAGGAACATGGAAACAGGGTCGATGGAACCACCTTTTTTTATATCTTCATATTGGAAGGAATGGGGGAGACAGAGCAAGAGAAATTATATAGTGAAGCCCAAAGATGGGGGGGATGTGCAGTGGATGTCAGACTGAATGCAGACAGCAGCACAGCAAAGGCCCTGGGGTATAACATGTGGCGATGACTGGCCTACGCATGACCTGTCTGCGGGAGGCGGGAGGGTCGTGAGCATGTTTATTCTTGCGGGTCTCCCCCGATCTCGGAACACCCTTGCTAGATTTAGGGATTCCTCACCCAGTGAGTTTTGGAAATGGCAAATGCTTTCACAGCCTCTCCTGCAACAGGGAGCAGGTGGGCACTGGGCCATGAGTCTCAAATGGGCCTTTGAATCAGAAGCTGCTGAGGATCTGGGGACGCCTCCCAGGACAGGCCCGCAGCTGCACCAGCTCCTGGCGGCCCTAGGGTCCAGTGCTAGGCCTGGGGCATCAGCAGTGTGGTCTGTGCTCATGGTGGGCAGGAGGGCAGCAACGTGGTCTCGGCCAGTGGAGGGAGGCACGAGGGGGTGTCCACACAGGTGCACTTCCGAGGGGGCTTTGTGGCATCGTCCCTGGCTGGACTTCTAAGCCCACCCCTGACCCCTCTCTAGACTTGAGCCGCCTACTCATGGCCTTGGGGGCACAGACTTGCACCCAAGATCAGTCTCCTGTGGTTGGCCTCCCAGGCTCTGTGTGCACGGTGGGCGGGGCCGCATAGAGAAGGCATCTGCTTATTCAACCAGCAACTGCTTATCACCCATTTCCCTTGCGCCGGGCACTGTGTCAGCCTCAATAATTTGACATGATTCACTTCGACTTCCATTAGGTTGCCAAAAAAGAAAACCACCCTCAAATAAACTCTGGAGTTAAAAATGTAACCCTCAGGAAAGGAAAAGGCCACCTGCTCACTTTCTGAATCACTTAGGTCTGGGAGGAGAACACGGACTGTTTCCCCGAAAGGGTGGCCGGCCGCCGCCCCCACCGTGTCTGCTGCGGGGGGCCTGGCCTATTTCTGGCATCAGGGAACCCTGACCCTGCTCCACTCCACACCCTTGGAGTTCACGGCAGGGAACGTTTGGGAAGGCAGTGCCTATTCATGGAGCCACAACAAGGCGAACTCGGTCATGTCACCTTGATGCTGGGGGTGGCGGGGGTTCCCTCTCCAGGGCCCAGAGCACCCCCTCCCCATATGTCCAGAACATTTGCTTTTCTGACCCACCGAGAAACACGGGACCCTCAAAGATGGGCCGGACAACTAAAGCATCCCCTCTGGACCTGTTTCTCCACTGGGCCCTGAAGGGGCCCCCAGCTCCCATGTTCTCTCATGGACCCTCCAGCATCCATGTGCCCACAGTGCCCCCTGAGAACATATCCTCTGCCCACCTTCTGCCTTTCTCAGAGGGCGCTGCGTGGCTCCCGGGCGCTGGGATGTCCTGAGATGCCTTCAGGTCCTGCTCTCCTTGGACAGGACCCTTCCCCTTCTGTTGATAACTCTAGCGTCACTCACCCCCATGGGGCTGTGAGGAGGAGGCCACAGGAGGAAGCAGGTGGGGGAGACCCCTCAGGGCAGGGCGGGATGGGAAGCTGTTAATCTTGACCATGGGAAAGCAGAGACCAGCCTCACTGGCTCCGGAAGCCCGGGGTTGGCACAATGGACAGAGCTGGCCTCAGGGAGGGTTTGGGGGACAGACAGATGGATGGACAGATGGACAGATGAGCGAGAATTCTGGGAGACCCCAAGGCACTGTGGAAAAGATACAGACTGAGAGTCAGAAACTGGCTTCTCTGCCATCAGCAGCCTTCCTTCATCCGTTCAGTGCTTTCCGGCAGACTGGTGAGTAGTGTAGACACGGCCCTGCCCTCATGGAGCTATGAGTTCACAGCAGAGGACACGCAACCACACACACACACACACACACACACACACACACACACACACCCTTTGCACCTTGTGGTTGCCCCACAGAAGAGCCCCGAGGCTTCAGACAGGAAGGAGGGCAGAGAGAACCCCCTGAGGAGGAACCACCAAGGCCTGGGGAGGAGAGCAGCTGGCCCCGGGAGAAGAGCAAAGAACATTCCCGGGGGGAGGGAGAAGGCCTGCCAGTGTCCCGTGGCCGGTAGGCGCTGGCGAGCAAGAGGTCTGGAGCCGTGCTTTTTGCTAGATGCAACGGAAGTGGCCATTAGAGAGTGGTTTCACCTGCTTTAAAATCCCTCTGTTTGCAAATGTAGGGAAGAGGCACAGGGACATGGGGGACGGGGCGGATGTGAGGAGGGTGAGGTGACTGAGAGTGACGTTGACATCTGTACACTACCATGTGTAACACAGATAGCTGGTGGGAAGCTGCGGTACAGCGCAGGGAGCTCAGCTCGGGGTTCTGCGATGACCTAGAGGGTGGGATGGGATGGGAGTGTGGGAGGGAGGCTCAAGACAGAGGCGGCGGTGTATACAGTTATGACGGATTTGCGCTGTTGTACGGCAGAAACCAACAAGACACTGCAAAGCAATTAGACTCCAGTAAAATCAGTTCAGTCCAGTTCAGTGGCTCAGTTGTATCTGACTCTTTGTGACCCCATGAATTGCAGCACGCCAGGCACCCCTGTCCATCACCAACTCCTGGAGTTGACTCAGACTCATGTGCATCGAGTCAGTGATGCCATCCAACCATCTCATCCTCTGTCGTCCCCTTCTCCTCTCGCCTTCAGTCTTTCCCAACATCAGGGTCTTTCCAAGTGAGTTAACTCTTTGCATCAGGTGGCCAAAGTATTAGAGTTTCAGCTTCAGCATCAGTCCTTCCAATAATATAAATAAATAAAATCAGCAGTTGCCAGAGAGCAGAGGAGGGGAGGGCTGATGGCAAAGTAGCCCGCAGGCAATGTGCAGGGTGACTGAATTGTTCTGTGGGGCATGAGGGTAGTGGATACAAGAATCTGACTTTGTCAAAACTCACAGAACCGGACACCACAGAGAGGAACTTTACTGCGTGCAATTTTTTTAAAGTTTTCTATTAAAAAAAAAAAAATCCCTTTGGCAACTGCAAAGGGAAGAGTGGGAGGGGCAGGAGGGGAAGTGGGAAACAGGCCAGCCAGCAGCAGTGGTCTGGGTGAGGGTGGATAGGTCTGGGCTGGTGGTGGCTCAGGGCCTTGACCTCTGGGAGCCTGCTTCCTCACTGGGCACAGGGGGCAATGGTTCCCACCTCAGAGCTGACCGTGTGGGTTGGAGACATCTCCTGTCACCTGCCAGGAGGGCCCTGGTGGGAGCAAGGTGCTGGGTAAACTTGGGAGCCTGGCTGACCGTGCTTTACCTGAGGGCGGCTGGGGCTCTCTGGCCAGGGCCGGGGTGGGGGCTGGGAGCTGCCAGGGGTTGCCTTAGGAAAACAGACTTGAAGGTGAACCAAGCAGGAATCACTCAGCAGTGAAGGGCACTGGCTGGAGGCCCCCGGGCAGAGGAATGTGGACCAGAACGTTGTGTATTCAGCTTCTGTCTCCCGGGGCCAGAGCATTTGAGTTGGGGTGCATTCAGGATCTGAAGGCCTGAGCAGAGAGGGGGTGGGGAGCAGAAAGCCTGGCTCACGGGGGCCGTCCACTGGGAGATGGAGGCTCCCATCTGCAGGCCACAGTGCAGTGGACCCTGGATTCTGCTCCAACTCAGTCCCCCTCTCGCTGGAGAACCTTGGGCAGCTCACTCAACCTCTCGGCTTCGTTATAAGCCTCCGATAAGTAGCACAGGGGAAGCCACCTCGGTGAACTGACAATACTCTAACCAAATGGATGAAGTGAAATGGAGGCTGATACTGATGTTGATCAAGGGTCAGCCCGTGAGTCAGGAGAAAATTGAGTTGTTACGGAATGCAAGTTCACGTGCCTGTCACGGAGGGAGGCCAGACAAACCAAACTCTCAGAATCTGGAGCAGAGAAAGGTTTATTGCAGGGCTGAGTAAGGAGAACAAGTGACTCCTGCCCGCCCAAACCCCAAACACTCTGACGAGTTTCAGCAAAGATCTGTTTCTCTGAGAGCAGCAATCTACAGCTTTTTGTGCCTACTTAAAAATTTTTTTAAATTTTATGTTGGAGTATAGTCGATTAACAATGCTGTGTTAGTTTCAGGTGTTCAGCAAAGTGATTCAGCTAAACATATAAATGCAGCTATTCTTTTCAAATCATTTTCCCTATTGGGTTATTACAGAATACTGAGCAAAGTTCCCTGCGCTATCCAGGGCAAAGCATTTTTAAAGGCCAGGTGAGGGGCAGGTGTCCCAGAGTCTGTGGTCAGCTCACACACAGTTCTCTGATTGGTTGATGGTGAGGTGACAGGACAGTGTCACAGGGTTAACCTGATCAGTCCTTAGGTGCCAGTAGATCCGGGGGGCTATGAGCTTGGGGTCATCCAGTAGTTAATTTCTTCCATTTGGTGGTGGTTTTAGCATCTGGAAAACTCGGGAAATGTGCATCAGGTACTGGTATCCAGCTGCTTCAAAGAGGAGCTACAGCAAAGGACACAGGGGCGGTATCTGCCCAGGAAGCCCCTGAAGGATCCTGCTTGGTTTTAGAATGCCCCCTGGGGCACAGTCCTCCCACCCCAGCAGCACCAGTGCACTAAGTGTGTGAACCTGTGAGGATCAGCAAGACGCAACTACTGCGAAGCTGTCTGGTTCTTCCTGCAAAAGCCAAGTGCAGAATCACCACGGTGCCTGGCACCTCCTTTCTGAGCATGTACTAAAGACTGAACATAGGAACCCAAACGAATACTCCTACGTGAATGCTCATGGCAGCCGTATTCACAACAGACGAAAGGAAGAAACAGCCCCAAAATCCACCCAGGGGAGCAGGGGCAGATGGATGTGGTCCAGATGCGCTGAAACATTGTTGAGCCACAAACAAGAATGAAAGATTGGCACGTGCTGCCAGGCGACTGAGTCTCAAAAACATGGCACAGAGTGTAAGAAAGCATACGAACGTGTTAGCTGCTCAATCGTGTCCGACTCTTTGCGACCCCATGGACTGTAGCCTGCCAGGCTCCTCTGTCCCTGGAATTCTCCAGGCATGAATACTGGAGTGGGTTACCATTCCCTTCTCCAGGGGATCTTTCTGACCCTGGAATCGAACCCAGGTCTCCCACATTGTAGGTGGATTCTTTACCATCTGAGCCACCAGGGAAGCCCAGAGTGTAAGAAGTCAGGCCCAAAAGACCACAAGTCATAGGATTCCATTTCCATTAAATATCCATAACAGGTAAATTCAAGGACACTGCCCCCAGAATAAATCTTCTCTCTGAGCATCAGGCTCTTGTTCAGGGGTGTGGGGTGGGAAGGGGAAAGGAGGGGGCCTCAGCGCAGTGCCAGACTAGTGGGCACTGTGCCAGCCCTATGGGCACCAGGCCAGTCAATTAGACAGTCCGCTGCCAAGACGGGGGGTGGAACACACTTCCAGGTTCTCTGGGAGTCACGAGGACCCTACAGGTGGAGCCAGCTGCCCCGGGGACCATGGCTCAGCGCTTAGTCCCAGGAGAAGAGGGGCCAGGGGTGCTAGGAACCAGCCTGGGCTGCTCACCTGAGGCTTTCCCAAACTCAGCGACTCCAGCAGCAGGAAGTGAGCAATCGCCCCTGGACCTAAGAGCGGCGTCAGCCCCAGGGCCAAGGGCAGAGTTAGGAGGCAGCGCTGCCATGATGGCTGGCAACCAAGACCCCTCCCCAAACCAAACCCGAGGGGCTGACAACCTGCGGGCCCAGCAGGACCAGGCCCTGGTCCACCTCCCAGGACAGCAGGAGGGAGACAGACAGACAGAAAGACTGGCTGTCCTGTGCACGAGACTCCCTCCACCTCCTTCCCCACATTCCTCTCCGTTCTCAGCTCTGAAGGTCTTTGCACCAGAAATAGCAAGAATTTCACTCACTCCCTAAATCTGGGTAAGGGGTGTGGGAAAGTCCAGTAGGACAAAAGTTGTGGGGGAAAACTCCCATATCGAAAAGTTAAATAAAAACAGATGAGTTTGTTTTTCTGCTGTGTTTCCACTGTTCTGGAAAGGAAAAAAAAATACATATGTGCATATGAATTATAAAGTACAAATGGCGTCATTTCAGTGATTTCACATATGAGCCAAAAGGACTGATATTTGCACTTCAAGCTGAGCAGCAGTATAAAGGTGAATGGTAAAATGCATATTAATAAACTGAATTTTTAGTTTTCCTTTACCCAGGAGGACAATAAACAGCTAGTAACTCATCACTGGGCGGTGGGCAGTTCAGAGCTGGAAAGTGGCCGCTGGCTATACCTCTGCTTCCTGTAGCGTTGTAGGGGCTCCTGGATATCAGAGGACAGAGGCGGAGTATGCGGGGTTGGGGGTGGGCTATACACTGCCCGGCCACACTCTGCAGGGTCCACTAGGCATGGGCATCAGTGCCAACCAGTCCATGTTACAGGCTTTGTGCGTGTTTTGCTCTAAAGCAGAATGTGTGCTCGCCCAGTTTTTCAGGACTGGTCTGCCTGGGGTGTGGGGCCTTCTCGGTGACTCAGTGGTAAAGAATACACCTGCCGATGCAGGAGCCGCAAGAGACATGGGTTCAGTCCTTGGGTCGGGAAGACCTGCTGGAGGAGGGCATGGCAACCCACTCCAGTATTTTTGCCTGAAAAATCCTGTAGACAGAGGAGCCTGGCAGGCTTCAGTCCATGGGGTCGCAAAGAGTCAGACATGACTGAAGTGACTTAGCACACAAGCATTCACTGCCCGGGACGTGCCGAGTGGCTGCTGAGAACAGAGGTTGCTTCTGGTCAAGACTGTAGAGTTCTAGGCAAAAGCACAGCCCACTCCTGAAGGCAGATGGAAAAGGACCTTACTGGGGACAGGACTGAGGACCTCGGCCTCATAGATCTTTGTAGAGACTGTTCCGCAACACTGGATTAGAGAGGCAGACACATATAAACAAACGTGTGTGTACATGTCATAACCTGCTTTGTGCTGTTCAGTTCTATGGAGTCTTTTCTCCACCCCATAGAAAAGGTTAGATTTGGGGGCTTTTGCCCCAAAACTGAGCTGTGTCTTCTGTCCCTCAGCAGGAGCTCACAGTGGGCCCGCCATGCTCTAGATAACGAATAATGATAAATAAGACAGGAGCCCTTGCCTTGTGGGGTTCATGTCCGGGGACCACAGACAAAAACCCCAGAGCTGGGAAGGAAGACAGTCAGGCCTCTGAGCACAGGAGGGGCGCTGTCCCTGCCAGGCACATCAGGGAAAGGCCCCATAAGCAGCCCCTAAGACAAGAGTGGACGTTCCCAAGGAAGGGCGCTCCAGGCAGAGAGCACTGCAGGTATGTTTCAGCTGCCATCTGCCGCACCCACGAGCCTTAGGTGACTCCATGATGCTGAAGCTTAGGCTTGGACATGAGCTGGAGAGGCCTGGGGTGGGTTCTTTCCAAGCCACAGAGGGGCCCTTGTTGAATGCAGAGACTTGTCCAGGTCACGCAGGAGGAACTTGGTCCCTGCTCTGTTCACCCTGAAAAGAGCTGCTGGCTGGAGCCAGAGACCAGGCAGGGCTGAGCCCCACTGTGACCCGGGCCAAGCAGATGAGTGCAAAGGGGTATAAGAAGTCAGGGGTGCCAGATTTCACAGGAAAGGTTTCATCAAGTTTTCTCAAAGCAAAAATGAAGTGCTGATTCAGATATAAGCGAGTGTGGATTCTGACTGAGTCCGTGAGTTCATTTCAAATGGTTTCCCATCCGAGCTCTGCCCCTAGGCAGAGGACTGGCCTCAGTGATAGGCTTGGAGCCAGTTTTCACCTCTGTACCCCAATAGTGAATTAATTCTTAGAGACAGAATTTTGAGTGAATTTAAAAAAAAAAAAAAACCTTTATTGCTTTGCCAGGCCAAGAGGGCCGCAGCAAGCTAATACCCTCAAAACTATGTGCCCCCAACCCCTGGGGGCTTGTGAGGAGTTTTATAGTCAAGGGGCTGGGTTGCTGACAAGGATGAGGGTGCGTGCAGAGCCCGCATTTCTTCAATCCTGGTAATGAAGGATGAGCTGTGACCAGCTCTGGAATGAAGAGGGCTTCATCAAGTGGGTAACATCTTCTATTTGGTGGGGATTTTTGTTCTGCTGAAAAGGCTCAAAGATACATTATGTGTGTCCCTTGAAGGGGAACTGGGACCCTGCCCCAAGGTTGCACTATTGTTTCTTGACTGCTCTTCCCTTGTCTCTTCATTCCCTGATCAGCATGCTTGAATGTACCCTTTGGAACTCAGGGAAGGGGACACAGAAAGGCTTTTGTGCCCAAGAGCCCCACAGGGTCCTGCTCGGTTTCAGGCTTCTCCCAGGCATGGGAGCATCGATTCATTCACTTCTGCCTATGGCATGTCTGATAAACGAGTGGGTGGACAGCAGGGTGGGTGGTTGGATGGGAGGACGGGTGAATGGCTAGATACAAGTATGGATGAATGGAAGAGTGGGTGATTATTTTACAAGATTTAAGAATTCTTTTGCTAGGGAGAGACCATACAATGACACTCAGATAGATGAAAAGCAGCATATTTTGTTACTTACAGCTCCAAAGGAGAGAGGGCTTCCAGGCAGGGCCACACAGGGGTTGTACCAGGGACACGGAAGCAGCAAGCTGGTGCTGTAAGAGAGCTTTACGATCCAGCAAGCAGGATGGGTTAGGCAGCTTTCTCAGGCTCCCTGTGGATTGGCTAATCTGAATGATTTTGCAAGTTCCGGGGCATGGGGTTGTCCGTAGGTGTTTGGCACCTGGCCCCAGTCTGCTTAGGGGGCACAGAGTGGCTTGAAGTGTGAGAGCCTGATAAAACAAGTGACAGGAGTGTGATCCTAGCTGTTCTAGAAGAACTGCCCAGCTGCCAGCCAGGACTTCAAAACCGAGTCAAGATAGCATCCCCTTTCCCCTACCAACGAACTATATTACGGTGGTGGACGGAGATTTCTGCAGATGGACGGTGCCTGTTGGAGCTCTCTCAGTCAACAGTATTTACAGAAGCATTGGCACTGGATTCAGGTCTTCGGGGATTTTTCATCCAGTAGATGAAGAACCTAGAATACGGGAGCTGGGAGGGACTTCACCAGGTCTCTGTCTGACATCCAGGGGTCTGAAGATGCTTTGGATCATCAAAGATCATTTCACTGATGTGATGAAAATTATAGATCCTCTTTCCCAGAAAAAGCACTTAGCACTGTTCTGTATACCATATTAGAGGGTGGGTAGACCCCGGGCAGCTCTGTCCACAGAGCCCTGCCCCCACCTGGAAGGTTAGAAGCCTCAGATTAAGGAGTACTGGCAGGGTAGAACCAGTCACTGTGCAGAGGAGTCACTGAGACACCAGCGTGGGGAAGGGACCACAATCAAGTTTATGTGACCAGTTTATAGCCAAGCTAGGTCTAAACCCCAGATCTCCCCATAAACCTTTCCAGAACTTCCCCGTCTCTCTGATTGTTGTTGTTCATTGCTCAGTCGTGTCCGACTCTTTGTGACCCCATGGACTGCAACATGCCAGGCTCCCCAGTCCGGTCCTTCATCAGCTCCTAGAGATTGCTCAACCTCATGTCCCTTGAGTCAGTAATGCTATCCAACCGTCTGGTCCTCTGTCGGTCCCTTCTCCTCCTGCCTTCAATGTTTCCCAGCATCAGGGTCTTTCTCTTCACATTAGGTGGCCATCTGATAATCAAGTCGGATTCCACTGCTGGTGTGAAGAGTTGGTAGAGAGAAGTTTCAAGCGAAGAGGAGACAGAAAGTGGGATTCTGACCCTCTGTCTATCCCCCAGTCCCCCAGGTCCGTGTTGTCTTCTCTGTTTTAAAAGAAAGGCTTTAAGACTTTTTTCCGAAAACATTTGCAGGCCCATGCAACTTTCGAGCTTCTAAGCTTTGGGAGTGTTAAGTGCTGTGGATTGTCAGTAAGTCTCCAGGGTGAAGCCAAGAAAGTCAATCAGTGTTAAAGTGAGAGGATATTGTAGCCAGACAGCCCCCAAAAATGGCTGAGTCTCAGGAGCACAAAAACCCTTAAGTGACACCGGGAAACAGGACCAGGAAAGGTGTTCTGTCTCTGAAGATGTTTCTGAGTTTCTACTGCCGTCACTCCTTTGGAAGCATGTGGTGTGTGTCTGTGTGTGTCTGTGTGTGTGTGTCACCTGCTCAGTCATATCCGACTCTTTGTGACCCCATGGACCGTAGCCACCAGTCGCCACTGTCCATGGGATTCTCCAGCCAAGAGTACTAAGTTGGGTAGCCATTCCCTTCTTTAGGAGATCTTCCCAACTCAGGGATCGAACCCACATCTCCTGCATTCCATGCTGCTGCTGCTAAATTGCTTCAGTCGTGTCTGACCCTGTGCAACCCCATAGATGGCAGCCCACCAGGCTCCCCTGTCCCTGGGATTCTCCAGGCAAGAACACTGGAGTGGGTTGCCATTGCCTTCTCCACCTGCATTCCATATATGGCATTTAAAAAAAATCAGAACTCCCCTGCCTCCCTGGTCAAACTCTGCTTCTACCTTCTGTGTAAATGCCCACTGTTTATACCTAAACTCAAGACACAAAACAACCACCTAGGGAAAACAAGTCATGATTTTTGCTATAAACATGCTATTTAGAAAAATGTGTTACGCTTACGAGTGTGTCAGCTACCTCCCTCAACACCAGAAAGAAGAAAGCTAGTATTTTAGGGGTCACCTGCTAGGTATCCAATTTTCACATCCATAGTTTCATTTAATTGAGAAAAGAAATGGGAAAGTGGTTAAGAAAGACTCTGGAGCCACAGTGCCTGGGTTCCAGGGAGGATTAGCTGAGTGAATGCATTTATGTCTTTACAAAGCGCCTACCACAGTAAAAGTCATATACGTGTTGGGACTGTTCCTAATCCTCACCACACCCCCCTCTGAGTGTTGGCACCATCAGCTCCATTTCAGAGTTCAGAGAGGTTAGGTCACTTGCCCGCGGCTTTTCACTAGGGAAGCGGGGCTGAAAACCCCCAGGCTGACTCGGAGCCCAGAACATGTTTGCCAACCGGAGCCTCTCAAGGGCAGCCTGTCTACACAATAGAACACTCCGCGGACTAACTTGGAAGTCTTCCACGCGGCTCGCCCAGCTTCCCGGCTCAGAAGCCAGGAGGAGCCCTGGGCAGCTGCAACCACCTTGCCTGGCCTCTGCAGGTTTGGGTTCTAGAAACTGTAGCCAGCCTGGCTAGGCAGGGCGCTGGGCAGAAACTGGAGTGCTGGGCTGGGCTGGAGGTGGAGGGAGGAAGTGCCTAGAAGGGCGATGACATCACGACCCAGCCCCTTGAAAGATGAGCTGTTCCCGCTGCCACTTCAGCTCCGCTCCGGAGGCTCCTGGGAGGACTGGGGACCTGGGGGCAGCCTCGCTGGACCAGGGAGCCACGGAGGTGGCCTCGATTATGCTCCAGACAAGGTGGGTGCTGGGCAGGGGCTGGATGGGCTGACCCAGCACAGAGGGAGGTGGGCAGATGGGTGATACACCGGGGGCTGATCCCCAGGCTGGGAGAGAAGTTTTGTTCAGCCCCTGGGGAGCTTGGGAAAGTTCCTTTCCTTCCCTACAAGTAAGAGGAAAGGTTCCCAGCAAGAGAAATTTTCTTGTTTTGTTCTAGGTGTGTTTTTGAACTGAGGAGATAGGCAGGCAGGCGTGTGTTTCTGTGAGCAATTTAGCGGTCTGATTTTATAGGCTCCGGGTGGATTCTTGCACTAAAGCAGGGAAAAGCGAGCGAGGAGCAGTGGGAAAGGTATGGCGTTTAGACTCCAGAATCTGGCTTTGCACTCATAGCCCTGCCGCTCATTGGCCCTGTGTGATGCTGGACAAGTTACTTAACCTCTCTGAGCCTCAGTTTCTCATCTGTAGAGTACCCTGCTCACCTACTTCCCTGGGTGGCTGGAGTTATTCAGCGCACAGATGGAAGGGGTTGTAAACTTTAGCTGATTTGCATTTGAGGTGGCTGTGATGATGATTCAGATAAGCTTCTCATCCCTCCTGTCTCGTCCTGGGTGGCTAGGATGGAGGGCTAAGACAGTGCCTTGGTTTAGAGCATCAGCTCTTCATCCAGACCTACTTGGCACCAAGTTCTGCTCTCACCCCCTGGGTAATGTGTTTGCGTCCATTCTTTTTCTAATTTCCTGAGCCAGAAAGCTGACAGGCAGGGTGGTGGCCAAAGAGAAATAGGCTGATGAAGTCAAGTGTCATGTATGCAGTAGGTGCTCAATAAACCGTAGCCATTATCAGAGCTGCCAAGGGCAGGTAGTTTTACCAGCCTGGGTCAGGGTGGGAGGTGGGCCTTGCTCTCCTCTGGGCAGGTTAGAATGTGCCTCCCTGAGTTAGGCTCCCTGCGTCTCCCGCCAACCTCAAGAAGTGGGAGCTCCAGGCCAGGAAGGAGCCGTTGCGGGGGGTTGGTGGGGGCAGGACCAGCCCCGCCCCATATTCCTCCTCTCAGCGAGAGAAGGACTTGGCTGGCTGGAGGCAGAAGGAGCAACCGCTCAGGTCGCTGGAGTCCGTCTGTGTTCTGTGTCCTTCTGGTCCCCAGCAGTACTGGGAGTGGTAGGGATATTCCACAACAGGAGACCCAAAAGCTTGAAGGGCGCATTTATTGTTTTTCTCCTGCTCAGAACAGGAGCCAAGCAGGGGTTGGAGCCAGGAGAAGCAGTTTTGAAAACATTGCAAACTCAGGCTCCGTGCTGGCCCCACAGACAGGACCACAGGGTCTATCCCTGCTCTGCCCTGAACTCACAGAACCCCTGCAATTGTGGGCTCTGGGGATTCTCATGGAACAGATGAGGAAACTGAGCCTCTGAGTCAGGATGTAACCCAGCAAAGCCCTTCACTTAGGGTCTGGGAAGTCCTCAACTTCTTGGTGACTCAAGTCTATCACTTATAAGAAGGAGGAGGTTCCGATGATTGAGTGATGGTGAGATATAAGGACTTGGGATTAGGCAGGACTGGGGAGACAGTGCCCCATGGCATCACGCAGGGGAAACAGCTGTGCCACGTGGTCTCTGCTAACACAGTGATTCTGTCTGGATAAAGGTTCAGAGGGGGTCTGAGGGTAAGACTAAGGGCTGTCTTTCTGACCTGTGCCACCTCAGGGTCAGAGAGGGTGCACCCGGGGCACGGGAGGGAGGCTGCAGACCCCGCAGGGGATTCTGGTTTTCAAAATAAAAGCAGGGAGCATATCTGTCCCTTTCACAGCCGCCTAGCCTGCTCTTAAACCGTGCCTAGTATAAAGCAGACGCCAGTCGGTATTTGCTGAATGACTAAATAGTGGGTGCATGAATGAACGGATGGATGGGTAAATGAATAAGTGAATACTGATCTCTTAGCAAGCAAGTATACAGCATGTTACTAAGTGAAAAAGCTCCTATTACATAACATCCTGGAAAAGGCAAAACTATGAAGACAGTGAAAAGATGAATGTTTGCCAGAGTTCGGGGCAGGGAGGGATGAACACACAGAGCACAGAGGATTTTTACGGCAGTGAAACTACTCTGCATGAAATTATGGTGGTTTGGGTCTTCCCTGGCGGTTCAGTGGTTAAAACTCCATGCCTCCATTGCAGGGGGCCTGGGTTCCGTACCTGGCTGAGGCATTGACGCCCTGTATGCCTCACAGCACGCAGCACACTATGATGGTAGATGCATGTCATGATACATTTGTCCAACTCCATAGAATCTACAACAGCAAGAGAGAGCCCTAGTGTAAACCATAGACTGGGTGACACCATGTATCAGTGTAGGTTCAATGATTGTTAAGGACACAGCACTCTGGGTGCAGGATGTTGATTTGTGCACATGTGGAGCGGGAGGCACAATATTTGGAAACTCTGTACGTTCAATGATTGTTAAGGACACAGCACTCTGGGTGCAGGATGTTGATTTGTGCACATGTGGAGCGGGAGGCACAATATTTGGAAACTCTGTACTTTCTGCTCAATTTTTCTGTGAATTTAAAACTGCTCTAAAACTCTATTTAAATTTTTTTTTAAACACACACAGTATTATGAAGATTCAGAAGGCACTTTAGGGTATCCCATGAGTCTAATGAGCAGAACTTCCTAAGACTTGATGCTAAGACTCAGGACATCACTTCTGATGCCCACCCAGCCCAGGAGTCCCCTGAACTCCAAGTAACCATCTTAGTGCACATGCTTCCAGGAATAAGAAGCTCACTACTTTTTAAGTCTGCCTGCTTCATCTTGGGAGGATTACAGTGTTAAAAAGTCCTGCCTTACTTAGACTGAAGCTCACTAACCACTGGCCCACTTTCTATCTCTTGGAATTGGACTGTATAATTCTCATCCTGTGGGTCCTCCCTGAGCGAAACATCTACAGCTCCTCAGTCGAAACACACTTTTCAGGAACAAACCCAAGGAGTAAGGTGTTCCTTTGACTCTGGGACCTCTAGGGTTCTGGAGGCTAGAAAATGCAAACCCCCTCTAGAAAAAAAAAAAATCATCACTGCACAGAGCAGGGTGGAACAAGCATGATCTCTTCTGGAGAAATTATCTGAGCCTCAGTTTTCTCATCTGTACAATGGAGATAGTCACTCTTACTTTTGAAGACCAAGGGGAGTTAGCTCAGAAGGTGTTGATGCAGTGCAAGTGGGGTTGGGGGACAGGCTCACTGTGGGTGCCCACCTAGCAGAGGGACAGCCTTTAGGACCACCTGGGTGTTGTCTGCCCTGCAGTGGAGTCATTGCAGCTTGTGGGTTCCCAGGGAACAGGCACCCACGCAATGCACGCCTAAACTCCATGTTCCTAGGCAGTGCATCTGTGGGTGGCGACAGCTGGATCCCTGTCAGTCTTCCCTTGAGGGCTTAAAATTCAGGTTTCTACTCCACACACCCCAGCACCACTGGGCCCCCTCTGATCTCTGTGGCCAGTGGAACACTGGAATGGGAGGGAGGTGGTCACAGAGATTTGGCTTCCAGACCCCGATCCAAACTTGCTGGCTGGCTGAGCCACCTCAGTGAGGTCACTTTGCTTCTCTGAGCCTCACGAAATCAGCAGCACCTGTGCTGGACACGCCATGGGGCGTTCTGAACTGTAGGGAGCCGGGCATCGGGAGCCCCTGGGCCTCTGAGACTGTTGCTATGCTGGTGTGCGCCTGTGACTCCGCATCTCCTCTTCTCTCCTTCGGGTCCCCAGGCGACCACACTGCAGGGTGGGTGTGGCCTGACCAGGAAAGACCTGCTGTGGACCATACTGCCTTAGCAAGGGGCTTTCTGGGGAAGCAAACTCGAGGGGAATTTGGGCCCTGTCCCTGCCCCAGGCCCCAGAGCCACCAACCCCAGACCCGTCTTCTTAATCCCCATGGCTGAGATTCAGGGTCCCCAAACCTTCTAACTCGGGTTCCATCACTGTCCCTCCCGTCTCATCTCAGGAACCGACACACTGTCCCTGAGAACTCGGGGCCCCAGACAGCTCCCAGCCTAGCTCCCTTGCACTGGGATTTGGGGCTCAGGAAACACCATGTGGTGTCCTGCCTCCCCACCCAACTGGAAGCCCCTCCTGGGAAAAGACGGACACAGCCCACTGGGACGACCTGCACAGCAGGGAAGACACCCTGATTGCAGAGGAAGGCTTTCTGGGGTCTTTCCAGAGCCTCTGAGATCGCATCTTCCAGCCAAATTTGATGAAATTAATCCCATCAAATAATTCAAGGAAAGGAAAGACCTGTTACAGGGGAAGAGAGATCAATTAAGCCAGTTCACTTCTAAGGTATGGCTAACAGATTGGTGGCAATGTGATTGTGAAGCTTTGTAACTGTTTAAGCAGCTACATGCTTAAAATAAATATAAAAATTAGGAAATAATCTAGAACAAAAAATTTCTTATGATTTCAGCTACATCTGAAAATGGGAAAAGAAAAAGAAGGGAGAAGGAAAAATGTGCTAAAGATTTTTAAAATTGAAGTATTATTGAGTTTGGAGAAAGAAATGGCAACCCACTCCAGTATTCTTACCTGGGAAATCTCATGGACAGAGGAGCCTGGTGGGCTACAGGTCCTGAGGTTGCAAAGAGTTGGACACAACTGAGTGACTAAACCACCACCACCACCACCACCACCACCATGGTTGATTTACACTATTTTCTTAGCTGGAAGAAGAGTTACACTTATACTATTAATGCTAACAGATGAACAAAAGATTTAATATATTTGTTAAAAATTTAAACATAATCATTAGAATAACTGAAGAGTATATATATATAATTATATATTTGTAATATATTACTATAAATTATGATAACTTAATGATAAGTATGTTACTTGGTACTCGACAGAGTCAATACATTCTAAAGAATATTGATAGAAATTGACTATGTTCTAGGCCCTAAAGAAAAGTTTACTATAGCTCTCTTACAGGCTGCATCACTTGACAATATTGTGGAAATTAACATCAAGTACAGAAACGAAGCACAGCAAATCACTGTAAATTTTACAAAACACTCTTCCTCAGAACTCTTCTATCAGAGAGCATCAAAAGTGAAGTTATAGATCTTTGAGAAGTGACTAATTATAAGAACATGGTTAATCAAATTTCTGCTGCTGCTGCTGCTGCTGCTGCTAAATCACTTCAGTCGTGTCCGACTCTGTGTGACCCCATAGACGGCCTCCTACCAGGCTCCCCCGTCCCTGGGATTCTCCAGGCAAGAATACTGGAGTGGGTTGCCATTTCCTTCTCCAATGCATGAAAGTGAAAAGTCAAAGTGAAGTTGCTCAGTCGTGTCCAATTCTTAGCTACCTCATGGACTGCAGCCTTACCAGGCTCCTCCATCCATGGGATTTTCCAGGCAAAAGCACTGGAGTGGGGGTGCCATTGCCTTCTCTGAATCAAATTTATGGGATGCAGCCAAAGCCATATTCATAGGAAAATTTGTGTTAAAGTAATTATTATAAAGATTTTCATATTATTTGTATACATAAACAGTAGAGATCACAAGTCAATGAATAAAATGTTCAGTTCAAGAAGTTCAGTTCAGTTCAGTCACTCAGTTGAATCCGACTCTTTGTGACCCCATGAATCACCGCATGCCTGGCCTCCCTGTCCATCACCAGCTCCCGGAGTTCACTCAAACTCATGTCCATCGAGTCAGTGATGCCATCCAGCCATCTCATCCTCTGTCGTCCCCTTCTCCTCCTGCTCCCAATCCCTCCCAGCATCAGAGTCTTTTCCAGTGAGTCAACTCTTCACATGAGGTGGCCAAAGTATTGGAGTTTCAGCTTCAGCATCAGTCCTTCCAATGGACACCCAGGACTGATCTCTTTTAGAATAGACTGGTTGGATCTCCTTGCAGTCCAAGGGACTCTGAAGAGTCTTCTCCAACACCACAGTTCTAAAGCATCAATTCTTCAGCGCTCAGCTTTCTTCACAGTCCAACTCTCACATCCATACATGACCACTGAAAAACCATAGCCTTGACTAGATGGACCTTTGTTGGCAAAGTAATGAAGTTAGATAGACCCAAAAAAAGTAGAAGAAAGAAAAGAAGTAGGAGAAAAACTAATGGTGACAAAACAAGATGATTAATTAGAAAGGGGAAAAACATTAATATCAGTATCTCATCTAAGGGCTGGCTCTTTGAAAATAAGGGAGGAGAAAGAAATACAGGAAGTGATTTGTGCTACGTGGAGAATTCTAAGTTGAGGGAGTGATGAGTCGTCACCTCACTGATGGTCAAGAGCAGCCTGCAGCAGAGCTGGGGCTCAGCATCCTGGCCTTCTCAGGCTGTGGGAAGGAGGTCCTGCTTGGCTAGAGGTTTCTGTCAGCCCCATGAAGGCCTTCTTTCCATTCTGGCCTCCTGCTCTCTGGTGGGAGGGGAGGGAATGCTGGGTGGGAGGGTGGGTGTTCCATGTCCCTGAAGGCAAGAGAGCAGAGCTAAAGGCCTCGCCCGGTGCCATAGCCCAGGGCCTGCTTCAACATTTTATGTGTAAGTCTCATCAGGTCCCACGGACCAACAGCCTCACACATGTGCTAAGTATTTAGCCACTGGTCCTTTTAAAAGGGTCAATATTTTAAAACTGGGATATGTGAATGTGAAAGTTGCTCAGTTGTGTCCAATTCTTTGCTACCCCAACTCTTTGCTACCCTGTGGACTCTACAGTCCATGGAATTCTCCAGGCCAGAATACTGAAATAGGTAGCCTTTCCCTTCTCCAGGGGATCTTCCCAACCGAGGGATTGAACCCAGGTCTCCTGCATTGCAGGCAGATTCTTCACCAACTGAGCCACAAGGGAAGTCCAAAACTAGGATATGTCACATAAAAAAAGCTTAGATTGCCAGCTTCTCTAGAAATGCAGGTGACTCTGGCAAGGCTGAATTTGAATCCCCCACCGGGCCACACTCAGCTCTTTAGGTAAGACCTTGACCCTCCAGGTGCCCACTGCTCACCCAGCACAAGCATCTGTTATCTCCAGTATCCCACCTTAGCGGGCCCCTGTGGGCATTTGAATTCAAGGCTCTGCTTTGCACCTTGGGAAATACAGGCCTAGTGAAGGCCACTGGGGTAGAACTGAGCTATTTATAATGTGGTGAAAGAACTCTCAGCACATATTTACGAGGGCCTGTGCTCCCCTCACCACATCCATTCCCCACAGGCTCACTGAAAAGAAAACCCCATGTAAAGGAAAGCAAAGGCAGGCCTTTCCCCACACCAGCCTCCAAGGGTTGAGCTATGAAAAGGGCCTGTGATAAGGCTGCCAAGAGACTTAGAGATGGGGCACTTCCCAGGCTTAAAGCAGGAACACCCAACTGTGGAGCTGAAAACGTATTGCAGGGCTTGACCCTTCCCAGCCGAGAGGGGACAAAGCTGGCGTGAAACCGAAGAAAACCTGAGCTACCCAGGATCCTATGCACATGACCTCTCCAGTCCTCTGAGCTTTCGTTCATGCTATTTCCTTGCCTACAATGCTTTTCCACATCTTCTTTGAGCTTCTTCACCTGCCTTATTCCTAGTCAGCCTTTAAGACAAAGGGATCCTTCCTTCCAGGAAGTCTTCTACACCCTTCCCAGAGGGCTAGGTCTCTCCTCGGTGCCCCAACAATGGCCTTTGGCCCCTTAGTGACAGCACCCGTCATGCTGTGTTGGAGCCGTCTGTGTGTCTGTCTCTCCTGCACTCCATGGGCCCCTCAAAGGCCAGGGGCTCGCCTCAGCCATCTGTCTATCTCCAGCCCCCACTTCAGCGCCTAGCAGAGCGTTAGGTTGCAGCGTGCAAGGGGGCCTAAAGCGCCCTCCCAGCTGTGGCAGGCTGTACACTGTCACTGTGGACAGAGGTCAAGTTCTCTCCCAGGAGGCCCTGGACCTGTAAAGGGCAGGCCACGTCTAAATGGGGAAGGACAGGTGGTGGGCTAGACGAGGCTGGAGCCCAGATCGGGAGAGTGCCCCCGACACAGGCACCATGGCCGACATACCCCTGACAAAGCTGCCCCGTGCAGGAGTGGGGGAAACATTCTTTGAGGGGGCAGAGATGCTCAGGGGCTTGCTGGCCTGAACCCACCCGCCTTGTGCTCGGGGCCTGGTCTGGTTCCCCCTCAAGGACACCGTGCTTCCCCAGATGGGCCAAGATGTCAGGGCGGGAATCAGGAGGTGCATTCCGGCCAGCCACGTGGAGACCAGCCCTTCCACTGGCAGAGGGTGGGAGAGAGGCAGGGAGAGAAGATGGGGAAAGAGGGGCAGGGGCTGGACACTCTGGGGAAAACCTGGGCCCTGGCCCGGGTGCTTCCCACTCTAGGGTGTCATCTCCAATCCCCATCTGGGTGCTGAGTGCCCTAATTGGACCACCTTACATGTCCCTAGCAGTGGACATGTGTGTCTACTGCAAAAATAAATCACAGTCGTGGGGACTTTCCTTGCAAGTTGCCTGGGGAATTTCTTTTGAGTGTGTGTGGATTGTGGTAGCTGAGACTGAGGGAGTGGAGGTGGGCCCCTAGGAGAGTGACCACACGAAACATTCCTGGGTCTGGGGGCCTCGGGGGCAGCGGTTACTACAAGGTGGGGAAGGGAGCCAAGCATTAAGGAGATCCAGGACTGATCCCATTGGGTCCTCGCCACCACTTGCAGGCAGGACATAATGACCCCAGTCGTACAAATGGGGGGACCCAGGCCCAGAGAGGGGGCCACTGGCTCAGTCACACTTCTTGGTAATTGTCAGAGCTGAGATCTGGATGCCCCCAAATGGATGCTACCTTCCAGCCTCTTTCATTTGCTGCATGAAGGCCAGAGCTGGCCTGCAGATGCTCTGGGCAGCAGGGGTGGCGGGGAGTAAGGATGGGTGACCAAATAACCCAGAGGTGGGGAGAGAGGGAAAGTGGTGGGCAGCATGCAAAGGAAGGGTTTCTCGCAGCAGCAAACACATCCAACCCAACAGAGGAGCATCTCCAGACTCAGGGAAGCAGGCTGCGACAGTGAATGGTCTTCCTCCAGGGAAGGCAGCAGAGAGCCAGGCTGAATGAGAAAGGGCTCAGGGAACACGCCATCCTTGCTGCTGTCGTGAGAAAGCCACCCAAAGATGAAACCTGGGTGACAGAGACATGAGTCAAAAGGAGAAACAGAGGCTGAGGAAGGATGTTTTTGGTTCCTTGGGACCCCAGATGCAAAGAATCAGCCTGAATCCTGGCCTTTGGTGAAGCAAGAAAATCCCACCTCCCCCAGAGTTTCCCTCAGTCACTCCCCATCCAGGTGCTCTTTCCTGGGTTCTTAGAAGCCCATGATTCCACCTGCTTGATACCGACCAGGGTTCCTGGCACTCTCCAGTCAATAAGAATTGACTAGAAGCTGGACAAGAAATTCAGGCCAGGCTTTATAGGGATCCCTGATGCAGCAGGGGGAGAACTAGAACAGATAAGTTTCCCTTGCTTGGTCCTCGAGGTGGGGTGAGCTGGTTCCTTATACAGGACAAGGGTGGGAGGGTGTCTAGGGATGGCTTAGTTGTTTTGCCCATTCCTTTGGAAGGCCATTGCTCCTGACACCCTGTTTTTGTCCTGGACTTTACAGATCTGGCAGTTGGTTTTTTTGCTCTTTTTGTATCTTCTTGTCTGAAATTTGTACCAACTGCACATGCATGCAGCTATTTTTAGTCCCTTTTATTTTCTTTGTGTTTTGTAGCTAGGGGAGATGTAGTCTGTTCTGATGCAAGCATAGCAGCACTGCAGCAAAGGGTCCCAAGTCCCAGGCTGTCTCATGCTCAGGACTGGTGGTTGGGTAAGACGGGAAATCATTGAAGACGCAGCTCATAAATGCACGAACCGTTTCGTTCTACGTGAAAACCTGATTGCGCATTGATTTACCAGTTTTCGTGTAAGCAGAGTCTTTTCTTTGAACTTGAGCTGTCTGATTATCTCTTATACAAGCTAACCCATCACTCATTTTCTTTGAAAAAACAAATAGAAGAGAAAACTTGGACTTATATAAATAATTTTCTTCCAAGAGTAATCAACATTCTTCACAGAAAATGTGAAGGCTACTACAAAGAAAGAAGGAAACGCAAAGGAAACCCAGCATTCTGTAGCTCGTTTGCAACAATGACTAATTATTAGTAGGGCATGTGTGCACGCTCTGTCGCTCTGTCGTGTCTGACTCCTTGCAACCCATGATTGTAGCCCTCCAGGCTCCTCTGTCCAGGGGATTATCCCAGCAGGAATACTGGAGTGGGTTGCTGTTTTCTCCTCTAGGAGAGCTTCCCGACTCAGGGATCAAACCCGAGTCTCATGCGGCTCCTGCACTGGCAGGCGAATTCTTTACCACTGAGCCACCTGGGAGGCCTGGTTATTACTAGTAACAATTTGGTATTCTGCCTTCCAGATTTTTTTACCTGCTGTGTTATCCATATGATTTAGTGCCCAGCTTTTTCCCCACCTGACATTCTCTCCAAAGTGTTCGCTCTCTTTTGGTGAACTCTTTGGAATATCACTGTTCAATTGTTTAATCAGTCTCCTAGTCTGAAAATCTTTTGCTTGTTTCTTATTTCCCTAATCCAAGGGTGAGAGGCTTTTCCTCTCCTTTTGCTTGTTTTCAGAAATAACAAGCAAAAGTAAAGGGTATTTTTTTAGGTTCTTGATTTGCTTCACTGAATTATCCCCAAATCCAATTTTCTGGGGGCAGGTTTGAGAGTCTGTTAACCCTCTGTGTCTAGAGAAGACACAGAAGCTCTCATCTGCTGGCCTCCCTCCTTCAGCGTGTGGCTGGCCCACTAAACATCTGCAAACCAGATTGTCTTACTTGTTGTCTTAACTCCGAGGATTCCTGAGGAATCCGGGCCAGGCAGCCAGGAGCTGGAGATGGTGGACAGCGTGGTGTCTCACTCTTATAAGAGTAATCCCTAATTGAGTGCCCGCATGGGTGCCAGGTCACTTCAGTTGTGTCCAACTCTTTGAGACCCCATGACCTATAGCTTGCTAGGCTCCTCTGTCCATGGGATTCTCCAGGCAAGAATACTGGAGTGGGTTGCCATGCCCTCCTCCAGGGGCTCTTCCTGACCCTGGGATCGAACCTGGGGTTCCTACGTTGCAGGACCGCTGAGCCACCAGGGAAGCCCAATTGAGTGCCTACGAATCATCCATCCCATGTCAGCAATAAGGAAGCCAACGTTCCTAGAGGTCCAGGGACCGAGCAGTGAGAATAAGCACGGAACTGTGGTCCTGCGTCTCCCTCCTGGCCAGGCTTTGAGTGGAGTGTGCTGGAGGGTGAGCAGCTTGGGCATGGCCTCCCCTGGCCCAGGCCCCCGTGGGCCAAGCAGGGCATCTCCCAGGCTCTTCCTTCTGCTTCCCAAACTGTGACATACCCAGGGACTAGGCCAGCTCATGCACGTCAGAAATGCTCCCTCCACCCCAATTCAGAGTTGGAAATTTCCAGCTGCTTTAGCACTAGGAATGATGAGCCTGGTGGCCTGCAAGCAGTGTCTGTGGGAGTGTCGGGGCCCCGGACCAGGGACACATAGCCCCCTAGTGCCAGCTGAGCTGCAAACTACAGTTCCTCCGTAGGGTTATAGGAGGGAGATACCAGTCCCCTCAGCTCCCCGCTACTTCTCCCCCTGCCCCCACTAGGAGAAGGCCGCCTAGTGAGGGTAGAGTGAGCGCAGAGGTTGGTGGTCTGAGGCCAAACCTTGCTTCACAGCTGGCTGGCTTTTGGGGGATTGGTAACCTCTCTTCCCAGGTGGCTCAGTGGGAAAGAATCCACCTGTCAATGCAGGAGACGTGGGTTTGATTCCTGGGTTGGGAAGATCTCCTGGAGAAGGAAATGGCAACCCACTCCAGTATTCTTGCCTGGAAAACTCCATGAACAGAGGAGCCTGACTGGCTACAGTTTATAGGGTTGCAAAAGAGTCGGACACGACTTAGAAACTAAAACAGCAACACTTACGTCTCAGAAGTTCATTTTCACCCTGAAGTTGGATGGTGTCACACCCAGAGTGACACTCCTGTAGTGTTCTTGGGGAACTAAGGGAGATCAGGTCTGTGAATCTACTGACAATGGGCAATTCCAGCACCTTCATATCATAGAAATTCAAGATATGTGTCCCTGTACACTGCTCTCTCTAAAATGGACACCCAACAAGGATCTACTCTATAGCACATGGAACTCTGCACCATGTCATGTGGCGGCCTGGAGGCGAGGGAGTGTGGGGGAGAACGGATACATGCACAGAGGACTGAGCTCCTTTCCTGAAACTATCACAAGGCTGTTAATCAGCTATACTCCAATACAAACTGAAAAGCTAAAAGATAATAATATATATGTCTCCAAACCAGAAAGGCTGAGGGGCAGGGGTGCCATGGGGTTAGATGGGACAACCACATGTACTCCCTAGGGCTAAACTCATAGAATTTAAGGAAGCTTGGTCCAAATACACCAAAAAACACTGCCCAGACTTTACTTGAATTATTCCAGTGGCAGGGAGCTCACTACTGCTAGTAGCAAACAATACAATTCAGCAAACATTCAAAAGCAGTTATGCTACTAGGACCTCAAATTCAGAGAAGCAAAGACTGTTCTGTGCTTGAGCGACTGACAATGTGGCAATCAAGACATGTTAAAGAAAGAAAACTGCAGTGTGTGTGTGTGTGTGTGTGTATGTGTGTACATAGTGACATGAAAGCCGTGTCTGACTCCTTGCGATCCCATGGACTACACAGTCTGTGGAATTCTCCAGACCAGAATACTGGTGTGGGTTGCCATTTCCTTCTCCAGGGATCTTCCCCCACCCAGGGATCGAACCCGTGTCTCTTGTGTCTCCTGCATTGCAAGCAGATTCTTTACCACTGAGCCATCTGGGAAGCCATTGTTAATGTAGAGTTGGACCCCCAAAATATCTCTAAATGGCAAAATTCTTCTAGCTTGAAAATTCCATGGTCCTGACACATCTGGGGTATTTGGAAGTTTATAAAGTATTTTTGCATCTAAATCCCTGAGTTCAAATCCTACCCCATCCCTGTCCACTTACTAGCTGATAAACTTGGACAAGGCCATTTACCTAAACTTGCACAAGCCCTCTCTTGAATCCGAGCCTGTTTCATTGTTTATTAAGATAAGGACAAGGCTGTGAGCCCCCACCCTCCTTACAGGACTGAGGGAGGCATTTCTGCACTGGTCTCAGGCCTGGCTCTGAGGCTGAATTCTGCTGAGGCTCGGTTTAGCAATGTCTGTCTAGACCTGTTGCAAGGACTGAGCCGGCTGATATTTGTTAAGTGCTCAGAACAGCTGGCGTGCGGCAGATGGTACATGCATCGCTGTCAACATCATCGTCATCATCGTTATTCATCCTTCTACAATACTTCCTGATCACCAGCCCTGGGCCCTACGTACCAGGGTTTCTCTGTCAGGTACTTGAAAATGTGGGCAACCAAAATTAAAGTTGTAGGCACTTTGCACATTGTGGCCAATCTTCACAAACCCTTTTCAAGGGAGATTATACCTATTGGGGCTTCCCTTGTGACTCACTGGTAAAGAATCTGCCTGCCCATGAAACCCACTCCAGTATTCTTGCCTGGGAAATCCCGTGGACAGAGGAGCCTGGTAGGGGTGGACTAGTCCATGGGGTTGCAAAAGAATCAGACAAGACTGAACATTGTTGTTTATGACGAAAGGCCCATTTTACCAAGAGGCTACATCGCCTGCCCCAGGTCATCCAGCCAGACAAAAACCAAGATGCGTCCCAGGTTTGCCCAGCTCCCGTGTTCAGGCATGATGTGAGTACCTCACGCGAGGGACAGCGGGCTGACATTTCCCGTCCTCTGTGCTTCTCCATTCTTGGGGGATGCCAGGCCCATTCCTTTGCAAATCACCCTTTCATTCTTTTCTAAAAAAGGTATAACACGAACAGGACCCAGAGCTCTGGAATTCTGAAGGTTGACTCCCTGGATTCCAAGGGGATCAGCCTCCTGCTGTGGAATCGGGCAGAGGGTAGCTGTCACATGGTTGGGGAAGGCTTTTTTTTTTGAAGTATAATTGATTTACAATGTTGTGTTGCTTTCTGCTGTACAGCAAAGTGATTTAGTTATACATATATATACATTCTTTTTCATGTTATTTTCCACTGTGTTTTTATCACAGGATTTTGAATATAGCTCCCTGTGCTATAGGACCTTGTTAATTATCCATCCTATATGTACTAGTTTGCATCTGTTAATCCCAAACTCTCATTCCATCCATTCCCCAGCTCCGTTCCCCCTTGGCAACCACAAGTCTATTCTATGACTGTGAACCTGTTTCAAAGATAAATTCGTTTGTGTTATGTTTCAGGTTCTACATATAAGTGATATCATCTGGTATTTGTCTTTCTCTTTCTGACTTACTTCACTTAGTATGATAATCTCCAGGTCTATCCATGTTGCTGCAAATGGGATCATTTCATTCTTTTTATGACTGAGTAATATTCCATTGCGTATATGTACTACATCTTCTTTATCCATTCATCTGTTGATGGACATTTAGGTTGCTTCCGTGTCTTGGCTATTGTGAATAATGCTACTTCATGAACATGGGGTGCATGAATTTTTGAATTAGTTTTTTGCAGATATATGCCCTGGGTAGAATTGCTGGATTACATGATAATTTTATTTTTAGTTTTCTGAGGAAACTCCATACTGTTCTTCATAGTGGCTACACCAACTTACATTTCTACCAACAGTGTAGGAGGGTTCGCTTTTCTCCATACCTTCTTTAGCATTTGTTACTTGCAGACTCCTTAATGAATGACGGCCATTCTGACTGGTGTAAGGCAATACCCCTGTAGTTGACCTGACTGTGGCTTTGACTTGGGCAGGCCTGACAGGGTGGGGCAGGTACCCTGAACCTGGAAAGCTTGGAGGCTTCAGGGAGCCTAGCAGGAAGATACTTCTGCTTCACCATGCCCAGAGAAGGGAAACTTGCTAAGACTGATTCATTCTGCCCATCTCTATAAGAGTTTTTGGATGCCAGTGAGTGAGCGATGAACCCTGAGAAAGCAGTGCACTGACCCTCTTGTCTCTGCTTGCATGCTTCTCCAGAACGGGGAGCTCACTGCTCCCCCATAGCAGTTCATTTCCCTTCTAGGGACATGATTCTACAGATGTCTCCAGAACCACATGGTACAACCTATCATTCTCCCAATGAGGAAATGAAGTCCCAGAATTTTCAAGGTCACCCCTGGTACCCAGTGATGGAGGCAGGACTGGAACCCAGGCCTGATGCCCAAAGCCCTGGACCCTCTACCTCTTTGCTATAGAGTCTCAGACAAGGGAGGATGCCTGCTGGCTGAGAGGTCAAGGAAGGCCTCTCAGAGGAGGTGACACTTCAGTGGTCCTTGAAGGATGGTACTGGGATGTGGCTTGATGTCCACGTTCTTTTTACATGCCGAGCACACCTGTGCCTTTCCTGCCATATCGCACACTGAGCGTGGCAAATATGAGGAATAAAAGTTTGTTGAATGAATGAATAAATGGGCAGAAAGGCCACTCCCAGGAGGTAGATGGGTGTGGGTCCCTTCACAGCCAAGGGCATCTTGCAGAGACCCTGTGCAGGAAGGGATAAAACAGCACCTGCCTCAAGTTTGGCGTTCACCACTCATTCTTGGGCAGGACCCAAACCTCTTCGTGCCATGAAGGGTTGTTTTTTTCTCTGTGGTTGGCTCAGAGTCTCCACAGTATTTTCCTCCCACGTGTTTTATAAACCAGGCTGGATGGGAAGACTGGTCACGGCACACAAACTTGCGTGTGGCTGAAGCCCCAGGCCAGCGGTCCCCTCCTCCTGCCCCAGCAAGGCC
Source organism: Nanger dama (assembly GCA_917880005.1). NCBI lineage: Eukaryota > Metazoa > Chordata > Mammalia > Artiodactyla > Bovidae > Nanger > Nanger dama. Next base: position 9,049,199 of record CAKJTW010000063.1, on the reverse strand, counting down.
AGGGCCACCCCTGGGGCCACCAACCAGGACCTTCAGGGAGCTGGGGCATCTACTGGGAAATGAGGATCTGCAGGCCACCAAGTCTGAGCGGTTCCTGAACAAAGGCTCTTCTGGAAAACATACTTCCTCTGGACCTTACATAGTTTTGGCTTTTACTCTTTTGCAAAGATTTCTATTTCCTCCCTTTATAAATTATTTACATGCTCATGATGAAAAAAATCCCAGAACATACAGGAAAGTGAAAAACGGAATCTTTCTTTTTAAAAAAAAATCTTTGATTGCAATATAGTTGATTTACAATATTGTGTTAGTTTCTGGTATATAGCAAAGTGATATATATGTTGTGTATGTAAATTTATATATATATTCATATATGCTTGCTAAGTCATTTCAGTCATGTCCAACTCTTTGCGACCCTATGAACTGCAGCCCTCCAGGATCCTCTGTTCATGAGATTCTCCAAGCAAGACTACTGGAATGGGTTGCCACGCCCTGCTCCAGGGAATCTTCCTGACCCAGGGATCAAACCCACATCTGTTATATCTCCTGCCTTGGCAGACGGGTTTCTATCACTAGCACCCCCTGGGAGGCCCCTTGCAGGATCGTATGGTAGCTCTATTCTTAGTGTTTTGAGGAACCTCCATACTGTGATCCATAGTGGCTACACCAAGCTACATTCCCACCAACAGTGGACGAAGGTTCTCTTTCCTCCACACCCACATTTGTATAATAGTCATTCCACCTGGTGTGCAGTGATACCTCAGTGTAGCTTCGATTTGCATTCCTCTAATGACTAGTGACGGTGAGCCTCTTTCCATGTGCTTATCAGCCATACGGATGTCTTCTTTGGAGAGATGTATATTTAAGTCTTCTCTCCATTTTTGATTGGGTTGTTGGGGTGTTGTGGTTGTTGAGTTGTGTGAGCTGTTTGTACATTTTGGAAATTCAGCCCTTGTGTGTTGAATCGTTTTGTAAATATCTTCTTCCAGAAGAACATCTTTCTAATCACGCAAAGACAGCTGCTCTTACAGTTTCGGTGCGCATCCCAGCACACCTTTGCAGGGGCTGGGAGTATGAGGTTTGGGTTTTTGAACATGTTCACAATCAGGCCTTAGCACACAGCCCTGTCTTCTGCACAGGATGAGGGCAGTTGTGGGATGATTTAGAAAAAGCAAAACAAACAGGGGGCTTAGGTACCATAATTCCAGGACCAGGGTTCAATGTTGAGCTCTGGTGCTAAGTGGCTGTGTGTCCTGGGAGAATGTCTGCTGTCTCTTGGCCTCTGTCCACTTCTATAACATGAAGGGGTGTGATGAGTGTCCAGGAGCCCTTCCCATCCTAATATTCCAGAATCCTGTCAGGCTAACCTGGGATTCTGGAATTATCCCGGAGCAGAGGGAAGAAGGAAGAATATGCCAGGTACAGGAACCCAGCTTTGCAGTAAGACAGCCCCTCGGGTTCTGTTCCCACTGGCCCCAGACCTGTGAGCACGTCCCAATGTCTGGTCACCTCTGGCCTGGACAGACCCCTGACAGGTCACTCCGGCAGGAGACAGGCCAGGCTGTGGCCCTGCCTGCATACTGGCGTTTACTCGCTGTGTGACTTTAGGCATCTCCTCACCTCTCTGAGCCTCAGTTTCCCCCCTCTGTCATGAGGAGCTGGGGGTAAGTTGAACATTTTCTTTTTAAGTAGAACTTTCTCCAAAAAAACTGTTTGCAGAAACCTAACATAGAGCAGAGAGGGAGGAAACCCTGGCACATATAGCCCCTTTAAAGTGTGTCAGGCATCGTCCTAAGCACTTTACGTTCATGTCCCTGTCTCTCCTGGCAGCAACCCTGCAGAGTGGGCGATGCTAGCTCTCCATTTGACAGACGGAGACGCTGAGGCCCTGAGGGGGTTGGTTATAGAAGCTAGTGAGTGTTGGAGCTGGGATTCTGAGGTGGTTGGATCTCAGTAATGAAAGTCCAGGTCCTCTGTCTTTCCAGCCCATTGGGGACATCCCCCAGCAGCCAGCCCATGCTCTTCCGCGCACGCACACACACTCTGTGGTTTGCCCTCTGCAGCTCCTCTCAAGGTCTAAACCACAAGTGACTGATGAGATTGAGACACTGAGGTTTCCTGCTCCCCAAAACCCACATCACTGATGCTGAGCAGGGCCTGGGAGGCCCACAGGGCCCTGCTTGGCATCATTACCAAAGGTCCCAAGTCCCAAGGCCCATGGGCTACCAGCTTCCAGCCTGTGCCGATCTCTGAGCCGCGCTCACGCAGCCAGCAGAGCCCTGGTTTGAACTGTCCACTCACAGCCACCTGCACAGAACTTCTTCCCTTGAAGAATGAAGTCACAGTGCCCCCTTCAGACCAGGGGCAGCCAGGCCTGAAAGTCCACATGACCCCTCAACTATTCACAGGGGGTGCCTTGCATCAGGAACTTTAAAGAGGAGGAGGAGGCTTTCCCAGGCAAGAAAAATGCCTTGGCATTTGGACTCAGGTAGACCTGGGTTTGAATCCTGACTCTGCCTATGGCTAGCTGTGTGATCCTGAACCATCTCAGGTTACTTAGCTAAGCCTCTGCCTTCCTGTCTGGTATATGGGAATATACCATATATTTATATTCCCATATATGGTATATATATGGGTATTTATATTCCCATATATATATATACCATATATGGGAATACACATCAACCACACAGTATGGTCTTCAGGATGTAGCAGGCAGAGCACACAGTAAGTTCTTCCACTTCCCTTTGCTTCTACTCTGAAGATGTGTCTGCTGGGGAGGAAGAGAAAAGTAAGGATCACTCTGCCTTCTATCTGTCAGTAAACAATCATTTATTGAGCACCTAGTAGGAGTCAGAGAAAGGAAGACACACACAAGCATTTCTGATAGGCCTGCACTAATCAACATGGTGAAGGAGGAGGGGGAGAGGAGGGAAAAGAACTCTACTGCTTGAAGGTTCAACTGAGAGAAAGAGCCAATGAGAAAGAGACTGGAGTGCGGGGCTTGAGGCATGTGCTTGATCGCGTCTGATGCTTTGCGACCCCATGGACTAGTTAACCCCCAGGCTCCTCTGTCGATGGGGATTCTCCAGGCAAGAATACTGGAGTGGGTAGCCATTCCCTTCTCCCGGGGGATTTTCCTGACCCAGGGATTGAACCTAGGCCTCCTGCATTAGCAGGCAGATTCTTTATCTGAGCCACCAAGGAAGCTTGGCAATGGGAGACAGGTACTAACAAATTTATTGCAAGAAATTGGCTTACGTGATTGTAGGGCTGACTAGGCAAGCCCAGAATCCATCAGTGAGGCGAACAGGAGAGGCGATCAGAACTCTCAGACATGGCCTGTCCACAAGTGGAACTCCTTCTTCTGGGAAACCCTGCTTCTGCTCTGTCAAATGATTAAGCCAGGCCTACCTAGATACTCAGGATGATTCCTTTACTTAATATCTGATGAGGGATTTCAGTAACACCTTCAAAATGCCTTTACAGCAACATCTAGATCCATATTTGGTTGAATAATGGGGGCTGTAGCCTAGACATGTTGACACATAAAACTAACCATTGCAAGGCACTTTGGGAAGCTCCATGGAAGGGTTGGTAACTGAGTAGGTCTCAACTTCAAAAGGTAGAAAGTGGGGACGGGGATTCAGTCACCGGGGGCAGCCCTGGCAAAGGCAGAGGGGGTGGGAACATAAGAAAGAACCTTGGGAAGCGGATGTGGGTCATCATGGTTGGAGTCCCATGGGAATACATTACGTACAAAGGGACAGAAATCGAGGAACGGTTTAATAAATAACAATAAACCAACACAATGCATTCTCTTAAAGGCATCCTTATGATGCTATAGAACAACATGGAAAATTTTTCTTGGTCTGATGGTCTACATAAAACCACAGGAGATGAAAGGCTGGTTGAAAGCGTATGAAAACAGTTGTTTGGGGATAGAATTCTGGGAGATTTGAGCATTTTTAAATGCTCTACTGTGGTCATATTATCTTTTTTAAAAGGGAGACATTTTTTTAAGGGGAAAGATTGGTATTAGGCTATCAGCTAGAACTGCTCATTCATTCATTAAAACAACAAAGCTCAATGTCTGGGAAAGAAACAGAATAAGCTAATTCTAAGAAAGGGAAACAGATGAAGACCAGCAGGAGGCCCAGACTCTGTGAGGATGAGAGTCCAGGAGGCATGCCCTGTCATCTCTGCAGAAAGCAGGGTTGGTGGCGGGGGAGATCTGCTTCTCCCGGCTCCCCCACTTCCTGCCAACCCAACCCACCTCCACACGTGTTTCCAAAACATTCCAGGCCCACAAAGTGTCCAAATGCCAGAAGGGCCTACATGCACGTCGGACTGAATGGATCTGATTCAGCTCTCTAGTTGTTCCTGGAACAGATGTTGAATTCCCAGAACCCCGTCCATCTCCCCACAGACAGCTCTGGCCTTTTCTCAGGGAAAAGGAGAAAAAGCCCCTTGGAAACTGCTCAGGCCATTTCTCCCTGGTATCGAGGCTATTACCGTGCGTGTGGCCCCACAGCCTCCCCTTGCCCCTGTACTGACAGTGGTCTGCAGTTCACCTCGGTAACTGTCTATAAACAACATCCTTCCTCAGTGACCACGTGAAACAGATTTTAGAAGAAACCATTTATTTCAGGGAGGTGTCCGGGGAAAGGGCTCTGAGCTGGATTTGGGAGACCTTCCTTCTTTCTAGCTCTGGCCTCGACTCCAACCTGAGTGGTCTGAGAGATTTTACTTATTTATGGAGCAAGGGTTTTCCAAGAGACTGAGATGTGCAAAACACAGTACAGGCACGGCGAAGGGTGGGGAGATGAGCCAGGGGAGATGAGCGAGGCAGGTGTTATTTAATACCACAGTTGCGCACGCGCACGCGCACACAAGGCTGTAGCAGCGATTCCGGATGCAAAGGCAAAAGTTGAGAAGACCACCCCTCGGACCGAGGAGAGAACTGTGTGGTCTCACAGGCTTCCCTGGATTAGGTGGGCTGGTGATGTCCCAGCGACCTGCTCGTCTCTCCGTGCAGCTATGGAACTGTGTCTGTAAAGCATCGCTGGGGCTGTGCCACGAGGGGCTCCTGCAGCAGACTGGAGCCCCCCGGGTGACCCCCTGGGTGGTGCCCGTTCTGGACACATTCACCACGTGCTTTGTGCGCTCGACATGGATTGCCTTGTCTGATCCTCACAGCCAGGCACCATGAAAAAGCGAGGCACCATGAGGTTAAAGAGCAACCCGATGGAGGGGCCCCAAATTCCAGGTCTGCCTCCGGAGCGGGTAAGCCTGACCACCGGCCTGGGCCTCTTGCTTGTGACCTGGGTTTTCAGCTGGACCCCTCGGGCTGTGTTTCCCTCTTTCTGTCATTTTACCCACAAGCTCTGACATCTCTGTCACCTTTACAACTACTTGTTTTTTTTCTTTTTGGATTTCATTTTTTCTTTTATTTTCTGGCCACACTATGCAGCATGTGGGATCTTAGTTCCCCAACCAGGAATCGAACCCATGCGCCCCACGTTGGGAGCGGGGAGTCTTTACCACCGGACCATCAGGGAAATCCCACAACTATTTCTTTAATAGCGACTTGCTTCTGAACTGTTAACTGTATATCACCAACTTAAATGGAAAATGAGTATCATTTGTCATCAAAACTGCCCTGTTGATATAAATACAATGGACCATAAGCAAGCCTGTTAAAGTCTGGTTAGATTTGCGTGTCCAGCACAGGCGCTGGGGCTGCTGGTTTTGTTGAAAAGGGAGTTACAAACCATCAGAGGGTGATGAAGACACAGCCCCAACCTGACACTTTTCTCCAGGGTTAACCTGGAGTTAGTGTGGTTGCTAACCACATTGAAAGGAGTGGGCCAATGACTGGGGGTTATTTACCATCCAATCCACAACCCTTGCTTTGGGAACTATCTCCCAGCTTCAATACATACCCACGAAACACTGGGCGCAGTTGGTCACCCAGTCAGGGTTCCATAAAGGCAAACCCTGGCCCTGGTGAAAGTCATGCTGTGTGTCCTGGGGCGGCCACAGCCTCATAGCCCTTCGGAGGTGGATTCTTGGGAACCAAAATAGACTCCCTCTGGCGCTGAAACAGAAATGAAGGCTTTCCCTGGTGGTCCAGTGGCTAAGACTCCATGCTTCCAGTGCAGGGGTTTGCAGGTTCAATTCCTGATCAGAGAACTAAGACCCCACAGGCTGTGGGTGGTGTGGCCAAAAAACAAGTGGAAGTGACTCTCAGCAGCACTAAGAGCCAGTGTTTATGTGATTCAGCAGAAGGAAACACTTTCACAGTTGAGTCTCCTTGGATCCAGTTCTGAGGTAGACAGAAAACAAGTGAATCAGGATGTTGGATGTTTTTTTCTAAAACATCGGTTTGAAAAACAAAGGAAAATCCCAACTGTAGAGTCACCGCCCCGTCACTCCCACACAGACACGAGGATCAGAGTCTGGGGGAGCATGGGTCCATCACCCCACCCCCAGCTGTGTCAGTGAGAAAACTGAGGTCCAGGGAGGGCTAAGGGACTCCCTCAAATAGCACCCAGAGGACGGCACGCCAACCATTGCCACCCCCTGTGAACCCAGGTGCCCACCACAGCCAGCTCCCCACCCCCAGGCCTTCATATGCACCCCTGACATCTGAGTTTGTAATCCCCAGATGTATTAGTTCAAGTCCAGTAGTAGATTGAGAGGCCACGATCAAGCTGCCTAATATGCAGAGGAGTTTAAAGAGGGTCTACTTAAAGAGTGTAGACAGCATGTGTGGGTGACCTCTGCAGACGACACTTTCCTCCCAACCTGAGGCCTGAACCACGAGAGGAGATGGCAGTTGTCAGAATCACTGGACTTGGAAAGGCCCCAGTGGGAGCTGTGCACCGGCGCTGGGCCCAGCCAGTCCCTGGAGGTCCTCAAGGGAGGGAGCTAGGAGCCAGATCCCCTCCTCCTTCCCCTCCCTCCCCCAGCCTCCTGCTGCTGCTCTGGGGCCAATCCCCACAGATACCAGACTGCAGCCCCTCCTGGTGTGGTCTCTGCATCCTGGGGCAGGGCCAGGGAGAAGCAGGAACGAAGATGCTCCCACACATGGAGCATCCGAAGCAGATGCAGGGAAACTAGAGTCCCCCAGACCCCACCTTCCCCCTGGTCCTCAAACCGCCTGCTCTCTGGACACCGGAGACAGAAAAGCCCCCACTTTGTTTTGAACAGGAGAGCAATGTTGACGGACATTAACAAACAATTAGAATCTCGATGGCCTGACTCTGCCAGATCTGGGACGCCTAACCAGGCAGACCCCTACCAGAGGGCATGGTGGGGGGCATCACTACCCCAGAGTGACAGAGCTGGGAGGTCCTGGGTTACCTGGGCGGCTGTCACTGTCTCGATGGAAATGGTGACCTCGGCAGGAAAGCTGATGGCCCTCGCTTGGACAGGGAGCCCCACGGGGAGAAGAACTCAGCTCCACTCTGCCCACCAAGTCTCCAGCACTGAGGGTCATGTCTGGCTTCTCTGTGAGACCATGAGCCCCTGGAGGACGGACACTGTGCCTGTCCCCACATCGTGTCCCGGCACTGGGTGTGTGATGGGTACTTAATAAATATTTAAGTGAAGACCCCCGTTTCTCTCCCTAGAGGAGAATGCATGCGTTTTATGGTCTCCAGTTCCACCATCTAACCATCTCCATCGTTTCTCCTCCAGGGAGGCCCTCACTCACCTCCCCTCTGAGTCCCAATGTTCTCTGCCTGGAAGAGACCAATGTTCCCATCCATTCATGAGGACACCGTGCCCACCACTGCCTCCTTCGGGTGAGTCAGAGGGGCACTCGGGGACACCTAGGAGAGCATGCCCCTCCTCTCTGGGACAATAATGGAAGCCCACTGGAAACAACACGCAACGTTAAATCCTGAGTCAAAAGTCCTCAAGGGCTGTTGTTCAAATCCCCCAGGGCCTGTCAGGGGCAGAAGGGAGAGGACTGACTGTTCTGCTTCTGGGCTGGGTGTTGCAGGCGCAGGGACACACCATACGGGGGGTCACATGTGAACCAGCGCAGGGTCGAGGGAAGATGTGAAAAAGAAGAGAGGGAAACTCTGAAGGCAGTGCAAGAAATCAGATAGAGACTGAGCCAGGTCTCCATGGAGACAGGATGTCTCCAACACATGGCCGACATCTGAGGAAGGTCTGGACACTCTAAGGAGAGAATGTGGGGGATGGATCTTGAGTGGAAGCAGAGGAAAGGGAGAGTCAGTCCTGAAGGGGCAGTGTTAGGGAGAGTGGGCAGTGGGGGCCCAGCTGGACCTCTCGGTCCCTATGGCAGGTGTGACCAATGGTGGTCTCAGTAGAGGCCACAGAACATGAGCCCGATCACTCCCCAGACCACCTTCTAATGACCCTGTGGCTCCTCGGAGTCAGGTATGGGCCAGGTGCCATCCTGCTGGGAAGGACTACCTTGCTGGAAAATTAACAAGTAACATCAGGTGGGACACTCTGGTCTCTAGAGAGCCAGACCACAAGAGACAGCACTCCAAGTCTGGGGCTCTGGGGAAATGGCTTCTCTTCCTGCAGAAATGGGGCCAAAGGCTGGACCAAGGGGGAGCACGCAGGGCAGATCTTACCTTCAGAGGCTCCGCAGAGAAGACTGCCAGTGTCCACGGGTCAGGACTTTAGGACTTGTCTCTGTTCCGTGATGTCTGGGGCCTCACTTGGAAGACGCACAGGCTAGGGGACCAGAATCAGCCAGAGGTTTCACTGGGGCCAGAGGATCCACACCCAGAGCGACAAGTCGGGGCCTCTGCACGGAGCCTCTCCGTGTGGCTGCTTGAGCATCCTTACAACGTGGCGGCCAGCCTCTTCCCGAGCAAGAAACCAGAGAGGCCCAGGAGGAAGCTGCAAAGCCACTCATGCCTTAATCTTGGAAGTCACGCACTGGCACTGCCACCTTGGGTGGAAAACGAGTCACTCAGTCCGGTCACATTCACTGGAAGAGGAATTAGACTCCACCCTTTGCAAGGAGGTTTATCAAAGAATTTGTGGACATATTAAAACCACGCTCTACGAGAAGAGTATTTCCAGTTCCATCGCTTGCTCCTTGAAGCTCTCAGGGACAGAGCCTCACTTTCTTAGCAGGCAGTAAAGACTGTCCTTTTTTCTCTTCTTCAGCCTCATCCCTTGTCACTTTCCGACATCTCGTTTACCTGCCAGAACCTGCCAGTGGCTTCCCCACTTCCGGGCTCTGCTCAAGCTGCTCCTTCTGCCTGATCCACCCTCCCTCCCTCTCTCAGCCCCCGTTGGCATGCTCTTCATCCTCTGGGCCCCAGCTCCGGAGTCATCTCCGAACTCCCCCACCTTCTCCCACCTGAGTCCCTTGACCTTCCTGCCACCCCGAGTCCTCATGTGCCTTGTTCCCACACTGGGTCTGAGGTGTCAGGAGCTCCGTCAGGGCAGGGATGTGCGGTGTCCCTTTCTGGGTCCCTACAGCCAAAGTGGAGCTCAACTCGGAGGAGATACTCAAGAAACATGTAAGGATGAATTGCCTCGATGAGTGAGTTCATCACAGGTCCCCAGTCTGGCCCTTCCAAGACAGTCAGCTGCTCCAGAATGTATAGGGGCTTTTCCTGGGAAATCCCAGAGGCAACCAGCAGATTCTTTCCCATAATCTATTGCTCAGCTCCTCTCCCTCAGACCTACCCAACAATCAAACTGCCCAGGAAGTGTCCCTCCACCTCCACTTTTCCCACATCCACCCAAAAGAGCGCTTGGAACACGTTCAGTTAGTCCTGCCCTCTGCCTTGTGCTTTTAGCTTTTCAATATGTCTTTACACTTAGTCTTTGATTTGAACCTTGCAATAGCCACGCAAGGCAAATCGATGAGAGGTAATACTCTACTCTAAAGAAAACAAAGCGGAAACTCAGATGTAATTTACCCAAGACCACACAGCTAGGATTGGCGCCCATGTCTGTCCAAGCCCCACGCCTCTTTGCTGAAGGCAGAAAGGAACTAGCCTTAGAGAAACACTTGCAGAAAGTGACCTGCCCTCTGGTCTCTCACCCCAGAATGAAAGCGAAGTCAGTGGGTTAATGATAAAATCAGCAATGTGAGAGTAAGAGCTGGTACTTCCCTGGTGGTCCAGTGGTTAAGGTTTTTGTCTCCCAAAGCAGAGGGTACGGGTTCAATCCCTGGTTGGGGAGCTAACATCCCACAGGCCTCAGGGCCAAAAACCAAAATCTAAACCCGAAGCAATGTTGTAACAAATTCAATAAAGACTTTAAAAATGGTCCACATTAAAAAGAAATATTAAAAAAGACAAAGAACCAAGAGTGGTGCTCGAGTCTGACACTGTTTAATAAGTTCACACACACACAAAAAGGTAATTATTCTTGTTTATTGAACCGAGTGCAGTGCTTGGGACTTTCTGTACTTTATCTCAGATCCTCACCACAATGCCAAGAAGATTTTGTTATTCCTAGTTTATGAAGTAGACCATTACGATCCAGAGAGGTGAGTTAACTTACTCAGAGTCACACAGCTAATGAATGAGTCAAGACTGAACCCAGAGGACTCTCTGACATCAAAGCCCCCACCCTCCCTTTCCGTCAAGCAACCGCAGTTCATCATCAATGCTATGCTAATGGAAGGTAGTGAAGCTTGACAGCTACCCTCTGCCAGGAAGAGACAGGGCGTGGGCAGATGGGCTGTGGTCTCAGAGCCAGGCTGGGATCCCCCTGTCTGGCATGATACCACTTTTCTCTTCTAATTAATGGCTCACTCACAGCCAGGCCACAAGAGGATGAAAGAGACCAGCGCCCTTAGGAGGAGGCCCTGTGATAAGGAAGGAATGTGCTGTGGATCCTCCCACCACGGAAGCTTCCAGGAGGGCCAGCATCTAAGATTCACACTTGTTCATACAGGTGATGGATGCTGGCCAAGGAAACCTCCCAGTGGAGCCTGGAGGCCAAGAACACAAGCTCTCAATTTAAGTGCAAGGAGCACAGGCACCTTTCCAAGACCCGCAGGGACTCAGTGTACCCGGACTGTCTGTGAACACGGCACAGCAAGGGCCTGAGTTCCACCCCTAACTGGACGCACCCCCTCGCCCTTTGCACCAGTTGCTACTCCTTCCTCCCGTCACCCCGAGGTGTAACTGCCTCTTTTCCACTTTCTTGCAGCGCCAAAATGTTCAACCTCACCTCCCAGGTCCTTGAACCTGCTCTCAACGGGACCCTGCCCGAGAGCAGCAGCTGCTTCCATTCCGACTTGGGGAACTGGCTCAATACCATCCAGCCCCCCTTCCTCTGGATCCTCTTCCTGCTCGCCACCCTGGAGAACGCCTTTGTCCTCAGCGTCTTCTGCCTGCACAAGAGCAGCTGCACGGTGGCGGAGATCTACCTGGGCAACCTGGCCGTGGCAGACCTGATCCTGGCCTGTGGGCTGCCCTTCTGGGCCATCACCATCGCCAACAACTTCGACTGGCTCTTCGGGAAGCCCTCTGCCGCGTGGTGAACACCATGCTCTACATGAACCTCTACAGCAGCATCTGCTTCCTCATGCTGGTGAGCATCGACCGCTACCTGGCCCTGGTGAAGACCATGTCCATGGGCCGGATGCGCGGGTGCGCTGGGCCAAGCTCTACAGCCTGGTGATCTGGGGCTGCGCGCTGCTTCTGAGCTCGCCCATGCTGGCCTTCCGCACCATGCGGGGGTACAACAGCGAGGGCCACAACGTCACCGCCTGCGTCATCATGTACCCGTCCAGCAGCTGGGAGGTCTTCACCAACATCCTCCTGAACTCGGTGGGCTTCCTGCTGCCCCTGGGCGTCATCACCTTCTGCACCGTGCAGATCATGCAGGTGCTGCGTAACAACGAGATGCAGAAGTTCAAGGAGATCCAGACAGAGAGGAAGGCCACGCTGCTGGTCCTGGCCGTCCTGCTGCTGTTCGTGGTCTGCTGGCTGCCCTTCCAGATCAGCACCTTCCTGGACACCCTGCTGCGCCTCCAGGTCCTCTCGGGCTGCTGGGAGGTGAAGATCGACATCTTCACGCAGATCGCGTCCTTCGTGGCTTACAGCAACAGCTGCCTCAACCCGCTGGTGTACGTGATCGTGGGCAAGCGCTTCCCGCAAGAAGTCGCGGGAGGTGTACGCGCGGGCTGTGCGGGCCAGGCGGCTGCGGGTCGGCAGAGCCCAGCCAGACAGAAAACTCCATGGGCACGCTGCGGACATCCATCTCCGTAGAACGCCACATTCACAAACTACAGTAGCGGGTGGGGAGCAGCCAGCGAGCAGATGGCACCCGGGGCTACCGATGCATGCGATGACGGATGGACGCCGGCTCTCGGGATGCACCCCCAGGAGGAAGGAAGGTATCCCAATTGTGACCTTGGGCAGTGAGTTGGTGTCTCCAGTAAATTCCTGCCCCGCCCAAGCTGTGGTGAACAGGGCTGCGAGGTTGGAAGGTGCACAGCCAAGGGCTCCAGAAATAATGACAGTATTATCCTTCTTACTGGCTTCCACCCCTGGGCCAGTCTGCTGCTTCCCCGAGGAGCAGAGGAGCCTGGGGACAGGGACAGGAGTGGCCGAGCTCCCTCCCACGTGGTGGGTCACTCTGCCCGAAGCACGACAGCTCAGATCTCCAGAAATGCCGCCCAGCTTTGGGGCAGCTGCTGAGAGGGCCGCACACACTGGCTGACATGTAGTCTTGGGTTTCTTGAATCGGCTCAGCTAGGACTCTGGAGGATGATTCCTCAGGTCAGTGAAGGTTAAACTCTGAGTGATCCATGGTGAGGATAGATAGACCAGGACTCTCGTTCCCCTTGCAGAAAGACAAGTGGTCTGTGCCAAAGATGAACCCAATAAGTACTTACCCAGCACTTGCTCTACACGCAGCGTGGAACCCTGTGGGCAAGAAAAAGAAAATATTCTGTCTTGAAGGAACTTGCAGACTCGCGATGATTCAGCAGCCACCGCAAGGCTGTTCTAGACTCCGTTAAGCCAGGCACTGTGGACAGGGCAGGGAGGAGGAGTCGAGCGCCCCAGCTCAGAGGATAACTGGCTGCACGTGGCCATGTCCCTGCCTTGGTTTCCTCCCAGTAACACGAGGCTGTTGTGGGGATTAAAGGAGGTAATAGGCACAGAAGTACTTTGACAAATGAAAGGTGCTATGTAAATGTGAGGCATTATTATGCCCGCAGAATGGGAATAAATTTATTCTAAGGAGAAAGACAAATTCAGCAAAGGTCCGTAGAAGAGGATCAGTATTGAAGCGAATGGTTGTGGAAAACACGCATTAGTGTCTGACACATACTAAGTGCTCCATATTTTAAGCTCCCTTCCACCACCTGCCCTTCCCATCAATTTGCACGCGTGCATGCGTGTGCATGCACACAACACACACACACACACACGCACGCACGCACAAGCATTTTCAGGAAAGGTCACCCCTTCCATGGAGGCGGGTGAACACCCTCCCCATCCCACCTGCACCAGATCATTCACCCAAAGAAGCAACTGCAGAGGGGCCGCTGCCCTGCTTCCTGCGGGCGGAGCCAGGTGGCGAAGGGCGGGGCGGGCAGCGATGGGCGGGGTGGAGGGCGGGTACCAGGTGTCAGACGAGAGGAAGATGGACCAGCATCCTTGGCCTTTAATGGACAGGTGCCTGGCCCCAAGCCCCAGGTCCTCAAGGGGGATTCCTTTCTTCTTTTTCTACACGTTTTATAATCTGCCTCCTGAGGCTGGCCCTCTGGGAGAACAGACCATCCGGACGCCAACATCAAGCTCTTACAGTCAAGACAGCGGTGGGTGCTCAATAGCAATGGAGTTTAGGAGCTTCTGGTAATGTAGGCAGCACCCTGGAAGCACTCACTGGATCAGTAGGTGGGTGATTCGTTAGCGGGCTCTCCCTGGGGAGGTTCTATCCTCCCCAGGGCCAGCAGGATTGGGATGGCAAGGAGCCCATAAATCCTGACCAATGCGGCTCTGGATTTTAAACGAAAAGGGGTCACAGAGAGATTTACTCCCCATCCCAGCCTTTGTTTTCTGTCATGCAAGCCCCTCTGCCCAAATAAACATACACTTATAGCTGGAGAAAGAAAACAGGTGGAGTAAGAAATACAGACCGTTTCGTGTTAGAATGAAGTGAAGCCATGTGTGGATGTGCTGGTAAAGAATCTGCCTGCAGTGCAGGAGACTCCAGTCTGATTACTGGAGAAGGGATAGGCTACCCACTCCAGTATTCTTGGGCTTCCCTTGTGGCTCAGGTGGTAAAGCATCTGCCCGCAAAGCGGGAGACTTGGATCAATCCCTGGGGTGGGAAGATCCCCTGGAGAAGGGATAGGCCACCCACTCCAGTCTTCTGGCCTGGAGAATGCCAGGGACTGTATAGTCCATGGGGTCGCAAAGAGTCAGACATGACTGAGCAACTTTCACTCACAAACCACATGCATAATGAGAGTGGAGTTTCACAAAAGGAGGCTGGGCTGGGCTTTGGGGTGTGAGGGACCCATTCGTCCGCGGGTGTGTATGTTCTGAGGGTCTCCTGCCGGCAGAGCTCTGGGCTGCTAATGGCCATTTAGGGTCCACCCGTGGGCAGAGGAGTAATTTGTCTGTGGCAGGGAGCTGCCCTGTGGGTTGTGTTGATACTGTGATAAAGAATATCTGTCCTGTGAAAGACCCAAAGAGCTATCACACTATAAAGAGGGATGATTTCACAAATGAGGAGAAATGGGTGAATGGTGTAAATGTGCCTTTTCTGTCCAAAATAATAAAGGGATGAGGCATTTTGTATAGTTCTTTCATTGCTACAGCTCCCAAAACTCTGGATCTTGTCACAGACACGGCCATAGGCAGCTAGAAGGCTCGGGTGCATGGGTTCCATTTATTTCCACTCTGTGCTATAAATTAGTGGTGTCCAAATCATTGTAATTGCATATCCATATAAGTAAAAAAATTTTGATTATTTTTACCCTATATGTACACTTATTAACAGGTATTAAAATGTACACTCTTGAACATAAGTAGAAATTTAAGAAATTTCAACCATTTGAATGTTTTCTCCCATCCCACACTGGTGACTCAATAAGCTCCCATCAGGTGCCCATGAGGCCCCATGAGGTCCTAGAATCATAAGTAAAAGTGAAAACGTGAAAGTATTAGTTGCTCAGTCATGTCTGACTCTTTGCAGTCTCAAAGACTATAGCCCTCCAGGGCCCTCTGTCCATGAAATTCTCCAGGTGGCTCAGATGGTAAAGAATCTTCCTGCAATCCAGAGAGACACGGGTTCAGTCCCCTGCAGAAGGGAATGGTTATCCCCTCCAGTGTTCTTGTCTGGAGAATTCCATGGACAGAGGAATCTGGCGGGCTACAGTCCGTGGACTCTCAAAAATCATAAGGATGACAGCAATTCATTTGTGCATCTGATATGTATCTATTAGGTATCTTCCATTTGATTTCCATTTGGCAAGGTCTAAATCAAACAGTTGTCTAACCACTGCTTGTATTCTCACAGTGATGGGGAACTCATCACCCATTCCCATTTTGAGACCTCTTCATTATTCATGTATTCAGTCATTCATTAAACAAACTTTGCATTCTGTGTCTACGGAAATGGCACTGCTCCATCTCTTCATCCATCCATCTTTGCTAGAAACCTGGGGTTCATGGTAAAGAGGAACAACCATTTCTGTTGTTCCTTCCACCTAGTGAATTGGTACCTTTTTAGATTCCCCCAAGTGTTTCCTGGATCTATCTGTTTCTTTCTATGTCTAACCATCATCTCTTATTGGTCTCCCCAACTCTGACATTAACCACTGCCATCCCACGATCTCCCAATTCTTATTTTCCACTGTGCAGCCACTGACATCTTTTAAGAAGGCAAAGACGATGATAAGGAGGCTGTACACATAAAGGAGAATGTTTAGAACGTGATGACATAAAGCAAGATCCTCTATGACCCACCTCCTAGAGTAATGGAAGTAAAAAGAAAAGTAAACAAGTGGGACTTGATTAAACTTGAAACCTTTTGCACAGCTGCCAGAGTCCAGCTCCAGCAGCCAGGGAGTCAGCCTGAAGGGATAAGCGGTGTCAGCGAAGAATGATGCAGCCTCTGACTGGAGGTGCGGGACTACATGTTTATTTCAAGCATCAGGTCTTCTTTTATGCTTTAACAAAAGCATTAGGTCAGAGGTTTGACATTTTCAGCTCCCCCTCACCCAGGTTTATTGTCTCATTGTTGCGCTTCAAACAGAGTTTCTGCTTCAGCAATTCTCTCAGAATCTTGTTTACTTGTGATTACATTGTAACTCGTGCTTATGTCTGGGCTGCATACCACATTCCTCAGTTTATTTCTTATCTTTCTAAATCCTGCTTTCCCCTAGTATACTAAGCTCACTATCTCCTAAAAGGCTTCTAACTATTCTTAATTATTTCTAAACCCTAAAATCAGCAAACTTCCTTTGCCATAAACATTTCCCTCACAAACAGGTCTCAGATAACAATCCTTCCCATGGCCTCAAGCTGTGACCTACATGCTCATCCTGGGACATTCTTTGTAAAAACCCTTGAACAAATGTCAATGGTTACTTTATAGGTATTTTCTGGGCACAAATGCAAAAGGCTTTGTGCTTTCTCATGCTTCTCTCAAGAACAATAAGCACCTTAACATTCTTTCCAGCCAACTCAACGGAAGAAAGGAAAGAAATCAGAATCACTAAGCCTAACTCCTTCATCCCAGGACCGTGCCTGTGGGATGAGGAGAGGGGTTGGAGCCATGTCTCCATTTTGTCAGCAATGCCTAAAGTGGCTCCCGACACACAACAAAGGAAACTGTATGCAAGGTGAAAAGACAACCCTCAGAATGGGAGAAAACAATAGCAAATGAAACAACTCACAAATAGTTAAGTTTCAAAATACATAAGCAGCTCATATAACTCAATACCAAAAGAGCAAACAACCAAATCAAAAAGTGGAAAAAGGACCTAAACAGACATTTCTCCATAGAAGACATACAGATAGTTAACAAATATGTGAAAAGATGCTCAATATCACTCATAATTAAAGAAAAGCAAATCAAAACTACAATGAGATATCACTTCACAACATTCATAATGGCCATCAACAAAAGTCTACAAACAATGAATGCTGGAGAGGGTGTCAGAACCTTCTTGCACTGTTGGTGAGAAAGTAAATTGATACAGCCACTATGGAAGACGGAATGGAGGTCCCTTAAAAACTAGGAATAAAACCACCAGGTGACCCAGCAATCTCTCTCCCTAGGCATATACTCTGAGGAAACCCGAAATGAAAAAGATATATGTACCCCAATGTTCACTGCAGCACTATTTACAATAGCTAGGACTTAGCAGCAGCAGCAGGACATGGAAACGACTTAGACATCCATCAACAGATGAATGGATATAGAAGTGGTAGTACAGATACACAATGGAATATTACTCAGCCATAAAAAGGAACACATTTGAGTCAGTTCTTGAACCTAGAGCCTATTATACAGAGTGAAGTAAGTCAGAAAGAGAAAGATAAATATCATTTCAGTTCAGTTCAGTCGCTCAGTCATGTCCAACTCTTTGCGACCCCATGAATTGCAGCACGCCAGGCCTCCCTGCCCATCACTAACTCCCAGAGTTCACCCAAACTCATATCCATCGAGTCAGTGATGCCATCCAGACATATCATCCTCTGTTGTCCCCTTCTCCTCCTGCCCTCAATCCCTCCCAGCATCAGAGTCTTTTCCAATGAGTCAACTCTTCACACGAGGTGGCCAAAGTATTGGAGTTTCAGCTTCAGCATCATTCCTTCCAATGAACACCCAGGACTGATCTCCTTTAGAATGGACTGGCTGGATCTCCTTGTAGTCCAAGGGACTCTCAAGAGTCTTCTCCAACACCACACTTCAAAAGCATCAGTTCTTTGGTGCTCAGCTTTCTTCACAGTCCAACTCTCACATCCATACATGACTACTGGAAAAACCATAGCCTTGACTAGACGGATCTTTGTTGGCGAAGTAATGTCTCTGCTTTTTAATATGCTATCTAGGTTGGTCATAACTTTCCTTCCAAGGAGTAAGCGTCTTTTAATTTCATGGCTGCAATCACCATCT
This sequence comes from Nanger dama, assembly GCA_917880005.1. Taxonomy (NCBI): domain Eukaryota; kingdom Metazoa; phylum Chordata; class Mammalia; order Artiodactyla; family Bovidae; genus Nanger; species Nanger dama. The sequence continues at coordinate 9,031,091 of CAKJTW010000063.1, read as the reverse complement.
GCAGTGATTTTGGAGCCCCAGAAAATAAAGTCTGACACTGTTTCCACTGCTTCCCCATCTATTTCCCATGAAGTGATGGGACTGGATGCCATGATTTTCGTTTTCTGAATGTTGAGCTTTAAGCCAACTTTTTTCACTCTCCTCTTTCATCAAGAGGCTTTTTAGTTCCTCTTCACTTTCTGCCATAAGGGTGGTGTCATCTGCATATCTGAGGTTATTGATATTTCTCCCAGCAATCTTGATTCCAGCTTGTGCTTCTTCCAGCCCAGCGTTTCTCATGATGTACTCTGCATATAAGTTAAATAAGCAGGGTGACAGTATACAGCCTTGACGTACTCCTTTTCCTATTTGGAACCAGTCTGTTTTTCCATGTTCAGTTCTGACTTTTGCTTCCTGACCTGCCTACAGGTTTCTCAAGAGGCAGGTCAGGTGGTCTGGTATTCCCATCTCTTTCAGAATTTTCCACAGTTTATTGTGATCCACACAGTCAGAGGCTTAGGCATAGGCATATACTAATGCATATATATGGAATCTAGAACGATGGCACTGGTGACTTTATTTGCAGGGCAGCAGTGGAGAAACAGACACAGTGAACAGTCTTGTGGACATGGGGGAGGGGAGGAGAGGGTGAGACGTATGGAGAGAGTAACACGGAAACTTACATTACATTTGTGAAATAGACAGCCAACGGGAATTTGCTGCAGGTCTCAGGGAGCTCAAACAGGGGCTCTGTATCAACCTAGAGGGGTGTGATGGGGGAAGGAGATGGGAGGGAGGTGCCAGAGGAAGGGGACATATGTACACCTGTGGCTGATTCATGCTGAGGTAGTGTCCCAACACTCTTGGGATAAAGTTCCATTTCTAAAACGTGGCTCGCAAGACCCCTCATTAGCTGGCCTCTGGCTTGCCTCTTTCCCTCTCCTCAGTCCCTGGCTCATTCCCTACCCTCAATCCATGTTGGACACAAGTGTCTGGCAGGTATTCCATTCCCTCTCTGATGCTCACACTTCCCTCCCTGCCTGGACCCCACTAAGACCTTGAGCTTGGAGAAAGCTGCCCACAAGTGTGCCAGGGAGCTCACTCATCAAGGGACTTTGTTCATGGTTGGGGTGTGATTCAAGAAAGTCTGGGATCCGGGGGTCTGGGCAGGGCTCTGAGCAGATAGAAACAGGGTCAGAAGGCCTCCCTCCCACCTCCCTCTGCTCCCAGCCAGGTAGCAAGAGCAGCTCTCATCTCCTGAGCCTTCTTGGCCCCCGAGAGCTGATGCACTGGGGAGAAGTCCAGGTGGGTGTCTGGTGGATTCGGAAGCAAGCAATAGATCCAGCTCCTGAGTCTTTCCTGGCCAGAGAGGGTGAGGCCGCAGTGCCCGGAGTTTCAGACTGTCTGTCATCTGCCAGGTGCCTTGACGGGAACTAGTGCAGGTGATGCCGGCTCCCAGCAGTGATGAAGCCACTTATGATTCGGGAGGTGCAGACTCCATCTGTGGACTCCCATAACACATCCCATAACTTCCTAGTTCCTCCATCCCCAGGCAGACTGCAGAGCCTCACACAGCCCTGACCTCTGGCCAAGCCCCAGGAGGGTGTAGGGGTCCGAGTTGAGCAAGCAGGTCACAGTTTAGCAATAGCCATGGCTGAAAGTTTAATGGTTTGTTTGTGGGGTTTTGGCTGAGGTTCAAGGGGCCCCATGCAAATATCTCACCCTCTACTGAGCTCTTATTTACTTTTTTCTTTGCTGCTGTGGTTAACTACAGGATATCAAATATAGTTCCTTGTGTGGTACAATAGGACCTTGTGGTTTATCCAGCGCTGAGCTCTTTTTAGAACTGACCCTCATGACCATGAGGTAGGCAGGTGCCTGTCCCACTGCTGGTTCAGGATGTGGAAACAGGAAATAACCTGCTCAGGCCACGTGGTTCTTCGGGAAGGGGCTCAGAAGCCCGCCTGCTCTTGGTGTATTTGTGACTTGGCAGGTGGATGCAAATTCTGTCACAGAGGAGGCTCCCGAGGTGACTTCATGCATGAAGGGTATCCGAGCCTCAGCTTGGGCTGTTTCTGCCCCAATAAACAGACTTTGTATCTTCTGGGGATTGTGAATTCTTGCCTCTTGCAGAATCACCTCCCCAGAGGCAGGTGGTTGACACCGTACAATGAGATACTTACTGAGATAAGATTTCCATGCCTTGTTCATTCCACTGGCTTTTAGTGAATTCACAGGGCTGTGCGACCATCACTGCCGTCTAATTCCATTGCCTTCCTCCCTCCACATCCATTAGCAGCCACTTCCTCCCTACCGCCTCTGGAAGCCATTGATTTTCTCTCTGTCTCTGGATTTGTCAGTTCTGGACATTTCATGGAGCTGGGTGTGCTTTTTGTGCCTGGCTTCTTTTACTGAGCCTACAGGGAGATATAATGTTGGACTGTAGGGGGAAGAACCGTGCAGGCCAGGCCTCAAGTCCCTGCCATGCCACCTATTCACCATGTGATCCTGGCAAACCATGCAACTCATTTCCCCCACACTGGCCTTTGGCCTCGGTTTTCTCATCTGTGAAGTGGGCAGATAGTACAATAAGTATACCTGTGTCATGCACAGCTACTGACTCCGGAAAGGAGGCTTTGGAAACTGTAAAGGGAGGCCCCAACTTGGCAGAGACTGCTCTGGACTTGGAGTCAGGGCCCTTATCCATGCACCAGACCTGTGACTTCTTGGCTGTGAGGGTTTGGAGAAAATCAGTTAACCTATCTGAGCTTCTGGAGGGTTTTGCCTATAAAATGAGGATTCGGGTGTTGTGAAGGTTAAGTGAGGTAAAGGTGCTCTAATGAGTTTAATAGTGTCTCCTTCCTTCCCCAAATTCACATCCACTTGGAACTTTAGATATTACCTTACTGAGGGATAAGGTCTTTGTGGAAGGCCCTTCCCTGGTGGCTCAGGTGGTAAACAATTTGCCTGCAATGTGGGAGACCCAGGTTTGATCGCTGGGTCAGAGAGACCCCCTGGAGAAGGAAATGGCAACCCATTCCAGAGTTCTAGCCTGGAAAATTCCATGGACAGAGGAGCCTGGCAGGCTGCAGTCCATGGGGTTGAAAAAGTTGGACATGACTGAGCGACTAACACTTTACACTTTCACTCTCATACAGGGTGAGGATGGGCCCTAAACCCAATGACTAGAGTCCTGATGAGGAGAGAAGAGGGTCCACAGAGACACAGAGACAGGGAGAGGTTGGAGGCAGAGACCCGGAACGATGGGATGTCAGGATTGCCACCAGAAGCCGGGCAGAGGCAGAGAACAGACTCCCCCTCCAACCCTCCAGGAGGAACCAAGCCTGCCGACGCCTCCTGCCGTGCAAGAGAATAAATTCCTGCTCCCTTTAAGCCTCCCCGCACGTGGCACCTCACTCCCGCTGCTGTAGGAGACCAGTGCAGGTATTTTCACAGCTCGGAGCGAGTGTTCACCATAAAGATGCTGGTCCCGATCGACACAAAGCCCTTCCCCCAGCAACGGAGGCCAGAAGCAGACACTCTCCAGGTTTCCTGTGGGCCAGCGGTGCTAGTTGGTGATAGAAGCTTCCTAAGAACGAATGGGATGCAGCATCTTACAGAATTTCAGAAATGTCTTTACGGGGAAGATACTGAGGCCTCCCTCAAGGTACTGTGGCATGCTGGAGGCTGGCTTAGACCCCAGAGCATCTGTGCCATAGGCCTTGACACCCCGTCTCTGCTGACCCAGCATCGGGACTGCCCCATTTCTCTCCTCCTTCCTCAAAAGGCAAGCGATTCCGGGAGCCTCAGCCCAGGTTAAGAAGCAGCCACAGGGCCCGGCTTCCGGGCAGCTCTGTGGCAAGCCCACAGTGGTGGGAGGTTGTTTATCAACAAGCCTGAAAGATGGCCCAAGACGAGCTCTGAGGCTCCTCTGAACACCTCCATGCACGCTGAGTCCCTGCACGGCCCGCTCAGTGGAAAGCCAGGCACCCCTGCCGGCTCCTCCCCAAGTCCTGGCGCAGATGGTGGACCTTACAAAGCCTTCCTGTCCTCAAGCTACCACTGGCCCGTGCGACAGGCAAGTGACAAAACCAGAGCTGATCCCGCCAGCTCCTGGTCAAGGGCCACTGTGTCACCATCATCTCCTGTGATCCCCAAGCTTGGAGAAGAGGCCCACTTCACAGATTAAGAGACTGAGGCTCCGAGGCAGGCAAGGGGGTAGATAAACTAGCAGCTTCGGATTATACATCCCTCCACTGTATATAAAATAGATAAACAACAAGGACCTACTGTAGAGCACAGGGAACTATATTCACTACCTTATAATAACCTATAATGGAAAAAAATCTAAAAAATAACTATATATACCTGAATCATATATATGATTATATGATAAAACTGAATCACTTTACTGTACACTTAAAACTAATACAACATTATAAATTCAGTTCAGTTCAGTCGCTCAGTCACGTCCAACTCTTTGTGACCCCATGAATCCCAGCACGTCAGGCCTCCCTGTCCATCACCAACTCCCAGAGTTCACTCAGACTTGCGTCCATCTAGTCAGTGATGCCATCCAGCCATCTCATCCTCTGTCGTCCCCTTCTCCTCCTGCCCCCAATCCCTCCCAGCATCAGAGTCTTTTCCAATGAGTCAACTCTTTGCATGAAGTGGCCAAAGTACTGGAGTCTCAGCTTTAGCATCAGTCCTTCCAAAGAACACCCAGAACTGATCCCCTTTAGAATGGACTGGTTGGATCTCCTTGCAGTCCAAGGGACTCTCAAGAGTCTTCTCCAACACCACAGTTCAAAAGCATCAATTCTTCAGTGCTCACCCTTCTTCACAGTCCAACTCTCATATCCATACATGACTACTAGAAAAACCATAGCCTTGACTAAACGGACCTTAGTCGGCAAAGTAATGTCTCTGCTTTTGAATATGCTATCTAGGTTGGTCATAACTTTTCTTCCAAGGAGTAAGCATCTTTTAATTTCATGGCTGCGGTCACCATCTGCAGTGATTGTGGAGCCCCCCAAAATAAAGTCTGACACTGTTTCCACTGTTTCCCCATCAATTTCCCGTGGAGTGATGGGACCGGATGCCATGATCTTCGTTTTCTGAATGTTGAGCTTTAAGCCAACTTCTTCACTCTCCTCTTTCACTTTCATCAAGAGGCTTTTTAGGTCCTCTTCACTTTCTACCATAAGAGTGGTGTCATCTGCATATCTGAGGTTACTGATATTTCTCCTGGCAGTCTTGATTCCAGCTTGTGTTTCTTCCAGTCCAGCGTTTCTCATGATGTACTCTGCATAGAAGTTAAATAAGCAGGGTTGCAATATACAGCCTTGACGGACTCCTTTTCCTTTTCCAGTCTGTTGTTCCATGTCCAGCTCTAACTGTTGCTTCCTGGCCTGCATACAGATTTCTCAAGAGGCAGATCAGGTGGTCTGGTATTCCCATCTCTTCCAGAATTTTCCACAGTTTATTGTGATCCACACAGTCAAAGGCTTTGGCATAGTCAATAAAGCAGAAATTGATGTTTTTCTGGCACTCTCTTGCTTTCTCCATGATCCAGCAGATGTTGGCAATTTAATCTCTGGTTCTTCTGCCTTTTCTAAAACCAGCTTGAACATCAGGAAGTTTATGGTTCACATATTGCTGAAGCCTGGCTTGGAGAATTTTAAGCATTACTTTACTAGCATGTGAGATGAGTACAATTGTGCGGTAGTTTGAGCATTCTTTGGCATTGCCTTTCTTTGGGATTGGAATGAAAACTGACCTTTTCCAGTGCTGTGGCCACTGCTGAGTTTTCCAAATTTGGTGGCATATTGAGTGCAGCACTTTCACAGCATCATTTTTCAGGATTTGAAATAGCTCTACTGGAATGCCATCACCTCCACTAGCTTTGTTCACAGTGATGCTTTCTAAGTCTCACTTGACTTCACATTCCAGGATGTCTGGCTCTAGAGTGATAACACCATCATGATTATCTGGGTTGTGAAGATCCTTTTTGTACAGTTCTTCTGTGTATTCTTGCCACCTCTTCTTATCTTCTGCTTCTGTTAGGTCCATACCATTTCTGTCCTTTATCGAGCCCATCTTTGCATGAAATGTTCCCTTGATATCTCTAATTTTCTTGAAGAGATCTCTAGTCTTTCCCATTCTGTTGTTTTCCTCTATTTCTTTGCACTGATCGCTGAAGGCTTTCTTATCTCTTCTTGCTATTCTTTGGAACTCTGCATTCAGATGCTTATATCTTTCCTTTTCTCCTTGGCTTTTTGCTTCTCTTCTTTTCACAGGTATTTGTAAGGCTTCCCCAGACAGCCATTTTTGCTTTTTTGCATTTCTTTTATACTTTAATTTTTTTAATGGTTTTAAAAATCCAGAAAAATAAAGAGACTGAGGCTCCAGGAGGTGGTATAGGGAAATAACTCAAGTTCACCCAGTCCAACAGGGATGGAGCTGGGATTTAAACCCCTTTGAGGTGACTTGTTGGCCAGACATGCCCACCCAGACTTCCCCACCAGACCTCAAGGACTGGGGTCTTGCTCTGGAATCAGATTCTTTCACAAAGTACTGGTCCCCTTAGAGGAAGATAAAGCCATGAGACCACTGACATCTTGACTACTGAATGGCCTTCAGAGTAGTCAGACCTCCCCCTTCAGATCCATCACGAAGGAAGAGAAACCCTCCTTTGATGCCCCCCCTCCCCCTCCCCATTAGTTGCCCAAATTCTTCCTCTTCCACTCAGTACTGACCCCGATTTTCTTCTACAGTTGTAGGGCTCCCTTTCCAACGTTTAAGCTATTTTGATGCTATTATTTACATACTCATTGGAAAAGACCCTGATGCTGGGAAAGACTGAGGTCAGGAGGAGAAGGGGTTGACAGAGGATGAGATTTTTCTATGGCATCACTGACTCAATGGCATGAGTTTGAGCAAGCTCAAGGAGATAGTGAAGGACAAGGAAGCCTGGCAAGCTGTAGTCAATGGGGTCGCAAAAGTCAGACACGACTGAGCCACTAACAATTTCACTTTCAACTTAAGTCCAAAACCAGCCTTTTGACTCTGTTTGTAAGAACCATATTCCTGCCTTCATCTTCCCCATCTTCATAAGTGGTGCCACCCAGTCACCCCTAGAAAAATCTTTGATGCTTCCCTCTTCCTCATTCACCCAGGTTCTCCTGGTTCTACCTCAAACAACATCTCAAATCCACCCTCACCACTGGTTCCTCTTCCAGCCTTAAACCCTTCCAGCCACACAGGAGCTAGGGTGACCTTTCCAAACGTTTTAAACCCTTTGGTGGCTTCTTGTTTCTGGGGGATGTGCCATCCTGACACTCCTTAACGAATGAAGGAGCTGCTACTCCAGCTGCTGAGATGCTGCTCAGTTAAAGCTCTTCTTCACCCAAGATCATGCCATCTTCCAGGGAATCCTTCATCCAATGGCTGAGAGAAGAAGGGAACCCCAGCCCTCCTGTCCCAACTTAGAGAGCTCTGAAGGGTCATCCCATCCAGGAATTGTCACGGGTCTGTGGAGGCTTCTCTTAAGACTCCCTGTAGCTCACTTCTCCCTTTGTCCAATCCTTCTTCCTTCCTTTCACTTTCGCAGGTCCTGCTCCCTTGGACCCTCTGCAACCTGCAATGCCACAGACCTGGGAAACTCTGAACTCTACCATCTGTTGTGCCAGGCTCTGTCTCAGCTGGCCCTGCCACTGTTCACCTCTTCTCCAGTGGTTCAACTTTCTATGCTTGCTGCTTCAGCTCCTCACGCACATCAGGCTGTTGCAGCCTCAGGACATTTGCTTATGCCGTTCCCTCTGCCCACACTGAGCTCCTCCGACTCTACAATTGGTTTCTCTTCTTTCTCCCAGTTTTCCCCCTGCCTCCCTGACCTCCCTCAGTCTGAACCCTCACACTTTCCCTGTTTTGTGGAACACCCCATCCTGAGCTGTTTCTTTCTAGAACTTGCCACAGTTACAATCGCAAGTGGTTTTCTCTGTCTGCTGGTCTGTCAAGGATGACCCTGAGTCTTGCAGAAAGGTGAAAATTCTCTTTAGCATTCAGTTCGCCTGTACACAGAGTTTTGGAACACAGAGAAGCATCCCCAGTTAGGGGGGACCAACATGATCTATGTTAAAGATAAACACTCACAACATCAACTCTGTCTCCATTAAAACCATATGAGAACTCCTGGTTTTTAAGGAATGAAGGTGCAAGCGTGCTCAGTCATGTCCCACTCTTTGCAACTCCAAGGACTGTAGCCCACCAGGCTACTCTGTCCATGAAATTTTCCATGCGAGAATACTGGAGTGGGTTGCCATTTCCTACTCCAGGGTTTTTAAGGAAAAGCAATGGATTGGCTTGGCCAAAATGTTCATTAGGGAACATTTTATGGAAAAACCTCCTAAATTTTGGCCAACCTGATACTTCATGCCCCTATTTTTTGCAATGCATGTGGATCAGTTAGGCATCTAGGTTGACTGGCCCTTCCCCAAAGATTACACAGAGAAAAGTCATAAAACTGGGAAACGCTACATCAACACACACGCATTCATCTTATCCTGTGAACATCTATATAATGTGATATTGACAGTTTTCACGCACATATGTGATCTTTAGGACAGCTCTCAAAGTGGTCATGGCACCTTCTCAGATGAAGAAATCGAGGGTCAGAGCATGCCCAGGACAGTCTGGGTCCCCAGTTCTCTTCTGGGAGTTTGGCAAGTGGACAGCCTCCCGCTCTGTACGCCCTCTCTCAGATCTAAACCTGTTTTCTTGTATTATTTATTAGGTTTTGGTTGTGCTGGATCTTAGCAGTCATGTGTGGCTCTAGTTGCAGTGAGCAGGGGCCAGTCTCTGCGGGCGCAGGCCTCTCATCCCAGTGGCCTCTCCCGTTGCAGAGCACGGGCCCTCGGCGCTCGGGCTTCAGCAGCTGCAGCACGTGGTTGCAGTAGCTGCAGTTTTCAGGCTCCAGAGCATAGACTCAGTCGTCGTGGTGCATGGGCCCAGCTGCTCTGAGGCTTGTGGGATCCTCCCAGAGCAGGGCTCGAACCCTGTACCCTGCACGGGCAAGCAGACTCCCATCTACTCTACTACCAGGGAAGTTCCTCTAAAACTGTTTAATTTCCTTCTCTGCTCAAACCAAGAGCCTTTCCCCAAAGGCCACCTGCACAGGCCCTGCCCCAGGGTAGGACCTATGAGATCTCACAGAAAGAACAAGTAAATGGGGTAGAACAGAGGTAAGGGTTAGAACTGGGTTTTCTGACTCCACAAGTACATCTGTGTACCTGGGCATTTATGATATGCATATGGGTCCTTTCATCTACAGTGTTTTTCTCAGCTTGTCTGCCATCCAAACTCCTATTCATCTCTCAAAACCCAACTCAAATACCTTCCGCCATGAATTTTCCCAGCTCTCCATTGAGCAGAATTAAATCTTTTCAGTCTTGACACTCAGACGGAACTTTGGCACTTCATTGCCACTTTGCATTCTGCAAAGGATGGTCCCCAGGTGTCTGTCTGTCTTTGTCCTCAGCCAGACCAAGAGCTGTTTATGGGACCAGTGAGGGCTTTGTTCATCTCTTTCTCTTCAGTGCCCACAAAGGACCTGGCACCCACATGTAGTTTGGGACATATATGTTGATACAGAGGCAAGCTGTTGATATTCTTGTATATAAATATTGTGTCATCCCAGAAGTTTATTTGGGCTTTTCCATGAGATGTTGCAGAAGACTCAAATGAATTTTCTGGCCAACACAATAAATAGGTTTATGAAGTCATTCAGCAAATATTTGTTAAGCACATGAGCCGTGTTATAGGAGATGTGAATAAGACTTTAAGCAAAAGCAATAAACCATTTGCTGGATGCAGCTCACATTCTAGTGAGAGAAAGAGGAAGTAAAAGATAAACAGACGAATTTAACCAGGTGATGATAACCACTGGAACAAACTGTGAAGCCAGCCAAGTGGAGAAGGGATATTTCAGGGAGGGGCTCTCTGATAAGGGTGGGTGTGTGAGGACCAATCAGACCTGAGGGAGTGAGTGTGCAGGTCCCAATGAGAAGGGCGCTCCAGCCAGAGAGACTGGCCGGTGCACGGTCCTGAGGTAGGAGACGAAGTGGCTTATTCAAGACAGAGTGAGGAAAGAACTTCCCTGGCTTCCAAGGCAGGGGGGTGTGGGTTCCACCGCTGGTTGGAGAGCTAAGATCTCAGAGGCCTCCTGGCCAAAAAAACAAAACAGAAGAGAAGCAATATTGTATCAAGTTCATATAAAGACTTTAAGAAATAGTCCTCTTAAAAACAAAAAAACAGAGCAAGGATGCCAGGGAGCAGGCACAGGCAGCGAGAGGGACACTCAGAAATGCAGCAGGCGGCGGGCCACCGTGGCCTTGAGGGCGTCTGTCAAACCTTACTGTCCTCCTGGGCCTGAGACAGGACACACCATGGTCCGACTTCGGCTTTCCAACACACAGGAGCATAGCCGCGCTCTCCGGCCAGGCCCCTTCCGAGTGCCGCCCTGGGAGGCTTCCTGGATGCCAGCACGTGCCAGGCCTGGACTGTGTTAGCTCCCGGGATCCTCCCAGCTTCCCTAAGAGGAGGGTCTGGTGGGCCCACTGCCCAGTTAAGAGAACCTGATCTCCTCCAGCAAGGCCAATGTGGGGGAGGGAGAGTTTTCCATGAATTTTCTTAAACATTCCTGGTCCATGGCACCCCTGTCCTGGCAGAGTTTCTCTGCAGGGTGACTGGTGTCCAGAGCCCTTGGCTTCTAAATGGCCATGAACTCAGGCCAGGGCAGCGCCTGTGGCTGCCTGAATGCCAAGGACACACAGGTGGGCAGCTCTCTCTCCCGTAGATTTCTGGGTCTTTGTGTTTTGGTAAACCTACAAGGAGGATTTTATTTTTATCCCCCTGACATCATGACCCCTTACTCTGACCCCACCCCTCCTGCTCTCCCACCCCCGGTGCTACAGCTGGGTTCTCTCCGACCGTGACGCTTGCCACACTTGGCTGCAAGTGTCTTTTGCACGCCTGCCTTGTCCGTGTGACCGTGAACAACCCAGGGTGGACACTGACCCCTCCTTTCCGCCTTTGGCTCCCAGCTTGCACCTGGCCCCAGGGAGCTGCTCCCCATGTGTTTGCAGAACAGGAGGGAATGCGGCCAGACCTGCGCTCACAGAGGAGCGAAGGCTACAGTGGGACTGGAGTGACGGATCGACCTGAAGGAGAGACAGAGGACCGGGACGGGATTGTCAGCGGATGCTCACAGGTAGGCGAGTCCGGAGGTGTCAGGTCCATGGGACACCCCTGTCAGCTGGAACAAGACCCAGGTCGAGGCTGGCTCCAGGCAATACAGCAGGACCAACAAGGAGCCTGTGCATTCCAAACAGCTGGGCCGGTGAAGTGACAAAATCTCAGTGCTTCTGGAATATTCATCTCGCCCAAGGATAGACTGGAAGGAGAAAAATCAGAAAGCAAGGAGACTGGTTTGGGGTTCTTTGCTTCAGACGTATTTGTTGCAGGAGTGCTTAAAACTCAGGTGGGAAGGAATGCTCGGGCGGCGGTGAAGCACACTAGCTGGACAGAAACGAGAGCGCTGCCTTTCATCCTGGCGGGACGCTGCGCCTTGGCGCTTTTCCTCTCCTTATCTGCATGGAGACAGTCACAGAGACGCCGGATGTTGTGAGGACTAAGTGGGGACCCCCACCTCAGATGCTTAGCTTATAGCTGTCATTCGTAGAGATGTGCTGGGTGAAATATACCAGTCTTTGACCTTGAAGAAGCTGCTGGATGTGCCTAGAAAGGAGAAGAGACCAGTGACTCCAAGGTTTAGCTGCTGAAGAGCTGGAAAGTGACACTGAATGTCACAGTGGGAACATGACCTGTGTGTCCCCAGCCTCGAACTCCAGCTCATCCTTTACTTGAATCTGCTTCGAGCATCTTCTGAGCCCACCGTACCTGCCTGGGGTCCCTCCGTGTTAGGATTAAGGACAATCCCAGGGAAGGTCATCTGACCCCCAGCTGGCTGGGCTATCCTCTGTTTGTGGACTGCAGCCCTGGGTCTTCCACCAGCCGCCTCTTTGTGCCTTAAGATGGTATCTGTTGTAGTGACTTAAAAATATATATATTTATTTATTGGTTGCATCAGGTCTCAGCTACAGCATGCAGGTTTAGCTTCTCTGCAGCATGTGGGATCTTGCTTTCCCTACCAAGGATCAGACCTGCGTACCCCGCATTGGAAGGCAGATTCTTAACCATTGGTGGTAACTGGACCACCAGGGAAATCCCTTATTGTTATCAATCACTTTAAATTGGTTACAATAAACATTTTAAACCTGTAAAAATAATTTTAAGGGCTTCCCAGGTGGCATCAGTGGTAAAGAACCCACGTGCCAATGCAGGAGACGCTAGAGATGTGAATTCCATCCCCCGGGTCAGGAAGATCCCCTGGAGAAGGGCATGGCAACCCACTCCAGTATTCTTGCCTGAAGAATCCCATGAACAGAGGAGCCTGGCGGGCTATAGTCCATGGGGTCACAAAGTCAGACACAACTGAGCACATTAAAAGTCAGTTTTATTAATTAATGTGTATTAAATTCACAGTCTAAATAAACCCTTTCACAATCCACTGCGTGATTCTCGATCAGCATACAGACTACAGGAATTCTGAAGCATTCTTTACTCTTCTGACATAATGATCAGAGGACTGTGATTTCTATGGTTTATGAAATGGAGGCTAATTATTTTTTGTAAACATGAGTGTACATTAATTTTATGACCTTTTAGGGATGGGTTACCTATACTTATCTTGGATATCTGTGAAGATATCTCCATGTCAGCCATGTCAGCTAGTATTTGTGACTTCTATCTGTTGCTTTTATGAACGCCTACACCTATACCCCCAAGGTCCCAGTACCCAGGGGACTTTCACCCTGAGCAGCTCACACCAGGCCCTGCCACATCACTGTCAGTCTCTTCCCGTCTTCTGCACAATCCAGCAATCTGTGGTCCCTTCCTACACGTGGGGCTCCTGCATCCTGTCCTCAGAATTCAGGCTCCCACACCCCACAGCCCCAGAGGCAGAAGGAAACCCTGTCTTCCCTGGAAATCCACTTCCCTTTTTGCATTGCAAGCAAGTGAGAGTGGGGGCATCCTTTTTTTTTTAGAAAACTTTTCATCACACACATGGGGTGGGGCCCCCAAGGCCTTGGAGCCACAGGGCCACTTACTTGGCCCTCTTTAGTGCCTGTGACACACTGACAGTCCCGGCCACGTGGCCCTGCTGTACACAGGCCACTTCCCACAGTCCATCCTCGGCACGAGCTGAAGCCACGTCAGGGCCTGCAAGCCCCAACTCCGGGCAGGACTGGTGTCATCATCTCTTTGTGGGTACCCCTGTGCTGGAGCAGGTGGACATCTCCTGAGACCAGATGCTTCTCAGAAACAGTCCTGTCTAAACGCATAGCAAAGGGAGAAAAAACTAACTGCCCTCTGTAGCTGGGCGGGCTGGCAGGTGAGACCCCGATTTATGTTGCTGATCAGGAAGCACTGGGATTGGGGGAACGTCCTCTGGCCAAAATCTACCCCAAAATGATGGCAGGCACCCTCTGGACTTCACAGTCTCAGATCTTTCCTGACACGAAAGGTCCTTCCCCAGAGACAGATTTCGGCTTCCTCCCAAAAATATACATCTGCTTCACAGAGGCTGCTGCTAAGTCATTTCAGTCGTGTCCGACTCTGTGGGACCCCAGAGACGACAGCCCACCAGGCTCCTCCGTCCCTGGGATTCTCCAGGCAAGAACATTGGAGTGGGTTGCCATTCACAGAGTGTTCCTTAAAAAAAAAAAAACAAAACAAAACAAACCACACACAACATAAAACCTGCTTCCACAAGTTTAAGACGCCCAGCAATGTGAGCAAACCGCTGGCAAGTTCACAAGTGCAGTTTGTCCCCACTGAGATGTCATTATCAGAAAAGGCCAGATTCTGAAGACAAAGGAGATGTTTTCTGCTCCAGACACTCCAGGTTCACGGTCACATCAAGAAACACAAGCAGAGCATCCAAGAGGCAGGTCTGGGGTTTGGGGAGTACTAGGGCCTGAGATTTGGAGGTCACTCCCCAAAATCGGGACTTGAGCCCTGGTATGGAGGCATTCTCTTGCCGTCAGGGAAGGAGCTTAAGAGCATCTTCATTTCTAGGAGCTAAAATAAAAAGTATTTGGCATTTGGCCCAAGGCTCTTGAGGTCTGACTCTCAAAGAAAGCCTGAAATTTCTGTCTGAACATGAGGTCCTGAATGGTTCAACTTGGCATCTGCAGATGTACATCAAAAACGGACTTCAGAAATGCCGGAGGGTTTAGGGGAAAGTACATCTGATCTTACTCAGCTCTGCCTACCACATGAGTCAAGCTTTCTGTGGCTCACTGTTTGCTTAATGGGGTCCACAGTGATGGATTCTTGGCAACACACCCTTCATAATCAAAATTCAAAAGGAGGCATTCAAGTCAGCTCCCAGGAAATTTGCTGCAGAACACCAGGCATTCAGGTCCCCAGTGTGAACAGACCAAGTCATCACTCAGTGTCCATCAATGCCCAGCGAGGCTTGTGAGGCTCAGTGATGCCAAAATGTTTTTCCAGGGCGGGTTGACTGTTATACCATTCTTGGGCAGGATCACAGGTCTTTCCAGATGTTGCCAAAGTAGAGATGGAGATAATAGTAGAGCTGAGTAATAGCTTGCCAGCCCCTAAGTGCAAAGCAGTTTTCATTTCAAAATCCCGGTCTCCTTCCTCCATCTGAAAGACTCATTTTTTCAGCAGTCCAGCCAATGACATCATCATCAGAGCGGGGGTTATGTAATTTAAGGCCACCCCCCTCCCGGTGCTTCCCAGAACAGAAAACATCTCCGAAGACAGCTCTCACCACCAGAAAGCCCAGCTGAAGTTGTGATCCCTTCCATTTTGCCTGAGTAAGTAAATGAGCATCTTTTTTTCCTCTCTCTTACAAAAGTAAAATAGAAGATCAATATCTCAGAAGAAGTTTCCTTTTACAACTTACATTGGCAGAGTTTTCAACTGTCTTTAGATGTATTTTTTAAACATAATTTTAAATCAGTTTAAGAGACCTGTATCCCATGCCTCCTTTGGGTTTTAGCTGCTTTTCCAGAAGAGGGGAGAGAGGACATTTGAAATAGGAGATTATTTCCAGCAGCTCTTTACGGCAAACTCATATGAAACATGTAGAGGCTGAATACAGCCGTCAGAGTTCCGTGTGGACTCTGACCAGTTACAATCTACGAATTCTGATTTATAAAAATCAGATTGGTCTCCAAGGACCACTTACAAAATTTCATAACACTAATAGCTGGTTGGGTTATTTGTGGTTTGAAAACAGCATCTTATATTGAACAAGGTATTTTATGTCAGGTAAATATGGGAGGGAAGGGAGATAACTTCCCATGTTCAACTTTATAAGAAATGTTGTGTGTTGGTTACTTTGTTAAAATGGTGATAGCCAGAAACAAACCTATAAGGATTTTACAATGTTACAAAATATTAGACAAAATAAGCCTACTTCTCTACTAAGAGAAATTGTGGTACCTGGCCATTTGTGGTGGAACATGATCAAGGTTTTATGATTTTTTTAATTAGATGAAGCCTTCTTGAAAATTTTAAAAAGGAAAATATAATGAATATTAAATATCTGTTTACTATTCATAAAATATTTAAACTTATTTTTATGAAAATTGTCCTTTGAAAATATGAGTCTATTGTTATATAGATATTCAAAGATAAGGATTATGTGATGTAAAAAAAATTGAACAATTTTTTGAAGTTTTGATTCTAGTCCGTTTTCCCTTAACTTAAATGTTTGAAGAAATCAAAAGGAAATGGAAGAGAAAAATGCATGAAACTGAGGGAATAGTTTTGCTAAGTGATATGCTATGATGTTATTTTTCAAAACTGCTTCTTGCTGAATTAATAGAGGAAAATTAAATAGAAATTCAAAATAAAAAACCAATATCTTATGATGTCACTGGGTTGACATCGTTTAGTATCTGTGTCTGTATTTCAAATCCTTTATCGTCACCTCACTGTTGAAACTGGAATTAATTTGAAGAAGGCTATTTTGTTGAAGAAGCAGCACATGCCTATGTTTTCATGTGGGGAACTCAGAAAGTACCAGATGGAAATTACAGAATAAGCCATCTCTAACATACTTGCCCAGTATCACTTGTGAGTTTTTCAAATAGAATCAAATATGACTAATAATATCAATAGCTGCTGGATTCTGACCACATACTATGTGCCAGGCAAATATCAGAGCTAAAACTCGGAGCAAACAAAAGAAGATTTCTGCTCTCTGGCCAACTTTACATAAACATGGGCAGCAGCTGGTAAAGACCTCCTGAAAATAAGCTCAGCTTGAGCAGACTCACGTTGTGGCTGCCACGGCCACAGACACAACTGGGTCCCCTGCGGTGGAGGGGGTTGTCTGCTGAACCAGCCAGACTCAGGCTGAAGTAAGAGGTCTCTGCAGGCGGTGCAGGTGACAACCCCTGGTTTTCTGGTAGAGTGAAGCCTTGCCCCCTGTATTAGTATCCCACTGAGGTTGAAACAAATTAGCACAAACCCAGGGGGCGCCAGTGGTAAAGGGCGCGCCTGCCAATGGCAGGAGACGTAAGAGGTGCAGATTCGATCCCTGGGTGAGGAAGACTCCCTGGAGAAGGGCATGGCAACCCACTCCAGCATTCTTGCCTGGAGAATCCTATGGACAGAGGAGCCTGGTGGGCTACAGTCCAGGGGATTGCAAAGAGTCGGACATGACTAAAGCAACTGAGCACGCATGCACAGTGCCTTGAAACAGCACAAAATTATCTTACCGTTCTGGAGGTCAGAACTTTAAAATCAGCTGCGATGGACTCAAGTCAAGGTGTTGGCAGGGCTGGGCTCCTTCTGGAGGCTTTTTCCAGTTTCTGGAGGCCACCTGTGCTCCTTAGCCCGTGGCCCCTTTCCATCTTCATAGCATCTTCTAATCTCTTTCTGACTCTGACCCCCTCCCCCACCTCCCTGTTTCACTTATAAATGGAACCACTTTCACCTGTGATGACACCAAGCCCACTTCCATAATCCAGCATCTTCTCCCCATCTCAAGGTTCTTAATCCCATCTGCAAAGTCCCTTCCTCCATGTAAGGGGACATATCTGCAGGTCCCAGGGACCAGGACGTGACGTCTTTGAGGACTGCTGTTCTGCCAACCCCACGTCCCTGGGGTTTGGCCCCAGCTTTGGCCTGGCAGTGCCTGGGCAGCTGCTGCTTCTTGCTACCCTGTGGTCCCTGAGGAGCACACAGGAGCTGGGCCCCATCCACCGCTCCCCAAGACCACTCTTTCCTGCCCTGTCCCACACTTCAGAGGGGACTCAGACTCCTGTCTCACATGTTCAAGGTGACCTGGAGGAGGAAGGGGAGAGAAGCTAAGCAGAGCGATCAGGGGGTTCTCTCGGTGCCCACAACAAACCTCTTCCCTCCTTCCATCTCCTTCACTCGGGGGTGAAGACTCCGAGGCTGGAGACGAATGAGAATCCCGCTGCCAAGAAGCCAGGCCTCCTGGAGCTCGGCTTTCCGAATTTAGTTGCTTAGTTTCCTAGTGTGCTGGGTGCCAGGTAACCCCTGAACCGGTCCACAGCTCTCACAAAGCAGAAAAGGGCTCTCTTGATACTTCCTAACCTAGTGTTCCGACAGCAGAGTAGCCCACGGGAGGGAGAGGCTGCTTACACTGGACGGACCAGGATACTTCTCATCATCATCAGTAGTCCTGTTACTGCCACGGTACTCATCGCTGTGATTACTGCTATTGTGCAGTTTATCACTATTTGAGCCTCTCATTGGATGCTTTGCAACCTGCAAGGGGATTCTACAGGCTGGATCTCATTCAATCCTCACCATGATGCTTCGTAATAATTGCGGTTACTGCCATTCTACAGATGAACAAACTGAGGTTCAGAGAAGTTACCTGGCTTGCCCCAAATCACAGTTTGGGGGCCCCAGGACCTAAGCCCCAAGCTCTCTGACCCCAGGTGTGTTCTCTTTATGGTCACAGCACACTGGGTGAAAGAGGCCTGGACTCTGAGCTGAGCCTGGAAGAAGAGCCGTGCATAAAACAGACTGGCTCCCATCACTGTGTGAATGTGGGCAAGTCACTTCTCTTCACCTCTGTTTGCTCATCTGTACAATGGGCACAAAGACAGCCGTCCTCCTCCCAGGCAAGTTGTCAGGATTGGGCTACCTAAAGCCCAGCACAGCCCTCAGATCACCGGTGTGGCTGCCAGTGAAGGTTCAGGTTTGGTGCCGGAGGCTCACTCTGCACCCCAGTGTCTGGGGAGACTGGGGGTGAGGCAATATGGCTTTCCATGGCACACAGAGCTTCCTCAGTGTGAACAGAGAAGCACACAGGAAGGAATGGCATCACACCCAGTGGCAGTTTTAGGAGGCAGCTCCCACCCGTGTGTGTAGTACAAGGGGGCTGGAGGTGGGAGCCTGTGCTCACCATGTTCCTGAGAAGTCAGGTTTCCTGGGTGTGTTGCTTTCCTATGGCCACAATAGCAAATCACTATAAAATACTTCCAATGATTGTATTATATTGATGGAGTTATAAACCAATTCAATCATAAGCTATTTTCAAAAAATATGCATATTTAATTACTTTGGTTTGGTCAGAAAGTTCTTTCAGGTTACAGAAAAACTCAAAACTTTTTGGCCAATGCGATATATACGTGCGTGCATGCGGGCTAAGTCGCTTCAGTCGTGTATGTATATGTCTATATACATTCACCAGTGAATTCGTTATATTAATATAGTTATAAAGTGTTTGCATGCGAGTTCAGTAACTTCAGTCGTGTCTGACTCCACGTGACCCTGTGGACTGTAGCCCGCCAGGCTCCTCTGTCCATGGGATTCTCCCAGGCAAGAACACTGGAGTGGGGAGCCGTGCCCTCCTCCGGGGAATCTTCCCGACCCGGGACTGAGCCCACATCTCCTACATCGCAAGTGGATTCTTTCCCACCTGAGGCACCAGGTGGGAAAACTATCTTCAGGGACTTTCCTGGTGATCCAGTGGCTAAGACTTCACGCTCTCTAAGCAGGCATCCCAGGTTCAATCTCTGGCCAGGGAACTAGATCCCAGATGCCACAGCTGAGACTTGGCACAGCCAAATTTCAAAAGAAAAAAATAAACCTATTTTCAAAAAAAAATTATGTATTTAACTATGTATGTATGAATGTATATGCATATACACATACACACCAACAAATTGGTTATGAATATTTTATTGATGGAGTTATAAAGTAGTTCTAGTGAAGGTTTTCCCCCAAAATCTAAATACATATATAAATATAATAGCAAGATGAAACATTTTCTGTATGTTACACATTACAAAATATTTTAAGCAAGATGATTAGTTTGGGTACATATCCATGTGCTACAATCAGTTTCTTAGGCCTTGACCTGACTCTCATATGTCACTAGCATTTTCAAAAGAATGTACTTTTCTTTCAGTATGGTCTTATTATTTTGAATGGTTCCATATAATTGCCTGAATTTTTTTCTTCAAATTTTATGGTTAATAAATTTAAATTAAGCACCTTCAATTGTCTCTTCTCTTGGACCAGAATACATTCAATGAAGATGGTCTCTCTGCAGGTGTTGAGGTATCTGACAAACTCTGAGCAAATTCTGCCAAGCAGAGGCTATTCTCAAGTCTCATACTTTGCATATGGAATTATGTAAATATTTCAACCCAGATATTTTCACAGGTGCTGTCTTTTTGCCTTAATTTGAGCTCCTTCAACAAATATTTTTAGCACATTCAACTCTTCAAATAAGTTGTAGCTCCTTAAAAGTTTTGAATGCTTTGTCAAATTCAGATACAGCAAATTATGGGCTTTCTCAATTTCATCTCATTTTTGTACAGAATATGAACTTCTCCAATTGAGAAGATTCTTCCCACAAATTGAGATATTCCAAAGCTCATTATATAATTCAAAAATTAAATTTTCTATGTCATTTAACCTCTCCTCACTTAGTTTGATTATTTTTCCTTTCCTCCTTTGGCTATAAATGTCCATTATTTTCTGCATAAAGCTTTATTTTCAATAACTACGCTCTGCTAAAAGCTCTAGAAGCTGTTGTTTGCTGCTCTGTTCCTCATTGATTTAGAACAAATTCAGCAAAAATTCTCAACTCTGCTATAACCAATAGTTTAATATTTTAGGTCTCTTAGAGTCCACATCTTCTAAAATTGATTGGTGAAGGACAGCAGAGAAAGAAAATACATGCTAAAGTTGTTTTTAATTCCTCATCAACTTCATCACAAAAGTTTGTAGTTCGGTAAGTCTGAACTACAAAACTTACACTGCAAAACTTTGTAAATCTTGTCAATTATAATGAAAGTTGGGGCCTCCCAGGTGGTGCAGAAGAATCCACCTGCTAATGCAGGAGATGAGAGAGATGCGGGTTCTATCCCTGGGTCAGGAAGATCCCCTGAAGGAGGAAACCCCAACCGACTCCAGTATTCTTACCTGGAAAATTCCATGGACAGAGGAGCCTGGCAGGTTATAGTCCATGGGGGTCACAAAAAGTCTAACACGACTGAGCAACTGAGCATGTAAACACATTTAATGAAACTTATTTACATGCAATTACACATTGGGTCTGGCTTCCCTGGTGGCTCAGACGGTAAAGCGTCTGTCTACAATGCAGGAGATCTGGGTTGGATCCCTGGGTGGGGAAGATTCCCTGGAGAAGGAAATGGCAATCCACTCCAGTACTCTTGCCTGGAAAATCCCATGGACAGAGGAGCCTGGTAGGCTACAGTCCATGGGGTCGCAAAGAGTCGGACACGACTGAGCAACTTCACTTCACACAGTGGGTCTGCACAGCAACTTGTTGGAAGTACATTTCTGCTTCACTGGTCTCTTATTTTAGCAAGGGTATTATTGTCTTTGTGACACTGGGCCCCACCAAAATGTGTGTGATCATCAGAAAAATAAAACTTCTTTCCAGTGTGAACAATTTAAACTGAATTTAGAACAGCATTCACAAAATGTCCATTATTTCACCTTGCCAGGGTGAACTTCAATAAGTTTTAGCTTTGATTCCATGAACTGGATTAAAAAATTGAATCATGATTGAAATTGACTCATTTTTCTGTTTGAAGACAGTTATCAAACTGGCTCCATTTCACTGCCTGTGGATATCGTTATGGGACTTTCTCATTAATCAGCTATCACTTCTATTGTAGTGTGGGTACAAGATAACACAATGCTGAAAATGAGCTGACTTAAAGAATACTTGTCTGCTCTAAGTGAAAAGTCATCCTTCCAGGGTGACCTGTGGCAGTATCTTCTGCAGTGATAAAGTGAAATTGATGTTTTCGGGCTGACCTTTGAAAAATAACAGTTTCTGAAGTAGCAGCTTTGTGTCGGGTTTCCTTGCAGGCAGAGAAATCTTTAAAGGCCCCCTTTGTGATGTAAGCATCAATATTTTGTGCAAGTTACACATTCATCATCAATTTCCCAGAGACAGAAGTTCAGGGCTTAAATTGTCATTAAACTCTTCTTGCTCACTGCTGCCAGAAGGGCTTATTGCTAAATTGAAAAGTATCAGCAAATAACAAAATAAATATTTTGCTGTGGATTTATGCCCTGAAATCAATGATGAAATAAGAGCATTCCTATTATTCTTTATGCTCTAGGTCAGAACTCTTTAAGCCGCAGATATCTTTAAGCCACGTCCTAACCCCTCACTTCCCGTGTCCTCTGCTGACAGGTCAACTGGCAGCCTAGCAGCTGGTTCTCTTCTCTGCTTACACCTTCCCTTGGTGATTTCACCCGGTCCTGTGGCTTTAAATACCATCCATGTGATTACAACTCCCAGTGATGGGGACTTCCCTGCTGGTCCAGTGGCTAAGACTCTGAAGTCCTAGTACTTGAGCTTGAGGGGGTTTGAGTTTGATCCCTGGTCAGGGAACTAGATCTCCCAAGCCACAGTTAAGAGTCTGCATGCCATAACTAAGACTGAAGATCCCTCGTGCCACAGCTAAGACTCAGTGAATCCAAATAAATATAATAAATATTAAAAATAAATAAAACCACCTCCCGAGGATGAGGATGTATCACTCTCTCAGACTTGGTCTCTTAACACCAATCTTGTGTAGCTTACTACCTTAACATCCCCACCTGATGTCCAACAGACAGCTCAGCCTCACATGTCCAAAGGTCAAGTCCTGACCGTCCCCACAAAAACTTGCCCTGTCTCCACTCCATCATCTCCAGCTCAGTTGATGGCGATTTCATATTTCCAGGTTCAGTTCAGTTCAGTTGCTCAGTCGTGTCCGACTCTTTGTGACCCCATGGACTGCAGCATGCCAGGCCTCCCTGTTCATCATCAACTCCCGGAATTTACCCAAACCCATGTCCACTGAGTCGGTGATGCCATCCAACCATCTCATCCTCTGTTGTCCCCTTCTCCTCTTGCCTTCAATCTTTCCCAGCATCAGAGGCTTATCAAATGAGTCAGCTCTTCGCATCAGGTGGCCAAAGTACTGGAGTTTCAGCTTCAGCATCAGTTCCTCCAATGAACACTCAGGACTGATCTCCTTTAGGATGGGCTGGTTGGATCTCTTTGCAGTCCAAGGGACTCTCAAGAGTCTTCTCCAGCACCACAAAGCATTCTTCAGCGCTCAGCTTTCTTTATAGTCCAACTCTCACATCCATACATGACTACTAGAAAAACCATCACCTTGACTAGATGGACCTTTGTTGTCAAAGTAATGTCTCTGCTTTTTAATATGCTATTTAGGTTGGTCATAACTTTCCAAGGGGTTAGCGTCTTTTAATTTCATGGCTGCAGTCACCATCTGCAGTGATTTTGGTGACCCTAAAAATAAGGTCAGCGACTGTTTCCCCATCTATTTGCCATCTCCAGGTTCTCAGGCCCAAAATCTAGGCATCACGCAACCCCTCCTTTCTCATGAGACATACACAATTGGAAAATCGTGGTGGTCCTACCCTTGGAATATGTCTAAAGCCTGGCCGCAGCTCACTGCCTCCACGGCTGCCCCTCCCGGGGCTAATGAGTTTATTCACTAAGCTTCCTGTCTCCTCCCATGAGGCTAGAAGCACCTTGAGGGCAGGGCGGGTTGGCTGTTTGTTACTGCTTGATCCAAATGCCTAGAATTGTGCCTGGCACGTAGTGGGTGCTCAGTACATACTTGTCCAGTGGATGAACGAATGGAGGGACCCATGGTTTTGACCTGATGTGAATGGCGCAGCATGTGGCTCTCAGTGTCACAGCGAGAAGGTCGGATGAGGAAAGTCAGGCTCAGAGTCACAAAGCGATTACCTAAGTCTGCAGAGCCAAATAGACTCTCTGGAGATCAGCTCTCTTAGGCTGGATACTGTGAGTTGTGTCCAGCTGAAGATCTCTCAAGCATCACTAAGGATAAGCAAGATGATAACAATAGTTAACAGGTAGCAAGTGCCTAAGGAGAGCTAGAAACCATTTGAGGTGCTATGCATATGTTAGCTCATCCAAATGGGGGGAGGGTTTTTAGGTGTGAAGCCCCAGAAACTCCACACCTTCTACTATGGACTCCACCCTCTCCATCCTACTGGTCCCAGTTCCAATGGACCAACATCTCCACTGGCCAGGCCGCTTCCTTGCTTCATTCTGTCTTCAGCCATCAACCGCCGTCTCCTGTCTGCCTAGACAGTGAGCACTTTCAGGCGGCTGGGCCCTGTATTTCCCCAGTGCCTGGCGAAGTGCTGGCACAAAGTGCTCATTAAATATTTGTTGAACTGCTAGTCATAATAGTATGGTCGTAAATAAGACTCAACCTCCCCTTCCACTGAGTGCTTCCTCTAAGCCAGGCGACCAGGTCAAGTTTTCCATAGATACAGTTCTCATCATAATCCCACAAGAAGGATACGATTAGCTCCAATTTTCAAAAAGGAAAATAAAACTCAGGAGGTCTAAGTGGCCCACACCACATGGTCGTGTCAGGATTTGAACTTGGGGTTCAAAGCCTTGGTCGTCTTTTCCTTTATACTCAGAGTTGGCAAGCTTTTTCTCTAAGGGAAAAGTGAAAGTGTTAGTCATTAGTTGCTCAGTCTTGCCCGACTCTTTGAGACTCCATGAGCTATAGCCCACCAGGCTCCTCTGTCCCTGGAATTCTCCAGGTAAGAACACTGGAACGGATAGCCATTCTCTCCTCCAAGGGATCTTCCTGACCCAGGGATCGAGCCCTGGTGTCCTGCATTGCCGGTGGATTCTTTACCATCTGAGTCACTAGCAAAGCTCCGAGGGAATGGATGACTAATATCTGCAGGCCGAATGGCCACTGTAGCAACCACTCAGCTCTGCACACCCATGGCTGATTCATGTCAATGTACGGAAAAAACCACTACAACGTTGTAATTAGCCTCCAATTAAAATAAATTAATTAATTTACAAAAAAAAAAAAAACCCTCTGCTACTGTAACACAAAATGTAAATGAATGGGTGTGGCCATGTGCCTATAAAACTTCATTTTCCAAAACCAGAGGCAGGCTGGATAGGTTGCGGATTAGAGTAGGCTGCCTCCTGCGTGATGCTCTGCATGCTGTTCCTCGCAGGTCACCGTGAATGGCGTCCTGGGCCCTCCTGGAGCTCCAGACTCCCAACCAGAGCCAGCCCCTGCCCCCGAATGCCACGTCCTGTGACGAAGCCTGGGAAGCCTGGGCCCTGCTGCACCGAGTGTTGCCCACCTGCGTCCTCTCCATCTGCCTCTGCGGGCTGCTGGGGAACCTCTTCGTGCTGTCCGTCTTCCTCTTGGCCAGACGGCGTCTGAACGCGGCAGAAATCTACCTGGCCAACCTGGCAGCTTCTGACCTGGTGTTCGTCTTGGGCTTGCCCTTCTGGGCAGAGAACATCCGGAACGAATTCAACTGGCCCTTCGGAGCGCTCCTCTGCCGCCTGGTCAACGGCGTCATCAAGGCCAACCTCTTCATCAGCGTCTTCCTGGTCGTGGCCATCAGCCAGGACCGCTACTGCGCGCTGGTGCATCCCATGGCCAGCCAGAGGTGGCGGCGGCGGCGGCGGGCCCAGGCTGCCTGTCTGCTCATCTGGGCCGTGGGGGCCCTCCTGAGTCTCCCCACGTTCCTGCTGCGCTCCATCAAGGCTGTGCCGGAGTTGAATGTCTCCGCCTGCGTGCTGCGGTACCCCCCACGACGCCTGGCCCTTTGCGAGGATGGTGGAGTTAACTCTGCTGAGTTTTCTCCTCCCCTTGGCTGCGATCGTTTTCTTCAACTATCACATCCTGGCAGCCCTGCGGGTGCGGCGGGAGATCAGCAGGACGAGGTGTGGAGGGCCCAGGGATGGCAGGACCACCGCCCTGATCCTCACCCTCGTGTCCACCTTCCTGCTCTGCTGGGCGCCCTACCACTTCTTTGCCTTCCTGGAATTTCTGTTCCAGGTGAGGGCTGTCAGAGGCTGCTTCTGGGAGAATTTCATCGATCTGGGCCTGCAGTGTGCCAACTTCTTTGCTTTCCTCAACAGCTGCCTGAATCCAGTGATTTATGTCTTTGGGGGCCAGCTTTTCAGGACCAAAGTCTGGGAACTTTATAAACAATGCATTCCTGGGAGTCTTACTCCGGTAGCCTCGTCTCATAGGAAAGAGATCCTCCAACATTTCTGGCGGAATTAACACAGCCGGGGGCCAGGAAGTGTGGCTTCCTTATCCATTATTACTGACATCATAAATACGGAGAAGGGGGGCAACAGAAGGTGAGATGGTTGGATGACATCACCGATTCAATGGACATGAGTTTGTGCAAACGCTGGGAGTTGGTGAGGGACGGGGAGGCCTGGTGCGCTGCAATCCTTTCTGTCACAAAGAGTCGGACATGACTAAGTGACTTAACAGCAACAGTAGACTGAATGACGCCCCCATTCACCCACCCACATAACCAGGACCTCATCCCTGGAGCCTGGGAATGTCTATGTGGTAATGGGGACTCTGCAGGCATGATTAAGCTAAGGATCTTGAGATGAGGAGGTTACCCTGGGCTGTTTGGATGAGTCTAGTATCATCACAAATTTCTTTATAAAGGGTGGGCAGAAGTGTCCAAGTCAGAGAAGGTTGGAAGGATGCAATGAAGGGGCCACAAGCCAAGGACTGCAGGTGCCCTGTAGAGGAGGAAATGGCAGGGAAATGGACTCTCCCTGGAGCCTCCAGCAGGAACCAGCTGTGCTGACCTCCTGACTGCAGCCCAGCGACACTACCTTGGAGGCCTGACCTCCAGAACTGGACGATAATAAATCTATGTTGTTTTTAAAAAGTCACCGAGTTTATGGTTAATTTGTCACAGTGGTAGGAAACAAATTTCCAATAAGCGTTTCTTACTGCAATTCCAGCTGTCCTTCCAAAATGTTCTAGGTTAACTATCAGGAACAGAGAGATGATATAGCTAGAGATCCTATCTGCAAGGAACTTACGGAGATCAAAATAATTACAGTATAAAAAGTAAATGAGAAATTGCGTACAGGTGACACAGACCCGTGCCTAGGGTGTTCAGAGGGAAAAAGGATGGGCTCCTTCCAGGGTTACCAAAATAGAGGTTGCAAAGGGAGTAAACTGTGGGCTGAGTTTGACAAGGGGTAGAATGTGGTACGGGCTTCCTTGAGATGCAAGAGATGCAGGTTCGATCGCTGGGTCAGGAAGATCCCCTGAAGGAGAAAATGGCAACCCACTGCAGTATTCTTGCCTGGGGAATTCCATGGATAGAGGAGCCTGGAGGGGTCACAGAAGAGTCAGACACGACTAATGGACTAAACAACAACAGGAACATGGAGAGAGGGAGGCAGAACCGGGACACACAGGTATAAAGTGCGGGCTGAGGGTGAAAGAATGCTTCTATGCCTTTCTTGCTGCCAGGGTCCCACTGGTGACCCTGAGAGGGTCTGCCTTCCAGGAGCTCCAGGCAACAGGGATGAGAGTTAGGAGAGCGTCACAGAGCGGGAGCATCTGCTGTCAGGTGAGAACACGCAGAAGGGGCGTCCAGCCTCGGGGGCGGGGAGGGAGCTATCCAGAGGGGCTTCCTGGAGAAAGAGACCTAAAATCCCCAAAAGACAAGCAAAACGGGGGAGAGGAGTGCTTTCGAGAAAGAAACAAATCAGACCCAGAGGCAGAAGGGTTCACAGGTTAAGAGGGAGGATGAAGGAAGGAAGGACGAGGCCGCCAGGGAGGGATTTGAGGTTTGAGGAGAAGCAGGTATTGGGAGGATCTCTGATGGTCAAGGGCAGGACGGAAGCATGGAGGTGTTTCAGGGGCTGTGAGCGCCTGGCTGGAGGCACGCATTTTTTCTAGATGATCGTTTTGTTTGTTTGTTTCTGGCCCTGCTGGTCTTCACTGCTGCTCTAGGACTCTCTCCAGTTGCGGCAAGCGGGAGCTCCTCGCTGGCTGCAGTGCAAGGCTGCTCGTGGCAGTGGCTCCTCTTGCTGGGGGGGCACGGGCCCTGGAGTGAGCGGGCTCTCTAGCTGTGGCTCACGGGCCTAGCCACATCTCTGCATGTGGGATCTTCCCAGATCAGGGGTGGAGTCTGTGACCTCTGGGTTGGCAGGTGAATTCTTAACCACTGGACCACCAGGGAGCCCACATGCATTTCTTATGCGAATTAATCACTCTGGCCAAGCTCAGTGGGCCCAGGCATGGCAGACAGTGGACTGCTCCAGGGCTGGGATTTGTCAGATGAGCAGCCGTCGTTTAAGGGTGTTGGGGATTTTGGTGGTACTATGGAAAATGGCTAAATTAGGGAAGCAAATGAACACAGGAGATGAGAGAAGCAGAGTGACGCTGATATGGTTAAAGAACAGGGGTTAAAGGGAGCATCCAGAGCAAAACAGAAGCAAGAAAAATAGGAGGTTGTGGCCACAAAGTAGAAGGTTTGCACTGAACGTTCCACAGGTGGGGCCACCCCCAGGATAGCACAGGATCAAGGGTGGCCATGGGGGCTCCCCTGGTGGCTCAGTGATAAAGAATTCACCTTCCAATGCAGGGGACACTGGTTCAATCCCTGATCTAGGAAGATCTCACCTGCAGCAGGGCAACAGAGCCGGGGAGTCGCACCTAGGAGCCCACGCGCCCCAGAACCCTTCCTCTGCGACAACAGAAGCCACGGCAGTGAGGAGCCCGCACAGCACAGCTGGAGAGAGCCCCCACTCGCTGCAGCCAGAGAAAGAGCCCGCACAGCAGCAAAGGCCCCACACAGTCAAAATTAAATGAATAAACGAACTTTAATGGGTCAAGACTTCCAGATGGTAAAGCATCTGCCTACCATGCGGGAGAACTGGGTTCAATCCCTGGGTCGGGAAGATCTCCTGGAGAAGGAAATGGCAACCCACAACAGGATTCTTGCCTGGAGAATCCCATGGATGGAGGAGCCTGGTAGGCTACAGTCCATGGGGTTGCAAAGTCGGACACGACTGAGTGACTTCATTTTCACTTTTCACTCTTGTTAATTAAGATAAGACCGTCAAAGACCAGTGAGGTGGGGGGTGGGCAGTCAGACAGGCAAGGTGCTGGAAGGACCTGGGGAGGAGAGGTCAGTGGGCCCGGTGCCAAGGACAGTCTCCAAGGAAGGGCTGGGGAGAGGGGATCTCTCCTGCTACACGAGAAGGACCCATCCTCGTGGGACACCAAAGAAGACCCAGGTTCATTCAGGAAATGGTGAGGAGGCAGTGTTCCTGGAGCCTGGTGATGGAGAGGCAGGCAGGCTGGCTGCCAGACACCTACACCATCAGGGACAGCGCTTTGATCGGCAGCCCAGCTCCTGTCGGCTTCCTGGAGAGCAGAGAGAGAGAGTTCAGGGGGCCTGCATTTAGGTCAACAGGCAGGATCCCGCCTCCCCACATATCTACTCTGGACCAGGGGGTGTTTGACAGATATTTAAATCCCATAAAAAGTCCCCACCCTCGGGCTTCGCTTGAGCGCTTGGAAGCTCTTGCAGAGCAGAGTCTGCACTCCTTTATTCATCCACTGATGTCTGTTAAGCATCTGCTGTTGCCAGGCGCTTAAGGCGGGATCTGAAGCAGGAGACAAGGCCGAGGCACAAGCATGGTCCTCTTAGGGCTGACCTCCTGGGGCTTCCCCAGGACATCAGTTCTTTGGAGCTGGGTAGCTGCGCCGCTGCCAACAGGCAGGCCCCCTCCCCAGGGGTGGAGGCTGGACTCAGCCAGCTTGCTTGACCCCAGTGCAGTGCAGTTTCTGAGCCCCTCCCTGCATAGGACCCAGTGAGCATAGCCCCAGCAGCCTAGTGGCCAGAATGGACAGAAGCACCCAGGCAGGAAGGGAGAGCTGGAAAGAGAAAATGAGGCCCAGTCTCTTGCGCACAGACCCCAACATGTCCTCTACCCTTCTTTCTCGGGCCCTGCTTTAAAATTGCGGCTTCAAAAATACTGACAGGGCTCGCGAAAAACAATCCCACGTGCTATGGAAGAGCGTGCTGGCCTGAGCAGTCACGGCATTGCTCGTTGACCTGAAGTTCAACAGCAGATGGTCAACATGGGCTCTGATAAGCACACAGATGATTTATGGGATGTCTGTCACATTAACAAGCACAGCGCTCGCTCCTACAGCTGGGGAGAAATTAGCCAACCCCACCGTAAGAATTCTGTTGTTCTGCTGGGAAGGTCAATTACTTGTTTGCAGGTAGAAAAATTCCTACCTTGGTTAAAAGGATCAATGTTGAGGGAGAAATGAATATTTCTGAGTTCCCATGGCTCTCGCTGATGTGCTCACCTGAGGTATTTCACACCTGGGTCCAGGCCCAGACTCAGCTTGTAGGGCCCACACCTGGCATGGCCGGATGAGTCAGCCATTCATCTGGTGGGGTTTATCACTGGTGGCTCAGTGATAAAGAATCCACCTGCCAATGCAGGGGACCCTGGTTCGATCCCTGATCAAGGAAGATCAGGCAGCTAGGAGTCCACGTGCCCCAGAACCCGTGCTCTGTGACAACAGAAGCCACTGTAATGAGAAGTCCGCTCACCGCAGCTGGAGAGGAGCCCCATCCGCTGCAACTAGAGAAAAAGCCCGAACAGCAAAAGACCCAGCACCATCAAAAATGAAGTAAGTAAATAAAAGTTAATGGAACCTATTAATTAAGACCCACCCTCCCACCTCCACATCCCTGTTTTTTTTCTCTCTCTCTCTTCTGAAGGGCTGAGTACAGCTTCTTCTCCAGCCCACTTCCAGCCTCGAGCCTGTCCTGTGAATCCATGGCTGCTGGCCACCCTCCCCCATGGCATCCATCACCCCAACTGTCATTGAAAATAAGCAGCACTAAGCCCCCTAAATCCCAGCCTGGGGAGTCTCCCAAGTGTTGCAATGGACACAGACGTTTTCTTGTTCTCTGGAGATGAGTCACGAGTTTGATGAAGAGCAGGTGGGACGTTTCCTCCTATGAAGCAGAAGAGGCTTTAAATATCATCAAAATGAGCGCATGTCAAACTGGTGCAATCTGAAAAGTTATATGGTCAGCTTCCTGGCTGTGATATCATACCATACTCAGATGTTACTCATAGGGGGTACTGAGTAAGAGTACAGGGGATCTATGAATCTAATAAAAATTTTTAAAAAGAAAATATCAAGCTCAACCTCATTTCACAGATAAGGATGGGTGGAAATTCACTCAGTGATCGAGAAACCCAGCCCCAAGATGGGTGGAAACTTACTCAGTGAGTGGGACTCCTGATGCAGGGCTTGGTCCAGACCAGGGATGCCCATGAGACTAGGAGGTCAGAGAAGAGGCCTGAGCACCAGGGATCCTACCATCTGAGTTGCCTTGATGGTGGCAGAGCTCCCTGTATCTAGGGTAGGATTTAAGGCAGTGGGCAGGAGGCCAGGCTTACTTTCCAGGAGATTTTGGAGACAGACGATATCAGAAGGCCATGCCAGTCAACAGAGATGCTGAACAGGGATGTCATGTTCAGGCCTGCATTTCAGAGAGATCATTTCATAGGAACATAGGACAATGGCTGGAAGAATATATCAGTCATCTATTGCTGCATTAAAAAATTTAAAAAAAAAAGCCCAAACAATGATTTAAAGCAAGCACCCCAGCTCACAGTTCTGCAGCTGACCACTTGGGCTGGGCTCAGCTGGGTGGCTCTTCCGCTGCTCTTGGCTAGGTTCACCGGGCCCAGCTGTGGTCAGCAGCCAGTTACCTGGTAGCTCTGCTTCTAAGGGTTGAGCAGAAAGGTGCAGTAGACACAGAGCTGACCTCAGATGGAGTCAAAACCCACAGTGGATTAGGTGTAATGAATGATGGGGGACTGGGAAATACCCCAACTCTGACCTTCCCAAACTCAGATGGAAGCAGAGCAGGTAATGCATTCAGTGCTTTGACTACACGTATTAGTGTCCAGTATGGACACTCAAAGGAAATCAACCCTGAATACTCACTGGAAGGACTGATACTGAAACTGAAGCTCCAGTATTTTGGCCACCTGATGTGAAGAAACAACTCATTGAAAAAGACCCTGATGCTGGGGAAGACTGAGGGAAGAAGGAGAAGAGGGTGTCAGAAGATGAGATGGCTGGATGGCATCACCGATGTAATGGACATGAGCTTGGGCAGACTCCGGGAGATGGTGAGGGACAGGGAGGGCTGGCATGCTGCAGTCCACGGGGTCGCAAAGAGTCAGACACCCCTGGGCAACTGAACAGCAACAACAACTGTGTGAGGCATGGGGTGCAGAGTAAATGAGACCTTTCCTCCCTTCAGAGGGTTCACAGGATGTGGAAAAGACCATCCAATGCAACCTATTCAAGGTACTGGTGGAAAAACTGAGGCCCAGAGTGCTTTGCCCGTCACAGGGAGACGCCATTCACGTGGCGTCTGGGGTCAGAGCCAGCTCTTCTCTCGCCATGTCTATTCCTCCAGCTCAGGCAAGTGGCTCCCTGGAAAACACTTCCTGAGAACTCCTTGTCTTTCCAGGGGAATCACCCTTGCCCAGTGCTGATGGAGGTGGTGGGAAGGACAGGAAGTCCTTCTTCACTCTCCTGGGAGAGACATGACGGCTGGTCTCGTCAGTTCTCCCATCCTTCTGGGAAGCAGGAGGGTTGAACTTCCTCACCCTGTTGGAGTTAAGTGTGGTCTTCACACTCCTTTGTCCATTGTGAAAGCAACCTGTGTGTTCCTTCTAGGCAAGAGCATTTCAGAGCACAGCTCTTCTCTCCTCTGCTATAGCAAACCCAGACAGTGGTGTCCTTAAGAGGTGGAGCCCATCAGTCTGGATCCCCGAGGGACTGCCTACCGACAGCCCTGTGTGAAACGCGAGTGAGAAATCTACGCTTGTTGTTTCAAGCCAGAGAGCTGGAGGATGTTTGTTACTGCAGCAGAATCCAGCCTATCCTCACTGATTCACCAGGTTTCAATGAGGAAGGGTTGCTCCCAACCTCTGGGCCTCTTGCCCACCCCCTTAACTCCTCTCTGAGGAAGAAAATTGGCTTAGCTGATTGACCATTTTCAAGAAAAAAAGAATTGAACTTGCAGAGCTCAGCGCCCCCTTCTATATTCACTCTTTGGAAAGTGCTGTCTGCAGACACTGGGCTTCTCTCAGCCATGAGGCTGTGCCTCAGAGGGGGAAACTCAGCATGGGCCTGTGTGGGTAAGTCTGCCTGACTCTGGGATTCAGAACTAAGAAGCCCTCTGTGGCCACATGCCTGAGCAACACTGTCTGATCGAGGTCTTCTCAGAAACAAAGATAACGTGGCAGCCCCATCTGCTGACTCTTGTTGCCTCCTTTTGTTCAAAACTGAGACACGAAAACAGGACTGTCCTCAAACCCCAACTCCTAGTTTCCTGCCCATCCCATACTCCAAGGGACTCAAATTCCAAACATCTTGGATAAAAACATGGACAACTCAGACTTCCCTGGTACCATGGATAAGAAGCTGTCTGCCAATGCAAGGTACATGGGTTCAACCCCTGGTCTGGGAAGATCCCACATGCTATGGAGCAACTAAGCCCATGTTCCACAACGCCTGAGCCAACGCTCTAGAGCATGAGAGCAGCAACTGCTGAACCCCAAGCGCCTGGAGCCTGCGCTCGGCAACAAGAGAAGCCACTGCAGTGAGAAGCCTGGGCGCTTCAGCTAGAGGGCACTTCAGCGAGCAGGTAGCCCCACTTGCCAACACTAAAGAAAGCCCACTTGAAGAAATGAAGACTCAGTGAAATTAAAACAAAAATGAAAGCCTGATATGTATGTCACTTCTGTCTTGTCTGACTGTTTGCGACCCCATGGACAGTATCCCTGGAGAAGGAAATGGTACCCCGCAGTGTTCTTGCCTGGAGAATCCCAGGGACGGAGGAGCCTGGTGGGCTGCCGTCTATGGGGTTGCACAGAGTCAGACACGACTGAAGCGACTCAGCAGCAGCAGCAGCAGCAGCAGCATGACATCCCGCCAGGCCCCTCTGTCCCTGGGATTCTCCAGGCAAGAACACTGCAGTGGGTTTGCCGTGCCCGCCTCCAGGGGATCTTCCTGACCCAGGGATCAAACCCACACCTCTACGTCTCCTGCATTGGCAGGTGTGTTCCTTCACCACCAGCACCACCTGGGAAGACTGATGGTGAAACGCAAATCTGATTGCTGAGTTTCCACAAAATTTCTTGGCAAAGTTGGCACAAATGTTCTTGACACTAGATGCTTAGGGCAGACAGCTCTCAGTTGGGAGGGCCATCCTGGGCATTGTAGGCTGTTTGGCAGCGTCTCAGGTCTCTAACCACTGGATGCCAAGAGCGCCCGCCATCCCCAGTATGACAACCTCAGAGTCTCCAGATGTGACTGAATGTCTTCTGGGAGCAAAATCACCTTCCATCCCTAGCTGAGAACCACATTTTGGCTAATGTGATCCAGTTACGCTGACATCAAGGAAAGGCTAGCGATCTGGGAGGACTTCTCGGAGGGGGAGGACTTCAGCCCTGAAGGACTGAACTTAACAAAGGGAAGGGGAGGGGCCATGGTCCTAGGAAAGCGTGTGCAGAGGGAAGCTGAAAGGCTAGTGGAGATAAAATGTTGGCGGACGGGTACCACACATGCCACCGTTAGGACAATTAAATTGCCAGAGAATCACTCAGCATTGCACACACGGTCAATGTTTGCTAATCTCACTCCAGCAGAGGCTCTCCTCCAGTCCAAACAGTGACATCAGTTGATAGCAGCTAGCCATCACTGATTCTGGCATCACTCCCGGGGTGGAACAATGAATTCCGCAACCCCTGACCCGCATCTTGTGGCTGCTCCCTGTGTCATTTTTCCTGCATTGCGCTATAGACAGCCTTGTGAAGGGCAGGGGTGGGTAAGATCGGAAAGAGGGAGAAAAGGCAGGAATGCGATTCAGTCATAATGAGCAAACTAGCACATTTTAAAGAAAGACAGGATCCGGCAGACTCGGCTGAGAGGGAGGCCTCTGAGACGAGGAGGGGGGGGTGCAAGGGCCATGTTGTCCCTATTTAAAATGTTCCCGCTTTGTTCACCATGGGTATTTTGCATTTATTCTGAGTTTTTAAAAACGCTGCATTCAGAGGCCTCCCTGGTGGTACAGTGGATAAGGATCCGCCGGCCAGTGCAGGGCACACGGGTTCGATCCCTGGTTCGGGAGGATTCTACATGCTGTGAAACAGCTGGGCCGTGCACCATGGCTACTAAATCTGCGCTCCGGAGCCCACACGCCGCAGCTACCGAGGCCCGTGTGCCTGGAGCCTGCGCCCTACAGGAAGAGAAGCCTCCACACCCAGGAGCCCAGGCACGGCAGCAGTGTCTTCCACTCACAGCCACTATAGAAAAGCCTGCAACAACGGAGACCCAGCACAGCCTCACTTATTTAGAAGAACACATGGCGTTCGGTTACTCTCTTGATCACTGCACTGCCCCTGTACACGGCTGCTGCTGCTAAGTCACTTCATTCGTGTCCGACTCCGTGCGACCCAACAGACGGCAGCCCATCAGGCTCCTTTGTCCCTGGGATTCTGGAGTGGGTTGCATTTCCTTCTCCAACACATGCATGCATGCTAAGTCGCTTGAGTCGTGTCCAATTCTATGCGACCCTATGGACAGCAGCCCACCAGGCTCCTCTGTCCACAGGATTTACCAGGCAAGAATACTGGAGTGGGCTGCCATCTCCTTCCCCATGGCCCTGTACACTACCCCCTTCCTGAAACTTTGTGCCCAAGGGGGGACCCCGGCCACCTCACCTTAGTCCCAGCCCTGAGTAGTGGGATTCGGGGACAGGGGTTGCATTTTCCCAGAATGAATTAGCAGAGAAGCTCCTCTTTCAGACTCAACCGGCTCCCCCACCTTGCAGGGAAAACACAACAAAAGATCTATATGAATATAAAGCACGTTTCAATTATCTCAGGTCCCAAATATTCCCTTATCAACTTGCTGTGAACACTGACAACTTTCACAAGCCCTGGGGATCAAGAGAGGGGCCAGGCGTGCTTTACCACCCAACCTGGTATTTACAGGGAGAAATTAATTGTGAAATCAAATGACATTTTTATATTCAATTTGAAGCCATGTCCTTGACTAAGAGGAAGCTGCCACGGACTAGCCTTGTGAAAGGGTTGGGATAATTAGGATTTTTCCAAAACCTTCCCACTCTGTGTGTAGCCAGGATTTGCTCAGGTTCAGCTGGGCTACGAGAGCTTGATGGGGCAAACGCCAAGAAATCAAAGTTCCACTCAGGAGGAGAGTGAGCGCCCCCTGCTGGCATCCAAGGAGGAACGCTCTTTCCCCAGAAATGTTTCCGCACAAATTTTCAAAACTAAGTCCTTTGGAACATACAGCAGATATGTTCCAAAATGTAACAAAACACGAAATGTGAAGAGAACAATTACTCTTGAGCCCTGTTGGTGGATATTTACGTAGGTACAACTTCTACAAAAGGGAAATTGGTAACAGCCACTCAAATTTTAAATGGATGTCACATATCATTGCTTCGGTGTTTCCCCTCTGCGTGATCCATCTGTGAGATAAACTAAGGCAGGCTGCAGATCAGCTGAGACAGGCTTGGACACGAGGCCCTTTGCTGCAAAGCTTGTGTGTGTGCTAAGTCACCTCAGGTGCGTCTGACTTTGTCTGAGCCTACGGACTGTAGCCTGCCAGGCTCCTCTATCCATAGGATTCTCCAGGCAAGAATACTGGAGTGGGTTGCCATGCCCTCCTCCAGGGGATCTTTCTGAACCGGCATCTCTTACGTCTCCTACAGTTGCAAAGCTTACACTAGGAAAAATGTTTCCTTGAACTACAAAATACAAAGAAACTATGCTAAGTCGCTTCAGTCATGTCCGACTCTGTGCAACCCCATAGACGGCAGCCCACCAGGCTCCCCCGCCCCTGAGATTCTTCAGGCAAGAATACTGGAGTGGGCTGCCATTTCCTTCTCCGATGCATGAAAGTGAAAAGTGAAAGTGAAATCGCTCAGTCATGTCCGACTGTTAGCGACGCCATGGACTGCAGCCCACCAGGCTCCTCCATCCATGGGATTTTCCAGGCAGGAGTGCTGGAATGGGTGCCATCGTCTTCTCCGCATATCCAGGCAGTTTAATTCAAAAACATACATTCTTAGCCACTACCCTGGTGGCCTCCAATGTGTCTGCACAGCAGTCACCTGGAGAGCTCGAAAACACACCTTCAAAAGGACATTGAATACATTAAACTGTGATTTAATTGGTCTTGGGTTTTGGAATTTTTAAAAGCTCCTCGGGTGATTCCAATACGCTGACAAGTTTTGAGAACCATTGCATTATACTATCCTGCCTCATCCCTCAGCCAATGTTTGCTGAATTTAATTTGTTTACTCCAAGAGGAACTGCTTTCAGGAGGGTAAACAAACAAAGAGGAGGTGGGGGGGAGTCCAACTTGGTTGTATCAAATTACCTTGGAGTGTAACTAAGTGTAATTCCACCAGAGCCATGTGCTAAGAGCACAGGTCTGGAGTCAGACATTCTCTGATTAAAATCTCTGCATGTAGCAGGGTGTGAGTGGAAACTGTTGCCTGCCGATCAGTAGAAAAACCGATGTCACAGTAGATGACACAGCCACCCTAGCGGCTGCAGCTGCCCTGGCGGTGAGGAAATGCAGGATGCAGACAAACGGGCTGCCTTCTGCCGTGCCCGCAGCCTCTGCGGCCGCCCCTACTGTGTGCACCCCTAGGGGACTCAGGATGAGAAAACACCAGGGGCTGAACCCAGATAGCTGAGGCGCACACCAAAGGAACGACGCGACGGAGTCTAGATTCTCGCACCTTCCCACCCCCCGCAGAAAAGTGCTAAAGTCCTTAACTTGAGACGCGTGTCTTCTTCAGTGAACAGCTATTTTTGGATGTCCAACCACCTGGTATTTGCAAAAACTTCTATTTGCCTTGGCTCCCTCCATACCTCTTTAGAGAAGTTGCTCAGTGTTATGCCCGAACTCCGAGTCCCCAAAACTGAGAGAAATAAGATGTCCACAGCAATGCAAAAGCATAAAGGGGTTTATTACTAGCTCGAGCTAGGGCTTCCCCAGCACCGACCTTGCGGCTATAGGGAGGGAGCCCCGAGTCTTGGGCTGCACTGCTTTATAGGAAATTTAATCAGGTAAAAGGATACAAGAGGGGGTGTTCAAGCAGGAGGACAACTGATTGGCCACTTTAGGGGGTGTTTAAGTTGACAGATAACTGGTTGGTTACTTCCATCCATAGGATTTGTGTGTAGATTCTTGATTGGTTTTTATTTCCAAGGTAAATCACAAGCTCCTGAACGTAAAGTCAGAAGGTTTAGCCTAGTGACCGATCGGCTCGTGTACAGTGGGGCTAGGTTAGGTAATCTGAGGGTTGATTGGCTATGGGTAGTGGGCTTAGGTTGGGTAACGTCCAAAGTTCTTTTGCCTGGGACCTTGCAGGATGGAATTCTTTTGCAAGATGGAGTAGCTCAGGCCCTTCATGCTAGGGTGAGTGGGTCCCTGCTAGGGGGTAGTCTCCTGGAATCATGACCCAGGTTTACAAGAATTTAAAACCTAGGCCTGGTACAACCTGTCGAGCCTGCCATGGCTCCGGTCTGGTTCCCCAACACTCAGAGCTATCTGAGAGGCTGTCTTCTAGGCTTGAAATGCTCAGAAAGGCTGCAAAATAAAAAATAATTCTTGACCTTGAGGTTGCAGGGTTTTTTTTCTTTTTTCCCGACAGGAGTCTGGCTAGCTTCTCAACAATCCCCATTTCCTTCCTGGGCACATAGCAAGACTACATTCCCCAGCTTCCTTTGCAGCTAAATGGGATCACAGCTGCAAGGTCAGCTAGGTCAGCTAAATTCTGACCAATAGAGTCAGTCAGTTTAGTTGCTCAGTCGTGTCCGACTCTTTGCAACCCCATGAATCGCAGCATGCCAGGCCTCCCTGCTCATCACCGTATCTCGGAGTTCACTCAGACTCACGTCCATCGAGTCCATGATGCCATCCAGCCATCTCATCCTCGGTCGTCCCCTTCTCCTCCTGCCCCCAATCCCTCCCAGCATCAGAGTCTTTTCCAATGAGTCAACTCTTTGCATGAGGTGGCCAAAGTACTGAAGTTTCAGCTTTAGCATCATTCCTTCCAAAGAAATCCCAGGGTTGATCTCCTTCAGAATGGACTGGTTGGATCTCCTTGCAGTCCAAGGGACTCTCAAGAGTCTTCTCCAACACCACAGTTCAAAAGCATCAATTCTTCGGCGCTCAGCCTTCTTCACAGTCCAACTCTCACATCCATACATGACCACAGGAAAAACCATAGCCTTGACTAGATGGACCTTAGTCGGCAAAGTAACGTCTCT
This sequence comes from Nanger dama, assembly GCA_917880005.1. Classification (NCBI taxonomy): domain Eukaryota; kingdom Metazoa; phylum Chordata; class Mammalia; order Artiodactyla; family Bovidae; genus Nanger; species Nanger dama. Next base: position 8,992,231 of record CAKJTW010000063.1, on the reverse strand, counting down.
GCTTTTGAATATGCTATCTAGGTTGGTCATAACTTTTCTTCCAAGGAGTAAGCATCTTTTAATTTCATGGCTGCAATCACCATGTGCAGTGATTTTGGACCCCCAAAAATAAAGTCTGACACTGATTCCACTGCTTCCCCATCTATTTCCCATGAAGTGATGGGACCAGATGCCATGATCTTTGTTTTCTGAATGTTGAGCTTTAAGCCAACTTTTTCACTCTCCTCTTTCACCTTCATCAAGAGGCCCTTTAGCTCCTCTTCACTTTCTGCCATAAGGGTGGTGTCATCTGCATATCTGAGGTTATTGATATTTCTCCCGGCAATCTTGATTCCAGCTTGTGTTTCTTCCAGCCCAGCGTTTCTCATGATGTACTCTGCATATAAGTTAAATAAGCAGGGTGACAATATATAGCCTTGATGTACTCCTTTTCCTATTTGGAACCAGTCTGTTGTTCCATGTCCAGTTCTAACTGTTGCTTCCTGACCTGCATACAGATTTCTCAAGAGGCAGGTCAGGTGGTCTGGTATTCCCATCTCTTTCAGAATTTTCCACAGTTCATTGTGATCCACACAGTCAAAGGCTTTGGCATAGTCAATAAAGCAGAAATAGATGTTTTCTAGAACTCTCTTGCTTTTTCCATGATCCAGCGGATGTTGGCAATTTGATCTCTGGTTCCTCTGCCTTTTCTAAAACCAGCTTGAACATCAGGAAGTTCATGGTTCATGTATTGCTGAAGCTTGGCTTGGAGAATTTTGAACATGGGCCAAAGTCTCCAGCCCTAGGCAATCCTCTCTCTCCTGTGAGGCAGAGCCGCAAGAGGGAAGAAGCCCGGGCTCCTCCATCACCACTTAGAGGAGGGCTGCAAGATATTCAGGAACACTGGACTTGATGTAAATGAGAAATAAACTTTTTTTGTTAAACTGTCAGGATTTGGGCGTTTATCTGTCATCAGCATATTAAAAAGCAGAGACATTACTTTGTCAACAAAGGTCGTCTAGTCAAGGCTATGGTTTTTCCAGGAGTCATGTAAGGATGTGAGAGTTGGACTATAAAGAAAGCTGAGTCTGAAAAATTGATGCTTTTCAACTGTGGTATTGGAGAAGACTCTTGAGAGTCCCTCGGACTGCAAGGAAATCCAGCCAGTTCATCCTAAAGGAGATCAGTCCTGGGTGTTCATTGGAAGGACTGATGTTGAAGCTGAAACTCCAATACTTTGGCCACCTGATGCGAAGAGCTGACTCATTTGAAAAGACCCTGATTCTGGGAAAGATTGAGAGCAGGAGAAGGGACGACAGAGAATAAGATGGTTGGATGGCATCACTGACTCAATGGACATGAATTTGGGTAAACTCCAGGAGTTGGACTGGGAGGCCTGGCGTGCTGCAGTTCATGGGGTTGTGAAGAGTCGGACACGACTGAGCGACTGAATGGAACTGAACTGTCATCAGTGACTAACGTTTGTTAACTAGCACGTTGTATGGCTTTGGGTAGGTGACTTATCCTAAGCCTCTTGTGTTGGCATGTGCAGAATGAAGGCAATAGTATAAATGCAAATTGTGTCTGAATGCTGGACAGCGTTCATTTGCCCCCCCTCAGATCCATTCTTCACCCCTCTGCTCTGTTTTCCACTGTGATTTCTGCCAGGATAAGCTTGAGATACTGGACTATAGGCTCAACCTGTGAGAAGCTCCAGCAGGAGATGGGAGGCGGGGAGCCCAAGGAGGCCAAATAGTTGTCACAGCCCTCTGGCTCCTTGGTGCCACCTCAGGCCACCGCCACTGTCTGGCACCCCTCTCCTTCAGCTGCAGGTTCTCTGAGTCACTGCTCTGTCCCTCAGGCCTGCGAGGAGGCTTAGCCTCAGTATACCAAAGGACGGAATAGAGGAGGAGGAAGGAGCCTCACATTCCTGCAGCCAAGGGGAGCAGGAAAACGTCAGCCATCACCTGAGTCACAGACCTGAGGCCCGGGGAAGACCCAGAGGCAGCTCTCAAGGTGCTTCGGGTCTCCTGTGCCCCGCTCACCTATGCTAAGTCCCCTCCTTACACTACCCTCGGTCACCTCAGTGGCTGTCAGCTCCCTGCCAGGACTCCAGCTGATAGTAACTGTGAATGCCATGTTGTTGAGGGCTGAACATAGTCACATAGCAAATACTTAACACACGTTGACTTTAAAATGAGAAATGTGCCACAAAGTGTCTTGATAGGAGTGTGTGCTGTCGTAAAGAGGTGACAGTGGCTGGGCCTGTCTGAAAATTATAATCTTTAAGCTGAGATAAGGAGGAACCAGGCAAAATATTCTAGAATGTAATGTTGGGAAGCTCTTAGGCACTGTTCTCACTCCAGGTTGCACATGATTTTCACCAGGGAAGCTTTTAACCTAGCGATTTGCACCAGGGTTTTTTTCTGCCACCCAGGGGACATTTGGCCATGTCTGGAGACCTTTTGGTTCACACAGCTAGGGAGGAGGTGCTACTTACATGTACTAAGCCCACGGACACTGTGAAACATCTCACACTGTGCAGGACAGACCCGCAGAACGTAACCAGCCCCAAGGGCAAGATTTTTTTAACTGGAAGGACTCTAATTTAGCCCCATTCCCAGACTTAAGACTGTGGCGGAGCCCAACCATGGGAGGGGAGAGGGGTGAATACTTGTCAGACTCAAGTGTTCCAAGGGCCTTTAACCTCAACTTTTTAGCAAAACTTTTTTCTTGGTATCCTTATCAGTGAAGACTTTTCACTAATTTAGACGACTGCACCTCTTAAATGAAGTCTTAGAATGAGCATGGGCTTTGGGACTCAAACCACGAGACCATGAGCAACTTCCTTGACCTCTCAACCTCAGTCTCCTCCTCTGGAAAACAAAGACTATTATAACCACCCCTCAGAGGGGCTACGAGGTTATGCAAATAATACAGTACCTGGCTCACAGCAGGCACCTCACAAAGCTTCTCTTCCCTCTCTCTCATGAGTATGGGGGAGAATGGATACATATGTATGTATGGCTGAATCCCTTTGCTGTCTACCTGAAACTCTCACAGCATTGTTAATTGGCTATACCCCAATGTAAAATAAAAAGTTTTTAAAAAAAAGTCATGTGTGAGGTGTCTTGTGACCCATGACTTTTTCTGATGGTGCAAAGTGAACGGTCATGTAATGAGACCTGTCATCAAAGCATCTTTCAAAGTATTGTCTTTAAGAATAAATATTTCTTTAAAATATTCCTAAGTAATAAGATTCCTCCAAAAAGAACAGATCTTTCAAGTATTTATCTAGGTCCCTAAGACCAAAACTATGTGTTTGCTGCAAGTCTACATTTTAGAGATAAAATAACTAATGCAGCGATTAATATCCAAAAGCAGGAAGGAGTGGCCAGCTCTAACAGAATACGCCCTGTATACCGATATCTCAGAAACCGGTAGCAGGTAAGCGGCAAGATTGGCTCTAAGTACCAGGATCAGAGGAAGACCATTTCCCAAGAACAGGATCTGACACAGACCTACCCTCTGCTTCGAAAAATCTTAATACAGGCTTTTATACAGGGAGCATTTCTTGGAGAGAGAGAGCATAGTGTTTAAAGCAAACTCCAAAGAGTAAATATTTTAATTTTCTTTAAGAATATCCTTAAATTCATAATACTTTAAATAGTCACACTAACAAGTTAACATTGCCACAAAAATACTCATACAGCAGCAATATTCTTAAAGTATTTACATTTAGAATTACTTCCATGAGGAAACAGCAACGACAGTCAACATACACGACGTGTTTTTACTTGTGGTGAGATCAATTCAATGTCCAAAATAAATCAGGATGGATTAACATAAGAGCTGAACTGGAGTCCCTACCAAATTTTGCAATGGAAAAGCAAACAGTCCTGTTGCCAACAGTCCTGTGTGACTGGCAAATATACCAACAACATAAGACAAATCCAACTAGAAATTGGAAGCTGCCATTTCATACACACAAAATACATGTGAAACAGCAAAGTAAACATATTCCAAGGAGGGGCTGCGATTTCAACCCCACTCCCCCCCGCCCCGTCCCCGGCAACACACAGAGCACTAGAGATGCCCTTGAGTCAGCCAGTATCGAGTCTACAATCTTCTGAAATACATCAGATAGCACTCTGGTGTTTTCCATGAGGTTACGTGCTTGAAACCAAGGGGCTGACACTGGGTACAGGAGGCAAAAAAAAAGTGTGAACACCTGTGTTTTTCAAAATCACTGACATTTCAAAATATGAATTGTTGAAACTCACTTAAATTTCGTATCCCCCGCCCCAAAGAAACTAATTGTGATGTACTAGACGGCCTTCTCTATCTTTGACTTGTAGACACTACCGTGAAAAGGAAATTCTTTTGATTAAAACTGGCTGACTTGCAACTGTGCATATAAAGTCTATTACAGGGAGCAGAGTGCCTAGCACGATCCTGAAACTACTGAGATAAAAATACATTGGCATTAAAGCACTCAGTTATTCTCAGTGAAAAGACTGGCTCGTCTTCCAGTAAAAGATTTCTTGGTAAGGGGAAAAATTTCCCTCCCTTCATTATCTATACACTATCTAAACAACTTTCTTTTTTAACCTGAGACTCACAAACTTATATTTGACTTTTTCAATTTGGTACCAATGGGTACATCCAATTGATGCATCTGCAGATAACCAAGTATCACTTTGTATTTGCATAGGGCCTTTTACTTTCAAGAGGCTTAAAGAACTTTACAGACATTTTTCTCTCATGTCTTAGGTCATGTCAAGAGGACGTGAAGGGAAGCAGGGAGTAGACTGCTTGCCACAGACCACTAGCCCTGCCACAGTCCCCATGAAGCTGAGGAAAGACACCCCAGGAAGCTCTGAGAAAACCGAAGCAAAGCAGAGTTAAATGATTATCCTTAAGTCAGGTCACGTGGCTTTTATATATAAGACCTAAATTAATGTTAAGATAATAAACTGTTAATCCTAAAACTACTTAGTGCAAGTGTGGACTTCTGGTTTAAACTGCTGAACTCCACCTCTGCCCTGTCTCTCATCTCTGGTGAGGGCAAGCTTGAGGCACACGACCCGACTCAACAGTACCCGAGGGTGGCAAGTGGCCCCCAAGCAGCAGGCGTAGTTGTTTGGCCTGTCTGAGAATTGAACAAAGGCACCAAACCTACAGAACACAGTTTTTAAAGGAGATGGTTAAAAAATTATTATTCCCTTAGAAACTGAAGCTATTGCAACAGCATTTAAAAGTGACACATAGCAGGAGCAAGAAATACTAGTTTTCTGTCTTTTTGCCATTTTAGGCACATTCTACGTGGGAAGCTTTTTTTTGAGTTCTGTATTATAAAAATATTGATGTTACATACATGTGCTTAAGTGGGAATCCAAATTGGACTCAAGCTTTACTAACATGGAAGTCTTTGCTATGATATCTACAAAAAATATGCCATCCTATCTGTTCTAAAAGGCGAGTGCTGAGCGGACACTGTACTTGTAAACAATAGCCATCTGTGGACAGACAGGCAGGGAAACCGGGGGATCCCAATCTGCCCGAGACACCCCAGGAGAAGACGCCACCATGGCCCCTGCTGCCTTTATAAGGCAAGGCAGTCTTACTGTGCTCCAGTAAGCCTGTGAGGTTCTGAAGCTCACTGATGCCTCCTGATCGAGCTTGCTTACCTGGACCCTCGGGGGATATACACACGACTCAATGCAGCGATACACGGACATGCTCAGTCTGCCCCATGCAGAGGCCAGCCTTGAAGGCACTGTTCAGAAACACATTAGTCGAAGAGATCAGAGACCTGGAGGAGCCGGGGCTTCTGTTGGTGCCATACGGCCAGGGCTCTTGCTCGACAATGCCACCTGTTCCAGGTGTCACGGGCCTGGGGCCCACGACTGTGTGCTACATCCCACACCGTCATTCACACTCGCATGCTTGCTGGCACACGTGTGCACGCTCCAATCATCTGAAAATCTCTCCTGTCGTAAGAAGCCCCTTCATTTACAGAGGGGGACACTGAGGCTTAGAGCTGAATGTCTTGGCAAAGTCACCACTTGGTAAGTCACAGACCTGGCCACACAAGCATCCTGCCAATACGCTTTACTGTGTCAGCATGGCATAAAAGTTCGAAAGACACTATTAAAAAAGAAAAAAATTAAGGATATTTAACAATGGCAAAGTGTTCAAACACACACATTTCTTCCACGTAAACATCTCAGGTAAAGAGCATCTTGGTTAAAGTGACAACGAACAGACTCTTGATACTAAATCTGAGACACAAGGTTTCTGATCCCACAGGTAGATTCTATCAAAAGCAGGAGGGCAGAAGAGACAGCCATGGAAATTACATAATAAAGATATGCTTAATGGGACTTATAAACCCAATCTGTCAAAAATTGGGTCCATTTGCAACTCAGAGTACAGAGAAGAGGATGATTATTTCTCCCTATACTAATTAAGTTCAATTAGATACAGTATGGAAAATATATTTAAAAGTTAAGGAGATTTTATATTTTTAAATTTGAGCAGTTTTCAGTTTGATTACTCATCACAGATAACATACCCAGCATGTTCGTGTAAGGGAAAATGCTGCGATTGATCTAAGGGTGCCCAGAGAGCGCCCAGAAGCAGGCTGAAGCTTAATACAGTAAATAGCCGTGGTTCATGTTTACTCAGGACCACATTCTAGGTGGGCTCCATCCAGCTGGGGTCTAGTAACAAATGGTCCTCTGACGCTTCAATAGGTGGTCTTCTGAGCACTGGCCTTTCAAGTTTTTCAGCAGTAAAAAGAGAAGAAGACCGAATTACACGCTACTGAACAAAGTTTTACAAATTTAAATGTTCAGATTTTTGTTTTCCTGTACAAAGTTTCAAGAATGAAACTGATTCAATGTCATTTTTCAAACCCCAAACTGAAAGTAGTTCTGAAATTCAACTTCAACTTGATGACATCCCCCATTCTAGGAAATGAGAGAGTTCACATCATGACACTTTAAATAGAGGATGAATACAAAGTCCTATGTTTTCTTTCTGCTAGATTAATCTAAAGTCAGAGACGGAGTTCTGGAGAACCATTTCCTTCTCACATCTAGGTAATGATCTGCTTAACATTAACCAAAATCAATTTTGAGAAAGTGTTCTCAAGGATTTTGGAGCAAATCCTAGCACTGCATCTATGAATATGCTCTAAGAGAAGCAAAATATTCATGGAAGCATAAAACAACTTTACCTTTAAATAAAAATACTTTATTCATTCCTGACAGAATATCAAAATGTACATTGTTAACCAAGTAAAAATGGTGCTTGAAATAGCTGACTAGGGCATATTTGGAGGATTTTTGGCTAATTTCAAAAGGTAGAAACCACTTTCAATCTCCCTTTCCACAAACCACTTTCAATCTCCCTTTCCACACACCCCTAATAAGCTTGCATTATACCTGCTTAAATTTGAACAAATAAACAATTATATGGGCCCCAGTTCATCACAGAATGCACATTTTCATTACACTTAGAATAAACGAAAGTTACTACATTTGAGTTACCTTCCTCTGCCCAAAAACCTTCAGACTTAGTCCTCTTTATAGTTTGTGTAACTCTGTAAATTACATGTAGAATATAGCACATGACTTGTATTAATCTAAACACACAAAACACACACACACATAATAAAGTGCAACACAACAGAACAAGTCTGCGACATTCATGTTCTCAAACTCCCATAGAAGGATTTTCTGAGCAAATGGAAATGACGTTCTTGACTGCGTGAACACTAAATCCAACAGACTGGGTTATTTTTTCCTCACTGATATTTATATTGAAAATCCTATTTGCTTTTTATTTTCCCTGTGGCTTCTGTCTCTCATTTTTAATGAAAGTTTCGAAGCTGTGATTCTCTTTAAACCTGGAGAAAAATCAACTCCTTGGAGCAACATAAATATAGTGCCTTCAAAGTACTCAAAACGTTTCTGAGCACCCTGTACTGTAAAAGGAGGTTTCCAATGATAGCTTGTCTGTAACAAGGAAGATTACAGTCATTTTAATAAAAGCAAGCATTTCACTAACTTGGCAGCAAATGCTTTACGGACTTTTGACACCAGCCACCAAACACGTCTACTGGAAAGTACCAACTAGCCCTAAAATGTCAAAAGGTTTTGGTTGCATGTTGCTTTGATACTAAATTATTTCACTAAGAAATGGTTTTGTTCCTGAGATGAGTACGATAACAGTAAATGAGTTCCCTCTGACGTTGCCGGTGGGACCCTCTGCTCCACATCTCCCCCCTCGTCTTCAAGAATCTCGTCTGAAACATCAGTCGTCCCCATGGCGCCACTTCTGCGACTCATCCTGCCGAACATCTGGTCTGATCTGGTTTCTCATGCCACCCAGGACGTTTGATGTCGCTTCTGTGGCGACAATCAGAGGTTTCACCACGGCTGGGGGAGCTGGCGGAGGACTTCTCCCACGGCGCCCGTCACCCCCCCGGCTCTCGTGTTCCCGAGCAGCAGTTTCGTAAATGGTCTGGGCCGTGTCTGCGATTCCCTAAGGAAAGAGGGGAGAGAAGGGGAGTAAATCACTGCTCATAAGACTCTCTAAATAATCTCGTAACACACTAACTATAAAGTTCATCAAGAGCAGGTTTGTAACCAGACGGAAATCAAAGCAGAAACTGTACTTTTGAGATAACCCAGGATAATTACTTTTATGACAATTCTAAGGGAAAGTGGTAGTCCTTCGGTCGTGTCTGACTCTTTGTGACCCCATGGACCATAGCCCACTAGGCTCCTCTGTCCATGGAATTCTCCAGCCAAGAATACTGGAGTGGAATACCATTTCCTTCTCCAAAGGGAAAGCAAGTGACAATTACGATTCAGCATTTTGTTGTGCCACTTACATGCAGAAAACGTAGCTAGACTACAGTTTCACACAGGGATGTGCACGGAAATAGTTAATACTCCAAGAATAGCATCTCTGGCACAATTAATCACTCTGGTTAAACCAAATTTAGCAAACAAAGCTTCCTGAATAAATATAATCACTAAATGAACATGGCGATAGCTCCTGTGACTCAACTGCAACAGGAAAACCTAATTCTACTGAGCTCCAGAAAATAATTTAATTAGTTTTAAATTACTGGCTATGCACTAGAAAAGATAACTGGAATATTCAATTAAGATAAGAGACTAAATACAACACTTCATTAAATAGAGAAAACGCTGAGAACACAAAGCAGGAACATGTTTAATAAACAGAAATGAAGTTTTTGCAGCATTTTTCATCCTTCTTACAACTGTGTGATATGAAAATAATCATGACTGCTGAGCTTTAGAGCTGAACATGTAAATGTGTGGGTCAAGCCAGGGTGGTAAAACGTTGTCACTGGTCAGTCATCACACAGGGGTTTCAAATCTCTCCCATTTGTCTAACTCAGGATCTCTAAGGGCCACAAAGCAGTGTCCTCTTGTGACCGTTTCAGTGAAAGGCACAGAGAGAAGAACTTCACACTCTCAGGGAAATCGAGGAACCTTGTCCTGGCCCCAAATCTAGTCCTCACTTTCACAATCTGTGAAGTGAGGTGCTAGTTGCGCAGTGTGCCTGACTTCGTGACCCCATGGACTGTAGCCTGCCAAGCCCCTCTGTACATTGGATTTTCTAGGCAAGAATACTGGAGTGGGTAGCCATTCCCTCTCCCAGGGGGACCTTCCTGACCCAGGAACCATCGTCTCCTGTGTCTCCTGCACCGGCAGGCAGATTCTTTACTACTGCGCCACCCGGGAAGCCCAAAGTGCTGCATACCCAAGTGCTGTAATATCCTGCTGCCAGCAGCCCTGCTACGCCTGAAAGCCCAGGGTCATTTTTACAAACCTGATTTCTAACATGTCTACTGATAATTGGCCCAATCCTGACATCTACAGGAACAGAACTGACAGGTAACCAGCTCTCTTTATTCTCCCGACTAAATCTCCTTTTAAGAGAGGTGACCAATGGCCTTGCCTTTATTTAGCCATTAATACATATCTTTACTTCGGTGGTCTTCCTGCATTTGGAAGCACAGAGGTTACTTTTGTTAGGTGAAAGACTGTCCTAAGGCACTTCTGTCTGTCGGAATACAACAGGGGGAAATATCGTTAATGAAATCCTAATACACAAATAATAAGTAAAATTGTTAGAGGAAGCACACTGATTGAAACCGCCCACCCTGGCCAGGCACCATAGTAACCATGTGCATGAGTTGTTTTATGACAGGAGATCCTGATAAGGAATACGGAACTAATAAGCCCCCACCAACCGGAAGAGTTCAGGAAAGGTCTAAAGGAGACACCATGTGTCTGTCCACTTCCCAGAATCCCTCTCGCTAGCATGAGTCTTGGCTGAGCGATGCGTGTGCCACCAGGAAAGACTCTGAATTAGAATGATTGGTCAGAGACTACCCGGAAACTAATCCCATCACCATAAAACCCAAGACTGCGAGCCACATGGCAGAGCAGTTCTCCTGGGTTCCCTTACCCTACTGCTCCCCACTCGGGTGCCCTTTCCCAATAAAATCTCTTGCTTTGTCAGCACATGTATCTCCTCAGACAATTCATTTCCGAGTGTTAGACAAGAGCCCAGTTTCAGGCCCTGGAAGGGGTCCACCTTCCTGCAACAAAATGACCTCAAACTTCCTCATATGTCAATTAAAAAAAGAAAAAGATTAAGACAGGGAGGCAATGCTCCTGTCAACATCCATAAAGAACCAGGATTCACCAGTGCAACTAAATTACAATCTGGCAATGCTTAATAAATTGGCAATGCTTAATAAGTCTCAGGATTCGGTTACAAATCACCAATTCCACCTTTAACAATCTCTTACATGTGTGAACAAGTCAGTTCAGTTCAGTTCAATCGCTCAGTCGTGTCTAACTCTTTGCAACCCCATGAATTGCAGCACGCCAGGCCTCCCTCTCCATCACCAACTCCCAGAGTTCACAAGGGGCATTTAAATGACATTCCAATAGCAGTATTTTAGGGGAAAAAATGTAAACTGTCCACCAACACGAAGATAAATAAATTATGCTATATTCACACAATGAAACACGATAAAAGTTTAAATCAGACCTACATATATCAACAAGGATGTATCTTGAAAGACAAATTTACAGATAAAATGATACTGTTTATGCTAACTTTTAAAATATAAACAATAGCATTTGCTTATGATGACATACTTATATGAAACTATAAAAATATTCACAGAAAAAAAAATGTACCATCTTCAGGATTGTGAATGCATGGGAATGGAATTAGGGTTTGCGATTAATCTAAAAAAATCTGCTTTTTAGACAAATCTGAGGAAACCAGCAAAATACAAACATGGGTAAACCTCCCTGGTGAGTTCATGGTGTTTCTACCACCCTTGCTTGCTTCTGTCCATAAAGAGACCACTCTTCCCACAAGATCACTAGTCTTCTTGAAAGCCTGCAGGCCAGGAAGTAGCCCTCCCCTTTCCTACACACATATCTGCACTCATCAGTGGCAAAACAGTCCCAAAGCCACCCCAGGGGTTCCTTCAGAACAAAGCCCAAGCCCTGCTGCTCTTCAGACAAACTCCAGGAAAGGAGGCAGATTGCTCCTGGTCCATCCCCTGGGGCAGCCACTCACCTCCTTCACGACACTGTAGGCCTTGGCCACCCCTTCCCCTCAGGTCCACTGGCTGGTGGGCTAACCGGTGATGGGGGAACCTTCTGACCTTCTTGGGCTCGATAGAAAGGGTGCCTGGAGACACCATGTCATACGCAGTCTCTGCCGCTGCCTGGATCGTTTCATCAGAGAGGAAAGAGTGAGTCAGAACAAAGTCTGGGGAGTTATGCTCCAGCAGCACACTTTCTAAGGGGAGTGAGGAACAGCAGAGGGACTTGCACCCGCAGGCAGGCCCTGCTGCAGTGTCTGAATTCTTACAACCAGAATGCATCCCTTTTATAACAAGAACCTTAACGTATACATTAGTATCTGCATTGAGCAGCTTTTTCAGTTCCTCATCTCTCCTGAGAACACTCTGTTACCAGGCTAGACAAGAATGCATGGTCTGTGCACAACTGGGTAAGGCCAACTGGAGCTTAATACTTACTAGCAAACCTGAAAACAACTCCTATCGGCTCTCTAGTGCCTTCACTGCATTCAGCTATGATCTTCCCACATAAATGTGGTGAAGTAAATCTGTGGCTAACTTGATAGTTATAGTTTACCCGAAATAGGCAAACAAATTTGACACTGTAGTCCACCACTTTATTCTACTTATTATTTAACAATGGACAGCTAATCAAAAAAAATTTAATGATACTAAGTCATTACAAATAAAATATTCTCAGTATTTGATACATTTTCACAGTGCCATTTAAAACCAAAATAAGTCAAGTGTTTCTAATGGCTCTCCCTCTTTCTGGAGATTAAGCTGGTCTATGGAAAGATACCTGTATGGTTTGAACCATTCTGTTTGTGAGCTCAAGGGCAGCCATCGCCGTCGAGGTGCCAAAGGAGGCAGCCCCTCTCTGAAATCCTCTGACAATGCGACCGTCCTTTCGGTACTGCTCAATTGGTAACCAGACCAAGTCCTTGAGGCCTTGCACTAGAACAGCAGTCAACATACAGAAATTAATAGGATTGCTGAAGTACAGCAGGTGAAGACAAATACTGTTTGCTTCCATTTATACAAGGTGCCTAGAAGAGGCGACGCGTATATTCCTCAAAGTCATAGAGTCGGAAAATACACTGGCAGATGCCGGAGGTGGGTTAGGCAGGTGGTGAGGAATGAGGACTTAAGTGTTTAATGGGGACAAAGTTCAGTTTAGGAAAGCGACGAGTTCAGGAGGCAGATGATGGTGAGAGCCGCACAATGTGAACGTCCTCAGTGCCCCTGACATGCACAGTTAAATGCGGCTAAAACAGTATGCTTTATATTATGTGACTTTTACCACAACAAGAAAACATTTAAAAAGAAAAATAGCACTGGAGCGCAAATCTCTGCTATCATCTTAACCCTTGGATTTTTAACCCCTAAAATCGGAGGCAACATTTTTTGTGTATGACTAACAGGTAGATTTTTCTAGAAAGATGATCCTCACATAGATTCTCAAAGGCATCCATAATCCCAAAAGGGTTAAGAATCACTGATCAGGTAAAAAAAATTATCTTCTAATTAAAAAAGAACACTCACCTAGTTGTACTAGTGAATGCATAGGCCCAACACCTCCCAGGATTCCTGGCAGCTGGTTCTTCTTAATGTCAGTAAGCCATTCGGTGATTGCATATGAGAATAATTTGTCCACACCTAGCAAACTAGAGAAAATGACTATTAATATATGGGAAGAAGAGTGAAATTTATACGTTTATACAGTTTGGGGGATTTTTATTTTTTTATTTAAGACAAAAACTACGAATTACATGGACGAAATTTTATAGATTTTCAATTTTACTATAGGTGTGTGTGTGTGTGTGTGTGTGTGTGTGTGTGTGTGTGTGTACACGTACATTTAACCTAATTGTAATGCTAATAATTTCTATAAAAGGCTAAGGTAATATATACAAGTGTGCATTTCCACTGTTTTTACTTCTTTAACATCTAAGCTTTGGCATAGGATTAATTCAATGTCTATAAACTGTCACACCGTTCTTAGCTACTAAGGACCATTACCTTGTGAACTTCCATATAGGCTAATTTTTAACTTTGGGAAATTATTAAAAAATCCTAACTATAGCTGCTTTTGGGGAAATTATGTCTTCAAACTGCTACTATTTCAGAATAAAAAAAATAGCCCCTAGCTGGTAAAAATCCTCTAAAAATGAGCTCTCTGCAAATAACATTGTAAAATAATTAAATTATGTATGTTGGCTAATTGTAAACTAACTTTAGTAACTACATCTTAAAGTCTAATATGATAAATCAACTTACCCATGCCGATAGAAAAGTCTCTTCAGCTTTAATTCAGAGCAGTTTAACTGGGCGAGACCAATCAAAATCCCAGCTAACGTACCCTTTAAAATTAAAAAAATAATAAAAACTCACTAATTAAGCTAAAACACCTAAAATATTTATAGCAAAAAATACATGTATTTTGTAAGACTCAACTGACATCCAAATTTTACTCACAGATTCTTAAGTAAATTATATTTACTTTAAAAACAATTAAATTTTAAAATCTTACACTTCATTTCAAACCTATAAACTACGACTGAAAAAGTTCCCTAAAAACTGAGTCACTAGAAAAACAAATGAGATAATTCTGTATATTTGTGCAAAATTTCCAGACCTGATCCATTGACACATGTTTCCCATGATAATCAAGTCGAATAGGAACTTCTGATGTGAATCTAAATTCTCTGAAGATAAAGAAAGAAGGGGAGTTATTTATATTAAAAATTACTAATAGCCGAAATTAGATGTAAATTAACCTTTTCAACTGGAGAATAAAAACCACAAAATAAATAATGTGGATATATTAAGATCTAAATAAAAGAGAACGTCTTTCCGCCATATACCTTCTTAAGATAATACAGCAACTAAATGATGTTAATCTTATAAATTTTATTTAAAAAACTCTTTCCTTGTTTACTAAACAAAATTTAAGTTAGAGAAATTTATTCTGGCAGGTATTCAACTCATACAGAGAGTAAACTAACAACAATAACTTTCAAGATTAAACCAAATAATAGAATCATCACCAAGAAGTAAAAAAGAAGAGCTGAGGTATTTATTTTAGTTCTATGATGAAACAAGTCTCCAGAAGACCCAGACATGAACCCTAGTTTTACCAGTTATATGGGATACAGTCAAGGCAAGTAATTTAAACTCTCTGAGCCTGTCTTCATCAGTTAATTTTTAAACCCCATCTACACTGGTGAATTTTGACAACCTTGAAATTAATGCTTGTAAACAGGAAACTGACACACCTGGAAATTCTGAATGAAATTACAATTATACACATCAAACAAAAGCAGTTGGCTTCCAAAAAGTTGGACAATGTCAGTGGTTATACACTGAGTTATCCCAATCATCCGGCAGAAGTCCTTAACTGACACTAAAAAGGAAGTGCCGAATCGACATCAGAGGCTACAGCAGTCTAGGGTGCAGGTCGCCCCTCATCTTCCCAACAACCGTCTGTATCTGGTTCTACAGAAACAGCCCCTCAACACCTGTGTCACCCTCCTCACTCTGTTCCTCCAAGGCCTGTAATAGCGTGGATCAAATATTTTAATTATCTGTAAGCTCAACTCAATAGAGATTTTTCTGTACTCTGTTCACTGTACCTAGAATAAAATCTGACAAACATAAACTGTGTTCAATAAATATTTGTGGAGTGAATAAATGTTTGTAGGCGAGAGACTATTATGTCATTAACTGCAAAATGTACTGAACTTGGGATTAAGAAAACCTCCATTCTAGTCCTGGCTTAGCAACTGTGTGGCCTTGAGCAAATCACCTCTCCTCTCTTGCATTCAGTTCCTCATCAGTAAAGTGAATAATCCAAACTATATCACTAAGTATTACTCCAGGGTCCTAGGCACTCTAGCAGTTTTTGAGAGTAGAAATAGAAATCTATAAGCTACTAAGTAGTCTAATGGAAAAAACAAATATTTACCTAAGTAAGTGAGGCTTCACAAAGAACAAAAATCGGCAGCTTATACGTGATTAGTATAAAATGAGAATTCAAATTATTTCTTAAGATACACAGTTTTCTGGTAGAAAAAAATTTAATGAAAAAGCAAAGTAGGACAATAATAAAAGAGGCTCTTCCTTTATGATGGAAAAGTTAAGAATCACCAGAGATCCTCTATTTCAGGATCTTTCCAATTCTCACATTCTATTATATTTTCTATTTTCATCAATACACAAGATATTCAAAACATAAAAACACTTTAAAATAGTTATACTGCCTACTTAGAACTTCCCAGGTGACTCAGTGGTAAAGAATGTCCTGCCAATGCAGGAGACACGGTTGACTCCTGAGTAAGGAAGATTCCCTGGAGAAGAAAATGGCAACCCACTTCAGGATTCTTGCCTGGGAAATCCCACGGATTGAGGAGCCTGGCGGGCTACAGTCCATCAGGTTGCAAAGAGTCAGACATGACTCAGCGACTGAACGACAACTGCCCACTTTGGGCCATACCTGAAGTCTAACCTTAGAGAGAAAGATAGAGCTTGGGGAACACTGATGTCAGCAGGAGAGGAGTACAGAAAACCAGGGAAAGGAGTTGCCTCTCATCACAGAGGTGGTTTTGATCTTTGACCTCTTTCCTTCCAATAGATCCTAGGCTCCATCCCCACCATCAAGGGCTGGGAAAGAAAGAAGGGAAGAATGAATGGAACTGGAAACGCAGACAACCAGCTAGTAGTGGTTGGCTGTAGTCACAGCAGCCAGCAGCAGTATAGGGACCTGGGTTTCCCTATGATGGAGCTTAGCCAGAGGGCAGAGGGTCACAGAGACATAGCAGTGATAGGGAAGGGCAGAGAAACTAGACAGAAAATCCCCGTAAGGGAAAAGGGAGGGATGCTGAAGGTGAGGTGTGTAAGGGAAAAAGACAGCATCATGGTCATGGAGACACCAACAGGCTCTGAGGGTAATCAGGAAGAGAGGGACAGAAAGAGGAAAAAGGAAGAAACTAAGAGAAGAGAAAATTCCTGCTACAGCATCAACAGGAGGATGAGTCCTGAGCCAGGGTGATTATGTGTAAGTGAGAGGTGCATGTGGGTGGGGCCCACATGTAAGTGTGTGTGTGTGTGTGTTTGCGCGCGTGCTCAGCCATGTTCAACTCTTTAGAGCCAGGGTTATTATGTGTAAATGAGAGGTGCATGTGGGTGGGGCCCACATATAAATATGTGTGTGTGTGTGTGTTTACGTGTGCTCAGCCATGTCCAACTCTTAGAGTCCCGTGGACTGTAAACCATCAGGCTCCACTGACCACGGAATTTTCCAGGCAAGAATACTGGAGTGGCAACCACTTCCTCATCCTGACTCAGGGATCGAACCCGCATCTCGTGTGTCTCCTACACTGGCAGGCGGATTCTTTACCAGACACCACCCAGGAAGCCCCATGTAAATAAGTGCACATGCTTGTATGCTAAGTCGTTTCAGTCATGTCTGACTCATACCCACTGATTATTTGCCAGTGCAGAGAAAAGCTAAAGTAATCCCACGATTTCTGTGTCACACAAACACATTAAAGAACAACTTTCAAACTCTAAAATAACATCTTTTGTTATCAAAATTAAATGATTTACCTAAAAACACAGGCTGATCACTAAACAATGCTTCTTCAGGAGGGAAGTCCTTCTCTTCTTCCCCATTAACTGCTTGCACTGAATTGGCACTGCCATTTGGGGAAGGCTGCTTTGGCCCAGGGAAAGAAAGAACTAGATTTGGCTCTTTTGAGGTGCTTAAATGCCTTGGCAAACTGCAGGTGACATCAGCCCCAGGAGACTTTTTAACTGAAAAGGTAATGTGCACATTTGGAAGATTAGGTATGCTTCTTTAGAGCGACTTAAACCAATCTACAATTCACTTGTTTTACAGTATCTCATTTAATAAAGATGACTACTGCTACAGATAAATCTTTCACAGCAGCCCCTCTCCATCTTTAGTTTCACTTTCCAACCATGGTCCAAAAATATGAAATGGAAAATGTCAGAAATAAACAACTTCTAAGTTTTCAATCGCACACCACTGAGAAGCATGATGAAATCTTGCATCATTTCTCTGCCCCACCGGAAGGTGAATCAGCCCTCTGTCCAGCATATCCCGCCTGTGAGTCACTGGGTGGACGTCTCAGTTATCAGGTCGGTGCTTATGGTAAGTAACCCTTATTTTATTAATAATGACCCCAAAGTGCAAGACAGTGATGCTGGCAATTCCAATACACCAAAGAAAAGCCATAATATATTAAGCGAAAAGATAAAAGTTCTTAATAAAGAAAAAAAAAATCATATGCTCAGCTTGCTAAGATCTACAGTAAGAACAAATCTGTAAAACTGTGCTGAAGGAAAAAGGAATTCATGCCCATTTTGCTATTGTACCTCAAACTACAAAGGTTAT
The DNA here is from genome assembly GCA_917880005.1 of Nanger dama. Classification (NCBI taxonomy): domain Eukaryota; kingdom Metazoa; phylum Chordata; class Mammalia; order Artiodactyla; family Bovidae; genus Nanger; species Nanger dama. The sequence goes on along the minus strand of CAKJTW010000063.1, from coordinate 8,974,175 downwards.
AGCTATAGTGCATGGTAAGCGTTTAGCTAAGATGGAAAAGGCATTAAATTTGTACAAGACATTTTGAAAGAAAGAGACCATACTCATCTAACTTTTATTATAGTATACTGTTACAATTGTTCTTATTAGTTATTATTGCTGGTCTCTTACTGTGCCTAATTTATAAATTAAACTTGGTCATAGGCTAGTATGTAAAGAAAAACTTAGTACATTTAGGGCTTGGCACTATCTGCAGTTTCAGGCACCCACTGGGGGTCCTGGAATGCACCTCCTGAGGATAAGGGGGAACTACAGTGCTTTCACATAAGCTGCATATGCACAACCTAAGAAAAATAACCATGGAGCACATTTACAGAAAGGGGAGAGAAGACCTGTGAGCACATTCTCAGAAAGGTCTCGCAACAAACGAGCTCAATCCAAGTACACATTACAGACTGTTTCAGATTCTACAGACTTAATACCTTCTGGATCTGGAGTCATGAGCAGCTCTACTTCTGCAGAAAGACTTGTGAAGAAATCCTTCAAGAAGAACAAGGCATCCTAAAATTGAGAGATGTAATTATAACTAAAAGGGTTTAAAAAGGTGCCGCTATTTTAAACTGAGAAAGGAAGCAATGTGAAGTCTCACAGTTTACTCACTGTTCATACACAGCGATAATCTATCCAGTGCCTACGCTGTGCCCGGCACTGTGCCTATTCTCAATCCCTTTCTCTCTCACACTCTTCCTTAACTCTCACAACTCTGAGAAAATTAATTTATAGATGTGGAAATTAATGTACAGATGAGTTAGAAATTAAACCGCTATTTCTAAATCAAAGAACATTCTAGTTTTCATAGAAATATACCAGTCTCTTTCTTATTTGGCACTGGCTCTCTGAATTGGTAGCAGTAGTATTACTAACAATAACAACAGCAGCAGCTAGCAAGTACTCAATACTTAGACGTGACTTAAAAGTTCTTAATGTCTTATTTCTGCTTTTACCACTATGTTATAATGAGTACATTTTCTTCACTGGACATGATATACAAAATAAAAACTAAAAATAAATAAAATCACCCACTCAGTGTGGTCTCTTCTGAAACTGGACTGGTCTTGATGTTGTATATGTGAGCCATATTTGCCCATTATTAGCAGCTTCATAGCAACTGACAAACTCATTTTGGAGAATATGAAAATTAAATACCTGAGCCTGTTCTTATTCTTCTTTCCATTAAAAACAATCTTAAATTAATTTAAAACATTAAAACTGCACCAAAACACAATGTGAAAGTGAATTACAAGGTCACAATATGCCACAGCGCACTGAAAGCCTGAGTGGCATTCCAAGGGGTCTGACCCACTACTGATCACACTTGTCAGAGCTATCAACAATGGATGTTAAAAAGGTAGTTTTTAGGTAATGCTGCATATGAGAAACTGAGGGCTAGACTGAAGAACAAGCTTCAGTAGCATTAGGATATTCTGGTTCTGCAGTCGGAGAGTAAGCTGATGAATTGTTCATTATATTATTACTCTTTACACATATGTATTTATGTAGATATTTATATATTATTTATATTTTATACATTTATTATAAAACACTATATATGTGGTACATGTGCATGTTAAATCGCTTCAGTCATGTCCGACTCTTTGCGATCTTATGGACTATAGGCTTCTAAGCTCCTCTGTCCACGGGATTCTCCAGGCAAGAACTCTAGTGGGCTGCCATGCCCTCCTCCAGGGGATCTTCCCAATGCAGGGATGGAATCTGCATCTCTTATGTCTCCTGCATTGGCAGGCAATTGTTTACCACTAGCACCACCTGGGAAGCCCAGATATGATATATACATATATCAAATGTTACATGTTAATAGTATATAAAACGTTATTCTTTTGCCACCAGATGGCAATATTTTAATACTATAAATGTTTTGCCTCTATGACTGCCTTCAAAAAAGGAGAAAAGGACGACTAATAAGGCAGTGGTTTTTACACATTTTTACTACAAACAACAGACAAAGAGATATTAACCATCAGCTTTTCAAAATGTTCTCCAAATGGCTGATTTTGGTGTCTATGCTGAACTCTTTTGTTGTTCAGTCGCTCAGTCGTGTCCGACTCTGCAACACCATAGAATGCATGTGGCACGCCACTTTCCCTGTCCTTTACCATCTCCTGGAGCTTGCTCAAACTCATGTCCACTGAGTCAGTGATGCCATCCAATCATCTTATCCTCTGTTGCCCTCTTCTCCTGCCCTCAATCTTTCCTACAACTCAGTAAGACAAACAACCTAACTTTGAAACTACAAAGAAACAGACACTTCAAAAAAGATGTACAAATGTTGAATAAGCTCATGAGATGATGCTCAGCATCGTCAGTCATCATGGAAATCCAAATTAAAATGGCAATGAACACCAAATAAGATAGCCAAAATTAAAAAGACAATACCAAGTTTGGTCAGAGCATGGAGCAGCTGCTGCTCTCATCTGCTGCTGCCGAGAACCTGCAGTGGTACAACCACTGTGGAAAACTATTTGGCAGCTTCTCATGATCGTAAACACACATTCACCCTATGACCTAGACATCCTGTTTATAATTACCCAAGAAAACCGAAAAATATGTCCATTAAAAGACTTCAAATTTCATAACAGCTTTACCCATTAAGAGTCAAAAACAAGAAAACAATCCATTGTAAATTAGCAAGTAAATGAATAAACAAGTTGTTGTACCCATACAATGAAACACTGCTCAGGAATAAAAATGAGTGGACTGCTGATACATGCTATAACACAGAAAAATCTCCTGGGCATAATTATCTTTATGTGTAATTATCTTTATGCCTAACTTCATCACAGGGTGTTAAAGTCCTGTTTTCTTGGCAGTCTCTCCATTACACAGAGATCTCTGAGGAAGAGATGCTTCTTCATCTATGTATTCCTAGCATCCTAGTTCAGACCTGGGATAATCACTCAGCAAATGATTTGGAATTAATACGATTCATTGGAAAAGACCCTGATGCTCAGAAAAATTGACAGCAGGAGGAGAAGGGGACGACAGAGGATGAGATGGTTGGATGGCATCACCAACTCAATGAACATGAGTTTGAGCAAGGTCCGGGAGTTGGTGATGGACAGGGAAGCCTGGCGTGCTACAGTCCATGGGGTCACAAAGAGTCGGACATAACTGAGCAACTGAACTGAACTGGGGTCTTCCCTACACAGATTTCCAGGCAGTTCAATACTAAAATGATCACTAGACTAAGAAAGTCAGGAAATCTGGCCCCTTCAGATTTTGGATCTCAAGCATCCTACTTACACAACCTCCATCATCTCCTAACCTCCCTACATGGAAATCACTCCATCTTAATGACCCCAGTGTCCTGCCTGTCCTACCGGTACCCTGAGCTTTGAGCAATGCAGCTTTTTAAAAACATGAGAAACAACATGTTGCTCTGATCCAGTTCAGTTTAGTCATAACATTTATTTCCCTGATTTTTTTTTTGCTAAGATTAATATTCCTCCATTTAAAAATCACTGTTTTATAGTTCTACAGAAGAAATTAACATTCAAGATTAAAGAAAAGGCTTATTAGAGAAAATTGGGCTTGCTAAGGCTGGTAAAGTCATGCTATAAAGATAAATCTTGCTCAAATTCTTGCTCACACTGGTGATTTTTCACAGACTGAATCTCCCATAAATACTGCATCATATTCCTACTAGGCCAATGTGGATAAATTAAAATACAGATTTCAAAAGATTCTTATCATAATGAGAAAACATAAATCTAAGTACACATTGGCAAGTCTGACCCAGCTCAGAAGCTACACATAGTAATGTAAAGTTGTGCTACATGTCTGTGCTTCACATTTTCTCTGAGCAAGGCCTATAGTTTGTTTACAGTAAAAACATCATTTAAGATTATTTCTGATATATCTGCTACTTATTTAAATAGTGAGTCAATAATATTTAATCAATATTATTGAGCAAACAAATACTACCACCCAACATATACACTGCTTCCAAACCTGAGCTCACACTAATATATATAATACAACAGAAAGGCTTTGTTATTTCAAAGTGAAAGTGAAGTCACTCAGTCATGTCAGACTCTTTGTGACCCCATGGACTGTACCCTACCAGGCTCCTCCCTCCATGGGATTCGCCAGGCAAGAGTACTGGAGTAGGTTGCCATTTCGTTCTCCAGGGGATCTTCCCAACCCAGGGATCGAACTCGGGTCTCCTGCATTCCAGGCAGACGCTTTAACCTCTGAGCCACCAGGGAAGCCCCCTATTTCAAAAGCAGATTATTATAAAAACTCCATTTATTTTATATAGTTGTTATATGCTTCAGTTAATGATGGTAACAGTTAACACTTGTGATCTTTACTACTGTGTGCAAGGCACCAAGTAAGTGTTTTACAGACGCTAGTCACATTTAATCCTCATGTTTTTAAAAATATTGCTACATGTACTATGTTTTCCATTTGATCAGTGAAGAAATTGAGGCTTAGAGAGTTAGTTACTTACCCCAAACCACACAATTAGTAAAAGAGAACTGAGATGTGAGCCCAGGTCTGACCGCAAACCCATGCTTTCACCACTACACTGCAAAGCATCCCATCTTCAGAGGCCTTGAACAGAGCGTGTAGAGGAGGCACCAACTATGCTTTAGACTGCTCTCTGGGTGAGTGCAAAACCCAGAACTGTTTGATGGGGTGCTGGCTAGAATACAGGAAAATGAATTTCTTTATTTCCATAAATCTGTTTCACTTGTGACCTGTTTAGGTGCCAATCTACTAATATGTCATTTTGCCCAGGAATTCCTTTACAGGTGCTGTGATTACAGCCCCTATACATTTCAATAATATTTATCAGGGAGTCCTTCCATCTCCTGAAAACACCTGTGTATCTGCATCAGGAGTATGTATGTAAAGATTAGAGAACATAAGAGGTAGGTATTAGGTGCTCTGTCACACAGACAGCAAGTAGGAGACAGAAGGATAACATCTAATAATGTTCACTCACAGTTCAAATTTCAAACACCTAATGAATTTGTCCTGTCCTTTACCAGCAGAAGTCTGTTTTAATTATGTAAACTCCATATACTTTAAATAATAAACAACATTTTAATTCTAATAACTTAAATTCCTCACTCTGAAAACAGGATATCTATTTAACCATACCTCCATGCAATTATGTTTGCAATACAAACCTGGTCAATATTGAGGCGAAGTGGCATTAGAGACACTCTTAGGCAGCACTCCTGTGGGGACCTGCCAGACTCTGGACGCACGTGTAATGCTTTAATTGTCAACTGCAAGACGAGAAAGAGAAACACATTTTCTCCAATGACATTATGACCTTGTTTTTATTTAAAAAAAAAGAAAGAGGAAAATCTACTCCCTATATTAAATCAGAAAGTTGGTTTACCCTCTTTCCTTAGAATCCGAACCTAACTTTTTTGGTCAGATACTCTTTTAAGAATCTGATGAAAGATACGGATTTTTTTAGAGGAACAAAAAAGCAAATGATAATGTCATACCTGCAGTCTCAAAGGAGTCTGCTAAGCCCCTGAATCGAAATCCATAGCCCCATACTCCAAAGGTAACCTCCATAATGTTTTCCTCTCAAAGTCCTGAGCTGAGAATTTCTATGCTACTAAAATGGAAAATGTCAGAAATCTGGAACACTGCTAACAATTCTGTGTCAATATCGTGTGTGTGTGTGTGTGTGTGTGTGTGTTTGACCATGCTGTGTGGCTTGTGGGGTCTTAGTTCCCTAACCAACCAGGTTATCACACCTGGGCCCTTGGCAATGAAAGTGCAGAGTCCAAACTGGACCACAAGAGAATTCCTTGTGCAAGTGTTTTGTGTAGATCACAATGGACTTCTGGTTTTCCTCAGGTAATTTGTTACATCAGAGTTTCTGTTTCATTTTTGGTCTTCTGGCTGTGAGACATGTGGGATCTTAGCTCTATGACCAGGGATCAAACACACACTCCCTGTTGGAAGACAAAGTCTTAACCACTGGGCCACCAGGAAGTCCCAAAATAATTTTTTAAAAGTAAAACTTTAAGCAGTATATTTAAAAGGGATTTTTATAGTAAAATGAAGATCTCATAATTTTCCCCAATCTAAATCTTCTGCAGTTATAATAGGTATAATTTATATATATTTTAGATATAATAGAAATACTTTTCCTAAACAAATGTAACAACAAAATATATGAAGTTTTACTTCTTACCATGTTGGAATGAGCTTTCCGAGGCATTTCTTTACTGCAATACAGGTACAAAAATTTATTCATTTGTGATGTTGCCAGACGATCTCGAATTTCAAGATCCTGCACAATGAACACCTGCCGGGACACCGGGTGCTCCACAAGGCTAGACTCGCATTCTGGTTTCCAGGGCGGGTAGACCTCGTGCTGAAACTTCACCTTCACAGACGGGAAAGAATACAGAGCCACCTCTACACTCTATTTAAAACAGATTTTCTCTTTAAAGTGTAAAATATCACACATTTTCATTAAATTCTTAGCTTCTGATTCTGCTTTCAGAGAACAGTGTAACACTCCTACATCTGTTCAGATATTTACTTATTAATCCATGTGTACTGGATCATACAAGGATAAGCCTGACTGACATTTCCTGTCTGACCTTGGTAAAATCCTCATCCTTTTCAAGCAAAACCTTCAACAGGATTAAGTCATAAAATTATCATCTTGTTTCCTTAATGAAACTGCTTGGAGGCAAGGCTCAAGTTCCAGAAGGGGGCAAGGGTACAATTAAGAATATGGAGCTGCCGCCACTGCCATGATGAGCACCCTGACATCCGACACCTGTCAGGAACCCCAGACAAGCGGACAGAAGCAAACGCACCAGTGTCGCTGGCAGCCTGGCCCCGCTCGCCTCTAGATGCTCACACAGGACCTGCCGTGTGCTTATTCCATGGCAGGCCTCCCCAGAGACCCTCCCGGGCCGTGGCTCCCCAGGTGTGGTCCCGGGTGAAGTAGTATCGGAATCACCCGGGAACTCAGTAAAAATGCAAATTCATGGGCTCTTCTGCAGTCCTACTGAACTAGAAACTCTGGACCTGGTAATCTGTGTTTCACTAAGTCCTCAAGGGGATTCTGGTGCTTGTTCAACTCTGAGACACTGCTCTGGGGGTAGCCTGGAAAAACAAAAACTCTAAATCTTTTCAGAATATCTGAAAAAGAGTAAGAGGTAAGATTTATACAAGTCCACTGCACTTTTCCACTTAGGCTCCAAGATCATACAGAGGAGGGGGCAGCACAGAACCAAAGAACCCTCACTAATGCTCCTACTTCAGTGGATTTTTCCTTTTAAAATGCCATCTTACCTTGCTTAACTGTATTTCCATTAAAAAGTCATGGTTTCTTCCTTTTCCCCCACATACCATATTATGTCCATGTCTTGTAGGTGTGTGAGAAGGTGAGCTATGGGGACTACTGAAAAAATAAAATCTTTTATTAAAGGAATAGTCAAAGGAAGGCAACGAATGACATCAGGAAAAATAACAAGATGAAAAGAGAAAACAAGATTACAGGCCTATCAAAACACGGCCACGAACTGCATTCACACATTGAGACCACGCCTTTCACGCCTCGGGAGGCGCTGGGAGCTGAACTCCATTGCTGCCATCACAGCAGTCACCCACTTGCTAAATATTCAAAACTACAGAAAAACATGACTATGGTGTTGGTGTCCATGTCACAAGACAGCCTTAGAAATGAGACCTCCTTATAAGTTCCTATTACTTCAGAAACCCCTGAGAATCAGAAGACAGGTCGGAGAAATTCCAATTAATACAGAAAAGAATTACAGTTAAGTGTCAAGATTTTTAAAAAGTACTTTTAAATAGAAAAAGTCCTCACAATGTTGTGTCCAAGGTTCCTGCTCCCCCAGTCTCCAACTAGTCTCTCTGTCTAGTTTTCTTTCAGAACTAAAGAATAATGCACTCACTTTTAATAGGTACTTCAGAGGCATCGACTCTGTGCCTGGTACCGTGCCGAGTGCTGGATGCTAGAGAACCAGGGGCACATGAGGTCCCTAACTCCTGACAGACCCTTCACTTCACTGCCCTCATTTGCTCATGTAACTGTTTCTCCCTTTTGAACACAGACAGGCTCTGGGTCATACTTATTAATAATTCTTGAAAGAGTAAATCCTATGTATTTTTATGAAAAGAATATATTGGCCTGCCAAATAGATGTATGTAGAAATTAACTTACATATAACTTTTAGCTGGAGAAGTAGGAGGGGCTGTTCCAAAATCTTTTCCTCCATAAAGATGCCAAACAAGAGAGACTTCTTTAACCAGGTACCGAACGACAGGAACGGGGAAAGTGTAACGGGGCTTTGCTAGTATCTGTCTTCTTAACAGGCAGACTAAAATAATTCTCTTTTATCACAATTGCATCATCAACCATTATTTTTACAACTGGTTCTTCTTCCTTCTCCTAAGACAAAGCAACAGTTAATACATATTCTCTTATCCAAGCAGAAACCATTGAGTACCATTCACATCTCAAGGTAACTTCTTGACTCTGCATTCTTTTGAATAATTTCCTTATATAAAGTGGACACTAAATACTGACAATAATTGTCACATAATACACTCTGCTTCATTCACTACAAAATGAATTTGCTCTTCTATGTGAATCATTCCTAAGAATTTTTATAGTCTACAATTTGGCTTTACTACTTGTTTGATAATAAAAAGGTATAGACTCAATGCTTAACCATTTTGTTTATAGTGAACTGTGGATTCATTAAATCTAGACTATGCTTTTTAAATGTGAGCATGATAATAAAGTGGAAATTACATATATTAGTCAACCATCAGCCTTCACACAAACCACGTCTTATCTTTCCCAATTCTTGTGTTACACCTCTGTATAGAACTCTTCTGCCATTTAATTTCATTACCCTGAAGAGGTACTTCAGGGTGCAAACTACATACTTCCTCTGTAGTTCAATAAACCATGCAGGAGATTTTACAAATAGCATTCTTCCGAGCCCCTCACAGATGTGTCATAAAAAGGGTAAAGTAAAACAAACATTTACAAAGCATCAATAGTAAATTACAAAAGGAAGTAATTCTGAATTGTGAAGAGTTACCAAAATCTAAAGAATCTTTTTCAGGTGTCCTTTGGTCACTTCTATTTATAACATTATTTTAAGCCTTTTAATTTTGTTATCTATTTACTACCTGAGCAGCTGCTCTTGGTGCAAAAAGAATGCAAAAGTCGTCATTTTCCGTGGGCCCGACTGTCACTGCATCACTAATCAAGTGGTGGGTGAATGAGGCGTAAGTGGGGCCAGGCTCCTGGGACACGTTTCCACTCTCATCAGGAAACAAGAAAAGGTCTGAACAACATGGTTCCTGAACTTGAGATTTTTCATCAGAAACACCTAGGGGAAAAGATTACAACAGTCAATTTCGGCACATTTTGGAACATCAATAATAACAATGTTTATTAAACTCTTTAGTCATGTCTCAGTTATGCATTATATTAGAGCTCTCACCCGCAGGATCTCATTTATTTCTTACAATAATCTTCTGACTTCTAATAAAAAGACTAATAATAAGTTTGAAGTTTCCTAAGGAAACAGCAAACGATGGACTCATAAAGTTACAGATGTCTCCTCAAAGTTATTCAATGCCAGAGAAGTTCAGGAACTCAGCAGCAGGTTGACTGAGTGTTGACTGCAGCTCTACTTTGGCCAGAATTTCGTACTCAATTATGTCCTGTAGGTGGCGTTCTGGAAGAAACTCTCCTTGGACAATATAGCGCGGGGAAGGGAGATAGTTGCACCCAGTATTGCCTCACCTATAACTACGGGAAATCTCTACTTGGGTCTGGGGGTGGGGCAGGGCTGGAACAGTTCCTGAGCATATCTTCAGCCAGGGAATGATTCTGAGCAATAAAAAGACTCCTTGGGGCACTGGGTACACAAACAGGACACAGATCAGCTATCTCAATATAAAGACAAAAAGTTGCATGTGTGCAAAAATCTCTATGTAGGAAATTTCCTGGTGGTCCAGTGGTTAAGACTTGCTTCCACTGCAGGGGGTACAGGTTGGGGAACTAGGATCCTGCATGCTCCAGAGGTGCAGCCAAAATATAAAATTAAAAAAATCTGTATTTGAACACTTATTTTTATACATTTATATCGCATATTAGACTCATTAATTCTTTCTCCATTCACTCATTCAAACTAAATCCTATGATATGGACTAAAGACACTGAGATGAATACGGTGACATCTTAGCCTCACAAGGCTCACAAACTAGACTTTAAATTCTGCTGTGGCAGCATGTTGAACCCATTCACCCTTGTAAGTGCCCAGCACCCAGTACAGAATCTAGGGTAATGAAGCTGCTCAATAAATATTCATTAAATGTTCTTTCCAGCATAAGTAGGTTAGCTGCAAACATTTATTGCAAATAACGCCTAGTACATAGGGAGCTAAAAATTCCCATTTGCTTCCTTAGTTCTGATTTATTCTAAATTAGAATGAAAGCAACACTGAATGTGAGACTTTTATCACATTATGAAACAATTTTTAAAATTAAGATTTCACAACATGTAGAAATAAGAATGCTCATCTAAATAGAACAAAATGTTTTCTATATAAATACTTCAAAAATATTTAGATACTTCCACTTGGCTTTCAGAATTCTCTGTCTGGCACCTCCCAATTATCTAATGTTATTATCTAATTCTTCTCAATAAGAAGGAACTTTCGCTACAGTACTAACAGCCTGCGTTACTGCATCATTAAGGCTCACACATGCCTATCTGTGATTCTATTAGCATTAATGACCTTGCTAAAATTATCTTCTTTCTCCCTCTACACACCTAAGTCCTACCTACTTTTTCAAAGCCAACTCATCTCAGCTTTCAACAGTCTAAAGAGAGGATTCCAAATTTTTTCCAAACTGATTATAGAGTATATACTACCTTCTGAAGCATTTTCTTCCATCATTTCTCAATCATTCTAAATACTCGCATCAGTCTGGTTACGCCAGTTTGTTTTACTAAACTATAAGCTACCAGAGAACGTAAGCTTTTATCTGTCTCCCCTATAAAAATCTGCTGCTGTTGTTGTTCAGTTGCTCAGTCACGTCCGACTCTTTGTGACCCCATGGACTGTAGCCCGCCAGGCTCCTCTGTCCATGGGATTTCCCGGGCCAGAATACTGGCTGTGAGTTGCCATTTCCTCCTCCAGGGGATCTTCCCCACCCAGGCAGCAAACCCACATCTCCTGCAATGGCAGGCAGATTCCTTACTGCTAAGCCACCAGGGAAGCCTCTAGTCAGTATTATTTATTTACTAGAGACTCAATAAAACACAAACTGACTGACTAATAAATACCCACCCAAGCTCAGACTTGTCTTTTTAGTTACTTATTGAGCAATCTGTAAGAATGCAAACAATGTCAGCCTCAACTACCCTCAGCTACAACATCACAGCTCTCAGGGAAAAAGTCCTGGGTCTGTCTCACCATTAGACTGTGGTTTTACAGATGAAGCTGCTTCTTGCATGTCAATCTCCTCCATAGCATCACTCATCAAATCTCGTAATATCTGTTGATCTGCTTCAGGAAGTACTGGACCACGTGAGGATGACCGACCAACAGAATCTACCTACAACCAAAAACACTAATTAGAAACAATTGAAAATGCTCTAAACAGCACACTACTGGAAAGTTATTTTATCCTGGAAATAGACCACATTTTATACAAACATCAGAAACAGGAACATATTCATTTTTCTATATTCTACTCAACAGCTATTACATTTTTAAGTCTTTAGTATCATCGTTTTCACCCCGACGACTGCTGGCAAATTGAAATAAGTGTGTTATCATCTCAATGCCAGCACCGTTTAACTGAATCTTGATGAGGTAATAGATTAGAAGAGAAGAAAGGTGAAAAACACTGCACTGAAGCTGGTGTAGAAGGGATCTCTGTGTAGAGGCTGATCTGCTCAAATCTGACTGCTGCCATCACCTTTGAGGCAAAGCCACCGCAGAGCCAAGTCTCATTTCTTGGAACAAACATATACTTAAAGACAGTAAGGGGAATATATGAGAGGGAGAGCTACTAACTGGTGGGTCATGAGGTTCAAGTCTAGCACCAATGCTTAACAATTTATGTTAACGAACTATGGATTCATTAAATCCAAACCATGCATTTAAAATGTCAGCATGACTCTAAAATGGAAAGATTTCATTTGGAAGGGATAATTTAAAATAATTTCTAATAAACTGTAGATTAACTTCTATACAGTGTGCATCATGTGAAATGCTGGGCTGGATAAAGCACTAGTTGGAATCAAGATTGCAAGGAGAAATATCAAAAACCTCGGTAATGCAGATGATACCACCCTTATGGCAGAAAGCAAGAGGAACTAAAGACCTATTGATGAAGGTGAAAGAGAAGAGTGAAAAAGCTGGCTTAAAACTCAATATTCAAAAAATGAAGATCAGGGCATCCAGTCCCATCACTTCATGGCAAATAGATAGGGAAACACTGGAAAGGGTGACAGACTTTATTTTCTTGGGCTCCAGAATCACTGCAGATGATGACTGCAGCCATGAAATTAAAAGATGCTTGCTCCTTGGAAGAAAAGCTATGACAAACATAGACAGCATATTAAAAAGCAGAGACATAATTTTGCCAACAAAGGTCTGTAGAGTCAAACCTATGGTTTTTCTAGTAGTGATGTGTGGGGGTGACAGCTGAACCATAAAGAAAGGTGAACATCAAAGAAGTGATGCTTTTGAACTGTGGGGCTAGAGAACTCTTGAATCCCTTGGACAGCAAAGATATCAAACCAGTCAATCCTCAAAGGAATCAACCCTGAATATTCACTGGAAGGACTGATACTGAAGCCAAAGCTCCAATACTCTGGCCACCTGAAGCAAAGAACTGGCTCATTGGGAAAGACCCTGATGCTGGGAAAGACTGAAGGCAAGAGGAGAAGGGGACGACAGAGGATGAGATGGTTGGATGGCATCACCGACTCAATGAACATGAGTTTGAGCAAACTCCAGGAGACAATGAAGGGAAGCCTGGCGTGCTGCAGTCCGAAAGGCTGCAAAGAGTTGGACATAAATGAGCAACTGAACAACAACAAAAAAACTGGAAATTGTTTTTAAAAAGACAAGTACCAGTAGGAAGAGTATATCATCATTCACTTTATTATCAATGAGACAATAGCAGGAACAAGGAAACAAAAACAGAAGTGTAACCTAAATGAGGAGTAAGGTCAGCCTGAACAAAAGGTAACACGAGGCCTGTCAGATCGTTAGTGGAGATCTATTGACCTAAGGGGGTTGAGAATTCTGTTCACAGAAGAGGCCATAAAGAAGAATGAAAACACTGGAAAACAGAAAACGCTAAACAAACTGGACACTGTTCAATCTGGACATAAGAGGGCAAAGAAGTGACAGCTGGGGGCACAGGAAAGCACTGAACTGGGAATCGAGACATAGGCATATTGTGGCTGTATCTGCTCTTAATTAGGGTAAATTCCCCAAAGTCTCTGGGTCTTAACCTATTCATCCTCAAAATAGAGATAATAACCTTTAACCTGTTGACTGTGCTGGGTAAGAGGAAATCACATTGAGAAAGCATACTCAAAATTGGATCCTTTCAAACATGAAAGATAATATCATATACATGAGTCTCTGGTAATAATACTAATTCCTGCCATCTACCTTCTCATAGCATTTTTACACACAATTTGCATATAACAGGCTCTCACATGATGATAAATGTTTTCTTTCTTCCTTGAGGACATATGAAAATAACAAGTCTGAGAAAACGTATGCTGGTTGAGAAGATGAACGTTCTGAAATCAAGAGTGTCAAATAGCAGAACTGTTTTCCCAAAAGGCCCATGGAATCACCTTTCTAGGGCCCACTGCCTTAAAACTAAGGAACAGACAGATGATTTCTCAATTTCCTTTTTACCCTTGCTAATGTCCCCATGCCACTCATCTGGATGGAACTGGGTGGGGTTAGTGATTTCTAAAGAAGGCTGGTGGCTGTACCTTCACCTTTCTTTGAGGAGCTCCTGGCTTCATGTCTGCCTTGTTAGTGGCATGTAAGTCCCCATAGCTTGCAATGTACTGAATTAGATTCATTAGAGCAGCACAAGAGTCTGAGCATGTTCTAACATGGACAACGTCACTCGAACAGTGCAACTCAAAATGTGGTTCAGTCTGGATGGGACAGAGGGAAAAAGGATAAGAACGTTTACTAAAACAAGAGAAAAACATTTTTGCATAGGTTTACATTAAATAAAATAAATAATTTGTTTTGCCACAGGAAATATGTATTTATAATAACTCAATCTTAATTTTAAAATATTTTATCTATTTCTGACCAAAATTAGGCAAGTGGAAAAAGTTCAGTATGTTTTTAGCCTCTTCTATAAAATAAAAATACTCAAGTAAAAATATCTATTTATTTTAATAACTTACTTGCTCTCCATCGGAATCAGACTTTACTGTAGTTATGGTTAATTCCAAAAGCCCCATATCCATCACACGAACATAATCTAAAAAATTTTTAATTATAAAATATCTGAGTATAACTTTCAAAAAATGCTTAACCAACAGACATGTAACAAAACTAGCCTTTCTTAAATTTGTGGCAGGCAGTACTACAAATACTTAAAATGAAAATACAGCTTCAACCTACAAAAATCCTACAGTTCTCTTTATTTTTAGTTAGAAACAAAATTTGCCTTATATTAATTAAGTATATATAATTTGATGCATTTCACCAATGTTATTGATATTACAAACTGGTATTACAATATTCAAACTGATAAGACCCTTCTGTTCAGTTCAGTCGCTCAGTCGTGTCTGACTCTTTGCGACCCCATGGACTGGAGCACGCCAGGCCTCCCTGTCCATCATCAACTCTTGGAGTTTACTCAAACTCATGTTCATTGAGTCTGTGATGCCATCCAACTATCTCGTCCTCTGTCGTGCCTTCTCCTGCCCTCAATCTTTCCCAGCATCAGGGTATTTTCAAATGAGTCAGTTCTTCACATTGGGTGGCCAAAGTATTGGAGTTTCAGCTTCAGCATCAGTCCTTCCAATGAACATTTAGGATTGATTTCCTATAGGATGGACTGGTTGGATCTCCTTGCAGTCCAAGGGACTCTCAAGAGTCTTCTCCAACACCACAGTTCAAAAGCATTAATTCTTCGGTACTCAGCTTTCTTTATAGTCCAACTTTCACATCCATACATGACTACTGGAAAAACCATAGCCTTGACTAGACGGACTTTTGTTGGCAAAGTAACGTCTCTGCTTTTTAATATGCTGTCTAGGTTGGTCATAACTTTTCTTCCAAGGAGTAAGCGTCTTTAATTTCATGGCATTATTTCAGAGTTAAAATATTTTAAAAATATTGAGATACAAAAATAAAACTGCATTCATCTATCCTAGACACTGTTTGTTTTTAACTCTTACCTCTGTTCAAATTTATAGTAACAGTGTTACACTTGTCAGACAGGTGTAAAGCAGCTTCATCCAAAATTATCCTAGGGGGAAAAAAGATAAAATCAAGACCTGAAAAACTAACCTCAAATATATGCTGCATGATCAAATAGTTGTACCATTCTATCTCATATAAATGTTATCAAAGTCATATGAAGAATCTAACTTGTAAATGTCATTGAACATTTTCTTTAAAACTCACTGTTTATGAGTAACAAATATTTAAATGGTGTGACTGAGATTAAACATCTGCTCAAATTAATTTTAAATTTTTAGCAGTTTTAATAGATGAACCAAATCACAAAGTTTAAATTAGGAACATAAAGTGCCTTAAGTATTATAGGAAGTTTATACATAAATGTTTTAAAAATAAACTAACAATCTCAAGTTAATTTTTGCCCTAAAAATGAAATACAGTAATGAACTGAAGAGATGTGACGAATCACCTGAAGAAAAAAAAATGGAAAACTTAGATAAAGGAACATGACTAACAGTAAAAGAATGTTGCTTTTAACAAACAATTGAGACTTTAATTAAAGGGTTTAAATCTCTATTAGTATGTTTTGAACAGCTGCATTCAGTAGACAGTAAGGTTTACATGGTACCTGAGAGTAGAAGATGATTTATCCAAGGCGACACTACTTGAAATGCTGAATGTTTCAACAGTAAGAAGGATCGGATTGGCAAATAAAGAGGCCTAATATAACACAGAAACAAGAGAACATTAGTCTGTCAAAACAAAAGAAATTTCCTTTAAAGAGCATTTTGAACCTTAACTCTACTGAATATTTTTTTCAAAACTTATTACATATCTTAAAGAGTAAAACTTTATTTTGCTCCACTTATGAACTCACCTATAATCAAGTGCACAGCTCCAGAGATGAACATGAAAGGTTGTAAATGAAGTTGGAGGATTGTATCCCAGAACAGGTTCATCAGCAATATTCAAGAAGTATAAAATCTATAATCACAAAAATATAAAATGCCCTGCTTTAGAAGAAAAAAAGAGTTTTGATATGATATCCTTAATACCAACGTGAAATAAAATAGCTTATAAAAAAAATCAACCATTTAGTGAAAAATCATGTTAGAAGAAAAAAATCATCATTTGAAGGAATTTACTTCAAATAGTATTTGCAAAACTAGGATTTGAAATGAAGAGATTCATCTAACAATCACACTGCTACAAGGATCTTGGAAAAATCATCTCCTATGAAACTAACAAAAGTATGTATAATCTACCATCAACATGATTTTGCTTGGAATAATTTTTTTGAAAACAAACAAATTTTCCTAAAGTCTGTTTAAAACTCTCCTTCTGGTTTCCTATAAACCCACTGTTGGGCGAAGTTCCTTCCCCCTTTCATTTATACCCAGCTCAGTCTGAAAACCAATTCTCTCACCACCATTTACCCTCCTATATTTCTATCTAAATAAAAAGGTTAGGCTGAATCTCTCTCTTACCGACAGCCAGCAGACTAACCATCTCTCTAACCCCTCTGTATATACACTTTATGTTTCAGGATGTTTCTTAAAGCATTTAAGTTTAAAACAACTTATTTTCCAAGAGCAAAGAAAAGGTTTCTCTTTCTAAGAAAAATGAAAGAGAATTACATAGAATACAGTTTTTATTCTCAGGTAAAGAAGAGTGAACTTTACCCGAAGTTTCCTCTGAAAAAATATAATTAACCAAATACAGTTATTACATTGGAAATTTATTACATAAATCCTTATAAATGCCTCAATGTATGTTGTTGGCCTAGGGAATAATTCTGAAACTATGGTACTTGAATATATGGTTATTTAAAAGAAAAAAAAAGAATACACAGTTATAAGTGCAAGTCAACACATCATTTATTTTCCTCTATGACAGACACTGTATTGATCCCTTCCTTTTAATGACAGAAGATAACTCTGTCTTTGAGATGTTTAAGAACCAAACATTAAGGTAACAATTCACTTACATTCTAGGGTGGTGATAATGTCCTATTTTCTAACAGAAGAGGCAATGTTTATATAGGAGTATTTACTTCATGAAAATTCAGTGAGCACTGAACATTTATGATTTGTGAACTCTTCAGTATATGCAGTACATATTAACAGAGTAAAAGTAAATCAATACATACATCCCAGCTCTCTTACCTGCTCATGCCAGCTAAGCCCAGAAGGAAGCATTCTATGCTGGAGAGTAGCTCCTTTCAGCCCTACAGCAATGAGAAACTCCTACACAGAACAATACAAAAAGGTATGTTTATCACCTATATGACCTTCTAGTTCAAAACTTGAAAAGTTTTTCTAAGAAAACAAATATCTTGTATTTATGCAATCATTTTTATTAGCTAGTAATTGAATCAGCTGAGAGCTGAGAATTGATGCTTTTGAACTGTGGTGTTGGAGAAAACTCTTGAGAGTCCCTTGGACTGCAAGGAGATTAAACCAGTCCACCCTCAAGGAGATCAGTCCTGAATGTTCATTGGAAGGACTGATGCTGAAGCTGAGGCTCCAATACTCTGACCACCTTATGTTTAGAACTGACTCACTGGAAAAGACCCTGATGCTGGCAAAGATTGAGGGCAGGAAGAAAAGGGGAAACAGAGGATGAGATGGTTGGATGGCATCACTGACTCAATGGACATGAGTTTGAGCAAGCTCTGAAGTTGGTGATGGACAGGGAAGGCTGGGGTGCTGCAGTCCATGGGGTCACAAAGAGTAGGACACGACTGAGCGACTAAACTGAAGTGAATCAAATCAGGAACAAGTATTTAATGGTATAAAAGTATAAAATACATACCTTTGTATTGGATTCTGATTTATCAGACACTATTTTAACTGCAACAGACAGCATATTCAAAGTGTCTCCTCCAACACCATCTGAAGAAGCTCGACTGAGGCCATCTTCTTCAGAGGAATAAATAGTAGGTTCTAACCAATGTGGGCGGGTTGAACTAGGCAGTCGCGTTTCTGTAGAAGGAACTGCTCCATCCACTATGCCTATATCCACAATGAGAGGACAATATAACAGAATGATTATATGAAATTAACTCAGAAACTTCTGCAACCCAAACAAAAATCTATGTTCTTCCGCTGAACATGACATAGCCCTGAAGGCGAAATGGCCAAGACCCAGCCTGGCGTGAACAATTCATTCCTCTCTGGAATGAGTGAATGAGTGACTACTCAAGCTTAAAGACAAAGAAGTGAGATCTGAAATGTCAGGGAAGTTACATTTGAATTGGGAAATCTGATAAACATTAAGAATGTGCAAGTATCCCACTTCTATTCATGAAGTAACACAAGGAATGTGCTGAAAGACCAGTATATTCTGTATGTACTACCAAAAGGAAATACCACTTGAGAGAAAATAATCAACTGATCAGTGTATAATAAGATATGATAGATCCATAAAATGGGCTATTTTTTGGCAGCAAAAAGGAATGAAGCACTGGTGCATTTGGATTAACCTTGAAAACATCATGCCAAGAAGCCAATCACAAAAAATCTTCTATTGTGGGATTCCATTTACATGAAACAGCCAGAATATGCAAATTCCTAGAGACTGAGAATAAATGAGTGGTTTCTTAAGGCTGGCTTCCCTGGTGGCTCAGACAGTAAAGGATCTGCATGCAATTGAGGCAACCCAGGTTCGATCTGAGTTGGAAAGATCCCCTGGAGAAGGGAATGTCTGGAGAATCCCATTGACAGAGGAGCCTGGAGGGCTACAGTTCACAGGGTCACAAAGCATCAGACATGACTGAGTGACTAATACTTCTTAAGGCTAGAGGGGACTGCAGGACTTTGGGGGTTTACAGCTGAAGGTTACAGACTTTCTTTTGGGGGTGATGAAAATGTTCTCAAGTTGACTATGATAATGGTTACACAACTCTATGAAATACTAAAAACCATTGAAATGTATACTTTCAATGGGTGAATTACATGGAACGTGAATTATATCTCAATAAAGTTATTGTAAAAAAACACACATAAAAGCCAACTTTTAATTTACAATAATTATTACTTTGCCAGTCGAACAGAACACCCCATGGAAAATAATGTCTAATATCGATTGCTGTTCTCAGTAAATTTTCTTATCGAGCAAGATTTAACCGTGCCTAGCCAGCAGTGAGCAGAGCGCGCCTACTGCACGCCTGCCCTACCTTTGTGGTAGAGACTGAAGCCGCTGCAGTGGAGGCACACATAGTGCTTGTCGTCAAAGCCTCCATACTCCGTCACGCAGAACAACGAGCCGCTGCTGAGCTCCAGCCAGAACTCACCATGCTTGTTTTCCAGCAGATCTCCATTATCTTGCTAATGAGATCAGAAAACACAGAGAGCCATTAGTTAAGTGCAGAAAAGTAAGAACGACCCTCGAGATGCTCCTTCTTGATTCAGGTCAGGAGGATCTCCCCACTGCGGCAAAGCTGTCTGGTTCCTGAACCATCCAGCATGTCGGTATCAGAAACAGCTATGTCACAGGCCTCTTCGGCCAAATGATCCCGTCCTGCATCCTCCTTTACAACAGGTAAATTACTGTTACCACTTCAAGAGTACAACTGGCATGTTTTTCGCAAAGAAGGTTCATATAATGTTTATCTTTTGATCTGCCATGAAAGCTAAATTTCCAAAGCTGCTGTCATCATGGCCCGCCTCAGAAGACTGACTGCTCTCACTCACTGAAACCACCTCAAACCACCTCAATGACTGACTGAGTGTATCATGGCAGTTTTAAAAATGAGATGCACTTGAAAATCACTTTAGATTTGCAAATCCTTACCTTTACATCTGTAAACACTGCAATTAACCCATGATTAATACTCAGAAGAACTGAGAGAAAACTCTGTGAGTTCTTGTTCTGGGAGTCTAGTTTTTTTCCTACGAGAACGATAATTGGGATCAACAGTAGAAAAATACTGCAAAGTCTCCTCCTCAGATCCACTTTCCTCATCTATGAGAAATAAACGGCACAATTACAGCTGTTCTAACGGCTTATTAAAATAAAAGGGCATTCAAACTTAAACATTATCACAAGAATATTCATTTTACCTGTTTATTTTTACAAAGAATCAGGTATGATAATAAAAATGTACCTCCTATGTTTTTCTCTACCACTGAACTTCAGACAGTGCATATACTATCACTATAAATATAACATTTAATTAATAACATTATTAATAAACAGAAGTGGGAAAATACTATGTCAGTAAAAGATATAATAACATATTGTTATAAATGGGAAACACCAAACAAACATTTTTAAATCCATCAATTTAAAAGGTTACTACTTTGTTTACTGGTAAACCAGGCATTCTAATTCAGAAGAAATCTAAAATATATTACCATAGTGAACTGTAGATTTAAATGGACTAAAACTATCCTTGCTGAAGGTATTAATCAGCTGACTGGCTACTGAAAGCCCAATACCATACGAAATATTTTCAAATGTCTCTACTGGTGAAGGAGCTGTTGGTTCCCATAGCAGCAAATCATTAAAGATCCTATAAAGACAAAAGTTGAAAAATAAATACATAACTCCTACTTCAACTAAAGGCAAACCAAAAGATACTCCTTTAAGAAGTCATATGAATAGCAATTTTTCTAAAGGGTGAAATGAAATTTCTTTCAATGGAAAAATAATTGATATAGTTTTCAGGGCAGTGAGAAAGGAAGCTGTACAATTACATACCTAGTTAGCTATCTGCCTAGTTTCACCAGTGTTAATACAGATCAAATTACATACATCTGAACGCATTTCAAGGAGGTTTATTAAAAATAAAAACACATAAATAACAAAAGGAAGACTGTTCATGTATATGAAAACACTCTGTAAACTACAGCCTCAATCCTATGGGACAGCCAAGGGAGAATTATTTTCATTTTACACTTGAAGAAACTGACTCATAAAGCTTAAGTGACCTGCCCAAGGTCACAAAGCTCATTAACGGGAGAGCCGGGACCAGAGCCCAGATTACGTCCAGCTCCCTGCTCAGTTCTTTCCATTGCTCATGGTCTCTAGTGATATCTGCTTTTTCTTTCTTCAACAGAAAGCACAGCTTCACTGGGAAATTTGTATGAGATGAAGCAGCACATAGAACAGGGAATAAAGAGAGGAAACTCTTCTAACCCACGGAACAGCCAAGTTAATACTGATCACTGCTAGGGTGATACATGTCCAGCCAGGCTAATATCACATCCCACTTTTTGAAAGAGATATTTGTCATTTCTCAGATATCCCCAGCCCCACCACTTACCTCCATGTTGTCATGAAAACCGAGACTTTGCAATGCCCTTTACAAAGATATTTGTTAGGCCTGGACCCATTGAGTATCCTTCGCAGGCATAATGCAGCAGTCACTGCACCTAGAATACTCTATTTTCTTGTTTCCCTTCCCTAGGCTGCAGTCCCTCAGAGACAGGACCTTGTGCCTCAGTCATCTTTACACGTGCCGAGCACGGTGGCTGTGACATAGCAGGCACTGAAGGCTTGAAGGGAAGACCAGCGGATGACTCACATGGAAGGACTGCCAAAAGCACAGGCTCTTCGTAAAGCCTAGTGTGAATACCAATCAAGGTGACAAGCGATGACGCATCCCTGGCCCCTTCCTGTGAGAAGCCACTGGTCTAGGAACTTCCTGGGCCAACTCCTGAGCTTTTGAGGCCCTAGAAAGTATAAGCCAGGACTGAGTACTGTCACTCTCCATAAACTGCAATCCCCACCCATAAGGGCTCTCTTTGGAAGCATCACTGGGTAAAGAACACCAGACACTCAGGGCAGAAGCATGTCTCATCTCAGACACACAGACAGTAATGCCCACATCTGTTCAGTATTCATGTGGCTCATCATCTCTTGGGCACATTACTCACAGGACAAAGAAACAAGTGTCTAAATCCAGGTCTTAGTCTAAACTCCTATCTGAAGAAACAGTGAAAGTATAAAATGAAGAATTTTCTCAGGAAAATTTCCTTTGCCTTATTCCCTACAGCTATTGGTTACAGATAAATATTACTGGAAATAAAACCTAGAGTTTGTAGTATGAGGCCTGCAAACCTAAGTTTCATATGATTTTACTGTTTTCATGATTTTACATTTTGGTCTAAACACAGTCTTGACACCATTAATACAGAAGACGATGTTTTAAATCAAGAAAGGAAACATTTAAAGATATTTTGAGATATCACTGTGGTTTTGTGGCTATAAGCCTGAAACATAATGAAGGCTCAGTAAATATCTGATTTAATAAACTAGGTAGAGAACTTTTTGTATTCTATTCTAAAGGACTTTTGACATAGGAGAAAAAAATCTGAGTCCAAGCACTAAAGGAATGCACGCTCAGTCACTCAGTCGTGTCCAACTCTATGACCTCATGGACTGCAGCCCACCAGGTGCCTCTGTTCATGGGATTTTCCAGGCAAGAACACTGGAGAGGGTTGCCATTTTCTCCTCCAAGACTAAAGGAATAAACTATTATTTTAAATATATGCAGTAAAGGCAGACTTGGTTTAATTCCTGTTCAGGAAGATATTTTTAATTTTATATATAGTAAAGGGCATCACTGGAGACATTTCGCAAAATGTTAATGGGGTCTGAGAGTTAGATGTTAATGTATAATATTAATTTTCTCATTCTGATGGCTGAACTATGGTTAGGTAGAATAATGCCCCTGTTTGTGAGAAATACACATTCAATTGCTCAAGGCTGAAGGGACAAAAACTCAGCAACTTACTCTCAAATGGTTGAGGGGATAAAAATCTCTTTATACCGTACCTGCAACATTCCTATAAGTTTGAGAATGTCTGAAAAATTTTAAAATAAAAAATGTAAATACAAAGCCAAATGAAGGGCAAAGAATTCATACTCTGAGTAATGGAGAGACGTGATTTCTATGATCCAGAGGGTGGGAACACTGCAGTACTTATACAACCCTAGGGGCCTGGGAATCAGAGAAGTGAGCAGAGTGAGAGATAACAGAAGCTCTCTTAAGCAACCCTAACAAACCAGCTCCCTAGATGAACAAGTGATCTCCAGTTTCCCGATTTACCACCCCACCTGCCAGACCGACAGGCCCCTCAGAGGCTGCCTGTCTGCTGCTGGTGGGCAGCTCCCCAGCCCACCTAAAAGCGTCTGCTCCCAGAGCTGTGCTGTATGCCTCATCTAGTCACCGATGACTATATTCCTTGTGTTGTCACCTTGGGTGAGGTCACAAAGAGTTGAACACAACCGACTGACCGAGTACACATACACGCAAATCTATAGCAGAAACAACAGTCTGCAGTTTCTGAAGATTAACAAAAATTTGGATAACTTGTTTACATGTGGGAAGCTACAAATAACAGACACTAAGGACATCTTTTTTCTAGAAATCCACATGGCCACCTTTCCACTATGCCAGAGTGGAGGGGAATGACGACGATAATAGAGGACTACTGGGTGTTTACTCTTTGCCAGGCACTGTTCTCAGAACTTTCCAAACATTATACCATTTAATGCTGCAAACCAGCCTCTGAGGCCTGTACAAGTATCACTGCCATTTTACAGGTGAGGAAACGGAGCTCTTGGGGACTAGGTAAACTGTCCAAGATCTTCACCTATGATCTTTCTACTCTAGAAGGCCATTTATTTCAAAATACTTGCTTGGTATATATGTTTAAAGGTATTTAAATATGGTAAATTTAAGTCTTTATACACAAGTTGTAAGTTAAGAGTTTCTAACAAGATGTGTGTGTGTGTGTTTTAAAACTCTCAGGAGGGACACTCCTTGTACAAAGACTCTAGGACTCTGACTCTAGGACCCTGATTCTACACCAGTGTCTCTTGGCCCTCTATCCAAGTATCTTCCAACTCTTTTCACATCACTGTCGATTCAGTTCAGTCGCTCAGTCGTGTCCAACTCTTTGTGACCCCATGGACTGCAGCACTTCAGCCTTCCCAGTCTATCACCAACTTCCGGAACTTGCTGAAACTCATGTCCATTGAGTCGGTGATGCCATCCAACCATCTCGTCCTCTGTCATCCCCTTCTCCTGCCTTCAATCTTTCCCAGCATCAGAGTCTTTTCCAATGAGTCAGTTCTTCGCATCAGGTGGCCAAATTATTGGAGTTTCAGCTTCAGCATCAGTCCTTCCAATGAACATTCAGGACTGATTTCCTTTAATACTGACTGGTTTAATCTCCTTGCAATCCAAAGGACTGGTTAGAATTAGAAGCTCTAACTTATAACTTGTGTATAAAAACTTAAAAATTTACCATATTTAAATGCCCTGAAACATATACACCAAGCAAGTATTTGAAATAAATGGCCTTCTAGAGTAGAAAGATCACAGACCCTGAAGAACTTGGATAATTTACCTAGTCCCCATGAGCTCCATTTCCTCACCTATAAAATGGCAGCGATAACCTGTAGAGGCCTCAGCGCGTTGTCCTATCACTGTGCACAGAGGCATTTTCTCAGTACTCTGTCCAACCAGGCGACCTAGGGTGGGGGAGCAAGTGCTTCACACACAAGAAACCCTGTTAACAGACACACTGCTTAGGAGACTCTACTGTGACAACAGCCTACCACAACAGTACTGGCTCTACAATCAACATCATACAAAAGTGCGCTGCAAGAGTCAACAACATTAAAATAGGAAAAGGAAGAGGAAAGAGGGAACCAGGAGGTGGGGTGTCAGAGAGGCAGGAAAGCTCAACCCCAGAGATTTAAGCAGATATGTGTAACTCACCTATTATAAAGCTTCTCATAAAAACTTTTATTAGGTAGTGTTATATGAATATTGGGTAATGTAAGTTCCAGCACATAGTGAGAATTGCTGATTGCTTTATTCTGAAACTCTGTCATTTCTACAGGGTCTCCTGGCATCACCATCTAGAACATAACAGTTTGGTGCAAAAAAAAAAGCATCAAATAACCATTTTATATTTAAAACAGTAATAGTATTTGCTTATCCTACTCATATGACCTGATAAGTGAGCAACTAAATAAGCATGTAACTTTTAACCAAGCGGGGGGAAAAAGCATGTATTATTCAATTTTGGAGCTAAAAATCTAGCAAAAACCATATACAAAGTATTTAAAAGATAAAGCATTAAAACCATGGCTGTTTAACAGAGGGCAAATCCGTTGTTGCTTGCTCACATTTTTACTTTACCTGTTCATTTTCAAACATTACTCTACGGGAAGAGAAGGGAGACGGGGCTGGCCTTCTCAGATCACAGACATCCTTCAGGGAATGAGCGCCTCCCTCCTCTTCCTCCTGATAGTGGCCGTCACTTTCCTCTTCCTCCTCAGCTGCTATTCTCTCCAAAATGGAATGCATGGCTGGTGGGTTCACTTTCAGTACAATTCTGACAGCAAAGAGGATTTTAAAAGCAAGATCTAAGTGTAAACTGCAAAACAAACTTGTATACAACTAACACAAAGGCCACTGATTAAATCATTAATAACAGGCGCAAAGTTTGATTATGTCGAATGTAACCCACTCCTGTAATCTTAAAAGTGGAATTGATGAAATAAACAAATAAAAGAAAGGCATTAACATTTCACACTTGGATAACCGGAAACACTCATCTTTTGAGAATAAAAGGGATATTCAAAATTTCATTAACAAAGTTACAGTTATCGAAGGGTAAGGAGGTGGGGGAGAGATAAAGAATTTAGGATTAGCAGATACACACTAATATATATAAAACAGATAAACATCAAGCTCCTACTTATAGCAAGGGCAACTATATCCAATGTAATAAATTGTAACGGAAAAGAATATTAACAAGAATATGTGTGTGTGTGTATAACTGAATCACTTTCCTGTGTACCAGAAATCAACACAATATTATAAATCAACTATAAATCAATAAAATTTTTTAAAATTTCATTAACAACTAGCACATTTACCTTAGATTTCTATTTATTATCATTAAACCAAATCCTACATGCCAGCTGTTTGGCTATTGTGGAAAACTTGCATACCTAAGAAACCTCATGTTATATTAAGTGCTCAAATGGAAAAAGGAGAGATTGGTTGGGGAGTATTTTAGGAACTGCAATAACAAGAGTAATCTTCCCCTTTAGGAATTTCAGTAATAAAAAGCTAGTGTTATTGAGGGTGTTCTGTATTACAGCTACAAACCCCAAACATCAGGAGCTAACAGTTTTTGAAGATAGGCGCTCTGTCCAGAGTAAGGCCAGTCCTTCCCTAACCCCCTGCGGCACATCACTAGCACAGGGCTCTGCAGTCTCCTTCACCACACCGGCCTGCGACACGAGTCACAGCACTCTCAAGCAAAACTGCTCTGCTCCATCTACAACAGTTTCCTTGTTTTTCCTAAGAAGGCGGTGCCAGTTGCTACTAGTTATAAATTAAAACAACTGGTTGCTAATTTATAGATATGCTATTGTGAACTGTGCTTTAAAATTACCTAACTGAAGTCGATTCATTCATGATGAAAACTCCTGGTCGTTATCAGCCATGCACTGACATGCCTGTCCTAGGAGTCTACCAGGTTTCATACACAGGGGGTGGGGGGTGTAGAAGAAGGCAGGTAGAAAAATGGCACAGGAACGATCACAGCTGCTTGTTTGTTTTGGCTGCACCATGTGGCATGTGGGATCTCTAGTTGTTCCCCAACCAGGAATTGAATCTGCATCCCCTGCAGTGGAAGTGCAGAGTCCTAACCACTGGACTGCCAGGTGAGTCCCAAGATCACTATAATTTTTTACTCATAGCCTCAGTTTTCTTTATTCACATACCCAGTTTTCAGTATAATAAAGGATCATTCCTGCTGCTGCATTCCTGCTAAGTCAATTCAGTCATGTCTGAGTCTCTTTAACCCCAAGGACTGTAGCCCACCAGGCTTCTCTGTCCATGGGATTCTCCAGGCAACAATACTGGAGTGGGTTGCTATGTCCTCCTCCAGGGCATCTTCCTGACCCAGGGATCGAATCTGCATCTCCAGCAGCTCCTGCACTGCCGGTGGACTCTTCACTGCTGAACCACTGGGGAAGCGCACTATCAGGCTAATTTAATTAAAAAAAATCATTTCTCCTGCCTAAGAAATCCTGAAGCAATAGCTCTTTAAATCCAACTGCACACTGGAATCAGCAGGTATACTTTTTTCCACTAAAGCATAGTTGATTTACAATGTTGTGTTAATTTCTGCTATACATCAAAGCGATTCAGTTATACATGTACATGCATTCTTGTATATTCTTTCCATTATGGTTTATCATAGGATACTGAACATAGTTCCCTGTGCTATACAGTAGGACCTTGTTGTTTATCTACTCTATATATAATAGAATCTGCTAATCCCAAGCTCCCACTCCATTCCTCCCGTATCCCCTCCAGCCACCAGACTGTTCCTTGTGAGTCTATTCTTGCGTCCTAGGTAAGTCCATCGGTGCCCTATTTCAGATGCCACATCTAAGTGATACTATATGACATGTCTTTCTCTTTCTAACTTACTTCCCCTTAGTATCTTAATCTCTAGTTCCATCCATGTTGCTGCAAAAGGCATCATTTCATTCTTTTCTATTGAGTGGTTGACAGTATACAGGTGGCACATCTTTTAATCCGTTCACCTGTCTACACACATTGAGGCTGTTTCCATGTCTTGGCTATTTTTAATACTACTGCTATGAACATATCACCTGGTATAATTTGTAAACTATACTGATACACAGGCTCTATCTCAGAATCTCAAAGTGGGGGCCCAAGAATCAGTGTTTTGCAAAAGCTCCCAGATATGAAAACACTTTCCTGAAACAACCGCTGACTACAAAATTCATCTGACTATTAACCAAATAGTGCTGTGTAATTTCTCTTCTACTAAAGCCCTTTATAAAAATGAACTACTTTTAGAATGGTTAATGATTCTTTTGTCCATCTAATTAGGCTAGGTAACCTGAGGCCAGAGAACATACTATATATGTCCATCTCTGTCAGTTATCTCACAGTCACCTCTGATAAAGTAGTACTCACTAACATATTTTTAATTTTTCCATTTTCCTCTGGGTTCCCTTATCAAGGCTGGATACCTTTAGCTTAAATTTATGGCCAAAAAGTCAGTCAAAAAGCTACAGTAATTTATTTTTAAAAGGGAAGTCTCATTAAATGCATGTGTCGTATACACTGGCTTACTCACCGCGGCCAGTCAAAGTCATCTGATGACGTTGTATCTCCATCTCTCCACTAGTCACATGGAAAACTTAATAGATGGTTCTCCTTTATCTTCCTGGAATGACCCTAGTAAAACAAGACTGATTAATGGAAATGCATTTCTTCTCGCACATTAAGAAAAAAAAGATGCTTCCTTAGATGAGCACAGATCGTCTAAATAAGGGACATGGTGCAGCATTAAGTTCAACAACATGTATTCATTTGTTTCTGCTGCACATGTACACATGAGGAGACAGGATGAGCAGATAAATTAAAGATGCTATATTCTGTACAAACTCAAATTCTTATGTACCGATGGTTAACCAATAGTGTAAGGTACATAATCATAACATATTAAATGTAGTAATTGCCACTTAAGAGTTCTACATAAAAGTTTATGCCGTTAATCTAGGAATGCAGAGATAATAACTACATTTCTAAATGTTTACTTTGACAAGCACTGTTTAAGAATTACCTCTTCACAATAATCTCATATATGCTTTTTCATTCCATTTTACAAAGAATAACTTTCCACCAGAACAATGAGTTTCTTATCAGCAAAAGATAAGGGAAAATTCTAGATACCCATTAAAGGTCTTTTCATGAGATGATAATTGGCAACAGTCACTACCCTGCTTATTTAACTTATATGCAGAGTACATCATGAGAAACACTGGGCTGGAAGAAGCACAAGCTGGAATCAAGACTGCTGGGAGAAATATCAATAACCTCAGATATGCAGATGACACCACCCTTATGGCACAAAGTGAAGAGGAACTAAAAAGCCTCTTGATGAAAGTGAAAGAGGAGTGAAAAAGTTGGCTTAAAGCTCAACATTCAGAAAACAAAGATCATGGCATCCGGTCCCATCACTTCATGGGAAATAGATGGGGAAACAGTGGAAACAGTGTCAGACTTTATTTTTGGGGCTCAAAATCACTGCAGATGGTGACTGCAGCCATGAAATTAAAAGATGCTTACTCCTTGGAAGAAAAGTTATGACCAACC
Source organism: Nanger dama (assembly GCA_917880005.1). Taxonomy (NCBI): domain Eukaryota; kingdom Metazoa; phylum Chordata; class Mammalia; order Artiodactyla; family Bovidae; genus Nanger; species Nanger dama. The sequence continues at coordinate 8,944,490 of CAKJTW010000063.1, read as the reverse complement.
CAGAGAGCATATTGAAAAGCAGAGACAACTTTGCCAACAAAGGTCCATCTAGTCAAGACTATGGTTTTTCCAGTGGTCATGTATGGATGTGAGAGTTGGAGACTATGAAGAAAGCTGAGCACCGAAGAATTGATGCTTTTGAACTGTGGTGTTAGAGAAGACTCTTGAGAGTCCCTTGACTGCAAGGAGATCCAACTAGTCCATTCTAAAGGAGATCAGTCCTGGGTGTTCTTTGGAAGGAATGATGCTAAAGCTGAAACTCCAGTACTTTGGCCACCTCATGTGAAAAGTTGACTCATTGGAAAAGACTCTGATGCTGGGAGGGATTGGGGGCAGGAGGAGAAGGGGACAACAGAGGATGAGATGGCTGGATGGCATCATGGACTCAATGGATGTGAGTCTGAGTGAACTCCGGGAGATGGTGATGAACAGGGAGGCCTGGCATGCTGCGATTCATGGGGTCACAAAGAGTTGGACACAACTAAGCGACTGAACCGAACTGAACTGAAAGGTATGTAAAACTCAGAAAGAACAAGGGAAGGAAAACTGCAGCCTACAGAGAAGGAGGCGAGCAGAACAGAGGTGAGTGAGGTGGCAGGAGGATGTCGTGGTGGAGGCTGAGAGGGTTGGGGTGACGGACATGGGAGGGGGCGGGCAGAGGACAGAGTGTTTAGGAACCACAGAATATGTCGGGATCTTCCAGAGACTAGGGTCACTCCAAGTCCATATACTGTCTTTGTTAGCTGACAAAAGCAAAGTAATACGGGAAAACTTAGAACAGACTACACAAAGAAAACTCACTGGAGATTAGTATGATGGTTCAAAGTTCAAGCTCTAGAATGAGACTTGGGTTTGAATCTTGACTGTGCCATTTACTACACTGACCTTGGGAGGTACCTCTTAAGAAATCGGCAGATTCCTCACATATGATAAAAATAATTGGAAATAACAAGCCTCCTGTAACTATGATGATTAAAGGAAACAAGATCAGGTGTGTCCAGTGTTCAGCACACAGCAAATACAGAGTGACAGTCAAAAAAATTTGGCTACTATTAACCCTACAACAAGAAAGTGGTAGGTGGTACTGAAAGGTAGGCTACTGGAGCAACTTAAGTCCATGCACCATAACTACGGAGCCCGTGTGCCGCAACTACTGAACCTCACGCACCTAGAGTCTGTGCTCCACAATAAGAGGAGCAATCACAATGAGAAGCCTGTGCACCACAATTAGAGAGTAGCCCCTGCCCGTCGCAACTAGAGAAAAGCCCATGCAGCAATGAAGACCCAGCACAGCCAAAAATAAATAAATCCTTTTAAAAGTAAGCTAAAGCACTATTATTCACAAAATGAATAAATTCTCATGCACTGCAGTTTCTTTTAAAAAGTGACCTATATCTCATTTGTATACAATAATGGAAAACAGTCATTACTCTTGTTTTCTAACATATGTCCTTTAATTTTATTATATTCAGGGACTGTCATATACTTCTTACTTTAAGTTTCAGTAGCAATTGTTTTTATTCTCACTCTTTTATAGACACGGTCAATCTTACCAACTAGTTCTCTAAATGTAAGTTCCAGTTTAACTTGTTCAGGGGTTGATCCTCCTACGAATTCAGTTTTAAACTCTAGATCTGTGAATGCTAAATGAAGAATCTCCTTCTGAAGTGACTTCTTAAACCATGGTCCTCTCTCTTGATCTGATCGAAGATCAGGTATTGGGAAGCGAACAGAAAGGTTTAATGCTGGCGTGGCAACTTGTACTGATACCCGGCAGTTTGCAGGATTATGGAATCATCTAGAAATACTTCAGTGAAAGCTTTGTGCTGAAATACAAAAACATCAAAAACATGCCAAAATGTTAAATTAGGAAAATAAACACAAATGACACTGGCATTTAACATTATGATGTATTCAATCACTATTTCCTCATTTAGGTTAATGCATTAAAATATAATTAATATTACTATATTACTTCAGTGTAATGAAATTTATAATGCAACTGCTACCAAAAAAGTCAGAACTATTGGCAAAAAGTTACACCCTCATATAAAGAAATTAATTCAAATAAATACCAAACCAAAGTGAAGACACAGGTGCTTTGGACGTATATAATATTTCACCACAGACTAAAAAAGGGCAATGTGTAAATTAGTTTATCAAAAACTCAGTATGATTAAAAATCACTATAGAACCGAGCATTCAATCTGAAGGATTTCCCCACCAATATGCTATTTCAAAGACTCCAATGTAAAATCAGGTGAATTATGCCAAATGCAAAAGCCCATTCCTGATTCATCCTTGTATTTCCAGAACTAAGTCCAAGCCTGGCACATCAAAGGTTTGAAATAAATATTCTCTAAATGACTCACTCTGAGCTCCCATCTAACTCAAGGATATGACCCCATCAGATGACCCTTAGAAGCCAAAACATGCACACAACATTGACTTACAGCCACATTATGATAAAACAGTCAAAGTACATGCCTTTCAGATAAAAGTCTATTCATTTTTTTTTCTGCAATGAATTACAACTTGTAAAGCTTTAGTCCAGAGTACAGTGTAGATGATAACACTCCTCAATTTCATGGATCAGTCTCTGACAGCCTAGATTAGAAAGTTCTGCTTTTATACTAAGACTTGTATCAGATTCTTTCTCTCCCCTATTATGACTTTCACATATTAATTCCCACTCTCAGCAGAAGTTGCTCGAGAGAGTGGCACTGAAACATATGCATCACCCTGTGTGAGACAGAGCACGAGTGGCAAGCTGCCGTGTACCACAGGAAGCCCACCCAGTGCGCTAGGATCACCTAGACGGTGGGAGGCGGCGAGAGGGAGGCTCACCAAGGAGGGGACATACGCATGTTCACGGCTGACTTACACTGTCGTATGGTGGAAACCAACAATACCATATAGCAATCATACTTCAATTAAAAATTTTTTAATTGTTTAAGAGATTAAATCATCATTCAATGTATTTATGGCTAACAGCAAATACAGACACTAACTCACAGAACTTAAAATAACTAGCAATTGTTGGCAAGAAAAGTTAAAGAATCTTGATTTAATGTGAATGCCGACTGATAATTAAGGGAGAGGCAATACACAGAAAACTATCTTTCCTTTTAGCCAAAGCTGTCTCTATTTGTGCATACTCCTAAAATTCCTAACAGACATCTTGCAAATCTGACTTACTTGCTTTGCTTAGAAAAAGATACCAGGCACCAGATCTAAGTAAAAGTGACACAACGTGATGCTCAATAACACTGTATGATAAATGATGCTCCCATTTTCAAGAGTTTATCCTACATGATATGGGCTACCTTATATAGGAGATTCAAGTGGTTCACTATAGGCGTGAACAAATGAAGTTTTGTGAAGATATTACAGTCAGTTTATAAAACTCAGATAAACACAGAAAAGGAAATCTAGTTCTACTACTCTATTGTAATTGATGCTCCCGAATGGTATATATTTCCATTCAGTCTTTTTCTATATGATCTTACTTACACATTTATAATAGAAGGTTATGTGTATTCTACTTTTTCACCTCATATTTCTTTAGGAGTCTTCTTCCTGTTGCTGTACCCTCTTCGTAACCATCATTCAAAGAGGCAGCATAAAATCCCATTCAGTACATGATCACAACTCATCCAGCTATTCTACTACCTAGACATAAAAGATGCTTCCATTTTTTTATTACATGTAATGCTATTTTAATAACAAATGCTACTTAATCTATTAAGACTACTTCACTCAGAAATCATCTCAATAAGTCTATTAGCTTATTATAATTATGATGAGTATTTGCAACTTTTGGAAATACTTACCAAACTAATATGCTTATTATATGAAGTATACATATGTGATGCCATCATCTCCACTGTAGTGAGTTTCTGTGGTTGAAGCAAGGAATTTAACCTGTCCACAATACTGATATCCAATTCACAAAACACTGGATTTAACTTAACCTGTAATTCTGCCTTCTGAGGAACAGAACTAAGTCTTGCTTGACTACCCTTAAAAAAAAAGAGAGAAGAAAAGAAAGAATCAATATGATCACTGATAATTCTATAAAATTAAATCCTTGTGATTATGACACAATAGACATCAAATGAAAATTTACCAGTGGTAACCATACAAAAAGATCTCTTACCTGAGGTCCTTTATTCTCAGAATGCTTATAATGAAGCTGAAGACACACAGGGAGGTGAGAATCAGTTCGTTCTTTGGAATGGAACATCAAAAGCTTAAAAACAAAGAGGAAGCTAACTTAAATGTACAATATTAAAATGAATTAACAGAGGAGATAACATAATAGTGGGGAGAGTTTTTGAAGTTGGAAAGGCTGATTTAAGCTTCAGTTCTGTCACTTACTGGCAATATGAATCTTACACAAACTAGTGAGCTTCTGCAATCTTCAGCATCACATTTGCAAAATGTACGCAAGTGTTCAAACAAAACACATTGAAAATAAGTCAACAGGACAAGGTAAAAGCAATAAAAATGCTACTTTGATAGCTTTTAAAAATTTCTCTAGAACATGCTTTTAAGACTGGGGAAAAAATCAGATTAATAATAAAAGAGCACAAGATATTCCACTTATCTTGCACAGTGATTAGCACATAGTAGGCATTCAATAGTATTTGTTGAATAATAGAATTCTTCTAAAATTATGCGTTCTTGCAAAATGAGTGAAATTAAATCACTTGTCATAAACCTCTCTGACTCTAGAACAAGTCAACTCTAAAAATGTAACACATTCAATAGGGACTTGAATATCACACTTAAAATTCTATTTCCACAAAACACACACAATAAACTTCTGCCGTTACAACTTCCTATGCCTTTTAAGAAAATCACTGCTGTTCACACAATTCTTAAAAAGCAAGACAGATGTAAAGAATAACCCTAAAGGAAAAGTATCAGCGTTTACCTCTGTATAGTGAGGGAGGAACGGAATGAGAATCAGTCGGAAACAAGCATTCCAAAAGTTCCATTTGCCCAATGGACATATCAGTACTGAAATATCGGGAAGCTGATCTTTGTCTTTGTTCATAGGACACCTTGATGCCAGTGCCTATAAATCTGTCATAAAAATGCAGCGTTTCAGAGTTTCCATATAATTCTATATTAAATGATGTGTCAAAGAATACTGTACAGCTATTAATGCCTACCTGTGCTGCCAAGTTCAAACAGTTAGTAATAACTAATATTCTTAAGGATATTAACCAGAAAGATTGCTTCAAATTCCCTGTTCCCTGATATAAGATAAAAAATCATATCTGTTGATAGGAAATTATCCAGGATTTTTTTCCCCCAACACTGTCCTTCCCTCTTCTACATTTTAAAATTTACACTGCAGTGAAAAAAATCTTTCAAATCTGGAAAACATATGCATATAGTTCTTAAAAATAGCTAGAAGGATCATGCAGTATTTTAAAAACTTTATAGTCAGTAAAACTCAAATGAAGGCCTACCTCTAGCTTTTGTTGCTTTTATTGTATTTCCTACTGGCAGATATTTGAAACTGTCCAAAATGGGAAGAAAAAAAACACTTTTGCAGTTTTATTATAAATATTATGGTCCTAACCTATTAATTTTAATACTTAAAATAGTTAAAGATAAAACAAAAGCCCAAAGTGTTTTCTAAAAATATTAATATATGTCCCTAAGTCATTATATATGACAGGACAATTTATAGACTACTTTCAAGTTAAAATAGTTGCATGCTAACAATATTATACATACTCCTTATCTATTAGGACTCAACCTATGGAAAGAGAGGTGGCTATTTGAATAGCTTTAGGTTTTTTTTTTTAAGCAGAAGTTGAAAATGTAGCATTCAAGCTCAGGATGAGCCTCAGTTATCATTTCCCACCCAATGGTTAGTGGCCCAGAAATCACTTTCGAGTCCCTTTTCACTAGTCCATCTACTCTCACCACCACTGCCATCTCTGCTAAGCCAGTGACAGTAAGAACTATTTTTATGATCATAATGGTGTCAGTGGAGAATGATGGCAAAATGTGGTCAAAGAAACCTGAGAAGAGCACCTCAGGGAGCTAAAGATAACTCAGACAACTCCAAACAAACAGATCTTACATTTGTATATTTCACATGCCAAATAACCTGAATGGGAGAGTCTATGGTAAAAATCTTACAGTATCGCAAGAAATCCTCATTCATTCCACTCATTTACAAATCAAATGTGAATTAGAAAAACAAATGGAGATAGGTAAATAGATAAATGAAAAATTCACATCTGGTTCTTTTTCAAGAATTATTAACAAATGTAAGAGTTTACCTAAGGTGATCATGTGAGCAAGCTTCTGCAAATACTGCTCGAAAAGACTTAAAATCTTCTGTTGAAAATTGTGCTGGATCAATTTTTTCTATACAGGTAAAGAAAGCTATCGCCATTGGTGTCAATGGATTAACATTCAATGATGATTCAGGTGGAGATAAAGGATCAATGTGAAGCACAGAGACTGAAAACGTTCCCATAGCTACTCTAAAAATAAGTTCTGGCCTGGATTCATCCACTGAAACAGACCTAGAGGGAAGAGCTAAAATACATGTGTTAAAATTATATTCAGAAAAGTTAATACTTAAACAATCCATTATATCAAAGCTATAAAACATTTACTCATGTGTTAGTTTTAAAACTTGAAACTTTAGTCTTCAAAACATATGATCACACAATAGTTTCAGTGATATTAAAAAAGGAAAATAATAAACTGTAATCTTTCTACATTTGATATGCAAGATCCTTGATATGTGAAATTAAAAAAAACCCTGCTACAATACAAACAAAACTTTTGAATTAATAAAACTATACTGGAATAAGTCAGAGATTAACTAGAAGCTGCTCATTAAATTTTCCTTTAATCCTGTGTCTATTTCAATTAGAATTTGCAGAAAGGAAACCTGAGGTTCTCTTTTAAAGGATGTGTAAACAGAGAAACAAAAATTAGACCAGTTGCTTGAGACTCCTAAATTATAATAATAATATGAAACTTAGGGTGTACTTTTTACTAAATTATTTAATACATGAATACAATAAATAGGCAACTGTTCTAAAACATTTCATAGTGAATTATTCAACAGTGCTTCATTTTCTTTCTAGACTTTGTTAGAAGGTCTACACCAAAAAACTATGAAGAGAAAAGAATCAGTAGAATGGCATATTTTTTAAATAATTATTTTCAGATTCCAGTGGAAACTATCAACAAATTTCTTTTTTTCTTTTTTTTTTTTTAACGTACCAGTCTTTTGTAAAGATGCTGGGTGAACTAGGTTGGAGGGTAACGCTGATCCTCTTACTGGCTGTTCTTTATGATGATCAAGGAAGTCTCCCCATGTTGGCTGAAGCTATAGTATAATTTTTTAAGCATATGAATGAATAAGGTGTAAAATTTTAGAAATAACTTGTTAAAGAACAGAACAAAAATTAAATACTTTACCACAGTAGTACTTAATGGAGATCCTGCTGGGGTGTTTGTATATGTACTAGTTAATGATAATTCAAGGTCCATATTTGGGGGTTCCCCAAGGGGTGGAAGAGAAGACAGACTGTGCGACATGTCCATATCAGCCATGGAGAAGAAAACTTCTTCTTCTAGAGAGAATTAAACTTTGTCAGTTTTATTATAATTCCACCAATTCACATCTTTAAATAAGATCTTCATATATATTAATGTTATATTGTTCCCTCAGATTATCTGAGATATAGTGATATTCTCGGAGAAGGCAATGGCAACCCACTCCAGTACTCTTGCCTGGAAAATCCCATGGACGGAGGAGCCTGGTGGGCTGCAGTCCATGGGGTCGCTAGGTGTTGAACGCAACTGAGCAACTTCATTTTCACTTTTCACTTTCATGCACTGGAGAAGGAAATGACAACCCACTCCAGTGTTCTTGCCTGGAGAATCCCAGGGATGGGAGAGCCTGGTGAGCCACCATCTATGGGGTTGCACAGAGTCGGACACGACTGAAGTGACTTAGCAGCAGCAGTGATGTTCTAAATTTTATGTTACTTCCAATGGGGTCATTTCTTTGCATTCAAGATATTAATGTCATAGTAAAAACTCAGTTGAACATAGATTAACAAAACATTTAGCCCCTTTTAAAAAGATATGATAAGCTGCTTCACATGGTATAATGTAATATCATTAAGTGTTATATGATTTTCAAATAGTATCTTGTAATCTCTGGTGTCATGGATACAGCTATTTCTTGAAAAAAAAAAGAGTTGAATATTTTATTTAGAATTCTATTTATGTTTTACTTCTTCCTGCAAATTGTTTTACCTTCAGGCATGTGAAGTTTGTTATGGCCAAAATTTCTTGAATAGATTTTAATTTTTTACTTAGGTCAACATTCCATATTGAAATTGATTCTTATAATTTAAATTGATTTGCATTAGTGCTTGTACATTAAGACACCCCTATAAATGTAAAGTAAACTGCGTAAAGATTATGTTGTTATTTACATACAATTGACAGAAAGATTAATGGACAAAGGTTTCTGTTTAAAGGAATCTACTGTAAATCATTACGTAAGCACATAATTTGACAAAATGAACAATTATTCCCATTTTATCTTTTGCGTAAACCCACATTTTTAATTGACTTTCCTTAGAATAAATCATGTTTTACAAAACAAGACTACACAATCAAAAAGGAAACTGCACCACCTGTGTGCCAGTCACTGTCAAGCTGTGGTTCGATCAACTTATAAATTTAAACCTTCTTAAAGTGTAGACCGTTTGTTTTTTTCATTACTAAACTCCATTTTATGGCAGCCAAAGTTACATGTACTTTGCTCTATGATGATAATATATCAATCTAGGGTCAACTTTTTGAGTTGCTTACCCCGGCTAGAAGGTGTACGAGCCGTTTCTGTCTCATAAAAGCTTTGCTCTGAGGACACGCCAGCAGAGAGGGAATCTTTCCTTAAATAATATCGGTTCAATTCCATTTGAATTCGATATTCATCTTCTTGCTGCATGGGTCGATTTTTTCTATCTTTATTAGCTAATCCAACTTTGCTTGAATTTTCTACGTGTATACAAAAGAAAAGCAAAAGAGTAAATTTCGAGTTACTTAATTAAGCATTCTCTCCCAACCCACTTATCCAATGCCAATGGCAACTTAGTACCACAGTCAGTGCAGAACCACCAATATTTAATGTTAATCGGAGATCTAGGCAACAGCTCTAAGCAGCTAGCTAGGAATCACAAGATCTTATCTATTATTAAATATATGTCATTAAAATTTTTTTAAGTGTGTGCTATTTACTGAGTTTAACAATTTTACTTTCTCAGTTGTATGAAGTACTACCTCCAACCAAGGAAGTTAGTCAGTCTGAATGCTAATGTGTTGCATCATAATGCAATTTGAAAGAATCAAATTTAACTACTGAGGATTCTAATTCACAATACATCTTTAAGTTCATACATTCGTATACAATAATATAATTTCCCATTTCTATGCTATATATATTTTTTTTTAATACTTTACTCTACATTACAATACTGTATTTGTTTTGCCAGACATTAACATGAATCAGCCACAGGTGTACACGATCTCCCAATGCCGAAGCCCCCTCCCACCTCCCACCCCATATCATCTCCCTGGATCATCCCGTGCACCAGCCCCAAGCATCCTGTATCCTGTATTGAACATAGACTGGCGCTTCGTTTCTTACATGATAGTATACATGTTTCAATGCCATTCTCCCAAATCATCCCACCCTCTCCCTCTCCCTCAGAGTCCAAAAGTCCGTTCAGAGGTATAGAATGGACTCACGCTATATATTTTAACCAAAATTTTTTAAAGAACTAGATATAACAACAGTTATACTTGCCTGGTCCAGCAATAGCTGCTAACATGTCCAAAAGCAAGTGCACCTGCCTGGGTGACAGGAATAGGTGTACAGAGTCTATCTGTCCATCAATATCCAACTTAAAAAAAAAAAAAGAAAGGAAACCACTCAGAACGAACGCTCTTTATAAACTCATCACCATAAATCCCAGTATATTTCAGAACACCGAGAGGAATACTAATTAGTTAGCCTTGGATTCCTTCACCTCAGGTTCTCTCTACTAATTCACACAACCAAATGAAAAGACATATAAGGTCATCAACTTTTATTTTAAGGGGAAAATCCTCCTGAGAAATTCCATGTTGGAAAGAACAATGTCACTCTTTGTGTCTCTGAGTTTTCTGAGTATTTAAGGTGCTTGAGGAGGCCTTAAGACATAGTCTCCAAGAAAATTAAGATAGCAGCAATCCAGTATTCATTCCCATTATGGTTTCAAAAGACTCAAATCACAATCTTTAAAGCTTGATTCAAACCAAGGACAAACAAAGGTAGCTTTCCTAAGTTTGCCCATGGATCAATCACACTCCTGTCTAGAACAGCAAGGACCTTCTCTATCAACAGTGTGCCCCTCCAAATGCCCATGAAACCTCTCCACTGGCATGAAGCCACAGCAGAGAGGATGCTCATGTGGAATTCCCTTCTCTTTTCCACCTCTTTGTCCATTTTTCCTTCTAGAAATAAAAACCCAATCCCACTCTCACTGACTTCCACAGCATACTCTCTGACAAAAACACTCACTCTATTCCCTAAGTCACATTCTGAAAAGCTAAATATCCCTGCCTTACTTTTCATTCGTCTCTTCTTAGCCCTAATGTTAATACTGACTCCTGTGATCTTTATGCCATTTTACAGGAGAAAAACAAATTTCTGATTCTAAGAACAAAAATAAATTACAAAGTGACTTTGAGAAATTTCCATGGTATAACTCATAAAACAACACATTCTCCAATAATAATTATTATCACCTTTTTTAGAGTATTGGGACACTGTGTTAAATGTTTTTATTTCCTCTAATTCTTAGTAGTGTTCCTGTTTTACAAATGAGAAAACAGGTTCACAAAGATTAAGTGATTCACACAAGGCCATATAACAGATTCAGGGCCAGGATTTTAACCTCGGCTGACCCACAAAGTACTGGTTTCACAGGGATCCTTACTGACTGCTGACTTCCCGGTCCTTGAATCAGCAAGGAGTTATGGCTGGGGACAGTGGGGAAATCTCTTTGTGATTATATGCTGACCTTAAAATGGATTTTTAATTTCTTAGCATTGAAAACATAGTCTCTAATCTGCATTTAGAATACATGATTAAGAGTTCCACTTCTAACTGTCATAGAAATACGTCATTATTAGTCATTCTTAGTTTGGCATACAAAGAAAAAGTATATATAACTTTCCTCTGGAAATATAAAAGATAAAACATTTTAACAACTAAAATTTGTTGTTGTTGTTCAGTCACTCAGTTGTGTCCAACTCTTTGTGACCCAATGGACCGCAGCATGTCAGGCTTCAAATTTCAAACTCAGTGTAACACAGCAATTGAAACAAAATGTCTCTAAATTCAACTGAGGCAGTCCCCTATTTTCATATATAATGTATTACTGAAGACATCTGATAAAACTAAATATGTGAAACACCAAACTTACACATTATTTGAGTGGTGAATAGTCTCAGAGAACTGAAAAAGTAACATGAAATCTCTCGTAACATTTTGATCCGATAGTTGAAAGACATAAGTGCAAAAAAGAGCCTAAAGATCTGAAACTTGAGGCCCCTAGTTAACGGTATCTTTGTTTACACTGTATTAAGTTCAGGAGGTCTGTTTCTGGATGCTGCTATTCAGAACTTTAATTTCTCTGTTTAGCACTCATTTTCATTAAGAACAAAATGTACTCAAATATTCCAGTTGCTACAAAAAATTACCATTTAGGCAAGAAGAGTATCTCCAAATATTAAACCCATGAAAGCGAAAAAGTTGGCTTAAAGCTCAACATTCAGAAAACGAAGATCATGGCATCCGGTCCCATCACTTCATGGGAAATAGATGGGGAAACAGTGGAAACAGTGCCATGCTTTATTTTGGGGGGCTCCAAAATCACTGCAGATGGTGACTGCAGCCATGAAATTAAAAGACGCTTACTCTTTGGAAGAAAAGTTATGATCAACCTAGATAGCATATTCAAAAGCAGAGACATTACTTTGCCGACTAAGGTCCGTCTAGTCAAGGCTACGGTTTTCCCAGTGGTCATGTATGGATGTGAGAGTTGGACTGTGAAGAAGGCTGAGCGCCGAAGAATTGATGCTTTTGAGCTGTGGTGTTGGAGAAGACTCTTGAGAGTCCCTTGACTGCAAGGAGATCCAACCAGTCCATTCTGAAGGAGATCAGCCCTCGGATTTCTTTGGAAAGAATGATGCTAAAGCTGAAACTCTAGTACTTTGGCCACCTCATGCGAAGAGTTCACTGATTGGAAAAGACTATGATGCTGGGGGCGGTGGGGGGGAGTGGTTGGAGGCAGGAGGAAAAAGGGATGACAGAGGATGAGATGGCTGGATGGCATCACAGACTCGAGGAACATGAGTCTGAGTGAATTCTGGGAGATGGTGATGGACGAGGAGGCCTGGCATGCTGCAATTCATGGGGTCGCAAAGAGTCGGACACAACTGAGCGACTGAACTGAACTGAACAGCAATGTGATAGTTTCAGAGGTTCATCTGTCACCTAATACACAGATGTTCAAAAGTAACACCTAAAAGGCATTAATATAAATCAGTGCACAACGTGCTAAAAGTTTGGATATGCACAAAAATCAAAAATACAAATGTTGAGGACTAATGGCACTCCAGTACTCTTGCCTGGCAAATCCCATAGACGGAGGAGCCTGGTAGGCTGCAGTCCATGGGGTCGCACAGAGTCGGACACGACTGAAGAGACGCAGCAGCAGCAGCAGCAGCAATAATTAACCAAAACAGAACCCAAGAAGGTATCGCTATGGTTCTTCCTTCTTAAAGGATTAGAAAATGCATTCTACAGAGGCATGGATGTATTCAGTTTCCCAAGGATCTTGGCACAATGAGGATTCCTATAGTGTTTACACATACCTGTGGCTCTCTGCTCCATTAACCATTCCATCCTTTTTACTCTGTGAAGAGGCTTAAGACCTGTGAAAGGGTTTCATACCACCTGAAGTAGAACAGCCATTAAATTAAAAGAAGCTTGCTCCTTGGATGCAGAGTTCCAAAGAATAGCAAGAAGAGATAAGAAAGCCTTCTTCAGCGATCAATGCAAAGAAATAGAGGAAAACAACAGAATGGGAAAGACTAGAGATCTCTTCAAGAAAATTAGAGATACCAAGGGAACATTTCATGCAAAGATGGGCTCGATAAAGGACAGAAATAGTATGGACCTTACAGAAGCAGAAGATATTAAGAAGAGGCGGCAAGAATACACGGAAGAACTATACAAAAAGATCTTCACGACCCAGATAATCATGGTGATGTGATCACTCATCTAGAGCCAGACATCTTGGAATGTGAAGTCAAGTGGGCCTTAGAAAGCATCACTATGAACAAAGCCAGTGAAGGTGATGGAATTCCAGTGAAGCTGTTTCAAATCCTGAAAGATGATGCTGTCAAAGTGCTGCACTCAATATGCCAGCAAATTTGGAAAACTCAGCAGTGGCCAGAGGACTGGAAAAGGTCCATTTTCATTACAATTCCAAAGAAAGGCAATGCCAAAGAATGCTCAAACTATCGCACAAATGCACTCATCTCACATGCTAGTAAAGTAATGCTCAAAATTCTCCAAGCCAGGCTATAGCAATACGTGAACCGTGAACTCCCTGATGTTCAAGCTGATTTTAGAAAAGGCAGAGGAACCAGAGATCAAGTTGCCAACATCCGCTGGCTCATCGAAAAAGCAAGAGAGTTCCAGAAAACATCTATTTCTGCTTTATTGACTATGCCAAAGCCTTTGACTGTGTGGATCACAATAAACTGTGGAAAATTCTAAAAGAGATGGGAATACCAGACCATCTAACCTGCCTCTTGAGAAATCTGTATGCAGGTCAGGAAGCAACAGTTAGAACTGGACATGGAACAACAGACTGGTTCCAAATAGGAAAAGGAGTACTTCAAGGCTGTATATTGTCACCCTGCTTATTTAACTTCTATGCAGAGCACATCATGAGAAACGCTGGACTGGAAGAAACACAAGCTGGAATCAAGTTTGCTGGGAGAAATATCAATAACCTCAGATATGCAGATGACACCACCCTTATGGCAGAAAGTGAAGAGGAACTAAAAAGCCTCTTGATGAAAGTGAAAGAGGAGAGCAAAAAAGTTGGCTTAAAGTTCAACATTCAGAAAACGAAGATCACGGCATCTGGTCCCATCACTTCATGGGAAATAGATGGGGAAACAGTGGAAACAGTGTCAGACTTTATTGTTGGGGGCTCCAAAATCACTGCAGATGGTGACTGCAGCCATGAAATTAAAAGACACTTACTCCTTGGAAGAAAAGTTATGACCAACCTAGATACCATATTCAAAAGCAGAGACATTACTTTGCCACCTAAGGTCCATCTAGTCAAGGCTATGGTTTTCCCTGTGGTCATGTTGGACCGTGAAGAAGGCAGAACACCGAAGAATTGATGGCTTTGAACTGTAGTGTTGGAGAAGACTCTTGAGAGTCCCTTGGACTGCAAGGAGATCCAACCAGTCCATTCTGAAGGAGATCAACCCTGGGATTTCCTTGGAAGGAATGATGCTAAAGCTGAAACTCCAGTACTTTGGCCACCTCATGCAAAGAGTTGACTCATTGGAAAAGACTCTGATGCTGGGAGGGATTGGGGGCAGGAGGAGAAGGGGACAGCAGAGGATGAGATGGCTGGATGGCATCCCTGACTCGATGGACGTGAGCCTGAGTGAACTCCGGGAGATGGTGATGGACAGGGAGGCCTGGCGTACTGCGATTCATGGGGTCACAAAGAGTCGGACATGACTGAGCAACTGAACTGAACTGAAATGCTCCCTGGAAGAAACGTTATGACCAACCTAGACAGCATATTAAAAAACAGAGACATTATTTTGCCAGCAAAGGTCCGTATAGTCAAAGCTATGGTTTTTCCAGTAGTCATGTATGGATGCGAGAGTTGGACTATAAAGAAAGCTGAGCGCAGAAGAATTGATGTTTTTGAACTGTGGTGTTGGAGAAGACTCTTGAGAGTCCCTTGGACAGCAAGAAGATCCAGCCAGTTCATCTTAAAGGAAATCAGTCCTGAATATTCTTTGGAAGGACTGATGCTGAACCTGAAACTCTTAATACTTTGGCCACCTGATACAAAGAACTGACTCATTTGAAAAGACCCTGATGCTGGGAAAGATTGAAGATGGGAGGAGAAGGGGACAACAGAGGGATGAGACGGTTGGATGGCATCACCAATTCAATGGACATGAGTTTAAGTAAACTCCAGGAGTTGGTGATGTACAGGGAAGCCTGGCACGCTCTAGTCCATGGGGTCACAGAGAGTCGGACACGACTGCACCACTGAACTGAACTCAACTGAAGTAGAACAGAACAGTAATCAAAGAGGAGGAGGGATAATCAGTAAGAACAACATCAGGGAATTTCCCTGGTGGTCCAGCGGTTAAGGTGTAGGCTTTTACTGCTGTGGACCCAGGATCAATCCCTGCTGTGGACCAGGGCGCAATTCTTGGTCAGGGAACTAAAATCCCACAAGCCACGTGATGTGGCCAAAAAACCCAAAGAAAACCAATCATAGTAATAGGAACATCAACATTTCAATCTGTACCTTCCTCCCCCTCCAACTCTAATCAGGTGCTCCATTCCAGAGAAAGATTTCTGGGGATCCTTCAATTTTCTGAAAACTTTTTATGTGTTTTCACATGTACAGAGTGGTTCCCTCTTACACATTCCCACAGCCATGTCTATGCCTCTTACATTATCTTTTATTAAGACAAAGATTGCATTCCTTTCATTTCTATGTCTGTCCCAACAACCTGCACGGGCTCCGGCATACAGTAGTCAGTCAAATGTCTAAAGCTAGTTATATCTGTGAAAATACAAATGAATAAATCATGATATTTTCCTAAACTGCATTTTACATAGATTATATGGTAAATTAGGTTTAAGAACCTGAAAATAATAACCTGAAAGACACATAACTAACTAAAAATGCAAGTTTCCTGACTCTCCAGACTGTTCAGTACTGCTTCTTAAGAAAGAGGTACAGTTGTCTTTACAGTGACTTCTACAAGCTATGCAACATTATGGAAGAAACTCATCTCTTTTCATAAATATTATACAACTATAAAAATGGACATTCTGTTCAAAATACACATAGGTGGATAGTTTTATATACACATAATTAAACATCTCCTTCAGCTAACATGGGGGCTTCCCTGGTGGCTCAGATGGTTAAGAATCTGCCTGTAATGCAAAAGACTTAAGTTCGATCCCTGAGTCAGGAAGATGCCCTGGTGAAGGAAATGGTAACCCACTCCAGTACTCTTCCCTGGAGAATTCCATGGACAGAGGAGCCTGGCAGCTATAGTTCGTGGGGTTGCAAAGAGTGGGATATGACTGAGCAACTAACTTTCACTTTCAGCTAACACGCTTTCTCAATTTCTCCTTCTTTTAACTTTTAAATTTCATGATGAAAAAGATTCTTTAAGAAATTCCTAGTTATCTGAACTAATGAACATTTTTGAAAGTGGGGGAAAGTTGAGGACAGGAGACAGTTTCAAACCCTGAGCTGCAGCAGAGGGGTAAAGGTGGGCCTCAGGTGAACTCCAAGATGTGCAGACAGAGGCACCAGCTGCGGGTAAAAATGCTGACTCAAGGCAGTGGGTAATCTGGTCACAGGACAATCTATGTGAACCAATCAGAGGGTCACAGCATAAAGAATGCCTCCAGGTTTACTTTGTTTTTACCTACAGAAAATAAAACAATTACTGACCTTAGCTCCAGGAAGTACTTCATTCTGTTTCAACGTGAGACTCAACTCCAGCCTACCATTGAGCCCTCCTATCTGCACTGGGTCAGAAGGTGCTACTTCTGGCAAATTCCTTGTTAGTTGTGGGTGAGGCTCATAAACAATTTTTGATTCCAGCTAGGTGACAGCTTGGGCTCTGTTTCCTACAGTAACACAAGAAGAAAAAATGTAATTCCTTCAAATACTTTAGTGTAAGTAAACTGAGATGTAAAACACAATTGTTAATTTAAGAAGAACACAGTATTTACATGAAAACTGTATTGTGACAATGGATAAACCATTATTGTAGAACAGTATAAAACAAAGCACAGTACCTTAATAAAGGCAAATTATGGAAAAGTACTTTATGAAAAAACACATAGCATCTGTTCAAATTACATAATAAGAAAATTTAATATACATCCAATAATTATGAAAATACTATTTGTGAAATAAACTAAAAGACAAATTATGTAGTGACTGATTTATAAAAGGGCTCTCCAATCTGAGAAGGGATGAACACAGTTCTTTTTCCTTAATTATAAAATTCTGACAAAATATGACTTGTAACATAACATTTTCAACAATACATGCATCATGGAAGGTAAATGTGAACATTGCTTACTTGCCTGTTTTTATTATAAAAAAGATATTAGATGCTAATATGCCATTTCTCCCTAAGACATAAAATCCAATGTTTCTCTATTCAGCAAATGTATTTCTGGTAGAAATGGCATTAATTACAAATGTATTTTTTTACAAATGTATTTTTAAATCTGAAATATATGTCCCCATTACTGAATATTTGTGTTAACTCTCAGATCACAAGGAAACCCATCAGTACACATCACACATCCTAGAAAATTTTAATAGTCCTCAAGTAAACCTTCTGAAAATCTGTGATTTCGTTTTTGGCTTCTCTGATTTGTTTTCCTTACCACTGGCACAGTTGAACACACTGGGAGGATTTTGCAGATGCAGAAAACTCATCCCAGAAGAGAGACACTCCAGAGAGCTGAAGTAACTTGTGAGCAAAAGCTGTGGGTTGATGTACATTAATTCCTGAGGACTCGTCAGCAGTTTCATCACAGTACATGGTTCTGAAAGTTAAAAACAAAAGAGCATTTGCATAAAACTCTTAGGAATACCTATTTGCAATTATAAGAAATACACACAGCTTCCGAAATTAAAGAAATTTTTCAAGTGTTAGCTCTTCTTAGAATATACCTATCACATATATGTCAGCGTTATCATGCTTTACTCTTGTAAATATTTTCATAAAGAAACATTAAATTAACCCCAAGAAGGTAATATTTTGAGGCTCCTAAATTTGGGGGAAAAAAGCATAACTTACTAAAGTTAGCTTGAAGGAAAATAATTCCTGTGCTCCCTCATAAACATCTCTTGAAACACTATGACAGCACCTGACTCTAAACACGAGTCTGATGTGTCACTGCTTGAATTTCTTTAACTATTCTATGAGTCCTTACCACTCATTTTCAGCTTAAATAAAACTGTTGTTGTTCTCGTTCAGTAGCTAAGCAGTGTCTGATTCTTTATGTAGCACATGCTGTAGTGGCCTGCAGCATGCCAGGCTTCCCTGTCTTTCACCATCTCCCACAGTTTGTTCAAACTCATCTCCATTGAGTCGGTGGAGTCATTCAGCCACCTCATCCTCTGTCATCCCCTTCTCCACTTGCCCTCAATCTTTCCCAGCATCAGGCAGGGTCTTTTCAAATGAGCTGGCTCTTTGCATCAGGTAGCCAAAGTACTAGAGCTTCAGCATCAGTCCTTCCAAAGAATATTCAGGACCAATTTCCTTTATGATTGACTGGCTTGATCTCCATGCTGTCCAAGGGACTCTCAAAAGACTTCTCCAGCACCACAACTTGAAAGCATCAGTTCTTTAGCACTCAGCCTTCTTTATGATCCAACTCTCACATCCGCACATGACTTTACTGGAAAACCATAGCTTTGACGAGATGGACCTTTGTTAGCAAAGTGATGTCTCTGTTTTTCAATATGCTATCTAGGTTTGTCATCGGAGAAGGCAATGGCAACCCACTCCAGTACTCTTGCCTGGAAAATCCCACGGATGGAGGAGCCTGGTAGGCTGCAGTCTATGGGGTTGCTAAGTGTCAGACACAACTGAGTGACTTCACTTCCACTTTTCACTTTCATGCGTTGGAGAAGGAGATGGCAACCCACTCCAATGCTCCTGCCTGGAGAATCCCAGGGATGGGGGAGCCTGGTGGGCTGCCGTCTATGGGGTTGCACAGAGTCGGACACGACTGAAGCAACTTAGCAGCTGCAAGTTTGTCATGGCTTTTCTTCCAAGGAGCAAGTGTCTTTAATTTCGGGCTGCAATCACCATCCACAGTGATTTTGGAGCCCAAGAAAATAAAATCTGTCACTGTTTCCAAGGTAATACTGTTCTAAATGCAGAAGATTTTAGATACTTTTTAAATACACCATTTTAAGGTTCAGTTCAGTTCAGTTGCTCAGTTGTGTCCGACTCTTTGCGACCCCATGAATCGCAGCACGCCAGGCCTCCCTGTCCATCACCAACTCCCAGAGTTCATTCAGACTCATGTCCATTGAGTCGGTGATGCCATTCAGCCATCTCATCCTCTGTTGTCCCTTTTTCCTCCTGCCCCCAATCCCTCCCAGCATCAGTCTTTTCCAATGAGCCAACTCTTCTCATGAGGTGGCCAAAGTACTGGAGTTTCAGCTTTAGCATCATTCCTTCCAAAGAACACCCAGAACTGATCTCCTTTAGAATGGACTGGTTGGATCTCCTTGCATTCCAATAGACTCTCAAGAGACTTCTCCAACACCACAGTTCAAAAGCATGAATTCTTTGGCACTCAGCTTTCTTCACAGTCCAACTCTAGGATCCATACATGAGCACTGGAAAAACAATAGCCTTGACTAGATGGACCTTTAAGGTAATGCAACTTAATTTCAAAGATATGTTAACAGTAACTGATTCACTAATAGGTATGTTTTGTCAAAAACAGAAATCAGAACACACCTGTTTAAAACTCAGTAAAGGTTCCCAACATATCCACAAAGTGTCTTTGGTGCTCAGTGTACATACTTCACTCTGCTCATCTCTGCTGGCAGTTCATGGGAAGAGTCATTACCTCAAAACAACACTCTGCAGTGTGTATGTAAATCAATTCCTGTTTGAGGTCTATTTATAGGAGTTCCAGGTGGGCATACAGTGAAAACTAAAAGTGATGTATTTATATCTTTTTAAGTAAACTCTACTGTACATACTGACCTTAAAATACCCTCACAGAATCCTCCAAGGAAACAGTAGTCTTAGCCTAAAGCAGCAAATAGATCAAAGAAAGCAACACAAAAATCCTTTCACATTAATGAGACACATCTAAATAGCACATTGTTCATATGAAAAACCTGAAATACTCCAACAGGGTACCTTAAATTTAGTATCACTCAAATAGTCATTATTTTGACTTGATATCAGCTAAATGAGAATTACTTTGTGAATTCAAATATTCAAATAGTATTATATGTAATTATACCCCAACTGGTACTTTGTTTTTAATAAATGGATTGGAACACAACTTGAAGAACAGCACTTTACTCAGAAATAATGTAATATATTAACTGAATATAATCACATCTAATCTCCTAACAGCATATTAAAAAGCAGAGACATTACTGTATCAACAAAGGTCCATCTAGTCAAGGTGATGGTTTTTCCAGTGGTCTTATATGGATGTGAGAGTTGGACTATAAAGAAAGCTGAGTGCTAAAGAATTGATGCTTTTGAACTGTGGTGTTGGAGAAGACTCTTGAGAGTCCCTTGGACTGCAAGAAGATCCAACCAGTCCAACCTAAAGGAGATCAATTCTGAATATTCACTGGAAGGACTGATGTTGAAGCTGAAACTCCAATACTTTGGCCACCTGATGTGAAGAGCTGACTCATTTGAAAAGACCCTGATGCTGGGAAAGATTGAGGGCAGGAGGAAAAGGGGACGACAGAGGATGAGATGGCTGGATGGCATCACCGACTCGGTGGACGTGGGTTTGGGTGGACCCTGGGAGTTGATGATAGACAGGGAGGCCTGGCGTGCTGTGGTTCATGGGGTCGCAAAGAGTCAGATACGACTGAGTGACTGAACTGACTGACTGACTGAATCTCCTCAAGTATCGTGAATCTGATGAGTCAGATCTTATTATTTATAAAGAAAAAAACAGGGTAATCTGTTTTCAGATATAAGAAGTCTTACCTTTCTATTCGAATTTCAAGTGCAGTTCCAGTTTTGGAATTTTCTGGCACGTGCTCAATTCTCAAGACAGTGTCTATAAAAGTGACTTTTACTCTTCTTAGTACTAGAATAAACCAAATAAATACTAGTTTAATAAGAGCTTACAAAATAAAAGTTGAATTTCATAGCTTAAAAAATAAGCCCCAAATTTTGAGTTTTGTAATAAATATTTTGTGGGCTGAGAACGTACAGCATGTTACATCTCAGCCTGGGTCAATGACTAACTGTCTGTTGAATTCTAATTCCTTCACTGAAGTGAAGTGAAGTTGCTCAGTCGTGTCCGACTGTTTGCGACCCCATGGACTGTAGCCTACCAGGCTCCTCCTTCCCTGGGATTCTCCAGGCAAGAGTACTGGAGTGAGTTGCCATTTCCTTCTCCAGGGGCTCTTCCCGACCCAGGGATCGAACCCAGGTCTCCCTCATTCCAGGCAGAGACTTTAACCTCTGAGCCACCAGGGAAGCCCCTAATCCCTTCACTATGCAAGCATAATAAAATAAACAAAGGAGAAACTAGGGTAAAAAAGAACATGAAATTAAACTGAATACTGTGTAATTTTTTAAATTACTTATTTGTTTGATTTTGGTGGTGCTGGGTCTTCAGTGCTGGACTCAGACTTTCTCTAGGTGGGGCATGATGGGGCTGCTCTTCACGGCAGAGCACAGGCCTCAGTAGTTGCAGCACGCAGGCACAGTATTTGTGGTACAATAGCCTAGCTGTGCCGCAGCATGTGGAATCTTCCTAGACCAGGGATTGAACCCATGTCCCCTGCACTGGCAGGTGGGTTTCCATCTACTGTGACACCAGGGAAGTCCAAATACTGTATAATTTTTTAAATAACTTCAATTCTAACGTTCTGAAGAAAGAATAGCAATTAAAAAAAAAAAAACTACTCCAATGAGTTTTTCTTATACAATGCTTACTAAATCAAGGTACTAAATCATTAAATACAATCTAAAAATTTTTAAACACTCAACAATGCCAAACCTGTTTCGATGGTTTCAGCAAACTTTTCAAGTCCTTCAAAAGGCTGAGATCCTTCTCCTTGTTCATCTGTTAATTTCTGGCTAAGACATTCTTTTGCCAGTTGCATACTGCTGGTCATGAAGCTTGACCAATACATGGGCTCAGAACCAGACGCTACAGAAAATAGGGACAAGTCCTCAGTAACTTCTCATGGTTACAACTAAGCCATCCCTTAAACTTACACATTCCAAACTAGTAAGTTCTTAATCCCCCAAGAGATATTTAGCATCATGGTATCACCCAGGGATACAGTATTCTAGAACTTACTCCTGAGATTTAAACATCACCTTATAATATCCAAGAAGGGAGGAAAAATTACAGAAAGAAGTTGAGGCACATGTTCTCATTTCATGGTATATATCTGCCAAATACTAATTTACATATTTACTCAAGTATTTAATGGATATTTTATATGGGTGGTATTGTTCAAAATGCTGTAGAACAGAGGTTAACAAAATTTCTGCAAAGGATCAGATAACAAATATTTGACGCTTTGAGGCCATATGGTCTCTATCACAACTACTCAACTTTCTCACTGAAGTACAAGAGCAGCCAGAGAGAATTAATGAATGAGTGAATATGTATACCAGGTGATATTCCAATAAAAATTTATTTATAAAAACAGGTAACAGACCAGATTGATCTGCAGGCCATAGTTGGCTGACTCCATTTATAGGGTATAAAAATACAATAATTATTAAATCTGCCCTCAAAGAGACTACAAGATAGTGGAAGAAATGAGATATAATTAAGAAGAATTAATAGGCAACAACTGAGTGTCAACAGAAAATATCATATCAGGTAAAAGAAGAGGCTAAATCTTCTAGCTGAGGGAATTCATCGGAAAGCAGAGGTAGCGGCTGACGTGGGCTTTAGAAGGTTAGTATAAATGTAGATAAACCAGAAGAGCAGCCTTGGAGAAGGAACACACAAACTGTGTAAAGTCCTTTCCAGGTGTATCCTTATAAAAGAATTCTATCACACTTCCTTATGTTATCTAAAACAAACTGACAAGAGAGTACCAGAATTATTGCCTTCTAAAATTAAAGTTAAAACTCCTTCTAATGAAATGTTTTTAAAATAAGGGTAAAATATTTCACTTTCCACAGGAATGTACTAGTATGTCTCCTCAGCTTGGTTAAAATATAAAGTATTCTTGTTAATTAAATACCAGGTTACTAAGAATTTCCATGCACAGATTACCAATTTTAAAAATACAGATAAACTAAATTTTACTAAGCATAATTTAAATTTTGGTGTTTTAGGGAGCACTTGGGATTATAACTCTTCAAACACATCTTTACAAACATCAATTGTCACTGGAAGCATTTACGTTCACAATTTAAGATGATTCGCCATCGTGACCTTACGTGCTTGTAACATGCCAGACACAAATACTCTTCAGCAGACAACCCAGTACACCACGCAGCACAGTGGCAGGAACAGTGGCTCTAGAACTAGGCGCCCTGGGTCCAGACCCTATCTGCTCCACTGAACTAGCTATGACCTTGGTCAAGTTATTAAACGACAATTTATGCATCAATTTCCTATTCAGTCAAATGAATACAATTAAAAGGATCTATTGCAAAGAGTTATTGTGAGGATACTACTTGTAAACTACTCAGAACAGTATCTGGCATGCAAGAAGCGTAATACATAGGTTTGATAAATCAGAACCCATCATATACAGAATTAAAGCTACTACATGTATATACTTGTAAACAATGACTTACTACTACTTTAAACCTTTCCCTCCCAAATTTTTCTTTTGAAAATGTTCAGCCCCAAGATGTGTACAATGCATACCCTGCACCTAGATTCATCAAGGTTGCACCTAGATTCATCAAGGTTACACATACGTGCTCACACACACAAGCTTTCGCTAAACCAGATATTTTAACACTCATCCCTAACAACTGGAGCATGTAACTCCTAAGAACAAGATCAGTCTCCTGCAAAAGCTCAGTACCATTAACACACCCAAGTGATGTGACATCAACACAACATATTATATACATTCAGTGAGGTGGCTCAGCAGTGAAAAATCTACCTGCAACGCAGGAGACATGTGTTCAATCCCTGGGTCAGGAAGATTCCCCGGAGGAACGAAAGAATCCTGCAACCCACTCTAGTATTCTTGTCCGGAGAACCCCATGGACAGAGGAGCCTGGCGGGCTACAGTCCAGGGGGTTGCAAGAGTCGCATACGATTTAGCTACTAAGCCACCACCATCACCACCATACATTCAGTACCCCAATCTTCCCACCTGCCTCAATACATCCTCCACAGGAAAAACAAAAACAAAGAAAAAAACAGTTACATATTGCAATTAGTTATCAAGTCTTTAGTCTCCTTTAATCTAAATAGTTCCTCTACCTTCTCTGTCTTTCATAACTGAACCTTAAAAAAAAAAAAAATGTACCGACCAGCTAGTTAACAGGCTTTCTCTCGTTTGGGATTTGCCTGACTGCTTACTCAGTGTCCGACTCAGACTAAGCACTTTTAGCAAGAATGTAAGTGACCCCTCCTTCTCAGCCCATCACATCAGAACATATGTGATGATGAGATCAAGTCTGCTCACTCAGTTATGGTGGTGACTGTCAATTTTCTCCACTGAGAAGAATCTTCTCTCTCTGCATAATATGTAAATGGAATGAGATACTCTGATACTGTCTAAATATCAAGATCCTCAACCCTTCTGAATGGTGTCAGCATCAACTGATGATCCTCGCCTGCATTAATTTCTACTATGGTGCTTGCAACCATGGTGATATTCCATCTTTTAGTTTTTATATGTTTATCAGTACTGGCAATCCTTCTCCTTTCCCCCTTACGTACTTATTTACTTATTCGTAGTGACATGGACTTCGGGTTTTGGTTTTTCTTTTAGTGTGTTATAATTCATTATTGTCTTATCCTTTCTGGTACTCAAATTTTCCAGATTTGGCCAATGGGAGCCCCTTCAAACCCAATCTTGTGTCCTTTTAACATTTCTCCATCAGTCTTTGAGCACTTCCTTGCTTCTGGCACAATACTTTGAATTTTGAAAACATAAATCATTTTTTATTCAGTATCTTATAATAACCTACAATGGAAAAGAATCTGAAAAAATATATATATATAAAAGAACATGCATACACACACACACATAAATGAATCATTTTGCTGTACACCTGACATTATAAATATACTTAAAAAAAGCATAAGTCACTTTAGATAACTGGTAACCAATAACTAAACCAATCACCTATATACTAAAGTTCTTGTGGGTAAGGAGAGAGAGAAGTAACTCTGAAGATACAACCACCCCACCCCCTACATGGGCCACCTCCTAAAATTTCACCTACTGATAATCTTATAAATACATGCAAGGTACTAAATTAAATACTCAATTTAATGCAATTAAGCTATTTTCCTAATCTCTGAAAAGTAAAAATAGAAACAAACAGAAACACCTAACATACCTACCTAGGCGGGGTCGAGGTCGGAAGACCATTTCTAACCCCTTCACTTCCAGTGCACAATTGTCCTGCAACAAGGAGCCCCATGGAACGGACAGAGAAATTGACTGTATGAATCCTTCCGTGACTTCTAAAGGTGCATCTGCTGACTCCAGGATCTCATTGAGACACTAAAGAGAAAAAACAAGTGCATTTTGAAATCACAAGAACAGGAAAGTAAAACTGTTATCTTACTCAAAGAAGAAAGAGAAGAGTGAAAAAGCTGGCTTAAAGCTCCACATTCAAAAAACTAAGATCAAAGCATCCAGACCCATCATTTCATGGCAAATCAATGGGGGAAAAGTGAAAAGAGTGTCAGACTTTATTTTGGGGGGCTCCAAAATCACTGCAGATGGTGACTGCAGCCATGAAACTAAAAGACACTTGCTCCTCAGAAGAATAGCTATGACAAACCTAGAGAGCATTTTAAAAAGCAGAGACATCACTTTGCCAACAAAGGTTCATATAGTCCAATCTATGGTTTTCCCAGTAGTCATGTATGGATGTAAGAGGCAGAGCACTGAAGAACTGATGCTTTTGAATTGTGGTGCTGCAGAAGACTCCTGAGAGGCCCTTGGACAGCAAGGTGATCAAACCAGTCAATCTTGATTGAGTGAGCAGGATTGATTAAAGGAAATCATCCTGAATCTGCATTGGAAGGACTGATGCTAAAGCTGAAGCTCCAGTACTTTGGCCACCTGATGCAAAGAGCCAACTCATTGGAAAAGACCCTGATACTGGGAAAGACAGGGCAGGAGGAGAAGGGGACGACAGAGGATGAGATGGCAGGGTGGTATCACCAACTCAATGGACATGAGTCTGAGCAAACTCAGGGAGACAGTGAGGGACTGGAAAGCCTGGCATGCTGCAATCCACTGGATCACAAAGAGGTGGACACAACTTAGTGATTGCACAACTGAACAACAAATATGTTTATACATGTCTCAGGCGTTAAGGATAAAGAAATCAGAGACCAAGACACAGATGAGTCCTGGTCCTCAGCAAGCCTGCAAAATAGCTTACTATGAAAGACATATGTGATGAGTCGCATGACAGAGGAAATACATTGTACTACTTTAGCATGTAAAAGAACCTAGTCTGGAGACTCAAGGCAGACCACCTGAGGAAGTGCTATTTAAAGCTGAGAGCAGGGGGCTGAGGAGTTAATTGCACACAGTGGTCCAGACAGATACAGTAGCATGCAGAAGGAGCCAAAGAAGGCAGAGGTCAGCATGTGCTAATACATGAATCTGAGACACAGGAGTATTTGGGCAGAGGGAAAAAGCTGCTTTAGGCTTTCGTGCAGCGTGCCAGGCTGATGAGCCAGAGATATGGCTACACAGATAAGGGTGAGCGGGATCCAAAAACCCTCGTAATTAATGTTAAAGAGTCTGAAATTTATCTCAAGGGCAATGTGAAACCACTGAAAGGTTTTAAGCAAGGGTGCCATGATGAGAAAAGAACTATTCTGTGGGTCACTCATAGGAGGAAAGCAAAACTCAGAAAGGCTGTTACAAATAAGAGAAACTAAGAGAAATTAGCTTGGCAAGGATAGGGACAATGAGAAGAGCAAGAGGTGGATGGATTTTTTTTTATAAATATTAGGAAGTAGAAATAACTGGCATAATGAGTGGAAAAGAAAAGAAGGAATCAAAAATAATTCCCAAGTTGCTGGCCTGGCCAATGGCTTTGACAGTGATGCCATGTACTGAGTTAGGGGAGGTAGAGGTGAGTAGTTCAATTCCAGAGAGTATATTTGAGCAGACTCCTAGGTGGAGATGTCTAGGACACAAGTGGGTACTCTGGTCTAGAGTTCAGGAGAGCCATGTGGGCCTGTAATACAGAGGGGCTTTATAAATACAGAAGGTAAATGAAGCCACAGGAGTGAGGAGAGACAGACTTTCAGAACTAATGTAGAGTAAAAAGACCAGAGACCTAGGACAGAATCCTAATAAACACCAGCATTTAAGAAACAAGTCAAGAAAAAGGAACTTGCAAAGTGAACAACATCAAAAATAATAATAAGCAGAGAAGTAGAAAGAAAATCAAGAGGAAATCTTGTCCCAGAAAACTGGAAACATAACATAAAGAATGATCAAGTGCAACAAAAACTAACAAGTCAAAGATTTTTTTAATGTCCACTGAATTTAGTGACAGGGGTTAGGTGATCCCACTGAGAGCAATTTCAATAAAGGGTTAACTACAACAGAAGAACGACAGATAGATATAAATACAGTTAGAAGAAGAATTAAATGGGTTTTTTAAACGACAATATACCTTTACATTAAAGCAACAAATACTGATCAAATACCAGTCTACATGAAGACGCTTCCTGTATGCCATGCTGCACAACGGTAGTGTTGTAATTCTTCATCTACAAAGCTCACGCTGAACGTGGAGATTTAGAATGGCGTACATTATTTCACTGGAGGTTACTACTTTAACAGGCTTTCTTCACACTGGTATTTGTGTGATCCTACAGATTTCCTAAAGAGTACATGAGCCCTGGCTGGTTTTAAAGTATAAGTATCCAGATTCCTAAACTCCAAATGGGCTTTCCTGGTGGCTCAGTGGTAAGGAATCCATCTGCAAGCAGGAGACTCGGGTTCTACCCCTGGGTTGGGAAGATCTCTGGGAGGAGGAAACGGCAAGGCGCTCCAGTATTCTTGCCTGGGAAATTCCAAAGACAGAGGAGCCTGGAGGGCTATAGTTCGTGGGGTTGCAAAGACCAGGACATGAGTGAGAGACAGAGCACACACGCAATCTCCAAACATGTTCTTTCCTAAAACGGACCTTCTAAAGTGGCAACGTGCTAGGTCCTCTTTCCCATATTCCCTTGTACAGTCCCCCTCTCCCACTGAGCCAAAAAATCGCATTGGGCACTGCCTGCTGCTGCTAAGTCGCTTCAGTTGTGTCCAACTCTGTGCGACCCCACAGACGGAAAACCACCAGGCTCCCCCATCCCTGGGATTCTCCAGGCCATTTCCTTCTCCAATGCGTGAAAGTAAGCAGAACTACCAATTAAGTCTTCTGGCCTTTCCCCCACTTGATACACATTTTTTGGCACTGCCATAAAAAGGATCAAAGAACTAAGTGATTCTGTTACTACAAAATTCATACAATTCTCATCTACTTATTAATGACCAGTGTTCCTCAAGCTTATGACTATCTTAAAAGTCTAGAATGAAATTTATGCTGAACCCTATCAAATTCTAGTTGTAAGTACATTCATCCATGGATACCTGAAGAAAGCAGGGGAGAGGAGAAAACACAAATAAATATATTTCCAATAAAAGTTCTTATGTTTAGTTATTCAAATGTATAATACATTTATATTGTTTTGCTCAACTGCACTTGTAACTGTAATAACAAAACAATCCAAAGGAAAAATTCAACACTTAGAAGTTTAATGATATGTGAAGGAGATACTGATAAAATCAACATGGTAAGTCCTGGAGCAAACCGCTTAAATGACCAAAAAATTCAAAAAAAGAAAAAGAAAAAATAGTGAAGAAATCTTTTGTGGGAATTAAAATGTTACACTAAAAAAATATTCACTATGCAAAAGAAAGCTTGTGACAAAAATTTTCAGTATGATAATTTAAAATTTAGTTACATATCTTATTTACCCATCCATCTCCCCCTCCTCCGTCCCCCGACTTGCTCTGGCCATAACAGTGCTGTGGTCCACAGCGTGTGTCCCCTTAGTTGGGCTTGTGCTTTGTCTTCATGTCTCATTAAATGGTGTTTCTCCCCCATAGCAGTAAGTTGAATTGGTGTATCACTATGCAGTTACAGGAGAAGGCAATGGCAACCCACTCCAATACTCTTGCCTGGAAAATCCCATGGACAGAGGAGCCTGGTAGGCTGCAGTCCACGGGGTCACACAGAGTCGGACACGACTGAAGCGACTTAGCAGCAGCAGCAGCAGCAGCACATATCTTATTATAGAGAAATGACAGCATGATCAATAAAAGATGTAAGAATAAAATACATGAATTATGAAAAAATTGTGCAGAGAAGTTGAACAGACATATGAGTTCAACAGAAAAATATACACTGTTAAATTTCCAGCTACTAATGATGACCTTGTTTAAATACGTTTATATATATAATGGTGGGTATTTAGATTTTACTGGGTTAAAAAAACTATATTTTTATTATATAAGTATTTACAACACAACAAAAAATATTCTCAACTATTTAAACTTATATGGAGAAGGAAATGGCAACCCACTCCAGTACTCTTGCCTGGAAAATTCCATGGATGGAGGAGCATGGAGTCGGACACGACTGAGCGACTTCACTTTCTTTCTTTCTTTCGTTCCTTTTGGAGAAGGAAATGGCAACTCACTCCAGTGTTCTTGGCTAGAGAATCCCATGGACAGAGGGGCCTGGTGGGCTGCGGTCTATGGGGTTGCAAAGGGTCGGACACAACAGACACACACACACATTTAAACTTATAATGAAAAAAATTTTAAGTCAATTTAAAAATGGACACGGTATATAGTAGTTTTAAGACATAGCAGCTCAAAAAAAAAAAAAAAAGAAAGAAAACAAAACACAGTAGTAGCTCAGTCACTTATGAGCTGGGTGGTTCCAGACAAGTTCTTAACATGAGTCTCAATTTCCTCATCCATAAAACAGCCAGCCAGCCTGCCAGCGCACGCTCAGTCATGTCCAACTCTCTGCAACCATTCCAGCAAGAATACTAGAGTGGGCTGCCCTTTCCCTACCCTAGGGGATCTTACCAACCCAGGGATTGAACCCGTATCTCTTGTGTCTCCTGTACTGACAGGTAGCTTCTTTACCGACTGTGCCAGCTGAGAAGCCCCATCCAGAGAACAGGGAAAATACCAATTTCTCAAGGTTACTGTGAGTGTAAATGAAATAACACGAAAGGTACCAACATGGTTCCTGGTACCAAGTCAATACTTTATAAGTGCCAACTATTGTTCCTTGTCTTCCCCAGTGCCTAGCTAGCACGATGGTAAGCACTATTGGGAACTTAAGGTGCGCTTGGCAGAATGAAGAAAAGCAAACAGTTAACTTGTATGTTTCTTTTTAATACGTATCATAAGACTAACTAGGAAAAGAATACATCCTTATTAGTTTAAACCCAGGCATCACCATTCAAATAAAGTTAAAACAGATGTAAAAGTGGTACTATACTTAATATACAAATAGATATCTGCATTCTGACTCAGGCCACGCATCAGACTGGTACTAAGAGAAGACAAAGGTGAAGAGTGGAGCCCTTGGCTGGATGTTCCATTTCAATGTACTGACACTCGAGCTTATAGTCTACACAATAAAAACAGACCTTCACACAGTAGAATCTCTGTGAGACAGAAAATGACAGGAAGTTTCTCATTTTCTTATGATCAAACATTTAGAAGCTGAATTTAAAGAAAATAGGCAATTTTCCTCTTCACAAAGATTAGAATTTT
The DNA here is from genome assembly GCA_917880005.1 of Nanger dama. NCBI lineage: Eukaryota > Metazoa > Chordata > Mammalia > Artiodactyla > Bovidae > Nanger > Nanger dama. The sequence goes on along the minus strand of CAKJTW010000063.1, from coordinate 8,913,333 downwards.
AAATACACTTACCTTTTATGTGATGACACACGACTATCAGTAGTATATGCCATTATACTCCAATAGTAGTTATACTCCAAAAAACCAAACATAACTTTTTTTTTTTTGATAGGTAAAAAGTGGATTTATTTAAAGAGAAACACACTCCACAGAGAGAGTGTGGGCCATTGCAGAGGGTGAGTCTGGCAGCCCACAATCTGTCATTTAAAAGTAAAGATACCATTTCATTAATGAGTGAGAAAAGTAGCTTCTTTTCAAAGGGTATTTCTACTATGGAGAGGACATTTTTAAAACTTATATTTGGAAATGTTTCCACTGTTACATGATTTTGCAGCTGAAAAAATATCTATTAAAACCCTATTTTTTAAGTCATCATCTAGACAGGTTACAAAGGTTTGAAAACATGAAAAATTATCTCAACAAATTTAAAGTCTTTTGAGCAAAGCTCTTAAAAAGAGGTTTTAAAGTTTATATATATATAGATATATAAATGCAAAATCATCCAACTAATTAGCATGAATAATTGATTGAGATCAAGGAAGAAGGGAATGTCAAAGTAATTTCAACACAATCTTGTGCATAACTAACAGTTGAGAATTGAAACCTCCGAACATTTTCAGTGACAGTATTCTCCCATTTGGATCTATGAATCTCTGTGAGGTATCTTTTTTTGTTCATCATGAAAATCATTAAAATCAAATGTCAGAAGTAAATGAATTTGGAATCAGAATTTTAAATAGTTATATCTAAATGTCACACCAAGATTTATCTTAGTCATTAACACAGTACACTATAATTAAAAAATAAGCAACAGCCTATGTTTACTGGATATTTTATTTGACATTTTGGCTGGGCATATTCTTCACCTTCAAGAAGCAGAATAAAACATAACCTTTGGATTAAGTCTAACCATAAGTTATTTTTCCAATGATCCTGAAGTCAAATTGCAAAATTCAAATATTACCCACCTGTGATTTTCCTATGAGGATTAAATAAAACCTCACAAATGAGAGTGCCCAGACAGTGCCCGAAATAAACAAATGCTCAATTATATTAACTGTTCCTTCCTTGGCTTGAAGCCATGTCATTAATGAAGAAATAATAGGCTTAGGAATTAGACTTGATTTCTCCCTATTCCACTTGCTATATGTGTGATATAATAATCTCAGTCATATTATTTAATTCCATCTGTAAAATGGAAATATGAATACCCATCTTATAGGGTTAACATGAAAAATCATTAAAGAATAATGCATACATACAACACTGTAAATCAACTATACTTCAATAAATAAATACTAAAAATTTAAAAATGCAGCAAAGTCATTTGACCTAAACAAGACTGTTAATAAATGTCCAACCTTCCTCCTTCAAGATAGCCTAGTCATAACTATCAAAAGGACAGACTTACAGGTCAAAGAATTTTAAAATATCCATCAGAATCCCTATCTTTTGGTAAGAATTATGGCAGTGGAGTTCCCTGACACAGTGCCTGGCTGGAGAGGATACTCCATTAATATTTACTGAAGTCGGGTGAATTTCTACATCCACTGTCACTGGGATAACTGCAGCAGCAGGGGCTAGCCTGGGATAACTGCAGCAGCATGGGCTAGCCTGGGAGGGCGGGAGGAGGACTTGGTCCTTCTGTTACTCAGGCCAGGATTCTTCCCACTATCCTGTGTGTACTCTCCCTAGTTGAGGTCATCCACTTGCTGATAAAATTATATGCTTATTTATACCAGTACAAATTCATTCAACAGTCCTAATAAGGTATTACCATAATGTGAGTTTTTGGGTTTTTATGACTAAGGAAGTCATTACTCTGTTAAAATGCTTTTACATAAAAGGAAAAAACAGAACACTTGAGCTTTTACACAACTTACACTAAAAAAAAAAAGTTTCCTTTTCTTTTGCCCAATTACCACAGCAAAATCACCTATGTTGATGATTTCCTTAATGTAAACCCTGCTGGAAAGGTTTTAGAATAGTAACAGCACAGTGATACTTCAAAACAGTAAAACCAATTCAAACTGTGAGCAGCAAACCCTAGCAGAACAAACAAGGAGCTGGGGAGAGCCCCTTCATGCTTGCCAAACTCAAAGCTGAAATACACATGAAGTAAAATACTACGCGCTGAGAACAGGGATGCAGGTGCAAGGAAGCACCTGCTAATATGAGTCAATGCACCACCTCTGGATGACAAGCAGAAGACAGGTTTTTAAGAGTGCAGCTTCAGCGCTTTTGCAACACCGCTTTTACGATCTGTCACAGTGAAGCAAACAGGCACAACCGAGCATCTCTATTAGGGCCACAAGACCATCCGGCGACTGGCCTTTACAGGATCCAAAGCAAACAAACCGGCAGAGGAGACCTAACTTTCTTCTAAATGCCAGACGCTGGACTGAGGCCGCGGGGTGAAAGCGACCAACCCCAAACAAATAAAGGCATACCCTAGGCATTCTGACATTCCCGCAGGTCCTCCCCACCCTCGGTCTTTCCGGGGAGTGTCATCCCACGAAATCCGACTTGTCTGCACACAACCCCGAGATCTCTTCTACCCTAAAGGGGTAGCAGAGCACGAGTCACTTCCTTCCATGGACTCCTTTCAGCCAGCTTCACAGACCCCCTGCCCCAAACCACGGATTCCACTGATTGCCGCAGTGTGGACTCCATTACCTCTGGTAAGTTTCTGACACGTGATTGGGAAGGGCAAACTTGCTAGAAACGGACTGAACGACACTTGCTAACACATTTCTCGGAGTCCTACCCTACCTGGAGCCAAACAACCTCCAGGGAGGGACGGAACGTCACCCGTCCTCGGTGACACTGGTTCAGATCGCCCTCAGGAGGAGACTGTGTCCCCCTCCCTGCAACCCTGGCTGGCCGCCAGCACCTCTTACCCATTTGTCCAAGGGGACCTGAGCGAGGGACCCGGTGCCCTGGTACAGGTCCAGGCTGAGCTGCTCCAGGCTCAGCTTCTCCTGCAGGAAGTGGCCCAGGTACCTCTGCAGGAGGTACCGACAGGCCCTCTTCTTGATGGACTCCGAAAACGGCCAAGGCATGGTGAGGGCTGGCAGCTGGGCCGGCAGGGCTGCGGGCGGCTCCGGCCTGGGGGCCCCGGCCAGGCTCCGGCTCCAGGCCGCGGCGGGGGCAGCGGCGGCGTTGGCGGCGGCGCCTCGGGTCCCGGGGCCGGCCTGCCCAGGCCTCGGCGAAGCCTAAGCCCGGGAGGCCCCTCCATGCCCGCTCGGCGCCGGGCTCCCCTCAGGGCGACCCCATCGCCTGTGCGGCGCCGCTCGCGCTAGGCCTGGCGGGGACGAGTCGCGGAGAAGTCCCCGTTAGCCCCAAGCCCGGGGGTGGGGTTCCGAGGAGGGTCCTTGTCGGCACTAGAAAGAGGGTACAAGAGAGCACGCGGGGAGATGGCAGGGCCTGAGCCCACGGTGAGGCGGGCACCTCCACAGCGGCCGCGCGACGAATTTGTTGTCATCCGCGGGGCGCGCGCTCCCGGCTCTGGGACGCTCCCGGCGCGGCGCGTGCGCGAGACCTCGACAGCCGGCGCGCCGCCGGGCACAGGCGGAAGTGACGCCACACTGGGGGGCCGGGGAGGCGGGGGAAAGGGCCCGGAAGGGAGCAGTTCCGGCTCCGAGGGGGCGGGGCGGGGCGGGGAGGGCAGGGGGCGGGGCCGCGGGTCGGTTCCAGACGCCGGGGGAGGGAGGAGACGAAGGACTTGGGACACGCAGGTGAGCGGGCTTGGGGCCGGCGGCGGGCGTCTGGCGGTGAGGGCGTCTGGGGATGAGCCGAGGGCCTTCTGTGGGGGACGCGGCGCGGAGAACCAGGCCGTGAGGGGACGGCTTGCAGAAGGGGGTTCTGTGCCCGGGGCTGAGGGGGGCTCTGGGGGCGGCTCTGGCCTGGGCCGTTCTCGCTCACCTTAGACTCGGACCCAGGAAACGGGCGCTCGGGGCGCCGCCGGTTCCCGGGGAAGGGCTGCAGCCTCTCGGGAGCATCCCTGCCCTCCCCCACCCTCCACCCTACCCCCAGTTATTGACCGGTGCCCGTTGCCAGCAAGTTATTCGTCGCCCGCCTCGTCCAGGTATTGTTTTCCGAAGCTTCCTCTTCTCTACCGTCTTGTCTGGTGGCTTGCAGCTTCCAAAGCGCTTTATTCATCCTTCGTGTGCTGCGCCAGCACACACCCAAAAACTTGAGTTTCCGAGGCGTTTGTGGGCAGAACCGCTCTCTCGGATCCATGCCAAAGCCTGCCGACCCCGCGGAGACCTGGGCAAAAGTACTTGTGCTGGTCTGGCAGTCTGCGCAATCGTGTTTCTGCCTTTTAGGAGGCAAACTCCTGCAGAGGCGGAGCCGACTCCCAACTTGGTCCACCCCGAGGAGGCCTGCGTGTGTCGTTCGGTTTTCGGTGGCCCGAAAGCCAGGTGTCCCGGGTTAGAATCTTGTGCCCGGCTCTTGTTAGCCCGGCGTTTGTTCAAGAGGCCCCTTGAACCGGCCACCGCCCGCCCTTGTCTGAGTCTTTGCCAACTTTAAGCATGTTGTTATTGTTGTTCAGTCGCCCAGTCGTGTCCGACTCTTGGCGACCCTATGGCCTGCAGCACGCCAGGCCTCCCTGTCCCTCACCATCTCCCGAAGTTTGCCCAAGTTCCTGTCCATTGCATCGGTGATGCCATCCACCTTCTCATCCTCTGACGCCCTCTTCTTAAGCATATTAGTAATATCTTATCTCCAGAGATTGTTACGATGCTTAAACGATTTCCGTAGGGTCCCGGTTGTTGTTTAGTCGTTCCCGTCCTCTCTTTGCTACCCCATGGACTGCAGCGCGCCAGGCTTCCCTGTCCGTGGGATTCTCCAGATAAGAACAGTTAGAGTGGGTTGCCGTCTCCTCCAGATCTTCCTGACCCAGAGATCGAACCCGCGTTGGCAGGCGGGTTCTTGACCATTGAGCCAAAATATTGGGAAGATAGCCATAATTTTGATTTAAATCGGGAGTAAGAAGGAAAAATGTGTGGTCACGAGCACAGACTCGAAGAACTGGAGGAAGTAAGATGAATGTAAAAATGAATGTATGAATTAAGAAACCAGGCTTGATACATGCAGTTTAATCAAGAATAGTAAATTAAACCCCTCTTTCCCTTTGCCAAGTTATGTCTTTATTGATTATTCAGGTGGGATAAATGAAATATCCTTTTAAAACTCAAGCAGTTGAGGGTGGTTCAGTGACTAAGATTCCTTGCTCCGGGTTCAGGAGGCCTGGTTCAATCCCTGGTCAGGAAGCTAAGGTCCCATGTGTGGCAACTAAGACCCAGTGCAGCCAAATAAATAAATATCTTAAAAACTCAAGCAAACTGGATGTTTGTCTTATAACCTGTCAGAGGAAACTAATTGTATAAACTTACTGGAAAGTCTTGTGGGGATTGTCACTAAGAAGTTCTAATTTTCAGAGTGTAAAAAGTCTAATAAATTATAAATTCTCTCAGCGGCCTGGTTCTGCTTAAATTATTTGGTATTTCAGAATCTATCACTTCATCAGAAGAGAGCTTAAAAGCTGGGGTGGTTGCCTCAAGGCCTGCTTCAGTAAGCTTTAGTAAATGATTGTAAATTTGCTGTCACTTTGTGGATTTGTCCAATCTGTGAGTTAAAAGGATCCTGGTTTAATAAATGCTAACTGTGGGGGGGTGGGGAAGATTCGTGAATTAAGAATACTGGTTTAAGATTTTATTTACACATAGATATCTTTCACAATTGCCTTAGAAATACTAATGGAGCCCAGAAATGTTGGCAGGTGGGGAAAGCTCTGGTTCCCCTTCCACAACCATCTTTTCATTTTAGAACCAGTGTGCTTTCCAGTGTGTGTAGGTGCTGGGATTCTAGTCCCCCTTGTTCCCTGTAGATTTGTCCCAAGCATTCTTTTCTTGGTAACTTCAGTTCCTTTGTTCTTTAGTTTTAAATGTTTGTTCAGGGTCCACTGAGTGAAAGTCTTCACAATCGGTGATGTGAAAAAGATACAGAGGAATTCAGGGAGCTATGATCTATAGTGAAGGGGTCATTCCTTTATTCAGTAAATATTTATCGATTGTCTATTGTGTGCCAGGGATTGTTCTAGGTGCTGGGGGGTACAGCAGTGGCCCTGCCTTCATGGAGTGCTTACATTTTATTGAAGGAAGGGGAAGCAAACAACAAATATATACAGTAGTAAACGCTATAGAAAAAAATAATATAAAGGAGAGGAGATAGATTTGCCACTGTTATATAGGGAATAAGGGAAAGCCTCTCTTGTTTAATAGGTAAAATTTTGGCAGAGACTTAGAGAAAGCTGGGGAGCAAGGTAAGTGATGCCGGGAAGAGTTTTCCAGGCAGGGGTAATAGAGTGCAAGGCCCTATGGCAAGAGATGCTTTAGTGAGCACAAGGAATATCGGGAGGTAGTGAAGGAAAGAAGAGAAGCTGGAGGCTTGGGGATGAGGGGGCAGTCTCTATAAGGACTTTGCCTTTTACTCAGTCAGTGAATGGATTTGAGGAAAGAAGTACCATAACCTGGCTAAAGTCTTCACAGGCTCATGCTGACTGCTGTGTTGAGAATAGGTAAGAGGCCCAGAGATGAAAAAGCAAGGCCAGTTTGAAAGATATTGCAATGATCTAGGGCATCCCCTTGTGGCTCAGCTGGTAAAGAATCTGCCTGCAATGAAGGAGACCTGAGTTCTATCCCAGAGTTGGGAAGATCCTCTGGAGAAGGGAATGGCTACCCACTCCAGTATTCTGGCCTGGAGAATTCCATGGTCTGTAGAAGTCCATGGGGTCACAAGGAGTTGGACACGACTGAGCAACTTTTAACTTTCCAGCAGAAGTGACGGTGGCTTGGATGAGAGCGGTAAAAAAAAGTGAAGATGGGAAAAAACAGTTGGATTCTGGATATATTTGAAAGATATGAAACTCTACTTATGAATAATTATAATACTTCCCATAAAAGGAGAGTAAACAAAATAATAGGAAAGTGCAGGAGCCAGCCTGACAGGGAGTTAAGATTTGGGGAGGTTTGAACCAGACTTTTGATGAATGGACAGAGTTTACTTTTCAAGTTGAAATGTTAAATAATTGATTTCTTTTGGAATATAGAGTTACATTCAGACTGTCCACAGAATGTGTGAAATTTCAAATGTCAATCAGAACAGGAAAATAAAAACTGGGAGATTTTGTAAAAACAAACATACTGTTTTCAGAGTGTTAAGTGTGTTGGCTGGGTCCATTTTATGCTCTCTGGGAGAAATTCAGCATAAATTGTTAAGGTTTAAGATCTGTCGTTAATTCTACCTCTAGTTCAAATAGGGTACAAACTCATCCTAATAGCGTTTTATGTTTTATCAAAGACAAAGAACTATCACAAAATGTTAACAGTTAATCATTAATTGAGGGTGATGAAAGTAATTAGCAACCAAACATTGTAATGACAGGTCAGAGGCTACATACCAGAGGCTGAATGGTCATGACAAAAAAATCATCCTTGCAAGGAATCCATGTTAACATGTAAAATAAAAGAAAAGCTGAGATGATTTTGGCCATGTAAGACGTGTGCTTGCAGTGACAGGAGTAAGATGGTAGTGTTCTGTGTCACATGCTTCTCAGAGCCGTGAAAGGCTGAAGCCATAGCCACTCCACATGCTGTAAAGAGCCCTGAGAGTGGAAGTGATGGTCAGTCAGTCGTGTCCTACTCTTGTGACCAGGCTCCTCTGTCCGTGGAATTCTCCGGGCAAGAATACTGGAGCGGGTTGCCATTCCCTTCTCCAGGGGATCTTCCTGACCTAGGGATTGAACCCAGATCTCCTGCATTGCAGGCAGATTCTTTACCGAATGAGCTACCAGGAAGCCCAAGGAACCCTGAACTTGGAGTCAAAGAGCTTCGGTCAGAGGTCAATCTTGGGACATCGCTGGTGGTCCAGTAGCTAAGACTCCAAGCTCCCAATGTGGAGGGCCCAGGTGTGATCCTGGTCAGAGAGCTAGATCCCACATGCTGCAACTAAGACCTGCGCAGCCAAATAAATATTTTTATTTCTAAAAAAAAGGTCAATCTTTCTTCTTTAAAGATAGGTAAGTACTTTTATTTTTAATGTATAATAGTTAACATAATATTTCTTGCTTACTGTGCCCAGTACCATGCTAAGCGCTTTCCACATATTCACTCATTTAGTTCTGTCGTTATCCCTTTAAGGTAGATGCTCACGTTGGCTTCATTTGGGGGAGGAGAAATGTGTGGCTAGAGGGATTGATATCACTTTCCCCAAGTCTCTGAATAAGTGACAGAGCTGAGATTCTAGCCCTGATCAGTCTGTTGAAGAGCCCTTTAACTATCACACCATGTTGCCACTTCTTGTTCACAAGAGGATTTTTCCAGACTGTGCTATGTGATACAAATGAAAGTACAGTTGACCGTTGAACAACACTGTAGTTAGGGACACCAACCCTCCCCAAATTCAAAATTCACCCATAACTTACAGTCAGTTCTCTAAATATACAGTTGCACATTTGCCAGTTCATTCAGCACAGATTATGTAGTACTGCAGTATTTATTACTGAAAATAAATCTGCACATAAGTAGACATGTGCAATTCAAACCTGTGTTGTTCAAGGGTCAACTGTGATCATGATTAAGATATTACATTCCAGCCCTCAGCTGACTGTTGTAATGGCAACTGAAAAATCAAACTTTCTTTCAAAATATAAGTTTCATGTCTGTATACTGCCTTGAAATCATTCTGGCCCTGTTCTTTTATTATGCTGTATATATGACTCTTTCTAGACCCATTCTTTTGCCATCAAGGAAAAATCTACAGTCTTTTGCTGGCTCTTTGATGCTGTAAATTTGTGATGAAACAAAGTCTACTGAATTAAGAAGTAGAGAATAAAGAACTTTGTGATCTTGATATCTTGGTCTTAGATATCTTGATAACCAGTTTCATGAATTCTCCCCAAACTACTAACACAGCCCCCAAATATACCAACGGATGAAGTAAGAACTGGTTCCTAAATAATTTATGTATGATAAGGAATCATTTGGAAACTTTATGCAAGGTGATGCAATGTACCAGATTAAAATCGCCTGTAAGGTATTCCAATTTTGAAGGTGTTGCCAAAAGAATATTGCCCAGAGTCTGGTAGACAGCCAGACTTTAAATGGAAAACAAAGAGGTTTTCTATTTCTCTCTCTCTTTAGATATGTCTATATCTCTTTTAGCTAGAATGTACCTTATATTAAATATAGTACCAATCCTCTATATAACCTGGAGGGCTATATAGAAACAAAAGCTAGCTCCCAGTGTTATCTTGGTTTTGATGGTTAAGTTTTCATTTTTAGTCTTTTTTTTTAGAAATCTCATTTAGTTTATTGTTTTGAAGGAAAGGTTGTTTACGGGGTTGTAGTTTGGCTACTTATTTACAGTTTAAAAAAACTTATCCAGGAGTATACTTCTTGTTGCCAGATGGAATTCTGCCTGATTCATGAGCTGTCTAATTAAATTAAATCTTAAGAGAAAAAAAAACACCTCTCAAATGAACACTATGTCTTTCTTTACCTCACCATCTTCCTTAATCAACGGAAGCACTTGGCTTGATTTTTATTATTACTGGGTTGTGTATGTGTGTCTTTGTTGAAAGTAGTGTGCAGAGTAATTTTGTAAATGAGTGTTTAAATGGGAAAATAAGCCGTTTTTATCTAAATTACAAGTACTGTGTGTTAGTAATGCTGCTAGTGATACTGATTTAAATTTTAATTTCAAAATAGACATCTCAGAGCTCTTGAAAACATTAAATGTTATGTGTTATGGAAAATAAAGGTTAAACTAGCTTTGTTGTTATTGTTTAGTTGCTAAGTCGTGTCTGATTCTTTGCAACCCCATGGACTGTAGCCTGCCAAGCTCCTCTATCCATGAGATTTCTCAGGCAAGAATCCTGAAGAAGGTTGCCATTGCCTTCTCCAGGGATCTTCCTGACTCAGGGACTGACCCGTGTCTCCTGCATTGGCAGGCGGATTCATTATGCTGAGCCACCAGGGAAGCCCAACCTAAAGAAGACATGACTGGAAACTGCCATTTGCTTTAAAATTTTAGGCAATTTTGCATCAAACTTCATAATATTGTTACTTTAACAGTGATAACATATTTCCAGAAGTGTCTACCATGTTTATCCTGTAGCTTTTTGCCCCATGTCACAGAGCAAACTTAAGTACTATAGCTTGAGAAGCAGAAAGTACTTTTTCTTTGGTTTATTCATTCAGAAAGTATTCAGTGAAGACCTGCTTTATGCCAGATACTGCTCATGACAGTCATACCACAGACCTCCATTTGCCATGAAGTATGATATGTACAGAAGTATCAAAACAAATTCTAAGGAAGCAGGATATAGTGGTTAACTCCACCTTACAGTTTTTAAATAAAATAGTTTGGGTCTTATACAAATATATAGTAAGCATATGTCAAAAATGTAATTAACTCATTGATGAAACAACAAACAAGATGGTAAAGTTGATTCAAAGTCAAAAGAGACGAAAATCAGTGAAAGAAGAATGGATGAAATAAGACCACAGGGACTTCCCTGGAAGTCCAGTGGCTAAGACTCTAAGCTCCTGATGCAGGGGCCCTGGGTTCAGTCCCTGCTCAGGGAACTAGATCCCACATGCCGCCATTAGGGTTTGCATGCCGCACCTAAAACCCAGTACAGCCAAATAAATAAAATTTTTAAAATAAGATTGCAAAATTAGCTCAAAACTGGGTAACAGGATTCTACATATGGCTAAGATAAAGTGACAGGGACCAGATTTACCCTTCCACCTGAATCAAAACAGTGGGCAGAAATACGTGAAACAATGGTTTTAAGATTTTGGACATTAAGCAGCGAAGGACAGTGATGCCTGGAGAGAATTTCTAAGCATGGACTTGGAAGGAGAAGCCCAGGTAGAACCCAGGAGTCTACCTGAATTGAAGATAAGAAGCTAGGAGTCCAGGAAGGGCAGGCAGCTGGGAAAGAGTACTAGATGGTAGAGAGCTTGTTAGTGAGTGCCATGGATATATACAGGGGATCCCCTCCAGTCTGCAGCTAAACACACTGATCAACAACTAGATGTGAAGAAGCTACCCAAAAGAATTAGAGGAATTTTCAGAGTTCAAACAGGACCAGCGATAGTTCCAGTTCCTCTCACCCAGAATAAAAAAAAATTTCATAATTCATAGACCATCAGGTAGAATACCCAAAAGGTTTTACCACCACAGTGAGGAAACAACCAGAGACTAAATCAGTTTTGCTGCTGCCTTAAAAGCCTAGAAGCAGAACCTGAAAAGATCAAGCTTTTCACAGATAACTGAATCCCAGAGCAATGCTCAATAATATTTATAGGAGTAAAAAATATATCCAGCAAATACAAGGTAAAATCCTTGAAGTCTAGCATCCAGTCAAAAACTATCAGGCATGTAAAGAGCAGTATACAACCCATAACAACTAGAGAAGCTATCAGCTGAAACTAACCCAGAAATATCCATGACATTAAAACATTTATTACAATTATTCCACATGTTCAAAAAATAGAAAAAATATTGAACAAATTAAGAAGAGACATGGAAATTGTGTGGTTTTTTAAGACGGACCCAAGTAGAAGAGATTAGATACTGCCAAAAAAAAAAAAAAAGATTAGAAAAGAATGTGAAAACATAGCAATAGAAACTGTTCAAAGTGAAACACAAAGAGGAAAAGAGGAAAAAGTGAGCACAGATAAAAATAAATTAAAAAAATAAAAACTAAGAAGTTAATTCTAAATAAAAAACAGTTGAAGATATTATAAGTTAAAGATGTATACTGTAAACTCTAAAGCAACCACCAAAAACATTCAAAGAGTTAAAAGCCATCAATAGGTTTAAAGTAGAATCCTAAAAAGTGATCAGTTATAAGGTACAGGTGGGACAGATAGAGAACAGCAAAAGAGATAGTAACCATATCAATCATAGTAATCATATTAAACATAAATGGTCTAAGCAGTCCAATTAAAAGTAGAATTATCAGTTTGAAAAAGCAGAACCAAACTATATGCTGCTTACAGGAAACCTACTTTAAAGACACCACTCTTAACCATTGTTAAGAGCTTAAAACAGCCGATTATATCAAAATCAGATTCTGTTGCTTTAGGTATTAGCTCCCTCTCAAATTGGGCCATTCACATTAACTGTTCTCTCAGCACTTTCCTTGTTGTAGGCTACCTAAGGTAGTTTGCCTACAGTTCCTGGCACTCTTTGGATTTTGGTTATGCATTGTTCCCTCCGAAGAATCCTTCACAACTCTCAAGTCTTCTCTGCCTGTTAATATCTCTTCATCTGTGCTCATTCAAACCCAGTCTTGACTGACCTCTTTGATGAGTCAAGTTCCATAGTAACTAACAATTACGTAGTAAATCATGGAATGTCAGAGCTCTCAAAACCAGTCAAGAATTTCCTGTTCATTCCCCCTTGTTCTATAAACGAGAAAACCATGAACCCTTTGAGGTTGTATGGACAGCCCAAGTTTATACATGTTTAGTGGTAAGTTTGTAGTAGGACCAAGGCATATCACTGTGTTCTCTAATTATACATTTATGTTATGTTGCATGTATATGACATTAATATTTGTGTACATATTTGATGTGCTTGCCATATATCCCAAATGAGGCTGTGAGCTACCAGTAAACGTATTTAATTAATCTTCTAAGGTTTAGAAAAATGCTGGATACATAGAGTCTAAATTGATAAGAATTAAAAACTAGAAGTAATTCATTAGTTTTTATAATTTGAAACACTGGTGGTTAATTTCCCTCCATAGAATAGCTAAGATAGATTTTCTAACATGCTTGTTTCCAAATCTTGCTACTCATATATAAAATAAGCTGAATTTAGTATCTTATGACTATTGATTTTTTTCCAACAATGTCATTCCTAAAGGGAATCAACCCTGATTAGTCATTGGAAGGACTGATGCTGAAGCTGAGGCTCCAATACTCTGGCCACCTGATGTGAAGAGCCAACTCATTGGAAAAGACCCTGATGCTGGGAGAAATTGAAGGCAGAAGGAGAAGGGGACAACAGAGGGTGAGATGGTTAGATAGCATCACCAACTTAATGGACATGAATTTGAGCAAACTCCGGGAGATAGTGGACAGAGGAGCCTGGCATGCTGCGTTCCATAGGGTCGCAGAGTCAGACAGGACTTAACAACTGAACAACAACAAATTCATTGTGTTGTCCACAAGTATTCACAGAGGCCTAGTCCTGTGCTACCTGATACAGTAGCCACTGGCTTTTTAAATTTAAATGAATGAAAATTAAATAAAATTTGAAATTCAGTTCCTCAGTCACTCTTGCAAGACTTCAAGTGAGTAGAAGCCACATATACCTGGTAGCTACTGTGTTAGACAGCACAGGTAAAAAAAAACATAAAAATATGAATTTAAAGAGAAGGTAAAAATATGAAAATTCATGTTTCTGTGTTTTGATAGCCTAATTGTGGTAGTATATATAAATAAATACACATATAATGAGGTACCTGCTCAAAATGCTTTCAGTTACTGGGATGCATAATCAGAGTGTAGAAACCTCTTCTCTTAGTGCCCCATCCATAAGGCTCCCTGCTGCACTTCCATGGTTCCTGTCATCACACACGAGTTCATGGTTTTTGGCTCTGTGTTCACTCCTCTAGAGAGGATCTGGTTGGATGAGCCAGTCACTGTCCAAATCAGGTAATTGAACAGAGCTCCTGATTCAGGACAATACATAAACCCCTTACCAGCCTCGAAATATTGCTTTTAAGTAAAAACAGGCGTCCCCAGTACGTTTCTCTGTGATTATGGTGCTGGAGTTAACAGAATACAGATCATAAATCCTGTGAGTAAGGAACCTTCCCAAAGAAGGCAGTGGACTGGACAAGTACTCCTTTTGAAAGTAACTTATGACTGTTCCAGAAAAGAAAGTCAGAAAATGAAGACTCTTTGCCTACCTGTATATTCCTTTCCCTGCTTATAGGATATGGACAATGATAGGCAGGATAATGACGACCCCCCCACCCCCATCCCCCGCAAAGATGTCCACCTCCTAGGCCCCGGAAACTGTGACTATATTACTTGCTATGACAAGAGGAACTTTGTAGTTCCTTAACCCTAAGCCTCAGAGAAGGCAGTGGCACCCCACTCCAGTACTCTTGCCTGGGAAATCCCAGGAACAGGAGCCTGGTGGGCTGCCCTCTATGGGGTCACACAGAGTCAGACACGACTGATGCGACTTAAGCAGCAGCAGCAACGCTAAGCCTCAGATGGGGAAACATGCTGGATGTTCATCTGGGCCCAGTATAATCATCACAAAGATCCTTATAAAGGGGACACAGGAGAAAATGGAGGCATGACCAGGACCGGAGCCTGAGCGAAGTGCTCTGAGAGCGGAGGAAGGGGCCAGCAGCCATGGAATGCCGGCGACTTCTGGAAGCTGGAAAGGCAAGGAAACAGATTCTCCCCCGAAGGCTCCAGAAAGACTGCAGCCCTGCCAACACTTTGATTTTAGATTTCACACTTCCAGAGTTGTAGACAATTAATTTGTGTTTTAAGTCACTAAGTTTGTGGTAATTTGTTAACAGCAGCAATAGAACTAATACACATGTTGATAGATTCTACAAAGTTTTCACTAAGTACTTTCTACATACCAGGCACAAAAATGTCAGGGTTTCTATTTTTAAAAATTTATTTATTGGCTGTGCTGGGTTGTTGTTGCCAAGCAGGCTTTTCTTTAGCTGTGGACAACAGTGGCTTCTCTAGTTGGGGTGCGTGGGTTTCTCATTGTGGTGGCTTCTCTGGGGCAGCACGGGCTCTATGCACATAGCCTTCAGTAGTTGAGGTGCGTGGGCTCAGTAGTTGTGGCTCCTGGGCTCTAGAGCACAGGCTCGGTACTCGTGGCACACGAGCATAGTTGCTCCGTGGCGTGTGGGGTCTTCCCCGATCAGGGATCAAACCCCAGTCTCTTGCATTGGCAGGCTGATGCTTTACCACTGAGCTACCAGGGAAGCCCAGGGCTCTGGTTTTTGGGGTGTTTTTTTTTTTTTTTGAAACCTCTCTGTAAAGCTGTTGAAGAGCTGGATTATGAGTGCTTTCATTTGGGGGAGGCTCCTAATTCAGTATGCTTTCAGTTGCCAGTAAAGTAACAGGAATTTATTGGCTGCACTAACTGAAAAGTGCAAAGACTGAGCAGCATCAGGGCTCTGGCTTAGTTTCTCTGTGCATCTCTTGCCTCTGTTCTCTTCCCATTGTCAGCATCATCCTCAGGTTTCCCTCATCTTGGGGTGCGTACCAGGAGCAGCTGGGGCCAGGTGCTGCAAACTATTCTGCATGAAAGTGACTGGGAAGATTTCTGTGTGTTAAGTTCAGGACAGTCTTCAAATGGGATTGGGGTCAATCTTGCTCAAATTTCTTGGTTACTCTTCTCAATAGGGGAAGGGGAGGTATTATAATTCCCCTTGGAAAATGTGGGTACTATTTGGAAAGGGAAATGATATTGATGAATAATCAAAAGCTTGCTGTAACCAACAAAAGAAAATTATAATAATACCTTAAAATAATGATAGCTTAAAATGTTATTAACTTGTATAATGCTTCAATATGAAAATCTATTGATTTATATGTATCATTGAAAGTTCTGGATATGTCTGCTCTTTCATGCATCATTCAGAAGCATTTCAAAGAAACAGCTAAAAGTTCACAGTCTTGGGAAAGGTGTCTTTCTCTTTTTTGCCCCCTTGGTGCTAATTACTCCACAACAGTTTGATGACCTGCTTTACTGGCCTGTGAGGATTTCTTACATTCTAGTACTGGAGTCTTCAGCTTTCCGTGTCCTTGTGGTCCTAGTTGCAATGAATTTGACTCTTTAAAAGCTTGGCTCTTGTCAGGCTTTCTCATGTAAACATCTTTTTCATGTAAGTTATTATTTCTGACATCTGTAATTGAGATACTTGATTACTTGAGCAAAATAAAGATGTCTGGCATTCAGGATGTTAAGAGATTTATAGTAGACAGGCATGTTTCAAAATCTTCAAACCTGACTTTGTAAAACATAAAATGGGCTCATTTCTTATACGTAAAACCAAGTAAAATATTAAGGAATATAATGATTATTTCTAGAGAAGGGAGAGATTTTTAGGAAATCAAATATTTTCACTTTCATATATAGTAAGTCAGTGTAAGATTTCAGTTATCTGACAAATTCCTTTAGCAATAATTGATAAATTTATAATTAACTTGTATTGTTAGTGACTAATTCTGTCAAGTGTTGTGGGAAACAAGATAAAGGGCCAGTTACAACATATCATTACTTGAAATAGGATTGAAGGATTATATTATTTGTACATTTGCTAAGTAGTTTTTGAAACAGCTTCACATAGTTTATCATAAACTGTCTTTAGCAAATAGTTTTGACTTTTACAATATGCAAATAACCTGCAGTTATGGAAACGCTAGTCCCTTAAGAGGTTTGCTAATAATTCAGAGCATTGGCCTGACAGTAGAATCACCCAGAAACTCTGAAAAATACCCAGAAATACCTCCCAGAGGTTTTGATTCAGTGTCTCTGAGATGGGGTTTCTGCCACAGTTGAGAACCACTAATTTTGAACATTATACAAGTAGAGCACAAGTTGGTAACTTTAGGAAAAGGGATGGAATTTGTAAAGTAATAGACAAACAGTAAAAATAAATGTTCGTTAGCAAGTTGAAGAATCATCCTATAGTTAGGTCAGTGGATGCTTAATCCATATAAGAAAAATAAAATCTTAATTTACTTTCATAAAGTCTACTGGTGAAAAGAAATTATATCTTATTCTGAAAAGCTGTTTTTACATTCCAAAGCAGTCTCACATTTATTCACTTTTCTTATTCATATATTTTGAATTTTTAACAGTCCTCAACTGTTCCACAAATCACAGAAGAGAGAGGCAGAAGCAGACTGGCAGTAATACTGGATCAAGTAAACACAGGAAATAATATTTTTGAAAGTATGATATATGAGCCAATTCAGGCAAACAGTAAAAAAAAAAAAAAAAGTAGTTAATTCAGTCAGTAAGTGGTGTTGGGACAGTAGGCTATCCACTTGGAAAATAAAGCTATACAGAATAAATTCCAGACCAATCAGAGAGTTAACTATAGAGATAGAGAATGAGAAATCAGAAGATGATTTAGAGGGCTTTAAAATGTAATCATGGAATGGGGCAGGTTGCTTCTTAGGCAAAAACCCAAATTCCAGAAGTCACAAAAGGAACTATTGAGAATGTCCAGTAGTAGGTAAAGACTTAAGCTCTGACTTAGGCAACTTTAGTTCGTTACCATTTCTGTTTTGTTTTGTTTTTTTCCACAGCTATATGATCTTGGAACTAAAAATATACCATAAAAATACCTTAAAAAAATCTTATAAATACCCCAAAAGTTGTTTAATCAAAGAAATGCATATTCAAACAATGAGACATCATTCTTTGTCTCTCACACTGGCAAATATTAAAAAGAGTCAGAAAGGGTGCCATGGAAAAGAACTCAGTCCCTCATACTGTTGGTAGAATATCAATCATGCAGCCTTTTTTGGGATGAATCAGCAGTATCTATTGAAGATTAAAGTGAGTATGTACTTTGACTCAGCAATCCAGTTCTAAACATCCTTAAATTTGTAAAGAAATAGGTACTAAGATTTTTACGTTGGCATTGTTTGACATAGCTAAAAATTAATATTCTGAATTCTTACCAATATGGGGTTAACCTTTTGGGAAGAAGTGGAGATTTTTTTTTTTAACCTATAATTGTCTGTAGTTTTGCTATGAAAAACTACTGAAAATGGTTTTAGGCAATATTTTCCCTAAAAATTGTTAGCACATTATGATATTTTCTAATAAATGGCAGTTGCAAGGCACAACTGCTTTTTAGTCAAACATTAATGTGTGAATATCTTTTTATAAGCCTGTTTCATACCCGGTTTTCTGCAGAATGGAAACAGACTGTAATTCCATGGAGCTGAGCGGCGTGTCCGGATTTGAAGAAGAAGCTGAGCTTAATGGCTTTGAAGGAACTGATATGAAAGACATGAGACTGGAGGCCGAAGCAGTTGTAAATGATGTTCTCTTTGCTGTTAACACCATGTTTGTCTCTAAAACCCTGCGCTGTGCAGACGATGTGGCCTATATCAATGTGGAAACCAGAGAAAGGAACAGATACTGCCTGGAGCTCACTGAAGCAGGGCTCAGGGTAAGTCCCTTTCCCTTTAGGGAAAAAAAAATCTTTACCACTTGATCCAAAAGGTTCAGGAATCAGGGAATGAGAAAGAGTTTTAGGTGAGTACTTGACACCCAGTAGCTTCCAAGATTTTTTTTTTAAGAAAGTTTTTTTTCTTGCCCCTAGGAATTTTTTTATTAATTCTGAAGTCTTTCAGTCAACATAAGAATGGATTTTTTTGGGGGAAAAAACAGATTTGATTCTGAGTATTTTGTTGTAACTGTCTTCCACCAAATAAACTGATTTCTTATCTCTTGCTAAGCATGTCTGCCAAAATTATGCGTTCTCTACACTGGGTGAATTTTTCAGTCATTGTGTTGAATCTTCTTCCACCTCCTATGAATATTTCTTCTACTAAAACAACATACTAGAAGGAATTCCCTGGTGGTCCAGTGGTTAGGACTCCACTCTTTCACTGCTGAGGGCTCAGATTGATCCCTGGTAAGGGAAGTAAGATTCCACAAGCTCCTCAGCCATACATAGAGAAATAGATAGGTCATACTTGACTCCACCATTCACTAGCTATTAGATCAGAATTAAGTCACAGCAGAATGCTTTGCCTCCAAATTTCCAAGAACAAATTTCCATTTATAATATGTAAGCTTTTCTAGGTAGAACGACCTCTCTGCATCCTTTAAATCAGAATCCTGACTTTAGAATAATAGAAAACACTACCTGAGAACAACTTCTCATTTAAAAAAAATTTTTAACCTGTGGAACAAAGGAATGGACATGAGAAATGTCTAGTTTAATGTTACTAATGTCTATTTAACTTTACTAATTAACCTTGGGAATTCCCACACAGTCCTGTGGTTAGGACTCAGTGATTTCATAGCCAAATTCAACCTCTGGTCAGGAACTGAGATCCTACAAGTCACACGGTACATCCTAAACAAATAGCCTTCGAGCTTGGTCAGAAATCTCTGACGTTTCTGTTTCTAAGTCCATTAAGAGTAGTTCTCCCAAAGTTGCACAGGATCATGAAGTAGTAGAGTACATGGTTTAAGCAAGTAAGAATGTCATGTGATACATTAAACAAGCATGTGACCATCTCTTTATGTCAATAGATTGAGTTTCCCTACGATGTGTGTGAGTCACATGTTCTGTGTATCCCCTGGTGGAGGCTCACTTTCGTTGAAACCTGAGTTGTAACTATTCTCATTTCCCGTACAACTGCATTTTGGCTTTGAGAATAATCCTGGAATTAACTAATCTTTATGCTTCCCTTCCTAAATCCCTAAATTTGTACCCCAAACTTGCAGTGTTTAGAAGTGGACCTTAAATAGAAATAGGTAAAGCAAAAGTAGAAATAAATAACCCTAGGTAAATTAATTTTCTCTGACACTGTTTAATTCTGGTGAGGTAGGAAAGGTTTTGTTGACAGAAATCTTTGTGAATTTGAGTGACGTTGGGTCAGTCAGTCAGTCAGAGTCCCTGCTTCTTTATCTGTAACTTGGAGGTTTAAAACAAAAGCTGAAAAAAGATTTGGGGGATGTTATGTGAATAAAGTTTGCACAAAGATCAGGGTCAGTTATAAAACCTGGCATGTAGGTACTCAAATATTTATTTGTTTTCTGTCTGATTGAGTTGACATTTATTGAGTAACTATCCTGTGTCAGAAATTAGACATCAAACCATGTAAATAAGACATGATCCCTGTTCCCAGGAAGACTTCAGCATCATTCCTTCCAAAGAAATCCCAGGGTTGATCTCCTTCAGAATGGACTGGTTGGATCTCCTTGCAGTCCAAGGGACTCTCAAGAGTTTTCTCCAACACCACACTTCAAAAGCATCAATTCTTCAGTGCTCAGCCTTCTTCACAGTCCAACTCTCACATCCATACATGCACTGGAAAAACCATAGCCTTGACTAGACAGACCTTTGTTGGCAGAGGAATGTTTCTGCTTTTCAGTGTGCTATCTAGGTTGGTCATAACTTTCCTTCCACGGAGTAACCATCTTTTAATTTCATGGCTGCAGTCACCATCTGCAGTGATTTTGGAGCCCAAAACATAAACTCTGACACTGTTTCCACTGTTTCCCCATCTATTTCCCATGACTGTTTCCACTGTTTCCCCATCTAGTTTCCATGAAGTGATGCAACCAGATGTCATGATCTTGGTTTTCTGAATGTTGAGCTTTCTCATTCTCCACTTTCACTTTCATCAAGAGGCTTTTAGTTCCTCTTCACTTTTCTGCCATAAGAGTGGTGTCATCTGCATATCTAAGGTTATTGATATTTCTCCCTGCAATCTTGATTCTAGCTTGTGCTTCTTCCAGCCCAGCGTTTCTCATGATTTTCAGGATCAAGAATGGGTAAATCAAACCTTTCAAATTTTGAGAAAAATTTGTTATAAATTGCTTAAATATTATAGGTTGTATGGATATTTAAAATATGTGTATTCTAACTATTAATTGAGAAATGCATAATGTCATTAGAGAATGACCCATGTAAAAACTTGTGGTTTTTTTGCTTTCTGTACCAAGATGAAATCTGATTTTTCATTTTTCTCGTAGGTGGTAGGGTATGCTTTCGACCAGGTGGATGATCATTTACAGACTCCCTACCATGAAACAGTCTACTCTCTGTTGGATACGCTCAGCCCTGCATACCGGGAAGCATTTGGAAATGCGCTCCTTCAAAGACTGGAAGCTTTGAAAAGAGAGGGACAGTCATGACTAAGCTTTTTTCCTGTTAGAGAGGGCTGCTGCTGGTACACAAGGTTGACATACAGCTTGAAACTGCTGCATATGGTCATAGCAGAAAATGCATCTTTGATTTTGTATCTTTTCTTTCTTTTGCTTCACATGTAGACTTTTGATTGATTGATGATTGATTATTGAATTGTCTTTCTTAGTTTCTTATTCATTTAGGAAATCCTAAGGTCACTGCTGTGACACCATCATTAAGACATTCAGATTTCTTCATATAGTATCTCTGCATTTCAGAAACCTAAGCAGTATTTCATTCGCTTATTACAGGACTGCCAGCACTCTCTCTTACTTAGGAAATTCTAGATTTGCACAGTAATAGAGGAAATAAAATGACCTAACTTCAGACTTTGATTCAGCTCGCTAAATCAGGGGTTTACTACTAGCTCAGACTAACTTTGTAGTAATTATCTTGCTACTAGCCTTATTGGAAACAAATTATCAACTGGTTTCCCCGGCACAAATTTTTAAATTCACTGCTTCATTGAATCTATTTATATTATTAATATGGACTGATAAAAATGAGTTCATTATATATTACGTAGCTAGTATTTACATGAAACACAGGTACTGAAATAGTACTGTATTCCTTGTTTGCAACAGCCAGCCAACGAAGAGGACAAACCGTTAGCAAATGAATGTAACAAGTACTTGTTTCCAAGATATTTAAGCACATAAACAAATACAGGAACAGGCTCCATTCTCTTCCTAACAAAAAGCATCTTCAGCGTGTGTGACTTAAAAGAAAGGAGATTCTGATTTCCTAGAAAAAGATATTTTGGCCTGTGTTGATTCTTCTTATGAATGTTTGTTTACATGATGTACAGTATATATTCAGAAAGTATTTTTGCTTCAGCATTTACTTTGTATGATGTGGTGCTTTGGTATTCCCACAGCACCCCTCCTTCCCAACAGATGTACAGTGTTCTGTCTAGATGCAAAATCTACAATGTCACAGGAGCGCATTGTATAGGTTTGAAACCAAAGGATGAATGAAGCATTCAGAGACTTACTATTTGAAAAAGGGAGACTCTGTATTTTATATTTTATTACAGGTACTAATATTTATAATAAAATAAACTATACCATGCTGCTACATCTTTTCAAGTCCATGTTGAATATTAAGAATTGGGAAGTTGTTTTTTTAATACTAGTCAAAGCAGCAGCTATACAAATGTTGAACTAAAATTCTGCATCTGGACATACCTTCATAATTTGTCATTTGAAGACTTTTATAAATCATTATTAAACAATAGTACTTTTAGACTCTTGAAGATCATGTAGACCAGAGCAAGTTTAAAGTTTGGTTTGGGTCATTATTCATTGTCAGAGTTCATTGGAATGCTTAAATTATGTTTGACAAATGAATACTCATCCTCAGCTTTATTTTCACATGCGTAAGTGTTTGGGTAATGAAGTCTAACTTCAGCTTGAACTTTCGTGCTTAATCTCAGGCTAAATGTAAAGGGTATTTGTACAGTTTGAATACAATTCTGTTTACTAATTTTGAGTTAAGTATGGAGAAAAGTGATTGTATGTTTAAAGTTGAAAGTGTTCATTTTGTGATAAATATTGGATGCCAAGAGCTTCCATTTTTGAATTCCATGTTCTTCCATTTCATTGTGAAGTGATTATTACTATGAAAGAGCAACAGAGAGAGAAGACGTTAATAAAACTACAGATATTAAAATGTGCACTAGTTATTAAATCCTTCATTTTATTTAGATTTTTTAAAGACTTTAACCAGATAAATTAAGCCTTGATTTCATTTCCAAAAGAAAAAGAACCTCCAGATAAGTAACTATTATAAATCAATAAAGAAAAAAAGGAGCAAATACTATATGATCAACTCAGGAAAATATACAAATGTCCAGTAGCCACTTGAAAGATTCAACCAAACCAGTAACTCAGGAAAGGAAAATAGGTTTTAGCTATTTGAGTCATTTTACCTAATAATAATGTGTCAGGTTTAAATTATATCAATAAAGATTTAGTGAAGGACACAGTTTCCTTCTCATGGAGGCTATGTTGCTGAAACCTTTCTGGAAGATACTGGTAATAGAGCCTTTACAAAGCTTATAACTCACATGGCTGGTAATAGCCTTGAAGGCTAGAACACGGACATGATTCAGCAGAATATATACAACAAGGATGTCATTTTCACTGATGAAAAATTTAGAAGTCTCTAAAAAAGTGGTTAAGCTATGCCAGATCCTCTTGATGGAAGAATATGCAGCCATTAAAAATTGGGGGAAGTTAAACTACAGGAAAAAAATAAGCTTTTAAAACTATTTGAAAATAATTGTATACAGAACAGAAGGAAAAATGGAATAAAAATATTCTACAGTTAATATAGTAATCAATAGGTGATATTTTGTTTTACATACATTCTCTGTTACCTTAAGTGTAGGGGAAATGCAACATGGTGGTGTTAAGCCAGCTGAAGAATTCTCCTTTCCAGCAAAAGCACAAGCTGTGCTGAGTTGATCCTGCTCCCAGGATCCTTGAAAAGGTAGTATGTTTGTGAAAAGAATACACACCCCTCATTTCCCATGATAACTCTTCCCACCTCTCCAGGTCCAGAATCAGTCTTTACACATCCCACACAGCTCAGCAGCAGTTACTGGAGTTCTCAGCCTTCGTTGGTGTCTTTGATCACAATGCTGCACTGTTCTCCCCCAATGTTCAAAACCCACAAAATATTCAGTTTGATTGTTACAGGGAAACAGGATAGGAAAACACTGAGATTCTGATATGTGTCACTTTAACCTCAGAATTGTGCCTTCTGCCCCTTCATTTATGTGCAACATGTTCAACTGAAACTTGGACAGATTATGGCACTTGCTCAGCAGCCCACCTGTGAGCTGGAAAGGAAGGTCAGAACCCAGGTCTTCTGACTCCGTCAATCATCCCTGTAAGGCTTGGAGAACCGCTCTCTGAAAAGGACATTCAGGGACACCCTCTAGTGACCTGACAAATTTTATTATCCAGCTTTCACAGATATATGGTCTCGGGGAGCAGAGCATAAAGCAGACTTGCAGACTAGCCTTTCTTGATAAAACATCAAAGCATTTAAGCATAAAACACAGTTCCCACCGCCCAAGCCATAACACAGCTTTGGCCGAAACTCTAAAGGGAGTCTTATGAAACAACAGTCCTTGCTCCCAGAAACAGGTGGTCAGAAGGAAGCCTTCGAAGGCCTCAAGGCCAGGCGTATAACCCTTCGTCATCTGTTCCCAGCCTTGGGCACTCGGTGAACGCTCATAACCCTTTGTTATGCTCGTCCCAGCTTCCAACCTTCGTCATGAGTGGAGCAAACATTCTCAGTGTTTGCTTAAAGCCTTCCAGCTCCTCCACACATCCCCATACACCGTGTCAATAAAAGCATCCTCTGAACTTTGTGGCTGTGTGAAAGCTAATTTTGAAAGAGGAAAGGAACAGGGAATTATACTCAGTATCTTGTAATCTATGTATGTGATTGGATCACTGCTATACACCTAAAACTAACAAGACTATACAGTAAATCAACTATACTTGAAAACTAAAAATATATATTTATAAAGGAATAATAGTAAAAGATAACTGGCATAATAGAACTGATTAATAGAATCTCCTTTCCTAACCTACCAATATGCTATACAGTTCTCTGGAAGCCATCCCCTTGTAACTATGGCCCTAGCTCATTTACCTGTTACCATAATGTAAACAGTAATAATGAAACAAAAGTGAGTTATATTTTATAGTGGCATGACCAGTTGAATAAAAGTACTTACCTGCTTAACAGCATTTATTCGGGACAAACTGAAAATCCGGAAATGAGGCATCTAGTGAATTCTAGAATATTCCATCTAACAGGTCTTTATAAAAAATGAACAATATTTATTCCAAGTTCTGTACTGGTCTTGCAAGAGTATTTTTACAGTTAAAAATTGACAGCTAAAGAAAAAAAAATGTTGCTGTGAGCAAGCTGTTCCCAAATTGTTTGCAGAATTTCACAGTGTTACCAAAACAAAGAAGTTTCAATGAGACAACTGTATAAAAGGAAAGGGAGTGGGGACCAAAAAAAGGAATGAAAAGGCTCCTATTTGTGCAAGTGTGCTTTAGCATCACAGAAAAAAAAGCAATTTCACTTTTGGAGACCCATTTCATAAAATGCTTACATATATCTTATTTAGTCCTGACAGCCCTGTTAGGTTGGTGGTTTCACCCCTGTTTTATAGTCACTTAACAGCTCGTGTGGAGAAGGCATTGGCACCCCACTCCAGTACTCTTGCCTGGAAAAATCCCATGGATGGAGGAACCTGGTAGGCTGCAGTCCATGGGGTCACTAGGAGTCTTACTGAGGGACTTCACTTTCACTTTTCACTTCAGGCATTGGAGAAGGAAATGGCAACCCATTCCAGTATTCTTGCCTGGAGAATCCCAGGGACGAGGGAGCCTGGTACACTGCCGTCTATGGGGTCGCACAGAGTTGGACACGACTGAAGCGACTTAGCAGCAGCAGCAACAGCTCATGTAAGATTAAAAGTTTGGCCCCAGTCTCCCACAAATAAGTGCCGAAGTGGAAGTCGGCCAAGTCTCTCAAGTGTCCAGAACCCCCAGGCTGTCCAGCTCCCTGGCCATTTCCATTTTGGGGAGGCAATTAGTATCTTTTTAGGTGAAAGTAAAGTGTTAGCCACTCAGTCGTGTCTGACTCTTTGTGCCCCAGTGGACTGTAGCCTGCCAGGCTCCTCTGTCCATGGAATTCTCCAGGCAAGACTGGGTGGACATTCCATTCTCCAAAGGATCTTCCCAACCCAGGGATCAGACTCTTGTCTCCTGCACTGCAGGCGGATTCTTTACCATCTGAGCCACCAAGGAAACATTAAAAAAGAAAAAAATCCATGTGTTAAATATTTACATTTAAGAAGTTAATATTCAAAGCACAAAAATATCTACTATTCTAAGACAACAGGCTATATATACAGTCCACCATGACCTTTGTGGTTCTGTGTTAACATCTTTTAATTCGGCCGCAACCTCATGTCCAACCTGATTTGGAAAGGGCAGTCTACATTCTATCCCTTTGTGAAAGAGGGTGAATCCCAGCACAAATGGCCTCCAGCTACCCCCACCGCAGCCCTGGAACTGCTAAACCTCTAAGGCCCAGTGGACTACCACCACTGGCAAGAGCAGTGGGAACCACACTCGCTGTGGATCCTGAGTCCTGACCCTGAAACTCCATGGCAACAGCCCTCCTTTGCAGTAGAGATCAAGACAAACCCTCCCGGATCAGACCATCCTACAAAGGGCATGTTAATTCACTTCAACATTTCGGGGAAGGCCTAGGCTACGGGCTTTTCACCTCATCAGATTCATCAATATCTTTAGTGCTTCGGGTCTAGGGGACACTGGGACGTGTTTCCGGAGTTTCCGAATGAAAGAGAGGAAAGGGAACAGAGGGCACGCACTGCCCGAGGGCACCGGCTGCAAGCCCGGGGACGCGGCGGGCCAGCCCAGAGCCCTAGGCTGGGAAAACCCTCAGTGCGCGGGAAACCGGAGGCCCCGCCCCCCGTCCCGAGAACGCCCCGCCCCGCGCCCTAGGCCCTGCCCCCCGAAGGACCGGCCCCACCCACCTCCTTGGCAACCAAAAGGACGCTTTCTCCTTCGCAACCAGCGCGACTCCCACCATGGCTGAAGAAGAGGAAAGTGCTGCCCCTGCGGAAAAAGCTATCCGGATCCAGAGGGTGTTTATAAACCTGCTGGACTCATACAGCAGCAGAAACATCGGGAAGGTAAGCGGCGGTGGGTCAAAGCTGAATCCCAGCCCCCAGCTCCCCCAGTCCCGGCTCCAGGCCCCCAAACCCAGTTGCACCTTAGCCGCGGACTTTATCAGGGTCTCCCCTAAGGGGCCCTCCATCGTCTGGGACACAGACAGTGCCCCGGCTCCCCAGTCCGCCCCCAGGCTAGACCAGCGCCCGACCTGGAAGACCAGGGTTTGGGAGATCGCCGGTCCAGTCCGGGTTTCTTCCCTTGTTTAGGGGCGGAAACTGAAGCTCGGAAGGAGTTGGGGGCTTGCCGAAGACAAGCTGGGGGCTTAGCAAGCTGGGGGCTCAGGTCTCCGGCTTCTAACCAGGTTCTCTTTCCACTCCCTCCGAGGAGTCTCAAGCAGGAAAGTGACAAGTTCAAAACTAAATGCAGTAACAAAACGTCAAAAAGATAGGGGTTGTGTTTGTTGTTCAGTTGCTAAAGTGAAAGTGAAATCGCTCAGTCGTGTCCGATTCTGCGACCCCATGGACGGTAGCCTACCAGGCTCCGCAGTCCGTGGGATTTTCCAGGCAAGAATACTGGAGTGGGCTGCCATTTCCTTCTCCAGGGGATCTTCCCAACCAGGGATCGAACCCGGGTCTCCTGCATTGTAGACAGACGCTTTACCGTCTGAGCCACTAGGGAAAAGTCATGTCCAATATTTTGTGACCCCATGGACTGTATAGCCCGCCAGACTCCTCTGTCCATGGGATTTCCCTGGCGAGAATACTCGAGTGGGTTGCCATTTCCTTCTACAGGGAATTTTCCCAGTCCAGGGATGGAGCCTACCTCTCCTGCATTGGCAGGCGGATGCTTTACCACTGAGCCACCAGAGAAGCCAGTAGTAGGAAATTATTTGTGTCTTTCAAAAAGATAGATACAAATATAGAGAAGATGTGTGTGTGTGTGTGTGTGTGTGTGTGTGTGTGTGTGTGTGTGTGCGCGCGTGCTCAGTCGTGGCCAGCTCTCCATGGACTGTGGCCCACCAGCCCCCTCTTCCATGGAATTTTCCCAGGCAAGAATACTGGAGTGGGTTGCCATTTCCTATTGGAGCAGATCTTCCCAATTCAGGGATCAGACCCCGGTCTCCAGCAATTGGCAGGCACAATGTTTACCACTGTGCTACCTAGGAAGCCCAAAGAAGATAAATAGATAGATGATAGATAAATAGATGATAGATAGATAGATAGATAATCTACATACAGAAAACCTCTCAAAGGATACACAGGACATTATCTCTTCCCTGGTGACTCAAAGGTTAAGGCTTCTGCCTCCTATGCGGGAGACCCGGGTTCGATCCCTGGGTTGGGAAAATCCCCTGGAGGAGGAAACGGCAACCCACTCTAGTGTTCTTGTCTGAAAAATCCCATGGACAGAGGAGCCTGACAGGTATAGGCCAAAGGGTCACAGAAGAGTTGGATGTGACTAAGCACACACACTTTGTGAATTTACACAACAAACACTGATGAACTGCTGGCTTTGTGTGAAGCACTGTTTAGTTGCTGAGCATGGCTACCTTCTGATTTTCCTCCATAAAATATATTATTAATAAAAATGATATTTATGACTGTATTTCTATAACGACACACAATCTTGGTTGCTAAATTTGCTTCCTTCCAAATTTTAGAGAAATTAAAACATTTTTATGGGCCACAAAGTCCTATGGGTCCCGGACACGGTGACTGCTGTCCTTGGGGCCCCTGATTCACTACACTCTTGCCACTCTGTCCTCTGCAGCCTTTGCTGTGCCCTCTGGGAGCTAGTTCCTCGGGCTGGACCTTCATTCTGTACATGTCAGATTAAATGCCACCTCTCAAGAGTGCCCTTCATGCAACTCTGTTTAAAGCAGCCACCCTCTCCTCCCCAAGTTCACATTTTCTATTCTCTTTCCTGCAGAGTACTTAGTAGAGATTGAAATATCTTGTTTATGTTAAAAATTATTTATTGTCTACCTCCTTCCAGAGAGGCAGGAACCTCAAGGGCAAAAACTTTGTTTGGGGCTTTTGTCAGGAATTTAGTTTATGTCCTAAATACAATGATAGCCAGAGAGTACTTAAAAAGAGAGGTGACAGGATTGAAATTAGGAGGGAGGGCGGGAAGAGAATTTAACCTTTTATTTTACCCCATTTTGATCACTGATTATTTCTTACAACAGCATATTTTTATAATAAAACTTTTAGTTTGTAGAGGTTTTTTTCAAAAGCTGGTCAATAACAGAATTTTCCAGTTATTCCTAAACAAACCAGGACTTGACTTTCTCAAATTATAAGGAATTGCGTTGTCTGCACTAAGCAACATGGGAGTAGAAATATAAAGCATTAAAAAAAAAAAAAAAAGGCATGGAAACCATGTCTC
The DNA here is from genome assembly GCA_917880005.1 of Nanger dama. Classification (NCBI taxonomy): domain Eukaryota; kingdom Metazoa; phylum Chordata; class Mammalia; order Artiodactyla; family Bovidae; genus Nanger; species Nanger dama. The sequence goes on along the minus strand of CAKJTW010000063.1, from coordinate 8,884,188 downwards.
CTGACCTCAGTTGGGCAATGCACCCCAGCCCCTTCCTTCTCCAGTCTGGAAAGGGGCCGGGTGGCAACTATGCAGCTTTGAATATCATATCAGAAGATCTGGTATCACCCCTCCCTCCCCATGCAATCTTGGGCAAATTGCTTACTGCTGGGCCTCAGTCTCGTGTCTGTGAAATGGGATAATAAAATTGAAGATGTCTGTTTGAGAGGTAAACAAAAATATATATGTCATATTTGGGAAAAATATATTCCAATAAGGGATTGAACCTGACATCTTGCCTACTAACTTGGACTGTTTTTGTTTTTTTTAATCAAAATAAGTGGGGAAGGACTTTTTGTTTATTTGGTTTTGTAATGTTTTTACTCCCAAGAAGTGATATCATCATGATTATTTGCATATGTTTAATCTAAGAATTATATGTCTAATATATAAATTAAAATTAGTTTTATTTATATATGAAACTCATGAACATTGCATAAACCACTCACAAAGATAGCTTTGTAAACACAAGAAAAGAAACTTTGCTAACATCCTTGTATTTCATTATTCATAGCCACTGGCCACATGTGGCTGCTGCATGTTCACACGTGTCTAGTCTAAATGGATCTGTGCTGTAAGAGTAAAATACACATCAAATTTCAAACACTGTGGGAAATAAAGAATATGTATCTCAGTAATGTTTATATTGGTATGTTAAACTGATAATAATTTGGATACCTTGGGTTAAAACATACCTAAATTCTTTTAAAATTTAAGCATTACCTACATTCACCTGTTTCTTTTTATTTTTATTAATGTGACTACTAGCAAATTTGAGTTCCCTAAGCAGATCGCATCACATGTCTACATTTCTGTTAGACAAAACCACCATGGTGAATTTAGGCCAGCTCTGCCTTTTGCTAGTGCAGGATAATATCCTCAATGAGGGAGTTTCCTGGTGGCCCAGTGGTTAAGACTCCGTGCTCCCAATGCAGGTTCCCTGGATTTTATCCCTCGTCAGGGAACTAGATCCTTCATGCTGCAACTGAAGATCCTAACCTAGTCAAATAAATTTTTTTAAAAATTTAAATATGTCCTTAATGAGCTCTTAAAGCTCTCTGAGCCTGAGTTCCCTGCCTGTGAAATGGGGACTCATAATATAGTACCCATTTCACTGTATTCTTGTGGGAATTAAACCAGTTTCAGTGAGATACCAGTGTCAAAAGCTCTAGCTTTGCACAAGTGGAACCACTATCAAGCCTTCAATAAAGGTCAGCTTTTAGAATCATCATTCATACTGGTTTCATTCTGAGCTGTTCTGAGTATTCAGGAAATTTCTCTTTGTTGCAGTTTCTTTCTAACTGTGTCGTCGGGGCTTCACTTGAAGAAATTACGGAGGAGGAAGAAGAGGACGATGAAAATAAATCAGCGATGCGAGAAGCCTCCATGGCCAAACTGAAGGAAGGCACGTTCCAGATCGTGGGCACACTTTCCAAGCCGGATGTCCCCCGACCCGAGTTTGCCGTGGAGACCTACTGTGTAAGTCCAGGGAGGCTGCTGAGAGGGGACAAAGGAAAGCACCACCCTCTGCTCAAATGCCCTGACAATGTGTTGCTTCTCATCCCCTCTCTCCTGCCAACGTGAGGCTGTCGGAAAGGTGGGAGTGGGTCTCCCTATGATGGAGACTAACACCTCTCATCTCCCCATTTTAAAGGTTTGCCTGCAGGGACGTCCTGGTGGTCCAGTAATTAAGACTCTCCGAGCTTCCATTCCTGGACTGGCAAGCTGCAGGGAGCACCCCCTTCCCCGCCCCCCGCCCAAGAAAAAGCAGCAAAGAACTTAAATGATATAAATGAGATATTCTTAGAAGGTTAGAAGGTGTGGATCTCACTTGAACTTTCAGACTCATAAAATTCTCTATCCTGTGTTTAAAATACATTCTGCCCTTCCTCACCCTAACACGACTTTGGACCATAGGGAGTGTTATTTGTGAAAGACACCTCCTTTAGTAATAAGCCACTGGAGAGCAACACACCGTTACACTGCTCTCTTATTGAGAAGTTGTGCTGCCTTCAAAAACAGAGTCTATGCAACCCTCATCCTGAGACATTTCAATATCTCCAGGAAGGGCAACCCTCCCAGGCTAACCTCTCCCATCACCCTGCCTGCCATTCTCCAGATCCTAAGGGACAGCTTTGCACATTCTGAGTCCTGGAATAGCCTTCCCACTTCCCTCCCTATATATCCTTCATGCTTTAACCCAGAATGTTGTCTCCTCCAGGAAGCCCTTCATGATTCCCCACTCCTAGTTTAGACTCTGAGCTCTTTGCCTGTCCAGATCCTTTTACACTTTTACACCCCATTATTATTATGTGCCCTATTGTGGATTACACTGACTGTCACTATCTGTTCCTTGAAAGTGGACACAGCGCCCCATTTATTCTCATGTGTATCCATGAATGGTGACAGACAGCACTGGCCCTTAATAAGTACTCATAACTGAATGAATGCGTCCCCTCCCACCAACTTTGGAAACTTCACCACTTACCCCTTTTTACCCTCTCTGGCTCTTTCTTTTTTTAAAAGACTTATTTATTTTTGGCCGTGGTGAGTCTTCCTTGCTGAGCACAGGCTTTCTCTAGTTGCAGCGAGTGAGGGGCTACTCTCTAGTTGCTCAGGCTTCTCATTGCAGTGGCTTCTCTTGTTGCAGAGCACAGGCTCTAGGTGTGCAGGCTGAGTAGTTGCGACGCTTGGGCTCTAGAGTGCTGGCTCAGTAGCCTTGACGGCTTAGTTGCCCCGAAGCATGCGAGCTCTTCCTGGCCAGGGATCTAACCCGGTGTCCCTTGCATTGCAAAGCAGAGTCTTAAGCCCTGGACCACCAGGGAAGCCCTCTTCTGAGTCTTCACTTGCCACTGGCTTCTTTCTTTCTGCCTCCACATATGCTGACATCTTCCCACTGGGACACACACACACACACACACACACACCCCCCCTCCTGCCTCTTTCTCTGCCCCCTGGCCCTGCCACCACTGAACTTGGGAGAGGGCTCAGCACCCTCACAGGCCTCACTCCTGCACTCTCCAGCCCACATGCCTTCACAGGAGGTATCCTGGCCATTGTCTCTCTTCCCCACTTCCCCGAAGCAGCACTTGGCTGACTGTCCACGTGCATCCGCTCCTTCTCTTTAAATGTAATTTTTTCCCAGAGCTCCCTCCCCTCTCATAACAAGCATTCTTCCTAACTCTTATCCAGTCCTGTAGCTTCAGCTTCAAGACAATGCCTTTCTGATCCTTCCCCAGCCCTGCTGACTAAGCACACATCCAGCTGCTTTGTAGCCCCTCCCCAGATGTCCAGCAGCCCTTTCACATCATCATACCCAAAACGAAGTCTCTCACATTCCTCTGCAAAACTGCTCTGCCCTGCTTCGCTGTCTGTATCTGTTTGGACTATTTGTCATTGCAAGTCACAGTGGGGAAAGGGGCGATGTAAACTGGCTTATTCAATAAGGACATTCATTAGCTTATGTGGCTGGTGGTCTCAAGGAAGAACCTGCTTCAGGCCTGGTGTGATCCAGGGATGGTAGCCCTTTTCCAGCTCTTTCCTTGGCTCTGTATTTCTCTGAGGGTGACTTTATTCCTCAGGTTGACAGCAAGGCTGCAACATTCCAGGGATCTGCACACCTACACAGCCACACTCTGATGAAGAAAACTTTCAGAAGTTCTTATAGAAAGGAGGATGAACTTTCCAGCAGTACCCCACACTCACTGTCTGGAGCTGAGTCACTTGCCTGTTCCTGAACCAGTCTCATATCTGGAATCAGTAAGGCCCCTACTTGAAGTTAGAGGATGAAGTTAATTTCCCACAGGCTGAGAAGGGGAGTAGTTGAACAAAATTTGGGATCTGTTGGGAAAGCGGAAGAGGGAATGGATGTTTGTAGACAACCAAGAGAGTCCTTTATACCATTCATCATCCACTTGCCCCGTCACAGCTGCGAGCCTGGTATTGCTCTGGCTTTTGCCTCCCTACTATTAACTGGAAAACAACAACAACAACTACTCAGAGTGTGAGAGCTGTGAGTTCAGTTTTATTGGGGGTTTACCGAGGACTATAGCCTGAGAAACAGCCTCTCAGAGAGCTCTGAGGACCTGCTCCAAAGACATGGGTGGCATATAAGGTGGCTTATTTAACTCTGCATGTAAGTGAAATAAGTAGGGTTGACAGCACACAGCCTTGATGTACTCCTTTCCCGATTCTGAACCAGTCCATTGTTCCATGTCTGGCTCTAACTGTTGCTTCTTGACCTGCACACGTTTCTCAGGAGGCAGGTCAAGTGGTCTGGTATTCCCATCTCTTGAAACATTTTCCAGTTTGTAAAGCAGTATGTATGTGATTTGAGTGAAGGGGGGAGTTGCTGCTGCTGCTGCTACTGCTAAGTCGCTTCAGTCCTGTCTGACTCTGTGCGACCCCATAGACGGCAGCCCACCAGGCTCCCCCGCCCATGGGGATTCTCCAGGCAGGAACACTGGGGTGGGCTGCCATTGCCTTCTCCGGAAGGGGGAGTAAGTGTAGTTAATGTTAGTCGCTCAGTCGTGCCCAGCTCTTTGAGACCCCATGGACTGCAGCCCTCTGTCCATGAGATTTTCCAGGCAAGGATGCTGGAGTGGGTTGCCACTTCCTTCTCCAGGGGATCTTCCCAATCCAGGAATCGAACCTGGGTCTCCTGCACTGCAGGCAGATTCTTTACCAACTGAACTACAAGGGAAGCCCCAAGTGCAGTTAAACACATGCAATTAAGTACGTGCAATTAACACATCTGAGTAAAAGGTCACTGCTAGTCAGGAGGAGCAGATGTCTCCATTACTGATTTCAGTGCTTTTCTAGGTATTAGAACACGCAAGATAATGGGGTCATAAAAATTTCTTCTGAAGATACTTACCTCTCTGAAGGCCCATTCTGTCGGTTTTTTCCCAGAGCACAGGATGCCTCCTTCCTGACCTCCCCCGCTGATTTCCGTTCAGGGGGTGTTGGAGGTCGGCAAGTGCAATAGCTGATGACTTCATCCTTGTAGAGCCGGATGGCTGGTGACGTCCTGTAGCTGGCACCACTGCCTCTCATATCCTCTTGGTCATGAGATCCTCAACCCAGCTCTATTTTTTTTAAGAGCTCAGCTTTTTATTGGACGTGTTACCAAAGAGGTTTAGTCAAAAAGACCAAGGCCCATGTCACCATCAGACTCTTCAGAGTCTTCTTTCTTTGCGTCTGCTTTCTGCTCCTCAGCTGGGGCAACAGTGGTTGGGGTCGGGGGACAGGACCTCCTGCTGGGGCAGGTCTACCAGCCCCACCCCCTTCTGCCACTCCCCCTCCCCTCCCCCCATCATTGCAGATGAAACTCCCGATGCTGACAGTGGCCGAAGCCTTTGTGAACAAGCCTGGCCAGAAGGCTCAACATTTACACTGACTGCTTTAATGAGGGCTTTGTTATCCTCTGCGACCGTCACCTCATCCTCATGCAGGATGAGGGGCCGAGTAGATGCTGATGGGCTCCAAGACCCAGGCCATGCTGAGGGCGAGCACTAGGCGGGGGGTGGCAGGCACGGTGCTAGCCGCAGGGTGAAATGACGGTCTCACTCTAATGCCGTCTTAGCTTCCCTGGGAAGACTGGAGAACCTTAACCCAGCTGAGGGAAGGGAGGCCTCAACCCATCTCTTGAATAGCTCTCTAAAGAATGTCTCCTTTCCATTCTCCTGGCTAATTGCATTGGTTCAGATCCTCACCACTGCTCTCTGTTTATACCTGAATTTGATTCAGTGAATTAGTATTGAGCCCTTTCTTTGTTTGGCCTTGCTGCACGGCAAGTGGGATCTTAGTTCTCTGACCAGGGATCCAACCAGCACCCTCTGCCTTGGTAGCTCAGAGTCTTAACTCCTGGACTGCCAGGGAAGTCCCTGGAGTACTTTAAAGGCCCAAAGAAGACTGCAGGGCTCACAGACTAGCAGGGACTCTTCAATCTAAACTAGCAGCTCCAGGCAGGACAGTGACTTGATGACTGAGGTATGTGCACAGCCGTTTCCAGAGCACTCTGCAAAGGTCAAGTTGAGTTTTCGTCTTATCTAGAGAGCCAGACAAGTGAGCTCCAAACTTCTCCCCATCCCGCAGATCAAGACCCATCCCCCCAGCTCCTTCTGATCTGGAGATCCAACACAGTTGGCCCTCCTTTTGGAGTTTGGGGACTGCTGGAAATGCTGGGACTGAGGCCGAGCCTCCAGGGCTGAGTAGAACTTACCAAGCAGGTAAGGGGACAAGGAAATAACACGTAAAGGGGACACCTGGGTGAGGATATGGTGTGCTTTGGAACAGAAAGCATCAGTATAGATAGAGCTTGGATTCTAGGGGAGCCAAGAGAAGAAGCAAGTATGGCATAAAAGGTGTGACAGAGTGGAGAATAGAAGATAGCAGGCTAGCCCGGAGCTTCTTCTTGGCTCAGCAAATGGCCTGCTAGTCTGTGACTTCCTAGGCTCTGCTCAGTGAGCTTGTATTCACCCTGTCAGTCCAGCTCAAATGTCAATCCCTTTGAGTCATAATCACATACTCGCCTGGTCCATCAGAGCTCAAATGCACGTCTGTGATAGCCCTTTCTACACTGGGGGGCTGCCATGAAAGGATGCGCAGGCTGCACACTGCTCAAGGGCGTTCAGCTGCGGGCGTGAACAGGGGCTGAACTGTGATGTGTTCTGCTGGCTGCAGTGTGTCCCTAAGTGGGCGCCATATCATTTGACCAAGAGCAGGTTACCTTTTTCTACTTTGTACAAAAGCTTCATGTGCTTAGTTGCATCCTTGTCCACGTTAGACCATAGTTATTTGCTGAAATTTTGCCAACAACACACACACACCCAATACTCTGTATTATCAACAGTCATACATCAATCATTTTTTGCCTTTCTCCTTAGGGTCAAAATCAGTGCCCACAATTATTTACTGGGGGAACAAATGAATGGACAGTATCTGATAGGATGACCATTCTCTTGAAAATGTGCCTGTTTCAACTTAAATCAGTCCAACTATGATTTACTGGGTGCACATGTTTTCTTCTGGACACATCTCACATGCTTTCATGGACTCATAGATGCTTCATCTTCTTTCTCTTGGAAGAGATCTAGAACACACTGTGTCAGGAACACATAACTTCGATTTCTTCCCATTCCCCAATCTTTCTCACTGTGTCCTTGCTGACTATAAGTAAGTCCCAGGAGTACCAGGACCGTGGTGTACTCTTGTCATGCTGTTGACAAGGTGAAAAATCCATGTTTGTTTCTTTAAAAAAATTTTTTTTTTTTTACTGTAATGTGCATCTTGTGGGATCTTAGTTCCCTGACCAGGGATTGAACCCAGGCCCTCAGCACTGAAAATGCAGAGTGCTAACCACTGGCCAGCCAAGGAGTTCCAAAATCCATGCTTGAATCAGGATTTTCAGAGTATCTTCTCTCTTGCACATTCAGTCCAGAAAAGAAATCAAATGAATAATATTATGGGCTGAATCATGTCCAAAATATGTGAAGTCCTAATCCCCCAGGACCTCCGATGAGATCTTATTTGAACATAGGGTCTTTATAGAAGAAATCGAGTTAGAAGGAGTTCATTTGAGTGCGTCTCTAATACAGTATGCTCGGCGTCCTTATAAAAGGGGAAATTTGGACAGAGGTATAGGAAACTTTCATGTAAAGATGAAGGTGAAGATATGGGTGATGTTTCTATAAGCCAAGGAATACCAAATATTGCCAGGGAACCACCAGAAGCTAGGATGTTGCTGTTGAATTCAACAAGAATGTGAGAAACCTAGACAGCCTATTAAAAAGCAAAGACATTACTTTGCCAACAAAGGTCCATCTAATCAGAGCTATGGTTTTTCCAGTAGTCATGTATGGATGTGAGAGTTAGACCACAAAGAAGGCTGAGCGCCAAAGAACTAATGCTTTCCAAATAAAGTGCTGGAGTAGACTTCTGAGAGTTCACTGGACTGCAAGAAGATCAAACCAGTCAATCCTAAAGGACCCTGAATATTCATTAGAAGGACTGATGCCAAAGCTGAAGCTCCCATACTTTGGCCACCTGATGAGAAGATCTGACCCATTGGAAAAGACCCTGATGCTGGGAAAGAATGAAGACAAAAGGAGATGGGGTGGGTCAGAGGGTACAGCAGAGAATGAGATAGTTAGATAGCATCACCAACTCAAGGGACATGAATATGAGCAAACTCCCAGAGGCAGTGAAGGACAGGGAAGCCTAACTGTGCTGCAGTCCATGGCATCGAAGAGTCGGACACGACTTAGCGACTGAACACACACATACAACCTCTGATGAAAGGCATCTCCCCTCTTGTGATTCTCCAAAAGAAGTTGTGGTAAAGAGATCAAGTTTGATCTGAAGCGTCCTGCTCTCATGCAACCAATCAAGGATCTATGGAGGAATATCTGACCCCTGAGGAATAGCAGCCAGTGCAAATCCTGGTCCTTTTATGGTTGATACCCACCCACGGTACGGTACTACCTAAATCTGGCTCCACACAGCAGAGAATAACTAGTTAAACACAATGATCGTCAAAGTTACTTTCATATCATATAAGAAAAAAATTTTTTTAACCATTAGAACTTTCTGTATTGTGGGGCTTCCCGGGTGGCTCAGTGGTTAAAGAATCCACCTGTTAATGCAGGAGACACGGGTTTGATCCCTGGCCTGGGAAGATTCCACGTGCCACTGAGCAACTAAGCCCAATGGAAAACCAGAGCCCGGAACTCTAGAGCCCAGTAGCTCCAACTACTAAAGCCCACACACCCTAAAGCCTGTGCATTGAGAAGCCTGCCACGGTCACTAGAGATGAGCCCCCGCTCTCCAAACTAGAGGAAAACCCGCAGAGCGATAAAGACCCAGCACAGCCAAAAATAAGTAAGTTTTTTAAAACTCTGTATTTTTAAAATACTCCCAGCTGTCAACTGTGATAAGTTACCTTACATTTCGAGACCAGATTTGTTCCACCTTGAGGATTCTGAAATATCCACATTAATCACTTATCAGCACTTCTGAGTCATTGATTATCTATAACGGCTCAAAGAAACTTGCCCAAAGCTTGAGTTCGTTTTAAATGCCTCACACATTTTCTTCCAGTGTGTTCTAATTCTTCCCTCCTAAATCAGGGTTTAAACAGCAGGCAGGAATAGTACCTAAGAACTTTATGTAATTTTCTTATTCATCTGTTCCTGGCTATTTTCATAAACTTTGTTATTTGAAAACTACACACAGCAGAGAGTCAAGATTTCATTTTAAATTAAAAGAAAAAAATCCTTCTGTGATTTTTCTTCCTGTGGGACTATCCAGGCGGCATGTCTCATCTGGAAATTGTCACTCCCATCTAAATATTAAGGTGACACTGCTTCTTGCAACAAATTACTGTCAACTTTCTTTTTCAGGGCATCTCTCAAGAAGACCTTCTCTTGCGCCTGCTGGAATGTGATGTTATCATTTATAACATCACTGAGAGCCCCCGGCAAGCAGAGGAAGCCATCTGGGCAGTCTCCGGTTAGTGAGATGCACCCTCGATCTCCAGGGGCGGGACTTTCATGCCATATACCTTACCTAAGAGCCATCCCAGGAACACCAGGCAAATTAGAACCATGGGAGAACTGATCTGAAATGTACCTAAAACAGGAAGTGAGATGAAACTAGTGGATATGCCTATGGATAATGTTACAACATTTACAGAGGCATATGAAAATATTTAAGAGTTTATGTGAGCAAGAATCAATTCATACTGGGAATTCCCTGGATGTCCAGTGGTTAGGACTGTGTGCTTTCATTGCCAAGGGCCGGGTTCAAAGCCTAAGATCCCCATGGCTAGGCAGACAAAAAAAAACAACAACAACAAGAACAAAGAATCTATTCATGTTGGGCAGCACCAACTTTGAAGTGGTTAGGAGATCCACTAACTGGAGCTAGGGGCAAGAGTGAGAAAACCCAGCAGCAATGCGATTATTTGATTGGCTACAGCTTAAGTATTAGTTGCTCAGTCATGTCCGACTGGGAGAAGGCAATGGTAGCCCACTCCAGTATTCTTGCCTGGAGAATCCCAGGAACGGGGAGCCTGGTGGGCTTCCGTCTATGGGTTCGCACAGAGTCAGACATGATTGAAGTGACTTAGCAGCAGCAGCACGTCTGACTCTTTGTGACTCCATGGACTGTGGCCTGCCAGACTCCTCTATCTGTGGAATTCTCCAGGCAAGAAATACTCGAGTAGGTAGCCATTCCCTTTGATAGGAGATCTAACTGACCCAGGGATTGAATTTGGGTCTCCCATGTCACAGGCAGATTCTTTACCATCTAAGTGACCAGGGAAGAGAAAAGCCAGAAGCATGCAATTATTTGATTGGCTGCAGCTTAAGCATTTCCCTTATTGGGGAGAGTCTGTCGACTATTTGTGATTAGTTTCCTTAGGTTTGGGTTTGCTCATCTAGGCTGCTAAGGTGCTAGGGCCACCTCAGTCTAACGGCTTCCTTGCTAAGTTAATTCAGCAACAGGTGCTCCTGAAGGAGAGAATTTTTAAATTGAAGTATAGTTGATGTGGTGGTTTAGTCACTAAGTTGTGTCCAACTCCAGTGACCCCATGGACTGTAGCCCGACAAACTCCTCTGTCCACAAGATTTTGCAGGCAAGAATATTAGAGTAGGTTGCCATTTCCTTCTCCAGAGTATCTTCCCAACCCAGGGATCGAACCCAGGTCACCTGCATTGCAGGATTCTTTACTGTCTGAGCTACAGGGAAGCCCAAAATTGATGTACAATGTTATAAAAGTGTACAATGTTATGAGTCACAATTTTTGAAGGTTATACTCTACTTACAGTTATTATAAAATGTTGGCTGTATTTCCTGTGTTGCACAATATATCATTATAGCTTCTTTTATACCTAATGTTATTTTTAGTCGCTCAGTCGTGTCTGACTCTTTGCAACCCAATGGACTGCAGCACACCAGGCCTCCCTGTCCCTTACCATCTCCTGAAATTTGTCCAAGTTCATGTCCATTACATCGGTGATGCCATCCAGTCATCTCATCCTCTGACGCCCTCTTCTCCTTCTGCCTTCAATCTTTCCCAGCATCAGGGACTTTTCCAATGAGTCAGTTGTTCCCATCAGATGACGAAAATACTGGAGCTTCAGGTTCAGCATCAATCCTTCCAACAAGAATTCAGGATTGACTTCCCTTAAGATTGGCTGGTTTGATCTCCTTGCTGACTAAGGGACTTTCAGGAGTCTTCTCCAGCACCACAGTTAGAAGGCATCAGTGCTTTGGTGCTCTACCTTTTCATGGTCCAGCTCTCAAAACCGTACATGGCCTCTGGGAAGACCATAGCCTTGACTATACCTAATAGTTTGTACCTTTTAATTCCCTACCCTTATCTAGCCCCTCCATCTTCCCTTTCCCTACTGGTAACCACTAGTTTTTCTCTAGTTCTGTGAGTCTCCTTCTTTTTGTCATAATCACTAGTTTGTGTTATTTTTTAGATTCCACATCAGTTCAGTTCAGTCGCTCAGTCGTGTTAACTCTTTGCGACCCCATGAATCATAGCTCGCCAGGCGTCCTGTCCATCACCAACTCCCGGAGTTCATTCAGACTCACGTCCATCGAGTCGGTGATGCCATCCAGCCATCTCATCCTCTGTCGTCCCCTCCTCCTCCTGCCCCCAGTCCCTCCCAGCATCAGAGTCTTTTCCAATGAGTCAACTCTTCCCATGAGGTGACCAAAGTACTGGAGTTTCAGCTTTAGCATCATTCCTTCCAAATATGATAGTTCTATTTTTAGTTTTTTGTGAAACTTCCATATTGTTTTCCACAGTAGGTGCACCAATGTATATTCCTGGCAACAGGGTACAAGGGTTCCCTTTTCTCCACATCCTCACTAGAATTTAGTTGTTGTCTTTTTGATAACAGCCATTCTAACAGATGTGAGGTGATATCTTATTGTGGTTTTGATTTGCGTTTCTTAAGGCAATGGCACCCCACTCCAGTACTCTTGCCTGGAAAATCCATGGACGGAGGAGCCTGGTGGGCTGCAGTCCAGGGGTCGCGAAGAGTCAGACACGACTGAAGCGACTTAGCAGCAGCAGCAGCAGTGATTAGCGGTGTTGAGCGTCTGTCCACATGTTTGTTGGTCATCTGCATTTCCTCTTTGGAAAAATATTTATCCACTTCTGCCCATTTTAAAAATTGTGTTGTTTGTTTGTTTGATGTTGAGTTGAATGAGCTGTTTATATATGTTGGGTATTAATCTTTTATTGTTTTTACCCATTTGCAAATAGTTTCTTCCCATTAGTACACTGTCTTTTCATTTTCTTAGTGGCTGTGCAAAAGCTTTTAAATTTAATTAGGTCCCATTTGTTTATTTTTCTTTTATTTCCTTTGCTTTATGAGACAGAGAAAAAAAAATACTGCGATAATTTATGTCAAAAAGTGTTCTGCCTGTTTTCCTCTAGGAGTTTTATGGTTTCCAGTATTACAGTTAGGTCTTTAATCCATTTTGAGTTTATTTTTGCATATGATGTTAGGGAGTGTCCTGAGTTCATTCTTTTACATATAACTGTCCAGTTTTCCCAGTGTCATTTATGGAAGAGACTGTCTTTTTCTCCACTGGGTAGTCTTGTCTTCTTTGTCGAAGATTGACCATAAGTGCGTGGGTTTATTTCTGGGCTGTCTAGTCTATTCCACTGGTCTATGTGTTCAAAGAATAGAATTTTTTAATCATTTAAAGAAACGAAACATTAACGTTCAAAATTTAACCTTTCTTCATTCTACAAACACTGCTCAAGGAGGTGGGGTTGAATGTACTGGGAAGATACAAAGACAAATAAAAGTGATACCTCAAGACTTCTGCAGGCCCACAGTAGAGCTAAGGGACTCAGGAGAAACTTTGGTGCAGGACAGAGAATTACAAGTAGATACAAAAGGGGTCACGAGATGGATGTGACTTTAGGAGAAGAGGAATTATTTCTAACTCTACAAATTCGATTCAGTTCAACAGATGTTCCTTGATAGCAGGGGTTGGGAAGGAGTTGCACAGAACACTTGCATGTTTTAAATGCTTTGAAAAAGGTAATAAACTCTAAGGAACGAAGTGATGTTTAGCCATTTGGTGCTTTATAATTCATGTCCTTATTAAATCCAGAGTAACTGAGCTTATTTAATTGTCATCTAAACCAGGAGGACAGCGAGAAAGACACATGCACCTGACTTTGCAGTATTTTTACTTTTATGTTACGTGGTTCCCTGGTGGCTCAGACAGTAATAAATCTTCCTACAGTGCAGGAGACCCAGGTTCTATCCCTGGGTTGGGAAGATCCCTGGAGGAAGAAATGGCTACCCACTCCAGTATTCTTGTCTGGAGAATTCCATGGACAGAGAAGCCTGGCAGGCTATATAGTCCATGGGTCACAAAGAGTTGGACACAACTGAAAGACTATCACTCACACTTCAATATCTTCATTTTTGGCAGATTAGTCCAGGAGTCAGCAAACTTTTTCTGTAAAGGCCAGGTTTTTGGCTTTTCAAGCCAACTTCTCTGCCACTATAGCATAAATGCAACTATAGACAAAAATATAAATGAATGAACCGGGTTCCAAAAAAACTTAAAAATATATATATTTATTAATTTATTCGGCTGCTCCAGGTCTTAGTTGCAGCGTGGGGGAATCTAGTTCCCTGACCAAAGATCAAATCCAGGCCTTCTGCTTTGGAAGCACAGAATCTTATCCACTAGACTACTAGGGAAGTTCCATTCAACAAAACTTTATTTACAAAAACAAGCAGTACCTTGCCAACCCCTGAATAAGAAAATAGAAAAACTGTATTTTGGCTTATATTCAAAGAAATGGAATGAAGCTTCAGGAATATCTGTACCATATTCAGAGAAATAATGATGGGAAAGTACTCTCTCTGGATGTGCGGAAGTCCTCGGGAGCTTAGAATGTTTGATTTCTCATTTATCACTGTGGGCCTAAGTTTCATTCAGACACAAATCAAAAACATGAGCAATGTGTCATATTTCAGAACAGAGCTTTATAATTGCCTACCCCCACATTTTGTCCCTTTGCAAATATCAACAGATGATGTATAACTGCACTTTCTAAGAGAATTGCACCAACTAAAACAATAATCAGACCTCATGTTTACTGAGTTCTCATTTTGTGCTGGTCTTTGGAAACTGATTTTTTTTCTATATAATACATACTCAGAGTTTTCCTTAAATTTTAATTTTTTTTTCTGGTATAAAACCTGGACGTATTTCAAAAATTTTAAAAGCACAGGAGGATTTAGAAGAAAAGAATTTCGTGCATTTCTTTCCCATCCCATCCCTACTCCCCCAAAGGAACCTCATTTAACCCACTTGTTCCTTTTAATACACACACACAAAAATGCCTACACTGATGTCCTTTGATTATGAATTTTAAACATTAACCACTGACTTCCTGCTATAACAGATGAGCCTCAGTACCTTGTAGGAATCTTCCCATTAATCATCACGGAAACATCGTAGATTTGATCGGGTGGCCTCAGCCTGCAGCGGCTTAGAGCGGGGTTTCAGTTCCCGGCCAGAGACTGAGGTCAGTCAAGGTGGTGAGAGCATCTAGTCCTAGCCACTAGACCAGGGGTCAGTGACAAGGCCCTGGCCCCTTGGCTTTGCAGAAATGAATGCCCATGAAGACGGAGAGTAGTGAAACAAGTAAAATGTTTATTAGGAGGAAAAGAGTGTGGATAGACATGAGCGGACTCAGAGAGGGAGTCTGAGTGCCCGTTGAGGTAGTTTCAGTCACTTTTACGGGGCCTTTCTCCTGGGTTTCTTTTGGCAAATCAAAATGATTTGCCAGATTCAAAGTCCATATTTGGTGTATCTCAGGATCCTCCCATGTGTGCGTGCACATCTCCCAGCCAAGATGGAATCCACCAAGAGGCCTATGGGTAGTGAGCATCACTTACTGTGGGGTGGTGCCCCCTCCCTTTCTGACCTCCAGGGAGCCTTTCTGTGCATCCTGTGCATACTAAGGGAGGTCTCCTGACTTCAAGAATGAGAAAAATAAGTGTTCTCTTATCTAGAGTCACTTGGACAGCAAGGAGATCAAACCACGTCAGTCCTAAAGGAAATCAGTTCAGTTCAGTTGCTCAGTTGCGTCCGACTCTTTGCGACCCCATGGTCTGCAGCATGCCAGGTCTTCCTGTCCATCGACAACTCCCGGAGTTTACTCAAACTCATGTCCATTGAGTCAGTGATGCCATCCAGCCATCTCATCCTCTGTCGTCCCCTTCTCTTCCTGCCTTCAATCTTTCCCAGCATCAGGGGCTTATCAAATCAGTCAGTTCTTCGCATCAGGTGGCCAAAGTATTGGAGTTTCAGCTTCAGCATCAGTCCTTCCAATGAATATTCAGGACTGATTTCCTTTAGGATGGACTGGTTGGATCTCCTTGCAGTCCAAGGGACTCTCAAGAGTCTTCTCCAACACCGCAGTTCAAAAGTATTAATTCTTCAGTGCTCAGCTTTCTTTGTAATCCAACTCTCACATCCATACATGACTACTGGAAAATCAACCCTGAATATTCATTGGAAGGACTGATGCTGAAGCTCTAATACTTTGGCCATCTGATGCAAAGAGCCAATTCTTTGGAAAAAGACCCTGATTCTGGGAAAGACTGAGGACAGGAGAAGGGGGTGACAGAGGATGAGATGGTTGGATGGCATCACCGACTCAATGCACATGAGTTTGAGCAAACTTAGAGAGATAGTGAAGGACAGGGAAGCCTGGCGTGCTGCAGTTCATGGGGTAGCACAGAGTAGGACATGACTTAGCAACTGAACAACATCAGATCACAGAGAACAAATTTCCAACTCTTTGCTCCAGGGACCCATATATCTCCTGTCCCAGGTTCTCAAACTTTGATACCACAATTCTTTTCATGGGGAACTCTTTGGTGGCTCAGCAGTAAAGAATTCGCATGCCAGTTCAGGAGACTTGAGTTTGATCCTGGGTTTGGGAAGATCCACTGGAGGAGGAAATGGCCACCCACTCTGGTATTCTTGCTTGGAAAATCCTATTGACAGAGGAGCCTGGTGGGCTAGAGTCCATGGATTGCAAAGAGTCGGACAAGACAGTGAGTTCCACTCCACTCCAATGTTTAAATGTGTGGAGAGCCCTCCTGGAAAATAACAAACCTTTTGGACACCAAATACTCATGGGTCCAGTCCACCACTATTCTGAATTCCAGTGTATACATATTGTTCATAATCAAGAATCAAGGTGTTACCAAATCCCTCCACCCCCAGCCCCCAGCTACCGCTCATGGGCTGCTCTACTCCAGCCAGGGACAGCTGGGGGGATGGAAAATTACTTCTTTCCACAAGGACTTAAGCTAAATAGCATTGCTTTATGTGAAATCATGAGAGGGCCTGGTCCCATTAAAAAAAAAAAAGACAATGCTATTTATGGCAACATGAATGGACCTAGAGAAAATCATACCAAGTGAAGTAAGTTAGAGAAAGACAAATACCATGTGATGTCACTTATATGTGAAAGCCTTAAAAATGTAAACGAATTTATTTACAAAGTAGAAATAGACTCACAGACACAGAAAAGAAACTTATGGTTACGGGTTGGTGGGGGGGTGGATAACTTAAGAGTTCAGGATTAACATGTACACACTATTATATATAAACTAGAGGAACAATAAGGATCTACCGTATAGCACAGGGTTCCGTAGTCACAGTCTTGTAATAACCTATAATGGAAAAGATTCTGAAAAAAAAAAAAAAAGAATGTATAGATATAGATTTTATTTTCAGTTGCTAAGAGTGTCCAACTCTTTGTAAACCCATGGACAGTAGCCCACCAGGCTCCTCTGTCCATGGGGTTTCCCAACCAAGACTCCTGGAGTGGGCTGCCACTTCCTTCTCCAGGGATCTTTCCAGCCAGGGGATCGAACCTGCATCTCCCGCGCTGGCAGGCGGATTCTTTACCACTGAGCCACCAGGGAAGCCACATAGGTATAGATGGATGCAGCTGAATCACTTTGCTGTGCCCCTGAAGCTAGCGTAACATTGAAAGTTCAGTTCAGTTCAGTGGCTCAGTTGTGTCCGACTCTTTGCAACCCATGAATCACAGCACGCCAGGCCTCCCTGTCCATCGCCATCTCCCAGAGTTCACTCAAACTGACATCCATTGAGTCACTGATGCCATCCAGCCATCTCATCCTCTGTCGTCCCCTTTTTCTCCTGCCCCCAATCCCTCCCAACATTGAAAGTTAGTTATATTTAAAATTTTTTTAAAGATTTTTAAAAAACAGAGAGGCCTAGCCTTCTGATTGAGGCCTCCCACTCCACTCTCCATGAAGCCAGGGAAGAGACATAGTGGGGACCCCAGGCCAGACAACCAGGCTTCTAGAGCTGGACTCTGTCCCACGGCTTCATTCCATGATTCTGGGCAAATGGGAAGTGTGCTTCCCTTATCTATAGAAACAGAGCTTTTAGCATCTACCTCCTGATGGTAAGAATTCAGTGCATGCCTGTGTTAGTTGCTCAGTCATGTCTGACTCTTTGCAGCCCCGTGGACTGTAGCCTGCCAGGCTCCTCTGTCCATGGAATTCTCCAGGCAAGAATACTGGAGTGGGTTGCCATGCCTTCCCCCGAGGGGATCTTCCTAACCCAGGGATTGAACCCCATCTCCTACTTTGAAGGCAGATTCCTTACCATTTGAGCCACCAGGAATTATTCACTAAAGCCCATGAATCGTTGCCATTCATGCCCTGGTGGCTTGGTCGGTAAAGAATCTGCCTGCAATGCAGGAGATGCCTGTTCCATCCTTGGGTCAGAACGATCCCTTGGAGGAGGCAATGGCAACCCACTCCAGTATTCTTGTCTGGAGAATCCCAAGGACGGAAGAGCCTGGCGGGCTACAGTCCATGGGGGTGGCAAAGAGTCGGACACAACTAAGCGACTAAAACACCATGTCAGCTATAATTACTAGTATCACGAGCCCGCCTAAAGACGGATGCACACCGCGGCAGGCCAGGAAATAGGAAGGGGCTGGACTGTGAGCTGGGCGCTGAGGAAGTCGGGTGGCTGGAGAGGGGCGGCCGGGGGCAGAGACTAGGAGGGGCAGTGAGGCCTCGGAGGGGGCGCCCCCTGCAGTAAAGTCGCTGCTTGAAAGAGAAGTCACTTCAAGTCAGGCTGGTAATGAAAAGTCCACAGCATTTTAACACGTTCTGCATGGATCCAAGTAACCACTCTGCTTTTGGGCCCCGCAGTCCTGAATGAAGAAAGCAGCCATTTCGAAAAGCGGAAGGTGTTTATTTTGGTCTCCACGGTGATGACCTGGGCACGGTCCAAACCCCTGGACCCGGTAAGCAGTGCGCTAGCTTTTCTTTTACGCAGCATTGCGGCCTCCGTACCTTGTAATGAGCAAGCGGAGAGAGTTTCCTACCATTTTCAATGTGCTTACACTCCTGAGCTCTGCCCCTAAAAAGCACTCCGCAGCGTTCATGGTGCATAGGAGAAGGAAATGGCAACCCTCTCCAGTGTTCTTGCCTGGAGAATCCCAGGGACGGCGGAGCCGGTGTGCTGCCGTCTGTGGGGTCACACAGAGTTGGACACGACTGAAGTGACTTAGCAGCAACAGCATTCATGGACAGGGAAGCCTGGCGTGCTGCATGTTAGCCTGGGGTTGCAAACGATCGGAGACGACTGAGCGAGTGAACTGAGTTCATGGGCTCCAAGCCACTCCATTCCAAGGGGCCACGTTGTTTTACAAGCCCCTGAGAAAGAAGAGGAAAATGCTGCCTGTCCAACTATAGCAAACCTTATCACTTTTTATTTTAAATGTATTAAAAGCGTGCTCTTTTAGACTTACCTTTACTTATATTTTTTCGTGTATATTCCCGTGCATACATTAAAAGGGAAAATACAAGAAAATACAAAATATAAGCAAAAATATAAGCAGATACAGTGGTTTTAGTATTCCCCAAACGTCTTCAAACTCAGAGTTCAGAGGCTTCCCTGGTGGTCCAGTGGCTAAGACTCCACACTCCCAGTGCAGGGGTTTGATCCCTGGCTGGTGCAGCGGTAAAGAATCTGCCTGCCAATGCAGGAGACCCAGGTGACCCAGGTTTGATCCCTGGGTAGAGAAGATCCCCTGGAGGAGGAAATGGCAACCCGCTCTAGTATTCTTGCCTAGGAAATCCCGTAGACAGAGGAGCCTGGCAGGCTACAGTCTGTGGAGCTGGGCTATGGTCTGTGGGGTTGCAAAGACTCAGACACGACTGAGTGACTGAGGACACACTTTCCTATAGAGCCGATATCATCGGACTTGTCCGCTGATATCAGATTTCCATCTGCTGCTCTATCTCCATGCCTTTGTGCCCGTGAACTGCCTTTTCATCCCAGAACTGAATCACACTATAATCTTTGAAGACAGCCTAAAAGGCAATTAGACAAATATGCATAGTACCTAAGTCAGTATAAAGATGATACGTGCTCAAGGTGACCCCAAGGTGACCCAGGCTCCAAGGAAGATGGCATGCAGGTGCTTCCTGGCTGAGCACGTTGTGATAAGCCAGTGATGACAGGACATATTCCGATTTCAGAGATGTTAAAATGGGCAAGGAAAAAGGCGCATGTTAGACTCAATGGAATGCTTTATTTATAACAAGGAAGTATTTAAGCATTTATCACACTTCTTACATTAGAGGTAATTTATTTAATTCTCTCTCCCTCAGTGGACGCAAAGGTCCTTGAGGGCAGGAACCGGAGGGTTTCTGTCCCTTTCTTGTGAATCTCACTCACCTCCTCCACTTGGTTGCCATCACCTCCTCCATTTGGTTGCCATCGCCTCAAGGAGCAGGCCTGACACTTTATTCCTGTTAAAGTTCCAACCCTCAGAGTATCTAGTAAAGCGTCTGCTACAAAGCAGTTGTTGGTCTCTTGGCTGGCTGATCATTTCGCTGGCCTGATTGATTGTCCTCACTCTTTCAGTTATTAACAAACTCATACAAACAAGCAAAATGGGGATTTACTGACTCATAACTGGGTAGTCAGAAAATGGGCTTCAGGTACAGCTGTATCTAGGGGCTTAAACAGTGCTCAGAACTAACCTACTTTTTCTCTCCTTTCAATTGCTTCTTTTCTCCTCTAGGCTTATTCTTGGGTAAGCTCTCCACCCCTTCTGGCCCCCAGGAGCTCCCAGGCTTATATCTCTAGAGCTTGACTTCTCCTCTCCCTTTAGGCCATGTCCCTCCCCAGCTCTGGAACATGCCATTCTTACAGGTCTTACGTCACAGGCTTAACCATGAACCAGTCACTGTGACCAGGGAATGCCGAACTTTGACTGACCAGACGCGGGATCATGTGCCCACTTCTACAGGCAGGAATGATCAGCCTCCTTAACTAAATAGGCTGAGAATGGGGAAGAGATGGTTCCTCCAAAGAAAATATGGGGAAATGGCTCCAGTGTTAGCTTCTATGTCCCTTTGGCATGTTCCCATCCTCTCACCGTGTTTTTTTTTTTTTTTAAAAAAACACGATTCTTTGTTGTTGTTCAGTCACTCAGTCACGTCTGACTCTTTGCATCCCCATCGACTGCAGCCTCCCTGTCCTTCACCATCTCCCAGAACTTGCTCAAACTCATGTCCTCTGAGTCGATGATGCCATCCAGCCACCTCATCCTCTGTTGCCCCCTTCTCCTCTTGCCCTGAGTCTTCCCCAGCATCAGGGTCTTTTTCAGTGAGTCGGCTCTTTGCATCAGATGGGCAAAGTATTGGAGCTTCAGCTTCAGCGTCAGTCCTTCGAATGGTTACTCAGAATTGATTTCCTTTAGGATTGACTGGTTTGATCTCCTTGCTATCCCAAGGACTCTCAAAAGTCTTCTCCAGCACCACAACTTGAAAGCATAAATTATTCAATTCTCAGTCTTCTTTATGCTCCAACTCTCACATCCATACATGACTACTGGAAAAACCATGTCTTTGACTATGTGGACCCTTGTCAGCTAAGTGCTGTCTCTGCTTTTCAACATGCTGTCTAGGTTTGTCATAGATTTTTTTCCCGAGTAAGTATCTTTTAATTTCGTGGCTGCAGTCACAATCCACAGTGATTTTCGAACCCAAGAAAATAAAATCTGCTGCTGTTTATCTATTGGCCATGAAGTGATGAGACCAGATGCCATGATCTTAGTTTTTTTATGTTGAGTCGTAAGCCAGCTTTATCACTCTCCCCTTTCACCTTCATCAAGAGGGCCTTTAGTTCCTCTTTGCTTTCTGCCATTTGAGTGGTATTATCTGCACATCTGAGGTTGTTGATACTTCTCCCGGCAGTCTTGATTGCAGCTTGAGCTTCACCCAGCCCGGCATTTCTCATGATGTACTCTGCATATAAGGCAAATAAGGAGGGTGACATGCTCCTTTCTCATTGTGAACCAGTCCGTTGTGCCATCTCCGGTTCTATCCAGTCACGTGGCCACACCCAACTGCAAGGAAGCCTGAGAGACGCCGTCTAGCTCTGTGCCCAGGAAGTCAGCTGAGTCCAGGCTCCTCCGAAAAGGGCTCATCCCTAGTGAAGAGAGCTTAAACAAGACGCAGCCTTTGTGCCCCTGGGGGTGCTGTCGCGCCTGGGTGTGACACCTGAAGCTGCTGCTGACAGTCTTCTGTGAGCCTGAGGAGGAAGACCACTCTCTGAGGGAGACAGGCTTAAAAAGGCATCCGAAGGGCGGAGAAGACGCCCATCACACGACACCGGAAGGCGCTCGATTTGGGGCTGTTACTCACGGGAAATAATGCATCCTCGCACTTCTGAGGCCATTTTGAGTTCCAGTTTTTGTTATTTGTATCCAAAAACATCTAAACAAATACAAAACTGCATTTAAGATAGTTTTAATACAAAAGGATAAGTAGAATATTTTCATTTGTAAATATTAAACAATTTGAATAAGTTGGAGAATCTTAATATACCCAGGTTTTTTCCATAGTATCTGTTTTTAAAAGTATAGGGAGTTCCTCAGTGGTTCAGCGGTTAAGTCTCCATCTTCCAATGCAGGTTTGATCCCTGGTTGCAGAACTAAGGTCCCACATGCCGTGGGGTGCAACTAAAAATTTAAAAATAATAATAAAAGTATAGCTCTGTATTTGTTTTTTTTTATACTGAGTGAAGAGGGGGACCAGAGATGACACTGGCTTAACCGAATAGCCCAGAAGAGCAGATGGAATCTGTCATCACATAAACTGACCAGGTGGGAGAAAATAATGACCAGGGGAAAAAGAGGCCAGCAAGTGATCCACACAGGGAGTCAAACACAATGACCAATTAAAAAGAGGGTCCCCAGAGTCTTATCAGACAACAGGTTCACCCAAAGTCCTCGAAGAGAAGGGAGATGACTCTACATTGTCAGTTCTCTGCTTCCCTAAGATGATGAGGCCTATCAGTGAGCCTGTTGATTGTAATGAGGTGTTAATAAGGCAGGCAGTTTCCGGAAATGGCAACACACATCAGCATACAACAATAGAAGAGTGCTGGTTTTATGCCGACAATACGGCGACTCATCACTTACTGGAAAAGCCACTGATACAAATGGCTGCGAGAGACTAGCACCTGTATGAAAGATGCAAGTTTTAAAGACATTTTATTTGTCATTTGTTTGTAACACGTGAAATTTAAGGACTAGAGGGACCACGATCGGTAGGTTTCGAAATGTACAAACCAGATCTCAGTCCCAACCAGGAATTGGAGGCGACCGCTCGAAGCCTGCAGCCCAGGATGGGCTAGACCTTACAGGCCCAGTGCAGCTGCCCAGAGAGGGCAGCCCAGTCTTAGTCTCAGAATGCAGGGGAGACGCTGACTGGCTGTCTAGACCTGTGACCAGAGAACCAGGTCGCCTGAGATGTAGCTGCTTCTGTCACTGCCATAAGGACTGAGGGTGGTACAAGGCCCAGGAGAGGGCACTGGGCAGCCAGCCACAGGGAGCAGGAAGGCCAGTTAGGCAGGCTGGCCACTGTATCAGAGTCGCTAGGCCCAGGGAGATGCCGGGACTCAGTCCATCCTGAAGGCAAAGCTGGTTATCTATCCGCTGTGACTAGGATTGCCACATGTAGCTAATAAAAATGCAGGACACCCAGGTAAATTTAAATTTAAGATAAACTGCAAATAATGTGTCATGTAAGTGTATCTCATGCCCTAAGACATCCTCATACTTGAAAAAATATTTGTTTATCTGACATTCAAATTTAGCTGGGTGTCCTGTTTTATCTGGCAGTCCTACATATGAGCCACTGGGTATATTTAAGAGGTCAGTTAATTAGATGACATGTATTCACTGAGTACCTACTAAGGACACAGAATTGGGGTGGACTTACTGGGTCTTCCCCCCAAAACTCTTTCTTTCTCAGTCTTTCTCCCAGTAGAGTCAGCCATGTCCACTGCTCACCTTCTCTCCCTTCCATCCATCAGTCAGTTCATCACTCTATTCTGTTAATTCCTCATCCAAAATGTCTCCTAAATCCATCCTGTTCTCATTGACCTCGGAACTTCCAGCTGCAATCACATCCTTCCAAGGCAGTCTCCAACAAACAGCTTGTGACCTTGCTCAAATATAACTCAGATCATGCCATTGTTGTTGTTCAGTCGCTAAGTCATGTCTTTGCGACCCCATGGACGGCAGCATACCAGGCTTCCCTGTCCTCCACTATCTCCTGGAGTTTGCTCAAGTTCATGTCCATTAAGTCGGTAATACTACAGTCTTGCTTAAAATGCTGAACATCCTCCCATGCCTTCTCATGCCTTTAGGATGACTCTCAACTCCTTCACCTGGTCCACAAACCCTGGCAGCCTGGCACTGCCTACCTCCTCCTCTACCAATCCCCAGCTTGGCTCCAGTCATTTCAGCCCTTCTTCCCATTTCTCAAACCTGCCAACAGTTGTTCTGCCTCAGGGTTCTCACCCTTGTGTTTGTTCTGCCTCTCTGATTAAGTTTGGATAAGCCCTGGACTCAGATGCTTTTGTCCGGTTATTTATCTTAGAGCAATGTGAGGTGATTGGAAGGCTTCTGATTAGACTGTATTTTTGAAATCCTGGGACTTTCCTGGAGGTCCAGTGTTTAAGACTCTGTGCTTGCGTGACACAGGGCACTGATTCAACCCTGATCAGGGAACTAAGATCCCATATGCAGCTCAGTCAAAAAAAAAAAAAAATTTCAGAAATCCTACTCCAAGTAGGACCTCTAAATCTATATGGAATGGGGAGAAATCTGTACCATGGATTTCAGTTTCTCATTTTGTTCTACAGGAAGTTTCTGTTGAACTGTCCCTCCGAGGGACTCTAGGAGCGTGAAAAATTGTGGAGGGACCAAGAGATGAACAGCTCAGTGGACTGTCGGGAAATATTTTCCATTCCTGATTCTTAGGACAAACTGATATCCTATCTGATGAAGCTAGTTTGTAAAGCCTGAGACAGAAACTTGCACAGGGTATGTTCTAATTAACATGGGATTGACTTGAGGGAAAGACGCAGTGCGAAAAAGAAGAAAAAAGCGTCACAATTTAGATTTAAAAATGAAGCCGCAGGGGACTTCCCTGGTGGTTCAGTTCAGTTCAGTTGCTCAGTCGTGTCCACTTCTTTGCAGCCCCATGAATCACAGCACACCAGGCCTCCCTGTCCGTCACCATCTCCCGGAGTTCACTCAGACTCACGTCCATCGAGTCCGTGATGCCATCCAGCCATCTCATCCTCGGTCGTCCCCTTCTCCTCCTGCCCCCAATCCCTCCCAGCATCAAAGTCTTTTCCAATGAGTCAACTCTTCGAATGAGGTGGCCAAAGTACTGGAGTTTCAGCTTTAGCATCCCTCCTTTCAAAGAAATCCCAGGGCTGATCTTCAGAATGGACTGGTTGGATCTCCTTGCAGTCCAAGGGACTCTCAAGAGTCTTCTCCAACACCACAGTTCAAAAGCATCCATTCTTCAGTGCTCAGCTTTCTTCACAGTCCAACTCTCACATCCATACATGACTACAGGAAAAACCATAGCCTTGACTAGATGGACCTTAGTCAGCAAAAGTAATGTCTCTGATTTTGAATACACTATCTAGGTTGGTCATAACTTTTCTCCCAAGGAGTAAGCGTCTTTTAATTTCATGGCTGCAGTCACCATCAGCAGTGATTTTGGAGCCCCCAAAATAAAGTCTGACACTGTTTCCACTGTTTCCCCATCTATTTCCCATGAAGTGATGGGACTGGATGCCATGATCTTCGTTTTCTGAATGTTGAGCTTTAAGCCAACTTTTTCGCTCTCCTCTTTCACTTTCATCAAGAGGCTTCAGTGGGTCAGAATCTGCCTGCCAGTGCAGGAGACACGGGTTCAGTCCCTGGTTCAGGAAGATTCCCCGTGACGAGGAGCAACTAAGCCCGTGCACCACAGCTACTGAGCCCACGTGCCCTAGAGCCTGGGTTCCTCAACAAGAGAAGCCGCGGCGATGAGAAGCCCGTGTACCGAAGCCAGAGAACAGCCCCCGCTCGCCGCAACTGGAGAAAAGTCCACGAAGCAACGCAGACCCAGACCAGCCAAAAATAAAATTAAAAGAATAAATGAGGCTAAACACGTGTCAAGAACTATTAAGAAGTGAGGGTTTTTTTAAATGTCTTTATAGAATCACGTCCCTACAGAATAAAAGAAGACGTTTAAATTTTTAAATTTTGTTTAGGTGAAGTGTAAATGATAGAATTTGGGGAAGTCCCTGGTGGTTCAGTGGTTGGACCCAGCACTCTCACCACCAGGGGCCTGGGTTTGAGCCCTGGTCAGGGAACGGAAATCTCTCAAGCTTTGAGGTGTGGTCAAAAAAAAAAAAAGATAGAATTTGACTAGCTGAAACATTTTCAAGAAAGTTAAGTCACTGTAGAAATAAGCAGTAGTTTTTAGAACACTTTGAGCTTAAAGGTTTTTTTCTTCTTTTCCATACTGCCTCTTTCCCTCAAGTCAATTCCATGTTAATAACATGCCCTGAACAAATTTCTATCTTAGGCTTTAAAAACTGGCTTCATCAGATAACATATCAATTTGTCCTAAGAATCAGGAATGAAAAATACTTCCAGACAGTCCACTGAGCTGTTCATCACTTGCTCTCTCCACAACTCACGCTCCTATACAGTCCCTAGGAGGGACAGTTCAGCAATTTTTCCTGGAGAATCAAAGGGATACACTGAAATCCATGGTACAGATTTCCCTAGCGCCTTGGGGCTTGGAAGTTTCCATCGTGCTAACGCATGGACTCTGGACTTTATTTTTCTCGTAGGATGACTCTGAGATCCCATTTACTGAAGAAGATTATCGAAGAAGAAAGCAACATCCTAATTTTCTGGACCACATAAATGCTGAAAAAATGGTGCTCAAATTTGGGAAAAACGTAAGTCTCAAGTAGTAGAACCTTTTGAGTAGGAAAAGCTCTTCTGGAGGCAGCTTGCAATGCGCCTGGTCAGGGCCATTCCACGTGCATACATCACCTTAGCTGGCTCCCTATCTCTCTGCATTTAGGTCCCACGTCCTTACACAGACCGCCAAGCTTCAGGCTCCCTCAGAGAGGCCGTGTCCTGGCCCAAGTTCTGGCCCAGCCCCCTAAGATGGAAGCCTCATATGGGGTCCTCAGCAGAGCGCAGTGTAGATCCAAAGGGCTCGTTGGTCCAGAAGAGGCAAGTCACTCAAGAGAGGGAATGTGTGTATTCGTGCGCAAAGTCTTCGTTCCCCAATCCCTTGGCAGTGAAAGCACCAAATCCTAGCCTCTGGATTTTCAGGGAATTCCCTCTAAAATGAGGTTTATATGCACCTTTCAGAGTAGCTGTAAGACATAAAAGAGACAGAGTCTGGGAAAAGGGGGAAATGCAGCTTCCTCTTCCTCATTCCCACTTTGGGGCTTCCCAGGTGATTCAGTGGTAAAGAATCTGCCTGCCAATGCAGGAGACATGGTTTCTGTCCCTGGGTCGGGAAGATACCCTGAAGCAGGAAATGGCAACCTACTCCAGGATTTTGCCTGGGAAATCCCATGGACAGAGGAGCCTGATGGGCTACAATCCATGGGGTCACAAAAGAGTCAGACACGACTTACCAGACAAACAACATGTGGGGTCTAGTTCACCAGCCTCGCCCCCTGCATTAGGAGGATAGAGTTTTAGCCTCACAGGGAAAGCCCTGTGTACATACATAATTATTCTAATTTCACAAATGCCAACTTTGTGGGAAAGAGGTGTCAAGTGGTAGGGAGCTGTGATCGAAACCTGGATCCATCAGACACCAAAGCCTGTGGTTTTTGTTATTTTTTCCTGACTCCAAAACTCCAGCATTCAAAAGAGTTGATCTTGACACATCTATGTCACTGATTGTTGACGTATCTCTAGCTGAGAATTCACGTAAACAAAGATAATAGCTTATTAGCCTTCACTTGCAGAAAATTTGTATCATTTTGAAATCCATATATTGTAAAAATTTTTAATTTCTCTATATCAAAATATATGACAGAGATGCCTTGGTGATGAATAAATAGTAACAAGCTAAAAATTGAAAGCTTGCTTACTGTGTATCAGGTACTATGCCAGATGTATTACTTACAGTACCTTATGTAATCCTCACATACCTCATGGTAATCCTCACAATTTTGTGAATTAAGTGATATTATCATTAGCCTCATTTAACTTACGTAGCATTTATTTAGAACCTTCAAACCTCTAAGTTTTCATCCACTGCCCATTTTCCCATACTCACAAGACCTTCAGTTGCTGCTGCTGCTAAGTCACTTCAGTCGTGTCCGACTCCGTGCGACCCCATAGAGGGCACCCCACTAGGCTCCTCTGTCCCTGGGATTCTCCAGGCAACTGGAGTGGGTTGCCATTTCCTTCTCCAATGCATGAAAGTGAAAATGAAAGTGAAATCGCTCAGTCGTGCCCGACTCTTAGCAACCCCATGGTCTGCAGCCTACGAGACTCCTCCATGGGATTTTCAAGGCAAGAATACTGGAGTGGGGTGCCATTGCCTTCTCCCAGACCTTCAGTAATGGTAGGTAATTATAGTTCTAAGACGACACCTAGTGGTCTCAGAGGATATTACAGTAGGAACTCTGTTCCCCAAACTGTGCTACTAGTAAATTTTGGCACCCCACTCCAGTACTCTCGCCTGGAAAATCCCATGGATGGAGGAGCCTGGTAGGCTGTAGTCCATGGGGTCGCTAAGAGTCGGACACGACTGAGCGACTTCCCTTTCACTTTTCACTTTCATGCATTGGAGAGGGAAATGGCAACCCACTCCAGTGATCTTGCCTGGAGAATCCTAAGGACGGGGAGCCTGGTGGGCTGCCGTCTATGGGGTTGCACAGAGTTGGACACGACTGAAGCGACTTAGCAGCAGCAGCAGCAGCAGTACATTTTTTTCTTTTTACTTTGGCAATACAAACACTGTGAATACAAAATACTTGAAGAAAAAAATGTGAGATTGGGAATTCTAATCCATTTTCTGTCCATTAACTTATGATCTTAGCCAAGTCATTCAACTTTTGGAGTTAAATAGGTAATATAAAAGGATTTAGACTAGACAATCTAAATTTCTTCCAGCTCCAGATCCTATATCTATATTATATTAAACCTGTCCCAATAGAAAATCCATGATTTCTTGATCACTTAAATCTAAATCACTGGTTGAGAAGGCATGATCACACATGCAAAAACAACGGGTATGAGTGTTGGTCACTCAGTCGTGCCCGACTCTTTGAGACCCTGTGGTCTGCAGCCCACCAGGGTCCTCTGTCCATGCGATTTACCAGACAAGGGTACATACTGGAGTGGGTTGCCATTTCCTCTCCAGGGGATCTTTCCAACCCAGAGATCAAACCCGGGTTTCCTGCACTGCAGGCAGATTCTTTTAAACTTTTTCTTAATTAAAATACAGGCAATATACAATGTTGTGCCAATCTCTGCTCTACAGCAAAGAGACTCAGGTATACACATACATGCATTCATTTTTTGTATTCTTTTCCATTATGGTTTATTACAAGGTATTGAATACAGTTCCCCGTGCTATATACAGTAGGACCTGTTGTTTACCCATTCTTAATGTAACAGTTTACATCTACCAACCTCAAACTCCCAGTGCAGCCCTCTCTCTTCTCCCTTTCCCCTCATCAACCACAGTCTATTCTATATGTCTGTGGGCCTGTTTCCGTTCTGTAGATAAATTCATTTGTGTCATATTTTAGCTTCCATGTGTAAGTGATGTCATATGTATTTGTCTTATGATCATCTCTAGCTGCAAATGGCATTATTCAGTTCTTTCTGAGGGCTGAGTAGTATTCCATGGTATATACGTACCACATCTTTATCCATTCCTCTGTTAATTATCCCAAGCTTTGTTAACCACTCTTTTCTGAACAATTAAGGAATAAGGTTGCTCTGGCCAACTTGTTCATCCTAATAACTCTTCTTTAACCTAGTGCTTTTCGTCAAGTAGATAGATGGTTGGAAAGAATCTTGTATCTTACTTCTGTGTACCAGGCACTGAGGGTAGGAGCTGGTCTCACAGCCATGAGCAGAGCAGATGTGGTCACTTCGCTCCTGGGGCTGGTTGTCCAGTATTTATCTACTGCCACCACATCGGCAGCCATCACATTCATAGTTACAAGCTTTACTATAAACACAAGACTGTGGACCAGTTTTGGAAAAGGAGATGGCAACCTGTTCCAGTGTTCTTGCCTGGAGAATCCCAGGGCCGGGGGAGCCTGGTGGGCTGCCGTCTCTGGGGTTGCATAGAGTCGGACACGACTGAAGCGACTTAGCAGCAGCAGCAGCAGTGGGCCAATTTAGCATTTTGAGGCAAGTTCATAAGCTTTTCAAATCCTTTGGGGACTTTTGATATCACGTTCTCTAGGACAGGCAGGAAAAGCTAGGGGACCTGGTCACCTTGCCCTTGCCTTGCTTATCCACTGGTCCCGTTGTACAGGAAGATAGATCAATTACTTACAATTCCCTGTTAGCTCAGCTGGTAAAGAATCCGCCTGCAATGCAGGAGACCTGGGTTCAGTCCCTGGGTTGGGAAGATCCCCTGGAGAAGGGAAAGGCTACCCACTCCAGTATTCTTGCCTGGAGAAATCCATGGACTGTATAGTCCATGGGCTCGCAAAGAGTCAGACAGGACTGAGTGACTTTCACTTTTCACAAAGTTTTCTCATACTGGTGGTGGTGGGGTGGGGGGTGTTCCCGTCTCTACTTGGGTTCCATCTTCATTTCATGATTCTCTCTTCAACTTACCAACATCCAGCCTCCCCCAATCGAATCTCAGTGGTGATAGGGGTGGGGGTGTCTGTCCTGATAATTGTACTTTGGACACGAATGAGCGTGCTCTAATTGGCTGAAGGATTAACAAGAGGCCAGGCACACAAAATATGTTAAGAGTTTTTGAAAGAGGTGATGAGACTTACTAAACTGCTCATTAAAAAAAAAAAATCACTAAAATAATCTGATTCACTGCGATTTATAATAATACGTTTAGCTTTTCTTTTGTATATTATCTAATAGGTCAGAAAATTCGCCACTTACGTAGTTGCTGCTGGACTTCAGTATGGAATGGAAGGAGGCATCTTGCATGCTTTTTTAAGGTATGACTTTGCTATAACTATGAGGATTTTTTTTTAAGATGGCAAATTTCTAAATATTTTTTTTCTAATGTATTTCTTTTCATTACAAAGAAAATCTCCCCCGGGGTTGGGCCGTTCAGTCCCGTGACTGGCGCCACCGACTCACGCATTGGTGTCCAGTGGAACTCCCTCTCCCTCTGCGGTCCAGCACCCCAACCTGCGTGTTTCACAAACCCAAACTGTGTCTATGGTCACTTCCAAATCTGCAGCTCATCCCGGGGCCCCCTATCAGAAGACTGGGCCACCTTGCACCCAGCTACATCAGCCAAAGCCCAGCTCCTCCCTCCTTCTCGTCCTCCACGAGATCCCCAAGCCCCATGGAGACGATCTCCCCAGAATCTCCCTTTCTTCAACCCAACACTCCCAACTCCCCACCCACCGACTAGCTGAAACTAACCTGTCGTGGCTTAGATCTCTCCATTTAAACTCTTACTTCCCATCATCCCTTCACAAGAAAGTGAAAGTGGAAGTGTTGGTCACTCCATCGTGTCCGACTCTTTGCAACCCCACGGACTGTAGCCCACCAGGCTTCTCTGTCCATGGGATTCTCCAGGCAAGAATACTGCAGTGGGTTGCCATTCCCTTCTCCAAGGGATCCTAAAGCAAATCCAGTCATTTCACTTGCCTGCTTAAAGCCCTTAAATGGTTTTCCCCAAGTCCAAAATATCCAGTGATCTGCTGAGGCCCCCACCCCTACCTCTTTCACTCAGGATAGTTAAACAGTACCCAGACTATCTATTTATTTACTGAAATGTTTAATGAAGGGAAAAGACAAGAATTTGGACTCTGTGAAGATCATGGTTCAAATTCAGTGTAAAGGACTTATCAGAAATCTAATTCCTGGAAGGTACTTTATCCACGAAGCATTTCATCTACAAACTGATGATAATAACCCCCAACCAGTGGGGGTACTTTGACATTTTAATGCTCATAAAAATGAAAATTAAAGACATTGTGCAGACTGAAGTATGTTCTATGCAGATAACAGGCAGATGACTACTAAAGACAGCTAATGAAAAGCATTTCAGCCCTGAGGTTGCACTTTATTTCTCTTAATAGGATTTGATTAACTAAATCTCATCAGAACTGATTTATAAAACATCTCAAGCTGATTACTTCATCAGATAGATGGATCTTTTGGATGTCTCCGACTGTGGCTCCCTTTGTGAGCTGTAATAGTCAGGCACATGGAATTGGGGGAAAATGCTTTTGCTTTTCTCTATTTTAGCTGGCTTGGTTGGGTGAAGTCCCTGCATTACCAGTGTTTGGAGATGGAACAAATGTCATTCCAGCCATTCACGTTCTTGATCTAGCAGGGTAAGTGTTCTCAGCCATGTGACTGCCCTAGAATTAACTGACCAACATGTTTGTTTCTTACCAAGTGCTAAGATCCTCATGTGTATTATTGTATTTCTTCTTCACAACAACCCTAAGTAAAAGGTACTTTTATCAGCTCCACTTTGAAATTTTGTCTGTCTGATGAAATAGTGTCTGTCTGATGAAATAGTGTCTGTCTGATGAAATAGTGATGAAATACTATTGAAATAGTGTCTGATGAAATAGTGTCTGTTATCTAAGAGTTCCCCACTTCTGACAGCAAGTTCAAGTTCACCCTAGGAGCAGAGTTGCACATCTTTCAGTGTT
Source organism: Nanger dama (assembly GCA_917880005.1). Taxonomy (NCBI): domain Eukaryota; kingdom Metazoa; phylum Chordata; class Mammalia; order Artiodactyla; family Bovidae; genus Nanger; species Nanger dama. The sequence continues at coordinate 8,851,842 of CAKJTW010000063.1, read as the reverse complement.
TTTTAGACTCACAGAGTATCCCCAGATCCCCATATCCTTTGCACATGCTAACTTTTCATCACATCTGCATTTCGAGTTCCAAGAGCTTCATTCTGTTATCCCCTTGGCTCACCCCACAGGAGGAAGCAGTGCCTCTCTGAGAGTCTTTCTGGTTTCTTTTTCTTCTCTCTCTCCTTTTTAAGTTTGGCCATGTGGCTAGTAGGAGCTTAGTTCCCTGACCAGGGGATAGAACCCATGCCCACTGCAGTGAAAGCATGGAGCCCTAACCACTGGACTGCTAGGGAACCCCCGTCTGGTTTCTAGATCCCCTCTCTTTCTCTCCATTAGTCAATTAGTCCCAATCCCAGGCAGTGTTTACTGGGAAACAATGAGACTTAAACTTCAGGACCCTTCCCCTGCGTGGGTCCTTTCCACAGCCCTAAACTTAATCTTCGTTATTGTTCTCAAAGAAGGATTCCCTAAACTTCAGACTCCACTCAAAACCTCAGTCTGCTCCAGGCCACATTAACACTGAACACGGTGAGGCTGAGGCAGACTCTTCTTTTCTGCAGAAACTTTACATTACCACGTTATCAAGTTTTAAAGATGTGAAATCATCTTACATTATTAAATTAAATAAATTATTCCCATTACACAAGGATTCACGGGCCCTTTTGGTAGAATTTTTTTCCCTGCTAATTTCTTGAAGATTGTCAGGTATTTAACAAAAGAAGCTAAAAGCAATGTCCTGTGAAATTAATATAAAACAAATATGAAATAGAGATTTAAACAGGTGAATTTGTTTTATTTCCATTTGACTAGAAAGGAGCTACGATAGAGGTAGAAGCCATAGTCTTGTGACAATCTTCTGTTCACTGTTGTTTCTCTGGAATCGTTTTTCACCTGTGTGCAAATCCCTGCTCTGCCTCAGTAGCTGTGTGAACTTGGGGAAGTTGCTTATCTTCTCTGGGTCTAATTTTCTCATTTGTGAGATGGGGATGATAATAGCCTTACTTGAGTGTTGTGAGAATTCATTTGGGGTAAAACCTGGGATAGCCCACAGCACAGGGTTGGTGGCATTAAGCCCTCAGAAATGTTGGCCATCATTCGTTATTAATCCAAGATGGGAAGTCTAAGCCACTCCGTGCTATGTGACTTAAGGAGTCATAGCTTCTGTGAATTCGTGTCTTACTTTGTGAAAGGCCTTCCCCAAAGCACTGTATGAAACTTCAGTGAGCTACTGGGTGAACGGACTTCATCGATGCAAGTCCTGACAGGGCTCAGCTACTCTTGTAAGCAGATGGATGTGGTTTTCAATTCTGGCCCTTCTACCTTCCCAGTAACTCTTCAGCCCGAGAAATGTCATTTAACTCTTTACCCCCTTTACCCCCTTCCTCCTCTGTAGCCTGGGGACCATCATTCCAACCTTGACCTTGTTAAATCATCACAGCCCCTGGCCCTTGGGGGTAACAATCAGCGAATCCTGTTTACATAAACAAACATCCACTGTGTTTATTCCCTCTGGGTTTGATGCTCCCTGGGGTCCGCAGAGTGATACAGAACATCATCGACCACCTGCCGAAGCTCCGCTACCTGGTGGCTGTGGACGAGTCAGTTCACACCCTGGAAGACTTTGTCAAGGTACAGCCGTGTCGTCTCGGGCTGGGTGGCATCTCTTAAGTCATTTTACCCCAGCCCCTCAAGGTGGAATCAGGGGTACTAACAATATTGGGTGCAGAGTGGGGGTGGGCCCTAAAATAGAATATCCTTAAACCCAAGCTTGGGCTTCCCTGGTGGCTCAGTGGGGAAGAATCTGCCTGCCAATGCAGGAGGCTTGAGTTCGATCTCTGCATCCGTAAGAGCCCCTGGAGAAGGAAATGGCAACTTATGCCAGTGTTTTTGCCTGGGAAATCCCATGGACAGAGGAGCCTGGCAGGCCACAAGGCCACAGTCCACGGGGTCTGTACAACAACAAAACCAAAGCTTACTATTTGCATCTACAGTATACATATGCTTGGAGGAGGCAATGGCACCCCACTCCAGTACTCTTGCCTGGAAAATCCCACGGATGGAGGAGCCTGGTAGGCTACAGTTCATGGGGTTGCAGAAGAGTCGGACAGGACTGAGAGACTTCACTTTCACTTTTCACTTCATGCATTGGAGAAGGAAATGGCAACCCACTCCAGTGTTCTTGCCTAGAGAATCCCAGGGACGGGGGGGCTTGGTGGGCTGCCGTCTATGGGGTCCACAGAGTCGGACACGACTAAAGCGACTTAGCAGCAGCAGCAGCAGGCATATGCTGGGAAATTACAACCACAATAGTCTCTCTCCAGTATATGCGCGGAAAGGAGCAGAAAAGGCCACTATAGGGTTCAGACACAAATCACACACCGGAGTACGAGAATCTATCTGTGACCTGTGCCCCAAAGCACTGATAATGGTCAAGTTCTCCAAGCCTCCTGGCAGCTTCCAGGAGCTCTGGATCTTTGAAGATCTCCTCTCCCATCCAGGCTGCTCTGGCTAAAGGTCACCTTGTGGCCCAGCTGGCTCAGCCAGTACAGCCTTCCCTTGCCCTTCCCCAGGGCACCCCCTACTCATCTCTTTTGGGAGGAGGGTCCCACACAGAGCAGCATGTGGGATCTTAGTTTCCTGACCAGAGACAGAAGCTGGGCCCTCTGCAATCAGAGTGTGGAATCCTAACCACTAAACTGCCAGGGAAGTGACCCCGCCTCATCTTTACGGTTCAGCTCAGGGGCTTTCGTGCTGGTCCAGTGGCTAGAACTCGAGCTCGTGCTGCAGGAGGTGCAGGTCGATCCCAGATGGTGGAAGTGCTTCCTGCCGAGTGCGTGTGTGCCCAGTCGCTTAGCGGGGTCCAACTCTGTGTGACCCTAAGGACTGTAGCCCTCCAGGCTCCTCTGTCCATGGTGTTCTCCAGGGACGAATACTGGAGTGGGTCGCTATTTCCTCCTCCAGGGGATCTTCCCGACCCAGGATCAAACCCACATCTCCTGCCAGTGCAGGTGGATTCTTTACCACTGAGCCACCTGGGAAGCCTACCGCATGCTGAAAGGTGTGGCCAAAATAACTAAACAAAGATTCACCTCGGACACCTTCCTCTGCACCTTCCCCACCTCCACCCCACTTCCCCTGCAGCCCCGGCACCTCTTTTCCATATTCCTAACATCAGGCATTACACACCAGCATCTGAGGACATGTCTGTCTCTCCCTTTTCAGAATGGGAGCTCCCTGAGGGCAGGGATCGGGCTTTTATTTTATTCATCTCTGTGTCCAGTTCCACCGTGCAGTGAGGGTCCTTTGCTCTGAGTGGAACAAAGAAACCAGTGCATGCCCTCAGGGCTCTCCCCTGTTGCTTTGCAGATTTTTTTTTTTTGTATTCAGTTATGTTTATATTTATTTGAGAAATTTTTTATCAGAATCTTACAGGTCAACCAAAATAATATTTGTTTTTCTCTAACAGTGCATCAGTAGAAGTACTGGCCCTGGGAAAATCCAGAAAATACCCAAGGAAAATGCTTTCCTAACCAAGGACTTAACAGTTAGTATAAGAGAGATTTTTTTGTTTTGTTTTTCCTACTCTTTTCCTGAAGGTATTGCTTCTTGAGGAATCTGGAGTCAGAGGATCTGGCTTGTGGGTTAATTTCAGCTCCTCCTTTACAGTGGAAATTCTAACCTATAGCAACTTCTTCTCTTCTGTGAGCCTGTTTTTTTTTTTTTCTTTCCCCTGTTTTCTTTCTTTGTTTTTTTTTCTCTGAAAATCCTTCAGAGGTCATGGTCAGAAAATATGTTTGAAAGCTGTCTAATGTATAAAATGCTGTACAAACACTGGATGCTGTACTCTTTGGCTCCTTTCTAAAATTCAAAGAGGAGGCTGAATTTCTGATTTCATCACCGCAACAAGAAGAGGACAGTTTTAGCCATGCAGTGCATTCTTCTAGCTTGTTTTAGGATATAATCTTTTTTAAGAAATAAATTCTGGCAAAAGAGTTGACTGGGCATGATTCTGAAAGGACTGGTACTGTTGCTTGCTTCTGAGAAGCAGAGCTGGGTGAGTGGTGACTGGGGCCAAAGGGGGCACTTTTCCCTCTCTACTTCTTTTCTTTTTTAAAGTGTTAAGTATAGTTGATTTCTATTGTGATGTTCATTTCAGGTGTACAGCAAAGAGATTCAGTTATATACACATTTATCTATTTTTTCAGATTCTTTTTCCCTGTAGGTTATTACAAAATATTGAGTCGAGCTCTCTGTATGATACACTAGGTCCTTGTTGGTTATCTGCGTTACATATAGTAGTGTGTGTATGTTTCCCTTGTACTTTTGTTCTTTTGGATTTTGAACCATGAGATTGCACTACTCAAAACATTGGTAGGGAAAAAAAACCTTAAAAAAAAAAACTTTTTTTTTTTTAAAGGAAGAAATCTTCCACTCGGACTTCTAGTATCTATTTTTTTTTTTGGCCACATTGCATGGCCAAACCCATGCCTCCTGCAGTAGAACCACAGAGCCTTAACCACTGGACCATGAAGGAAGTCCCTCGCCGTACTCTTTGTTTGTGTAACTGTGCAAGGCAGGACACTGCCCGTCATAAGAGAGCAAGTGTGGGGAGACGTTGGGGTCACAGAGTCTCACTGCAGGTGCTCTGTCAAAACTTGTCATTCAGTCGCTAAGTCACGTCCAACTGTCTGCGACCCTGTGGACTGCAGCATGCCAGGCTTCCCTGTTCTTCACTGTCTTCCAGAATTTGCTCCAACTCATGTCCACTGAGTCAGTGATGCTGTCTAACCATCTCAGCCTCTGCCATCCTCTTCTTTTGCCTTCAATCTTTCCCAGCATCAGGGTCTTTCCCAGTGAGTCAGCGCTTCCCATCAGGTGGCCAAAGTATCAAAACTTAGAGCCGTCTTCACTGACATTCATGTTTAGTGAATGTGTCCATATTTTTCTTCAATAACTTTGGTGATCTGGGCTTGTTATAACTGTCACATGGTCGGGCGGGGGTGGCAGGAGACAAGTCTTTGACGTCCTTCTCTCTCATAGCAAGAGAATATTGACCACTTACTGGTCAATTTGAGGATGGAAGCACTCTTTGTGAAGGAGAATTTTAACATTCGATGGTTCGCCCAAGCAGGATTTGTGGAAAATATCAACAGCATCCTCAAAGAGTACAAGCAAAGCAGAAGATTATTGGTAACTATAACCACTTCCTGTTTAAGCTTCTGATTTAAGCAAAGTGCATGAGGCTTTGGTGTAACTACACCAATGGAAGTACTTTTCTTTCTGAAATTTCTGAATTTCTAAATTCAAGTTATTTTTCATATCTGACCCGTTGTTCAGGTCTAACAATCTACATCTATATTCTATGGAAACTTGCCAATCGAATATTAAAAATTTTTAAGTTGACACTGATGACTGTTATGCTTGATACCAGCTGAACATGATAGAAAGCCCCCAGACTGAGTGTCACAGAGCTGTCTCTAAAGGGAAAATGTCAGGTACCTTTCTGGTCCATGTGTCACCTGGGTATCCCTCTGGGTAGGTAGGAAGTAGGAAGTCTGATGATTACTTTGATCTTTTCTGATTGGCCAGGGATTTGCTGCTCATGTTAATTTTTTTTAAGATTTTGTTGTTGTTATGGGTCATTTTTAAAGTCTTTATTGAGTTTGTTACAATATTGCTTCTGTCTTATGTTTTGTTGTTTTGGCCGCAAGGCATGCAGGATCTTAGCTCCCCAACCAAGGATCAAACCTGCACCTCCTGCATTAGCAGGCAAAATCTCAACCACTGAGTCAGCAGAGAAGGCCCTGCTGATCGCTTTAGCAATCACAACTTTCCGTAGACATTCTTATCAGATGAGGAAACCAAAGCTCAGAGAGACGGAGCCATTTCTTCAAGGTCACACAGCTAGTCAGGGATTCAAACCAGCTAAGATGCCAACTTAGCTTGAATGGCCGAACTGTGGAGCCTCCACAGCTCCATCTCTGAAGTCAGGTAAACGCAGCACTTGCCCAGATCTTTGGATTTCTCCCAGGAGGCCTTCCAGAGATGAGAGTGAATATGACAGGAAAAAGCATTTTGAAAACTACGTTCTATGAGTAACAGGTGCCCTCATAGTTGAATTGCCATTGTGCATGGAAATACTGAACAAAAGCCAGTAGAGTTGCATCTGTAGCCTAAAAATCATACTCTCCGGAAAAGGATGCCTTGTTGAGAATCAGTAAAAGATGCACCACTTTGCAAAAGAAACGATGATGCTTTTAAGCATCTGAGACACCCACGATGGCTGTCCTTGGAGACTGTCCTGAAGCATAAAGCAACTCAAGGTTAGACTACTGTTGTCATCTGTGGGTCAACTTAGAACGATACCAAGTCAGAGTGGAGATAGGACAAGACACCTTAAAGAGACCATGTGGTTTCTGATGAGCAAAACTGGACAGAATATGATAGAAGGAGTAAGCGTACCTAAAGGTTAAAGTGAGTCTGTCCATCCCTGGGGTGTTGGTCAGCATGGCAGCACAGAACAGCAAACACGACCGAGGGCACTATAGACAATGCCATGCCGGTGGCGTTGAGCCAAGAGCCCCCACAATCCTGTTCCTTTAACAAAGCAAAGCCGTCCCTGTGCAGAGCCAGGTGCATTCAACCACCTTGATCTATTGCCACTCAACAGTCCATTCATCCAACTCTCCTCGCTCTGATCAAAGCTTATCACATATATTATCTATACGTGTCTGCCTTGAGGGGCAATATACCAAACACGTGCCCTTGGAGTGCCCTGAGCCCAGTGGCAACCCTACTTGTCATTATAAACGAGTAAGCTACCAGTTCTTGTTTTGTCCCCTGAGAAGGTGGCTTCCCAGAGAAGGCGATGGGACCCCCCTTCCAGTACTCTTGCCTGGAAAATCCTATGGATGGCGGAGCCTGGTGGGCTGCAGTCCATGCGGTCGCTAAGAGTCAGACACGACTGAGCGACTTCACTTTCACTTTTCACTTTCATGCATTGGAGAGGGAAATGGCAACCCATTCCAGTGATCTTGCCTGGAGAGTCCCAGGGACCGGGGAGCCTGGTGGGCTGCTGTCTCTGGGGTCACGACTGAAGTGACTTAGCAAGGTGGCTTCCTGATGGCTCAGCAGGTAAAGAATCCACCTTCAGTGCAGGAGACGCAGGAGACATGGATTCGATCCCTGGGTTGGGAAGACCCCCTGGAGGAGGAAATGGTGACCCACTCCAGTATTCTTGCCTAAAAACTCCCATGGACAGAGGAGCCTGGCAGGCTACAGTCCATAGAGTCCCCAAGAGTCAGATGCAATTTAGCACGCAGCACACAAGGTGAGCATCCCTACCCCAGGAGACAGACCCACTCTTGGTGTGTGGATGACACAAGGCACGTGAGCCTGCCCAGTTGACTGCCGGCCCTCACGTCTTGGTGAAGGCACCCTGTGCCCCTCGGAGCCCAGCTCTGTGCATCAAGACTCAGTTCCAGTGTTGCTCCGCTGACTCCTACCCCCTTCATGCCCACCACCTTGGTCATCGCCGTGACCCTGAGCGCCTGCCCCTGAGCAGACGAGATCATTCACGTCCACCACACCTTACCCAGCGCCCCCGCAGGGGCTCTGCTCACTCCCTTCACAGCCTGACAAATAGGAATAACAATAGTAGTAATAGATTAATGATGATAGTAATCATGATGATCCACTCCATGTGTGAAATTATGTGAGCTTCATGATGATCCACTCCATGTGTGAAATTATGTGAGCTTCATGATGATCCACTCCATGTGTGAGATTATGTGAGCTTCATGATGATCCACTCCATGTGTGAGATTATGTGAGCTTTAAGCACATGGACACTCTGCCCATGGAAATCTCTTTTCTTTGGCATGATTTTTTTTTAATTTAAAAGTTTGAAAGTTTGCCTTGCAAAATACCAAGCTTCAGTTTCACAACCGTTTGAACCATTTCAAAAGAAATGACTTATTTGTCACCGATATTTTTATTTCTGTTAGAAATAAACATTTGCTCACCAGTTATGAATGTGGTGAGCTTCTTTAGCATTCAAGCAAGTTTTTCAGCAAAGGAAAAAAAATTTTTTAATGGGTGTATTTAAAAAAACTAGAATAAATCAACTGGTTTAAAAGGAAAAGATAATTCAAGACCAAGTTTAATCCAGAAACAATGTTCAAGAGGCAATAAATTAAGCATTTTCTAAGAGTAGCCTAGAAACTCTTCTCTCTCTTTGCTGTCTCCACAGGGGTAACACTGCAAAGGTGAAATTGTAGTGTGGAATGCTCAAGTACTTGGCTTTTTTAAGTACTTTTAGGGTGCTCCTGAGCACAGTTTGCTGTGTCTTGTCCCCCATGCCCAGATCAGGAAACATAGTAGATGCTCACTAAACACCAAGAGAAAGTAATTCTGGGCTCTTGACGAAGGAGTGAACCGGCCTGCAGAATCCTGAGACTTCAAAGGGCTGATCCTTGAAATAAAGATCTCCGCTTAGCTACAGATCATTCAGAGCCCCTGTGTCATCCCTTTTCTCCTCTTTTAGCCGATCAAGATTTGCATTCTCGGTCCTCCTGCTGTGGGAAAATCCAGCATCGCTGAAGTTTTAGCCAAATACTATAAACTGCACCACATTAAATTGAAGGATGTCATCTCTGAAGCCATAGCAAAACTGGTAACAATTTTAGCAACTTTATTGGGAATTTCAATAATTTAAAAATGCCTTTTCTTAGTCTTATAATTAAGAAGTCACTGATATTCCGTGACACCCTTCAGAGAGATATGTTATTTTAACTGGAGTTTGTTGTTAGCCCCTATTATGAAAATACAGAATCCCAAAGGGTTTTCCTTCATAAGGTGGAAGCATCTTTCATGGGTGGACCTTACACTTTTATCTGTCTCTAGTTGTTGCTCGAAATATATCTTGTATACTCTCTGTTGACTGGCAGTTTTGTTATTCTTTTTAAAACTGTATAGTTGTACAATTTAAAAATTGTATACTATAGTTGATTTGCAATATTGTATAACTTACACATGAACAATAGTGATTTACAATTTTTAAGATTATATTCCACTTACAGTTATTATAAAGCATTGGCTATACTCCCAGTCTTATACAGTATATCCTTGTATCTTATTTTAGAAATAATAGTTTGTGCCTCTTAACTTTCTGCCCTTACATAGCCCCTCCCCACTTCCCTCTCCACATTGGTAACCACTAGTTTCTCCTCTGTATCCCTGTTTCTTTTTGCTATATTCATTAGTTTTGCTGTATTTTTAGATTCCACATATAAGTGATATCATACAGAATTCGTTCTTCTCTGTCTGACTTATTTCACTTAGCATAATGCCATCCAAGTCCATCCATTTATTGCAAGAGGCAAATTTTCATTATTTTTCATGGCTGAGTAGAATTCCATCATGTGATATAAATATATATCTGCTGATAGACCTTAGGTTGCTTCCCTATCTTGGCAATCATAGATAATACTGCTATGATTGAGGTGCATGCATCTTTTCAAATTAATGTGTTTGTGTTTTTGGATATCTGTTCTTGTTTAGTCACTAAGTCATGTCTGACTCAACGATGCTTACTAGGTGGCGTCCGTGGGTAGAAAGAGTGTTGATTCTTAAGTGGTTCTGGCATTAGCACAGAAATATATTACTCATCTAAAAGAGAGTAAGAAAACCCACAGAACACTCATCCATCTTCACAGTTACAAGCATCTTGACCATTTCTGTATGCCTGTCCTTGAGTACCTCCCCAGTTTGGGTACCAGCCTTTTCCAGGATCATTCACCACAAGGTTTATGAGCAGCCAGTCAATGCAGGACATCGTGCTATTTGAATATCTCTGTGATATGTAGGAGGCAATCATTACACCTAAGGATATAACAGAAGAAGAAGAAGAAGGTGAAGAGGAGGAAGAGGAGGATAATGTGGAGGACGCTCAGGAGCTCTTGGAGGGCATCAAGGAAAGCATGGATCAGAATGCAGGTAACCATTCTGTGATATTCTTGTAACAGTAATATTCTTGTAACAGTTGGTTTTTTCCCTTGTTATAAAAACTACTTTGTGTTGTTGTTCAGTTGTTAAGTTGTGTCTGACTCTTCAACCTCGTGGGCTGCAGCACTTTAGGCTCCTCTGTCCTCTACTATCTGCTGGAGTTTTTTCAAATTCATGTCCATTGAGTTGGTGATGCTATCACTATCTCATCCTCTGTTGCCCACTTCTCCTGCCTTCAACCTTTCCCAGCACCAGGATTTTCCAGTGAATCAGCTCTTTGCATCAGGTGGCCAAAGTACTGGAGCTTCAGCTTCAGCATCAGTCCCTCCAATGAATATTCAGAGTTGATTTAAGATTAAAAAAAAAAATGATGGGAAAGAACTACCTAAGTTTTAAAAAATTGTTTGTAGTCATAAGTATTTGTAAAGCATCAAAAACTGTAATTAAACAGCAAAAGACATATCAGGAAAAAATATTTACTACCAAATAGGACAAAGAGTTAATAGTTAATAAAATGCTCAGGTAAAGTAATAAGAAAATCATCAAGTCCTGAATAGGAAAATATGGATGAAAAACTTGGGCCAATGATTCACTCATTCAGGAAGAAATACAAATAAATAGAAAACTTTTCTCACTCACATGATAATTTTAACCAGTTTGTTGAACACATGCATTGCAGTAAAGTGTCCCTTTAAACTTCAACTCTGTACTCATTCTTTCCTTACCCTGGGATGGAATTTCAGGCTGGTCCCACTGCAGCTCTTAGATAATAAATAAATGGCTTCTCTGTTTATTCATACTTTAGGAAGGCCATTTCAGCCAAATAATCATAAATGAGGTTTTGAAATGAGATGTCTTTAAGGAAGCTTGCTACCCAGGCAGGAAAGCATCAGCAGCAGTTAGGAAAATAGCAACCATTTCATTTTTATATAATTGAGATCCTCTATAGCACTGGCTATGAAAGGGAAAGTCACTCAGCCATGTCTGACTCTGTGACGCCATGGACTGAACTGTCCAGGCCAGAATACCGGAGCGGGTAGCCTTTCCTTTCTCCAGGGGATCTTCCCAACCCAGGGATCGAATCAGGGTCTCCTGCATTGCAGGCAGATTCCTTACCAGCTGAGTCACCAGGGAAGCCCAAGAATACTAGAGTGGGTAGCCTATCCTTTCTCCAGGGGATCTTCCAGACCCAGGAATTGAACCAGGGTCTCCTGCATTGCAGGCAGATTCTATACCAGCTGGTATAGAAGCGTTGGCTATAGGCCAGTCCAAAGTGTCAGCAAGGGTGAACTCTCATCCAATGGAGAGTTCCTCCCCTCCCATCCTATCAAGCACCTTCGGTTTCTTTCCTCTTACTCACTCCTTCCACCTTGCTGGTGGAAGTTTCTGATCCTCCAAGGTTGGGCTGGGGCAAGTGGGGATTAGGGAATGAGGTGGTGGTTGTTTAGTTGGTAAGTCATGTCCAACTCTTGCAACCCCATGGTCTATAGCCAGCCAGGCTCCTCTGTCCATGGAATTTCCCTGGCAAGAATATCGAAGTGGTTGGCATTTCCTCCTCCAGGGGATCTTCCTGACCCAGTGATCAAACCTAGATCTCCTGCAGTGCAGGCAGATTCTTTACCATCTGAGCTGCAGGGAAGTCAGGGAAGGAGGACAAAGGTGTAAGCGGGCTCTCCCCCTGAGGACCACCCACCACCTTCCCCTGGGGCACCGCTCTGGGCCGCCCTCTGTCCCTGGCCTTCTGACACTCCCCTTCTATCCTCCAGATGTTCTTCTTACCAGCTATTTATCCTCAGGACTCCTCTCCCTCCTCCCAACTCTGGTTTAACCCTCCACCTCCTCCTCACCTGCCCCAGGCCACTCCAGTCTAGTTTACAGGGCAGAGAATATGTTTTTGTCTGCATACACTGAGGATTCCTTTAAACCAGCTAGCTTTCTGAGTCTGGGTTTTTGCTTTGATGTGGGCCAGGTGGGAGGGAAATGGAAGTTAGAATTCCAGAGAGATTTCCCAGAGGTAAAGGAAATAATCCTGAATACTCGTTGAAAAGACTGGTGCTGAAGCTGAAGCTCCAACACTTTGGCCACCGGATGTGCAGAGCCAACCTCTTAGAAAAGACCCTGATGCTGGGAAAGACTGAGTGCAGGAGGAGAAGGGGATGACAGAAGATAAGATGGTTGGCTGGCATTACCAACTCAATGGGCATGAATTTAAGCAAACTCTGGGAGACAGTGAAGGACTGCTGTGCCACCGTTCATGGGGTCCCAAAGAGGTGAAGACAACTTAGCGACTGAACAACAATACTGAGCATTCACTTAAACCAACTGGTTATCTGAGTCTGAATTTTTGCTCTGGTGTGGGCTGGGTATGGAGGAAATGGAATTTAAAATCCCAGAGGTGAAGGTACACAGAAAACACAGGTCAGCACTTTAAGATATGACACTGCCCTTCACAACCCAGATAATCATGATGATGTGATCACTAATCTAGAGCCAGACATCTTGGAATGTGAAGTCAAGTGGGCCTTAGAAAGCATCACAATGAACAAAGCTAGTGGAGGTGATGGAATTCCAGTGGAGCTGTTTCAAATCCTGAAAGATGATGCTGTGAAAGTGCTGCACTCAGTATGCCAGCAAATTTGGAAAACTCAGCAGTGGCCACAGGACTGGAAAAGGTCCATTTTCATTCCAATCCCAAAGAAAGGCAATGCCAAACAATGCTCAAACTACCGGACAATTGCACTCGTCTCACATGCTAGTAAAGTAATGCTCAAAATTCTCCAAGCCAGGCTTCAGCAATACATGAACCGTGAACTTCCAGATGTTCAAGCCGGTTTTCGAAAAGGCAGAGGAACCAGAGATCAAATTGCCAACATCCTCTGGATCATGGAAAAAGCAAGAGAGTTCCAGAAAAACATCTCTTTCTGCTTTATTGACTATGCCAAAGCCTTTGACTGTGTGGATCACAATAAACTGTGGAAAATCCTGAAAGAGATGGGAATACCAGACCACCTGACCTGCCTCTTGAGAAACCTATATGCAGGTCAGGAAGCAACAGTTAGAACTGGACATGGAACAACAGACTGGTTCCAAATAGGAAAAGGAGGACGTCAAGGCTGTATATTGTCACCCTGCTTATTTAACTTATATTCAGAGTACATCATGAGAAACACTGGACTGGAAGAAACACAAGCTGGAATCAAGATTGCCGGGAGAAAGATCAATAACTTCAGATATGCAGATGACACCACCCTTATGGCAGAAAGTGAAGAGGAACTAAAAAGCCTCTTGATGAAAGTGAAAGAGGAGAGTGAAAAAGCTGGCTTAAAGCTCAACATTCAGAAAACGAAGCTCATGGCATCCGGTCCCATCACTTCATGGGAAATAGATGGGGAAACAGTGGAAACAGTGGCTGACTTTATTTTGGGGGCTCCAAAATCACTGCAGATGGTGACTGCAGCCATGAAATTAAAAGGCGCTTACTCCTTGGAAGACAAGTTATGACCAACCTAGATAGTATATTCAAAAGCAGAGACATTACTTTACCGACTAAGGTCCATCTAGTCAAGGCTATAGTTTTTCTTGTGGTCATGTACAGATGTGAGAGTTGGACTGTGAAGAAGACTGAGCACCGAAGAATTGATGCTTTTGAAGTGTAGTGTTGGAGAAGACACTTGAGAGTCTCTTGGACTGCAAGGAGATCCAAGCAGTCCATTCTGAAGGAGATCAGAGTTTAGAGTTCAGTCGCTCATTTGTGTCCGACTCTTTGCGACCCCATGAATGGCAGCACACCAAGCCTCCCTGTTCATTACCATCTCTCGGAGTTCACTCAAACTCATGTCCATCGAGTCCGTGATGCCATCTAGCCATCTCATCCTGGGATTTCTTTGGAAGGAATGATGCTAAAGCTGAAACTCCAGTACTTTGGCCACCTCATGTGAAGAGTTGACTCATTGGAAAAGACTCTGATGCTGGGAAGGATTGGGGGCAGGAGGAGAAGGGGACGACAGAGGATGAGATGGCTGAGCAACTTTCACTTTCACTTTCTTTGCCTCACCTGTGACAGCAGAGAATTCCTATCTTGGTTTCAGAGTCTTGCAGTGTCCTGGCTCTTACCATTTAGGGGAGAGGAAGAAAGTAAAACAAGACATTCCATTGTGAGGACACCGGTGGAGGAAGCCTGGCAAGGCCACTTGGAAGGGTGGGGCCTGGGGATTGTAGGGATCCACAGGTGACCGTGGGCACATGTACATACGCTGTAAGCCTGGGGTCCATGGCCAGAACCGGATAGACAGTGTTTATTGACAAGATCATACAGTTGGTCTTTGCAAGGACTCGGAAGTCTTATCCAATGACTTTGTGTAAACAAGGTGACGTGAAGTACTGACTGGGCTCTTTTCATGTCTGGCAGAACAAGAATTACGGTCGAAAGCAGTCATTGCATCACCAAAGTTCAAGAAGGGCCTGTCCTTGGCAGGAGATTCTGTTCTTCCTACTGACGCTGTTGTTGCCATTCAGCCGCTAAGTCACGCCTGGCTCTTTGCAGGCCTCTGGACTGCAGCACACCAGGCTCCTCTGTCCTCTGCTCTCTCCCAGCATTTGCCCACATTTATGTCCACTGAGTCAGTGATGCTATCAAACCCTCTCATCCTCTGCCGCCCCCTTCTCCTCTTGCCTTCAATCTATCCTAGCATACAGGAGAGGCCAAACTGGATCAGTAGACAGGGTCTCCAGTTGGTGCTAGTGGTAAAGAACCTGCCTGCCAATGCCGGAGACATAAGAGATGCAGGTTCGACCCCTGGGTAGGGAAGATCCCCTGGAGAAGGGAATGGCAACCTGCTCCAGTATTCTTGCCTGGAGAATCTCACGGGCAGTGGAGCCTGGTGGGCTACTGTGCAAAGGGATGCAAAGGGTCAGACTGAAGCAACTTAGCACGCACAGGGGGAGGCAAACCTCCCTGCTGTCACAGGCCCACCCACCCGCTCACTTCCCACAAGAAGGCAATAGTGCTCTCAGTCCCCTTATCCCCAGGAAAGTGCTTTTTCTCCAAGTTTGTCCAAAACTCCTTCCTATTCACATTTACCTGAAACTAGAACACAGACCCAGGTTATGTTTAAACAAAAGACCTGTGAACCCACGGTGCAAACCTCTGTGGAAATTTCATAGCATGAAGAGGCAGAAGTCCTCACCTGACCCAATGTGTCATCGTGTGAGTCTAAGAACTCCAGCAAGACGGCAAGACGGAACTCACAGTCCTGCAGGGAGGCACCTCTGAATTCTTATCGATTCATGATTCTACTCCTGTTGGTCCCTGACTGTGCAGCCAAAATAAGGACTTGTTTAAACCACAGAATTCACTAGTTGTAGATCCTTTTTACCTTGTGGATTTGTTGAATCTGGTTGGTGGGATTCCAGGTGATCAGTGGACTACTGTTTTAACTAACTTTTCTGTGAGTCTGAAATTAAAAAGTTGGGGACAGGATGAGAAAAATATGTAAATGTATCAACTTTGTAGTGTCTCTACTGTGCACGCATGCTAAGACACTTCAGCCGTGTCCGAATCTTTGTGACCCGCTAGGCTCCTCTCTCCATAGCTTTCTCCAGGCAAGAATACTTTAGTGGGTGGCCATGCCCTCCTCCCGGGGATCTTCCTGACCCAGGGATCAGACCCTATTATGCATGGATTATTTTAAAGACATTGGTTGAATCTTTTTCCTTTTTCCTGTATTTTGGCTGCACTGCTTGGCATGCAGGATTTTAGTTCCCCAACTAGGGAACTAACTGGCGACCGCCCCCGCCCACCTCCCCGCAATGGAATTGCAGTCTTTCTTAACCACTGAACCACCAGGGAAGCCTCCCAGCTATCTACGTTTAAACTGTCTTTTAGCAATTATAATTATGGGTTAACATTAGCATTTTAAATAGTACTGTTATTTGAAAGGCAGACTTAAAATTTAACAAAAAAGAAAACAACGTAGCAGTGTGGTGTTTTAAGGCCAGTCCAGCAGGGCTGTGCTCATTTATTTTAAAACAGAAGTAACTGTCACCTTCCAAAATGCTCCGGGCCAGCCAAGGTAATGTCTGTATCTCCAGGAGGTCACAGTTCTCTAGAGAAAGGCACTTGGGTTTGGCCCTTCGTGTACTCGCATTCCATGGTTATCATAAACTGCTTGCTCAGGACTTCCCTGGTGGCACAGTGGATAAGAATCCGCCTGCCAGCGCAGAGTGCGCAGGTTCGATCCCCGGTCCAGGAAAATGCCACATGCCTTGAGGAGGAGAAGGGGACGACAGAGGATGAGATGGCTGGATGGCATCACCGACTCGATGGATGTGAGTCTGAGTGAACTCCGAGAGTTGGCAATGGACAGGGAGGCCTGGTGTGCAGCGATTCATGGGGTCTCAGAGTCGGACACGACTGAGCGACTGAACTGAACTGAACTTGAGGCAAGTAAGCCTGAGCACCACAACTACTGAGCCCGTGTGCGACAACTCCTGAGGCCCACATGCCTGGAGCCCGTGCTCCGCAACACGAGAAGCCGCCGCAGTGAGAAGCCCGTGCACCACGGTGAAGAGTAGCCCTCGTTCGCCGCAACTAGAGAAATCTCGAGTGCAGCAACGAAGACTCAGTGCAGCCAAAAATAAAAATAAAATAAACTGCTGCTCAGGCCCCTTCTGGCACTTTGAACGCTTAGTTCTCAAATGGCCAAGCGCACTGCCTGAAATAAACCAAGGGATGCCACAGAGGAGGCTGAAGCTAGATTTCTGAATATGTGCCTTTCCTTATCAGGGAAGCTTTTGAGAATTGGAAATACTGTTTAAAACTCGTCTTTGGATATCAGTGGATCCTTGACATTTTTAAAATGTGGCTTTATTTCTTGACAGCACTGTGAACCTTACTGAAAAGGAATGTCAAATCACTATGAGGAATTTCATTATGTTAAATAACGTCTTTACCTTTTTGTCTCAGCCATAATATTTAAGTTTCTGAAAGACACGATTATTTTCTGAATCAGTTACCGCCTAATGATGTGTGTGACAATGAAAGGTGGAAGAAAGGAGAGGTGTTTTCATTAGATCATCTCATTGTCATTGAATAATAAAAAGGCTTTAAATTATTTTATATTATACAGCCACTGATAAGCTGAAAGTATAGTGCTACCCTAGGAAGTTTCAGAGATCAGTTTCTAAACTCGCCAAACTTGGACTGTTGTTTAGTCGCTCAGTCCTGTCTGACTCTTGCGACCCGATGGGCTCTAGCCCATCAGGCTCCTCCATCCATGGGATTTTCCAGGCAAGAATACTGGAGTGGGTTGCCATTTCCTTCTCCAAAACTTGCATTGCCATAATGTATATATTAAGCCGTATAAAAAAGCAGAGCTCTTTCTTAGAAGTGATAGCTGTTCAACAGTTAACAATGGAAGGATAGATGAATATTTTAGAGAAGTGACATCATACTGTCTTGGAAACACTGTGACAGTTTTAGGACAAACTCCTCCCTCCTTAGCCTCCCCAAGCAACTGCAGGAACCCCCATTCAAGCTGGAGAGGAAACTGTCCAGTGGGATAAAGGTCTGAAATGCTGACAGGGAGCAGGGGGCTGGTGCCTTTAAGGGTCAGGATCAAGCTTGATTTTTATTCAAAAGCAGCAAATATTTATTGGGCATGTGCTATTAATAAATCACGTGGCAGCAGCATGCAAGGATACTATCCCACTGAATTCTCACAATGGAAGCATTTTTTATTATGTATTAAAGCATAGAAGTATAATATCAAAACAGAATTGAGTAAACCCTGCCAGGCAGGGAGAACACTCTGGATTTCTCCATTTAATGCTCTTTCAACTTCATCCAAAAGTTGTAACCACGGTAAAAAAAAAAACAAAACCTGGAAGTGCAGACATCAGCATTTGCTTCCATTCTTTCTTGCAGACGAATTCATTAGTTTCTCCTACTTCACAGGGCATTAGAATTCATGTGTCATGGTTTAAATACCAAACCACATATTTTTCACTGTAATGCAAAGATAAGAGTTTTTTCAATAGTAATTTGGACTACACAAGAATTTTTGAGGTCACTTTAGAACATAACCTGTATATGTAGAATATGACTGCACAGTAATTTTCCTTTTTAATCAGGTCGCCTGGAAGATCAATATATTATTAGATTTATGAAAGAAAAGCTAAAATCCATGCCTTGCAGGAATCAAGGTTACATTTTGGATGGATTCCCAAAGACCTATGATCAGGCCAAAGACCTGTTCAGCCGTAAGTTTGGGTGTTCCTTTTATTTTGAATGTTTACATTCAGATAAGTTGCAACTTTATTGTTCAGAGTAATAACGTTCACAAGTAAACAACAACGACAAAAAAATCAGAGGGACTATATTTAAAATACAAGCTTTCCTCGTTATAGCTAGTTTTCGTGAGTGACTCAGTTAAAATATTTAAATATTTGAGCTGTCTTTCATAATAATGTGCAATGAATTCAATGATGTATATTTTGTTTTACTAGAAGAGGATGAGGAGGAGGAGGAAGCCAGAGGCAAAATGTTTCCCTATGATAAATTAATCATACCTGGTAAGTTTAAACTACTTCTCCAAGGTTATATTTAAAAGAATGTCATTTGGTATCTCTTTTGTACCAAAACAGCATTTTTATGTTGATAAAGGAGGTTTGTTTGTATCAGGAAAAAGTAAAGCAATACCCTTAATATCAAACTTCCAACCTAAAGAATACACTGGGGGTCATGGACAGAGTCCCTTTGAGAACATTCTTATCTGCTGTTCCCTCCTGTGACAGAGCAGAAAAGTTAGCCAATCTGTTGGTGCCCTGACTTCTTTTTTGTTTTTCTGTACTTTTTTAAAACTTGAGATATAGTTGATTTACAACATTATATAAATTTCAGGTATATAGCATAATACAGCATAATGAGTCACAATTTCTTTCAAAGTCTTTATTGAATGTATTACAACATTGCTTCTGTTTTACATTTTGGTTTTTCAGCTCTGAGGCATGTGGGATCTTAGGGCCCAGTTAGGGATCAAACCCTCACCCCCTGCAGTGGAAGGTGAAGTCTTAACCACTAGACCACCAGGGGAGTCCTAATTCACTTTTTAAAACATCTTTTCCTTTTTAACAATTTTTTAAAACTATGCTCCATTTGTAGTTATTACAAAATATGCCTCTATTCCATGTGCTCTACAGTGTCCTGGGGAGAGTTGTCAGTTGGTGAGACCACCGGGGACTAGGTCACTGCCTTTCCTTCCTGCCCTGCTTTAGGTCCTGGCCATGCCATTGTCTTTTCTGGAAGACATGCAGAATCCAGAATCGAGACTGGGCAAGAAGAAGCTGCTCAGGTCCCTCACACCACTGTGAGTTTATCCTATTAGGTATTTACCCAGAGCTCTCACAACATACCCTTGAAAGAGAAGTATCAGCAATGTGTTCCATGAAAAGAGGATTTGCTGAGTACCTAGCAGGCTTCTTGTGACTCTGCCATGAACTTTAAAAGTTTTCTTCTTCTTCTTTTTTATTCAGTTTGTATGAGGTATAATCAAGTTCCCGTCATATGATAAATACAAAAATAGCTATTTTCTTAGCCATTTTTCTTAGCCCAGGGATGTGACTTGGAAGAGGATGCTCACTGTGTCAAAGTGCCCGAGAGAGACAATTCACAGCTGTAATCCTTTCCTCCTCCTGGCCCAGGCACAGCTTGTTATGAAGCTTCTGGAAGCAGAGACATCAGAGAGCAGTCATCCTCAGGATGGATATATACTGTTTGCCTGAGGCAGGAACACGAAATGTCAGAGGAATGGGTTCTCTTAGGTTTCCCATTAATTTATGTACTTGCTTCCAAAAAAGTGAAAAGTAAAGTCAACTGGTCTAAATAAGCGCATCTGTCCAGTTTATGAGACTTTAGCACTTCTGGGTGACAGGCATTCACTGCAAGTAAAGTAGTAAAGTCACTCAGTTGTGTCCGACTCTTTGCGACCCCATGAATCACAGCACGCCAGGCCTCCCTGTCCATCACCATCTCCCGGAGTTCACCCAGACTCACGTCCATCAACTCTGTGATGCCATCCAGCCATCTCATCCTCGGTCGTCCCCTTTTCCTCCTGCCCCCAATCCCTCCCAGCATCAGAGTCTTTTCCAATGAGTCAACTCTTCGAATGAGGTGGCCAAAGTACTGGAGTCTCAGCTTCAGCATCATTCCTTCCAAAGAAATCCCAGGGTTGATCTCCTTCAGAATGGACTGGTTGGATCTCCTTGCAGTCCAAGGGACTCTCAACAGTCTTCTCCAACACCACACTTCAAAAGCATCAATTCTTCGGCGCTCAGCCTTCTTCACAGGCCAACTCTCACATCCATACATGACCACAGGAAAAACCACAGCCTTGACTAGACAGACATTAGTCGGCAAAGTAATGTCTCTGCTTTTGAATATACTATCTAGGTTGGTCATAACTTGTCTTCCAAGGAGTAAGCGCCTTTTAATTTCATGGCTGCAATCACCATCTGCAGTAATTTGGGAGCCCCCCAAAATAAAGTCAGCCACTGTTTCCACTGTTTCCCCATCTATTTCCCATGAAGTGATGGGACTGGATGCCATGAGCTTCGTTTTCTGAATGTTGAGCTTTAAGCCAGTTTTTTCACTCTCCTCTTTCACCTTCATCAAGAGGCTTTTTAGCTCCTCTTCACTTTCTGCCATAAGGGTGGTGTCATCTGCATATCTGAGGTTATTGATCTTTCTTCCGGCAATCTTGATTCCAGCTTGTGTTTCTTCCAGTCCAGCGTTTCTCATGATGTACTCTGCATAGAAGTTAAATAAGCAGGGTGACAATATACAGCCTTGACGTCCTCCTTTTCCCTATTTGGAACCAGTCTGTTGTTCCATGTCCAGTTCTAACTGTTGCTTCCTGACCTGCATATAGGTTTCTCAAGAGGCAGGTCAGGTGGTCTGGTATTCCCATCTCTTTCAGGATTTTCCACAGTTTATTGTGATCTACACAGTCAAAGGCTTTGGCATAGTCGATAAAGCAGAAAGGGATGTCTTTCTGGAACTCTCTTGCTTTTTCCATGATCCAGAGGACGTTGGCAATTTGATCTCTGGTTCCTCTGCCTTTTCGAAAGCCAGCTTGAACATCTGGAAGTTCACGGTTCACATACTGCTGAAGCCTGGCTTGGAGAATTTTGAGCATTACTTTACTAGCATGTGAGATGAGTGCAATTGTGCGGTAGTTTGAGCATTCTTTGGCATTGCCTTTCTTTGGGATTGGAATGAAAACGGACCTTTTCCAGTCCTGTGGCCACTGCTGAGTTTTCCAAATTTGCTGGCATACTGAGTGCAGCACTTTCACAGCATCATCTTTCAGGATTTGAAACAGCTCCACTGGAATTCCATCACCTCCACTAGCTTTGTTCATAGTGATGCTTTCCAAGGCCCACTTGACTTCACATTCCAAGATGTCTGGCTCTAGATTAGTGATCACATTATCATGATTATCTGGGTCGTGAAGATCTTTTGTGTACAGTTCTTCTGTGTATTCTTGCCACCTCTTCTTAATATCTTCTGCTTCTGTTAGGTCCATACAATTTCTGTCCTTTATCAAGCCCATCTTTGCATGAAAATCCCATGGTAAATCCTCCTTTTCTCCCTGAGGCAGCTGGATAAAATTCAGCTCAACCCACCATCTGCCACTAACAGGCACGACTCACGATGGGAGCTTATTGAGCTTTTCAGTGAGCTTGGGAGGCAGGAATTACTCCATTGTTTACTGGATCCAGAGTCTGAAGTCCAGAGACTGATCAAATGTGAGGGCTTGAATTCACTCATATCTTCTCATCCCACGGCCTCCAAAAACCAGAGCGAATGAAACCACTCCCAAAGATAAGAAAATGGAAACACAAGAGGTAAAAAGACACACGGTTCTTTATCCTGATCCACGGGCTGGTCTCTGCCGGGTATGGTCCAAACACATCTATGATGAAATCTCTTTGGAATATCTAGTCTGTTCTTTTCAATTAGCCCCCTCCCCCTTTTAAAAGAAATTGTCATTAGTTTCTCTCTTCCTGAAAAAAGTCAGATCATTGTCTCATTTGAACTGTGGGGTTTTTATTTATGGAAATGACTGAGACATGAGAGGCTAGTGCCATTGAAAGAATTTATTGCTCACATTTCCCCAGAGAAGGGAGTGTGGCAACCATCCAGGGCCACTGGGGGAAGCACCAGGGCTGGTCAGGAGGCAGGGGAAAGTCTAGGACGCAGCCTTTCTTGAGGTTGCTGTGGGAAGGCAGGGGATTGACTAGTCTGAGGGCATTGGCCATGGTCTCTAGCTGCCTGGTTCTGGCCCTGGCCCTGGGATGAGTAAAGGCAGGAGAAATATTGACTTGGTGTGTGAGTTACATAAAAGGGGTGGTTGGCTTGCATACGTGAAGTGTGCTCTCAGGGGTGGATGAAATGCTCACTGTCATTAATAATGATCCATGTGTCAAATATTCGATAAGCACTGACTGTGTTATACTGAACATAGATGTTTCATAGCATGAAGTGAACAAATAGGTTGATCTATGAAAAATTAAAGTCCCGGGGAAGTCCCTGTTTATATTAATTTGGCCAATTGGTCATCAAAGCATTTTGCTCATAGCTGTGAGTCTCTTTGGGAAATGGTGATATTGTGCTGGAAATGTGGCAAGGTGACAATTGACTGGGAGGCTGATAACATTATAATAACAGGGTTATCAGAGATTTGTATTTACATTTTCTCCTTTTTATTTTTTATTTTTGGCCATGCCACATGGCTTGTAGGATCTTAGTTCCTTGACCAGAGATTGAACCTGTCTCTTGGTAGTAAAAGTAGAGTCCTAACCACTGGATTTCAAGAGAATATCCAATTTTTGCTGTTTTTATTGAAAAGAGGGAAGGAGGGAAAGCAGAAAGGAAGAAAAGGAGGAGGGAGGGAAAGAAATACAATAGATCTCACAAAATCCCCATTGATTGGGCTTCCCAGGTGGCTCAGAGGTAAAGAATGTGCCCAGTGCAGGAGCCGTAGGCGATGCATTTTCGATCCCTGGGTGGAAAGATCCCCTGGAGGAGGAAATGGCAACCTACTCTGTTGTAGCCACATGTTCCGGGAAACAAACTCCCTCAGAAGGACAATGCAGAGAGTGGAGAGCAGTTTATTACACCGGTGGCCCAAGGCAGAGTCTCCTCTTGGCCAAGGACCCTGACCAGTTTTTGTGAAAACCTTATATACCCTAAGTGTACTTGCTCAAATTCACCTCCCCAAATTCCTTGAAACTAGTCTGGACAAGGTAAAAGAGAGATATGATCAAAGTTAACCCACGATTCATGTGTCACAAGACTAGATAAAGAGTGGACATTTATCAATAGGCCTGTGGTCATATCCCGATAAACATAATGGAATTTACCACTTTGTTCTGTTACAGAAATAATCAGTGTATTCTTTTAGGCAATGGTGAGTCCAAGTCCAAGTCCTGAGGCTCTTTTGTCCGGGGTGTCTGGTTTCCCATTGGTACGCCGCTTCTATAGACACAAAGTTCAGAGTGCATTGGGAGGGTGCCCAGGCATGTAGCCTGATGCTTGCAGCCTGGCCTAAGATGGAGTCCAGCTCTGTCTGCTTCCTCCTTCAACTCCAGTATTCTTGCCTGGGAAATCCCATGGACAGAGGAGCCTGGTGGGCTCCAGTCCATGGGGTCGCCAGGAGTCGGGCACGACTGAGCACGTGCGCACGGGCTTCATGGCGGGTGTGGGGGCGTGTCTCTGGAAACATGGGTGATTTGTATCTGTCCTCCACCAGAGGCAGCAAGAAGGCCAACTGGTCAGGCCCTCTGTGGCAACGGGATTGCCCAGCTGGTAACGAGACGTCTGGCTTGAGCTGTGGCGGGTCTGCCAGCACCTGCTTGCCGGCTCCAGAGTCCCTGTAAAACTCATGAGCTCCTTCTCTCCAGAGTTCGTGTGTTCGCTGGATGCATCGGATGAGTTCCTCAAGGAGCGGGTGATGAACCTCCCCGAGAGCATCGTGACAGGGACCCACTACAGCCAGGACCGGTTCCTCCGGGCTCTGAGCAACTACCGGGACGTCAACACCGAAGACGAGACTGTCCTCAACTACTTTGATGAACTTGAAATTCACCCAATCCATATAGGTACGAAATAAACTCAAGGATAAAGTGAACGTGGAGCGCCACTGCCAGCGCTTGGACCCCCAGCCAACCTGGGGCACGCCTGTCATAGGGCTGGGGGAGTGCAGGATAGTGCAAGTGGGTGTCTAGGGCCCAGGACGTCACAAGAAAAGACAGGGGAGCTGTCTACTTGAGGATTCAGTGGAGTGGGTGGGGGTGGGGGTGTTACGGTTGTACGAAAACGTGGATGTATTACGAAGTTGAATGCCAAATTGCGTTATTTGTTTTACCAAATTGGATGTTTTTTTAATGAATGAGGCAATTGATTAACCTAGTATCACTTGTTGTAAAGCTTCTTGTTGGCAGCTGCCACCTGTGCTGTGATTCTGTCCAGGTCTCTATGTCCATGAGGTCAATTTGTGGCCCCCATCCTAGTCCTGTTCCACCAATTTCAGTCTCTCCAGGGCTTGGAGGACCCGGCGGGCCACACCCTTGGAGCCTCTGCTGAAGTAGCTGGGCATGACACCATTCTCTGATGCCCGCCACCGCCCCCCCAACCCCCGCCCGACAGATCTGGGTTTCAGAGCCAACCCCAGTGCCAGCCCGGAGGTACAGGTGCCGGGCTGTGGCAGCTGCTCATGCTGGGTCTTCGTTGTGGCATGTGAGATCTAGTTCTATGACCAGGGATCAAACCCAGGCCCCCTACATTGGGAGCAAGGAGTCTTAGCCACTGGAACATCAGGGAAGTCCCCAAATTGGCATTTTTTTTAAGGGCACTTCAAAGTCAGGTGGTTTGCTGCCAGCTGTGTTGGGCCATTTCCCCAGCGTCCTTGGGAGCAGCGTTCTGTTCCCATAGCATTGCAGGGCACTGGTATTCTTCACAAAGCCCCTCCTGGCCTTTAGACTGGCCAGCTCACCCCTTGTTGCTGTTGTTTGCTGTTTCATCACTCAGTTGTGTCTGACTCTTGTGACCCCATGGACTGCAGCACATCAGGCTTCACTGTCTCCCAGAGTTTGCTCAAACTCATGTTCATTGAGGAGAAGGCAATGGCAACCCACTCCAGTAGTCGTGCCTGGAAAATCCCATGGATGGAGGAGCCTGGTAGGCTGCAGTCCATGGGGTTGCTAAGAGTCGGACACGACTGAGCGGCTTCACTTTCACTTTTCCTTTCATGCATTGAAGAAGGAAATGGCAACCTACTCCAATGTTCTTGCCTGGAGAATCCCAGAGACAGGGGAGCCTGGTGGGCTGCCGTCTATGGGGTCGCACAGAGTCAGACACGACTGAAGCGACTTAGCAGCAGCAGCAGCAGCAGCATGTTCACTGAGTTGGTGATGCTATCTAATCATCTTTTCCTCTGCTGCCCCCCTTCTCCTCCTGCCTTCAATCTTTCCCAGCATCAAGGTCTTTCCAATGAGTCATCTCTTTGCATCAAGT
Source organism: Nanger dama (assembly GCA_917880005.1). NCBI lineage: Eukaryota > Metazoa > Chordata > Mammalia > Artiodactyla > Bovidae > Nanger > Nanger dama. The sequence continues at coordinate 8,826,272 of CAKJTW010000063.1, read as the reverse complement.
GGCCAAAGTAATGGAACTTCAGCTTTACCATCAGTCCTTCCAATGAATAGTCAGGGTTGATTTCCTTCAGGATTGAGTGGTTGGATCTCCTTGCTGTCCAAGGGATTCTCAAGAGTCTTCTCCAACACCACAATTCACAAGCATCAGTTCTTCAGCTCTCAGTCTTCTTTATGGTCCAACACTTACTCCATACATGACTAGTGGAAAAACCATAGCTTTGACTAGAAGATCTTTGTTGGCAAAGTAATGTCTCTGCTTTTTGGTGTGCTGTCTAGGTATTAACTCACTCTTAGCTACTCAGAAATCAAATAGCTCTTCATCGCATTCCTCCTGTTTCCTGTAAACACTTAACTCAGAGCTGAGCACCCAGCAAGCATGCAGAGACCATGCTCTCTCATCAGCCTCACGGCAGCCTCGTCGTTGCTACCTCCAGATCCCATCTTTCGTGGCTGGTTTCTCCTCCTCTTGGCTCAGTGAACCCCTGAACTTCCTTTCTGGTTTTCTGGATCTTGACACTTTCTGCTTCCTCTGGGTTTGCTGAAAAAATCGCTAATCGGAGGGGTGGCTTAGTGCCCAGGTTGACTTTTGGGGCCTCCCAAGGCCTCGCTCCATCCCCTCAGACCACCTGGGGCACATCCCAGTCCTGGAGTACTGGGAGGCTTAGAGCTGAGGGAAACTGTCAGCAGGAGAGCTGATTCCGGTTTCTGGCTCTGCCTCAGTATTCTCGTCTGTGAAATAGGAAAATAATCCCTGGCTTGTTACTAATGGTGGGGATTAGAGATAGGAAGTGTCTGGCACATTGGCGAAGTTCAACAGCTGGTAGTTAATCTTATTTTTAGTACAACAGTAAGGCAGAGAATGCTGTGTATTATGAAATGAGAATACATTTATTTATCAGTCTGAAAATTCTGCTCTGTTTTGCACCTCTAGAAGTGATTGGATTTTGTCTTCATCTGGACAGGCTTGTGCACGTTGCACACCAAGTTCTATAGGTAGGAGCCGAGGATTCTACACCTACTAGTACGGAAAGTAGTTTACACGATTTACCCAGAGAACTAGGAAGGAGTGGTGCGCAAACTTCATAAAAGTAGTGATTGTCATCTTTTTCAATAACCACCCCCCAAAACTATTTATGGAACGATGAGGAGAGCCCCAGGGAGAAACAAGGCAGAAATGATGAGGTGGAATGAATGAGTGATCACTGTCTTCTGCCTCATTCTACCCCCATCACTTTTGGCCTCATCTTCACACTCACAACCAGGAACAAGGGAAAAGCAAAGGGGTGTAATGTATCCCGGTGATGGGCATGGGGGAGGGCGTCAAGGTCAGGAATGCAGCCCAGCCTCCGGAGGGTCTTGAATGGGGCCCTGGAAGGATGCTGGCACCTGCGTCCTCTCTCTGCACCTCTGTACCCCACTTCGCCCTTAGCATCTCTTTCTGCCCTTTATTTATTTTTTTGGCTGCACCATGCAGCATCTTAGTTCCCTGACCAGGATTGAACCCCAGCCCCCAGCACTGGAAGTGAGGAGTCTTAACCGCTGAATTGCCAGGGATGTCCGCTCTGCATCTTTTTTCTTTTGCTCTTTGGACCAGGGTCTCTCTCTCTCCTTTCTCTGGCCCACGTGGTAAACGAAGGCTGCCCCACAGCCCTGCAATTTCCATGTTAACGCTGGGAGCCAAGCTCGTAGCTGGATGTGTCTCTTTCCATCCTAATTGCACATACTTAGAGGAGCAGATGGGAGGTCATGGTTGGGTCAAGTGCTCCCGCCCCAGCTAATCCTCCATTCATCCTTCCCAAGGTCAGGGCAGAAGTACTCCTGGAGGCAGCAGTGTTTTATCTTTCAAGTACATCAGGGGTGTAATACTCTACTAGAGGAGCTAAGGAGAAATGCATTGAAATGTCAGAGCAACCAGGAAGTGAGTTTTTTTTTTTTTTTGGTGTGGTTTTTGGTTTGGTTTCGCTTTTGATGGGCTTGTTTCCACCCACCTACCGATGCACTTGGCTCCGTCCTTCCCCTCGTCCCATGTTGGAACCTGGCGGTGCTTCTAGTCTAGGTCAAGGTTCTGCAGTCCAAACACCGGGCTCGGGGAGTGCAGCAGTGGCTGTGCTTGGGGGCTGGTGAGCAGTTACTCCCGAGGAAGGGCTGGAGGCGCTTGGCTCTCAAATGCGCCTGCTGCTCACCCTTCTGTGCAGAGACCTTCCAAGTAAGCCCTGGAGACTGGTGTAGAATTTACTATTCAGTGAGTTGTGCAGGGAGGAACTTCCTGTTGTCAGCAAGCCTTCCCCACTCTCCCCTTCCCCTCCCAGATCCCCTTCTCCCCCTCCTCTTTTTCTTTCTCCTTCTGGTCTTCTTGTTAACATCAGTCACATATTCTGGAGTTTGGACTTTTTCTGATTCAATCAGGCTAACTGAAAAAGTTAATTTTTAAAAAAATGAATTGAAAATATGTCCCAGAATCACTGATTCTCAGAAACAGAAAACAAAAAGAAACCTGGAGGTCACTCAGCCCCCTCTCCGCCCCCATCCAGGTGCAGGACTTCCTTCTGTGGAAATCCCCCGAGTGAAGTGCCCTAGTCTCTGCTTAAATGCCTCCCAGGGTGGAGAACTCAATCCTTTGAGGAGGTCCACACCCCAACCATCCACTCAAATCAGAGGCAGGTGTCACAGCTCAGAGACCTGAGCCCCAGGCTTGCTTCCCGTAACTCTCAGAGACCAGTTTGATATTTGCCAGTCAGGCCAGAAATTCTAAACTGTGCTGGTAAACTCGAAAAGGAAACCCCCATATAGTAATTTACACAATTCGCCATTACAGGATTACAGTGATAAAGAATTTTCCTGAGTCTGGTCTCAGGATAGATTGCTAGCAGGGACCAGACTATCAAAAAGTCTGTGTGGGTCTCTTTCTTTCTCCTCATCATTAAAGATGTAGGAAGACTTGAAGATGCTCAGAACAGACTTGCCATCAAACAGCTCATCAAGGAGGTTGGGGAGCCTCGCAATTATGGTTTAACGGATGAAGAAAAGGCGGAAGAGGAGCGGAAGGCTGCTGAGGAACGGCTGGCCAGAGAGGCCATGGAGGAGGCAGAGAGAGAGCACAAGGAGGCAGTGGAGACCGCCGAGAAGATCGCCCGCTGGGAGGAATGGGTGCGTGTGTGCACATGCGTGGGGTCGGGTTGCGGGGCGCGGGGCTGGCAAAGCCATCCGGGCCTGTCGCACCTCCCCTTCCTGCTAACAGAGAAATGTCGTGGAAATAACCGAAACAATTTTGTTGTTTGTTTATTTTTTCATATATATCATTTTTAAAAAATTTCTTTCCTATGTACCATTTAAAAGAACATGCCCTTGGTCTTTTGCTTAGTGTAAACAATAACAGTAAAAACAGCTAGGACTTCCCTGGTGGGCCAGTGGTTAAGAATCTCCCTGCCAATGCAGGGGACACAAAGTGTGACCCCTGGTCCTGGAAGATTCCACGTGCCATGGAGCAACTCAGCCCGTCCTCCACAATCACTGAGCCCGAGACCCTAGAGCCCACGCACAGTAACTAAGGCCCAGCACTGCCCAAAAAAGTTTTTTAAAAAATATCAATGAGCCACTGATGTAGTATGAACAATACTGCTGCAAAGTGTGCCTTTGGCTGCATTGTCAACCTGGCGATTTCGTTTGGCTTCCCTCCATTTACCCATCTGACTTGGGTGGTCAGCCTCATTTCACCCTCCTTCTCATCACTGAGTCTTCTTATCTATTCTGCCTCCAAAACCGCACACAGATCCACCTACAGGGCTCCACTTCTGCTCACCAGAGTGCTAGACTTATGTGGTGCCTTCTGGTTCGTTTCCCCAGCTCCACCCCCTCCATCTCCAGTCTGCCCCCTGCTGATGCCTGGCGGTCCATCTAAAATATAGACCCACCGCGGCCATTCCCTGTTTAAACTCTTCACAGATTGTTCATCATCATTAGATGAAAGCACAAACTCCTTATCGTGGGCCCCAGGGTCCTCTGTGACCTGGCTCCTTCTAAGACCATTTAAACAACCTGCCACCTGTGTGATTCACTTCCTCCTTGCTTTGAGTCTTTGCTAAATGAAGCCTTTCAGTTCAGTTCAGTTGCTCAGTAGTGTCCGGCTCTTTGCGACCTCATGAATCGCAGCACTCCAGGCCTCCCTGTCCATCACCAACTCCCGGAGTTCACTCAGACTCACATCCATCGAGTCAGTGATGCCATCCAGCTATCTCGTTTAGTCTTTGTCAAATTAAGTCTTTCTAATGAGGCCTTTCCTGGGCATCATATTTAAAGTTCAACACCTGCCCCTCAGCATAACATGTCATATCCCTTTCTATACATTTAAATTTCCCCTTTGGGGACTTCCCTGGCAGCCCAGAGGTTGAGACTTCCAGCGTCCATTGCAGGGGGCATGGGTTTGATCCCTGGCGGGGGAACGAAGATCCCGCATGTTGTACAGCATGACCACATTCATTCAAAAATGAATTTGCACTTACGGTTTGTATTCTTTGCACTTATTTCACCTCTGTCCATGGGATTCTCCAGGCAAGAAGACTGAACTGGGTTGCCTTCCCCTCCTCCAAAGGATCTTCTGGAAGTAAGGATCAAACCGGAGTCTCCTGCATTGGCAGGCAGATTCTTTACCACTAAGCCACCAGGGAAGCCTAAAGCAATGTATATTTTATATCTTTGTCTTGTTTAATGTCTTTTGCTGTCTTCTGTTTAACTAGTGTCCAGGAGTAGGCTGGACTGATATGCTTAAGCCCCACCCAATCCCCTAGGCTGAAAAGGGAGATTTCGCAAAGAAAATCTGGAATTATTAGTCCTGAGAGAAAGGGACGAGATGCTGAGCAAGGCATAAACACAAGCCCACCAGACCAATACCTTCTAGATTTTCTATTAAGTTCAGTTCAGTTCAGTTCAGTCACTCAGTCGTGTCCGACTCTTTGCGACCCCATGAACTGCAGCACACCAGGCCTCCCTGTCCATCACAAACTCCCCGGAGTTCACTCAGACTCACGTCCATCGAGCCAGGGATGCCCTCCAGCCATCTCATCTACAGTTATTTCTCCACTGATCTCCAGTAGCATACTGGGCACAATTCTGTGATCCTTCCTTCCTTCCTTTCTCTTACTTTGCTCGATCTGGGCAGCTAGAAATTATTTCAGTGTAAGAGGTGACATAGGTATCCAGTTTATTATTTTCTAAGTGACTATGCACTTGTTAAAACACTGTTTACATCTTTTCTCTGTCAATTGGAAACACCATCTTTAACGTAACGTAATGAACATTGCTACTTCTAGTGGACTCTGGGGTGAGCTGTATGAACTGTTCTTTTTCTGTCTATTTACCCTACCCACAATGTTCTATTTGTAGAATAAACGACTAGAGGAAGTGAAAAGAGAAGAAAGAGAATTACTGGAGGCCCAGTCTATTCCCTTGAGAAACTATTTAATGACCTATGTTATGCCAACACTTATGAAGGGTCTGAATGAGTGTTGTAAGGTCAGACCTGATGATCCTGTTGATTTTCTGGTAAGAGATTTTAAGTGTCGTCTTTTTAAAAAATATCAATTTGAAAATAAAATATGCCCAAATCTAAATGAAAAACCAATTGAGACAGAAAAACTGTGTGTCTGGTTATTTTGGAAATAGCCTTTAATAACTTCATCATAGTTTATAATAAGTTTCATCATAGTTTATAAGACTTTTATTACTCATTTGAAAGTAAAATGTTTATATACTTCCATTTTTATTTTATTAAGTATTGGTTTATTATTAAATGTCTAGACTTAAAGTAATGGAAACTATGTTAATAATGAGGACTATTTCTTATTTAGTCGCTTCCAACTCTTATGCAACCCCATGGACTTGCAGTCCTCCAGTCTCCTCTGTCTGTGAGATTTCTCAGCAGAGAATACTGGAGTGGGGCTGACATTTCCTTGTCCAACTTCCATTTTTAAGTACAATGAATTTTCACTTTTATAGTACAAACTAATGTACTATTCAAAAGCAGAGACATTACTTTGCCGACTAAAGTCCGTCTAGTCAAGGCTATGGTTTTTCCTGTGGTCATGTATGAATGTGAGAGTTGGACTGTGAAGAAGGCTGAGCGCCGAAGAACTGATGCTTTTGAGGTGTGGTGTTGGAGAAGACTCTTGAGAGTCCTTTGGACTGCAAGGAGATCCAACCAGTCCATTCTGAAGGAGATCAGTCCTGGGTGTTCTTTGTAAGGAATGATGCTAAAGCTGAAACTCCAGTACTTTAGCCACCTCATGCAAAGTGTTGACTCGTTGGAAAAGACTTTGATGCTGGAGATTGGGGGCAGGAGGAGAAGGGGACGACCGAGGATGAGATGGCTGGATGGCATCACTGACAAGATGGACGTGAGTCTGAGTGAACTCCGGGAGATGGTGATGGACAGGGAGGCCTGGAGTGCTGCGATTCATGGGGTCACAAAGAGTCGGACATGACTGAGCAACTGAGCTGAACTGACTGAATGTACTATTAATTCTAAAAAATAATACATTTTAAATTGCTGACACTTTTTTTTTTTTCAATTATAGGCGGAATATCTTTTCAAGAATAATCCTGAAACGCAGTAAAACTTTGAAGATATCATGTCATGTGCTTTACCGAGTTCAAGATGAGTTTAACATAGTAATTTGAAAACTGCTTAAAAAAAAATGCTTTTCTAGTTTTGGGGAAATTCTTTTCTTTCTTCCTGCAATCAAATATTTTATTAAGTAAAATCATAAAAAGCCCTATGGTAATGAGTCACTACTTCATTAAAACCATGTGTGCTAAGTTGCTTTTGTCATGTCTGTGTGATCCTATGGACTGTGTGACCCGCCATGCTCCTCTGTTCATGGGATTCTCCATGCAAGAACACTGGAATGGGTTGCCATTTCCTCCCTCCAGGCGATCTTCCCAAACCAGAGATCTAACCCATGTCCCCTGTGTCTCCTTCATTGGCAGGCAGATTCTTTACCTCTAGCGCCACCTCGGAAGCCTAATTAAAACCATATTTGGGTACTGTAAAGCAAAATAAAGTAAAAATAAAAATTAAAAATTAAACATATTTGAGAGGTAAATTGTTAAGGTGTATCTGTGTATCAGTTCAGTTCAGTCAGTTCAGTCACTCAGTCATGTCCGACTCTTTGTGACCCCATGAATCGCAGCACTACAGGCCTCCTTGTCCATCACCATCTCCCGGAGTTCACTCAGACTCACGTCCATCTAGTCAGTGATGCCATCCAGCCATCTCATCCTCAGTTGTCCCCTTCTCCTCCTGCCCTCAATCCCTCCCAGCATCAAAGTCTTTTCCAATGAGTCAACTCTTTCCATCAGGTGGCCAAAGTACTGGAGTTTCAACTTTAGCATCATTCCTTCTAAAGAAATCCCAAGGTTGATCTCCTTCAGAATGGACTGGTTGGATCTCCTTACAGTCCAAGAGACTCTCAAGAGTCTTGTCCAACACTACAGTTCAAAAGCATCAGTTCTTCAGTGCACAGACTTCTTCACAGTCCAACTCTCACATCCATACATGACCAGTGGAAAAACCATAGCCTTGACTAGACGGACCTTAGTCGGCAAAGTAATGTCCCTGCTTTTGACTATGCTATCTAGGTTGGTCATAACTTTTCTTCCAAAGAGTAAGCGTCTTTTAATTTCATGGCTGCAGTCACCATCTGCAGTGATTTTGGAGCCCTCAAAAATAGTCTTGACACTGTTTCCACTGTTTCCCCATCTATTTCCCATGAAGTGATGGGACCGGATGCCATGAGCTTCGTTTTCTGAATGTTGAGCTTTAAGTCAATTTTTTCACTCTCCTCTTTTACTTTCATCAAGAGGCTTTTTAGTTCCTCTTCACTTTCTGCCATAGGGTGGTGTCATCTGCATATCTGAGGTTATTGATATTTCTCCCGGCAATCTTGATTCCAGCTTGTGTTTCTTCCAGTCCAGTGTTTCTCATGATGTACTCTGCATATAAGTTAAATAAGCAGGGTGACAATATACAGCCTTGATGTACTCCTTTTCCTATTTGGAACCAGTCTGTTGTTCCATGTCCAGTTCTAACAGTTGCTTCCTGACCTGCATACAGATTTCTCAAGAGGCAGGTCAGGTGGTCTGGAATTCCCATCTCTTTCAGGATTTTCCACAGTTTGTTGTGATCCACACAGTCAAAGGCTTTGGCATAGTCAATAAAGCAGAAAGAGATGTTTTTCTGGAACTCTCTTGCTTTTTCCATGATCCAGCGGATGTTGGCAATTTGATCTCTGGTTCCTCTGCCTTTTCTAAAACCAGCTTGAACATCAGGAAGTTCATGGTTCATGTATTGCTGAAGCCTGACTTGGAGAATTTTGAGCATTACTTTACTAGCATGTGAGATGAGTGCAATTGTGCGGTAGTTTGAGCATTCTTTGGCATTGCCTTTCTTTGGGATTGGAATGAAAACGGAACTTTTCCAGTCCTGTGGCCACTGCGGAGTTTTCCAAATTTGCTGGCATATTGAGTGCAGCACTTTCACAGCATCATCTTTCAGGATTTGAAATAGTTCTACTGGAATTCCATCACTTCCACTAGCTTTGTTCATAGTGATGCTTTCTAAGGCCCACTTGACTTCACATTCCAGGATGTCTGGCTCTAGATGAGTGATCACACCATCGTGATTATCTGGGCTGTGAAGATACTTTTTGTACAGTTCTGTGTATTCTTGCCACCTCTTCTTAATATCTTCTGCTTCTGTTAGGTCCAGACCATTTCTGTCCTTTATCGAGCCTTTCTTTGCATGAAATGTTCCCTTGGTATCTCTAATTTTCTTGAAGAGATCTCTAGTCTTTCCCATTCTGTTGTTTTCCTCTATTTCTTTGCATTGATCGCTGAGGAAGGCTTTCTTATCTCTTCTTGCTATTTTTTGGAACTTTGCTTATATCTTTCCTTTTCTCCTTGGCTTTTTGCTTCTCTTCTTTTCACAGCTATTTATAAGGCCTTCCCAGACAGCCATTTTGCTTTTTGGCATTTCTTTTCCATGGGGATGGTCTTGATCCCTAGCTCCTGTATAATGTCACGAACCTCATTCCATAGTTCATCAGGCACTCTATCTATCAGATCTAGTCCCTTAAATATTTCCACTTCCACTGTATAATCATAAGGGATTTGATTTAGGTCATATCTGAATGGTCTAGCAGTTTCCCTATTTTTTCAATTTAAGTCTGAATTTGGTAATAAGGAGTTCATGATCTGAGCCACAGTCAGCTCCTGGTCTTGTTTTTGTTGACCGTATAGTGTTTCTCCATCTTTGGCTGCAAAAAATATAATCAATCTGATTTCGGTGTTGACCATCTGGTGATATCCATGTGTAGAGTCTTCTCTTGTGTTGTTGGAAGAGGGTGTTTGCTATGACCAGTGCATTTTCTTGGCAAAACTCTATTAGTCTTTGCCCTACTTCATTCCGTATTCCAAGGCCAAATTTGCCTGTTACTCCAGGTGTTTCTTGACTTCCTACTTTTGCATTCCAGTCCCCTATAATGAAAAGGACATCTTTTCGGGTGTTAGTTCTAAAAGGTCTTGTAGGTCTTCATAGAACCGTTCAACTTCAGCTTCTTCAGCATTAGTGGTTGGGACATAGACTTGGATAATTGTGATAATCAATGTTTTGCCTTGGAAACAAACAGAGATCATTCTGTCATTTTTGAGACTGCATTCAAGTACTGCATTTTGAACTTTTCTGTTGACCATGATGGCTACTCCATTTCTTCTGAGGGATTCCTGCCCGCAGTAGTAGATACAATGGTCATCTGAGTTAAATTCACCCATTCCAGTCTATTTTAGTTCGCTGATTCCGAGAATGTCGACATTCACTCTTGCCATCTCCTGTTTGACCACTTCCAATTTGCCTTGATTCATGGACCTGACATTCCAGGTTCCTATGCAATATTGCTCTTTACAGCATCGGATCTTGCTTCTAGCACCAGTCACATGCACAACTGGGTATTGTTTTTGCTTTGGCTCCATCCCTTCATTCTTTCTGGAGTTATTTCTCCACTGACCTCCAGTAGCATATTGGGCACCTACTGACCTGGGGAGTACCTCTTTCAGTATCCTATCATTTTGCCTTTTCATACTGTTCATGGGGTTCTAAAGGCAAAAATACTGAAGTGGTTTGCCATTCCCTTCTCCAGTGGACCACATTCTGTCAGACCTCTCCACCATGACCCGCCTGTCTTGGGTTGTCCAGTGGGCATGGCTTAGTTTCATTGAGTTAGACAAGGCTATGGTCCTAGTGTGATTAGACTGACTAGATTTCTGTGAGTATGGTTTCAGTGTGTCTGCCCTCCGATGCCCTCTTGCAACATCCACTGTCTTACTTGGGTTTCTCTTACCTTGGGCGTGGGGTATCTCTTCACAGCTGCTCCAGCAAAGCATAGCCTCTGCTCCTTACCTTGGATGAGGGGTATCTCCTTCCGCCGCCCATCCTGACCTTCAGTGTGGGATGGCTCCTCTAGGCCCTCCTGCGCTCGCACAGCCACCACTCCTTGGAAGTTGGGTTGCTCTTCCCAGCCGCCACTCCTGGCCTCGGGCGCGGGGTGGCTCCTCTCGGCTGTTGCCCCAACCTCGGACACAGGGTATCTCCACCTGGCCACTGCCCCTGACCTCATGCGGGGTAGCTCCTCTCGGTCATTCCTGTGACATCACAGCCTGGCACTCTAGGCCCCTGCCCCTGACCTCGGATGTGGGGTAGCTCTCGGCCGCGCTTAGTGTGCTGGCCACCGCCACTGCCATGGGGTAAATGTTGATTTACTATTTCACTCTTCATCTGAGTATTCTGCATGATAATGTTCATAGTAACTCAATTTACAGCACCAAGAAAGTCAGATTACAAATTATTCCAACATGTGAGCTAATGAGTTTTTGCGACTTGTTATGGCCCCTGCACCAATGGTATTAGAAATGAAAATACATCAGAACAGTTTATGCTTTTTGAGTCACAGGAAGTCAAATAGGGTTGGTTTCTGCAAGGTGGTTTCTGAGTTTCAGATAAGCACCCAACCTATGAGGCAGAGACAATTATAAACCTTTTGGTAGAAAAATTCATGTAACAGGATGAATAATTTTTAACATCTGTGATAATTAGAAAGTAGCTGAACATTCTTAACAAACTAACTTTACCATATAGAATAAATAATCTATCCCAATGGCCCTTTCCAGTTCTAAAAATCCCATAATTTCCACAACTACAGGGGATGAGAAATCGATTTCAGTTCAGTTGCTCAGTCATGTTCAACTCTTTGTGACCCCATGGACTGCAGCATGCCTACGTTTATCTTAATAACATGCACCATTTTTTAAAATAATATCTGAATATAGCTGCACTACACTTTTACACTACGTTTTTGTGTGGCAAAATATACACAGCAAAAAAAAATATATATATATACACAGCATAAATTTATCATTGCAGCCATGTTAAAGTGTATAATTCAGTGGTGCTAAGTAAATCTGTGACATTGTCCACTTATCACCACAATCTAGCGGCAGAGCTTTTTCATCACCCCAAATGGAAGCCCTGTACCAATTATCACTCTGCATCATCCCCTCACCACAAGCTTCTAGCAAACACATATCTGTCTCTGTGGATTTGCCTACTCTGGAGAATCATAAAATGTGTGGCCTTTTGTGTCTGGCTTCTTTTCACTTAGCATGTTTCCAAGCTTCATTCATGTTGTAGTATATATCAATATTTCATTCCTTTCTATAGTGATGTCTATCACTCTACACATAGACTGTATTTTGTTTAATCATTCATTCCTTGATGGACAGTTGGGTTGTTTCCACCTGTTGGCTGTTGTGAATAGAGCTGCTGTGAACATTTGAACACAAGTTCCTGTTTGAACCCTTGTTGTCAATTTTCAGTAGAAACCTAGCTGTAGAACTATAGTCATGTGGTAATTCTATGTTTGACTTATTGGGGGAATTACCAGACTAGTGGGTGTGTAGTAGTATCACATTGTGACTAAGTACATTTTCATGTGCTTGATGACCATTTGTGTATGTCCTTGGGAGAAACCTATATTTGAACCTTTTGCTCACTTTTTATTTGGTTGTTATCTTTTTGTTACTGAATTGTTAAAAGTTCTTTATGTATTCTAGATAGAGCACCCTTATCAGCTATGTGATTGGCAAATATTTCTTCCCATTCTGTGGCTTGTCTTTTTCACGCTCTTGATAATGCCCTTTAATGCACCAAACTTTTAATTTTGATGATATCCAATTTACCAATTTTTCTTTTACTTCACTGCACTGTTTTGTCCCCATTTTTATTATTCTTCACTTTTTTTCTTACTCTTAAATTGTATTTTTTAAACTTTTTGATTTCTATTGGACTATAGCCGATTAACAATGTTTCGGGTGGACAATAGGACTTAGCCATACAAATACATGTATCCATTCTCCCCCAACCCTGCTTCCATCCAAGCTGGCACATAATACTGAGCAAAGTTCCACGTGCTATGCAATAGGTCCTTGTTGGTTATCCATTCTGAATATAACAGTTTGTACATGATCTTCCAAACTCCCTAACTATTCCCTCCCCCGGGCAATCATAAGTTCATTTTCTAAGCCTTTGCATCTCTTTCTGTTTTGTAAGTTCATTTGTATCATTTCTTTTTATATTCCACATATAAGGGATGTCATACAATATTTCTCTTTCTCTGTCCGACCTCCTTCACTATGACAATTTCTAGGTCTAACCATGTTGCTGCAAATGCACTGCACTATTTTTGATCCTTATTTTAATTGAAAATACTAAATAACTAAAGAGATAACCTGGGATGTCAGGTCCATGAATCAAGGCAAATTGCAAGTGGTCAAATAAGAGATGGCAAGAGTGAACGTTGACATTTTAGGAATCAGCAAACTAAAATGGACTGGAATGGGTGAATTTAATTCAGATGACCATTTTATCTACTACTGTGGGCAAGAATCCCTTAAAAGAAATGGAGTAGCCATCATAGTCAACAAGAGTCCAAAATGCAGTACTTTGATGCAATCTCAAAATGACAGAATGATCTCTGTTCATTTCCAAGGCAAACCATTCAATATCACAGTAATCCAAGTCTATGTCCTGACCAGTAATGCTGAAGAAGCTGAAGTTGAATGGTTCTATGAAGACCTATAAGACCTTCTAGAACTAACATCCAAAAAAGATGTCCTTTTCATTATAGGGGACTGGAAAGAAAAGTAGGAAGTCAAGAGATGCCTTGGAATATTGAGTGAAGTAGGGCAAAGGCTAATAGAGTTCTGCCAAGAGAACGTGCTGGTCATAGCAAACACCCTCTTCCAACAACACAAGAGAAGACTCTACACATGGACATCACCAGATGGTCAACACCGAAATCAGATTGATTATATTCTTTGCAGCCAAAGATGGAGAAGCTCTATACAGACAACAAAAACAAGACCAGGAGCTGACTGTGGCTCAGATCATGAACTGTTTATTGCCAAATTCAGACTTAAATTGAAGAAAATAGGGAAAAGCATTAGACCATTCAAGTATGACCTAAATAAAATCCCTTATGATTATACAGTGGAAGTGAGAAATATTTAAGGGACTAGATCTGATACAGTGCCTGATGAACTATGAATGGAGGTTTGTGACATTGTACAGGAGACAGGGAGCAAGACCATCCCTATGGAAAAGAAATGCCAAAAAGCAAAATGGCTGTCTGGGGAGGACTTACAAATAGCTGAGAAAAGAAGCCAAAAGCAAAGAGAAAAGGAAAGATATACCCATCTGAATGCAGAATTCCAAAGAATAGCAAGGAGAGATAAGAAAGCCTTCCTCAGCGATCAATGCAAAGAAATAGAGGAAAACAACAGAATGGGAAAGACTAGAGATCTCTTCAAGAAAATTAGAGATACCAAGGGAACATTTCATGCAAAGAAAGGCTCGATAAAGGACAGAAATGGTCTGGACCTAACAGAAGCAGAAGATATTAAGAAGAGGTGGCAAGAATACACAGAACTGTACAAAAAGTATCTTCACAACCCAGATAATCACGATGGTGTGATCACTCACCTAGAGTCAGACATTCTGGAATGTGAAGTTAAGTGAGCCTTAGGAAGCATCACTATGAATAAAGCTAGTGGAGGTGATGGAATTCCACTTGAGCTACTTCAAATCCTAAAAGATGATGCTGTGAAAGTGCTGCACTCAATACGCCAGCAAATTTGGAAAACTCCGCAGTGGCCACAGGACTGGAAAAGGTCAGTTTTCATCCCAATCCCTAAGAAAGGCAATGCCAAAGAATGCTCAACCTACCACACAATTGTACTCATCTCACACACTAGCAATGGAGAAGGAAATGGCAACTCACTCCAGTATTCTTGTCTGGAGAATCCCAGGGACAGAGAAGCCTGGTGGGCTGCAGTCTATGGGGTCGCACAGAGTCAGACATCATGACTGAAGTGACTTAGCAGCAACAGTAGTACGCGCTAATAAAGTAATGCTCAAAATTCTCCCAGCCAGGCTACAACAGTACATAAACTGTGAACTTCCAGATGTTCAAGCTGGAAAGGCAGAGGAACCAGAGATCAAGTTGCCAATATCTGCTAGATTATCGAAAAAGCAAGAGAGTTCCAGAAAAACCTCTATTTCTGCTTTATTGACTATGCCAAAGCCTTTGACTGTGTGACTCACCACAAACTGGAAAATTCTGAAAGAGATGGGAATACCAGACAACCTGACCTGCCTCTTGAGAAATCTGTATGCAGGTCAGGAAGTAACAGTTAGAACTGGAAATGGAACAACAGACTGGTTCCAAATAGGCAAAGGAGTACGTCAAGGCTGTATATTGTCACTGTGCCTATTTAACTTAGATGCAGAGTACATCATGAGCAACAGTGGGCTGGATGAAGCAGAATCTGGAATCAAGATTCCTGGGAGAAATATCAATAATCTCAGATATGCAAATGATACCACCCTTATTGCAGAAAGTGAAGAACAAAAGAGTGTCCTGATGAAAGTGAGAGGAGAATGAAAAAGTTGGCTGAAAGCTCAACATTCAGAAAACTAAGATTATGGCATCCAGTCCCATCACTTCATGGCAAATAGATGGGGAAACAGTGGAAACAGTGGCAGACTTTTATTTTTGGGGGCTCCAAAATCACTGCAGATGGTGACTGCAGCCATGAAATTAAAAACGCTTACTCCTTGGAAGCAAAGTTATGACCAACCTAGACAGCATATTTGGAGAAGGCAATAGCACCCCACTCCAGTACTCTTGCCTGGAAAATCCATGGACGGAGGGCCTGGTGGGCTGCAGTCCATGGGGTCGCTAAGAGTCAGACACGACTGGGCGACTTCACTTTCACTTTTGTCTTTTATGCATTGGAGAAGGAAATGGCAACCCACTCCCGTATTCTTGCCTGGAGAATCCCAGGGACGGTGGAGCCTGGTGGGCTGCCGTCTGTGGGGTCTCACAGAGTCAGACACGACTGAAGCGACTTAGCAGCAGCAGCAGACAGCATATTAAAAAGCAGAGGCATTACTTTGCCAAGAAAAATCTCTCTAGTCAAGGCTATGGTTTTTCTAGTAGTCATGTATGGATGACAGTTGGACTACAAAGAAAGCTGAGCACCAAAGAGTTGATGCTTTTGAACTGTGGTGTTGGAGAAGACCCTTGAGAGTCCCGTGGACTGCAAGGAGATCCAACCAGTCCATCCTAAAGATCAATCCTGGATGTTCATTGGCAGGACTGATGCTGAAGCTGAAACTCCAATACTTTGGCCACCTCAGTCAAAGAATTGACACATTGGAAAAGACCCTGATGCTGGGAGGGATTGGGGGCAGGAGGAGAAGGGGATGACAGAGGATGAGATAGCTTGATGGCATCAGCGACTTGATGGACATGAGTTTGGATAAACTCTGGGAGTTGGTGATGGACAGGGAGGCCTGGTGTGCTATGATTCATGGGATCACAGAGTTGGACACGACTGAACTGAAGTGAGGCTTACAAGCAGGCAGGCGAGAGACTGCTGTACTCCAGCAATCTCTACAGTGAGGCTACAGGGCTATACTTTTCTAATCAAAGGAAAAGTGGGAAGAGGAAGAAAAACTTTTTTTTTTTTTGACAGTTGGCCAAAAAAAAAAAGCCAGTTATAGTTCAAAACTACAGGGGCTGAAGATTTGCAATTTTGAGACACTGGTTATAAATTATCTTTAGAGATTAAAGAGAGCATTGTCAACATGATCATGGAACTTTCATCATTCTTGAGGAGATGTCATGCTTCCATCATTAGTTCTTCTTTGTCAGCTACAAATTGGCACTTACCAAGAGCACTGTCAAGACTGAACAACGAAGGCATTTCCCATCAGCCTCTAAGGAGACTGAACCCCATGCTGCTATAGCTGTTGATCCTTAACAACCTCTGAGGGAGTTTAGGGTGGAGTGAGGCACTTGGTGTGCCAGGGACTCTGGTGGGACAGGTCTTTAGATAGGTGGATGTTTTTAGGAACAGATTTTATGATCTCAATCCTCAATCCCCTCATATCTAGGGAAGCACTAAATCCCTTCAGTGTTAGTCACTCAGTCGTGTCTGACTCTTTGTGACCCCATGGAGTGCAGCCCACCAGGCTCCATCTGTCCATGAGATTTTCCAGGCAAGGATACTGGAGTGGGTTGCCATTTCTTTCTACAGGGTATCTTCCCAACCCAGGGATCGAACCCCGGTCTCCTGCACTGCAGACTGAGCTACAAGGGAAGCCCAGATCCCTTCACGGGGACATCAGATCCTCATGACTAACGAAAAAACCTTTCGTAAATTGAGTGCTTCATGGTACTGAACTCCCCCTTCACCAAATCCTTATATATTGGCCTTCTCCCACTGCCGCTTTGGAACAGTCTCTCAGAGCTGTCACAGATGCGGCCTCCTGAGCTGTGGTCCTCATTTTGTCCCAAAGAAAACTTAACTCTCAATTCTCAAGTTGTACATCTTTTTTAGTCAACATCCTCCAGGTTGGGCAGGGGAGGTTTTTCGTTGTTGCTTTTGTTGGTTTTGTTTCTACTGTTACATGGTCAAGCTAGGTCTACAAAACACCATTTTCATGGGTGCAGGGAGTGTCTCTTCGGGATCACTAACTTACTGAGCTCAGTGGGTAGGATGTGGGGCTCCTGCCACCACTGTTTCACTGTTCTGGGGCACGTCTCCTGCTTCTGCAGCCCGGTTTTGTTGCTAAGCAAGCCTGTTTGGTTTTGGGGTTAAGCACCCCTGCTTCCTTTCTTTTTTGTCAGTGCTGCGAGGGGCTTGTCCCTCAGCAGGGAGGGGCTGCTCTCCAGTTGTGGAGTGAGGGCTTCTTGTTACAGTGGCTTCTCTTGCTCTGGAGCACAGGCTCTAGGCACATGGATTTCAGCAGCTGCAGCATGAAGGCTCGTAGCTGTGGTACACAAGCTTTAGTTGCCCTGCGACATGGGGAGTCTTCCCGAAGCAGGGACTGAAGTCACGTCCCGTGTATTGGCAGGCAAATTCTTATCCACTATACCACCAGGGATTAGGGTGATGGCAGAGTAGAGTCTGGATGTCAGGTGGATTTGAGAGGTGGAACCAGTAGGACTTGAGGATGGATTGGGTATGGGCAGCGAGGAAAAGGAAGGATCAAGGATACTGACTTGTTCTGAGCCTAAAGGATGACTGAGCTATTGAGAGAGAGGCAGAGATGAGAGAAAGCACAGGTTTGGGCCAGTTCTAATTAAAGTGCTACTGCAGTTCTGAGACAGGAAGCAGGCAGTGCAAAACTTTTAAAAGAATGACCTATGACGTAGCCCACAACATAACCTTATTAGAATCAACTAGGTCCAAGACTTCCCTAGTGGCTCAGATTAAAGCGACTGCCTACAATGCGGGAGACCTGGGTTCAATCCCTGGCTACAGAAGATCCCCTAGAGAAGGAGATGGCAACCCACTCCAGTACTCTTGCTTGGAAAATCCCATGGACAGAGGAGCCTGGGAGGGTTGCAAAGAGTTGGACATGGCTGAACAGCTTCACTTCATCTCAGGTCCGAGAAGGCAGAAGAGCAGACTTCCACCTGAGTTTGAGCCTCAGTATATGTTCACTGTAGCACATCAGCACACTAAATGACATACCCCAGGTGCCATGACTTGCCAGGGACAACCACAGAAGGTCAAAAAGTGGGCAGTGGCCCAATTCCTGAAAATCCTCACCCCTTCCCCCAAATAGCCAGAACACTCCTCCTACTCATTAGCCTACGAAGTTATGTACCCCTACAAAAACTGACAACCCCCATTCTCCCCTGCAGCTCTTGCCTCCTGACATGGCCCACACTCTATCTATGTAGTGTGTATCCTCCCTGGATAGACCTGTTTTCACTTCACTGTGGCTTACTCTTGAACTCTTTTTGCATGAAGCCAAGAACCCACGCTTGGCGGCTGAGAGACTCAGACAAGATCTGTGATATGACCATCCTCTCTCTTTCCTGCAAGTCCTTCCTTTCATGCAAATGACAGAAGACACATTCTTCAAAACATCAACATCTAAAAGGGGAGTGAGAATTTAATGAAAAGATAGCTTAAGAGTACAGCACTATTAGATAGAAGTGTTTGCTATTATTTTGACTTCCAGTTCAGTTCAGTCGCTCAGTCCTGCCCGACTCTTTGCGACCCCATGAATCGCAGCACGCCAGGCCTCCCTGTTCATCACCAACTCCCGGAGTTCACTCAGACTTGTGTCCATTGAGTCAGTGATGCCATCCAGCCATCTCATCCTCAGTCGTCCCCTTCTCCTCCTGCCCCCAATCCTTCCCAGCATCAAAGTCTTTTCCAGTGAGTCAACTCTTCACATCAGATGGCCAACGTACTGGAGTTTCAGCTTTACCATCATTCCTTTCAAAGAACACCCAGGACTGATCTCCTTTAGAATGGATTGGTTGGATCTTCTTGCAGTCCAAGGGACTCTCAAGAGTCTTCTCCAACACTACAGTTCAAAAGCATCAATTCTTCGGCGCTCAGCCTTCTTCACAGTCCAACTCTCATCCATACATGACTACTGGAAAAACCATAGCCTTGACTAGATGGACCTTAGTCGGCAAAGTAATGTCTCTGCTTTTGAATATGCTATCTAGGTGGACATGGAACAACAGACTGATTCCAAACAGGAAAAGGAGTACGTCAAGGCTGTATATTGTCACCCTGCTTATTTAACTTATATGCAGAGTACATCATGAGAAATGCTGGACTGGAAGAAACACAAGCTGGAATCAAGATTGCCAGGAGAAATATCAATAACCTCAGATATGCAGATGACACCACCCTTATGGCAGAAAGTGAAGAGGAACTAAAAGCCTCTTGATGAAAGTGAAAGAGGAGAGTGAAAAA
Organism: Nanger dama; assembly: GCA_917880005.1. Taxonomy (NCBI): domain Eukaryota; kingdom Metazoa; phylum Chordata; class Mammalia; order Artiodactyla; family Bovidae; genus Nanger; species Nanger dama. The sequence goes on along the minus strand of CAKJTW010000063.1, from coordinate 8,806,878 downwards.
GTTGGCTTAAAGCTCAACATTCACGAAGATCATGGCATCCGGTCCCATCACTCCATGGGAAATAAATGGGGAAACAGTGGAAACAGTGTCAGTCTTCATTTTTTGGGCTCCAAAATCACTGCAGATGGTGACTGCAGCCATGAAATTAAAAGATGCTTACTCCTTGGAAGAAAAGTTATGACCAACCTAGATAGCATATTCAAAAGCAGAGACATTACTTTGCCGACTACTTTAGTGACTCATAAATCTGCCTTTCGATTGAAATTTTAAAAGTATACACCAGTAGTAGCCAAATGAGTCATTATAGTTTATTATTTGGATTAAAAATCTCTGTATCACACAGTGTCTCCAGTGATCACCTCCTAAAGAACACAGAAACACAAACAAGGTAGTCCTCAATAGGTGAAGAAATTAAAAATATTTTCTGTGCATGGGACTTACTTGGTGGTCCAATGGCTAAGACTCCGACTCTTTGCAACCCTATGGACTGTAGCTCGTAAGGCCCTACTGTCCAAAGGAGTCTCCGGGCAAGAATACTGGAGTGGGTTGCCATTTTATTCTCCAGAGGATCTTCCTGACCCAGGGATCAAACCCACATCTCTTAAGTCTCCTGCATCGCCAGGCAAGTTCTTTACCACTAGGACCACCAATTAAACAAATATTTTAAAAAATTCCTCTGCATTTTTTTATTTGCATGCACTATGTACCTAAGAGAACTAATCTGGGAATCTTCCCACCAGGACAGTTTGTGTGGAAAATGCAACTTGAATGATACTTAAGATTCAGGTAGAAAAACATCTCCCCCTTTTCTTAGCTGCTGGTGGAAAGCAGGCCGTGGGGCAGGCTGTTGGAATAAGGCAGCAGCTGGAGGTAGTGGGCTGGAGCTCCAAGGATATGCAGGGAAAGGTAACACTATACAGATATTGTCTTAACCAAAAACTGGTCATTGGCTTTATCTCACTCTCCACTTTCCATGGCTCAAACTACATCCTTAATTGACGACTTGTGACCACCTAGCTCATTACTTGTGAAATATGAGTTGGATTAGATTGTAGTGGCCAGGTGAGGCAAAGCCCTTCCAGAACTGAAATAGGATTCCAAGACACCAACAGTTGCTTTCAGAGTTTATAATCTGTCTCCAGCCTTTACATCTCAATTGCTGGAGTGTTTTCAATAGCCTCACAGACTTTTCTGAAGGTGCCAAAGGCACATCAAAATCAACCCATATCAAACCATTCTCACAATCTTATCTCCTGGCTCAGTTATCTTGTTCCCTAATTCATTTGTTCTGTCCCCTTCCTAGAACCTTCATAATCATCTTTGTTTTCTTCCTGCCCTCCTACCTCTAAACCAGGATTAACCACAATGCCTAAATCTCTCTTAGCTTGGATTAATTGGAAAAGACCCCCAATGCAGGGAAAGATTGGGAGCAAAAGGTGGTGGAGGGTGAGATGGTTAGACAGCATCTCTCGCTTAATGGAAATGAATTTGAGCAAACTGGGAAACAGTGAAGGACAGGGGAGCCTGCTGTGCTGCAGTCCTTAGGGTCACAAAGGGTTGGAAACGACTTGGCAACTGAACAACAATCTCATTTCCATTTTATAACTCCAAAGGCTTCCCCATTCACAAAAAGATCCAAATCTTTGAGTTGACTCATTGGAAAAGACTCTGATGCTGGGAGGGATTGGGGGCAGGAGAAGAGGACGACCGAGGATGAGATGGCTGGATGGCATCACGGACTCGATGGACCTGAGCTGAGTGAACTCCGAGAGATGGTGATGAACAGGGAGGCCTGGCGTGCTGCGATTCATGGGGTCACAAAGAGTCGGACACAACTGAGAGACTGAACTGAACTGACAGGTCTCAGGCACTTGCCATCTGCCTCTGCAGGACTGAACCCTTTGCTGCTGCAGCTCTTGACCTCCAATAGGATCTGAAGGGAGTTCAGGGTGGAGAATGAGGCATTTTGTGCTCCAGGGAAACTGGTGGAACAGGTCTGTAGAGAGTTATTTTCAGGAACTGATTTCAAGATCCCAATCCTTGCATCTCCTCACATCTAGAAAAGTACTAAATCTCTTCCTGGTGGCATCAGCTCCTCCTGACTAACAGAAAACCTTTCCTAAGATTAAGTGCTTGATTGTGTAAACTCCTCCTTCACCAAAATCATATATATTGACCTTCCCGCACTACCCCTTTGGAGCAGTTTCTCCAAGCTACCTGAGGTGCTGTCTCCTGGGCTGCAGTCATTTGGCCCCAAATAAAACTTAACTCTCATGGTGTGCATCTTTTTCAAGTCAACAGTTGGTTCCTCTCAAAGACTGTTTGACCACAGCATCTAAAGTTGAACTGATTTTTATTCTTGGTTATTATGAAGTATAATTCCCTTATATGTTCACGTTTTATCTGCTCTCACCCAGAATGTAAGGTTAAGTGGGTCAGTATTTGACCATCATCAGTGCCCATTTTTATGAGCAACTTATAAACATGTTATTAATTTCACTGGAGCTTAGATTTTCAAAAAATAAGACAAGTCTATTACTGAGCCCCCAACTAAAGCCACAAGAGCTAAGGGCTAACGAGTAGAACTGGAATAAAACACAAGTCTGTCTCCAGGCCACTGCTTTTCAGTACAATTGAGGGCCACATATATAATTTATATTTTTGTGGCAGTCAAGTTTTAAAAAAGATGTTTATTTGGCTGCATTGGAACTTAGTTGCACACACAGGATCTTTAGTTGTCATTTGTCTCATGCAAACTCTTTAGCTGAGGCATGTTCCCTGATCAGGGATGGAATCCAGGCCCTCTTGCATTGTGAACAGTCTTTCCCACTGGTCCACCAGCAAAGTTCCTAGTAGTCACATTTTAAAAAGTAAAACGAAACCGTTGGAATTTTCATATTTTTAATGCATTATATTTAAATCAAGATATAAAAATAAAAAACTGTCAGTAAGGTATCTCACATTCTTCTGTTCATACTAGTATCCTTGACAACACATGTGATTTGTACTTACATCATATCTTAAACGGACTAGCCTCATTTTACATGTGACAAACGGCTACCCTATTGGACAATGTGGGTTTTAGACCCTTTTGGTTTTCCAGTCCCACTAAACGTTTCGTGAAAAAGGGAAATCTTCGGTTAGACTTGCTGAGAATTTACAAGGGCATATTAACATGTTTAAAGAATTTAGAAGTTTAATTTTCCCTATTTGACTGCTCTTTAGAACTTTAATTTCCCCTGACTGCTCCCCTCCCTCCATTAAGCTCTATGTGACCCTCTGGAATGAGTTCTAAATTCGAAGGAAGGAGAGTGAGAGTCTAGTCAGTCTGGGGCATTCTTTCTGAAACTTTGGCTGGAGGTTCGAGTGAACGCTTAGGGACAGAATGGGTTGAAAAAAACATAGCCTTGGGGAAACCGGAGGCGAAAAGGCCTTCGCTAACATTCCAAGGGTTAAGGCTACCTACGTTTCTACTGAGAGACAGCTTTATTAGTGAATTCCAGGGCCCCAGTTGTCCAAAAAAAAAAAAAAGAAGAGAGAGCTCGTGTTCCTGAAGCCGCGGTCATCGGAGTCCTAGCCTTCAAATTTCTATTCACTCAAGTTATTTCTCGAGCGCCTGCGTACACATTAGTCGGCAGAACAACTCCAAGGCCTCACGCTGAGTTAAACTGAGTCTAGCAGGGCAGGAGAGTCCCGGCGGCGACCCTGCGCTCCTCTGTTGCTGGCTGTGCCAAGCACCCCTCTTGCATTATCGCATTCAACAGGCGCCAGTCCCCTGGGAAGCAGGCAGACACTCACTCTTCAGAAAAGCAAGGAGAGGCTGAGTGACTTGTTACAATTTAGTGACACCGTGCCGGGCCCCGCGCTCCACTGGCACCCGGGGCGGGTGGTGGGCCTGCGCGGGCGCCTCAGGGCCCTCCAAGCGCCTCCACCGACCCGTCCGAGTAGCAGCGCGACCTCGGGCGGCGAGACCTGGGCGACCTCACAATGTACCAGAAGCGACGCCCTCTCTTCGGGTCCTGCCGCGCGCAGTCTGGGCGGCATCGGCGACGAGACCAGAGTGGCAAGAGGGGACACCCGCTCCCTTCCGCTGCTCAGAGAAGGAACCCCTCACCTTTCTCACCCTGTCCCGCACCCGTACTGCAGCCGCGGAAGGAGGACGGGATCTGGCCGGAAGTTGCCGGGGCGCCAGCCGGAAGTCGCTGGGGCTCAAGCAGGCTATTGAACTACCTTTCCCGTGAGGCTTCGCGGCGCCGTGCGGCTGCTGCGCGCAGGCGCGCGCCCGGCGTGCGTGACGACGTCACCGGTTCTAGAACGTTGCTGTGGTAGCGCTCGGGCGCCATGTTAGGACGAAGGGGAAGGAGGAGAAGCGCTTAAAGCGGCGGGAGCGGGTGCGGGAGTGGGGTAGGACCCAGGGCTAAGGCAGGCCCCCCGCCCCCCTCCCTCCCGCCTCAGTGGATCATGCCCAGGGCGGCAGCGGCGGCGGTTGCGGGGGGAAGTGACTGGGCGGTGCCGGCGCAGGAGACGATGCCGTTGTAAGTGATTTGTATTCTGTTTTCTCTCGCATGCCGACGGGGCCTTGGGGGGCGTCGGGCGAGGGGGAGGGGTCGCGGGAGCCGGGCCCTCGCCCCGCGGGGGAGGCCGGCAGGACTGGGGCTCTTCCTGTTTCCTCTCTCCCGTTCGCCGCTTCACTTCCCCCTTGTGCTCCGTTCCCGCTTCCCACCCCACCCCCCGTTTCCTCGCTTTGGCGGCTGTCGGGCCGGGGCCTTCCCCTTCCGAAAAGGGCCAGAGGAACCTCTAACTTGACTGCTCGAGCTTGGTCCGATAATAGAAAGGAGGCGAGGGGAAAAAAAAACCCGGGGGCCAGCGGCCCGGGCGGAAGGCCCTGCTGCTGCTCGCGGGGTCTGCACTCGGGGTTCGGGCTCGGCCCCCCGCCCCCACCCCCACCCCGGCGCCTGGCGGGCTCATTCCGCTGCTTCTGTTCCCGGCCTACGTCTCTTCGCCGTTTCCAAGTTGGCCCACGTCGTGCGCCAGTGTTAACCCACTTCACGTCCCAGCTTGCATGAACACGAGCGAAAAAAAAAGGCAGTTTGAGCGTCGAGCCCCGCTGTTTGAAACCCCTATCCCCTCCACCCGCCCCAGTCCCCTCCAGTCTTCCAGTCCCCAGAAAAGGCATTTTCCCGGGCGCCCCCATCGAAAGGCCTTGCGTTACGTATTGCTCTCCCGGTTTTGTTTTGATAGGGTCGCCGGAGTTCTTCCTGCTTCCGTCTCTCTCCATCTGCAGCGATAACTTTTTTGTTTTTCTGATGGTAGACTTTTTCTTACTGTCGTTCGTCTAAGGCTTTTAATCCCACTAGACCTACATCTTTTACTTTCTTTGCCTTGTAGAGGTTTTTTTTTTTTTTTTTTTTAAAGTTTTCTTTTTCTCTTGAAAGACTGGGATGTAATTTGAGAACTCATTGTTGATAGAAAGATTACAGCGTTTTTTCCTGCGTGTATACACAGCAGTGCAGAGGCCTAAATAGTGAGACTGCATTTCTTCCATTTTTGAAGATTCAAGGGTAAGAAACGAAGAGCTGAGGCGTTCTCTTCGTTGTAGCCCCCAAGCATGTAATCGACCCTTGAAGTTTTGCTTCAAGGTAGAAGAGAGATTTTAGACTTTCTGATACCTACTGTAGCGCCTCAGGTTTTTTTTTTTTTTTTTAAGTAAAATCAACTTTTCCGCAGATATATGTGATTATATATAGTTTTACAGTTTTATTTATGTACGTATGTGTGTCTCTTCAGGTTAGGCTGTAACTTTGAAACAGGCATTACACACACCTGTCGTACTTTACACGATATTTTAGAAAAGAATTTCACGCCCCTTATAACCCATTCGTCATTTTGTTAAAGAGGCCTATCAGCGTATTATTTCTGTAATGAGAATATTTGTTAGTTTTAATTAAATATATAGACCTAAAGTCTTGTAATTTGCAAGGTCCCTGTTAATTGATTTCTTCCTTTTATGGAACGTTAAAAAGGGTTACTAGGAGCACTGAGTCTTAGCAGGATTTTTGTGGCACTTTTCAATTCGGCAACTGTTAAAGTCAGCCTTAATGTTTGCAGTAATGCCACATGACTGTGTTAGCTCACATTTTACTGCTGTTTTTGAAAAAGGACTTCTCTTTCTGATAATCCATCATGTCAGTATTAAACATTGATCAGTAATACGAAATGTGTTCTTAAAGTGGTTTAATGAAGAAATAATTTATGTCTTTTAGAAATTGACAGTTCTTTTATATCTACTTTTTCCCAACATTGGGGAAGGGAAGTATACATTTCTTTTAAAGACCTAAGTGCTTCAGATTTTTGGGAAGTTAGTTCAGATGTTTAAAATGGGAGACACAGTGAAGGCAGCAGATTCCCACACATGGATATTCCCTTTCTAGTGTGTTTCTTGAAATGTGGACAGATATTCATTAGCTGTCCCTCTTATTTTTAACCCTAAGTGTACTATAGCCCTTTGAAATAAACTGGAAAGGCCAAAGACAGCCAAGTTAAATAGGCTCCCTGCCCCCCATTAATTTACTTTGTTTTTCATGTTTTGATGTCATTAATTTTATTTCATGTTTTGAATTGTGATTTGCAAACTGTATTGTGTTTGACTTCCAGTTACATGTTCAGTATGGCTGTTAAAATTGTATAGGGGGTGGGGTTAAGGTATAGACCATAGATAAGTTGTCAGAATGGATAAAATCAAAACAGATTATTGAAGTTAGGTCATTGGAAAATCATTAGAAAACACTGTGAACAAGTCTCCCGTATATTGTCCCAAAGCATATCTAATTGCACATATAATTTTGAAAGCTGACATGGTTTAAGAGCCATGGTGATGAAGTTTCCAAGATTTTTGGTAGTCTTCAGACCCATTAATACAGGATTTCTCATCTTGGTACTATTGATATTTTAGGCCGATAATTCTGTCGTGTGTTGTAGGGTGTCTAACAACATCCCTGACCTCTAGATTTCAGGATTCCCACTCCCCATATTCTGGTAATGACAGCCAAAAATGTGTCCAAATGTTGCCAGGTGTACCCTGGGGACCAAAATCAAGTATAATACTGTATGGGGACTATATTCCAATTTCTGCCTTATTCTGTGCTAGTCAGATCTATCTTTATTTTTCAGCTCACTTCTGGCTATCACTGGTGATGAAAAGACTTCAAGGAGAATAAATGTTATCAATGATTTAACATTCATGCCACATTTGTAGGATATTATTGGAAGAGATATTTAGTAAGAGTTGGCGGAGACAATAGCTTTTCTTCCAGATACTTGGAGTTATCACCAAAAAGGGGGAATTGGAGTAGTTTCATGTAGTGATAAGAGCTAGAACTGGGACCGTTTGGTCGATAGTAATATTGTGTAGCGGTGGTTTTCAGACGTGACCTGTAGAAGTCTGGATGTAGGGGTCTTTGATCCTTCGAGAGTACATAAAATCCAAGCTATTCAGTGTTGAGATGTTATGTCTTTTTCAGTCTGTTGATATTTGCACCAGTGCTGTAAAAGTAATGGGTAATGATGCTTGTGCTTTAGGAAGAATTGAGGCAGAGGTGCTGTATCCTTCTAGTTGTTGTTATTTCACTACACACATTCACACAGACACACAGTTTGAAAAAAAAAGTCCTTGATGAAGCAATAAAAATGTTAATTTTTACTAAGACTCTTGACCCTTGAGTTTGTCTTTTAAATATGTTGTGATAAAATGGAAAGTACACATTAAGCTGCTAAAAAGAAGGATGGTTGTTTTGTGAAGAGCTCACCTGGTTGATTTGTGAGCTAAGCTAGTGCTTTTCTTATGGAGTTCTGTTTTTATCTGAAAGAACAAGTGATGAACCATGATGTTCATACTTGATGACTTAGCATTTGCTTGAAAAATGGAGTCTGTCTTTAAGGAAAACAACTGACAGTGTAGTCAGTGATAAAATTTGAGCTTTCAAGCAAAACTTAGAATTTTGTAATGCTTGTTTTTACCAATGTGAACTTGTCAGCCTCCCAATAATTAAAAATATTTCTGATTTGATTGATGGTGATATTAATGAACACTATAAAAATACTGTGGTTTTTCAAGTGTGCCAACATTTGGAAGGCAGGTGTAAGTGCAGGATGGACCAATGGATTTTAATACAAGAATATAAAGGGTTTTTTTGCTGTGGTTTCTGCTTTCATATTGTAACTAGGCTTTAAGAAATTACTACTTGGGGCATTTTGATAGAGTATTAAAGAAGAATATCCACAGTTATTTGAAAAGACTGTTAAAATACTCTTCCTTTCCACTTACAGTGGTGTAAATCCAGGTTTTCTTCCTGTGCATCTACCAAAACTGTTTGTCAAAAGGATTGCATGCAGAAGCAGATATGAGAATCCAGCTGTTTCTGATTAAACGAGAATTAAAGAGACTTGCAAAAATGTAGAATAGTGCTATTCTCACTAAATCTTTTGTTTTAGAAAACAGTTATTTAAAAAAAGTCATTTATGTTGGCATATGATAGATCTCTTGTCACTTAAATGAGTTGGTGTTTAAAAAATTTCCGTTGCAATCTCAAATGCACTAAACAGTGACAGACATAATCCACATAAACATGAGCTTATTCGAGTCTTTATGCTTGTAAAAGAGTCCTAAGACCCAAAAGTTTGAGAACTGCTGAAGTGTAGTAACGGCTGACAGCTGTCAGGCTGCTGTTCGCCATGGTGGTGTCAGTGCAGCATCTCTGGTGGGTTTTGAACTGTCTGGAGGAATGGACACACCTGATATAAAGACGTTTTTGTTGTCAGTGAAAAAGTGTATTAGGTAATCTTTAAGAAGGGTAACGTCTGAGAGTTTTTGATTATCAGATTTTAAGATTTAGAGGTTTTGTAATGAGCTGTTTGCTGCTTAATAATACTGGTTATGGTTTTGAAATGAGATTGTTGTTGTTTAGTTAGTCGGTTGTGTCGACTCTATGACCCCATGGACTGCAGCCTGTCATGCTCCTCTGTCCAAGGGATTTCCGAGGCAAGAATAATGGAGTGGGTAGCCATTCCCGTCTCCAGGGGATCTTGCACCAGAATCAAGCTTGCGTCTCCTGCATTGCAGGTGGATTCTTTACCGCTGAGCCATGAGAAAGCCCATGTGATATTTTACTGTAAACATGTTTTCAATTCATGCTATTTTGATGGAGAAATTGGGAGGGAAAGTATTGGATCTGGGTAAATTTATAAACCTATTCACTTCCTACTCTCTGACTGCCCCCCACCACCACTCCCTTAAGCCTTCTAGCTTGAAAATATCTTTTAAAATGTTTTGATTCATCAGAATATTCCATTTCTTGGCAGCTGAACCACTTCAAGTTAACATTACAATTAAATTTCACCTTCAGTTGCTTGTAGCCAAGTTTATAAAAGCTCACTTTAGGCAAAATGAAGCCAGTTGGAATCCCAGCTATTTTTCACTTTTGGTTGATGGAAGAGGCTTGTCTTTTGTTTGGTATGTTCATCGTCCTGATTCTTCAGCAGCTTTTAAATGACTGTACAGTCTCAGTTTCTGACTCATGAAATAGCCCCATTGCAGGGGAGATTCGTTCTTGAGTGAATGAATGTGATAGTTGCTCAGTCATGTCTGGTTGTGACCCTATGGACTATATGGTCCGTTGAATTCTCCAGGCCAGAATATTGGAGCGGGTAGCTGTTCCCTTCTCCAGGGGATCTTCCAATCCAGGGATTGAACCTAGGTCTTCCGCATTGCAGGCGGATTCTTAACCAGCTGAGCCACAAGGGAAGCACACTAAGTTGTAGATTGGAACCAAATTCGACTCTGGGTTCCATGTTTCATTCTCATCTTAGGACTGTAGCATCTCCTGTGTACCTCAACTCAATTGGCGCCTGTTGATGTGTCTTAAGTATACTTAAGTTTCAAGATCGGGTTCTCGAAAAATATTTGTTTAATTTTTGGATTGCAGGTCTGCAGAATTTTATAGCATCTGATTTGAAAACTTAAGAATTTGGGGAAGAAGAAAATGTAGAAATTTAAAATAGATACTCTTTATTCCTCTTCTGTTACAGAATTCTCTCTCAAATTTCTATTCCTCTATATTTCAGAAACCAGATTCTTGTATTTTACAGTCTTTGTGGTTTTTAAGGTTTTATTTAAGAATAGTATTCCTGTCATTTTGGTTATTAGCATCTAAATTGCATATCCTGGAGTTGTGTGTATAATACTATGATATAATATGTTGTTGAATATTTTTTTCTGATACACTTAAAAATTTTTTAGATTCTCTAGTTACATTTCCCTCATTTTCAAATTATGCTTGACAAATACTGATGCAGGAATGCTGTCATTTGGCCATTTTTGTTGTTTTTACTTCTAACTCCTTTTATACGGCAAAGTGACAGTTAGAAGTGCCCTTAGGAAAGAGGGGGAAATACCTGGCCTTTGTTACAATTGAGTAATGAGTGCTTTTCTCTGTATAATCAACCGTTTATTTCCAAAGTTTGACCTTGGGATTCATCATAATTTGTTCCCCCTGAGGGTGAGCTGTTGCTTCATCTGTAGGTGCTCTGATGCTTACTAAAATACTGGCTGGATGAGCCACCTGGACTACATATTTTAAGATTGTAGTTAAGTTCTAACTGTATTTAGTACCTCTTACACAGGCTGAAGGTGATATAGCCATTTAGAATAACGTCTTAGCAAATACTGTAAGCTTGAGTGTTAAGCTACTAGTAAAATTTAAATATATTTTAAACTTCTTTTTTTTTATTTTAAACTTCTTGTGAAAGAGTAGATTTATTGTTTCCTGCTAAGAATTAATATTTAGTGCACATTCAGATATTTTAGAGAGATCGCGTATTCTTATTTTGTTCAGTGTCCTTTTATCCTGCTTGAGTAGACAAATTATGTTTACGGTTAAGGCCTTTAAACAGCAAATTATATAATTTACACCTAAAGATTATATATAAAGATATATATATATCATGTTACTGTGATTTATCTGATTACTTTCAAGGAAGGTAAGTTAAGCTTTCAGTTTTAATTTTACTGACTAAAACTAACAAGAAATGAATGTTTTCTGTTGACTAGTATCTACATTTTGAGGCAATTGGCCCTGTTAATATGATGGGTCTCCAGTTCCCATATGAGGTCTCCAAATGTCCTATATGAGGAGGCAGGGATTCATCAGAAGCTTGAGCTTTGTTTAAATTGAGGTGAAAGCCGTTAAATATTAACCATTTCTGAAAACACCATTGGTGCTTTGTTGTCCTTTTGGTTAGTGTGTTATCTGCTGAGGCTGCTCTTCTGTTCTCCAGTTGTTTAGAGTGCACACCTCCTTACCCTTTTCCTTTGGCATAGCCTTGATTCTTTCTTTCTGTACTATTTATTATAAGCTTTTACTTTGCACCCATCTGTTCTTTAAAGATCTGAATCCCTGACCAAATTTGAGATTGTCACTGAGGATAGAGACTATCTTTGTATTCCTGATTTTAGTATTGTCTTTCATACATATTTGGGATCCTATACAGTAAATTTCAGCCTAGTAATAAGTTTTTGGAAAAAATAAATGAGGAAAAAGTGCTTTTAGGAAAATTGGATTATGAAGTTTGATAGATAACCTTGAATGCTTTGCCAGTGGTCTAAAGCTGTGAATCATGGTTTGTATTTAATTTTCTAATCACAGAGCATCACACTGAAGAGGCCATCTTAAAGTTTTTATTTCAGTTCTTTAAGATAACTTTGATTAGGATAAACTACAGAGCCAATAATCAAAATGCTAATTATTGATTTAAATTGAGCAGTTATTTGGTGTCTCTTGCTGTTGGGGAATGATTGCGGGGATGCGGAGGTTTAGCCTCTTTACCATCACAAACTTAATGGTGAATAGTAAGAATTAGATTTTTCAACTTCTGTATGATTTCATCAATTTATTTTTAAAAAAAATACTTTAACAAATCAAAACAAAATGTTATAAGATGAAATTATTCCACTAGTCAATTCTGTTTGTTGTATTTGTATGCATGTATAGACATAATAGACATAGGTGGTACAGATGGTAAAGAATCTGCCTGCAGTGCAGGAGACCCAGGTTAGATCCCTGGGTGGGGAAGGGCATGGAGGGAGGGCATGGCAACCCACTCCAGTACTGTTGCCTAGCAGGCCACAGTCCATGGGGTTGCAGAGTCAAGACACAACTGAGCAACTGAACAACAAGATGGATATACTACACAAGTGATTTTTGAAGATACAAGACTGTATGTTATGAAAGATATCTGGAGGCTTAACTATGACAGTCAGATGCCTGAGGTCATACACTGACCCAGTGAATTTAGGTCAGCCTTTCCTCTCTTTGGGCTTCTCTGGTGGCTCAGAGGTTAAAGCGTCTGCCTCCAATGCGGGAGACCCGGGTTCGATCCCTGGGTCGGGAAGATCCCCTGGAGGAGGAAATGGTAACCCACTCCAGTATTCTTGCCTGGAGAATCCCATGGACAGAGAAGCCTGGTAGGCTACAGTCCATTGGGTCACAAAGAGTCGGACTGACTGAGTGACTTCACTTTCACTTTCCTCTCTTTAGTTTCTTCCATCTGTAAAATGGAGACAGGTAATAATAGAGTCATTCGAACAGTTGGGAATAATGTAAAGTGCTTGCCACGCTGGAATATCCTGAGGTTTCAATAAATACTATTATCATACTTAAATTCTGCAACACCTAACATGGTGAGCATCTTTCCATGCTACTACCTCATTCTTTTTATATAGCGTAGATTTAAGTTGTAAGAATGCACCATAATTCGTCAGTCCTATATCATATTAACGGATATTTAGGTGGTTTCCAGTTCGTAATGCATTGTGAACAATGTTCCCAGTGAACAGCCTTGGGTGTCTTTTTTACTATTCCTATGAGAAAGGTCAAATTCCAGAATCTATGGCGTCAAGAGAGGTATTTATTTACAAATACTAAGCATGGTCCCTTTATAAAGGATAATGCTGGAATAGGCACTGCCCATTTCAAGATCATTGTTGCTCTACAGGATTTTGGGCCCATATTTGGCCTGTCTCTCTCGAATCCATTGTATTCCTACCCCATGAGCAGTAGAAATTTTTGCTTTACTGTACACATTTTATGTATTAAAAATGTAAATTAAAGAGCATAAGTCTTCCAATTTCTGGGCCTTCAGTTTGAGTTCTTGTGTCCTAGTGAATTGTGTAAGATAGATTGCTAGAGGTGAAATTGCTAGACATAGCTTTAAAAAAATTTGACTCCAGATTGCTTTTAAAAATTATATGCTAAGTTCATCTCCTTTGTGATGGATAAGAGTGCTCATTTTCTTATACCATTGCTAACATTAGATGTTTATAAGTCTGTCATTTTTACCAGATATACATCAGTCCTCTTTTTCTCCAATCTGACAGAAAAAAATGATTGTCTTAATGTGTTTCCTTGATTTGCAATGAAACTTTTTTTTAAAAGTTGATATAAGAACATATTAAGGATACAGGTTTCCCTCAGTATCCAAAAGTAGAGGGGTCCTATGAAATCTTCTGTAAGCCAAAATGGCATAAAATGAAGAAGCAGCTACTTTACAAGCATCTTGCTAACAGATGCACAGAATAAATTGAGATAAAGCATAGCGGCTCACAGACACCATTCAAAGTTATAGCAGTTTGATAGTGAACATATTTCCTGGGAAAGGAGGTTGGTAGTAGTGCCACTCTTGCCACTCAGGGTGCAGGCTCCCTTTGAAACAGCTTGCAAAACAAACGAGCAGTGTTTTTGCTTTTTGCAAAAGTGAAAATCCTCCTTGGATTTCCTTCAGTTAGTGAAAACAAGTACTAATGTAGGTTTTCATTGGAGTTTCCCTTACTTTCCTCACTTACTTGAAGTGGTCATCAATATACTATATCTATGACTGATCATACTTTGACTGTTTGAAAGTATGGCTACTTAAGTAAAGTCGCTCAGTCGTGTCTGACTCTTTGCAGCCCCAAGGACTGTAGCCCACCACACTCCTCCATCCATAAGATTTTGCAGGCAAGAGTACTGGAGTGGGTTGCCATTTCCTTCTCCAGAGGATCTTCCAAACCCAGGGATCAAAGCCGGGTCTCCAACATGGTAGGCAGACGCTTTACTGTCTGAGCCACCAGGGAAATCACTTAACTGGTTTACAAATCATAGGAACTTGGAGCATTTGAGTTAGCTTTATATTTATGGCAGTAGAGTGGTTCTTAATGTTTCAGAGTGCAAGTATTGTTTAAACTGGATGCCTAAGCTTTTGAAACAAATCTCTAGCCAAAATAAGCAGCCTACATTCATACTCCAGTTTCACAAGAATGTTGTCATTTCTAAGTACCCTAATTAGATTTAGATCCTAGACAGCCTAGTGTTGGGAAGGGAAGGATCTTTGTGTTTGGAAACTGGTCTTCTGTGACATAAATGTGTTACAGTATTTAAATTTTTAGTTTGCCATCCAAAGCAGAGAAGAGCTTTAATGACTCCATAGAGGTACAGCTTAATAAAAGTGGCACAGCTAATGGCAGAGGTGACATCAGAGCAGCATAACTAGCAGAAGTGAAATCAGGCCTGCTTTCTGTTTGTCAGATTGCTTTTGAGTTGAGAGCAGATTTTGTGGACCCAGTTTTGAATGCCTTTACACCAGAAGTCATGTGGTTTTTAAGGAAGCCCTGTTTTAGGAGGGTAATGTTTGGTAGCAGTGTGGATGGCAGACTGGCATAGTCAGGGAATAGAAGGAGTGGGACCAAGGATGCCAAGAGCAAGAACAAGAGCAAGAGCAATGCCAAGAACAAGTATTGGAATCGAGTTGTTATATAAAATATTGTTGAAGTTTAAAAAACAAGAAAAAAATAAAGGTGGGCATGTGTTATGTGCAAGCTTTGCCTTGGTGTAAATTATTTTAAATATTATAAAGAAAATGCCCTTATGTTATAAGGGAGAACTCTGAAAATATTTAGTATTGTGCTCTCTTCCTCCCTCCTGACCCCCAAAACAGTAGAATGGGGGAAAGAGTGTTGCTGCTGCTGCTAAGTCACTTCAGTCGTGTCCGACTCTGTGTGACCCCAGAGAAGGAAGCTCACCAGGCTCCGCCATCCCTGGGATTCTCCAGGCAAGAACACTGGAATGGGTTGCCATCTCCTTCTCTGGAGGAGTGTTGGACTGCCCTTTGTAACTTTGTGCATGAAAGTGAAAAGTGAAAGTGAAGTCGCTCAGTCGTGTCTGACTTTTGCAGCCCCAAGGACTGTAGCCCACCACATTCCTCCATCCATGAAATTTTGCAGGCAAGAGTACTGGAGTGGGGTACCATTGCCTTCTCTGGAGGAGTGTTGGGCTGCGTTTTGTAATTTTGTGCATGTGAGCTCACTCACTCAGTCCTGTCCAACTCCTTGTGACCCCGTGGACTAGCCCACCATAGCTCCTCTGCCCTTGGGACTTTCTAAGCGAGAATACTGGAGTGGGTTGCTGTTTCCTTCTCTAGCGGATCTTCCCGATCCAGGGATCCAACTCTCATCTTCTTCATTGGCAGGCAGATTCTTTACCACTGAGCCACTGGGAAAGCCCTTTGTAATTTTGAAGGGTAGGGCAAATTTACCACTTGCTCTGATCCAGAAAGGATTAAGATTTAAAAAGGCTTTAGTCATATTTTGAAAGCTGGCAAGATGTTTACATTAAAGGTAGATGAAGAGGATGGATCAGGGCAGAGGTATAAAACTAGAAATTAGGACACTAAAATAGTTCTTACGGAAGTACAGTGACTTTTGGATTTTTGCAGAGAACTTGCAGGATGGGTATTAGTTTTGCTGTAAGAAATCAGGTGGTAGCCTAAAGGTAGACAAGAATATGTTCATGAGATGAAAGTGAACCATTTCACTTTCAGGAAAAGCACAAGCATTCTTGATATTTAAATGGAAAGCAAGAAAGAAATTTTAATGGATCACAAATATTCTGGCTCTGTATCTAGTTTTCTTCCTTATTGTTATATACTTGTAGAAGTTGGGATTCCCTGGTGGCTCAGACGGTAAAGCGTCTGCCCGCAATGAGGGAGACCCGGGTTCACCCTGGGTCGAGAAGGTCCCCTGGAGAAGGAAATGGCAACCCACTCCAGTACTCTTGCCTAGAAAATTTTATGGGTGGAGAAGCCTGGTGGGCTACAGTCCATGGGGGTGTTTTTCCTTATTGTTTTATGTAATTGTAGAAGTTATTTTTTTTAATAGTTAAGTGTGAAGAAAACTGCATATTGGTAAAAATGTCTCTAAAAAGTGATGGACCACGGACAGGTGGCTCCTGTGTTCAAGAATTTGAGGAAGAGCTTTGCATTCTTGGGATTGATAGCTAGCTGTCTGGTGTATGGTTCCAGGAGAAGTTCTGTAAAGGAGAATTTTTCACCCACTATTAGAATGTGTGTATTATTTTTATTAGAAACAAGACAGCAAAAAGATCCTTAAATTTTGTCCCTCTCTGTAACTTCTAATATTAAAATTAAGTGGAAAAATTTGACTTCTTCCATTCAATCATAGCTAATGTTTCTACATTTCAGACGTTCAGAGCATCTGGCATCCTAGAATCCTAGTCTACCTACTTAGGCTAAGCTTAAGCCATTTTTATTGGAGGCATAGGTGTCTTATACCTTTCAGAACATGTATTTATTTCTTTTCTTTCATTTGGTTGTGATTTATTTTTATTTCTTTCATACATGTTCTTGAATTAGTTTATATCTATATATAACTTGTATTAAATATGTACACATATGAGAGTGATATATATGTTCTTTTTGCATTAGATGAGTCAGGTAAATGTGGTTTATCTTCTATGATGTTGACTACATTTTGAATAAACCTTTATAGCTGAGGTATGATTTGTTTCCCCGTCAGAATGTTAATATGGAAACTAATGTAGACATCAACATTTCTACCCCCCGCCCCCCATTAAAGTAAGAAACTTGGTGTGAATTTAGAAGTCTGAGCCTCTATCCAGTGTTTTTGGCAATATAGTTGAAATAGACAGTGGACTTTCTAGCATTGTTTTTTGTGTGACAATGAAGAACTTGAATATTTGAGAAAGAAAGAAAGAAATGAGTCTGCCAAGAAAGCTTAATGCCACAGAGAATGGGCACCCATATTTTGGTGATATTCAAACTCAACTGGCAATGAATTTAGCTCCTTTAGAAAGGAAATAAGAGCAAATGAACTATTACTTGCTCAAAAAAAAAAAAATCAGTAGAGGTTTAAGTTAGGAAAACATGAATTCAGTTTATACTTTACTTGAAAGGTTTCATTGCTTGGTTGAACCAAATCTGGCTAGAGTGAACTTTATATTTGTTTTCTTTTCTGGCTCTACTTACATTGAAATCATTTATAAAAAGTATTTATAATCCTGGGGTGGTCATGAAGGGCTGTAGTTTACTTGGAGAAACTCATATGAAGCAATGAACAATGCACGAGAATTTAATTACACTAAGATATGTGGTAAGTGTATTTTTTTACACTTAATATGTAATTTATCTGGAATCTGTTAAAGAATGGTGGACAGTTTTGAGGGCTACCTTTTTATGTCAGTTTTATGGAACCTGAGAATAGCTATTTGTTGACTGACAAAAATATGTATTAACCAAGATACTATAAATGTATTTACACTTAAGTTAACTTCTGTATTTTAATCATAATGTGAGATATTTAGTCTTTTGACAGTGCTTGGTGCTCACTTGGAGCCCCAGCTCTGTGAATTGACATCATAGTATAGCAGTGGAGTTTATGTTAGTTACTAGGAGGAAGTGATCTGATGTAAATTAATTGCTATAAGAGATAAATCTGATTCATATTTATTCAGTAAATGTTACTGTAAAATCTGAATTAAAATTGAGACAATGCATAACTTGTTCAGAAAGCATAAACTAAATGCTGTACAGCCTATTGACTAAGTAGAAAACACTGTAGGTTTCCTGGCATTCTTAGGTATTGTGTTGATATCAGAAGACAGTATAAGACGGGGTCCCGCCTAGTATAAACCAGAACCCAGGACAGTAGTGAACGCATAATAGGATTTAGCTGCATAGGATTCCTGCACCTTATTGCTCTAGTAGGCTATTGCACTTAAATTTAAATATATATATGTACATATATACATATATATTTAGAACTTGGAAAGAAATAGAGATGTGTGTGTGTATAAAATAAGTTATTTCTTAAAGAACAGAATTTGGGGCAAATAACTGATTGAAATGTTAGCTTTTTCTCCTTACCTGGTTTTGTACATTATTTGACCAGGCAGTTTTTAGTTAATAATTGTGCTGCTTTAGAATCCCTGTCCATTGACTTACAGAGGGAAGGGAACAAAACAAGAATTGCTTTCACACAAAAAAATTGAGTCAGATTAATTTCCTAAACCACTTAGAACATACTGAACCTTTTCACTAGTTATGTTAAAACCCTGTTGGTTGTAAAAATCTAGAATTTCTCTTAAAACGGAAAAACATTTGACTAATCATTGTTAAAGTGTAAATCTCTTAGCAAAAATACTGTAACAAGTTTAGTGTGAATATAGTTCTCCGCCTCCAAGTTATGTTTCTGTTGTTTACCTCATTATCTATGAGTTTTATTCATTGCTGGTCAAATGTTAAGTTCCACTTAGTGAATCTCTTGTGTTGGTATAAAACTTTATTTATCTCATCTCTTTAGAAATAACAATTTAATAGATTTGGCTTCTTTTCAAGAAGTGAAATTTCTCAGAAGTTCACTGTATGCTTGATTGCATTTTCTCTAGCAATATATTTGATCGGATATTCATAATTTGTTTAGATGTTTAGATAGTAGCAAAGTTAAAATCCTTGGAGTGGGAGAAGGACTAAAATTTTCTTCTTGGTCATTTAGTTTTTGCATTACTTTTGTTGTAAAACATGTTTTTGGAGTATGGTAGGGAATCAACTATGTTTAGAAATGCATTTTTTCTAGTTATGCTGATTTGTTTCAAATTGTGGAAATTTTTTGGCAGTAATTTTATCCAGTTCTGTTTGCAGTCCAGTTACAACACAGGGATCACAGCAAACACAGCCGCCACAGAAGCACTATGGCATCACTTCTCCCATCAGCTTAGCAGCCCCCAAGGAGACTGACTGCCTACTCACACAGAAGCTAGTTGAGACTCTGAAGCCCTTTGGGGTTTTTGAAGAGGAAGAGGAACTGCAGCGCAGGTCAGTGTGTGTATGTTTATGTCTTCCTTTAAGGTACAATTTTTTATTAACATAGTAGGCTAATTTTGAGGAATTCTGTACTGAGAGTCAGAATTTTTGCCCCATTATATATCTGTTTCAAACAAGAATGATACCTCGAAAAAACTTTTCATCTATATAAAGGTCTGTTTATTTTGATTTGCAATAATTTTGGTTAGTACAGTACTACAGTATTGTCAGGAGAAAGAGGAATGCCTTGCTTAGCTAAAAGATTGCCTTGTCCAGTATAACAGTGCCTACATGTAGCTAACTACTATAAACTTTCTTTCTGATAACTTAAAAACTGTTAAAATTTAGGAAGCCGCATATTAACAGTAATCTGGAATAACAAACAACTTGATAACTGATATCCTCTATCAACAGGATTTTAATTTTGGGAAAATTAAATAACCTGGTAAAAGAGTGGATACGAGAAATCAGTGAAAGCAAGGTAAGGTGACTTAACTGTATAGGAAGAAATTTATCAGCTGAACACAGCAGTTGGCTTATCTATTCTTATTGAGTGAATTTAGAGTCTTGAATGTTTAGAATCTTTTGTTTTAGACTGTTGACAGAATTTGGTGTCTAGCTATTTTGAAAACAGGAAAAACTGAATTAAATTCAGTGATTTTATAAAGACATTTTGGTTGAATACTTCAAAGCTGAAATTCTGTGATTACTTACACATGTCAGAAATATTACTTCCCTCAAAAGGTGCTTTAAAAATGTATTAAATATATATATTAAATATTCGAGACTCTTGTTACCTTTTAAGGAATTCTACAACAGTGAGCGTTTTGGGCCTTCAGATATTAAACTCAAACTGAATAGTTTATTTAGTTTTTATAATAACATTACTTGAGTTTTTAATATTTCATAGTAAAGAAATAATACAACTGTTGAATTAATGACTAGGCTTCTGGTAAAGGAAATGTATTCTTAAAAAGTTGTGTAGAAGCCATTTTTTTTTAGAATTCCATAAATAATGGTCATTTTTCCCGGGTAGTTGAAAATGCATATTTAGTCTATAATACAGTTGAGAAATTGATGGTAAGAGAGCTAGAAATAGAAGAGAACCTGAGGCAAGGTATCAAGGTAGAAGAAAAGTTAAAATCTTCTAGCTTTAGTCAAATTTACAGTGTTGTTTTCTTAAAGTAGTGTATATATATTTCAAGAACTTGACTAAAACTTTAGGAGCCAGATTATTCAAAATTGAGGATTCTATGTGTACTACATATTTGTCATTGATAGAGTTTTGGTAAAAATGTATTTTGAAAAGAACTTCTTTTTGAGCTAAAGCAAAGGATGTGCAGGTTTAAGTATTTTTATTCATTTATTGAACTTTGTGATTCTTCATGCTTATATAGAAAACACAGCTTTGCTTTAATGGCTTTTTATTAGACCCTTAAGTTGAAAACCATAGACAAGGCCAAAACTTAAGATTTATTTAATATGAAACAAGAGTTCCAACTCATTGATAGTTTTGTTTCAGTAATTTGAGTACCTTGTTTCATTAATTGATAATTCTTGATATAATTCTTCTTCCTCATTTTCCTGAGGGTAGAAAAATTATTTGGATTAATGAAATTAATTTCATTAATTTCATGGGCTTGCCTGGTGGCTCTGCAATGCACGAGACCTGGATTCAATCCCTGTGTTGGGAAGATTCTCTGGAGAAGGGAAACGCTACCCACTCTAGTATTCTGGCCTGGAGAATTCCATGGACTGTATATAGTCCATGAGGTCACAAAGAGCTGAACTCCACTGAGTGACTTTCACTTGGTGAAACTAATGCTCATTCTTAGTCACATTTGTGTCCTTTTCTCTCTAGGCTGTCAGTAGTAAATTGGTTAGCGAATGGGACTTTAGCGGTTAGGCTTTACAGGTTTGATCTTTCATGTCTCTTTTCCTAGGGGGCATTTCTTCTTTTGTTGGTTTTAAGATTTGATGCAGAATTTCTTCATATTGACACTGTTGATACAGTTGAACCACATAGTTCTCTCTTTGGATCCAGTTCCCCAATCCAGGATTGAACCTGTGCCCTTGAAGAATCTAAGCCACTGGACGACCAGGGAATTCCTTAAATAGTTCTTTTTAGGGATTATGCTGGAAGATGTTAAAAGTGACACTCTTCCAATTGGATGCACTGCCCCTGTCCGGTCTCCCCAAACTGTGACAACCAAAAATATCTCCAGTTAAATCAGTAGAGAATTTTTAATGTATTAGTTACAATTAATTTATAAATATTTTGGGGAAATTTTATATAAAATTAGAATTTTCATTTGGTTTTATTTGCCATCCTGTATTCTGCCACTTTTAAAAAAGGTTTTCAACTGAATTGTTTTTCTGTGATGTTGTATTAATTAAGAAACAGGAGAGTCCCTGAACTTGTTACAGTTTGTGTTTAGGGTTTTTGGAGTATGAAGTAACAATTTGGTGTTTTTGGAAGGGTGGTGGGGAACAGCTGTCTTTTTTATGTTCTCCTTCTGAACAAGATTTCACTGAGGAATTAGAAAGTACAGAGAGGCAGTGACCTAGCACACATAAAGATTTTGTGTGTGTGGAGAGACATTATCCTCCTTATCCCCAGGGGTGGTTAAGTATTCTCCATAGTGTAGTAGTACTAGGGTCAGGAAGATGAAAATCATTAGTAAGTTTAGTTTTTCTCAGAATCATCCTACTGAACTATTAAGAGTAGCATTATTGGCCTTAAAGTCACTCTTGGTACAGTAAAATACTGTTACATTCTCACATTCATGATTTATGTAGCACCTTGTCATGATTAAAATAATGTGATTCTAATATTGCTTCTGTGGAATCACATGATCTCCTCGACTACCATGGTCTTTATAGCAGTTTTCAAAAATGTGACAAAATATTAGCACTGATTAAAAGTTGAAAATTACTTAAGTTTCAAGTTAGGTTGATCTGTGAAGGCCTGGTATTTTATAGAGCTTATAGTTTGTTTACCTTGTATATAAATTTGCATGGAAAGTGTTTTTTTTTTTATCTAATGTACAGTGTTACTTGAAATAGTTACCATTGTGCTCCACTGGCAAAATGACTAATTTTTTATTTGCTTCAACAGAATCTTCCACAATCTGTAATTGAAAACGTTGGTGGGAAAATTTTTACATTTGGATCTTACAGATTAGGAGTACATACAAAAGGTAAATACTGTTTTAATTATCTTGAGAAAGAATACTTTTAAAATTAAAAAAAAATTGTAACAGCACATCCGTCTCAGTTACTTATGGTGTATTGTTATACAACTTAGATTTGTATGGAAGTACTTCAGGAAGCCTAGGTTTGATAAGAATGATATAAAGTGATGCCTTCTATACCTATACTCTTCAATGTAGTATTGAGTAAAATAAATTTATGTTTCTTAATAGAATTAACCCATATTTTCATTGTTGAATAACCACAAGTAGTTAGTGGCTATCATATTAGAAAGTGCACGTAAAGTACCATTTTTGCCATTGGGGAGTGATTTTGGGCATTGCTGCTCTGTATATCATTTGGTCTACCTGAAGAATATCAGTTTGGAAATCAGAACAAAAATGAATTAAAGTTTTATGGGGAAATCCGTGGATTTCCTTTTCCTTTATTACAAAATCATGAAATATACTTAAGGATAAAAACAAAAAAAATGTGTATCTTCAGTCAATATCAATCACTAATAATATTTTCTTAGTTACATTTGTAGGTTTTCCCCTGTCGGGGAGAACATTATTGAGGTCTTTTTTTTTTTTTAACTGAGCGTCGTTAGTAAGACTTTGGTCTTCATGATCTTATTTATTGTTCAATATTCTTATGTAACAGATGGAGTCTGAGACTTAAAGAGACAGTGCAACTTGAACAGTTGCTTCCAGCCATCTCCTGGCAGAGCTAGGATTCTAACTCTGGCAGTCTGAGGCTGTAGTTTTCAACTATTAACCACTAGCCCCTGTTAAAACTATCTGTCAGGGGACAGTCCCTGGTGGTCCAGTGTTTAAGACTTGGCTTTGCAGTGCAGGGGATGCTGGAGCTAAGATCTCACCTGCATCCTGGCCAAAAAGACCAAAGCATAAGATGGAAACAGTATGGTAACAAATTGAGTAAAGACTTTTGGAAACAGTTGTCTGCCAGTCTAGTATTCTTTGCATCGTGGCATTATTCCTTCTCCCCATCTCCTGCTACTCTGTGCTGGAAGCAGTGCATTTGCTTTGGATGTTTGCTGTGAACTTTACGTTCTTTTCTCCCTTCATGAATATGCCAGATGTTCTGCCTTCAGAGTTAGTGCCTCAGGTATTTAATCTTTTAGGAAAATGACCATGTTGACCTGATCTCATATTGATCTCCTCTGTTTATGACACCAGTTACTAGTTTTTCGTCTTTTTTGTGCTTCCTTATATGTACTCAATGCTGGCCTTCTATCAAGTCCTAAATTAATAGCAACTGTCTTACATGGTCTGCCTTTTGAATTCTTGCCGATGGTGCTTCTTGCAGTGTGTAGGTCCTGTTAGGTGCAGGTAGGAGCCTGGAAGCAGCGGTCATGATGGACAGACAGTACCATATGCTTTTTGTTTCCCTGATGAGCATGGCTGTGACTAGTGACACCAAGATACTGGGTGTATTCTTGACTAATTCCTTCTCTTACCATAAAAGTTCCCATCTGAGTCAGGTTTCTGACTCCCAGTTGACCTGGGCCATTGCAAATAGAAGTTGCTTTAGGAAAAAGTATATCCCATCAATTAGGGTCATGTTGTTATACTGACTGGTAGCTTTTCTTTTTGTTTTTTTTTTTAAGGAAAGGGGTGCAGTTTTAGAGCCTCATTACTGTCAAATAATGCCATGATAAGGTGCAAAATAATTTTCTTATAATACTAATTAGTAGTTGGGCTTAATTTTTTTCCTAGGTGCTGATATTGATGCATTGTGTGTTGCACCAAGACATGTTGATCGAAGTGATTTTTTCACCTCATTCTATGATAAGTTGAAATTACAGGAAGAAGTAAAAGATTTAAGAGTACGTAAATGTTCTGGGTGAAAGGGGAGGAGTTAAAAAAGTCAGTTTAGTCAGTTGCGTGAATTTTTTATGGTTTAGCTTTCAACTTTATTGAACTCTTGTAATTTGCCAGACCCTTTAAGCTTAAGATAATACTTGCTTGTATTTTATTCTTTACAGCAGTCTAAAAATCATAAATCTGTAATCTCATGTACAGAGTAGGAAATGAGGCAAACAAAAGAAACACTAAGCAACTTGGCCATCATCATATAGCATAGTAGCAGAGATCAAGGGTTTGGACTAAGGCTTGTCTGGTTTAGGATTCTAGTGTCTTAAAGTATTTATTGAGAACCTAGTTTGTGTCAGGCATTATGGTAAATTATATTTAAAAGTTTTAAGTATTGCATTTATTTAAGTGTACTAAAACTAGTATAATTCTAATGTATGGTTTCAGAGACACTAAACTTACTTTTCTCACAGGCTGTTGAAGAGGCATTTGTACCAGTTATCAAACTGTGTTTTGATGGGATAGAGGTAAGGTTCAAATAGACAATTCTTATAATTTTGATAGATGCAGGTTAAAAACTTGATTTGTTTCAGAGTTTGTAATTGGTGAGATGGTGTGATACTAATAAGAATTTTTTAATGGAAATGGTAACCTGTTCTTTTATAACATTTTTAGTCTTTTTTTTTTTAAGAGACTTGTGAAACTAGAAGTTAAAATACAGAAATGTTCTGACTTTGCAATGCTGCTGCAGAACAGTTTCCTTGATAGGTTTTCCACATGCAGATTCTCTGTACTTCTAATCTCACCAAGGAAGTCCATGGTCACAGAGAGACAGGACTGAGCTACTGAACTGAACTGAAAGCAATGGAACAGTGTATTTTTGCAAGCAGAACTTTTCCTTCACTTTCATTTAAGTGAAATACGTAAGAAGTTGAGAGGAAATTGTGGCCTGGTGTTATGTGTGCTGAAATGTTTTCTGATAGGAGAGGATAGCTGAGCTTAGGTTCTTGAGATGACGTGCCATTTTCTTTGCTGTTTTCAGCGTGTGTCGTGACAGTAGCTCCCGCAAGGCTGGCAGTCCCACAGCCTCAGCATTTGTCACGTTACTCCCGCACACATAATGGTGCCGGAGCACCACTGCTAGTAACTATAGTTGTGAAGTTCTACAAACTGGAAAGATAATACTTCAGTTTTGAAAAAGTGGTTTCTGTAATTGCTGCATAAGGTGCCTAATATATATGATTAATATGTTGACATAAAATGCTAAATTTGGTAAAGGATTATCAAGTTCAGGCAGTTTTGATTTACTAAAGTGGAAGTCGCTCAGTCGTGTCCGACTCTTTGCAACCCCATGGACTATACATGTAGTCCATGAAATTCTCCAGGCCAGAATACTGGAGTGGGTAGCCTTCCCCTTCTCCAGGGGATCTTCCCGACCCAGGATTTGAACCCAGCTCTCCCTCATTGCAGGCGGATTCTTTACCAGCTGAGCCGTACTTACTGTCAGTTAATTGAATATAAAAAACAACCTGTAACGTAGGTGATACCTTGTTTTCCCAAGTTGTTTTTTTTTTTTTGGTGGAGACCCGCCTCATTGTGTAAACTTTTCAGACTGGAGACAAAAGTCAAATGGTTAGTTGAAATATTTAATGTGTTTGTTACCACTGAGTTGCTTTTTGAGTTTATATTTTTCCCTCCTTTAAGCATGTAGTCTTTATTGAGAGTGAAAGTGAAGTCGCTCAGTTGTATCCGACTCTTGCAACCCCATGACTGTAGCCTACCATGCTCATCTGTCAATGGGATTTCCCAAGTGAGAGTACTGAAGTGGGTTGCCATTTCCTTCTCCAGAGGATCTTACAGGGATTGAACCTGGGTCTCCCCCATTGTAGGCAAACGCTTTACCGTCTGAGTCACCAGGGAAGTCCGTAGTCTTTATTATTTTTGTTTAAATTGGGGGAGATACTAGATTTTGATATCTGTATCATTAGAAAATTTAGACTATACCAAAAACTTGATTTGTGTAGTTTTTTCCTGATCTTATAGTTAGGTGCATGTTTAAAACATTTTTCACAGTAAGCTCTTAAAGTAGTCTTATAAAAAGACTTGTTTCTCTAGCAGCAGAGTTTGGAACCATGAAATCATGCGCTCAGGAATAATTACCAAATCTTTGCCAAGTTTTCTTTTGCTTCCACCTTTCCTTGAGAAAAGAAAAAAACAATTTTGTCAGTAACATTCTATGAATAGACCTCAAAATTAGCCAGTTTTTGTTTTCTGTTAGTCAAAACTAAGTTGGAGAAATAGACTGTAATATTATAAATACCTAAGTTTATAAATACAAGAAGCTTCCTGACATGTTTATTTGGCCAGATTTAATCATATTAGCCTTATATTTGAGAACTTTTCAGCATATAATCAATACACAGTTCACGTATTAATGGATGGAAACTTAAAACAGTTAACTAAGTAATCCAGTATGTATGCATTTAGCAAGGGTAGTGAACTAAACTTAGTAAGTATTATTAAAATGACAAGTAACTATTTATAAAAGTTTAGTTTAGTATTACCATGTTTTAAGATCTGGTTAAAATACCTATTGTAAGAATTTTGAACTTTGGAATTGTCATGTTAACAGCTGATGAAAAGATTCTGGTTTTAACGGTATTAAGTGTTTTCTTTTTAAAGAAATGTCTTAAAACTGGTTTGGAAAAGAGTAGTACATGCATATGTGTAACTGAATCACTTTGCTGTACAGCTGAAACTAATACAACATTGTTAATCAACTGTATTCCTGTATAAAATTGAAAGTTCAAAAACAGTTTGACAGATACGGAATGTTAAACTTTGTTTTTGTTTTAGATTGATATTTTGTTTGCAAGATTAGCACTGCAGACTATTCCAGAAGACTTGGACTTAAGAGATGACAGTCTGCTTAAAAACTTAGATATAAGATGTATAAGAAGTCTTAACGGTATGTAAAAGCCTACTTCCTTTTACATAATAGCAGTTTTGGTCAAATATGAAATGGCTTTCACTTCAAGTTTTGTAATGAAGCTTTTAATAGTCCTATTATTTATCTGTAGTGAGTCCAATAAAATGAGCTTTTACTTAATAGTTAGACTGCAGTGAGATATTTAATAATTTGTTGTACTCATCGATGTCTTGCACTATTATTTCTTTGCTCTCTGGAACTTTTAAATACTGTCTGACATTTGTACTCTGTTGCTAGAGGTTTAGGTCTCACTGTGTAACTGTTTAAATTTTGATCCCAATAACCTTCATAACATTTTCATATGTTGCTGCATTTGAACACTTAATTTAGCATTGCTTGTTACAGTGCTCTTAAAGAATAGTTCTTAGAGACTTAAATGGATCATGCTCTATTCAGTGTGTCTGAACTGGAAGACATTTTAATTCTGGGTTGAAAGTTTGAGATGAAGCAGAGTACAGTTCAGATTCTTTGGTTTAGGTTAGTGCTTGTAGTGCCTCTTTATTAACATTACTGATTTTACCAAGCAGATTTTTATTTAATTTGACATTAGTCTCAGAAAATTTAAAAGAAATACTCTGATTAAACCTTTGATGATTTATTTCTTTTTCTTTTTACTCCTATTAATCAGGTTGCAGGGTAACCGATGAAATTTTACATCTAGTACCAAACATTGACAACTTCAGGTTAACCCTGAGAGCTATCAAACTGTGGGCCAAACGTGAGTTCAG
This sequence comes from Nanger dama, assembly GCA_917880005.1. Lineage (NCBI taxonomy): Eukaryota > Metazoa > Chordata > Mammalia > Artiodactyla > Bovidae > Nanger > Nanger dama. The sequence goes on along the minus strand of CAKJTW010000063.1, from coordinate 8,778,931 downwards.
AATTTGTTGGCTAGCTTATTAAACATGTTTAAGCTTTTGTTCAACACTAACTTTTCCTTTTTGCTTTTCCCTGTCAACAGGCCACAACATCTATTCCAATATATTAGGTTTCCTCGGTGGTGTTTCCTGGGCTATGCTAGTAGCAAGAACTTGCCAGCTTTATCCAAATGCAATAGCATCAACTCTTGTACATAAATTTTTCTTGGTATTTTCTAAATGGTATGTGTTTAGATTATATTAAAATAAAATTGATTGTAGACACTGAAGTTTAGTCTTATTTCTATGACATTTCTGCAGCTGGTCTCAGATTCAAATTTAAGTTCACGATATAGCAGTGTAGATAGCCTTGGGGAGATCATGTTGTATATAAAGTGACAAGCCTAATTCTATTCCTTTTACCAGCTTTCCCAGGGTAGTAAGGCAGGTCCTGTTTGTACTTCGATGCGTAAACCTACTCTCCAAATAAACTGAATTTTAGCTGTAATATTTGCTAAAATCCAGTGAGTTGATAGGTTGGGATATTAGTTACTTTGCATAAAAGTTGGCACCTCATTTACTCTTTGAATTCTTCTAAATCTGTAGACCGTTTCTCATGGTTGTTTGTTTTGCTTTGAGCTGCCCATTTATCTTTGGTAGAATATTAAAGATTTAGATGTTTATATAGCTTTTAAGGCTAACTATAAGTGCTTGAAAAGCAATTGATTATCCCTTTGAAATTAATTATTAACCCAGGAAAGGTTTTTTTTAAAGCTCTTCCTCATTTAAGGTTGGTCACATTTGTCAACGGTTATTTAGGTAAGATAAAAGATTGCTATTTCATATTAGTTGCTTTGACCCAAAAGGTTAGAGTTCTTGGTTTTTAATCAAATGGATCTGAAAGCTTTGTCTTCCGTATTGGTGTCAACCTCTCTACCTTCTCCCTCTAAAATAGTGTTTTAGTAGTTTTATAAAAATTAAGAGTTATTCAGAGACAATTTATAATTAGAGCTTTGTCACACTTTTCAGAACACACTCTGTAATTTATGGATTTGATAGCACTTAATTATATATAACCAAAATTGGTGAGAAAAATGTCAGAATTTCTCTTAATGCTTCACGTACATAGCAAATAATATTTTTAAGAAGCTAATCTTGATACTTTGTGGTGCAGTCCATGGATTCGCAAAGAATCGGGCACAACTTATGAATGAAATGAACAGCAACAACAAACTTGATACTAAAGGTGCCAACTGTTTTCCAGTTTTTAATCTTTTCTATAAAGACTGGAGTAGCTAACTCATAGGACACAACTTTAAAACAGTGTGTTCACATCATTACTCATAGTCATGTTAATAACCTTTAAGTCATGAGATAGAGATTATGATTGTTCATACTCCTTTGCCTGTAATGAATTAAGCTTTTCATCCTGGGTTGTCTTTGGAGCTAGCATAAAGATAGGGTTTTTGTCTGTTCATGGGAGAGTCTATCCTGTTCAACACTGAGATGAACACATCAGATTGTCTTGGGGTAGTACTTTTTAATTTGAATAGTGTTTTATCAGTTCTTTGAGAGAGGAGATGTTTGACTTCAGTCTGAGAAAGCTACCAGGTGGTTGGAGTTAATTTCATAGAAAAAAATTAATCCAAATAGTCTTAACGTCGACAGAGGAGTAAAAGTTATATATACCAAGAGTGCGAAATGAATGAAGAAGAATCACATTCACAAATGCTATATGTTTAGCAAAATACGTGTAGATGGTAATATCCAATAGTCTTATCAAGTGCTACAATCTTTTAAACAGGGAATGGCCAAATCCAGTCCTATTGAAACAGCCTGAAGAATGCAATCTTAATTTGCCTGTATGGGACCCAAGGGTTAGTGTATTATTTTTTCCCCTACAAATTCGCACTGTGCAATAACGAGTAGAAGTCATCTGCATAAACTGAGGGAGACTTCCCATTCTGTTAGGTATGAGTGGACATGTTCGTATCACATTTTCTTTTTAATCTCAACTAGAATTGTCCTCTGGTGTGAGAAGCATAATTATGTACCCTGGAACCACATTTAATTGTACGTAGTTTATAATATCAAAGTCACTAACAATTTATATATAGAACTACCTTGTAAGTCAAAGTTGTGTGGGCATTTGTGCTAAAAAAAAAATAATAAAAGGATACTAAAAATCCCTGTATTTTTTGTTTGATCTAAATATTCTGTTAAAATTGGGTTATTGTAGGAAAACTGTTGCTTAATGTTTAATCATGACAGATAACGTCTAAGCAATATCACTTCAATTACTATGATATAATTGTAAAAATTGGTTTGGTGAATTCAATTACAAAAGCATGGTTGGGCTGAAGAGGAGCCTCCATTCTGCTTTTTGGAAGTTATGACCTTCACTGCTAACTCACTTTAAATGTTAACAACATGCACTTTATTAATGGATAAAAGAAATTTAGGTTTGTAAGGCTTTCTAGGTTTATAAAATTCTATTTATCTACACTGTTTATTTTTTTCATTACAGTATCAAAAATATTTTCAGTTTTAAGCCTTGTTAATGACATCAGGTTGTGTATTTTCAGGTTTTCCAAACCTCAAGACATTTAATTTGGGAAGGATATGAATTTACAATTTTTTCTGTTAAAAAAATGCCACTTTCATCATTAGTTATATGGATTAAGATTAATAGTTATTAAATTGTTTTGTTATCTTTTAAAATTATACCAACATGGATAATGTAGTTGTACCCTGTGTTAATAAGGTTAACTGATAAGTTAAGGGTATATTAAAGACTAAGTTTCCAGCTTGTTTAAAATTCATTTTATATAGAACATGCTGTAATGTGACGTTTCTCAAAAATGTAATTGTGTGTGCATCCCTATTTCTGTTGTTGACAAGAGAAAAACTAAACATCAGTAGGTGCCAGTTAGAACCTTTATTTTGCTCAACAGGCTCACTGTTTCTAGTAAGGTCACCAGAGTAGTCGTGCCCAAATGATTCAAACCAACCATTAGTTAAGACCCACGTCACAGTTTCTGTAAAGAATTCCTTTAAAAAAAAGTCTCTTTACATGGTTTTTCTTTCTCAACTCCAGCTATGAATGAAATAAAATTTAATCTTTGGTTCAGTTTAACAAGGGGTAAAAAGTCCAAGTGTCTGTTGACTATGTACTTGAAGAAACTGATTGGCTGTTGTTGTATGTAGGTAAACCCCAGTGATAGGTACCATCTTATGCCTATAATTACACCAGCATACCCACAGCAGAACTCCACGTACAATGTGTCCGTTTCAACACGGATGGTCATGGTTGAGGAGTTTAAACAAGGTAAGTGTTTATCCTTATGCTCTCCTTTATACAGGAAGGATTTACATGCCATTGTTCACCCGGTAATCGGGTATTCAATTAAATGGAAGAAAGCACTCACCAAAGTGGATTCTGGTGTTATTAATTACAGATTATATTTGAGAATTGAAAAACTCAGTTTAATTTCTTTTAAGCAAATTATTCTTGATTATATATTGGAAGATTTAACATTTAAAGCTGTGTCCTTAGCTGGGCCTTTATGGTTTAGTGCCATACTATTGCCATGTGAAATTTTAAATAATATCAGTTTCTCTGCATTGATTGACATGAGAGGCTTTTAGCAGGCTGTATACTTGGAAAAAGCTTTGGGTGGGATTTTGGCCACACTGCCCACTGTTTTGGAATAACCTAAACTTGTGAACCCTGTGAGTATTGCTGATTTGAAGGGGTAGCTGTGGGAAATGGTCGTTGAGGGAAGTAGCTTGAACTGGACTATCTGACACAAGTCAAGGAAACAGAATCAGCTATATGACGGCCAGCTTCAATCGCAGACTTGTGAAGTTGTTTTGTAGACTAAAGGGGTTCTCCATGGGAGGTGTTACTGTCCTTTTACAGGAAATTTTTTTAGAAGGGCAGGAAAGTTTATGGAAAAATTTTGTTTCCTTGGGTAACTCAAGTGCTTCAGTTTTAGGAGAGAGGCATTCTAGGAGCATGGCATTTTAAAGTAATGGCAGTTTTACAGAAACGTGGATCTCAAGTTCTCCAGTTTTTTGTTTTTGAAGAGTGTACGTATGTAAGAATCTTTATGCTGTAGAGTTTATAGACTAAAATTGGTGTGTTAAAATTATGATTTTAGGATTATAATGAATGCATGTGGTATATTTAAAAGATCTTTAAAATTCTAGATTCTTAGACTGAAGCATGCAAATATTTTAATATGTTTTTAATTTAGGTCTTGCTATCACAGATGAAATTTTGCTGAGTAAGGCAGAGTGGTCCAAACTTTTGAAGCTCCAAACTTCTTTCAAAAGTACAAGTATGTATTTTAAGGCATGTCGGACATGTTGCTCTCTTAAGTATTGGTTTTAATGGTAGCATATGTGACATCTCTTGCTAGACTAACGTAGTTTGAATTTTCCTTTAGACATCTATACAAGTTTTCTTCTTGTCACAAAGGGCATACTGTTTCAGAAAACATACTATTATTTTGTCAAGGTATAGTGTAGTCCCTACAGTTTTGCTGCTGATGTAACCGAATTTATGCATTTGTAGCAACATCAGTTCTGAGGGTTGCTAGTCATCACCAAAACTCTAAATCTGTATACCTTGGCAAAGGAGTGAACTGTTAAAATCTGTAGTTAATATTCTCTTCTAAGTAATTATTTTCATCCACTTCTGGAAGCTTATTCTTAAGATTCTCTATAATACAGGCAGAGCTAATAAAATGTCAATACATGTAGTCAGCAAAATGTTTTCAGTCGTTGCAGCACATGATTGGCCTACCATTTCCCCTATTGTTCATAAAGCCCCTCGAGTATTTCTACAGATATTTTCATGGAATCTCAGTGGGTGTTATATTTTTTTACTAATGGTTTTAATATAATGATTTAATACTTCAGTATAGGTTAATAGCCTGATTGTGTTGGTTTTGATGAAAACTGTAAGTTATAATAAATCTTACTTTAAAAAAAAAAACGGACTTGCACTTTTATTTGCCCTGAGCTGAAAACTTGCCAAAGTCCCACTTTAAAATTTTTTTTTCTTTAATGCTTGAAACTTTCCTGACCATTTGATCTTATGTTGGATTGTGTTTTGTAATAATCTAAGCAAGATTGCTTTATGCTATTTCCCCAATTAAAAACAAGAATGATGACCTTCATGATGTCTCTGTGTTTTGTTTCTGTATCTTTTGCATGAAAAAGCAATAATGGAGCCAGCTTAATTGTTGTGTTCTGGGAGCACTGCATTGTCAGTAAAAATTTTAAACAGCATAACAGTGAATGTTCTTGCTTACTATTCCCCATAAGTTGTGCTTTTCCATTTGCCGGACAAGTTTGCATCGTTTTTATTTTTAACCACTGTTGAGCGAGTACCTTTGAACATTTAAACTAATAAACATATTTTTATACTTTAAAAACTGGCATGAGAGAGCACATGATTACTTGTAAAGAGAATAAAGAAACTGATTTTGTAGAAGTGTCAGCATCTCTTAATCCCTGAGAATCCAAGATGAAGCTAGATAGATTCTTCTTTTTGTCCCATTTTCTTGTAGGAATGAGAAGTGGGTAGAATGAAGTTCTTCTAAGTACGTACCTAAGTGGTTTCTTTCTCTTTTTTTCACTTTAAGAAAGATTAGTGTTGAAGCTGAACAAATCTTGATATTGTCATCTATTTAAATTTGTATTAGAACTTTGAAGGGTTTTTCTGTGTGTGTGTGTTTTGACACTTGTTTAATCTTTTAAAACTTTTAGGTTATCCTTCAAAACCTGTGCCAAATAGTACGTGTAAGGTGGTCTGTTGACTATCTTTACTGAATTCTCTTGAAACAAATTATTTTAGGTTATTAAAAACAACTTGAAACATAGAAATGAGGATGTAGCAACAAATAGAGGAAATTAGATAATTTCAGCTGTGAGTCCTGGGAAAAAGATTTGAAAACATGACAACAAGCAGCTGATTTTACCTATACCAAATTCACTTATGCCTTAACTTTACTCAAAAATTTTTCCTCTTAAAAAATTTGTAATTGTTATCATTAGACTGAGTATTCCCAGGTTTGAATTTTTCTTTTACTATATTGTATGAAATACCCCAAAGATTAGCTGTTCAACTGAATTGAAATGCTTAATTTTTTCTTGTCAAAGTTGGTTAAGCTTATTCAGGTATATCCTGAAAGTGTTGTGTTTGTATAGAATTCTCAGTCATTTGTGGTCTACCTGCCTACCTTTCTTGGAAGGGAGGAAACCAGGAAGGAAATTTTCACTTGTCTTAGAAAGCTTGTGGAAAAGGGATAGCATTGCCTTGTGGAATTTTACAGTCTTAAGAAAATACTTTTCATGTTCTACCGTTAAAGATACTCAAGCCGACATAAGTAACCAGCAGTAAAGTAAATCACTGTTGACATAGGAAGTGTGAAGACTTGCTTCAGATGTTCAGTTTCCTTAGGAAACAAGGAAGAAAAGGTATTAGGGGAGAAAAACTAAATGTTCTCAGGAATAAGGCTAATAATTTTTCATTTCAAGGAATCTGTATGTATAGAATAATCTAGCCTCAGAGTGTGTTAAAAGCTTTAAGAACAGTGAAGTCTATGAGTCTGAGTTACTTAAAGATGGAATTGCAAAGATTTTTGCCAAAGAGATAAATTTAGATTTTTGGTATAATGCCTTGAGTTGTTACCTATCCAGGGAAAATGTTCATGTGATGAAATGGCCAGGAAACCTACCTAAAAAGATGCTTTTGGCGGGATGAATAGTTGTAATAAGAACAACTAAATTAAGTGTTTTTAAAGAAGTTTTATTTGTGGTAGGTTTTTATTAGGTTTTTCTTTTTAAAATTGAAAACTGATAATCTTTACATTTGGGGAAAAGTTAATCATTATTGCATTGGCTTCAAAGTCTTGTGAAGCCATTTTAGTACCTGAAGCACAATCATGACATTGTGAAATAGAGGATAGTATTTTTTGAAGCAGCAACAAAATTAAATATAGTCTAGATTTAGACCTGTTTTTAGTCTCTGTGCTCTGATAGGAAACTTATTAATGGCGATTATTTCTGTTAAACATAATTACTGTGTTTTATATCTCCCACTTCATATTTGCTTAAATGTAGCTGAATCAAGAATGTCAGCATACATACTTGTTGGTTGTATAACACTTTCAACTATATTTAAACAGATGCCTTTATTGTAAACAATGTGCAGAATAGACCCTGGCCCCTTGGATTTCAATAAGAACCACAAAGTTGAACTCTCTAAGCTTTAGAACTCTCTAAGCTTTTAGAACTTTGAATTGCCAACAAGATTATGTTCAAGTGAACTTTATATTTTGCCATAAATAGAGAACACTGTGTATCATTTAAGCTTTTGTTAAAGACTCAGATGGTCATTAAGAGCATCTGTTTCACTAGTGTGGTGCTACAGTGTTTGAGAGATCTAAGTTTTGTCTTAATAGGTGAACCCAGACAACTTTGTCTTCTTGAGTTTTTGTGTGCATGCCTGCTTTTTATAGTTTGTCTTCTCCTGTTACAAGTTGTTATACTTTCATTTTTCTCCATACCCCTGCCTCCCCAACTCCCCCCAAAGATTGTTGTCCATTTTCAAACTCCCAGGAAACTGGAACTCAGGTTACTGAGCTTATTAGAGTTTTATTTGACCTAGAGCATTTAGGGCCCTAAGAGTTTTCTGTATACGTCAAATGCATGAGCTTTTAGTGCTTTTATGTGACTTTTGACTTCTTTTTATTTGGTTATCTGTTGTGTTCCATATATTTGGTTTGCTCTAAATAATTGCTGACAAATTAAACTGGTGAAGGAAAGGAAGTATTGGTCTATGGAGTTGGACTGCATATTTACTTTTCTCTCTGCATGTTTTCATATTTATGTGTATTATCTCTGTTAACCTTAAGTTTATACATGAAGTTTATTTAAAATTGTGGTCATACTCTGACTTTTCCAACTAGTATCTGGATTCACTAATGATGTCAGTTTGCTTTCTGAGGTAAAGTTTCTGGTGAGAAGTTTGACTTCTGTCACCTCTAAAATGGGTTTCGTAGAAAAGTATATTAGATTGATTTTTTTTTCAGTCTTATGAAGTTGAGTTATACTTTAGTTTTAAATAGTTTGTTTCAAAAACATTTAAAAATAGATACTTGGTCATGATCGTGTTTTCTGAAATGAAAACTTGATTTTGTTCTAATTTGAATGGAATTGAATTCCACATAGAAATCACATTACTTTGTTACTCTCATGTTAATGATGTCTGCTTCTTTGTTATTGAAATTCAGTGTTTGAAAAAAATCATGAGGCCTGACTTAAGTATTGAGTTTAATTTTTGCTACCTTTTAATTTGAATTAAAAAGCATAATGTATTGGATACTATTTTTGAAATTACTGATATGTGTATATCTAGTGATCCTGCTTTTGTGGCTAAAGCCTTGGTGCTTTATTTCCATCAAAGCAATTTTGCTTTAATGGGTTATATTTTAGTGAGGTGGCTTTTTAAAGATAAGGCACTCCACTAGAATCATTGAACCAAATTATCAGTGATGTTTAGTCAACGTTTTTGAATTAAGCTGCTTTAGGGATAATTTTTCGTAAAATTACTTTCGTTTACAGAAGAATTAAACTTGCCCAGTAGTCGCTAAACTTGTGGAATTTAGTGTTTATGATTTTACGTGCAAACTGAAATTGCAGTTCTCTCTTGCTAAATTGATCTATAACTGTCACGAAGCTTATTACATTATGGTGTTAATATCCAGCACAAAGCACTTAAATGAAATAAATAGCATGTTGTCTTTATCTTCAAAGGCATTATATTGTACTTCTAGCAAGTGCACCAACTGAAAAACAGCGCCTAGAATGGTGAGTATCAGATAGACGTTACAAAACAAAAACAATGCTTCAAAACGAATCAGATAGCCCCAGAACACAGTAGGAGATGGAAGTCCTTAAAACATCAAGTTTGATTTTGTTCATAAATGCAGCTTTACTACTTAAATGGAAGTTTTAATGGAAGTATAGAAATTTGGAGATCCATATACAACTTTTTTTTTTTGTCTCATAGAGACCCATGTATTATTTCTTAACTATAAAGTGCTTTCTTTTAGTTTACTCATTTTTTTGTCTGTAAATATTTCTGGGGATTTCTTTTGTAACCTTCCTAGTTTGAAATGTGACTAGATTTGCTTTCCCTGCGGTTTTTACTTCATCATTTTTGAGCTAGAACATAAGGTTTTAATTTTATCTATGGGAATTGAGACAGTTGAACTGCCCTTGTGTATTTAAGTTATCTTCATATTATAGCTTTATACAAACTTACTTGATTTTGTGCATTTTATTTTTAATTAAAAAATAATTTTCATTAATAATGAGTGACATTTGTTCAGGGTGGGCTTGGTGGAATCAAAAATCCGAATCCTGGTTGGAAGTTTGGAGAAGAATGAGTTTATTACACTGGCTCATGTGAATCCCCAGTCATTTCCAGCACCTAAAGAAAATCCTGACAAGTAAGCAATCCTCTAAAATCTGGATTCCCCATCTTTTCAGCTTTGGCTCATGGAAGTTTTATAGGCAGTTTTTAATAACTCGAGTCACTATTTTGAGCACATCAGGGTCAGACCAGTGAGTTCGAATTCTTCACTTCAGCAATATACTTTCTCCCCTTTTTGTAGAGTGGTTTTTAGAATAGCTGCTATATCAAACATCAATCTTTGCTTTTGACTTTTTTTTACAAAGAGAAAATGCTTTGCTTTGACCTTGCAAAAATTTGCTTTGTTGTGGATTCTGGGACATTAAAAACATAAGTTACTAAAAGCTGCCTCACTTTATTTTAAGGATCTTTTATAGGTCAATTTCCAGTTTGATTGTTGCTGTTTTATTTAGTATATGAAATTCTACTTTGCCTCTAACCACTATATTTGGTGGGCAAGAGGAGTTTTAATAGCTTTTTTTTTCCAGAGATCAAAAAATATTGGAAAATAGATCACTGAACGTTGGTGGTGTAATAGAATAGCTATTAACTGCTTTTATAGATGAATTTGTTTTGCATTCATGTAAAAGAGTTGCCATTTGAGTTTTTCATAAATTTTTTCTGTTGATGCAATCTTAATCATTAAAAGACCTATCCATTCAGTGTATCATTAAGTGTTCAAAAGTAGCTGAATCAACCATTATTCTTGTTATTGCTGTGGTCAGACTTCATGCTACCTTTTCAGTTGAGTTTTAAAAGTTTAAGGAATTATATATTAAGGTGTAGTTAAATTTTTATATCTAGACTAGTTTTGTTTCAGATTTTTCTAAATGTCATTAATTTATGTAACTTTCTTGATCATTGTAACATTTGTAACTTTCTTGATCATATGTAACATTTCTTTGATCATTAAAAACACTGGCTATTAGTACATAGATAATGAAGAGGATATTTGTCGTAGGACTCTAGTTTTCTATAAAGCAGTAGAAGTACAGAGGGCAGATGTAGAGGAGGAATTTGAGTTTTGATGGAATTTGGTTTAAAACTTAGTTTGCTTGTGTATTTGTATTCTGAGTTTTTCCATGTACATCAGATTGTGAAGCACATTGATAACTATTTTCATGAAATCCTGATAAATTATTGTAATACTCTTTTTATTTTACAGGGAAGAATTTCGCACGATGTGGGTGATTGGGTTAGTGTTCAAAAAAACAGAAAACTCTGAAAATCTCAGTGTTGATCTCACCTATGATATTCAGTCTTTCACAGATACAGGTATATTTCTCCTAGGATAATCAAAACATGTACTTGCATATTTGAATCGTCTTCATTTATACCATAGTAGAATTTATAATAACTTGAGAATTTGTAATTACTTGGAAATATTTTACAGTGATCATCAAAATAACCTTAATATTTTTGGATTAGGTATTAGTTTCAGTAATGTCTAATATGTTAAATAATTTTTTTCTTTTGTGGTTCACCTAAAATTAAACAGTTGAATCACTTTAAATTTAAGTTGCCTATGATTACTTTATGAAATTAGAAATAGCCTGGATATTTGATTCTCTTAAAAGACTTTTGAGTCTGTGTCTGATTGCCTTAATAGTCCTGAACCTTAGAAAATTTTGAAGCTAAACTTTGGTGAAATGAGGTTATTTATCCTGTGAATTATAGACTCAAGTTTTAATTCATGAATGTGCTTAGTTGCTCTATTGTGTCCGACTCTGCGGCCCCATGGGCTGTAGCCCTCTAGGCTCTGCCCATGAGGATTCTCTAGGCAGGAATACTGGAGTGGTTGCCATTTCCTTCTCCAGTTCATGAATAGCGAATACGATATGAGTTACATTTTGGATTGACCTGAGATGCAAGGTAGTATGGTTTAACTAAAACCTTACTGCTAGAAGTAGTTGGAGAACTAAGGCTCTATAGAAGTAACAAATCATGTAGAGATACTTGGACTAGAAAATTTTTTGTGCATTATACCTTGTTGAACTGCTTATCACAGTTTGTACTCATGAGCCATCAAGATTTTATAGCATATTAAAGAAGTATTGGGGAAAGAAATATTTGGTTTTCCTGTATCTTGAAACATTTTAATGGAATACTTTGTGGGATTTTCTAACAAAACAAATATAACATGTTGAAAACTCAAGTTCTTGCCCTTGTCTGCTTTAGCGTTAAATCCTTTTAATCTCAGGTGAGAAATGAGATCTGGCAGCTGTGAATTTACACTTGCTCAAGTTAGAAATGTTGCAGTCTTTGAATCTTGTTTTCCCCATACTTGGTATTAATCTATTAAAGAAAAAATCTTGTCCCTGTTTTCAGAGTACATTGAGATTCTTGCTACTATTTGCTATCTCTACTGCTTTTACCCAAGCCTCTTATCACTGGTCTTTTGGTACTGCCATTGTTGTAATTTTCTTATTCTGCCCTTCATCTGTTCTCAGTCAGCATCCAGATGATACTAAGCTAAATCATGTCTCACCTACTAAAAGCATACCCTTCTCACTCTGAATCAGTCCCTGTCCTTACTGTGGTTTGCAAGCCTTTATGTGACCTAGTCTTCTCATTATGACTCTGACGTCATTTCTTTGTAATTGTGTACATATATATATATAATTCCTTTATATGTGTATATAAAACTTGTAACAAGTTCAGAATCCTTTATCCCTATGTCTTGAGGTCAGGAAAGTAATAAAGTAATAATATTTCCAGTGGGGAGCAACATTCTATAGTCAAAGACAGTAATATTTCTATACAATATACACATACAGTATAGGTACAAATAGTTCAGCTCAGAATTTGTCTTTGGGGATTTTAGGATTACAGATAAGGGCTTGTGAATTTTCTACTTTCCCTTCTCCCCATGGCCTTTTTGTCATTCCTCAGACATCCCAAGCATGCTCAGGACCTTTTGTTCTTGGTGTTAAAGGATCCCACAAGGTACTCTGATCTTATTTACCAACTTTCATGTAGTCTCACATGTAATCTTTCCCTGCTAAGCTTCCTGTTTTCTTCCCCTACTCAGTTTTTTCCTCCATAGCACTTAATCACCCATCTGATATGAAATATACATTGCATTTTATTCTGTTTGTTTCTCCACTAGAATGAAGTTTGAGGGTTTTTTTGGTTTCTTATTTCCTGCTATATTCCCCATGTCAAGAACATGTGATATTTTCCATTTGGATACCTTCTGACTTTTGATTTATTGCAGTTGTTACATACTTGGTCTAGAATTTTAAATTATATTGCTAGCATAAATAGAATCCCAGGGACGGGGGAGCCTGGTGGGCTGTCATCTCTTGGAGTCGCATAGAGTCAGACAAGACTAAAGCGACTTAGCAATAGCAGCAGCATAAATAAGTATGAATTTAAGAAACCCCTTTTCTCCAATTCTGTCACTCCTTGAGGAGTTAACTCTTTTATTACTCTAAGAGTTATTACACTGGAAGAATTAATATATTCTGTTTTTATTCATTATGTATACTTTGTGGTAAAAGACATTTATTAGAGTTTGCTCAGGCAGTGAATTATGTCAGATCAGAGATGACATTTTGACCAGATAATTTTACTGATAGGCAGTATTAACGAAGAACGGGTTCCTGCTTTAGAATAGCTTCTCATGAATGCGTTTAACTGCCTTTATTAGCATGTTTCTTTTGCTTGTAACAATTTCCTAATTTGTATAGTTTATAGGCAAGCAATAAACAGCAAGATGTTTGAGGTGGACATGAAAATTGCTGCAATGCATGTAAAAAGAAAGCAACTCCATCAACTACTACCTAGTCATGTGCTTCAGAAAAAGAAAAAGGTAAATTTAGAAAGTACTTAAAAGGCATTACTAATCAATATTTTATGTATCCAGCCTATCAGTATTTCAGAATTTAGGCTCAGTCGATAAGTTGTATTTGAAATATAGATCACAGCATTTTGAAAATCTCTTACATGGGGAAATTCCATTATGTGAAACTTTGCTCCTAATCAGTTTCTTGCACACACTTCCTTCAGACTTCAGATTAGTTAAGTACCTCACAGCATTATTTTTATATATATTTGTGCTCTCTTTTCAGAAATCTCTTTATCAGTTTAACATCACACATTAGTATGTACTTTCCTTTGAAAAGTAAAGAAAGTTAAATTACATAATATGTAGGTCAAGTAAATTATATGACTTTTCAAATGAAAATGATTTTATAAGAATTACATGTGTATATTTTAAAAATTAGAAGTTATTACAAGTTCGCTGGTAGTGATAACCAGATGTAATGTTTTGCAGTATGTTCTGTTGTTGATGCTTCCTGTTGGATAACTTTTGTTAGCCACATTTTTCTTATTTGGACTTACTATAGTGTACTTACTAAAATTTTAGTGCAGAAATAACATTTTTACTTTAAGTGGTTTCCAAAGTGTCTTATTTTTAAAATGATATACAGTAGTGAGAATATGTGAGCTCGAGGTACATATGTTGGGTTAAAAGTACACATAGTTAGAAGTACAGATATTCATAGGTTTGTAATATATTTTTTAAGATAGAATACAAAATAAAAGTATGTATTAGAGGATAAGGACTGTTGAATTCTGGATGATGGTTTATTATCTGGGCCTGGGTTTGGGAAGAAAGGGAAGAAGTTAACACACAGTTCAAGTTCAGGCTCCACTGCCTCCTAGCTGTGAGACTTGGGCAAATTGTATTATAAATATCATGTTCTTGATTTGCCTTAGAATTGTGGTAATTTTACCTGCCTTATTATGTATTTTGTGAGGATAAAATATACCTAAACATGTAAAATTAGTGCCTGGCACATACTGAATCCTCAGATTTGTTTCTGTTACCACCACCATCAATATTATTCATAACATAGAGGTACAATTTTTTTAGGTGTAAAATGCATAAAAGTACATTTCATTTTTAAAAATAGCATTACATTAAAGCCTTCATACACGTTTATTTGTTACTCACTTCTCATGAATTATCAAATTAATCTAGAAAGTGACAAAATATATTTCCTATTATTGAGCTTATTATTTTTTGTCATAAAGTTAACATAGAATTTATCATTAAATTATTTTATTTTTAAAATAAAAGTTTGTCTTCTGATTGTACCTTGGTGTCACGTTATTAGGTTTAAGCAACTATACCTGCATGTGTGTTTACTGCATACAAAAAAAATAACCATTTGTGTTTTTAGAAGTGAATGTGCATAATTAGATTATGTTCTTCCATGCTTAGCCATTTTAGTGAAATAGAAATATTTATAAAGGAATTAATTAGGTTTTCCTGAATCTTTAATTCAGATTAAAACTGAATTAAAACCTTTAATTCTGATTAAAGACTTCTAAAACTCCTGTTTACATGGCAGTGTTATATACGGAACAACTAGATTGTAATTAAAGTAACTTAATTTTTTATTCTATTAAGGTAGTATCTAGATAAAATCTTCACGATTATAAAATGTACCGTTTAGTCCAAAAATTGTACCAAATAGAGTTTAACCATAATCTCTGCTGATTTCACCTGTCTCAACATTTTAGTGTATATCTATTCAGACTGTTAGTGCATGTATGTAACCCCAGATCATGTAGTATTTTTTAAGAGGTTTTTAATGATACCTGCTCTTTTGTGACCTGCTTTTTTGGGGTACTTTCAACTTTGTGACCATTTAGCCAGATTATATTACAAATGCTAAGTGTCCAGTTGGTATTTCTTTGTATGGCTATAGTATGATTAAATCTCATCTTCCCCATTTGGCCAGTATTGATTTATATACACAAGTGGTATCTCTGAGGCATTCACTCAAAAGATTAGGTTATCTTGTCATTTGGGAATTGGAATGGGTATACATGCGTTGTACACTCACACAGGCGTGCACATACATATGGGATATGAGTTTTTTTTTAAATAATGCAAATTACTTCCATTAAAATGTTTCTGTAGGTGAGTGAACACAAACTAAAAGTGTTCTGAAAAAAATGAAGAAATCAATTTGATGTTATAATAGTGCTGATTGCAGAAACAGAAACTCTAAGTTAATTTAAAATCAACTTTTATCCCAGAGCACTGTTTATAGTTTTTAGCTTTTGGTTTTCTTGCAGTGAGTAACTGTTTTTGAATGCTTTGTTAAGAGTCAGGACCACATGTGGTCATTAAGTTTTCAGGAAATTATTTTTGGTTTTAACAGGATAGTTTATACTGTTAAATATACCATGTTAAAATCCTAAGTTGCAGATAGAGCTTTGGCAATCTCTTGCTTTTCAGAGAGGCTCGTACAAATAACTAGGAATAGGCACTGAATTGTACTACTTAATGATTTGTTTTTTAAATCAACACATTTTTTATTTTTGTTGTAGAACAATTTGAACTCTACAAACGAAAAATTACTTCTAATCCCACTAGCCAGAGATATTCATTGTTGCTATCATCTTTTACCGTTGACGTGTGTGTGTTTATAGTCCTCTGACTTAAGTTACATGTATTTTATTTAAAGTGGTTTTTAATTTGAGGTGTGTCTTACATGGTGTGTATGTTTAATATATCATTCCTCCCCCACCCCCACCCCCTGAGGAACTGTAGTTAAATTGAAGCCCCCAAGAAGTCAGAAAGTATGTGCCCCAAATCTGCCTTTTATATTTTGGCATGACACTTCTGGTTATCCTAACCTTATTGATTTGTGCTTTTCAGTAGAAGTCATTTATCTGTTAAGTAAAAGATGTTCATGTTTCAGAGATCTGGATAACATAAAGGTATAATTGACTAAATACTGTATTAATTGTAGCATTCAACAGAAGGCGTCAAGTTGACCCCTCTGAATGACAGCAGCCTCGACTTGTCTATGGACAGTGACAACAGCATGTCTGTGCCTTCACCCACTAGTGCTATGAAGACCAGTCCGTTGAACAGTTCTGGCAGCTCTCAGGGGTAAGGACAAAGGGAAAGGAAGTGGAGTGGCTGTTTGAATAACTAGTTTCTTAAGTTGAAATACCTACTGCCTGTGGTGAACTACATGGTATGCTAAGGAGAACCAGAAAGAGGGACGCAGTCACATTTCTGTCCTGAAGATGCTTATCACCTGTGTAGCAGGGGGTAAATATCTGAAAATACTGGTGATCTTCCAGAGAAGATTTATGTGGGCTTTTTTAGTGGAATTTTCTTTTGAAGAATTGTCTCTTTAAGAGTATGTAAAGCAGCTTCCCTGATAGCTCATTGGTAAAGAATCCCCCTGCAATGCAGGAGACCCCAGTTCAATTCCTGGATCAGGAAGATCCCCTTGGAGAAGGGAATGGCTGCCCAATCAAGTATTTTTGGGCTTCCCTCTTGGCTCAGCTGGTAAAAAATCTGCCTGCAACGCGGGAGACCTGGGTTTGATCCTTGGGTTGGGAAGATCCCCTTGGAGAAGGGAATGGCTGTCCACTCCAGTATTCTGGCCTGGAGAATTCCAGGGACTGTATAGTCCACGGGGTTGCAAAGAGTCAGACATGACTGCGCAACTTGCACAAAGCAGCTAAACATTTTTATCTTGAAGAAAAAACATGGCAGTGGTGGCAAAAATTAGAACGAAAAAGCCATGTTTATGTTTTAACTTCTGTAAATCTTCATAGTGTATCATTGCAGATTTTTTTTAATGGATATACTACTGTATTTTCAAAGGGAGCTATTGTAGATTTGGGGGAGCTGCTGGTATTTTAAATTGTGATGGTTACATTGATCACTTTGTTTAGTGAGTTGGTACTTAAACCAGGAACACTTTTCTAAATGCATGTTATATATATATATATATATATTTTTTTTTTTTTTTTTAAGAGCAGTTTTAAAAATTGAGTTGTTAAGGAATATTGTTAAATATTAGCCAGCGGCAAAGATGCAGGTTGGGCTGAATCTTTGGATTAGCATGAAATAGAAAATGCCAAGGTGCAATAGATGACGGGGATTTAGTTTTCTTCTCTTTGGCTTTGAATATGTGATGTGTTTTTAGGCCAGCCATAAATAATCTGAAGTCTTTGGGCATCGACCTGGTCCTTAAATCTTGCAGTTTTAAAGCAATACTGCATTTGTACAGCATTAACTTCCAGATTCGTATTTTTAATGGTTTCATCTGTTTTGTTGTTGTTGTTGTTGTTTTTTGAGTGAAGCAAAATTTTGATAAGAATTTTCGAAGTTGTATAAAAACCTTTCTGTACTTTGAGTTTTTTCACATGTATGTAAAATAGATCTTTGCTCAACTATTTACTATGTACTAGCCTTTGCTATTTTATTTGCTATTTTATTTCAGGTTTTCTCTTTGCATCTGTGGTGGTTCTCTTTTTTCTTTTCTGTTTAATCATTAGATGCTTGTGCCTTTTCAGGGCTCTCTTTTAGTCCTTTATGTCTTCTCTGTATTCGCTTTGAGGGTGTGGCATCACCCACTTCCTTGACCTCATGCCCTCCCATGTACCAGTGAGCTCAGAACTTTAATAAGCTGACTGCTCTCGCTGCTTGTGTGAGTCTTGTAAACACCAGAAATCCAAGTCCTTTGGTTTTGCCCACCTTGACATGGTGTTCAGCAGTTGGAGAGTGTAAGTTAGAGTGGAAGGAGAGTGAATAACCACAGGAGATAAAGGATTTATTTGAGAGAGAAAAGTTAGAGATAGGAGAGTGAAGGAGGGGTGATTTGAGTTTTCTGAGACAAAGGGTGAGTGGGATCCGGAACACTGAAAGAGAGATTGGGTTTTGAGATCATTTGTTGTTTTATCTGGCCACTGGATGGCCTTTTAAGATTTCATGAACCCTTAGGTTTTGCACGTTGAATCTTATTTCTCAGACCATTTTCTTGTTTTACAGCTGTTGATGGTATTTTTTTATACCCCAAATCATTTAAGTCAGTTACCCTAAATCAAACAAGAACAGATCTTTTTTTTTTTTTTTTTAGCTCTTCTAATATGGTAGTTATTGGCTATATGTGCCAGTTTAATTAATGTTAAATGAAATCAAACATTCTGTTTCCCATTAGCTGTATTTCACGTGCAGAATAGCTACCTGTGTATAGTGGTTACCATACTGGTTAGGGTAGATATGGATCATAGTTACAAAAATTCTGTTGAGCAGCACTGTTTTAAAATCTTTCTGTGCTTTTGATTGTTGATTATATTTTGTCAAAGTTAGTTACTGATGATGAGAAATAAAACGAAAGAATCAGTCATTTACTTTAAAAATAACTTTACATATTAGATTTTGTTACTGAGTTTTATGTATCTGTTTGCTCTTTTTCACTTTTTAATTTTTGTTCCCCATTTTTAGCAGAAACAGTCCTGCTCCGGCTGTAACAGCAGCATCTGTGACCAACATCCAGGCTACTGAAGTTTCTGCGCCACAAGTGAATTCCAGTGAAAGCTCAGGGGGTAAGGAGGTGCCAGAGAAGGAAATACTTAGATTATATTTGGTTTTAGCCTTCATTTTGAAAAATGGCTTTGTTTGATATGTAGTTTTGAATTTAGTTTTTTAATACCATTTTTTAATTTCTGTGTAGACTTAAAAACTTGTAACTTGATGATCTGTAATTTAGCGCTTATGTATTTATATACTTACTACTTAGGTACATCGAGTGAAAGCATTCCTCAAACTGCCACACAACCAGCCATTTCATCACCACCAAAGCCTACGGTCTCCAGAGTTGTTTCCTCAACACGTCTGGTAAACCCACCACCGAGACCTTCAGGAAATGCAACAGCAAAGATATCTAATCCTATAGTAGGAGTCAAGAGGACATCCTCACCTCATAAAGAAGAGAGCCCCAAGAAAACCAAAACAGAAGAGGTATCTATATTTAGTCAGTCTTGAGAATAACCACCTTGCCTGTTTTGATATCCAGTGGAAGAAAACCTTGTGAGCCCAAACTGAGAAGCAGCAAGGAGGAAAGCTCTTAGATCATTTTAGGTAGTGCTTCAGTGCTGTAGTTTGCTCCTTTACCCTTTGCCACTCTTTTTCAGTAGCTCACCCTTCATAAAGGTGTGTTTCTTGCTTTAAGTTTCTGTGGCGTGTCTAGGCTGTAACACGCCTCAGCATGGGTTAGCATGCCATCTTCGCGTGTCGCTCTCTCATAGCTGTGTCTCTGCATGTGCCAGTTCTTCGGTAGCCCCTCTGCAGACAGTTTTCCGCTTCTGTACTCTGTATTCCAGGTGGAGTTTTGGAGCTTCTGCACTTTACTTGGTATCAAAGGGTCACTGAGAGGTTCTCAAGGAATTCTTACTGAATGCCTGGACATAAGTTGCCACATCAGATTAGTTTTGGTACCTTGAATGATTGTGATTATATCCTCCAGCCCTTCGGGAAATTTTCTAATAGTACTTCCACTTTTCACAGTGGTTGGTTTACCTCGTCAAAGTCTCAGATAGTTTTACGAAAACTTAAAAGTGTACATTGATTTTGGTGTTTATCTTAAAATAGAAGTAGCCTTGTAACACACTTTCATTGTTCCCTGGAATCACTCTTACTGTGTTTTCCTGTTAATAAGGCATTCACCATTGTCCCAGAGATGACAGCCCAAGATAACAATTTTGCTAAGATTTTTGGCTGATAACTTGTTATTTACGAACCTCCTTGTTACATGAAAGTTTCTTTAGAATGGTGGCAAGAAAGGAGGGCTCTTGTATAGTGATTTGATTTTTAATGGTGAAAGATTATTGTCTCTAAGAGTGTTATTCCAAGTTTAATCTGAATCCTTTTGGTTTAGATTTTTGGAAACAGTCACTGTTAACTAAATATGAATAATTTAATGAATTTTGTCACCCTGACAATGCTAAATGAGAATGAAAAATGGGTATAGTATATCATGTTTTGTACCATGTATTCTGAAACACATCTGTCTCTGTAATTATCTCAAGGCAAGTTGATTTTCAGCCTCAGTTTTTCAGATTTTGCTGTTTTGATTTTGCTTTTTAAAATACAAAGACCCCAGTTCTACATGATACTGTTGTGCAGCAACCTAAGAATGTAGTTTTGATGTAACACCACTTTTTGTTTAGCGATGCTTGTTTGGAGTTGTCAGAGCATTTCACAATTCATGTTTCTTTTTGCCTGTAAGGTATACGTAAGCATAACTCTAGATATCTTTCATTCTGTCGCTTCATGTTAATGGCCTAATTCTTTTCCCCTGTGAGAGTTCCAAAATATGTATCAGCACAATACTTAAAATTTCATTTGTGCTTACCTTGGTAGGAAGTACTCTTGTTTCATGTCTAGTTCAGAGGCAATAGGAATATAGAATTTTTAACTTCATACAGAAAAATTTAAATGTACACAGGAGACATTTAATTTTTAAATAAAAATTCAAATATATACAAGAGTACCCATCATGCAATTTCAGGTGTAGTGAATTCAGCCAGTCCCTATACCCTTAATTCTTTTTGCTTTCCATTTCCCCTGTACTTGGATTATTTAGATGGAAAATTCAGGCTTCAGTCACATTATTTCATTAGTATTTTTAAAATCATGTATCTAAAAGGTAATAATTACAGGAAAGAAAGTATAAGGAAAAAAAGCCCACCTTAAAAAAGAGCAATCAGATATCTTGTGAGTACTCAAATGCCCATGATTGTGTCATTGATTTTTTTTTTAATAGTTTTTGTTTATTTAACTCTGTAAGTAAGATCCTTGATGTATTTTTAAAGACACTTCAGAAAAGTCAAGGTTCGTTGCTGCCCTCTCCCCTTATAATTTTTTGTTCTATGTATTTTCTCACAGTTTGCATCTTTCTTAGGACAGCTTCGTGGAGTTGACAAACAGAGGTAGAATTTTAAGATAATGAATGGATATTAGAATTTTGGGTTTTCTTATAGGCTAATGTCCTTTCCCAGAAGAGGAACTTGAGGTTCAGTAACTTTCCCATTTATAAAACTAATGAAAGTCAGAGTAAGGATTAGAACTCAGGCCTAAACATCATGGTGCTAAAGGTGAAAAAGTCTGTTACAGATGCTTTGATTTTGAAGGTCTCCTACTAGGTGCTTCATTATTTGTTACTGAGTACTTAGTATTAGAGGTTTGAGTAAACCAGAAACAAACACTGGCCTACTCAGTAATATACTAACATGTATACAGATATTTTAGGTATTGTCAGGTAGTTTAGTTTTGCTTTTTGCTTAATTTTTATCATACGCTAAATCTTTCTGGTAGAAATGTAAAGTAAATATAGAAAAAAGTTTGCCTTATCACCTGAATTCTATGGCTAAATGCTGCTCTGTATGTGTGTATGTATGTGTGTAGAAATGTATATATATAATTTTTAAGTTAAGGAAAATTTCAAACATATATGAAATTGTAATGAACAAGTTACGTCACTTAAGCTTTAACAGTTACCAACTCAGGGCCAGTCTTGTTTCATCTACAGATCTACTTTCTTTCCCATTGTTATGAAGCAAATCCCAAGCATGTCGTTTCAATCATAAATATTTGTGTGATTTTATATTGGTAAATACACTGATAACGTATGTGTATATGTATGTATACATATATATGTATACACCTATCTTATATTTACTGATAGTAATAATAATTCTGTAGTGTCACATACCCAGTCAATATTGAAATTTGCCCAGTTGTGACTTAATTTACTATTTTTTAAGTTTGTATGTTTGCAGTATACAAATAAAAGTCCTTAAGGGAATTGGTTGATACTGGTGTTAAATCTTTTCTACTCTGTAAGGTAGCTGTGTTTCTTATGTCTTGTTTTAAAGCCACATTTACAAGTAAATTTTAGTTCTGCCTAGTAAGGAGAGCAGAGAAGTTAGGGTCAAAATTGTTTTTCTTAGGAAAGTGATGTTTATTCCGAGTCACTCACTACAGGAATGAGAAAGTACAGCCATTTTGGTTTCTCATTTCTCCTCTTTACCAAAAATAAGTTATTTGTTTTAAATAGAATTATAATAAATTAGGGAGAAAAAAAGACCTGAGGAGAACATTTTTCAGGCTTCCTCCAGGATGTTAAACCCTAAGCCAAGGGGATTCTGTGGTTAAATTAAGTTTGGGAAAATTAAAAAGACACAGTCTTTCTAGAGCTTCTCAGAACCTTTTATGTACTAATATATATGAATCTCCCCAAAAGGAGGTGGTAGTATTCCAAGTTCCTATGTTTTTTCAGTGAGCTCTTTTTTCTCTTCCTTACAAAAGAAGTATTCTATGAACTCCATAGTTTGGGGAATATACTTCTGTCGATGACTGATTAACAGTGACAGTGTTCCTCATGTTCTTTTTAAAGCCGAATTTGTTAACATGAAAAAAAAATTTAAGCAAACCAGCAATCTATTTTAAGGACATACTTGATCTTACAGGTTAATTATTTTATACTTTAAGAATCTTTATAAATCATTGGCAAAAAGCAATCTAAATTTTCGTTTTAGAGAATAAAGCTTTTTTTTTTTAAAAACAGGATGAAACAAGTGAAGATGCTAACTGTCTTGCTTTGAGTGGACATGATAAAACAGAAACAAAGGTATACTAATTTAGCCTCAGAATTCATATCCAGTTACGAGTACAGAAGATGTGATGGAAACGTCTTTAGAGCACTGCACTGCATTTTGTTCCACAGGCTTTAGGTTGTTTTCAGTATTGTGTTTAGAGATATTCCTTTTTAATACTCACTTATGGGACTAAAATTGAATTCCTCAAGTATATGAAGTCCTCCTAGAGGTGGGGGTATCTGGTGGGCACTAAATGGAATAGAATAGTGAGATGTTCCTGCCTGGAATGGAATTTGTATTTAAGTAGAGAAGATAAGAGATAGATGTGGTTGATTATGTTAAAATGAAAGCAGTTGATGGTGATGAGAGGCAAGACTGCAGAAATAATAAAGACATCACAGAAGGGAGAACAGAGTATTTGGAGTGATCCTTGAAGGATTCATAGGGTTTGGGGTAGTATAAGATGAGAAGGTCATCTCATTCTTGAGGTGAGAGTGTGGCATATTTACACAGCCAGTTTTTGGCACACAGCTCTGGCTAGAACCTGGGGTGCAGGGGGCTTGAATCAAGGTAGACGGGATGGGAAAGATTGGTGTAGCCAAGTATTAGATTTTGAATATAATTTTTTTCAGAAATTGAAGCGTACTGAAGGCTTTTTTTTCTCCTTTTTGTAGAAAAATTGCAAATCTTCCTCCTTACCTGCAGATTATCCAGATCGATAGGTTTGCAAATACTATTTTGGTGTCTGTAGGTTTTGTTTGTGCCTGCATATACCAGTGCCTTCTGCTTTCAAATCTTTACTCACTCTGTAAAGCAAGAAAAATATAGTTATGCCATTGCGTCATCTGCAGATATTACTTACAGCTGCATTGAATGCTATTTTAAGGCTGTTAAACCCTATTTTATTCAACTAGTTGCCTGTTAGCAATTATTTCTGTTAAAAAAGGAAATTGCCCTTTCCTACAGTGTTGACTGTAGCTAAATACCTGCCTTCCATTTATGTTTATTAGGATGAATTAATGAAAGAGCAATTAGTGGGACAAACAGGTGTTTTTAAAAGTTAATATGTATTGCTAAGGTATGCTTCAGAGAGACTGCTCTCCATTTCTACTACAGTATTTACCATTTTCAGTGTCATAGGAGAAATTTGGTATTTTGTAGTTTTATTTTTGTATATATTTTATAGAAATTCACATTTTTGTGGGTTTATTTTCACTTATGTGTGCGTATCTGTTATTTTTTGTGCACTGCTTTGAAAAAGGCTAGGGCAGTATTTTCTGATGATTTTCAGAGTAGAATCAGTGGATTGGTTATCGAGAAGAGGAATAGAAACCAAAAGGAAGGAGGACTGTTTTAGAGACATTTTCTTCTTTTAATTAAAGTTCTTAGAACAGTTTTTGTGCTTCTGGGTAATTTAATTTAATAATACTGAATTGGTTTTATTTTTTTCACATAGCTTAAGCTGAGCTTGGGTTTATACTGTTAGTTATTGTCCAGGCAACATTTCATAATATGCATATGTGTCTTTAATTAGTGCTTGTTTAAAATGTCCAAGTTGACGTTGGTTGGAAAGTCATGAGATATTTTGACCATGCCTTATAATAAAGTTTAAGTAGGCAAATAGAAATTCATGTGTATCTGAAATGGTTAAATAAGCTACGAGATTTGTTTTTTTCTTTTGATGATTAACCATTTGATGTGATAGATGGTTTTGTAATGTAGTCACATCTTTCTCTTGATCCCTCCTGTCTTCCAATTTGTCTTTTTTATTAACCACCAAACCCAGTTATGTTTTTTTTTATCATTTTTTAAGTCTCTTTCCTCCCCCGTCCTCTTTGTCTCACAGGAACAACTTGATACAGAGACAAGTACAACTCAATCAGAAACCATTCAGACAGCGACTTCTCTGTTGGCCTCTCAGGTACTAAGTGCAAAAGGCAAGGGGAATTTTATAAATGTTGTTAAGATTAGTGTCGTATAGTTAATTAAAGTGAGTATATCAGAAGTTTATTTAAATTATCTTTTTGAAAGTAAGTGCTCACCTACAAATATATTTCTAGTATTCAGAGGTGGAGCACTGGTTGTGATGTAACCATTATTTTGCACAGTCAGGATACTAAACTCATCCCCTTTTTATATTATTTGACATTGCAGATCATTTAAATCCTCACTGCACAAAATGCAGTCTTCACGTGGAGGTTTTGTTATAAGTCAGAGAGTGAACTTTAAATTAGAACTTAAAATCCTTCTTCATGGATTGCTTTTAAAATGTTTTATTTTCAAAATGTGTTTCTGCTTCACTTTTCACCTCTGCTTTTCAGTTATTTATTTAGTATAATCCATAGTTCTTTAAAGCTATTTTTTCATTTGTCCTAGAAATTCTACTGTGACAGTCCCTTGTTTACAATAGACACTTGGACTCTTTTCATTAATTTGTGAACCTTCGTTTTGTTTGTGGAATAATTGTTTTCTTCTCGAATCCTTTCAAATTGAATATACTCCAAAGTCTAGGTCAGACTCTGACATCAAGTAAATACTTCCTTTAAGTAGACATTAAACTGGCTAACCTCCACAAAGCTGCTGCCCAGTGGCGCTGCGGGACTGGTGAGACAGTGGTACTGTGCTGCTTTGTGGCTCAGTTATTTTAACATGATAATTTTAAGATGAGTTTTTGCTGGCTGTTAACCTTCATAGTCTTGATATAAATCCTATGATTACTTCCTGAAATGTTTTATTTTCATAACCTTTAGCTAATAAAAATTTTGTGGGGTGGGGTGGAGTAATTCCAACATTAGGAAGTGTTGTACTTGATACTGATACACAGACAAACTTGTTTATCAAAATTCAGCTCTGTGATTGTGACTGCATGCCTTTTGATTAGCCACATTAATCTCTAGGGAACTATTTTCAGAGTTTGTTATGTTGACTTCATCCCTCTAGTGATTCATACCCTTGGGTGTTTGCCTTTTAGATATTTTTATAAGGAATTAGGATTTTCTTTCTAATGAAAAGATCTCTAGAACCATTGAGAGAAAAATCACCAAGTTATATATATAATATAAAAGTTATATTGATTAAAAAAGTTTTTTTAATCTCTTTATTTGGTGATAGAAGGGAGATATTAATATTGTGACTGTGTCTAACAATGAATCTTTGAGATAAACTTGAAATATTTACAGATGAAATGATAGGATCTCTGGGATTTGCTTCAGAATAATCTGGGAGTAAAGGTGGGAGAACAGGCTTTGATGAAGTCTGTAATGAATACACGGGCATTCATTATATAAGGCTCTACTTCTGTGTATGTTTGGAATTTTCCATAATTAAACAATTAAAAATGCCATCTTGTTTTTTTGTTGTTGCTGTTAAAAAAGGCTTTGTGAGTAATTGTTTTTAACATAATAAAGCCGCCCTAAATTTTGAATAAATCAAATTGTTGCTCAGTTGTGTAGATTTAAATTTTAATTGGCAGAGTCAGAAAATAATACATTCACTGTTAACTGCTACTGCTGCTCCTGTGTGTAAAGTGAACTTTTAAGTATTCTCCCACATGGTGGTGCTCCAGTGCCAGTTAATATTATGACTGTTAGTGCTCTAACTTAACATGAACTTAATAAGTGTATGATAGGTTACTGTTTGGAGGACTGTGTTTATTAAAGCTGTTTTTGAACTTACTTAGTTTTTGTATATTGCTTAAAATGTTACCAAAATATTACTCCTTATTTGAAAATTTCTACAGGTGTTAAAACAATTCCATAGTAATAGTCATGTTTTTTTGTGCTCCATTTTAACAACATTTTAGAGTGTTTTAGTTACAGCACTTTGAACAGTGTTGTGTTCTTTGCTTTTATTCTCAGAAAACATCCAGTACAGACCTTTCTGATATCCCTGCTCTCCCTGCAAACCCTATTCCTGTTATCAAGAATTCAATAAAACTGAGATTGAATCGGTAAAAACAACCTCAGGGGTCCAGAAACAATGTCTGCCAACTCAACCTGTTGTCTTCAAATGCTAAAAAAGGAAAACGGAGGGTGCAAGACTAGACATGACTGAAAGTGGATTGAGGGTTTTTTGTGACCTCCCTTACTGGGCTAATCAGCACTTGATCGGAAGTCCAGGTTAGTATGTGAAGCCAGGAGTACTATTATTATTGTGTTAGCAACAGTTGCATTAACTATTTCAAAAATTACTGCCTTTAAAAAAAAAAACCTCAAGCTATATTTGTATCATAATTGGCATCTGGACTGGGTTTATGTTTGCTGCATTGTTTGGAAAATTTGCAATACAAACTGGCATAAGAATTCTTTATTCTGATGATGCACTTTTATGTATTTTTTATTATTATTATTAGAAAGTAGAAATAATTTTAGATTTTCAGCTTGATGGATTTTCATTTTTTCCTGAAGAATTTCCTTTACCATTAGTCTTCAAATCGGATGCCGTTGCGCAGTGATGTACTGTTATGCTTCAGAGAAAGGATAAGAGTACATCTAGGTCAGTCCCTCTGAGGTAGCTGTAACCTTTAAAAATGAAATGTCAACACTAGGGTATATATTTGACATTGAAAGAATAATTAGGAAATACTTCGTTTTGATGGGGTCATGATTAAGAAATGATATTGGTTTTTATTTATAGAATTGTTTAGTGCATACAAATCAGCGATCAGCCAGCGAATATTTTTCTTTGAGCTTGTTAAAGCTCCATATTCTTTTGCCTTCAATCTGTTGTCTTTGAAACCAAGCTTTTTGCTCCTTCCCTCTTCTTCCCTCCCCCACCCCTTTTGCTTGTATGTGTAAGGTAGGACTTCTTTCATAAAAATACAAAATGCCAGTATTTTCTTAAGCCATGATGTGTAACCAGTGACTCTGTGGCTGTATGGCACAGAACACTAAATTTTGGTCCCATGGCTGAAACTTTAGGGTGACTAAAAATAATGCCTGTGAAACATGACCATCTATCTTGGATGGCCGTTTGATCTCTAAATATGAGGAATTTTGTACACTCCACAGAACTCCTGTCTATAGCAGAGTTGATTTTCAATATTAAACGTGGGCAAAAACGCATTTTCTCCAAGAATTTTAAACTAATTTTTTTTTAAATGGTTGACCAAAACTTGTCAGTAAATTTTACATGTAGAAACGTTTAAAAATCATTTCTAGCAAGCACTTGACATCTAGTCAGCTTTCTACTCCTTTTTCCATTTTGTTTTATCCTATCAGTAAATAATTCCTCATAATTAAGCAGCAGAGCATTCATCTTTACAAATATATGAGGGAAGCCAGATGTTGATAAACTTTTTCTTTCTTAATCTGGACAAAGTAAACCTAACATTTTTCTGGTGAGCATGTTTTATGAATCCTCCATAGTGCTCCATTCTATCACATGTGCATTTTTCATGCTAAACTGCAATTACTTAAACTCTTCCCTGTTCCCTCTAAATTAATTTTCCAAAGTTGGAGTCTAGTCTTTTCCCCTTAGGCTATGCATTAATTGAGGCTTTCTTTTCACCATACTTTGTAATGTCTAGTATACAGTATTTCTGCTTCCCACCTCTTTGCTCTGCACAGTCACCTTGCCCTTCCTCCCACCACCTAAGAAGGTAAGATGATCAGACTAACAGGTGAAGTCTGCAAGGTGTCTGTGTGTTTTGTGTAGCTTCAGAGTTAGATCGAAATTGCCAGGCACAGATTTAGTCTTGTCATTTTGTTTACACATTGGGGAAAAAGAATTCAGTTTATTAAACGTTTCATGTAACTGCACCCAAGTTTTGCCAAGCTGGGAACTTGGACCTTTTCTGTGTAGTGACTTTTTAATTCTAGTTTTCATAACCTGGAGATCAGACTGTTGCTTTCGCATGATGTATGTAGTGTCTCATGACTGGAGTTTGCTTTGTTTTATAGTATCTGTACTCCTTGTATTTTTCAAGAGCTATTTTGTAAACAGATGATGTATTTCTCCATTGAAAACACAATAAAAAAAAAAAACAGCACAATCCCACAGTTGGCTGGTTTCTTTTGACTGACTATTTTTTTGTTTTTTTCCAGTGATACCATTATTGCTACTTGTAACTTATAGCTCTAAGTGAAGATTTGCTGAAGAATTTACTTTTGTTACTGTTAGGAAAGCTCTATCTGATTAATTTTTGCCGTTAGTAGCAGCCTAATAATAATTGATACCTCACATAATCAGGTATTTGATTTTCATATAATTGATCATTACGGAGGAAGACATGAATATAGTACTTGATAATTAATTTTCAGCTGACCCATCCTCCAAAATACTTGCTCTGTTTGTTTAGACACCGTCTCTTTTCTTTGTATTTCTTCCATGTAGACAGCAGTGTATGTATGGCTGCTGTGCTTCCTTTCAAAGCTGGTGGTTTTCAAAGCAGTTGGTGCTTTATCGCTAATGTCAGCAGGTGGCACTGTTGTTTTTCAGTGAATTTAGGATCCTGCGTTTCTCATTTTATTAAACGCAGATCAGATTCTACTTATCTTAAATCTTTAAATGGTCAACAAGGCATACATAACTTACGGATTAGGAATGAACTTTGTGTGCATGTGATGGTCAGCTTTTGAGTATGGTTATCTTAGATG
This sequence comes from Nanger dama, assembly GCA_917880005.1. Taxonomy (NCBI): domain Eukaryota; kingdom Metazoa; phylum Chordata; class Mammalia; order Artiodactyla; family Bovidae; genus Nanger; species Nanger dama. The sequence continues at coordinate 8,749,441 of CAKJTW010000063.1, read as the reverse complement.
CTTGCTTTGAGTGGAGGGATTGACATCCTTGTGTTAAATTATTTCAAGGGATGTGCAGTTGTGCGTATTTTCATCCCTGAAATTCCAGATTCTAATACCTTTACTATATGTAAAAATAATATATGATTGCAGTGTGGAATAACCTTTTATTAAGGAACATTTAACTTTTGGAACTATCAGTAAAAGAGAAACTTGTTAAAAACTACCCTTGATTCCATTGTTAACACCTACAGAATAGAGCTTACCACACCTACTGTGATAAGATGCCAACAGGGAACTGGATATTGCAACCTTGGGAGCTTTGTCACCACATAGCCTTTTGACATTTCATGCATCTTGCTGAATTAGTAAAATGATAATTGAAGATCTGTTTTGTGGTTCTGGGTATATTCTGGAGTAAAGTGTGTATTTTTCTAATTAATACCTCTGTTTTTTTCTCCACACAGAAAAATGTTTTAGAGCTCTGCATAGTATTAATTCTGGCTGCACTCAAGGTGGCAATAAATGATCAGCAGCTCCAAGTAGTAATTGATATATGAGAGGATAAGTCATTAATATACACAGACTTGTAGACCAAGCCCTGGGATATAGCTGTTCGTGCAGTTAAGTGCACTTAAGCAGAGAGATAAACTGTTTACCTAAAAAGGCACTGAACAATCCTTCGGATATACTTTGGCCTATTTTAAAATAAAAGAATAGTACAAGGAAAATTAATCGCCTTTTTACCCTGAATTGTATGTTTTGCTTTTTTAAAAAAATTATCCACTTTACTTCTTTTCTGTTAGCTTTTCTTCAAACCAAAATCACAAATGGATGCTGTCTCAATTGCAGACCTGAACTCGGGGGGGGGGGGGGAATTGTGTGTTCTGTAATAAATATGACCTTCAGTCAGAGAGAGACAAGTGGTCTGTTTAATTATGTGTAATTTGTTTCTCATTTGTAAAATCAATTTATTCATCCTTTCTCCGTACTTGTCAGTTTGAAAATTCTTGTGACATTTTATGTAGGTTTTGGCACCAAGAACGATGGCATCAGTAGTTTTGAGCCATGTATTGCAGAAGTGATTGTATGTACTTACTTCTAGAAATGATTTCAAATACTTGGAAAGTCATTTCAACTTCAGCTTTTCTTCCTTAGAGACATGCTTTTGTCTTAATGTTCTGGGAAATTCATTGCAGCTGATCAAACCATACACATTTGCTGAAAGGGATGGAATTTTAAGTAACATTGTTCCTTTCCTAGTCCTGTCTCACTTCATAGGACTTTGCTTGAAAGGGTAGAGTTACGGTTGTGCACAAGTTCCTGTTTTAGAAAGCTCACATTTGTGTGATAGGTTGTGACTGTAATTGTACTTTGGTCATCTTTTTTAAATGCTTCACGTTTTCAGATAGCTGCAAACCACATCTGCAGCGGGCACAGTTTTGTTTAGAGTTTATCGAGTTTAGCCACCTAATACTTAAAATGTTGATGTTGAAAATAATCATACTTTACAATAATGTAAAATAAGGCCATGCAGTCACTTTTTTCCTGTTTCGGTTCTCTTCAAATTTCACTAATAGGTGAAATGAAGAACAGAACAGTTGGTGTGTGTGCTCCAATCATGCCTTTCCTTCTTGTCCCCCCCGCCCCCAGCTTAGAGTTTTTGTTTGCACGTGTTATTTTTATTTTTAGTGGGAAGAATGGATTTATGTTAAATCTTTCAAAGTCCTTAATGGGTCCCAGAATTGACCAAGGAAAGAGTTTGTTGGTTTTGTTTCAACTTTACAGAATAAACAGTTCTAGAAGCCCCAGAGCTGATTGACTCTGGCTTTGAACTTAACACTCAGGTCCTTTCTACCTGAGCACAGACATCACAGCCCTAAGACAATTTACCTAAGACACACTATAGCAAAATGCATTATTTAGAAGAGTGTAAATTCAGTTGTAGTATCAGAATCTTAGAAACATAAAAATTTGTTTTACTTATAGATCTAGAATATTTTTCAAACAATTATGTCAATAGATTGAATATAAAAAAGATTAAAAGGGAAAATCATTAAAGGTAAATCCTGATCTATTAAGTCATGGGCTGAGTGATGTAATTAATAGTTCCAGTAATGAAGTATCACTTAATCTAAGTATCATGCATCTCAATATTTAGAACTACCAGACATTATACTCAGTTTATACTTAACTTGGTTGTTTTAAATTTCATATTAGTCATGTGATTATGACCCAATTAAAAATGTATATATAAAGTCTCTTACAAATAAGCTGTTTAGGAATGCTTCCGTTAATTAAAGCTGGTGTTTTTTTTTATTCAACAGATTTCATTCCCAAAATATGTGTTTTAAGTTCAAAAATGTCAGTTTTATGAGTTTCATTCAGGTCATTGCAGACATTTGTCTCAGCCCTGTGTATTTTCTAATCATGATATATAAGGGGTTATCAATTTTATGGAAAGGCAGAATAACAAAGTTATCTGTGGGAAGTAAAGTGATCTTGTATCACTACTGTGCCCCCTTTTCAGTCCCTGTACACAAACGTGGATGTTGAGTAGGTTCTTTTCAGGATTTTAGGCATAAGAAAGTGGGTAGATGTATTTTAATATAATAATGTAAGATGTCCCAACTTTGTGCTTATTCCTTGTGGATGCTGTCTTTCTCTTGGCACAACACCCTCCTTACAAACTTTCACACTGTGTGGTGCCTGGTGCTATGTGATTTCCAGAAATCTGGCATGAAAACTGGTCCTTGTTTGCGTTTTCTGACTGCAGTGGAACTGTTAATAAAGAGATTGATGATAAAGTTGTCGAGAAGAGACAGTTGGGCAGAACTACTCCCCATGAGTGACAGAGGGCATGATCTGCCTTCACAGCCAAGAAAGCCGCCCCCAGCGGCGAGCCGACCGTGCCTGGACCCTGTGCCAAGACTATTAGAAGGAGCGTTAGTGTACTACTAGGTTACCGCAGCACTTTAATTTAGACTTGGTTTCACATTTCCATTTTTAATCTATGGCATGTTCAGGACAAATATATTTGTGAATGTGACACACTTCCCAACTGTAAAATAATTATCTTTGCAAACTCTTAAAAGCACTCGTAATTCATTCTAATCTGATTTAGTAAAAATTAGGCTTTATTTAGAAAATATTAAGGTTCTTACAGAAAACCTAAGGCCTTGAAGTCTTAAGGGAGTCAGATCTCTGATGGTCTTGAGAATAAGCACTGGCTGCAGTTAAGTATTGGTTATGGGCTGTTAAGTATCTTGGTCATAGTGATTATAATTGTATATATTTTTCATCTATCACTTCTAATAAGCTTGAGTGAGTGGTATCTGGTTATGCTGTTCTCTGTTTTGTGTGGTCTCCTTGAGAGTCAATGAGGATTTTTGTCACTCGATAACACTCCTTTAAAGATAGAGATTCTGCTGATGATTTTTTAAATCATCCTAGGTTACATGTCTTCTGTTCTAGTTTTCCTGAATATGTGACTGTTTTGGACAGACTTTTCTGTATTGTTGTGGCCTTTGTCTTGTTAAATAAATGACCCAAATGTGGACAATTTGGTTTCTTGATGATGAAAATTTTTGACAAAGTTAATTTTGCAAGTATGATTTTTGCCTGTGCCAATCAACGGTTGAATTTGAAGTATGTGTTCTATCACAAGGCTTTCATTTTTTTTTTTCAATGTGTTGATAAAATCTCAGAGAAGGAACCTAATGGGGCATCTAGTTCATTGTACTCGTGACAGGCTCATCCATTTCCACGGAGGGAGGAGTCCCTATTTCATCCTTGCCTTTTCAAGGCAGTAGTTAAAATTTTAGATTGGGCTCACAGTGATTTCCTTGATCCTGCAGCCGTCTATTTCTTTTTTTTCAAATTTATTTTTAATTAGATAATTACAATATTGTGTTGATTTCTGCCATACATCATCATGGATCAGCCATAAATATACATATGTCCCCTCCCTCCCACCTCACATCTCCCACCCCACCTCGCCCCACCCCTCTAAGTGATCTTCAGTAGTCTTAGAAGCAGGTTCTGACCGATCTGTACTTCAATGTGAGACCTTCAAAATGGATTTCTGCGTGTTTCTTCTGTTGGGCTTACTTTTGATTTGGGAGGAAATAAGGTGGATGTTTGCAGGGCCTTGATGCAGTGAGCCTTCCTTGAATCACATCATCCTTGAACCTCAGGGTGTGTGAGAGCCTGTTCTCTCATCACCAGGTTTGTTCTTGGTGTCCTCTGGATCTCCCAAGAAGGTTCATTGGCCAGACTTCCCAGGGTCGGTTCTGATCACAGCCCTGTAAACTGAAATCTGTAAAACAGACGCTATGGTGGCTAGAAGAAAGGCGAGCTATGAAGAATCCTCGTGTTTTCCATCAGCTGCTTCTTGGCCTTGTAGTACTTTTAAAAATTTTTAAATTCAGAGCTCTTGTTTTTGTTACTAGGCGTCTTTTTGTTATAGCACGGGCTCTGGAGTGTGCCAGCTCAGTAGTTGCAACACACAGGCTCTCTAGTTGGAGTCCTGTGGGCGTAGTCGCTCCGTGGCATGTGGGATCTCAGTTTCCTGACCAGGGATTGAACTCACGTCTGCCACAATGGAGGGTGGATTCTTAAATGCTGGACTACCAGGGAAGTCCCAGCCTTGTAGTACTTTTATGAAGAGTTTTGGATTTGATTGTTGTTAAGCAAACAGGCTATGGGAGAGGTTGAAAATTTTACTGTATTTCCAGAAGAGTTTGAAATAGCTTAGACCTTTGAGATGGCTAACATTGAAGTTTTTAAAAAGGATAATGCTGTTGAGATAAAGAGGAAGTAAATCTATAATAAGGTGAGGTCAGAAACTTAATGAAAATAATGTCCCCTTTGTTCTTGTCTATTCAGTAATGTTTTCAAATTCTCTCTGATCCAACTCTTTGCAACCGCATGGAAATGTAGCCTGCCAGGCTCCTTTGCTAAGGGTTTCTCCAGGCCAGAATTCTGGAGTGGGTGGCTGTTCCCTTCTCCAGGGGATCTTCCCGACCCAGGAATCAAGCCAGGGTCTCTTGCGTTGCAGGCAGATTCTTTACCAGCTGAGCTACCAGGGAGCTCTAGGTTAGCACTTTTAACTTGCTGGCTTCATGGGATTTACATCCTAGTGAGTTAATTTTTTATTAGTAATGGCTGGTAGGAAAATGTCATTAATTCAGAATTATTTGTAAGTTCTTGTGATTTTTGGTTTGCTGATGTCAATGGAGCTTCCATGAGTAAAGGATTAGAAGTTAAAGCATCTCAGGGGCTCTGACTTGAGTGGTATTTTATTTGAAACCTGTCATAGTGGTTTCCATGAAGAGAAGACAGGGTAGGGAGAATCCCACATGGTGTTTGAGACATGACCAGACACTGGAGCCAATTGGAAGGCGGAGCCTCATGGAGAATAAGACATGAGGTGTAGGCTTGTTCAGTAGAAGACGTGAGCTGCCGTTTGTGAAAGTGGCGTTGAGCTAGAGGTGCCTAGTCCCTGGTTTAGGAATTGAATCTCCTAAGATACTGGATCATCTGTGTCAGGCTTGTCACATGCTAGGGAACAGTCTTCAGCAAGGCTGTTCATTAAGATATCCCGTATTGACTGCTGTTTCATCATGTAGCTGAATTGAAACATTTAACGAATAGCTTTTCTGTGCTGGTAGCATAAAGAGTGCCTGTTTGGGAGAGGTGCAGTCAGATTTTGCACTTCAACGTTTACTCTGCAACAATCAATTGGCCTTAAAGTTTTGACAGTTTTAGTTCTTAGCCAAATGGCGTAGGGCAGTTTGAGCTTTGGTCCAAGGTAGGGTTTAGGAAATCCACATCGTAAAGAGTTAAATGCGAGAGTCTTTTAAACTTTGTGTCGGGTCAATCTGTTTTTTGTTTGTAAATCAAAATCATCTGGATTTTGTTTGTAAATCATTATTTGAGCCAAATACTGTCACCAGTTAGTTTCTTGAAATTTTGTATCTGTATAGCTGTGAGCAGCCTGAACGTTCCTCATTGAAGCTTCCTATAACAATGGGAGGGGAAGAAAAGGACGGTTCTAAGTAGTTTCCCTCTGATTTATAGGTTGAGTATTGCCAGAACGTAGCCTTGCAGTTGAATTGTACTCAAGGTTACATTAGATCTTGAGCCTTTATGCTTCTGAAGCCATTGCCTGTGGTGAATATTTGGTGCTGAAGGTGAGAATCTGGTCTGGTGGCCAAAACAAAAAGCCCAGGTCTTCAGGAAGTACTAATCCTATCCTGTCCACCAGAGCTTGGTGACCCTGGGCAAGTTTCCAAGTAAAACATAATTCTTTCTTTTATTTCTTTTTGGAATTTAACGTGGATTAACGAGTAAATAACATGTCTAGAGAAACAGATTTTTAAGGACTTTGTTAAACCTAATTTGAATTTGGTAGAAGGCAGGCACAGAGGCCAGCTGCAGACAGCACGGGAATATCTGACAGACCCCACCCCTCCTAATTCCCAAAGTTGTCTTCCTGATGGGAAATGTGGGCAGGACCAGAGAAGGGAGAATAATGTGGGAAGGGGGGGCAGACTGGCCTCTTCATCAGAAAACGTTCTCTGCCTGAGTGCCAAGAGAAGTGTAGGGCACAGCTTCAGCGGGGCACAGCATGCCAGTGCTCCGCCTGAGGCATCAAACGGTGGACCTGGGAAGCCTTTCGGATAGTGTGGTGTCAAGCAGTAGGTGTCACCGTTGGAACACCCTATGAGGTTGGTCCCGACATAGCAGATGGCGCCACTGTTTACAGATGAGACCAGGCTTAGTTTGAGAAACACGTTGCCTGTAGTCACAGTCAGTTTGCATTCAAACTTGCTTTATTCTAAGGACGTAATGGTGAAATAGGCCCTTATGTTTTCCCACTTGACAATGTTGCTTTTTAGTATGTTTCTTTGGCTATTGGAAAGCAGGGTTATTAGCTCTCTTTTTTTTTGCCTAGGCTTCTCATTTCAGAACAGCTCAAATGCATTTTCTGCTACCTGGATATCCTTAGAGTTGGCCTACTGGAAGTGAGAGGGACGGAAATCTGCACACAGTCTGCAGCGGGAGACGAACTTAGAAAAGTCTAGAGGAAGTGAGGGGGTGTTAGTGCTGGGGAGGTTCAGGCTGTGGCTAGTTCATTCACACCCACTTGACAATTAGCTTGTCTAAAGTTAGGATTTTTTTAAAGAAATGTTAATTTTCCATATGAAGGTGATTTCTTGCCTTTTTTTTTTTTTTTTAAGCCAATTAAGACAGCAGAGTACCTAGAGTCTGCAGTAGCTGAGATTCACTGAGTGTCCATATTGTGCTGGGCGCTCTGGGGCCCTCCTGGATGTCACCACCCTTAGCCACAGTGACAGCTCTGTCACAGTTCAGCAGCAGTGGAGCCAGTGTGGGGGCAACCCGTCAGGTTCCAAAGCCCAGGCCCTTTCTGCTCTAAGACTCATCCATTCAACAGCTGTGTATAGAGGCCCTGGGTATCTGTGGTCAACAAAACTGCCCTGTTAGGCAAGTTTGTTGTTCACAGGGAATAAGGATGGCCAGCAAAACAAATGAGTCACAGGCCACACTAGAAGGCCCGAAGGGAGACAGCCCGGTCTTCCAAAATGGCAGGAGCCCTTTCTCATAGTGGACAGGTTTCCAGTGAGGCAGCGGCAGAGAGAGGTGCAGAGCAAGAGGAGACAGTTCTCTGAAGCAGCAGAGTTTGAGGACGATCCCAGAGTTCCCCACGCCGGGTGAGCAGGAGCTGGGGTTGAGAGAAGCGTCTTGGTGTGGTGGTGAGACAGCAGGGGAGTTGGTGTTGCAGGCGGAGCCAGGGCTGGTCAGTCAGGAACTAGGAGACATCGAAGCCCTGCCGTGAAGGGGCCTCAGGGACGTGAACACTGCAGCATGACCACGACCCGGTCCAGCCTCTGAGGGGTTATACCCTACGTGGGGGTTGGGGCACAAACTGAAAGAACACGGCCCCGTCCAGTCCCCCTCGGCCTTGGCCCACACCCTGCCTCCAGACCACTGTCTGCCTCCAGACCTCACCGTCTGGGTGGCCAGGAGGAACAGCCCTTTGCCAGTGACCAGCACGCGCTGGGGCACCTCGGGCCCTCCCACTGCCATCCCCTGGCCCTGGCTACACCTTTCATTCCAGATCCAGGGTCCAGCCCTCCGTCTTGCTCACCCCAGCTCTGACTACAGCTCGGACACTCTCCTGCCTGTAACATGGGCTCTGTGGACCCCCACCTCATACAGCCCTTTCAGCCCCACGAAGGATTATCTTCCAAATCCCATGGTCCTGACTGAACCTGTTTGTTCCCTGCACTGGGGCTCAGCACGCAGTCAGGAGCCGCCGCTAACCCTGCCATCAGACTGTCACTCCCCCCAGCCTGGCCGCCCCCACTTGCCTACAACCCCCCAGGTCTGCACTAGTAACCCTTCTCTCGTCGCTGTTCTGGGTCCCAGGTCTCTGAAACAAGTTCACCGGGCTTGTGATCTGTCACGGAGGCCAGCGGAGGCTGTAAGCCGTGTGCCCTTTCCCTTCCGACACTTGTGTGTGGGCTATGACATCACCTAGGAAGACAGGGGCCCACGTCTCTGCTGGGTCCTCCCCCAGAAAGCCTTTCAGTCCTTGACATCCATCACTGTGGGGGGGCTCGGCTTTGCTAAGCAGAATGTTTTACCCGTCTTTATTAAGGCTAGAAGCAGCTCTGCCTATTCACTGGCCACCCCCACCTTGCCCTCATCGCCACCTCCCAGCCACGCACTACCCACAGCCAGCCTGTGCCTGGGCTCGCTGCTCCCTCCCTCTTCCTGTCCTGTGATCCCTGCACCCATCCGTCAGGTGACTGGATCGGTCTCAGTGTCCCCAAGTCGTGGAGGGAAAGTGGGAGGTGTCCGCTGTCATTGGTGGGAGAGGCTACCGTTTGACCAAAGGCACCTAGTGACCGGAGCGGGAGACCCCGGAGATGACAGCCCTACGGGCTGCGCAGCCCGTCCTGACTCGGCCTTCTGCTAACGACAGCCTCCGCGGAAGGCTCGAGGGGAGGGTACCCGCCAACAATAAACATCTCTCAGTGGGGAGGGGAGGCGGGGAGAGGAGAAATGAGGACAAATCTTTGGGAACCTTGGCTAGAAAGAGCCCGGAGGCGTGTGGCCCGAGAGGGCAAGACGCACACAGCTCAGGGTCCCTGCTCCCCGACCCCTGGACAACCTTACCTGGAACCTCGGCTCCAAAACGCAAGCCACTCCGCAGCGCAGCCTCCGACTGAGGGTTGGGGACCTGGGTGTGTGCGCAGCTCCCCGGGGTCGGGGGGTGGGTGGGCGGTGCGGCTTGTCCAGAGCAGCTGGCCTTGCGCATCCGTGATGCAGGGACACCGCTCCCCACCTGCTGCCCAGCCATATCCCCCACGCTGCCCGGCCAGCTCCCCACGCTGGTGATGATCAGCTGCTGGCCTCTGCCCGGGAGAGAGTGGTCCCTCTTCCCGGGAGACCTGGAGCGGCACCTCCTGGGCAGAGAGGCCAGGTGAGGGGGGCGTGGCTGTGCGTCAGGAGGGGCGTGACCCCGTCCGCACTTCCCAGGCCAGAGGCTCTGGTTCAGTTCAGTTCAGTCGCTCAGTCCTGTCCGACTCTATGCGACCCCAGGGACTGCAGCACGCCAGGCCTCCCTGTCCATCACCAACTCCCGGAACTTGCTCAAACGCATGTCCATCGAGTCAGTGAGGCCATCCAACCATCTCATCCTCTGTTGTCCCCGTCTCCTCCCACCTTCAATCTTTCCCAGCATCAGGGTCTTTTCAAATGAGTCAGCTCTTCACATCAGCAGGCTAAACTATTGGAACTTGAGCTTCAGCATCAGTCCTTCCAATATTCAGGACTGATATTCCTTTAGGATGGACTGGTTTGATCTCCTTGCTGTCCAAGGGATTCTGAGTCTTCTTCCTTACCACAGGCTCTGGTAGGAGGGGTCAGATGAGGGCAGTGGAGCAGGGCCCACCCTCCCTTCGGCCACTCTCCGTCTGTCCCTCTTGAGCTGTAGGCTGTCCCTCCTGTAGGCTGTGGCTTAGGCATCATCCTCTGAGAAAGTCATTTGACCCCTGAGACTGGGTCTGACCCCTGCACTCCTGCAGCACTCAGGCTGGATCTCTTAGCACTTGCCCTGTTGCTGTGTCACCCCACCTGGGAACCGAGCTCTCTGAAAGCTGGGGCCATGTCTTGATACCTGCCTAGAGCCACAGTCCATGATGTGGGGTAATGCTTGTCAGCATGAGTTCAGGGAATAAAGAAATTCCACCCTGAGGAGCTCCGCGTGTACCAAGGTGGATCCCAGCTAACGTTTACTAAGACTTGATGGACTAGTGAAAATGAAAGTCGCTCAGTCATGTCCACCTCTTTGTGACCCCGTGGAATTCTCCAGGCCAGAGCACTGGAGTGGGCAGCTGTTCCCGTCTCCAGGGGATCTTCCCAACCCAGGGATCCAACCCAGGTCTCCCGCATTGCAGGTGGATTCTTTACCAGCTGAGCCACAAGGGAAGCCAGAGGACACTGGAGTGGGGTAGCCTATCCCTTCTCCAAGGGATCTTCCTGACCCAGGAGTCAAACTGGGGTCTCCCGCATTGCTGAGCTATCAGGGAATACTATGCCAAATGTCCTACAGAGGTTATCTCCTTTAAGCAGATATTATGGTTCCCATTTTATAGATGATGAAACTGAGGCCCAGAGGTGTTATATACTTGCCCAAGGTCCCACACCTTCCAGTGGAAGGAGCCAGTTGCTATGACAGGAATGTTCAGGGTGAGGGACTGAACACAGGGCTCCCTGACTGTGTACCAAGTCCTGTTTGGCACTCTCTGCATCTCTCACTCAGTAATCCAAGTAGCCCTGTGGGACTAGGGTTGCCGCCCGAAGCCTAAGAATTCAGAGAAATTCAGTGACTTGTTCAAGGGTCCTTGCCAGAAAGCGGCCACGTTGAAATGTAAACCCTCTGACGAGCCCTGAGCAGACAGACAGTGAAGAGAGGGACCTGACGGCCAAGGGGTTCCTCAAGACAGAAGCTATTTCTGCCTGTCGTCTCCCCCTTTATTGGAAGGAGACTCTGAAGTGACAACTCCTGTTGTCTTATGACAGGGAGTCCAGCTCATGGCGACATGGGTGGGACTGGAAGGTTCTTGTAGATCTCAAGGGTCAATATCCAAACCTCTTCTTTGGATTAGGACTAATTGCTGGCTACCCAAAGTCTTCCAGGTCATGACCTCCCTGGCTATGGCAGGTTTTTTAGAATAAGATGCCAGGGGGCTAAACAAATTCCTGAGGATAGCCAGAGCTAGGCTAGCCAGCTCTGGACCAGGGCCCGCAAAGGAAGCTAACTTATGTGATTTCCCAAAAGCCCAATCTTGGCCTCTGAGTCCTTTTTATAAACAAACGGACATGAAATCATTGCCCTAGTTCTCATTTTTTTATTTTGTTAAAAAAAAATCCTTATTTATTTTATTATTTGGTTATGCCAGGTCTTAGTTGTGGCATGCAGGATCTAGAGATTGAACCCAGACCCCTTGCATTGGGAGTGCAGAGTCTTAGCCACTGGACCAAGGAAGTCCCTCTCATTTCTTTAAGAGTAGGCTAAGATCATTCAAGAGAGAGCAAGGCCAGATGCACAGTAAGCCTTAACTATTTGTCTTCCCAAGGAGCACGGGCTGATTTGAAAGTATTTCCTGCGATCGTTACAAAAGGAGTTGGTGTAAAAGGTGAGAGGAAGACTCGGGAAGGAGGGCAGACTATCAAGGCTACAATTGAGAGTCTCTTTATCTTGCCCTCTGGCTTGCAACTTGTTTCTCGGCAACTCAGCCCGGAATCTCATGAACCAAGGCTTCTGGAGCTCTGGAAAGAAGGTCACACCGCCCATGGCTGAGGCTGGGCCCCGCCTCTGCAGGTGCATAGCACGGCTCTGCGTGGCAATCTCACGGATCATTCCTAGGTACCAATTCATGGCCATGCTTGTGAATCTGTTTTCAAAGCATGAACCAGATCATCCTAGATGCCTTTGGCTTCAGCAGGCTTCATGTGTCCCCAGTTAAATGTCACACGCGTGATCCCCTGTCCCCCTCACCGAGAGCTTGTGAAGTAAGCTTTGTTATTATAACTTTTTTTTTTTTTACAGATTAGGAAACTAGTTCAGATAAGAGGTGTCCAAGTTGTAAGATGTGCAAGCCTAACATAGCTGCTTCACTAATCGATTTGCTAATTGTGGTGGGGCAGGGAAGGACAGCTGCTTTTAGCCTTTGTTGTTCAGTCGCTCAGTTGTGTCGAGCTCTTTGCAGTCCCATGGACTGAGCACACCAGGCTTCTCTGTCACCATCTCCTGGAGTTTGCTCAGACTCATGTTCATTGAATCAATGATGTTGTCCAACCATCTTATCCTCTGTCACTCCCTTCTCCTCCTGCCCTCTGTCTTTCCTAGCATCGGGGTCATTTTCAGTGAGTTGACTCTTTCCATCAAGTGGCCAAAGTGTTGAAGCTTTAGCATCAGTCCTTCCAATGAATATTCAGGATTGATTTCCTTTAAGATTGACTGGTTGGATCCCCTTGCAGTCCAAGGGACTCTCAAGAGTCTTCTCTAGCACCACAGTTCAAAGGCATCAATTCTTTGGTGCTCAGGCTTCTTTATGGTCCAACTCTCACCTCTGCACATGACTCCTGGAAAATTTTTGGCCTCAGTTGACTTTTTAAGAGATGCACATTTTGAACTCTTAGGCTGCATCTTTTCTCTGCCTTCCTGTACAGACTGGTGAGGTTTCTATATTTCTCACAGTTTGGGCAGGACAGTCAAGTATGGGCTCAGGGACTTCTATGGCAGTCCAGTGGTTGTGACTCTGAGCTTCTACATCAGGGGACATGGGTTCAGTCCCTGGTCAGGGAACAGATTGCACATGCTGGGGAAAAACAAACAAACAAACAAACAGGAATAGACTCAGAGTGAAGTGAAAGAAAGGTACAAGTCAGAGGATACACTCAATCCCCATCCCTGAAGTGATGCTGATCCTAGGGATTCTTGTGAACAGGCTGATGGTCCATTCTTTGTCCGTGTGCACCTCACATGGCTTTCTCTGAGGCTGCAGACCACCCTATACTTTAAGTTCTCATTACAGTTTGCTGTTGCTTAGAAGTCCGCTAAGTGTTCTGCATAGGAGCTAGTCTTTTTATTCCCACCAGTATGTAGGCATGTTGAAGACAAGGACCACACCTTCAGCTCCCTGCCCCCCCGCCCCCGCCTCCACACAGTGCTTAGCAGAATATTGGCCTGGATAAGACTGACCTTCGAAGGATCTCCTGGATCTTTCTTTACCTATATGAACAAAAATTAAACACCACTGTAGTTACATATGGGCTTCTCAGCTGGTGCAGAAGTAAAGAATCTACCTGCCAAAGCAGGAAACCCAGGAGACCCAGGTTCAATTCCAGGGTCAGGAAGATCCCCTGGAGAAGGAATAAGCAACCCATACCAGTACTCTTGCCTGGAGAATCCTATGGACAGAGGAGCCTGGCTTGCTACAGTCCATGGGATCCACAAAGAGTCAAACACAACTGAGTGACCGAGCATCTCACACACACATAATTGCATATAAAAGCAAAAAAGCCAAACAAACACAAAGCCCAAAACGAAACCCACAACTGACTGTGTGTCTTTCAGAAAATTCTGTCTTCTCTCTGGGCCTCAGTTTTTCCATCAATAAAATGAGGCCAATTGAAAGGGGCTCTTGGTGGTATTTCCCGCTCCAAGCTCCTTTGGGTTCCAAGTCTCCTGTTTGGTGGAGAATGTTCCCCCACCCCTGCAATCTATGGTTTGATGAAGACTGCGTCTCTCCTGCCATTCCATTGGCCTCTGTCCTGCCTGGCTCTTGCCTGCCAGCCTGACACCCCCTGGCAAGCCGCCCCCCCAGCCCCACCTCTCTTTGTTTGCTGGCTCTGAAACAAGCCCAGCCCCTCCTGGCTTCCCAGGCAGAGTCCTGATGAATGCAGATACTGCCTTTTTTGCATATTAGCACTGGTGCCAGTCTGAACCCAGCTGTGTGCAACGTAAGGTGAAATATAGATTCTGCAGCCCAGCCTCGGCTTCTCCACGCGGCTAATGGAAAGCTTTCCGAGTGGGCCCACATTGCATATGCATAAGCTCTCCTTTGGCGACAGGGTGGGCGGAGGGTGAGTTTGCTCTCTGTTCCACTGTGTGTCTTTGTGCTTCTTTGGGTTTCCTTCAAGATCAGCAGGCCATCTGGGCTGAACAGTTATTTGAAGTGGCTTGACTGGGCTCTTTGGGTCTCTGGGGCTTGAGTCTTGAACCAGAGCCCACCCTCCTGCCCACCCATTCAGCGTGGCAGCCAGAGCCTTTATTTGTCAGCAGCAACCGGGGGAACCAAGGGTCTCCTTCACCTCCTGCAGGATAAAGATCAAGCTTCATTGCTGGCATTAGAGGTCCGACCCTGGCTGTTCCCAGGCCCCCTGTCACCCCCACCCTCCAGCCTCCAGACTTATGGCCAGCTCTAACCAGGCCAGGCCTTCTCTTACCTCAGGGCCTTTGTACTGGCTGTTTCTTCGCCCTCTCCCAGGCACTTCTGCAGGGCCCGGGGCAGGGAGGAGGATGCAGACCCCACAGTCTCTGTTCCTGGGCAGTGGTCTTGGCTCTGGCACACACCTTGCGTGGGACTCACATCTGTCCCCACTGGCCCCTAGGCCCTCCCGGCTCCGCCCAGTGTCTGCACACAGTACAGAAGGCCCAGGGCCAATGCCTTAAAAAAATTATTTATTTTATCTTTTGGCTGTGTAATCTTTCATTGCAACACACTGGCTTCTCTCTAGTTGAGGCACCCGGGCTCAGTGGTGGTGGAACGTGAGCCTAGTTGCCCCGTAACACGTGGGATGAACTCTCATCACCAGTTCTTAACCACTGGACCACCAGGAAAGTCCCAGGGCTGATGCCCTTTTAATCTCCTTAATAAAAAGTTCAGCTTGAAAACCTTGCTGTTTCTTGCCATAAATGTGTTTTGCAGAGGACCAAGGTTAGGAAGAAAAGCCAGTCTGAGAGGATCATTTCTGCCTTTAAGGAGAAGGAACTGCACGGCGAGAGTGCCAGTTGGTACAGGTCTTGCCTTGTAGGTTCCTGGAGAGGAAGCCCCTCAGATGCCCCTGCGGGAATGGAGAGGAAGTCCGGCTGCCTGTCTGCCTGGGTCACAGTCGGTGGGGTGGGGGTCCGCCCTCTCCTCCCCTGCCCTCCGTATGCCTCTGCCAGGCCTCCTAGGCACCCATCCTCTTCTCGATTGGGATGGCTTCAAGGGACAGCAGAGGGGATCAATGGAGTTTATATAGCTTCTCCTGTATATATTTAGAGATAAGTTCATTTAGGGATTAGGGGCTGCTTCTTGTCTATGCATCATTAGGCATACCACATCTGCTACTGAGCTAGCAATCAGCAGAATATTGAGAAAAGTTATAAAGAAATCTCGGCGGTTCATTTTCATTCCCACCTCCCTTCCCTGCGTCCTGGCTCTTAGATTCTTTGAAGTAGGGAGAGCCAGGCGGGGGCTGTTGAAACCAGCCTCAGGACCCAGCACTGGATTTTTAGAGAAGCAACTCAACTTTGACCTGTCGCCTGCATGCCATGTGTGTGTGTGTGTTAGTGTACGCTCACATGCGTGTGGGCATGTGTGAGCATGGAGGGTACACCGTGGTGGAGAGGGAACGATCTGTGGAAAAGTTCCGTTGTCTTTTCCTGTGATGGCTGGGAAGGGGCCGATGGCAGTCCTGGGTGACCTTGAGCAAGCTGATTCCTGTTCTGTGGTCCAATAAAATGAGGGCATTGGACTTGGTGGTCTCCCCGTGTGCTGAATAAGCGTTCAAAGAGGCCCTCCATCACCTCCTCGCCCCCTTTCCCCCAAGCAAGGACCCTTGGGCTCCGCTGGCCCAGGCTGGGGGCAGAGGGCTGCTCAGCAGAGCCCTGGCCCTTGGTTCTGGAGGCTCCTCGCTGCAAACCGGGGGTAGCAGGTGGGTCGCCAGACGCTCTGGATCCTTCATCAGGCCCAGAGGGCTGAGTCGCTGGGCCCCCTCCGTGGGGACCAAAGACCATCCTGGCCTGTTTGGCCTCAGGTGAGGGTAGGGTGGTGGCCGGAGGCTCGGCCCCTCCCGAGCGGCCTCCCCCAGCGTGACATGTGGCGGGTTAAACTGCAGGTGTCACTGTTAGCCCTGAAATGGGGGCTCGGCTCGCGGCCCCGGGGCGGCCCACAAAGGAACTTGCCAGCTCGGGCCGGTGCGCTCGGCCCAGAGGCGCGCGGAGCCCCTCTTCCTCCCGCCGCCCCGGCCCCGGCTCCCCGACCCCAACCCCCGGGAAGAGCGGAGACCGGGCGGGTGCTGCCCGGCCCTGCCGCCGCCGAGGCGCGGCGCTCACAGGGCGAGCCCGCGGCTCCGAGCGCCTGCATCCGGAGGACGGCGCCGCCCTCGGGGTGCTGGGGCTCGGCCTTTGGCCTCCGCCGACCCGCGGGAAGGAGGGCGCGCGGAGGGACGGGCTCCGCTGAGCACCCGCCGGGACGCGGCTGCGAGGCGGGTTCCGCGCGGGGCCAGCGCTCGGCCCGCAGCTCGTGCCTGCGCTCAGCGCGGACGCCCGGGGACGCCGCGGGGGTCGCATCCCCGCGACCAGCTCGGCCGGCCGGGATCAACTCGCACGCCCAGGGCGCTTCCCTTTGCTCGGCTTCACCTTGAGAGAGGAGAGACCCCCGGACAGCGACCGGGTGTTCGCGCTCGCTTCCTTGTCCCCAAATGGTAGAACGCGCCCCCTGTCAGACTGCCAACAATTTAATGGATCAGGGTGGAAAAGACCCCCTTTTAGAAGTCTGGGTTGTTGTTCTTTTTTAAACACAACCGCTGGTGCTGGTTTCTTCCCAAAGATTTTAACCCAGAAACCCCATCAATCTGCACTGGCTGAGAAATGCCAGTCGCCACCGGACACGGTCAGGCACCAGAGAATCCCTGCCTGGCTTCTCTCTGTGGGGACTATTGAACCCCCAAATTGCTCCCCATTTGTTTTGCTCGCCTCGTTTTTAATTCTACATTTCATTTCAGCCTGAGAAAATTACTGGACATGAAAAACATTATATATATATTTGGACCAGGCTTTGGGGGTCTCTCTCCGGGAACTGGGGTCCTCCCCCAGGTCTAGCAGCTGAGGCTGCTGGGAGGGGGGAACCCTGTGCTCCCTTCTCTTAATTTCTGTTTAAAGGGAACACAGAAAGAAGGACGTGTATTGGTGGGGAGTGAGGGCACGGAATATTTCCAGGCCTTTAAAAAAAGAAGAAAAATAAAATTTTGTATAAGAATGGTCCGTGTACTGTGACCGCAGGGCAAATGCAAATGTCTGTTTTCAAACACAGACTCGTGAATTCTTATTAGAGATCGTGACTGCGCCTCCAAGCAGGACATTACATATTCATCACGATATGAACCTCCTTTCTGCACTTCAGGTGCGGCCTTCCCAGCACCCTGGTCCTTTTAATCCTGGGGGCGAGGGGGAAGAAGGAGAAAAGAAAAAAGCCCCAAGCCCATGACCAAGCCACATTTGGTCTGTTTTCTTCCGTTCCTAAAGCGTTAAGGGAATAGGAGATAAAAAGATGCACGCAGAAAAAGAAGCAGCCGCAGCGATCCTCCACAAAGATCTTTTTGGTGTCAACTTAAATGTACACAAATAGTGGATGATGATCTCTTTTATTGGACTAACATTTATCCAGTAATATCCACACACTTTTAAAACCATTGAGGCCTCCTCTTCAGGTGTTCATTTGAATAGAAATAGCTGAATGAGTGTTTTTATAATTGATCCCCTGAGAACTGAATGTCTAGTGCTGCATAACCAACATTTTCCCATTGCTAGGGTTTTTTTTTCCCCCAAATTGCCACTCTGCAAAATTAGGATTTTGTTCAGTTTTGATAAGAGAATTAACCTCCCACGTGCCAAACTCCCTGAGTCTGAGGGGCTTTCAGGGAGTCAGCCTGTGCAGGGTTTGCTTTTATACCAGCTCACTTTGGGGGCTTTGCCACCTCTTGGTCTTGGGGACAAACCTCCCAAGACCTGGTGGGAGGTGGATTTGATGGAAGCGGTGAAAGACAGAGGGAGGGAAGGCGGCTTCTGCACACTCTTGGGGGTCCCTGGGCCCAGAAATCTCAGCTTGTGATTTTTTCCTTTCTGTCTAATCAACAATGCGAGTCTTGTGCTAACCCTGACCCTACCCCATCACGAGGATGTATGAATGGTCAGCTCTGGCCTGATGTAGCCTCTGTGCCTGCATGGAGCCCTGGGCCTTGCAGAAAACACAAAAGACTTCTTGTCTCTCGAATTTTCAGTGGTTTCTCAAGTGCTTTATTTTAATATTCACTTTTCAAGTAATCATCTTGATATAGGTTCATTGCAGAAAATTTGAAAGCTATGTAGAAATATAAAGTTGAAAGTAAACACTACCCCAAATTGTACCACCCAGGGCTAAACATTACTGTATTATCTTCCAGTCTTTTTTTCCCTCTGTGTGTATATATTAAAGAACTATGTATATACATATGAAATTGGGATCACACTGTACCTATGGTTTTATTTCTCGCCCCCACATTTAATAGTATATACAAAGCATCTCTTGTGTCTTTAAGCATTGTCTGTCTATCTGCTACACACACAACCATCAAACAGCTGTAGCTGAATGAATTTCATTACCCCCTGCTGATGGACAGTGAGGTGGGGAGTTTCTCTTTTCTGACTGTGTACAAAGGAAATGTCCTTGGCTTTTTTGATGGAGGCTTACTTTTTAAAATTTTTATTCTAATTAAAAAATATATGTGCAACAAGCAGCAAAGATTTACTGTATAGCATAGAGGACTATAGTCAGTCTCTTGTAATTACCTATGATGGAAAATAATTTCAAAAAGAATGTATGTGTATTTGTAAAACCGAATCTCCTTGTTGTGCACCTGAAACATTGTAAGTCAACTATACTTCAATAATATATATCATTGTTATTGTTCAAAATAAAACACCTACTAATATAATAAAAGGAAAAGTTTTAGGTGTACAGCAAAGTGATTCAGTAATACATATACATATGTCAATTGTTTTTCAAATCCTTTTCCCATTTAGGTTATTACAGAATATTGAGTAGAGTTCTTTGTGCTGTATAGTAGGTCTTTGATGGTTATCTATTTTATATATAATAGTGTGTTTAGGGTTAGTCGCTCAGTCATATCTGACTCTTTGTGACCCCATGGATATTAGCCCATCAGGCTCCTCTGTCCAGACAAGAATACTGGAATGGGTTGCCATTACCTTCTCTAGGATATCTTCCTGACCCAGGGATCCGACCCGGATCTCCTGCAGTGCAGCCAGATTCTTCACCAGCGGAGCCACCAGGGAAGCCCACTGTGTATATATCAGTCCCAAACTCCCAATGTATCCCCTCGTCACCACCTTTCCCTTTAGCAACCGTAGTTTGTTTTCAAAAACTGTGTCTGTTTCTGTTTTGTAAATAAGTTCATTTGTACCATTTTTAAAAGATTTCATTTACCTGTGATATTGTATGTGATTTGTTTTTCTCTGACTCAGTTCACTTAGTGTGATAATCTCTAGGTCTATCCATGTTGCCGTTAATGGCATTATTTCTCTCTTTTAATGACTGAGTAATATTCCATTATATATATATCCATCACATCTGCTTTATCCATTCCTCTGCTGATGGACATTTAGGTTGCTTCCATGTCTTGGCTGTTGTAAACAGTGCTGCTGTGGACACTGGAGTCCTGTCCTTCTGAACCATGTTTTTCTCTGAATATATGCCCATGGGTGGGATTGTTGAATCATACAGTAGGTTTATTTTTAGTTCTTTTTTTTTTTTTTTTTAAAGGCTGAGCCTTACAGAATGCAGGATCTTAGATCCTCATCCAGGGTTCAAACCTGAACCGCCTTCAGTGGACGTTCAGAGTTCTAACCACTGGATGGCCAGGAAGTCCCTGTTTTTAAGGACCCTCCATCCTGTTTTCCATAGTGGCTGCACCAATTTACATTCCCACCAAGAGTGTAGGAGGGTTCCCTTTTCAAGGAAGGCTTAGTTGAACTAGAGGAAGAACATTACTTAGGGAAAAAAGTTTTTGCTTTGGGGCCTAGAAGTGATGGAAAAAGCCATTTGTTGCGCAGAAACTTGATGGGTGCGAGGCCAGGCCTGGGCCCCCACCCACTGCCAGGCCCCGGGCGCTCTGTCAGCTGCATCCCTACCCACTCTGGGTAGAGCTGCCTTCCGCTCATCCTTGTTTAGCTAGGGCTGCTGTCAGCTGCAGGTATCAGAAAACACCAGCCCAAGGAGTTTCAAAATCAAGCACATTGTCTCTGTCCCGTGACGGGCTTTCTGGAGGTGACAGGTCCAGGCTGGCTAATTCAGTGGCTGCCCTCCCCCAGGGCACCCTCAGCACCCCAGCTCAGCCGCTGCCTTCCCTTTGAGGGCACACTGGCTGCCCAGGGCCAGCCTCGCCGCCCAGACGCGATGGAGAGTGACGAAGTCCAGTGGAAAAGGGACCATTGCACGTTGCATCAAATGCTTTTATGAATTTATTAATTAATTTATTATCAGCAAGGACAACCTCTTCCAGAAGCCCAGGCCAGTTTCCCCATTCAACTGCCCTCACTTCACTGGTTAAAACCACGTGCCCATCATCAGGCCTGTCTTGGGCAGGAGAAAGGGGCTTATCCTTCCTGAGGCTGAGACTGAGAGCTCCCTGGGGCAGGAGCGGGGGCACTCTGGGTGCCTGGATGCGCCCTCTCATCCTTCAGGTCTTAGACCCTGGGGGCCCCTGAAGTGAAGTGAAAGTTGCTCAGTTGTGTCCGACTCTTTGCAACCCCATACAGTCCATGGTTTTCTCCAGGCCAGAATACTGGAGTGGGTAGCCTTTTCCTTCTTCAGGGGATCTTCCCAACCCAGGGTATCAAATGCAGGCCTCCTGCATTGCGGGCGGATTCTTTACTAGCTGAACCACCAGGGAAGCCCGGGAACACTGGAGTGGGTAGCCTATCCCTTCTCCAGGGGATCTTCCTGACCCAGGAATTGAATCGGGATCTCCGGCATTGCAGGCAGATTCTTTACCAGCTGAGCCACCAGGGAAGCCCAGGGGCCCCTATGCCCCATCTTCTCCAGATCCCTGGAGGCTATGGGCACTGATTTGTTCAACCTGCAGGTTCACCCAGACCCTAAGGCAGCCCTCACCAGGTGACCAGGATGTTGACTGCCCCAACCTCATTGACTGGGGAGATGCCTGGGGTCCACTGTGAGATCTGGGCCAGCTCAATGCGGGTCTCCCCCGGACTCTGGAGTGCCTGGGAGCCTCAGTGGTGGCTCTGTCTGAGGGGGTCCTGAGAGGCTGCCCCTTTGCTGTGGGCCACTTCCTGGCCCCCTTCTCTACAGAGTGGTTCTGCCCTCTCGGTGCTCTCCCTCCCACTTCTGGAAACAATATTTCAGTTGCTGTGGACATCCCCTCCTCCACAGGGACGCGTTTAGATGGAGAGGGGCTGAGCCCACTCCAACCCCAGTGCTGTGGGTGCACCCAGAGTGCTGGATGGCCAGTCACGGCCCCACACCCCCAGATCAGTCTGGTTGGTTATAGTGGGGATGTGCATGTGATCCAAAAGTGGTTTGATAAGACTTGATCTGGGGATGTTTGCTGAAATGCATGGGAAAGAGGCATGCTTTCTGAGGTCTCCAGGATGTGAGTCTGGAGCTGGTGGTTCCATCTCACCACCACAGAGGAAAACCCGCTCGAGAATGAAGCCAACATAGAAGAAAGCGGAATTAGAACACAGAGAGAGACCAGGTCCTGATAATACCCATAATACCCACTGGCGCCCTGGATCCAGTCATTCCTGAAGCAGAACTACCTCTGAAACTATCATTTATGGAAGGCGACAATTTTCCTTTTCACATAAACCAGTTTGTGTTGGGTTTTTATTCCATTTGAAGAGTCTTGACTAAAGCGCCTACTCGACAGACTGCCTTCCAAAACCAAGATCCCATAGTCAGATTTCAATGACCATCTCCAGTGCTGAGGCAGGTCAGGCCCAGAGCCACTTGCTTTGGTTCTGGAGACTGAAGGCTGGTCACTGTTCCTGGGGCTGCTTCCTCCAGTCCACAGAGCTTCTCAGCAGAACTGCTTCTGTGCCCACTGAGTGATCTGGTATCTTTCTTTGAGAAGAAGTCAGGCAGAAACAGGAAAGGCATTTCCCCTCCTTCTCCACATCGACTCCTCCGTCTGCCCAGGCTTTCACAACTCTAGGAGTCGTTTCCTGATAATTGAGCTGAAAATCTCCAGGGCTCAGTTTCTGCTCCCCTGAGCTGACCCCTCGGCTCCCCTAATGACAGCTCCTTCCTGAGGCTGTGCTCATCCTTCGTAATAGCTCACACCTCCGGTCTGCTAATGGCCGTGGTTGTGCTCTAAGGGATGCTTGGCGATTTTCATGGCTCTGGTGTCGCAAGGCCTTCTATCAGGCAGCAAGAGGCTTTCCTTCCGAAAGGCTGCGTGTTCCTCTGCCCAGATGCTCAGGGGACCAGAAGGGACAGGAAGTGGGAGAAGCAGGCCTGGCATAAGTTGGGGGGTGGGGAGGGTGCAGAACAAGGCCCAGGACCTTCTCCCCGGGAGGCAGCTACCTCTCAGGGCTGGCCCACGTCGCCATACAGGAATCAGGCCCAGCATGTGTATAGGACTGCAAGGAGATCCAACCAGTCCATTCTGAAGGGAGATCAGCCCTGGGATTTCTTTGGAAGGAATGATGCTAAAGCTGAAACTCCAGTACTTTGACCACCTCATGCAAAGAGTTGACTCATTGGAAAAGACTCTGGTGCTGGGAAGGATTGGGAGCAGGAGGAGAAGGGGACAACAGAGGATGACATGGATCGATGGCATCACTGACTCAATGAACGTGAGTCTGAGTGAACTCCGGGGAAATGGTGATGGACAGGGAGGCCTGGCGTGCTGCAATTCATGGGGTCGCGAAGAGTCGGACACGACTGAGCAACTGAACTAAACTGAACTGATGATTTCTCAAGGGAAAGTGGAAATCCAGGTTTTTATGTAAAATTTCCTATTTTTTAAAAAACCACTGGCAAAATTTTAATGCTCTTAAGATGAACTATCCCTTGGACCATCAATTTGTGACTTTTGTCTGCAGGGATTAAAGAAGTGACAAGGTGTCAGACCATAGAGAGCAGGGTGATCCAGTGGACAGACTCAGGGCTGGGACCAGGGAAGCCTGGATTCTGGTCCTACCCCATGCACTGTGTAACCTGGGGCACATTATTTCATCTCTGAAAATCCCTAGCAGTTCATGGAAACTGTCTTAACCTTGCTAAGGGAGAGGCTGTATTAATCCCATTGAGAATAATGAGGAGAAGACGCAGTTCAAGGAGAGAGGTGTCAAAGGGCCTGGCTGGGAAGGGGCAGAGCCTCTGTCCTCAGCGCTGGGCTGTCTGGGCCACCAGCCGGCTCAGGCTCGTGTGTGTCTGACGGTGACTCAGGTTGGTTGCAGAGTCCATGATCCCCCAAGGTCACAGGCAGCATGTCTTCCTCTGGACTTGAGGTGAGTTTCCTCTCCCTCTCCTCCAGTCTACACGTCCCTCTCTGTGTTCAGCATCTTCTACTTCTGTAGCCCCTTTGCTTGCCATGTTCCTGTTTCTGGATGATGGTTCTAAGACTCTTGGCCCTGGGTGAGTGACATCACTCTCTAAATCAGAACATCTTCCACAGAAATACTGTGCAGAGCACATCCCCCGACGAGCTGGAGTCTCTGCTCCTAGGACTAAGGGGGCCTGACCTTGCTTGCTTTCCAATCTTCAATACTCTTTTCCTTTGCCCAAGATAATGAATGCTTTCTGAAAAGAGGGAGATTCAAAAACTCAGGCATCTAGGCCTGTGAGCTCTCAGCTGGCTTCTTGTTTCACCAGTGATGCTTAGCAGGGATAAAGTGACTCACTGGAGTGCCCCCTTTCCACACACTCTGAGGACATCACCACAATTTGCAGAAGCTTTGCACTTTCATATTATTCTTATAAAACAGACAAAGGCAAGATATTTGTATTATCCTAATTTACAGATGGGAAAACAGAGGCCAGGCCTGCTTAAAAACAGGTAGCTCGGAAAACCCACACAGGAAAGCAATAGATAAAACTCACCTGGCCTACATCTTCCACTTCATCGTCTGTGTGACGCCCTCCTGCCCACTCAACCCTGCCCATGCTTGTCTTCATTGGGGCATATTAACTAATTTGGACTCAGAAGCAGAACTTATATGTTCCTAGAAAATGTTACCTGGCACTTGCTCTTCTTCTGTTTCTCTATCAGCTCTTCTTTGGGGCTGGTTCTTCGACTTGTTGTTGGTTAGTTGCTAAATTGTGTCCAACTCTGTGACCCCGTGGATTGTAGTCCGCAGGCTCCTCTGTCCATGGCATTTCCCACGCAAGATTACTCGAGTGGGTTGCATTTTCTTCTCCAGGGGATCTTCCAGACCCAGGGATCAAACCCGTGTCTCTTGCATTGCAGGCAGATTCTTTACCACTGAGTCATCAGGGAAGACTCTTGGAATATAACAATCAGTCACGGACTAGGAAGACATGTATTTTAGCTCAGGCTGCGATAACAAAGTCCTACTGACTGGCTGCCTTAAACAATAACGCGTGTTGTTGCGGTTTAGTTGCTCAGTTGTGTCTGACTTGCTGCAGCCCCCCATGCACTGCAGCAGGCCAGGCTTCTCTGTCCTTCACTGTCTCCCGGACTTTGCTCAAATTCACATCCATTGAGTTGATGATGCCACCCAACCATCTCATTCTCTGTAGCCCTCTTCTTCTCCTGCTCTCAATCTTTCTCAGCATCAGGGTCGTTTCCAGTGAGTTGGCTCTTCCCATCAAGTGGCCAAAATATTTGAGCTTCAGCTTCAGCATCAGTCTTTCCAATAAATATTCAGGGTTGATTTCCTTTTGGATGGACTGGTTTGATTTCCTAGTTGTCCAAGGGACTCTCAACAGCAATGCCTAATAGAAATTAAATATAATAAAAATAGCCTTGGTATGTGTCCATACTATTACTAAATATGGTCAGCACATGGACTCCTCCACTGTCCTAGGCATTTTACAGTTGGAGCCATGAATGGTCACCACAGGCTATGAGGGGGGCTCCACCACATTCTTCATTTTACAGGTGAAGAAACAAGCATGAGCAGGTAAAGTGACTTGTCCAAGGTCACACAGGCATTAGGTAGCAGGGATAAGACTCTACCTAGCCAGGGACGGGGGAGCCTGGTGGGCTGCCTGCCGTCTATGAGGTCACACACAGTTGGACATGACTGAAGCAACTTAGCAGCAGCAGCAGCTAGCCCTGTAGTTTGTGAAGTCTTCCCCAAAGCTCTGCAAAGTTTCCCTCTCCCAGGCCCCTCAGGCACAGCCTCCCTCCTTGGGGCTCTCCTGACCTCCTGCTAGCCCACACCGCGGGAGGGCGGTCTGGTCTGCACACGCGGTACAGTTGGCCACGCTCCCCTCCTCCGCCAGCTGTGTAGCCTAGGTATTTCCTGAGCCCAGACCCCCGCGGGCCATGTAGGATTCAGCTTCCTCCACTGTGAATTAGGACCGGTGACGCCTCACGCCGAGGCAGCTGTGTGCCCGGTACACACAGTGTGTTCACTGTCTCTGCTTTTGCTTGCCACGTGCACCAGTCTGGACATCTGGGCTGGCTCTGTTGAGGCTTTGATCCCGGCGATTCTGCTTCAGGCCCACGCAGGCCTCCCTACTTTTCCTGGTCTAGCCTGCATCCTCCTCCTTCCAGATGGGGCCTCCTGCTTTCTCTTGGTCTCTGCGAGCCAAGTTGCAGAAGTGTGGACAGGCGACTCTTCCTTGGTGCGCTCAGGCTTAGACACGGAGGATGAAACAGGAAGAACGGAGGGGCTGTGGGGGCCATGGGAGACTCTCCTAGCTCCAGAGGGAGGGGCAAGAATGGGTTACTCATCCCCTTTCTTCCTCCAGCCTTGGACCCTGCAGTGTCCTGCCCAGAGGGTATGTGCATCTCCTCAGATTCCAAGGACGGCTGTCAAGTGTAGGGTCCCTGAGAGAGTACGGCCAAGGTAGGAGGGATCCCTCCTTCCCAGGGCATACAATAGCCATGCACGCTGGACCCCACATTCTTGTCTGCTGCCCTGGCCACTGGTTTTTATTCTCACAGTTATTTCCAGGGGATCTTCCCAACCCAGGGATAGAACTCAGGTCTCCCACATGTCAGGCAGATTCTTTACCATATGAGCCACCAGGAAGCCTCCCAGTTATTAGGACAGCGTACCCCAATCACCTGCATTTGCAGCCTCCTCCCGGCTTTGTGGGGGCAGGGGTGGTGGTGGAGGGGGCTCTCCTGACATTAGAATAACTGGGGGAACAGTCCTCTGTGTGAGTGAGGAGCCTCATGTTTATAGAAAATTCCCTCTTTGGGGACTTCCTAGGTGGTCCAGTGGCTAAGATTCCACGTTGCCAATTCAGGGGCCTGGGTTCAATCCCTGGTCAGGGTGCTAGATCCTACAAGCCACAGCTAAGACCTAAGACCCCACACAGTCAAACAGATAAACAAATATATTTTAAAAATCCTGTCTCATATTTATTCCCATCTTTGCATATGGCTCTCTGCCCCTCTGTCTGAATTGGCCAGTCTTTTGCTAAGAGTAATTTCAAAGTTTCAAGTTTTGGGAGACGAGGGATTGACTTTGGGGGTAGAGATGGAAAGAGTTGAATGGCCCTATAAGATAAAAGGAAGAAATTGTCAGTGTTCCTGTGAATCAGGGAACAGAGGCAAAGGGGAGAGCAAGCCAGGAAGCAGAAACTTGCAGAGATCTGGGGGACTAGGATGGAAGAGGCCCCAGAACCCAGTGTGGAAGGAAGGGGGTACCCCAAATCCCAGTAATTGAGAAAAATATTTTAATGCCATATTAAAAAACTCAAAATTATTGGGAAAAAAACCCATGATGAACAAAATTTTATACAGGTTCAACTGTGCAGGAGGCTTCCCTGGTAACTCAGATGGTAAAGAATCTGCCTGCAATGCAGGAGACCCCAGTTTGATTCCTGGATCTGGAAGATACCCTGGAGAAGGGATAGGGTACCCACTCCAGTATGCATGGGCTTCCCTTGTGGCTCATCCGGTAAAGAATCTGCCTGCAATGTAGGAGACCTGGGTGGGTTCAGTCCCTGGGTTGGGAAGATCCCCTGGAGGAAACCATGCCAACCTGCTCCAGAATTCTTGCCTGGAGAATCCCCATGGACAAAGGAACCTGGAGGGCTACAATCCATGGGATCTCAAAGAGTCGGACACGGCTGAGCGACTGAACTGAACTGATGCCTTTCTCTCTTCCCTTGATGGTGATTCATTTTGCTTAAAAGTCCTTGAGGGAAAATTTGTGGGTGAAGAACCTATGGAGAAATTTGTATTAAGGCTAAGAAGATGAAACTGTGAATTTGTGGTTTCATAGTTTGTTTCAAAAACAACAACAACAACAAAAAACCCAGTAGTCTTACTAAGGAGATTCCTAAACACATTTTATAGGTTGTAAGTGGCTCAGATGGTAAAGAATCCACCTGGAATGTGGGAGACCCAGGTTTGATCCCTGGGTTGGGAAGATCCCCTGGAGGGGAAAATGGCAACCCACTCCAGAGTTCTTGCCTGGAGAATTCCATGGACAGGGGGAGCCTGGTGGGTTACAGTCCATGGGGTCACAAAGAGTCAGATGGGACCGAGCGACTGACACACCACACACACACACACACACACACACACACACACACACACACACACACACACACACACGTCAAACGGAGGGTAGAGTACAATCCTGAGAAATGTTCCAGGAGCACTGACGTCAGCAGGTTCACGAAATCGCAAATGTTCCCTCTGCCTGCCCTCAGCTCCTGTGCACCTCTGAGCCCAGGCTGTCCAGAAACTGAGTTTGAATCCCAGCTCCACTGCAGGGCCCACTTACTTTTGAGGTCTGGTCCTCTCGTCTGCCAGACTGGAGAACGGCTTTCTCTCAGGCTGTTGGGAAGGTCCGTGAAGTTTCAGGATTCAGAGCGCTCGGCACCGCGCACACCGTGGGTGCCTCATGAATGCCGACCTTCTCTTCCCCTTCCCACTCTTCCCTGTGGGGTCCTTCATCCAAAAGGCGATGCCTTTCTGTCCCTCCCAGTCACAGCTCAGACTTTTTATTTTATTTATTTATTTTTAACTGAAGTAGAGTTGATTTACCACGTTGTGGTGATTTCTACTAGACAGCAAAGTGACTCAGTTATCCATATCCATACATTCTCTTTGGCTTTATTTTCCATCATGGCTTATCACAGGGTCTTGAATACGGTTCTCTGTGCTGCACAGTAGGACCTCGTTGTTTTTCCATTCTCTGTGTGATACTTTGCATCTGCTAATCACAGACTCCCCCCTCCCCCTTGGCCAGTGCAAGCCTGTTTTCTATGTTATACTCTTGATTCGAATGTTCAGTTTCCAAACCTCGAGGTATGTGAAAAGGTAAAGTTGGACACTTATACCAGGGGCAGGCAGATTGAAGTTTTGGGGAACGCTCTCATAAAATTGGAAACTCCAGTTTGCGCTCAGGGTCATGGAAGGGTTCTCAGCAAGGGAGGGGACCTGAATTTCACAGGCAGCAAGCTGGGGCCTGGGGACCACCGTGTGCGTGTGCCTCAGAGTCCAGACCCGACCCCTTCCTCCTAGGAGCCCACCGTGCTGGCTGGCTGTAAGCCCCAAGAGTGCATCCTGGGCAGGGAGGGGTCTGGGGAGGGGAACCCTGATTGCCTTTACCCAGGCTCGGCTTTGCCAGCTCTGGGTGAAAGCCCGGCATTTTGCTAGGGCTGTTCTTGAAATCTGGCTGACACCCCGACCCGAGTCCTCTGCAGTTCCTCTGCCTGGGGACTGAGATGGCCGCCCACCCTCGGGCTCATCGGCTGGAGCTCAACGATGTGAAGCCTCCGGGATCCAGGCTGGGTCTGGCAGACCTGCCTGAGCGTGACTAGCTCACTGAGGCTTCCTACATGGGGGGCCTGGGTGCCCCCACCTCCCCTCCTCTCCCTCTCCCTCACCAACCGATGCTGTCCTGTCCTTTCTCCTCCGCATCGAGTGGTCTTCCTCCCCACCCCCTTCTTCCCCCGTCCTGCTTCCTCCTCCAGCCTCCCCAAGGGTGGTGGGCTCTGGAAGGCAGTCTTCCCTTCAGAGGTCTCTGCAGAAGTCTCGAGGACCCCCAGCCTCTCATCGTGCTAACGCGGGCCCCGCTGAGACGTCCCAGGGAGGACGGCGGAGCTGTCCATTGCCTGGAAAGGGCTGACAGCAGACACAGCCCTGGTCGGGCAGAGCGAGTCCCCAGCCAGCTGGTGAGGGGGATGGGCCTGAGCCAGGTAATTATTGCCTGGTGCAGAGGTCGAAAGCCGCAGAGCGGCGGGTGTACTAATGAAACACAAATGGGACATCTGTGTTCAGGAGTTCAGCAAACCATGGAAAACCCAACTTTGCCAAGAGTTTATGTACTACCTAGGGCAGCCGCACTCCTTCCAGCTAAGAGAGCAGTGAACACACCACAGCCATTTCCCCCGATCCCCCACCTTCGCTCCTCCACATCCTTATCTGGGGGTGTTGCAGCTTCGTTCATGCTCTGTCCTCCGCAGGTCTTCGGGGCTGCAGGTGTGTGGGCGGGGGGAGTGCTCCTCTCGATGTAGCTCTGAAAGCCCCTGCACCGGGGGTCTTGGGCAGCCTTGTGAGGAGGGCCTGAGGAAACGAGGCGCAGTTTCTTTCTCCATCTCCTCTGGCGGCTTGGTTCTGAGACTCCCTGCCTTCAGCAGTGGAGCGCGGGCCCATCTGAAGTCTGGGCTGAGGGGGACCGCTGGAAGGTGCTGAGTGCCACGTGCTGATGAAACGTCAGAGGTGGGAGGTGATGCCAAGCAGGCAGGCTTCGCCCAGACCTGCTGTTTGCTCCCGGGGTCATGTCGGCAAGTCATGTGCCCTCTGGGGCCTCAGTTCCCAGGCCCGTGGAGGAAGGGGATGGCTGAGGCCCCGTATATCTGTTCCGAGACTCGGGCTCTGACTGTTCTGTCCCACACAAGAGAACCTGCTGAGGGCAGGGCAGCTCTGTGGAGCTGGAGGAGGCGCTGGCCCAGGAGGGACCGGAACCAGGGTGTGGCCCAGGCCTCTGGGCAGCGGGAGGTGGTGGCCGTGACATGTGACTCACTCCAGCGCCCCCCGCCCCATGTCTTGGCATGGTTTTGGCTCTTCAAATGCTGGGGGCAGACTGCTTGGGAGTCGGGTGGGCACTAGAGACGTGGTTGCTCAGGGTCAGTCCTTGCTTCCGGGGGCTGCTTCTGGAGGAGAGGGGACTGCAGGGTGCCAGCCGGCCGCCATGGGGCTACTGAGGCACTGTGATGGACAGTCCTGAGTGGGGTGCGTCTGTCATCTGACGGCCTGAAGCCAGGACTGCCCAGGGACCTGCCTGCTCCCGCCTCGTTGCTTGGTCCTGACTTGGCCTCGCTTGCAGCCTCTCGTTATCTCTGGGGCTGATGCCCGGGCTGGTCCTTTCAGGAGCACACCTCCACTGCGGTCCACATCTACCCTTGGGGATGTGACTGCTTCCATTGCTATGACAACCAACAAGCCCCAGGCCCTTGCTCTAGGGTACCAGCCCTAGCCTTCCAGATTGTTTGCTGGGCGCTGGTTGCAGAATTGGGGTCTTTGTTGGCAGCAGGCTTCCTGGTGGCTCAGCTGGTGAAGAATCCGCCTGCAATGCAGGAGACCCTGGTTCGATCCCTGGGTTGGGATGCTCCCCTGGAGAAGGGAATGGCTACCCACTCCAGTATTCTGGCCTGGAGAACTCCACGGACTGTATAGACCATGGGGTTGCAAAGAGACACAACTGAGCGACTTTCACTGGCATCTGGGGAGGGGCCCATGGCAGTGGCAGCAGGACTGCCCTGGTTAGTGGGGTGGAGGCAGCGGTGTGGGCTAGGTGGGTTTCCTGAGGCGAAGGCAGCGCCCCTACCTGGCCAGGCAGTACTGGCCTGGGATCCCAGCCACAGTGAGCCAGTGCCTCTAGCCGAGGCTGTCATTCCACTGAGGTCTGAACAATGCTATTCTTAGAGGGGTCAGAGAGTGGACCACAGTCAGGGTGCGAGGCCCAGGGTATATCACTGGGGATGGATCAGAACAGAAGTCCAGCGGCAAGGAGGAGGGGTGGGGAGGGTCCCGAATGGCCCAGAGGGGCTGGGACTTGCCCTTTTGGGGTTGGTGGCCTCCTTCCTTGGTGCCCCCACCCCCTTCCCAGGGAATTGAAATCCCTGGGCTGAAGGAGAGGGGTTCATGAAGACTAGCTTAGGCATTTTCCAGACCAGCAAGTGGCCAGACCAAGCATTCCACTGGAGATGCAGAGCTCTGGGCAGTAAACTTGCCCACGGCTGCTGGTTCTGAGTGGGGATGAGCCCATGGCTTTTAAGAGGAAAGCGCCAAAGACAGACTCGTGCACTATTTCCTATCAAGGCTTTACCGATACTTGTTATTCGCTTTCTCTGCTTCATTAGGAAATGCAAAGAACAGTTTGCCTGTAGATGGAAGTGTTCATTCTCAAAGCTTTGTGTGAGCAGATGTGGCTGACACTCTTGCGCTTGCTCTGGATCTTTTCCCTCCTTCCCTTTGGGTGGAGTCTAACCTGTTCAGGCAGCTTCCTCCTCCACCTGGCTTTGGCTTTGCGACCTGTGATGGGGCTGAGGTTCCTAGTCTTCTTGGCAGTGAAGCTGGGCAGCTGAATTTCCACATCTGAAGTTGGGGTTACCTCAGAGTCCTTTGTGTGTGAGGCAACAAATCCCTCTTTCATTTAAGCCTCTTTGCATCTGTACTTGTGTTACTTGCAGCCCAAAGCTTCGCAGTGGCTCTTGTACAGAAGAGTGACTTTCCTATGGAGACTGACTGTGCGGCATGAAGCCTTCACTGGGGCAGCAGGTCCTATGGACGCTGTCACAGGTCTCACAGGTACCCTGATCCGGGGGGATGTGGCATCAGCTCCACGTTTCTGATGAGGAGATGACGAGCCAAGGGCGGACCACTCCCCTGGAGACAAAGGCAGAACCAGGAGGGAGCGGGGAGGACTGCGGAGGTCGCCCTGGGCGCTGACAGTGGAGGGTGAAATTGAAGCCACACCTGAGCTGCACGAAGCCAGGTGTCTGTGCCTCCCTGGGGGTTCAGTGTGGCTGGCGCCGGTGGGGGCAAGGGGGTGGGTACTCCCTTTAGTAATGGCGACACGTGAGGCATTTACTAAGTGCTTGCTCTGTGCCAGCTGCTGCTGCTGCCACTGTTACCACCGTTCCAGCACCAGGAACCCCACAGGTACTCCTATAAGGTTCTTCCTTATCATTCCCATTTTAGGCGAGCAAACCCACGTCAAAAAAATGTAAGCAGCAGGGGTGGGCATCTGAATTGGAACTCATTTCTGCAGGAGCTTTTAACCAAAATTCTGACGTCTCCCTGCAGAAGGCTGCCATGTAAAGGCAAGGGAATGGAGCTGAGGCCCAGTCTGGAGCCAGAGGACAGCGTACTGATTCATGGTTCAACAGGCACCTTGCCCAGGGAGCCCCTCAGGCCCCAGACTGCCAGAAGCTCCTGGGTGGGACCCTTTGCTCCACTGCCCTGAGGCCTAGCACAGTGCCTGACACATAAGAGGTACCCCAGGTGTTCACTGAATGAATGCATGAGCGTCTGTATTAAGTGGCTGGATTGTCCAAAGCAGTTGCTTAGAATGAGAAAATCAATCACGAGCTAACAGGCCTTTATTTATTCATTGGTCACACCTCGAGGCATGTCTGACCTTAGTTCCCCAACCAGGAATGGAACCCACGCCCCCTGCAATGGAAACACAAAGTCTTAACCACTGGACTGCCAGGGAGGTCCCCCGAAAAGGGCTTTTGGACTAGAGCTTCTCAGATTACATAGGTAAAAACAGGCCAAAGAAGGTCTAAGCTCACGTGGTGGACTGGGAAGAGCAGGACTGGAATTTGGGTCTCCTGGTGTCCTGTCCAGCGTGGCCCAGGGCTTCATGTTTTATCTGCAGGGACCCAGTGTGGACAGGAGGGGTGAGAGGGGAAGAAGGTGGTGGGTGTACGTATAGTGGGGGGCAGGGATGAGAAAGGGTGGGGACCTGATACCAGCAGGGAGCTGCCAGGAGCTATTGTCCACTGAGGGCATCGTGAAGAGGAGCCTGGAGGATGGGTCTCTGAGCTGCCATGCTTTGCCTGGGGCCTTCTCAGGACGAGGAGTGGCTGTGATGGCCAGGCCCTCTGGCTGAGAATGTTCAGGAAAAAGCATTTACTGCACTTCCTTCCAGTCTCAAGCTGCTGAACCGGGGGGATCTTGGGTTTGGAGTATCTGGAGCAAAGAGCTGTCACCACGGTCTTGCCCTGGAGTGGAGAGCAGGGCTGTGACCATGGCCCGTGGCCCGTGGTGTTTCCTGCCCCGGAGCCCCCAGCACCCTCAGAGATGGCAAGACCGATGGGAGAGGCTCCGTGGGGCTTGACTTTGTACTGCCAGGGATGAACTTTGCTCAAAAGTGCTCTGTAGGCAGAAAGAGGAGTAGTGAAAAGGCTTTCATGTGCTATTTCAGGATTGCTGGCCCCAAACATTTATCACTTACTGATGCATATAATTTGCCTGATGACTCAGTTTCATATATTTTAGTTTCCAAAGATAAACAGTTTTTGCATATTTTCTGCAAATGGGGGTTATATTTAATAATCTTAGGGTAGGAGGGGCTGGGTGCTGGGGACAGGGAATTCGAGGAAGGCAGAGAGCTTGGAGCAGCTTCAGCTCAGCTGGGGTCGTGGCACATGCTTGGACGTTTGGCAGGAGGTGTTTGGCTGGGAAGGGCTCTGGGAAGGGGTCTATGGTCCGAAGATGGGCTGGTTTTGGAGGTGGTTGAATTGAGTCGATGGGGCTTTCCTGGTGGCTCAGTGGTAAAGAATCTGCTTGCCAATACAAGAGATGTAAGAGGTGTGAGTTCAGTCTCTGAATCGGGAAGATTCTCTGGAGGAGGAAATGGTAACCCACTCCAGTATCCTTACCTGGGAAATCCCATGGACAGAGGAGCCTGGCAGACTGCAGTCTATGAAGTCGCAAAAGAGTCGGGCACGACTTAGCGACTAAACAATGAGAACCAGCTGAGTCAATATGGCCTTCGGTGTCTGTTTTCAGGTCCACTGGGCTTTGGTCAGAGGTGAGGTGGGGCTGGGCATCAGTGTGGGAGCCAAGGCAAAGAGGCACCCCCCCCCCCCGGCTGCCCACAGAGTCCAGACCTGGCTCTGGCTGGCCAGTGAGACATCACTGCATCTGGTCATAAGCAGGTCGACCTGAAAGGAGGGACAGGTTCCCTCTAATGACAGTCAGAGCCCTGAGTTGGAGCCCTGGGAGGGGGCAGAGGCTCAGGGAGATGATGGTGTCAATAGCAGGAGCAGG
This sequence comes from Nanger dama, assembly GCA_917880005.1. Classification (NCBI taxonomy): domain Eukaryota; kingdom Metazoa; phylum Chordata; class Mammalia; order Artiodactyla; family Bovidae; genus Nanger; species Nanger dama. The sequence goes on along the minus strand of CAKJTW010000063.1, from coordinate 8,714,911 downwards.
TGCAGGCTCCAGCTCCGTCTCTGTTACTGACTTGGGTGCAGCTTGGATGGAGAGTTTGATCATTCTGAATCTTGGCCGTCCTATTTACCCAGTGGGGTTCCTCAAGAGTTGGGATGACATGGTATGTAAATGCACCTAGAACAATGCCTGCACAGAGTAAATGCTCGATAAATTCTTCTCCTCCAAATGTGTACTTAGAGGTGTATTAGGTGCTCGGGGAGATTGGAAATGTGTGCTAGGGATTCCTCTCCTTAAAGACGTCATGTCTAATCAAAGAAGCAAAGCGCAGTCTAGGGAAGTTCAGCTGTGAATGTCAAAGAGGCTCTGATCCGGTTGTTGTATTTGTTAGGAACCAGGCATCACTTCATGGGAAATAGATGGGGAAACAGTGGAAACAGTGTCAGACTTTATTTTGGGGGCTCCAAAATCACTACAGATGGTGACTGCATCCACGAAATTAAAAGACGCTTACTCCTTGGAAGGAAAGTTATGACCAACCTAGATAGCATGTTCAAAAGCAGAGACGTTACTTTGCCAACAAAGATCCATCTAGTCAAGGCTTTGGTTTTTCCAGTAATCATGTATGGATGTGAGAGGTGGACTGTGAAGAAGGCTAAGAGCTGAAGAATTGAAGCTTTTGAAGTGTGGTGTTGGAGAAGACTCTTGAGAGTCCCTTGGACTTCAAGGAGACCCAACCAGTCCATTCTAAAGGAGATCAGTCCTGGATGTTCTTTGGAAGGAATGATGCTAAAGCTGAAACTCCAGTACTTTGGCCACCTTGTGCAACGAGTTGATTCATTGGAAAAGACTCTGATGTCAGGAGGGATTGGGGGCAGGAGGAGAAGGGGACGAGAGAGGATGAGATGGCTGGATGGCATCACTGACTTGATGGATGTGAGCCTGGGTGAACTCTGGGAGATGGTGATGAACAGAGAGGCCTGGCGTGCTGCGATTCATGGGGTCTCAAAGAGTCGAACACGACTGAGCGACTGAACTGAACTGAACTGAACTGGTGGTGGCAAGAGACAGAAACCCAACTCAAACAGCTCGAGCAGCTTCTCATAACCAGGCAGATCAAGGGCAGCTCTGTCCACAGTTGGCTGCTGGGACCCGAGCGCTGTTGCTGGGACCTGGCCTTGCTCCCTGTCTCCAGGGAGGTTCAGTCCTCAGACAGGCTGTCCCCACGGGGCACGAGGCCGACTGCTGGAAGATCCAGGGTCACGTCCACTTAAAAGCGCCAATGGGAATAAACGCTTCCCTTTCCCTCAGCCCCAGTGAGAGGTTTAGAAATGGGCGCTTCTCTGGTGGCTCAGTGGTAAAAGAATCTGCCTGCCAGTGCAAGAGACCTGGCTTCAACCCCTGAGCTGGGAAACCCCACATGCCACAGAGCAGCCAAGCCCATGTGCCGCAGCTGCTGAGCCTGTGCTCTAGAGCCCCAGAGCCACACTGCCCACCTGAAGCCCGCCTGCCCTAGAACCCACGCTCCACAGCGGCAGAAGCCGCCACAGTGAGAAGCCCGAGCGCCACGCCTAGAGATGGCCCCTGCTCACTGCAGCTAGAAAAACCCTCGCAGTGACCAAGACCCAGCAGTCATGTCTGACTCTGCAAGCCAGTGGACTGGAAGCCCACCACGCTCCTCTGCCCGTGGGATTCTCCAGGCAAGAATACTAAAGTAGGTTGCCATGCCTTACTCCAGGGGATCTTCCCAACCCAAGGATTGATTCCCGTCACCTGGAAAGTCCCAATAAATAAAAAAAATAAAATTATGCTTTAAAAGGTTGAGTAATGAATCTCGTTGACTTGGTTGGCCTGGTTTGGGCCGTGTGGCCATGTTTGAGCAAACATCTGTGGCATCAGTTCTGTTCAGTTCAGTCACTCAGTCGTGTCTGAGTCTTTGTGACCCCATAGACTGCAGCACGACAGGCCTCCCCTGTCCATCACCAACTCCCGGAGTTGACTCAAACTCATGTCCATTGAGTCGGTGATGCCATCCAACCATCTCATCCTCTGCGGTGCCCTTCTCCTCCCGTCTTCAGTCTTTCCCAGCATCAGGTGGCCAAAGTATTGGAGTTTCAGCTTCAACATCAGTCCTTCCAGTGAATATTCAGGACTGATTTCCTCTAGGATGGACTGGTTGGATCTCCTTGCAGTCCAAGGGACTCTCAAGAGTTTTCCCCAACACCACACTTCAAAAGCATCAGTTCTTCAGCACTCAGCTTTCTTTATAGTCCAACTTTCACATCCATACATGACTATTGGAAAAACCATAGCCTTGACTAGATGGACCTTTGTTGGCAAAGTAATGTCTCTGCTTTTTAATGTGCTATCTAGGTTGGTCATAACTTTTCTTCCAAGGAGCAAGTGTCTTTTAATTTCATGAATGCAGTCACCATCTGCAGTGATTTTGGAGCCCCAAAAGTAAAGTCTGACATTGTTTCCACTGTTTCCCCATCTATTTGCCAAGAAATGATGGGACTGGATGCCATGATCTTAGTTTTCTGAATGTTGAGCTTTAAGCCAACTTTTTCACTCTCCTCTTTCACTTTCATCAAGAGGCTCTTTAGTTCTTCACTTTCTGCCATAAGGGTGGTGTTGTCTGCATACCTGAGGTGATTGATATTTCTCCCGGCAATCTTGATTCCAGCTTGGGCTTCATAGGTGGACTTCACAGGGGGACTGACTGCTAGACGGTCTTCATTCTCCTTTCCTTCCAGAGGATTATACATCCCCTGCCTCCCTCGCCACCTGGCTTGCCATGTACCTCCCCTCTCCACTGACCTTGAGCTTGGTGAGGGATTTGCTCTGGTCAATAGCATGCCAGCAGAGGTGATATATTTAACATTCCAGGTTTCCCGTCATCTTCTCCCTCTGCCTCGAAGAAGCACTGTCACACATAGATGCTAGATCCAAAAAGTAAAGGAGATGCCAGCATAGAGCCCCAGCCAACCTGAAGCCTGCGTGAAACGCAGGCAAGAAATAGATGTTTGCTGCTGCGAGGCCGTGAGATCTGGGGATCATTGGCTACTACAGCACCATGCAGTCATGTGGTCATAACAGAAATAACGTGCACAATAAACTTAATGCATGTGAATCATCCTGAAACCGTCTCCTCAACACTGCCCCCTGCCATGCATTGGTCCATGGAAGAAATGTCTTCCATGAAACCAGTCTCTGATGCCAAAAGCGTTGGGAGCCACTGCCCTAGGCCATTTCTACACAGGCCAGATTGAGTCTTGTCACAGATCCAGTATTCTCCAACGGCTCCCTTTAAAACATATTCCTGGCCATATTACTTCCTTGCTTAAAACCCCTCAGCAGGTTGCCACCGCCCCGGTCTAGACCTCCAAGCAGCCCATGCATGAATGCCCACCGTGGCCTGCCACAGCCCAGTCACCGTGTGTGCCTGTAAAACAAAGCCCCTCCCTGCTTCGTTGCTGTTTCCTTGTCAGTCGTGTCTGACTCTCTGTGACCCCATGGACTGTAGCCCTCCAGGCTCCTCTGTCCGTGGGATTCTCCAGGCAAGAATACCGGAGTGGGTTCCCATTTCCTTCCTCAGGGTATCTTCCCAACCCAGGGATCAAACCCATGTCTGCTGCATTGTCAAGCGGATTCTTAAGCACTGCACTGCCTGGGAAGCATCAGCTGGACAACTATAGCCTCCTGCTTGATCTGATTGTATTTCAGTTTTATTGAAAACTGCCTTTTTAGAAATGGAATGGAGAGAAAGCCTGGAGGTTAAATCAATCAATGAACAGCCACCAGGGAAGCCCTTGCTTGCAGGGGGGACAAGTCTGCCATCGAGACTCCACCTGGATGATGGCTGTAACCCCCAAGTTGCTTCTGCTCAGCCCCTCCAGTCCACTCTCCATGCAGGCATTCAAACAATCTTCTCCAGAGGTGATCTCATGTCTGCCAGCCACACTGAACTTCACATGTTCAGTGAAGCCCAAACTCCTTGCCACGGTGAGGCAGCTGGGCTTTTCCCAAACTGACTGTGACACTGAATCCCATCCCACATGCTCTTCTTACCATGGAGCCCTGACAGTTGTCTCATTGAAAAGTGGGGTCTTTGTTTCTTCCTTTTGAATCTGGGTGAACATTGGCCTATGGTGGAGAGGACACACCTTCTGAGGGTAGATTGTATCACAGGGGGTCCAGCTGGTTCTCCTGGGACACTCACTCTTGGAGCCCAGCCGCCACCCTGGGAGCAAACCTGAGCAGCTCCTGGAAAGGCCCATGTGGAATGGGATGCAGGCCTGTAGCCCAGAACTGGAGCCTGCACGTGAGTGACCATTCTGGAAAGGAACGCTTCACCACCCCATCCAGCTGCCCCAGTGACACCTTGTGCGGTAGGGACAAGCCTTCCCTGCCAAGCTCTGTCCAAACTGCATATCCCTGACAAAAAGAAATGACCGTGGCTGTTTTAAGGCACCAAGTTTTGGGGCATTTTGTTACAAGGCAGCAGGTGACTGTTGCACAAGGCTTGCACACCTTGAGAGTTCTGGCTCCTCCTAGCTCCAACCCCTTCCATTCTCATTCATGCATTCTGTGCACCCTGCTTTTGAACTTTCTATTTCTTAGATGAGCCAAGCCCAGTCCTGCCTCAGGACCTTTGCCTAAGCTATTTTTTTCTGCTGGGTGCTTTCTTCCTTCATTCCACCTGAGGGCTCTGTCTCAGGTGTGAGAAGTCTTAAATGTCATTTCAGAGAGCTCCCTGACCTCCCAGTGAAAGAAACGCCTCCCTCTTGATGACGCCCGCATCCACTATCAAATCACTGCTTTTGGCATTGGGCAGGTGGACCTGATTCCCGCCTCTTGGCTTCTGTGTTTGTTCCCCACTGTCCTGCCTTAGTGGTTAGTTAAGCTTTGGAGAAAGTTACAGCCAGATTCGGATGTTTTCAGGGAGGTACAGGGAGGGAGCCAGGTCTCCCCTTGTCCCCAGTGGTGGGCAGTGGGAGACAGCCCCAGAGACCCCCAAGGGCCAGGGCTGAGACTCAGGGTCAGAGCAAGGTCACTCGGTCCCTCAGACTTTCTCACTCAGAGGTGATCTTTACAGGGATAGACTAGGAGGTGGATCTGGGATATGCTGTGTTTGCAGCCATTTTCCTGGTGGTCCTCCAGCGGCTGGGGGCCCGTGGGCAGCTGGGGAGAGGCACTGGCTGGACCTTGAATCCGCGGCCCTCCTTCTCGTGCCATCTAAAGCAAGCTCTTCCCTAGTGCTCCCTGCAAACTCCCCACGCTGCAGGCCTGGTGGAAGCCGTGGTAGACACTGTGGCTGTGCTTGTCCTCCTTCGGGACTGGTCTTAATGACATCCTGCTGGTAGGTATCATTGTCCCCATTTTCCAGATGAGAAGCCCAAGGCTGAGGGAAATGAACCAGCAGAGGCAGAGCCAGGCTCCAAGCTGTGCCTGGGCCACTGCTTGGTCCTGGCGCCTTAGGGCACTTGCTCCCTGAAGGCAGGTCCCTCTCTTCCCTGCGATGGGGGTGCTGGGCTTCCTCTCCCACGCCTGAGAGCTCATCTCCTGGGTTCGAGCCTCATCTGCAGGGTACAAAGAGCTGTTGTACAATTATCCTTTCAACATACAAGGACTTCAAGGCCCAGAGAGATGCAAAGCGCTTACCAGTGTCACTTGGTGGACCCAGCTCCTGACTCCAAACCCCGGTCTATTAAAACCCCCCAATCCTGGGCAGAACTGCCAGGGCTGGTGTGCAGGATGCAGGACAAGGGTGGTCTCCTGCCCCCGCCCCCTTGGCCACACCCACACGCCTGCTCAGCTCCTTTCTTTCCTCCCCACCTCCTCTCTCCACCTCTGGACCTAAACTCATCCCCTTCCCTCTGCCTGGAACAGTCTCTCCTTTTTGCGTCACCCCTCCCAGCCGTTCCTCCCATTCTGGGAGGTTCACTATCATCATCATTTGCTCTGAGCATCCTTCCCTGACACCTGCAGACCAGCATCTTTTTGTGTGTTTGTCCCTTAAAGCCCTTACCACACAATTCATTTCAGGTTCTGGGTCATCTACGTGGGGCAGGGGTCAGCACCATGCTGTCCACCGCTCTCCTCACTCCTGGTGCAGGTGACTCTAAGAGGTGGTCGGCAGGATGGATAGGTGGATGTTTCCACTCCTTTAATGAGGCCTTGAAACCAGCAATAGTGAGGTCAGTAGCCCCATACATCTCCAGTGGATCCCGGGAGGACCCCCTGGGAGGTGGCCCACATACCTGTCCCTGCAATGGACAAAGTCCATTCCTGGTACTTCCTTGCTGGTCTGGTGGTTAAGCATCCACCTTCCAATGAGGGGAACATGGGTTCAATTACTGGTTGGGGAGCTAAGATTCCACATGCAAGGTCATGAGCTGCAACTACTGAGCCTGAAAGCCATGACTAGAGAGACTGTGTGTCACAACTGAGACCCAAGGCAGCCAAAGAAATGAATAAATATCCTCCTTTCTCTGCCCCTCCCCGCCACTGGGCTCAGTCATTCTTCAGAAGCTGCATTGGGTGCAATGACCCAGCTGCCTCCTGCCATTCCAGGGCCAGCCTGAAAGATGGTGTCCACAGCCTGGGGAGGGGGATGTAAAGAGGCGAGCCCGAGGTAGGCATGGGTCTCTAGACTGACCTCTGCTGTCCCTGCTGCCTCTGTGGACGAAGTGCAAAGTCCTCTAGCCAGAGTATGCTTGCCTGGAGAATCCCATGGACAGAGGAGCCTGGTGGGCTACAGTCCACGGGGTCTCACAGAGTCAGACATGAGTGAAGCAACTTAGCAGGCATGCACTAGGCAGCGTAGGGGGAGGCGTGGAGCCTGGCAGCAGGACTAAGGCTTCTCGGGTAGGGGGAGTCTGCGCTATACAGCTGGGCAGCCCAGGTCACTTGTTTGACCCTCTGAGCCTCGGTTTCCTCCTGGGGAACATGGAGGCGATAATGTGTGACTGGGAGGTCATTGCAATGGTCTTTCTCATGCATACCGAGGTTCACAGTGACCATGATCATTGTTGTCCTCTACCTTTGTGGTCTCTTTCAAAATACTTTCTTGCCTAAAGGAATTATTAGAGGAGCTGGAGCCCCCTCCTCTCTCATTGTGGACCCCCACACCCCCAGTGCCCCTGTGGAGTCAGAGCACCAGGGGCCTTAGATGGAGTTTTGGCTCATATGTCTGCTTTGAGGCCCGGGCCTTGCCCACGACTGTGTATCTGATGTGAGCAAAGGCCTGGCGCAGAGAAGATGTTTGCTCTAGCTTTGCTGAATGAAAGCACAGACCAAAGTCTTGGTGAGAGAGGGAGAGATGCTTCAACCCTCCTCGCTTACACAAAGGGACTGGCCACCTAGTTCTTCCCACCTTGGCAGCTCCCAGGCATTTCTTTGGCATCTCTCCTGTTTGGATTTTCATGGATGTGGAGCACAGTGACCCTTCTCATCTAAATCCAAGCTCTTCCTCCCCTTCTGTGCCTGTCCAACTGGTGACCCCCTTCCCAGCGCCCCGCAGGCCCAGTTCTGCCAGGCCCATGCCCAGCCAGGAAGATTCTGGAACCTGCTTCCCTGCTGTCCAGGGATGTGGGGGCCCATGGGGAGGGAGGGGCCTTTGGCAGTCCCCTCCCCAGCCCATCCAGCACCCCCACCTGGAGTCCCCAGCATGCTGCCTACTGTATGATCACAGGCTTTCAGCTTTGTGTCTCTATATTCTTTCTTCTGACTGTAAAACTGATATGTGTCTATTGTGGGAAATTTGGAAAATACACAAAATGACAAAGAAGAGAGTAACAGATAGCTAGAGTTAACCATTTTGGCATGTTAAATTTGGGCTGCGACTGCATTTCTGATTTTCTTGCTTGTTTTTTAAAAATCTTTATTGAAGTATAGTTGATTTACAATGTTGTGCTTAATTTCTGTTGTACAGCAAAGTGGTTCAGTTACACATATATGTTCTTCATATCCTTTTCCATTATGATTTATCACAGAAAATTGACTCTAGTTCCCAGTCTTGCTTCTCTTTTTGATGAAGTTTTCTCAACTTTGCCTTCTGAGCTGTTTATTGACGTTTAAATTTCTTCAGTCATGCTTTTAACTTAGAGAGTGAAAGTCGCTCAGTTGTGTCCAACTCTTTGCAACCCTGTGGACTACATAGCCCATGGAATTCTCCAGCCCAGAAAACTGGAGTGGATTGCCTTTCCCTTCTGCAGGGGATCTTCCCAACCCAGGGACTGAACTCAGGTCTCCCACACTGCAGGCGGATTCTTTACCAGCTGAGCCACCAGGGAAGCCCCCCTTTAACTTTTGCCCTCTGCTTGTTCCTTTTATTGCTGTTTTTTGTTAGCATCCCGTCTTAATTTATCAGATGTGGTATTTTTCTATTTTTCTATGATTTCTTTGGCTGTTTCCTTATAATTATTTTCTTCCTCTTTCCATGAAATTCTCCAGGCAAGCATACTGGAAAGGGAAACCATTCTCTTCTCCAGGGGATCTTCCTGACCCAGGAGTCAAACCTGGGTCTCCTGCATTCCTCTGAGCTACCAGGGAAGTCCTTTCTTTTCTACCTTTCTCTTCAAGGCTTTTCTTCTGTTCTGATGATTGTGTGTGGTGATCCTTGCCTATCCGTCCACAGTTAAGAGTGAGGCACTAAAATGCTGAGTGGACGCTCTAGGTGCAGAGCTGGTGTTTCTCATAGATGATGACTGGGTGGTGATCAGGTCCTTCTCTTGGGAGTTCCCAGTTGTCAGTATCTGTAGAACTCTCCTCTTGGACACAGTCCTCAAGGGGGAATCTTCAAATCTCCTACCGGGGGCAGGACCATGTGCCGAGGACAGGCTGGGGCATAAGTCCAGCTGCCAAGAGTCTGAACCAGGTGAGGACAGGGGACTAAGTATCTCATCAAACCTTCTCTTCAGCTCTTATTTTCAGTAGGGTCTTTGCTGTGCCTGGGTTGCTGAACCACAGCCTGGTTCATTTTTGTGCACAAGTGAGCTTGATTCCAGTCTTCTCCTGGGTCACTTTCCTAGGCACACAACACAGGGGTGGGCGAGGATATCTGGTTTGCCTGGGGCCATCTTGGTTTTAGCATCAGAAGTCCTACATCTCAGGAAACCCCTCAGGCCCAGGTGACCGGGACAGCCGGTGGGCTTGCTGTCCGTTTTCTGACTGTCAACCTGTCCTCTGTCTTCAGCCGCATCTGAGCCTCCAGTCTTCAGTCATCCTTGGTCCTTCTGAATCCTGGTTCTGTCTAGGCTTCTGTAGGGGGACCTGACTTGCTTCTTGTTGCAGATCCTCCTCTCCACCCCTTGAAATCAATGGAATTTTAGCTCTCTGGTGTGCTACGTCAGTTAACCACCGATGCAGCAACTTACCATCTTCCAACATTTTGTTGACATCTCTCAATGCCTGGGTAGTCATCCCTGCTTTCTTTGTTCTCATGAGTTTTAAATTGTTTCCTTCTCTTACTACCATCTAGGTTGAGTTCGTAAAACTGGTTTCCCTTCTCCTTTCCAATGGCAAGAACCTCCACACATCAACTTAGGCTACCCACTGGCCTCCCAGCTCGAAGGGTGACCAGCCTCCCTTCTCCATTCCCATCCTCCATTTCCAATATCTCATGATACTAAGTCTCTTCTAAAGTGAAGTTTCTTCTAAGAACAAAGGTTGTTGAATCTTAGTTCTGTATTCAAATGGATCCAATCTCTGCCACTGATGCTTCCACCGTAATTTTTTCTCTTGTGTTTCTTATTTGAACTGACTGATTATGAGAAGTCAGTTTTTCAAGGGTTCAGGTTGCTCTAGTCATGGAGTTTCATCGTGTTCAAGACTATCTCCTGTTACGCCGATGTTCACATATTCACAGCATCTTTTCAGATTATACTTCTCCTGGCTACTCTAGAGCCCTGGAGCTGTTTCTCTGGCACTTTCTGGCATTGAATGTGGCTGCAGACAAGTCTCTGGTCAGTGAGATACTGTTTCTCTCTGCGGGTGGTTTGCTTTTTCCATCTTGACCTTCAACTAACTCATTTTTATTCTTGATGCTCTAGAGTGTAAACTGGCAGTGTTTCTTTGTTGATGGCTCTGAGTTAAGTTTTTCTGGAACTCTGAGTATGTGTGTGTGTGTATATATATAAAGTGAAAGTGTTAATTGTGTCCAGCTCTTTGCGGCCCATGGACTATATAGCCTATTAGGCTCCTCTGTCCATGGAATTCTCCAGGCAAGAATACTGGAGTGAGTAGCTCTTCTCTTCTCCAGAGGATCTTCCCAACCTGGGGACTGAACCCAGATCTCCTGCATTGCAGGCAGATTCTTTACTATCTGAGCCACCAGGGAATCCATATAAATATATATTCTTTGATACACTGAAAAACATATCCATTTAAGAGAAACTTTCTTATATTATTTCTTTAAATGCATCTTCTGCTCTGTTGTTGGGTTGTTTGCTCTGGGGCACACATTTATTATGTTGGACCATTTTTATGTTTTTCCTAGTAACTTATCTTTAATTACTTTGATCTCTTTCGTCTGCATTCACTGATTTTCTCAACCTTTTCCATTACACCGAAAGTTTTGGTTTTGAGTGTGTCTTCTGTTCCTCATTGTTTAAAAAGTTTGGACTCTTGTCGCAGTGTTTTTGCTTCAGTCTTTTCCCTTGGCTCCCAGCAATCTCCCTCTTCATCTCTTCCCATTGCATTACTATCTTGTTTTATTGAGTTGCCATGCTCATGTTCAAGGAGGAATTTCCTTTTCTTTCCAGAGAGGTTTGTGCCTCCCCGCAGGCCAGGGTCTTGGTTTTTTGGTCCTCTCTCCTTTGCTGTCCCCGTTCCCCTGAGGACTGCCGCAAGGGTGCAGTGTTAATATTGTCAGGTTTCTTCCTTTGAGGCAGCTCTGCCCAGATGTCGTGTGCTGTGTTGGGATGCACTCGGAAAATACCTGTGGGTATGTGGGTGACCCCTGGCTCCTTTCCCAGCATGTTTGAGATCAGTTTATTTTTCAAGCTGCAGTCTGAGGGTGTGTGGAGTTTGTCCACTTTTCTATAACTGTGGGGTGGTTAGGAGTGGGGGACAACTCAACTGAGGGAGCGGGAGGTCTTTCTCAAGATATGGGGGCTCCCTCTGCATGGTCTGTGCTCATGTCAAGATCTCCTGCCAGGGTTTGTTTCCTTGGTTGCGGGGTAGATCCCTTCCCAGAATGGGTTTTGGATGGTCCTCCAGTTTGGATGGGCCCTGAGGACTCCCTTCTGTTGAGTTGTGGGGCCCCTTCTAACTCTGTTCCCATTGGGACATTAGGGGTCAGGGCTGAAGAAGGGAGGGGCAGGTGGGTTCTTGGGTGAGGGCCTAGAGAGCCTGGAACAGGGACAGAGAGGGGGCTCTGGGCTGGGCATTCAGATGCCGGAGCCTGAGGGGGATGTCCAACTTGCCAGTATCCACTCTGACTTAAACATTCCTGCTTGGGCTCCATCACTGAGAGTGGTCTATGGGGGTTAGCAAGACCTTCCTGCTTGGGCTCCATCAATGGTCCACGGGGGTTAGCAAGACTTTCCTGCTTGGGCTCCATCACTGAGAATAGTCCATGGGGGTTAGCAAGATCTTCCTGCTTGGGCTCTATCACTGAGAATGGTCCATGGGGGGTTAGTAGCCTGGCATGTGTCTGGTCTGGGAGAACTCCCTTGAGAAACATCTTGTGGATGCTCAGGTGCGATGGGGAGGCAGGGGACTGACCCCAGCCCACTGCGGGGGCTGACGTGCTGGTAGACAGTCTGAGCTCCAAGACCAGATCCTTCACGGGCCCCCACTCCCACCACTCCAACCTCAGGGGCCATAGCACCCCTCGCTCCTTACCCTGTGGGACTCATGCACCGCTCTGAAACCACAGGCTGATGAGGACCATGCATGGGTCACAAGGGGGCTGGAGAGAAATGACTGTCCGTCCCTGGCCCACTGGGCCAGCCAGGCAACAGAGGGGAGTGGTCTCCTTAGGTAACCCCATCATCACAGACTCCAGCCACCCAGAACAGAGTCAGATGTGGCAAATTCCCCCTCCACCTGCTCCTCTGAAAGTGGACACTGGAGTTGATGCCTCTTCTCCTGGGAGCTGATTCCAGAAGCTCAGAGGGGATGGCATTTCCCCTTAGCTCCTCTCCTCGCTCCCTGCTTTTGTCTCCTCCACACACCGAGAGGTCTGGCTGTGAGCGCCTGTTCCTGTGTCCACTCACCCCTTCTCATGCAGGCCCTGCATCCTGTCCCCCCAGTGCCCAGTACATAGTAGGTGCTCACTAAATGCCTACAGACCAGATGGATGACTCCCTGAAAATAAACAGGTCTTCTCATCTTCACCGGGTGCCTCTCTACCTGCTCCCTCACCATACTGGAGCCCATCAGGGCACACCTTGAAGGAACAGGCGATGTTAAGGCTAATAGGATTCATTCATAATCACATCGTTAAGTAAAATTTATGTTTGGTGGAATTAGCCGGGCTCCCCGAGGGCAGCGTCATAAACCAGAGAGATGCTTGGTTTCAAAGTCCCGTCTCCCCGTTTAAAAGAGTGTGTCATTCTTTTGTGGCGGTGGTTAAGAGCTCCTGGAGGCCCACGGATGCTTATTTACTGATCCACAGATGACGGATGGTGTATCCCTGCTTTGTTTGGAAGGGAAAACTTGAACAGCTTGTCTGCACCTCTCCACTCGGACATTAAATCAACATGGCTCTATTAGTGGCCTGGGATGCCAGCTGAGCTGTCTCTGAGCCTGTCACCGTGATGTCTTCATCTGTAACCAGAGCAGACGTGAGCTCCTGGCAGCTTCGGGAGGTGACAACAAATGCAATTAGCTCCTCTCCACGGCTCCGCAGCACCACTGCGAGGCGGCCTGACGCTGGGGGCGCCAGCGCACCCGGCGCAGCGGGACACGGCGTTCGCAGGGAAGGAGAGGGAGGGCTGGGGAGCGGCAGAGGAAGGGGAGGGAACAAAGGGACCAAGCTGAATTGTTGGAGTGACTTTCTGCGTGAGTGGGGAGACCTCGTGCCAGAGCAGCCTTAAACGGGCCAGCCCCTCCGGGTCTTGGATGGCTGACGAGGCTGCCAGAAGCCCAGCGGACTGGAGTCAACCCCCTACTTTGAAAGCGTGCTCGACTTGGATGCTGGCTGTCTTGGGGGGACGAGTCAGCATCCCATTCCCTTCCTCCTCTGCCTCCTCCCTGCCTCTCTCCTCTGCCTGCTCCACACACTGTCCAGAAAATAACAGGACTTCTGGGGCTGGTGGGAGGGGAACGTGGGGTACCCCTCTTGCTCAAGATGGGGCCCAAAAGACAGGTTCGGTCTCTCAGACGCGATGGAGGTGGAGGTAGTTGCGTGATGAGGCTGCAGGGTAGAGCGACAGAGCAAGCGCAGAAGGTGCTAGAAGGAAGCAGGTGGGGACGAGGTCACACCTGCCAGTATCCAGTGGGCATGGAGGAGGTGATGCCGGACACAGATCCTTGGCGGCTTGTTCAGTGTGGAGAGCGTGGAGGGAAAAGAAAAGGAAGAAGAAAAAGAACAACCCTCCCTCAAAAGCCCAACTCAAGGCAGCTCGCCAGGCTGAGAGTTCACGAAAGTTTCTGAGTTCCTGGGAGGAGCGCAATGTGAACGGTGTCTCGGGTCATTTATTTCTTAATGATGACTCCCCTGCAAGCTCTGGGATGCTTCCAGCCATCCGCCAGGCCCGGATGCACTTTCTGGAGTCAGGCGTTCTCTGAGCTCCAAGAATAGCCAGAAATGGAGGGTGGTGGGGACTGGGACGGCAGGGAAGGGGACCCTTGAGATCTTGGGAGGAATGGAACCAAGAAACGGGGGAAAGGAAAGGAGGGAGGTAGAAGGCCTCTGAACACGGCTGTCGATGAGACTTAGATGGACAAAGATGTCTGGTCTGCATGCCTCCTCCCACCCATGGTAAAAGGCTTGAATGACGGGAAGCAGGAGGGATGATGGAGTCAGAATGCTCGCCTGCGGGCTGCCTTACACATTGTTCTACCCTCTCTGTGCTTCTGGTTTGCGTGTTAACAAGAGTGAAGAAGGGCAGCGTCCTTCCAGGAGGGAACCATAGTGAGAAGCACCGGACGGGTACTCAGGGGTGGTTTTCTTTTTTTTTCGTTTCTTCCCCGCTTTGCCTTATCTTTCTGGTTCTTTGAGAATTGCCAAGATGGAGAAACAGGTCCCTGCCTGCAGAAGCCAGGCCTTGGGAATGCCTTTGGAGTTTCAACCACATGAAATGGGCCAGAGCCACTTCCAGGAAAGGGCTCGGAGCGTGGACCCCTTCCCGGGAGAGGCAGCAAGCAGGAACCTGCAATTGTCGCCTGCTGGAGCCAGCAGGAATGGAATCAGTGACTAATGGCTGGCAGTGCGGGGGTCTCTGCTGCCAGTTTGCTGGTGGGGCTGGCGCTTCTCGCCATAACCTGGGCCTATCTACCTGCGGGGGGCTGGCAGCGGCAGGGCCCTCAGGCGAGTGATGTAAGGGGGAGAGACGGGGAAGCGGGGGGGCAGGGGCCGGGACGTGGCTTCGGGGTCCTTCTTTCAGGAGCAGGTTGTTGTGAATGTACATGATCACAGTCCAGCTCATTCTGGATTAATTGGGCAGGATATAGAGGCATCTGGCTGCAGTGTAGAGCGGCCCAAGCCTCCGCGTGCACTGGAGCACTGGACGGCTTTTGGAATCTGCCCAGTGCTGCCAGGCACAATTATTTTCAGCAATGTCTTTCTGCCACCAAAACTTAGGACTGTGGACTTTGGCATGAGAGCTAAGTACCGATTTGCAAGCTCACAAATTGACACGATCCTTGATGCAAGATGTTGTGCCAGGGCCGAATGGCAGATAGATGCACCCCCACCCACTGCCACGTGGTGGCTGAGCATGTCTGGGGCGTGTGTGTGTGTGTGTGTGTGTGTGTGTGTGTGTGATGGGGGTGAAAATGAGCCTGGGGGAGCCAGGGGCAAGCTCACAAAGGGTCTTAGAGGCCAACTGGAGAGTTTGGACGTCAGCCTGTGCCCTTGAGAAGGGCATCACTTGTCTCAGCCCACAGTCCCTCCAAAAAGCCTTCCCAGGCCCCAAAGATCCTGTCAAGGCACCCCGGTGCTCCCACTTGTGCCATTTGCTATATCTGCTATAGTTTATAATTCGTATGGTGGTCCATCCTCGCTATTGCCATTGAAGCTTTGAGCTTCTTGAAAGAAGAGTGATGTTTGTTCGCATCAATTCCCTAGCACCCAGCCCAGGGCAGCTACATTAGACCCCAAGTCGATCTTGGGGTGGAATGGTCCACCTTCGATGGGGGAAGTGCAGCCAGGTTGGCAGCCACAAGACTGGACCCGGATTTAGGAAACCACAAGGATAAAGCTTCAGTGGTCCAGGTGAGAGGTGAGGAGGCTTAAGCTTGAGAAGAAGAAATGGAGAGGAGGTGATGTAAGAGAAAGATGTTGAGAAAGTTGAAAGAGCGAGCGAGATCTGGTTACTCTTTCCACATGAGGCACCAGGAAGGAAAGATAACTCTGCTCCTCTGTTTTGGGTGGGGAGGCGGCAGTCACACAGGCAAGGGAGGAGCCGCCAGGTGGGACTGAGGAGAGTTCAGCTATGGGTGAGTGGAGGCTGCAGGGGTGCCTGAGGGACACCCAGGTGGAACATTCCCATCGGCTCCACAGGTCTGGACCTCTGCCGGGTGTGGGGGGGTACCTGAGTTGAAGTTGTATGGGTCATCAGCCATGTCCGTGGAGGTGCATGGCCGAGAACACCCAGGGAGGGTCTGAGAGTTGAGATGGCAAGAGTGACGGGGAGAGAAGCAGTTGAGAGCTGAGAGGAGAAGCCCGAGTGGAATCTAAGGAAGGAGAGCTGGAAAGCTTCAGGAAACGCAGGAGTGAGTGATGGTGACTCAGGACCAATGAGCAGAGGGTTCCGGTTGGGGGAGGGGATGTTGCTGTTGTTCAGTTCCTGCTGCTGCTAAGTCGCTTCGGTCATGTCTGACTCTGTGCGACCCCATAGACGGCAGCCCACCAGGCCCCCCTGTCTCTGGGATTCTCCAGGCAAGAACACTGGAGTGGGATGCCATTGCCTTCTCCAATGTATGAAGGTGAAAAGTGAAAGGGAAGTCAGCTCAGTTGTGTCTGACTCTTCGCGACCCCATGGACTGCAGCCTACCAGGCCCCTCCGTCCATGGGATTTTCCAGGCAAGAGTACTGGAGTGGGGTGCCACCGCCTTCTTCGTGTTCAGTCCCTAAATCATGCCTAACTGTTTGCAACCTCATGGACTGCAGCACGCCAGGCCTCCCTGTCCATCACCAACTCCCGGAGCTTGCTCAAACTCATGTCCATCGAGTCAGTGATGCCATCAAACCATCTCATCCTCTGTGCCCCCTTTTCCTCTTGCCCTCAGTCTTTCCCAGCATCAGGGTCTGTTCCAATGAGTTGACTCTTCACATCAGGTGGCCAAAGTATTAGAGCTTCAGCTTCAGCATCAGTCCTTCCAAGGAATATTCAGGGTTGATTTCCTTTGGGATTTACTGAACAGAGAGGCTTTTATGTGCCCGTACTCCTGGAAACCTGGCTGGGATCTCTGTGGGTGGGGGGTCGGGGTGGGGTGCACAGGAAGCCTCTTGAGTCCCAGTGTGCAGCCACTTAAGACCACTGATTGGGAGCCAGGGCTACAGCAGGGAGGGCTCCAGAGCCCACTAGGGGGAAGAGAAGAGGCCTGGCAGTGGCTCTTCCTGGGACCCTTCCTGTCCCCAGGGCTGGACGGAAGGGCTGGGTCCAAATCCTGGCTCTCCCACCTGCTGGCTGGAGCCCTGAAAGTGCTTTGTAATCTCTCTGAGTGTCCGTTTCCCTTCAGTTGGGAGTTCAGTGTGGACTAAGTGAGATGATGCCCAGAGGCACAGTGCCGCTGATGTGGCCTCTTAGCGCTCCTTAGAACAGTGGAGGCCTTTGTCCCTCCAACTTTCAAAATGAGAACCTGACGCTCTGAGAGGTTACGTGCTGGGTCCACAGACACACTCAGGAAGGGGCGGCCTGACTCAGGAGCCCAGCACTGAGCCACGTGAAGAAGCCCTTCAGGGGTCTTGGCCCTGCTGCTGCTCACAGCTGAATATGGAATCAGGGAGAATGTGAGAGGGAACACGGTTAATATCATCCCAGGGAGTGCTGGGGGTGTTGCACAGGGTCAGACAGAAATCCTTCTCTCTATGGGCTCTGGGTGCCTTTGAGTACTGCAGATAGAATCTCACAGTCTGCTCTGCCCGAGGGTGCCTTTTGGTGTGGCCATAGCCTTAGGGGTCCCACCTGCTTTTGAAGACTTAAGAAGGCCCCACCAAAGCCATCTCTTCCCTGGAGGTTTGTTTCAAGTGGCCAATGAAACTCCAATACTTTGGCTACCTGGTGTGAAGAACTGACTCACTGGAAAAGACCCTGATGGTGGGAAAGATTGAAGGCAGGAGGAGAAGGGGACAACAGAGGATGAGATGGTTGGATGGCATCACCGACTCGGTGGACATGAGTTTGAGTAGGCTCCGGGTGTTGATGATGGACAGGAAAGTCTGGTGTGCTACAATCCATGCAGTCACAAAGAATCGGACACGACTGAGCGACTGAACTGAACTGATGTACCCTCATCTTTCCGTTCTACAGTTCCCTTCCCCTCTTCCTTTATGATGCACGCATGCCCAGTCACTTCAGTCATGTCTGACTCTTTGGGACCCCACAGACGGTAGCCTGCCCAGCTCCTCTGTCCATGGGATTCTCCAGGCCAGAATACTGGAGTGAGTTTCCACGCCCTTTTCCAGGGGGTCTTCCCAACCCAGGGGTTGAACCCAGGTCTCCCACATTGCAGACAGGTTCTTTACCATCTGAACCATCAGGGAAGCTGGCAGGAGACCTCAAAAGGGGCTCTGACTGGGGGCAGGGAGCTTTTCCTTCTCTACATTTCTTTCAACTTGCTGTTAAAATACCCCCAGGGCCAGGGGATATTAACTCTGTTCAGGAGGGGAAGATGGACTAAGCTATGCGACCACAGCAGTGTGGATAATTCAGGGGATGAGCAATTTCTTACTGGGCATGACTGGTCCATTATAAGCTCCATGATGACAGGAGGTGTGGTTGTTGAGTCACTGGTAAGTCCCCAATGCCTTGTGTAGCCCCAGACACATGAAAGGTACTCAGTAAGTATTCACTGGATGAGTCAATGAGCGAGTGTTAATCCACTGAACCATAGACACCTGGTCTGGATAATAATATTATCTGCTTTGCCCATAAAGTCTAAAGGGTGACCAATACCAACTTCATCAGATCATAGCAACAGCCTGTGGCCTTTCTGACGAACAGTGTGCATTGCAAGAATGAGCACAAATGGGTAAAATCGAAACGTAAAGCAAAGTGCTGGTTCGCCCTCTTTGTGTAGGGATGGTCCATGGGAAGGCGAGTCCTACCTCAACGCATGATGCTAACCTCCTTCAGCTTTCTACGGCATCCCCTCCCTTATCCAGTTCCCCCTTTATCTTCATCCTTCATGGCTCCCTCTTGTCAAGTGTATACTTTCAGTCTGAAGTGGTTCAGTGTTGGATGTCGAGGATATAAATTGGACCTATAAACTCACTCATTCTTCTCAGTCGGAGATGCGGTGTCATCAGCCTCTGGCTCAAGCCTTATTTCCGCACCCATTCTCTTCCCCATAGCCACCAAATCTCATCTAATTAATGCACATCCCTTCAATTTCATGCTATATCTACACACATATCTGCAATATTGATATATAAATATTATGTGGCACTATTTCTGTACTTAAAATAGTTCCTTAAAATTGTATTATATTATGCATTCAATGGATTTCCCTGGTGGCTCAATGGTAAAGAATCTGCCTCCAGTAGTCATGTATGGATGTGAGAATTAGACTATAAGGAAAGCTGAGCACCAAAGAATTGATGCTTCTGAACTGTGGTGTTGGAGAAGACTCTTGAGAGTCCCTTGGACTACAAGGAGATCCAACTAGTCAATCCTAAAGGAAATCAGTTCTGAATATTCATTGGAAGGACTGATGCTGAAGCTGAAACTCCAATAATTTGGCTACCTGATGCGAAGAGCTGACTCATTGGAAAAGACCCTGATGCTGGGAGGGATTGAGGCAGGAGGAGAAGGGGATGATAGAGGATGAGATGGTTGGATGGCATCACCAATGTGATGCACATGAGTTTGAGTAGGCTCTGGGAGTTGGTGATGGACAGGGGAAGCCCTGTGTGCTGCAGTCTATGGAGGTTGCAAAGAATCAGACATGACTGAGCGACTGAACTGACTGAACTCACCAATGCAGGAGACACGGGTTCAATTCTTGGGTCAGGAAGATCCTCTGGAGGAGAAAATGGCAACCTGCTCTAGTATCCAGTATCCTTGCCTGGGAAACCCTATGGATAGAGGAGCCTGGCGAGCTACAGTTCACGGGGTCACAAAAGAATCAGATATGACTTAGCAAATAAATAACAAAAACCACATTCAAACAATACAAGTTTCCCCCCCACCCTCAATCAACATACTCTTCGACTCATTCAGGTTATAAATGGAGAGCTAGTTCACCTGATAAATTGTTGCATAGTTTTCCAATGTGTGAACATGCCACTTTTCATCTATATATTCTCCCAACGGTGAGCATTTTTATTTTCGATTTTGCCGCAATAAATGATGCTATAATGAACATTCTTGTAGCTGTCAGTTTACATAAGAGTCTCGTGAGGGTATCCCTGAAGAAATGGAATCGCAGAGTTGTGGAGTGTGTGTGTGATGGGGGAAAGACACAGCCACACCAGTTCTCAGTCTTCCCACCTCTTGGTTGGCCTTGTGACTTGCTTTGACCGACAGACTCTACCTGCTGATAGAAGGAGCTGCATCTACTCTTGTGGCCTTAAGCAAGCCTCCTGCTTGGCCCGCCTCCTTTGCTCTTTACTGCCTCCACTTCTCCTTAGGGTCAAGGTCCCTTGTAAATGAGAAGTGCTGTCAGCCTGATAGCCTCTCCATGGACCAGCCATCCAACAGGGAAAAGGGGGTAAGAGGACAAAAGAGGCAAAGCAATTTTTCTTGAAATATTGTTTTAAATGTTTTAATTAGCTTATTTTTAAATTACAGTTCAATTTATTTATCTATTTAGTTGTGCTGTGTCTTATGTGGCATGTGGAATCTTAATTCCCTGACCAGGGATCAAATTTGGGGCCCCTGCATTGCAAGCAGAGTCTCAACCACTGGCCCATCAGAGAAGCCTCAATTTACTTTTTAATTTTCTATTGAAGTACAGTTGATTTACAATGTGGTGTTAGTTTCAAGTGTACTGCAAAACTGATTTAATTTTATATATATATATATATATATATATGAGTCAATGAATGAATGTTGATCCATTGAACCATAGACACCCATATATATATATATATACATATATATATATATATGTATATATATTCTTTTTAGATTCTTTTCCCTTACAGGTTATTACATAATATTGAGATATACTACATCCTTGTTGGTTATCTATTTTATAGCTAGTAGTATGTATTTAAAACCCTCTTTGGTTTAAAAGTTAGGCAAGGTTATCAATTTCTTGCTTTTCAAGACTGTTTTGGAGAAATTAAAACCATGATGCACGTACATCGTCTCTCTCTTGTCCCTGCTGCCTTCACGTTTTACCCAGTTCTTGCTAAAATGTGATCAGCTGGGCCTCTGTCTGAGCTTGGGTTTCTATCCCAACTGATGAAGCCCTCCCCAACCCTGTCTGCTCCCAGGGTCAAATGTGGGGTGAATCCGCTTCCTCCTCTCAGCTTTTTCCAGCTGCGTGCCCAAGAGGAAGGCAGTACTCAACACTCCACCGCACACAGTTCCTGGGCCTTTGGGCCTCTTTTGGGACACCTACCCAGCTGTGCACTGATAATTAGCAACCAGATCCGAGGGCCTGGGGGAGCCCACGACAGCAGCAGCTGATCACCTCTGATGGCCCTGGAGGCCGTGTTCCTCAAGTGAAAGCACTGTCCTCAGAGACTCAGGCGGCCCACTCCTGGGTGGCAGTCTAGGCCACTGATCACAGAGAGCGACTTTCTCAGCCATTGTGTCTGGGAGTAGATGAGCGTGTTCACAGAACACAGATGCACTGAAACTCTGTGTCAGGGGCTTCCGCGACCATCCCCGGGGCCGCTGGCGTGGGGGATTTCTCAGCAACCAGTTGACCTGGGTTCCCTGCTCCGCAACTGGAAAGATTCTATTCCCCGAGGGAAACCTTCTGCATTCCCCCTTCCTGGAAAATAGCCTCCGGAACACTTGGTAGGATTTAGGACTTTTTAGCTTCCCTGATAAGGAGGAGGCAATGGCCTCCTCCAACATGAGCCCAGACTGACACAATGTGCACTGCTCCACGGCAAGTTAATGAAAGTCACTGAATTGCACATTTTACGAGGACTTCCCAGGTAGAGGACTTCCCTGGTGGCGGGAGACCTGCGTTCAATCCCTGGGTCAGGCAGATCCTCTGGAGAAGGAAATGGCAACCCACTCCAGTACTCTTGCCTGGAAAAGCCCATGGACAGAAGAGGCTTATAGGCTGCCGTCCATGGGGTCGCTAGGGAGTCAGACACGACTGAAGCGACTTATCAGCTTCCCCTGATAGCTCAGTGGGTAAAGAATCCGCCTGCAATGCAAGACTTCTTCAGCAGTGGTCCTCGAGTTTTCAGACTTGAGCCAACATCCTCTTCACTCACTGGGTCACCTTTTCCATCAGGGCACTTTCTCCTGTGCCTTCTGTTTTCCTGACACCCAGATCCCAGATAAAGGGAAGATATCTGTTTCTCCTTGGGAAGAGGATTCTCACGGACCACTCGACGGAGCTAAATCAAGCCGTCAGCCCCGTCCACCACCTCCCCCAGCCTGCTGTCCTGGTGTGGTGGGTGGGCTCTAGATGGCACTTTAGATGGACTTCTGCTCTTGCTTGCAGGGGTGACTGTTCCTCCCACTGCCCCAGGTACCTCCTTATAGAAGGCTGGAAAGATCTGACAACTTTCCAGAGCCAAGGCCATGCTCTCCAAGGCCCAGAGAGAACCAAAATTCATCCACCTGCCTGGTGTCTTTTCTCTTTCCCTTTCCACCTTGTCTTCCTCCCTGCAGCCTTCCATCCTGTGCCCTGGGGGAACTTCTCCACCCCTGTGCTGGCTCCCATGGCCCAGTATGGTCACCTTCCCTTCTGGCCATCCAGCCCTGGCCCTCATCTCCCCCAGAGTCTAACCATCCAGGGCTTCCATGCCGGCCTGGCTCACTTGGAAGGCTGCAGCTCCTTCAGTTTTCTGCCCCTAAGTCCCAGGCTGTTAGTTGGCAGACCCGCTCTTGTCCCCATAGCTCCTGTCTGGATACAAAACTTTTCAGTTGACTCCCTGTTTCCTTGAGTTTCTGGTGATTCCTCCCACCAAAGTGAAGAGAGAGGCTTAAGGGATAGTCCTCTGTCCACAGAACCTCGTGAATGTTGGCTCCCTCCGTCTCCTTCCCCTTCCCCCAAGGTCTTTGTGCCCACTGTAAGATATGCACTTGACTTTGAACCTTCCTCCCTGTGTTTCTGATGCTTGCCTTTCTGAGCCAAGCCAGTGTCTTTAGTTAGAATGCCTCCCCTAGGCAACTGATCTGGCTGCAGAGAGTCAAGGCCACCCATCTCACCCTCCCAGATGCCTTCCCGCTCTTCCATCTACCCCGCTGTCTGGTGTAGGCGAGATGCTCAGTGTGCAAGTCTGGAACAAGCACAGGAGTGGACCAGGGAGGGTCATGTCTCAAGATGCTGGAGGAGGTGCAGGTGTTCTGGCTCCAGGTGCAGGGGGCAGAGGCTGGAGAGAGGGAGGACCAGCAGAGAGGACCAGTGGTCTTGGGGCAGCCAGGGAGGTGGGCCTGAATCTGGTCCTGCCTCCTGCCTGCAAGCCATGAGCTCTGATCAGGGCTGGGCCCGGCCACCCGCCCTCCTTTGAAGCCATCAGAGCTGGAGCCCACCCCGAGCTGAGCCGGGGGGAGGGAAATAAAGAAACTCTCTTGCCAGCGCTTTCTTCCCTTTTATGGTTTTTGGCCTGCCCCCTGGTGCTCACACAGCCGCCATCTGGCTCTCTCTGCTGCAGCCCAGCCCCCGCAGGCTCCCAGGCCTTCCTGGGAGGGGTTGTTCGCTGTGAAACCCAGGGTTCAGGGGTGCCCCATGTGGCGTGCCAGGCTGGAATTTCTGAAAGTCAGGGACTGACTCCCCAGCCTGGTCCCTGGCCAGCCTCTGCTGACTCCTGCGAGGAGGAAGACTCAGTTTGCTTCCGAATGGAGCCCTGCAAGGATCAGGCAGGTCCCAGTCTGACAGCTCAGCCCAGGGAGAGCAGGGAGGGGTGGGGGGCACTCAGAGACATCCTGGGGACAGCTGAATGCCACCTCTGGGCCTGCAGTCTCCTGGAGACACCCCACCCTCAGAATCCCACTTCACGGGCTGACAGCTTTTATAGACAGCGCCCCTCATCATCCCCTCACACACATCCCCCTCCCTGGTTTTATTTTTAAGGAAATAATAACAACAGCAATTAGCGCTTCTTTTGTATGGTTCCAATAAAGGAATAATTTAAAGGGCCTGGCGTGCTGGAATTGCCCCTTCTCATCCTCGTGGGAGGCGGTGGCAGAAAGCTTGCAAGGACAGCCCGTCATGATGGACTTGGGGCTCACCTTGGGGGACCCCTGCTCCAAGGCCACCCCACCTTCCGGGAGCCCCAAGCTCCACCCGGTGTGGCCAGGAGGAGCTCAAATGCACACTCCAAAGATGCTCCAGAAGCAACTGACAGACAAGCTAACAGATCAAACACGACACTTCAAAGGGAAGAAGAGCCACAGGATGAAGCCGGGCGGACTCCAGTCCCCAAACGCGGGGGACACAGAGGCTCCTCCCTGCCCAGGGCTCGGCCAGCATCCGAATTCCAGCCCAGAGCACTGGGGATGGGTCCTTGGGGAGGACGTGACCAGTTCCCGCTCTCTCCGTGCTCAAGCACTCGGAGGGGCTAATTAGTGCTTTTAATATGCAAATCAGAGCCTGGGCAGATTAAATCTAGGGGAAAAAAACAGCTGGTGAATATGTTATTTTAATTATTACTCCAAAGGAAATACGGGCCTGGCTTAAGAGGATGGCAGGTGGGTGTGTATCAAGTTCCTGTGGAAGAACCCTTGGTTAAGGGGAGGTCGACTTAGCAGCAGCAGCAGCCTAGAAAGGGAGACCTGGGGTGGGGAAGGGTGCTGGAGGGCGTGGAGCCCCACTGGCTGTGCAGTCTCAGGACCTCAGTTTCATCCTTGATGACATTAGGAGTGTGGACAAGGTGGTCCTCTCCATCCATCCATCCATCCATTCATTCATTTAACAACACTAACCAGCTACCTACCATGTGCCAGGAGCTGAGCCAGCAATAAGGTCTTTGTCTTAATGGGGCTTGCATTGTAGTGGGGAGGCTGGCAATCCACACGCAGTATACAAGCAAAACAAGTCCCCTTGATGGAGGTATAAGAAAGAAACAAACTAGAGGCTGGGCTAGAGCCTAATACAGAAAGCTATATTGTTTGGTTAGGATGGCAAAGACAACTTATTGGAGACGCCATTGCAGTTGGGATCTGGAGGATGGAATGGAGCCGAGGTGTCTTATGGACAATCCTTGTTTTTTTTTTGGTGTCATTGAGCGTCCCCACAGTGAGCCCATCTGACTCTGGGATGGTTGATCCAAACTCACTGAAGCGGTCTTATTACAGGAGGTGGAGGAGCATGACGGACGTGACATCCTCACAGTAAACAGAAAACATACCCAAGGGAGGTGATCCTGGCTCAGTTTCTCCTTTGAAATGGGGGTGAGGAAGGAAAACTCATTGAGAGAAGTCTGTCTTTCCCTGGTCCTTCTCATCACATTGGCTCCAATGACTCAAGACTCTGATCCAATAAATACACTTGTCAGGGAGGCGGGTGACACCTGCACACGTCTCCCTTCTGTGTGTGTGTGTGTGTGTGTGTGTGTGCTGGTGACCATGGCGAGAAACATAACTTCCAATTCCTGCATCCTTGGAAACTTGGAGAAAACTTTCTAACAGATTCCTACCCTCCTGTTAGATACTGAAGCCAAAGGGGGCCCCCAAATCTCCCCTGACCGCCACCAGGGCAGCGTCCACCTGATGCGCCTGCAGGCTCGCCACTCGGATGCCTCGGGCTTGGCGCCTGACTTTCTGAGTGGGGTTTACTTTTATAGGAAATGACAAAACAAAACTCAGAGATCAAGGTATGTCATATCTCCAGTCACAAACAGAGGGACCTGAGTTCTGCTTTCTTCAGTCCAGGAGCAGAATAATGGGGAAATCGATGAAAAATTCATTCTTCTCCACCAACTTTGCCTGGAGGCAGCAGGAGAAAAATTCTTTGCACAGGACGGAGAGTCAAGAAGTCAGGGTGTATGATGAATGTGAGGCAGACAGACACAGAGGACAGAGAAAGAAGAGAAAAGAGATGAGAGAGAAAGAAGAAAAACGGAAACAAAACAGAGGCGAGACAGAGAGGAGGGGAGCGGCAGGGTTGAGGCAGGAGGTGAGGAACAGAGGAGGGAGAGGAGGCAGGAGGTGAAAGAGGAGAGAGGAGGCGGGAAGAGGGATGAGGGAGGGGAGGGAAGGGAGGAGGAAGCTGGGTGGACTCAGGCAAGACACCCCCGAGTGCAGGTGGGTGGTGGGAACCTTGCACCAGCTCCTTCCAGCATGCCTCCTCCAGCACGGCAGGCTGTCCCCAAGAGCCCTCTGTCAGCAGCAAGGACAAAATGAGGCTTGTTTCTAAAGCACATATGTGTCCCCCGGGGCTCCTATAGAGTCGGGAGGAAGTGAGTGAGGGACCACCCAGGGCGATCCTTGGCCCACCTGCCCAGGTTTGTACTGACTGACCCTGGGCCATGGTGCCCCACTGGACACAGTGGAGACTGTTATTTACTATCCCTGTTTTAAAGACAAAAGAAGGTGCTATCAACTGGGATAGAGAAAGAAAAGGCAACATGTAGCATCAGGTTTTCTGGAGGCAGTGACATTGAGGGACCTTGGGGATGCTCTGCAGACAGCTGGATGTAGGTCTGGACGAGGCATAGCTTTGACAGCCATCAGCCAAGGACTGGGGACTGTCATGGCGGAACGAGACAGGACACCTCTTCGGGTGGCTGGGAAGAGTAAGGGGGCAGGCTGAAGACAGGGCTCTGGAGAACTGTTTTGTGCTGAGGCAGAGGAGGTGGATAGAGAGAAGAGGTAGAGGAGGGCTGTCAGGGGAATTGTGGGGAGCACGTCCCGAAGACAAGGAGGTGAGGATGGAGGGAGCCCCAGAGCAGCCCCCAAGAGAAGGGTTGGGAGGCGTCCCTGGGTTTATCAGCTGGGAGATAACTGGTAACCCAGGCAAGAGGAGCTTGGGAGAAGCCGGAATGCAGAAGTCATCCCCCAAGGTTGAGGAATGGATGGTAGCACGGGTGCATATGCCCATAGGGCGGTGTTACAAGTCATATTCATTATCCATTTCGGTGTAACAAACTACCCTGAAACTTAGAGATTTAAAATAACAATTGTTTCTTATCTTGCATCCACCTGATGTGAAGAGCTGACTTATTGGACCCTGATGCTGGGAAAGATTGAGGGCAGGAGGAGAAGGGGACATCAGAGGATGAGATAGTTGGATGGCATCACCAACACAGTGGACATCAATTTGAGCAAACTCTGGGAGATAGTGAAGGACAGAGAAAGCTGGCATTCTGCAATTCATAAGCTTGCAAAGAATCAGCCATGATTTAGTGACTGGACAACAAAATTATCTTGCATGGTTTCTGAGGGTCAGGAGTCCATAGGTGGCTTAGCACGGAAGTTCTGGCTCAGGGCATCTCATAATATAGCAGTCAAGATGTTGGGCTGGGGTTACATTCATTTGAAGGCTTGACTGAAGCTGCAGAATCTGCTTCTGAGAAAGCTCATTCACATGACTGTCAGCTAGAGGCTCAGTTCTGTGCTGTGTGGGCCTCTCCACAGGACTGCTTGGGCACCCTCATGACGTGGCAGCTGGCTTCTCCCAGACCGGGTCAGACAGAGAGGAGAAAGCTGTCTTGCCTTTGAAGATCTAGTTTTGGAAAGTCAACATACCACTTCTACCAGGTTTATTAAGGCAGATTACTATGTCTAGCCCACACTTGAGGCTGACTAGGGAAGGGTAAGAGAGGTGGAGGATCAGGAGAGGAGATGAGTATGACCGAAGTGGGCATTTCCTGGGAGCTCATGTCTCAGCCCAGGCTGCCTAGAAAATCAAGTGGAGGCAAAAACTTTACTGGAGACTGGAAAACCCAGGGGAGCAAGAGGGAAGGACGGGGAGAGAAAATATGCGAGGGTGTTCTCAAGTACTGTGGTCAGAACGTGTCTCTCCAGGATTCTGTTCAAACTCTTGTCTCCAGTGCGATGTTGTCAGGAGATGGAGCACTTGGGATCAGGACATGAGGGTGGAGCCCAGGTGAATGGGATTAGTGCCCTTATAAAAGAGGCCCCATGGAGCTTCCTCACCCTCTCTACCATATGAGACAATGAGGAGAAAACACCGACCCAGAAAAGGGCAGAACCTGACCACACTGGAAACCTGATCTCAGACTTCCAGGCTCCAGCACTGTGAGAAATTTTTGTTGTTTATAATTGAAATTGGGAGATGAGGGGTGGACATGCATGCACTACTGCTACTATGTATAAAGTAGAAAACTAATCGGAACTTCCTGGATACAGCACAGGGAACTCTGCGCAGCACTCTGCGGTGAGCTACGTGGGAAGGAAATCCAAAAGGAGGAGACACGTGTATACATATAGCTGATTCACTTCACCGCACAGCGGAAACTAATAAATCACTGTAAAGCAATTATACCAAAAATAATTACTTAAAAAAATAAGCCACCCAGGCTGCCGCCTTCTGTTAGAGCCGCCCGAATGGACAAAGGCACTGAGCTTCAGTCACGTACAGCTGATGGCTTGTCCTGGCAGGATGTCTTTTTGAGGCCCGGGAACTACTGCAAACTTGAACATTTGTCCTGGGGAAGGAAAAGACCTGATTGCTGACTCTACTTTCCCAACAGTGACAATTTGCCTCCTGGGCCGTCCACCTTTGCTCTTGCAGGGAATGCTGCCCAGCTCCTCCGGAAGCTGCCAGGGCAGCTCCGTGTCCTGAGCTTGGCAGTGGCCTTTGCAGCACAGGCCTAAAGCCTGCAGACTCATGGGCCCAGAGGGGGCAAGTCCCTGAGGTGTGAGGCTGCCCCAGATACACCAGCAGGAGCAGAAAGGCCCGGGAGCCTGAGGTGAGGGGATGTTGCAGGAGTGACCTGGAGAGCTGGGTTCGGCCACAGAGGGACCAGCGAGGCAAGCAGGAGGCACACTGTGGCAACGTGATCCTGCCCTGAAACTGGCAAGTCGTTGTTGTTCAGGGGCTGAGTGGTGTCCAACTCTTTGTGACCCCATGGACTCTAGCACAGGTGCCTCTCAGCTAGTTGCTCACAGTTCAGAGGAAGACAGACAGACTGGTAGACTGGCAATTACCAAACATACTTCTGAGTGCTGTGCTAAAGGTGAGCAAATGACCTGCTGCGGGCCCAGGGGAGGTTCCTTGTCCTGGGGTGGAGCAATAATGAGGGCTTATTGTAAAGTGAGGCTTCCCTGGCAGCTCAGTGGTAAAGAACTCGACTTGCCAATGCAAGAGATGCAGGTTTGATCCCTGGGTCAGGAAGATCCCCTGAAGCAGGAAATGGCAGCTCACTCCAGTATTCTTGCCTGGGACGTCCCATGGGCAGAGGAGACTCATGGGCTACAGTCCATGGGGTCACAAAAGAGTTGGACACAACTTAGAGACTAAACAACAATAACATTTTAAAGTGAAAGTGGAGAAGTGTCTTTGGCAGGCAAGTATACATTACGGCCATAAAAATATCTAGTGAGCTCCCAGATGAAAACGAAGATGATATAACGGTATAAAATGATGATTAAAAATAATTATTATCTAGTAATAGCATTACAACAGCAAGATAAAAATGCACATTTTCAACACAGCATTTCCATCATCCCCTTACAGCATTTCAGTGATGAGGAAACCAAGGTGGAGAGAGGAGAGGTGATCTGCCCGGAGAGACGCAGTTGATCAGTGGCAAGATTGGGACCAAATGTCATCCTTTCCACTAGGTTGGCAGACAACATTGACCTCCTCTATTTCCATCAGTTCAGTTCAGTCGCTCAGTCGTGTCCCACTTTGTGACCCCATGAACTGCAGCACACCAGGCCTCCCTGCCCATCATCAGCTCCCGGAGTCCACCCAAACCTAGGTCCATTGTGTCGGTGATGCCATCCAACCATCTCATCCTCTGTCGTCCCCTTCTCCTGCCCTCAATCTTTCCCAGCATCAGGGTCTTTTCAAATGAGCCAGATCTCTGCATCAGGTGGCCAAAGTATTGGAATTTCAGCCTCAGCATCAGTCCTTCCAATGAACACCCAGGACTGATCACCTTTAGGATGGACTGGTTGGATCTCCTTGCAGTCCAAGGGACTCTCAAGAAAGAGTCTTCCCAACACCACACTTCAAAAGCATCAATTCTTCGGTGCTCAGCTTTCTTTATAGTCCAACTCTTACATCCATACATGACCACTGGAAAAACCATAGCCTTGACTAGACAGACCTTTGTTAGCAAAGTAATATCTCTGCTTTTTAATATGTTGTCTAGGTTGGTCATAACTTTCCTTCCAAGGATTAAGTGTCTTTTAATTTCATGGCTGCAATCACCATCTGCAGTGATTTTGGAGCCCCCAAAATAATATCTGACACTGTTTCCACTGTTTCCCCATTTATTTGCCATGAAGTGATGAGACCGGATGCTGTGATCTTAGTTTTCTGAATATTGAGCTTTAAGCCAACTTTTTCACTCTCCTCTTTCACTTTCATCAAGAGGCTTTTAGCTCTTCTTCCCTTTCTGTCATAAGGGTGGTGTCATCTGCATATCTGAGGTTATTGATATTTCTCCCGGCAATCTTGATTCCAGCTTGTGCTTCCTCCAGCCCAGTGTTTCTCATGATGTACTCTGCATAGAAGTTAAATAAGCAGGGTGACATTATACAGCCTTGACGTACTCCTTTTCCTATTTGGAACCAGTCTGTTGTTCCATGTCCAGTTCTAACTGTTGCTTCCTGACCTGCATACAGGTTTCT
The DNA here is from genome assembly GCA_917880005.1 of Nanger dama. NCBI lineage: Eukaryota > Metazoa > Chordata > Mammalia > Artiodactyla > Bovidae > Nanger > Nanger dama. The sequence continues at coordinate 8,684,711 of CAKJTW010000063.1, read as the reverse complement.
CTATTTCCATAGCTTTGTATAATTTTTAAAAATTACCTATTTATTTATTATTTTATCTTTGGCTGTGCTGGGTTTTAATTGCTGCACATGGGCTTTTTCTGGCTGTGGTGATGGGCATGCTCTTTGTTTAGCTGTGGCACGAGGGCTTCTCATTGCGGCAGCTTTTCTTGTTGCAGGGCGCGGGCTCTAGGAGTGTGGGCTCAGTAGCTGTGCCTCATGGGTTTAGTTGCTTCATGCCATCCAGATTCTTCCTGGACCAAGGATTGAACCCATGTTGCCTATGTTGGCAGGTGGATTCTTAACCACTGGGCCACCTGGGAAGTCCTCCATAGCTTTTATAATTTTTGGGAGTAATTTCCCATTTATTGGCTTCCCTGATAGCTCAGTTGGTAAAGAATCCACCTGCAATGCAGAAGACCCCAGTTCGATTCCCGGGTAGGGAAGATCCACTGGAGAAGGGAAAAGCTACCCACTCCAGTATTCTGGCCTGGAGAACTCTATGGACTGTATAGTCCATGGGGTCATAAACAGCTGTTCACGACTGAACGTCTTTCACTTTCTGTTTATTATCTTATTAGAATTTTATCATAATCCCATGATTCATATAAGCATCAATATTCTCAATTTACAGCAGAGGAAGCCAAGGATGCTGGAAGTGGCGTGTGTACCAGTAAGACACAGACCCAGGTCTCCTGCCCCAGGCCTGTTCTGTGCTGTCAGGAGCTGGGGGTCAGGAGTCCTTCCCTGCTTGCCTTGGTTTTGCTGTGGTGTGTCAAAGTGAGTTTTGACCAAGGCTTGCTTTTCTAGTTCTGCAACATTTTAGAAGATAGGAAGAAACTCCACCTCTCCCATTACACATGGAGAAACAACTATTCTTTGTATTCTTAGAGCAGGGGTTGGCACACTAAGGCCTGTGGGCCAATCTGGCTTGCTGAGTGTTTTTGTAAATAAAGTTTTATTGGAATGTAGCATCTGTTGACACACTGTCTGTGGCAGTTTCTGCACTACACCACTGGAGTCGAGTAGTTGTGACAGAGGCTGGCTGGCCTACAGAGCCTAAAATATTTACTGTCTGGACTTTAATAGAAAACACTTGCCTGTTGTAGATCCCTGGTATGGTCTGAATGTTTGTGTCCCACCTAAATTCACGTGTTGAAATCCTGACTTTGTTAGGAGGTGGGGCTTCAGGGAGGTGCTCGGGTCAGGAGGGTGGGGCCCTTTGCTGGGATTAGTGCCCATGTACAAGAGGCCCCAGTAGTCTCCCCACCCCACGTGAGAATACAGGGAGAAGGCATTGGCTATGAACCAGGAAGAGGGTCTCTTCAGCAAAGCCTGACCATGCTGGTGCCATGATCCTGGAACCTCTTGCGTGCAGGGAACTGGGAGAAAGAAATGCTTGCTGTTTCTAAGTCACCCAGGGTGTGGTATTTTGTTATAGCAGCCTGAATGGACTAACACCTATAAAAGGATATTTTAGGCCCTGGCTCAATACATATCTGTTAAATGGAAGAACTGATGTTGAAGCTAAAACTCCAGTACTTTGGCCACCTGGTGCGAAGAACTGACTCATTTGAAAAGACGCAGATGCTGGGAAAGATTGAAGGCAGGAGGATAAGGGGATGACAGAGGATGAATTAGTTGGATGGCATCACCGACTCAATGGACGTGAGTCTGAGTAAACTCTGGGAGTTAGTGATGGACAGGGAGGCTTGGCATGCTGCAGTCCATGGGGTCGCAAAGAGTCAGGCACGACTGAGTGACTGAATTGAACTGAACTGAAATGAATCAATGAGTTCCTGGTAAGAACATTAACCCCCAAAAATCCCATTTGTGGTTGGATAACTGATATTCCTTCCCTTCACTTTGACCTTAAGGGATGACTGAAGAAGAGGTGAATTGAATTGAGGGTTGCGCTTTTCTCACTGAGGAACTTCTCTGAATTCTTCTGAAGTCCAGCTTGCTGGCTGGGGTGGGTGGTGATGAAGAGGTCACTGCATCAGAGAAACAATGCTATCCTCCCATCTGGGAGTCCCAAAGCCAAGGGGTGCACCACAGAGGAATTTGGAGGAAGGAGTCATGCTCAGAACTGAGGCTGATGCACGTGTAGGTAACACACACACAAGGCTTCAAGGCGCACATTTTAGGAAAGGGAACAAAGCAGGAGACAGGAGGAGCTGCAGTTTGTGTACCTTCAGCTGCATCTCCAGGGGCTTTGCCCTCCAAGGCTGATTGGCATTCATCACCACGCACATCCAGAGCATCCACTGAACACCTGGTGGGATGCAGTCAAGGGCACCGGGGTCGTGGAGGGGTCTCCAGCAGTCGCCCGGTTGAGTGTCCTGCTTTCCGGGCAGGGAGAGTCACCCCCAGCGGTTGGCAGTGTTCCAGAAGCCAGGTCAGGCCTCACTCCAGTTGAAGGACTTCTGGTCAGGACTCTGCTGATCCTCACACTGGCTGGAAATTTTGAGTCAGCTCAGCACTGGGAGTTTTGTGTTATTTATGGAATCTGAGAATCCTTTCTTCTAAGGGTGGGGGGCTTTCTGATTGCAAAGATTAACATTTCTCTCAGTCCTGGTGGAAGCTTGGATATCCCCAGGGATAGGGCTTCACTCCCCACCCCTCTCAAAAATGCCCATCCTTTTTTGAGTACTCCCTTGCTAGAGTTCCTCCTTTCATTTACCTGAGATATACCTTCCTGCAAAATGTCCACCCATCGGTCTTCAACCTGACCTGTCAGCCAAGAGTGATGAGCAACGCTTCTCCTTTTGCTTGTTAACTGGAAAAGTGATGTGGAGGTCAGTGCCTTGGGAATCAGACCGGTCCCTGCTCACTAGAGATGTGACTTCGAGTGAGCAATTGAACCTCCTGCGCTCCGGTTCCCTCATCAGAAATGGAAAAGACGCAGGAATGACCTCATAGCTGTGCTAAGGAGCAAATGAGAGGATGAGCGAGAAGCACCCAGTACAAAGCATTGCTCACAGAAATGGCAGCTGTCCTGTAATTACCAAGATCCAAAAAGTTCTCCAGGGGGAATTGGTGGGTGAAGGCATGGAGATGGGTAAAGCTGTGCCCTTCCAATGAAAGCTGGGTTCTGGAAGTGGAAGGAGGGTTACTTTATTATATGTAATAATAAAGCAATGTTTGGACGTGTGATTAATGACATGAAATGGTATGGACCTAACAGAAGCAGAAGATATTAAGAAGAGGTGGCAAGAATACAGAGAAGATCTGTACAAAAAAAGATCTTCACGACCCAGATAATCACAATGGTGTGACCACTCACCTAGAGCCAGACATCCTGGAATGTGAAGTCTAGTGGGCCTTAGAAAGCATCACTATGAACAAAGCTAGTGGAGGTGATAGAATTCCAGTGAAGCTATTTCAAATCCTGAAAGATGATGCTGTGAAAGTGCTGCACTCAGTATGCCAGCACATTTGGAAAACTCAGCAGTGGCCACAGGACTGGAAAAGGTCCGTTTTCATTCCAATTCCAAAGAAAGGCAATGCCAAAGAATGCTCAAACTACTGCACAATTGCACTCATCTCACATGCTAGTAAAGTAATGCTCAAAATTCTCCAAGCCTCGCTTCAGCAATACGTGAACCGTGAACTTCCAGATGTTCAAGCTGGCTTTCGAAAAGGCAGAGGAACCAGAGATCAAATTGCCAACATCCGCTGGATCATGGAAAAATCAAGAGTTCCAGAAAAACATCTATTTCTGCTTTATTGGTTATGCTAAAGCCTTTGACTGTGTGGATCACAATAAACTGTGGAAAATTCTGAAAGAGATGGGAATACCAGACCACCAGACCTGCCTCTCGGAGAAACCTATATGCAGGTCAGGAAGCAACAGTTAGAACTGGACATGGAACAACAGACTGGTTCCAAATAGGAAAAGGAGGCTGTATATTGTTACCCTGCTTATTTAACTTCTACGCAAAGTACATCGTGAGAAACGCTAGGCTGGAAGAAGCACAAACTGGAATCAAGATTGCCGGGAGAAATATCAATAACTCTCAGTTATGTGGATGACACCACCCTTATGGCAGAAAGTGAAGAGGAACTAAAAGCCTCTTGATGAAAGTGAAAGTGGAGAGTGGAATAGTTGGCTTAAAGCTCAACATTCAGAAAACGAAGATCATGGCATCTGGTCCCATCACAGTGGAAAGAGTGTCAGACTTTATTTTTGGGGCTCCAAAATCACTGCAGATGGTGATTGCAGCCATGAAATTAAAAGACACTTAATCCTTGGAAGGAAAGTTATGACCAACCTAGATAGCATATTCAAAAGCAGAGATATTATTTTGCCAACAAAGGTCCGTCTAGTCAAGGCTATGGTTTTTTTCAGTGGTCATGTATGGATGTGAAATTTGGACTGTGAAGAAAGCTGAATGCCGAGGAATTGATGTTTCTGAACTGTGGTGTTGGAGAATACTCTTGAGAGTCCCTTGGACTGCAAGGAGATCCAACCAGTCCATCCTAAAGGAGATCAGCCCTGGGTGTTTATTGGAAGGACTGATGCTGAAGCTGAAAGTCCCATACTTTGGCCACCTCATTCGAAGAGTTGACTCATTGGAAAATACCCTGATGCTGGGAAGGATTGGGGGCAGGAGGAAAAGGGGATGACAGAGGATGAGATGGCTGGATGGCATTACCGACTTGATGGACATGAGTTTGAGTGAACTCTGGGAGTTGGTGATGGACAGGGAGGCCTGGCGTGCTGTAATTCATGGGGTCGCAACGATCGGACATGACTGAGTGACTGAACTGAACTGAATCTTTAAATACTTTTACAGATATAGGAATGGAAACCTATGGAAGGAAAGCGATGCCAGCAGGATTGGGCAGAGGGAGGGGCAAAGCTGTGGTGTGGGTGTGAGGATGACTGGGTGGACTCCATGGTGAGCTTTGAAACCACAGAGGCCCTCGTTGTCCTGAGCTGGACTTCTACAGGAGCAGTCACGGGCAGCAGGTCGTCTGGGAAGGCACGTGAACCTTGGCTTAGGGGACTCTCTGCAGAGAGCAGGCTGACTGCCCACAGCTTTCCCAGCAGTTGGGACAAAAGCCCCCTCGTTGGGAAGATATGTGGCGTCTTCACAGTGTCCTTGTCTGCCCACCTCTGGCACCTCTGTGTCCACGTCTTCATGGATGTTCTGGGAGCCACTCCTCTGGGACGCAGGGGCCACTTTTTTCCTGCAGGAAACTCGGAAGAGAAAGGTCTATGGCGCTACTGCACCTGATGCTGCAGCTGGCTGATAGGCAGAGCCGCATTTCTTTCCTCCACTCCCCGCTTTAGATCCCCAGGCCCTCCAGCCAGCCTCTGGTGGTCGTAGGACCTTGTCTGGCCGTAGGGCCTAGACCCTCATCCCTGAGTGATCAAACTCCCAGTCGCTGTGCCGCTCCCAGGCCCGGGAGTGGTGGCAGCAGCTATATCAGCCTTGGTGAGTGGGAACCACGTTGGCTGTTGGGACCAGGCACGGCCCCCACGGCCACTTGGCTCATGCGTGCCTTGTGCCAGCCCTTGGGTAGCTGATGAAGAGTCTTGCTGATGTCGGCTGGCCAAGCCATTCAGTTGTTTAGTGCTTCTTGAGTGGTGGGTCATGTGATAAAAAAACCTTCATCTCTTGTGCCCATTCCCATCTGTCCATCTATGTGTCTCTTTCCCAGACTTCCTTGTCCCAGATCTTCCAATCTTCCTCTTTTCAAGCCCCTTACCAGCCTGCTAAGGTATAGAAAAGAAAAGAAAGTGAAGTTGCTCCGTGTCCAACTCTTTGTGACCCCATGGACTGTAGCTTACCAGGCTACTCCATCCATGGCATTCTCCAGGCAAGAGTACTGGAGTGGGTTGCCATTTCCTTCTCCAGGGAATCTTCCCGATGCAGGGATCAAACCCGGGTCTCCTGCATTGCAGGCAGACGCTTTACCACCAGGGAAGGCCTGCTGAGGTATTCGAGACTATATATTCTAACTGGGGGCACAGATGGTAAAGAATCTGCCTAACAATGCTGGAGAACCAGATGTGGTCTCTGGGTCAAGAAGGTCCCCTGGAGAAGGAAATGGCAACCCACTGCAGTATTCTTGCCTGGAGAATTCCATGGACACAGGAGCCTGGTGGGCTATAGTCCATGGGATCGCAGAGAGTCGGACACGACTGAGTGACTAACACTTTCACTTTCACACTTTTCATTCTAACTCTAGGTCTCAAAAGTGAATGATCAGGGTTACCGCTTGAGCCCTACCCACTGGGAGGATTTCCCCTCAACATTGATGTCTGGGGCCACCCCTGAGTGGGGCTGAAATGAAAATGCATCCATTTCAGCTTGCACCCTCTACTCCGTCTGAGCCCCTTGGTGGCTCCTCCCAGCCTGTTGTTCCTCACAACCATATCCCCTGGCTTCTGATGGCTGGCGTTACTATTGCTCGGGAAACTAGTGCTGGGCCGGCATCTTAGCACCAGCCCTACCGAGGGGGCTACACACCGAACTTTGTTGATGCTGGCGCTCCTCCTACTAGCCCAGGACTGGTAAATGATTTTCTTCTAGGGCTTTCTACATAACCTGTGTGTCTTCTGACCTTTCCTAGCACATTCAATTCAACAGCCTTTCAGTCTCTGAGCCTTTCAGCCCCTTCTTGCACTGCCTACCATGCCAATCCTGGCATTTCAACCTCAATGGGAGCACTGATTTTCCCCCCACCTTTCTGGATCCATCTGAAGTAACAAGTTTGCACCATTATCTGATGTCCTGGTGAGGAGGTTAAATCCTGTATTCTGGGAAAGCTCACCTAAAATGACAATCTCCGCTTTCCAGCCTTATTCTCTGGTCCCCTGGGCCAAGCACCCTTGGAGGAGTGGGAAAGAAAGAAAAATCCTCTCAGTTCTAGAGTGTATGGTGTGTGTGTGTGTGTGTGGGGGGGGCAGTGGATGGAGAATGGTGGGTGGCTAATGGTGGGTGGCTGTCCAAAAGCTCTGGATGTGCCAGCTAGCGCTGGCAGAAGAAAACAGAAGGAAAAGGATTTCTGACTGTGGTGTCTCTGCCTGCCTCCCAGAAAACCCCCTCTGGAACTGGGGTTCCTGAAATGATCAACTAGTAAAGGAAGTCACAAGCTCCAGCTCTCAGGAGGAGTCAGTGGTACCAGGGCTGGAAGGTGCCTGAGCCTCATTTACGGGTCCAGAGCCCTGGTCCCACCCAGAGCTGAATTAAGCCTCTTGGGATGAGGACTGGCAGTTCTCAAGGATACAGGGAGGGATCAGGGAGGAACAGAGCTGGGAGCAGAGGGTGCTCAGAAGACACGCGCGTGATCTCTTGTGAGACTGAAAGTGAAAGGAGCTCAGTCGTGTCCGACTCTTTGCAACCCCATGGACTGTATGGTCAACGGAATTCTCCAGGCCAGAAAAATAGAGCGGGCAGCCTTTCCCTTCTCCACGGGATCCTCCCAACCCAGGGATCAAACCCGGGTCTCCCGCACCGCAGGCAGATTATTTACCAGCTGAGCCACCAGGGGAGCCCTGTGAGATTGAAGCATGTTCCCAAATCTTTAAACCATAACCGCTTCTCCTTCAACCTTGTAATTCCCCTTCCGAAACTACTCTGACCCTGAAATGGATGCATTTTCAGTAAAGAAACTGGCCATTTGCTTCACAGTCTGGTCTTGTGGAATCTGAGGGATCAAGCTGGTGAGGGGTTGGGGTAGAGATGACCTATTTAATCCAACAAGGGCATTGACATTCCTGATTTTGTTTGCTTTTTAAAATAGGTTTACGGATTTAAATACCATAAAATTTACTTATTTAAGTCAACAATTCAGTGATTCTTACTGGGTTGGGAGGATCCCCTGGAGGATCCCCCTTCCTTCCCTGGAGGAAGCCATGGACACCCACTTCAGTATTCTTGACTTGAGAACCCCATGGACAGAGGATCCTGGCGGGCTACAGTCCATGGGATTGCAGAGTCGGACATGACTGAAGTGACTTAGCATGCATGCATTATAAATATAATCACCACCTTAATCCAGTTTTAGAAGCTTTTCATCTTCCCGGTGGTGGTGGTTTAGTCACTGAGTTGTGTCCGACTTTTGTGACTCCACGGACTGTAGCCCTCCAGGCTCCCCCTGTCCATGGGATTCTCATACTGGAGTGGGTTGCCATTTCCTTCTCCAGGGGATCTTCCCTACCCAGGGATCAAACCCGGGTCTCCTGCACTGCAGGCAGATTCTTGACCGACTGAGCTACCAGGGAGCCCCATCATCCTGGTGATGTCACCATTTTTGGCCAGTCCTGCTCCCACTCCCAGCCCAGGATAGCCACTGATCTGCATTCTGTTTCTGTCAATGTGCCTTTTCAGGACATTTCATGCAAATGAGATCATACAACATGGAGTCTTTTGCTTCTGACTTCTAGCACTTCGTGTAGTGTTTTGAGGTTCATCCAAGGTTTTTGAGACGTTCCTGCCTTTGCATTGCTGAGTACACTTCCATCGAAAGGATGCACATTTGGTTCATCCATTCACCAGTTGGTGGACATTTGGATTGTTTTGAGCTTTGGGGCTGTTCTGAATGATGTTGCTATGAGCATTCACATACAAACCTTGGTGTGGACAAATGTTTTCATTTCTCTTGAACAGATACCTGAGAATGGGATTGCTGGGATGTATGGTAAGTTTATGTTTCGCTTTTGAAGAAACTGCCACACTGTTTTTCAAGAGCTGCTCTGTTTTACATGCCCACCAGCAATATATGAAGGTTCACATCCTTGCCAAACTTGTTATTGTCTTTTTGATTATAGCCATTTTAGCGGGTGTATAATGGTATCTCATTGTGGTTTCGATTTGCATGTGCCTTAATGACTAATGATGTTGACATTTTTCCTGTGCTTATTAGCCATTTGTATATTTTCTTTGGTGATGTCTCTTCAATTTTGTCTATTTTTAAATTGGGGTTTTTGTCTTCTAATTATTGAGTTGTAAGGGTTCTTTATGTCCTCTGGATACAAATCTTTTGTCAAATATATGATTGGTAAATATTTTCTTCTGGGATGTGTCTTCTCTTTTCATTTTCTTCAGGGTGTCTTTCAAAGCACAAAAGCTTATAATTAAAAAAAATTTTTTAAATTTATTTATTTTTGGCCGTGCTGGGTCTTTGCTGCTGTGCGTGGCCTTCCTCTCGTGGTGCACGGGCTTCTCACTGTGGTGGCCTCTCTTGCTGCAGAGCACAGGCTCTAAAACACACAGGAAAAAGCTTTTAAATGTGTCGCAGCTCAATTTATCACTTTTCCCTTGTATGGACTGTGTTTTTGGTGTCATTCCTAAGAACTCTTTGCCTAAGGCAAAATTAAAAGTGTTTTCTTACATTTTCTTGTAAACATTTTTTAGTTTTAGTTAATTTTGAATTAATGTTTGTGTCTGATGTGAGAAAAGGTTCTAAATCCAGCCTTTTGAATATGAGGATCGGATGGTCAGAGTACCGCTTGTGGAAAACACGATTCTTTCCTCATTAAATCACTTTGGCACCTTGGCTGAAAATCAATTGATCATAAATGTAATAGTGGTATAATCTGGACTCTCAATTCTGTTCTATTGATCCTGTCCTGATGCCAGGACCACATTATCTTGATTAGAGTAGCTTTGCAGTAAGTTCTTCTTGTTGTCGTCGTCGTTGTAAGGTTTAAAGTTAGGTAGGATAAACTCTTTCACTTTATTCTTTTTAAAACTTGCCTTGTTTATTCTTGGTCATTTGCATTGCCATATGAATTTTAGGATCAGCCAAACAATTATGACGGAAAAAAAAACAAACCCTTACTGTGTTTTTAATAGGGATTATGTTAAATGTTTAGATCAATTTGGGAAGACTCGTTATCCTAACAATATCCTAATCAATATTGTTAGGATATTGTCTCCAATCTGTGGACATGTCTCTCCACTGATTTAAATTTTCTTCAAATTATCTCACCAGTATTTTACAATTTCAATGTCTAACTTTGCATTTCTTTATTAGATTCAGTCCTAAATATTTGATTCTTTCAGATATTATTGTGAATGAGATTTTCCCCCTTAGTTTCATTTTCCAGTTGTATGTATACAGTATGGAGGTGCAATTTGTTTTTCATATTTATCTTACATCTTGTGACCCTGCTGAACCCTCTTACTGGTTCTAGCAGCTGTGTGTGTGTGTGTGTTCCTTAGGCTTTTCTACACAGAATTGTTATTAATGGATAAAGACAGTTCTAATTCTCTTCCAATCTGGATACCTTTTGTTTATTTTCCTTGCCTTAATGTACTGGCTCAGAGAAGGCAATGGCACCCCACTCCAGTACTCTTGCCTGGAGAATCCCATGGATGAAGGAGCCTGGTGGGCTGCAGTCCATGGGATTGCTAAGAGTTGGACACGACTGAGCGACTTCACTTTCACTTTCATGCACAAAATTACAAAGGGCAGCCCAACACTCTTCCAGAGAAGGAAACGGCAAGCCACTCCAGTGTTCTTGCCTGGAGAATCCCAGGGACGGGGAGCCTGGTGGGCTGCTGTCTATGGGTTCACACATAGTCAGACACGACTGAAGTGACTTGGCAGCAATGTACTGGCTGAAATTGCCAGTAGAATATTGAAAAGAAGTGAGACTGGACATCCTGCGTTGTCCCTAATATTAGGGGAAAATGTACATTCATTTACTATCATGTTGGCTATTAGCAACAGGTTTTCTGAAGATGCTCTTTGTCAGGCTGGGGAATTTCCCTTCCATTCCTACTGTTCAGAGAGTTTTTATCATGTATGTTATATTTTTGTCAAAAACGGTTTTTCTGTATCTTCAGATGATTTTTGTCCTTTGTTCTGTTAATATAGTGTATTAAATTGATGGATTTTTCAGATATTAAACCAACCTTGCATTTCTGGGACACATCCTACTTGGTTATGGTGAATAATCCTTTCTATATATTGCTGGATCTGGTTTGCTAGAGCTTTGTTAAAATGTTAACATCTATGTTCATGAAGTATGTTGATCTGGCTTTCTTTTCTTGTGATGTCTTGTCTGACTCTGGTATCACGGTGAACCTTGATAATCAAATGAGTTTTCTGGAACTTTGTAAAGGGTTGGTACCATTTCTTCTTTAAACATTTGATAGAATTCATTGCTGAAAACTAGATTTTTCTTTGTGGGAAGATTTTTCTATTATTAATTTGAAATTTTTAAACAAATGATAGAGTTATTAAAAATTTCCATCTTTTCAAAACAGTGTAGGTAATTTGCCTCTCTAGGAATTTGTTCTGGAGAAGGAAATGGCAACCCACTCCAGTGTTCTTGCCTGGAGAATCCCAGGTATGGTGGAGCCTGGTGGGCTGCCGTCTATGGGGTCGCACAGAGTCAGACACGACTGAAGTGACTTAGCAGCAGCAGCAGCAAGAGGAATTTGTCCAGCTTATTTCAGTTGTCTAACTTATTGTCATAAAATTGTTCATAGTGTCCCTTGTTAACCTCCAGCTCATAATGATGTTTTCGTTTTTATCCTTGATCTTGATAATTTGGGTCTTTTTCTCTTCTTGATGAGTATAGGTTTGTCAACTTTGTTAAACTTCTGAAAGAATGAACTTTTGGTTTCATCGATTTTTTTCCTATTGCTTTTATGTTTTATTTTTCACTGGATTCCATTACATCTTGATTATTTACTGCTTTTTGTTTGCTTGGATTTGGTTTTCTTTTTTTTTTTCTTAAGATGGAAGCTTAATGTATTAATTTGAGATTTTTTTCTTTTTCAAAATTAATGTTTAAAGCTATATCTTTTCCTCTAACCACTGATTTGATTGCCTCCTATAAATTTTAATGTCTTGTTTTCCTCTGGTTAAAGTATTTCCTAATTTCTCTTGTGATTTTTTTCTTTGACCTATGCATTAATTAGAAGTGTGTTGCTTAGTTTCCAAATATTTGAAGATTTCCCAAATTTCTTTCTGCTTTGGATTTTAATTTAATTCCTTGTGGCGGGATAGCATAATTTGTATGATTTCTGTTCTTTCAAGTTTATTGAGACTTGCTTTATGACCCAGAACATGATCTATTCTTGAGAATGTTCCATGTTTAGGAGAAAGTGTATTCTGCTGTCATTGGGTGAGTATTCTATAGATACTGGTTAGATCATGTTGGTTGACATGTTGGTTGTTCTTTTTGTATTCTTGGTGATTTGCCTAATTATGCTGTTGAGGGTGGGGTATTGAAGTCTACATCTATTATTGAATTGTCTATCCTTTTGATTAAAATTTTAAAATATTTAAATTGTGGTCAAAAATAAAATTTACCATCTTAAAAATGGATTCACAATGTTGTGCAACATATGTCTAGAACTTTTATATGTGTGTCTGCTTGTTATAAATCCAACATCCATAAATCCATCAAACAGTGTCATAACTACTGTTTTCTGCAATTGTATGTCTTTTAAAATTAGGGAAGTTTTTCAGATAAATGCAGTTTTTATATTATCCACATAGTTACCTTTTCTGGTGCTTTTCATTTCTTTGGTTGAAGTAACTGTCTGATGTTATTTCCTTTCTGTGTAAATCATTTCTTTTTGTGCTTTTTTAAAGGAAGGTCTGCTAGCATAAATTATCTCAGGCATTGTTTGTTTGAGAATGTCTCCATATTACTTTTCAGGTTTGAAGAATAGTTTTACTGGATACAAAATTCTTAGTTGACATTTTTTTCCTTCAGGATTTTGAATATGTGACTCCACTGACTTCTGGTTTCTGTTGAAAAGACTGTCATTAACTGTATTGATGTTTTTCTATAGGTAACAAGTTGTTTTTCTCTTGCTATTTCATGATTTTCTCTGTTACTCATTAGTTTTACTGTGATGTGTTTAGGGTGAATCTCTGTGTTTATTGTACTTATGTTTCATTGAGCGTCTAGAATATAGCATTTTTCATCAAATTTGAAACATTTTGGTCATTACTTCTTTATTATCATCCTCAGCCCCCATCTCTCTTTCTTATCCTCCTGAGGTTCTCATTATACATATATTAAATTTTTTTTATATTGTCTCTCACATATCTCCAGAAGCAGAAGCAGAAGATATTAAGAAGAGGTGGCAAGAATACACAGAAGAACTATACAAAGAAGATCTTCATGAGCCAGATAACCATGATGATGTGATCACTCACCTAGAGCCAGATATTCTGGAGTATGAAGTCAAGTGGGCCTTAGGAAGCATCACTACAAACAAAGCTAATGGAAGTGATGGAATTCCAGCTGAGCTATTTCTAATCCTAAAAGGTGATGCTGTAAAAGTGTTGCACTCAATATGCTAGCAAATTTGGAAAACTCAGCGGGACTAACAGGATTGGAAAAGGTTATTTTTAATTCTATTTCCAAAGAAGGACAATGTCAAAGAATGTTCAACTACCACTCAATTGTACTTATCTCACATGCTAGCAAAGTAATGCTCAAAATTCTCCAAGTGAGGCTTCAACAGTATGTGAACTGAGAACTTCCAGATGTTCAAGCTAGATTTAGAAAAGGGAGAGGACCCAGAGATCAAATTGCCAACATCCACTGGATCATGGAAAAAGCAAGACAGTTTCAGAAAGACACCTACTTTTGCTTTATTGACTACACCAAAGCCTTTGACTTTGTGGATCACAACAAAGTGTGGATAATTCTTCAAGAGATGGGAATACCAGACCACCTTATCCGCCTCCTGAGAAATTTATATGCAGGTCAAGAAGCAACAGTTAGAACTGGACATGGAACAATGGACTGGTTCCAAGTTGGGAAAGGAGTACATCAAGGCTGTATATTGTCACCCTGCTTATTTAACTTATATGCAGAGTATACCATGCAAAATGCTGGATTGGATGAAGCACAGCTGGAATCAAGATTGCAGAGAAAAATATCAATAATCTCAGATATGCAGATGACACCACCCTTATGGCAGACAGTGAAGAGGAACTAAAGAGCCTCTTGATGAAAGTGAAAGAGGAAAGTGAAAAAACCAACTTAAAACTCAACATTCATAAAATGAAGATCATGGCCTCCAGTTCCATGACTTCATGGCAAATAGATGGGCAAACAGTGGAAACAGTGAGAGACTTTATTTTGGGGGGCTCCAAAATCACTGCAGATGGTGACTGCAGCCATGAAATTAAAAGACGCTTGCTCCTTGGAAGAAAAGCTATGAGAAACCTAGAGAAGTTGCTCAGTCGTGTTCGACTCTTGGCCACCACATGGACTGTGCCTGCCGGGCTCCTCCATCCATGGGACTTTCTAGGCAAGAATACTGGAGTGGGTTGCCGTTTCCTTCTCCAGGGGATCTTCCCAACCAGGGATAGAAACTGGGTCTCCTGCACTGCAAGCAGATTCTTTACCCTCTGAGCCATCAGGGAAGCTATGACGAACCCAGATAGCATATTAAAAAGCTGAGACATTACTTTGACAACAAAGGTCCATCTAGTCAAAGTTATGGTTTTTCCAGTAGTCGTGTATGGATATGAGAGCTGGACCATAAAAGAAAGCTGAGCACTGAAGAATTGATGATTTTGAACTGTGGTGTTGGAGAAGGCTCTTGAGAGTCCCTTGGACTGCAAAAAGGTCAACCCAGTCCATCCTAAAGGAGGTCAGTCTTGAATATTCATTGGAAGCACTGATGTTAAAGCTGAAACTCCAATACTTTGGCCACCTGATGGGAAGAACTGACTGATTAGAAAAGACCCTGATGCTGGAAAAGATTGAAGGCAGGAGGAGAAGGGGGCAACAAAGGATGAAATGGTTGAATGGCATCACCGGCTCAATGAACATGAGTTTGAGCAAACTCCGGGACTTGGTGATGGACAGGGAAGCCTGGTGTACTGCAGTCTTTGGGGTCACAAATAGTTGGACACGACTGAGCAGCTGAACTGAACATGTCTCAAGGTGCTGTCATTATTATCCATTCTTCCCCCTCTCTTTTTTCCAGAGTAGAAAATTCTATTGATCTGTCTTCAAATTTGTTAATCTTTTCTTATCCCTATGTCACATCTAGTATTCAGTCCCTCTTATGAATCTTTCTTCAGTTAGTTGTACCTTTTGAGTCCACAGTTTTCATTTGTTTCTTTTAAAAATAATTTCTATCTTTGCTGATATTCTCTATTTGTTGAGTCATTGTTACATTTTCTTTTAACTTTTTGAATTTTCTTTTTCACTTTTTTATTTGGCTGTGCCAGGTCTCAGCTGCATCACTCAAACTCTTAGCTGTGTGTGGGATCCAGTTCCCTGATCAAGGATTGAATCCAGCACCCCTGCAATGGAAGTGTGAAGTTTTAGCCACTGGGCCACTAGAGAAGTTCCTTATATTTTCTTTAATTTTTGAAAGATAGCTTCCTTTAGTTTTTTGAACATGTTTATCATAGCTGCTCTGATGTTTTTTTGTCTGCTAATTCCAACACTGGGGCTCCCTTAGGCAAAATTTCCACTGACTGCTTTTCCCCCCTTCTTTCCTTAGTTGACATGTCTCATCACACTTTCCTGTTTCTTTGCGGAGTTTATAACTTCTCTTAAAAACCGAATAATTTAAGATTATATAGTGTAGCAACTCTGGATTCTGATCTCTTTCCCTCCAAGGGCGGTTGTTGCGGCTGTTTGGCTATTGTTAGTAACTTGCATTGTTCTTATCTGAAGGGCAGTAGTTTTTCATGTACAACTGCTTCTCACTTTGGTGTGTTGCTTTGGTTGATTTCTAGACCTCTGAAATGGGTTTTGGGGGCAGTTTTGTCCAGTTGTATCATTGATACTTGCTTTGCTATCCCAGAATATTCTGCTAGCACTGACTTTTAAGGACTCAGAATTAGAGATGCAGTCATGGGACCAACTGGAGGACATTTGCAAGACCAAACCTAGTGAGTTCCTAAATTTGCAAATTCTGCCCCTTTGAGAATGGAGAGAGAGGACCCTGAGAATGGATGAATGAATGAGAATCCCCATCCATCCATCCATCCATCCATCCCTCCTTCAGTCCATCCATTCAGTCATTCTTTTATTTATGAAACCTTTATTAGGTCATCATTCCATCTCAGGCACTGTGCTAATTGCTCAGAGAACAAAAACAGCTAAGATAAGGTTCTTGCTCTCAAGTAAAGCACATCATAGAATAAAGCGTTGGTGATGACCAGTGTGTAAGCAGGCGCCCTGAGAGTCTGCGCAGAAGCAGGCCAGGAGGGGTGGGTAGGAGGGAGAGCACAGCTCTGTGGGTTGTCCTCTGGCTCTGCCCAGCTTCCCCAGCCCTCGCCCTCTGCTCCTCTCTGCAAAAACTTCAGGCCGTACCCTGAGACCGCAGCAGCCTCTCTCCCATCCAAGGCGGAGCCTGCTTAGCTTTGAGGG
The DNA here is from genome assembly GCA_917880005.1 of Nanger dama. Taxonomy (NCBI): domain Eukaryota; kingdom Metazoa; phylum Chordata; class Mammalia; order Artiodactyla; family Bovidae; genus Nanger; species Nanger dama. Next base: position 8,668,381 of record CAKJTW010000063.1, on the reverse strand, counting down.
GAACTGTCTTCCCTGCTTCATATCACCAAACTCTAGACAGCAGTTCTTTATCTTCCACTGAGAACTGTTTCATGCTCTGGCATAGTGAAGTGTCTGCAGACAGAGATAAGCTGTGTTTTCACATTTTGTCTACAAAATTAATGATCTACAACTACAATAAAACCATCATCTCCTGTCACCATGGGGATCATAGGGCATTCTGAGCTTGAAAAATAACAACACAAACCCTCAGTGGCAAAAAGTACAGATGTTTTTATTTTTCCTTCCGCCGTGTGTGTGTTTGTTAGAAACATGGAATAAGGAAACGCTATTGTTGGAAAGCTCCTAAAAAAGGCTCCCCAGCCTGAAGCCTTTGTTTTACCGGTGGGGAGATGGGCCATGTGTTCATGGGGGTTTGATCAGTGGCTCTGTCGAGGCAAGATTTAGAATCTCCCCTGTCATCTTGCTTTCTGTTCCTCAACAGTGAGTCTCAGTTCTCTGCTTGAGCAGGAAGGCCGCAGCCTGGCTTGAAAATCTGGCTCCTGGAAAGTGCCCCAGCCTTGGGTCTCCTGGTACCTCGTCTTCACTTGCTGAGCACAGATTCTAACCCTGGCTCAGGACTCAACTTCAGGCTAACCCCCTTATGTCTCTTTTCAGACTCAGGAAGCTTTGAGGTGGTAAGATGCAATGGTTCAGAGCAGGCTGATCCTTGGCAGGTAAGGTACCTGTGTGGTTGAACGAGTTGTTAGAACACTGAAATGTTTGCATTCCAGTGGTAAACAGCTGCTGCCTGATCTCTGCAGACACTCTTCTCCTCTCCCCCGCTCCTCCTGGCTCCATAGCCCAGAGCACCTGGTAATCCAGCAGCAAAGGAGTTAATTGTGGCTGGCAGGGGCCCCAGGACCCAGCTCTGACCCTAAGGCTGGTATCTACTCTGCTATCCTACTGCTTGTTACCTAGTTTGCCTATCAGCCCTGGTTAAGACCATGGGCTCTGGAGTCTATGTGTGGTGAGTCTATTGGAGTCTATTAGAGTCTGGTTCTGTGACAAGGGCACAAAATTCTTTAAGCTTCGGGCCTTCCCTGGTGGTCTAGTGGTTAAGAATCTGCCTGCCAATGCCGGGGACTTGAGTTTGATCCTTGATCAGGGAGGATCCCGTATGCCGTGGGGCAGCCAAGCCCATGCGCCACAAACAACTGCTGAGCCCTTGCCCATGCCTAGAGTCTGTGATCTACCATGAAGAGCAGTCCCCTCTCTCTACTACTGGAGAAAGCCGGAGCGAAGCAACAAAGGCCCAGTGCGGCCAAAAATGAAGCAATAAATAAGGCTTAAAAAAAAATTCTTAAAGCCCTAGTCTTCCCATCTGCAAACTGGGATAAATACACACCCCATAAAGTTATTTTGAGATGCACATGAATAAAAATGTTTGGGTTTCTGTCTTGCTAGTTCTCAGTGTTCACACCCCTTGCTTCCCTCTCTGTGTCCCTGAGTCAGTAGCGAGGATGCCCTGTGGGCCTCTGTCTTATCCTCAAGTCGTCTATAGCCACACTTGGGAGGAAGGACAGAAAGTAAGCTCTGACTGATGGTACCTCGCTGGTGATCCCTGTCACCTTCTGGGCTCTGGCCTCTGCCTGCCCAGATAGGTTGTTGCATCTTCCTTTTAAGGACCACAGGCTCTACTTCCTCAGAGCCAGCTCTCCCCCTCCTGCTACCCACATTCTGCCTACAGCCAGGGCCGCTGTCAGCCCATTAAGTGCCTTTGTGAGAATTAGAAAAAGTAGATTATCTGAAAAAGGGCAATCTGGCAACTGGGCCACAGGCCAGATTTCAGCCTCCATCGCGGTGCTGGCCCTGTGCCTTTGTGCAGTGCACATTCTGTGCAACCGTACGTGACGCCCCTGCTGTCAGCATTCAGGAACATCCAAGAAGAGTGTCAATAACACCTAACTGTGATCGCTAGTCCAAGTGTATAACCAAACGGCATGACTAATGAAGGTGTCCCAAGTCCTTAATACTTATTTAATAATCAGTTGTTGAGAGCCTTTGAAGCAACGGGCATACCCGGACCTGAATTTGATCCCTAAGGGACATGGTATCTAGGAGAGAGACAGTGAATAGATGCAGAGTTCAGTCCTGGACCAGTCAGGACCTGACCTTGGAGTCAAGAGCAGGGAGGTCCCCCGGGCTGGAATCCAGGAAGGAGTGAGTGGCTCTGAGCAAGGGGGCAGCTCTCACTCCCTCACTGGGCCTTCCTGCCAAGTGGCCTTTGCTCCAAGTTCAGTCTAGTCAAGAAACTCAGCTTTCCTGCTTGGAAGCCCCCAGCCATTTCTTTTTCTTTCTTTGGGAGGCTGAGGCTGAATCCTGATGGCTCAGCCCAGCTGCCCCCTGGAGGTGAGCTGTTGCAGTTTGGAAGCGGACACCACACTTACGTACAGGCAAATGCGATGATGTCAGAGGCGTGACATATAGAACCTGTGCGGGTCTGCAGACGAGGGAGTTCTGCCCGATGCCTGTTCCTGGAACAGAATCACCTTTTGTACGGTATTAATGTAAAAGTTTCATTTAAAAGACACCAGCTGTGGTGCTACCCAGGTTTATTCATATGGGACCTTCACTGGGTCAACTTAATACTTAACTACTGCTTATTATCCCATCAGTCTTCAGGGACAACCCATGATCTAATTGCCCAGCATTTATGTTGCTTGGTAACCACAAATAGAGAATAATAGTCCTTAAAGGGGCAGTGTGGAATTTCATGCCCCTGCAGTGAAGTACACTTCATTTCCCAGAGCACCCTGTGTTTTTAATTCAGTGAATAAAAATGTGTAATGAATAATTAATTATGTGCTTGGAGGCACAATAGCTGCCTACTTTTGAATATTCATCAGTGGCATTATTAATTCACTAGAAATCCCAGGGAGGGATGGGATAGGCTTTTAGCTTAGCTGGAGGACTTAAAGATAATGCTTTGCAGCATGGACAAACTTTTTCAGAGCTGAGTTTTCTTCGGGAGACGCTTTCTGGGTAATTTTCGTCTTTTAAGCGCGTTTCGCTCTGGCCTGGATTCCTGCAGAGGCGGTGGGGGATGCAGAAACCACTAGTGATCATGACAAAGGCCCACTCTGGACCTCCTGCCAGGAAAGTTCATTAATAACCAGGCCTGCTGGTCCCGGGTCGTCCAGAGTGTGCCCATGGGGGCTATGGGCCCGGTGTCTGATGAGAATGAAAGCAGAGAGGCTGTTCCGACAGCCTTGCACTTTCCCACGAGGATGATGGTCTCTCTCTCCACAGCTTGGAAGGACTGATCTGTCCACAACAGGTGCTGGGCAGCTTGTGTGGCTCCCTTGGGCGAGTCTGTGTCACAGTCAGGGCTGGAATCCTGCCCTCTGGGCCTCCTCTTCCAGTTCTCCTAAACACAGCTCTTGATGGGTGTCACGACGAGGGATCCTACACCGTTTCCTTCTGCAGCTTTCTGGCATCTTCTGTGAGGATATGACTCCTGATCCCAGTTCCTCATGTAGCCTTTGGAATCTTCTTGCAGCTGGGATTACCAGCTGTCTATCCTGCACCTGGCTCCCTGCTTCTTCCTTACAAATGTGACCTCTGTATCCTGAAAGTGACACTTCTCTGCCTCCCTTGCAGCTAGAGGTGGTCATGTGACTAGGGTGCAGGCAATGATATGATACTTGCAGAAGTTGCTAGGAAGAGCTTCTGGGAGCCTTCTTAAAAGGAAGGGGCACGGGAGTTCTGTTTGCCCTTCTGCCTTGCTTCTCTCCTCCAGGCTGCTTTGTAGATGAGATGGCTGAAGTGCCAGCAGCCATCTTGGGCTGTGAGGTAGCCCTGAGGATGGACATAGTGTGCTTGGAGGTAAAGCAGGAAAACTAGAAGGAGCCTGGCTCCCTGATAACCATGGAACTGCCATACCAGTCATGTTGCCTCCTTCCTATCTCATGTCACAGGAGAGAAATGAATCTCTGACTTGTTTAATCTGAATTGTTTTGAGCCTCCTGTTGTGTGCTGCTCAACCAAATCTTTATCTGGTTCCCCTGTTCACAGTCCTGTCATAACTCCTGCATTCTTTGTAGATTTCTTAGCTTTTCCTCTTTCTGACCGCTGTGAAATTCCTTTCAAAAGTTAAAACTCTTGCTGCTGCTGCTGCTAAGTCGCTTCAGTCGTGAATGATACGATATAGCCCATATAACCCAAGCAGAAATAGGTATTGAAACCAGTGTTTTTGTCAGGAGGGCTACAGACCCACTCTATTTTCTTCTTGGAGCCTCAGACTCTTGACTGGAAAAGGTAGGGGTCGAGCCATCTCTCTGTAACTGTGGTTCAGTGAAGTTCTTTCATTTGGAGCTTCACTCAGTGAAAGGACTATTCCAACTTGGTCAAAGCCATGCTCTGAAATAAGAACTTCCCCAGTTCACCACGTCCAAGACACTATTAAACACAAGGCACGCTGTTATTTTATGTATCACCATGGGAGACAAAGGCAGCGCTTCCTCGGTGGCTCAGATGGCAAAAATCTGTGTGCAATCTGCAAGACCAGGGTTTGATCCCTGGGTCAGAAAGATGCCCTGGAGAAGAGAATTGCAACCCTCTCCAGTACTATTGCCTGGAGAATTCCATGGACAGACAGGAACCTAGCATGGTCCATGGGGTACCAAAGAGTTGGAAATGACTGAGTGACTAACATGGAAGAAAAAATTCTACCATTTATAATTGTGAGATATTAATATGCCCCAATTTCAGAAATGTGAGATGTAAAAAAATGTGCTTTCAGAATCAATGCAATAGAGTACATATCATTAACTATACAGCTAACTTAAGCAGAATTACCCACAGCAGCTACTCCATGGAATTTTGATAATAACTTCCATTCTTGCCAAGAAGTAGGTGAGTCCTCTTTGGATCCCAAGCAGTTTTTGTTCCACAGTGAAAATATCAGGAAGGGGAGCCATTTTTTGGAGTTAGGCCCTTATTTCTATTTGTAAAACATATCTGTGTCTCCATACATGGGGATCTTCAAAGTTTCATTTCAGTGCTAATTCTCTTACTGGTAGTGCTGGAGGAGGTCTGCCCTCTCCACTCTGCTCAGGAGAAAGCATGGAGCCGGGGGGATTCAGCCTCTACCAGCCACCCTTAACCCTGGGCTCCCCCTCCCTGTTCCCTTCTTGGGTATCTCAGATCACTTCCCAAGTAGTAGACTATCTGCACCAAAGTTCTTCTTATCGGGCTTGCTTGGGGAGAAACTCTGTGTATCAGAAAGAGCAACTTCCTGATTGGAGACTGGACTAGAAATGGTTTCTTCCAGTAGATGAGAAAGTAGACACCATGTTAAAAACAAAAAAGCTCCCTTGTGGCTGCAGCTTTGGGGTTGTGATTGAGACAGTCACGGTCCCAAATAAGTTGCACCCCCAGAGTCCCACGCCTTTGTGTGGTCTCCTCCCCACGGACTCCAGTCTGGGTTGTAGGACTTGCTGTCATCAGTAAAACATCAATGAACATGATACAAGTAGAGACAAGGTAGCCTTGCACAATTGAGGCTGCCCTTCTGGAATATTCCTGTAGTCCACAGGGTTGCAAAAGAGTTGGACATGAAAAACTTAGCGACTAAACAAAAGCTAATAGCTATAAAGACCCCAAGCCCTTGCTGCCCTTGAACTCCCAAGACAATGATGCACATAGGTTGCCCTCTCCAGTCCCCCTGTTCCCAGGACTTCTTTGCATTCCTCCCCTTCCTCCATGGCCTCTGGACAGGGTCACTTTATAGGGGACTTTTCACCTGTCAACCTGTCAAAGTGAAGTCGCTCAGTCATGTCCGACTCTTAGCGACCCCATGGACTGCAGCCTACCAGGCTCCTCCATCCACGGGATTTTCCAGGCAAGAGTACTGGAGTGGGGTGCCATTGCCTTCTCCGTAAATTGCCTCAGTTCAGTTCAGTTGCTCAGTCATGTCCGACTACTTGCGACCCCATGGATCGCAGCACGCCAGGCCTCCTTGTCCATCACCATCTCTCGGAGTTCACTCAGACTCACGTTCATCGAGTCCGTGATGCCATCTAGCCATCTCATCCTCCGTCGTCCCCTTCTCCTCCTGTCCCAAATCCCTCCCAGCATCAGAGTCTTTTCCAATGAGTCAACTCTACGCATGAGGTGGCCGAAGTACTGGAGTTTCAGCTTTAGCATCATTCCTTCCGAAGAAATCCCAGGGCTGATCTCCTTCAGAACGGATTGGTTGGACTACACCCAAATAAAGCAGTCTGCACGCTACTGCCACCTCGTGGCCATTTTCCCCATCATCCCTGGAGTCCCTGGAACTCAACTGCAATGGGGGCACAGGACCAGAAGGACCTTACCAGGGCTGGAGCTCACAGCATCGTTACTTGGTGGGCAATGTCCACCCCTGGGAGTCGTGGGGGCTGAGAGCGGTGAAGGCAGGGCACCGGGGTGGCGGAGTGGCCCACACCAAGGTGGCTGAGATGGATGCTGGCTGGGGTGGGGGAGGGGAAACTCCTGGAATCACAGAGGAAAGGAGAGGAAGGGTAATTGGTTTTCTCAAGAGTTTCTAGGGATTGTGTTCTTGTTTGGACTTCACTGGTCTCAATGGGATATTGTTCTGGTGCTGGACCCTTTAGGCTTTGTGTCTGACACACAATGAATATCCTTCAAATACACTTAAAAAAAAAAAAAAACCCTCTCTAATCAAGCAATAAAACTTTCTAGATGTTTCTCTTTCACCAAATTCCTGACTGAGATACAAGATTTTCACTTTGAACAAGTGAGACAACCACATCCATACAGTCATAGCTTAAATGAATAATTTTCTCAGCAAAGTCATACTTTTATTAAAATTGGCCAGGAAGTTCAGGTGCATGGATTTAGAACAAGGAAGACCTTCTTCCATTTTTTTCCATAGCTTGGGTTGAGACTGGAAGTAATATTGACGTGGGTACCTTGGATTCCTGGGAGTATAACATTGGCCTGATAATAACTGGAAGAAAGCAGTTACTGCTGCATTCCAGACTTATTCCCCCTTATGTTTCAAGTAAGGAGTGGAAGAGTCATGAATAATAAATATGGAGATAAGAGAATGAAACTGGGAAATCAATTTACTGCAAAATATTTGCATATTTTATTAACGGGAACTGTGTACAAGACCTGTAACAGGGTGGATGGTTTCTATTTTGATTTGATTTGGGAGCACTATACCCCTGGGAGGCCTTATCTTTCCCATTGGTGTCAACATCTTGTGGTGTGTTAGGGTTCGCAGGTACTTAGATACTCTAACTCTCTAGTTTTACAGACATGGAAACTGAGGTCTGGAGTTATTACGTGGGTTGGTGGTAGAACCACAGTTCTGGAAGAAATTCCATTGTCCTACAGACATAAGGAATGGGTTAAAGCCATAAGTCATACGGGTGTGTATCTCCACAGTCTTTCACATCTTCACTCAAAGTTAGGAAGACAACTCTTTATAAAAGCACATATAAGGAGAAGCGAATATCTAGATATGTTTGACATCTATTGGAGGGAGACGAGAGAGAAGAAATTTTCATTGTATATACAGCCATCATCTCTGCACTACGAACATGCGTGCATGCTAAATTGCTTCAGCTGTGTCTGACTCTTTGCGACGCTATGAACTGTAGCCCACCAGGCTCCTCTGTCCTTGAGACTCTCCAGGCAAGAATGCTGGAGAGTCCACCCCTCCTCCAGGGGGTGTTTCCAACCCAGGGGGCGAACTCAAGTCTCTTAACTTCTCCTGCTTTTCAGGTAGATTCTTCACCACTAGCACTACCTGGAAAGCGAGTTACAGCAGACCTCTTTCTTCAGTGAAGTGGTGGGGCATTTGTGGGATATTTCCTCCCTAATTCAGACCCTCTTTGCTATAGGAAGAATGCTTTAAAACTAATGTCCTACTGCTGTCTGATGACACCTGAAGCTTGGGGTGGCTACTCACTTCAGTCTGTGGTGAGAGCCTCTTCCTATCGGGTCTGTCTGCAGGTCATGACATCCAGAAGACCACGGTTCTGTTCCACTCTGGGCCGATCTTCCCAGGAATTGACTTCTCCCTTTCAGCTGCTGCCTTTGCAGACCCGTGGGTCCCCCAAGATGGCCAGGAGCCCCCTAAGATTGCTGGCCAGAACCCTCTCCCATTCCCACAGAGCTTCTGCCAGGCTCCCTGCACTGTTTCACCTGCTTCCTCTCTCCAAGGCTGGCTGTGCCTCCTGCTGGTGGGGTGAACAGAAGCTGTCGGGGTGCGTGTGCAGAGCATGGCTACGGACTACCTCCTCTCAGCACAGTGCCTGGCACAAAGCGTGGTTGCCATGTGGCTGAACCGGTAGGCACCAGCTCTAGGAGGTGTGGGTCCAGGGGAAGAGGAACTCAATCGAAATGAGCAAAGGTAGCATTGCTGTATCTATGGACTGGGGGAGATGAAGTCATTCACTTGGGAATGCCTTGTTTCAGAAGGGCAAGTCTTAGTTGCTTCAGTCGTGTCCTACTCTTTGTGACCTTATGGACTGTAGCCTTCCAGGCTCCTCTGTCCATGGGATTTCCTAGGCAAAAATACTGGAGTGGGTTGCCATTTCCTCCTCCAGGGGATCTTCCTGACCCAGGGATCGAACACGGGTCTCCTGCACTGCAGGCAGATTCTTCACTCTCTGAGCCACCATGGGAAGACAGATTTAAAGCCAGTTCCCTTGTCAACTATCCACGTAACTTTTGGAAAATATACCATCCACTTCATCCCACCATCCATGCAATCATTCACTTGTTTTCACAAAAGCTGACTCTACATGAGGACATCACCAGATGGTCAATACCAGAATCAGACTAATTATATTCTTTGCAGCTGAAGATGGAGAAGCTCTATGTAGTCAGCAAAAACAAGACCAGGGGCTGAATGTGGCTCAGATCATGAGCTCCTTATTGCCAAATTCAGACTTAAATTGAAGAAAGTAGGAAAACCACTAGGCCATTCAAGTATACTTAATGGAAGTGACAAATAGATTCAAGGGATTAGATCTGATAGACCGTGACTGTCTATCAGAACAGTGGACAGAAGACTATGGACAGATGTTCATGACATTGTCCAGGAGGCAGTGAATCAAGACCATCCCCAAGAAAAAGAAATGCAAAAAGGCAAAATGGCTGTCTGAGGAGGCCTTACACATAGCTGAGAAAAGAAGAGAAGTGAAAGGCAAAGGAGAAAAGAAACATACCAATTTGAAAGCAGAGTTCCAAAGAACAGCAAGGAGAGATAAGAAAGTCTTCCTAAGTGAACAATGCAAAGAAATAGAGGCAATAGAATGGGAAAGACTAGAGATCTCTTCAAGAAAATTAGAGATACCAAGGGAATATTTCATGCAAAGATGAGCACAATTAAGGACAGAAATGGTATGGACCTAACAGAAGCAGAAGATATTAAGAAGAGGTGGCAAGAATACACAGAACTATACAAAGAAGATCCTCATGAGCCAGATAATCATGATGGTGTGATCACTTACCTAAAGCCAGACCAGACATCTTGGAGTGTGGAGTCAAGTGGGCCTTAGGAAGTGTCACTACAAACAAAGGTAGTGGAGGTAATAAATTCCAGCTGAGCTATTTAAAATCCTAAAAGATGATGCTGTGAAAGTGCTGCACTCAATATGCCAGCAAATTTGGAAAACTCAGCAGTGTTTTGGTTTTACTCAGCAGTGTTTCTGGTCCACAAGACCAGAAAAGGTCAGTATTCATTTCAATCTCAAAGAAAGGCAATGCCAAAGAGTGTTCAAACTACCACTCAGTTGCACTCATCTCACACGTTAGCAAAGTAATGCTCAAAAAACTCCCAGCTAGGCTTCAACAGTGCATGAACCATGAACTTCCAGATGTAAAAGCTGGATTTAGAAATGGCAGAAGAACCAGAAATCAAATTTCCAACATCTGTTGAATTACAGAAAAAGCAAGAGAATTCCAGAAAGACATCTAATTCTGCTTTATTGATTACGCCAAAGCCTTTGACTGTGTGGATCACAACAAACTGTGGGAAATTCCTCAAGAGATGGGAACACCAGACCCACCTCACCTGCCTCCTGAGAAATGCACATCAAGAAGCAATGGTTAGAACTGGACATGGAACAACGGACTGGTCCCAAACTGGGAAAGGAGTACGTCAAGGCTGTATACTGTCACCCTGCTTATTTAACTTATATGCAGAGGATGTCATGCGAAATGCCAGACTGGATGAAGCACAAGCTGGAATCAAGATTGCCAGGAGAAACATCAACAACCTCAGATATGTAGATGACACAACCCTTATGGCAGAAAGCAAAGAAGAACTAAAGAGCCTCTTGATGAAAGTGAAAGAGCAGAGTGAAAAAGCTGGCTTAAAACTCAGTATTCAAAAAATGAAGATCATGGCATCTCGTCCCATCACTTCATGGCAAATAGATGGGGAAACAATGGAAACAGTGAGAGACTTTAATATATGGGGCTCCAAAATCACTGCAGATGGTGACTGCAACCATGAAGTTAAAAGTTGTTTGCTCCTTGGAAGAAAAGCTATGCCAAACCTAGACAGGGTACTAAAAAACTGAGACATTACTTTGCCAACAAAGGTCCGTCTAGTTAAAGCTATGTAGTTATGTTTTCCAGTAGTTATGTATGGATGTGAGAACTGGACCATTAAGAAGGCTGAGAGTGAAAGAATTGATGCTTTTCAACTGTGGTGTTGGAGAAGGCTCTTGAGAGTCCCTTGGACTACAAAGAGATCAAACCAGTCAATCCCAAAGGAAATCAATCCTGAATATTCACTGGAAGGACTGATGCTGAAGACGCTTGATGGGAAGACCCGACTCATTGGAAAAGACCTTGATACAGGGAAAGACTGAAGGCAGGAGGAGAAGGGGACAACAGAAAATGAGATGGTTGAACGGCATCACCAACACAATGGACAAGAGTTTGAGCAAGGTCTGAAGATGGTGAAGGGCAGGGAAGCCCATCAGGCTGCAGTCCATGGAGTCTCAAAGAGTCAGACATGACCAAGTGACTGAACAGCAACAAAAACTCATCACCTGCCTCGAGCTGGGTGAGATGCTGGATGCTGAGAATACAGACACAGTTAAGATGCATGCCCTGCCTGTGTGATGCTCACAGTCTGATAAAAGCGTGAATACAACAGGAAGAAGACTGAAATGAGGCACCAAGTCGAAGGGAGCCCAGTGGAAGGAGGTTTCATTCCAGCTGCGCCAAGTGTTCAGGAAAGAGAGTGGCGCTGGAGCTGGAAGGATGGATGGGAATGTATCAGGTGAAAAGAAGAAGAACAGAGAGCTTATGCCCTGCAGGAGGAAGCCAGAGGTAATGGGACTGCAGAAGGGCCTGAAGAATGAGGAGCCTTTGCAAATTCCTACCTACAACAGAAAAGCCGGGGAGGGGGCAGAATATTCTTTAGCCCAACCAGCCAGTTGCCATGATGATACTGGGGAATCAGCTGCTGAGCTTGTTGTCATTTTGGGTAAGGAGCACTGCCAAGAATTCTGCAATCTATTGGTTGCTATCCTTTTGAACTTGGGTCCCTGACTTGGGTCTCAGAACTCTTGGCTCCCTACCATCTGAAGACACAGGGAGTGTCCTCGTGGGAGAGCTGAGGAAATTGGGTCCCAGGGGAGAGCAGGACAGGGGTCGAAAGTCACATACAGCCATGTGCAGCCAGAATGTTAGTTGTCAATCCTTACAGAAGCATTTAGAGATGAAGAGAAAATAGTGCTGGAAAGAGAATGAAAATCAGAGGGAAGAAGACGTGGGGTTCCATTTATTAGAAATCTGACTCACATGTGATGCTTAAAGAATGAAGTGAGTATTGGATGCTTCTGCTTCCTGGGGCTGTTCCTCCTTCTTCTACTAATGTTCCCTGCTGCCTTCTGGCAGCCTGCCTCTCCTCCTGTGTGTGTGTTCTGGGAGGACCTGTCAATCAAAAGGCCAATGAGCATGTGACCAAGGCTCAACCCATCAGATTCTCTCCTGAAATTCTCATGCAAGTTCTGTTCAGTTCAGTCACTCAGTTGTGTCCAACTCTGTGACCCCATGAACTGCAGCACGCCAGGCCTCTCTATCCAACACCACCTCCCGGAGTTTACTCAAACTCATGTCCATTGAGTCGGTGATGCTATCCAACCATCTCATCCTCTGCAGTCCCCTTCTCCTCCCACCTTCAATCTTTCCCAGCATCAGGATCTTTCCAAAGGAGTCAGTTCTAAAAAAAAAAAAAGAAAGAAAGAAAGAAAAGCTGGTGCTGGTTCATCCCAGAAATGACCTTTTGAAGGATGCTGGACGGTCCTCACTGCCTGCCTTCCCGGAGCCACCATGGTTCTATCTCTGTGGGTTTAGTCCAGCTTTCCCTTCACTTTTGTGAATGTATGGTCTTGAGTGTGCCACTCTGTCTGGCTTAGCCTCCATTTCCTCCTCTGTATAATGGGATAATAATCCCACCTTGCTGTGCTGTTGTGATGAACCAGTGGGGCCAATGCATTCTGCACACTGTGAAGTGCCCTCGAAGTTCAAGGGGGCATTAGTATCATGACTATGACTCAGGAACAGCTGGTGGTCACTGAAAGCAAAGCACAGGCGTGTTTCGGATGGCCCTAGTGAGAGTATTAAGGTGCTTCCTACCAGCGAGTCCATTTAAAATGTGCTGCAGAGGAAGCCCCCGGGGAATAGACTCTGCTGAATCCATAGTTTTGCATGCTGTTCATTAGAAAGAGTTTCTAAAAATAGGCCCAGGTCAGAGAAGGTGTCCCAGACAGAAGCATTTTTCAGAGCGTGACCCAAATCCCTGTGATCTTGTTCCTCAGCAGCAGCCAGGGCTGCCTGGGAGACAGGCCTGGCCCAGCTCAGCCTCAGTGATCATTGTCCGCCTCCCATGAGGCCTGGGAGCCCCTTTATCTGCACGTTTGGGCCAGAAAGTCCCACCTGGAACCACATCTTCTAAAGCGCTGGAGGCCGAGTACTGCCTGGTCCCGTCCAGCCTGTTCTCACATGGCTTCCTATTTTGACCGTGGTTGCAGCCCTGAGCGTGGATCTGAGGGGCACACCTGTGATGCGCTCCAAGATTCTTCGGTTCCTGCCTCTCCTTCAGGCTCCTCGCTTGAGTTTCAAGCTGTGCAGTTGGCGACCTGCTGCACATTTCTGCAGAAAGGTCCACAAACCCTCTGGTCCATGATGAACGCATTCTGCTCCACGCCCACTCCCCAGCTCTGCACCTCCTTCCCCACCTCCTCACCCACCCGGGAGCCCAAGCCTGACACTTGGAGTCCCACTGACCTTCCTGATCTGCCGCTCTCACCCGCCAACCTCACTCCAGCCCTCCACCAAGTTCTGCAGACATTCGTCCTCTAAATATCTCCAGGCTGTGCCCACACTCTCGTCCGGAAGCTCAGAGTGATAAACCGGAAGCTTTCTTTCTTTCCTTCTTTCTCTCCCCTTCTTCCCTCTCCCCATCTCCTTTCCTCCCTCCTTTCTCTCCCTCCTTCTTTCTTTCCTTCCTTCCTTTTTGAAGAAGGTGGAAGGGAAAAGCAAGGATAGCAAATGGGAAGGTGAGGGGCTCTATAATTCTGATCAGGACAGACTCCTAAATCTTTTCCCAGTTCATAAAGAGAGAAACAGATGTTCCGAGAGATAATGGACCAAGGCTGCTGCAGGTCCATCTCATGTCTTTGTGAAAATTAGGAAAACACCCCTTTCTCTGGACAGACACAGCTTTGTTCCAGAGTGCACAGCTTGGCAAGCAGAGTGCTGACCAGATTTCAACCTCTGATGGCTGACTTGTGCAGTAAGCTACCTACACAACCTTACAGGGCAGACTTGCAAATGAATTGCCTGAAATCCCACAACCGGGATGCTGAGATGGGAACTGAGGACTTTAGTTAGGTTTTGAGCTCTCTCCGGTATACTCCTGGGGTGGTGGGACCCCTTTCTTTTCTCATAAGCTGCAGCAGCATTTCAAAAGCAGGTGACAAAACAGATCCTGGCAGTACCCTGTCCTAGGCCTTAGGTCCTCATGGAGTGGACCAGGACTGTCATGATTAAGAGCAGAAAGTTTCCCAGCACAGAATTGTGATAGCTTAGTGTGGTAGTGGTCGAGTAGCAGTAAGGTACCCTTGAACAAGAGGCATCTCTTCTAGCCCCCAGAATGGTTCTCCCACCCATCACCCATGAAGGCTATGGAGTGTGTGTGTGTGTGTGATGGACCCTGACAACACTCAGGATGTGATGGAGCCCTCCCACACACAGACAGGGGACTTGGTGTCTAAGTGATCCAACAGGGCTTTCTGAGAGCACAGGACCCTGCGTCTGTCTTTGACAAGGGAGCTCCATTTCAACCTCATTTTGTGCAAGAGAAGGTAAGCTGTATGCCTAGTGAATATTACCAAATCGAGGGAAATTTAAATTGATCTATCTATCTATCTATCTATCATCTGTATAATCAAGGGATTGAATAGAGGATGAGATGGTTAGATAGCATCATTGACTCAATGAACATGAATATGAGCAAGCTCCAGGAGACAGTGAAGGACAGGGAAGCCTGGCGTGCTGCAGTTCATGGGGTCACAAAGAGTCAGACACGACTCAGTAACTGAACAACCACAACAATCAAGGGGTGTTTAAAAGGAACAAGAAGGGCTGGCTTTGTTAAGCAGAGAACCAACAAGTGTCCCTCAAGTTTCCAGAGCGGGTCTGGACCCTGGCTAGCTCTGAAGCCTACCTCCTTATCTACTTCACTCTTTCTGGAACTGAATACATGACTGGATCAGACGACCTCTGGAGGCCTTCTTTGCACAGGGCACTGTACGCGTGTTCTCTTATCAAGTGATCCGACAACTCCATGAAGCAGTCACATGCCATCATCCTCTCCACTTCACTGACAGGTAAGCGGACATTCTGAAAGGGTAATTGGCCCGGGCCCACAGCTCAGCAGCCAGATGTCCCGAGGGCTCATCCTATTTGGTCCTCCACTTCTACAGCTAAAGAATGGGGGAGATAGGCAACTTTACAAGTCGTTGGGATAGCAAAAGGAAAGCAGTAGAGAATATGCTTTGAAAGGGCATCAGCGATATGCAAATAGGAGGCATAGCCAATTGATGGCAGCACTCAGGAGCCCCAACAGGCCAGAGGTGTCAAGTCCTGCAGTACCCTACCCCCAAATCTATCTATACGCTTGGAAGCCAGAGAGTGCCTTTCAATAGCCCAATGAACCTGGCATGAGGAAACCCGTTTCCGCAGGGTTATTTTTCCAACTCACTTCCTTATACCCCATGACTGGGAGGCATCCCCAGTAGCTCTCAAATCCGGAAATGCAGACAGTGGAGTCCTGTCTTCAGATTCATTTTCTCTATTTCCAATTTCTTTTGTGCCCTGGCAATGATTCACAGTGCAAGGAATCAATCTACTCAAAAAAGAAAAAGGGCTGTTCTTTCCAGTTGTACACTGGGCAAGCATTAGGTTTCCACCTGCTTCTCTGCTGTGGCCAGGACATTTCAGTGGAGTTCAAAAGCATTCCTATTTTCCTTCTCAAACTCCTGACATCAAGGGCAGATGCTGCTCTGATCCATCCAGGACTGCTGTGAAGCAGGAGACCAGGGCTGTGGCTTGTGAGGCCAGAGACCTGGTCCCGCTCTGTCACTAAATGGGTGTTTGACTCAGATGAGGGGCAATTTTGCCCTCAGGGACAATGGCAATGTCTGGAGATACTTCTGGTTGTCATGACTGGCATGATGTCCTCCCCAAACTGATAGGTGGGGGCCAGGGGTGCCATTAAACCTCCTACGAAACGCACAGACCCTCCCCTATCCTGTCTTGCCAAAGGCTTATCTGGATCCAAATATCAGTGATGCCCAGGTTGACAAAGTCCCTAGAGCAAGCCCTCCTGCTTGCTGGCCCAGAATTTCTCCTGTGAGCTTGGAGGGGGAGAAGCTACCCTGGTAGCACCCAAGGCCCCCAAAGCTTCTGATTTAATTGTGTCTCCGGGTTGGGGATGACTCAGAAGGTTCTGCATCACTGACTTCCTGCCCCTGTGACATCAGCACCCCGTTATAGCACCTCTGACGCCAGGGTGCCCACGTGATGCGACCTTCAGCTGGGGGACACCAGCAGGAGGCTCTTTGTGGTGACGGTCACCAGGCAGACACTCTCAGCCCCCAAACTCTTCTTTTGTTTGTTTGTTTGCTCATCTCCTCCTTAAATAGGGCACCATGGCTCACTGGATCTTCTCAGCAGGCTATCACTTGGACACTGAGTCCAGCAGCTTGCCCAAACTCTCCAGAGTGTTCCAGCTTCGTTTGGTTTCTTAAGATGAGTCTGACCCAACGAAGAGATCCTAGCAGTTGGTGTTTGATTTCAGACTCTCTGTCCCCTCTGACTTCTCATTTTATCCACCAAAGAGTTTCATCAGATCCGCACCTGGGCTCACCCCCACCCCGCTCTGTCCCTCATCTTCTCCTTTGTTCTTCCTTACCTGCGTTTGAGTCAGATGCCTGGTGGGATTTGTGTCCTGAGTCCACCATTTCTTACATGTGATGTGGTGGCCACAGAGGCGCCCTGCCCTGGGCTCCTTTCCAGAAAACCTGCAGTGGGCAGGGCAGCAGGCAGACAGTCTTTGGTGGCTGTGCCTGCAGGCATGTCCTGCCCTGACTGTTCCCAGCCAGGGTCTGAGTTCAGTGGGGCGGTGGAGCTGGATCACCGCTGCCCGAGTGACCAGCATGCCTCTTACAAGTAGTCTGTGCTCTGAGGTCCCCTCAGCCTCGGTGAGGCTTCTCAGGGTCTCCCTGCTGTCCCGGCTCCTCTCATCTTCCTCCCACCCCTTCTAGAGGACCCGCATCTCAGTCTGAAGGCTGTCTCCGCCCACTCCTGCTCCCCATCCCCTTCATCCTTCCCTTCTTCTTCTTCTTTTTCAAAATTCTTTATTTATTTGGCTGCGCTGGGCCTCTGTTCTGCACATGAATGCTGGTTGTGGCTCTCAGGCTCTAGAGCACGGGCTTAGGAGTTGTGGTATGTGAACTTATTTACCCCTAAGCATATGGGACCTTAGTTTCCTAACTAGGTATCAAACCCGTGTCCCATGCATCGTGACTACCTGGTTTTTGTTGCAAAAGCTCCTATATATCTTGGCTCCTCCCTCACCTCTTTGGAGAAGTCCCTCAGAGCTTTTTGAGAGGTTGTGCTCTGGGCTTAAATGCTTAGAAAGTTCACAGGATAAAGCATAATTCTCTCCTTTCAAGTTGTACTTTTTTTTTTCAGTCAACACAAACAGATGCACAAGTGAGTCCAAATGAGACCAGAAGGCCCACCAGTCAAAGCAGCCCACCCATGAAATCCCAAGTAAAAGAAATGGTCACTATTTGATTTCACTCCATTTGGGGATGTTTGTTATGCAGCAGATTCTAACAGATGCACTTTGGATACAGGAGAAGGAAAGTGAGTGGTTTGAGGCCAGTCATCCCTGGAGTGGGCAGCTTCAGGGCAGCTCTTGAGGAAGCACAGAGAAATCAGATTCCAGAGCAGATTCTTCTGCCTCCTCAGGTCAGGACAAGGAGTGCTGAGCATTGGGTATCATATGTCAGGGACCAAAATTGCATGCAAGCAGAAAAAAAAAAAAAAAAAAAGCCTGGGTCTAAGATTGTTATTTATAGCAAAAAAAATTAAACAGGGAAGCTCTGTCAGTTTTCTGAATTACTGACAGTTGCAGAAATGTTAATACAAATCTTTATAAGACTGGCCAGATGTTCGATATTAAACAAGCATCTGTTTTGTATAAAAGACTTTTTATGCCCTCGCCACTGTCTCTTTCTCTCTCTCGCCTTCTCACCCACACCCCTTTGATCCCACGATATATCAGGGCAGTAGCTGAGGGTAATTGCCTCAGCTCTAGTTTTATTTCGTTTCTGAATGCCAGTGTCCACAGTGTCAAAAATACACCCCAAAAAATAACCCTGGGAAAGGTTAATAATGGCCTTTCTGGTGTCATATTCTGCACTTTATGTGTTGTGGTAATTATTATCATTAGGGCTATAAGAATGTCTGGTTATCTTTCTTAATCACATACTATAGAGGAGTGCTTCTGAACACATATCTATTATTTAATCAAAATTTCACAGTTATTGGCATTTGTGCTCCACCAGGGCTGTGTTTATTTTCTGCTTGCGAGGGGGAGCACTGCCTCCCAGGAGAGAGGGGGCCCCGCGTCCATGCCCACTTTCCTCGCTGTCATAGTGTGTGGCACTCGGTGCTACTGATATCAGAGACGCCAAGCCCATGTTATTCCTCCCTGCTCCCCTCTTTGGGTCGCATTCTAGGGAAAAGCACTTTTATTAACAAATAAAAGGGGGAAAGGCACGGCATTGATGAACCATGCTACCTGGCAGAGGAGAGTTGGGGCTGAGACCTTTAGGGATGTACTGCTTCCAGGGATGGGGGCAGAAGGCAGACCACTACGCATGTCCTGTGTCGGCCACGTGGGGGCATGCCCACCCACTGCTCTGGAGGGAACTGCCCCTCAGAGGAAAGGGACTAACACTCAAACAGGCATCACTATCCCATTTTATAGCTAAGCAAGTCGAGGCTCAGAATCACTTGCTCAGTCACCTAGGCAGCGGGCTGCAGTGTGAGGCTGACTGCTTGCTTGATTCTGCTGTCTGTGTTTCCATCATAAAGCCATACCTGGCCCCCACCAACCAGCACCGGCCAAACACTGGCCACCAGCCTTGTGTGGCTACAGAGCGCTTGAAACGTGTCTAGTCCAACCTGAGATGCTTTGTGAAGTGTAAAATGCACATGGCATCTGAGACACAATAGTAAAAAAAAAAAAGAATGTGAACTATCACATTAGTATTGTTAAATATTGATTTCAAGTAGAAATGATAATCTTTTGGATATAATAGGTTTAATAAAATAGATGGTTGAAACTAATTTCACTTTTTTTTTTCTTTTAAAACGTCACTCCAGGGCTTCCCTGGTGCCTCAGTGGTAAAGAATCCGCCTGCCAACGCAGGAGACACAGGTTCGGTCCCTGATTGGGGAAGATCCCACATGCCGTGGAGCAACTACCCTGAGCGTCACAGCTGCTGAGCCTGAGCTCTAGAGCCTGGGACCCGCAGCTACTGAGCCCATGCATGCTAGAGCCTGTGCTCCCCGAGAGAAGCCAGCACCACGAGAAGCCCACACTGCACAACGCGACTGTGGCCCCCACTCACCGCAGCTAGAGTAAAGCTTGCGCAGCGGTGGAGACCCAGCACAGCCAGACACAAACAAAACACATTAAATTATAAAAGAGTAAAACGCCACTGTCCAAAACTGCCTCTGTGGCTTGCGCTTGTGGCTGACATTATGTTTTGACGGGGTGGCGCTGCCCCAAGGTGTGAGCTTGTATATTTCCTCCATTCTGAGCGCCACCACAGCTGGGGGGGCGGAGGGGCTTCTAGAGAGTGGAGGCCAGGAAAGCTGCTCAGAGCCCTGCAGGCACAGGACGGCCCCACCACAGATGCAGCCCAGAATGTTAGTAACGCTGAGGTGGAGAAACCCTGGCTTAGAATCATACCGTGTATATTTCGTTTTCCTCTTGGGGTCCCCCAAGGATGTCGCTTATGTTCTAAAAGAGGAGCAGTACCACGAATGTGACAATATTAGTCATTTCTTCCAGTTTCGCTCAGGACACCCTTCTTACTGATCTTTACTCCTGACGAAATTAAAAACCCACACGCACGCATGCTCACTCACTTCAGTCATGTCCACTCTTTGCAACCCCATGGACTGTTGCCTGCCAGGCTCCTCTGTCCATAAGATCCTCCAGGCAAGAATACTAGAGTGGGTTGCCAAGCCCTCCTCCAGGGATCTTCCCCACCAAAGGACTGAACCAGAGTCTCTTGCATTGCAGGTGGATGCTTTACTGCTGAGCCACCAGGAAAGCCCCTAAACCCACACCTGCCCACAATTGTCACATATCCCTGCTGCGCAGCTGACAGGTTTTGAAACTGTGCAATATCTGTGCCATATCTCCTCGATGGCCTTTTCCAGGCAGCAAAGTCCCTCTTCCCACAAGGAGACAGAGAGCTTCTAGGAGAGGATGGAGTGCTGTCGGATTTGGGAGGTTCTGGATGGAGGAGGGGATTAACGAGGGGTCCACCTTGTTTGGGATACAGGCTCCCAGCCGCTGGGCAAACTCCAGGGAGGGGAGCCTCAGACCTGGCCTGGACTCCAGCTGGGAGAAGAGGTCCAGAGGGAGTGACCTGGGCCCCAGAGTGGACACCTGCCACCATGAAAATGGCCCAGGTGTACGGCAGGTGAGGAAGACCATTCTGCCATAAGGGAGGGCTCTCCAGGCCACGCCAGGGCCTGTGGAGTCTCTGGGGGCCAACGTGGTATGGTGCTCCCGGATGACTTTGATGTGGTCGGGGTAAACCCACAGGGACCTGAAACGTGGGGTCCTCAGCTGGACATACGGAGAGGCGAGACACACCTCTGAGCAGAGGGCACAGTGCTCAGATGGGGATGGAAACCTACCTTCAGCCGCAAGCAGAGCATGAAAGGGCTCCAGCTTAGGGTCTCCAGGCAGCCCAGGAGGGTGTGGCCAGGGAAATACATTTGCAGTGATTGTGAACTGATGTGAAGCTCAGGCTATTAGCTCAGGGGTATGAGAAATGCCCCTCTCATTTCTCATAACTCAACCAAGGCAGAAATAGCCAGATGTTGTTATTCAGTTGCTAAGTGGTGTCTGACTCTTTGAGACCCCATGGACTGCAGCACACCAGGCTCCTCTGCCCTTCACTATCTTCTGGAGTTTTCTCAGATTCGTGTCCACTGAGTCAGTGATGCCATCCAGCCGTCTCATCCTCTGCTGTCCCCTTCTACTTTTGTCTTCCAGTCTCTCCCAGCATCAGGGTCTTTTCCAATGAGTTGGCTCTTTGCATCAGGTGGCTGAAATATTGGAGCCTGCATCAGTCCTTCCAGTGAATATTCAGGACTGATTTCCTTTAGAATGGACTCCTCATGAGTCTTCTCCAACACCACAGTTCAGAGGCATCAATTCTTCAGTGTTCAACCTTGTTTATGGTCTAACTCTTACATTTGTACATGACTACTGGGAAAATTATAAGAAAAAATAAATTTGACTTTATAATTTTTAGTTTCGTTTTTAAAGACAAATGCCAGTCACAACTTTCAGCAGTCACATGAAATGTTGGTTCTTGGTTTCAATAAGTTCATTCCTCTTGGCCCCTTGTTCCCCCTCAGGTGAGGAGATACCAGGTTTCCAGGTGATGAGGCCTCTCTCTCCCAGCGTTCACAAGTTCCTTTCCTCCTCATGTCTCGGGAGCTGTGTGATCTTGGGGCTCTTTATTCCTCTGACTTGGCACTTTGGAGATGATCTTATAGCAGAGCCTGCACTGGTCCGGGCCAAGGCCGTGGGAAGGGTGAGTCCAGGCCCCAATGGTGAGAAGTGTTCTGTCCTGGGTGGAACTCCAATGCCATGCTGTGTTCTATGTCACACCAGAAATAACTCCTCTGGATAAGAATGCTCAGCCATTACTGCTTAATCATATCACACCCAATATTATGTGGTCTACGATTATAGTCTGGGAAAGTCAAAATACAACCCAGGATGGGGAATTGTTAAAGTGATTGAAACATGGAAATGAATCTGAGCGGAAAGGTCTAAATCTTACCTGGGTTAGCATTATTGTTATAATAAATAATCATAATAATCCCATACATTTTATAGCTTACAAAATCCTTCTTATACATTACTTCATTTGACTAGGCTAGGGGAATAAATCTGCAGGCTTAATTTCTCTTGGAAATATCAATCTCTAGCCTATACTACACCTGGCTGTCTTTTTAATGGTCCCAAAGCATAGCTTCCCTGTCCACTCCCCAGCTCAAAAACTTTTCTGCATCTAGAGAAGAAACTCCCTTATCCTGGTATTTCAGATCCTCCAGGATCCTGCCAAAACCTCTCTTTTCAGCTTGTCTCTTGATGATCTTCAAACCCACATCTAGCCTTCATACTTGACCACAGTACTTCCTGCTTCTAGGGTGCACCACGCAGGTCCTCTACCCTTGGTACCCTCCATCCTCTGGACGCTCTTCCTGCATCCCCTCGTATGCCAGGCCCCAACTCACAAGTGCAGGGCCCAGCCACAGACACCTTCCTGAGACCTCTTGCAGACAGAGATCCTTTTTCTTCATGTGCCCTGAGCACTTCTCTGACCCTGTCTCAGGACGGTGAAAGTCGCTCAGCCGTGTCCGACTCTTCGTGACCCTGTGGGCTACAGCCCACGAGGCTCCTCTGGAGTGGGTAGCCTTTCCCTTCTCCAGGAGATCTTCACGACCTGGGGATCACACCCGAGTCTCCCGCACTGCAGACAGATTCTTTACCACCTGAGCCACCAGGGAAGCCCGACCTGCCCTGTGATAGGATAGCAGCACATGCAACTTATTTCCACCCCTGGGCTGTAAGCAGCTTGGGTGGGCAGGACGTCAACTGCACCCTCCCGCTTCTGCTATGCATCCGACCAAGCTGTCTAGCCCAAGATCGGCCAAACCTTTTCTGTAAAGGGCCAAATCATCAGTATTTGAGGCTTTACAGGTGGTGTGATCTCTGTTGCAACGATCAAGTCTCCCTTTGTGTTGCGAGAGCTGCCATGGCCGACGTGTCAACAAATGGGCATGGCTGTTTTACTGAAACTTTATTTACAAAAACAAGCCTCAAGCTGGTCCATGGCTATGACGTACTGATGCCTTGGCTCAACCAAATGACTAGCAAAGGTGATACAGAAATGATTGTTGATGAATGGGTGGGTGCGTGAAAGAAAGAAAAAGATATGAGTGTTTGAGAATTGGGTCTACTCAAGAACACGGGGTCAGGCCCAGAGACCTGTTAGCACGTGTCCATTTGCACAAGAGGGAAAAAAATTATTGCCTGGGCCCCGGGATGCTCTCATACTTGAAGGAGTCCCTGAGAGGAGCTGGGTGTCCCCTGGGCTCGGTCGCAGCAGAAGAGAGTTGGAAGCAGAGCTGAGGCCACTCGTGCGCCAGTGACGGGCGTGTTGGGAGGTTTGCTCCGGGTCTTCTGTCACCCCTCTGAGTAAGGAAGCTGGCATTTTGGGGTTTTCGCTTCTACAGAGTACATCCTGCTTTGGACACCGTGGATGCCATATTATCAGGCTGTTTGCTTCTTGTCTGTCTTAGTCAACCCATCATCAAGAGAGTGGTCTCAAAGGTCCCAAGAGAGAGCTAGGCAGGAGGTGGGTCCTGAGAGTGCCCAGCAGAATCTTGTGCAAGAAAGGAGCCTGGAGCCAGTCTCCCTTAGGATGGTACCTGATACCCATGTAAGCCAAAGCTTTCATCTACGCAGGGTTTCCCTACATCTCATCTCACGTGATGCTCCCTGCAGCTGTTCAAGGTGAGCAGCGGCTATTATTACTGTTCCCAGTTTCCACGCGAAGAAGACGTGGAAAACGGTAGGAGGATTTGTTTAAGGCCACAAAGGGGGTGCTGTGTTCTCTTCTCCAGTGGAAGCAGAGCTGAAGCCAGGACCCAGGCAGCCCCTTCCAACCTGGAGCTCCTCGGAGTTGAGAATTGCTGTCTCAAAGTGGGACAACTCCCTTGCAAAAACTCTACCCGCAAGTCCCTTGGCCATCACAATGCACAGCCACGTTCATCAGTACACTCGCCTTTCCATAGGATGAGCAGAAACCCCACCCTTTGGAATCTCACTGTGTGGAGAGAGCTGTCTTTCAAACAGGAAACCCTGCCGCAGGTGTAGGTGAGGATATAAACAAAGCCCCACCCCACAAAGGAAAATGAACTGCTGGTGACCCATCTGAGGAGGGGCACAGAACGGAACTAGTGATCCATGTAGCCATGAAGATGTTTCAAAACTGAAAGTGGACTATTGGACTATTTTCAGATCTTTCCAAGATAACCGAGGACACGAATGATTACTTGAATGTCCCTCTCCTCCTTTCAGATGAAAACACAGGTAAAAAGAAAACAAAATGATGCTTCTGAAGAAGAAATCGAATTATAGGGACAGAGCAAAGATATGATCTCTCATCCATTTTTTTTTAAATAAAAATGCTCCTTTGGACATAAATACACTTCTATCTAATAACATCCCATCATGGCTTTCCATACAAGTAAAGAGCTCAAGGATAAGTGACTCAGATGGTAAAGAATCTGCCTGCAGTGCAGGAGACTTGAGCTCGACCGTGGGGTTGTGAAGATCTCTTGGAGGGAGGAAATGACAACCCACTCTAGTGTTTTTGCATGGAGAATCGCGTGGACAGAGGAGCCTGGTGGACTACAGTCCATGGGGTCACACAGAGTTGGACACGACCGAGCAACGAACACTTTCACTTTTTTCACATTTCTATCTAATAACACCCCATTATTGCCTTCCATACAAGTGAAGAGCTGGAGATTAACTTTAAGAAGTTGAACACAGAGTATTTTTGCCTTCTGTCAAATGGGCAAGTTCAGGACCAAACCACTTAAGAACAGTGGGAAAAGAACTTGAAAACGAACGATCCATTCAGTCCTTAAACAAAACTGTATACAACAAACGAAGGCTGCTTCTTGAAATCTTCATTTTTCTATATTTTTTCCTTTTAATGGACAAGAGGAAAAATGATCAGATTAGAAACAGAATCAAGAAGACCCAAGTGGGGCCAAGATGCTGCTTCCTTTCACTCTTCTGGGAGAGATGATAAAAACCTCCTCTTAAAGAGAAGGGAGCTCCTGGATTTTCTTCCTTTGGCCAAGACTTCTGCTCACCCCTGCATTACTCCTTTCACTTTTCACTTCTCAAGCCTCGCTTTTCTCTCTTTCTCCCCGTCTCCTCCTCTTCCTCCAAGGTTTAAAGCCCTGCCCCCAACTCTCAATGTTTAAAAAATCCTTAATGATGCAACCTGAAGTTGCCATGGCAACCGATTTCCTCTCGGAGGAGGTGGTAGAGAGGCCTGTGAATGGGCTGCCATTGAAATCGCAAAATAATTTTCCTTTTCTTTTAAAATTAAGTAGGCTGTCTAAAGTATTTCGCTGTGGTTTTCCCTGCCCCTGAAGAGCAAGTCTCCCGTGCACTGGAATATTCAGTTATTGCATCGCCCTGGCCTCTTTATGACTTTCCCTCTTCACGGCTACACAGAGGGTCCCTCTGGAAAATAGCGAGAGCTTACTCCTCCTCTTTTGTCAGTGTGAGAAACGCTTCTGAGGAAGTCCACTGACACTGGATGGGTTTCTCCTCCTTCTCTTTTCGAATCGCCTTTGGTTTCCCATTCTTAAAAGCAACCGAGTTTCTCTCTCTGTGAATCTTGTTTATTTATTGAATTGAAGTATAGCTGTATGATGGTTTGTTAGTTTCAGGTATACAGCAAAGTGTTTCAGTTATATATAAATATATATGCAGATATATATGTGTGTATATATATGTATATTCGTTCTTTTTCAGATTCCTTTCCATTATAGGTTTTTTAAAATCAGATATTGAATATAGTTCTTTATGCTATACAGTAAGTCCTTATTTATTTTATGTATAGTAGTGTGTACATTAGTCCCAAATTCCTAATTTATCCTTCTCCTTCCTTTCTTTCCCCTTTGGTAACCGTAAGTTTGTTTTCCTTTTTAGAGAAAATATTTACATATTTATTTATTTGTCTGCACCAAGTCTTAGTAGTGGCATGTAAGATCTTCAGTATTCATTGTGACAGATGAGATCTTTAGTTGAAGTGTGCAAACTCTTAGCTGTGCCTTGTGGGATATGGTTCTCTGACTAGGGGTTGAACTCAGAGGCCCCTTGAATTAGGAGCCCAGAGTCTTAGCCACTGGGAAATCCCATAAGTTTGTTTACTATGTCTGTGAGTCTGTTTCTGCTTTATAAATGAGTTCATTTGTACCATTATTTTTTAGGTTTCACTGATCAGCAGCATCATATATTTGTCTTTCTCTGTATCTGACTTAATTCACTTTGTCTGATAATCTCTGGGTCTATCCGTGTTGCAGCAAGTGGTATCATTTCATTCTTTTTTGTGGCTGGGTAGTATTCCATTGTATACACGCACCATCTCATCTTTATCCATTCATCTGTCATCTCTTTGAATCTTGCGGACAGCCTTGTGTGTGTCAGAGCACAGAGAAGCCTGAAGTTCCACGTTGGTGTCAGCCCGTGCGACTCTGCGGAAGCTGTCCCTCCTACGAGCATGTGCCTTGGCTGTTTCCCAGCATGGGGTGATTGCAAAGAGTCAGATATGGCTGGAAGCGACTTAGCAGGCTCACAGGCACGCACAGCATGGGCTGAATCTCTGCTTCTGTTCCCTCATCATCTTGATCAAACCCAACTGGTCTACTTTCCTGCCTCAGTGTAGGCTGCTCCCTGAACAAGTCCTGTGCAGGGGCATAAGGCGTCAGTCCCTGACAGAACTCATCATTTCATTCTTACGTTCTTCTCAGGTCCCAGGAACGTGGTGAGCTGTTGCTGTCTCTTCGGGGCAGAAACCTGGGAGGCAGCTCTGAATCTTCTCCCTGCAGCTCTGCGGTCTTCAGGTTAACATGCTCTCGTGTCTCCATCTGGAGGACTTCCGGCCGCGCCCACCAGCGCTCCACTGACCCCTGCAGCAGCCTCCCTACCAACCCCGCTCCTCTGGGCCACAAAGCACCCTCGCTGATGCAAACTCAGTGAGACAGGCGCCTGCCCGCACACCGCCCTTGCCCCGGGAGTGCAAGTCCCTGTTCGTGGTGGTGTCCTTCGGGCTTGCGGAGCCTTTGGAGGTGACCACACGAGTGGGGAGGCTCTGGGCCAAGGGCAGGAAGTGTTGGGGTCCTGGAGGAGGAGGGAGCTGGGTGGGTTTCTCTGCAGCATCACCTGTCTCATCAGGACAGAGGCAGGATGGGAGCCGGAGCCTCTTAAGTCCCACGCTTTTTCTGGAGGAAGAGGACTGGTTCCAAGAGCAGGGGACCCCAGTCTCTGTCCTTCAGACCAGTAGGATGCAACCCACAAGTCACGACACTGTGCCTGTCTCTTGATATTGCAGTGGCACGGGTGTTTGTCCAGTTCCCATTTGCTGGTGCACCTGCTCTCAGCTGGCCCTGTGCCGGGTCCTGGGATGAAGAAGCAAGTAAGGTTCCATCCCTGATTCCCAGCCTAGGGGAGGAGCTGGCTCTGGAAGGGAGCCCTGGAGACCCGGGAGAGCCGGGGGAGCCAGGCAGGGCCCCACAGCTCCCTGGGAGCCGCAGGGAGGCAAGGACTACAACCTCTGTAGCCACTGGTCTGGCATCTGAAATGGGGTGGACTGAGCCCTCCCGTGGCTGAGCTGGGATCTCCCCAGCCCTGAGGCTTCCTGGAACCCCGGCCAGTCACCGTGGCCTTGGTCAGACTGCACAAGTGCACAGAGTCTCAGCTTCCCTGTCTGCAAAGTGGGAAGAGTCAGGACCCCCTCCTCCCAAACCCGGAGGTGGAAGTCCGAGGAGACGAGGAGAGGAGGAAGCTCAGGCGGGAACGTGAGGCTCTGGGAGCCCTGGGGAGTGGGGAGCTGGTCAGGAGAGGTGTCCAGGGGAGGGGGTGAGAAATAGCAGGAGTGTGTGTGTGTGTGTGTGTGTGTGTGTGTGATGTGCATGCTGTTACTGTGATGTGTTTGTGTGCCTGTGATATGTGGGTATGTGATGAATGTGTATGTGTGAATTGCGTCTGTGGTGTGTGTGTGTATGTGATGGGGTGTGTGTATGTGTGACAGGTGTGTGTATCTATGGGTGTGGTGTGTGTATCTCTGTTTCCATCTGTGTGTGTGTGTGTGATGGGAGGGTGTGTGTGTATTGTCTCAGGTACATATGCGTGTATGTTACAGGATGTATGTGTATGTGTGTGTGGTGTGTGTATCTCTGTGTTTCTGTCTGTGTGTGTGGTTTGTGTCTGTGTGTATGTGTGTGGTGTGTACCTCTCTGGGGGTGTGTGCATGTGTGATGTCATCACAGGTACATGGTGAGAAAAGGAGGCTAGAGAAGCTGATGAGGGTCGTGTCACTGAGGATGGCCACACCGGTCTTGTTAAATGGTTTTGACTTTGTCCTGAGGAAGGGCTTTCTCTCCTGGTGGCTCAGACAGTAAAACGTCTGCCTGCAATATGGGAGACCCGGGTTCGATCTTTGGGTCAGAAAGATCCTCTAGAGAAGGAAATGACAACCCACTCCAGTACCCTTGCCTGGAAAATCCCATGGATGGAGGAGCCTGATATGCTACAGTCCGTGGGGTCGCAAAGAGTCGGACACGACTGAGCGACTTCACTTTCCTTTTTGTCCTGAGGAGCCGTGGGCAGGTTGACAGGGGGACATGATGTATGGTCAGCCCCTCAGGCAGTCAGGGAGGGTGGGGGGGGACACCAGAAGGGAAAAGGACTGTCAGGAACAAACTGGGAGGGCCAGTAGGTGGAGGAGGGCCAGAGGCAAACGGTGGGACAGCAGAGGCGTCTGGCTCATTCCTAACACCTTCTGGAGGCCCCTGTACGCAGGCACGTGCTGGGCGCTGGGCATCAGGACTCAAGCCTTGTCTCTGCCCCGTGGTGGCTCACAGGTGTACAACCCACCTCTGGTCCCCACTCCAGGCATTTGGGAGGTTCTAGAATGCTTCTCACATCACTGGGATTTGAAACAAGATCGTGCAGCCAAGAGGACAGTTTCCTTTCTGATTTCCAGATCTATGATTTGTCAGCCTTGGGGGAGCTGTCACTCAGCACCCAGAGCCAGCAGTTCTTGACACCTAGTGGGCACACTATAAATACGTGGGGAATGAATGAACAAATGATTCCCAGGTGTCTTCTCCATTTTGTTTAGGGAGCTGATAAGTCCATTGTGGGCATGCCTGACTGCTTGTAGCAGGAAGTGTCCCTGGTTAGGACCCCAGCCTTGCTCTGCAGATACCAGTCCTGTGCGCCCTTAGAGGATGAAGCTTTTAGGCCTCAGTTTTCTTCCATGCTCTACTGCCCTCCCCCACACCACCAAGCTTAAGTGAGGATGGAGTGGGAGGTGGCTTTGCAGGTGATAAAGTGTGAAGGACTCATCAGGGAGAGGCTGGGGTGATGGGAAGACAAGACAGAATCCATGGGAGTGCCAAGCAAGACCACATTCCACAACGAGAGCAGGGTTCTCAGGCACTTTCCACTTAGTCTCACCCAGGAGGGACCAAGTAACTTTGTGAGCATAAGTGCCTTAGGGATTGGAGAATTCAATTAAATCCCGATATGCTTCACACTAACCATCCAGTTTCTGCACACCCAACCCAATACCCCTGGAACTATCTCAAGTCTGCCCAGCTCTGGCTCCCTTCTCTTTGTATTGTCCCCACTATCTACTGAGATAAATGGAGGTCCCCAAGGAAAATTCTTTCCTTTAAGCCTCGCCCGACCTCCTAAGCAAAGATGATTTATCTGGCATCACTGGAGGTTAAAGAATGGCTCAAAGCCTTGAATGGAAACAGAAAGAGTATCTATTTACTTGGAGAGCTTCCTCTTCTACTCCTTCACAGGAGGCATCAATAGCATGGATGGAACAAAGCCTGCGACGCGCCGGGCAGAGTAGCCTCAAAGCGGAAGGCAGGGTGATTCACTGGGAGTCAAGGTCTCCCTGAGATTGTGCTGGAATACTCGGTAATGATGATAAAGCACTCAGAAAGTAATGATGTACTTAAATGGACATGTGAAGTGCTTTTAATTTTTTTTTTTTTTTGACAAAGACGAAACTGAAGTGGGCAGCTTCAGTGAAACATACACCTCTTTCCCTAACTTATGCTGAGTGGTTGATAGAGGAACGTGAGCGCCCTCGCCAAAGGCATTATCACCAACAAAAGATTCTTTTCAGAGGCCGGGAAGCAGACCTTGGCCTCTATTGCCTTCTCTTGCCTGTGAAAGCATTTCTGTTAATGTGCGGCTTCAGGAGAGGGGGACTCCGCCAGTGTCTGCAGGATATGGACGTTTGGTGCAAAACTTGTCGATGGAGGGGGTGAGGTACAGTTGGTGGTGGGATGAGGGAAGCATACTGGATCCTTTTCAGGGGAGAATGAGCCTAGTTCTGGGGGTAAGTTATCAGATGGGACCCTAAGGAGACCCACAGAGTGGGACATGTATTGGTTAGCTGTTGCTAGAAGCTGCTGTGTAACAAACCACCCCCAAACTCAGTGGTTTTAAACATCACTTATTCTTACAAATTTGTAGGCTCAGCTGGGCAGCTGTGCTTCACTGTGGGTCTGGTCTTGCTCAGCAGGGTGTTCTGCCTCGTATGTGTTAACTCTGGGACTTTGACAGAACGGGCTGCTGTACCCCAGGAGAGGGATTCTTGTGGCAATGGCAGAACCACAAGACAATACAGTCTCCTAAGGCATAGGTTTGAAAGTGGCTAACTCACTCCCGTGCATGCCACTGGCTAGAGAAACTTCCACGGTCAACCTCAGAGTCAGCGGGTGGAGGGAGCAGTGTGTTAGTGACGGAGACCACAGCAAGGGTGTGAATAGGGAGGAATGGAGAGCTGGGGCTGGCCACTTGATTCCCACGTGAAACAGCATCTGTTGAACATCTCCCACATGACATTTACTTAGGCTTGTGTACTGTATGCATTTTCCCATGTTTCTTCCCAGATATCCTGGAAAACAGGAGTGATGGCCCCTACTTTAAAGATGAGGTTTGACAAGGTAGAGTAACTTGAAGACTCTTACACAGCAGAATGAGATTAAAAGCTAGCTAGGAGACATTACTTTGCCGATTAAGGTCTGTCTAGTCAAGGCTATGGTTTTCCCAGTAGTCATGTATGGATGTGAGAGTTGGACTGTGAAGAAGTCTGAGTGCTGAAGAATTGATGCTTTTGAACTGTGGTGTTGGAGAAGACTCTTGAGAGCCCCTTGGACTGCAAGGAGATCCAACCAGTCCATTCTGAAGGAGATCAGCCCTGGGATTTCTTTGGAAGGAATGATGCTAAAGCTGAAACTCCACTACTTTGGCTACCTCATGGAAAGAGTTGACTCACTGGAAAAGACTCTGATGCTGGGAGGGATTTGGGGCAGGAGAAGGGTATGACAGAGGATGAGATGGCTGGATGGCACCACTGAGTTGATGGACGTGAGTCTGAGTGAACTCCGGGAGTTGGTGATGGACAGGGAGGCCTGGAGTGCTGCGATTCATGGGGTCGCAACGAGTCAGACATGACTGAGTGACTGAACTGAACTGAACTGGAAGTCTTTCTGACTTAAAAAAGCAGTCTTTTCCACCCCCCCAGTTCATCCATTCATCCATCAGTCAATGAAACATCCAACCATTCATCTAGCCAGACATCCATCATTCATCCAACAAAGCATCTATCCATCCATCCATTCACTCAAAATTCCATTCACATAGACATCCTTTTAATCAGTATTTCTTGAGCACTGGTCATAAGAAAGATGATGAGCATGAGAGTAAGTGGATAAAGTGAAAGAGTGAAAAGACAATCAGGTTTTAAAAGCACCTACTATGTGCAGAGCACTTTCGATATGACATTTAGCCTAACTCTCACAACAGCCTAAAGATTATGTGTGGCTTGGCAATGGGGAAAACAAGGCTCAGAAAGGTTTGTCCTTTGCTCAAGATCATTCAGCTGGTAAAGGCAGAAAGTGAAAGTAGAAAGTGTTAGTCACTCAGTCATGTCCAACTCTGCGATCCCATGGACAGAAATTCAGTCCATGGGATTCTACAGGCAAGAATACTGGAGTGGGTGGCCACGCCTTTCTCCAGGGGATCTTCCTGACCCAGGCATCAAACATGAGTCTCCCACACCACGGGAAAATTCTTTACCATCTGAGCTACCAGGGAAACCAAATCCAGAACACAAATCCAGTCCTTCTGAAGCTCAAAGCCCTCTTGTTCCCAGGTACCATGCCACCTGCCCTCCTTAGGCTCATTGCAGCAGAAGGGCACATAAAGCTATCATTCTTGAGCATTTCATGTATGAAACTTACATCATGTCTCCTTCATCCATGACCCTTGCCCAAGAAAGCCTAAACTGATCACTACAAAGCTGGAATTTGCTCCATGGCACAGACCTCTGATGGCTAAAGATGGAGAGACCATGCCAGGAGAGCCAGAACAGATGGCTTCTCTTGGTGCCATGCTGATGAAGCCCCGTTGGGAGGAATCCTGTGAGAGCATCACCTGTGCTCTGCACTCCCTCCTCAGACTCCTGAACACTGATGAGAGGCTCATCATTGCTTCTGGCTGGCTGCAGGGTCTTTCAGAGCCTCTGATGCCAGCCTGCTGGGGATTGAGGTCACGGAGCCAGAAGAAGTTAGAGTTAAAAAGCACTTGAGGGAATTATCTTGTCCTAAGGGGGAGATTGAGACAAGAGAGTGTAGCAGGAGCTTCTGGGGCTCCCCTCAACCACCTGGACCCTCTGGGGTCACTTGACCATCTCACATCCACTGCTTCCACTCCCAAGAGCCTGCTGTGGGCCTTTGGCTGAAGGACTGCCATTGGGTACCCAAAGATCACTTAGCTCACCTACACAAAGGGCTGGAGGTACCAGGAATTGAGGTAAGAGTACTACCACACTTGGCCCCTGAGTGGACAACTCTGAGACGTGTCCCCTGCTCAGGGGTTGCCCCAAAGTTGCCATCTGGGAGACTTTGCTGGGTACCACTCCCCTGATGGCTCTCTTTCTGACCGGCCCTACTTCCTTGCTCCCTTACACATTTCTACTGGGAACACCTCCTAATGGATTATTTCACAGGCATCCACATTGCGGGGCTGCTTCTGAGGAGCCTCTTCGAAGTCACAGAGGTGAAATGGTCTAAAGGAGAAAAAAAAACTACTGATCTTGCACCAAGTAGAGTCAATTCAGCTTTATTTACAGCTGAGTTGACCATCTCTGAGTCCAGATGACCCAAAGCCACTGGTGTGATTGGGCTTTAATCAGATGGACCAGGTCGTCAGTCTGATCAGCTCAGCAAACATACTGGCACATCGGCCGTGTGCCAGGAACACCACGGTGTGGGGGCAGAGAGCGGAACATGGCTAGTGAACAAAGAAACCCATTTCATGTGGCCAAGGGTGATGATAGAGGGTATGTGCAGAGGACACAGAGGGACACTGGGCCTGTTGTGGGTGTGGGATGGGCAGGTAAGGACATTCCTGTAGGAGGGGAGTACGACTGGGGAGGTGGATGAGTCTGGGTCAGGGAGGCCTTCTGGGCAGAGAGAACAATGTGAACAAAGGCATGGAGCCACCAAGCAGCACAGAGTGGCTCAGAGCTGCTGAAATGGCAAGTTCAGGACAGGGAGGGCCGGGAGGTATGACTGGAGGAGTCAGCACAGGCAGCATCAGAGCCTCCTTGTAGGCCACTGGAAGGAGTTCAGCTGTCGCCCTGGGGAGCTCATGTGGAGTTCAGGCAGGATGGTGGCTGGAGGCCATTGCCATAGTGATGAGAACCTGAAACAAGGAGATGCTGGGATGGAGGTGGCGCCTGTCTTGTACTTCAGGCTCCGGTCTCATCAAAGACCTCAGATCCCCTCCATCCTGCCTACCTTTCTCATGATCCTTTGGTCTTTGGTCCTTCTGGCTCCTCTTCCTAAACTCCCTCACCCTGCTTGACCACTCGGTTCTGCCTCTCTCGCCCCTGGCTCAGTTGCCCTTCAAACTCCAGCTCAAGCTCCACCTCCTATGATAGGCTTTCTCTAACTTCCCACAATCAGATGAGTAATGACATCATCCTCAGCATCCCAGGGACACTCTCTGGGATGTCCCCACTGGTCCAAGAGCCCCCTGAGAGTTGGGGCAATACTTCCATTTCCTGTCCTCTGTGCCCAGCACCACACTTCTTGGCCCACAGATGTGATCCAAAACACTGGGTAAAGAAGAGATGAAAATGACTTCTTGTTAAGGGTTGACTTGGAGACAGGGTCTTACCACTTGTCTGTGACCCTGGTGGCTGGCAGAGCCTGGTACGGAGTAGGGAATGATGAAACAGGGATTGATTGCCCATCACAGTGTGGGCTGATTAAAGGAGCGTGGTCTCAGGTTTTCTTAGTGAAGTTGCATGATGCCTCTACCAATGTAGCTTCTAGTGTAGATGAGCTCAGAGTTGTCAGGGGCCCAGCACCAGCATATTCATCACTTACACCACAGTCTAATGCAGGTGTTCCTGACCAGGCAATCTGTCCTCTGGCCACTGGGGCCCTTCCGTCTGTGTTTCTTCATCCTCGGAGTGCTCTCTCGGTTCAGCCAATGGATAATGAAAAAGCCTGCAGCAGCTCACGGGAGGGGAGCACAGGTTGGGCCCAAGAAATGGGACTCTCTGTTTTGCTTACAATCCTTCAGCCAGAACTCAGTCATTCAGCCACTCAGAACTGGGAAGCAGGAACATCTGGTCTACCTGCCTGGCTCTGAAGAAAAAGAAAGGAGTTTTGATGAACACACAGCGGCATCTACAACAGGCAAGTAACTTAACCTCTCTGAGTTAGTTTCTGCTGTAAATGGGGAGTAATCATACCCACTTCCTCTGTCATTGTGAGGGTTCAT
Organism: Nanger dama; assembly: GCA_917880005.1. Lineage (NCBI taxonomy): Eukaryota > Metazoa > Chordata > Mammalia > Artiodactyla > Bovidae > Nanger > Nanger dama. The sequence goes on along the minus strand of CAKJTW010000063.1, from coordinate 8,633,847 downwards.
TGTGCTAAGACATAGAACTGTGGGGTTTCCCATGTTTCCCATGCTTTCCATGGGAACTGGCAGCTTGGGAAATGTTAGCTTGATCTCCATTTTTCTTTTTAAAAAAATAATTTTGTTTTTAAAATTATTTTTGGCTGTGCTGGTGCTTTGTTGCTGCAAGGGCTTTTCTCTAGTTGCAGGGCATGGGCCGCTCATGCTGTGGCTTCTCTTTTTGCAGAGCGTGGACTCCAGGGCACACGGGGTTCAGTAGTCGTGGCTCATGGGCTTCATTGCTCTGGGGCATGTGGGATCTTCCTGGATCAGGGACTGAACCTGTGTCTCCTGTACTGGCAAGCAGATTTTTTTTTTTCTAACCAGGGAAGCCCTCACCATCCCTCTTAGACTGCTGTTATCAAGCCTGGGCTCAGCACTATCATGTGGGAATCGAAAGCATCATTGTCTTTAGCAGCATCTCAGAGAATCTCCCCCTCTAGACCAGGAAGAAACCCCACAGACCCCCCTTTCCACAGGCTGTCTGAGATCAAGTTCTTTCATCTTCCCCAGACTAGATGTAGAAGCAACATAGACCAAGGGGCTTTGAGAGCACGCATTAACCTCCAGCCTTGGACCAGGCTGTATGTTCTAGGCCTGCAGGTGTTTCCTAGTCATAGCCTGTCCTCTGTGCCCTGGCGAGTGTTGTCATTGTTATTCAAAATACCCTGAAATATAAACTTTATTGAATCCATTTCCACCCTGAATGGAAACACGCAAGTCTGCCTCTTTCAACAGAAAAGCTTTCAGAGGTTCCCACCCCTCATCAAATTCCTCCTTCTTTAAATAAAAGACTCCCTTTTCTCCCCCTCTTTCTCCCTCAGCAGCGTTGTTCAGCAGGCGGTATTATGCGGAGGTTTTTCTACAGCAGAGCCTTTGGTGACCCTCGTCTTGAGGAACTGCTTAAGCATTCAATAATAGCCCATACAGTGGCTCTCTAAAAATAAACATCTGCTTACAAAGAATTTAACCTGGGGACGCCACATTTTAGAGGCGAGGGCATCCTTAATGGACTCTCAGTGCAGAGCCAAAAAGGAGTCCATTGCAGCTGAAAACTGACATCCTCTAGTTGTCATGATACCAGGGATGATGTTAACAGCTGGGCCAGATGGACTCCGAAGGGTGGTGGTAATGGTGGCTCGCCAGGAGCCAGGAAAGAAAAAGGAGCCCCCTGCCTGAATTCTTGGGGAGAATCTGCTTGGTAAGGCCGTCTCCTCCTCTGTGTGGGGTGCCTGGGACAGATTTTTTTAGTCGTTGGACCTTCCATGGCCCAGCCATGAAGAGGGAGGGGTCTCTTGCATTGCAGGCAGATTCTTTACCAGCTGAGCCACCAGGGAAGCCACGTTATTGATCCGATTGAAAAGATGAAATGCCATGTGCTGGGTCCCAGGAGGCAGAACTGGGAAGCACCCAAGAGCGTGGTTTGTTCTCATCGTTGTTGTTCAGTCACTAAGTCATGTCCTACTCTTTGCAACCCCACCAGCTTTCACACGCCAAGCTTCCCTGTCCTTCACTGTCTCCTGGAGTTTGCTCAAATTCATGTCCATTGAATCAGTGATGCTGTCTAACCATCTCATCCTCTGTTACCCTCTTTCTCTTTTGGCCTTCAATCTTTCCCAGCAGCAGGGTCTTTTCCACTGAGCCAGCTCTTTGCATCAGGTGGCCAAAGTATTGGAGCTTCAGCCTCAGCATCAGAGCCTGGTTGGAAAGACCCAAACATTCAATGAGGTTTGTTTGAAGTCAGTTTGAACAACTGATGTTACAAGTGTCGTTTCTCAGGTTCTGCCCACCACAGCCTGGTGAGAATGTGACCTGGTTTCTGAGATGAGGAAGCCGTGGCTCTGAACTGGGATTATGTCACCCAGGCTATAGGGTAAGAGGAGTTTAATATGAGTCCCTTAGAGTCCACTGACTCAGAATTTCTTCCCTGTAACACACAACCTGAAAAGAATAACCAGTAGCCTGTTCCATTGGTCTGCTCATCAGCATAAATGCTACCAGTTTACAAGGCAGAAAATGCTTAAGTGATATATGGGTCAGGTGAGGGGAGGTAGCCATCCTGAGGTCTCTGCTCAGTTGTGAAGCTCCCTGTGGTTGACCAGTTAGAGGGCCAGGCAAGGACAAGTGCTGGTGATGGTAGGGAAAGACCGGGAGTTTCATACCTAGATATTGCAGCCACTTTGGAAAAGTCCTGCAGTTTCTCAAATGGTTAAACATAGACTTATGATATGATCCCTATAGTTCCTTGGATGGCAAGGAGATCAAACCAGTCAACCCTAAAGGAAATTAAGCCTGAATGTTTGTTGGAAGTACTGATGCTGAAGCTCCAATACTTTGGCCAGCCGATGCGAAGAACCGACTCATTGGAAAAGACCTTGATGCTGGGAAAGCTGGAAAGCAAAAAGAGACGGGGGGCAACAGAGGATGAGCTGGTTGGAGGGCATCATCGACTCAATGAACGTGAGCTTGAGCAAACTCAGAGACCGTGAAGGACAGGGGAGCCTAGTGTGCTGCAGTCCACGGGGTCGCAAAGAGTTGGACACCGCCAAGCGACTGAATGACAACGACATGATCCAACAATTCCACTCCCGGGTATAGACCCCCCAAGCGTAACGGAAATGTGCCCATGTAAAACCTGTATACAGGTGTTCACAGCAGCATAGACCCCCAAGTGTAACGGAAATGTGCCCATGTAAAACCTGTATACAGGTGTTCACAGCAGCATAGATGCCCAAGTGTAACGGAAATGTGTCCATGTAAAACCTGTATACAGGTGTTCACAGCAGCATAGACCCCCAAGTGTAACGGAAATGTGTCCATGTAAAACCTGTATACAGGTGTTCACAGCAGCATAGACCCCCAAGTGTAACGGAAATGTGCCCATGTAAAACCTGTATACAGGTGTTCACAGCAGCATAGACACCCAAGTGTAACGGAAATGTGCCCATGTAAAACCTGTATACAGGTGTTCACAGCAGCATTGCTCATAACAACCAAAAGGGCGAAACAACCCAAATGCTCATCAACAGGTGAATGGATAAACAAGTGTGGCATGCCTGTGTGAGTTCTCCAGTTCTACTGGAGTGGGTAGCCACTCCCTTCTCCAGAGGATCTTCCTGACCCAAGGACTGAACACAGGTTTCCTGCATTGTATACGAATTCTTTACCATCTGATCCACCAGGGTCTGCATTGCGAAGGAATATTACTCATCCATAAAAAGGATGAGACACTGACATGCTACATTGTGGAGGCGTCTTGAAAACTCCATAGGTTAGATGACAGAAGCGAATCACATAAGACAGTATAATGAATGACTCCTTTTATATAAAATGAGCACACTAGACACATAGAGATAGGAGTATAGAGGCAGGAAAAACATTAGAGTCTGCTTGGATTTAGGGGAAGAGGGGAATGAGGGTAACCCTAAAGGGAACAGAGTTTATTTTTTGAGGTGATGAAAATGATCAAAATTGACTGTGATGATAACAGCACACATCTGAGAATATACTAAAAATTGTGGACTTGTACAGTTTTGTATAGTATGTGATCCTGTTTCAACAAAACTGTTATAAAAAGAGGAGTTGGAGAGGGTGGGTGCCTAAAAAAGAAAACTGGGGTGCCATTTCCAGAAGACTAGGAAATAGATGCTAGGCAGACAAAAGCCACTTTTGCTCGGCTTGTTAATTATGCGTGGACTTCCCTCATAGCTCAGTTGGTAAAGAATCCGCCTGCAATGCAGGAGACCCCAGTTCGATTCCTGGGTCAGGAAGATCCACTGGCGAAGGGATAGGCTACCCACTCCAATTTTCTTGGGCTTCCCTGGTGGCTCAGCTGGTAAAGAATTAGCCTGCAGTGTGGGAGACCTGGGTTCAATCCCGGGGTTGGGAAGATCCCCCAGAGAAAGGAAAGGCTACCCATTCCAATATTCTGGCCTGGAGCATTCCATGGACTATATATTCCATGGGGTCGCAAAGAGTCAGACACTACTGAGCAACTTTCACTCACTTCACTTAATCATGTATAAGGATTAAAGGATAACACAAGCAAAGGAGCCTCTCATTTTTATTTATTTTTGGCCGTCCTGGGTCTTCGATGCTGCGTGCGGTCTTTATCTAGCTGCGGTGCTCAGGCTTCTCATTGTGATGGCTTCTCTTGCTGCTCAGCATGGGTTCCAGGGCACAGGGCTCAGGAGTTGCGGCTCCCAGGCTCTAGAGCACGTGATCTGCAGTTGTGCACAGGCCTCATCCCCGCAGCATGTGGGATCTTCTTGGTCAGGGATCGAACCCATGTCCCCCCACAGTTGCAGGCAAATTCTTTACCACTGGATCACCAGGGAGGTCCTTCCTGCTTTGAAGTCAGAAACTGATGTAGGCCAACATTTGTGGGAGGCAGAAAGCAGGTGAGACATGGCCCATGGTCAACAGCTTGGAGGGATGCTGGGGTCCTGTAGGAGATCTCTCCCATCTCTCGCATGTATGCTGTGAGCCTGGCTGAGACACTCCTCCCCACTCCCCAGTGAGTGTCTGGTGTGGTCAGTTTTATAAGGAACCTGTCTGGGAAACATTTGAGCCTGTTATCATCTGAGGCCCCAGAACTTGATTCAAATAGTGAAGGACAGGGAAGCCTGGTATGCTGCAGTTCATGGGGTCACAAAGAGTCAGACATGACTGAGCAACTGAACAACAGCAGCGGCAATAGTCACACCTGAGATGCTCCTGTTGATTCAATCTGAAGTCCTCATTGTGTTGACCTGGCCCCTTTCAGCCTGCCTTTCAGCCAGCAGCTCTCACACAGTACTCCAAGGCTACTTGGGCATGGGCACCGGGAGGCTGGCACAGCTGGGAAGGCCCCTTGTGTGTCGTGGAGCAGGCCAGTGTGATTGTGTGGCTTGGGGGTCTTGCTCTGCCATGGAAGCACCAAGCCCTGACCATTCCCAGGGGAGAGACTTCACGCTGTTGAAGCCTGAGCCAGCCTCAGACAGCAGAGGGTGCTGGTCTCTGGCATGGGGTCCCCTCCAGTGGCTCCCCTCCAGGTGCCCTGCTCAACCTCTTCAGGACTACTCACTTGACCTTTCTGAAGACATGCTTCCTCTTATGACATGGACTCATATTGCCTATCTCCTGATTGACAGAGTTGTTTAAGCAAGATGTGTTTTGTGAGAACACCAGGCAGAGTAGCCGAGTAAATAAACAGATGCTCATTAAACTTTTCATCATCATCATCCAGGAAGGGGTGATCAGCCCTTTCAGGTCACTCAGGCAGACAGAGCCGTCTGCAGAGTGTCATGTTCTATATCCTTCTCGTGCTTCCTGGAATTGGGAAATGGCATTCCCCCATGTTTTCTGGAGGAAACTGAGGTGTGTCCTGATGACTCGGCTGGGGTCAAGGTCCCCTCCAAGGATAGTTTTTAGCCCAGATGGCTCAGAGTCTTGTCTTTTTCCCTGGTGAGCCCCCGAATTCCCCCGAGGTGAGCCTGGCACTGCTTCAGCAGGAGACCTGGCAGGGTGTTAATGAGGGGCCTGTTTAAAAGCCAGAAAATATCGCCCCCAGACATTCACCTGATATATTCATGCCATAGGTCATTGGCTGGGGTGCCCTAATTAACGGGATCTGCCTGTCGGGGCTGGTTTGAGGGCGGTGTGAGTCTGTGGAGATGCTCACTGCTTCTGTCAGACTAGGCAGAGACGATGGGAGAATGAACTCTGGGAGGACGAGCCCTGGGCTGCTGGCCCAGCAGAGGGCAGGGGCTTGGGGGCCAGTTCTTGGAGCCAGTCGAAGAGTGGCCTGTGCCCTCCTGACAGCTCTGGTTGTCAAGTAGGTGCTTTGGTGCCATTAGGAGAGAGGAATTTACTGAGGGCTTACTATTTGCCTGGCACAGGGCTACATGCTGGGGAACCAGCAGCGGGGAAAGTGGGCAGAAATCCCTGCCCTTGTTTAGCCTGCAGTTTGTTGCAGAAATAAGCCACTAACAAAACCAATCCTAGAGGGTGGTGGAGGGTCACACGTGCTGCTGGGGAAAATCAAGCAGGACCGGGCGTGCATGGCGGGGGTAGTGCTGCAGGGAGGGGGGTTGGGGGGGACCATGGCTCTCGGTCCACGAGGGATGGGCGGCCAAGGGGGCAATGGGCACCAGTGGACAGGCTGTGGGGTGGTGGCTTGGTGAAACCTCGGTGGAAAGCAGAGCCTCTGGAGGGAGGACGTGAGTGCTCGTGAGTGATGGCTCCTCCGATGAAGTTTCTGACTCAACTGCACGGATGCCCTAAAGGGCAAAAACTAGACTCCGTTTTGCAACATCCACCTGCATGTCCCACGGAGGCTCCTTTCGAGGGTGCAGGCCAGGCAGTAGGAAATTCATTAAAATGAACGTGGCTTTTGTCTTGTGATAAGCAACGTGAACTGTGCTGCATCTGGGGCTGTTAAAAGCGTTCATTTGGTGAACATGCACATTCGCTGTGTATCACACATTTTGTGGCCACTGTCGCATTTCTACATTTCCGGCCCTCTCTTGACTTCTGAAAAAGTAACTCTGATCCCTGAGCTGCCCATTCAACATGGATTAAACACTTCTTTTTCTGGGTCTCTAATTGTCTATTTCCTTTTTAATATCAGCTTTGTTGAGTAGAATCCACATACCATACAATTCACCCATTAAAAGTATAAATTCTATGGCTCTTATCATATTCACAGAGGTATGCAACCATTACAATTTTAAAACATTTTCATCATCCCAGAAGAAATCCTGTGCTCATTAGTGGTCACTCTCTGGATTAAATACTTCTTTCTTTTCTCCAGTAATCTTGGGCTTCCTTTGTGGCTCAGCTGGTAAAGAATCTGCTTGCAACACATGAGACCTGGGTTTGATCCCTGGGTTGGGAAGATCCCCTGGGGAAGGAAAAGGCTACCCATTCCAGTATTCTGGCCTGGAGAATTCCATGGACTGTATAGTCCATGGGGTCACAAAGAGTTGGACACGACTGAGTGACTTTCACTTCACTTTTCTTTTTTTAAATTAGGAATCTTTTCCCCCTAATATTTTGGTCAGGTCTTGCAGCATGTGGGATCTTAATTTCCTGTAAGTAACAACACTAATAGCATTATAATGAACAGCACAGGGACTATCTGAACCCACGTCCCCTGCATTGGCAGTGCGGAATTTTAGCCAGTGGACCGCTGGGGAAGTCACTTAAACACTTCATGATTGCTGACTTCATGCCCAGCATCATCCCAGGTGCCAGAGGTAGGGCAGTGAGTAAGCAGACAAGAAGATATGCTCTCCTGGAACTGGTGATCACGATGGGTAGCGACAGACAAGGAGAATATGCTGTAGGTCAGATGGTAGGATGTGCTGTGAAGACAAAGCGGAGATCTTGGGGGACAGAGAGTTGGGGAGTAAGACAGAGCCTGGGAAGGGAAATGGGGAGTGTGGTGGAGGGAATAGGGCCTGGGGGTTCCTGCCCTGGAGCCCGTGGAGATGAGAAGTGCCATGGGAACTCAGATGCCTTGGGGCGGCCTGATGTGACCCGAAGGAGAGACCAAAACCATGGTCCTCCCCACCCCCTCCCTGCAGCACTGCCCCTTCCATCCATGCCCGGTCCTGCTTGATCTTCCCCAGCAGCACGTGTGACCCTCCACCACCCTCTTTGCAGGTGCCCTGGGGTGGCCTGATGTGACCCAAAGGAGAGGTGCTGTGTTATTTGTCCCCAAGACCTCCAGGCACGTGGAGGCAGTGAGGCACTGTGTGGTGGAGGTTGTGGTGTAGGGGACTGGGGGTCTGCCAAGGGCTGCCTCGGGGCTCGCTCTCCACCGTGCTAAGGGTGCCCTGGGAAGCCCAAGGCAGGAAGGCTTCATCAGAGTCGACAGAGCTGCTAAGCTTGGTTGGGGTTTGCAATGGAGTGGGGAGGTAGAGAAGACCTCTGTCCACTGCCTGGCTGAAGGCTCGCTGTGTCTCCCTCCTTCTGAGGCCATTCTCTGGCCCCCAGGGCAGTGGGACCACCAGGGTGCTAGTGGCCTGATTTTAATTCTTAGCCAATGAGAAAGGGCAGTCAGTAGATAAATGCCCAGGCTCGTTTGGTTCTGGAGGAAAGGTTTTGGGGTGTGATCTATGAAGATTCTCCCAGGGACCCCAGAGCCACGCTTTGTAGGTTCTCCTCCTGTCCAGTGTCCGTTTCTCATAACCCACGTGTTCTTCCTGGGATCATCTCTCAGATAAACTACTTGCACCTAAATCCTTGCCTCAGGCTCTGCTTTGCAGAAGCCCAAACTAAGATGGGGGAGAGGCAGTCGATCCACATCATTGCGTTCAACCCACAGGCTTCCACCAGCTTACAAATGCTGCCGGTGGCGGGGTGTGGAAAGTGATGTTAGGTGGCTCTGGGTCTCTCCCCACCTGAGCTTGGTGGGGGACCTGGTGCAGATGGTCTCTGAGTGCCTTTTCCTCCCACCTCAACTTGCCCTGTATGCCAGGGCTGTCAGCCTTCCTTAGTCTCTGGATGGTCTGAGTTCTTTTTCAGGTTCCTGGTCAAGAGCTCAAAGTTCATAAAGAAACGGGGTCAGAATAGATCACAAGCATTAGAAAGTGAGATTCAAGTCTCACTTCCAGCCTTTAAGAAACACCACCTTTGCAAGCATCCAGCCATGAGACCTGGGCAGGGCTCCAAGGCCTCTCTGAGCTGTGCTCCCTTCTTCTGTGAAATGGGCGTGACCCTCCCTATCACAGCTTGCTGTCGTCTCATTGCAGCAATCTGCAATCAGCAAATCCCACTGATGGGCAGTGCATGGCCTGTGGTGATGGTCATCCTCGGTGAGAACGCAAGGTCCTGAGTGTGAGGTCATGGGGGTGAGCTAGAACTGGGGTTCCCACATCCCAGATTTCCAGCATCTTAAATAGCTAAACCATGGATTCACTCATTCAATGCTTTTTCTTCTCTCTTGCATAAAAGAAAATAAAGAAAGTGAAGTCGCGCAGTCATGTCCAACTCTTTGCATCCCCGTGGACTGGACCATCCTACCAGGCTCCTCCATCCATGGAGTTTTCCAAGCAAGAGTACTGGAATGAGTCGCCATTTCCTTCTCCAGAGGATCTTTCTGACCCAATGATCAAATCCAGGTCTCCTGCGTAGCAGGCAGCTGCTTTACTGTCTGAGCCACTAGGGAAGCTTTCTTGCATGAGGGCTCCCAAATTCCCAATCTGGCCCATGAAACTGGAAGCGGTGCCATCCTTCCACCTTGCCAGGGAAAAGTTAGGGGGCCCTGTCCCATACCTCACCCTCTGGGGGAGGATTGAGGTAGGAGCACCCTTTCTGTGAAAGCTTCTCCCTCTTCCAGGGAGAAGGAGAGCTGACCGGCCCAGGACTGGGTCTCACTTGGGCAGTGTTAACAGGACACGATTGCTGCTCCTGTGTCCACGGTGGCTCACAAGCCACAGTCCGTCTCCGGGGGGCACTGTCCACCATGTCACCATGGAGCAAAATCAGGACACGCGTCCAGCACGGTCCCCACCCGGTGGCCACTCACAAAGCTTCTATCCGAGTGTTTAGCCCGGGAGCCTCTTCTCAAACTCTAGGCCTATAATCAACCTTGGACTGATTTTAAATTACAAATTTCGACTCTCTGACATGGTGGCTATGCTTTTCATTGTGAACTGTTTTAAATGCACTTCCGACAGGGCAGGATATAAACAAACATAAGAGATTCTTTTTGGGATAGAGAGAAGGATGAATTTTGTTTTTGTTTCATGTCATTCTGTTTAATCATCATGGCTAAATGTATAACTAAATGAGATTTTTTTTCTCTCTCTCTAAAAGCAATCTGGCACAATTAGACGGCTCTACTGTCTCTTGCTTCCCAAAGTTTTTCAAACAGAATGGTTCTGTGGTCAGGTCTCTATTTTATAAATAAACTCCCAAACTAGGGAGGCCTCTTTGTATGAAGACTTGCCCTGTTTTTTGAGTAGGAAAATGTGATCACCTTCAAGGGACTCAAGATAGGTTTAGGGCCAGCTGGGATCCCTGTTTGGCCACCAAGTGGCCACCAGGACTTGGGCAAGTCACGGCATCCAAGGAGACCTCAGTTTCCTCGTCTGTGAAATGACATGGCTGAAAGAGATGATCTGAAAGGCTCTTTCTAGCCCTAATTTCCCTCCCCCGCCCCCCCATCCCCCGCCCAGGTCTCTATTGAATGAATCAAAACAGTTGTTAGTGTGAGTACGGACATAAATACCCATTTCCCATAGCTCTGAAATCTCCAGGTCAGATTTCATGCTTACCTGCCCCACGGAGATTGAATCTGCCTGCTGGGATGAAGTCTTTGTACGCAGATTCTTAAAGGATAATAAGTTCTTTTCTTATCTGGCAGTGCACTAGGGATAAGATGACTGTAATTTCTTGTCTGCAAGGACTCGGCTTCAAAAGGAGAATTCCTACTTGCAGAAGCTCGGGAACAGCAGCGACAAGAAAAACGTACGTGAAATTAGAGAGAAGACAGAAAGACCCAGGCATAGCTATTCTGGATATTTTCCATCATTCAGATTGTCTAGGAAATAGGGAGAGCCCATTGTCTGCTTCAAAAACCCATCAGGAAATTATTACGAATTCTGAATTCCTGTATAATCACCAAATCTCCTAAGTGTACAAATTATACACGTGGTGAATGGGAGTAAATTTATTAATAGAAACTGATTTGAAATGAACTAAAAGTTGGGCACTCTTTGTTGTGGTGCTAAATGAGGTTTGAAAAGAGGAATCTTTGAAGTAGACACATCTGTTATACATGAAGGGAGAGAAAAACCTATCAATAGATTGTTGGGACATTTCTTTTTCTTTTCAGTTGTATTGAAAAAGCAATATGACAGCCATATTAAAGAAAACTGTGAAAAACCGCTTAAGTCTGAATATCCAAATCTTCTAATACTTCTTTTTGTTTTTCCATGTTTTATTATAATAAGTGTCTATGAGCACGCATAGTTTTATAGCAGTCTAAATGCAATGTGGGCTTCCCAGGTGGAAGAATGGTAAGGAATCCACCCGCCAATACAGGAGACGCAAGAGCCGTGGATTCGATCCCTGTATCAGGAAGATCCCCTGGAGTAGAAAAGGGCAACCCATTCCAGGGTTCTCGCCTGGGAAATCCCATGGACAGAGGAGCCTGGCGGGCTACAGTCCACGCAGTCACAAAGGCTGAGCATGCGCGCACGGCAAACACAGTGCACATAATATTTTATGTGCTAATCTTTTCCTTTTAACTACACATCACGAACATCTTTCCTGGTGGTGAAAAAGCGTTAGTTGCTCAGTCGTGTCTCACTCTTTGTGACTCTGGTCTGTCCATGGAATTATCCAGGCAAGGATACTGAAGTGGGTTGCCATTTCCTACTCCAGAGGATCTTCCTGACCCAGCGATTAAACCCACATCTCCTGCACTGGAGGCAGATTCTTCACTGTCTGAGCTACCAGGGGTACCATCCGTTTGTTACCATAATGTTTCAAAGCTGCATAATATTCCTGCCTGTGGAATTCTACCAATTGAGGTCATCATTCCCCGAGAGCAATATTCTTGCATTTTCTCCCCTCCATTTTCACTGATGCTGACCAAGTTTCAGGTGATAAATTCCCCATCCCTCGTCTCTTGAATTAGTCCCAGGAAGGGAGATTAGATGCAAAAGCACATTTAAGGTTTTTGATTGCTATCGCCATTTGCCATTCTAAAGTAGTCCATTATAAACCTGTACTACAGGCTCAATCTCTCCCTGTACTACTTCAGCTCAGTCTCACTTGCCTCACGTAGGACCGTTTAACATATTTTTCCCCTAATTAATTGCCATAACATATATCTCCAGGGTGTTTTAAAATGATCTGATCATTAGCTAGAATGACTGTTTTTCCTTGGGTTTACTGTTTGTGCACCTTCTTCCGCAATTTTGTACACACTCTTTATTTCATCTGTGTGTGTGTGTGTGTTTTGTCTGCACTGGGTCATCGTTATGGCTTATGGGCTTAGTTGCCCCATGGCATGTGGGATCTTAATTCCCCGACCAGGGATCAGACCTGGATCCCCTGCTTTGGAAAGAGGATTCTTAGCCCCTGGACCGCCAGGGGAGTCCCGCGCGTCTCCTTCGTTCTTCCTCCAGCAGCTGCAGCAGTGGCCCCAGCAGGAGAGGCGGTTCCTGCTGCGAGAGTGACTGGTGTGGACGCCGTGGCAGCCACAGCCGCGGCAGCGGCTCCGCGGCGGCCGTGGAGGAGCAGCGATGGCTGCAGCAGAGGCAGCCTCGGCGGCGGCGCTGTCTGCGATGCATCGTGGCGTCGGGAGCAGCAGCCCTGGGAGCGGTCATGACCGTAGCTGCAGGGTGCTGGGCTGGTGGCGAGAGGGGCAGTATCTGCACTTCAGCCAACATCTCCTTGAGGAACAGAATACAAAGAAATGATAAAGAACTAAAAATTACCGTAGGCAGGCCCAGCTGGGGCAAATTATGGACAAGATACCAAAAAGACCAGATACCCGAAGGCCGCTTCTGAGGTGTCAGGAGCAGAAGCTCGTGATCCCTGTGCCCAGCGTCACCAGAGTGGTGGGCAGACCACCCTCCAGCTGCCCCCAGACCCTCCCCTCCCTCCAGCCCATTGAAGGAACCAGCTGGTCCCTCGCTCAGGGAACAAGAAAGGGCGCCTGCGACTCGCTTTCCCTCCCACCAGTTGCAGCTCAATCCCCAGTAAAGCCTTGGCTGAATTTCTCATCTGGCTTCTCATCACTTCCTATTGATGAAGGAGTCAGGAGTGTGGTTGGTGACAACAGCCGTTGTTAACAGTAACAACAGTAACGGAGGCAGCAGCGGTCAGAGGGTCTTGCTCGCGGTACTGTGGCGGGACCACTGATGTGAGCAGTGACAGTGACAGCAGCAGCAGGAGCAAGAGCACTCAGCGGCGGGGTGACAGCACTCAGCGGCAGGGTGACAGCACTCAGCGGCAGGGTGACAGCACTCAGCGGCGGCGGTGACAGCACTCAGCGGCGGCGGTGACAGCACTCAGCGGCAGGGTGACAGCACTCAGCGGCAGGGTGACAGCACTCAGCGGCGGCGGTGACAGCACTCAGCGGCGGCGGTGACAGCACTCAGCGGCAGGGTGACAGCACTCAGCGGCAGGGTGACAGCACTCAGCGGCAGGGTGACAGCACTCAGCGGCGGCGGTGACAGCACTCAGCGGCGGCGGTGACAGCACTCAGCGGCGGCGGTGACAGCACTCAGCGGCAGGGTGACAGCACTCAGCGGCAGGGTGACAGCACTCAGCGGCAGCAGTAACAGTACTCAGCGGCAGGGGTGACAGCACTCAGCGGCAGGGGTGACAGCACTCAGCAGCGGGGTGACAGCACTCAGCGGCGGGGTGACAGCACTCAGCGGCGGGGTGACAGCACTCAGCGGCGGGGTGACAGCAACAGCGGCGGGGTGACAGCACTCAGCGGCGGGGTGACAGCACTCAGCGGCAGGGTGACAGCACTCAGCGGCGGCGGTGACAGCACTCAGCGGCAGGGTGACAGCACTCAGCGGCGGGGTGACAGCACTCAGCGGCAGGGTGACAGCACTCAGCGGCGGCGGTGACAGCACTCAGCGGCAGGGTGACAGCACTCAGCGGCGGCGGTGACAGCACTCTGCGGCAGGGTGACAGCACTCAGCGGCAGGGTGACAGCACTCAGCGGCGGCAGTGACAGCACTCAGCGGCAGGGTGACAGCACTCAGCGGCAGCAGTGACAGCACTCAGCGGCAGGGTGACAGCACTCAGCGGCAGGGTGAGAGCACTCAGCGGCAGGGTGACAGCACTCAGCGGCAGGGTGAGAGCACTCAGCGGCAGGGTGACAGCACTCAGCGGCGGCGGTGACAGCACTCAGCGGCAGGGTGACAGCACTCAGCGGCGGCAGTGACAGCACTCAGCGGCAGGGTGACAGCACTCAGCGGCAGGGTGACAGCACTCAGCGGCGGCGGTGACAGCACTCAGCGGCGGCGGTGACAGCACTCAGCGGCAGGGTGACAGCACTCAGCGGCAGGGTGACAGCACTCAGCGGCGGTGGTGACAGCACTCAGCGGCAGGGTGACAGCACTCAGCGGCAGGGTGACAGCACTCAGCGGCGGCTGTGACAGCACTCAGCGGCAGGGTGACAGCACTCAGCAACAGCGGTGACAGCACTCAGCGGCAGGGTGACAGCACTCAGCGGCAGGGTGACAGCACTCAGCGGCAGCGGTGACAGCACTCAGCGGCAGGGTGACAGCACTCAGCGGCAGCGGTGACAGCACTCAGCGGCAGCGGTGACAGCACTCAGCGGCAGGGTGACGGCACTCAGCGGCAGCGGTGACGGCACTCAGCGGCAGCGGTGACAGCACTCAGAGGCAGCAGTAACAGTACTCAGCAGCAGCGGTGACAGCACTCGGCAGCAGGGTGACAATACTCAGCGGCAGCGGCGACAGTACTCAGCAGCAGTGGTATCAGTACTCAGCGGCAGTGGTGACAGCACTCAGCGGCAGCAGTGCCAGTACTGAGATGCAGCAGTAACAGTACTCAGCGGCAGCGGTGACAGCACTCAGTGGCAGGGGTGACAGCACTCAGCGGCAGCGGTGACAGCACTCAGTGGCAGGGGTGACAGCACTCAGCAACAGTGGTGACAGCACTCAGCGGCAGTGGTGACAGTACTCAGCAGAAGCAGTAACAGTACTCACTGGCAGTGGTGACAGTACTCAGTGGCAGGGTAACAGTACTCAGTGGCAGGGTAACGGTACTCAGCGGCAGGGGTAACAGCACTCAGTGGCTGTGGTGACAGTACTCAGCGGTGGGGTAACAGTACTCAGCAGCGGGGTAACAGTACTCAGCGGCAGCAGTGGTAATCACTCACAGCTGTTGATGTTTAGTTGCTCAGTCATGTCCCACTCTAGCGACCCCATGGTCTGTAGCCCACCAGGCTCCTCTGTCCATGGGATTTCCCAGGCAAGAATCCTGGAGTGGGTTTCCTTCTCCAGGGGATCTTCCCGGTCCAGGGATCAAACCCACATCTCCCGCACTGGCAGGAGGATTCTTGAGGTGCAGGGCGGCCCCCGTAGTAACAGTACCCCACAGTAATAGTGGTGCTGATGGGAGAGGTCACACCAGCAGCAATGGTACTGGTGGGTTTGGTGGCTGCTGTGGTAACAGCCCTGAGCACTGAATGTTACTTACCCGGTATTCAGACCCCCAACAACTCTGTGAAGCTTCCCACGACCCACCTTTTATGGACCAGGAAACAGAGAGGCAAATACTTAGCCACGTGGCCTGCAGAGTATGACTATGCCCTCGTGCCATCTTCCTGGGGAGCCCTCATGTTCCCTTAACCCCACGAGAACCTACTTACAATCATCTCCTGCGTGCCTGCCGTGTGCCAGGCCATGGGGACTCAGGGATGAGTGGGCAGGGGGACCCTGCCCTCCAGAAACCAGCCCTTCCCTTCTGTGGGGGCCTGATCCACCTGCAGAGGAGCAGGCAGGAGGGTTCAAGCCCCAGAAGGGCCACCGCGTGTGGAGGGGCAGGCGGCAGGAGGAGAGGTCCCACAAGAACCGAGCAGAGGGGAGGAGTAGGGGTCCTGATGCCAGGGAAGCTGAGTGCTAAGATTCCTCGGAGGCTTGGGTGACCAGGGGCCTGACCCTCAGTGGGGAGTGAGAGTGGGCACTGATTCAGAAAGTAGGGGCTGATCCTGGTACAGCCGGAGGCCACCCTGCCTCGTTCTGGGGCTTCCACTGATAAGCAAAGGCTTCTTTCCCTGGGTGTGGATTTTTTCCATCTTGTATTCTCCCTAGAACCCAGATTTGGGCTATGCAGCCGTTTAGCAGGTGGAGGGGTCACTGCACAGCGTAGCCGCAGTAATCTGGCCTGTGAGCCCCGCTCAGGCTCCTTCCTTGGCTTCCCATGCACTTAGGCTGGAGTCCAGCCTGCAAGTCCCACAAGGTGGTCTGGCTCCCAAGTCATCAGAAGAGGAGCTGGCTGGGAGTTTGGGGCCCGAGTCTTAAAGAGATGAACAGGCCCCGGAACCAGCTACCCGGGTTGAAATTCCCACTCTGCCACTTACTGGCCAAGCACTGGACCCCATTCACTCATCTCAGCACAGATGGAAGGAGAATCTACTTCCTAAGATTAAATAAGATGATGCATCTCGGACATCATTCCTGGCACAGGGCTGTTACTTGCTCTGAGTATTTTCTCCACAATTGTTGATTCATCCAGGGGCCCCAAATGAATAAGTCCTCATTAGAAAGTAACCTGAAACACCCCTCCCTCACATGCTCTGGGAAGAGCCCTTGTAGTCTGGACTGATGGTGGCCCCCACAGCAGACAACAGATGCAAATGCTATGATCATCCCTCTGAGGCTTAGAGAGACACGACCAAGCTCTTTTTCATTTTTTGGAAAAAAAAAAGAAAGAAAGAAAGCAATCTCACTTAAGAAAAGAGGAAAACTGGCCTCGTCTCAGTTTATCTGAAACCTTTTCATATTTTCAGTTTTAATAAGATGTGACGGAAGCTGACATTTTGCAAGCACCAAGAACTCGCGTCACTTTGAAAACTTGCAAGTTGATTTGAAGAAGCACCAAGAGGTAGCCAAGACGCGCTCTGCTCACAGATGGTGGGGGATTAGGTGCCAGTTTGCCGAAAAGCTTGGAATCGGCAGACGGTGGAGGGCAGCTGGTGGAGGCCACCCGCCGGCAGACAGCATGGGCCCCCTGTAGGAGGGCCTCGAGGCCTGGGCCATGCCTCACCTGGCCCAGGTGAGGGGCTTCCGGGTCCTCGCTCAGTCTCCCTGTGGGACTGAGGGACTTGCTAGCTCCTGATGCAAGCAAGGCCCAGAACTCAGGCTCAGCTCCCCATTCTTGCTACCACCTAGCTTTGAAGACATCATGTCTTTGGGCCTGAATTTTCTCATTGGGAGAAAGAAGGGAGAGAATACTGACATAGAGCAGTAAGAACAGCTGCTTGGTGGGCTTGTTGTAAAGAGCAAAACCACCCCTTTAAATGATAAAGTCTAGTTAAAGTCTAGTTAAAAAGAGAAAGTGTTCGTTGCTCAGTTGGTCTGCCTCTTTGCGACCCCATGGATTGTATCCTCTGTCCATGGGATTCTCTGGGCAAGAATACTGCAGTGGGTTACCATTCTCTTCTCCAGGGGATCTTCCTGACTCAGGGATTGAACCCTGGTCTCCTGCATTACAGGTGGAATCTTCACCATCTGAGCCACCAGGGAAGCCCCAAATATCTAGCTAAATAATCCCCTAAAATGAGATGACATGGGACAGCAAGGGCACGTGGGTTCCAGGGGGAATTTATAACTAATTATGTGGCTCAGCTGGTAAAGAGTCCGCCTGCAGTGCGGGAGAGCTGGGTTCGATCCCTAGGTTGGGAAGATCTCCTGGAGAAGGGAAAGGCTACCCACTCCAGTATTCTCGCCTAGAGAATGCCATGGACTGCATAGTCCATGGGGTCTCAAAGAGTCAGACACGACCGAGCTACTTTCAGTTCCATGGAATATATACAAAGAGTCTCTATTCTCCTCTTCTGGGTATCAGCTGACCCGAGAACTGGGGCGGCAAAGATGAGCACCTCCCAGGAGTTTTGACACCGGCTCCTCAGTTCGCAGGGGAGAGATGACGGGGCTGCTCAGAGGAGGAGAGGGGAAGAGTCCACGGGCGTGGGGGACAAAGGAGGGCCCTTGCAGGGGAAGGCATCCAGACACAAGGCACAGCAGGGCCAAGCCACAGCCCAAGTGGGCGAGGCCTGTGGGGAAAAGGTCCCTGAGCCATCCAGGTGACCGGGACTCACGGGAGGCCTGGAGGCTGGGAAGGAGGCTGACCAGGGGCTTCAGTCACTTCCAAACACACGAGGATCTCGCAGCTGTCTGGCTGCGTTCTGGGCACGTCAGACGGTTGAACTGTACTCGCGCAACATGCTTGGGTCTTTTCACATCCTTCCACTGGCCCAGGGACTGAGCTCCCCCGACGTCAGACTCGAGGCCCAGAGGGGGCTCTGAGATAGTGTGTCCTCTCCTCTTGAGTTGACAAAGACAGAGACCAGTTCCCCTCTTGAGTGAGCCCTGGCTCCCTGAGACGGGTGTGTGCAGGGCCTGAGCTGTCCCCTGCCAGGCGCACAGGGAGACACTGGGAGAGGCTTGGTGGCTTAGTCTTGTTCCCTGATGCTCCAGGTCCCTGCCCAGCACACTGCTCCTGGCCTCTGAACGATCTCTCCTTACCCTACAGCCTCAGGACCTGCAGGTTCATGGTGATGTCAAAACGATAGCTCATGTACCTACTGATGTGACTGAAAGAATCAGGAGAGCACCCCTCCTGGACGTCACTCAGGTCTGGGACATGATTGGTCCCCAGTCTTAGGACAGAGGTCTTTCTGTTTGTGGCCCACAGGTCTGAGCAAAGAGGGAGCTTATGGTTCCCACACGGATCTCCCAGGGCACCCTACCTCTGAGGGGACACACATCTGTCCAGCGGCAAAGTTATGAAAGGTCATTGGTCATTCAGATCCAGGTTCAGATCCCTGCTCTGCCACCTCCAAGCTGTGTGTCTTTGGGCAAATCACCTGGCCTCTCTGTGCCTCCTGAAATACTAATGCTGCTGCGAAGGGCGTGGGTGAGCTGAGATTGAATGGAGAGAGGGTGGTGAAGCCCAAAGTGCCGCAAACATAGAAAGGACTCAGAAACTCTTGGCTGATCTGAGTCCTAAGACCTCTCTCCCTGGAGGTGAGGATGCAGGTCACAATGAAATAGTGGATTATTGTGGGTTATTGTCCACTCAGAAGTAGCCTCTGTGACACCAGCTTTCCATACCAGGCTGGAAGTGTACACCTGGCTCTTCTCTCCAGCTTGTAAAAGTTTTCCCCAAACTCTTCATAAATGCGAGCAGTCAAAGAGGAAGGCTCTTTGGATTCAAAGGAGCATTTAATTAGAAGTCTATCAACTAGCCTCCCCACAACTAGTAATAATAGCTAATATTTACGAAGCATTTGCAGGGAGCCGGGCCCTGTGTGAAGGGTTCCCCCAGCCTCACCCTGTTTGATGCTTACACCAGCCCTTAGAAGGATGTACCGCATTCATCCGCATCAGTCATAGGATGGAACTTTCTAGAAAATAAGGCTTACCCAGTCTCATGCGCTAAGTGGCAGAGTTAGAACCCAAACCCGGGCTCCATGCCCCAGAGCCCAAGCCCACCAGATGAGTCTCTCAAATGCAGAAAGTATCCTGCAGACCAACTTGGCCCAGTTCTCTAGCTCTGGGGAGAAAGACATTTCCTCTCTTACCGTAGCCTAATCCGGAAAGGAAGCATCTTCACATTTCACAGCCGCAATTCTTTCCTGCACATAAAATCCATCAATGCTCCTGGCCCCCTTCCCTCCTCTGTGTGCGTATTACAGGCTGTTGGCATATGTGTCTAAATAACCACCAATCAGCCCGGATCCTTGCAGACAGAAGTGCTTGGCTCCGAAAAGAGGTTTGCAAACCCTTCACCTTGCCCCCTGCACACTCTGAGCACCCCCTTTACGCAGCTCAAAACTCAGAGCGGGGGCTTCTCTCTCTGTGCTTACACACAGCTCTGTGAAAATCTCTGTTGGACTGAAATAAGCTAGGTTTCTGTCTTGCTCATCAAGCTGTGAGTGTTTCTAGGCCAGGCTAAAAGGAGAAGTGTGTGTTCTCAGGTCACATGGCATGGTGGTGGTGGTTTACTCACAGTCGTGTCTGACTCTTGTGACCCCATGGACTGTAGCCTGCCAGGCTACTCTGTCTATGGGATTTTCCAGGCAAGAGTACTGGAGTGGGTTACCATTTCCTTCTCCATCACATGGCGTATGGAGGCAGAACTGGGGTTTCTTCTTCTTCTTATGCCCCCTGGGGATCATGCCCTTATTCAGTCTCAAATGATTCTGCAAAGGGCCTGGCCTAGGTTCCTAGCAAATGTTTGCTGAGTGACTGACTGAAGAAGAGAATGAATGAATGAGCAGTTGTCAAATTTCCAAGAGAACTGCGGAGGAGGAACCGTTTGGAATGATTTAGGCGTCCTGCTTGGAAGAAAGACCTAGATTCGCAGAGCACTGGCTGATGGCCTTGTTCCCTATGTCAGACATGGGTTATGTTTTCGGAGCACTGGAGGACAGTCTTGTCAATGATAGAGCTCAAAATCCTGCCAAAGGCATTTCCCGCAAATCACCTTTTGTTCCTTAGTGACTCCGCAGAAATGGAATTTTTGCATCTGGTAATTGAGGCCAATTAGTTCTTTTAGTCTGTTCATGGAGGAGATGGTTTTTCATGGCCTTTGAATGACTGGAATCATTTTTCAACAGACATGAGGAGACACAAATGCCACGTCCATCCAGACAGGAGGGTGGCACAGCGCTTATCAGGATTTAATTTATGAACCAGGTAAGTTCGACTTTTTGAATCATTATTCAATTGTCTGGGATGAATGACCCCTAATTTTCATTGGCTTTGCCTCTTTTTCAAGGTTCCCCAAGAGGGGTTGCTAGAAGTTTCTTGGTAGAAGAGAGCTTAGAGCTGTCACTCACCCTCTCCATTCTAGACAGGAAGACACCCAGTTTCCCAGAGAAAAGTGGCATGGTTAGAAAGTGGCCAGTCTCACTCCAGAGCCGGGGTCTCCTGCCGCTGCAGCCAGAGTCCTCCGCTGAAAAAAAAACACCAAGCGGGCCAGAGTCACCGCAAGGCTGTGGGTCCCGCTGCTCTGAGACCTTGAGTGCTCCTATTGATAGGAGGTGGGTTTTTTTTAATTTTTTAAATTGTGGTATAAGTCACATAATACCAAGCATACTATTTTAACCATATTTAACTGTCAGCTTGGTGGCACCAAGTACGTTCATATTGTTGTGCAAGTTTCACCATCGTCCATCTCCCCCAGTGTTCACTTTCCTAAACCGAAACTCTGTCCCCATTAAACACTAAATCCTCATTCCTCCTCCGCACTGCCTACTCCTGGCCTGTGGTATCCATCAATGTACTTTGTGCCTCTATTTGAATTTGACTATTCTAGGGGTAGTCCATGGGGTCACTAAGAGTCAGACGTGACTGAGCGACTCTCACTCACTCCCTCATCATTCTAGGTACCTCGTGTAAGTGGAATCAAGCAGCATTTGTCTGTACCTAGTGTATACTGGAACGCATTTTTAAGGTTAACTTAATTTTTAAAGTATTTAAAGGTATTGGCAGATAGCTGTAGTGAGCTATAACAATGATAATACACCCTGTTCTGTAATGCCCCTTCCTAGAAATTTACCTCCAGAAAGTAATCAGAAATTAGATAAAGATGTTTGCACCAAGATGTCCATGACTTTGTTACTTATAACAGAAAAAGAAAGCAAGCTCACAAAAGAACACCACAGGATGGGCTATTAGGCTGCCATGAAAATAAAGTTTTGAAGACTAGAATGACCTTGGAACATGTTCAGGATAAAATATTAAGTGAGGAAGAGAGGCCCAAAACATGTGGACACAGAACAATCTCAAACATGTGAAACAGATAATACACACGCACAAAGAAGGCTGGAAAGAAATGCACCAAAATGTGAGCAGGGCTCATTCATTCAGTGACTGTGCATCACATTTATTTTTTATCTATTTTAATTGATGTATAGTTGATTTACAAAGTTGCAGGTGTAGAGCAGAGTGATTAGTTATACATACATATAAATATAAACATATATATTTTTAGATTATTTTCCATGATAGGCTATTGCAAGATACTGAGTATAGTTCTCTGTGCTCTGCAGAAGGCCTTTGTTTATCTATTTTATATACAGTAGCATGCGCTGCATTTATTGATCACCTACTGTATATCAGGCACTGGGCATTTCACCAGAGATATGGCACACAAATTAGGATGGGTTTCTGCCTTCATGGACCTTACTGCCTGGGGCAGGGGTGAAAGAAGAGGCAATGTGAAGAAAAGATTCATGAAAATAAACTTAGAAATTGTGATCATTGCCATTAAGAAGATCATTTCTGAAGAGAGGGGTTATGGGTGATTATTATGTTAATTTTGATTTTTCTTTTTATGGTCTTCTGACTTTTCTTTAGCTCTTAAAGTTTCTACCTTGGGCCTGTAATGACTTTATTATTAGGAAAACAGAGGACCTAAAAACACACACAGCGACCAGACCCTTGGGACATGCACAGGTTCCTGTGCCCTCACATTGACAAAGGAACCTCGTGGACAGAACTGTGGCTTAGCCCCTTAGGAGATGCTGGGAACGCCTGTGGCTGAGACAGCCTTTGGAGCTTTGGAACTGTATGAGGTTCCTATTGCTGCCGTAATAAATGGCCACAAACAGTGACCGAAACAACCCAAATGTATTCTCTTACAGTTCTGGAAGCCACAAGTCTATGGTGAGTTTCACTGGGTAAAAAGTCATAGCATGGACAGGGCTGGTTCCTTCTCAGGTTCTAGGAGAGAATGTTTCCTTGTTTTTGGAGGTTTCTGGTAGCCACCTGCAATTCTTGGCTCACAACACTTTCCTCCTTGCTTCCAGCATCACATGACCTTCTCTTTTTCCTATGGACAGGTATTCTTCAGCTTCTATCTCATAAGGACTTCAGTGATTACATTTAGGGCCCGTCTGAATAAGCCAGGATCATCTTCCTAAAGCATGATCTCTAACTTCAAAACACTTCCTTTTGTCTTTTAAGGCAACATTCACAGGTCCCAGGAATTAGGACCTGATCTCTTTGGGGGCCTCTATTCAGATGGCCACAGTGGCTTATCAAAAATTTGCTGTTTTATCGAATGTTAAACCTTGTTAGCCAGTCTTAGAAGTGCCTTTGTCTGATGCATGTGGGTGTGTTTTCTTAAAAACAAACAAACAAACAAACAAACAAAAACCAAAGAATGCAGCGTCTGAAGATTTGTTTGTTCCAAGAGCACTTCTCAAATCCTCGGGAGCTGTCCTCATACCCCACCAGATCTGCTGTTTATTGTACAGGATTTACTTGATGGCTTGCATCAAAAATGGGGGAATGGCTGAATACACAAATAAAAAGAGAGAGAAAGTGAGAGGGAGAGAGGGGAGAATGGTTGTAAGCTAAGGCTTGCATTTCAAACACTCAGTCCAGTTAAAACGTTGACATCAAGCATTGTGTGTGTTCCTGGGAGAGGCCTCTCCGAGTTGTGTATCTCATGGGTGTCATTGGATGTTATTGTTGCCTTGCTAAATATTCATGGATGAATATGTGGAATAAATTCTCTTGTAAACTGACAGAGGGCAAGTAAGCCCTGTCCTTGAGTCTCTCATCTGCATCTTCATTTTTGAAAGACTGTCTATTTGGGCATGAGTGTGTGTGTGTGCGTGCATATGAGTGTGGGCGCTGTGTACTTGGTTAATTTAAGTGGAGGCATTCCATTTTCAGAGTAGCAAAGATGTGTCTCCCCAGTGTGATGGTGATCAGACAAGAAGAGTTTTGCTCACTAAATGACTTTGTCTTGCTTTAAAACCAGTGTCTCTGGACCCATTAGGGAGCTATGGTTTGCTTATTCAGAAGTGGGGTGGGTTTCAAGGAGGAGCGAGACAAAAAGCCACACAGGATGCGTGCACACACACGCTTACACACTGACAGAGAAGAGCTTCTTTGGGTTCAGGACCAAGTTTTTGAGCGTGGCCATGGGCCAGGGTGGGCTTCCCTGGTAGCTCAGCTGGTAAAGAATCTGCCTGCAATGCAAGAAATCTGAGTTCAGTCCCTGGGTTGGGAAGATTCCCTGGAGGAGGAAATGGCAACCCACATCAGTATTTTTGACTGAAAATCCCATGGACAGAGGAGACTGGTGGGCCACAGTCCCAGGGGTCACAAAGAGTGGCACACAGCTGAGCGACTAACACTTTCGTGGCCCAGAGTGCTTCAGGGTAGAGAAGGAGGGAGTGAGCCAGGGAAGCCGTGAGGATGTAAGTTACAGATCCAGGCGACACGGAGAGGACAAAGGAGGACAATGATTACCAGATGCTCCGCTAAGATGTCACCTGCCCTAGGACACATGTTCTGACCCTTTTTCTTATCCTCCACCGGGCTTTACCAGTTGCCCAGGGCTATGGACTGAATCATATCTCCCCCAAGTTAGTATGTTGGAGCCCAGTGTGATGGGGTTTGAAAGCAGGGCTTTGGGGAGATAATTAGGTTGTGAGGGTGGGGTCCTCATGGTGGAATTAGTGCCCTAGTTAGAAGAGACAGCAGAGAGCTGTCTCCCTCTCTCCCACCATGTGAGGACATTGCAAGAAGGCGGCCCTCTCTAAGTTGAGAAGAGACCTCACTGGAAACTGGCCACGCTGGCACTCTGATCGTGGACTTCTAGCCTCAAGAATTTTGAGAAATAAACTTCTACATTTCAGGCCCCAATCTATGGTGTTTTGTTATGGTAGCCTGAGCAGATCCAAGACACCCTGCCTTGGGGTTTTCATGGTACACAGCCCAGGAATCCACTAGGCATTGTGGTTCAGTTGCTAAGTCATGTCCAGCTCTTTGTGACCCCATGGACTGCAGCATGCTAGGCTTCCCTGTCCTTCACTATCTCTTAGGGTTTGCTCAAACCCTTGTCCATTGAGTTGGTGATGCTATCTAACCATCTCACCCTCTGCCACCTTCTTCACCTTTCTTTCAATCTTTCCCAGCATCAGGGTCTTTTCCAATGATCAGCTCTTTACATCAGATGCCCAAAATACTGGAGCTTCAGCTTCAGCTTCAGTCTTCTCAACAAATATTCAGGGTTGATTTCCTTTAAGACTGACTGGTTTGATTTCCTTGCAGTCCAAGGGACTCTCAAGAGTCTTCTCCAGCACCAAAATTTGAAAGCATCAATTAGAATACACTCTAATTATTGGTTTATATGTTTGTCTCCCCTGAGAGTCTGAGGGCGCCTCAAGGTCAAGGGCTCTCTTACTGCTGTGTCCCTAGGACGCCAGCCATATTCCATATACTTAGTAGGTAGGTGCTTGTGGCAGACACTGACTGTTGCATCCCAATGTCTATTGACCCCGTGGCCAACTGTCATAGGCTTTTTGCTGTACACCTGGCCACCTAGAATGAAAACTGCATTTCTTAGCCTTCTTTGCAGTTAGGTGTGGCCGTGTGACTCTTTTCTGGCCAATGAGAACATGAAGGAATTGAGAGTTTAACTTCCATATCAGGCCTTTGAAGAGCAAGCCAGACCCTCCCCTCTTCCTTTGCTTCTCTGGTTGGCTGGCATTTGGGTGTGATGGAAAACCACCGGCGCCATGCAGTCAAGGGCAACATACTAACAGGGCACAGCAACAAGTGAGAGCAGGCCTTGCCCATGACACTGTGAGGCTGCCATCCAGCCCTGGACTGTTTATGCCCCAACTGTTTACCTAGGACAGAACTTCTTTGCTTGATAAGGGCCTGTTATTTTGGGTCTCCATTATAGTAGCCCAATTAAGTATTCATACAACTCTCAGAATGTTTGCTCACAGATAGATAACAGGCTCTGAGCCTTCCCAGAAACCCTCAGCCAGGGTGTGTCTTTGTCTCCTCATCGGAAGCAGAATAATCCCCTCTCCCATCCCCCACCAATAATGTCCATGTCTTAATCTTCCAAACCCATGAATATGTTCCCTTACACAGCCAAAGGAACTTTGCAGATGCTACTAAGTTGAGGATCCTGAGGTGGGAAGATTGTCCTAGATTGTCTGGATGGGCCCAGTGTAATCACAAGGGTCCTTGGGAGAAAGGAGACTTGACAACGGAGGCAGAGGTCAGAGTGAGGAAGGGGCTGCAAGCCAGGGCAACCTCTATTGTTCAGTCACTCAGTCACGTGCAACTCTTTGTGACCCGCATGGACTGCAGCACGCCAGGCTTCCCTGTCCTTCACTATCTCCCAGAGTTTGCTCAAACTCAGGTCCATTGAGCTGATAATGACATTCGACTGGCAAGGCACTAGAAAAGGCAAAGAAGTGGATCCTTCCCTGGAGTCTCTGAAAGGAACCAGCCGTGCCAATCCGCTTTAGACTTCTCACCTCTAGAACAGTAAGAGAATACACTCATGTTATTTGCAGCCACTGAGCTTGAGATAGCTTGTTACAGCAGCAACAGGAAGCGAATACACATCTCTTTGTCCCGAGGGCTGTTTGCATGACTGAACGTGGGTATTGAGTTCAAGTTGCCAGATGGATCTGGGCTTGAACCTGGTCTAGTGGAAAGATGCTCTGAGCTCAGTACACGTGGGGGAGACCAGCAAAAAGCCTCTGCAGATGTGAGTTCCAGGGCTCCAGGACTTCAATAATGGACTGGGTGCTCTGATTCCTCCCCCAGCCCATGAGCTCTGATGCAGAGACCTGGGACCTCCTCCTTCCTCAGTGTTCCCTTCCCTCCAATTAAACAGTCTTTTTGCTTTTCAACTGATCATGTCACCACCCTGACCTTGCTCAGAAGCATTTGTTGGCACTCTCTCAAGTCCAAACTCCCTAGCATGGCACTGAGCGCTCTCTCCCACTCAGACCAAAGAGGCTGGCATTCGGGACCCAGCCTGCCAGCATCCCCCACCTTGGTGCAGGTGGTCTGGTCCCTTCATTCCTCTAAGACTTAATTTCCTCACCTGTAAAACAGTAACAGTAAAATATTTGGCTCAAAGGCTAGTATTCTTGCCTGGAGAATTCCACAGGCAGAGGAGTCTGGCAAGCTACAGTCCATAGGGTTGCAAAGAGTCGGGCATGACTGAGCAACTATTACTCCAGACAACCAGGACAGCTGACCACCCTACTCCTCTAGACTACTAGCTCTCTGTCTTCTATCCCATAGCAATGGATATGTGCTGATTGAGCATATATGCCAATATATATGGGCTTGAGGAGAAGGAGCTGTGGAAACCCTGGCCCGCATTTTTGGTGCCACATCGGTAGACCAGCGCTTGTTGAGCAACCTGGAAGTGGACTTTGTGCCCATGATCTTGTGGTGCTCAACTGAAACGCCAAACATTGGTTATGCTTGGAAAGATCTTAAAGAGCAGCTGGGGGAGGATATAGATTCCAAAGGGAAGGGGATGGTCTTTCTCAAAGGAAAGCAGGGCGTTTCCTTTGATATCCCTACTGCATCAGTAACAGAAGTACAGGAAAAGTGGCATGATTCACGGCGCGGGCCGCTTTCTGTGGTCACGGAGTAGCCAGAGCTAGGAGGTCCACGGGAAGGATATAGCAACTTCAGAGGACAGTGCGAAGGCAATCGAGGCTTCAGGGGACAGCACGAGGGCAACCAAGGTGTCAGGGGGCAGCGGGAAAGAAGTAGGAGCTTCAGAGGACAGCGATCAGGACGTAGCAACAAAAGCAACAGATTCCAAAACAAAGGCCAGAAGTGGAGTTTTAATAAAGCATTTGGACAGTAATTTGAAGTAGAGGATTTAGTTGGCAAAAACAGAACTATGTTCAGCAACGTGGAGCTGAACATTATCTTTCATACAAAGTTAAAAGCACATTGTATTTCCTTCCTGACCACTTGCCCAGTCCCCATTTCTTCAAGAGAGAAAAGCTTCATCTAAATTATTTCATCTGATTGATGACTGTCATTTATAACTTTATTGCTACTTCTGTCTTGGGTATTCCTTTGGAAAAGGTGTATGGATTCATTACATATTCTAATGTATTATCTATAGATTATAAGATAAAGTCCTGCTGATACCTTTTAAGTTGACCTGTTTTTATACTTAGAAATATCTCTTAATAGTAGGCTTCCCTGGTGGCTCAGATAGTAGACTGTCCTGCAATGCAGGATCCCTGGGTCAGGGAACATCCCCTGGAGAAGGAAATGGCAACCCATTCCAGTACTCTTGCCTGGAGAATTCCACGGACAGAGGAGTCTGGCAGGCTACAGTCCATGGTGTTACAAAGAGTCAGGCACGATTCAGCAAGTGTTACTCACTCATTCTATAGCAGATTATTTGAATTCTACAGTGCTTTACAATTTTTAAAAGTTCACATCCATAATTTCATATAATCCCATAATAACCCTCCTTTTCGTTGCATCTTCCCCTCCGTCTTCCCACTGAGCACTAGCTTATTCTCTCTGTTATAGACTACTAGCTCTCGAAGGCAAGAACTGGTCTTTCTCAGCACCACATCCCCAAGATGCATCATGACTGAGGCTGAGATGTAGGTGGAAATAAACCAAAGTCCAGTTAAGGATGGAAGGAAGGAAAGGTGGAGGGAGGAGGAGAGAGAGAGGGAGGAAAGAGCAGAGAGTGGAATATGGCACTTTGACACGTCACTTGCTTTTTCTCTTCTTAGAGAGTCAGACTCTCCTCCCACCTCCCAGGACGCTTGTACTTTCAGACGAGGCCATGAGACTTCCACTCCAGGGAAGGGAGGGCCGATACTGCCTAGAACAAAGAAGGTTTGCTTTACTTTGTGCTTCAACTGGCTTTTAAAAATAAAAACCTGTTGTGAGGCAATGTTCTTGAAAGCCAGGCTTTCCACAGAGAAAAGCTGTTTCCTCAGAACGCCTCCAGAGCTGGGTTTTTACATCTCGAGGACCAAAGCGTGGAGGACTGATTGTCGACTTGATGATAAGGTAGAAAGGAGGGTGGTGCCCGCCGCAGAGGAAGGGAGGACATTCAGGCTGGGGTCCCGGGTGCTGGCGGAGAGGAAGGGAAGGGTCCCTCAAGTCCCAGGGTCAAGTCTATGGACTGGATCCTCATTCAGTACTTCTCCAGGCTCAACGTGGAGACTCCCAATGAAACACCAGGCGGATACAGAAGTGGGAAGCAGAGATGGATCAGAGAGAAATTCTAGGATGGTGCGCTCAAGGCATGTTCTCTGACCCGCCCCCTCTGGCAAGGTGCAGAGAAAGCAACTGAGAGTCAGTGGGCCCTGCGAGGCCCAGAAGGGCACAGTCTGGTGCACCAGAGGTGAGCGGGTCTGGAGGAGGGAGACCGCGTGGGACCTTGGGGCCAGAACACAGTGCCAATGTGGGAGGCCCAGAGACCCAACAGCCACGCTAGCCCGGGGGACACTGACGGGCCCGGGGCTGCCACCTGTGGTCCACAGGCGAGTGATGCCCAGACTGGAGGCCAGCTGGAGCTCCCTGCAGCGCCACCTGGACCCCTTGGCCCCAGACTCCCTCTGGGGAAGGGAGAAGAAAGGGTCCCAGCAAATCAAGAAGCCCTGAAAGAGGCTCAGCTCTCACCCGCATGCTACAGAGCAGCTTCGGTGGCGAGATGAAAGCAGTTTTAGGCAGCAGAGTGCGTTGCATCTTCCTGCGCAGGCGCATCTCCCAGTCTAGAACTGAAGGGGAGATGGGAAGCTGCGCAGGTGCACCTCCCAGTCTAGAACTGAAGGGGAGATGGGAAGCGCGCAGGTGCACCTCCCAGTCTAGAGCTGAAGGGGAGATGGGAAGCGCGCAGGTGCACCTCCCAGTCTAGAACTGAAGGGGAGATGGGAAGCTGCGCAGGTGCACCTCCCAGTCTAGAACTGAAGGGGAGATGGGAAGCGCACAGGTGCACCTCCCAGTCTAGAGCTGAAGGGGAGATGGGAAGCGCGCAGGTGCACCTCCCAGTCTAGAACTGAAGGGGAGATGGGAAGCTGCGCAGGTGCACCTCCCAGTCTAGAACTGAAGGGGAGATGGGAAGCGCGCAGGTGCACCTCCCAGTCTAGAGCTGAAGGGGAGATGGGAAGCTGCGCAGGTGCACCTCCCAGTCTAGAGCTGAAGGGGAGATGGGAAGCGCGCAGGTGCACCTCCCAGTCTAGAGCTGAAGGGGAGATGGGAAGCTGTGCAGGTGCACCTCCCAGTCTAGAACTGAAGGGGAGATGGGAAGCTGCGCAGGTGCACCTCCCAGTCTAGAGCTGAAGGGGAAATGGGAAGCTGCGCAGGTGCATCTCCCAGTCTAGAGCTGAAGGGGAGATGGGAAGCGCGCAGGTGCACCTCCCAGTCTAGAGCTGAAGGGGAGATGGGAAGCTGTGCAGGTGCACCTCCCAGTCTAGAACTGAAGGGGAGATGGGAAGCTGCGCAGGTGCACCTCCCAGTCTAGAGCTGAAGGGGAAATGGGAAGCTGCGCAGGTGCATCTCCCAGTCTAGAGCTGAAGGGGAGATGGGAAGCGCGCAGGTGCACCTCCCAGTCTAGAGCTGAAGGGGAGATGGGAAGCTGTGCAGGTGCACCTCCCAGTCTAGAACTGAAGGGGAGATGGGAAGCTGCGCAGGTGCACCTCCCAGTCTAGAACTGAAGGGGAGATGGGAAGCGGGGCATGAAACTTGCCACGTGAACTTGTCTTCCTGGCCTTCTGCAACTTTCTCAGTGGCTTGTAGCCAAGTCCTGCAAAGGGAACAAGGATGCAGATGCAGGTGGGTGGGGGGCTTTGCCCCGGGGAGGGGCTGAAGCCCCTGAAGGAGCCAGGGAGGAGTCTGTCTCCAACCTCCAGACCTGTCAGATCCCTGAGGCATGTGGGACTCACCTGGAGACAGTCTGTTGGACATTTGTTTTTTTCCTTTTAAGAGTTAAAGCTCTGGGCTTCCCTGGTGGCTCAGCATTAAAGAATCCACCTGCTGACGCTGGACACGTGGGTTCGATCCCTGATCCAGGGAGGCCCCACATGCCCCACATGGAGCAGCTAAGCCCATGCACGCCAACTACTGAGCCTGTGCTTCAGAGCCCAGGAGCCACAGCTACTGAAGCCCGCCTGCCCTAGCGCTTGGGCTCAGCAACACGAGAAGCCACTGCGGTGAGAAGCCCGAGCACGGCCACGAGAGAGGAGCCCCTGCTCACCACGGCTAGACAAAGTCCACACAGCAACGAAGACCCAGCACAGCCAAAAACAAATAGATGAATGAAGTTTTGTGGGTCCCCACCTTGACCTCTCTGTAGGTATTCCTAAAGGCCCCTCAGGGAATGTTGCCATGGCACCCCAGGGCATGGAGCTTCGAGAGAAGTGGCTTCTCCTTGTCTCTCGGGCCACTCCTGTCCGGATGCTCAGAGCCAGGTGTGGAGAGGCTCCCTATCACCTCCACAGCGCGGGCTGAGCCTGCCTGTGCGCGGGTCGATAGCCATCTCCCACCCTGCAACCTTCTCGAGCTGCTTCTCCTATCGGGGTCCATGGGGTGGAAAACCTCCTCCATGTCCAAGGATTGGGAGGTGGGCCTGAGGTCAGAGGGCACAGTCTGTTCTAGAACCATGGGGCATCAGAGCTGCCAGGTCTCCTTCCCCTGCAACCTACTCCCACCCCAGAGGTGAGGAGAGGGGCCTCAGGAGCTAAGGTGACTCACTTGAGGTCCACAGAGGGAACAACAGAGCAAGATAAACTTGTCCAGGCTCAGCCCTCCTTCCCAGGCACCAGCCTGCCTCTTATTTGGTTTCCTCTGCCCTTGAAATCCACTCTTTCTGGCCCACAGGGAACAAAATGAGACTCCTTCCTATGCTTCTCCTGAGAGTCCGCTTTCTGAGGACAAAAGTTGCCCAAGATCACAAATCTATGAACTCATTGCTATTCATGAGGGCAATGACTTAACTGGACATGCCCTCCTCCAGCTCTCTTCCTTCTCTGGCACATGGAAGGACCCCACTTTCTTCCTCCTGTGGCTGGAGAGGCCACATGACCTGTCTTGACCAATAAGCTGCAAGAGGAAGTGACAGGCATCACTTCCTGTCTGAAGCATTTAATGGCTCGTGGAGAGACCCTCTCGCATTTTCCATTAAATGTATCCCATTGGTCAGCTGAGATTTTGAGGTTGCTTATTAGAGCAGTAGAGCCTAGTGATCACACACGTGGACTGCTCAGTCAAAGCCTGGCCCGTCTTCTGGAAAAAGAGCCGTGCAGCATGGCCTGATGATTTGGGGTGGGGATGAGAGGAGGGCAGTGTCCTCCTGCGTGAGGGGTGACATGAATTCATAGTGGAGGAGGTGACTTGCTTGTTACAGACAGAACCAAAGTGGTCCTCAGACTTCAGTCTGCCTCAGGATGACACGGTGGGAGGGTGTGGGCTGTTCCCCACAAATACAGATGCTTCTCACTTCTGAAACCCCACTTTCTGATTCTTTAGGTCTGAGACTGGGTCCTGGATTCTGGGTTGTAAGCAGGAAGTTAGGTGATTCTGCTGCTTGAGGTCTGTGGGCTATGAGTTCACTGACTCTCATGCAACACTCCTGGCAGGTTTGGCTGTGAGTCCCAGTTCAGACACTAGCTGTCAGCTTCGAGTCAGATGGTAAATTCACTGAAACTCAGTGGCTTCTTCTACAAAATGGACAGAATGCTACTTGTGTCCCAAGTGCTGTGTGAAAATTCAGTGAGATAAAGTCCTCAGCGGGATGCCTGCCACAGAGTGAGCATTTAGTAAGGGTTACTAGTTTCAGTGACAGGGGTGATAGTAATTATTATTGTTTTGGTATTGAAAAGAGAAATCTGTGAGGCTTGAATGAGGTGGAGGCATGGTGGGGGAGTCTCTTGAATCAACATACCATTCGGATATTGAGAGTCGCCATCCCCCTGGGATCTGTGAGGCCAGTTCTGGCTGCCATGACCATGATGGTTACCTGGGAGCTCTTCCTCTTGGAAAGTCTGACCCAGCCTTGGGCACGGATGGCCTCCCAGAGAAGGGACTTGGGCAGGTGAACAGAAGGTGCCCCCCTGCGAGCACCCAGAGCGGTGAGGCGCCTGTCTGCCTGCCAGTCTGCCCTCCCACCACGTCACACTCTTATTGGGGTTAACAGTGCCTGAGCCGTCGCCATGGCCCCAAAGTCCAGTCAAGCCTTGTCGCCATAATGGACTCAATTAACACCAGCTCTTGCACAAAGAGCCAGGTCTTGCCCCAACCACAAGGCATCCTTAAGAGGCCTCCCCTGTGTCTAAAGTGGCAAGCTGTCCATTTATTCAGCCAGCAAGTGTTCTTTCCAGGTAACTGAGTGTGCTTTATTTCCTCTCTCTCTTCTTTTTTTTTAGCTTTTTATTTTATATTGGAGTGTAGCCAGTTAACAATGTTGTGATAGCTCCGGGTGACCAGAGAAGGGACTCAGCCATACGTGCACATGTATGCATTCTCCCCCAGACTCCCTTCCCATCCAGGGGGCCGCTTAACACTGAGCAAAGCGCCCTGCGCTACACAGCTCCTCTCTTACTTCTCATGAGTGGAAGCAACCTCTCCAACCTCTTGGCCTGATGAGCTCCTACATGTCTTTGAGGACTGGGCTCAGCGTCTCATTTCCCAGGAAGCTTCTCCAGCAGGGTAGGTCCGCTTCCACTTTCTGCCCTTTGAGCCCTCCCTGGCATTGAACTCCCATCCTGCAGCTTCTGCTGATGTCTGTTTCCCCCAAAAGGGTCTGAGCTCCTGGACTATCGGGGATATGTGTCAGTCATGCTTGGTTCTCACACATGAGAAAGTGGCTACATTCTCAAGGCACATATGTGTGATGAGACATGGGGATGGATGTCAACCCACAGTTTAACCTTAACAACTCAACAACCACATGCCACACCAGCAACCTCCAGGGGAGGGTGGGCCCTGCGGCTGGAAAACAGGCTTGTTAAGGGGCTATCAGAGATGCATTTAGGAGCATGACTTTCACAGGACAATCCCAGTAGAGAGGGGGAGCCTCTTCCCTGACCTACCTGTTGCCACGGCGAGCCCTGGCTCATTTCTTTATGGGTCACGTCTGCTTTAAGATTTTTCTTCTTCTGTTTGTCCCCCTAAAGAACCCATGAAAGAAGGAGTGATGAGAGTGACCCCAAGTTCCTGGATTCTGGCTTTCCTGGCCTTTGGTCAGCTCAGATGGCAGATGCTAAGTCCTCAGGGCCGAGAACTTGACCCTGACTCCCGATTAGAGCACACGCATGTTTGGGGGAGGTGTTCAGTTATGGCTGGAGACTGACCGGCTGGCCAGAGGCCAGATGCTAGCTGGGAAAGGAAAAAGCACTCACCTCCCAACCTCCAGGGCTTCCCCGATGGCTCGGCGGTAAAGAATCTGCTTGTAATTGCAGGAGCCACAGGAGGCACGGGTTCGATCCCTGGGTTGGGAAGATCTCCTGGAGGAGGGCATGGCAACCCACTCCAGTATTCTTGCCTGGAGAATCCCTAGGACAGAGGAGCCTGGTGGGCTAGAGCCCACAGGGTTGCAAAGAGTCGGACAAAACTGAAGTGACTTGGCACACACGCATGCCCAACCTTTAGCTCATATGGAAGAGAAATTGATTATGTAGGAGCTGATTATCAAATTGGAGAACGGTTTGAACACTTGACTCCTTTTTTTTACTGCTGCCTGACAGGGTGGAGTAGAACCCCTGTGGGAGGAGAGAAACATGCCCAGCACATCCCAGCTCTGTGTTGCAAGGGGCTGAGGGAACTGAGGAGTCCCAGCCTCCCCAGTATCCTCACCTTCCCCAGCCTCGCTTTCCTTATCTGTTAAGAGGGTTATAAAACCTTCTTTGCCTAATGCGGAGTCTGGCTGGCATGGGAACTTTGCTGTCTGCAAAGCATGTGAGTCGATGAGCAAGTGGTCATCCATCTCCCTAGCCAGAAGCTTTGTAAGAGAGACTTCCCTGGTGGGCCAGTGGCTGACTCTGTGCTCCCAATGCAGGGAGCCTGGGTTCAATCCCTGGTCAGGGAACTAAGATCCCACATACAACTAAGCTGAAAAGCCACAGCTAGAGAAGCCCACTCACTGCAGTGAAGATCTAGCACAGCCAAAATAAATAACAAAATGAATTTTTAAAAAAGCTTGGCAGGAGAGTCATAATGGAGATCTGTGTTTTCAGTGGGTTTTGTTTGCCTGCCAATCCCATTTGGCTAAGGCTTAGGAATCCAGCCTGGGTTCTGCCAGTATGGTTTCCATGAGACTGGATACTGTGTCCACACTCGAAGGTCACCATGTAGGCTTCCCATCAATCCTGCCCCCGTGTCCCCTGTGACTGAGTATGTAACTGCTGCGGCAGCCTTCGCTGCATGTGCCAAACCCTGTGTGAGGCACAAGCCCCTGTGTGACACGATGTATGAGTTACCCGGGTTGCTAGCACAATCTGCATTGACTTTGAACAACACACATTGACCCTCTTACGGTTCTGTAAGCCAGCAGCTGGGTACAAAGGGTCAGCAGGGCAAGCTCCTCTTGGAGGCTCTGGGGAGACTCGGTTCTTGCCTTTTCCACTGGAGACCACCTGGATCCCTTGGCTTGTGGCCCCTTCTTTAGTCTTTAAAGCCAGGTGTGTAACGTTTTCAGATCTCTCTGCTCTGTCCTCATATCACCTTTTTCCTCTCTTTCCTCTAACCCTCCTGCCTCCCCCATAAGGACATTTGTGATCGCACTCGGACCCACCTGAATAACCCAGGCTCATCTCTCCATCTCAAGATCCTTAACTCAGTCGCCACCTGCAGAGTCCCTTCTGCTGTGCAAGGTGATAGAGCCATAGGTTCTGGGAGGTCAGGATGCGAAGGTCTTCCTGGCTGCTGTTCAGCCCCTCCCCACGTGTTCTCTGCCCTCCAGGTGGAGCGAAAGGGGTAGCACCTCCATGGTTCAGATCCTGAAGGCCCTGCTCACCCCAGCCTGCTCTCAGTGACACCCACTCCCCTAGTTGCTCCACAGAAAAGGACTTAGACCGTTGGCCTACTTAGCAGGATGAAGGAACTGGGCTCCTGAGGGGGTGGTGGCAAGATATCATTACATTATTTAGCAGAAGGCCATTATACAAAGTAGCAAATAATAAACGCCAATTTCCACAGTAAGGTAATGAAGTAAATAATATATTAGTGAGCTGCAGCTCTCTGGGTTTGGAGCAGCCGATGGTAATGGAGGCCTGTGGGGCGGGGAGGTCATAAAGCTGTGGGCACCGCGTGAAGGGGATGTGGGGCGGAGCCAGGTTGGTGCTGTGTCCAGCGCGGGGGTGTCACCACCAATGCTGAGATGGCCAGGGAGCGTCTTTCTGGAGCCCTTTATGAGATTTCCCGTGAAGCTGCCTGGCCACACTCACTTCAAAGCTGCTTGCTCTGCTGCCTCTTCTAGTGGGGTGACTGTGGACCTTGGAGGGATCCTGTGATTTGTTGTACAGGTGACTCTGAGTCCCGAAGACCTGGGTTTGAAGCCTGCTTCTGACACTTACTATTAAAAGCATCCATCTCAGCATCTGTCTCATAGCACTGTTCCAAGGTCTTGAGAGTCCCTTGGGCTACAAGGAGATCAAACCAGTCAATCCTAAATGAAATCAACCCTGAATATTCGCTGGAAGGACTGATGCTGAAGCTGAAGCTCCAAAACTTTGGCCATCTGATGCGAAGAGTCAACTCGTTGGAAAAGATGCTGGGAAAGACTGACACAGGAGGAGAAGGGGATGACAGAGGATGAGATGGTTGGATGGCGTCACTGACTCAATGGACATGAGTGTGAGCAAGCTCCAGGAGATGGTGAAGGACAGGGAAGCCTGGTGTGCTGCAGTCCGTGCGATCTCAGAGAGTTCGACAGAACTGAATGACTGAACAAAAAGATCAGATGGGAGCAGGCGTGCAAGGCTCCACGTGTCAGGCTTAGGAGACAATGATTTGCTCTTTGTTTTCAGCTTTTTGATGGTAACTGGCTGAATAACAGCCACAAAAATGTCCAGGCCTAAATTCCTGGAGTCTGTGACCATGCCAGCTTACATGGCAAAGGATGTGTTGTAGAGGTGATCAACTTAAGAATCCTGAGATGGGTAGAGGCTCCTGGACTATCCAGGTGATCCTCCCTGTAATCAGGAGGGTCCTTACAGAGGGAGGCAGGAATGGATTTGACACTGAAGAGGGCGGTGTGATGACCAAAGCAAGATGCTACATACTTGGCTTTGAAGGTGGAAGAAGGGGGCCAGGAGCCAAGAAATGTAAACCAGGCTGCTCTAGAAACTGGAAAAGGCCAGGCTGCAGGCGTCCCTCCAGAGCCTCCAGAGGGTGCTCAGCCCTGCGGACAATGGACACTGACCTTGGACTTCTCAGCTCCAGAACAGTAAGTGACTAATATGTTGTTTTCTTTTCTTTTCTTTTCTTTTTTTTTAATTTTTGGCCTACTTTATTATTTTTAAAAATTATTTATTATTGGCTGTATCAAGTCTTAGTTGTAATTAGTTGTGAGCTTCTCTCTTGTTGTGATTCAAGGACACAGATGCCCCCAGCCTGTGGGATCTTAGTTCCCCAACCGAGGATTGACTCTGAGTCCCCTTTGTTAAAAGGAGGATTCTTAACCACTGGACCACCAGGGAAGCCCCTAGCATGTTGTTTTAAACTACCAAGATAGTGGTAATTTGTTACAGCACCATAGGAAACGAACGCCATGATCATTCACATCCCAGTCCCTGCGTGCAGAAGAGGAGGATTGCCTAGAGGGGTTCTAGGTGGTCCCCTAGGGACTCTGGCTCTTGGATCTGCACATTCGACATTGACTGAACATACTGAGTACGTTTTGGGTACTTTTCCTCAGTGTCAGGCCTACAAAATAAGGCAAGACCGTGCACGCTCTGTTGTAACGAGAAAGCTTGACAGCACCGGTATGCTGTGTGTGAACTCCGAAGTCACACTGACCCGGACCACCATCCCTGCTCTAATTAGCTGTGAGTCTCCAAGCAAAGTGTTTACAATCTTGGGGCCTCCCAGTCTGGGTCTTTAAAGTGGGAATCCTAATGGTGTTTCTCTCATGGGGTTGCTGTGGGGATTAAATGAGTAAATACACGAAAAAAATTGTAGATTGAAGTCTGGAACATATGTTATTTATTAAGTGTCAGCTATTACTATGAGAGACTACCTACCACATTTTAAAGGGAACAGCAAGTGCAAGGGTCCTGGGGGCAGGAGGAAGCTGTGAATTCAAGAAACAAGACAAAGTGAAGAAGAGGAAAAGAGTGGTGTCAAGTGAGGATGTGGGGAAGTGAAGGCCACCTGAAGCATGTTCTTGGAGGCCACATGAGGATTTATCTGTGTCTTAAGAACCAGGGGAAGCTTTGGAGTGGTTTTTGGGCAAGAGAGTGCTATAATGTGACTTGTATCTTTTAAAGATGACTCTGATGTCTGAGCGGACATTGGAAGAAAGAGAAGTCAGAGAGGCTGTAGGGGGATCTGAGAAAGGGCTTTTGGAGGCGGGGAGTCAGAGGGGCATCACAGAGGAAGGGACAGGTGTCTCAGGTCCGAATCAAGAACATTAAGAGGCTGAGAAGAAATCAAAAGTCAGAAGAGGCAAGAGAAACAAGTTTTCATAGGTCCAATGGCAGGGAGGAGCCTAGTGAGTGTGGAGCAGAGTGGAAGATGGGGTGGGAAGCAAGTGGGAAAGGAAAGTGACATCTTGTGTGGAAAGGAATAGATATCAGAAAGGACCCTCATGTCTAGGACTGCCCTGTGCAGTGGTGCAGGCTGGTCACTGCACAAGGGTACCCAGGCAGGTGGGGGGCAGGGGGTGGGGATGGTGAGAGGTACTGACCACCAACCATGTTCAGCTGGTGAAGTTGGGCTGGATCTGCCCAGAGGAAGGGTCATTTTCTACTTTCCACAAATGTACCGTTGAGTTCTGAGAGTGACCTTGCCCTGGGCTAATCCTGGTTGTGTTGACTTCAAGAATAAGATAGAAGATCGGGGCAGAGCCACTGCTCACTCTCTGAGTGATCTCCAACAGGTCTGTAACCCTCTGATCTTCATTTTCATCATCTGTAAAGGGGCACAGTCCTCTCTCGTCTATGTCGCTCTCCTGAGCCCCAGGGTTTAGAGAGGATTAAAGGAGACTGTGTACATTCCTTCTTTCTGTAAACTGCGAAGCCCCAGGCAGCCTGAGCCCTCCGTCTGCATGTAACCGCCTTTCCATCCCTCCTGAGTGCTCTCACCCTGTGTGTGCTGGACAAGGTCCTCGACTGCCAGGTCAGCAAGACACTTTCCCAGATACAGCTGGTCCTCTTAACACTGTTATTTCTCTTAACAGTGCTGACTGCCCGGCAATCATTCCAGTTCATACTTAGATTCTTCTTTTGCTTTTATCTTGCTTCATGAAACTGTCAGCTAGATCCTCTCTGTCTCAGTCCCTTTTGTATTTCCAGCACCCAGTATGCCTGGCATATATTAAAGTGAAAGTGTTGGCTGTTCAGTTGTGTCCGACTCTTTGCAACTCAACGGATGGTAGCCCCCAGAATCCACTGTCCATGGGATTCTCCAGGCAAGAATACAGGAGTGGGTTGCCATTTCCTTCTTTAGGGGATCTTCCTGACCCAGGGATCAAACTCGATCTCTCACATTGCAGGCAGATTCTTTACCATCTGAGCCACCAGGGAAGCCAGTGTATAATATATTAGATGCTCAGTAAAGATCTGCTGAATGAACCAAAAGAATGAATGGATTCTGTGCCACTGGAGAGCACTGAAAACGAGTGGGGACCATCTCTCTTTCTCTCACATTAATTTATACACAGATACCAACCAGGGGCATATACATGGTGGCAGCACTCGGGCCAACTGGGACTGGTGGGAGGAAAAGTGCCTAAAGTTTTGAGGTTAAAAAGAAAAGATAAATGGACACTTGAAGGTGGACAAAAGGGCACAGAGAGAGGAGATATCTATCTCTGCCTCTATTTATCATCTATCATACCTATGTCCCTACCATCTATCCTATCTATTTATCTACCTATCGTCTGTCCATCTATCATACCTATTATCTATGTATCCACCATCTATCTATCCTGTCTATCTGTCATCTGTCTATGGAGTAGTTAGTCACTCAGTCATGTCCGACTCTTTGCGACCCAGGCTCCTCTGTCCGTGGAGTTCTCCAGGCAAGAATACTGGAGTGGGTAGCCATTCCCTTCTCCAGAGGATCTTCCTGAACCAGGAATTGAAGCCAAATCTACTTCTTTGCAGACAGATTCTTTATCCATGTATCTCTCATCTACTATGATGTTTATTTGTCTGTCTATTATTTATCGTCTATCTATCATCTACTCACTTTGTTGTTGTTAAGCATATTAGGAATTTTCCAGGACATACATGACAACTGGAATGATCCACTTGTCCCTCATTCTAACACAAACCTCAGCTAAGAGTGGTTGATCTGAAGTCACTTATGGCTGATTTTTCTGCACAGGGAAAAGGCCAAGTGACAGAGAGATTTTAAAAGGACACCAAAAATACTAGCTCTTTTGATTTGGATCCATCGCGTTTTAATTATGAATGATGAGAATGTTTCAGAAAGGGAATTTTGTTTCCTCTGGGATCCTTTCTGTGGCTGCTCCTTTGGAGAGGAATTTCAGACTTACGGTTTAGGAATCACACCATGGTAACTGTGGTCTGATGGGCAGCCTTAGCAAAGAGAGAAGCTCTCAAAGTCTCGTCCTGTGTCCTGCGTGTATATCTGGGAAACTGGTCCTTCCCATCTGCTCTGATTTCCCTCTGAGCCAGTGAAGCAAAGCGTCTTCCCTGTCTCGCATTTTCTGGAATTTAGCTCTAACTCATTTTGGAGAGAGGCTTCTTAGACCCAGGGATCTGTGCTTCTTGGTGATCTCTTCAACACAAATGTAGAAAAATTAAATTTTTGTCCATAATGAGATTTTCCCTAATGTCAATTTATTTATTGGATGCCTTCTGAGCTGTCCTCAGGAGCTGGGACTGTGGCCCCGGCCCCTGCTTCTGTCATAGATGCTTTCACTCATCAGAAGGGTTTGGAAAATATTTTACCCTTGACAGTGACCTGTATTACAATTAAAGCTTATGATGTGGGCTTCTTATTTGCCTAAGGAGACAACAAGATTTGCTATGTAATTTGAGAAGCACTTACAATACAGCTATCCATGCTGTAAGCTGATTATAAATAAAGTTCAGCCCAATTGCTTCCATCAGAATATCAGGATTCACAGTCAAAGAAAAGGGCACAACCCCGATGTGCAGTTGCTCGGCATCGTCTCGGTACATAAATCAGATTCTCTTAGCAACTGCTGCATATCATGTTTATTAAACACCTTCTGGCTATTACAGAGCAGGGTACTAAAGAAATCCCTCCCAAAGTCTCAGAAAATCTCTTTGCATATCTGCTATTTTTAAAGTCTGCTGGGGGTCAGCAGTATTCTTTCTGCCGAAGAGACAGTTGGGGGCTTAGGGCTTGGGTGGGCTCTGGAAGTCCCATAGGGAAGGGGGGTTGATTTTTTTTTTTCTTCTCACTTCGAAAACAGAGTAATGTGTTGGGTCCCAATGCAGTGACCTTCAAGTTCCATCCGGTGGAAGAGAAAATAATCTCTTCTGTGGCTGCAAACAGAGAATTGGGGGCTCTTGGAGCTTAAAGTGAAAGTATTAGTCACTCAGTCATGTCCGACTCTTTGTGACCCCCGTGGACTGTAGCCCACCAGGCTTCTCTGTTCATGGGATTCTCCAGGCAAGAATACTGAAGTGGGTTGTCATTCATTTCTCCAAGGGATCTTCCCAACCCAGGCATCAAACCCAGGTCTCCCGCATTGCAGGAAGATTCTTTACCATCTGAGCCACCAGGGAGCTGAAAGGGCTTCGAGACAATGTTGTATCCAACACCCCAGCAGGACAGATGGGAAAGAGAGAGAAGCAGGGAGAGAAGGGGAGATACGCACACCTCATCACAGGGGACTGACAGGCAGGGCACCTGCCTGCAGCCCTCAACTTCAGTGCATGAAAGCTTTCCAGTTTCTTCATTCATCTTATTTATTTTAATAAACAAAACATGGCTGCATTCTTAATGTATATTATTCAAACTTTACATACCTAGAGATAGCAAGAAGCTCCTTGTCACAGTCACTCACCTCCCTCTCCCCACCTACACACAGTGTGACAACATCTGAAGCAAGATTAAGGATGTGATTAAGGACCCTGTGATGGGAATCATCCCGAAAGATCTGTGCTCGTTGCCAAGTCTTGCCGACTCTTTGTGATCTGATGGACTATAGCCCTCCAGGCTCCTCTGCCCATAGGATTTCCCAGGCAAGAATACTGGAATGGGTTGCCATTTCCTCTTCCAGGGAATCTTCTCAACCTAGGGATCGAAACTGCCTCTCCTGCGTCTCCTGCCCTGGCAGGTGAATTCCTTACCACTGCTTATTCCACAGTAGCTCAAGTGGTAAAGAACCTATTACCACTTGTTGGTAAGTTGCTAAGTCTTGTTTAGTTGCTAAGTCATGTTCAACTCTGTGTGAGCCCATGGACTGCAGGCTTCTCTATCCTCCACTCTGTCCTGGAGTTTGTTCAAATTCATGTCCATTCAGTCAGTCATGCCATCCAACCATCTCATCCTCTGTTGTCCCCTTCTCCTCGCGCCTTCAGTCTTTCCCAGTATCAGTCTTTTCCAATGAGTCAGCTCTTTCCATCAGGTGGCCAAGAGTATCAGAACTTCAGCTTCAGCCTCAGTCCTTCCAGTGAATATTCAGGATTGATTTCCTTTAGGATTGACTGGTTCGATCTGCTTATAGTCCCATGACCCTCAAGCGTCTTCTCCAGCATCACAATTTGAAACTATCAATTCTTCAGTGCTCAGCATAGACGTGC
This sequence comes from Nanger dama, assembly GCA_917880005.1. Taxonomy (NCBI): domain Eukaryota; kingdom Metazoa; phylum Chordata; class Mammalia; order Artiodactyla; family Bovidae; genus Nanger; species Nanger dama. The sequence goes on along the minus strand of CAKJTW010000063.1, from coordinate 8,591,366 downwards.
ACATATATGCATTCTTTTCATATTGTTTTCCATGGCTTATCACAGGATATTGAGTCTAGTTCCCTGTGGAATGCAGTCGCTCCTTGTTGCTTATTCCTTCTATACATCTAACAGTTTGCGTCTGTTAAGCCCAGGCTCACGCTCCGTCCCTCCCCCCACCCACCTCCCCCTGGGCAACCACAACTCTGTTCTGTGTCTGTGAGTCTGCTTCTGTTTTGTAGATACGTTCATCTGTGTCATATTTGCGATTCCACATATAACTGACATCATATGATGTTTGTCTTTCTCTCTCTGACGTACTTCACTTCGTGTGATCTTCTTTAAGTCCATCCATGTTGTTGCCTGTGATATCATTTCATTCTTTTTATGGTTTAATAGTATTCCGTTGCATATATATACACCACATCTTCTTTACCTATTTATCTGCAATCTGCTTTTGCTTCTCCCATAACTACATCTTAGAAATCCTCCTAGATCACTATAGAGGAATCTATCTCATTCTTTCTGATGGTTAGGGAGTGCTCCACAAGAGCAATGCACATCCTTTTTGAACTCGCCTTCTGTGAAATGGCAACCCACTCCAGTACTCTTGCCTGGAAAATCCCATGGACGGAGGAACCTGGTAGGCTACAGTCCTTGGGGTCGCAAAGAGTCAGACATGACTGAGAGACATTTACTTTACTTTACTCGGTTATAAACATTTAGCTCACTTCCACATTTTTGCTCTTGTAAGCAATGTTTCAATGGATGTATTCTGCAAGCTACCTGTGTGGGTGTTTGAGAACTTCTCTAAGATAGATGCCTGGGAGGGAAATTGCTGGATCCAAGGGTACGTGTGGCTTTGGTTTTAATAGATTCTGCCTGATTGTTCTCTGAAAGGAGTGAACTAATTCACATCCCCTCCAGGGGTATTGAAGGCTTTTTTTTAAGGCAGGAAGATAACTTTACTGATGATTTTGTATTAAGGACTTCACTTTAGAAGATTATATTCAATTCCACCAAGGGATCTTATAAAAACCAAGCCTTAAAATATCATGCAGTCATAAATTCCACTGTAGAAAAAAAAAAATCAGGAATGGTGGGAAGAGAGGAAAAAAATAAACGCAAAAATTGCCCATTGGCCCCCCATCTTCTGATAATCTCATTAGCAGCTTTTCTTTCTTGAAGTAGAATGTACACTTAGATAATCCGGGCATGAGGTCACACTGTACTTACTGTTTGTAACTTTTTTTTTCATTCCAATATATGTCATGGAATGTTGTCTATAGCAACTACCACAAATCTACACAGTCATTTCAGTGGTTGTACAAGACCGTTTTTCAGGTCTCCAGAGCTGGCCTTTAGCATGTTTCCAGTTTTTCTCCACTATAAGCAAAGCTGTAAGGATTTCTGCCCACACATCTGGGTGCACAGATTTCATCTCTCTTTCCTGCTCCCCTGTTCTTCTTTCAGAGCCCCTTCGAGATTCCTGAAACAGGCTGCAGCTGCTCAGATGTGGGGGCATTGCCTGGTGTCGCGGGTCTGCTGGTCACCGCATCCCTGTCCCTGGTGCGCCCATCTCAGACCCTCCCAGGCACCACCAGGGACAGCCCTGAGCTCCTAAAATGACGAAATCCCTCTTCTGCCCAGAGAGACTTGTATTAGTTTCCCGGGGCTGCTGGGGAAAGAGAATCTTATTTTCTCCCAGTTCTAGAGGCAGAAGCCTAACAGCAAGGTGTCCGCTGAGCCATGCTCCCACTGAAGGCTCTAAGAAAGAATCCTTCCTGGTCTCTTCCAACTTCTGGAGGCTCCTGGCACTCCTTGGCTTGTGGCAGCATCAGTCCAGTCTCTCCCTCTGTCTTCACATGGCCTTCTCCTCTGCGTCTCTCCTCTGAGCATCTTTTATAAGGACTTGTCATGGGATTAGGGCCCACTGGATAGTCTAGAATGGTCTCATCTAGAGATGTTAGATTTAAGTATGTTTGCAAAGATGCTTTTTCCAAATAAGCTTACGTTCCCAGGCATCAGGGGTTAAGAAGTAAACATAGCTTTGAGGGAGCCGCCATTCAGTCCTCAACAAACCCCTCATGTGGTTGCCTTCCACACTAGGGCGCCCCTCCCCTGATTTCCCCATGGGCTCTGGGCCCTCTGAGCAGCCAAAACACCTCACATTCGGAGTGCTCTGCAGCCTTTTGGTTCTGAAAGCCTTTGAAGACACGGCCTTTGGGGTGGTTTCTCAAAGCCTGATCACAGAGAGAGACCCCGTTTGGGAGGTCAGTATGATCGCCCAGAAGCCCCTCTGAGGAGGTCTTAGCTCACCTCCTTTAAGGGCCGCTTCTCCTTACCCCTCCCCCAGCCTTATCTCGTGCATCATGGCCCGAGGCAGGAGGCCAAGTCAGGCTGAGGTCTGGAGTCCCTCAGATAAGCAGCCACGGCACCAACCAAGGTATGAAGACTGTGCTTTAAAAGGCACAGGTCCATCAGGTCATAAGAATGTAACGGAGCCGGGTCGGCATTTCAGAGGCTTGAGTTCCTGCTTTCAAGCTTCTGGACCTTGGCGAATCTCCTTTCTTTATGGGTTGATTTGATGTTTAGAAACGGTCAGGACTGGAACGGCTCATAAGACGGATGATAAAAAGCTGAAGAAGCCATCTGGAATGAAGAGGTTGAGGGTTGATGAAGTTGGGAACGTGTGCAAAACGGAAGGCGCTTCTGAACGTGGCATCTAGGGAAGCTGAGCCCTGCCACCCCCCACCCCCTCCCACTGCCTCAAAGGGACCAACATGGAGACTCAGAAATTCTTGTATTTTAGGTCTCAAAAAAATTATTTTTTGAGAACATCTTTCTCATTTTCTTCTATTACTCAGAAATAAGGGTGAGCAGGGAATTCCCTGGCAGACCAGTGATTAGGGCTCCAGATTTCCACTGTAGGGGACACAGGTTCAATCCCTGGTTGGAGAACTAAGATCCCACAAGCCACAAAGGACAGCCAAAAAAATAGTATTAATGATAATAAGGGTGAGCAGTTTGATGGGAGGACATTTGCATTTTTGCCTCCTGATTCTTTGTTCTCTCACCCTCCATCCAGGTAGAGAGCTGTCATATTGATGAGAGATCTGAACAGAGCTCCCAAATCACCCTTGTTCTCAGCCCTTAATACATTTATGAACCAGAAAAATATGAAAGGGTTGAGGTCCAGGGGACTCACACAGAGTCACTAACTTTTGAATTTTTAACTCAAAAGTGTAGAAAGAATAAAACACTTTCCAGGGTACTGTCATCAATGTGTTATAAAGGAAAAAAAATTTTAAGGAAATAAAGGAAAAAAGGAAAACTAAAAAATAAAAAATAAGCAAAAGGATTCTAGCAGAAAAAAATGGAAAAAAAAAAAAACTGTTTCCAAGTAAAGAACTGTCCTACAAATTAAACGGATTTTGCTTTGAGAAAAACTCGCCATATTTGTCTCACTCTTCTCATGTGGCTGCTGGTTAGTGAGAACTTTGCTAAAAACCCAAGGGTCCACTGCATCCACTGGCCTCCCATGAACAGGAGCTGGAAGACTAAAAATCACAGCCTTAGGTGTTGGCCATGGTTTTCTTAAAGGCCGACAGCCACTCCACAGGGTGGATGCTGTGGCTCCATTTCACGTGTGAGTCTAAGTGATTTTGCTCAGATCCACACGTGCATCTCTAAGTGGGGTCAGGATGGGAACCTCATGGGCTTGGCTCCATACCCTGTGATTTTCCCTCCCTCCATGTCATCTTCCATCCAAGTGATCGTAGGCTTTACAGACTTACCAGCAAAAGCACTCACGGGGCTATTTCTTCACATGAGGCCCTGTGCTAGGCACTGGGGATATAGAGATGAATAAAACTCAGTTCCTGACCCAACAAGCTCACTTTCCAATCCAAGCAAACAACAGATTCACAGAAGAACCCAGATGATACACAGCCTTGAATGTCAGGGGCTGAGCATGTGCCCCGGTCACTGCGAGAGTTTCCAGGGGCCAGGGTCCTTAGGGAAGGTGGCAGCAGAAGATATACACAGTATTGTGTCTGTAATCAACACGAAATCTACATGAATGAGGAGATGAAAAGGTTTCCAATAACCATCCCTCAGGAGCAGGCTCATGGTGCTGGCGAGCCTGTGAATCTTTCCCGGGGGCGATTTGATAATCTACACCGTTTTAAAAAATGTGCATTCCCTTTACACCAACAATGCCACTGCTAAGAAATTATTTCAGCTCCTAAATAAAGTCTCTGATTACGATCAGAGACGTGTGCACTGGCAAACATACCAAGGATGTTCATTACAGTCCTGTGTGTAATACTAAAAACCTATTTAAAAAATAAATGCTTGTCTTGAAAGAGAAATCTGCTCCATAAGGAAGCAAAAACATAGTCAAGCCTCGCCCGGATTCTAGTTCAGGGGTTTCCTTTAAAAACAGAGGTGTGTGGGGTCTGGGATCCGACAATGCTGGAAACTGAAGTGTGTGACCCGGAGCAGGTCACCACCTATTCGGTGCTCAGTTTGGGGCTAAGGAGGTGGAGATACAAGAAGCTGCCTCCCCACGGTTACTCAGAGGGCTGTGAGAGGCAGGACGGTACTCAAAACTCATCTAGCAATGGGGAGGAGGCCCGGGAGGGACAACCCTCTGAGGAGGTGTCAGGGGGAGCTGTTATTTTAAAAATTCATTTCTGGTCTCAGCTTTAAACCCGGTGAATTTTACAGAAACCTGGTGCAGGACCTGTCAGGGATGGAGATGAGCGGGGATGACGGGGGGTCGGGGAGGGGGAACGGGTGTTGTCTGTCCGCGGTGAGCCTGGGGCTCGCTGCCCCAGGAGCCCCGCGACTCACTCGGATGGGGGTGCAGAATCGAGGGTCTGTGCCACTTGGGTCATTTACGTTCCCCTGGTATTTAGCACGAGAGGAGGAGTAATTGCCCTGGCAGTGTCCTGGCTGAATTCCAATTTGGGTGATTGCATTCTGCCTACTTAAAATTCTCTTCTCCGGTATCCATGGTAGAAGCGATTCTTCAAACCCTCTCCTGTTAGAGGGGGGAAAAATTAAAAGAAAGGAATCAGCCTAGCCTTGTCTACTACGGAATATAGGACTTTTCTGTGTACCCCAGAAGTGGTTTCTTTTCAAACGGGGAGCAAAGGAGTCCCGTTGGAATAAACTTGTCAAACACGCTGGGATTTTCCAGAGAGAAAAATTCCATTTTTCAAAAAGGGGAAGCAGTGGAAAGGGAAGCTGTGTATCTGAATCCAGAGAATTCACCTAAAAGACTCAAAAGTGAAAGTGTTAGTCGCTCAGTCGTGTCCAATTCTTTGTGACCCCATGGACTGCAGCCCACCAGGTTCCTCTGTCCATGGGATTCTCCAGGCAAGAATACTGACCGCAGCGGGCTGCCATTCCCTTCTCCAGGGGATCTTCCTTCCCGTCCCAGAGAGCGAACCTGGATCTCCTGCACTGCAGGCGGATTCTTTACCATCTGAGCCACCTGGGAAGCCAATAAAACACTCAGTCTTTTAGGTGAAGCTCCTGAGTTGCCTGCTCCCGCTCAGTCGGTCAGCTTCATCAGACCTCTGTCCCCTACCAAACTGCTCACCCTCCCCTAACCTCCCCATAACGCCTCCTGCCTGTTGCATGCTCAGAGTTGCTTAATTACAGAATATGAAATTGTTTCCTTTCATTTGGATTGCTGTTGGAAATGATGTATGGATAACAGCTTGAGAATTCAAATTATACTACAGATCAACAGGACCTGAGAGAAGAAAAAAATGTTTTGACTATTACACTAAACAAACCGGGCTGGATGTCAGGGAGACACCGGGCTACGGAAATTTCTGAGTGCATGAGTTTCACTTGTCCTAAGTGGCTTTATTAATTAATGTGTCCCAGGATTTTCCAACATTTGTACCTGATGCGTTTTTTTTTTTTAACACACAAGCAGGAGCGCGCCTGCGCAGCGTGCACGTGCGCGTGCACGCACACACACACACACACACACACACACACACGTACCACACATGGCTCAGGAAAAACAGGGAAGTTGGATTTCATGAAGTTTGCCTCTCCCTCTGTGTTCCACTGCACTTGCAAGCGATTCTCCAGAAGTCTCAGCTTCCTATTTCCACTGGTCTGAAAGGAATCACAATTAACCCCTGATTTACGGGAGGGCTGAAGCGTCTGAAATATGGGAAACCTCCACGAGGGAGACAGCAACACGGTGAGTCTTCTGTGCAGGATGCTGCGGGAAGCTGGTCTTCAATCACCGTGTCTGTGCGTGTGGATTTACAACAGCGTCGGTGCGCAGCTGAATAAAACACCCAAGCACTCGACGCAGGTGAAACCTGCATTCCTCAGGGTGTTCTCACCCCCTGCTCCCCTGGGCTGTACAAAAACGACTGGCCCACACATCTCTGTGTTCCCCCCTTCCCCTACTGGGCAGAGATGGCCGTAAGCTGATGACTTCACGGTGCCTTCTGCGGCTCTTCCTACCTCCTCTGTGTCTGGGCGAGGTGGGAAGAACGCACAGTGACACTGGGCCTCCGTTCCTTGTAGACATCCACCCTCAGACGGGCTAACAGTCAAGGCTGCATGGAGAGCTTTCACTCTGCTGACGCTGATGCGAGCAGAAGGAAATCTTCCTGCCTGACAATCCTAAGAACTGGGGGGGTTGAGCCCGCACGCCTGGCCCCCTGGAGGGGGGGCTATACCTAACTGCCAGGGTGTCTTCCTAAAAGAACTCAGGGGGCGTCCCTGTCAATGCAGCAGTGTAACTGCCTGAGGAGATCGACCCTCTGGTGAATATCCAGCTCTGTTCTGTGGCTTAACATTTGGACCGAGTCAGGTTGACACTAGGTTGACACTGAATTGCCACCCAGGCTGGCTCCACACGGTCCAGGAGGGCGTGTTTTGATGTTGGGAATGGGGAAGGCTTTGGGTCAGAGCTCTGGAGCCGTGCAGAAAAGCTGCTCTGTGTTATTTCTGCCCTTGGTCTCGCACAGTCCTGCAGAGCTGAGCTCTCTGCGCACATCTCCCTCCTTCCTCCTTTCTTGGCGCCTGTGCAGCTCCATACGTTAACCCCGGAGAGTGCAAGCTTGAGGTTCCTCACCCAGGTGGTTCTCACCACCAGCCTGTGGCTTGGGCTCCATCTGCAAAAATCAAACCTAACAGAGAGGGCTGAGAGGCAGCAGCAACTCAGGGAGCGAACTGACAGGTTTCTGTTTCCTCCAAATCATTGCTACATTCTCTAAAATCTGATTTTCTGCCTCCCAAATCCTGTTTTAAAATTTTTCAAATGACTGCTTATTCAGAAGGATGATGACCGAAACTCTATGAACTAGGAGCCCCATTTTAATGGGTATGGCTCCAAACAACATCCCACAAAAAGAAAAGAGAAATAAAAGGAGGTATTTCGATCAAACCTGGTCAAAATATACCAATCCATACACCACCACCGCCCCACCCCTTTCTAAATGGAGCATTATTTTCCTGGTCTCAGCCGCGATGTATTAGTATCACTGCCTTGAACAACTGGGTTTGATTTTCTTACAGTGCAGCTGACTGACAAGAAAGAGGTGAGGAGTGAACTCCGCAATTTGAGAACCTCTTTGGTCAGCTCTTGGAAAATAACGAACTCTCTCCTGTTGAAACGAGCTCAAGGTTTTTCAAGAAGCCAGCATGAGCAACTTGGATTCCGAAACCAAGGCAGAAGTGAGTGGCAGCGAGACTTTCAGGGGGTGGGGGAAGAAGTGGCTTGTGTTTAGTGCTTCTCCGCTGTTAGGAGCTTCCGATCGCTGGCAATGTTTACTAGAAAACAAAACCCATTTTGTGAGTCCTTCCTTGGATAAAGCACAGATCACCGCCCCCCTCCACCGGCCCAGCACAGACACCCTCCACTGCAGCTGTTTTGTTCTTCAAATACATTATCACTTTTAAACTGATGGTAAATGAAAGAATGCATTCATTTTTCTGCCCAACAAGGCTGCAGGAGAAAGGAGGCTCAGCCGCTGAGAAACAACAAGGCATGTTGTTTTTCAAAACACCACCAGCTTTGCCTTCTTCCTTTTAATAGTACTCATTTTCCTTCTTAGAAAAGGGGTTAAAATTAGTAGGCACATTTCATATTAGCGTATTTCATGCAATAAAGCATAAATTATTTAAAATAACACGACCTTTTATCTTGCACCTTTTGAAGGAAGCAAATTAAAAATGTAAATTGGGAGCTAATTAATATGCAAATGTATTCATTCGCAGTTAACAATTAGCAATTAAACCTGCAGTGTCTACAAAGAGCACGGACAAAATTAGTAACTTAATTTATCATTAAAAAATGAAAACGTACACAAAATTTTAATTGACTTTCAAAATATTTCCCCTGCTTTTTTCTTTCCATTTTTTAATACCAGAAAAAAATTTTTTTTTAAATATTGTGCCCAAGCTCTACAGATGAAACTGGGCACAGGCAGGATTCGGGGAGTTCATTAAATAGGATTGGAGGAAAGCATGTTAGGAAAAGTTTGCCTTTTATATGAGGTATTAAAAGATGACATTTAAGAGTGTTGACTTGTGTTTCATAGTCGACTTCAAGAGAGAAATAAATACATAGATTCTTCTGTGTTTGGGAATATGGATGACAGAGATTTGTACAGATAAGTGGAGTGGCGTGTGCACTCTGCCTGTGTGCATAGACAGGGGACTGGCTGTATGTGTGTGCGCGCGTGCGTGTGTCTACCCGCACCTTCTAGAAGACGCATAACAAACACGCAGGGTCATTTAAATGCTTCTGGTTCAGCTTTGAGAATTCCAGTATAAAACAGTTGCATGGAGAATCAGCAACAAATAGCTCAAGATGTAAATAAGACACTGTAGGTTGATCATGATATACATTAACATTCAGTGTTACATCTCTGCTTCTCACTACAACCCAGACTCTCACATTTTCCACTTTCTCTTATGGAGGATTTAAAGATCAAACCTTCTGCACGTTTTCCTGAACTGGGGGTTCATTCGTGACATCCCTTTTGCATCAGCCTAGCTCTCTGCCTGCAGATGTGGGCTTATATTTTTACATACTCACTTTCTAATGCTACGCGGCATAGGAAAGAACCCAGCAAACATCGGATCTGTTGCTGGCAACCTTATTTTGGTTATTTAAACAGCACCTGCTGCTCCGGCTCCATTGAGAGCTTGCTATTTCATTCACAAGTGTTTTCTTATGGTTTCGCTTCGCCATTCTACATTCTCTCCTTCGTGAACTTGGTTCCTGTTCCGGACGGGGTGGCATCTTGCTGTCTCTTTGTGCCGGGCGCCCTTCTGGTGAGAGCTGGACCTCCTTCTCACCTGCTGGCTCGGGATTTCACCGTCAACAGGGACATTGCCGTGTGCTGCTGCAGTACTTCGAGGGTAGTTTGAACTGGGATCAGGAGTCTGACTGCTTTCCTCACCAGGCCCCAAACTGGCCGGGGGTGCAGTTGAGCTCACATTTTCCACCTTATTCTCTATACCCAGTCATGAGAGACAAACGGCATCTAGGGTGAAAATATCAAAGACCACGAGGCCGTGGCAATAAGCGTCAAGTCAATTTCATTTGGTTTCACAAATGGCAATTCTGCCTTCCTGACGGATGTATCAACAGTGACAAATTGTTCTTGATTAAATTGTTATTATTCTTATGCATTCAGCTGGCTGTTTGCATAAAGCTAGAGGAGATATATGTATGTACAAGGAAATCTTCTCTCTTCATAATTGTACCAAAGGAATACACTGGTTTTTCTCCTAAATTTGTACTTCTTTGGGTCTCTCTTAACACCTTTTCCAATATATCCTTTGCTCCAGAACTTTCCAACAATAAGAGCAGCCATTTAGGAATGAACAAAAAGACTTAGTCTTAATGGAAAATTAGATAATACACTAAACACAGCTCCTGACTTTGGCAAAATTGTAATTTGTATCTGGTAATTTCTGTTTTCCAGGAAGAAATTTTAAATTAGGCCCCCACCTTCACTGTAAGGATAGAAAGGATTTTCATCCCCATGAACCAGCTACAAACCCCAGGCTGGGGACTGAGAGTTTTGGAGGTTCATAGAAGGCACTTTGGAACCAGCTTACAAACACTAAGGCTTTGTCTTTTATAGGAAATAAGCACCATTCTATTTCAGTGGGGAAAAAATGTGAGTCTCATCAGCGGTCACTTTTCACGGACTTTTTAGGTTTTGAGCATCTTAGAAGCCCTTTTATTCCCTCTGAAATCTCAGATGGACGCTGAAAGAGAATAAAGACTTCTCCCCTCCACCCGGCACAGGACTTGATAGGAACAGCCACCAAACCAAATGAAAATAGCAGCCCGCACACCTTACACCGCATCAGCCAAAATAGACCCACACGGCCCTCCGTACTTTCTTTCTTTTTTTTTTTTCTAATGTGTGTGTGTGTGCTTCTGCGCCCGCGATATTAAGCGGCTAACAACAATCTGAGAATTAAGTTACCACAATTAGGAATTAGAAGCAGGTGGCATAATAATGGTGCTTTTTTCATTTCATTTATTAGCAAAAAGGAGAGAGAGAGGAGCTTCATTTATTTTCATCAGCGCTTCAGTAAAAGCATAGCAATTTGCAACACAAAAATCATTTCAAGTACCTCAGCCTCGTGCAACCCTCGTTTTCTTTTTGCTTTAAAAGCCTTTTAAAGTTCATTTCTCCCACCAACCCGTCCCCACTCCCCATTCTGAAGGATGTGTGTGGTGTGTGTGTGTGTGTGTTATGTGGAGTGGTGCGTGCTCGTGGGATCAGACTACTTCTCCTAAGCAGTTCTGGGGATGCAGCGTGGAACTCAGAGTTGGAGGGGCCTCTGGGTTAAGCGGCATCTCACGCTGTCCTTTTCCTGCTTGTCAGTTAATTTCACCCGGGCTTGTCTCCGCCCTGCAGAGTCAATTCAGGTGCACCCTCTCCCTCAATCCATCCAAGCGCGCAACATCCCTCCGCCCGGCTATAGCCGGGCCAGCGCCCCTGGCGTCCCGCGCGCACGCCACTACCGGCGGGCACCCCGCACCTTGCAGGCCCCCTTGCTGTGCGCGTCCGGGGGCCGCTCCTCGCTTTGCCGGCGCCGCGCAGCGACCCTTGCGCGCCCTCTAGCGTCGACATCCGGGATCGCCACGGGCTGGCCCGGGAGGAGCCAAGGGCAGCATCAGGCACTCGGGCGGATACTGGGGGTGCCAGCGGTACCCAGGCGCACGCGTTTGCGGGAGTCCCCTACGAACCGGTCGCTGGGGATGCGCGATTCTGCCGCAAACTCCGGGGATCCCTTTCTCTGTCTGGGGACTTTCGCTCGTGTTGCCCCACATTTGATATTCCCTGGATCCTGGGCTACTAGGCCCCAGACCCGGCTGGCCGCCCGCTTTGGTTTAATGCTGCCGCCTGCGTTCGTCTGGATCCCGCGGCGATCTCAGTGCGCTTGGGGCCAGATTTCCTCCAGCGAGCGCTGCAGGCTCAGCGCGACCCGCTTCTCGGTGTGTGCCCTTCCCGTGTCCATCTCTCGGGGCTCTTCAGCCTCTGCGCGCCCCTGAGTCTCTTTTTTTTCCTCCCTATCTCATTTATTTGAGAGCAGTACATCCTCATCCATGTCGTCCCAGTCTCTGTCTTGCCATCTCTCCCGTCTGCCTCTTTTTCCCCCCCCGGTTTTCTCAGTTTCTTTCCTTTCTCTCCATTTCTGCTGTTTGTTCTCTCTCTCTCTCTCATCCAACTTTATATTTCTGACCCTTTACCTCTTTCTGGCCACCCCTGCCCCCCGCCCGCTGCCCCCATCCCCATCCTCTCGCCCCGGGAATTTCACAGATAAATCACCGGCCTCTAGTTTAATTATCTCTAATGCAAGCCGACTTCCTCCTCATCCCCAGCATTTCAATCAGTTGCGTTCCAAACCTTGGAAGATAAGCCGCTGGTCTTCCGGGGTCACAGTCACGCACCTTCTGCAGCCCAGCCTGGCCTGGCTGTTTGTTTCTGGTTTGTTTTGTGTTTTTGCTATAAAAGCAGAGCGTACAGGAATTCGTTAGGAGTCCACTATTTGCATCTGAGGAGTGGCATTTAGTGACGATGGAAATGTGGTTGGAAGGTAGTGGGGGCAGGAGAGAGGGCAGGGAGATGACCCTCTGCAGACTCTCAACTTCCTGGGCAAAGGAGGGCTCCTGCCTGGAGATCTGACAGCCTCTGATCCAGGCACACCACTTTTAAAGATGGGTCCGGTTTCATTCACCGTGAAGCTTTTCAAAGGCTGTTGGGATTTGAGAAAAGGATCAAGCACCCAAATAATAAAAGGAATTCAGATCAAAACAATGGATTAGTACATTAGCCTATAAAGTGAGCAAAGATTAGTACAACCAAACTCCAGGCTGGTGAGAGATGGGAGAAGGCGGAGCGCATGTAGAGCTTTGGGGAGTATAAACGGATACAACCCTTTTGGAAAGAAATTTGGCAATCCGTATCGAGAACCTTTGAAATGCTCATACCTTTTGACCCCGTAATTCCACTTCTGGGAATCAAGCCCAGAGAAGTAATCTGAAATGAGGAAAGAGCTTAATGCCCAGAGATGGAAATCGAGCTGCCATTTATGAAACAAAAATTGGAAATAACTGAAATGTCCAGTAGAAGTGGACTGTTTAATTAAACTCTGGTCTACCCACCGCCTTAAATTGATGCTGGCATGGAGAATCATGTTTGTAAGAGCACAAAGATGAGACAAAATCAGGATTCAAAGCTGAGCCCATGGTGTGATCACAGTGACACTCAACAAAGTGAAGGTCACACACAGAAAACACCATCACGTGCATTTCTGCATGGAGGAACTAGAGGTGATATTCCCTCCCCCGCCCCCCGCCCCCGCCTTAGTATTCTAGCCATCTTTTGACTTCTCATTTTTTGGAAGGAGCATGAATTTTCCTTTAGAATAGAATGAAACAGTTGCTTTTCTTTCTTCTTTTTAAAAGTGGTTGTGAAAGTGACAAGGGCTTGGAGAAGAAAGGTTACTATGGATAAACAGAAGGAAACCAGGTCCCAGGATGAACTGGGGCTGTGAAACAGAAGTGATGGCGTGCTCAGCTCCTAAGATCATGTGGGGATAAGAGACAATGCCTGGCTTCTGGAGGAGAACGGACTTGGGTTGGAATCCTGCATCTAGTCCCTGACCTGGGCAGTGCGGGGCTACTCCTAAAGTTTCCTGCCACCTTCGCTATTAAATGTGGGTTGGTTCCTTCACCCTGCCCTGACCTCTGGGTCCGCAGCTTACATCTTCTGTGGCCCTCACCAGCTTCCTGTATGCTGATGCCTCAGTGAGGAAGATGCAGAGAACACCGGCTTTGGAGAGAAAGCTACTTCTGGTTGGCGTTTTAATTCAAAACCCTCTTTGGGATCTGCATGTGGGCATCCTCTCAGCTGTAGCAGTAGCTCTGGGCTCCATGTACCACAGACAGCAATGTAGCTGATTCCTAAAGTGTGCTGAGTGGTACGCTTTCCTGGAAGTGGTCCAAACTGCTGTACAAGCAAAGCCTCTGCTTGTAACCCAGGGCTGTAAATTTCATGACATTTAGTCAGGAAAACTTAGCCAGGAGTCTCATCACAGACAGGACACTTGTTACCCTGTTTATCTTTCTCTCCTTTTCTTTCTTTCTCTTTCCTTTCCTTCTTTCTTTCTCTCTCATTTCTTTCTTTCTCATCTTTCTTTCCGTCCTTCATTCAAGGCTGACCCTGGCTAAAACTGGGAGGTTGAGAAAGTTTATTTTAGATGACCTTTCACTTCCCGTTTCAGAATTTTTCCTCTCTTGCCAGAAATTCATGCTCTCTCTCCTCCTACCCGACAGCTCTGCCCAGTAGAACATTCTATGATGCTGGAAACAGTGTATAATCGGTGCTGTCTGATATGGTAGCCACTGGCCACCTGTGACTATTGAGCACTTAAAATGTGTCTAGTGCCCCTGAGCAACTGAATTTTTCATTTCACTTCATTTTAATTAATTTAAATTTAAATCAGATTGCTACATATGGCGGGTGACTGCAGTATGGGATGGCGCGGCCCTATAAAAACCTGTCCTCAGCTCTGCCTCTGGCCTCCCACAAACTCAGATCCATCCTTTACGTCCAGACATCATCAGCTTTTCAGGCCTCGGTCTAGATGTCACCTCAGGGGTGTGTCGGAGCCAGCTTGGACCAGCCCGCAACAGCTCCCAAGAGCACACGCGTACCTCTCTTCATAGCTCTGCAGTGACCTCCCACTGGGCGCTTGACTCAGTTGTCATGAGAGTCTTTACCCCACGGAAATGGGCAGATCAAGTCCATTTTCTCCATGGAATTGGTTGTTAAATATTTACCATCACACCTTTGTGTAACAGCCACGACTTGCACACCCCTGAGAGCAGGTATCTCCTCTTTAAACAATTACGTGTTTATCTATTTTCAGCTGTGCTGGGTCTTCGTTGCTGTGTGGGCTTTCTTCTCTAGTTGTGGCAAGCAGGGGCCACTCTCCCGGCATGGTGCAAGAGCTTCTCAGTGTGGTGGCTTCTCTTGTGGAACACTGGCTCTAGGCCACGTAGGCTACAGTCGCTGTGGCGCAACAGGCTTAGTTGGCCTGCGGCATGTGGAACCTTCCTGGACCGGGGGTGGAAGCTTCCTGGCCCAGGGCTCGAACCTGTGTCCCTTGCATCCGCAGATGGATTCTTAGCCACAACCCCCAGGGAAGCCCGTGTCTCCTTGTGCTCTCTGGGCACTTCCCTTGTCTCGCCCTCATCCTGGCTCCACTGAGCTAATTTCCCACCGGCTCCTAGGGGTCAGATTGGGCCCATCGTCTGGGATCCAGTGGATTCCAGGGCTTACATCTCTCAGCGGGTTCTCATGCTGCTTGTGCGTTTGCCTCCTCCGTTAGATTTCAGGTTCTTCAAGTGAAGGTAGTTCTTGTTTAGTTTGGTGCAAATCTCCAGGGCCTAGCACATAGTAGGTGCTTGATAAGTACTTGTTGGACAAAGCTTTTTAAAGGCTTAGTGGAAAGAACTTGGAGCTGAGAGCCCATATCTGGGGCAGCCCTGGGTTTGAGTTCTGCCCTGGTTTTCTTCGCAGTCATGTGACACTAAGTATGCTCCGCCCCCACCCATGTTACATGTACATAACAGTCTCTTTCCTGTCCATTTCCTGGACATCTTGTAAGGGTCAAGTAAGATATCAGAATGCTTTGAAAAGTCATGCACGTAAACAAATTGCTTCCAGAAGTCCAGCGACATTTTGAATTTTCTTTGGTTCTTTGTCATCTTAGGTTGGAGTGTCAGAGAGGACCAGAAGGGGTCTATCATCTCCTACGAATTTAACTGAAATGGGACCAGCACAGCAGCCAGTGAGTGTGCGGGAGAGAGCGTGAGACTTTGCAGCTCACCAGGCATGCACCTTGAAGGGGAGGTTGCCAGTTCTTTTCTTTCTCTCATCAGGGTAGTGGAGACGATTCCAGCCGAGGAGTCTTTTTTCTGTTTACGAAGTCGTGTGGTGGTGGGGAAGGCTGAACTCTTGGGTGTGAAATTGTTCTCTTCTGACATGTAGGAAAGAGATTCTCTTCTGAGAGCCCACAAATATTTGTCAGTTATTTTTCTCTTGGAGAAATGTTTTTCTCAAGTCTGCAATGCTAAAGACCGTCATGGGCATTTCAGCTTCTGTGGCCTGTGAAAGTTGACTGCATCCCAGGGCTGCTCCAAAGGGGTTAATTGCATCTAAGCATTGGAAAGTGATTATCTAATTAAACTTTGAAATGGAATGGTAAAAACGCTGGGTGACAGACTGTCTGTGGGAGGGTCCCCTGAGGTGCTCTCCATTTATTGCTAATCATCTTTCTTGCCCAGGCGGAGCCAGTTTCCAGCAGAGCACATGCTCAGACCGCACGCTCCCCAGCTCGGGAGTCACTCAGAAATTTCTCAGGCAGATTCCTCCCTCCGTGTTGCGTGCCCTGCCTGAACTCTGCAGTTGTGCCTGGCTATCTTGAAAGGCTATCATCCCTGGTCTTCAGCTCCTCCTAATTCTTATTTAAAATCAGAAGGCTATGTCTATACTTAGAACCATGGAACCAAAGAGATTTGAAGGGTTGGGAGTTATGCTGGATGTTTATGACTGTTGCCCAGAAAATTGGGGTTCGAGACCCAGGACGCCTGCCATAAAGTCTGCGCACGTGTCATATCCCCCTCACTGAAACCTGCCGGCATCTAGATTCTCTGGGCCAGGGCCCCTGCCAGGTACCCTGGTGGATGCAGAATGAGTCTGGACCACGTGCTCCAGAGCAGCCTGTGGGCGAGAGGGGAACAAGCTGGAGGAGCCTTCGTGGAGATCGTTCTTTGTCATCACTTGAAAAACAATCTCGTTTGTTCATTTGTCCTGGTGATGTGGTTCCCTACATCCCTGCCATTGTCTAGATGTAGAAAATGAGGGTTGGACCCCTTAAACAACCTCCTTGAGTCCTTCAACACTGAACTTCCTAACCTCGAAACTCATGCCTCTTTTTAAGTTACATTATTAATGTACAGTTAATTTACAATGTTGTGCTAGTCTCTGCTGTACAGCAGAGTGATTCAGTTACAGGTATATATAGTTTTTCATATTCTTTTCTATCATGGCTTATCACAGGATATTGAATCTCATCCCCTGTGTGATACAGTAGGACCTTGTTGTTCATCCATTTTCTTTCATTTTTAATCAGAGGATAATTGCTTTCTGATGTTATGTTGGTTTCTGTATATATACTGAATCTAGGAAAATGGTACTGATGAACCTATTTGCGGGGCACGAACAGAGACACAGACGTAGAGAATGAACTTGTAGACACAGCAGGGGAAGGGAAGGGTGGGACAAATTAAGAGAGTAGCCTTGAATTATATACATTGCCATGCTTATCCCTTTTATATATAATAGTTTGCAGCCACTAATCCCAAACTCCCATGCTATCCCTCCCCTCCCCCCTCCCCCTTGACAATCACACGTCTGTCCTTTACGTCTGTGAGTCTGTTTCTGTGTGGTTGGTAAGGAAGTCATGTCTTTTATCTGCTGGGCTGGATGCCACGGAGACCTTGAAAAGGCAAGATTCCTACCCTCTGGGGATAAGAAGGAAAATGTCACAGCAGAGGTGGCGTTTGACTTTGACGTTCACTGATGCAGCTTGGCCAGTAAGAGAAAAGACACAGAGAAAGGCAAGTGGGCGTAGAGATGGGGACCAAAACGTTGGCAGAAGTGACATGAAGCCTTGTACCTTGCTTTTATGCTTTTATTTCGGAACAATGCCTTTATGTGGTGGTAAACATCTTGGAGCCCCCGTCATGTGCCGGACCCTGGGGTGTTAGAGATGAACCAAGCAGATGAGGTGGTCCTTCTTATGTTCTAATGGGATTGTGGCAGGGTTTTGAAGACGACGGGGCATGCTCATATCTGAGTTTTAGGACAGTCCTTGTGGTGACAGGAGGAGGGGACGGGGTTAGAGGGTCCTTGAGGAGACTCTCGTGAAAGGCTAGAGAGTGATGAGGAGGGCCTGGCTTGGGGCCTCGGCAGTAGGGATCAGGAGGAGTGGACAGACTTGAACGCAGCGTAACCTGAAATTCCAGAATGATTTCTGTGTGCGCCTTTGTCTGATAAGGCATTGCAGACACTTAAATTCCTCTTTAGAGTTGCCTTTGCTAAACAACACTTCAATATTTTGCCCTCAGCAAAGGTTACACAGTGATATCGGGAGAGTCACCCAAGGAACACCACTGCATTTTTTTCTTTTCTGTAAAATGACTGTTGGGGACATAATTCATTACGCTGCTCAATGCCACTTATGCAAATGTCCCTATGACAAATGCATTCTAGGGCGCTGGGCCAAGAAAAACTGGTTCTCCTGACATGCAGGCTGGATCGTACCTCTAGACAATAAGAACCCCGTGGCCTGCCACCCTGCCTGCCAGGATCCAGGTGTCGGGAAACCCAAAGCTAAGTTTAGGCTTCGTTTTCGTAGCGTTGCTGTTTAGTCGCTAAGTCGCGTCTGACTCTTTGGGACCCCGTGGACTGCAGCCCACCAGGCTTCTCTGTCAATGAGGTTTCCCAGGCAAGAGTACTGGAGCGGGTTGCCATTCCCATCTCCAGGGGATCTCCCTGACCCAGGGCTGGAGCCCATGTCTCCTGCATTGCAGGTGGATTCTTTATTACTGTGCCACCTGGGGAGACCTTTGCAGCATTGCCTCCCTGCTCTGTCAGCTTGTATTCTAGGTTTATGGGAAGCTGCCTTCTTAGACATGGAGTAGAGCGAGAGCCCAGGACGGTCAGTCCATGAAGGACTTACAGTAGCTTCTGGCAGCAGCGAGTCTGCATATGGCTCCTGAACATCGGTTCCCAAACTCTGTTCCCTGGTGCACAGAGGTTCCGTGAGATGTTCCAGAGCAGGGGAACAGTCCCAGCTGGGGACATCTTTTCATCTTTAGTGCATTTAAAAATAGATATTAGAA
Source organism: Nanger dama (assembly GCA_917880005.1). NCBI lineage: Eukaryota > Metazoa > Chordata > Mammalia > Artiodactyla > Bovidae > Nanger > Nanger dama. Next base: position 8,572,891 of record CAKJTW010000063.1, on the reverse strand, counting down.
AAATATCTACTTAAGAGTTTTGGTAAAGCTGTTCTAACATTCAAACAAGAGTGGTTGCATGGTGGTGTTGAGTCCCTGGGCGTAAACTGACCTGGGAAATGGCTCCATCTCTGCGACTCAGTTTCTTCATCTGTAAAATGGCACTTAGGGCACAGAGGCTTAGGACAGTGCCTGGCACACAGGGAGCCTTTGACTAGTGGCAATTTTGTTTCTGAGTGATCGTCCCCTTCTGGGAAAAGCTCTCCTGCCCCTGACGACAGAGGGAAGTTACGTGACAGATCGGCTGATGCAGGAAGCACGATGTTTAGCAGCGGGTTGTACATTTTGCCTTCCTGCTGCCAAGCTGTGTGTTTTCTATTTAAAAATTGCCGGTCTTTGTTATGCATTTTATCTCACAATTTTAACATTTATTGGTGCAGTTATTCAATGTTTACTTTATATTAAGCATATGGATCAAATTTTGATCATTTCTTTTCACAATTAATTCAACTGTGAGACCATTTTTTTGCTGTCAACTTTCATTTAAATGGCATCTTGTGACCCTCCTATGGGCACCCTGACAAAACAGTACAATTTAAACAATATTTCGTGGTCAAACAAGTTGGGGAATGTTGCCTGAGGTTAGTTGAGTATGCCCTCTTTGGGCAAGATTATTACGTGGAAATGCAGATGAAGCACCAGCCAACTTGTTCCTTCAAAGCATCACCACTCTTTAGAATGAAAATTCGATTTCTTTAAGCCATGAGTGTTTTTAGCTTGGGTAATACTTCCACTCGTCAGCACCAGCTTGAAACCAGTGTCTGTGTGCTCATCATTAGTTCATTCATTCAATAGCAATGTGCTGAGTCTTTCCTGTGGTCCAGGTGCCATGCTAAACACTGGCAGCATTGAGTTCTAGCTTCCATGTTCTTGATCTGTGTTATTCAATATGGTAGCCACAAGCCACATGTGGCTACTGAGCACTTGAAAGGTGGCTGGTCTGAGGTGAGATGGGGGCACAAGTTAAATTCACACCGAACTTTAAAGACAATATGAAAAGGAAAGCAAAGAACTTCCCTGGAGGTCCAGTGATTGGGACTCCATGCTTTCACTGCTAAGGATGCAGGTTCAGTCCCTGGTTCAGGAACTAAGATCCCGCAGGCCACTTGGCCAAAAAACAAACAAATCGAAAGGGAAGCAAACTCTTTTTCTTTATTTCTAATGCATTGTAGAGAGACATTTTACTGTCTGAGCCACCAGGAAGCCCTATATAATGCATTATATATAATTATATATTGCATATATTATATAATGCATTATATACAATTATATATGTATAAAATGCATTAGAAATAAAAGAGTTAAAATTAATGTCGGTTGCATATTGAAATAATTGTGTTTTAGATATGTTGGGTAAAATACAATTTATTATTAGAGTGAATTTCACCTTCTGCTTTTTCCCACTTTTGCTTCTGTGCAGCCACTGGAAACTTTTAGGTTACATATAAAGCTCATATTCTATTTTTGTTGGACAGCAGGGGTCTAGATGGTTCACAGACATACAGTTGGTTAATTATGACACAACACATACAGTGCTATAATTTTCTAGATCCCCCTGTCACTGGAGCCTGACTTGGAGAATAGACCTCAAGGGCAGGATGTAGGGGTCAGCAAAGGCTCTGAAGTTGGAGTCAAGAGTCTGGAGTTGGGATCCAGGGAACTCAGAGAGAACACAAATATATTGGGGTCAAATATATATCTTGGAGGGTGTATCTGTCAGCTTTTGGAGGGTGTATCTGTCAGCTTTTGCTGCGTAACAAACAATCACAAAACCACAGAGACATACAACAATGTGCAAAGTGTACATATGTATCTCACTCGTATCTCTGCAGATTGGCTGGTGTGGCTGATCTAAGCTGGACTTGGCTTCTCCCTGAGGATAGTGCTTAGGTCTGCTCCGAGGGCATTATGCCAGGACCCAGGACAAAGCAGCAGCAGCTCCTGTAGCTACTGAGCACTTGCAGTGTGGCTAGTCTGAGGCGAGATGGCAACACAAATTAAATTCACACTGAACTTTAAAGATGATATGAAAGGGAAACCAAAGAATTTCCCTAGTGGTCCAGTGATTAGAGCTCCATGCTTTCACTGCTAAGGATGCAGGTTCAGTCCCTGGTCTGGGAACTAAGGTCCAGGAAAAGTTCTTACGTGATGATATATATAGTGCAAGAGGCACACCCCACTTGTAAAATAATGTGTAACCCTTAGCTCAGTCACATCTAATAACATCTCCTTAGCCAAAGCAAGTCACGTGGCTGGAACCAGAATCCACCAGCAGGGAAGTACACCCTGCCCGTGTGTACCAGGAGGCCAAGCAGTCCCAGTGGCCAAACCCTACATCTACTGGACAGAGAAACTGTTCCGTGAGGTGGGGAGGAGGAAGGAGTGGATTTTGTTGAATAATAATCTGATCTGTTAATGGGGTGGGGGGACATGATGAGAAACAGGGCAAAGTTATGAACGCCTATTATGAAGGAAGCAGAGAACTCACGGTCTATGGGTAGGGCGGCTGCATAGTTGCCATCCACACTGACTACTTCTGAGAGTGAAAGGGGCATATGCATAATCACACTGGAACAACAGGATAAACCTCGATTGACTCGGGAACACCAGGACATACATGGTCACCCTAGCTACAAACCAAACTTCCACCACTGATGTGTTTTGTTTTACTTTTACGGCATTTCATTTAAGCTTTCTTTTCTTTTTAAAATTGGCTTGAGTGTTCTTCAAAGAGGCAAATGTTCTCATGCTCATCGCAAGCCCAGGCACTCTCTTTGGTCTCACGTGTAATCAGATCTCCTCTCAGGCATCGGAGATGTGGCTCCTGGAAATGGAGCTTGCTTACGGCAGTCAGATCCTGCATGGATGATGTGTTAGAGTCCTAGGGCTGCTGTTCCAGTGACAGCCCATTTGGTAGCTTAACAGAACACAAATGTATTCTCTCGCACTTCTGGAGGCCAGAAGTTTGAAACCAAGGTGCCAGCACATTTGGTTCTTTTCGGAAGCTGTGCGTGAGAATCTGATCCAGGTTTCTCTCCTGGCGACCAGTGGCTGCCCCCAGTCCTTGGAGTCCCTTGGCTTGTGGTTATATCATTGCTGGCTTTGCCTCCCCTCTTCCCGTGGCTTTCTCCCCAAATCTCTCTGTGTCTGTGTGTCAAATCCCCCGCTCCTTTCTCTTTTAAGGACACGAGTCCTAAATCCAGGATGATCTCATCTTGAAATTGACTTAATGACCTCTGCAAAAACCTTATTTCCAAATACAGAAGCGCCTAGGGGATGGGACTTGGGCATATCTTTTCTGGACAACATATTTCAACCGGGGGCAGGTGGGTTTCCAGGTGAGCAGTGGAGAGCAGAGGGAGTGTGCGTGGGTGCAAGGTATGTGATGGCGGCCCCAGCAGAGCTGCCTGTCTCTCCTGGGAGTGGGGACTGGGGGAGCACTCTGCAGGGGAGAAGGCTTCAGGGTGGCTCTCGAGGCTAAACGGAGTTGGGACAGGGGAGAAGGCAGGGCAGCAGGTGGAGGTCTGGCCAGGGAGGGGCTCACATGGCTCAGAGGAGGTGGTCTTCCGCACCCCTATTCCTGCTTCTCTGGGATCAGTCAGGTAAGTTGGCCCAGTAATGCTGAGCCCCAGGGACCTGCCAGGGCAGGCACCCTTCCTAAGCAGGTGTTAAGTCAACAGAGAAGGATGAGAATCCCAGCCCGAAGCCCTTCGATGGGGTCTGGCGTCCTCAGAAGGGAGGGCAGAGCTGTTGCTGTAGGACTGAGAGCAAAGGTTACGGGCTTGGTCTGAATCTGGGGTGGGATGTGATCGTGAGACGCCGGGGCTGAGTATGGAACAAGGGCCATAGATGGTCTCTGCTCGCTGCCCCTGAGGGCAGGTGAGGCGAGAGGGTGTGAGGTTTCCTAACAGCACGGGATTGAAGCCTGAGAAGCATTTCCGGGGCAGTGGGTGTCATTCATTCATTTGCTCATTCACTTATTCATTCTGCACGCCTTTCCTCAATACCCCTGCCCGGCCGGCCCTGACCTGGGGAGAGCCTGAGACACACTTGGGCTCTAGAGGCCTCGGAGATGCTTCCATCCTGGCCTGGAGGCTCTGTGTGAGTGTGCCTGCTGCTCTGACGGGAAGGAGATGGTGTAGCAGAGGGTCCAGAGGGTATCTCGCCAGAACCCTGAGGCAGGGGGTTCTGATCCTGGGAAGCTCTGAAGGGACCTCTCCCACTGCCCCAGGACGACCCAGGGTACCCCAAGCCCCAGGACTCTGCTTTTCTCATTTTCCAGGGAAAGTCTCCTTTGCCCCGCTGTTTGGGGAAGGACTATGTCCTGATCTGGGCCTTGGTGCTGTGTTCAGGGGCCAGCAGGCTCTCGGCAGATGTTAAATGCAGTAATACCCACTTACTTTGGCAGCCCCTGCTCTGGTGCCCACTGACAAGGAGACACACATCTGAGTGCACGTGTGTGCACACACACAGGCACACACACACAGCCCGTGGGGTCTGGCAGATGCGATTAGCCTCTGGGTCCCTCAGAATTAGATGCAGGTGGCTAATTGTCCATGCCAGGAGGCAACTCTGGGCACAATTACTCATGTCTCTCTCCCCGCTTGGGGCTAATAATGGGTGAGGGGAGAGGGAGGACGCCCCAGGGGAGCAGAGGAAGCCGGATGGACTCAGCCTCTCCTTTAGCCTGGGCTGTGACCAACAGCTTTGGGGGCAGTGTTCATCCTTTGGGCCTGGGGAAGGCTGCGGGACAGGTGAGAGGGAGGCTGCCAGCTCTTGGGAGGATCAGGGTCCCCCTTGGGACCTCACCCCCCCCGTGATCCGCCGGCACAACAGAGTCTGTGCGACCCAATCTATTAATGATGGCTTCAATCCCTCGCTTTTGTGTAGCTTGTTAGAGTTTTCAAAAACCCTCTGTACATGCTATTGCATCCAGCAGCCATGAGACTGGGGGTATGTGGTCATTACAGCCCATTTTACAGATAAGAAAATGGAGGTTCACTGGACGGTTGGCAGAGCCTCTGTTAGAACCCAGTCCTGGGATGCCAAGCCCAAGGGTTGCCTTTTACTTCCCCAAGCTGTCTTCTGTCCCTCCTTGTCTTCCTTTCCTAGGGAAGGGTCAGGGGTGACTCCCCAGGCACCAGTCAGCAGCGTAAAGCAGAGGAGGGCGGAGACATTCTCAGTGTGAAAGTTTCCTCGGTAAATTCAATATTCTTTTATTTTTGGCTGTGCTGGGTCTTCACAGCTTTACACAGGTGGTCTCTAGCTCTGGCATGTGGGGGCTCCTCCCTAGCGGGCTTCTCACTGCGGTGGCTTCTCCTCCTGCAGAGCAAGGGCTTTAGATTGCTCAGGCTCCAATAGTTGAGGCTCATGGACATAGTTGTCCCGCGGCAGGTGGGATCTGAGTTCCAGGACCAGGAATCAAACCCATGTCCTCTGCATTGGCAGGCGGATCCCTAACCACTGGACCACCAGGAAAGTCCCGCCTCAGTACATTTTAAACAGCACTTGTTTAATCATTGAAGGTCCTCCCTGTTCAAGGCCTGTTCAAGGAACCATGAGGAGATGGAAACGGAAGAGGTGGTCTCTGCTTGTAACATGTCTGCCGTCCAGTAGACAGAGCAAGATGCCTACGCGGCATGCATTCCACACGCCTGGGCTCCAAACACTTCCCTCATCAGTCCCCTAACTTGCGGGCCGACTTTGGTAGCTTCTCATGACCTCTCTGGGCCTCAGTTTCCAGAGCTGCTTAAGCAGGGGACTGAGCCTCAGTGGTGTCTCAGGCTGTGTCTGGCTGATTTCCAACAATGCAGTTTAACCCACCCAGAGGAGGCGATTACTTCGAGGAGGAGCTGGACGCGGGTAGGAGTCGGAGGAGGGACACAGCCAGAGGCATGTTTGATTTGGCAGGAGTAGGCCTGCATCCTAATCCAGGTTCTGCTTAAACCTGCTCTGGGGGTTGTTGGTGTGGGGCTCATCATCTCGGGGCATATCACTCTAACCTTTCATGGCAGCTGGTCTGTAAGAGGCCTTCAGATGAATCCCGCCCTTATGTTGTTGTTCAGTTGCTAAGTCATGTCCAGCTCTTTGGGACCCCGTGAACTGCAGCATGCCAGGCTTTCCTGTCCTTTACTATCTCCCAGAGTTTGCTCAAACCCATATGCATTGAGTCAGTGATGCCATCCAGCCATCTTATCCTCTGCCACTCCCTTCTTCTCCTTCCCTCAATTCCAATATCAGGGTCTTTTCCAATGAGTCAGCTCTTCACATCAGGTGGCCAAAGTATTGTAGCTTCAACTTCAGCATCAGTCCTTCCAATGAATATTCAGAGTTGATTTCCTTTAGGATTGATTGGTTGAATCTCCTTGCTGTCCTTGGGACTCTCAAGAGTCTCCTCCAGCACCGCAGTTTGAAAGCATCAACATTCATAAAGAAAGGATATTTTCATATTTTAAGTATATTTTATAATTTTTTTTTAAAAAGATGAAACCATGGAAGTGAGAATATCAGTGCTATTTCCACAACAAAAGCAACTCAGCTCTTGAGCTTCTAGTTCTCAGAAGTCTGGTGTGCAGTCAGAATGGCCATCATTAAAATGTCTACAAATAACAAATGCTGGAGCTCGTGTAGAGAAAAGGGAACCTTCCTGCACTGTTGGTGGGAATGTAAGCTGGTGTGGCCAGTATGGAAAACAGTACGGAGTTTCCAGAAAACAGTACGGAGTTTCCGGAAAACAGTACGGAGTTTCCTCAAAACACTAAAAACAGAGTTGCCATATGTCAGCGATCCATCCCTGGGCATGGATCTGAACAAAACTACAATTCAAAAGGAGACGTGCACCCCAGGGTTCATAGCAGCACCATTCACGATAGTCAAGACATGGGAGCAGCCGAAATGTTCATCAACAAGAGGAACGGATAAAGATGTGGTACCGGCACACAATGGAGTATTCAGTTCAGTTCAGTCACTCAGTCATGTCCGACTCTTTGCAACCCCATGAATCACAGCACGCCAGGCCTCCCTGTCCATCACCAACTCCCGGAGTTCACTCAGACTCACGTCCATCGAGTCGGTGATGCCATCCAGCCATCTCATCCCCTGTCGTCCCCTTCTCCTCCTGCCCCCAGTCCCTCCCAGCATCAGAGTCTTTTCCAGTGAGTCAACTCTTTGCATGAGGTGGCCAAAGTACTGGAGTTTCAGCTTTACCATCAGTCCTTCCAAAGAACACCCAGGACTGATCTCCTTTAGAATGGACTGGTTGGATCTCCTTGCAGTCCAATGGACTCTCAAGAGTCTTCTCCAACACCACAGTTCAAAAGCATCAATTCTTCGGTGCTCAGCCTTCTTCACAGTCCAACTCTCACATCCGTACATGACCACAGGAAAAAACCATAGCCTTGACTAGGTGGACCTTTGTTGGCAAAGTAATGTCTCTGCTTTTGAATATGTTATCTAGGTTGGTCATAACTTTTCTTCTAAGGAGTAAGCGTCTTTTAATTTCACGGCTGCAGTCACCATCTGCAGTGATTCTGGAGCCCCCAAAATAAAGTCTGACACTGTTTCCACTGTTTCCCCATCTATTTGCCATGAAGTGATGGGACCAGATGCCATGATCTTTGTTTTCTGAATGTTGAGCTTTAAGCCAACTTTTTCTCTCTCCTCCTTCACTTTCATCAAGAGGCTTTTTAGTTCCTCTTCACTGTACACAATGGAGTATTAGTCAACCATAAAAAAGAATGGAATAATGCTGCTTGCAGCAACACAGATGGGCCTAGAGGTGATCACACTGAGTGAGGCAAGTCGGACAAAGACAAATGCCAGAGGATGTCACTTATATGAGGAAGCTAAAATATGACACAAATGAACATATCTACAAAACAGAAACAGACTCACAGGCATTGAGAACACACTTGCGGTTGCCGAGAGGGAGGGAGGGCTGGGGGAGGGCTGGAGAGGGAGTTTGGGGTTAGCAGATGCAAGCTATTTTATATATAGAATAGATAAACAACAGTTCCTGCTGTATAGCACAGGAAACTAGATTCAATATCTGATGATAAGCCATAATGGAAAAGAATGTAAAAAGAATGGGTATGCCTATACACACACACCTATCTGTATCATCATATATATTATATGTATATACGTATAATACATATATATACATATGATAATATATACTACATGTATACATATATATATATTCATATAACTGAATCACCTTGGTGTACAATAGAAATTAGCACAACATTGTAAATCAACTATACTTCAATAGATAAATATATAATACTTTTAAAAGCCTGGTGTGCATTAAAGTGGTATGCATTCATTAAGCCACATGGTGGGGCATTCATTCATTCACCTGCTTAACTACCCATTGTTCTGTTTACTCAGTCAGCTATCCATCTGGCCATACCCACACCAGCCTCAGTCAGAGAAAACCTCCAATGCACAGTAGAAGCCTAGAGAGAAATTCTCAGAGCAGGGAAACGGTTAAAATAAATCAAAATAAAATCGGAGCTGGCTCTGGTGCTTATTCTTGATGACACACAGGAAACTATCAACCAGGCATGCTACGTAATTGACCACTGAGGATTTTTTTCGCTCTCAGTCAGTTTGAGATGTACCGAATCCAATATCATATCAGTGATTTGATTTGTTAATAATCAAATTGCAAATACCTTTTCATTTGGCTTCAAAAAGCAAACAGCCATTCTGAATAATTTTTATGGGTCTTGGAATGCAATATAAACTTAAAATATTGTGTTTGCAAGTCCTATTGGCATGACCGTATTATAATTTATATTGGCCTATTTTGATGTACAGTGGCATAATGAAACTTTAAAAATATATTCTGCAGAGCTGCATCTAAAGCCAAGCCGGCAGCACAGATTAATGTGAGAACATCATGGGGATTCTTTGCATATTTTCTTAAGAAGATTTCTAGAGAATAACTATTCTACTCACCCAAACTTTAACTTCAGTGGGGATTGCAAAGGTTTTCAGAGCATCACCTTTCGCAGCCCACTGGCTCTACCCCCTCCTGCCCCACTCTTCTCCCTCCCGTGCACCCTCACCTCACCCTACTATTTGCATTTTTCTGAGTGTATTGTGTGTGTACCTTTCTGTAATCAGCATTCTGTTCCCGCTGCCTATAATGTGCTTCCTCTCTTCTTTGCTTAGGGAATATCTCCTAGACATTCTGGCTAGAACACCATCCCTGCTGGGAACTTTCTCTGACACCCCCAGAAGTTATGATTTCCATCCTCCCACAGTAATTTAAAGAAGCATCTATGATAGCACTTGTCACAGTGTATTATTGTTATTTGTTTACACACACTATGGTGCAACAGTGACATGTTCAATATAGAAGGCCAAGTGTCTACCACCATGCCTCATCCATAATACATGCTCAGTAAGTGTTTGGGGAATATGGCCGTGGGTGGATGGATGTATAGATGGATAAGGTGGGTAGATGTATGTATGTATGGATGGATGGATAAATGAGGTTGGAGGGTGAATAAATGGATGGGTGGGTGGGGTGGGTAGATGGATGGATGGGTGATGGATGAGGTGGGTGGGTGGGTGGATGGATGGATAGGTGTATGGATGGATGGCTGGATGAAGTGGGTGGATGGATGAGGTGGGTAGATGAATGGGTGGATGGATAGATATATGGATGGATGGATGGATGAGGTGGGTAGATGTATATATGTACGTATGGATGGATAAATGAGGTTGGAGGGTGTATAAATGGATGGGTAGGTGGGGTGGGTAGATGGATGGATGGGTGATGGATGAGGTGGGTGGGTGGATGGATGGATAGGTGTATGGATGGATGGCTGGATGAAGTGGGTGGCTGGATGAGGTAGGTAGATGAATGGATGGACGGATAGATTATGGATGGATGGATGGATGGATGAGGTGGGTAGGTGGATGATGGGTAGATAGATATATGGATGGATGGATAGATGGATGAGGTGGTTGGATGGATGGCTGGGTGGGGAGTGTAGATGGGTGGATGGATGAATGGATGGGTGAAGGGATGGATGGATAAGCTGGGTAGGGGATGGATGGATTGAAAGGGTATATTCTCCTAGAGGATAATGCTTTATTTGGCATTTGCAGCCTTCAAGCACAGGTTGTAGAGAGGCTTCAGGATATAGTTAGGTTGTTGGACAAATGAATCTATTAGATTTCTTCCAATCAGAGAGCCCCTTAATTCATATATTCTTGTACAGAATATAATGCATCAGCACAGAAAAGCAATGAGACTTACTTTACTTTTAGTGCTCTGGGAAAGAAATCATTCTTTCTTTCGTAGTACATGGATGTGTGAGATTTCCAATTATAGCTGAATGAGACAGAAAGGAAGGAATGTATTTACTGGATGAACTACGCTACTGGTAAAGAACCCACCTGCCAATGAAGGAGATGTAAGAGATGAGGGCTTGAGCCTTGGAGAAGAGAATGGCAACCCACTCTAGTATTCCTGTCTGGAGAATCCCATGGACAAAAGAACCCGGCAAGAGACAGTCCATAGGGTTGCAGAGTTGGGCACGACTGAAGCGATAGCACCAACTATACTCCAGGCATCATGCTAGGCATTTTCCAATCATTTTCTCATTTCATCTTCATGATAATCCTATGAGGAACTATTATCCTCCTTTTGTAAACAAGGAATTGGGGCTCAAAAAGGCTTAGTAAGTGGTGGAACAGAGACTTAAACTGCTGTCTTTCTGGCTCAGATGTCCAAATCCTGTCCACTGAAACATGGCCTCCAGCGAGATAAATAGCTGCAGATGAAGGGGCATGTTTAGAAGGTCAGCTTCAGGAATGCTGCAAGGACGGCCTTGAAGACACCCAGAAGTTATTTCAGGGAATTCATTTGGTACAAAAAAATATAACACTGGTTGTGTTTGTTATTGGATGCTTCTTACCTACCCGATTTTAGGTTTGTGGGGAGAGGTTATGATGTCTCAGCTAGGCTTTTCATTAACACTGCTGTTCACAATGCTATTCTGGGGAGGCATTGTGGAAGAGGGACAGCTCCCTGGACTAAGAACCGAGGGGCCCAAATGTTTGTCTCGTGTTCCACTTGGGTTAGCTGTGTTATCACACCCAAGCACAGTGTTTGCCTGGGGCCACTGAACTAAATAGTAAGTACAATTTCCAAACCTCCAGGCATGCCTTCCCAATACCACTGCCCTTCCAGATAACCTTCTGGTCAATTCCCCATGTATCTCTCTGGTCCTTTTATAACTATTTATAAACATATACAATATACATGAAAATATTTAAAGTTTCTAAAAACATAAATAGGATATATTTGTGTATGATTCTGTGTTCCCGTTTTCCATCTTTCTCGAAAATCTGCTCTGGGAGCAAATCTTTTCAACTTGTACCTACTTTGCAGATAGTACAGAGCTATGATTATTTATTTACCCTTCCATGTTGATGAACAAGAAGGCTGTTTTTAGTGCTATTGTGGACATGCTTATGATGTATGTTTCTGTGTACGCATGTATACATTTCTCTAGAATGGAATCCTAGAAGTGGAACTTCGTGAGTTTCTGGGGAGATTCGTCTACAGGCCCCACTATCAGCCTTACCACTGATGCTCCAGCCAACGGGAGACGACACAAAAGGCACACAAAAATTAATCTTAAAAATGTCCCCCATTTTGTAAACAAAGATTTGAGACTCAGAAAGCCTTAATAAGTGGTGGAACATGGACTTAAACATGTCTTTCTGGCTAAGATGTCCAAATTAAAAAAAAAAACATTTTAGATGAAAAGTGATGTTTCTTTGTTGTTTTAATTTCTACTGAGTATGTAATAATAATGTGCACCTTTCGTGTATCTATCAACCATTTCTATTTCTTTGATGAAATGTCCATGCACATTCATTTTCTGTTTTCTATCAGTTTTTCTTCTTTATTTTGTAGTAAGCATTTTGTGTGTTGGAGAAGACTCTTGAGAGTCCCTTGGACTGCAAGCAGATCCAACCAGTCCATTCTAAAGGAGATCAGCCCTGGGATTTCTTTAGAAGGAGGGATGCTAAAGCTGAAACTCCAATACTTTGGCCACCTCATGCAGAGTTGACTCATTGGAAAAGACTCTGATGCTGGGAGGGGTTGGCGGCAGGAAGAAAAGGGGACGACAGAGGATGAGATGGCTGGATGGCATTACCGACTCGATGGAAATGAGTTTGAGTGAACTCTGGGAGATGGTGATGGACAGGGAAGCCTGGTGTGCTGTGATTCATGGGGTCGCAAAGAGTTGGACACGACTGAGCTACTGAACTGAACTGAACTGAAACATTTTGTGTATTCATTTATTTGACAAATATTACTTAAGTAGCTACTACAGGTCAATGACTATTAGAGCTGTAAATAGGCAAAGCACTTGCCCTCGAGATTACATTTTATGGGAAGAGGAGTACGACAGACAAAGTACAGATAAATAAGCAAATGACACAGTGTGTCAGAGTTGTTAATATCTAGGAGAGAAATAAATCAAGGAAGGAAGAGAAAAGGGAAGGAAGAGAAAAGTGTGGTGATTGTAGCCATGAAATTAAAAGACGCTTACCCCATTGGAAGAAAAGTTATGACCAACCTAGATAGCATATTAGAAAGCAGAGACATTAATTTGCTGACAAAAGTCCTTCTAGTCAAAGCTATGGTTTTTCCAGTGGTCATATATGGATGTGAAAGTTGGACTATAAAGAAAGCTGAGCGCTGAAGAATTGATGCTTTGAACTGTGGTGTTGGAGAAGACTCTTGAGAGTCCCTTGGACTGCAAGGAGATCCAACCAGTCCATCCTAAAGGAGATCAGGTGTTCATTGGAAGGACTGATGCTGAAGCTGAAACTCCAGTACTTTAGTCACCTCATGTGAAGAGCTGACTCATTTGAAAAGACCCTGATGCTGGGAAAGATTGAGGGCAGGAGGAGAAGGGGATGACAGAGGATGAGATGGCTGGAAGGCATCACCGACTCAATGGGTGTGGGTTTGGGTAGACTCTGGGAGTTGGTGATGGACAGGGAGGCCTGGCGTGCTGTGTTTCTTGGGGTCCCAAAGAGTTGTACACAACTGAGCGACTGAACTGGAACTGAACTGTGGGGTGGGGCTGGGGTTGCTACTTTTTAAAAAGTAGTCGGGAATGCATGCATGCATGCTTGCTCAGTTGTGTCTGCCTCTGTGTGACCCCATGGACTGTAGCCTGCCAGGCTCTGCTATCCAAGGGATTTTCCAGGCAGGAGTACTGGAATGCTGTTCACTCTTCCAGGGCATCTTCCTGGCCCAGGGACTGAACCCATGTTCCATGTCTCCTGCATTGGCAAGTGGATGGACTCTTCACCGCTGAGCCTCCAGGGATAACCCTTATCAATAAAGACAACACTCAAACGGAAACCTGGGGAAGGGCTAAGTCCCTGAGGTGAATGCCTAGGAATATTCAAGAATAGCTGGTAGATCCTTGGGGCCGGAGCCAGGGAGAAAAGGAGGGGTCCCAATGCATAAGGACTGTACCAGTTCCCTAGGATTGCATCACGAATGGGGAGACTTGAAATGACAGAGATGGATTCCTCCGCAGTTCCAGAGGCTGGAAGTCTGAGATCCGTGTGTCAGCAGGGTTCTGCCCACTCCTACGGCTCTAGAGGATACTCTCTTCCAAGCTTTTCTCTTTGCTTCTGGTGGGGCCTTGGTCCTGGGCATTACTTGGTGTGCAGATACATCACTGCAGTCTCTGCTTCCGTCATCTCATGCCCTTCTCCCTGGGTGTCTCCGTGAACACCATCTTCCTTCCATGTGTCTCTGGATCTCTGTGCCTTTCCCCCTCATCTAGTAAGGTAACAGTCTTGTTAGATTACTGTGCTAAGTCACTTCAGTCGTGTCTGACTCTTTGAGACCCTGTGGACCATAGCCTGCCAGGCTTCTCTGTCCAAGGGACTCTCCAGGCAAGAATACTGGAGTGGGTTGCTATTGCCTCCTCCAGGGCATCTTCCTGACCCAAGGATGGAACCTGGGTCTCCTGCACTGCAGGCAGATTCTTCAATGTCTGTGCCTACCAGGGAAGACAATGTTGGATTAGGGCCCACCCTAATGACCTCATCTTAAGGTTACATTTTGAGATACTGGGAGTTAGGATGTCAACCTATCTTTTAAGGGACACAATTCCACCCATAATAGGCACTGCAGGTCAGCCATTAATTCCTGGTTTATTATAATCTTGTAAATCTTTTCTTTAATATGTTATTTTTATTCTTAATTAATTACGATGGTTTTTTTATCTTTTAGAATTTTAAGATTTTTTTGGAGGGTATCAAATTTGTTCATCTTTTATGTGATAATACAGGGATTACAAATTGATAACCAGTGGATTGTATCTGGGTTCCAAGAATATTTGTATTAGCCTGAACAAAGCTTTAACATTTAATTTTTGGATGCCTTTAGGTGGGTCATACAATTTTCCTGTGGCCCAGACAGTAAGGAATCTGCCTGCAATGTGGGAGACCCAGGTTCGATCCCTAGGTCCGGAAGATCTCCTGGAGAAGAAAATGGCAACTGACTCCAGTTTTCTTGCCTGGAAAATCCCATGGATGGAGGAGCCTGGTGGGCTACAGTCCATGGGGTCGCGAAGAGTCGGACACGACTGAGTGACTTCACTTTCTCTCTTCAGGTGGTCATGCACACCTTTCATTTGCTTGGTTTCTACCATCCCCAGGTGGCTCAGAGGTAACGAATCCACCTGCCAATGCAGGAGATGCGGGTTTGATCCCTGCATCCAGAAGATCCCTGGAGAAGGGAATGGCAACCCACTCCAGTATTCTTGCCTGGAGAATCCCATGGACAGGGGAGCCTGATGGGCTACAGTCCTTGTGGTCGTGAAGAGTCAAACGTGACTAGCGACTAAATAACCATTGTCCCACATCAACTTCACCCCCAATTAATTCATAACAATTTAAGCTGCCCAGATGCCTGAAGATTTGAGATCTACTCTTGATGGCTCCTAGGTTCAGTACCTTGCTTGGAGAGGTTTTACCCATTTAGCACTCTAAAATACGTTCTCTGATATTTTACTTCTATGCTTTTACAGTTTAGAATTTCACCCAGTTTTTTGACTTATAATTGATTATAGCATATGGTTTGATGTTGGGTACTAAAATTATTTCTAGGTGGAGAGTCAGTTATTCCAAAGTCATTTACTGAATGTTCCATGCTCTCCATTGATTTAAAATGCCACCTTTACCACAAGCCAAATTGTCATTTATACAATGGTTCTTTTTTGCACCACATATCTTATTTCATTAATACATTTGTCTATTTCTGTGTTGATACTATATTGCTTCAGCTACTATAATATTTTAGGATGTTTAATATTTTTGTTTTCTCAGACTCCCTTTTGTATTTTCTTTTACAAATGCATTTGAAATCAGCTTACTAAGTTCTATAAAATTTTTATTGAAATACATAACATTTAAAGGTTAACTTAGGGAGTATTAACATCTTTATAGCAGAGTTCACCATCTAAAAGCAATATGCTATTGATTTCTTAGGGTTTTTTTTTCCCAAAGAGAATATGCAGATTGCTTATAAAGTTTATTTCTCTATATCTGTTGGTTTGTTTGTCAATATTTGGCTTTTGACAAATGAAAATTTTCTTATGTATTTTTAATTGGTCACTGTTATGTAGAGAAAACCTATTCTCTCTATATCTGTCTCCAGCCCTTTTTAAAGCCTCTTATCATTTCTAGTCCTTTTTAGTGGGAAAGCAGATAATAATGCCTGCACATAATGGAAATTTTAATCTTCCTTTCTAATATTATTATTTTATTCTCACTTAATTGCTTTGGCTGGGACATCCAGGAAAGTGCTGAATAATAAAGAACAGCTATCCTTTTCTTGTTCCTGATTTTAATGAGAATGCTTCTCTGATACATCACTGGAAATTATATTTGTGGTGATTTCTGGTAACTACCGCAGGAATATACTAGCCAGAGCATGGACTATCACTGTGAACTGAGAGGAATTGTCATCTGAGTCTCAGTATTTTGGAGTCTTTTTTGTTTTACCATTTAGCCTATGAACTAACTAGTACATATCTGGGATTCTACTCTACTGGATCAAGTTTCATTTTTTCCTTAATCAACTAATGATAGTAAAATAATTTTTATTGGAGTATAGTTGATTTACATTACTGCGTTAGTTTCTGTTGTACAGAATATCCAGTACGTTTTAGATTCTTTCCCCTCATAGGCCATTACAGAGTATTGACTAGACTTCCCTGTGCTATCTATTTTATATAGTCCTTAGTAGAAATCTATAGGTCCTTATTAGCTATCTATTTTCTATAAGCTGCTGCTGGTAAGTCACTTCAGTCATGTCTGACTCTGTGTGACCCCATAGACAGCAGCCCACCAGGCTCCCCTGTCCCTGGGATTCTCCAGGCAAGAACACTGGAGTGGGTTGCCATTTCCTTCTCCGATGCAGGAAAGTGAAAAGTGACAGTGAAGTTGCTCAGTCGTATCCGACTCTTAGCGACCCCATGGAATGCAGCCCACCAGGCTCCTCCGTCCATGGGATTTTCCAGGCAAGAGGACTGGGTTGCCACTGCCTTCTCCATTTTATATATCAGTTTAGGTCAGTTCAGTTCAGTAACTCAGTCGTGTCCGACTCTTTGCGACCCCATGAATCGCAGCACGCCAGGCCTCCCTGTCCATCACCAACTCCTGGAGTTCACTCAGACTCACGTCCATTGAGTCCGTGATGCCATCCAGCCATCTCATCCTCGGTCGTCCCCTTTTCCTCCTGCCCCCAATCTCTCCTAGCATCAGAGTCTTTTCCAATGAGTCAGCTCTTCGCATGAGGTGGCCAAAGTACTGGAGTTTCAGCTTTAGCATCATTCCTTCCAAAGAAATCCCAGGACCAATCTCTTTTAGAATGAACTGGTTGGATCTCCTTGCAGTCCAAGGAACTCTCAAGTGTCTTCTCCAACACCATACTTCAAAAGCATCAGTTCTTCGGTGCTCAGCCTTCTTCACAGTCCAACTCTCACATCCATACATGACCGCTGGAAAAACCATAGCTCTGACTAGATGGACCTTTGTTGGCAAAGTAATGTCCCTACTTTTGAATATGCTATCTAGGTTGGTCATAACTTTCCTTCCAAGGAATAAGCATCTTCTAATTTCATGGCTGCAATCACCATCTGCAGTGATTTTGGAGCCCCCAAAATAAAGTCTGACACTGTTTCCACTGTTTCCCCATCTATTTGCCATGAAGTGATAGGACCAGATGCCATAATCTTTGTTTTCTGACTGTTGAGCTTTAAGCCAACTTTTTCACTCTCCTCTTTCACTTTCATCAAGAGGCTTTTTAGTTCCTCTTCACTTTCTGCCATAAGGGTGGTGTCATCTGCATAACTGAGGTTACTTTATATTATATTATTTATATTTATATTATGAAGCTATTACTATTTTATATATAGTAGTGTGTATATGTCAATCCCAATCTCCCAATTTATCCTTCCCCTCCACTTTCCCCCTTGGTAACCATAAGTTTGTTTTCTACATCTATGACTCCATCTTTACGTTGAAAAATTTCATTGGTACCATTTTTCAATAATGTTTTCTTTAGGATTTGCTTCTATATTTATGAACAATGTTGGCCTACAGGGTTTTCTTAATGTGTGCACTGTTCTTGCTTTTAGTATCAGGGCCATGCCAACCTGAAAGGATAAACCAGGAAAATTTCTGTCCTTTTCCATGCTCTATTATAGTTAATATATCTGTGAAACTCTTTTTTGGTGATTTAGAAGAATTTGTTCTTCAAACTCTTTGGCATGGTGATTTTTTAGAAATAAAGTCTCTGCCACCTTCAGCCAGGGTGGCAGAGACTGTTAATTGTCCACAATATCTATTCTTTCTTTTTTTAAGCTAAATGTAACAAATACTTGATTTGTAGCTAGGTATAAGTGCCTAGAATGAGACAACTTGCCCTTGCTTCTCTTGTGGCTGGATGTGACCAAGTTTCAAAGTTCAGGTGGTGAAAGATTCAGAATTCAGGTTATAAACACACTTGTGTACAACTTCTGCACATGCCTTTAAAGGTAAGAGTGTTCCTTTTCTTTCCCTCAATGTGCTGCCTATAAACTGGACCCAAGGAGGAAGCAGCTGACAATGAGCTGAGATGGAGATCAATAAAGCAGAGGGAACCTGAGTTCTTAGTGCCATGCCAGCTCTGGACGGTTGGTGAAAAGTTGATTTTCTTTTAAGCCACTTATTTTGGGTTCTTGCTATAACCACTCACCCCACATCTAATTAGTGTAAGTCACTTAGTCGTGTCTGATTCTTCCCAACCCGATGGATTGTAACCCTCCAGGCCCCTCTGTCCATGGAATTCTCCAGGCAATAATACTGGAGTGGGTAGCCATTCCCTTCTCCAGGGGATCTTCCTGATCCAGGACTTGAACCCAAGTCTCCTGCATTGCAGGTGGATTCTTTACCATCTGAACCACCAGGCACCAGGGAAGTCATCTAGTTAGTAAAAACCACTTTTCGATGACTTCTATTTTTTTAAAGTCTTCTTTCCCTGGTTGTACTGCTTTCTCGTTTTCACTGTATATTTGTCTTCTCTTTGTGTCCTATCAGCGTCATTCTGGCCTCTTCCGTAAACACACCAGGCATGGTCTTCACGCAGGGTATTTGCACCTGCTGTTCTCTCTGCCTGGATTGCTCTTTTCCAGATATCTGCCTGGAGAATTTTTTTTCCCTCTCTCCCTCCCTTTCTTTTTTCTTTTCTCTGGGTCTATTATACATGACACCATAGAATATGACTCCAGGTTGCTATCAAAATGGTCACAGCTGGGAAAGGGAGGCCCCAGGAGGCACACTCAGGAGTTGCATTCCATGACAGAAGACAACCTCCTCCAGCCCCAGAACAGGTCAGCCTTGACTACCCAGGAACGGAGGGACGGCGGAAAATGCCGCTTAATTTGGGCACCTACGTCCCTGGGTGTATGGGAGCTACTGGGGCCACCAGGACAAAACACCACGTGCTGGGCGGCTTACATGACAGAAGCGTGCCTCCCCGCCAGTTCTGTAGGTCAGAAGCCTGAGGGCATGGCGTGGGCCCCAGGGGGGCTTTGCAGGGGCCCTGGCCTACTGAGAAGGGTTTGAGATTCGGGGTGGGCAGTCAGAGAAGACATTGGAGGTCTGATGACTTCAGAGCCACGCTGCTGACCCCCTGGGCCTCTGTCCGAGCTCCCCAGGACTTGCTTTCGAGCTGTTTCATGCCGCCTTCAGTTGCTCAAACACACCCACCATATGTCTTTTAATGAGGGATGCATGTGTGTGTGTTAGTCGCTCAGTCGTGTCCGACTCTTTGCCACCCCTTGGACGGTAGCCGCTGGGATCCTCTCTCCATGGAATTTCCCAGGCAAGAGTACTACAATGGGTTGCCATTTCCTCCTCCAGAGGATCTTCCTGACCCAGGGATCAAACCCAGTTCTCCTGCATTGCAGATGGATTCTTTACCATCTGAGCCTCCTGGGATGCTTCTAGAAAAAGGTCTGAGGGAGAACACTCTCCTAAGACCTGCGTGGGTACGTGCTAAGTCGCTTCAGTCATGTCTGGCTCTGCCATCCTATGGACTCTAGCCAGCCAGACCTTTCTCCTGAGCCACCTCCTTTGCTCCGAACCTAAGCACTTCGCCACATGGATCACGTTCCTTCTCCTGAAGGAACAGAATTCTGTATGCAAAAAAAAAAAAATCTTTTTAGCAATTTGTCTGCCCATGCTTCCAGAGCTTCTAAAACTTACTGTTGAGAATAAAAACAAAGCTCTAGCTTGAAAAGACAAGATCCAAAGGGTGGGAGATGGAGGTACTACCCTCTTGGCTGAATTATTGGGAAAACTTGTTAAGTACAAAGTTTACAGTTTCTCATACATATGTTTTTATTTTTTTAATATTTATTTATTTATTTGACTGTGCCAGGTCTAAGTGGCTCCAGGCGAGATCTTGTAGTCCTATCACGTGGGATCTTAATTCCAGCATGTGGGATCTAGCTCCCTGATCAGGGATGGAACACAGGCTCCCTTGGTTGGGAGTGCAGAGTCTTAGCCACTGGACCACAAGGGAATTCCTCAGACTTTTATTTTTTAAGAGTAATAGATGCAGATAAACTGATCTACAGTAAGGAGCTAACAAGTAAAACGAGGGCAAATTAACAAAACACAGAGATCCACGATAGACTTTCATTTCACAATACCGTCCATGCACAAAAGCCCCTGGTTGGAGCACTCATTTGGAATTTGTTGCTCAATGAGGATCACACTCATTGAGGCTTGAATAACGGAAAATTTCCAGTCACAGTTCTGACGAGTGGGATTTTCCAGGCTCTTGTGAGTGACGAGCCAGACAGGCCCTCTCAGCCGAGGCCCGACATGAGAGGGGAGATGCTAGCCAGCCCACCTTTCTTCCTCTGAACAAAAGCAGTGATGGCTTTGTCAGGTCCCATTTGGAAACACAATATCAATCTTGCCTTATCCATATTATTGATGGGTTGTGGGTATTCTACTGTAATTATGTCAAAAATGAAAGATTTCAAAATGTGATTGGCAGGCTGATTACAGTAATGCATATGATTAAACCCAGGGCCTGCTTGTGTAACTAAAGGGAGACTGTCAGCGGCAATTAACTGTATTTTCTTTAAAGTTTGCCAAGATTTCTCTTGGTTTTCATTGTGTTGTTGTGAAAGAACCCACCAAGGCACCTGGTGGTAGGTAGTCTTCCTTACAAGGGCCAATGGGATTGGAGGGAAGGAAAAAGAAACCCTGCCTCTTACAGGTGAACTTTGCCAGCTTCAGCGGCTAGTACCAAGGACAGGGGCTGCTCAAATTCTCTCTCCATCTCCCTCTCTTTCTTTCTGAAACAGTTTTATTTATTTTTTATTTTTGTTTTGTTTTTTAAAGTGGTAAAATGCCTTTATTATTTTTTTCTTTAAGTAATTTCTTTTAATTTTATTTTTACTTTATTCTATGTTACAATACTGCATTGGTTTTGCCATACATTGACATGAATCAGCCACAGGTGTACACGAGCTCCCAATCCTGAAACCCCCTCCCATCTCCCACCCCATATCATCTCTCTGGATCATCCTCATGCTCCAGCCCCAAGCATCCTGTATCCTGTATCGAACATAGACTGGTGCTTCATTTCTTACATGATAGTATACATGTTTCAATGTCATTCTCCCAAATCATCCCACCCTCTCCCTTTCTTGCTATGCCCAGGCTTTTTCTAGTTGCAGCAAGCAGGGGCTATGTTGTGCAGGGTTCTTATTGCTGTGGCTTCTCTTGTTGCAGAGCACGGGCTCTAGAGTTCCCAGGCTTCTGTAGTTGTGGTACACAGGCTTAGCTGCCCCGTGGCATGTGGGATCTTCCCGGACCAGGGATCAAACCTATGACCCCTGAATTGTCAGGTGGATTCTTAATTACTGGACACTGGGGAGGTCCCTCTCTCACTCTCTGTCTCGGGCTCTCTTGGTGTCCACCTGTCTCTCTTTCATCATGTCTTTCCCCCACCTTTCAATTCAAAACTCTTGGAGGAAGCCAGAAAAAGAAACACCAATACAGTATATTAACACTTACATATGGAATTTAGAAAGACAGTGAAAGAAGAGAGTGAAAAAGTTGGCTTAAAGCTCAACATTCAGAAAACAAAGATCATGGCATCTGGTCCCATCACTTCATGGCAAATAGATGGGGAAACAGTGGAAACAGTGGCAGACTTTATCTTTTTGGGCTCCAAAATCACTGCAGATGGTGACTGCAGCCATGAAATTAAAAGACGCTTACTCCTTGAAAGAAAAGTTATGACCAACCTAGATGGCATATTGAAAAGCAGAGATAGTACTTTGCCAACAAAGGTCCATCTAGTCAAGGCTATGGTTTTTCCAGCGGTCATGTATGGATGTGAGAGTTGGACTGTGAAGAAGGCTGAGCACCGAAGAATTGATGCTTTTGAACTGTGGTGTTGGAGAAGACTCTTGAGAGTCCCTTGGACTGCAAGCAGATCCAACCAGTCCATTCTAAAGGAGATCAGCCCTGGGTGTTCTTTGGAAGGACTGATGGTAAAGCTGAAACTCCAGTACTTTGGCCACCTCATGCAAAGAGTTGACTCATTGGAAAAGACTGATGCTGGGAGGGATTGGGGGCAGGAGGAGAAGGAGACGACAGAGAATGAGATGGCTGGATGGCATCACCGACTCGATGGACGTGAGTCTGAGTGAACTCTGGGAGTTTGTGATGGACAGGGAGGCCTGGCGTGTTGTGGTTCATGGGGTCGCAAAGAGTCGGACACGACTGAGTGACTGAACTGAACTGAACTGAACGACCCGAAATGCAGGACAGCAAAAGAGACACAGATGTAAAGAACAGGCTTTTGGACTATATGCAAGATGGCAAGAGTGGGACAATATGAGCATTGAAACGTGTGTATTGCCATATGCAAAATAGAAGACCAGTGCAAATTTGATGCATGGAGCAAGGCACCCAAAACTGGTGTCTGGGACAACCCAGAGGGATGGGTTGGGGGGGTGGTTGAAGGGGTTTCAAGATGGTGGGACACATGTACACCCATGACTGAGTCATGTTGATGTATGTCATGTCATGTCCAGTGGTTAAGAATCCATGTTGATGTATGGCAAAAACTACCACAATATTGTAAAGTAATTAGCCTCCAATTAAAATAAATAAATTATTTAAAAAAACCCCTTGGCACCTTGGGTCAGATATCAAATCAGATGCCCAACTGGTTGCCCTTATGTATGATGCAACTCCCTCCCTCTCACCTCTACCCGTGGCCTTGGCCGCAGATGGGTGGACTTGATGAGTAGGTCCCTGCCAGATGTGCAGGAGCAGGTGTTCACAGCATCTAGGGGACCCCAGGAATGGCCTGGCTTAAATTCATGTCCATCGAGTCAGTGATGCTATCTAACCATCACATCCTCTGCCGCCCCCTTCTCCTTTTGCCTTCAATCTTTCCCAGCTTCAGGGTCTTTTCCAATGAGTCAGCTCTTTGCATCAGGTGGAGGTCACTCAGATCTTAGATGTCACTTCCTCTCAGGAGCCTTTCCTGAGTCCCTAGATGGAGGGTGGGTGCCTCTTCTCTGCACCGTGGCGCCGCCATTGTTTTGAACTTGTGTAGTGAGTATCTCTCTCAAGAGGACTCGTGAGTGCAAGGAAAGACTATGTCTTACCCACCTCTGTGCATGAGGCTCAGGACATAGAAAGAGCTTGATGGATGCATCTTTGTTAAACAAACAACTTCTTGTGTTACCTTCCTATGGCTGTTGTAACAGAGTACCACAAATTGGGTGGTAAATGTCAAGAGAAAGCTCTGTGTCATGGTTCTGGAGGCCAGAGGGCTGAAGTCAAGATGTCAGAGGTCCCTGTGCTCTCTGAGGCCCTGGGGAGGATGGGTTCCAGGCCTCTCTCCCCCTGCTGATGTCCCCTTGGCTTGTGCTCACTGAACTCCACTCTTCACGTGGTGGCCTCCCCGTGGGTATGTCTGTATCCAAATTTCCCCTTTTATAAGGACATCAGTCACTCTGGAGCAGGGGCCCTCCTTACTCCAAGAGGACATCATCTGAACTTAAATTCCATCTCCGATGAGTCCATGTGTAAATAAGGCTATCTTTCTGGGTACTGAGAGTCAGGACTTAAACATGATATTTGGGGAGACCCAATAATTCAACTCACAGCAACTGCTTAGAAAGTTGGTCTCAAGGCTCATTCTCACAGACTTAAGAGACAGTCTGCAAGGTCACTGAGGCTCACACACAACCTGGAGACTGAGAGCCACAGATAACCAGCTCTCAGGTTGCAGAGGCTCTTAGGTTCAGAGCCAAGATTTGTGTGCTGCTCTCTCCTCCCGGAGCAGGGCCTGAGCCTCTCCAGGAGTGGCCTGGCGAAGATGCTCACGCTAGGCACCCAAGACTCTGTTTCTCCCTCTGAGGAATGGCCTCCGCTCCCCGAGGCCTCTCAGCCCCAGTATTTCTAGTCTGAAGACAAAGGTGAGGCCGAACTTCTGCCTTAGCTCTTCCAGGTAGACTTTGAGTCTTGGGAGGAGATAAACAGCTTGAAATCCCCCGCCAATGCCTTCCCAAAAGGGAGGTTTTCACTGGCTTTAATGCAAGGTCTTGGATTTGACTCAGGAACCTAAAAACTTGCTGCAAAGATGACCTTGCCATGGGAATGAAATACCAGCTGACACGGTGTTTACTGCTTGCTCCTGGAACTGCATGAAATTCTCATTGATTAGCGAAATCCACCCGCTAACCATGTTGTTCAGATGTATGCTGTGTACTTTCTCAAGTGGGCTGCTGTCCCTGTGACTTCAGAACTGTGGCTAAATGAAGTGACACCTGCTGGGGCAGGAGGCAGGGTGGGAGGGAACTAGGAACTAGGAAAGGAGCCTGAGAAGTGTGCGTGTGTGCGTGTGTGTGTGTGTGCGCGCACACACACAAGCACATGCGCACACACTGCTCCCTAGCTTTTCACAGGTGATTTTTTACTCTATTTGATGCTCTGAGCTTGTCTGGTGTTCTGTCAATCTTTTGCTGGGCACTAAAGCACTGCAAAATTTAGTGGCATAAGACAATGGCTCTTCCGTTATAGGCACAATTTTGTGGATTAGGAATGGAGACATCTGTGCTCCACAAGAGGTTGGCCTCAGCTCGGATGTCTTGCAGAATCAGAGACGGCCAAGCAGCTCCACGAAAGCTGCAGGCTGTGCTCCTTTCCTCTTCACCACCCTGTGTTTGCTAGGACTGGATTATTCAAGATGAATTTGCCCTCGTATGTCTGATGACTGGGCGGGGGATCACTAGAACAGCCAGGCCCAGCTTGGCATCTTGCTCCCAGTACACACCCCTGAGTGGCTAGCTCGGGCATCCTTCCAGCATGGCGGTCTTAGGTGAAATGGACAGCTGGCCCCCTTCCGGAGTGAGTAATCCAAGGCCAAGCCAAAACTCCAAGGGTTCTTATCACCTAGACTTAGAATTCAGTGTCCCTCCTCCCACATTCTGCTGACCAAGCAAGTCACTAAGGCCAGTCCCAGTTCCAGAGGAAGGGAAACAAACTCTACCTCTCCATCAGCAGAGTGCCAGAATCAGCAGCCACCTTTACGCTTTAAAGCCCATCCTGCCTATCTGCCGTGACCGTGTTCCAGCTGGTGGTCTCTCCACGCCCTTCTCCACAGGGTCCCAGAACCATCCTTCTTAAACACAGATCAAACCATGTCATCCTCCTGCCCCCTGCACACACCCACTCACATGCATGCACACACACACTCACAAATATAGAGTTCTTCAATTGTTACCAGCCAGGGTTCTTGGCCTTCCCTCAGTCAGTAGAAATTGTCTAGAGACCAGAGGAGAAATTCAGGCAAGGCTTTACTGGGGACCCTGCTTGCTTGCTTCTTGAGGGGGAGGCAAGTTTCTTCCTTCTCTGGGATAAGAGCAGGGTGTGTCCAGGATTGGGCCAGAGGGGTGGCTTAGGTCTGCCCTCCCCACCAGGTGGTACTGTGTACAAGGGACATGTGCCGTACCCTGTTTTTGCTCCCAACCCCCGGCTTTGCTCTAGGCTGTTCAAAAGTGGCAGTTACATTTTTTTGGTCTCTTTGTATCTTTTGTCCAGAATTTTCCCCAAATGTGCATTGTTATTCAGTCACTAAGTCGTGTCCGACTCTACGATTCCGCGGACTGCAACATGCCAGGTATCCCTGTCCTTCACCATCTCCTGGAGTTTGCTCAAACTCACATCCATCGAGTCAGTGATGCCAAATGTGCAGGCTTGCAGTTATTTTCAGTCCCATACGGTTTCTTTGTATCTTGTTGCTTGATGACAGGTGGGTCCAGTGCAAACAAAGGATTCCAGGTCCCAGCCTTTGTCATAATCTCCCCTGAAGGCTCCCCAAGTTCCTTGCTGTTCACAACTCAGGAAGTTCTTCAGGGCCCAGCCCCTACCCACTTCTCTACTCCTCTCCCTCATCTCCTGTTCTCCATCCTAATTTAGTCACACTACTCCCTCCATATCCACTGGAGAATTGATTCCAGCCCCCACTGCCGCTGTGGATACCAAATTCTCACGTGCTCAAGCCCCTTTTATATAATGGCCTAGTACAGTCGGGCGTCTGTATCCACAGCTCTAGATCCACAGATTCAATCATCTTGGAACCTGCAGATACAAAGCCCACTGTACTTGTCATTCCAGAAATCCCCCTGTCTTTCTCCAGGGGCTTTACACGTGCTGCCTCCATAGCAGTCCTGCCTCCTCTGACTATTTCCTCCAGCGGCAGCTCATCTTTCAGACAAAGCATCTCTGACATCCGCCCCACCCCAGCCCACCCTGCAAGGTGTGCCTTTATCTCACGCACTGTGTCATATCTGTTCATGCATCCTTCCTCCCTTTTAGACAATGAGCTCCTTGCAGCCAGGAGCCATATTTCTTTCTTTTCATGTTTTTAAAGTCTTTACTGAATTTGCTACAACATTGCTTCTGTTTCATGTTTTGGTCATAAGGCAGGTGGGATCCAACCAGGAGTTGAACCCACACCCCTGGCATTGGAAGGTGAAGTCTTAACCACTGGACCAACAGGGCATTCCCAGGAGCCGGATTTCTGAGGGTGTTGTCTTTGCCTGAGAGAGGACGCAGAAGCGGTGTGTATACTTTGGCCACCAGATGCGAAGAGCCAACTCATTGGAAAAGATCCTGATGCTGGGAAAGACTGAGGGCAAGAGGAGAAGGGGGCGGCAGAGGATGGGATGAGATGGTTGGATGGTGTCACCGATCCAGTGAACATGAGTTTGAGCAACTCTGGGAGACAGTGAAGGACAGTGACTCCTGACATGCTGCAGTTCATGGAATGGGAAATTGTCGGACACAACTTAGCGACTATACAATGTTACAGATGAAGTGACCCAACCAAAAACACACACTGAGAGAAACAAAGGGAGTTAGAATCAAGCTTATTGGGCTTGGTTCTGAATTCTGGATGGCTTGGATGTCTTTGCTCAAGGCACGTGCCTGAAGAAGCTTGTTGCAGTCCAACCAGAATAGCTTCAATATCTGCAAATGGGTGTATGGAAAATGCAGTCCTCTGAAACGCGTCTTACTCACTCGCCGGAGGTCCAGCCCCACCGTGGGATTAGCTTTTGCCTGGGCTGCTTCCAGAGAAGCCTTCTGGGGAAAAGGATCAATGGCAAAATTGGTAGATCCAGAAAGGCTTTTGCAATAAAAGCTTTTATGCCTCTTGTTCAAAGCGTTTAAGTGCCTTTTAGATCACAGATTGAACCATCGACATTATAAAGTGGAACCTTTTAATACCAAAATACACTTCCAGAGTAAAATTCCATTATGGGAAAAAGCATTTCACGGCACCAGGCTAGATAATACTCTCATGTGTAATAGGATATATGAAATGTTTGATGATAAACAGAGTTTCTCAGCATTGTAATAAGACGATTCACACCACTCTGTGTGTGCGTGTGTGTTGTGTACGCATAAGAAGTTTCATCTCATTTTGGACACCAGTTTCTTTATCTGTGAGTAGTAAGAATTGGGGTTGATGGGCACTGAGGTGCTTCCTGTTGTCAGATTATATGGAAAAGTCATTTTCCTACTCTTGGTTTCCATTTTCTCCTTCTTAAAATGAGGGCTTTTGAATCAATCAGAAAACTTTTAGTTGCAAGTGATAGCTCAAACTGTCTTAAGCAAAAAAAAAAAAAGGGACTATCATGGCTCATGTCTCTACCAACCGCAGAGTGTTTTGGTTCAGGCAACGGTGTATCTAGCAATGTTACAAGGACTTGGTGCCCCTCTCTCTCTTGACATGGTCAGTCAAGCTCCGTCCCTTTGCCCCAAGTTCACATTCTCAGCCAGGAGAGCAGAAAGAGAACTTTTTCTCAGTATTTCCCACCAAAGCCCCTGAGTCGAATCTCATCTGCTCAGATTGGATCATGTGTCCCTCCCTGGGCCAATCAGCATTTTCGGGTACAATTACAGTAGTTGGCCAGGCCTGGGTCACGTGACCACCGAGAGTGGAAGCAGGAAGTGGGGTCTGCACCTTTCAGCTGTGAAGTAAAAGTTATGGAGGATGGTTCCCTTTGGACTCCTAGGAAGCTGCTGATAGAGGAAGGAGGAGAGGATGTGGAGCAGAGGAAACGGCAGACACGCACTCGGGGTTGAACTCGCTCTAGCTGCCCCGGAGGCTTGCTCAAGCTGTAGACGCTTATGAATAAGAAATGCCTGGTGCCAGAGGCACTTTTGAGATGATTAAATCCCATGTTTTTGCTTCAAGTTAAAGAGATCGAGGCTCAGAGGGGAGAAGTGACTGACTCAAGGTCACTTGAGTCTTCAGTAGCAGGCCTACCGCAAGCACTCAGGCCTCTCACCCTCAGCTTCATGCTCTTGGACTCTTCTCTTTGAACTCTGGGCCTCCTGGAAAGGGGTGACCCAGGGGAGCCTCTCAGTCTGATTCGAGCTTTGCTGTTTATACTAGCTTCTGCTGATAGCAACCCTCCGGCACAGCAAATTTGAATATTTCAGGTTGGCTGATGCCTTCTAAGTTTCCTTACGCAATTAGGACTCTCAGATGTGATTTCTGATTATGTCACCGATTTGCTGTGTGCTCTTGGTCAGGTCACTTAACCTCTCTGGGCAGCAGTTTCTCAATTTGTAAATTTACCCTCATATCAGAGTTCCTCCTTATTGCTCTATTCCCACAGGTACCCCCGGGATCTCTTGTGTTCTAGAAGACCTCCCAGGGGATCTCTTGAGTGTATTAGAATACATCTCAGGAATGTATTAAACAGCTTTGTTTTCTAGAAGTTCATCTAATACATTCCTTCACAATCTAAGTTTCCATGAAGGCTTGATTAACTTCTCTAAGGAAGAATTCGTATTTTAACAAAGGATTTAAAGAGTACAGGGGCTATCTTATAATAAGAGTGTTCCAGGTAGTGTGGGATGAACATATACCCAGCTCTGGAGAAGATCACACCTGAGTTCAAACTTTGACTCCGCCAGCTGGTTTAACGTTAAACTTCTGATAAAACCAGAGATGGCCTCTGTTTCCATCTCCGGAGAATGGGGATCCTTCAGAGTGGTTGTGCTTGTGCCAGAGCAGGATCCAATCTGGGGAGGACACGTGGCAGTGGGGGACATGCCCAGCAGCACCTGAAGTCAGAAGGAAACTGTCAGCACAGCCCCCTCTCTGTATCTCATTCAAGGGAATAATGGCCGTGACATTGCCTCTCTGGTGTTATGCGTTGAATCATGTCCCCGACAAGATGAGTTCAAGCCCTAACCCCTGTGTCTGCACATGCTGCCTTATTTGGAAAGAGAGTCATTGCAGTTGTAACCAAGTTAAAGATTCTGAGATGAGATCGTCCTGGGTTTAGGGTGGGTCCCAAATCCAGGGACTGGTGTCCTTAAAAGAGAAAGGAGAGGGAGACTTGATGGACACAGAGGAGAAGGCCATGAGAAGACAGAGGCAGAGATTGGAGTGATGCTGCCACAAGCCAAGGAGTGCTAAGACACGCCCAGAGCCACGAGAAGCTGGACGAGTCAAGGAAAGGTTCTCCCCTAGTTTTTGATCCTGATGACACTTTGGGGGATTGTTGTTTTTTCATTTGTTCTTTTAATATTTATTTGTAAGAAACGCCGCAGGAAGAAAGAGTCACCCCTAGGGACCGTTGATGAAGGCCTTTATTGGGCAGTCGCTCTTGGGCAGAACTCCTGGGGGCAAGCGAGGAAGGGAAGGGAGTCTGCAAGGTATGAGGGGGTGAGGAAGGGGTTTTTATAGCCAGGGCTGGCATTCAAACCAGGTTCTTCCATATAAGGTAAAAAGCGTGGGCTGCAGCAGTGATTGGTGTTCAGGGGGCTTCGTGCCAGCACCTGATTGGGCCAGGCTACAGGGGTTGGTCCCTGGAAGTTTGGTCCGCCCCCGGTTCCTGTTTGGGCATCGGCCAACTGTCGGGACTTGTCCGGGCTTGTCCAGGGCATGTCTTGACATGCCCGACCTTTCATCCCGGCCTTTTAATATAGGATAAGGGGGCGCCGATTCTCTCTGGCTACTTCCTGCTGAACAGGGGCAACGAGGGGTAGGGTGCGGCCGGGATGACAGGATGCGGACGTCTGTTAGGTTGGTCACAAGTCATCTGTCGGAAGCCCTTGGTACTGCTGTCGCAGCACCATCAGTTGGACCGTGTTGAGCCGCTGTTTGATAAAGGCCAGGAGCCGTGGTCCGGTTAAGCTCTTCATAGGTCTCTCCGTTTTTTAAGATCCAGGTGACCTGAAAAGGCTGGTGGGGGTTTTGGTTGGTGTGTCCCCCTTTTCCAGGACTCCCAGTACCCCTAGAGTAACCCAGAGTAGAGAGCCCCGCATTGTTTTGAGGTTGGGGTGAAAGGGGTGTGGCGGGCAACCAGCCTCGGGGGTCTCGTAAGGATGGAGCAGGTAGCCAGGTCAGGGTGCCCCAAGGGAATAGCACCACAGAAGCAAGAAGCAGGTGGCTAGGTATGTGAGGGCCAGTGACAGCCGAAATGCAAATGACCAGTCTTGGGGAGCTGTGGCCGCCAATCCAATAGCAAAGAGTATGGCCAGAACTGTGGCTGCCAGCAGCCACAGCGGATGGCACCAGGCAAACATTGGATTGAGGTGTGTTCGTTCCTGGTGGGAGGCGGTGTCTCAATTATTCTAAGATTGGCGAAAGAGGGGTTCGGGTAATAGTTAATTTGGTTGGCCCAGTAAAGATGGAGCGGTAAGATCCCCCTTCTCAGGGAGACCCGGGGTACGGGTTTAAGTTGGGTCAGGTGGTACCAGGGCTCGTGTCCCAGGAGTTTGGCTGCCGTAGGAGTGGTGGAGGATCACCGTATGGGGTCCCGTCCAGCGAGGCTGTAGTGGGCGGGGACTGAGGGCTTTCAGCAGTACCTGATCTCCCAGGGTCAGAGCCCGAGATGGCCCCTCGCCGTCTGTCGGTTGTGGCAGGACCCGATCAGCGTGTTCTCTCAGCAAGGATCGTAGGACGGAGAAGAGGGGGAGGTACCCGCAAGTGGGGGAGCCTCTCCCTCTGGGAGGTGGGTCAGGAGGTAGGGCCTGCCGTAGAGCAGTTCAAAGGGGGTCAAACCTGTTCTCGAGTGTGGGGTGGTGCGAATACGAGTGAGTGCCAGAGGAAGGAGGTCGACCCAAGACAGTCGCAGTTCCGAGGCAAGCTTGGTCAGGTGCGTCTTGATGATGCCGTTCACCCGCTCTACCTTGCCTGACGATTGGGGCCGATAGGGGATGTGGAGATGCCAGGCGATGCCCAGGGCTGCGGCCACCTGCTGGAAGATCTGGTCTCCGTTGGCCAGAGGGTTAATGGACCGGAGGAGGCTACACCAGTCTGTTGTCAGGTGGGAGTGATTTGTAGGCCTAGATAGACAACAGAAGTCTGAGTTAGTTGAGCCTTAGATTGCGAGGCTCTGTAGCCCTGGGAACCGAGGAAATTAAGGAGAGTTGCAGTGTGTTGTCGCGAGGTCTCTTCTGAGGGGCTGCAAAGGAGCAAGTCGTCTACGTATTGGAGGAGAGTGCTAGGGCGAAGTGAGCATCTGGCCAGGTCTCGAGACAGGGCTTGTCCAAAGTAGTGGGGACTGTCCCTGAACCCCTGGAGGAGTACGGTCCATGTGAGTTGGGTGGTCAGCTGGGTGTCGGGATCAGTCCAGGTGAAAGCAAAGAGGAATTGGCAGTCAGGGTGGAGCGGGATGGTAAAAAGGCATCTTTGAGGTCAATAACGGTGAAATGAGAGGTTTGAGAGGTATGGAGGAAAGGAGGGTGTAGGGGTTAGGGACAAGTGGATGGGCAGGGACCACTGCCGCGTTAATCAGGCGGAGATCCTGCACCAGTCGGTAGTCTCCTGAAGCCTTCTGGACAGGAAGGATGGGCGTGTTACAGGGGGAAGTCGTGGGGATTAGGAGACCCTGTCCCATGAGACGGTCAATGATGGGCTTTAGCCCCCTGAGGTTACGAACAGACAAGGGAAACTGGGGCCGAGCTGGGAAACAGGTGGGGTCCCTTAGCCGGATGAGGACTGGAGGGTGGTGCCGAGCCACCACCGGGACTCGGGTGTCCCAGACCTCAGGACTAACGGAAGAGGTTGAAGGGTCAGCAAGCAGCATAAGGAAGGCCCCTGACGTGGGAGCCGATCCTGGAGTTAGGTGAAGAGTGGCCTTCAGCTTAGCTAATACATCTCTTCCCAAGAGAGGGGTAGGACAGGAGGGGATGACTAAAAAGGAATGGCTAAAGAGGCAGGAATCTAATTGGCAGGATAGTGGTTGGGTTTGGAGTGGACATGAGGGTTGGCCATCAATGCCCATAACCGAAACCTGAGAGGGATGTAGAGTGCCCCCAAAAGAGGGAAGGACCGAATAGGTAGCCCCCGTATCAACCAGGAAGTTGATAGACTTACCCGCTACCTGGAGCATTACCCTGGGCTCAGCTTGGGTTATCGGGGTCCCCCGAGTCTGGGTGGCGTCAGTCCTCGTCGAAGCTCAGCAGCTCCAAAGCTGGAGTAGGGCAGGAGGCCTCCCTGGGGCGCTCTGGTCCCCGGCCCCTAGAGGTCGGGGCCCGAGAGGCCTGGGGACAGTCACTAGCCCAGTGTCCTCATTGCTTACATATCGGGCATGGCTTGGAGGGAGGCCGTGGATTGGGGCACATTCTGGCCCAGTGTCCTTCTTGGCCGCACTTGAAGCAGGCCCCCGGAGGGGGTTTCTGGGGGCCCTGAGCCCATCGCCAGCTGCAGGGCTGCTACCAAGGCCTGGGTTTGCTGGTTTAGGAGGCTTGCCTGAAATTCGGCCTTCTGCTTGAGCCTTGCCTTCCGGCTGGCCTCAGCAGTCTTCTCACGGGCATTGTAAACCTTAAAGGCTATTTTTACCAGGTCTCGGATAGGGGTCTGAGGGCCTTCCTCAGCCTTGGCCAGCTTTCTCCGGATGTTGGGGGGCAGACTGGGAGATAAAATGACTGGCCAAGGTGGCTGCCCCGATGGGGGACTCAGGGACAGCCTGGTGTATTGGACAAGGGCCTCAGTCAGCCGATTAAGGAACATGGCTGGGTTCTCATCGGGCCCCTGAGTCACCTCATCCAATTTGAGGAAATTTACAACTTTATGAGAGGACACCTCCACCCCATCGAGGATATACTCTATCATATAGCGGACCTGCAGCTGGCCGCCACCCCTTTCCTGGTAATTCCAATCAGGGTCGGTGTCAGGAACTGCCTGAGCCCCAGGGGGTGCTCGGGAGAGGGGTTGGCAAAGTGTCGTTGATTGGCCTGGGTTTTGGCTGCCGTCCAAATGGCCTGTCTCTCTTCAGGGGTGGTGGTGGACCCCAGAATGACATATATGTCATGCCATGTTAAGGCGTAGGTGCGAGTTAGACCAGTGAACTGCTTAATGTACTGAGTGGGATTGGAGGAGAAGGAACCCAGCTTGGCCTCGATCTGTGCTAAGTCTTGAAGGGAAAAGGGGACATGGACTTGGGCTAGGCCCTCAGCACCGGCTACCTGCCGTAAGGGAAATAACGAAGCCTGGGCCGAGGGAGGAGGAGTGGAAGGAGGGGCCTCCGACGGGTTGCTGTGAGAGCGAGTGTGAGAGCTGACAAGAGAGGGGGAGGGGCGTGACGAGGGGAAGAGGAGGATATAAGATAGGGTTTAGGGCCGGAGGATCCGGGGCTGGCGGCGGAGTCTCGGGGGTGGGAATGGAGGTAGGAGGGGCCGGAGAGGAGGGAGAGGGGGCAGGGGCCGGAGCAGAAGGAGTGGGAGCCATGGAGGTGGTGTAGGGAGGAGGGGGCCGCCAGATCCTCTGGGGGAACAGAGAAAGCAGACGACTCAGGAGCAGGGGTTAGTTTGGCTGAGGAAGGTGGAGCTGGGGGAGCCATTGTGAGCAGGATCTGGCTGGGAGCACACGTGGTGCATAGGGTGGGGCGAGAGCGCAACGCCCAGAAGGCCTGAACATAGGGGACCTCAGACCATTTTCCCGTTTTCCGGCAGTAATTATCTAAATCACGGAGGACGTCAAAGTCTAGTGTCCCTGTGGCTGGCCATTGTGAGCCATTATCTAGGGAATACTGAGGCCAGGCCTGTGAACACAGAAAAGTGAGCTGTTTGGGGCGGATGTATCCCTTTAGTCTTAGGGTCCGCAGGTTGGCTAACAGGCACTCCAGGGGAGTGGAATATTGGGGGTCGGGTTTGGAAACTGCCGATCCCATAGCGACCACGTGGGGCGACCCCTGCCGTGTCCGAACGTCTTCGGGCGTGTCAGGGGAGCCGGCGTGGGGCCTCAGAGGAGGCTGGGGATCCCCGCAGCCATTTGGGACATCTCCCTCCCGAGCTGGGGACCGAGGAAGGCTTAAGCCGGAGGTTTACTCGGCCGCTTGAGACGTCTCCCTCACGAGCCGAGAACCGGGAGCAGGTTCTGAACCTGCCGTGGGAGGGGGCCCAGTAAGTGCGCACACGTTACAGGGCCCTAGGAAGTGGTCGTCAGGGAGGACAGGTCCCAAAGCCAAAGGGACTTACCCCGTATCCTGCCGTCCGGGAGGTTGGTCGGCCGCCTGGGTCCGGGGCTACCATGGCGGTGGAGCTCGAGGGGGCCTCAATGGCGAGTGCCGGGGGCCCTTACCTCGAGCCCCACATTGGGCGCCAGATGTAAGAAAACGCCGCGGGAAGAAAGAGTCACCCCTAGGGACCGTTGATGAAGGCCTTTATCGGGCGGTCGCTCTCGGGCAGAACTCCCGGGGGCAAGCGAGGAAGGGAAGGGAGTCTGCAAGGTATGAGGGGTGAGGAAGGGGTTTTTATAGCCAGGGCTGGCATTCAAACCAGGTTCTTCCATATAAGGTAAAAAGCGTGGGCTGCAGCAGTGATTGGTGTTCAGGGGCTTCATGCCAGCACCTGATTGGGCCAGGCTACAGGGGTTGGTCCCTGGAAGTTTGGTCCGCCCTCGGTTCCTGTTTGGGCGTCGGCCAACTGTTGGGACTTGTCCGGGCTTGTCCAGGGCATGTCTTGATATGCCTAACCTTTCATTATTTAATTCGTTTATTTGGCTGCACCAGGTCTTAGTTACGGTATGTGGGATCTAGTTCCCTAACCACGGATTGAACTTAGGTCCTCTGCATTGGGAGTTTGGATCCTTAGCTACTGGATACCACCAGGCAAATCCCCTGCTGACACTTTGATTTTGGACTTCTGGTCTTCAGAACTATGAGAGATACATTTCTGCTCCTTTAAGTCACCTGTTTGTGGCAATTTGTCATGGCAGTCACAGGAAACTAATACTGCTACCAACCTAAGTTTATGATAAAACAGAAACTTTGGGACTTCCCTGATGGCTCAGTGGTAAAGAATACACCTGCCAAGCAGGAGATGGAGGTTTGATCTCTGGGTTGGGAAGATTCACTGGAGAAGGAAATGGTAGCCCACTGCAGTATTCTTGACTGGGAAATCCCATGGACAGAGGAGCCTGGCTGGCTACTGTCCACAGGGTTGCAGAGTCAGACAAAACTTAGCAACAAAACAACAACAAAAACTTCCCAGCTACTGTCTGTTCTGCTCGCCTTCATAAGCTCTGCCCTTTGTGGGGCTCCTCTAGTGGTCCAGTGGATAAGACTCCAAGCTCCCAAAGCAAGGGCCCCAGTTTGACCCCTGGTCAGGGAACCAGATCCCACAGACCACAACCAAGAGTTCATGAGCTGCAGCTAAAACCCAGTGCAGCCAAACAAATAGATAAATGGTAAAAACAGAAACTTTGCAACTTGTGTGGCTTTGACTCAAACTGCCTTTCTGACTACAAAGTAATTTCATCTCTCTCTCTTGCCCCTCCCCTCCATTCATTCTCAGCATGTGCCCTATCTTTATGTTCAGTCTGATTACCCATGGAAATTTCCCCTACTGAGCTGATTAATCAAAATACTGAGTCATTCATATTACGCTTATAAATTCCTGATGGTGCTTAAACATAGTAACAGATATGTGCAAATAAACCCAGCTACAACCAGAGTGATTATTGGTGATTTAATTCCCTCCAGGATCATAAGAGGGAGTGAAATTATATGGCGGGACTGCATTTTTAATGATATGTGTTTACTAATAGGAAACATATCAATACATTAGACATGCATAGGCTTTGGTGAGTCAGCCACCTCAAACTATTCATTTGTTCATTCAACAGATTTTTATGGGCCTGGGTACCCGGCACTGTGCAAGCCCTCTGCTCTTAGGGGAATCTTTCTTCTCCTGCAGGAGACAAGCAACTGACTGTGTGAAGACATTGGGTGTTGACTTTGAAGGTGAGAGCTTTAAAGGAAGAATACAGGTGCTGAGAGGGGAAAGTTGAATGCAGTGGTTGAGGGCGAGGGCTCTGGAGGCAGGCTCTTTGGATTTGACTCCCAGTCCTTCCTCGCATTAGCTGTGTGCTTAAAATAAACGACTGACATTGTTGGGCTCCCTTTCTTAGTTACATAATCCTTCAGTTCGCTTCAGTCCCTCAGTCATGTCTGACTCTTTGTGACCCCATGAACTATAGCCCTCCAGGCTCCTCCATCCCAGGGGATTCTCCAGGCAAGAATACTGGAGTGGATTGCCATGCCCTCCTGCAGGGTATCCTCCTGACTCAGAAATCGAACCCAAGTCTCTTGCATCTCCTGCATCGGCAGGCAGATTCTTTACCACCAGCACCACCTCAGAAGCCATTCAGGCCTGGTTCTTTTGCTTTTCAAGGAGTAGGCTGAAATGAACCAGAAATTAACCTGAAATAACCAAGCTCTTCTGACTTGGGTAGGACTCAGTCTCCTTTGCAAGGGGCAGCAGCTGGCTCTGCCTGCTTTTTCACCTTTCAAATTGTTGCTTCCCTTTGCTAAGCCTTGGAGGTTTTCTCATGCAGCTGACTCTTCAGTCTCAAAGGATTGTGGTGTCCTTCTTGAGTTCTAGCCACCTTGTGGCTTGTAGACTGTGGAGTGTTCTCAATGGAAAGGTCTGATAAACATGGGTCTCCCACACACTGGCTCCCCGTCTTTCAAGGGTCAAAGCCCCTTCAGTCTGCCTGCTGTTGGCTACCGTCCTGTGGGAGATGAGCTTGACGTAAGCGAGTCCATCATTGCCGCTGGAGCTCTCTGTGTTTCTTTTTGGCTGTGCTGGGTCTGTGCTGCTGCAGTGATGGGGGCTACTCCACTGTGGCATGCATGCTCCTCACTGCAGTGGCTTTTCTTGTTGCAGAGCACGAGCTTCAGGTGCACTGGCTCAGTGGTTGTGGCACGTGGAGTCTTCCTGGACAAGGGGTCGAACCCACGTCACCTGCATTGGAAGGAGGATTCTTATCCACTGCGCCACCAGGGGAGACCTTTGACTTATTTATTTTATTTTTGATCTATATTCCTTCCTTGGGTTAGTTAATCCATCCTCATGGATAAGTCCTTTTCATGTCTTTTCTTTGAAATTAATATTTATTGCTTTATAATGTTGTGTTAGTTTCTACTGTACAGTAAAGTGAATCAGCCATGTGTATACGTATATCCCCTCTTTCTTGGATTTCCTTCCCATTCAGAGAGCACTGAATGGGGTTCTCTTAGCTATACAGGAGGTCTTCATTAGTTACCTATTTTATACAAAATATAAATAGTGTATATATGTTAATCCCAGTCTCCTAGTTCACTCCGCTCTCCCTTCTTTCCCCGCTTGGTGTTCATACTGTTCTCTATGTTTGTGTCTCTGTTTCTGTTTTGCAAATGAAGTCATCTATATAATTTTTATAGATTCCACATATATGCATTAATATACAATGTTTATTTTTCTCTTTCTGACTTAGAGTCTGCATGACAGGCTCTAGGTCATCCAAGTCTCTACAGATGACCCAATTCCGTTCCTTTTTATGGCTGCATAACATTCTATTGTCCATTTCCATTTCTAACAAGCTGACTATGTCATGATGATTCCCAAGGTTTTCTTTATACCCTCTGAAATCTGCATAGATATGAACATATAGAGCAATGGTCCTTAAAGATGAAGAAGTTGGAGCTGAAGAAGAAGTGCAAGCAGGCAGCATTGCAAAGTTTTCAGAAATGGAAAGTGAAACTAGGGCAGACTCTAGTGTTATAAGAACCATTATCATTTCTTTCCTTTTAAATTAATTTTTTGTTGCTTTATAATAAGGAGGAGGAGCACGTTCAGGAGGGGAGCATGCTTTAAGGAGAAATAGTGGGCCAACCGTGGGCCAGTGGTCTTGTCTTGTTCTCCTTTCCTGAGAACCTAGCACAACACCCCAGCTATAGTAGGTGTTCAATAAACCTCTGTTAAACAATAAATTAACAAACTTCGATTTACACAAGCAGATTCCTTGAAGGGCTCTGCACTGTGTCCTGAATCCTCTTAAAGTTGCTTCACAGATTTTTAAAACACCCGAGGCTTTATCTCTATCCTATAAGACCACTGCCAGGCAGAGGAAACAATGATCTAGTTCACAGATTATCCTGTGGCTTAGTTTTAATTTCCAAAGATAAATGTTACCTCTGTTAGGTCATGAGTTCTGCCTCTGCTGCAGGTGTTAGCTTCTGAAAATATTGTCTGAGCTCAGCTCCCTGGTGAGAAATACAAATCCTGGGAAATTGCAACCTGGGTTGCTTTTATAATGGTCACTAATGGTCTGCAATCAAGGCACACCTGTTAGAGGCAAAACAACAATTGACTTGTTTGCTTGATGTGCATATGATTTATCAACAGCCTGATTATTCACTCTCTCTCAAGGTATTATCCAGAGAAATATATGCAGAAAAAGAGTGGGGAAAAGTCCACTGACCTAGTTTCAATAGGCAGTGTGGACTTATCATGGCTTTGGAGTCAAAGAATCCCAAGTCACTGTCTCTAATAAGCCACAGTCATGGTTAAAGATCCTATTCTCACATAATAGGAAATTATAATCACGCTTGCCTTTCAGGACTGATAATAAGGATTACGTAAGTCAGCCACCTCTCAATGCCTCCCATGACAGATGTGCAATGCCTTTTCATTCCAGTCCCATTTTTCTATCTTCTAGGAATTCTGTTAATCTCCACCTGATCTTGACACTTATGTCAGTGGTCAGATTTCTGAAGGTCTGGAACCACGTGTGTTCTATGTTCCTTTTGACATCAGTGGTCTTACAGCACAGAGACAAAAGCCTCAGGGTTTTTAAAAATCTGTGAAGCAACTTTAAGAGGATTCAGGACACAGTGCAGAGCCCTTCAAGGAATCTGCTAGTGTAAATCAAAGTTTATTCATTTATTGTTTAACAAAGGTTTATTGAAAACCTACTATAGCCCAGGTAGGAGGAGCATAATCATTGATATCTCACAGCTGAGTTCAAATCCTGCCTCAACCACTTATTGGGTGTGTGACTTTGGGCAAATTGCCTGCCTAAGTTCTTTAAGACTTAATTTCCACATCTGTAAAATGGGCTAATTATGGTATCTACCTCATAGAGCTACTGGGAAACCCAAAGGAGACACTAGATGTGAAGTATTTGGGACCATATCTGGTGCATGGTATGTGCATATCTGCTGAGATATGTTTAGTTCAGTTCAGTCGCTCAGTCATGTCTGACTCTTTGTGACCCCATGAATTGCAGCTTGCCAGGCCTCCCTGTCCATCACCAACTCCTGGAGTTCACTCAAACTCATGTCCATTGAGTCCATGATGCCATCCAGCCATCTCATCCTCGGTCATCCCCTTCTCCTCCTGCCCCCAATCCCTCCCAGCATCAGAGTCTTTTCCAATGAGTCAACTCTTCGCATGAGGTGGCCAAAGTTTCAGCTTTAGCATCCCTCCTTCTAAAGAACACCCAGGACTGATCTCCTTTAGGATGGACTGGTTGGATCTCCTTGCAGTCCAAGGGACTCTCAAGAGTCTTCTCCAACACCACAGTTCAAAAGCATCAATTCTTTGGTGCTCAGCTTTCGTCCCAGTCCAACTCTCACATCCATACATGACCACTGGAAAAACCATAGCCTTGACTGGATGGACCTTTGTTGGCAAAGTAATGTCTCTACTTTTCAATATGCTCTCTAGGTTGGTCATAACTTTTCTTCCAAGGAGTAAGCATCTTCTAATTTCATGGCTGCAGTCACCATCTGCAGTGATTTTGGAGCCCAGAAAAATAGTCTGACAGTGTTTCCCCATCTATTCACCATGAAGTGATAGGACCAGATGCCATGATCTCCGTTTTCTGAACGTTGAGCTTTAAGCCAACTTTTTCACTCTCCTCTTTCACTTTCATCAAGAGGCTTTTTAGTTCCTCTTCACTTTCTGCCATAAGAGTGATGTCATCTGCATAACTGAGGGTTATTGATATGTCTTCCAGCAATCTTGATTCCAGCTTGTGTTTCTTTCAGCCCAGCGTTTCTCATGATGTACTCTGCACAGAAGTTAAATAAGCAGGGTGACAATAGACAGCCTTGACGTACTCCTTTTCCTCTTTGGAACCAGTCTGTTGTTCCATGTCTAGTTCTAACTGTTGCTTCCTGACCTGCATATAGGTTTCTCAAGAGGCAGGTCAGGTGGTCTGGTATTCCCATCTCTTTCAGAATTTTCCACAGTTTATTGTGATCCACACAGTCAAAGGCTTTGGCATAGTCAATAAAGCAGAAAGAGATGTTTTTCTGGAACTCTCTTGCTTCTTCCTTGATCCAGCGGATGTTGGCAATTTGATCTCTGGTTCCTCTGCCTTTTCTAAATCCAGCTTGGACATCTGGAAGTTCACGGTTCACCTATTGCTGAAGCCTGGCTTGGAGAATTTTGAGCATTACTTTACTAGCCTGTGAGATGAATGCAAATATGCAGTAGTTTGAGCATTCTTTAGCATTGCCTTTCTTTAGGATTGAAATGAAAACTGACCTTTTCCAGTCCTGTGGCCACTGCTGAGTTTTCCAAATTTGCTGGCATATTGTGTCCAGCACTTAGACAGTATCATCTTTCAGTATTTGAAATAGCTCAACTGGAATTTCATCACCTCCACTAGCTTTGTTCATAGTGATGCTTTCTAAGGCCCACTTGACTTCACATTCCAGGATATCTGGTTCTAGATGAGTGATCACATCATCATGATTATCTGGGTTGTGATCTTTTTGTACAGTTCTTCCATGTATTCTTGCCATCTCTTCTTAATATCTTCTGCTTCTGTTAGGTCCATACCATTTCTGTCCTTTATAGAGCCCATCTTTGCATGAAATGTTCCCTTGGTATCTCTAATTTTCTTGAAGAGATCTCTAGTCTTTCCCATTCTGTTGTTTTCCTCTATTTCTTTGCATTGATCGCTGATGAAGGCTTTCTTATCTCTTCTGGCTATTCTTTGGAACTCTGCATTCAGATGCTTATATCTTTCCTTTTCTCCTTGGCTTTTCACTTCTTTTCACAGCTATGTGTAAGGCCTCCCCAGGCAGCCATTTTGTTTTTTTTGCATTTCTTTTCCATGGGGATGGTCTTGCTCCCTGTCTCCTGTACAATGTCATGAACCTCATTCCATAGTTCATCAGGCACTCTATCTATCAGATCTAGTCCCTTAAATCTATTTCTCACTTCTACTGTATAATCATAAGGGGATTTGATTTAGGTCATACCTGAATGGTCTAGCAGTTTTCCCTACTTTCTTCAATTTAAGTCTGAATTTGGCAATAAGGAGTTCATGATCTGAGCCACAGTCAGCTCCCTGGTCTTGTTTCTGCTGACTGTATAGAGCTTCTCCATCTTTGGCTGCAAAGAATATAATCAGTCTGATTTCAGTGTTGACCATCTGGTGATGTTCATGTGTAGAGTCTTCTCTTGTGTTGTTGGAAGAGGGTGTTTGCTATGACCAGTGCGTTCTCTTGGCAAAACTCTATTAGTCTTTGCCCTGCTTCATTCCATATCCCAAGGGCAAATTTGCCTGTTACCCCAGGTGTTTCTTGACTTCCTACTTTTGCATTCCAGTCCCCTATAATGAAAAGGACATCTTTTTTGGGGGTGTTAGTTCTAAAAGATCTTGTAGGTTAGTTCTAAAAGGTCTTGTAGAACCGTTCAACTTCAGCTTCTCCAGCGTTAC
Source organism: Nanger dama (assembly GCA_917880005.1). Taxonomy (NCBI): domain Eukaryota; kingdom Metazoa; phylum Chordata; class Mammalia; order Artiodactyla; family Bovidae; genus Nanger; species Nanger dama. Next base: position 8,530,725 of record CAKJTW010000063.1, on the reverse strand, counting down.
TGGTTGGGGCATAGGCTTGGATTACTGTGATATTGAATAGTTTGCCTTGCAAGTGAACAGAGATCATTCTGTCGTTTTTGAGATTGCATCCAAGTACTGCATTTCGGACTCTTTTGTTGACCATGATGGCTACTCCATTTCTTCTAAGGGATTTCTGCCCACAGTAGTAGATATAATGGTCATCTCAGTCAAATTCACCCATTCCAGTCCATTTTAGTTCGCTGATTCCTAGAATGTTGACATTCAGTCTTGCCATCTCCTGTTTGGCAACTTCCAATTTGCCTTGATTCAGGGACCTAACATTCCAGGTTCCTATGCAATATTGCTCTTTACAGCATTGGACCTTGCTTCTATCATGATAGAAACAAGGTCTGATGCTGAGATATGTTGGTTGCTATTATTTAAAAATATTTGCCTGTAGACTAATTGATAGGCTATGGGTTTAGTTAAAGCCAGGAGGTGGTGATGGTGATGATGTGTGGAAGAAAAGAAAACATTTTCCACACAGTGACTATATTTAGCATCATATCTCTCCAATTCTTTTGTCATGAAAGGATTTTGTTTTGCTCAGAGCCCCTTTGAGTCTCATAATAATGCTTTTATATAGTGCCTTTTGTCTCAGAATCTTGGAGCAGTCTTGAAATCAAAACATAACAAGAGCTGGATGGTTGCAAAGATAAAAGCAACAATTCGCTTTTGTTTTTGGAAAAGCTCCTCTAACTTTCCTAGTTTGCAACTTGGCAGATGGATGTGAACACGTATGTATATGTGACCTGGGTCCATGGCAAACCCCTGCCAATCCCCGATGGCAGCTGCTTGTAGCTTGGCTCTTGGAGATGGAGTGAAGTGCACCTCCTGATGTTCTGAAGGAAGGAAATAAGAGAAGGATGAGCAGGAGGAGGCAAACACTTTACTGAGTGCCTACGAGGAGCCAGGAGTGTTACACATGCTATATCATTGAATCCCAACAACGGCTAGCATTTACAGATGAGGGAGCAAGCTCAGTGAGGTCAATAATTTATCCAAGGTCATGCAGCAATTAAATGTAGAAAGAAGTTCCAGAATCTGTTTCCTTCATAAAACCTACACTCCTATCACATTACCACACCACTTCCTCCTTTCTTTAAGGATGTTTGACTTCACTTTCAAAAAGCATGGAGTGGGAGAAAGGAGGAAAGCTTCATTCACATCACTGAGAGAGTTCGAGAGTGTGAGACCCAGTGTGCAATGTGGGGAGTGGAACAAAGAGGAGAGATGGTCTGCAAACAAATTCTGAGGAAGCAAACACCAAGTATCCTAGAATTTAATAAATTCTAAGGCTCCCTGGTGGCTCAGATGGTAAAGAATCTTCCCACAATGTGGAAGACCAGGGTTCAATCCCAAGGTTGGGAAGATCCTCTGGAAAAGGGAATGGCAACCCACTCCAGTATCCTTGCCTGGAGAATTCCATGGGCAGGGGGAGCCTTGCAAACTGCAGTCCACAGGGTTGCAAAGAGTCAGATGTGACCAAGTGACTAACACACACAAGGCTTCATCAGTTGTAAAATAACCCATTATTTCATGTGCTACTAATAAGGAAAAAAATAAAACCAACACCGGTTACAATGGCATCGATCAGTTATAGGACATACTCTGATTTTTAGAGACTTTTCACATTTTAAAATGTGAAAAGCTTGCTTGGTTAGAACTGATACAAGATGTCATTTATCAGGGTCAGTTCCTCTCCCACATTAGCTGAAGTTTAATGCAGGGTGCAATGACCATTCCAGGTATTTTAAGCACAAAGTTTTAATGTAGGGAGTTAGGTACTTATAACATTGCTGAAGGGCTAGACTAGTGGACACTAGTGAGAGCACGATGGAACTGCTTTACCTGGGAAGCACTAGCTCTGCTACAATCAAAGAGGAGGAATGAGGAGGCCGCCGTAGGGACTAGAGGGTTCAGGGACTCTGCCGGAGTTCTAGTCTCTTGCACAGAACACAGCCCGCCACTCTCAATTCCAACAGCAATTGCAAGTTTGGGGGAGGGTTTTCTTTAAATTAATTAATTTATTTTAATTGGAGGCTAATTACTTTACAATATTGTGGTGGGTTTTGCCATACATTGACCTGAATCAGCCATGGTATACATGTGTCCTCCATCCCAAAACCCCTCCCATCTCCCGCCCCCTCCCATCCCTCTGGGTTGTCCCAGTGCACCGGCTTTGAGGGCCCTGTTTCATGCGTTGAACTTGGACTGGTGATCTATTTCACACGTGGTAATATACATGTTTCAGTGCTATTCTTTCAAATCATCCCACCCTCACCCTCTCCCACAGAGTCCAGAAGTCTGTTCTTTATATCTGTGTCTCTTTTGCTGCCTTGTGAACAAGGTCATCATTACCATCTTTCTAAATTCCATATATGTGCATTAATATACTGTATTGGTGTTTTTCTTTCTGACTTACTTCACTGTGTAAAAAAAGGCTCCAGTTTCATCCATCTCATTAGGACTGTTTCAAATGTGTTTTTTTTAATAGCTGAGTAATATTCCATTGTGTATAGGTACCACAGCTTTCTTACCCATTTGTCTGCTGATGGACATCTAAGTTGCTTCTATGTCCTGGCTATTATAAACAGTGCTGCGATGAACACTGGTGTATATGTGTTTCTTTAAATTCTGGTTTCCTTGGTGTATATGCCCAGAAGTGGGATTGCTGGGTCATAATGCAGTTCTATTTCCATTTTTTTAAGGACTCTCCACACTGTTCTCCATAGTGGCTGTACTAGTTTGCTTTCCTACCAACAGTGTAAGAGGGTTCCCTTTTTTTCCACACTCTCTCCAGCATTTATTGCTTGTAGACTTTTGGATAGCAGCCATCCTGACTGGTGTGAGATGGTACCTCATTGTGGGTTTGATTTGCATTTCTCTGATAATGAGTGATGTTGAGCATCTTTTCATGTTTTTGTTAGCCATCTGTGTGCCTTCTTTGGAGACATGTCTGTTCAGTTCTTTGGCCCATTTTTTGATTGGGTCATTTATTTTTCTGATATAGAGCTGCATAAGCTGCTTGTATATTTTTCAGATTAATTCTTTGTCAGTTGCTTCATTTGCTATTATTTTCTCCCATTCTGAAGGCTTTTCATCTTACTTATAGTTTTCTTTGTTGTGTAAAAGCTTTTAAGTTTACTTAGGTCTCATTTTTTTATTTTTGCTTTTGTTTCCATTACTCTGGGAGGTGGGTCATGGAGGATCGTGCTGTGATTTATGTCAGAGAGAGATTTGCCTATGTTTTCCTCTAGGAGTTTTATAGTTTCTGGTCTTACATTAGGATCTTTAAGCCATTTTGAATTTATTTTTGTGTACAGTGTTAGAAAGTGTTCTAGTTTCATCCTTTTACAAGTGGTTGACCAGTTTTCCCAGCACTACTTGTTAAAGAGATTGTTCTTTTCTTTATTGTATATTTTTGCTTCCTTTGTCAAAGATAACATGTCCATAGGTGCGTGGATTTATCTCTGGGATTTCTATTTTGTTCCATTGATATACACTTCTGTCTTTGTGCTAGTACCATACTGTCTTGATGACTGTAGCTTTGTAGTATAGTCTGAAGTCAAGCGGGTTGATTCCTCCAGTTCCACTCTTCTTTCTCAAGATTACTTTTGCTATTCAAAATTTTTTGTATTTCCATACAAATTGTGAAATTATTCACTCTAGTTCTGTGAAAAATACTGTTGGTAGCTTGACAGGGATTACATTGACTCTGTAGAGTGCTTTGGGTAGTATACTCATTTTCACTATATTGATTCTTCCAATCATGAACATGGTATATTTTTCTCCATCTATTTCTGTCATCCTGATTTCTTTCATCAGTATTTTATAGTTTTCCATATATAAGTCTTTTGTTTCTTTAGGCAGATGAAGAAAGTCTATGGTGAATGCGACTGTTTCCTTAATTTCTCTTTCTGTTTTCTCATTGTTAGTGTATAGGAATGCAACGGATTTATGTGCACTAATTTTATATCTTGCAATTTTATTATATTCATTGATTAGCTCTAGTAATTTTCTGGTGGTGTCTTTAGGGTTTTCTATGTAGAGGATCATGTCATCTGCAAAGAGTGAGAGTTTCACTTCTTTTCCAATCTGGATTCCTTTTCTTTTTCTTCTTTGATTGCTATGGCTAAAACTTTAAAAACTATGTTGAACAGTAGTGGTGAGAGTGGGCACCCTTGTCTTGTTCCTGACTTTAGGGGAAATGCTTTCAATTTTTCGCCACTGAGGATAATGTTTGTTGTGGGTTTATCATATATGGCTTTTATTATGTTGAGGTATGTTCCGTCTATGCCTGCTTTCTGGAGAGTTTTTATCATAAATGGATGTTGAATTTTGTCAAAGGCTTTCTCTGCATCTGTTGAGATAATCATATGGTTTTTATCTTTCAATTTGTTAATGTGGTTGTATCACATTGATTTGTGAATATTTAAGAATCCTTGCATCCCTGGGATAAAGCTCACTTGGTCATGATGTATGATCTTTTTAATATGTTGTTGGATTCTGTTTGCTAGAATTTTGTTGAGGATTTTTGCATCTATGTTCATCAGTGATATTGGCTTGTAGTTTTCTTGTTTTGTGGCATTATTTGTCTGGTTTGGTATTAGGGTGATGGTGGCCTCATAGAATGAGTTTGGGAGTTTACCTTCCTCTGCAATTTTCTGGAAGAATTTGAGTAGGATAGGTGTTAGCTCTTCTCTAAATTTTTGGTAGAATTCACCTGTGAAGCCAACTGGTCCTGGGCATTTGTTTGTTGGAAGATGTTTGATTACAGTTTTAATTTCTGTACTTGTGATGGGTCTGTTAAGATATTCTATTTCTTTCTGGTTCAGTTTTGGTAGGTTATACTTTTCCAAGAATTTGTCTATTTCTTCCAAGTTGTCCATTTTATTGGCATATAGTTGCTGATAGTAGTCTCTTAAGATCCTTTGTATTTCTGTGTTGTCTGTTGTGATTTCTCCATTTTCATTTCTAATTTTATTGATTTGATTCTTCTCCCTTTTTTCTTGATGAGTCTGGCTAATGGTTTGTCTATTTTATTTACCTTCTCAAAGAACTAGCTTTTAGTTTTGTTGATTTTTGCTGTAGTCTCCTTTATTTCGTTTTCATATATTTCTGCTTTATTTTTATGATTTGTTTCCTTCTACTAGCCCTGAGGTTCTTCATTTCATCTTTTTCTAGTTGCTTTAGGTGTAAAGTTAGGTTATTTACTTGATTTTTCTCTTGTTTCTTGAGGTAAGCTTGCCTTGCTATGAACCTTCCCCTTAGCGCTGCTTTTACTGAATCCCATAGGTTTTGGGTTGTTGTGTTTTCATATTCATTTGTTTCTATGCATATTTTGCTTTCCTTTTTGATTTATTCTGTGATTTGTTGGTTATTCAGAAGCGTGTTGTTTAGCCTCCATATGTTTATATTTTTAATAGTTTTTACTTGCAGTTGACACCTAATCTCACTGCATTGTGATCAGAAAAAGATGCTTGAAATGATTTCAATTTTTTAAAATTTACCAAGCCTAGATTTATGACCTAGGATGTGATCTATCCTGGAGAATGTTCTATGTGCACTTGAGAAAAGGGTGAAATTCATTCTTTTGGGGTGAAATGTCCTATAGTCCAAACCATCCTTAGTTTTGATAATTTTCTAGAAGAACTCATGGAACTCACCAGAAGCTGCTGTATTCATGGATACATTTTATTGTGGGCAAAGGATGCAGATTAAAATTGCAAGGGCAAAAGCAGAGCCCTAGAGATTTCTGAATGTGGAGCTCCTCTCCCTGTGGAGTTAGGGACAGTTCTACCTCCTTAGCATCAACGTGTGACCTTGCACACGGAGTGTTACCAACCAGTCACCTTAGTCTCAGTGTCCAGGGCTTTTACTGGGGCTCCATCACAAATGTGCGATTCATTGTCCATGGACTGAGCTCAGTCTCCAGTCCCTCCAGAGGCTGACCGATACCATATGACCCAAAGAATCCACGTAGATCGCATTACTGATCCTTCTAGCATGGCCAGCCACCACACCAGGTCATATTGTGGGACAATCTGGTGACCCAAGGCTCCCAAGCTAACATAGACACTCCTAACTGACATTCCAAGGTCTTGGAGATCACCTTGCTGAGGACAAAGGCCAGAGCTGTTTTGGGGCAAGGTTAAATTCTTTAGGATGCACTCACAATTGTACCCAGCACCCATCAACCAGAAGTTCCTACTGCCAGCAACACAGCTGCCTTCTGGCACACCTAGCATCACACACATGGCAATGGAACATTGCTGCAGAAAAATCCCAAGACTCCATGACTGCATTGACACTTCCCTGTGCCTCCAAATCTTCCTTGAGGAATCTCATGGGAGGAACCTAATTTACATCCAAAATCCTGAGCCCTAGGATGCCTGGGAAACACAGCTTTTAGATTTGCAGCCTCTGCAGCAGGAAATGACAGTAGAAGGCAGTAGAAATGTGTGTGAGTCTCAGTACCATATCTGCCACTCCTCTCGACAAGTAGACAGAAAGCAACCCATCCGCTGGCCACTCACATCACCCCCAGCTCAGGGAGTTTCACCAGCTGAGTGTGAAACATTTCAATCACTCTCAGAGGCTCACACATTAAATTTTTCTGTACCATTAATTTCTCAAATCTTGGGAAAGACAGATAACTATGGCATCTTTAAAACCTGCTCAGGAGATACAAACACATGAAATGATGAATGGTTGGTGCACGGCATGGAGAGCAATTAAATGTTTGGTCTTCTGGATCAGTCTAAACCTTGGCTTAAAGTCCATATGTATCACTAACTAGCTGTGTGACCTTGAGTCAGTTACTTACCTTCTCTGAGCTTTAATTTCTTTACCTCTGTGGTCGGGGGAGGGATAATATCAAACTCCAAGGGTTATTGTGAAGGCTTCTTGAAATGTTTGTAAATTATTACACAATTCCTGGAAAGTGCTTAAAATTTAATAAACGGATGCTGCCATCATCATTATCATTATCATCATCAATGTCATTATTATCAGGATGAAGGAAAGGCGAAGGAGACATTTTCCTAGGACTTTAAAGCCTCTTTCATCCACTTCTGACTTCAGTGTGTTAGTCGCTCAGTCGTGTCTGACTCTTTGCAACTCCATGGACTGTAACCCTCCAGGCTCCTCTGTCCATGGGATTCTCCAGGCAAGAATACTGGAGTGAGTTGCCATTTCCTTCTCAGGGGATCTTCCTGTCTCACGGATTGAACCGTGGCTCCTGCATTGCCAGACAGGTTCTTTACTACTGAGCCACTAGGGAAGCCTGTAATCATTGATTATTGTATCATTAAATCTGAAAGAACCTATCTCTTCTATTGTGAGAGTTGCTAGATTAGTTCAGCTGAGTAACTAGGGCAGTGTTACCTTGACTATGAGGTCTGGCAGAACAGTGTGTTCTTCCTGCATTCTCGTGCACGGAGCCTAAGTGCCACCATATTATCTCATTACATTCTCTAAGAGTCAGCAGGTATGATTGGTACCACGATGGATTTAGAGTTAGCCAGCCCTCTTGGCCACCACTAGCAGTACAACCTTGAGCAAAACATTTCATTTCTCTGGGATTTTGTGTCCTCATCTGAACACTGGGGATTGTATTACCTACCTCTCAGAGTTACATGAGATAGTTTTCCCAGCATATAATAAATGCTCATAAAAATCACAGTTACTAGAATTTGCAATCATGTCTATAATCATGTCTGGATTATAAATCTGTAAGGATACTGTAGATTGTATCAACCACTGTATCAAGAGGTTGGCACATGGTAAAAGTGCCAACTTTATCCTCAAAAGTCCTTGCTGAAATGGAAATAGGGTCTTTGGACCCCTGGGATGAGATCAAAGGGGATGGAGGAGTAGGAACCTGGGCCAGGGCACTCAGAAGACTTCGGAACATATTTTGTTCCTCATTCCTCTTCCTTTCCCCTCCCCCAGGAAGTAACAATTTCTTGGGTTGTTGTTAGGATGCCTACACTGAGCAAGGACACCCTATTAGCTTTGTTTCATGAAGATCAAAGCCCTTCTCAGACACAACCTCATCTACCTCTCATTGGCCTTGGGAGGCACAGAACTGGTTGGTCCAGGATGCCTGTGCCCACTCTATAGATGGAAACAACAAGGGCAAGGACTCATAAACTGACTCATTGTTAGGTCCAGCATCTGCTGAAGCCTGCCAGGGCAGTGTTGCTTGCTAATGACATTCATGCTTGTTTGAACTTCACAGACTGAGCTTCTGTGATGATCTAGCTACTGCCAATCTCCTCTCCCTTTCCCAAAGTTCCCTGTATTACTGTTTCCCGTCTGTGTCTTTATACTCATGTTAGCAGGGTTGGAGAGTGCCTGGAAATAAAGGAGGGCACTCCAGAGCCTGACTATGCAGCAAATCAACACAGATGCCATGCATACATTTTCAATTGGTCTGTTTTTGCCAGGCAGGAGGAAAACAATTAAATCATCAGGCGGAACCCACTCATGATGCACCTTGCTTTATCTACCATGATCCATTGTCCAAGAATCTCTTTACCCAACTAAAAGCCAGCATCTTCCATAAGTCTCTATCACAGCATTGAAATTATTTCCCTCTAAGAAGTATCCTCATGTACTGAGTCTATGCATAAAGAGGCAGTAAAAGAAAAAAAAAATTGGAAGCTGTAAGTAGATTCAGGCAGTCTGGAATCATGTAAAGTTTTTCATTTTTCCCCCTCTTCAAGAACGGAGATAGTGCATGTGAAAAAGCGCGGTGCCTAATACATAGTAAGACCTCCGTAAACAATCATTAAATTGGAAACCCCAGAGTTCTCAGAGGTTAGTCCAACTCCTGGTCACACTTGATGTGAAGAGCCGACTCACTGGAAAAAATTCTGATGGTGGGAAAGATTGAGGGCAGGAGGAGAAGGGGACAATTTTATCATGACAGAGGATAACATGGTTGGATGGCATCACTGACTCAATGGACATGAACAGTCCATGGAGTCACAAAGAGTCAGATAGTGACTGAACAACAACGAACATTTGTTTGGATGGTATAGATATTTTTGAATATATGGCAGGATTATATTCAAGAACTTTTCCTCTCAAGTTCAATTCTTAAATCCTAAAGCCCAGTTCTATCAAGTCGTCGTGGGTCATCTTCTGCAGAACCTTGATCCTGATACCAAGGTATCAATGCATAAACATCCTTTGAGGGCTCCTGTGTCCCAGGGCTGTAACTGTACCTACAGTACACACACAATCAGACACACAGTCTCTGTGATAGCAGTGTGGGCTGATGTCCTGCCATGCACTGGGAGGACATCTCAGCACCTGTGGGTGGTGTCGAAGATGTCAGTTGCCTTGGCGCATGGTTGCATCTAAGCACTGTTTAACAGCAAGTCATTTAAGTGAGGGTGAAGGAGCCATGAGCTGCAGAATAAATACATTCCATTCTCACCTTGGAATATTCCAGGGCCTGTTGATTTAAGAGTGTTTCAAGGCCAGCCAGTTTTCAACCCGTTGTGAAGGGAGGGACCCTTTGCACATGTATAGTGAGGTTAGGGGAACATGGTGATGGTGGGACAAATAAGTTCTGTTCCAAGACTCCTTAGTGTGTGTGTGTGTGTGTGTGTGTGTGTGTGTGTGTGTGTATTTGTGTGAATATGTGTATGTGTGTGTATACATGTGTATATATGTGTGTGTCTATGTGTATATACATGTGTATGTATGTATGTGTCTATGTGTGTGCACATATGTGTGCATGTGTGTCTGCACATGTGTACATGTGTGTGTGCATATGTGTGTGTTCACATGTAGACTATCTTTCTCTCAATGGATTTTGGCCACAGGTTCTTGCTGGGGAGATTTTTCCACACCTGTGAGATGTGTGAATCTTGAGACCTTTTTGCTGACAAGTATTCATTGAGTGCTCACCTTGTGTGTGTGTTTCCATCAGAGTCTCCACCAGAAGCAGACGACACATTTAAAACAGAGTTTATCTGCAGAGGGTTTATTTGCAATGAGACTACTGGCAAAAGTGTGAGGCGCCGGAACCATGGGGATGGAGCGGTAACCTTGGGGATGGAGCGGTAACCTTGGTGCAGTAGTGGTCCTGGGGTTATCAGCTACAGGTCTGAGACACAGAGGGAGGGGGCCATCACTGCAAGTTGGAGAGGAGGGCCAGGCAGCAGTGGCCTTCAGCCAAAGGCCCAGCCGATTGCAGGGGACCTTGCCAACCAGGATTGAGGGGAATACTTACTTTCAGCAACATCTCTCTTTCCTTCCACTCCTCTGTGGGGTTCCCTACCGGCCAAATCCTCCAGGAGCTGGAGCCCAGGAACCTGGTAGTGGCTTGGACAGCTCAGGAGGCGGAAGGCAGGCTGGAGGAGCATCTGGAGCATTGGAGGGTATCTGGAGGGGCAAATGCACCTCAACAGGCAAAATACTGCACTGTCCAGTGGATAGGGATTCCAGGTTCTGTGAGGACACAATTTTGGGGGTCTACTTAAAGAAAATCATGCAAAAGTATCTTACCTTGGCAAAAATTAAACAAAAGCAACAAACAAAAACCCAAAAACAAAACCCCACTAAATGGTTAACAGAAGGCTTTGGATGAGACATGTGCTTAAGCCTCATTAGTTTCATTGTAAATCTCCTTCCACCTATGACTTTGGGGAGATTGACTTAGAACAGCATCGCTGCCCTAAATAAGCTTACTGTCTCATGGATATGGATTACCGAAGGCTTAGACAACTGATTAGAATTACAAAGCAAACTATAGCATAAGATAATTACGGATGGAATACACAGATTAGGTAGGCATGGACGTAGGCTTTGACAGACAGGATCTAGACTCGTGGCTATGAGTGGAGAGAATAATATTCTCTGCTCTTTATTGAGCATCTACTACAGACAAAGCACTGTCTCTAGGATATCTCATTTAATCCTGACAAAAACAAGATATTGACACTTACAGGGGTTAAGTCATTTAGTTCACAAAATTACAGAGTGGAGGAGCCGGGATTTGATCACGAGCCGTTTGCTTCCAGAGCCAGGCCCTCATGTACAGAACCAAGCGGCTGTGTGACAAGCATGCAGGTGTGGACCAGTAGGTGGGGAAACGGAAGCACCACTTGGCCGAACGGGAATATTCTTTTACATCCAACTGTTTTCAACACATTACTTAATAAATCAAGCTACTGCGAACACGGGCGATATTTACCTCGGTTCCTAGGGCTTTGACGGATACAGCATCTGACTGTAAGAACGGATTCAAGAAACTGTAGACCGCATTTCCCAGAGGCCCACCGGGGCCGAGGCAGCGCGATCTCGCTTTGCCAGTGAAAGACTCCATTTCCCAGCACGCAGTGCGAGGGCCGGCCCGCGGCTCCCGGCATTCCTGCGGGAGCCAGCGCGGGCTCCGCCCATCCCGCGCGTTCCTGCTCGCTCCGCCTCTCCCTTTCGCCTGAGCCAATGGGAAGGCTTCATACTGCAGGGTGTGACAGGGCCGGCGCCGCCGCGGAGTTGCGAGTCGGCGAAAGCGGCGGGAAGTTCGTACTGGGCAGAAGGCGACGGTCTGCGGCTTGGGGTAGGGCGGCCGCGCGCCAAGCGGTCCGAGGGCGCCGGCGCCGAGCGGGGACTGTGGAGGGGGCGGCTGGGGAGCTGGGCTAGCGTGGGGCGGCCGGGCGGCCGTGTCCTCGGGCGGTGTCGAGGGCTGCGGTCGGCGCGGCGCCTGCGTCCTCTCCCGCCGGGGCTCCCTCAGGTCCCGCTGCGGCCCTGGGTTTCCTGCACCGGCCGGGCGGGTCCCCGAGGCTCAGCTTCCCCTTCTGGATGGCACGTAGGCCGGTCAGACTCGCGCCGTGTCCTGGTAGCTCGGACCGGGTCTGGGAGATGGCCCTTGTAAGGCCAGTCTCGACTGCCGGGGTCTTTCAGCCCTCTCGGAGCTCATCCTCTGCAGGGGAATCGGAATAGAAGCAAATAGGACCATTTGCAGATGCCGAAAAGCTCCCTAGTAACAGGATAGGCAGTGGTGGGCCGGAGTGGTAGGGGTGACGGAGAGCATCTCAGGAGGTGACGTTGGTCCTGAGACCCCAGAGGGTAGCGTTCCAGGCGTTTCTAACCAGTCGGTGTCCGGCTGAGGCCGGATAAGAGCTTGCTTGCACTTGACCGCAAGGTTCCAGGCTGTGAAGCTCCGTGGGAGACTTTTACAAGGGATTTTAGCATCCTTCTGACGGTTTGTTGTTGCCCCTCCGTAGCTACGGGGTGGCACCCTTTGCTGATGTAGCTGTATTCAAGGGCAGCAAGTAGTTTTTCCTTTTGTCGAAATAATTTTTGGCTCTGGTGTCAAAACTCATAGGTGATTTATTTAAATTAGACAAAAAGCACCAGAGTCTCTGGGTGGAGAGAGAGAGAGGGGGAGGAAGGGGACACAGACACTAGGTTCCTGTTGAGGCCACCCGTTTCTCACTCGCCACCCCCCACCCCCTGGCACCATTTTTGTGTGTGTGTGTGCTTGGTGTTGACTCTTCCTTTCCCTTCCCCATCTCTCTTTCTTGGAACAACCTGGAAATAACCAATTTTGCTGTTGGGAGGGTGGTGCGTTTAAGGAACTGTTGAAGAGCCTCATTAATGACTGTTTTTTCATTTCTATTTTAACTGCAGTTGCCCATCTGTGGAGTCTGAACTTTGCGAGAGTTAAAAATAAATAGGGCAGCATTTATTCTTAAGAGTTCAGAATAAAGGCACCTTACCTTTCATGACCTGTTGAGTGTGATACTTTCGGGGAAGAGTTTAATCTACAGTTTTGAAGAAGTTTCAGAGGGCAGCAGGGGTTCTTTATGTTGTTGTTTAGTCCCTCAGTTGTGTCCAGACTCTTTGTGACTCCCACTGACTGTAGCTCCCCAGGCTTCTCTGTCCGTGGGATTTCCCAGGCGAGAATACTGGAGTGGGTTGGGTTGCCATTTTCTCCCCCAAGATAAGATGATGTTCATCAGCTGTCTGTAGAAGGAATTCAGTAGTCGCTTAACACAAATTTCTCTGCTGAAGCTGCTACAGGTGCTGTTCTCTGTGCATGTCAACATTGCTTATCAGATTCTGGGATAATAATAGTAACCCAGCTTGAATCTAGTGACATCAAACTTGTGTTAAGCATTACTGTGTATTTATTATACTGGTATCTAGTGCAGAAGGGCTTCCAGGTGGGTCGGTGGCAAACAATCCTCCTGCCAAGTAGGAGGCACAGATTTGATCCCTGGGTCGGGTAGATCCCCTGAAGAAGGAAATGACAACCCACTCCAGTATTCTTGCCTGGGAAATCCCATAGACAGAGGAGCCTGGTGGGCTACAGTCCGTGGGGTCACAGAGTCAGACTTGACTTAGCGACTAAACAGCAACAACAGTCTAGTGCAAATACCAGGTTTAGAGTGTAATGGCTTATGTTAAGCACAGCAAAATAGTGAGAGGATATTTGTTAAACAAATGAGAAAATGAAGGAATGTGACATTCATAGAACCTGGCATGTAATAAGTTAGTAAGTGCCCAGGAGATGGTTATGTGGAAAGCTTATGCTAAGTTTTATTCCAGGTTGCAAGTTGTATATTTAAAAATTAATAGTAGTGCATTGAAAATGTTGACAGACCCTAAAATTAAATTTCTTAAGTAGGCCAGGCTTTTTCTTTTTCTTTTTGAGAGCTAATGTGAAATAATAATAAATAATGTAAGTGAGGGTCCCAGATGTCTTGGAAAGAAAAATACGATTTTTATTTTGACAACTATATACATGTTTTTCCTTAAAGCCATCCCTAATAAGATATGATGTGCTCTGAATAGAATTTTGGTTTAAAAAATAAAACTTTGAAAGTATTTTTGATTTGATAAATAAAACTTACTGGAAAGAGGCAAAGCTTAAAAATTTACCTCATATCAAAATGAAAGATGATTCCTGAATTTATGCAAATATTACTATATTCGTAGATGGAAATTAAGTGCTGCCTCTGTGTGTGCGTGGCTGAGGCTTTCATGGAAATTGGTCTTCGTGAGTTATAAGAATGGATGGGTTACCGAATAGGCTTGGAGAATGTTTTTCAGACTGGTAGTAAATTTTGCATGTTTGTCAAGTTTATTTTTCAGAGTGAGCAGAGATGGACTTGTTTATTCACTAGATTTACTGTGCCTAGAACTGTGCTGGGGGCAGAATCTGTTCTTGTGATTGTAGTGTCTTGTTGAAGCAACTTTTCTTTTAAACTAATAGAGGTCATTCTTTTGAGCTTTGGTTATTTAGCACCCAGCACATGAAAAGCCAAGTGTGTATGGCACATTCGAAAAAGTATACTGTTAGTGGTAAAATGTAGAAAACAGGAAATTTTTAATAAGGGTGTAAGGATGATGTGGAAAAGTGATGGAATCCTGCTAAAGCATCTAGCTGGGTGGTGTAACTTAGATGTGTTTATACTCTGTGATACATTTGGCCCTTTTGACCCAGATTCCAGTGAATATGTATGTTCTAACTTGCCCTTATAAAGATGTGAAGATTCATGTTGATGTATGGCGAAAACCACCACAATATTGTAATTAACCTCCAGTGGGGGGAAAAAAGATGTAAAGAGGGCCATGCCCTTTAAAATCTTGTCCCCTTAGCTTCTGAATGATATTTAAGTACCTAACGTGGGGCGGTGGTTGTTTTGAGCTAATTTCGTGCAGTGCTCCATTTCTCCCAATGTCACCTTAGATCTTTGCACTCAAACTCAAGTGCATTCTCCTCTTCTTTTCTGGATGACATGTGGACAACACTTGAAGAAGGAAAAGCTCTCTAGAGTCTGGATGGGTATGAAATCTGCCCTTCCCCGTAATTGGAGTTTGATTTTTAATATTCACTGATAAATACCAACGACAGAAAACTACTTCTAGTAACAGTCATTGGTGAATTTATCAAGAATCTTATTAGCCACAGCGTCTTTGTCAGCGTGGTTTGAGTTGTGCTGTTTGTTTAGTCTTCATGGAGGTACGTGGTTTTCCATGATTCTTGGCAGTTAGTCCTGTCTCTCCATGGGGCTCTGACCCAAGAGAAAGGAACCATCTCTGATTTGAAAATGAGATGCTGTCTGCACTGCCCAATGTTTAGGGTAAATATTAAACCTACACATAGACTGAAGTGTTGATCAAGAAGCCATACGTATTAAGTGGGAGATAGACTGGATGAAAGTCATGTAATTAAGTTGCAGGATTATTAATTTGAGATTTGGGAATGTTCTGGGCACAGTTGTCTTAATGGAGCTCAGTACCCAGTCTGAATGAGAACTGGAAACCAGTGGGCAAAGGGCAGCACCATCTTTTACTTTTCACGGCTTTCTAGTTTCCTTCTGTGCATTTATTTAGTTTTCTCTTTGCAGACAGCGGTCTTGCTGCTGTTCACGTTTGGGGCAGATAGTCTCGTTAGTGCTAGCTCCTTGTTTCAAAAATCCCAGAGAGGCTCCATTATCTCTGTCAGTTAGATCCAAAATTTTTTAAAAAGTCATGAAGTTAGAAATCTTAGAGCTAAGATAACTACAGCTTTATTTCAGATTAATTGCTTTCCTCAAATTGTCTTACGAAGTATTAATAACACCCGAACAAATGCCATTGTTTGATAATGCTGTGTATAAATGCATTGTGATCACATGGCGTGTTAGAAAGTGCCATTAAGCCTTCAGTCTTCATAGACTGTCAAGAACATAGAGAAACAAACTTTTGCTGTTTCTGCTGGAATTGTTGCTTTTGTTCCACTTGTTATTGTAATTTACTATTTAACATGGTAGCAGAGCTATCACCGTACAGATTATATCTAATTATGCATTCTTTATTAGAGGTAATAAGGAAAAAAGTCTTTTGGGAATCAGGGTCATAGTTTTAGAAATTCATTAAAAAAAAAAAACAACTAAGGCCAGGATATAACATTTAAGAGGCTTAATCTTACTGGTTTTACAAGCATTTAGAAAATATTGTAGAAATTGTGACTTTCAAATGCATTACTTCACATGTTGCAGCCCATGTGAAATGGTGCAGCCACTCTGGGATTTAGTGTGACAGTTTCTTAAAAAGTTAAACATATACCACGCACATGACCCAGCAGTTGCACTCCTGGGCATTTATCCTCAGAAAATAAAATCTTATGTTCACATGAAGACCTGTATGTGAATGTTCTAGTGGCTTCGTTTATAAAAGCCAAAACCCAGAGACAGCCGCACGCATTTCAGTGGGTAAATGGTCAAATAAAATGAGGTTTAGCCATATAATTGAAAACGACTCATAATAAAAGGGAGCAAACTACTGACACGAGCAGCAGTTTGGATGGAGTTTAAGGGCACAGTACCGAGTCAAAGGTTGTGTGATTAACACTCCATTATATGACACTCCCAGGACATAAAGTTACAGCAGTGGAGAAGAGTTCAGTTTTGCCACAGTGAGAGCTGGGAGTATGATGTTACTATAGTGGGGTAGCCTGAGGGAGTTTCTTTGGGGGTGATTGAACAGTTGTGTGGCTTGGTTATTGTGATGGTTTTAATTCTTTACGTATGATGAAATGTCACGGGATGTACACACACACACAGGGTAGAAACTGAAGTTTGAATGCTGCTGCTAAGTCACTTCAGTCGTGTCCGACACTGTGACCCCATAGACGGCAGCCCACCAGGTTCCCCGCCCCTGGGATTCTCCAGGCAAGAACACCGGAGTGGGTTGCCATTTCCTTCTCCAATGCATGAAAGTGAAGTTGCTCCAGTCGTATCCAACTCTTAGCGACCTCATGGACTCCAGCCTACCAGAAGTTTGAATAAGTACTTATTAACACTGTATCAGTGAGTTTCCTAATTTTGATCACGATTATGCTCCATGATGTTGGGTTGTAGGAGTAAGTATATGTTTTATCCACTAAGAAACTGCAAACTTTCCCAGAGCTGTACCATCTTACAGTCCTGTCATCACTATATAAATGATCAGTTTTCCACATTTTTACCAGCATTTGGTGTTAGCAGTATTTTTTATGTTAGCCATTTTAATAGGTGTGTATTGGTATTTCAGAATGGCTCTCATTTGCATTTTCCTGATGGCTAATGATGTTCAACATCTTTCATTTGCTTGTCCTTTGAAGTGGTTCAGAACAAGCCTCCACAAAATGTGTCACTATAGCAAGTGGATTACTTTAAGCCAAAGACAGTGAAGACGCAAAAGCTTTCAGAGCTTTTTACCGCCCCCTCAGCTGACAAATTAGTTTAGATAAGGAGCCTGGTCAGAGAGAGCTGTTACCAGAGATGCCTTTTAACTGAAAGACCTAACTGTGTGGCATCTAATAACAAACATCTGATCACATGTCTGAGTTACCTTCCTCCTCTTTGAAGTCCCAGCCCCCTGTCCCTCCTCTGCTCAGGATGGCAAATAAGCCTCAGTGGCCTGCCCTGCCCTTGAGTCCCATATTTTTATGGAGGTACAATTAAATTTGTTTTTCTCCTGTTAATTTGTCTTAGGCCGATTTAATTGATACAGTAGCAAAAGAACCTAGATGGTAGAGGAATTTTTTCTTTCTTTCCCACACAGTCATATCTTACTTTGTTCAAATCATTTTCCTGTTTTCTAATTTGTTTTCTTACTGTTGAATTTAGAGTATTCTTTATATATTCTGAATACAAATCCTTTGCCAGATATGTGATTTGTAAATGTGTTCTCTCAGTCTGTGGCTTTTTCTTTTCATTCTCTTACAGTGTCTTCTGCAGCACAAAAGGTTTTAATTTTCATGAAGTCCAGCTACCAATGTATGGATCGTTTCTGGTGTCATGCATGTCTCAGAACTCTTTACCCAACCATAGGTCAGATGTTCCAAGTTTTCTCCTAACTGTTAAATAATTTTATGTCTTACATTGAGATTAGTGAATCCATTTTGGGTTAATTTTTTCATGGAGTATGACTTTTAGGTCTTTTTATTTTCTTTTCCTTTTGAATATGGATGTCTGCTTGTTCCAGAACCATTTGTTGAGAAAACTATGCTTTCTCCATTGAGTCTTTTTTTTTTTTAATCTTTATAAAAAAATCAGTTGGCTGTAAACTGCAAACAAAATGAAGACAGGAAATGAATAAGCAACTAAGTATGAAAATTAATACGGATGTCTGAAGGTATAAAGACTCATGGCTTGAGTCTTGGAAAAAATATGTATAGATTTGAGAGGAAGTGGGAAAACATTTTAGAGAATAGCATGAGCAAATTTAGGTTCTAGAGAAAATAAGAACTGGCTGTTCTGGGGTGTCATGGGAGAAAAGGGGAGGAGGGACACCAGGGGAGGATAATTCCTTCAGTGTCTAGGAAACTGCTGTCTAGTTTATAATCAGTTTATTGACTGCTAGAAGGTACTGTGGGTTCTGGAGCAGGAAGAAGGATATGGTAGAAATAGTCTTCAAGAGACTTTTTAGGGGTATGTATGGCAGTGATGGGGCTTCCCAGGTGGTGCTAGTGGTAAAGAACCTGCCTGCCAACGCAGGAGACATAAGAGATGCGGTTCGATTCCTGGGTTGGGAAGATCCCCTGGAGGAGGGCATGGCAACTCACTCCAGTATTCTTGCCTGAAGAATCCCACGGACAGAAGAGCCTGGCGGGCTACAGTCCATAGTGTCACAAAGAGTTGGACACGACTGAGTGACTAAGCAAGCACTCAGATGGCAGTGCTATGTTAGTAGGAAGAACAGACACAGCCATGACCCTGACAGTGTTGCTACTTTATAACAGTAAGTCCCTTGTATTTCTCAGAAGGGTTTGGTAGATTTCAGACTTTTGCCACTTTTCCAGATTTTTCTCCTTAGTGATGGCTACTGAGAACTCTGCTGGACTTTCTAACTCCTTCATGTTAATGCTTCCTGTATTAAGTTGTGTGTGTTGGCTCATTGTTGACTTTGGATGACATTTCTTACCAGGCCTAAAAGAATCCAAGAGATGAGCAACTGAAATGAAAACACAAAAGAGTTGATGAATTGGTCCAATGAGAATAAGTTAATGGAGTCTTTTTTATTTATCATGGCTAAGAGCAAACTCGGGTTATTTAATCAGAATGTCCTGATACTTGTATTTGAAGAACCACACGGAGAGTGGTGATGACCAGCTGTTCTTCAGAGTCACTGAGGACTGAACAAGGACAGACAGCTCAGATGGCAGAATTAGGGTTTTATTCTGAGGAAGAACTTTGCACGCAGTGAGAATATTAGATGCTTCCTGCCAGTGATGGAAGGCTCTTTAGAGAGGGAATAGGAAGCCTAGATGTAGTCTAGGAACACTTTTTTATAGTTGGGGATGTGACAGGTGACAGCCCCCGAGTCCTGATTTATTAATTTGTGACCAGAAATACTCAGTTTCTGTTTTCTCAACAACCACTTCCTGTTCTTGATTTCTTACCCTGAACAAATTATATTTCTTTTTCTGTTCACCTTTGGGAATCTCGTTTGGTTTCTGCCTTTTCTTGTGCATTGAAAAGATTATCTTAGATGTAGATCAGACTTCTGTCATTTAAAAAATAGCTTCTCAACAAATAGAACTTTTTAAATGTCAAACTGCTAAATATCCATGCATTTATACTTTTTAAATTTAAAACATGGAAAAGCGTATCATCCCATTTTTATAAAACATCAGTGATGACTTGTTGAGCAAAGGATTTTACTGCATAAGAGATTACCATGACGTGTACTAATGAAAGATTGGCAGTGTGAGAAGCTTTCATGCGATTACTTATTTGCCTTCAGAGCAGTTTTTCTCTTTGATTTAATATTTTCTTAGTCTGATTCTTTTCTACAAGTCTAGACCTTTTCCCCACTGAAATGTTTAGATTGACCAAGACTATTTCACTCGTGATCGCAACCCTTCAGTATTAAAATGGAATTTTTTTTTCTGCAGAAGAGCAAGCTCTTACAGTGCTATGCAAGCTGCCCATTTAAAACTATCATTGCTTGGCACCTATGCCCTAGTGACAGTTTGACCAACATGTGAGCAGGCACACTGCCATCCTGACAGATGGGCGTGCGTGGAGGCAGCCAAGAAACCCATGTATCTGCATCTAGTGTATTTGTTAAGGGCAGGATTCCCAGTCGGGGATGTTCAAACGTCTGTCCATCCTGAGCGTTCACGCCTGTGGATAAAGGGATGTCATCATTAATCTCATACTCTGACTGAGATTCCATGGGTATGTAAGAGCTTCTTGGCGCTTACGGAAGTAGGCAATTGGGGACAATCAGGATAATTGTCCTCTCCTTCATCCCAGGACTACTTCAAATAATCCTTTTCTTTTTTTCCTAGCCAACTTGGTTTGCAGTGAGTACAAAACTGTTCAGACATGGTCCTGATACTTCTAGAATATATGCTGTTGCATTTTTTTCCTAGCCTACAGAAGCTCTGAAGCCATAGGTATTTATGGTTTGGACAGTGATGTACATAATTGGTTGGAGTCAGGTAGACCTGAGTTCACAGACTGATGGCTGTGTGATATCAGGGTAACCTAATTTTACCATCACATCAAGGTGAAATAATAGCTGTTTCATAGAGTGGTTGTGAGAATGGCCTGTGAAACATGTACGGTGGATTGCTTGGTGTAATGACCAGTCCACTGTATGTGTTCAATAAGCGTGTATCATCATCATCATTGGTGTAATATACCTGAGCGCATTTTTCTCTGGAGAGTTATCTGAAAAGGAAATCTTTTTCCACTCATTTCCTATTAATACTATTCTTGAAAGTCATGTATTGGATATCATCTCATTGTTTAGTCTATAATGGAATGCCTCCAACAGCAGGGAGCTCACTACCTATAGAAAAGGATTATTCAGTCATAAACTGGTGACATTTTAGATGAGTTGCCCTTTGTGGTGTGGGGTTCTTTGAATTGTTGGGTGTTCACCATCCCGGCCAGGGGGCACAGGATTGTCCCTGTTTGAGAACCACTGCTCTCCTGTTCTTAATGAAGTATTGACTGTTGGTAAGTGCTTTCTTAGGTTGAGTGGAAGTCTTTATTTTTCCTGCCCAGTTCTGTCTTTTGGAGCCATGTAGCACAAGCTCAATTCCTCTTCCACATTATGGTCTTTCAAATACTTGAAAATGGTCAGCAAGTCTTCTCAGTTTTTTGAGTCGAAATGTCATCTAGTTCATTAACTATTTCTTACAAGTCTTGATTTCGTGTCATTTCAGCACATTAGTGACTTTCCTTTGATTTAATTTATTTTTATTTTTTAAATGGTAGTGCTTAAAATTGAATGCAGTACTCCATGCAGGGCTTGATAAATTAAAAAAAAAAAAATTGAGTTTCATCCCTTACTTTAGATAGAACACTTTTCTATAAGGATAGGAAAGATTACCTTTCATCTACATGCTTTCAGCTGTATCCTTTATTATCAGCTGTATCCTCTTAATGACTACGTGATATGTTGAACCTAGAGTTGAGTAAAACCCTTAGATCTGTTTAAGCCATCCTGTTAATTTTTTTTTTTTTTAATTTAGCTAACTGCAATCCAAATTCTTGGTCAGTTCTGGAAGTTTTTAGCTTAAAAGAACAAGTAGGTGATAATGATGCTATCAACTGAGATTGAAAATATGGGAGAAAGGTATATGTGTGCGTGTGCACATGTCTGAAAGGGGAATTGGGGATGGAAACCTGGGAATCCTGATATTAAGAGGCAGCTAGACACAAGGGAGGCAACAGAGGAGACCAGAAAGGGGTGGGCCAAAAAGTAGGGTGAAAATGAGTTTATCTTGGAAGCTGGAGAGATTGTGTGTTAAATACTGGGGTAGATCCTTGAATACAAAATGAATAGGACATTGTCTCTGCTTTCTGCTCCTGTTTTTATTTGCCCTATGGTTTAACTGTTCAGTTAATAGTATTACCTAGTCAGTTATGCCTGAAAACCTAGAGTTACTCTTTATTTTACCTTCATACCCTCCCTGGTGGCTTAGATGGTAAAAAATCTGCCTTCAATGTGAGAGACCTGGGTTCGATCCCTGGGTTGGGATCCCCTGGAGGAGGGCATGGCAACCCACTGCAGTATTCTAGCATGAAAAATCCCATGGACAGGGGAGCCTGGTGGGCTGAGGTCAGAGTTGGACATGACTGAGTGACTGAGCTCACACACATCTGAATGTCATGCATGCTTCATATAGTATGTTGCGTGTGTTGGTAGTAGCTCTCTAATTCTGGTTAACTGTTACTGTTAATACATGAGTTTTTGGTTATTGATTATTACTTAACACCAAACTTAGTGGGAGTTAAACAACAACCATATTATTATGCTCATGGATTCTGTGGGTTAGGAATTTGGTTAGGACAGCTTGCCCTGTTGTTTCAGAGTTCCTCACTGACGTGTGTGGTGCTTTGGCTGGGATGTCATGAAGACCAGGACCATCTGGGATTGTTGACTGGAGCACTTGACTTTTTTTTTTTTAAAGTGGCTGTTTGTTTTTCCAGTGGTAGATCTCAAACAGTTTGAATGGAGGCAGACTTCTACTTGAAACTTGCTTTGCTTTTTTTGCAACTTTTAGTAGATTGTTTGGATAGTGTTCAGATATTGCTGCTGGAAAGGGTGTAAACGGGGTCGACGATGGTCTTTAACCAGAGGAATGTCGTGTCTGTCTCCAGAAGCAGAAGCAGAGATTTCCTCTGAGATGGAGAGGTGGTCACTGGTATAGTGGTTGCTCTGAAGGTGGCTGTGCCCTGGTTGCAGGTCCTCCACGGGGCCTTTGGCTCTTCAAGCATGTGGAGTGGGTTCCCACAGGAAGCTTGCTGAGAGTGACTCATCCTGAGGTCACACAACGTCACTTGCACTGTACTCTGTTGGTTGAAATGGACACAAGTCTGCCTGGATTCAAGGGAAGGAACTTAGATCTCACATCTTTATGAAAGGTGTGTCACATTCTGTGACAGTTTTTAAAAACCACCATAAATTGTAGACGCAGTTTATCCATTCTGTTGTAATTGTAGATGGATATTGGAATAGTTTCTACTTTGGAGAAGTTTTGAATAATGCTGCTGAAATCATTCTTGTTCATCTCTCTTGGTTCGCATGTGTATCCATTTTAGTTGAGTATACTAAGAGTAGAGCTGCTAGTCCCAGTGTATGTGTGTCTTTAGCTTTGATAGTTACTGCAGTTTTCCAAAGTGTGCACCGGTTCATGCTTCTATCAGCAAGCACGGCGCTCGTTGCTCTGCAGCCTCACCTGTGCGTGGGACCAGCAGGTAAACAGTACTTTTTTTTTGAAACTAATCTGTGGTTGTGTTGAAGATCTCAGTGTGGTTTAATTGACATTTTTGTTAACTGATGACTTGAGCACCTTTTCGTTTGCTATTAGCCTTTTAAATATTTTGTTTTGTAAATTGTCTATTCAAGTGTCATTTGCTCATTTTAAACAAATCGTCGTGTCCTCTTTTTTTTCTTATTGAAATGTTGGGGTTTTTGTGTATTCTGGATATGAAGTCTTTGTTGAAAATATGAATTGTAAAAATCTCTTTCCATCCTGTGGCTTGCCATTTCACTCTTGTGTCTTTAGATGAACTGCAGTTCTAAATTTTAATCAGTTCCAGTTTACAGGTCTTTCCCTTTTTGGCGAGTGTTTTCTGCGTCTTGTTCACAAAGTTTTGCTACTCCGTGGTTGTGAAGATATTTTCTTATGTTATCTTCAAGAAGCTTTATCCTTTGACCTTTCACATTTAGGTCTCCGTCTCCAGGAATTGATTTTTGTGTGTGTGGTGAGGTGGCCCAAGTTTCCTTTTACCTTGTTTGCTTATCTCCATAGCTAGTAGCAGGTAGCACTGGGTCAGGTGAGCACCAGCCTGAGAGTGAGCATTCTTGCATCTCAGCCTTCAGTTCAGTTCAGTTCCGTCGCTCAGTCGTGTCCGACTCTCTGTGACCCCATGAATCGCAGCACACTAGGCCTCCCTGTTTATCACCATCTCCTGGAGTTTACTCAGACTCACGTCCATCGAATATGTGATGCCATCCAGCCATCTCATCCTCAGTCATCCCCTTCTCCTCCTCCCTCAATCCCTCCCAGCATTAGAGTCTTTTCCAATGAGTCAACTCTTCTCATGAGGTGGCCAAAGTATTGGAGTTTCAGCTTTAGCATCATTCCTTCCAAAGAAATCTCAGGGTTGGTCTCCTTCAGAATGGACCGGTTGGATCTCCTTGCAGTCCAAGGGACTCTCAAGAGTCTTCTCCAACACCACAGTTCAAAAGCATCAATTCTTCGGCGCTCAGCTTTCTTCACAGTCCAACTCTCACATCCATACATGACCACAGGAAAAACCATAGCCTTGACTAGACAGACCTTAGTCAGCAAAGTAATGTTTCTGCTTTTGAATATGCTCTCTAGGTTGGTCATAACTTTTCTTCCAAGGAGTAAGCATCTTCTAATTTCATGGCTGCAGTCACCATCTGCAGTGATTTTGGAGCCCCCGAAATAAAGTCCGACACTGTTTCCACTGTTTCCCCGTCTATTTCCCATGAAGTGATGGGACCAGATGCCATGATCTTCGTTTTCTGAATGTTGAGCTTTAAGCCAACTTTTTTCTCAGCCTTCATATACCCTTAACACACCTTCTGAACTTGGGCAGACTATTAAAATCTTCTGGCCTCAGCTTCACCTGCAGTATGAAGGATCTGAATGAAATGTTTCTGGTTTTCCTTCTGGTTCTGGTTTGTTGAATCCTTCTGCCTGGCGTGCAGTTTTATTTAGGCCTGTAAGAATCTTCATGAATCTGGTTTCCAGGACCTAACGTGTCCCTGATCTCCCCCAGCTTAATGTGATCACCAGCTGTGGTGAGCCTGCCATCTGGTTTTTCATCTAAGCTACTGGTGAAAGACAGCTTTCTTCATCACGGTGGCAAGGCCTTACCGCGCACGTGGTCTTCTGATCTTGCTGTACTCTGCCCCTTACCAGGATCTCACTGTCCTGTTTTGGTAAGCCGTGGTTCAGGACACCAGTTTCAGGTTGAATGCCATTCACATAGACACAACTGTTCATTTCCCTTGTCCTTTCCTTCGGTTTCCTACTTGAACTTCTAAGAACCACAGATAACAATGTAGAGTTTCAGGGGTCAGCAGAAGTCATTCGTGACCAAATGAGTTATGGTCTCAGTGAATTCTCTGTCCCATGTGTCAGTTCCTGCAAATAGCTGTGTACTGTACTGGTGCCCTTCAGTGAAGCGGTCAGGAACCACACTGGTGATATAGCAAAATCTGCCTTTAGCTGATTCCTCAGTGTTCTTGGTAGTCTGTGTTGGGGTGATTTCTATCCTTCATTCAGAAAGTATAATTTTTTATGCAGAATGTCATAACTCCTTGCTCTGTCATTCTTGATATCACATTTTCCTTGTCATCAACTTTAAAAAAAAAAACTTTATTGGAACTTCCCTCGCAGTCCAGTGGTTAAAACTCTGCACTCCCAGTGCAAGGGTACAGGGAGAGGGGGCGGGGGGGGAGGGGAAGAAAGGCATTATTGAGATACAGTTCAGTTATTGTATAGCTCACTCATTCAAAGGGTATTGTTCAGTGTTAGTCTAGCCACAGGACTGTAACCATCACCATAATCTAATTTTAGAATATTTTCATCAACCCTGAGAGAACTCCCCCACCAACTAGCTAGCAGTCAGTCTTCATTCTCTCTCATACTCCCCAGAACCCTGCGTGCACGCTCAGGGTTGCTGAGTCCTGTCCTACTCTTCGCGATTTCATGGATTGTACCCGCCAGGCTCCTCTGTCCATGGGATTTTCCAGGCACTGGAGTGGAGTGCCATTTGCTCCTCCAAGGAATCTTTCCCACCCAGGGGTGAAACCTGTGTCTCCTGCATCTCCTACATTGGCAAGCAGATTCTTCACTACTGAACCACCTGGAAGCACCCCCTAGAGCCCTGAGAAACTGCTAGTCTGCTTTGGTCTCCACAGCTGCGCCTGTCTCTGAAGCTTTGCATGGTGCAGCCACACCATATGTGGTGTTCTGTGGGTGTCTTCTGTCACCTAGCGTGGTTGAAGTTCATCTGCGCTGTAGCAGAATCTGTGCTTCGTTTCTTCTTGTTGCTGAATAAGATCCCAGTGTATGAAGATGTCACATTTATCCATTCATCCATCGAAGAGCACTTGAGTTGTTTCCACTCGTGGACTATTGTGAGTAATGCTACTGTGAACATTTATGCACAGGTTTTTTATGTGTGCACGTTTTCATTTTTCCTGAGTATATACTACCCTTGGAACTGCTAGGTTATGTGGTAACTCTGTTTAACTTCTTTTTAGGAATTGCCAAACTGTTTTTCAAACTGACTGCATCTTTTTATATTTTTACTAGCAGTTGTTCAAGGGTTCAGTTCTCTCCAAATTGTCACCAGTTCCGGTGATTTTCTTTTTGTTTATATCCGTGGTAGCATGTGTGAAGTAGTATTTTATTGCAGTTTTGATTTTTATTTCTCTTAATGACTAATGAAGTCAAGTATCTTTCTGTGTGTTTCTTGGCCAGTTTATCTGTTTTGGAGAAATGTCTATTTAAATCCTTTGTGTGTTTTTAAATTGGTTGCCTTTTTCTTATTGAGTTCATTAACCTTCTAATGTTCACCTTGAATCACCTTGATGTATTTGCAACTAGAAATATTCTTCCCCCGATTTTCCTTCCTTTATATTTCTTTCCTTTTGTTCAGGGACCATTTACTTTTCCTGAAGTGAGCAGGCAGGTCAAGAAGGGTCTCTAGCCCTTTTGCATTCTCTTGGCAACAGATTCCATTGGCAAAATATGTTTAACTGTGAGATACCTTAGAATGAAAAATAGACATCTCCTGGTTATTGGAATAGATCATTTTGTAGTTTATCCTACTTCTAAAATGAACCACGCTTCTTTCCTTAAAAACCGGTAGGTAAAGCACCTGGTTAAACTTTAACTCAGGCCATTTTAGTTAAGGAAGAGGACCTGGAGAAATTGGGACTTGTCTCAATAGCAGGTGGCCCTGGACCATGACTTCATTCAGCCTAGTTTTAGGGAATAGCTGTTGGTTTCTCACCAAGTAATATGTTAGACTCAAGGGATACTGGGCTAAGATAGATTCCCTGACTTCATATCCTCATAAAGTACATCAAACAAGCACAGCATATAGGCAACTCATGGGGATACAGTGTCACAGGCATTGTGAGAGGTGTGCAAGGAGGTATGGGCTGGTGCTCTTATCACTTTTCTTTTGCATTCAGATTTTTGATTGATTTTATCTAGACTACTCAGTAAGGAATGGTAACACAAATGCCATCATCCAGATGCTGAGGTTGCAGAAGAAACTGACTTTAGAATCTGGAAGCGTTTTTCACTGAAATCTAGAAGATAGTCTCTTCATGCTATTTTTATACAGCATTTTCTTAACCATTTTATCATATATTCTGCAGTAGTTTATCACATCAAGTTTTTCCAGCTGAATTTTTGTCATGTTTTGTATTAGTAAAGCACAACTAAAAGCTTTTTTCTGGCGAGTTCTACATAGGTTATTTTGTTACTTTTGTCCTCTTGCTCTTTGGAAGTCATACTTCTTTTAACAGTAGGCTGTGTATTTGTAGTAACAAGGATATGTTTCTGTTTTGTCTTTTATTTTTATGACGTTTATATTCTTAGTCATTAAAGCAAATATTTTACCACCTAAAAACTTTTCATTTTGCAAATGATTCTGTAGTATGCACTCTACTCTCTCAGTGCTTCTGTTAATTAGCAAAAGAGGCATTTTTTACAAAAAATTACACTTAACCATCCGTATTTTTGATTCTTGGCCCTGTTAATGTACTGTCCCAGGTTGTGAGACCAGAAAAATATCCAACACTCTTGGGGTCGAGTCAGAGGGACAGGGTGGCCAGCTGGAAGGGCTTCATTGTCCAGAGCAAAAGAAAAGCGAGAGGAGTGGCCCAGCGTCAGGAGCTGGCCTCGGGCACAGCTGGCCCTGCGTCCTCCAGCTCAGCAGCCAGCCTCCCAGAACGCCTCAAACCAGGCTTCTCCGTGAGCACAGAAAAACGAGACAAAGCACAGGTGAAGCCAGAGTTGCTGCCTTCCCAGGACACTTGGCTAGAGGGAGCGCCCACAGCTTCTTTACCAGCTACCACTTTGTCTTTGTTCTTGTCTCTTCTCAAATAAGATTTATTGAGATACCCAACATAGAATCCCCCTGCTTTCTAATTGCACCCAGTTTAGAGAAACTCTGGCTTCCCTGAAAAATGAAAGTCACTCAGTTGTATGACTCTGCGACCCCATGGACTGTATAGTCTGTGGAATTCTCCAGGGCAGAATACTGGCGTGGGTAGCCTTTCCCTTCTCCAGGGGACGTTCTCGACCCAGCAATCGAACCGAGGTCTTCTCCACCGCCGGCAGATTTTTTACTAACTGAGCAATCGGGAAGCTTCCCTCCTAGACCCTCCTCAGGCTTACCCAAGCAAAACCCCAATCCTGTCATAGATTTTTTTTTTTTTAGATTAATTAATTAATTTTGGTTGCGCTGGGTCTTCGTTGCTGCGGACAGGCTTTTCTCTAGTGTTGGGTGGAGGCTGCCCTTCCTCACGGGGCACAGGCTGTGCACCCACAGGCCCTAGTAGTTGCAGCGGGCAGGCTTTAGTTGCCCTCAGCAGGTGGCATCTTCCTGGACCAGGGATCAATCCCATGTCTCCTGCATTGGCAGGCTGATTCCTATCCATTGTACCCCCAGGAGTTCTTTACAACATTCTCTTATCGAGATGCCCCACTGTTCCGTGGATGTGTGTTCTTCCAACTCACAGGGCTAGAGGTGTGTTTTGGTGTTCTCTTGCTGAAAGGCAGATACCAGAGATAGAGCAGTTTCAGCAATCACAGTAACAAAAACTACAGGGGTAAAGTTTGACAATTAAAAGATAATCAGCAAAATCCAAAGTGTGGAACACCAGCAAGGGAAAGGAAAAAAGGAGATGGCACTTGTCTGCTTAAGAGATTCAGAGACGTATCAGCCAGTTACAGTGACTAAAAAAATCAACTATAGGAAGACTGTTTTTTTTTTGAGACACTGGGGATATTTGAACATTTATTTCTTAAGTGATATTAAGGAATTGTTATTTTGTTAGATGTGACAGTGTTAATGTGGTTGTATTTTTAGAAAGTCCCTGTTAGAAGTAAATACTTCTTACGTATGAAATGATACTGTATTTGAGGTGTGCTTTGAAATACTCTTGGGAGGGGCTATGAATCGGGTGTACCAACTGGTGATCTGTGAAGAACTGGTGAAACTGGGTGATGTGTACATAGGAGTTCATTGTATCACTTTTTTCTTTGTATGCATTTGCTCATTCCTCTAATTTTTTTTTTTAAGGTTATTTGTATTTCCTTTTCCATGAATTTGCCTCTCTCTGTCACTTTGCCATTTTTCTGTTGGGTTTTTGACTTTCTTATAATCTATAGGATTCTTTAATATGTCCTGAGAAAATTAGCCTTTTGTCACATATTCTGTAGATATTTTTCATTTGTCTTTGAATTTGTTTATGGCGTTTTTAATCTGTGGAGAGTTTTTATTTTGTCAAATTTATCAATTTTCTTTAGGCCTGTGTGTTTTATTTTGTGTGTTACATAGAACACGCTTCTCTGGGATTCTGAAAAGTTTGTTATGTTTTCATGCAGAATTTTTAATGACTGCAGCCCTGTTCTGATTTATGGTGACTGGTCATCTTAATTTCCTTTAGAGTATTTCGAAATAGTCTTCCTTGGAGCCCTGCTGCAAGAATATACAAGGAAGGATGTTCAGTCGCTGTCCTGTGGAGATTTAATAGTGAACACCTGGAGAATTACCATGACCAAAGTTTGGTAGTTAATTTTTCCGCCGCGCCGCACCCCTCCCACCCCCTCCCACCCCCGCCGCCATAGCAGAGCTAATGGGAAATCTGTCATTTAACAAGATCATCAAAATGTGCTAAATGTTATCTTATAAATTAGCAATATAGTTCAAAATTTCTAATTTTAGAAAAATTTCAGTGTTTTCTTTACATAAAGAAGCATTCTTTTAGCTCTTTTTGTAGAGCTTATGGGTCAAGGGGCCAGGTGCTACCTCCCTTTGAATTCAGCATCTTTAAGCTTCTTTCTTTGAGTTGATGCCTTCGTCTGGGTAAAGCAAGGAGTTTTCCAGGTATTACTGTAGTGTCTTCTTCACGGCTGATTCTTGGAGACCTATTTGGATCTTTTAACCACTACATCAAAAGTTGGAAGGAGAAGTGCACAGCAGAAACTGCATGAAATTGTTCCTTTTGGGGGAAGTGGTGGCGGTGAGGTGTCTTGGGCTTGTGTTTTAAAGTGTACCATGCTGTATATTTTCGGTTAAATTTAGTTCTTCAATTAGTGTTCCTCTTTTAGAACTTTTGGATATCATTTAAAGGAAATAAAAGTTGAAGTACATCTGATACTGTATTTTGAACATTTTATTCACTGTACTAAAACTTTATAAAACTCTGTTAATCACTTTTAATACAAGTTAAAAAAATCTGAATAGGAGGACATTTTTCTCCTATGAAGATAATCTACTTTTTTTTTCCAAGTTAGAAGTTTGAGTCTTCACCTAGTTCTTTGCAGCTTTGGTGTGAAAACATGACTATGACAAATTGCTTTTAAAGATTGTGTGACAGTCTTAAGTTTAGCTTAATGTTTCTTTGAGTTTAGCTTAATGTGTTTCAGGAATAAACCTATGAATTGATAGGATCATTATCTATGGAAGTTCACTTCTAAATTCGCATGATTTGTTGTGAATATTTGACTCAGATAGTAAAGAATCTGCCTGCAATGCTGGAAACCTTCGTTCATTCCCCTGAGTTGGGAAGATCCCCTGGAAGAGGGTATGGCAGCCCACTCCAGTATTTTTGCCTGGAGAATTCCATGGACAGAGGAGCCTGGCGGGCTGCAGTCCATAGGGTCACAAAGAGCTGGACATGACTGAGTGACTAACACTAACTGACTTGTTAGTGTTGCTGAGGGTATTCATAACAGCCATGATTACTTTTCATACTTGTATTGATATGCATGGTTCTAGATGGGGAAACAGTGGAAACAGTGTCGGGACTTTAGTTTTTGGGGCTCCAAAATCACTGCAGATGGTGACTACAGCCATGAAATTAAGACGCTTACTCCTTGGGAGAAAAGTTATTACCAACCTAGATAGTATATTCAAAAGCAGAGACTTTGCCGACTAAGGTCCGTCTAGTCAAAGCTATGGTTTTTCCTGTGGTCATGTATGGATGTGAGAGTTGGACTGTGAAGAAGGCTGAGCACCGAAGAATTGATGCTTTTGAACTGTAGTGTTGGAGAAGACTCTTGAGAGTCCCTTGAACTGCAAGGAGATCCAACCAGTCCATTCTGAAGGAGACCAACTCTGAGATTTCTTTGGAAGGAATGATGCTAAAGCTCAAACTCCAGTACTTTGGCCACCTCATGTGAAGAGTTGACTCACTGGAAAAGACTCTGATGCTGGGAGGGATTGGGGGCAGGAGGAGAAGGGGACGACTGAGGATGAGATGGCTAGATGGCATCACGAACTCGATGGACATGAGTCTGAGTGAACTCCAAGAGATGGTAATACAGGGAGACCTGGTGTGCTGCGATTCATGGGGTCGCAAAGAGTTGGACACGATTGAGCGACTGAACTTAACTAAGTGAAACTAGGAGATTGATTGAAACGTGAAAGTGAAAGTCGGTCAGTCGTGTCCGACTCTTGGCAACCCCATGACTATAATGTCCATGAAATTTTCCATACCACAGTACTGGAGTGGGTAGCCTTTCCTTTCTCCAGGGTCCCAACCCAGGGATCGAACCCAGGTCTCACACTTTGCAGATGGATTCTTTACCAGCTGAGCCACAAGGGAAGCCCAGGAGATTGATTGGTGTCCCTAACAGGAAGTCAGCATATCTGAAAAGCAGAAACATTACTTTGCCAACAAAGGTCCGTCTAGTCAAGGCTATGATTTTTCCTGTGGTCATGTATGGATGTGAGAGTTGGACTGTGAAGAAAGCTGAGCGCCAAAGAATTGATGCTTTTGAACTGTGATGTTGGAGAATACTCTTGAGAGTCCCTTGGACTACAAGGAGATCCAACCAGTCCATTCTGAAGGAGATCAGCCCTGGGATTTCTTTGGAAGGAATGAGGCTAAAGCTGAAACTCCAGTACTTTGGCCACCTGATGCAAAGAGTTGACTCGGTGGAAAAGACTCTGATGCTGGCAGGGATTGGGGGCAGGAGGAAAAGGGGACGATAGAGGATGAGATGGCTGGATGGCATCACTGACTCAATGGACGTGAGTTTGAGTGAACTCCAGGAGTTGGTGATGGACAGGGAGGCCTGGCGTGCTGCAATTCATGGGGTCACAAAGAGTCAGACACGACTGAGCGACTGAACTGAACTGAACAGGAAGTTAGAGGAAACCTTCCTGCTTCTCACTAGTTTATGGTAAATGGTAGTAACTCTGTATTCATTCCTGTGGTCATCCTCACAGTTTTGTCTCAACTGTAGGATTTGTGGGGATAAAATGAAGTAAATATATGAAAGAGACCCTGTATATTGCTTGGAAGGATATATAAACTCAAGATTTTATATTTTTCATATGATTTCTTGGCACTCATCAGATACATTAATCAACTTCTGATTAGCTGGCTCATTTGTAAGAGAATTGTCTTTAGATGTATTGCTTTCAAATTATTCTTGATACAGTTTAGTAAAAGAGGTGATGAAGTTCTTATTGACTGATTATCTTCTAGTTGATTTTATTCTTTGACTTATTGTAGACTGGCAGGAAGCCATTTAAACCAAATATGTAATTATTTCTTAATTTCAAATAAGTTTAAAATATGAATGAAGGTTTTTGGCCTGGGTTGAGATGAGAAAAAGGTGTTTTGGGTGGTGGGGGAGTCCTTCTGAATCATTCATTCACTACTTTATATTTTTACCCAACTTCTGCAATGAAGGAGGCTTTTTAAAAATTTTCTGATGCAATAGAGTTGTATGTAATAGAGCCCTTAATTGAAAATGATTGACTTAATGAGGAAAGGAAGATGTGGCAGAACACAACTGACTTCTGTATCCATTGGTTCTGCATCCACAGGTTCAGTCAACTGTGAATTCAACTAACTGGATCAAAGATACTCAAAAGAAATTTCCAGAAAATTCTAAAAGGTGAAGCTTACATTTGCCACTTGAACAGCTATTTACGTAGCATTTGCATTGCATTATTATAGATAATCTAGATATGATTTAGAGTATATTGAGAGGATGAGCATAGACTCTATGCAAATACTGTGCCAGTCTATGTAAGGGACTTGAGTGGATTTTGGTTTCTAAGGGGGTCGAGGAACCAATCCCCTGAGGATACAGAGGGATGATGTATATAGACCAGTGGTCCAGATGGCACTTCACAGCTGCCTGTGCAGGATTAAAACATGAGGCACTGGGGCTTTTGTGAAATAGGTTTAGTGTTTCAGAGTTCTACCGATAATCATGATGTGTAGCCAGGATTTGAGAATTACTGTCTCCCGCAATGGGTAGTTACGTAATCGAGTTTATAGTTTTCTTTTGAGCTTCCTGCCACTCAGTGAAAAGGGGGAAACAGGAGTTTCATAGCTCTTAATGGCTTAAAACTTCCATCACTGAAGAGGCACTTTTTTTCCCACCATGTTTGATCTTGTAGATGTCTGCAACTGCTCGCTTTCTTTAATAGTTTTTATCAAAGAATTCAGAAACATTCTTTGCCTGGCGAGCTTTTATTGATCCTTGTTTGAAGCTGATGGTCTAATATTAAACCCTAACTGTGTGATGGTGTTTCTGCATGAAGCTAAGTGCAGCTTCTTGAAGCCAAAGGTTGCATTTTATTTGTGTTTATATTTGTAGCCCCAGCACATTGCCCAGCACATATACTGAGGTGTTCTATAAAGGCCTTTGGAATAAATGAGTTCAAATGTTTCATTTCCTGGTGAACTGACTGACTTGCCGCCAGACAGAGCTTAGAAAATCTAGAGTAAGAGATGATTAGCATGTTTCCTAGACCATCTGTCACTAATATTGATTGTTTCCACTTGGCACTGGAGACTTGTTTTTTTGGGAGTGGATAGCTTGTATAAAGTTTAAAAAAAAAGTTGGAAAAACCTCCTGTTATTCTGTATCCCTCTCTTTGGTGGCTTAAAATCAGTTTTTAAAAACTTGCCATTCTCACTAGTCAGGAAGCATGATGGCAGGCGTTGGTTATTCCAGTGGCCAGGCTGTCCTCCTAGTAGCTGGCAGCGGTTTCTGCTTTGCCCCCTTTGCCCCCCAAGTCTGTTTGACGTGTCTACCAGAGTGGTCCTTTGAAAACCTGTCAGAGCATACCACTCCTTTGCTCCAAACATTGCTGTGATTTCCCACCTCACTGAAGTTTAGAGTTGGTGTCCTCACAGCGGCCTGTGTCCTGGACATGATGGTCACACCTGGCCCTCTTACGCGTCTGACGTCAGCCAGTGCCCGCTCTGCCAGCTGCGCCAGCCTCCTTGCTGTGCTGGGCAGGCGCTGGCCCTCGGCCTCTGTGCTTGTGGCTCCCTCAGTGTGAGACACCGCTCGTCTCCATCACCGCCTGGCCGGCTTCCCTTGCTTTCTTGCTGTTTAGCTGCTAAGTCGTCTCTGACTCTTGGGTGCCATGAACCATAGCCCGCCTGTCTCCTCCGTCAATGGAATTTCCCAGGCAAGAATACCAGAATGGGTTGCCATTTCCTTCTCCAGGGGATCTTTCTGACCCAGGGATCGAACCTACATTTCCCTCATTGCAGGCAGATTCTTTACCACTACCACCTGGGAAGCACCAGTCTTGGCTTGAATGCCACTTTCCTGTGCAGCTTTACCAGATC
Source organism: Nanger dama (assembly GCA_917880005.1). Lineage (NCBI taxonomy): Eukaryota > Metazoa > Chordata > Mammalia > Artiodactyla > Bovidae > Nanger > Nanger dama. The sequence goes on along the minus strand of CAKJTW010000063.1, from coordinate 8,495,850 downwards.
ACATTTCAGTTTCAGCCCCAGCTCCCCCACCCCATCCCTTATTCCTCCTTTATTACTTTTTCCATCAGTACTTGTCATCATTGGACATAGCACATGTTTCAGATTTGAAAAAAATGCTCTCTCCTCAAATAATGTATAAGCTCAGTGAAGGCAGGATTTTTGTCTGATTTGTTTTTGCTTTATTTCCATTTGCTAGAGCAGTTCCTGGCACAGAGGTAAATATTTGTTGAGCAAATGAATTAATGAAGCAGACACTGTATATTGTAGTACAAAATTCCGTAGGATTCAGTATCATTTTTGTTTTAAATTTTAGAGGAGGCATAGCACAGCAAAGTTTCGTATTTCCTGTCCCAAAGTTGCAGCCACTCAGTGTGATAGCTTTACCACGTGACTTATGTGTATGCTAAAGGGGCGGGTAAGGTCCAGCCCTAGTCTGTGCTGTTGAGAAATGAATTTCAGTCCTTTATAAAATCAGTTCTACCTTGAGATGACTTTAATGACAAAAGCACTTAAGGTTTTAGATTTATATCAAGTTCAGCTTGTAGATGGAATAAATTTTGAGGATGGAATAATGCACATTAGCCAGAAATATTTAAAAAATGTAAAAGTTTGGTGAGAAATTGGTCAGTGGGAGAATTCTTGACTTGAGTAATCACAGTATGATTTTCAGGTTGACTGATTTGAAGAATTGTGAATCAAGATGCAAGTATAATGCCTGCTCCTAGCATCCTGTTTACCCTTTTGCTAAAGTCAGAAGAGGTTTTGCAGTGGCCCCTGGGCCCCCCTTGACCTGTTGCTCCTGTGTTCCTTCTCTGACTTCTCCTTTCCCCTTGCCCACTCCACACCAGCCACCTGGCACCCTTGCTGTCTCTGCTTGCATGGCACACTCCTTACTTAGGGGCTTTGCACCGCTCAGCCCTCTGCCCAGATACTCATGGCCAGCTTTGCCACTTTCCTCCTGTCCTTGCTCGGATCTCCCCTTCTCAGGGGGCTGACAGTGACCTCTCTGTTGACACCACCACGCCGCCCCCAGCTCTCCCTGTCCTCTGTCCCCTGACATGCTCTTCTCTTTAAACATAGCCTGTACATCCTCTAAAATATTAGATAGTCTTCCCATTCTGGTAGGTTTTATTCTCTTTCTTCTAGAATGTGTCAGAGGTAGGACCTTTGGTTCCTTGGAGAGCAGTGAAGAGCTAGAGGAGAACTAGAGCAGTGCTTGGCGAGTGGCAGGTGGCCAGTGAATGCTTGCCGGCTGCATGAATGAATGAATGAATGAACAAACCATTCCTCTCCTTCGTAAGTTCACATCGCTCACAGTTGACCTTTATTTACTGCTGTGATAAAGGATAGATTTGTGTAATTAACATCTACAGGAACAGCGTTTGAAATAATACCACTGGACTCTGTACCTTCGTATTGTGACCTGGGTTAGAATTTTCCTTCCTTATGAGGCTGCAGATACTGCATCCTGTTTATGCCGCCTGTTGTGTGCCCACCCACCCGTGGACAGGCGCCTCGGCTGCTTCCGCATTTTGGTGCTTATGAATAGTGCTGCTTTGAGCATGGGTGTGCACATGCTGCTTGAAGGCTATAAACTCTTGAGATCTGTTAACTTAAGGAAGTCGCATCAGTCAGTTATGTTTTCTGGATATGCCTCCATGTTACTTTTAAAGCTTTTAGCTTTATTTCCAGAGGTCTTAATTTTACTTAACAGCATGTTTTTCTTTTATGTAATTTATTCTTATAAATTTGTATTGTGGTGTAAGCTGTGGAAATATAGATGGTCTGGTTTTTAGAGTGATGCAATCCTGGAAAAATATACATCAAAAAGTAGAACGAGTTCCTTGAAATAATAAGCTGTTACTCACTGTTGTGTCTCCCAAATTATCCGAAAGCAGTAGATTGAGAACCAGGAAAGTGTTCTGTTGAGAAAGCAAAAGCAAGAGAATGAAAGCAAAATGCAAGAAAAGCAAGGGAAAGCAAAAGCAAAAGAAAGGGTGAGCAGCAGTGTTGAGTGCTGCTGGGGAATGCACAGAGTGAATGAGGTGATTCGAAGGGTACTTGGCTTTAGTGCCCTGAGCTAGAGCGGTCGGAGTGGGCTCATGATCCAGGTGGAGTGAGCTGTGGTGACTTGAGGCGAGGGTACATTAGTAGGAACGGTTAAGTTTAAGATGGTTGGTACTGATGATGCAGAGGGGAATTAAGTTTTTTTTTAATAGGGATGCCATGAGCATATTTAAAAGCTGATGGGAAGGCTCTAGTTGAGGGAGATGTTGAATATTTAAGAGAAGGGTTAATTAATAGTTTTAGTTAGGAAGTAGGAGGGGATGGGATACAGGTGAAGGAGCTGGTGTTGGAGGATAGGATGGAGGCAGAGTTGGACTTGAAGTGGATGCAGGTGGTTTGTAGGTTCGAGTCTTGCAAAGATAGAGAAACTCCCTTTGAAGTTTCTGGCTTTTTTCTCTAAATTAGGAGATGAGGTCCTCTGTTGAGAATTATGAGTTAGGGAGGACAATTACAGTTTTGAGGAGACTAAATAGGGTTTGATATGGATTTCAGTTGCTGGGCTTTTCAAAGGAGTGGCACTGTCCGCTCCATTTGGACGTATATTAAGCATAGCGTTAGATGTCAGGTACTTGAGGGAAAAATAACTTATTAACCTTTTTGCTGCACACCTTGACACATATATTGAATACTTAACAAGTGCAGTGATTGTAAGACAGGTCTCGTAGTTAGGAAGCTCATAAACTTATAGGGAATATTTATTAAATGCAATAAGCAGTAAGAACAGGACTGGAACTTGAGAGGTCATGTCTGACTGCAGAAGAGCTAGATCTTTGTGTATGGAAAGTATTTTCAGCAAGTATATGGGGAGTAGGGTCAAGAAAGTGCTCTCTACTGCAAAGAGGAGAGCTAGCAATATGTTGGTACCATGTTAATGGCCTGGTGAATAGTCCAGGTTGTTCAAAATTGTCCTTGAATCAATGTGTCTCTGTGCAATTTAAAAGCATCAGAGAACTTAAGACTTTAAAGAAAATTTCATAAAAATCTATGATCCCCTCAGAGAAACTCAAGTACACACCTGTTTTAGGGAAAATGTGTATGGCTAGTCATCTGATATGTGACAAGCTTTATACAGAATGGTAATTTCCCAGTTTGGATATGATGAATTCAGAGCTCATTGAGTGTAAGCAGCATTATTGGATTCATTCAAGCTTTTTTTTCCTCTCTTCAACAGAGGATTAAAAAAAAATTCCAAATTTGAATCCAGGACTTGGAAAATGCCGGTTGTCTAAATACAGTACCATATTGTGATAAATATAGCTCTTGAAATTTTAAGAATCTTTTCACAAAACTTTCTTTTAATATTCATAGCAGAACTTTTTTTGGAATGTTATCTGAAAAGCAGAGGACCATTTTATTATCAGAGCTGACTATTAATTAGGGTATTGTTTCAGATATAAAAGTTGATCTGCCACTGAAATTCTATTTGAATATGTATAGTTCCAGGCTTGCTTTGTGTATTTAATAACTTTAGTACCATAATTACTCTGTTTACAATTAAGTTTTGGTGAATATGCTAATATGGAATATACCAGTGAATGATTTCAGTAGAGGGTGGTGTTGATTTACATTTTCATGTGCTTTTTACTTGAATCTGAATTTCATTTAATGTCAATGGGAGAAGAAGTGGTCAGATTATGTAATGGTTAGTGGCAGTGAATTTTCTTTTCTTTGAAATCTCTCTCTTGGATTGGGCATCATAACTTGGATTTGCTTTGCTCCAGCTGGGCAGAAATTATGCAGAAAGATTTAATTTGGTGGAGGTTTGTTCCCTCTGGTTTATTCTTTTAATAGAAACCTTAATGTAGGTATTGGTTTCATTGTTAAGAGAAACCTATAATGTACTAAAGCAATTGTTTAATTCCAATGAATATTTTAAGTTCTTTACTGAGGCAAATGTTCATGGTCATGTTATTTATTAATTTTTGACCAAAGACTTCTGATTTTAAGTACTTCTCCTTTCTTCTTTTTAGTTAAAAGGACAAGGAGATTGAGACACACAGACTTCATATTCTCTGAAGCTCGGAGCCGTCTTTTACTCTGAACCAGAGAATAAGAGGAGTAACCAAGTGGAGCGCAGTTCAGACAGGGTGCAGGGGGTGCCAGGAGGGGGCTCCCTGAGGTCTGAGGCCTGATCAGGTCTGGATTGGAGGCAGAAGAGGGGGCGGCAGAAGAGGGCCCAGGGACACTTGCTGGGTGAGAATGTTCCAGTGTGGTTGGTGCCCACGTGTGTGTGCACACACAGAGATTTGCCAGCCTTTGTGAACATTTATGCAGGTTATCAATGTATTGCCTCTCAATCCCATAAACATCTTTCTTTGCTCTGTTGATGATGCTTAACTAGACCCTGTAAGCATTTTCCTCTCCAGAACAATGTTAGGTTAGTCAGTAGAGGGTGAGGGAGGGACATTGCCAGGCAGAGTGGGGAAGGGGCTTCTCCTGCTGTTGCAGTGTGCTTGGTCCCCACCCCCACCCCTTTTAAAGCGTGGATGAGCAAAGCATGCTTATCCTCCGTGGCTTTGTTTGGCATCCCAGTAGCAGTTATCTTATTTCCACCAGGAGCCCAGTAGGTGCAGTCCCGTCTACAGCAGGCGCCCTCGAGGGCTCTGCCGCCCAGTGGGCTGTGGCCACAGCCCATCCAGTGAGGGGTCCTTCCTGTCTTCTCTCCTTTGATCTTGTAGCTTGTACTGCTCCCTGACTTTGCTCTTCCTTAGAGTTCTCTTACCCCTCTACTCTAGTGTAGTGTTCAGACCTACACTACTGACGATAGTCAATAGTACCTTTACAAATTAATAATTTTTTTATTATAAGCTTTTTAAAGTTACGTATGCATTTTAACTCCTGATTGGATCCTGACTGTTAATAACACTTAAGGTTTGTGTAATCAGCTGTTAATTTTACATAAATTTAAAAATAGAATGAAATAAGTCCTGTGTATAACTTGATTAGTTTTAATGATATGAACATACAATGTATATATTACCCAGACTTGGGGTATGGGACATGACCAGAGCCCCAGAAACCTTCTAACTCAGTGATCCTGCTATTTGACTTCTGTCATTATGGAGTGGGCTTCGTAGGTGGCGCTAGCGGTAAAGAACCTTCCTGCCAGTGTAGGAGACTCAGGAGATGCAGCTTCGATCCCCAGATGGGGAAGATCTCCTGGAGAGGGAAATGGCAACCCACTCCAGTATTCTTGCCTGGAGACTTCCATGGACAGCGAAACTCGCTGGGTTCCAGTAGTCCATGGGGTCGAAAGAGTAGGACACGACTGGAGTGACTTAGTATGTCACGGATTCATGAGATGAATCATGGAGTGTGTCGTCTTGTGTCTGGCTTCCTTCTATCAACATACCATTTGGGTGGATGGTCTTCAGTCGCTAAGTTATGTCCGACTCTGCAACCCCATGGGCTGTAGCACACCAGTCTCCTTTGTCTTCCACTATCTCCCAGAGTTTGCTCAAATTCATGTCCATTGAGTTGGTGGTGCTATCTAACCACCTCATCCTCTGCTGCCCTCTTCTCTTTTTACCTTCAAAGTTTCCCAGGATTAGAGTCTTTTCCAGTGAGTTGGCTCTTTGCATCAGATGGCTAAAGTATTGGAAGCTTTAGCTTCAGTATCAGTCCTTCCAATGAATATTTAGGGTTGATTTCCTTTAGGATATGGGCTTTCCTGTAGCTCAGCTAGTAGAGAATCCACCTGCAATTCAGAAGACCCCAGTTCAATTCCTGGGTTGGGAAGATTCCCCTGGAGAAGGAATAGGCTATCCACTCCAGTGTTCTTGGGCTTCCCTGGTGGTTCAGATGGTGAAGAATCCTTCTGCAGTGCAGGAGACCTGGGTTCTATCCCTGGAGAAGGAAATGGCTACCCACTCCAGTATTCTGACCTGGAGAATTCCATGGACAGAGGAGCCTGGCAGGCTACAGTCTATGGAGTCTCTGGACATGACTGAACGACTTTCACTTTCCTTTAGGATTGACTGGTTTGCTTTCCTTGCAGTTCAAGGGACTCTCAAGAGTCTTCTCCAGCACCACAGTTAGAAAGCATTGATTCTTCAACACTCAGCCTTCTTTATGATCCAACTCTCACATCCAGTTCTCACTGAGAAAACCAAAGCTTTGACTGTACTGACTTTTGTTGGCAAAGTGATGTCTCTGGAGGTTCATCTATTTTATTGTATCTGTTTTCCTGTTGATGGACATGTGGGTTTCCAGTGTTTGGCCATTCTGAGTAAAGCTGCTGTCATCCTTTAACGTGTGTTTGGTGGATGTGTTTCCATCTCTCTTAGGTATGTGCACAGGAGAGGAATTGTTGGGTCAGGTCGCAGCTCCCACACAACAGATTTTCAGTGTGGTTGAAACGCTGGCTCGTGTGTGAGAACTCCGTTTGCTCTGCATCCTTACCAGTACTTGGTCTTGTCAGGCTTCCACAGTGCTGCTGCTAAGTCACTTCAGTCGTGTCCTACTCTTTGTGACCCCATGGACGGCAGCCCACCAGGCTTCCCCGTCCCTGGGATTCTCCAGGCAAGAACACTGGAGTGGGTTGCCATTTCCTTCTACAATGCAGGAAAGTGAAAAGTGAAAGTGAAGTCACTCAGTCGTGTCCGACTCTAGTGACCCCATGGACTGCAGCCCACCAGGCTCCTCCACCCATGGGATTTTCCAGGCAAAAGTACTGGAATGGAGTGCTGTTGCCTTCTCCATCCACAGTGCAAATCTTCACAACTTTTTAGGAATAGATAATTTAAATGCTGTTTAAACTCTTTATATTGTGGTAAGAGAAGACAAACTTGTAAAGTCTTTTTATGAAGTGAGCATAATCAGCTGCATTTGTTTAAGTCTTTTGTTTGTCCTCACATTTTAAAAGATAGGTTATTCCATATGTAAAACAGATAGCCGGGGAAATTTGCTCTATGACTCAGGGAACTCAAACTGGGGCTCTGTGACAACCTAGAGGGAGGTTCAAGAAGGAGGGAACACACGTGTATCTGTGGCAGACTCGTGCTGATGTATGGCAGAGACCTGCACAACATTGCAGAGCAGTTATCCTTCAATTAAAAGTCAATGTTTTAAAAAGGTTATTAACCAGATGCTTATTCATTAATCCACTGTCATTGCTGCCCTCTCACACTCAGCAGAAGCCGGCTCTAAGCACTGACGTGGCTGTTGGTTGTCTGTGCCCCATCTAAGATTGTAGGACTGCCCGGAGGGGGACCCCTGCCGTATCTTTTTCCACAAAAGCCACCAGAGGAAGGGAGTTTCAGTTAGGATTATTCTAAAGAAAATTCTGTGTTGTAGTGGCCCCTTTCTGTCAGAGCAGCAGAGTATATTTCAGTGACTTCTTCACATTCATGTGGAGTAGATAGAGGTATGAGGGAAGTTTTAACCCAAGGATGAGGTTAGTTTCAAATACTGACTAGTAACCAACCTTCCATTCCATTCCAAAGAAACTGGTGATGCAGAGGACCTACGTTATACAAGTTATATGAACTGTTTTCTCTAGTTAGTTTACTTGGGTTGGTTTGATATATATGGTGGTGGTTTAGTCGCTAAGTTGTGTCTGACTCTTGAGACCCCATGGACTACAGCTCACCAGGCTCCTGTGTCCATGGAGTTCTCCTGGCAAGAACACTGGAGTGAGTTGCTCCAATACTTGTGCCTCTCCCTGATGTGTGTGGATGACTAACTCAAAGGGAAAAAAGCTGGATTCCCATGTCATATTGTACAGCAGTATAAGTGTAGACAGACAAAAAAAGTTAGCAAAGAATTTTATGAAACCATAAGATAACTAAAGGAAAACATGGGAGATGTTTGAAAAAAAAAAGCAATTTTACTGGGAGAGGTCTTTCTAAGGATGACATAAAACTCCAGAACTGAAAATAAACAATGTCAGAAGAAAAATAAATTGGGAAGATTAGTTGCAATGCCAAGAGCTAATTCCTTTAATACATATAGAATATATAAGGAGTGCCTGTGAATAAAAAAACAAAAGGCCACCAATAGTTCATAGGAAATGAAGTACAGGTTTTACTTCGGAATCTTTTTTTTTTTTTTTTTTTTTTGTGTGTGTGTGTGATTGGACCAAGCACACGGAGTATGAAAGACTGCCAATTTTGATCTCTTGGTGATTGTTAATTATAGGAACAGTCATTTTTGAAAGTCTAAAAACCATAAAATACATCACAATTCAGAAAACCTTTTTATGCACATACAGATATAATGAGTCAGAGGAACTTTTATCATGACCACCACTTGTGTCAAGAAAAATGTGCCCACCATGGCCCCATCCAAATCCCGACTGTCTTACGCTTCCCCAAAGTCACCTCCAGCTTTTATGGTAATTGCTTTCTTCTCTTTGTAGTTTTATCATTCAAATGGGTATCCCTCAACACTGTGGTTTAGATTTGCCAAATTTTGTTAGATATGTTTTAAAGTCTTTTAAAATCTAGTTTTCTTCTCCCCCATCTCTTTCCCTCCTTTGTCGATTGAAGAAGTGGGATCATATACACCATCAGAGTTTCTTCCCACAGTTAGAATTCTGCTGATTGCATTCCCATGTCATATTTCATTATATTCTTCTGGTCCCTTCATAGCCTGTGACTTGATAGGCTGAATCAGATTCAGGGTCTGTTTATTTTTTGTTTCTCTTTTGGCAGGATTTCTTCATGGCTAGTGGCGTGTTCTTTTATCCAGGAGGCATATACTGTCTGAATAGTTCTCTCCTTTTGATGTTAGTGTCTATCAGTGCTCAATGCCTGGATCTGGTAATTCATTAGGAGGTGGAAGTGGTGTTAAGTTAAAACCATTCTTACTCACTTATTAGCTGAAATTTTTCTGTGTAAGGAGAAATTTCTCTTCATCGCCTATTTGGTTACCTAGTGGTACAATTCATATATGAAAGGAAGGATGAATGCTTGATTGTTTCCCTTTATTTGCTAGTTTTTAAAATTGAGTGGTTTCTTGCTATCCTCTGGAGGTGACCACTTAAGTTTTCTTACTGTTATAAACACTTCAATTTACCCATTTTGTGTGTTTTAATCCATTATGGTTATTATCTTTACTGACTCAAATTGGCTCATCTGTGGTTAGTGGTAGCATCTTCCAGGTTGACTCCTTAGACATATTTGACATAACCCTAGTAGTTTTTGATAGTGTCCTTGACATCTAGAAATGACAAGATCTTCCAAGATTGTCTTGTACATTTCTAGCTCCAGACCCTGAAATCAGTAATTGGTTCAAGGCACCGTTTTAACAGGAAATAGTATTTCAAGAATACAGTTTGCATACTAGGGATGCTCTTTGTTTGCTACTGTGTTGTTTCTTTTTCTAAGCTTCTTTATTTGTGAAGGGGGCTTGGGAATACAAAGGTATATGTCTCTGTGTGTTTATGTATATATTCTTTCTGTAAAAGAGAATATACCTTTTGAATTAAAAACAATACTTCCAAACATAACGCTGCCTCTTTCATCTGCATCCTCTTCCATATTTGAATCCTGTTTTCTTAAGGACACAGCAGTGGTAGAATTAAAACATCACATAATTATTCATTTGCATTATTCCATGTCTGCGTACAATATCCTTAGTTAACAAAACCAAGGATCATCACGATATGACGAAAGTTGATTGTTTCAGCTTGTTTCCCGTTTTTTGCAGTTGTGCTATGTCTGCATTGTCAGAACATACACCTATTATATAGCCTACCCTCTCCTTTATAACCCTTGTTGAGACTCAGTTCTGCAAGTAATTATCTGTTTACCGCTCACTGTCAGTTCTTACAGTGACGTTTCTTTAGTCATTTGGGATATCTGAGACTTGTGTTTTCTAGTAGATTCTTACTCCTTTCCCCCATTTCTATGTTGATAACACTTTGAAGTCTTTAGACTTGAAGTTTAATTGAGTATAGACTCTGGTTCGTGTTTTCATTCCTTGACTCTTAAATATGCTACTTCCCTTTTTCCTGGCATAAAGCGTTGCTGTCAGTGTGATGACAATATGATTTTACTTTCCTCACAGAGCATCTTCTTTTTGGCCTGGAAGCACAAAGAATATTTTCTTCTACTGTTAATTTCAGTAATTTTACCAAACTAGGCTGTGTTTTAGAGCTGGTCATCCTGGGTTGATTAGTATGTAGGTGTGATCTTTCATTTTGTAGTTTCATGCTTTTTTTTTTTTTAAAGTTCAGGAATCTTCTCTAATTAAATCATTTAAACTGTCTTGAATGCTATGAGGGAATTAATTAATAGGAGATCACTCTGACGGTTTGATAAAGTTGGATAAAATTTAGAAGGCATTCCTTTTAGTATTTGATAGTTCTGTTTGTTTTAGTTATTATGCTCAAATCTGTTTAACTGTAGTTGTCAAAATCACCTCTTTTTTGGTGTTGTGAATGTGGGCTGCTACGGTCGCACTGAAATGCCATTCAGGAAACTCTTTTAATGATCACAAACACATTAAGAGAATTAATTGATATGATATTAATTTGACATTCGTTTATTTTGAAAACTTAGGATATAGACAGTGAAGATATATGTCAGTACTCTGTCAGGAAAAGTTAAATTTAAAAATTCCCAGTAAATTAATAAAGAGCATTTGCATAAGTGGAGTTTGTGTAGGTAGAATTGATAGTGGGTAGATACTTGCTTAAATTTTCCAGTCTAATGTGGTGTGTATGTATTTAGAATATCTAAGCTCAAAACCAGACTACTTACATAAATTGTCAAGTCTTAACAGACATCGTTTATCTGAATAGCCATTTCAGATGTTGCAGACTACCTTACAGCTTTTATCGATCTCTTTTCTTTCTTTAGTGTATCTATAATATAGTTTTAAGGAACTATAGAATCCTAAAAACTGTTTTAAATATTTTTCAATTAGTAGATTAAAATAGGTTTTTCTTAGAGTTTGGAATTACACCACCCCCATACACTGTTAGCATTAAATAGCATTTTTAATCATTGATTATTTTATACCACTGGAACTTGAAATATTTTCTAGCAAGTAATTGGCATGGACCATGTTACTTATTGCTTCCTCTTCCAAGTTAAGAGATAGCAGAATTGAGCGCTTATGAGTCCTTTATTTAAACTTTCGATTAAGTAGGAATTTGAATAATAGCATCTTTGCCTAGAACGCGTTCCTCAGTGAAAACATTTTCAACTTTTCCAGGATTATGATTTTGAGTGTTGCTTTGTTTTATAGTGAAAATGCCTCGTGTAAAAGCGGCTCAGGCTGGAAGACAGGGTCCTGCAAAGAGACGTCTTGCAGAACATTTTGCAGCCGGGGAGATAATCACTGATATGACCAAAAGGAATGGAAACTGGGGTCTCCCATTGGCCAAGGTGGCTTTGGTTGTATATATCTTGGTACGTATTCCACTACTTCTGATTGTCAGTCCAAAGATTTACAAATTTGTTTTCAAAATATTTTCTTAATTGCAGACTTTTACAGGATGCTCCTAATAGTCTACGTCAACATAATATTATTAGGCAAAAATACCTCTCTGATGTGGGAGTGGAGAAGACGGTTGATATAATCACAGCAGAAATAGAGGATAAAACATCTCTAGGGCTGCCACTAGTGAGCATAGGCTTCATACTTCTTAGACATTCTGTATGCTGTTAATCTCCTTTGAGACCCAAAGACAGCCATATCTTTCTTTCCCCACCTCCACCCAATTAGGATACATTCCCTTTGTTTTAGTGTAATTTGGAGATTTTTCATATCTTTAATAGGCATGGGTATTTTTCTTTCTTTGCAACCTTAATAGTCATCATGGTGGAATTTAAGAGAATGACCTAGAAATTACATATTAAGTCTGAAATGTGCTATTTAATTAGCACATTATTTAAATTTTAGGGGACCCATTGTGTAACACTGAGCTACTGTAAGTTTGTTCATTTGAAAAACATTTTACCTGATTGCTTCTAAAGCTGTATCTCTCAGAATATTAGTATTGATACAGTGCATTTAATGATTGCTTTTGATATTCCTCTCTGACTTTTCTATTGTATATTCTTATTCCTCTAATCTTTATTTAATTATTAAATTTCTGTATGAGGTTTATAAAATTTTCTTTTTAAAAACTTATCTTTTCTTTCAAGCAACATCTTCCTCACAATACTACTATTAATACTAGATTAGCATCGTATGAAAACTTGTTTGAAGTGTACTCTCTTGGGTCCACCCCAGACCCATGAATCAGTAGCTGTAGGGAGAAGGTATATCCTTATGACTGAAAAAGCCCTGCAGGTGGTGCAGGTAGATGCCTGGAAAGTTTGAGGACCACCGACATAGATGAGAGAGCAACTGCTCTTAGTCAAGAGGGGTCTAACTCAACCAGGACCAGTGAGTTGAGAGCAACTGCTCTTAGTCAGGAGGGGTCTAACTCAACCAGGACCAGTGAGTTGAGAGCAACTGCTCTTGGTCAGGAAGGGTCTAACTCAACCAGGACCAGTGAGTTGTAGTTGGTTAGCTGCAGTCTCTAGAGGTATGTTCATGAAACATAGTTTGAAAACCAGCACTTGACTGAATTTTATAAATGCTGTGTCTCCAGATCAGTGGCACCTGTCTTAGGGGAAATAAATTGTTTCTTTAGTTTTATTAAGAACCAAACGCATCCCAGGGACCTAGACTATCTGACTTAAAGGGAAAGCCTTCATAAGTCACGAAAGGTTAGTAGCTATACTAGCCAGGTCTATATTTTTGACTTTGTAATTTAGAGATGGCAATTCTGTAAGCTTGCTTTACTGCAGAATGTGTATACTGAAGACATCCTATATTAGGAATGGGAGCTTGTCTTAAAGCAAGTGAATTCTTCATTTTGTGTTAGTTAAGTTGCTTTTGTAACCTTTGGCAAATTTGCAGCTTGCTTTGCATGTGTGCTGGCTGTTTGATCTGTATTGGTCTTTCTCATCACAAAGTGCCATCTAATAGTATTTTTAATATTCAGTGGTTTGACAGATTTCTGTAATAAAGCTTTCACTTTTTAAAAACTAGATTGATCTGGAAAAGGAGTTTTCTTCAGTATTGCAGCCTCCACTTTATCTCTCTCTGCCCACTGACACCAAAACGGCCATTTTCAAGATGATCAGCAGTTTCTGCTAACTGATGGTTTTCTGCTAAAAGATTGCCTTTTGTTTAGCTACTTCCTGCAGCATTTGACACCGGTTACCTTTCCTCCTCATAAGCATTGCTTCCATTGTCTTTCATAATACACGCCTTCACCTGTGGTTTTCCTCCTGCCTCTTGATGTGCTTGGTCATCTTTGTAGGTACCTCTGTGCTCTCAGCTCACTTTTCTTCGTTCTGGGTAGTCTCTTTGAGTGATCTCATTGAGTCTCTTGGCTTCCGTTGTCTCTCTTTTGTTAATTTCCATATCTTTTATTAGTAGCCAAGGCCTTACTTAGTCCCTTGAATCCAAGCCCATAGTCAGTGACCTACACGGGATCTCTGTTTGGATGACTCACAGGCATGTCTAAAATTTTTACCATTCTCTTCCATCTTGTGATTCTGTCAGGATCAAAAGAGGATGATCTGATTGAATGACATCCCTCAAGCCAGATACTGGAAAGCATTCTCAAGTGCTATTACACTAATATTCCTGGTACTTCATCTGGTGCTGTTGCTTCAGCTATGAGACTTCTTAGATACATTCATTTCTCCTCTCTTTTGCGCTCCTGCAGCATTTGCTGGTCCTGCAGGTCATTCTCCTGTCTTGTCTGGATGCTCAGTGTAGCAGTGGATTTTTTCTGCTCAGCCCTGCCCTCGTGCATCCTTTTGCTCACATTGTGGCTTGAGTGGCCTGCTCTGTTTATTTTATGCTCCTCCGATGGCTCCCCCAGGGACCTTAGGATGAAGTACCAGACTTTGAGAATGGCATCCCAGACCTTCTCCACGCAGTCTGCTCCCTATGTAACTTTTTTCTTCATCCCTTTTATTTCCTCAGAATCTGTCTTTGACTCTCATGCTGCCCTTTGCCTCTTGATCTTTTTTATGTGATGTTTCTTTTGCTTTATTTTTCCAAAGCTGAACTCAGGGCAGGTGGTATCTGATTATAATGCTTCTCTGTTAACCCTTTCATAGTATGTTTCACGCTGCACTGAGATTACTTTTGTTTTTCCCAGAATAAATATGTCCTCCTTGGCAGTGAAACAACTCTTCTTTTTTCCTGGTATCTGGCGTTTTTTTCAGTATATGTTGTTTGAATGAATTATCGAACTTCCCTTTCCCCCTTTCCTCATTTGAATTGTGCAGTATTTTGGGGATACTATCCTCATTTCAACACTTGTGCATTAAATGCTTATTTAAAAAAATTTAACTTTGCTCTGTTATTAATCCAGTTTCTGGGTGATGTAGTCACCACAGCAGGACTGTTCCTTAAGGAGCTCAGACTTACTCTTTTGCCCATTTAGTTGTTTTTATGACTTGGTAGTCCTGTCGTCTGAAGTATTTTGGCTACAGCCTTCCCACAGCACTGCTGCTTTCCAGCTGATTGGTGTTTTCTCCGTTTCCTTTGCCTGTCCCTCTCCATCTCTTCAGCTTCTTAGGTGAGAATGCCTTAGGGCCCAGTCCTAGGATTTCTTCTTTCCTCTGTCTGTACTCATTCCCTAGGGGCCCTTCCAGTTTCTTGACTTTGAATGAATAGCATTTCTGTGTTGATGACTCAGATTTCTTTATCCAACTTGGAGCATTCTTCTGAACTCAAGACTTGTACATCAGCTGCCTGTTTAACACCTGAACTTGGATGTTTAATAAGCATCTCAAACTTAAGACACCCCAAAACACCAGCTCCTCTGCAGTTTTCATTCATAGCAAGTAGCGACTTCCTCTTTCCGGTTGCTTAGGCCAAAAACCTGGAGTGGCCCCCCCCGCCACCCTGCCTTACCCTCTGTATCTAATTCATCAGCAAATCTTGTTGGCTCTTCTTTAAAAATACGTCCACAATCCGACCACTTATCACCACTTGTGTGCTGCTGCTCTGGTTCACGCTGCCACCGTTCCTCACCCAGAGTATTGTAATAGCCTAGCTTAACTCCCTGCTCTGCTCTTACTGTCCACCCTCCATCCTCCACAGAGCCACTCGCAGAATTCTTTAGAAAATCAGTCTGAGCTTACTGTTTCTCTTCTTCAGCTTCCAGTGGCTCACTGTCGCATTCATAGCCACAGCGTTAGGTCGCCTGTCTGTGTATTTGTTCTCTGCTGCTTTTCTGATCTGTGCCCTGTTACTTTGCACCTCACTTGCTCCTTTCCGGGCACATGTAGGCCTTTGCGCTGGACTGCCTGGAATGTTCTCCCAGATTATTTCCATGGCTCTGTCCCTCACTGTCTCCAGACCACTGCTCCAGTGACACCCTATCACTGGGGTTCCTCTTACTAACTTGCGACTCTCTACCTTCCTTTCCTGCCTAATTTTTCTTTCTCTTGCACTTACTGCCATCAAATATACTTTATATTTTAATCGTTGTCTGTATCCAACTGCTGAAATGTTAGTATCATAAAAGTAGAGATTGTTTGCTCCTGTTCATTGCTAAATCAGTTTCTTAGATACTGGTATGTAATAGCTTTCTGGTAAAAAAATATGTGTTTAGTGAGTGTGGGAAACCTTATTTTCCTAATTCAGCATTTCAGGGCAACTATGCTTCTTATTTGCACAAAATAATACTGGCAGCTACATTAAAGTTACTCTGGATGGCACTTCACAGGTCTAGCGCCAGTATCCGGAACCACTGGTCTAGAGAAGTGATATCTTTACCCCAAACGAGTGCTTTTTAGAACTTTAGCTCCCTCTCTTCTTACCTTCCTACCTAATGCTACTTCTTAAAAGGATTCCCTAGTTTGTTAAATTTAAGAAATTTTATCAGTTATCATCCTCTTGGGAATTCAGAGCATATATTAGCATATCAAAGATCATGAATACTTTTGAATTAAAGAAATCTTTAACTCAGTTTTCCATACTTAATTATGATCATATTGAAAATAGCAGCAATTGTAAGATGACTTCCAATTTCAGACATGTTAAATTGTCGGAAAAAGTCTTAAAATTGATGAAATATGCAGTAATGATATCCTGAGACACATATTTGGGAACTGAAATTTATTCTACCAAGAGGTTATAGATATACAGATCTAAATATTAATAAAGGGTTAGTAATAGGCTATAATAGTGCTACCTCTTGTTCTGATATTATATATGTCACTTTTTCAAACAGCTGATATGAATTCTTCAAAATCCGTGGGCAGCGATGCACCCTGTGTTGCAAAAGTGGTAAGGAAATGTTTCTAGCTGATTTTTTTCTTTTCTGTTGATTTAGTTGTAGTATATATTTTGTAAAACATTCTTTTTAATAACTAGAATTAATTAAACCATAAGGTACTGCATTTTTTATAATGTTTCATAATTATTAAATGAGACAAAACGTAGTTTTATAGTTTTAAATAGTTTGAATTCAAAAATTCTCTCCCCTCTCTTTTGAGTGTGCCACTAGTATTTGTGGAACAGACGAATGAAAGACTGGAGGTTTGCAGGTGTGGAATAAAAATATTTAGCTCATTCTTTCTATTTCAGCTGTATTTATAATAGATGAGATGCTTTTTTATATCCTACAAGATTATGCTACTTTCATGAACTTCATTGTATTTTGTCACGCATTTGCTTCTGAACTTACACTTGGTCAGGTTTTCTTTTTATTTCCGTTATCTTTCCCTTCTCCTTTCATTTTAGTAAATACAGTTATTTATTTGTGGTCACTTTGAAACTTCTTTTTGCTACACTGACGTTGAAAGTAATTTGTAATGTGTAAAGGTAGACGATATCTTGTCTAACATAGACATACTCTGAATAGCCGGGTCAGTTTATATACTGGCACTAACAAGCATTTTAACTACTATTTGCTAGTAAGTGAGGGTGTGTGCATCTTGTTGCTTACCAACATTTGTAACTCCCCTCTCAAAATTCTTTATTATGTATGAAGAACATGTTTTTGTTAAATAGAAGTAAAAGGGTCTGTTATTTGGGCAGATTACCACAAAGTTCCCCAACGCTGCTTTTTTTCCCTACAGGCTACAGATTTCTGGAATTAGACTTACCTCAAGGTTTTTGTTTTGTCTTATTTTACTCTCTCTTTTTTTTTTTAAAAAAAAGAATATATCTGATCCCATTTGAGTTAATGACTCTTGGATCTGAGTTGTTTTTATTGTTTTCACCAAGTTTTTATTCACGTGTAGTTTTTATAAAGAAATAGGTATGAAATAAACAGTTTGAATCCTTTTCTGACAAATGTATATGCCTGTATAATCCTACCTCTGTTAAAATACAGAGCATTTCTGTCACTCCCAAAAGATTCTGGTGTCATTTTCTGATCACCGTGGAGGAAACCACTTGTCTGAGTTTCCTTCCTCCCTGTGGGTTGTTTCTAGAATGTCCTATAAATGGTATTTATGCAGTACATTCTGTTTTGTCTCTGACTACTTATGCTCAGCATAGTGTTTTAAAGGCTCAGGTATATTGTTGGCATCTCAGTTGCTTGGTCAGTCTTTATGTCGTAGTATTATATGGTAGCTATATTAGAGTTAGTTTTCTATTTCCTGTTGATAGACATTTGGATTGTTTCCAGTTTTGGGCTCTTAGGAATAGACCTTCTGTAAATACTCTGGTCACTGTTTTCCTTGGGTCAGTACCTAGAATTACTGGTGTATAGGGAAGGTGCGTATTTAAATTTATAAGAAAGTACTGGCCAGATTTCCAAAGTGGTTGTTACTATTTTACACAGCCACCAGTAACATGTGAGAATTCCAGCTGCTTTGTGTCCCCTTTAACACTTGGAATTGTCAGGTATGTTGTTGGTTTGTTGTGACCGTGATACCAGAAGTATAGTAGTGTCTCATAGTTTTAGCTTACGTTTACTTGCTGACTGGTTTTGAGCACTTTTGCATTATGATTTGTTGACAGTTAATATGTTTTCCTTTGTGGAGCCGCTTCAGGCATTTGTGGTCTTCTGGCACCGCCCTTCTCCCTCTTTTTTTAATAACTCAGCTTTGCTTTTTATAATTCAGTGTAAGAGTTTTTCTGTATACAAGTCCTTTCTTAAATATATGTGTTGTAAATCTTTTCTCCTAGTTTGTAGTTTGTCTGTTTATTTTCTGAATACTTTTTCTGCATCTTTTGAGATGAATCATAGGATTTTCTTCTTTTGTTAATGTGGCATTTATATTGATTGATATTTGAATGGTAAAATGACTTTGTATTCTTAACAGACACTCCAGTTAGTTACAGTGTATTATGCTTTTGCATAATGCTGGAATTGATGTGCTAATATTTCATTAAGGATTTCTGCATCTTTGTTCATGAAGGATGTCAGTTGTTAATTTTTCCTAATATTCCTGCAATGAAAGCATTTCTCATCTCCTTGTTTGGCGTAGGTGTCAGGCTTCTTGGCGCACTGAGCTTGGTTTCCCCTTCTGGCCCCACAGCGTTTCAAGTGTCCTGTCCTGGGGCTCATTTGCTTGTCTCCGGTCCTTTAGAAGTCACAGTCCTGTGCTGCCTGTTTTGTCGGATGTCCGAGAATAGTAATTTTCCTGTATTTTGTCCAGTGTTGATATTTGTTTACTGTGAGAGGGCTAATTGGATCCCAGCTATTATGTCATGCTCATGGGAAGAAGCAACGTGGGTAACTTTAGAGTGGATGTGATTGGTTTGTTTCCCCTGCTATTTCACTTTTCTTTATACCTTTTCATTTTGGATTTTTCTTCCTTCTCATGTATTAAATTCCTTTGAAATACTTAGTTTGCTGCTATATCAGAGAAACAAAAGTTTGTACTATTAAATTGGGTCATTTGCATGGAATTTGCATGGAATATTATCTGCATTTGTCTTTGATACAACAGATTAAAATATTAAAATCTATGGGTAAGATTAGTTTCTTCTTAGAATCTTTAAATAGTTTCCACTGTGGGAAGAAAACAAGTCCCCTACGAACTTACCGTAATAGTGAGGTTTGGAAAATACGGTTGCCTCTGACCACTTGGCAGCTGCTTTACCTGCACGATTGTTTCTAGGTCTCGGAGGAAAAGTGCCTGAGGTCGTGGCTTGTAGGTGGGGCTGCTATGTAACCGTGTCTCTTTTTCTTCTGTGTAACCTTAGCTTCTTTAAAGTATGTTTTATTTTAGACTTATAATATTATTCTTCATTATGAGTAGTTCTAGGAATTTTATTTGTTATTCAGTGTCTTTTTCGCTTACAGAATTATGAAAGAAAATGGGTAGAACCAAGTATTTCCTCACTGCTTAAGGTAGCAAATTACATTTCTAAGTTAAAAGCCATTTGTCATCAACCCTGGCTCAGTCCTCTGTGTCTCCTGTCTCCTAATTTGGTTCTACTCCCATTTGCCTATATTACGTCTTCCCTTTGTAATTAGGACGATGATAAATATTCAGCTGATTTCTCTCTTGCATTTAATATTTCAGTAACATTTTCAGTGTCCTGGTTTGTCTGTGATCTTGGAAGAATGCCATAAGCAAAATAATGTTAACTTTTTCTTCCTGTCTTAGAGGTGGGTTAGTGACTGCTGTTGGTCATCTTCCCTCATACCTGTCTTTCCTGAACTCCTTTGAACCACTGTAGCCCCCATTCTGTGTAGTTGCATCTTTTTACAGTTTCACTTGCTAATATCCTTCTCATGGCTCTACTTGTTTTAGTTTTTTTATATGTTAATTTTATCTCCCTAACTAGATTTCAAGGGCCTTGTTTTAAAGTTTGTTTTCTTTATGCCTTAAGTGCCTGTTTTATTCTTTTCAAAACTTTTTGGCCATAATTGCTTGCCACCTTGTAACTTCCTGATGTGCCTGTTTCTGTCTCTTATCTGTGCCTTTTAGTGCAGGCCTGTCTGTGATTTGTTTTCACTTGTGATAGGCAGTGCCATAGTTCTGTTCATTACTAACCTGCAGTTCTTTTATTCTCATAGAGCTTTTAGAAGTCAAAATGATTCATCAAATACAAACATGTGAAATTATTATCACCTCTTTCCAGTATTAATATCAGAACTGTTTATGAACATTTGCTGTTTAAACATCAGGAGCGATTAAATACCCTTTTTTCAAAGAACAAGTACTGTTCTTTGGGGAAGCTTCATAATTACCCAAAAAGCAAGATATAAAACTATAATACAGAGGCAATTTTATAAAATAGCTATATATAGAAAGAAAATATAGTATTTCCAGATTCTCTAAAGTGAATTGGTATTTTATCTTTAGAGAAAGAAAAAAAATTATTTAAGAAATAAAGGCAAATTGATTTTTAATGTGAAATTAACCTTAATAATTTAATAGCATATCAAATCAAACTGGTTTTCAGCTCCGGTTACACAGGATAATTACAATCTCCAAGTGCTGAGCTGGGTTATCGGTATTTTTAGTAAAGTCTCCTTAAGAAATTCTGTTGTGCATCAAGGTTGAGAGTTGCTGGTGGGGTCTGGCGCCTAGAGCACCGTAGTTCTGAAGACTTCAGTGGGATCCTGTGCTCATGCCGTGCCTACCTTTGCCTGATATCCTTTTATTCCCTGGGGGCACCAGGTACCGTGTGCTTCTGGTAGGATTTCTGTCTCCGTGTGGAAGACTGGTTAGAACATTTGGTTACTGCACTCGCAGTGTTAACGGGTATGCACAAGAGCTCTGAATACTAATCCACGCATTTCTTGCATTTAGTCTTGAAGTGAAGTAATGACTAACACATTTAAGATAGATGTTTAGGTATATGCAGGTATAGTCTCCGGAGAAGGCAGTGGCACCAACTCCAGCACTCCTGCCTGGCAAATCCCATGGACGGAGGAGCCTGGTGGGCTGCAGTCCATGGGGTCGCGAAGACTTGTCGAACACGACTGAGCGACTTCACTTTCACTTTTCACTTTCATGTATTGGAGAAGGAAATGGCAACCCGCTCCAGTGTTTTTGCCTTGAGAATCCCAGGGATGGGGGAGCCTGGTGGGCTGCTGTCTGTGGGGTTGCACAGAGTCGGACACGACTGAAGCGACTCCGCAGCAGCAGCAGGTATAGTCTCTGTCCTCAGTGACCGTGTCTGGTTAACCCTTACTGACTTATGGGAGTGGTCCTGGACTCATGGTACTGGGGCACCGGTGATGGAGACCTGAGAGACACTCTCTGTATTTTATTTCAGGAAGGTAAACACGCAGAGAGAAATGGTAAATTGGATAATGCAAGGAGGAAAACGTCTTTTTGTGTGTGTGTTTTTAATACTTATTTATTTGCATGGGGTCATAATAGTTGTGGCACTCGGGCTCTTTTGTTGTGGCAGTCACGTTTCTGTCTAGTTGTGGTGCCTGGGCTTAGTTGCCTTTCGGCATGTGGGATCTCAGTTCCCTGACCAGGGACTGAACCCCTGCCCCTGCGCTGCAAGGTGGATTCTTAACCACTGGACCTCCAGGGAAGTCCCTCCTCTTGTGTTTCCTTGTTAACAGATTGTATAGTGGATTACTTCATTCAGCCCCCTTTGTGGTCATGTCCTGAGCTAGTAGCAGAACTGGGGGTAGAGGTCAGGCTTTGGGAACTTGTATTCTAACAGTTCTTTATGTTATAGTCTGTTCCTAGTGTGTACTAATATATATCTGTAGTCCGAAGTTCTCTGGAAAGAAGTTGAAGACTGATGTTTAATTTCCCACACTGATGTTATGAGAAGTGACCTGAATTTTCAATTCATATATCATAATTTTTTGGTAGGAAGGAGAAACTTTATACAGCTTCATTTTTAAATGGCAGCCAGTTGCTTTTAGATGGTGCCGTTGAAATATATCACATTTTAATTTTTTTCTGTTGTCGTCTTCATTTTGACACTTAGAAGTCTTAAAGAAACGTTTAGTGATATTCTAGTTAAAATGTCAGTCCCAATTTCTTTTCTAAATCTTGGCTATTATAGAGTTGGCAAAGTATTTTAGATTTGAAGTATGTTAATAAAATTTTTAGTTATGAGTTAAGGTATTTTCTTCAACAGAAATAGCCAGCTTTGGCTGGAGTGCAATGCCAAGGAAGTAGGTCCTTTATTTTGTTATAATGGAATTTTATTGAATTAGAAAAAAGGATGAAATGAGATCAAAGAGTCTTTATTGTAATGGGACTTTCAATATAATAGCTTGATTTATATAGGTTGATTCTTATCATTATAAGTTTAATAAATTATTGCCTGAAGGAAAGCTTGAAAATTAAAGTTGATATGACATAGGTTGAAACTGAATAAATCAGAATTTTATACAGATGGTAATAAGCCGGGAATGTGTCTTAGGAAACTCCTTTCAAACCTGAGTTATGAGCTACTCTGAAAGTTAGCCTTTGGAGAGTAACTTCCCAAAATTCCTCTCCTGAATTTTCATTTCTTATACTGAGCCTGTTATTCCTGCTGCAGGCCTGTTCTCAGCCATGGGCTCTAAGCATTCACAAGTGTCTGTCTAGCTCCCATTGCTGCGAGGAAAAGAACTGCAGGTTATGGCAAAGCTACCTTGTGAGTCCACAAGGTAGTGATTTGGCACACCTTAGTATATGGGTTAATTTCTACTTCTTAAGACATGGTATACAGCCCTTGTTTACCAGTCCCTTCCAAAGCTTGCCTGTAACAAATAAGGCTAGCTTATTTTCCGGTTCTGATCTCAGGTTTATGTATGTTGCTCTTTTGCTGTGGAATACTTACTCTTAGTGGCTACTGCCTGACTGCATATTGTCTAGTCAATCTTCCTGTAAGTACTTTAGGGATTTCTGTTCTTCTGAATAACAGGAAATCTGAGATACTAAAATGTGTATTTAGAGTAGCTTTGTTTAAACTTTAAGGAGCAAAATTAACTTCTCTGACAGTGAGAGTATCTTGAATAAAGAAAACGTGAACATATATTAAGTATTTGCATATTTGTGGAAATCTACATATTTCTGCAAATTTTCTCTCTGGTAAGGTAGTAGACTTCTCTTACCGCTTCTTCTAATGCTCTGCTGACCCTGGAACTCCAGTTACACAGACATTCTGACTGAAATAACTTTCTTCCTGAACTTCTCCAAAAGAAAACAGCCCCCAAATTAGTTTAGAAATATTAGCCTCCTTATTTGAAAATTTGATACTTTTCAAAATTTTTTAGACTGTTAATAATTAAGATAATAACAACATAAACTATCAAACATTAAATACTGATCAGTTTTATTAGACAAAATTTACTCTTTAGAAAGTTCACAAAATTATGTTTCCCACCATCCTAGATTTACTTAGCTAGGCAAAACTCCCAACAGGCTGACGTTTCTTATTTTTCAAGTACTTTTTATGAATGTAAGCCTCTTTACAAATAATTTTAACTGTTCATATCCCTTAAATGAGTATAGTTCACTAACATTGGTGGAAAACGTGCTTGTTGAGCCTCATTTCCCTCTGAACTTTAAATAATCATGTGGGGAATAAATTATAGGGTTCCCTCCTTGAAAATCATAGGAATGAAAGCGAAGGATCTAGTCACGTGGACATGCTTGCTTGCTCTGGGGTTCCAGAACACTTGTCTTGGTGAAAAGATTGGTTTCCTGCCAGTTTTGATGTTAGATATAACTGTAATGAGAAATAGGAAAGGAATGGGATTTTGCCACTAATGGGTTGAATCAAGTGTTGAAATTTTTGTTAAATCTCAGAAATAATCTTGTAGCCCCTTGGTGAAACAGTTAACATGGTTGCTGATCTTTGCTTAAGAGACAGTTTAATAATGGTGAAAATAAGGTTAACAATTTTTCTTAAATTTCTGCAAAGATTAAGCTGTATATCTGATTTTGTATAGTTTACCACATGTAGAAATGAACCCTGAGAAATACAAGACTTATGGACTCTTCTGAGACTATCTGAAACATATCCAAGCATTTTACTTAATCTCAAACATAGTTTATAAACTGAAATATCAAAATCATACTGTTGGAAGAGGGCTTCCTAAGTGGCTCAGATGGTAAAGAATCTGCTTACAATGCAGGAAGCCCAGTTCCTGGTTTGGGAAGATCCCCTGAAGAAGGGAGTGGCTAATCATCTAGTATTCTTGCCTGGAGAATTCCACGGACAGAGGAGCCTGGTAGGGGAACAGTCCATGGGGTCACAAAGTTTGAAAAGAAAAATTGATTTATTAGTGTTTTTTGAAGGTTCATTGAAAATTACTCAGTAATTTTAACTAATGTGTATACTAATGAACTCTTTTATTTTAAGGAACCCAGTGATAATGGACCTCTTTTACTGAGTTAAAGTTCTACCAGCGAGCTGCCAAACCAGAACAAAGTAAGAAATACAGTACACGTGTGTTTGCTCTTTTAAAATGACCACCGGTTTTGTTTTTTGCTTTAAGCCAAGATTAGAGCAGTATGGTTTTGTTAATTTTTACTTTATAGATAGATTGTACTTAATGAGATTTGTGTGAAAGAATTTTGATCTCTTAATGGATTTGTTATGGTAAGATTTCACTTTTATTGATAATACAGAATTAATAAATAATATGTGATTTAGGGCATAGTGTTAAAAACTGAGAGTTAGCCCTAATCCATGAGAATGGCTCAGGGATCTCCAAACCTTCTTTTGAGTGTTTTCCTATGGAGACCATGACTTGCAGGTTTGCCATCACGATGAACTAGAACAGACCGCCAAGGGAGAGGGCAGTCTCTTCCCGCTCCCCTGATCCTGCCTGTCCTGTCCCCTTCCCCTGTTCCATCCCCTCTGCACATCCAGGGAGTCTCCTGGTAAGCTGGTATTGGGTTTGGGAATCTCTCTAGAGGCTCTGTCTCTCCTTGAGCTTGATTTCCTGGCTGAGGACCTTTAGAATGAGGTAAAAGTAAGACTGTGGAAACAAGTAAACACTTAGGTAATTGGAGATATTAATCTTAATGGTAGTACTGTGGTTTGACTTTTTTAAAAATGTCTTCTGCAGATTTTTCATTTTAAAGACAACATTTAGGGCAGGATAGCACAATTTTGTATGTTAATAAGAACATTTCAGTTGTAAAGTACTTTTCATTTATTGGTTATTATGTACTGTATTTTTATGAATTAAGGTGGAATCTTACGCATTCTGTTCTTGAAGATATAAAAACCTGCTTATGTGTAACAAAACAAATCACAAGTGTGTGTTTTAACTTGTAGTTCAGAAATGGATTCGTACCCGTAAACTGAAGTACCTTGGTGTCCCTAAATATTGGGGGTCTGGTCTACATGACAAAAATGGCAAAAGGTAAAAACATGCATGTTTTGTTTTTCTCCTCCCATTTTGAGCATTTATTGTTCAGTTTGATTAGTCAAGAGTTATGTGCTGAGCGCCTCCCTACAGTACTGCTTGGCCTTCACCTAGGTTGTGTGGAATGTCTTCTGCCGAGATGAACAAGGTGTTTTCTCTCGTCTGGGGGCTTGTCCCGAGTGGTAGCGGCTGCCTGGAACCCAGCTGACGAGTAGGAACACAAAGCCAGACATGCCTGCGTTATTTTTTTCCCCTTAATAATGAATAAGCAAAGAGAAAACTTCATGTTGCTTATGTCAAAGGGAGCCCTCGGGCTTCAATATGGCCTTTCCTGTTAGAGACATCAGTATAATCTGCCCACCTTGATGAGATTTCAGTCTAGCTGATGAGAAAAGCAAAGTTGTTTGAAACAACCAGAGACCAGTTTAAGTGCCAAATTGTGTGATTCTGCCTCGTGTATGTCTTAGGAATTCAGAGAGGATAGGGCATTGTTGGCAGAGTTGAGCTGGAGGAAACCTCCAGTGCTTTTGATGCATAATTGACACTTTAAAAAATATTTGATTGAATGAATAGAGTGTCATTCAGCAATGCTGGTAGCTGAGATTTGGAGAGTCGATTTGGTTGGAACTGGGATGTACTGGTTAGGATGCTCTCAGCTGCAGGTAAAGATAAAACTGACTCATCTCTCTAGTGCCCGGGTTCCTTTATCTTGGCTTTGTTCTCTATTAATTCTCCATTGTGCAGTCTCACGGTGACTGCCCATTTCTAGACTTACATGCAAACAGTCCCCCACAGCAGAAAATAGGGTTGCTTCTTGTGAGTTTCAGTTTCCTGGCAGGAAAACCATTCCCAGGGGTCTTGTGGCCAACGTCCCTCCATGTTTTCTTTGTTGGAGTTTTATCAGTGCTCCTTCTTCAACCAGCCACTGGCAAGGGCAGGGTGGTCACAGCGATGAGACAGGGGAAAGGATATAGAGAGCCTGAACCCGAGCGGGGCTCCGCCCGGACAAGATGGAGATCAGAGGAGCTGCTGGTGGGTGGCCAGCACTCTGCACCGGGAAGTTCTGATCCTGGAACCCAGGGAGCCCAGCAACTCCAGGGAATGGCCAGATAGTATTTTGTTATAGTTTTGCTGGGACAAGTTTCTGTAGTTTTCATGAAATTTTTTAGAGAAATAGTATAGAGCGACTAGACGCGGACACTTGGTTTCAAATCTGTGTTTTGCCACTTAAAATGTGTGTGACTGGGTATGTTACTCCTTTCTGTCTCTGTTACCACATCTGTGAAGCTGAGTAACACCTACCCACATAATAAAGAGTATTACATGTAAACCTGTTAGAATATGTGTGAATGTTAGCTTTATTCTCAAAGGGGTCTTTAATCCCTTAAATATTAAGAACTGCTGGTTTAGAAAAGCACTGTAGACAAGGAATAGCATCTCAAGTGGGGAGTGACCTGAACACAGGGGCAGAGTAGGCTTCTGGCCTTCGAGGTGGCCTCATGGCCATTTGTCTTTAACACACACGTGACAAAGAGAAGGAAATGACTTGGAGAAAGAGGCTGAGGCAGGTAATGAAGACACGGAAGAAAGGGCTCTTGGGAGCCTGTGTGCGCGTAGGTGGCAGGAAGCCACTGCAGGTGCTTAAACAAGGAGCAGACACGTTTGCGGCACAGCTGACCCCCATTGACTTCTGGTGACCTTACCAGTGAGCCCGTGTCTTCTGTGACATAGAGTTGGCTGCAGATATCTTCTGAATGGGAAGGTACATCACCTGTAAGGTGATGATTTACTTTTAGGTTGAAGCTCTTAAGAAGTAATCATTTTAGTTCTTTCAAAAGTTTTTTTTTTTTTAAAGAAAGTAAGACTCCTTCCCACCCTCCTCCCCTGCCAGAAGTCCTTACTTCCTCCTGTAACTCATCTGAAGTGATGTGAATATAGTGCTTAGCACAGTGTTAGGCTCGTAAAAATGTTAGCTGCTATCGTTATTAAATCATTTATGCTGATTTATAGATTCCCATTATTTGCATTGTTTTATTCAAGTCCCCAGGAAAGTATACATCAGTGGTTTTACTTTAGAGACGTTACTTGGAAGTAGCTTTTCTTTTAGTGCTCAGTGGTAGAAAAAATTTTGTGGAAGAATGTGGTAAAGATTTCTGTGCAGTATACAGAATCTTGCTTCATTTGTTGTGGCTCATTCAGACATGGTGAGAAGAGGGAGGAATTGTTGAGTAGCGGTGGGGTGATCTGTGAATAAAGACAGAGCTCCATATCCTGTGATGTATTAATAGATCTCCAATAGAATTAAACCATGTGTGCTTCAGCTCCCTTTCAGAGTGTCAGCAGAGGCTGTATTTTTGTTACCTACATGTTATTTTATAATAATTATACAATATCACTCATTTGTTTAAAAAAAAAAAAAAACAACACATCCTTGTGTCCTTGGTTTCCTCCCTCAACCTCTCAAAACCTATTGTACAGAGGAAATAAGGAAGTCAGCATCACTGTTCCCTCTTCATTATGTTTGAGGTCGGGGTACTGAAGGTCTTAGAAAAATGAAGACATTTTGCCACTGACTAATTACATGACTTTGAACAAATAACTTTGCCTCTATAAATGTTAATTATTTTATTAGAAGATGTTTAGAAGGATCTCTAATTCTTTCCAGCTCAAGAATAGGTAGAATCTTGGATTTTTATTTGGCATATTGCCTTTTAACTGTTAGCTCTTCGTTTTCCCTATAGAATTGTGCTGTATTTTTATCTTAGAAACCTAAAATATGTAAGTAAGATTTTTGTATCCTACTTATGTTTATTTATTTTGATATATTTAGTGTGGTGGTCAAAAACGTGGATTCACCACTTCCTAGAGGACAAATGACTAATGATCAGTTTTCTTCTGCTGTAAAATGGGGCTCCTGGGGTTGCCTGTCTCATCAGGGTGATGTGAGGTTTAAATGCACTGACATTAATACATCTAAAGTGCTTAGAATAGGACCGTTCTCATATTTCAGTAAATGCCAGCTGTTGTTGTTACAGTGATTATTAATCTTACTCCCATTAGAAAATAGCTTCATACATTTTGAGTGTTTGATACATCTTGGTTTTTTTATTGATTTATTCAATGGTTTAACTAGACAGCTCAGAATAAAGATAAAAG
This sequence comes from Nanger dama, assembly GCA_917880005.1. Lineage (NCBI taxonomy): Eukaryota > Metazoa > Chordata > Mammalia > Artiodactyla > Bovidae > Nanger > Nanger dama. The sequence continues at coordinate 8,467,403 of CAKJTW010000063.1, read as the reverse complement.
TGGTTCACAGAGCAAAAGATGAACCATGTCACTGCGACAGGTGATGCTTTCCAGTGCCCTGAAGTGTACTGTATACACGGCATACAGAAATACATGGATAGTTACTGAGTCGTAGAGTTTGGGTGCTGGAAAAGACCTTAGAAAGCGTGAGTCCCCACTGTCTTGTTTGACACCTATGGAAATTGGGGCCCAAACAAGAAATGTGACTCGGCCAAGGTGACAGAGTTGGTTTTGTGGCAAAACGGAAAATCTTTATGTTTTTCTGGTACATTTACTGTTCTCCAAATCTTATCTGTCAGGTACTTAGTACACAGTTCTTTTACGCCGTCTAAGCAGGTTCATTGCGTTTAGCTTTGTTACAGCATCTTCTGACAGTCTTGACTTTAACAGAATGTTAATACTGCTGAAATGTCCCTTAGAAAAAGAGAACAGTCACAGACAGGAAGCTGATATCCAGAAGCGTAAATTAACTTTAACTATGACAAAAATCAGTGATATTAGCCTTACTCAGATTATTTTATCTTTATTATCTTTACCATAAAGCATCTGTTGTCTTCTCTCTGTGGGTTTTTTTCCTTGCATTGAATACGGTATCATGTAACTTGTTGAGACCAGGAGGCCCCTAAGATAAAAGGCAAAACCAGGACAGCCCTTGCAGCTCTTGAGATTTTTCATTGGAAGAACTAGTTTCAGACGTCTTTCTTTCCTTTTGCTTTTTCCTTTCTTACTAAACATTGCCTTGAAAAAAATTACTTTGAAAGCAGAGTACTCATGGCAAAGTAGGTTTTCCTGAGTTACATTTTGTTCATTGACTTTTCTTGTTTGTCTTTAGTTACAGATTTATGATAATAGATCGCTTTGGGAGTGACCTTCAGAAAATATATGAAGCAAATGCCAAAAGATTTTCTCGGAAAACTGTCTTGCAGCTAAGCTTAAGAATTGTATGTGAGCTACATTCTTCTCGTTTTTAATCCAGTAAAGGCTAGTTGTGTTGACGCTTGGTCCTCTGCTGGTTGGTGTCAGGTACTGCATTAATTTATTGTATATGATGCTTTCATAGCTGGATATTCTGGAATATATTCATGAGCATGAGTATGTACATGGAGATATCAAGGCCTCAAATCTTCTTCTCAGCTACAAGAATCCTGACCAGGTAGCTGTATAACTTTAATTTCTACTGTTTAAAACCTGTTGTTTGAAAACAAATAGAGTTGCTATGAACTTTTGAACCCATGCAGAAGTTTTACTTTTTGAAGTAGATATGGTAATAATAATATTTCTTCTTGACACTTTTATCTAGTTAGCATTCTACATTTTTGATGCGATTTGTTGGCACTTTATCAAGTTTGCTATTTTTCCCTAAATAATATTCAGAAGAAGTACTTGTGATACAAAATGAATTTCAAATAGCTATTTGGGGGTGGAAGCTTAAAATTACATAGTGCACCAATGAATTATGTTTGCCTGTCTGCTTTGTCATTTTTTTATTTCCTTTGTTCAAGAAATCCATCAAATGTAAGTGTTCTGTTACTTGGAAAACTTGGTCTTTAACATGTTGATTATTGAAATCAATTGGTTTACAGAAATATCTTAGCTGTCTAAATTTGTATAGGGTTTGAAATTCAAATATGCATTTTTTAAGCTTATTACATTCACTTTGTAATTTTCACTTTTTAAGGAAAAGAGAAAAGCTGATGCTATTATACCTTTATTTGGGTCAATTTAGTTGAAGTTAGAGGGGTTTATAATTTTCTTGAAGCTGGCTCCGTGATTTTGGTAAAAGTCAGGTTTCAGTTCAGTGGCTCAGTTGTGTCCGACTCTGCGACCCCATGAACCGCAGCATGCCAGGCCTCCCTGTCCATCACCAGCTCCTGGGTTCACCCACACCCATGTCCATTGAGTTGGTGATGCCATCCAACCATCTCATCCTGTCGTCCCCTTCTCCTCCTGTCCTCAATCTTTCCCAGGATCAGGGTCTTTTCCAGTGAGTCGCTCTTCACGTGAAGTGGCCAAAGTATTGGAGCTTCAGCATCAGTCCTTCCAATGAGCACCCAGGACTGATCTCCTTTAGGGTGGACTGGTTGGATCTCCTTGCAGTCCAAGGGACTCTCAAGAGTCTTCTCCAACACAGGTTTAGTTGAAGTCATAGTTGGGCCTCTGTATTTAATCCATTTTATGTATGTTCTCACTCAACTTGAGCTTGTAAAAGAAAGGGATACTTAGGCATTTTAGGTGTGTTAAGTCAATATACTGTACTTTTTTTCTTCTTTGTCTTAGGCCTGACTTTGAATTCCTCTTGCTTAGCTTTCCCTTTCTCCTTCGGCTCCCCTTTCTTTTCCTGTCCTCCCCTTCCCTGTCTCTGTTATGGTGGCTGTAAGGAGCTATGTAGGTACCACAGAAGAAAGTTGCTGGTTAGAGCAGGCTAATGGAGAAATCTTAAAGGCAGCCACAGAATCTTCAGGCAATTACTTTATTTGCATGTATGTTAAAAATAAGAAAAAGCAAACAATACACAGCTAAGAACCTGAATGGAAAGGATTCTGTTAATTGAAGTAGACCAGACTTATATAATAAATACAAATATAACTTCTCTTTACAGTTGACTGAAACATGCTGCCTTTTGTTCAGGTGGAGATATTTTTGCAGCTCAGTTATCCTTTGAGCATAGGCTTTGGATGGGATAATTTTTTTAGTATTAGATGTATGTGCTCAATCCAGACCCATATTTTTACTTCACTTCCCTCCTGTGACCAGATGCATACATCTGTGAGACAGTTACACGGAGTTGGAGATGTAATATGTGGCTCTGGGACAGGAAAGCCAAATTTATTAGCTTTGTATGCTAATCAGATATACATGTACATGCCCATAGATATGTGTATACATTATATTAAAATTTAGTTTTAATTATGAAGACTTGACTTTAACATATAATATTTAAATGTACCTAAGAGCCTCATCTAAAAGTTCTTCAGGTCATCATTATAATCTTGAAAATATTTTTATGAAGTGAATTGATACTTGATTATTCTATAAGTAAAGAGAGGGAAAACTAACGCGCCGTGTGTCAGCTGAGTTAGCGCTTGCACTCAGTGTGGCAGTTGTATGGTGACAAGTATTGATGGTTTACTCTGCTCAGTTTTGTTTTTGATGCCGTAAGAAAAAGTGTATGATTTATGATCCTTGCTCAGATTGAGGAGACAAGATTATTACAAGTAAAGCACATACTTGGGTAAGAAAGTCAGCTGGTATTATCTGCACTGTAGCTACACGGTCATTTAATGTTTTTCTTTAAATAAAAGGTATTTCAGAATTAAGTGCTTGATGTTGTTCGGGTGTTGGGTCAAACATGTGAGGGTGTCATAGTGTGGCTTTGTGGGGAATCTGCCCTCCAGTGACAGTATTCTGTTTCTGAGCTTTACAGGCTTTAATTTGTCTTGGTGCTTGGACTTTATAGGTGTACTTGGTAGACTATGGCCTTGCTTATCGATACTGCCCAGAAGGGACTCATAAAGAATATAAAGAAGACCCCAAAAGATGTCACGATGGCACAATTGAATTCACCAGCATTGATGCGCACAACGGTGTGGAGTACGTCCGAGGCGCCTGAACTAGGAGCTGCAGGGCCAGTGCTTCCGCTGAACTCCTGTGGCTCCTCATCCTGCATCAGTAGATATGCAGACGGATCAGAACTGAAGAGGCAGGACGGGGCGGGGGAGGAAGAGAGAGCTTAGGCTCCTGCATTTGAGGGACAGGGCGCCGTCGTCTTCTCGCCCTTCAGAGCTCGTGATGGGCCGGGTGGCGAAGTAATGCAGTCAGCTGCAGTGAGGCTTCTTTTGTTTTTCTTTAGCTTAATTGGAATGCTGGGGGCTTTCGCCCATAAAGGTCTGTGTTTTTAATGCAGCCACAATTTTGTGACCAGCAGACTTACTTTGTCACCCATTCAGCTGGCCTGTTTCTTCAGCCATTGTTTCTTTTTTTTCTGTGTCCAACACTGTGGAGGAGCTAAAACCCCCAGTTCTCTGGGCTTCTTAATAGCTTGAAGCATTTCTAATATCTTCACATTTTCCAAGGGCACTATTAAATGTGTCATTGCTTTATAATTTATTTCGTAGACTAGTAGTCTCAGTTTGAAACTGTAGAGTTTTGCCAGTTTGGGTTATCAGTTCGGTTCAGTCGCTCAGTCATGTCTGACTCTTTGCGACCCCATGAATTGCAGCACGCCAGGCCTCCCTGTCCATCACCAACTCCCCGGAGCTCATTCAGACTCACGTCTATTGAGTCTGTGATGCCATCCAGCCATCTCATCCTCTTTCGTCCCCTTCTCCTCCTGCCCCCACTTCCTCCCAGCATCAGAATCTTTTCCAGTGAGTCAACTATTTGCCATGAGGTAGCCAAAGTACTGGAGTTTCAGCTTTAGCATCATTCCTTCCAAAGAAATCCCAGGGCTGATCTCGTTTGGGTTATAAAGTAAATTATTAGTCAGAGGTAAATGAGTTCTTTGATACTGCCCAGTATTCGGTGTTTTTTTCAAAATGGAGTCAAGATTGTATGATGAAAAAAAGACCGTAGGGTTGACTCTTTTTACCTTATTGCTTTAGATATACCTGAAATTCTGCCTTAAACATCATTTCACTGTGCTGAATCTGCTTCTTTTGTTTCACAGCGCCATCAAGACGCGGTGACTTGGAAATCCTTGGTTATTGCATGATCCAGTGGCTTAGTGGCCATCTGCCATGGGAAGATAATTTGAAAGATCCTAACTACGTTAGAGATTCCAAAATCAGGTAAAGGAAAACTTACAGTAAATTATTTCAGGCAAAACGATGAGGCAGATGTTTGGTCAGAACTTCTTCAAGAGGACCATAGCTTTAACTGACACTAATGTAGAAATAAGAAAGTACTTGTTTAACAGTAAGATTCCTTGGATTTCTTTTTGCTGAATTTATTTTAGAAGAATGCTGCTAAGTGCATTTAGGATGTAGCACAGTGCTGCTTAATGTGCTCTTTACTGTTATTAAGTATTAATAACTTTCCATGGCATCAAGCATCAAACAATGACTCATTCTTTTAATTTTTAACAGATACAGAGAAAATATTGCAAGTTTGATGGACAAATGTTTTCCTGAGAAAAACAAGCCGGGTAAGAAAAGACTTCTTCAGTGTTCATAAGGATTTTGTTTTCTGAGAGGAAAAGCATCCTGAGGTCCGTAGATGGACAACCCTTAATGTAAGAGCTTTGGTGTGGTTAAGTGTAACCATCTCACTGGGGCCTGCACGTGTAGGCCTTTCCACAGCGGTGGTTAAGTGTAACCATCTCACTGGGGCCTGCTGGCGTAGGCCTTTCCACAGCGGTGGTTAAGTGTAACCATCTCACTGGGGCCTGCACGTGTAGGCCTTTCCACAGCGGTGGTTAAGTGTAACCATCTCACTGGGGCCTGCTGGCGTAGGCCTTTCCACAGCGGTGGTTAAGTGTAACCATCTCACTGGGGCCTGCTGGCGTAGGCCTTTCCACAGCGGTGGTTAAGTGTAACCATCTCACTGGGGCCTGCTGGCGTAGGCCTTTCCACAGCGGTGGTTAAGTGTAACCATCTCACTGGGGCCTGCTGGAGTAGGCCTTTCCACAGCGGTGGTTAAGTGTAACCATCTCACTGGGGCCTGCTGGCGTAGGCCTTTCCTCAGGTAGCCTTCCTCAGTTGTTACTCAGTGCTTTCAGTCAAGGAACCACATTTCATTCAGTAATGCAGCTGTTTTCTTAGTTGAGGCTCTATTTTGTGCCTCAGACTCTCCTAGGCACTAGGGATACATCAGTGAACAAAATACAGAAACACTCCTGTCCTCATGAAGCTCTAGTTGGGAAAGGTAGACAGTAAACAAGTGAATAAATTGCACTGTTTATTGCATGGTTAGTACTGTGGCAAAAACAAAAAACACAGGAAATAGAATTGAAGGGATGGGGTGGGTTGTTAACCGTAAATAGGGTGGCCTGAGATGGTCCTCCTGTGGAGGTGCCATTTGAGCAGCTGTGGGAAGGACACAGGGAATGAGCTCTGGGGAAGAATGTGTCCATGTGGAAGGAACATGAGTGCCTGCTGATGCCTGCATCTAGGCCATCACGGGCTTTTACTTTGAGCAAGAGTGCATGAGGTGTGGAGGAAAGGAGGACGTGAACTGTCTGTCTTTAAGGGAACTCCAGCTCCTGTCTTGAAAATCGACTGCTAAGGAGGCGAGGCTGGGTACAGATAGGCTCTGGTTAGGAGCCTCCTGCCGTAATCCGAGCAAGGGAAGTAGCGGTGCGGGTGTGAGCAGTGGTCAGGCTGGAGATAGCTAGGTCTTCTCAAGCCTTGGCTCAGTTGTCTCCTTTTTAGGGAGGTCTACCGTGAGCGTATGCTGTTTAAATTTGCAGCCTGTCAACCACATCTGGAAGTGGAATGTTACTGCTTTTTCAGCTTCGCCCCCTGTTGCCTTCTCCCAGTCAACAACCTCTCCCTCTGGCCTAATGAATCGCTTAGCACAACTTTCAACATCAAGGATTTCTCTTTGAGCTATATGGAAATGGAATCATAGAGTGAACAAAACAGATAATTTCACGAGGGCAGGGATTTTTAATGTTCTAGTTTCTGGTAGCATTCTTTTTCTTTCATTCAATACTGCATTTGTGAAATTCATTCCCATTGTTACATTTTTTAATGTTTTTATTTATTTTTTAACTTTATTGAGTAATGACAAATATAATTCTGTAATGTGATGATTTTCTGTGTAGGCATATCTCATTTTATAGTGATTCACTTTATTGCATTTTGTAGACGTGTTTTTTTTTTTCTACTAATTGAAAGTTTGTGGCAACCTATGTCGAATAAGTCTGTTGGTGCCGATTTTTCCAACAGCATTTGCTCACTTCCTGTCTGTGTCAAACATTGTGGTAACTTCGACAATATTTTAAACTTTTTCATTATTACACTTCTGGTGATTTGTGATCAATGATATTATTATTGTAAAAATTATGACTCACTGAAGGCTCAGATAATGGTGGGCACTTTTTAGCAATAAAGTGTTTTTTAAATTAAGGTATGTACATTGTTTTAGACGTTGTGTTATTTCACACATAATAGACTACAGCGTAGCGTAGACATCACTTTTCAATGCACTGGGAAACCAGAAAAGGTGACTTGCTTTTTTGTGATACTTGCTTTATTGCGGCAGTCTAGAGCTAACCCGTGGTGTCTCCCAAGATCTGCCTGTAAGTGTAGACTGGAGATCGATTACTAAGATGAACATGATTTAATACCGCTATCACCTCTCATAGTTCACAGTATTAACAGTGGCCTTTCTTGAAAAGACCAGCTTTGCTCTGTGATGCAACCTTTGTGTTCAGTCATGTGCGAGTCTGTGAGTCTGTTTCTGGACTCTTTCATAGTAGTTGTTTTTCTTTCTGTTCTTGGGGCACACTGTCTTAATTACTATAGTTTTCTCTGGTAGTTTAAGTCCTCTGGCACTTTTTCTTCTTTAAACTTGACTTTGTTGTTTTGCGTGATCCTTTGTATATTTGTACATTTTAGAATCACCTTGTCAGTTTCACACATATCCTCTCCCCTCTGCAATGTGCTGAAATGTTGAGTGGGATTGCAGGGACTCTGTGGACTAATTGGGGAGCATTGGCATCTTTATACAATTGATACTTTATAGCTTCCATTTAATTTGATGTCAGTGTCTCTGATCTGTGTTTTATAGTTTTCATTTGGAAAAAATCTTGCCCATCTTTCATTATATATGTTTGTAGGTATTTGATGCTTTTTGATGGTATTGTATGTGATATGTTTTTATTACTTTTCTAATTGCTTGTTTCTAGTGTATAGAAGTAAAATGGATTTTTAAATACTTGATATCCTGTGATTCTGCTAACTTTACATACTGGTTAGAGGGTTTTGATAGATTTCTTAGGCTTTTCTGCATGCACTCTCCTGTTGTGAATAAGCCGTTTGCATCTTCCATTCCACTCAGTACCGTCTGTACCGGCTAAAAGTTGCAGGACTTTCAGGCAGCATGGAAACGGTGCAGATGGGCTCCTTGCTGTTCTTCTCTCAGAAGGGAAGTCCAGTATTTCACCACACTCGGTGACATTTGCTTTCGGTTTTCTGTAGATCCCCTTTATAAGATTAAGAAAGTTCAAAGGAAGGATTTTCGTTTCTTTTTTCTCATGTACCTAAGTATTTAGAATCATGCTTGACATGTGGTGGGTACTTAAAAAGTATGAATGAATGAATGAATGAATGAGTGTGTGTGTAGCACTGACATAATATCTTGGTTTATTGGATGTGGGAGGAGGATTTGAGGAGTTGGGAGAATGGGATTTTCTATAACTGAGACAGAGAAAACCGTAGGGTGAGCAGGTTTTAGGGGGTTGGTCAGGATTTTGGATTTGGTGGGGATGTGAGATGCCAGTTACAAAACCAGTATATGAGTCAGTGGATATACAAGTCTGGAGGTCAGTGGAAAGGCTGGACTGGGCATATACATGTATGAGTCATTAACCCAAAGATGGATTTTTAGATGGGTTGTTGAGAGGTGTTGATCTTGACTAGTAAGATTTCTTTTTATGGGTTTGGTTCTGCCTCAGTGTACAGTAGACCTTTTATCATTCACAAGTTGGTTTTTCTCTTTTATGGGTCAATCAGGCCTTGCTTGTGTTTCTTTTTTCAACCTGATTGTCATGTTTTATTTTTCATTTACCCCAAAAATGCAGCTGTCTTCTCTAGAACTAATGCCTTCTGTGGCCAAAAAAAAAAAAATTCTGGCTATAATATTTGTTGTACTTAAGCATATTTTACTTCATAATATTTATTTTAGGTCCTTTTAAAAAGTAGCTTTAAAATTATATTAGTAATTGTTTTTCTATATATTTAAAATTTAAGCTTGTCTTCTTTCTTACTGTCAGAATTAAAAGATGTTTTTTTGCATTGTATCTAAAAATACATTTTCTAATTTGACTTATCTGACAATTCCTGAATTCAAAGTAAAAAGCATACTTTTCAATGAAGACGTGATGGAAAAACATATTTAGCAAGCTATATATTTGCATTCTAATGTTACCGTAGTTGTGGATCATTTTCTTAGAAGAGGTAAGTATGTTGTATTTATGATAAAACTACAATATAGTTGTGTTATTCTTTTAGATGAAATTGCTAAGTACATGGAAACAGTGAAATTACTGGATTATGTCGAAAAACCTCTTTATCAAAAGTTACGAGATATTCTTTTGCAAGGACTGAAAGCTATAGGAAGTAAGGATGATGGCAAGCTGGACCTCACTGTTGTGGAGAATGGAAGTTTGAAAGCAAAACCAGTGGCAAAGGTGAGTTTTGTTATTGAATTTTCCTTTGGGTTTCCTGTGACTGTTTGCAACAAATATAGGCAGGTAAACCAGTAGCTCAGTAAAGAAAAGAGCATATTGCTCTGCAGTTAAATATTTATCATCATTACATAAAAGCAAACTCTATGATATGGAAAAATACATAGAGGGTTTTAGAAAAATGAGTATGTATTTCTTATGTCCGGTAGCAAGTTACGAAATTCCCTGAACAAGTCTAACTGGAGATACTACTATCTAGCAGAGGAATTTGGGTGGAGCACTCAATTCACATGCTGTGTGTCCTTTTCTCCCATGTCACCCCTTTCGGTTGATCCCGTGTTTCACTATTTCCTTGTTCATTGGTGTGGTCCAAGTATTTGCCATTTGAAAATTGGTTTTGAAAAATTATCATTTGAAAATTGCATTTGAAAGTTTCCTTATTTGTTGGTATATTTCCCATTTAAACATTATTTTGCTCTTTACAGAAATGTCACTTCATAAAGCTATGTATCTGTATATAAGAAGATTAATTTTTGGAAAGAAATGTTAAATAATAAACCTATGGTAGAAGTATTGTATAGACTTGTAGATAACCCCTGGTATCACTTTGAAATTCAGATTTTAAGGTATGCATTATCTTACTGGTTATTTTTAATAATTATTGATTAACTTTTTCCTTTTTAATCTGAAATTATGCTAGTTACTTTTATATGAAAAAGGAAGACTAATACTTTAAGAAGAAAAAGATGTTTTTACATTATTGACTTTTAATTGTCATTAACTCGGTAAATTCGAGTAGATTTTTTGGAAGTCTCATATTCCAAACTGAGATAAAGATTTAAAACAGATTTTATCCCTTTAAAATAAGCAGCATATTAAAAGTTTTTCATGATTTTTTTAATTTACAGAGGAGGTAGGAATTTTGAAATTGGATCACAAATTTGACTTTTTTGGCTAATAGTAGATTTCTTTATAATTTCATCACAGAATCTGAAATTATACATATGCATCTATATATACATCTTCTTGCTTTCATAAGTTTTGTCTTAATTGCACCTTATTCCATTTTTGTGGTCAGCGAATCCAGTTTTATGTGAAGAGGATAAATTGAAGACTGAGTGGGATTTTTCAGGAAGGTGGTAAACTTAGAATTTGCATATATGTATAAACATACAGCTCACATCTTGCTCAGGACAGATTTTTGTGCATTAATATTTATAGCTGGCTTCTGTAGTGTTTTGCTCTCAAATTTTGCTGATTGAAAAATAACTCTGTTGTCCTGAGAACTTGTCCGGTGCCATCTCTCTTCCCTGTGCAAATCACTGTTGTCTGTAACTACATGCTGGAGAAAATTTTGTTTCCCCAGGTTGGCTGACTTTACAGCTGAATAGGTCAGTCTGCTGCAGAGCTAACATCTGTGACCTTATAATTCTCTTGTGTCCTTGGATAGTTCAGAAAGCTGGAAATTTCTTGTTAGATCATCCCCTACATGCATAAAGCTTCATTTAAGGAAAGAACATGAATAAAGAACTGAACCGTTAGGTTTTCTTCATTGGTTTGCTGCCTCTCCCCCTCCCCCCACCTCAAAACTGGCACAGGACTGTTTTTATATTGAAAAAAAAATTAATCAAAGTTAAGATTACATAAGATCCTGAAGCTGCTTGTTAGGCATTTAACTGTAGATTAATTGTTGATTTTGTTAGCCTTTGTTTTTTATTTGTAAAATGAAAGTTAGTTTTTGTTTTTAAGCATCAGAACACTTTCTTCAAATAAATTCTAAATATACCACATCTAAAATGGATAAAAGCAGAGCTTCATCCAACTTTTGAGTCTGAGGACTTCCAACAAGAGAAAGCTTTCTTCTCTGAGAAATTAGTATATTCCATCTCTTTTTTAGGAATGTGTATTTAGTTGAAATTCCTCTTTTTTTTTTTTTGCTCTGATTTTCAGAATTTCAGCGAATTTCAGAGCTGAGTGTAATGCTTTGTCATAGAAGCTGGATTAATCCTTATAATTGCATATTTATTCTTTATTCTTTTCCTCTGTCATAATTTTCTTTTTTAAAACTTAAGTAAAAGCATACATTCTTTGTATTTAGGACACTCAAATCTGACGGAGAAGGCAGTAGCAACCCACTCCAGTATTGCCTGGAGAATCCCAGGGACGGGGGAGCCTGGTGGGCTGCCATCTATGGGGTCGCACAGAGTCGGACACGACTGAAGCGACTTAGCAGCAGCAGCAGCAAATCTCTGAAAGGGATGAGTTTAATCATTTCAATGTATATTTCTCTTTATATTCCTAACAGATTAGAGTTTAAAAAAAAAAAAACCTGTAAGAATTGATCAGCAGCGAAATGAAGCAAGGCTTCAATCTAGTGTTTTACAGCCATGCTTGATTGCGATACAGTAAATTTGGAAACTGTAGTGAAATATGAATGTATCCCCTTGTAACTGTTTTGGTCTCAATAACCTAAGGGTATTATTTAAAGCACAGAATTTGGGTTTGACATAAAGCTGAAGTAGAAAGATACTAAGTATTAGTTTCTCCTTTCAAAGTACTGCAGCCAAAGATTTCAACTGTTGATTAGAACTCAACACTTAGAATCTGTCGGTATAGTTCCAACAGTTATTGGATTCACTGTGTACTCTTAAATCACCGTTCAGCAATTATGTGTAAGGTCTAATTTATGTACCTGATCTAGGCTAGGTCCCCGGGGCTACAGGGATCAATAACATGTAGTTCTGTCCTTAAAGAATTTCTCCCTATCCCATCTGGGTTAAGAACAGCTTAATTTACTGGAAAGAACTCAGCAAGTTAAAAGATATTAATACCTCCATTAGCTATTTTTATAAGGTTTTGATTAAGTTGCTTGCTCAAGCCAACAAAAAAGAGCTGTTCATTGGAATCTCTTGGGTCTCATCCCTGGGGATCTGCTGACTAGGTCTAGAGCATGGGCCTGCAATTTTTTTTTTTTTTTTTTTAAATTTTATTTTCAAGCACTGTATATTGTTGCTCCCTGTAAGTGATGTCCTTTACCCTTTTTTCTACTTTCCAATTTTTTGTTTTTCTAAGTTACGTGATGCTAGTTGACCTTTCCATAGTTCTTCTGAAAAATCATTAACCATTGTTAAATAAATAATGAATTTGGAACATGGTACAAAGAACTGAACAAGAGCAAAGAAAGGTCTTCCAGCTCCTATCCGTGGCCTGCAGTTGCTCTGGTGGACAGCTTCTGTCTCTTTGATGTGCTCACACCTCAGCATCATTAAATTTACACCATGTAGCCTATAATTGTGGAGAAGGCAATGGCACCCACTCCAGTCCTTTTGCCTGGAAAATCCCATGGACGGAGGAGCCTGGTAGGCTGAAGTCCATGGGATCGCTAAGAGTCAGGCCCGACTGAGCGACTTCACTTTCACTTTTCACTTTCATGCATTGGAGAAGGAAACGGCAATCCACTCCAGTGTTTTTGCTTGGAGAATCCCAGGGACGGGGGGAGCCTGATGGGATGTCATCTATGGGGTCTCACAGAGTCGAACACGACTGAAGCAACTTAGCAGCAGCAGCCTATAATTGAAGTCAGATTGCTCCAAATATACCATCTAAATTTGGTGAAGGTCTGTCTAGCTGTTTTTGTATGATAGAATAGCAGACTGTATTTTAACTGTATAAATTTAGATTGTTGCAGTTGATACATTTGTTTTTTAATGGTAGCTTGCCCTTAGATCTATATCTAAGTGGATTTGATGTTTACTGAGAATTCCTTTCCCTATAAATCCTATTCAGTTCAGTTCAGTCGCTCCGTTGTAAACAACTCTTTGCAACCCCGTGGACGGCAGCCCACCAGACTTCCCTGTCCCCTGTCCATTAACAGCTCCCAGAGCTTGCTCAAACTCAAGTCCATTGAGTCGGTGATGCCATCCAACCATCTCATCCTCTGTCGTCGCCTTCTCCTCATGCCTTCAATCTTTTCCAGCAGCAGGGTCTTTTCTAAGGAGTCAGTTCTTCACATCAGGTGGCCAAAGGATTGGAGCTTCCACCTTCAGCATCAGTCCTTCCAGTGAATATTCAGGACTGATTTCCTTTAGGATTGACTGATTTCATCTCCTTGCTCTTCAAGGGACTCTGAAGAGTCTTCTCCAACACCACAGTTCAAAAGCATCAATTCTTGCATACTTAGCTTTCTTTATGATCCAACTCTCACATCCATACAAAACTACTGGAAAAACCATAGCTTTGACTAGATGGACCTTTGTCAGCAAAGTAATGTCTCTGCTTTTCAATATGCTGTCTAGGTTTGTTCTGATAGCTTTTCTTCGAAGGAGCAAGTGTCCTTTCATTTCATGGCTGCAGTCACCGTCTGCAGTGATTTGGGAGCCCAAGAAAATTAAGTCTTCCACTGTTTCCATTGCTTCTCCATCTATTTGCCATGAAGTGGTGGGACCGGATGCCATCATCTTCATTTTCTGAATGTTGAGGTTTAAGCCAACTTTTTCACTCTTCTGTTTCACTTTCATCAGGAGGCTCCTTAGTTCTTCTTCACTTTCTGCCATAAGGGTGGTATCATCTGCATATCCGAGGTTATTGATATTTCTCCTGGCATTCTTGATTGCAGCTTGTGCTTCAGCATTTCTCATGATGTACTCTACATAAAGTTAAATAAGCTAATAATATACAGCCTTGATGTACTCCTTTCCCGATTTGGAACCAGTCTGTTGTTCCATGTCCAGTTCTAACTGTTGCTTCTTGACCTGCGTACAGATTTCTCAGGAGACAGGTCAGGTGGTCTGGTATTCTCATCTCTTTAAGAGTTTTCCACAGTTTGTTGTGATCCACACAGTCAAAGGCTTTAGCATAGTCAATGAAGCAGAATTAGATATTTGGCTGGAATTCTCTTGCTTTTTGATGATCCAACGGATGTTGGCAGTTTGATCTGTTTTCTCTGCCTTTTCTAAATCCAGCTTTCACATCTGAAAGTTCTCAGTTCATGTACTGTTGAAGCCTGGCTTGGAGAATTTTGAGCATTACTTTGCTGGCATGTGAAATGAGTGCATTTGTGCAGCAATTTGAACATTCATTGGTATTGCCCTTCTTTGGGATTGAAATGCAAACTGACCTTTTCCAGTCCTGTGGCCCCTGCTGAGTCGTCCAAATTTGCTGACATATTGTGTGCAGCACTTTCATAGCATCATCTTTTAGGATTTGAAATAGCTTAGCTGGAATTCCATCACCTCCCCTAGCTTTGTTCATAGTGATGTTTCCCAAGGCCCACTTGACTTCACATTCCAGTATGTCTGGTCTGGTTCTCGGTGAGTGATCATACCGTCATGGTTATCTGGGTCATTAAAATCTTTTTGTATAGCTCTGTGTATTCTTGCCATCTCTTCTTAATATCTTTTGCTTTCTCTTAGGTCCATACTATTTCTGTCCTTAATAAATCCCATTATTGATTTCTTTACTTTGAATGTTGTCGTATTTGGATTTTGTCAAGTATCTTTTGTCCCTAATTTTTAAAAATCCATTAAAATAAGTGAAATTATATCTGTGCAGTGAAAGTCACTCAGTCGTGTCTGACTCTTTGTGACCGCATGGACTATACATATAGTCCATGGAATTCTCCAGGCCAGAATACTGGAGTGAGTAGCCTTTCCCTTCTCCAGGGGATCTTTGCAACTCGGGTTGAACCCAGCTCTGTCTCCCACATTGCGGGTGGATTCTTTTCTAGCTGAGCCACAAGGGAAGCCCTCCGTGTGCAGCACAGTGTACAAATAAGTGAGAAATTTGAACTTCACGAAAGTGAACACATGCATTTAAATGACCCCTAAATCAAGATGTGGGTCATTCATTGAAACCTCTCTCAGCCATTACCCCTTCATTAAGAATAAACAACATTATGACTTCTAACATTGTGAATTCATTTTGCTATTTAAAAAAAAAAAATTAGCAGTGCCACTGTATGTTTTGTACACTTTTGAGTCTTTGATTCATTTGTATTTCGAATTTCTGTGCTGTTGCAAGTAGCAAAAGTGTTTTTGGGTTTTGTTCCTCTATAGTACTCTGTTATGGAGAAGGAAATGGCAACCCACTCCAGTACTCTTGCCTGGAGAATCCCATGGACGGAGGAGCCTGGGAGCCTGGCAGACCATGGTCCATGGGGTCAGAGAGCCGGACACGACTGCGGTGACTGCGCACACACGCAGGACTCTGATGCGACTGTATCATGATCATTGGTTCCTTCCGCTGCTCATGGACATGCGCATTGTTTCCAGTTTCCGGTGATTGCGATTATACCATTAAAAACACTCTTATAAATTCCTTTAAGAAACACATAATTAATTCAGGGTGGGTGTGTACATAGTAGAGTTACCAGGGCATAGGGTCTTATGCTTAATAGCTTTAGCAGATCCTGCCAAGGCTCTGTCCACTCTGCTCTCCCACCAGCAGCTTAGGAGAGTCTCAGTTGCTCACTGACACTAGTTATTGGATTATGTTAATTTTATCTACTTTGATAGATATTTACTAGTATTTCTTCATGGTTTTAGTTTCATATCCTTGGGAATATTGATTTTGAAAACCTTTTCATGTGCACATCAGTCTAAACCGTTTTGTGTGTGTGTGAAGTGCATTTCAGGTCCATTAAAACATGTCAGAGTTGTCTGCTTTTTTTTGATTGGCTGAGTTAAGTATTTTGTATATACACAATATATGTATTGCACATTTTTTTAAATACAGTCTGGTTTTTCTTTTCACTCTTAATATGACATCTTTGATGAACAGAAGTTCTGAACTTTAATGAAGCCTAATTTATCAGGGGTTTTTGGTGTGTGTGTTTGTTTATGGCTAGTGCTTTGTGTATTTTAGTCTAGAAAGATTTTGTTCACAATCATTTTGTCAAGAAGTTTTGTCTTTTTCACTTAGGTCTGTAATTTAACATAATCTGATTTTGTGAGTGGTGTGAATTGGTGCTTGCTTACCCTCTGGTTATCTAGCTGATCTGAACCATTTACTGAGAAGATGATAGTGTCCCTAGAGCAGGGAGCTGGTTCTCAGGTGGCCACACGTTTGGATCTGTTTCTGGACACTCTGTCCTCTGCCACTGGCTTGCTCTCCTGTGTTTGCATCAGTGCCGCACTGCTTGAACTCCTGCTTTGTGGTTATATTTGATAGTTAAGTTCTCCAGCTTTGTTCTTCTGTGAGATTGTCTTTTCTATTTTTGGCCCTTTGCACCTATAAATTTTACTAATTTCCTCAAAAATACTGATGGGATTTTGATTGAGATTGCATTGACTTTGGGGAAAAACTGACATCTTCACAGTATTATTTTCTCTTCCATGAATATGGTATACCTCTATATTTAGGTGTTCTTCCACTTACCTCAGTGATGTTTGTGGTTGCATCTGACGATGTAGAGAATATATACATCTTCCATGTCTAACTGCTTACTTAATTCTTAGTCTATTCGTTTTGCATCATCTATAATCATCCCAGACTTTTCCTTCATGTCATTTAGTTGTCAGCTCTGTGGTTTTTGAAATTTCTAATGTACTTATTTTTAATTCTCATTTCTTTAATTGTTAAAATCTATTTTTAAGCCTCCAGTTAGTTTACTTTATGAGTTTTCTTTTTGAGGGGAGGACTGTGTTTTCTTTTGCAGTGGTGTCTCCAGCTGTGTATTGCATGCTGTGATCTGGGAGGGCACCATACCACAGGTGCCTCAGATGATTGTAGTGCAAATGAAAGGCAGGGGGTAGCCTCCTTGACTGCATATTAAAATCACCTGGGAGCTTTTAAAAATTCTGCTACCTGGCTTACACCCAAGACCAATTAAACTAAAAGCTATGGGAGTGGACCTAGGCCTCAGGATTTTAGGGTGATTATATTGTGCAGGCATAGCTGAGAACCACTGCCATCCAAAATTTGAGTATCTTAGAATTCTAGCTTCCATGTGGAAAGCATTCCTTTTGCAAATAGACAAAGCAGGTATTGGGCATTTTAGTCTAAAAGAGCTTAAATAAAGCACTCACCAGCCTCATGGCCATTTTGCATTCGTAGACAGGTATCCATGCATGCCATTTCTATCTCTTTAATTTTCATTGGAAGAGATAGAAAAGGAAATTTGGCATCATATAAGTGCTTTGAATGGTATGTAGGGAGATTTATTTTTGGACATAATAAACAGATATGCTTATAAGATATGCTCAAAATGTAGATCTCAAAAGACAGTATTAGACCAAGATTCCATTTTTTCTGTGATGTCATGACTAGTTTTTAGGAATTATATTAAACATTTGTGTGAATTTATTTTTAATAAGGGATGAGTTTTTTAGAAGTTATCTTTCTGTGGAAATAATAATATTGCCTGTCTTGCTCATAAGATTGTTGTGTGGATTAAATGAGATTTAGAAAGTGCTTAGAACAGTGCTGAGCGCATGATTAGTCAGTCAGTGTTAACTGCAGCATTAATGCTGTTCCACTGATCACATTTTCTCAAGTCTTTCTGGTGTCTTGATGGCAAGAAAATAAACAGTCAAATGAAATCACTTTCATTTGACTCTTTCAGCACCTTTGAACCGAGACCATATATCACTAAAGTTCAGTTTATGCAATCAAGTGTATCAGGCAGATGTGAACGGAGACTGGCTTACACTGACTTGATGACCATGTGTGTTCAAGTTGATTGTTTGGAATAGTAAATGATGGGGAATGGGTAAAAGTTGATTTTGCAAGAAAGACAAGATGATAATTGCTGTGAAATAAAGTTTCCAAACTGGAGCTCCATAATTCACTCATATTAAAAATGGTTAAATTAATGAGTTTGAAGTTAACTTTCTTCCCTCAAGCTGTTGATTGATACTAAAGGACCTAGGCAGTTGATGTAAAGCAGAGGACTTCTGATGCCAGAGGATTCTGTGTTCACCACTCACCCATGTTGTTTAGGGATTAGAAATGTTGTGGCATAGATGTATTGTTGTGGGGGAGGGCAGGCAGTCTGTTTTTAATAGGAACGCTAATGCAGCCAGGTTTATTTTTAAGAAACTTGTTCATGAATGCCTTGAGAGCATTTAATTTCCCACCAGTACATACAAAGGGTTTGGTTTTCATTGAAATACGTATTTTTATAAATATTGGCCTCTTTAGTTTGCAGCATTACAGCTTCAGAGTCTTGTGCTTTTAATTCTTAGTTTGAAATTTACCCAGGGGACTTGATAGTGCTCAGTGCTGGTTATACCTTTGAACATGTATGTAGTACTCTGTAGTCTTACTTTTATGTTATTTTGCATAACTTTATAGCACTGATATGATATATATCTGCTTACAAATGATGAAAGTGAAAATCAGAAGTTTGATGAATTGTTCAGGGCCATACAACCATTAATTATTATTATTATGCATTCATATAGTTTTTCCCTCATAGGAACTCAAGGCACTTGCAAATCTCCTAGTGGTTTTAGATATAAAATATTAAAAGACAGTTAAAGCATCACTAGCTATGCATTTGCCTCTCCCGGTAAGTTGACCTTGAAACACCGTGACTTTGCTGGAGGTTTTGACATTAGTGGTATAGGTCATGGAAGCCTCAGGTCATATTAATTCCAGCACAGAAGAGAGCACTGTCGTGTGTTAGTCTTTGGATGTTTGCTTGTTGAATGTCTGGATACAGCTCTCAGTTGATCAGTGATCACAAGTTTGATCATATTTGTGGTTCTTGTGATGTGAGTGATGATAGAGTCTCAAAAGCCCTTGTTGCAAGCACTGTGGAAGATGGATTTACTGTTTGCCACAGTGCTTGTATTGAGAGATCTTGCCAGGCTGTGATTGCCCTTATTACTTGATGAGAGTAAGTTCTCAGTCATGTAGTATTCCTGAAGATCATGTGCTCAGATTCAGCTTATTTTTCAACTCGTTATCTGCTCAGTGGCTGTATTTTTTTAGGAGTATGGGTGACAGTATTTGCTCCAGATAAGCAAGTGGACTTTTATGCCTACTTTGTGAAAGCAGTTTTTGCTAAAAAATGTGTTGCCCATAGAGGAAGCAGTCATGTGTGCTTGCCACCAAGTTACAGTTTTTCCACTTGTTTATGTATTCTGACAGAGTTTACAGATGCTTTGGTTTTATTTGCTAAGTCATGAGTTAGCAATGATCTTTGCTGCACCATTTTCATATAATTACAGGCAGTGCTTCATTCTTCATGGCATTAGAGTGAGGTAGCTTGAACTGGTGAAGCACGTAGATATTCCACATTTTGTTAGCCACAGAAGGAAAATCAGGGTTTAACCATGTTGTGCTGCCTGTGTCACTTTACAGATGAATTAATACTTCACAGAGTAAAATTCTATATATTTGTGATTACATTGGACTCATTTATCGAACTCTGAAATGACTTCTTATCAGTGAAAGTGTTAGTCGCTTAGTTGTGTCCGACTCTTTGTGACCCCATGAACTGTAGCCCACAGGCTCCTCTGTCTGGAGATTCTCCAGGCAAGAATACTGGAATGGGTTGCCATGCCTTCCTCCAGGGGATCTTCCCAACCCTGAGATCAAACCCAGATCTCCCACATTGCATGCAGATTCTTTACCATCTGAGCCACCAGGGAAGCCCAAGAGTATTGGAATGGGTAGCCTGTCCCTTCTTCAGGGGCTCTTCCCAACACAGGAATCAAACTGGGATCTCCTGCATTGTAGGCGGATTCTTTACCAGCTCAGCTACCAAGGAAGCCTGGTATGCAGTAGGTGCTTAGAAAATACATGATTGGGTTCCTGCCTCATTTCCAGTAGAATTAAGGTTACCGTGGGAGGAAATTACAGCATGTGTTATTCTTAATCACAACCTTTAACACACAAACTCATTTACATTTAAAATAAGTCACTTTGATGTAACATTTAGACCATTCTTTAAATTCATCTGCCTTTCACTTAAGTCATGGACTCATTTCCTAACACACCTCCCATCTTTTCATCTCTTCTCTTTTCCCTTATGTCTGATTGTTTCCTACTTTTTCTCAAAACATTTCTGGAATTACTTAATGTCCATTTACATGGTTTTTAAGGGGCTTGCATTGTCAGCTCTGTTCTTACTGTAGTGGTGGACTACTTGCTCAGCAGGTGCAGACCCCTAGATACGGATACGTGTGAACATGCATAATGGCAGGTGCCCTTGCCCCCAGTTGGGTCCAGGGTGGGAGAGCAGGTAACGAGGGCGTGGGCAGTGGCTGGCCAGCAACACATGAATGTAAGTGCTCACTGGCCCTCCAGGAAGGGGTCTGTTACTGTGACAGCACCGCACTTGGTAACCACCACACCACTCTGAAAAGTCTTGTGGGAGGAAAAGTACGGTCCTGTGGAAGGAAGTTCTGATAAGAACCGTGAACTCTGAGTCCTCATGGCCTTACCCCCACCAGACTGAAATACTAAACGAGTTCTCCCAGCTTTTCTTCTGTCCCAGCCTCAGTTTTTTCTGCCTAGATAGTGAAATTTAACTAAGATCCACTGGTTTTATAAATATTGTGGTGTAGCACATAGGTTTCTTTACTGTCATAGAAGATACATTCTGTCTTTTTCCTTTTAGTTAACCACTAGTAACAAATATTCTATTTCTGGCTACTATTAAGGAATATAATAGTAATTTGTAAAGTGTCTACATTTGCCTGATGATTTCAGTGGCCTTAATAAAAGAAGTCCAATAAGATTAACTGTCTGTTGCAACCTCATGTTTGTGTGTAGAGTTCTTTGTTTGACACATGTGCAATACCAAACATTTAAACATTTTAAGCTGTGCATTCTAAGTTTCTATAATAAACACTTTTAAAAATTGGTTTCCTTTGAGGAAGAGAGGGAACAGAATAGAGGGAAGAGTAATTTTTTTAAAATTGTGTATATTTGATTGCACTGTGTCTTCATTGCGGTGCATGGACTTTCTCTAGTTGCAGTGAGCAGGGGCTACGCTATAGTTGTGATGCACTGGCTTCTCATTGTCATGGCTTCTCTTGTTGCAGAGCACAGGCTGTAGGCATGCGGGCTTTAGTAGTTGCAGCAGACGGACTCAGTGGTCTTGGCCTCCGGGCCCTCGAGCGTGGACTCGGTGGTCATGGCACAGGGGCTTAGTTGCTCTGCAGCATGTGGGATCTTCCCCAACCAGGGATCGAACCCATGTCCCCTGCATTGGCAGGTGGATTCTTATCCACTGTTCCACCAGGGAAGTCCCATATAATAAACTTTTATGACTTTTGTAATAAGCGGGGGAAAAACCCAACAACAGTCCTTGAGCACACATCTTCTTTGCTGTAACCATGAATTTGATTGGCTTCTCTTAGATGCTGCTGAAAGCATTTAGAGGTTATCTTTGGAGAAGGAAATGGCAACCCACTCCAGGACTCTTGCCTGGAGAATCCCATGGACGGAGGAGCTTGGTGGGCTACAGTCCATGGTTGCAAAGGGTTGGACACGACTGAGCGACTTTCCTTTCACTTTGGGTGTCTGAGTTGGAGCGCAAAGAATTGGTTCTTGCTTTTTGTCTCTGAAGACTTTTCTTCTCTTTTCTCTTAAAACAGCTTACTGGCCTCCATTCAGTTAGACTGTTAGTAAGTCATCAGTTCAGTGCATCTAGTGGATTTGTCTTCCTGTTTTTAAATTAGAGGCGAGAAGCTGCTAATTAAGTTGTAGCCTAGCATATCTAGGCACTTCAGAAATACAATGTGTAATGTATGCATTCATGCCCTTTGAAATAAACCTAATTTTTAAAAGATATTCTAGCCATGCTGAATTAAAAGAAAGCCTTATCCTAAGCTTATGAATTACTCTCGTATGTCCTGTAATATTTTGGTTTTGTTTATAAATGTAAAGAAAGGGACCTATGAGACCTGATATGGAATATGTCAAAGTCAGAGCTCAGCACACTTTGTGAAGTTGTTTTCTGTTCACAGAGAACCAAAATAATGCACTGTCTGAAGCCCAGGATGCTGTCAGGTAACAAAGTGAAGCATTTGGTGATATCGGGAGAAAGAAGCTGGCAGCACGTTATTAGGAAGTTTACTCATTGCCTTGTAAAATGAGTAACATACTTGGATATTTTTTAACATGAAGGTCTTTGTTGTTAATTGGTCTTAGTCTGTAGGGTGTTGGTCCTTTCCATCTTTACTGTATGCATTGTCAGAAGAGTTGGGCAAGAGACACCCAACTGGAGTGTGGGTTCATGAGATTCAGTGCTTTCCCCAGTGCATCCTGCTCAAACACAGGTGTCTCTTTTGTTGGTTGAATACTGTCTGATTTTCATTCCTCTGTAATTTACCTGCATGGGGATAAAGAAAGCTCCTACTTATTAAATAAGCTTGAAAACAAGATGAATGCATTGGGTTCTTGGGTAGAACGTACTGGATAGCTCCCTTTATAATGAGCATTTAAAAATCTGCCCTCCTAAAACTGGAAAATGCATTCTCTCCTGTATGGAAAGCAACATAGTACTGAAATATTCCTCCTTAATTTTGGTCCGAACGAACAAAAATGTCTGTGTTTATTCCTGCCTAATGCATCACAAATCTGCTGACATGCTAACCTTGGAGTCTTGGCTGGCGTTAATCAGGCCTGTGCACCGGCAGGAGAGAGGCACCTAATGCGCTCCATCAGTGCAGTTTGCATATGGAAGTTCTCACAGGGGAGCTGCCCCGTGCCAGCTGAGGGTTACCTGCCCACTGCAGTTATTGTATGTAATTATCGAACCAATCTGTTCAGCCCAGCAGGGTTTAGATGGTAATCATGAAGCAACACTTAGGAAAAGAAAGATGTAAGGCACTCTCCCCTTCTCTCTTCACTTATGTGAAGTTACAGCCACTCTTCCAGCTATTTTTGAGAAGCAATATCTCCATATACAAATCTGCTAAATGAATAACTTTGAAAGTTTCTTAAGGTTTAGTCAGGATATTATTTTTATATTTGCAACACATTTTCTTCAGGACCGTGGTGGGTATGTCTGAGTTCTCATCTTTCCACAGCCACCCTCAGCGTGTTTTGAAACAGTGGGATTAATTGTGGTACATAGGTAACAACGGTTCTGACGATTTGGCGGTTTTAAGATGATGTCATTTGGATAGAGTTGTGCTTTCCCTGTAGTTTTCTGTGGAACAGAACCCATGCTTGCCATTAGGAAAAAGAACCATGTCCTGTCAGCAGGCATTATATATACTTTTTCATAGCTGTACACAGTACGGCCTGAAGCTGGGGAAATTATTTTTTCAACAAAGTTTAACTTAAGTTGTTAGGAAGATATAAACGAGGACCTTCTGATATGCTGTGATCTCTGAGATTTGAGAGGTATCAGATGATTTTCTAAATGCTACAAACTTTAGGAAGCCAAGAGAAGCTCTGAGTTCTGATGTGGATTTCAACACATTTAAATTTGAGACTACATGGGATAATAGCTGTATGAAAAATACAAAGTTTTCGGTTTATTACTAATGTCCTTCTATAGGTATACCCACATAGAGAGATGTTACGAATTTTAGGGAGGATATATATACACACACACACACACACACATACATATACATAAATATATATATGATTGGAGAAGGAAATGACAACCCACTCCAGTATTCTTGCCTGGAAAATCCCATGGGCAAAGGAGCCTGTGGGGTACAGTTCCTGAGGTTACAAAAGAGTCAGACACAACTTAGTGACTAAATAACAAATGTATATAATTATGACTGATTCGTGTTGATGCACAACAGAGACCACCACAACATTGCAGTTTTCCTCCATTAAAAAAAAAAACCAGATTACTTTCCGTATACTTGAAACTAACACAATATTGTAGCTTAACTGTATTTCAATAAAAAATAAAATTAAGAAAGTAAGAAAAAAAGAATTTAAAAATGTTTTACACAGTATTGAACTAGTTAGAAACTATAGTTGTGATAGAAGGTAAGGAAAATAAGTTATATGAACATTTGGAAAGAATTGGATGTGATAGAATGTAGGCATTAGCTCCTAAATATTAATAACACTTGACTAGAAAAGTACAAAGAAAATAGGAAAGGCCTGAGAGAGTATTAGAAAATCCATTCTGTTTCTGAGATTTTAAGAGCACTGTATACTTTTAAGACTCTTCCTTTACAGTAAGGTTTATGGCCTTCTTAAACTTAAAAACAACCCATTTATTGTAAATTTGCCATGGTTGATTAATGAATGCAAATTTCCAACCAACTTACAGGGTATAACCGCTGATGCAATACATGGGCCATCCTATTAAATGAATTTACTCCCCCGACCCCTGCCCCTCCACAGTGTAAAATGGCAAAAATATCATTGGCTTGAGCAAGCCGTGGTATCAAATTTGTAAAACACTTTGCTTTCAAAAAGGGTTTCTGTATAGTCAGTCCAGGTGGCTAAAACATGACTTTCAATGATAAATTATAAGAAGCATAAAAAGGTGGATATAGCAAACGTACCCATTCCTGTGCTAACTTGTATAGGTAAAGTTTCTCGTAACTGCATTTTCTCTCATCCCTTACCCCTTCCTTAGGTGACCCCCACCCATGAAGCTGTGTGCACTCTCCTGTGCATTTTGGTGCACTCAGTCCTGTACAGATATGATACATTCATGCTGATATCTGGTAAGCTTGTATATTTACTTAACCAGCATGCCACATTTCTTTTTCTTTCTTTTAATTTTTATATGTAAGAAGAGAAAGAAAGAAGCTGAGGAAAGCATAGAATGTAGTGTTGAAGACATGGAATGCTCGGATAAACAGACAGAAGAGGCCACACAAACCCGTAAGTTGAACGGTCTATTAGTTCTTGTATAATAAATGCAAATTTCATTTCTTCCCACTGAATAAAGGGTTAACTGTTTGGGTCATAACATTCTCATTGTATAATTTTAAAAAGTAGGAGAAGGTCTTAGACACCATCCATCACATTGTCCCTTGTTCACGCTTTGTGTTATATACTCTCATCATGTTTCCAGTAATCCTGAAGTTGGGACCAGAAGTTGGTCTCGTTTTGCAGATACGGAGCCCAATACACAGAGCACTCACGTAACAGAATGTTGTGGAAGGGTTAGACGTGGAGACCAGAACACTTACTTCTCTGGCTGCTCTCCGTCCAGCTCCCCACACTTAACCACAGAACTCTGGGCTTGAAGGGGCATGTCAGGTCAGGTGGTTAGTACATGGCTTACCGCAGGGTCTGCCAACTCTTCTGTCAACAACAACTTGGGCTGCAAGGAATTAAAGCCTTGAATCATGGCTTTTCCAAGCTCTTGAAGCAGGAAGCAAAGTATAAAGTCATTTCTTCAGTGACTCCTACACTGGTTCTGAGAGTGTGGCTTCCAAAAGTGACCTTAGCAAGGCAGCATCTGCAAAGGGCAAGACAAGGTGGGACTTTGGTCTGGTTAGTGAATGGCCAGCCTGTGGTGTGTAGGTACACCTGTGGGGCTCAGAAAACGAGAGGAATGTTCCAGGGTTCATGAGAGATGATTTGCTTGCCTCGGTGAGGAGAGATTCAGAGCTGGCTACAGTACCATTCTTCAGCCCCCCGGGTCCCTTCTCCACCAAATCTCTCTCCTCTCTGTCTACCTTTTATTTATTAGTTTGTTGGCCCTGAAGTGTTTCTGATTTCTGAAAGAAAAGGCTTATTTTGGAAAAAAATTTCATCCAAGTGTCAGTGCCCTGTAGAGCCAGGCCAGTGCTGTAGTTTTCCTTCCCTTTGACAAGCAGCACCGGTGCATGTTTGTGGAAGGCAGAAACTGACTTTTGAGAGAGAATCACCTTCACCCTGATTTTACGATCATTTTCTTCATTGTATATTATGGATAGTTCGTCCTTAGGTTTATCTGAATTTACCCAAGAGAATCCTTGGGGCATCTGAAGAGGGAGTGTATAGCATCACTCTGGAAGCTAAAGGCTTTGAAACAGTGCCTCTCACTTTTCTGCTGCCATCTTCCCATTCCCTCCTATTTTTGTTTTCCTCCCGCTCCCCTGTCTTGTTCATTTTGTTATTAGAAAGTGAGGAGTCCCGGGAGCAATACATGGAAGTATGTCTCAGCCAGAGGCTAGTGGCAACAGCTATGATGGAGACTGGGAGCCAAATTAAGGAGCATTTATAACAATCGAGCAAAATTTTTACCTAAAGAAACCCCTACATTTAAAACAGGCAATTTTAGTTTAGGAGAGGGCCTGCATTGTTACAGTAAGGTTGATACCCATGTAGACCGAAGCCAGTTCCCAGCTGTGCCTGGGGAAGCCTCCTGCCTCCCTTCATGCCTGAGGGTCATTTGTTCCCTGAACTTTGCTTAATGAGCATCTGAGATATTTGTTTTGGTGCTGATTTTCAGTTTGACTGTAATTATGAAAAGTGTTTTTATACCTAAAATTTTAATTTAAGATCCTTATACTGATGTTTTTTACTGTAAGAAAATATATTAGTATCTTTGTTTTATTTATTAATGACAAAAGAGAATAGACTTCATCACTAAGAACAATCCAGATTTTTTGATGTTAAAAAAATGAAGATAATAGGTTCTCTTTTATTCATATAAACTCTGAGTTGCTGTAATTAAATGCTGTTATTTTCCCATTGTAATTCTTTTTCTCCATTAAAATATAAGGCTAGTTAAGGTATTTTGCTATCTAAATATTCATAAATGAGAGAAATTTTACCTGAGATAGTAAAATGTTATTGCTTCTTGCAAAGAAAAAAATCCATCCAGGGGTTCATGAAAATGTATGTATTTGTATTCATCAATTTAAAGTAACTTGAAGGAGAAGGCACATTATTACATTTGAATTTTTTAAAGAAATACATAATACGATTCAGTGAATTCTGTTTCTAGAGCTTTAAGATTTTGTGTCAGAAACATGTTTCAAGAATGGTTACCTCTAACAGCTGCTTTAGAAATGTCAGTTTCTTCATTAACAATTTTATTTTCAAACACAATTTATGGTTTACAATATGGTAAGAGATTTTTCTCACTGTGTGATCTTTCAGAATGCTGTGCCTAGCAAAATGGGAGCAACTTTCCTTTAATATCTATTTAGACCATTTAAAAAATGTGTATAATTTTCTTGATACACCTAAACTCATTTTGACTAGCTGGGGGTCTATTGTGTAAGAACACTTTCTGAAAGCTTTCAAAATGTGTATTGTGTAGGTTTTCTTGAAGAAAGAGAGGGGGTGACAGGGTGGTTTTCAGAAAGAACAGAGGCCTCTAATCCTTTTATTTTTATGCAAGGCATAATTTTTACCAATTGAGGAAATTTGGTAATTTGCTGCAAGTAATTTTTTTCCCCCACAAAATGATAAACTTTTAAAAAAACCACATGTATTCTGGCATTTCAAAACCATGCCAATATTTTAGAATTGCACTAAAAATTAGTTAATATAGCCATGATATTTATGGCTAGTATACTTTGTCCCTACTTTTCATACAATAGACAGTACTCAACAGCCTACTCTTGGTGATGGTATTTTTGAAGTACCTTGGATTTTGGACTATTCCTGAGGGTTCTTTGAGGAAAACATGACTTGTTTACCCCTTGAAGAGCTATGGTCTAGTAAAGGAAGAGATATTTCTAAGGCACCCTGCAAAGAAATTTCCCGCTTTTTTTTTTCCTTCTGCATCATAGAAGAGTATCCCAATCTTGTATATTTTAGTTTTCAAATATTAAATTTTACACATTAGTCTTATGATTGGGCCTTTTACCCATAGTAAAATATTAAGAAAATGAGTATATATTTTAAAGGGATTGGAGGAGAAATAGGTTTTTCTTGAAACAGTCAGAATTTGTTATTAGCCATTTTGAGTTGATACCTGTAGCAAGGTGTCTAAGTTGCATAATACTTACTATATAATAAATTCCAGGTGTTGATGGCATTTTTAGTTGTAATGGAAAATTTGAAATCTAGATTGAATGAGGATAAGTAGCAGTGGTATTTAATCTAAGAGTAGAATGTCCAATGAGGGTATTAATGAGAAAGTAGTTATAACAGTTAACTTTAGTGTCCTTTGTAATGTGGCAGTAGATTCAGATCTTATTGAATGGGAGATGTATTCCCTTTGACCTTGATTTTGTGGTATTCTATTATGCCAGTGTCAGACAATCACAGTAGTCTCCGTTTTCTATGCAAAATTAATTTCAAAGTTATTATAGTAAAAACCTAAAAATCTGCCCTGGCATATTTTTTAAAAGAAGGCCATATCACAAAAATTGAAGAGAAACTCTTAAGCCCACCATAGTATATAGGCTGAGCACTGTGAGTGGTGGTGAAAAAAAAGGCATTTATATAAGATTAAAGTTTGCATGAATTGAAATGTATGGCAACTGAATAGAAACTAGAACCTGGAAAAATTAAAAAACTGATCTTCCAATTAAGTATCTAAATAAACCTATAATCAGAAAGCCTTTAGAAACTGTGTGTGATTAGACATGTGTGGTAGATATTTTGTCCTAGATTCAAAGGATGTTTTGTTCACTTCAGAAAAGAAATATTGATCTCTTCGTTGTTCAGTGCGCTCATTGATCACTTGCGGGCTCCTTGCTGCCCTCACCCTGGTTCCGCTGCTCTCTCCTGGAAGGCACACTCCACTTGTCAGCACAGGCGGCTGTGATTGGGCGTCCTTCTGCCTCTGCTGTGCTCCAGGTGGAAGTGGCCTGGGCTGTGGGGGGATGGCGTCTCCTTGGGAAGGCAGATCCGCGTGCCCCGGATAAAGAAGCGCTGGCTTCTCCCAGCCCAGGAGCTGTCTGAAGGCACGTTAGGCCAATGTTGGATGTGATACTTTTCTAGAAGGCGACTTGATTGGGATCTACTTAATTCCTAGTGGACAAGACTTTGCATTTCGGAATAGCCCACTGCTCCGCTGCCTGAAGAGTAGAGAGAGCCGGCTTTAAAAAGCATCACATCTAGGCAAAATTCCTGGCTTTTCACAATAGCGTGACTCAGTGCTTTCCCCCAAGGAACACCTACCTCGTTGCTATGATCTATATTAGGAGTTAATGTTTTAAATTGCACAATAAAAATTTGGGGGAGAAATAGTTCGTGACCAGTGTAAATGGAGTATATTTTACCAGTGGATGCATTCTCATAGAACCTCAAAGTAGAAGGTAGACTTTGTTAGCATGTCTTTTGACACACTAAAAGAAATGACACAGTTTTCTAAGATTTTCAGGGTATTAACAGTTATAAATTGGTGTCTGAATTTCATCTCTACTGACTACTCCACAAAATCATAGTCAGTTAGATTTTGAATATTAGTAACTGTATATGGAAATGCTTATATATCTGTTATTTTGCTTTTGTAAATTAATGATTTAAATCTCTTTGTTTTCTCTTCAAGGTTCAAAAACCAGAAAGAGAGTGCAGAAGTAAATATTGTGAACCGGTTTTCTTTTTCTTCCTTTCATTTGGCTTTCCTCCTTTCAATTTGACCTTTTCCTCTTTTTCTGTATTAAGTGTTTTATTTTCATGTGAGTCTTGTGGAAGTGGGGATAACAATGAAGTACCTATGTGTTTGAAAAGCAGACTTTTTAAATTAAATAAATACTTTATACAATTTATTAAAGTCTAATTTATAAAATTTAACAGTTTTAAGGTTATACCCTTTAAGATGTCCCATGCAGTTTGTTTGCACTTTTTAATTGTTGTATGTTTTTCAGAGTATAAATGTCCAACAAAAGCCTTATTTTTAAGGAAATACACAACTTAAAATAAAGGTCTTTTTTGCTTGATACAAATACACAATTTGTTGTGACCATAAGATTTTAGTTGTATTGATCTTGTTCAGTTTCATAAGCATTTATTAATCACCTGCTGTATGAAATGAGAGGCACAAAAAGGAGGGAAAGGATTATAGAAGAAAACATAGAATAGTAAGTGTATCAGTGAGAAATGAAATATGTATTTGAAAGATTACATGAGAATTAGTTAAGTGTGCAAGCTGTATGATAAGAAAACAGTTATCACATGGTGGCATGATCAAAGATTTTATAGATTGGCTTCCTTTAAGGAAATACTGTCAAATATATACATGTGACTTATTGTTCACTTACAGGAGACTATTTTTCTTACAAGTTTTTTTATTTTTTGTAGCATATATTTGTACAGAAAACCAAACACTTCAGAGTTTAAGTGATTAGAAATGTAAAAATGTGGACTTTTTATAGTTGCATTAGGAATAAAGCTTGGAATTTAAACATAAACAACTTCAAGATTTGCTTCATTAGAGAAATTGGAATCGGATTGGATTTTCTAAGGGTAGAATGCCTTATGACTTGTAACCTATACAGTGTTTTTAAATGGTCTTTTATTTAAATATTTATTTAATATGTATTCAAAGTATAAACAGCACATTAAACTGGCAATTTCTCTTGCTTAGGACCAGGCTAAAGTAGTTATTAGAGCTTTTTCAAAAGCAAGTTGATTTGAAGAAAATATTAACTAAATAATAGTACAGATGGATGTAGACAAACCAGAAATTGTGAGGGTTGTACCAGGTGTGAGCCACTCCGAACCAACACAGAGACTTTACCCTTTGCTCTCCATGTGGGTATTTAGTTGGTGGTTAGATATTGAAATATGCAAAGCAGATCTGCAACTTTCCTTTGAAGGTTAATCTTAAACACCTCCTGAAGTTCTTGGGCTCTGTGTCTTTACAGAATAGAGAGCTAGATTTTGGGCAGAACCTCCTCCAGTTTTCTGTAGATTGCTGGATTTTAGTACTCATCAGTGCTATGGACTCAAGTTTATTTGCAACACCTAAAATCAACTCTCGAGTTCTGTTTCAAACACATTGACTCTTAAAATAGGATAAAATGTGTGTGGTGTGTTTCTGTGTATATGCCTTAGCCTTTTTATTTTTCAAAACACAAAAACATAGCAAAAACCTGTTGGTTAAATATTAAGAAAACAAATATTTCCTCACATATTGTTTTTAACAAGTGCTGGCATTTTCTTGAATGTTACTCTGTTGGCAGGGCTGCAGAAATGAAAACCCAGTAGCCGCAGTAGCCAGTTTGATTCCTCAGCTGCATCCCCTCGTTCTGCTGTTCTTCTTCTCCCTCTCTCTGGTTTTTCTTACCCCATATATTTTTCTAAACAGTGGTTTAGTAACCGCCTTGTCATCCGGAGTTAGGCTTTTGATCTTTGACTCGTTCAGTTCCATCCTTGCTGTTTTCAGTCTTGTGTTGTCTTTCCGGTCCCTGCATCCAGTGGGTTTGCCTTTCTTCTTTCTCCCTTTACCATGCAGCGTCCATGTGGGACGTGTTCCTGTCCCCACTGTAGCCTGCCTTCTCCTCTGTTTTCTTAGGTCCTTAGTGATGAGCAAGGGTTTCAACTCTGTTGAGGACCCACACCTGTGCCAGGCACTTGCCTTCAGACAATGGGAGCTAGAGGTGCTCTGTATTTTCTAGAAAACAACTGATAAATCTTAAGATAACCATCGAAGCCCTGGTGTAAGGTAGCTCCTAGGTGTTCTTTAATAATGATCTTTAAGACAAATCAAACGCTAATAGGCCAGGGCAGCACTCCCCCTCACCAGTTACTTCTTTAATTTCTAACTTAAATGTGCATATCAAGAGCTTGAGTTGCATAGCGGTAAATAATTGGTGGGAATATAAACACCTCGTTGTACTTGTGTGTATTATGTTGTTTGCCCTTTAAAATTCTATTTTTGGTGCTCTGTGTTCTGCTGTCGTCATAGCATGTTAGTAATACATGATCACTGTAGAAAACTTAGAATATACAGAAAAATGTCTAGCCATATTCTACCACACACAGGCAACCCGCGGTTAATATTTTGACACATCTTTTCTATGCATTTTTGTCTTTAAACATCATACTTTACATATCTTTATATTCTGCTTTGTAAAGTGAACATTAAATACTTAGCATGTTATTACAGATACTTTGTAAATATAGTTTTTGTGCTTCCATAATACTTTTTCTTATGAATTTGTTATATTTTCATGACCATTTCCCTCATATTGGACGTTTAAGTTTTTTTCAAGATTAGGATATTATAAACAATATTCTTGGATAAACTTGGGCAGAAGTCTTTGTCCACATGTATAAGCGTTTCTTTGGTGGTGGTGGTTGTGTAGTTGCTAAGTCGTGTCTTACTCTTGTGACCCCATGGGCTGTAGCCCGCCAGGCTCCTCTATGCAGGGAATTCTCCAGGCAAGAATACTGGAGTGGGTTGCCATTACCTTCTCCAGGGGATCTTCCCGACCCAGGGATCAAACTCTGGCCTCCTGCACTTCAGGCAGATTCTTCACCGACTGAGCTATGAGGGAAGCCCTAAAGTCCTAACACACGTTTCAGAGTCTGGCTAGGTTTGGAAGTATTTCTAGATTTTCCAAAGGAAACTTTTGGGTGAAAGAGTATGAAAATGGAAGGTTATTGGTGCATGTTATCAACTTGCTTTGCAAAACAATGCCAGTTAACACTTTACCCAATAAATCAGTGCTCAGCTTAACATTTTTGTCATCTTACTACTAATTTTTACACTTTACTACTAATTTTTACACTTTAAGGTAATTTTTTTAAATTGCTAGTGAACCTGAGCATTTTATTTGTAAGCTAACCATTCTATTCACTTTGAATGTGTATGTTTGTACAGTTTGTATAGTAATGGTCTTTTGTCATGTTTGTTGCTGACTTTTCCCTTTTTTTTTTTTTGAAGACTTAATTTTTGTGGCTTTCATCTGTTGATCATTTTCATCATAATTTTTGCCACTGTTTTAAAACATTTCCCATCCTGATATCAAATGTTTACCAGGGCTTTTTTTTTTTTTTTAACGCTTCTGAATTTTTAATCCATATGAAATTTAGTGTGGTATATGTATACCATGGGAGAAGGAAATGGCAACCCACTCCAGTACTCTTTCCTGGAAAATCCCATGGATGGAGGAGCCTGGTAGGCTACAGTCCATGGGGTCGCAAAGAGTCTGACATGACTGAGCAACTGCACTTTCACTTTGCTATGTGTACCATGAGATAAGGATCACAGTGGATTTTTTTCCAAAGAGCTAACCAGTAGTTTCACTACCATTTGTTAAATTCTCTTCCCCACCCCCTTCCCACCCTGGTCTCTTTTGCCTGTTTTATTACACATTAAGTTCTTATACCAGAATCTGACTGTCAGTTCAGTTTCATTGATCTGTCTTGTCTGTTCTTATGCCAGCACCACACTGATTTAATTAGTGCCGTTTTACTCATTAATTCTTATTTACTACCCAAACCGCATTAACAGAAATCAAAATGAAAGAAAAAAAATTCATTTATGATCTCACCACTGCCACAAAAATCAAACTCTTATCCTTTGGTTGTATTCTTTTTCAGTCTTGTTTCATGTAATTTTTCCAGTTGAACTAGTTGCACTGTTAAAGTTTTGCATGTGTCTTTTAAAGTTCCACAGTTTATTCTATATACCCGTCACTCATTAAGCTCTACTGATATAAAAATACAAGGCACACTAAAGAATTAACATTGGAAAGGGGTTCTTTAGGTAAATACAGCCACACTCACTATATTAGCGATTCTCTGCCCAGATGGTTTAGGCAACTTGTACCACTTGGTTGTTATTTTACAAATAAAATAACTACTGTTTCCATTGTACTAAGGCTGTGTTATTCATGTATTGGTGAGCTTTTTTTTTTATTGTAACAGTAGCATCTTGGAGTGATGAGTAGTAGTCCTGAATTTTTGTAGTCTTGACTTGTGAAATTACCTGTAAAATTTCTCCATTGAGCAAAGTACAGATTTATTTGTGAATTGCAGAAGCCTCTTCAGAAAAACTCTTCTTTTTGTCTTGGTTAGGTCCACCATTTGTCAGGGGTCTGAGTTATCAGTGGAAATAAGATAATCTTTTGGTTGGAGTATAGAGGCAGGAAGGAATTTTAAAGGCACGAATCCAGCCTTGGGTGGGGGAGGGGAGGAGGTGGGACAGTCATCTGAGATCTGTTTCCATTTGTCTCTAGGTTTTCCTGCTTCTGGTGTCTTAGAAGCAAGTGGTCACAATTTAGAAATGTGACCGCAGTTGTGTAAATGAGCACATTATAACACCTGGGCCTCAGTTTGTTCAATAACTAAAAAATGGCTGCATTTTACAATTTTTCTGATCTTAACACAAAAATCATAGTACAGAAGTTCATGGCACACCTTCTCGGTATTCTCAGATGTGAGAGATGGCTCAAGCTTTCCTCATGCGGATTGGATATGTGCTTACAATTCATAGTGAGGCAATTGAAGGGTCTGCTAACCCTGAACACTGTGAAGTTCTAGGACTGTATATCTCGGAAGATTGGATCTGGAAGTACACATTGTTCTGTTAGATTGCCTGGCCAAGAGAAACGGTTTATTTCTTGAACTTTTCAAGATAGAGACCTGTGCCTTTAAGATCCTTAAGAAGACATTCATGTTCTAGGCACTTTAGATTCCACACTGCACTGCCCACCCCCAACTCCTGAAAAAAAAAAAAAGCTTTTTTAAAAAAAATTCTTTTTTTTTTTTTATCTCTTGTAGAATATTTTGGTGCTGACCCATGAGTCAGTCTAGCTGGAGGAGTGCTATGCATGTCCTTACCTGTTTAGCACTGGTTGCCAGTGTGTGATGTGTGGTCCACATGTAAGCACTCCATCACCTACCAGCCACCAAAGTTGTGTTGTTTTGTTTTTGTCCCAGTTTCGCTGAGAAATAATTGACAGACGCCACTGTAGGTTTCATAAGGTGAAAAGCACCTCTCAGGTTTCTTTTCCACAAATTCTTGGCAGATGTTTAAAAACTTAAGACCAAATACATAACTTACCCTATAATTTATCATTTAAAATAGGGTAGTTTAGACATTTCTTAAGATACACATGCAGTTACAGTGGGCTCCCCCACCTCCCCACACACCGCCCTTTCTTAAAGCTCCTAACCATGCTTTTGAAAAAGAAGTCTGTATTCCAGGTGCTACAAGGCCCCAAATAAGTCTTTGATATGTCATGCAAAGTGTTCAGAAAGCAAAGGTGGCTGAAATTACATCAAAATGGTTTCCAAGGCCCCGTCTGTTCGTTTGGAGGTCAGGAACTGCAGCCTGCAGAATCACAATTTGGGGTCAAGAATCCAGAACCCCTGCTGTTCCCAATGAAGTGTGTGATGTTCCCAGAAGAGGGTCGAGCTAAGGGAACAGTTCTGATAATACCTGGTTGGTCTTTTAGCAGCAAAATCGAGGTGTGGGGGTGGGGATTGGAGGGGGATACGAAACTTTTAAAAATGGTGGTTGTGTTTTTTTTTCTTTTTCCTGGTGTTATTGTTGATGTCCCTATTTGAATGTAAAGTCCCTAACAAAAGAAGCAGACTGCCTTTAGACTGCATTTACTGCTCTTGATGACTCCAGTTGTGTGTAAATATTAGAAAACAGCGGGGTCCTGCATTCCAAGAATCACTTGAGCAGTGCCACGAAGACAAGTGTCCTGACTGGTATTGTAGTCATACTCCCCGGCTCTCCTGCTGTTTCTAATCTGTGCGCACAGCCGTGAAAAACTGGACTGACATTTACAGACGCAGCAGGGAGACACTTGACTAGGGAATGTTAAAGACTCCGGCACCTCCGATTCAAAGTGGCCACCACACACGATAAATCTTCACAGGAGAGCTAGTCTGCACTTCCCCATGCCATAATGAGGGTATCTGTAATGAAGCAAAGAAGTGGAACTTTCACCACCACCACCACTGACCGCCCCCCACCTCAAGCTCAACGTTTCAGCAGTCAGATATTTAATGTTGTCTCTTTCAGACCTAAATATCTAACAGGAGAATCTCATTCCCTGTCATGAAGGCTCTTTTCCTTTTGAACTGCTTTCTGGAGTCTGTCTGCTTTCGTCCTCACTCCTCACAGGGTTTTACCGGGAGATTTCCTCAGGAAAGACCACCTCTCTGTCAACTGCATTAAAAAAAAATTTCCCGGAACCTTTTGTAGCTGGTTTGGAGAAGAGGGTCAGTTACTTTCTGCCTTTGGTTGGATAGACTGCCTTTTCTGCTG
The DNA here is from genome assembly GCA_917880005.1 of Nanger dama. Taxonomy (NCBI): domain Eukaryota; kingdom Metazoa; phylum Chordata; class Mammalia; order Artiodactyla; family Bovidae; genus Nanger; species Nanger dama. Next base: position 8,431,044 of record CAKJTW010000063.1, on the reverse strand, counting down.
TGTCCCAGCAAGCTGCCAGGTTTGTATGCCATAATACCAGTAATGCAATTAGGTTGGCTGCACAGTCTCTGGTTGACTTCAGTTAAGAGTTTCTTTCCCTATGGGAATAAGACCAGACAGACTGTCATTTGCTATTACTAATTCTGCTTAGCATTATCACTGGAGCTTTTTTTTTTTTTTTGTAATTAGCTATCTTAGTTGGCTCTTAAATTTTAATAGCCAATTGAAGCTACGTTTAGCCAAGTTCCATATCTAAATTGCATTCAGTCCATTAACAAAGTTGGTTAAAAGGCTATTAAAACAAAAGCCAATATATGGTGGTTCGCACTTGTATCTCTGCGGCAGGAGCAATGCCAGCCTCCCCCAGCTCACTCTCTTAAGGAACTTTCTCTCCCTCAGAGTTACACATAAGCTGGACTCCCACTTCCTTCTGAGTGGCAAGAAATCAACATTCAGATTTTTAGTATGTTAACATACTAGAAAATGCACTGTCGACCCCCTTTTTCCTTTCTGTGAGTGTTCTTTTGGGATTTGGTTTTATTTGGTTGGTGGTGGAGGAAGAAAAGGGGTATTTAATATTCCAACTTAAAATTGACAGGTTTTGAAAAGTGAATAATTGAAATGATGCCTTTCTCCATTTCAGCTGATCAAAATTATTAGCAAAACCATCTGAGGCACCTTCTGGTAGAATTGTAGTCTTGCTGGGTTTTAGTTTGTAAAACATTCTGCCAGACATTTAAAAAAAAAAATTGTAGACGAGCCAGCACATAGGCTCAGAACCCTCGTGCTTAATTGATAGTCTCTATTGTTCCTGCTTTTTAATTCAGACCATTTCTAACACTGATACCCCCCAACCCTTTGCAAATTGGTTTGCCACAATTTGACTTTCTACATGGCGTGCCCCTTCCCTCTGTACTGGGACAGTTCGTCTGTTTTCCATTTTCAAAGATCCTTAATTTCAATTTTTTTAGAATTTATGAAACAGGCTGTCAAAAGAAATGAGACTAGCATAGGCATGCTCAGTTGACATTTCCTCTCTGAATCGTCAGGACCCTGGGAATGAAGATGTGGGGAGAAACTAGCCGGCAAATAAGTCCTGTCAACCTGACTCAGACAATTGCATCTGAGGCTCATCCCCACCTCCGGCCGCCCATCTTGCCCATGACCTGTTTTGAAATGAATAGTTGATCCCCATCAAAAACGTACAGGTTTATTTGTGCGGGTTTTTAATTTTTACTCCAAATGGTGGCTTTTTTTATTTCCCCATTCAGAAGATATTAGGAATTTTAGTTTAATCTTAATTCTAAAAGCAGTAAGCATGTTGGAATATTTTCCCCTCCCCAGTGTCTGGCTGTTACTTGGGTCAGTTTTCACTCTCAGAACTGCGAAGCGGCAGCTTTGCTGGTGCTGTCCTCCCTACTGAAGGCCACCTGGCAGACGAATTCCAGTGAAACCCAAGCATTCATTATGGTCACGTTTCCACTGTAAGTGTGCTTCATAGTCCACATTCACACACGATCTTTCATCGGGATTTGCTCCTGTAGCCTTTGGCTGGATGACTGGGCTACCATCAGTGAGAGAGTAGCCCTCCTTGAGGGTGAAGAGCTTCACCTGTCTTAGAAGAGGACCAGAAATGCTGGAGGGCCTCTCTGGTGGTTTCTGTCCTCTGCTAGAAGCTGACAAGAGGGCAAGTTCATTTATCTCATGTTAGATTATGTGCAGTCAAATTTTATAGTTGAGTCACTCAAGTCACGTATGGGGACTGCAGCACACCAGGCTCCCCTGCCCTTCACTGTCTCCCAGGGTTTGTGTAAACTCATGTCTGTTGAGTTGGTGATGCCATCCAACCATTTCAGCCTCTGTTGCCCCCTTCTCCTTTTGCCCTCAGTCTTTCCCAGCATCAGGGTCTTTTCTAATGAGTCTTCTCTGCACATTAGGTGGCCAAAGAACTGGAGCTTCAGCTTCAGCATCAGTCCTTCCAAAATAGGGTTGATTTCCTTTAGGATTGACTGGTTTGATCTCATTGCTGTCCAAGGGACTTTAAAGAGTCTTCTCCAGTGCCACAATTCAAAAGCATCCATTCTTCAGCACTCAGCCTCCTTTATGGTTCAACTCTTAAGTCTGTCAAATTAATATACTATTAAAAATGTATATGTAACTAATTGGCCTTTGATAAAAATAGAACTGGCTTTGAAAATCAGGTCAAACTCTTTAGAGGTCAGGGCTTGATGGTTTATCCTGCAGCGACTGAAGGCAGAAACAGCCCTCCCGTGGTTTTTCAGGGGACCCTCTAGCTGATGGATGGCCTTTGTGGGCTTTAAGTGAATGTCTGCAGTATATGTTAGACCTCCCTTATCCATACCTCATTTTAAACTAATTTTTAGGAAATATTCATTTTGAATAGGTAGTACATGTAATGGTACATGATACTAAAATCAATAGGAATAAAAGTAAATAGTAATTATATAGCACTTCTGTAACAGTACTGTATGTCTGCTTTCTAAGACTGTATAGAGAGGATGATGGAAATGGCAGAAATTTTAAAATAGCATGCCATATAACATTTGGGAACCTATAGTATATTACATATATATGCTAAAAATCAGCTGGAGCCTGCCTTCTTGCTCTGTTGAACGCCAGTTGGTCCCTGGGTTCCTGCAGAGTGCTGCACCTAGGGCGCCTCCTGGTTGTAACACTGAGCTCCGTATCACTTTGCTGTCGTGTATCTCCTGTTCTGGTTTCTACAGCTCCTCTCTTGGTCCTCACTCTTACTTTGCACTAGTAATCCTCCCAGAGCTTCTTTAAAAATGTGTGGGAGGTTATTGTTGTTTATCTTTAATCTGTCTTCATATGTAATACATGTTTAGGCATAGAAGCCTAGTTTGAAAAGTCTTTTCCTTCAGATTTTTAGAATTTTGCGCCACTGCCTCCTGGCAGTTAATGTTGCCAAAGGGACGTCCAATGCATTGGTTCCCTTTTCTCTCTGAAACTCTTAGGATCTTCTCTTTAACTTTTCTCTTATAATAGTTCATGACTCAGCGAGGCATCTTGTCATTTGCTGTATTAGGAAATCAATTATTTGCCAGTTATTGAGGATTTACTTTGTCCCAGGCACTGTTCAGAACACTGGAGATGATGTGTGAATAAGACAGATGAGGTTTTCACTCTCAATAGAGCTTATAATCAGGTAGGGGAAGCTAAGAAATACACAGATAGCTATAATACTTTCACATAATGACAGGACAGTGAAGAACATAGAGAAAAATGAATTTGGAGGACGTCTGTGGGACAGCATCAGGGAAGACCCCTCTCCCTCTGATGAGATGATGTCAGAGCGGGAGACCTGGGGAGTGAGGGAGGAAGAGGAAGCAATCCGGAGAGGATGGTTCTCTATTGGAGGAAAAAGGAAGCGTGGAGGTCCTGAGCTGAGCGTTTTTGATGGGCAGGGAGTAGAGTTGGGGAGAGGTGGACGAAAGACTGTCAGAAATGAGGTTGGGCAGCTCAGTGATGCCACACCACGCAGGGCTGTAGGAGAGAGTCTGGGTTTTATTTTCCTTGAAATGGAAAGTCCTTGGAATGTTACACACAAGAGGAGTGGTAGGCGCCACTTGCCCCTTTAAAAGACCACCTGAGGCGCCCTGGGAGAACAGGCTGCAGAGGAGGGGAGCAGACGCTGGCAGCGACCCCTGCGGAAGGGTCTCAGACTCTTAAACGACGAAACGACGAGGCTTGGCATCCACGGCCCTTCGGGCCAGAGGAGACTTCTGCTCAGTTCTGAGAAGCGTTCTTGTCGTCTTCATGTCCTCCTTTCCAATTTCTCTGTTTTATGTCTTAGCAGTTACTTGTTGGACCTCTTGTTTTTTCCTCTAATTTTTTTCATCCCAGTTTTGAGGAGGTTTCCTTCATTTTATCCTTAAACATTTTAGAGACAATGTTAAATGTTTAAGGCCACAATGAGTGGGGACAGAAGACTAGGGTCCAAGTGAGCTGCCTCATTTCCAGCCCTGCATCTCTCTCCCCAGCTCCCTGGGAAACCTGGGGTCCTGTGCTGCCCAGGGGAGCCCTCCAGGGGCGGCTTCTGTGCTGCTACATGAGTGGGTACCCATTGTCTGCCAGGTGCTGTGTAAATGTTGGCAGAGGAAAGGGCAAGCAGAACTGTTATAGGAAAATATTTATCTAAGGGATGCTCAAAGCTCAAGAAAAGTGTAGTCAGGAGTACACGTCACGTGAACCGAGCTGTCCCAAGCGCTGACATCCTGCACCCTAGGGACAGCCAGGACGCGCTGGTATGTGATGGGTGAAACACGGTGATTTTTGAGTAACCCCTAAAAAAGTGAAGAACAGAATGGGTGAATCTTCAAATGCATCATCACATCATATTCTGGATTTATTTAAACATGATGCTGATGTAAATCTTTTTTTTCCCTTCATTTTAAGCCCTCCTCTTTCCTCCCACCCTCTCTTCCTTCCCCTTTTCCTTCCTTCCCCCTTCCTCCCTTCCTCTCTTGTATATTTCCTTTGCCACTAGTTAGGAATAAAAAGAGTAAAACTTTATTTCCCAAAACAAAGGGTCCTAGGAAAAGTGCAGAAATGCGGGCGTCGCGCCATCAGGTGGAGTCACAGCTGGAGGGCAGAGCTTCCCCAGACAGGTCCTCACTGCCCACTGTCTCGCTCAGTCCTCCTCTCCACACTTCGTGTGTCTTTTTATAAAGACATAAGAACCTGCTTATCATGCTGGTGTTGAGTAGCGCAGTCGTGTCCGACTTTGTGACCCCATGAACTGCAGCACACCAGGCTTCTCTGTCTTTCACTATCTCCCAGAGTTTGTGCAGACTCCTATCCATTGAGTTGGTCATGCCATCCAAGCATCTCATTCTCTGCCACCCCCTTCTCATTTTGCCCTAAGTCTTTCCCAGCATCAGGGTCTTATCCAGTGAGTTGGCACTTTGCATCAGGTGGTCAAAGTATTAGAGCTTCAGCTTCAGCATCAGTCCTTCTAATGAAAATTCAGGGTTGATTTCCTTTAGGATTGACTGGTTTGATCTCCTTGCTGTCATTTTCTTCTGTAGACATGACGTATTTTTTTTGGAGCCCCAAAAACGTCATGTCTATAGATGAAATAAGTTACCAGCAACAGCAGCTTATACTTTGGGTGAGATCAGGAGTCAGAAGAGTCTGGACAGTCTGTCTGATTATCAGTCCTTCTCCCTCTGCAGTCCTTGAGCCTCTTGTCTCGGTCTTCGTAGCCTCAGTTCTCAGCACAGCATCTGGCACATCATTGATGGGGGATAAATATTTGCTGAATGAATGAATGACTGGCTGGAAGTTGAGGAAAACTGGGAAAATGAAATTAATTTGCCAAGCATTAATGTCAAGGGAAAAAGTATTGGTTACCCAAGAGTATCAGCTTCCCAGGGGCACTAGTGGAAAAGAATCTGCCTGTGATGCAGGAGACCTCAGTTCAGTCCCTGGGTTGGGAAGATCCCCTGGAGAAGGAAATGGCAACCCACTCCAGTAATCTTGCCTGGAGAATCCCATGGACAGAGGAGCCTGGCGGGCTACCTCTGGAGTCGCAAAGAGTCGGACACAACTGAGTGACTGACACTTAACTTAACCAAGAGCAGGATGAAGAAGGCAAAGCCCAGCAGCAAATCATAGGGAAGAGAAGGAGACGTAAGCTGCTGTGCCCTGGGCCAGGTCAGTGGAAGGGTGGTGATCAGCCAGAGGCTGCTTGACTGATACACTCTGCAACCAACAGACCACATCTTGTTGCCCCATTCGCGTGGACCCAGACAAGGAGGTGCTTCTAAAGAGGGTGGGAAGGATAGAAGATGGTTAAGAAACCATGCCACACCAGGAAACAGTGGGAAAATGGGGATAATTTCGTTTGGAGAAGAGTACAGAAGTGGTCTCGGAGTGTGGTGGAGAAGGTCAGTGTTGGCAGAGAGCTGAAAATCTATCTTGTGAACGAACAATATGAGTCCTTGGAGACTCCACGACCCAGCCTGCCCGGGGAAGAAGAACTGGGAATACTTGGTCAGCAATGTGAGTGTCGGTCATTCCTAAGCAGGAAGGGGTTGAAATAAGTTACTGCCATCAGATCATGATGTACCAATATTAAATAATGAGAGCTGAGTTTCCTTGTAGCTGATGGAAGACAATCTTGTTTTATAATTACCAATAGACTGCAAGGACAGCCTCAGTCGTTAACTCCCTTGGGCGCAAGCCTTGGGAGCTATGAGGTGAGCTGTGATAGCACTGATCCTGTAGTCAACAGAAGTGCAGAAGCTTTTCGATTCCTGCCTCCGCCCCCACCCCACCTCGTTATTTCATTTGGTCCAAGAATGCAGGTGAGAATCCATCAAGCATTTTCTCTGGCTGAGGGCAAGCCCTGTGCTACACACAGTTTCAGATATCTCTCCCTGTCTCTCTGTCTTTCTAGCCCTGGCTGTCAATCTCCTCTACCCTCTCCTCTCTCCTCTCTCCCTCTCCCCCACCCCCCACCGACTTTTCAGATAGAAATGGTATTCTCCCCTGTTTGGAAATCAAGCACCAAACCAGAAATAAACCAACTTAGAAAAGGCAGAGGTTCTTAACTCATGGCCCCCTTCTGTTTCCAGAAGAACGTGGACATGATGGATGAAGCGGCAGGACTTGGTCACGGGGCAGTGGCTGAGATCACAGAAGATGTTCCAGGTGGCTAAGAAAGGGTTTGTCACTGAGTCGTGTCCGACTGCAGCCCGCCAGGCTTCTCTGTCCATGGGGATTCTCCAGGCAAGAATACTGGAGTGGGTTGCCATGCCCTGCTCCAGGGGATCATCCCAACCCAGGGATTGAACCCAGGTCTCCTGCATTGCAAGTGGATTCTTTACCAGCTGAGCTACCAGGGAAGCCCCCAAATATAGGATACCTAGTTATTTTTGAATTTCAGATGAACACATAACTTCTTCGTATAAACATCTCCCCAGTATTGCCTGGGACATACTTTTTCTAAAAACAATTCATTATTTGAAGTTCCCATGTAACTGCGTGTGCTGTGTTTCTACTTGCTAAACCCCACCTGAATTGGACCTGCTGCTAATTTTCAAATGATGAGAGACAGAGTTTGGGAAAGCGCCCTGCCAAACAGCCACGCAGAAGCAGTGTCAGACTGTCTTCCCGAACACATTTGGGGATCAGTGAGGTGTACGATGGAATGCTAAAGACAAATGGCTTTCATCTGCTTCCAAGAAAGGCCTGATACTGCGTCTTGGGTTACTAGAAATCCTCTTGATTAGGCTCCACAAGGAGGGACCTACAGCTACATACCCACTCCAAGGTAACAGTTGACCCCTAACTGTAGCTGGATGCAGATGGGCGAGGGTAAATCTAACCTGCTCTCTGCAGCAAGAGCGTGACGCTGAAAGCAGAGGCAGAGCTTTCCACCTACCCGCCGGTAGTCTGACGGTGGAAGCAAAGCGGAGCGGTCCTAAAGAATTGGGCTCTGTGGCCGTTGCATACCTCTCCTAGAATTCTCTGTCTTCTGTTTACGGTGGCAACAAAGAAGAAAAAAATGGGAGTGAAAGTCTTGTGTTTGGATTGGCTGGTTGCCTGTCTCTTTCTTTGCTGTGGCCTACTCTGTCTGATGACTCGGCATGTTTTTGAGCCACTGGATTCTGGGGAGTAAAGAATCCCGTTCTCAGGGACCATTGTCTGAGAGCCTTTCACTCATGCAGAGAGATGCTTTGGGCTGGGTGCTGGTCTCCTCCATTCCTTATAATAACCTGAGGGACACATCCCCATTTACTAGACGGGGACCTCGGGGCTTAGGTCCCAGGCTGCGCTGGGATGAGGTGTCCTCTCCACCACCTTGCAGGCACCCTGGGCATCCCACACTCCATGTAGCACAACCCAGAACACATTTGGGATGTGTTCACACATGTGATCAGGTGAAGTGCCCGAAGTCCTCGTGTCAAGGCAGGGCTAGTGTGCAGCCACCTAGAGTCACTCGGTGTCTTTAACCGGGTCTCCAGGAAAGGGACCCCCGAGCAGGGACGGGGTCTTGAGGAAGGAAGTTTGCTGAGTGTTTGGGGACCACAGGGGGCATGCATGTCGGTACTGGTTTAACAAGCACTTCCTGGCGGGGAGGAGTCAGTCTATAGTTTGACAATTTCCCTTGGGTAAAAGTCCCCCTGTAGCTGATTTCTAGCCACTGATGTGACAGGAGGCAGACTTGGGAAGAGGTGCCCAGGGTCTTATATCAGCGCCCATGGGGAGTGAAGGAACAAGCCAGGCGAGACAGAGGGCGGGGTTAGACCAGGCTGTGGTCACAGGCAGACCCCGGCACCTCCCCCGAGAAGAGGGTCCCAAACCTTTGTGCTCCCCATGCGCCCTTCCCTGGATCACCCTCTTTGGACAGGGGCTGCCCTTCCTCTGCTCCCCGCAGCGTGGGGGTGCAGCCCTCCCCAGCTCCCTTCCTACAGTGTGGCCACATCTTCTCACTGTCTGCTCCTCACCGGAGCCATGAAGCGGTGGATGGGCCAGAGATGGGATGTGTGTTCAGTAAAGGTCTGGTGGCCACAGCCCCAGTCCAGCTCACATTTCAGGCTCTTGGCTGCATTTTTTTCTTTCACTTTTTAAATTAATTTAGTCCTTTAGGAAGATCCACGTTAGAAAGACAGGAAGTATCAGCTGCCCAATCCGCATCATTAATGTGTGTGCGCGCTCAATCATGTCCAACTCTTGGCAACCCCACGGACTGTAGCCCACCAGGCTCCTCTGTCTGTGGGATTCTCCAGGCAAGAATACTGGAGCGGGTTGCCGTTTCCTCCTCCAAGGGATCTCTCTGACCCAGGGATCAAAGCCACATCTCTTGTGCCACCTGCACCGGGCGGATTCTTCACCACTACACCATGCTACATCACTAGTGGAAAGCAGCTATCTGAAGAGCATCAGAAATATTAAGACCATGAACTCCTTCCTTGGATATTTTATCCCCCTTCTATGTGCCCCGTCCACAGAAGACAGCTGGTCCAGGGCAGGACTCCCCAGGAAGAATCTGCTCTGACTGTGCCCTGCTAACTACAGAGGAAGGAGCAGTGAGCCATGTCTCTGGAAAGTTCTTGTCTGACATGAGGGACCTTCTCTCCATCTATTGTATGAATCTATTCAACTCTTCACCTAAATGACCCAAGAGTCGCCCCAGATGACCCTTAGGTGTGTGTATTCACGCATGCAGAAATGGGAAATGGAATTGTAGAAACTGGCATCTGCCATTTTTCCTGTGATGCTCAGAGAGTTGCTTCCTGTGACCCCTGGATTGTTTCATCAGCCCTTAAAAAGATTTTTTTGTTGTTTTTTTTACTTATTTAGCCACGTAGGGTCTTAATTGCAGCATGCGGGCTTAGCTGACCAGAGCATATGGGATCCCAGTTCCCTGACCAGAGATCGAACCTGTGTCCTTCACATTGGAGGGCAGACTCCTAACCACTGGGCCACCAGAGAAGTCCCTTACTGCTTCTTCCAAAAGCTTCACTGTTTGCTCTTTCTTCCAATTGCCATCCATCTCCCTAGAAATCTCTGTTATCCTGGCTTCTGTATTCTAATAGTGGCTATTTCCTGGAAAAAATGGTACCGACTTGTGACACTGATGTCACCATCGTACCCTGAAGGGAAGAAGGAGGAAGACTCAAGAAGGAGCTCTATTTACTGCACAGAAAAACTAATTGGAAATAAAGGGTTTGCCACTCACAATTCTTGACAATGTCATGGATCTTAAACAGCTGGCAGCTATTCAGATGAGCTGCTCTGTCAGCCTTCATGTCTTTGCTCAGGACACTCTTGCTGCCCCCAAAGCCCTTTCTTCTCTTTTGCAGTGAACTAATTCTTATTAATTCTTTAAAAGTCTGGCTTCACTTCCTCCAGGAAACACTCCCTGATCCCATCATCCTGGCTTAGATCCCATCAACCTCCTATTTGCTCCCTGTTTTACATTTATGAACAGCTAGTTTTATAATTACATATCCACTATGTGGTCTTTTTCCAAAAAGTTCACAGAAACACGGGAGCAATGCTCAAGGTCTATAACATAAGAGACATTTAATTAATGATTTTGGGTGGGGTAGTTGAATTAGGAAGTTTTTTAAAAAACAGAATGGTATTGCTGCAGAAGAGACTGTTTGAATGGTAAAGAGCCTCTATCTGCTGAATTGGGCCACAGAGAGACTGGGTACCCAGCAAAATAAAAGGAGATTGGGGAATATGTATACCCATCTTATTTTGAAATCTGACTGAAATAGACACAAGTCAACAAAATGTAATTCATTCAAATAACACGCTATGTGTGCTCCCAAACCTAATGGATGAAATTTACACCTTTTGAATCTTTGTAATGAAAACCCAAGAGCAAAGAGTCAGAAACAATGGTCGGTCACATTACTTAAGTGTGAAATGAAGACAGAAGATTCGTGTATGCCTTCTGTTGGTACAGAGGTTGCTTTATATGTAGTAACGTGGTGGGGAGAGGGTATGAAGAATTTTGGCATTTTCTGCAGCTAGAGGAAGCATGAAGTTATCAGCATCCCGAGACGCCCCCACCACTCCTGCACAGCCCTGAGGGTCTGCTGCTCAGTAATATGTGCTCTTCCACATCTTCCCAGTAATTAGGCAATTTTTATGTACGAGATGGTTTATAATATGCACGCCTACATCATTCTGACCTTTCTTCCATTTACCTGCAGCGTGTGGTATTTTGGGAAGTGAACTTTTCTTGGTGAATGACGGTTTCACCCTCCTCGTTGACGCCAGGGGAAAGCGGGGCAGCCACCCACCTGGTTGCCTTCGGGAGCGAGGGGGGGACGATAGCCCCCACCCAGGGACCTCAATCTGGAATTCCCAGGCTGGAAATGCCAGTCCTCTCTGCTACCCTCTGTGGTCCTGGGGTTTTAGTTCACAGCATGTAATTCCGAGAGCCAGAGTTGGCATCCTAGAACAGCAGTATCCTCCGGGTGGCGGGGTTGAGGGGGGTTCCGGGCTAGGGGCTCACACACCAGCCTGGTGCAAGGGGGGAACCCCACACTTGACAACAGGAAGGGAATCTTGTGATTTACGCACTGGCCTAGAAGTGGGCTCTGGGTTTATCTATCCAGATTCAGGATCATGTTCCCTGGAAAGAGATTTTGTCAACATTTTTTAATGGAAAATGCTTAGCTACTCTTCCCAGCATTATCTGCATACAAACTGTGGCTTTTAAACGCTCATCAGACTTTTGCTAACAAACATCCTGTATTGTCTGTATCTCAGTAAGTATGTTAGTCTGTCGAAGTAAGCAGAAGCTCTTATAGCTCTCTGAACCCCAATCCAAATCTTGGGGTCCTAAGCTCCTCTGACTGACCTTGAGTTACAAGAACTGCAAATGAAAGTGACCTGTTTAGGCCAGAGTGAATAAGTTGGCTAACTCCCAAGGTGGGGATGAGGACAGGACCAGCTTAATAATCCCACTAAATGAAAGACAGGAGCTACTGATGGATACTCAGGGTCATCAGCGTTTGGGCACCAGGTCCCCTGCCCATTTCTTTGAAAATGCACAGTGCACAGATCATCATCAATCTCTGAGGCTAGATTTAGTGTTTGGAGATGGTTCCAAATTCTTTGGAGTTATCCAAATCTGCAACAAAATGGATAGTTACGCTGAGGAATATAGCTCTTGGGATCAAAAACATTATATTGCTATGAAAACAAAACTGTTGCATGGTCTACAAATGGACTCCGGTGGCAATTTGAAAACAAGACTCCAAACAAGATTGGAGTGTATGTGGCTTCCCCAGAGGATGTCATGGGAGCCTTGCATGAGGACCCATGTGAGCAGAAATGGACAACTTACCTGCAAAACAGTCTGATAGCTCATGCCCGCAGAACTGTGGATGTTGTCCAGGCCAGCGGCTTGAGGTCAGTCCATTCTGCATGCCCTTGGCTCATGGGCCCTGGGGAATTTCTTCCTTTCCCTACAATAGATAGCACATTTGTTTGCTGCCTTAACTGGGTTGCCTTACCCCTCTCTCCACCAGGTTGATTCCTGCTCACCTTTTAAGACCCCACTGGATTTTTACCTCCTTAGTGCCCACAGAGAGTTCCTCTCCTTTCAGCCCCATCTTGGCATTTGTATCAATCCTTATCCTGTAGACGTTCCTGCTGCTTTACTACGATTTGTTTTCTCCCGACCCGTGTCCCCATCAGGCTTGTTAACATCGTACCTTAGTCGTGTCAGTATTTCCAGCTTGGTTTAGAGTAGCTGTGTAATAAACTGCATGGGGGAAGGACTGATCCAAATTTGTACCTCAGTTTCCTTACTTATCACTTGTCCTGAGCTTTTTACCAAATGTTGTGATGTGAGAGGAAAGACTTGGGGATTCTGTTTGTAGTTGCCACGTGGATCGTGCGATGATTTCTGTCCACTGATAACTGTGCGAATGTATCTCATGGCTCATGTTTCTTGAGCACTTGCGTGTGGCAGGCACGGTTGGGGGTAGCCCAGATCTGCAGAGCTGGCTCCCCTAATGAAATCCACTTCTAGACCCGTTGTGTAGCTCAGCCCTGCCATGAACACTCCCGCTTAAGTGCGATATGTAACAAGTAGTTTTTGAAAGTCAATTACCAAAAGGACCCCACTGCAGAATGAAAAGGAACTAACTGTAGAAAATTAGAAAGCTGCACAGAACAGTCTTTAGTCTCAATTACCCAACATTTTCCCGTCTCCCAGCAGCTGAACTCAGGGTGCCATTTGAGTGGGAGCGGGGGCCTGGCAGCTCGAGGCCCTCGGTTGCTCCTGATGTCCTCAATTATGCAATAACGGTAATCACGGATCGAGGGCTCAGTGGAGAATGTCTGTTTCCCTGTGTCTAGAGCTCAGTAATCATGGGGGCGGAGGACGTTAGAGCAGGATTCGTTGATTTCAAATTATTGTTTGAGCAGGCGTTGAGTGAGACTGGGCTTTTACAGTCTGGATGGTGTGGACTGAGGACGAGAACACCACCCCCCACCCCAGAAGGATGCTGCAGGCAGAGGTGGGCCACCCCCTGAAAGAGGGTCTGCTCTGAGCCAGCACCCCACCCTCCAAAGTTTAAGGACCATTTGAGACAGCAGAAATCAGCCTCTCAAAGTAACTGGTTTTTATGGCAGAGGACTGGGAAGTAATGTTAATTGGGGGTGGGGAGAGATGGGTGTTTTCCCATTCCTCACACGCCAGAGGGCTCCCAGTCTTGTAGCCAATCTGGCCATCAGCAAAGGCTTACTGAGTTCCCTTTAGCTGCCTCTGGCCTTCCTGAAAAAGTAAAGGCAAGTAAATTGCAAAACAGCCACAAATTCTTCCCCCTCCCATCAAGAAGTGTGGTCTGTCTCTCTCTGTTCCTTGAAGCTGAGGTGGCTCTGTTTTGGTGAGTAGGATATTAGCAAAATGAGGCAACCAGGGGCTTGGGAAGTGCCTCCATGTGGGGGCTTGCTTTCTCTTTCTACTCTCGGGAACTACGCCTGCCTCCACATAGCGAAGCCTGAGAGTGCCTGCTGGAAGATGAAAGAGACACACACCCAGGTCCCCCTGTAAACAACATGTGAGCGTGATCTCTGATTGCCAGCACATGCACCAGTGAGTCCAGCCAGGCCAAGCAGAACCTCATAGTTGATGTCCATCGAAATTGCCAAAAGGCAGAATCATGCCTTAAATAAATGATTGCCATTTTAAGTCACTACTTTTGGTAGCTTGTTACACAGTAAACACTAACAGATACACAACTAACACTTCACTGTTCTTCAGTCTCTAAGTCATGTCTCACACCATGGGCTGCAGCACACGAGACTTCCCTGCACTTCACTATCTCCTGAAGTTTGCTCCGTCCATTGAGTCAATGATGCCATCCAACCATCTCATCCTCTGTCACCTGCTTCTCCTGCCTACAGTCTCTCCCAGCATCAGAGTCTTTTCCAATGAGTTGGCTCTTCTCATCAGGTGGCCAAAGTATTGGAGCTTCAGCATCAGCATTTCCAAAGAATATTCAGGACTGATTTCCTTTAGGATTGACTGGTGTGATCTTGCAGTCCAGGGGACCCTCAAGGCTCTTCTCCAGCACCACAGTTTGAAAGCATCAATTCTTTGGCCTTTCATAAGTGCCAGGCACTGTTCTGAACACGATGTGTGTTAACTCATTTCCTACTCACAAAATATCATGAAGGATGTACTATTTTCATTCCTGTTTTGCACATAGGAAAATATGATTCAGTGACCTGCACAAAACTACAAAAAACAACCTGGCCTGAGATAGGATCAGGAATCCCACACTGGCAACCTGGCTCCTAACCGTTATCCACTCCTGCACATCTGAGCATGTCCCAACTTGGCTCAGACTGCATAGTGGCCTCTCCAGTAGCTCACGACCGTGGTGCTGCTACAGTGTGGAACACGGACATGAGTTCATTCATTCAACAAAGCTTTGACTGAGGCTGCCTGTTTGCAGACATTGTTCTAGATCAGAGGATGCAGCAGAGAAGAAAGCAGATTCTTCTGCTGTCTCCTGGGAGGGAAACAGAACAGCTAAATACATAAAGAAACTAATATGTGGGAGGGACACAAAGGCCAAGGGCCGGTGGAGCTGCTCGGTTTGGTGTGTGATTCGGTGATGTGAGCGGGGATTTATCCCCACTCCCCACTGGGAAGCTGACGCTCCAATACTTTGGCCCTTTGATGTGAAGAGCCAACTCATTGGCAAAGACCCTGATGCTGGGAAGGATTGAAGGCAGGAGAAGGAGACGACAGAGGATGAGATGGTTGGATGGCATCACCGACTCAATGGATGTGAGTTTGAGCAAGCTCCGGGAGAAAGTGAAGGACAGGGAAGCCTGGCGTGCTGCAGTCCATAGGGTCGCAAAGAGACGTGACTAAATGACTGAATGCTGGAATTGGGATAAGGATGCTAGGATGCGGGTGGGGGCTGCATATTATGTGTCGGGTAGGGGGTGTCAGGGTAGACTTGTCGGAGTTTTGAACAAAGCCTCCCCCTCCCACCTGTCTCATGACTACTCTCTGCCCTCTGACTTCAGATCCAGTTACAGGGGGCTGTTCGAGGTTTCTCCCCACCCCAGCTTGCTTCCCTTTTGAAGGGTGCCTGTGCCGCAGTGGTTTTGTTACCTTGAACATCTGCTGGGCTTTGGGATACTGCAAGAAGGGTACAGGGTTTGGAGGTAGCTCTCTCAAGTGAGCCCTCGTGTCTCTGGGACTCAAATCTCAGGGCAACACAGGCCACACCTTTTCTGTATATAGGGTGGCCGTGCAAGGACAGCGCTGTCAGAGCACTGGGGGTTTGGTGTTCACTCTCTATCCACACCCCTTGGCAAGGTGCTGTCATCCTTTCTTCCTGCCAGCTCAAAAGATCATTTCTTCCAAGAAGCCCTCCTGACTTTCAACTGGCCCGTAATTTAATACTAACCCCATTGTTTCCGAACTGTCCCTTGGTTATCAGTCTCCTGCCCTACCTCCAAAGCTGGGCACAGACGTGTTTGTAGGCAGCTGGAAGGTAGGATGCATGGGGCTCAGATGCTCTGAAACTTGCCTGGAGGGCTGGGCAGAGTGTGGATGGAGCAAAGACCCACAGGGGTTTGTCTACCAAGCCTGCCCTTTGGCTGTAGCCTGCCTGGGCCGCGTGTCTCCTCCTGCATGTTGAGCCCTGTGGATGAAGCTGTCTGAGCTCGTAGTTTCGTAGTGTGAGAGGGGACTGGCTCCTCCACTGGCTGGAGCTCCCCATTCCCACCATCTTCCAGGGTTCACAGCCCTCTAACTCCCAGCAGACATGGCCTTAGGCTCTAGTTCCTCAGACTTTGTTCTGCCTCTCTCTCCTGGCCTGAGCCTTTAAAGGGCACCCAGTGAAACAGGCAAATTGTGGACCCTCATCCCCACCCTCAAATCTCAGCCTGGTCCTTTTGAGCTGTGTGTCCTCAGAGGAGAAAGCTTCCCTCTCTCAGCCTTAGTTTTTGCATCTATAGAATGTGGACAATTGTGCCTGCCTGGGCAGATTGTTAGGAGGCTAAACCAGCACCTGGCATACAATAGGTGCTCAGTAAACAGTTTTCCCCTTCTTGGACCTGGGTCACAATAGGTGCTCAGTAAACAGTTTTCCCCTTCTTGGACCTGGGTCTCCATCCCATTCTTGCAAAGCTTCCGTTTCACCAGCTGGAGGTTGTCAGAGTTGTGAGGATTAAATGAGAGGAATGGGTGACCTCCTTTAATATTTTCAAGTTCCCTTTCTCGCTTTTGTCACCATTGTTCTTATTGTTCATGACTTAGTTACTTCTTCCACCTTCTCCCCATGCCCCTCGTTATCTTTCCCTCCACGTAGACACCCACCTTATAAGTTTAGTAAGAATTATTGTTTTGATTTACACAGTCATCTGTGCATCCTGACCAGTGCTTCTAGCCACTGCCTAATCTCAGTCTCCTCTCCTCCATCAGGCCCAGATGACCTCCAAGTCGCAAATAACCAAGTTTCAGGGATTATTATATGCATGTTCTTAATTATTTTAACCTCTCTGAAATCAGTGGTCTCTTAAGCTCGTGGGCTTCCCTGATAGCTCCGTTGGTAAAGAATCCGCCTGCAATGCGGGAGGCCTAGATTCGATCCCTGGAGAAGGGGAAAGGCTACCCCCTCCAGTATTCCGACCTGGAGAATTCCATGGACTGTGCAGTCCATGAGGTCACAAAGAGTCGGACACGACTGAAGGGACGCAGCAGCAGCAGCAGCAGCAGCAGCAGCAGCAGCAGCAGCAGCAGCAGCAGCAGCAGCAGCATGCCCATTCTAGATACTAAGTAACCCAACACTAGCCTAGGCATTTCAAATGTATTTTTCTTCTTGTCCTCCAGAGCTCTTTGTAAATGGCAACACACCTGCCAGGAGCTGGTTAATTACAGGCTCTCCAGGTGATGCGGAAATGATGGGATTCACCTTTCCAAAGGACCACACAGTCACGACCTGGTCCTTGGATGCGCCTTGCTGCTGCTGCTGCTAAGTCGCTTCAGTCGTGTCCGACTCTGTGCGACCTCATAGCCAGCAGACCAACAGGCTCCCCGTCCCTGGGATTCTCCAGGCAAGAACACTGGAGTGGGTTGCCATTTCCTTCTCCAATGCATAAAAGTGAAAAGTGAAATGAAGTCGCTCAGTCGTGTCCGACTCTTAGCAACCCCGTGGACTGCAGTTTACCAGGCTCCTCCATCCATGGATTTTCCAGGCAAGAGTACTGGAGTGGGGGTGCCATCACTTTCTCCATGGATGCGCCTTGCCTTTCTCTAAGTCAGTTCTTCAAGGAGCTGTGTTTCGAGAGTGCCCTCACCCTGAGCTCAGAGGACTTGCTGCAGAGGCTGGCGCTATTCAGCCTTATCCTTACCTGTGTCTGCACCCCTGACTGTCTCAATCAAGTCAACTTGGTCTACGGCTGTACCACCCTGAACATGCCTGAGCTCATCAAGCAAGTCAGCTAGTGTTTTCTGAGTGTTGAGTAGAAATTAGGCTCTGCAGGCCTTCCCTGGTGGTCCAGTGTTTAAGACTTTGCTTTCTAATGCAGGGGACGCAGATTCAATCCTTAGTCAGGGAGCTGAGATCCCACATGCCTTAGGGTCCCCAAACCCATATTGCATCAAGTTCAATAAAGACTTTAAAAATGGCTAACGTCAAAAAAATCTTTAAAAGAAGAAGAAATTAGGCTCTGGGCTTTCACTAATGAATGAGAGAAGTTCGGGTGTGGCAGAAACACGCAGAACCCAAGTGAATATTGTGAGAGGAGCAACAGGGATGAGGGTGGGAGGAATCAGGAAGGCTTCCTGGAGGAGGTGGCATTGGGCAGACCTTGAAGTTAGGAGGCATTTCCTGCTTTTCTTCCTTCCCAAACTGTCAGGTCCCCAACCCCTGTTGGTGGGTTCTGCTTTTTCTGAAGACCAGCGAAGACTCCCAGGTAGAGAGCCCCGACTTTTAGAGATGGCCACACACTGTGATCAGGAGAGACTGTGCCCTCCCCTGCCCAAGGGGATGAGCCACTTTGTGGAGACCGGCTCTGAGGCTCTGCTCCCAGCCTGACTCTCCTATGTGCCAAGGCTGCTTCCACTTGTCATCACTTGTGACTGCTCCCTTGGCCAGAGCAGGCTGTCCCCTCTGTTGGGAGTGTGTCCAGGGCCCACCCACCTCCTCTCCAACTTAGACTTGTGGGCTTGCACAGCCCACTGAGCCCCAAAGTTTGGGACAACCAGGAAGACCAGCCCTGCGGAGCCTGGTGTCCCCACGGAGCCTGGTTCTCATTTGGCGGGTGGAGGGCGGAGGGAGTGGGGTCCCTGCAGGTCCTGAGGATGGGCTCAAGGAAAAGAGCCCCAATTCAGTTCCATCTTGCTTTTCCTTTTCCAAGAAGTCAAAGACACACTGGAGTTTAGCACACGTGTTCCCCTCGAGTAATAGTGTGGTAGAGAAGAATTCAATCATGTTAAAAGAAAAAAGAGTCACAAAAGATTTACACATTGATAGAAAACATATTGCTGGAAATAGGAAAAAGTAATGAATAACATTCCAACATAATAGTGACTAAACGTGGAGTGGTCCTCAGCTGTGGTTACAAGTTGAGTTCAAATTGAAGGTGTTTGGTAATGCTGATAAAATAGCTGTCCTTTCCGGGAAAAAATATATATATTGTACTGTATATTACAGTGGCTCAAAGAGGAGGAAATTAAATAGGAGGAAAACAGCTTCAGGAGGATGCACGGGCATCGTGAGGTGGGTGAAGTGCTGTTTGCCGGTTTCCCCCTTGGTCAGTGTGCTGCTGCTGATTTTGGAGAGGAGCCGTGACAGAAATGCAGGGATTGGTTGAAAGCAGTGAAGTGCTTTATCTCCATCCTGTGCTCCTGCTTATGGGAGGTGGGCACCCTGAACCTGCATGCACG
This sequence comes from Nanger dama, assembly GCA_917880005.1. Lineage (NCBI taxonomy): Eukaryota > Metazoa > Chordata > Mammalia > Artiodactyla > Bovidae > Nanger > Nanger dama. The sequence continues at coordinate 8,412,107 of CAKJTW010000063.1, read as the reverse complement.
CGTGCTCAGTCATTTCAGTCATGTCTGACTCTTTGCGACCCCATGGACTGTAGCCCGCCAGGCTCCTCTGTCCTGGGATTTCCCAGGCAAGAATACTGGAGTGGGTTGCCATTTCCTCCTCCAGGGCTCTTCCCAACCCAAGGATTAGCCTGGATCTCCAGCATTGGCAGGCAGATTCTTTACCGCTGAGCCACTGGGGTTGGGGGAAGCCGCCACTGAGCCTACTCATGGGTGGTTCCCAGGATCTTCTTGCTCACACCCCATGGAGTGGGGCTTGGGGGACGATGCTGGCTGGGGTGTGGAGAGTCGGGCATAAAGTCCATCCCTGCTCCGGTTGGTTGACTAGGAGCCATGTGTGGCTCATGCTGGCTCTCTCCCAGGATGGCCTGGATACCTCGGATTCTTCCTCCCTGCAGCCTCTACAGTGCTCCACCTTGAGCTGGTCATGAATGAGGCTGTGTGCTAAACATTACTGGCTGCCTACCCCTCACCCTTGTTTGCATTCCATGCTGAAGGCTCAAAAATCCTGCTACTCTCTTTGCTCAGCTCTCTTGCAGCTAGGGGAAGTCTTGTCTTCCTGTTTGGGAGTATGAGTTGCTCAGGAAGGCTTCTGAGAAAAAATTTCCTTTCCGACAAGAAGAGAGAGGTATCTATGGAGATCTCCTTTTTGCTGGAGTTCTCTTTTTCCTTTGGATGCTACAGTGTGAAGATGTAATGCTTGGGGCTATAGCAGCTATCTTGCAACCATGAAGGAGAAGCTTGATAAAAAGAGCCAGGTCAGTGAGGGTGGTAGATCCTAGTCTTGGGGTAGCATGCCTCCTAAACTGGCCTGGTCAGATTCAAAAGCCAGAAAAGGGAGTCTGTATTTCATAGCTGGAGGAATATTAGGTTTTAAATCCCCTCTCCTTGTCCTGGTTGGTGTGAATCGGGAGGCACACAGCCCTGATTGCCCTGGCAATCCTTTTATTCATTCGTCCAACACAGACTTATTGAGGGTCTGCAATGTTCCAAGCACTGCATGGCATTCGGTGATACATTAGAGCATAAAACAGACTCAACTTTCTGCCCTCATGGCCCCTGCATTCTTGTCGGGGAGACAGGAAGTAAGCAACCCTCTACCCTGAGCTTATCATTTCTGTAAGTGAAGCAGTCAAATGTGCCGATATGGGAGAAGCCACAGAATGGAAGCAGCCTGGGTCCCTGAATCACACCTAGGAGAAGAGGCCCCTGCCCGTCAGAACACTGCTTTGGGCTTTACATGAATAAAGAGAAATAAAGACAAGAGAAATAAACCTCTCTTGTACTTGGTGGCATTAGTCACTTGTGGCTTTGCTTTTGTGTACACTAGAGTTTCCTTCACGAATACGGTCTGCCTGGAGTTTGCCCCACCCCTGGTCTGACACTTCTAGGCAGTAAAACATTTCCTTTGAGATCGAGGTAGAGCTTTGATTTATGGTAGCTCTTAGCATCCCAATTGGAGAAGGAAATGACAATCCACTCCAGTGTTCTTGCCTGGAGAATCCCATGGACAAAAAAGCCTGGCAGGCTACAGTCCATGGGGTTGCAAAGAATCGGACATGACTCAGTGACTAACACACACACAGCATCCCGACTGATGGAATGATTAGGATTTCCTGCTGAGACCTCTGGACGCTGGTCTTAGCATGTAGCCCTGGAAAGCTGGGGGCCTCAGCCCTGGCCCCCAGCCCTGACCCCTAACACCCTGAATCAAGGTTGGCATTTGTGATGCAAAAAACTGCAGTGTAGCTCCTTCTGGCCCCAGTGGAGGGTGAGGTGTTAAGAGAGCAGGACAACAGCCTGGAGCAGCAGCAGAGCATCTCCAGAATCGGAAGGGTCCTCCTCTTTAGCCCCAGCTGGCCCTGCAAAGATGAGATCTCCCTTAAGCTCAGGCAGACTCTTGGCATTGCCTGGTCAACATCCCTACTCAGGCTCCAAGGAGACTTGCTTCATGCTAGTCCAGAGGCCATTCCTCCCCAGCTTCTCTGCCCACCTGAGCCAGCCTTCACTCTGGCCCCAGGTCCAACCACTATCTTAATGGTTCTGGAGCTCCCCAAGCTGGAGGTGGTCAAGAGCTTGGATTGGCTCGGGAGGTCTGGAGGCCTGTGACTTAAGTCACAGTTGTCTAATTGACTGAGAGTCTGGGGCAGATGGCATTGGTGACAGGTGGCCCCTGCAAGAAGATCTGTGTTCTTTGAGACCTTCACCTCTTCCCCCAGAGCTGTGAGACTCTGCTTGCCTCTTCCTGGTTTCTGGTGGCGGCCGGCCAGCCTTGGTGATTCTCGGGGCTGCAGCCCTCCAGTCTCTGCATCTGTCTTCACTCTGCTCCCCTCTGTGTCTCCTCCATGTCTCTGGATCTGAATCCCCCCCTCCTTATTAGGACACCCTGTCATAGTGGACTGAGGGCCTACTCTATTCCCTTTTTAAGGGAGGAGCTCATTTTTTAAAATAAATTTTAATTTATGTTTGGCTGTGCTGGGTCTTCATCACAATGCACAGGCTTCCTCTGGTTTCAGCGAGTGGGGTTGAGGTGCACAGGCTTCTCACTGCAGTGGCCTGTCTCGTTGCAGAGCATGGGCTCTAGGTGCCTGGGTTTCAGTAGGCGTAGTGTGTGGACTGAGTTGATCCGTGGCATTTGGGATCTCGGACCAGGGATCAAACCTGTGTCCCTGCATTGGCAGGCAAGTTCTTAACCACTGGACCACCAGGGAGGTCTAGGACCTCATTTTAACTAATCACATCTGCAAATGTGTCCAAATAAAGTGACATGTCAAGGTTCTGGGTGTACATGGATTCTGGGTGTGCACTTTCCCTACCCGGTACAGCATGTGACGTGTGACCCACAGAAGGGGTGAAAGTGATGCCCTGCCTGACTGCATGCCTGACAGCTCATTGGCTGATCATCTGGGTCAGAGCCTGTGCTGGCAGGTAAGCCATCCCACCTCCAGGGGAAACCCAAGCTAGTCCTCGTGAAGAGACCCCCGACGGAGCCCTGAGACTGTGTGGAGAGTCCTCACATGCCCTAGCCCCCGTGGTTCCATCTCAGCCACCATCTGACTGCTACAGCCGGAGAAACCCTTGGCAGAACTGCCCACTGGGAGCAGAACTGCCTCCGAACCCCTTGACCTGCAGAAACAGTGAGAGATGTTACCGTGGGCTGAAACATGTCTCTCTCCTCCAAATTTATATGCTGTAGTCCTAACCTATACCTAAGAATGTGACTATGTTTGGGGATCAGGTCTTTAAAGAGGCAGTTAAGGTTCACTGAGTTCATAAAGGTGAGGCTCTAATTCCAATATGACTGGTCTCCTTTAAGAAGAAGAAGAGACAGCAGGGATGTGGGTGCACAGAGGAAAGGCCAAGAGGGGTCCCAGTGAGAAGGTGGGGTTGTTGTTTAAAGTCACTAAATTTGGGAGATATTTGTTATGCAGCGAGAGTAACTGAAACAGAACGTACAGACCTGGGGAAGTGAAGACGGAAAACCCGGGGACCTGGGGTTCCACTCCTGGCTCTGCCACTGTCTCACTGGGTGGCTCTGGCATCCCTTTCCTCTAGTCCTTGGTGTCCCCATCTGTAAAGTGGGCTGATCAAATTGCTTCTAAGATCTCTCATGGCTCTATGATGGACTTACTTTCTGGATGAGCTCTGGGAAGAGCTTAGTGCGACAAAAGAAAAGACTTGCAGCTGTGTTCCTGGAGACTTCTCAGGCTTAAGACACACTCGCTGAGAGCCTAAGTAACCTACTAACAGTAATACCTACTGTTTAAGAAGCTCCTTCCATGTCAGATCCAGGGTGATTTATAGACATTATCCCATTAAATTAAATCTTCAGTAATCCACTGGGGAAGGGGTGATCTTTGAAGCTAAAGACAGCTGAACAGAGAAGTAAATTATCTTGTCCAAGTTCACACAGCTAGCATGGGGGAAGCCAGGGTCAGATGACAGTCTGATTCCCAAGTCCGTGTTGTCTCCATGGGGCGTCTCCAGTTGACACTCAGGGCAAAGGTGCATAGTGTCATCTGTCACGTCCTGTCTAATTCCAGCCATGAGGGCTTTTATCGGCTCCACCCGAGATTGAAAGTGACTGTCCCTTCCCAGCTCTCTCAGATGGAGGGACAGAGGGAGCAGGGGGCTGACCGGCCATCTGTGAGGGGTCAGGCCATAAATGCCAGTATTGTTTCCTAAGTAAGAACAGACGGATTGGAATGTCAAGGCCAAGCAAGAAGAGATGAGATCTGCCCTTTGAGGTCCTCTTCAGGCCAGACCCAGGACAGATGGCAAACTGTCACCGTTCCATATAGAATGAGGCCAAGTCGAAGTTCAGGTTGAGAGGCTGTAGTTCAAGTTTCCATGCAGCTGTCGGGAAAATGAGCTCCCCTGACGAACGGCCTCCCCCAGCTACTCAGATTCCCTTTTCTTTTCTGAAAACAGCGTTTGTGTCTGATGACTCCTTTGATCATGGGAGTGCTGTTCAGTTGCGGGACTTAAGATGTTCTGGGCACCCAGACAGCATGCCCCTTTTATCAGGGTGCTGATATTAGACGTGGGAGACAGGTCAGGGGTGCAGCGGACAGAACCCAGTCCTGAGCGAGACTCTGATCTCCGTAGCTCGGTACCTCTGTGATCTTAGTGTTTCTGAATCCCAGGCTTCTCCCCTGTGCACTGGGGTCAAACCCCAGACCCAAGAGTGTCTGAGAGTGAACGTGAGCACGTGACTGTCCTGCACAGTGAGCACTCATTTAATGCTAATTCCTCCTCCCTTCGGCTTCCCTCCAGAGAGTGATGTGTTCATTGCTTTGCTTGCTTATTTAACAGGCATTTATTGAGGGCCTACTGTGCCCAGACCTTTCTGGGGTGCTGTGGCTACAGGGACACACTGGTGAACAAGACCCCCATGTGGGAGGCGGGCAAGGGATCAAATGATTTTTTTCAGGGATGGCCTCACTGTGTCTGGGACCTCTTCTTCTGAGGTCTCGATTTCTCTGCCTGTTGAGTCTGATGCTCTCTCATATGCAGGATTCCTCCATAACAGAGCCCCTCCCCAGTCCTTCCTAGGCCAGCTTTCCAATTTTTAAAAAGATATTTATTTATTTGGCTGCACCAGGTCTCAGCTGTGGTGTGTAGGCTCTCGTTCCCTGACCAGGGATCGAACCCCGGCCCCCTGCACTGGGTTCACAGAGTTGTAGCTACTGAACGGCCGGGGAAGTCCCTCGTTTCTGATTTTTAACAGGAGACCTGATTGCAGTTCTATTCACCTCCATCAAGAAGGCTCCTTTTACCCTTCTTACACCTGTTCCAAATTTCAGTTACACAAAATACCTTTCATGCACAGTTCAGCCAGATTCCTCAGGAGGAGGAGGAGGGGAAAGGGGGTGCTGTAAGTATTCATAATGTGTTTGCATTATGGAATAATTACACATAATTGCTCTGCCTTGTAAATAAGTATAAAACATTTACCAGTCTCTACAGTGGGAGAAACCGTGGGGTTGCCGTCTCCCACGGAAGTCGCCCCTGGTGGAAACACGTACCGGCAACTGGCAATCTTTCCAACCCACCAGGCACATGCGTCATCTGCATCAGCAAGGAAAGTGAGTGGTCATTTCTAAGCCTGTAAAGCTTGTGCTAGCGTATTGGTTTACATTTGTATATTCTCTGAATTCTCACACTGACTCCCCACACATGAAGGGAACCCCCCAAGCTGCGAGAAACTGGGGACACAAGCAACAGTAGCAGTTCCAGTTCATCTGGGGGCACCCCATGTGCCTGTCCTGCTCTGGGTGCTTAGAGCATCTTACAGACTCTCAGAGTCACCCAGCAGGACGGGGACCCCGACTTTGGTTCTCATGTAGCAGAAGAAGGAACTGAGGCTTGTAAGGTTTAGGAAAACTGCCTGTGTTCGCCAAGTTAGTGAAAGATGAAGCTGGGGATTCAAGCCCAGACAGCATGGCCAGGCACTTGACCACTTGTCACAACAAATCAACAAATACCAACTTTGACTGCCCTTCCCACCTCCCCTGTGATAAGTGGAGGACTGACTTCGGGAAGGTCTGCGCCCTCTAGCTGGTTAGATGTGAGGAGGAGCTAAATCAACCCATTTTGTTGTTGTTGTTGCTGTTCCAAGGTTACAGATTGAATTGTGTCCCTCTCATAAGACATGTTGAAGTCCTAACCTCCAGTATCCCAGACTGTGACCTTCACTGGAGTCAGTCATTTATTTATAGAGGCAGTTGAATTAAAATGAAGTCCTCACATCCTGACATAAAGGGGAAATCTGGACGTGGAGAAGACCGATGAGAAGCTCCAGGGAGAAAACTATCTACAAGCCAACGAACGCTTCAGGATTCCAGAAGCAAGGACAGACCCAGGAACAGATTTCCCTCACTTCAAAAAAAGCTTCCCTGGTGGCTCAGCTGGTAAAGAATCTGCCTGTAATGTGGGAGACCTGGGTTCAGTCCCTGGGTTGGGAAGATCCTCTGGAGGAGGGAAAGGCTACCCACTGCAGTGTTCTGTCCTGGAGAATTCCATGGACTGTGTAGTCTATGGGGTCTCAAAGAGCCAGACACAGCTGAGCGACTTTCATTTTTCACTTTTCCTCAGAAGTAACCAATGCTGTGACACTTTGATCTCAGAATTCCAGCCTTCAGAGCTGGGAGACGATGCATCTCAGTTCGCTTAACCCACCCAGCTGGTAGCCCCAGAATGGTACTTTGTTATGGCAGTCTTAGCTGACTGATATATCCAGAAACCACCTTACCTCCCCCAGGGATGAGATGCTCTCACCATGGTGACACAGCAACGCAAGGTGGTCTGTGGCTAACAGGCCCACGATAGCGTCCTTTGCAGGTGTATTTAAAAGGTCTGATTGCTAACTCGTTTCTCTACAAGGCCATCTGCGGATGAGCCAACAAGCGCCCAGGGAGGGACATGGCAGATTCGTGACCGCACAGTACAGAATGGATGTGGGGTGAGAACCAGCAAAGGGCTCCCCCACTGCAGCTCTTGGTCTCCTTCTGCCTAGGAGTGCTGTGCAGAAGAAGCAGCAGCAGAAGAAGAAAAGTGAGCCCACACGGGGAGGCCACCATGCCAAGGCCAGAGTTGCTAATGCTACATGAAACATGTCTGGACCTAGTTGGAGGGTTTGCTGGGAGTTACAATGTGCCAGCCCCATCTTGAATTATGAATAAAGCCCAGTCCCCACTGTTGGCTGGTGGTAGATCCCATGACAACTGAACCTCTCCTGGGGCTAGCAGTTAGGGGGTTAAAACAATGGGACTTTGTTTCCTCCCAGGTGTGAGGGCCAGAAGTCCTAAATGAAGGTGTCATCAAGGCCGTGGCACCTGCAAAGGCTCTCGGGGATCATCTTACTCGCCTCTTCCAGTGAATGGGGCTCCTGGGGATCCTCGGCTTGTGGCAGCATCTCTCTGGTCTCTGTCAGCACATCATCCATCTTCCCCAGGCCTCTCTGGGCCTTCAGTCTCCTTCTGACTTCCTGTTATAAGGACGCCAGTCATGGAAGTAGAGCCCACCCTAACCCCAGGATGCTCTCGTATGGAGATTCTCAACATAATTTCATCTGTGAAGGCTCCTAACTCATTTTTAGTAATTTAAAAAAAGTATTATATGAACCACTTTTTTTTTTTTAAGTCTTTATTGAATTTGCTATAAAATTGCTTCTGCTTTATGTTTTGGTTTTTTGGCTATGAGGCATGTGGGAACTTCACTCCCCAACCAAGCATTGAACCCACATCTCCTGCACTGGAAGGTGATGTCTTAATCACTGGAACACCAGGGAAGTCCCATGAAGACTCCTAATTCTAAGTAAGTGCCCATTCACAAGTTCTGGAAGTTAGCACTTGGACATATGTTTTGGGGGTATTGTGAAAGAATCAGACGCAGCTTAGTGACTAAGCAATGTCTCAGTAGCTATCGGAAAGAAATAATAAATACAAATTGAAAAAGTATGTTCTGATTTTATTCTTAAACAACCACAAAAAGTCAAAATCAAGTTAGTTGCTCAGTCATGTCCAACTCTTTGGAACCCCATGGACTGTAGCCCACTAGGCTCCTCTGTCCATGGGGTTTCCCAGGCAAAAATACTGCAATGGGTTGCCGTTCCCTTCTCCAGGGGCTCTTCCTGACCCAAGGATCAAAACTGGGTCTCCCACATTGCAGTGGGTTCTTTACCACTGAGCCACCAGGAAGCCCAATCTCTTCCTAATGGAGTGTGTGCTTGCTATGGACCCTGCACACCTGGAACCCTGGGCAGCAAGTTGGCATCTGCCAGTTATTTGCCAGGCGGACCATCTCAGCACCTGTCTGTGGTCCCTTGGTGTTTTTCCGTCTGTTAAAAGTCTGTTCAGAGTCTTTCCTTTCACTTGTCCCCTCCTGGCACCTCCCTTTTTGTTTGTTTTTACTGATTTGTAGACCTTCTTCATATACGTTCTGATTTGCTGACTTGGCTGGTTATGTGTACGGCAGGTATCCGTGGTTTCTCTTTCTGCTGTTTGATGACCGGAGATTCGAGTGCAGTTTGAGCTCATGTATCTCACACGTGTTCCCATGACCCAGCTGTTCCTGGGTTAAAATCCCCGCACAGCCCCCCTCCCCACCCCCACCTCTCTGCCTCTTGGGCTCCTGTCTCCTGGCTCACTCTGCCCCGGGCATTGTGTTTTGTTTTGTTTTCCCCCAGTTTCTGGAATGTTCCAGCTTATGTTCAAGTTTGGTCTGTGTACACGCTCCCCTCTCCCTGCCCTTGGGTCAGCTCTTCCCGGAAGCATGCCTGCTCTCACACCGCCCTAACTGGCTCATCACCTCCACTGCTAACCCCTCACCCCCACCCCAGGGACTCCAGAGTCAGTGTGTCACAGTCTGTTACAGTTCTCCACGTTCATCAGTCTTGCGCGTTTGCTTGTATTCTGTGGTGTGTCTCCTCTGCCAGCCCCATGACAAGGGAGTCTTTCGTCCTGTTCACTGCCCCTTCCCCAGTGCCCAGAACGGCGCCCAGCACGTGGTCAGGATTTGCCTCCCCCAGAGCTGGGACCCTTGTAGTCACACAGGTCAGGTAGACCCCTGTCCCCACTGGGCTACACCGCTGAAACACAGGGGGCTCACTCGTTGCCCGCAGGAGGGTGGCAGCCTGGGGCTGCCACGGTTTTTGTGGTCTGAGGTCTGGCAGGGGAGACCTCCCCCAGGGATGCTCCTGGCAGGGAAGGGAGACTGAGCTCAGGGTGGGTGAAGGGAGCAGAAGTGGGGGCCCCTGAGAGGAGGAGAGGGGCTGGCAGGGATGCATTTGCATCAGAACTAGACTTAAGGGGGAAATGAGAAGGGCAAGCAGTTGCCCAATGGGAGCTCTGGGATTCGTCTTCAGCATATTTCCTCTGATTTCCCCAAACACTTGAAATTAATTAGGTGGACCAGAGCCTTCCAGAGCCTCTCTCTCGGTGTGAATCTCACCCCTGCCAGGGCTGGGTTTGGCAAGCCTATTGCAAGAGTCCCGGGCTTTCTCCCACCGCCCTGGTCTGTCACGCGTCCGCCCACGCTGCTCGCCACACTTTTGCCACATCGGGGAGAACCTCCTAGGTGAGTGTTTCTGAGTTTGCACACGTGCCAGACACCGCTGTGGGATGGTTCCTGGCCTCCTGACCTAGTGGGACCAGAGGGCGAGGCCACGCCCCCAGGTGGGAGTGGCTTACTCCGCTGTCAGTCATCCTGCAGAGAGGCCCACCTTGGGCTGGACAGGTGGGTGTACCACGGAGGAGCTTCGGCTCTGGGCTGCCTAGGCTTGGACGTGCAGCGGCGCAGGGCATGCTCCCGTGGTGTGAGCTGAGCGCCCCTGGGCGTGGAGGTGGGAGCAGCGTCTGGCAGGGTCTGTGGTCCCCAAGGACTCCTGTGTCCAGAAGCAGATGCTCGGTTCTCTCTGTTTCGCCCCAGGCTTCCCTGATGCCTTGAAACAGCCGAAAGCCTTGAATCACGGGTGTCAGATGGAAAAGGCAGCAGCCTGACTCCGAGGCCAGAGGGCAGGACGGGTGAGCAATGACCTCCATGGGAAGGAGTCGACTCAGAGGAAAGTGGCCTGCTTAGGGCTGTGGGCAGCCACAGCTGAGACCTGGCGGCTTCCCAGGAGACCCGTAGAGGGGGTGAGAGAGCAGCTTGGATCTTCTCATAGTGCAGGCTGGGCTCCCAGGTGTGTGTGTGTGTCCAAGTTCTTGCAGGGGTAGGGAAGGCTGAAAGTCAAATTTCAGCAAAGGTTTTTACAAAATGATTTAGAAATCTTGCTAATCGGAAAGGGAAGCCGAGAACATGGTCCGACCTGCCAGTTTCTCAGCCATTCACCCTCTTCCCAAGGACAGCCAATGCTACCAGCTTTTTTGTCAGAGACTCTTTATCCATCTATAGTTAGCTATATGTCTATCCCCCTTCTACCAAATGGCGTGGCTCCATACCTTCCATTCTTCATTTTCATTTCTTTACTTCATAATATATTTCGAGATTATTTCCTTCTGGTGCAAGAGTGTTTTCTTTCTTTTTTTTTCTGATTAAAATATATTCTCTGGGGACTTCCCTGCATGTCCAGTGCCTAAGACTTTGTGCTCCCAATGCTGGGAGCCCAGGGTTTGATCCCTGGTCAAGGAGCTAGAACGCACATGCGGCAACAAAGGTGGAAGATACTGAATGCTGCAACCCAGACCTGGCACAGCTAAATAAAGAAATATTAAAAAAAAAAAAATATATCCTATTTATAGATGGGATGATTTGAGAGACTAGGACTGAAGCATATACATTACCATATGTAAAATAGATAGCCAGTGGGAGTGTGAGCCCTGAGGGAACCCAGAGATGGTGCTGTGTGACAACCTGGATGACTGTAAGATTCATCTAACTGGTTTCCTGCTAAAGGACACTGAGGCTGTCTCAAGTCCTTTTGCCGTGACACAGTGGGCATTTCATGGAACAGTGACATATTCTGTCGCAGCAGGGTAGGCTGCGGCAGAGGTGGTAAAGCCTCTGATAGTCCAGTTCTTTTTCCACATGTCCCAGCCCCCTTGCAGTTAGGCAGAGTCACCTGCCTTGTTCTATCCCAGGGACTGTGAACAGCAGCAGTGCGTGCATCTTCCCACTGGGGAAAACTCACGTGGGATCCTCTAATCTCTCTCTCTGCACTGTAATGACTGACGAGGCAGAATGTTCCAGATGGTGAAGCTCCAGGATGGTAGCGCCTTTGTCAGCCTGGGTCCCTGAGGCACTGTATGGAGCAGAGTCCCCTACAGACCCACGATGGACAAGAGGGTATTTTGCACGATCAAAAAGGAAACTTGGTTGCATTCAGTCACAAGGCAGTTAGGTTGTTTACTTTGGCTGACTTCTGTGAGTCACAGTGAGACTCAATGCACCGATATTTGGGTATTGAATTTCATAAGTGACTTTTTAAACTGAAGTACAGTTGCAGTGGGCTGAGCCTTCATAAAGAAGGCTGAGCGTTGAGGAATTGGTGCCTTCAGATTGTGGTGCTGGAGAGGACTCTTGAGACTCCCTTGGATCACAAGGAGATCCAACCAGTCAATCCTAAAGGAAATCAATCCTAAATATTTACTAGAAGGAAGCTGAAATTCCAGTACTTTGCCCATCTGATGTGAAGAACTGACTCATTGGAGAAGACTCTGATGCTGGGAAAGATTGAAGGCAGGAGGAGAAGCGGGTGACAGAGGATGAGATGGCTGGATGGCGTCATCGACTCCATGGGCATGAGCAAGCTCTGGGAGATAGTGAAGGACACGGAAGCCCGGTGTGCTGCAGTCCATGGGGCCACAAAGAGTCAGACACGACTGAGTGACTGAACAACAGCAATATAGCTGATTTACAACATTGTGCTCTTTTCTGCTGTGCAATGAAATGAATCAGCTAAGAGTGTACATACCGCCCTCCCCTCCTCCAGTCCTACCTCGTTAGGTCATCACAGAGCACTGAGCTGAGCTCCCTGAGCTATACAGCAGATTTCCACTGCTATCCATTTTACACATGAAAGTGTGTGTATGTAAAGCCTACTCTCTCAATTCATCCCACTCTCCTTTTCTCCACCCTGTGTTCACACGTTTGTTTTCTATGTCTGTGTCTCTGTTCCTGCCCTACAAATAGATTAATCTGTATTGTTTTTCTAGAATCCACATATATGTGTTAATATACAATATTTGATTGCTTCTCAGCCTTTTGGCTAAGGCCAAGTGTAACATGCAATATTTGTTTTTCTCTTTCTCACTTCACTCTGGATGACAGAGTCTCTCCAGATAACCCGATTTCATCCCTTTCTGTGGCTGAGTAACACTCCATCGTGTGTGTGCACCACATCTTCTTTATCTGTTCCTCTGTCAGTGGGCATTTAGGTTGCTTCCATGTCTTGGCTATTGTAGAGAGTGCTACAATGAACACTGGGGTGCATGTGTCTTTTGAATTATTGTAAGGGACTTTTAAATGAATGGCTGACCAAGAAGTTTCCTGGAGAGGCTCCCTGGAACTGGTGGAGCTATAGATACAGACAGGAATTGTTCAGTGAACCCCTGTGGTATCTGCATCTTTCCCCGCAGCCCAGATGGTGTATGATCCCCAAATCACCTCCCACCACTAGACCCTCATAAAGAGCATCTGGGCTTTCTGCAGCTCTCCATGCCTCTCCTCTCCCACCCCTCTTTTTTTAAATCACACTGGAGCTTTAAGAAATCTTTGCTAAGAAGAGAGTCAAAATTCACAGGAGGCTGTTTATAATCTTGAAAACCCAGAAATAACCTAAATGCCCAACATAAGGGGATATATTCAGTTATTCATGATGTGAATTGAAACAGCTATTGCCAATGGGATTAAAGAAAAAGGATAAAGGAAAATGTCTATGATACTTTTGCTGAGAAAGAGAAAGCAGATTGCAGAATATGATCCCACTGAAAAAAATGGAGATCTGTATGTAGAGAAAGTGTGCTACAGAAATGTACACGTGTCACTCCCTCTTGGGTCCTTTCCAATATGCAGAAATATAGTCTTTGATTACAGGAATCTCTTCCACTCTTGCAACTTCAATTCCCACTAATGTGCTGAAGGCTCCCAAATCCACTTCTTTTGTTGTTTTTTGCTGAGATTTCAACATTTATAAAATGTTGCTACAACTTGTTTCTCAGTGCTGCTGTTGGCCACTGGTTCCACCACGCTACCAGAAACCTTAGAGACATCTAAAATTTCTATCTCCATTTTGAAAATTCAACCAGTTAACCAGCTTCTGCTGATTATTTCCCTCTAATGCCCCTTATATCTGTCCACTTCTAGTGACCTCTTTCAGCACTTTATCTTGGGGTTTACTGTCTCATACCTGGAAGATTTCTGCAGCCTCCTCCCCGGTCACCCTGTCTCCACTCTCATCGACCCCCCACTGATTACACACACCTAAGCCAGTGTGATCTTCCCACCGCGTAGATCTGGCCGTGCCACTCCCAGCTTGAGAGCCTTCACTAGTTACTCACCGCCTTGGACAGCCGTTTCGTCACATGATGTCTGATGCCCTCAAGGAGCTGTCCCAGTCATACCTGTGAATTCATCACTTCCTGTCTTACCTCTGTGCCCACCCATCCGCCCATCCACCTAACCATCCATTCACTGTCCATCTATTCACCCATTTTTCAGTCCATCCATCCATTCATTCCTCTATCACCCAATAAAACCCAAGAGTAGCTGAGCGCCGAAGAATTGATGCTTTTGAACTGTGGTGTTGGAGAAGACTCTTGAGAGTCCCTTGGACTGCAAGGAGATCCAACCAACCCATTCTGAAGGAGATCAGCCCTGGGATTTCTCTGGAGGGAATGATGCTAAAGCTGAAACTCCAGTACTTTGGCCACCTCATGCGAAGAGTTGACTCATTGGAAAAGACTCTAATGCTGGGCAAGATTGAAGGCAGGAGAAGGGGACGACAGAGGATGAGATGGCTGGATGGCATCACTGACTTGATGGATGTGAGTCTGAGTGAACTCCGGGAGCTGGTGATAGACAGGGAGGCCTGGCGTGCTGCGATTCATGGGGTCGTGAAGAGTCGGACACGACTGAGCAACTGAACTGAACCTCTTTATGTATCCCTGTGACTTGGGTATAAAAACATCATTGTGCATTAGGACAAACAATTCCAGAGATATCATATGGGAAATTAAAGACAACAAAAAGAAACAAAACAATAGGGGATTCTATCTTCCTTTCTTAATGCTTCCTATTTTTGTGGCCTCTTGATCTAATTTTCTTAATGGTACCTCTTACCTGCTTGCTTGCTCTCTCTCTCCCCCTCCCTCTCACGGTTTGCATTTTGCTTGGGGTCAAAAGACAGTCATTTGCACTGGAGACCAAGAGGAAACCTGCTCATTCGGTACTTCTGTGAGGTGCCTGTGTGTTGGCCTCTGCTTGGGAAAATGGACTCTCAACGTGCTCATGGAAACGTTTGCACCAACGCACAGAGGTAGAATCATTTCATTCTGGAGTGTGGATTTCCTTGATCTTGGTGGAGTTAAAGGAAGAAACAAAGAACCCAGTCATGAATGTGGAAGAAAAGGTCACAAAGAAAGGTCTTATTTTATTTTAAGCCCTCAAAAAGAAAAAATAAACACAAACATTTAGATTTCCTTTAAAAAAAAAAAACCCGAACAAACAGAAAGAGCTTTGTCCGTGTGTTGTTCCTTTAGGAGCTTATTTATTATTTATTTATTGTAATGATGGAAACCCCCATCCAAGGAGGCGCAGAGCCCTAATGAGAACGCAGTATCAGGAGCGCTCCCAGCATTCTGCCCTCAGCCCCGCGCGTCCCGAGGCGTCCTGGCATGCATATGCCTCATTACGGACACATGCCCTGTCATGTGTTATTCCTCACTTAGTGACAATTTGTCACTGTCACCCTTGACATGTCACTCCTCGGCAGACGGATTTGACTCCGATGCCAAGTCTGACACCCAGATGAGAGGCAGTCGTAATCTGAATTGAAATAGCGGGTCGAGGGTGGCTAATTTCACTCTGACATAATTCTAATACCACGTAAAAAGAGAGAAGTGCTGTATTTAAAGGTTTTTTTTTTTTTCCTAAAGCTCCCCCCACCGCCCTCTCTCTTGCTCTGCATCTGAGTATTCAATTATTCTTTAGGATCATGCTTTTATTTTTGAAGGATTAAGTCTTGCGTTTTAATAACATGCATTTTCAATTAAGTGCACTAAGATCCATGGATATAACTATTACTTAAACTATAAGTAATGGTTGCATGTAAAAATTAGGAAACATTGTGCTTTAGATAAATGACATTCAAATTAGTTCTTATTATAAATGGGATAGAAAATGGATTTTTTTCAGCTCTGGCTGGCCAAAGAGCCAACATTTGTATCTACTTCATTTGTTTAAATATATTTCAAGCCAGATTGAAATCCATACGGCCTGACATTAATTGAATGCTGCCGCGTCAATGTACTCAAGTTCCCTAAATCACTGAGGAGTGAGTTTTTACTGGCTTGAATTAGAAATATTCCATTCCTCTTACACTAAAATAGTATTGTTTATGTAGCAGTTCTTTAAGCCATCATTAAATGGTATCAATCTTAATAAAATGCATTTAAACAGACCATATGTGGGGTTATGACTGGGGTTTTTAAGGACCTGTATTTATTTTTTTTCCCCTGAAGAGATGATTACATTTTTTCCTTCCTGTGGGAAGAGATTCCTTTGTATAGTATTTTCCAGTAAACACAGCTTTCCTTTTACTGAGAGATGAGAACGAGATGGGAAGTTAGCATAAATTTCCTCTTCTCTCCACCTTGCCTGCCTTTCTAGGGGCTGAGAGGAGACAAAGGGAGAACCATTTGAGTATTGGTCCTGGGAGACAGGATGGTAGCCGGCAAACATGGAGATTTCCTGCAAGGCAGTCCCTCAGTACTTGGTTCTGTCTTTAGGAAGCCAGAATCCAACATGCTAGTTTACAGTGAGGATGAGAAATGAATGCATGGGAATCCTTGAATGATGACCAAGATGTTCTCGCTTCCTGGGCGGAGATGTAGGGTCATTGTTGGAGGGTTGCTTGGTGCTCGGGGAACCAAAGGAGGGATTTACAGAAATTCAACATCCAGTGGCATCAGGCCACGCCAGCTCAACGTGTGCTCCTGGCAAAATGCACTCATTCAGCCATGTCTTTACTGAGGGCCTGTGCTGAGTGGGGATTCTGCAGTGAAGGAGCTGAGGACTGTGAGGAGCTGATGGTCATGATAAGTGGTGCAGATGCGCGAGACTGGTGCCAGGAAAATGCAAAGACAGGGTGGGAGCCTGGTCACAGCAGAGAGGAAGATTGGCCTTTCTGGGAGGCAGCCTCGAGGCAGAGGTAGAAGGCCTGGGGAGGAGCACACAGGTGTCTCAGAACACCTGGCCGTGTAGGGAGGAAGCTGGAACAGCAGGAGGCCGGGATTGGTGCTCAGAGTCCATAAGGTGTGGAGGAGTTGGAGGAATCAGAGGGACTGGCCACCGGGGTGTCGCTGCTCCACATCCACTGACCCGATGGGCTCTAGGCTGACCTTGCCATGGAGCTGACCACTGTCAGGCCTCTGGCTGCCTCGGCCTCTGCTGGACTGTATATCAAGGGCCTTGAGCCTTGCTTCTAAATACTGCAAGCCCTGTGACCACCTGTCTATGACCACATCCACTGAACGAGGGGCACTGAGTTTGCTATAAAGAGATCGTGTCTTTAGAAGAAGTTGCAGACACCTGCACGAAAAGACCATTCAGGAGCTGAGGAGCCTCTCCCTGGCCTGCTGGCCACCATGTTCCTGCTTGGAGTTCACTGCTATACGCTCACTTTCTTACCCATTCTTTGTTATCCATTCACTCATTCACCGTATAGCCAATGCCATCGCTGTGCCAGACCTGGACAAAGTAGTGGACACACGGTCACTAACTCACCTGGATCTACAGCTTAGGGGGATGAGCGGTGATGCCTTAATGAGAAAACAGGTGCTGTGGGCCCAAAGTCCTGGAGGAACGGACATGAAACTAAGCCCTGAGGGTGGACAGAGGTCACTTGAAGGGGTGGGATGGGAGTTGGGGAGGATCTGCCAAGTTATGGGGATGAAAGAGGTACTAACAATCTTGGAGCCAACACAGGGAGTTCCAATGCCAGTTCCAACAAGGAAGTTCACAGATCCTGGGTGAGTCAGCTGATGCTGGGGCCTCTGTTTCCTCATCCGTAGAATGGTGATGACAGTGATGAGAGCTGAGTGGCACCTGACAGGGCTCGGTGAGGGTTAGGTTGGACTCTGAATCAACACAAAATTTTCTATGTATTTAAAGGATGGCAGCAAGTCAGGTGGCAGAGCAGTAAGTACTGATGACCAGCGTCAGCCATTGCAGTAAATCTCAGGAGCTGTGCATGAAACCTGTAAACCATCATCCCATTTCACAGATGGCGAAACGGAGGCCAGGGACAGGAAGCAGCTAGCTTGTGGACACACTGCGTTGGGGAGGAGGGTGGCCAGGGTCTTACCCATGTGTGTCTATTTCTACTCATTGGTGCTCAGATACAAGCCGTTCTGCCCTTGGGAGGTCTCTGGCAAGGCATGGAGGCATAACAGGGCCGGGACACGGAGGACCACAGCGACCTGTATTTCCCGAGATAGAATTTGAGGAGGCCTGTGGTGGGGAGGTGAGACTGGAGGTACAGACTGAGGCTTTGTGTTACATCCAGTGGAGCTTGTGTTCTAGGTGGAGGGCCATAGGGAGCCGTTGAAGGGTCATGATCAGGGAAGGGCTGAGACCAGATACACGTTTTCTTTAGACTGAAAGGTTTTGTGAATTTTTGAAAGAAAATATTTGTTTAGTTTTGGCTTCATCGGGTCTTTGCTGTGGCAGCCGGGGTCTTTGTCACTGTGTGTGGGCTCTTTATTAAGGTGTGTGGGCTTCTCCCCAGTTGTGGAGCATGGGCTTAGTTGCACCATGGCATGTGGGATTTTAGCTCCTCGATGGCTCAGCAGTAAGGAATCCGCCTGCCAGTGCAGGGGATGCTTGTGTGATTCCTGAGTTGGAAAGATCCCCTGGAGGAGGAAATGGCAACCCACTGCAGTGTCCTTGCCTGGAGAATCCCATGGGCAGAGGAGCCTGGTGGGCCATGATCCAAAGGGTTGCACGGAGTTGGATATGACTTGGCACACGTGCACACACATGTGGGATCTTAGTTCCCTGACCAAGGATCTAACATACGTCCCCTGCCTTGGAAGATGGATTCTTAAATCACTGGACCACCAGGGAAGTCCATTGCCTGTACTCAGAGTCAGACAGGAGGCCCTGGAGAAGAAATCCTTTCCCCACCCAGCTGGGAGGAGCTCATTCACTGGCCTCCTCCTTGGCCATCCCTCGGGGCTGACCTTTCCCGCATGGCTCCATGTTTGTCCTGGACCCATCCTCCAGGTCGCCGGGGACCTGTGTGAAGACTCTGGTTCTGTGAGCCTGGCCCTCCAGGGTCATGGTCAGGGCCTGCGTGATCAGAATGGACAGGCGGGATCTTGAGGACGAAAATTGATTCCTGGCCACCGAGGGGCCCGGTGTCCACTGCTCAGATGGCGGCCATGCTGGCCTTTTCCAGGGAGAGAGAGCAATTACCTCATACCAATTTAGCTCTCCTTCCAAGAGCTGGCCTGAGAGTCGCTTTGCCACTCTTTTTTTTAAGCCTGGGGTTAATTGGGGACTGCTGTATATTTAATAAGGAGCCTCTGAGACAAAGCTGTGCAGGTTCTCTGTCGTTCAATAGTCCATTAGGCAGGGCCTTTAGAGTCGAAATGGTCATATGAATCTCTGGAGAGAGAACTCATTAATGGGACAGTAAGTTCCAATTAGTGGCTTGGCCCAAGAGGACCGTGGTGCAGAAAGCATAGCCCTCAGCCCCTCTCCCAAAGGGGGAACCGTTGTCCAGCTGCCCGCCTCCCGCTGGGCCACCGTGGCCACAAACAACGCAAACACTTGCTCCAAAATCCACCTTTGTCATCCACATCATCAACCGGAAGGCAAAGCAAGAAAGCAAAACCCTTCCAACCATTTAGAGAAAATAAGAAAGGCCCATTTGCTTTCACGGGGCCATTTCTTCTCTCAACAAGGGAAGAGAAAGCCCGTGGGCGGGGCTCAGCACAGGGCGTCTTTTTGTCTGGCGTGGGAAGCTGGGAGAATCCCACGTTTGGAATGAGGCATGTCATCTACTTGTCAGCAGCTCCTGCTCTTGGTTCTGCTTAAACACCCCCTGGGAGCCCCCTGCTGGCACCTGGGGCAGGCCTGTGACTCTTCCCACCAGCCCCCCGCAGGGACGGCATGCAGGATGCTTGCCCAGCCAAGGAAGGTGATATTTCTCCCTAGGGAAGTTGGACCTGGGTCTTGACTTTGCAAATAC
The DNA here is from genome assembly GCA_917880005.1 of Nanger dama. NCBI lineage: Eukaryota > Metazoa > Chordata > Mammalia > Artiodactyla > Bovidae > Nanger > Nanger dama. The sequence continues at coordinate 8,392,675 of CAKJTW010000063.1, read as the reverse complement.
CTGATTTCATCTTTCTCTGCAGTGCAGACAAGTTAGTGACGCACTCTGGGCCTCCAGGTGCTCCTCTTCAGAACGGGGGTGCCTATGGTGCCTGGTGGGCTCCCTCCCCAAGGGGTTCAGTGGTAAAGAACCCACCTGCCAATGCAGGAGATGCAGGAGACACAGGTTTGATCCCTGGGTCAGGAGGAGTTCCCGAAGGAGAGCATGGCAAACCACTCTGGTAACCTTGCCAGAAAAAAACTCCAAAGACAGAGGAGACTGGTGGGCTATAGTCCACGGTGCTGCAGAGTCAGATATGACTAAGGGACTGAGCGCGCCCACAGAGCGCCCTTGCAGACACTTAACACGCACACACATGGGAGCCGGCCATGGTCAAGGCAATGGGTACGCTGACACTTTTACTACACTTTTCCACCCATTCATTTGTCCCAAGAGCTCATGCTGTGGGCAGTGTGAATTATTCTCACCATTTTAGAGGTGAAGGAAGTGAGGTCCAGCCAGGGGCACTGGTTAAGTGAAGCCTGGACCCTCCCGTCATGAGGCCGTGACGCTGGCTTTTGCCAAGTCCTGAAGCTCACGTCGGTTCTGATGAGTCCTGAAAGCTCGGGAGAGAACCCTGCCATGTGGCACTGTAGGCAGCTCGTATTCTGGGAAGTTGAGGGTTGGGAGGAGAGCAGAGCCCCAAGAGATGTGAACTTCTCAGCAAAACTGGCTGAGCAAGGCAGGGCTGAAGACGGAAGGTCAAGCAGACAGGGGCTGGACCCTGGACTCACGTGGACAGTCTCAGCTCCTCTGTGAGCCCACTGGGGGCAGCGGGACCCACTCCTTCGGGTAGAGTAAGCTCTAAACAAGCTCCTGTTTAGTAACGGGAGCTCAGAAGCAGGAAACGGTGGCTGTTCTTCTCTCTTCATTGATTTGGAAAGAATGGCTCAGTGGACTGGATGCTGGGAGAGGCAACGTCAGGGAGGTTCCCCTGCTGCCTTCGCCCTGCTCACCCTGTGTATTTCCGTTTGGCATCTTCCTTCTGGGCTGTGGACCCATCCTCTGCTGGGTCCCTGGGCAGACAACGGAGTTTGCCCGCAGCCACTGCTCAGTGGCGGCTCGTCCACCAGCTGTGTGAGCAAATGGACCGCTGACCTTTCTGCACATTCTTGACCGACCCTGCCTCTCCAGAGATCAGTGGCCTGTGTCTCAAGACCTGTGTCTGCTGCTGCTCTAAGGCCCCCCTCCCATCACCACCCCCAACCCCCAGCAGGGCCCTCTATCTATGGCTCATTCTAGAGCTGGAGGCTCTGGGTTCCAGTCTTGGCTTCGTTGGGGGACATCTTTAGCAAGCCTCGTTCTCCCTGTTTTTTGGATAAAATGGCTGGACTTTGTGATCTCTATGATCTCCTCCGAGGCCTGACCATCTGTTCTGTCGGAGAACACTTGGGTTTAGGTTAAAACTGGGCAATGTGTTAAAATCCATCTTCTCACGCTCGGGGGGCAGAGGTCTCTCAGCTGCAAACGTGACAGATTCTGAGAGAAGATCCTTGGGGCTGTGCGTCTTCCGGAACAAATGCCTAGTTGAGCCAGCTCGTGTGCCCCAGTGCATCAGATGCTGCCATTATACCATTCCTTTCTGTAGTTTCACTCTGCTGTCTCTCTGTCGCGTGGCCATGATAATGGACACTGACTATCACCATGACGTGAAATTATGTTTAGTGATGCAGCAGAAAAAGAAAATTAATTTCATTCATTGACAAGCTTGTCAATTTACTCATATTGACTTTTTGATGCCTGCACCGCAGATGGCAAAGTTCATATACTATGAAATACATCATTATTAATATTGTCTCAAGCCATTGTAAGTCTTTGGGAGCTGAGAGATAGGGGGCCGTTTCTTCAAATCAGATAAGTATTCAAGAATATAAGATCGTGCATGTTTTATCTCTTTATTTTATATTAAAAACACCAAAGTCATCAACACCATGACTTGACTAAGTCATCTTTACCCACCTTCCCCCTCAGTTGTCAAGTCCCGTCAGTTCCACTCCATATTTCTTAATTCCATTCCTCTCTCTCCATCACCGCTGCCTTTGTCCTGATTTAAGCTGTCATTTCTTTATGCCTGCACTGCAACAGCACCCCAGGAGGACTTAGGCCTCCAGTTTCTCCCTTCCAAGTCCATCTTTCCTCTCCTTTCATGGCACTGATCGTTCCGTCCCTCCCCACAAAGCCCACGCCTTTGGATACATTCCAGTGAACAAGGATCACGGTGATCCATCTTTAGCCTCTCACCCACTTCCTGTTGCCTGCTGAACTTGCAGGTCTCTCCAGAGATCTAATTCTGCATCCGAATCATGTGCCATGATCTGGTCAGAGATTCCCGAGACCATTCCCTGTAGATTCTGGGAAACTGCACAGTAAGTGGGGTCTGGTGTGGATCTGGTGTGGTGGAGCCACCGTCCTGCTGACCTGCTCAGACCCAACCAGCCCTCAGTCCTCATCTGTTCCCTTGGCCCTCCCTGTGACCCAGGCGAGGTGGATTTGGTGTGTCAGGGTGTCACCTCATGCCCTCACTTCCTCAGACTGACCTTGAGTTTTCAGCAGTGAAATTGAACTCTCCCAAGGAATTAACCTTAAGCATGGCCCTTGCTCAAGACTTTCTCTGCAGCACCTTCTAGTGGGAGGGGTGACTCTCCAGGGCCAAAGAAGGGGCAGAGCCCCCTGAGGAAAGCCCCTTGGGCTTCTGTCCCATAATGGGGGATTACACATAGCATCACCCTGGGACTCAAGGCCCGGGGAACCCCGAGATCCTTGCCCTCAATTAAACACCTGCCCTCTTCTTCCCTTGATCCCAGGATCAGAATCTTGTGGGTTTCACCTTCTCTCACACTCGCAGAGCATGTCATAATACCCTTTCATCTGCAGTGCTTCTGCCAACTTGGATCAAAGTGGCACCTGGAAAAAGTCTCCAAGTGTAGTCTTGTAAATCTGAATGGATTCCAGCAAAACTTGGCACCTGGGGCTTCCCTGATAGCTCAGCTGGTGAAGAGTCTTCCTGCAATGTGGGAAACCTGGGTTCGATCCCTGGGTTAGGAAGATCCCCTGGAGAAGGGAAAGGCTACCCATGCCAGTATTCTGGCCTGGAGAATTGCATAGACTACAGTCCCTGGGGTCACAAAGAGTCAGACATGACTGAGCAACTTTGACTTTCATTTGCTAATAGTGTTGCTAAATGTCGCAAGAGGAGAAACTGATGCTGAATATCCTTTATCTGTGAATAAGGAAGACAGTTTATAGAAGCCAGGTGGGCATCAAGGACAAAGCTGCATTTGCGGGTCCCCTCCTGGGGCCCAGGACGGAAGCCACGTCTCTGTCCATGGTCCTGACAGTCACCGGCCATTACTTCTCTCTCAGTGCTGATGACTCCTCTTTATAAAATGCTTTTATTTGGTGATTTCTTTGGTTATGCTGGGTCTTCATTGCTGCTTGGGCTTTTCTCTAGTTGTGGTGTGTGTGGGCTCAGTTGCCCTGTGGCATGTGGGAGCTTCTAGGCCCAGGGACTGAACTCATTTTTCCTGCCTTGTCAGGTGGACTCTACCTCCAAGCCACCATGGAAGCTTTGGTGTTGATGACTCTTGCCCTCACTTCCCCAGAGATTTCTGGCCTGGTGGGGAAGTGGTGAGTGAGAATATTAGGACCGGGAGACAGATAGACAGAGGCTGTGGGAGCAGCCCAGCCACAAAGAACTGTGAGGCAGAGAAAACTGCAGTTGCCAAGCCAGTTTTTGTTTCTTTCTTTCTCTCCAGGAATTAAGGGGAAATGTTTTCTGGGGTCACTCACATACTGTACAGAGTGGATTGGAGTCCTTATCTTGACTCCCAGATGAAATGGTTCCCTCGTGCTCTAGCCACGCTGATTCTTCCTTCAAGGCTGGCTGAATCTCCCCAGGAAGCTCTCCTTGCATCCAGGAAGAGCTGATCATTCTGTCCTAAGCTCCTTGCAAGTTAGGCTTAAATTGTCTATTGCTTTATATTATGACAATGCAGCTGGCGGGGGCTCAGTGTTATTTATCTTTGTGCCCCAAACATGAGCAGTGGGCCCTGAACAGACCAAGGCTCAGAAGACGTGTGCTGGGTGGGTAAACCTCTCCCCAGTACTGTCCCCCTGCCCAGAGCCGGGGGTCATTTTCTCTCCATCTTCCCCGACACCCACCTTGAAGATAGCAGTCTGTGGGGCCCCAGTGGCAATCACCACATCGTCTGACCACCTTGCTCCAACCTTCTTGTTTCTGGGCCCTGTGCCTAGACTGGCCTTGCAGACCTTATTTCCCATGAACCTACAGGTGAGGTGCAGCTACTCTTTGCCTGCCCACACAGGAAACCACACGGGGGGGGCTCAAGGAACGGCTGGGAGTTTTCCCAAGGCCCTGTGGCTTCACTGGGGTGGAAGTGCGGCTCAAATCATCCTAGTTGCAGTTAAACTGCTGTTCTTTTTTCTTTCTTTTTTCTTTTGGTGAGACATTCTAAATAGTCGCTGTTGTCTGGATCCTTTTTCAAAAAAGGTCATCTAATTATTTGGCCGTGTCGGGTCTTAGTTGCGGTATGCAGGATCTTCATTGCATCAAGTGGGATCTTTTGTTGTGGTGCACAGACTTCTTAGCTGCAGCGTGCAGGCTGAGTGGCTCTGTGGCATGTGGGATCTTAGTTCCCCGACCAGGGATCAAACCCATGTCCTCTGCACTGCAAGGTGAATTCTTAACCGCTGGGCTACCAGGGAAGTCCGTCTGGACTTTTGAAGATGCCTACTCTACTTTGCTGGTTGGAAAAGACTCGCTGCCCATGTCTGGTCTCTGTTGTGCTCTAGCTTCTGGATATTTCCATACCCAACTTGCCCTCTCTCGAGGCTCCCCCAAAATCTTTCTTGTGCATTTACTGTGTGCCAGGGACTCACAGGCCTGTGGGGTTGACATGAAAGTGAAGTCGCTCAGTTGTGTCCAACTCTTTGCGACCCCAGGGACTGTAGCCTACCAGGCTCCTCCATCCATGGAATTTCCAGGCAAGAGTACTGGAGTGGGTTGCCATTGCCTTCTCCAGGGGATCTTCCCCACCCAGGGATCGAACCTGGGCCTCCCACATTGCAGGCAGATGCTTTACCATCTGAGCCACCAGGGTTGGCCCGACTGCCCCCATTTTACAGATGGCAATCTGAGTGCAGCTAGTGAGTGACCTGCTCCCGGTCAGAGCGAATAAAAGCTGTGGGATGGACTGAAGCCCGGAGCAGGCTGCCTCTTGTGAAGCTGTGTTCCCTTTGGTCTGAAATCCCTCATTACCGATGTCAGGGGAACATCTGGTCGGGTATCCAGAGCAACAAATCTGTGAGAAGGAGCCCACCCTGTGATTTATTTTTCTCTGAGGTTCCCAGGATATTTTTTTCCCTCTCCTTTCAAAATGCAGTCCTACCGTATTCCCCCTGAGGTCATTAGCCTCAGCACAGGTTAAAAACAAAGTGTTTGTGTCCATCCATCTAATTGCACAGAAACCATCAAACCCTCATTACCATCAGCCTAATTATTTTGAAATCCAGCATATTATCCTGTTGAACAATTAGGCGAATGACAAGCCCCTCGCCCCACCTGCCCAGGGATGGGAGGTAAACCAGGCGGGAGAGGGGTGGTGAGGAGGGGCTGAGGGGCTGCTTTGGGAGAAAGGGAACCGTCTACACTGGCAGGTCTGAGACAAGGGAGCGAGCAGGCACCCACCCACCTGCTTCTGATTATTTTCTGTCCCCAACTTGCAAAGCCACTAACGAGAGATTCACCTTAATGAGCAGGGAGGATGGGACTCGACCGGTCGGAGGGGACATCGTTACAGAGCTGGATCCTAATTGTCAGCACTCAGCTTTCTGGGCATAAATCAAGTGCTTACCTGGGTGTGGTAAACAGACCCAGCTGGAAGGTCTTCTAAGAAGGGTTTTAAATCTGAGTACAAACTTTTCTTCCCTGTGGCCTCCTTGCCTCTCCATGTGATGGGTTCCATTTCCAAGGCTGGGAGTGACTGAGGGGACAGTCCCCTGGCTGGGGGTGGACTTCGTCCACATGGTAGCTTGAAGGCACCACAGGGCTGAAAGAGAGTGGAAGGGGGTTCAGGGACAGCTCATTGAATCCTTTTCTTTTATCAATAAGTGGGAGTGTCCACAGGGGTAAGATGCTCCGCCTGAGAGTCGTCCACCAGGCCTTTGGCGCTGCGGAGGCGGAAGGAGGATGGACCAGCGGTGACAGGGTTAGTGCTGTTTCCTGGGCGGTCGCCACGCTGCTGCCCTTCTTCCGAGCGATTTATGTGGGTTTCAGCCACATGATGCTCCTGGGAGTCACTTGTTATTATTTTTTTTCTTTTTTAAATTATGAAAGTATGATAACACATTTACAGGAGATGTAGAAAATACAGAACAAGCTGATGTATAGTTCCACTACATATTACAATTATTTTTAAGGTAGATAAATTTAGATTTTTAGCAGGAGTTTCAATATCAAACTCTCAAAAATTAATAGAAAGAATATACAGAGAAGTAGAAGGATATAGTAGACCTGAAAAGCGCCACAAACTAATTCAACATAATTAAGTTTCTACACAATTTTCACACAACAGCAGGGTACAGATTCTGTTCAAGTTCCCATAGACTATAAACCAGGAGACACTGGAACATATCCAGGGACATAAAACAAGGTGCGAAAATTTCATGGTCTAAAGGTATGGAAATCATGCAGTCTGTTCTCTTTTATCACTGTGGAATTATGTCAGAGATCCATATCATGAGATATTTCCAAAAACTCTCCTATTTTCAATTGCACGTGTGAGTCACTTATTCTCTGCATTTTACAGATGAGGAAACAGAGTTTAAGCAACATACCCAAGTTTTGAACCCTATTAAGTAGCAGAGTCGAGGTCTGAACCCAAACAGCCTGGCTCCATGACCAACAGCTCCAATTACTACAATTACAACCTCCCCATGCACTTACCATTGCTACCCAATCACCAAGTGACTAGGGATGGGCTTCAGGCTACCAGGCAGGCAAAGTTGTCCTCCAAGACTGTTCCTAGGGTCACTTCCAACACCACCTGCAGAAAGAGACAGCTCGCTGTGCTCCCCAGGAGCTTTCATTCTGCTGGGGGAACAGCGCCAAGACATTTATGATCCAGAAGGGTAGATGTCAGATGATGCAGGGCCTGTGGGCACTTAGCTTGGCTATGCCCATGGCTGGCAGCCTGGAAAGTCTGGGAAGGGTGACCGTGTTCTCTGAGCTAAATCTGAAGGAGATCTTTTGCTGATCTGGGGCCAGGCGCGCAGCTCACAAGTGAGCAGTCTGCAGGGGATGGGAACGTGGTTCTCTCCACCGGGGCTGTGCTTGTTTCCTCCCCGGCAGGGTCTCCTTCCATCTCACAAGGTCCCGACTCTCCTCCGAATGCACTCTGACTTGGTCCAGCTGGGAGCTGGGACAGGCTGGAATGCAGTCTCATTAGGATGACTCAGAAAAGTTTGGGGTGGGGGCCAGAGTGTGGAGCTGGTGTATGTCGGAGGGACAGAGTACTGTCTAGCCAGGGGTGCTGGTGCACGATTCAGATGTGGCAAGGTACCGGACCTCAAAGACGACATTGTGCTCCTTGGAGCCGGTTCCCCATCCTTCCTTGTTTCTTGGAGGAGGGCCACTAAGTCAGCCTCACCCAGGGCTGTACAACCATGTGCAAGAACCTACCCCCACCCCAGGCCATGCCAACCTCGCTCCTGCCTGTGTGAGTGCAGAGGGCAGCCCTTTGGGGGCTGGTTCTTAGAGGACGTGAGAAATCTCCCACAACGACCTGAACCTCCCACGTTTGGGTTCATGTTTTCCTTGCAAACCTGTTAGGAGCGGATCTGAGGCGAGGAGGGGATCACAAGAAAGGGACTTGATTTTCCTCGGGGGGCAGAAAAGCCCACTGACAAAGATGTGGACTCTCTCGGAGGCTAGTTACCAGCTCATTACACAGGCCAGAGGCTTCCGGGCCCCAGCTCTCCAAGGGATGTCCGCTGGAGGGAGTCTCTAAGCTGTGTCTCTAAGGCCCTTTGTTCAGTCCTCTCTCACGAAACCACAAAACCACAGATGCCAGTTTCCCACCAGCTCAGGTTGCTGGGGACCTAGGGTCTGCCTGAGCAGGTTCACGTCCTCCTCTGCCTCTGACCAGCCCAGAGCCCTGGGAAAACCTTCTTGACTTGAGCCTCTGTCTCTCATCTCTAAAACTGAGACAGCTGCATATCTGCTGCATGAATTTCCAGGGGCCACAAGCTGGGTGGCTGAAGACAGCAGAGATTTCTTGACTGACATTTCCACAGGCTGGGAGCCTGCAGTCAAGGTGTTGACCAGTTCGCTCTGAAGACACCGGGGAAGGATGCTCCAAGCCTCCCTTCCTGTGTGCCTGTCTGTCTCCGATTAAAAATTTTCCTTTGCACGAGGACACTAATCATATTGGACCAGTGGCTCACCCTGCTCCAGTGTGACTTCATCCTAACTTGACTAATAACATCTGCAATGACTGTCTCCAAATAAGTTATATTCTGAGGTTCTAGGAGTTAGGATAGCAACACATGAATTTGGTTGGGGAGAAGGACATGATTCAACCCATAGCATCTTGCTTTCCAAGTATTGGAATTGAAATCAGTTCTTTAAATTTGAACTTGACTTATGCCAGCACATGACCCAGCAGTCTCATTCCTGGGCATATACCCAGAGAAAACCATACGTTCAAAAGATATATCCAGTGTTCCAAAAGATGCATGCAAAATTCCAAAAGATACATGCTGAATCCCCAAAGATACAATATTTATTGCAGCACTATTTACAATAGCCAGGACATGGAGGCAAGATAAACATCCATCAATAGAGGAATGGATAAAGAAGATTCCATATATACAGTGGAGTATCACTCAGTCATAAGAAGGAATGAAACTGTGCCATTTGTAGAACTGTGGATGGTCCTAGTGACTGTCATACAAAATGAAGTAGGTCAGAAAGAGAAAAAAGTATTGAATATTAATGCATATATATGGAATCTAGAAAAATGATACAGGTGAACATATTTGCAAAGCAGAAATAGAGACACAGACGAAGAGAACAAATTTATGGACACCAAGCAGTGAAAGGAAAGGTGAGATGAACTGGGAGATTGGGATTGACACATATACGCTATTGATTCCATCTAAAAAATTGATAACTAGTGAGAACCTACTGTATAGCAAGCACAGGGAACCCTGCTCAGCGCTCTGTGGTGATCTGAATGGGGAGGAAATAAAAAGAGGGGATCACTTCAGTTCAGTTTAGTCGCTCAGTTGTGTCTGACTCTTTGTGACCCCATGGACGGCAGCACGCCAGCCTTCCCTGTCCATCACCAATTCCTGGATCCTACTCAAACTCATGTCCATCACGTAGGGGATGCCATCCAACCATCTCATCCTCTGTCGTCCCCTTTTCCTCCTATCTTCAGTCTTTCCCAGCATCAGGGTCTTTTCCAATGAGTTGGTTCTTTGCATCAGGTGGCTGGAGTATTGGAGTTTCAGCTTCACCATCAGTCCTTCCAGTGAATATTCAGGACAGATCTCCTTTAGAGTGGACTGGTTGGATCTCATATATGTATACATATGGTGGATTCACTTTGCTGTATAGCAGAAAATAACACAACATTGTAAAGCAACTACACTCCAATTAAAAACTTTAAAAAAATGTGACTTATGACTTGAGTTTCCTTCTCAAATAAAAGCTTTGAGATTGATAACTCATCTTCTTCAAAACTTTGCAAACACATCTTAAGGATGATATTCTGTGGAAGCGATAGATGTGATGAGGGGCTGGGTAGGGCCTGTCTCCCCAGGTTTCTAGAAAACTAAGAAATGTGATGGGCCAAAGAATAATGCCAGAGTGGACCCAGACCTCTGGGAAGCTCCAGAGTGGAGGGGGATCTTTAAGGTGGCAGAGACCACCATCAGAGGAACGTGTGACCCATGGACCCTGTGAGCAAAGGGGGATATTGAAGGACAAGCCCCCTACGCCATAACCTACCACTTGAGGATGGAGGAGTCATTTGGTTGTCACATGACCTGAGGAGGCTCAGCTTACTTGGCCTTGAAGGATAACCCAAGTGAGTGGAGATAAGGGAGCTAGCACTCCCGCAAGGAAATTGGACATGGACCCTTCAGCCACGTGTACGTTCATTTACAATCACCAGCATTTATTGGGTGATTCCTATATATCAAGCACTGGGCTGGATACACTGGGCTAAATAGAAAATTGTATTTGTTCCCTGGTCTGCAGGAATAAAGTACTTTAAACTGGGTGCTTGAAAGGATAGAAAGTTATTGTCTCACAGTACAGGAGCCCAGAAGTAGTGATCAAGGTGTCACTTGATCATCCATCAGAAGGGTGGATTGCTTCTGATGGCAGAGAGAGGTGATCTGTTAGAGCCCCCTCAGCTGGCTATTGGTGTTGCTGGTGATCATCGGTGTTCCTTGGTCCCTTGACTTGCGGAAGCATCACCTTGATCTCTGCCTTCATCTTCACGTTGCATTTTATCCAAGTGCTTCTCTGAGAACATTTTTTCTCTTTGATCAGGGTGCCATCCTATTGGATTGGAGCCCATACCAATGACCTCATCTTAACCTGATCATCTGCAGAGATCCTATCTGTTGTTGTTCAGTCGCTCAGTTGTGTCTGACTCTTTGCAACTCCATGGACTGCCACACTCCAGGCTTCCCTGTCCTTCACCATCTCCTGGAGTTTGCTTAAACTCATGTCCATTGAATCAGTGGAGGCCATCCAACCATCTCATCCTCTGTTGTCCCCTTCTCCTGCCTTCAATCTTTCCCATCATAAGGGTATTTTCTAAGGAGTAGCCTTTTCACATCAGGTGGCCAAAATATTGGCACTTCAACTTCAGTATCAGTCTTTCCAATGAATATTCAGAGTTGATTTCCTTTAGAATGAACTGGTTTGGTCTCCTTGCAGGCCAAGGGACTCTCAAGAGTGTTCTCTAGCACCACCTTTCAAAGACATCAGTTCTTTGGCGCTCAGCCTTCTTTATGGTCCAGCTCTGATATCCATATGGGACCACTGAAAAACCATAGCTTTGACTGTACGAGCCTTTGTAGGCAAAGCAATGTCAACCTGTAATAGAAAGTAAAAAGATAGGACCCCTGTCCTAAAGGAGTTCTCAGCTATTGCTGGAAGCATAAAATTCTCATGGGAAGAGTGGAAGGAAAGCTCAGAAAGGTAAACACAGGCTGTCCAATCGATAGAAGATAGAATTGATTTGCAAGGTCCACCCATCAGGCTGCCCCTGTTCCCTGGTGATCAGAACACAGAATGATGCTGGAGTCGATTCTACATTTTGCTCTTATTTTGATTTTAGGTGGGCCTCCAGAAGGGGCAGTTTCCAGAGATGGTTTCTTTCTCACTGCCTTGCCCGCCATTGTCCAGCCTCATGATGGAGATGGAGAGTTACCCGCTGGTGGGTCACCTCACCCCGGGCAGCGTGCCACATTCAGCATGGCTGGAGTCCTCTGTCTGCCCCTCACATCATGCTCTGGGAAACTGTTGTCAAAACACTGGGTCAGAGCTTAAAGGATGAGGCCGATTTACCAGCTCAGAGCTTCAACCATCTCCCTCTGAAAAGAAAAACCTCCTGGCAAGTTTGTAAGTGAAAAGAATAAGAAAAGAGAAAAAAAGTTTTTGTTTCAAAATAACCTTCATTGCCCAAAGATTATAGGCATTGTCATTTCAATTATGCTGAGCCTGGTCTTCAAAGAGGTGGGGGCATCTCCCTTCTCAGCAGACATGGCTGTCCCTTGCGGGCGCGCATTTCAGCCCTGAACTGCCTGCCTCTGGGAGTGTTTAGAGGAGATGCTGGCTGCCTTTTCTTTTTCTTTTCCTCTTCTCCTGTCCTGGCGCCTCTTGTTTCTTCAGGACAAAAGCACAAGATGCAGCAGAGAATGTGGGCTTTTGAGGCACTGAGCCCTGGGTTCAAATGGCTGTTCTCAGCTCACTAGCCATGGGACCTTTGACAAGTGCATGAGCCGGGGGTTGGGGCGGGGGGTGAGGCTGGGTGGGAACAGTGTGATGTGACCGAGGACGAGGAGGAAGAGCACAGAGTGGAGAGTGCCCGGGAGTGGGCACAGCCCATCCCTGGCTGCTGCTTTTCCGCCCTCCCCCACCCCCACCATCCTGTTCAGTGAGGCTCATCCCATTTTCTCCGATCACTTATCAAAACAATGATTATCTACATTTTAAAAGTATGTGTTATTTATTGGGGTTTGCTTGTTTATTCCCTGTTATTCCTCAATAGTCTAGAAGCTCCATGAAGAAAAGGACTGTGTTCCTTGCACTGAGAATCTGGCACACAGTAGGCTCTCAATAGAATAAAGAAAAGAGAGTTCAGATGAATGTTCTGGGCCACTGTCTCCACCCCAAGTCCCGACACTTGGGCTATCTGTGTCTCAGTTTCTGCATCTGTAAAATGGGAATGAAACACTTTTCCACTTTGTAGAGTCGTGATGAGGATGAATGTGTTTAGTTGCTCAGAATAGGGTCTGGCCCAGAGTGAGTGCAGGATGTAAGTGTTGCTGCTGTGAATTCTACATACGTGCATGCGTGCGAAGTTGCTCAGTTGTGTTCGATTCTTTGCTACCCTACGGACTGTAGCCTGCCAGGCTCCTCTGTCCACGGGATTCTCTAAGCAAGAACACTGGAGTGAATTGCCATTTCCTCCTCCAGGGGATCTTCCCGACCCAGGGGTCCAACCCACATCTCTGATGTCTCCTGCACTGGCAGGCAGGTTCTTTACCTCTAGTGCCACCCGGGAAGGCCCACGAACTCTGCAGAGAAATCGATGCCACGGCTCCTCTTTAATTCTTGATTTAGAGACTTTCATGTCTGGGGACTTGATCAAGTAGAGAGCTGGTCAGAACTAGTGGGGAGGGTTGGGGCCTGCTCTGTGACATTCGTGTGACCAAACCCTCTTCACTCACCCAGTTGAGGGCCTTCTCTTTGCCAGGCTCTGAGTGAAAGGAATGTGGTTCTTTCCCTCATGGAGCTTCCAGGCTATTGACGAGTAACAGGCAATACACAAGCAAACCATGAAATAACACATGATTTTTAAATGTTGATGACTGTTATGTTTCTATCAGTGACAGGGAAATATGGAATGGGCCTCGTTAAATGGCATGGTCAGGGAAGGTCAGACTTACCTGGAAATTACAGTTCGGAGGAGGCAGAGACGGCTGACGGGGAGGATGGGGAGGTGCCCAGAGCAGAAGGGCGAGCCAGGCAAAGCCCCCTGAGACGTGAGGGAGCCTGGCAGGCCCAGATCTGGGGGCTGCTCGCTGGAGTGCAGCTGTGGAGGGCCAGGACTGCCTCCCTCCTGGACTGGTTTATCATCTGTCTCCAGTTAGGATGCCATGAATCTTCTTTCTCAGAGGATCTTTAAGGAGTCAGAAAGGCAGCAGTGTCTTGACCATCCAGGTCAGTGCTCTGAATTTCAGGCAGCTTGGCCACCCTTCTCCCCGTGAGAAAGTGCAGACCCCAGGCTTAAAGAAGCTTGGTGATGTGGAGCAGAGAGAATCTGAAGTGAGGGGTAGAAAAGGGAAATCAGTGAGACTTCACCTTGCTGAAACCTTGTTTTGACTCTAATTTTTATTCTTGTGATACACTGTGAATTTTAGAATCAAATCATTCTATACAGTTCGTAGGGAGAAACAATGACCCCTGTCCCTCGCCTGATCCCTCCTCCCAGAGGAAACCACTTTCAACTGTTTCGACAGTTTCTTCTGGTATTTGTCTAGTTCTAAAGACATGTCACATGTGTGTGTGTATGTGTGTGTGTGTATGTGTGTGTGTGTGTATACAGTTGACCCTTGAATAACATGGGTTTGAACTGCATGGGTCCATTTATATGTGGATTTTTAAACAAATAGTAAATACCACAGGCTCTGCAGTTGGCTGATTTGGATGTGAAACTGTGCAGATGAAAGGTCGGCTGCAAAGTCATCCATCAATATTTGTGCTGCTAGCTGGTGCCCCTGACTCCCGTGTTGTTCAAGGGTCAACTGTATATGTGTGTGTGTGTATATATATACACACATACATCTTCAGTTCAGTTCAGTCTCTCAATCATGTCCGATTCTTTGCGACCCCATGAATCGCAGCACACCAGGCTTCCCTGTCCATCACCAACTCCTGGAGTTCACTCAGACTCACATCCATTGAGTCAGTGATGCCATCTAGCCATCTCATCCTCAGTCGTCCCCTTCTCTTCCTGCCCCCAATCCCTCCTAGCATCAGGGTCTTTTCCAAGGAGTCAGCTCTTCGCATGAGGTGGCCAAAGTACTGGAGTTTCAGCTTTAGCATCATTCCTTCCAAAGAAATCCCAGGGCTGATCTCCTTCAGAATGGACTGGTTGGATCTCCTTGCAGTCCAAGGGACTCTCAAGAGTCTTCTCCAACACCACAGTTCAAAAGCATCAATTCTTCGGTGCTCAGCCTTCTTCACAGTCCAACTCTCACATTCATACATGACCACTGGAAAAACCATAGTCTTGACTAGGCAAACCTTAGTCGGCAAAGTAATGTCTCTGCTTTTCAATATGCTCTCTAGGTTGGTCATAACTTTTCTCCCAAGGAGTAAGCGCCTTTTAATTTCATGGCTGCAGTCACCATCTGCAGTGATTTTGGAGCCCCCAGAATAAAGTCTGACACTGTTTCCCCATCTATTTCCCATGAAGTGATGGGACCGGATGCCATGATCTTCGTTTTCTGAATATTGAGCTTTAAGCCAACTTTTTCACTTTCCTCTTTTACTTTCATCAAGAGGCTCTTTAGTTCCTCTTTACTTTCTGCCATAAGGGTGGTGTCATCTGCATATCTGAGGTTATTGATATTTCTCCCAGCAATCTTGATTCCAGCTTCTGTTTCTTCCAGTCCAGCGTTTCTCATGATGTATTTTGCATATAAGTTAAATAAGCAGGGTGACAATATACAGCGTTGATCTACTCCTTTTCCTATTTGGAACCAGTCTGTTGTTCCATGTTCAGTTCTAACTATTGCTTCCTGACCTGCATACAGATTTCTCAAGAGGCAGGTCAGGTGGTCTGGTATTCCCATCTCTTTCAGAATTTTCTACAGTTTATTGTGATCCACACAGTCAAAGGCTTTGGCATAGTCAATAAAGCAGAAATAGATCTTTATGTGTAATGAATCTCTCTTTTTTCTGGGACCAGGCCACATAGTGACATTGTATCCAAATCAACCCTGAACAAAGGACTGATACTGTAGCTGATGCTCCAATATTTTGGTCACCTAATGCAAAGAGCTGACTCACTGGAAAAGACCCTGATGCTGGGGAAGACTGAGGGCAGGAAGAGAAGGAGATGGCAGAGGATGAGATGGTTAGATAGCATCACCAACTCAATGGATGTAAATGTGAACACACTCTAGGAGATAGTGAAGGACAGGGGATCCTGGTGTGCTGCATTCCTTGGGGTTGCAAAGAGTCAGACACAGCTTAGTGACGGAACAACAGCAGAAACAATCTATCTTAGTTTGAGCTGCTATAGACATAACACCATAACCTGGGTGGCATGTAAATGACAGACATTTATGTCTCATGGTTCAGGAGGCTGAAAGCCCAAGATCAGGGTGCCAACATGGCTGGGTTCTGGTGGGGGCCATCTTCTGGGCTGCAGTCTGCCAACTTGTATTCCAATGTGGGAGAGAGAGCAGCAAGCTCACTGATTTCTTATAAGGACACTATCCCACCTACAAGGTGCCAGCCTCATGACCTAATTACCCCAAAGTCTTACTTCCTAGTACCACCACACTGGGGGTTAGGACTCAATGTACGAATTGGAGAGGAGGACACAAAGCTGAATTCATGACTATATCTATCCATCCATCTGTCTGTCTGTCTATTTATCTACCTGTGTATCTATTTACCCATCTATCTATCTGCCATTTATCTATCTGTCTATCTGCCTACCTACCTACCGATCATTTTACTGGAATCAAGATTGCTGGGAGAAATATCAATAACCTGTCTGGGGAACCCTGACAGATATACTAGGTATGTGACTTCATGCGCACTACTTAAATCATTTTGGGCTTTAGTTTCTTTGTTGGTCAAGTGTCTTTTAGTAGAATTTATCTCCTATAGTTGATTTAAGAATGAAATTAGATCATGCCCATTAAATACTCAGCACAGTGCTTGGCACATAAAAGCAGTTTGAGCGATTAGGAATAAAGCTACTATGATAATCTGCATTAAAAATAACTACTGAATAAAACAGCTTGAAAAGTTACCACATTTTATGATATCTACGGTATCACTCCTTCATTAGGTGCACTGTTTATTTTATGAATCACTGAGTCAGAAAAAAATCACTGCTACTTAATTGCACAAACGCATCCACTGTCAGAGGCATTCTGGTTTCCAAAGATGCTAAAATAAGCAAGCAATTCAGAGCACAGTGTATCTCATTCATATTCTTACTGACCATACTGCACAACCTCTCTGCCCTCCATTGAGTCACCTGTAATATCGTATTGATGCAAGTTTGGTTGGAGTGGAGTGAGAGGGTTCATGAGGATGGTTTGTAGATGTTAGTCCTTGGTTCTCACTCTGTCTATAACCGTAGTCCTTCATACAAAGGGTGAGAGGGAACAGGATCAGCACTCTACAAGGCTTTCTTGGTGGGACTGATATATTCCCACAACACAGATGGGGAAAAGAGGCTCACAGAGGTTAAGTAACTTGCTCCAGATCATATATTCCTAAATGTTGAGCTGTTATTTGACCCTAAACCCATCAGTTCAAATCAACCTTAAGCGGTTGACTTGGTGACTTTGCCTCCTTGTCCTGCCTGAGATGTGTGTCTATAAACCAATTCTCTGAGCCTTCCCCTTCCCATCCCCCACACTGCTCCTCTGTCCCCCTTTGGAAGTGCCCATGTTGGAAGACCCATCTCAGCACAGTTGGCTCTGCCACTTAGACTCTGCATGATCCCAGGTAAGCCCTGGTCCTTCATCCAATGGACCCAGCCACGGTCCTTGGCATTTCAGATCTCTGTGAAGATTTAATCATAACAAAGAAGAGCTAGGTCTGCTGTGAGATTCTGGGTAAGTCACAGACTCACAGAAGCTGTAGCATCCTTCTTTGTGGTTCCTGGCAGACTTTCCAGAGAAGGAGTTGGTCCTCAGGCAGGTTAAGGTGCCATGCAGCTACCAGGAACCACTGCTAGCCCAGGCCTCTGGGGAACTCAGTGTTGGCAGTGCCTCTGGATCATTTAATCAATTATGAGCCCCCTTTCTACAGTGCTTGGAAAGAAAGAATTTATGTGAACAGTGAATGTGTCCTCTTGGTGCCGCCTTTTTGCCTGATGGAGACACCTAGGCACCCAAGCAGAGAGATGCTCCTAGAATGTAAAACACAGTCTTCTTCAACCTCCTTAAAGCCCTTTGGTCAATGTCCACCTGTGGTCAGTGCCTAGGTCACTCATAAAGATGATCACAATCATAGCCATAATAATGATAATCAGGAAGCAACAGTTAGAACTGGACATGGAACAACAGACTGGTTCCAAATTGGGAAAGGAGCACATCAAGGCCGTATATTGTCACCCTGCTTATTTAACTTATATGCAGAGAACATCATGAGAAATGCTGGGCTGGAGGAAGCACAAGCTGGAATCAGGATTGCCGGGAGAAATATCAATAACCTCAGATATGCAGATGACACCACCCTTTTGGCAGAAAGCAAAGAAGAACTAAAGAGTCTCTTGTTGAAAGTGAAAGAGGAGAATGAAAAAGTTGGCTTAAAACTCCACATTCAGAAAACCAAGATCATGGTCTCTGATCCCATCTCTTTATGGCAAATAGATGGGGAAACAATGGAAACAGTGACAGACTTTATTTTCTTGGGCTCCAAAATCACTACAGATGGTGACTGCAGCCATGAAATTAAAAGATGCCTGCCCCTTGGAAGAAAAGCTATCACCAACTTAGACAGCATATTAAAAAGCAGAGACATTGCTTTGCCAACAAAGGTCCATCTAGTCAAAGCTACGGTTTTTCTAGCCGTCATGTATGGGTATGAGAGTTGGACTGTAAAGAAAGCTGAGCACCGAAGAATTGATGCTTTTGAACTGTGGTGTTGGAGAAGACTCTTGAGAGTTCCTTGGAGTGGAAGGAGATCAAACCAGTCAATCCTAAAGGAAATCAGTCCTGAATATTCATTGGAAGGACTGATGCTGAAGCTGAAACTCCAGTTCTTTGGTCACCTGATGCAAAGAACTGACTCATTTGAAAAGACCCTGATGCTGGGAAAGATTGAGAGCAGGAGGAGAAGGGGATGACAGAGGATGAGGTGATTGGATGGCATCACCAACTCGATGGACATGGGTTTGGGTGGACTCTGGAAGTTGGTGATGGATTGGGAGGCCTGGCGTTCATGAGGTCGCAAAGAGTTGGACATGACTGAGCGACTGAACTGAACTGAACCCATTACTATCACTGTTTATTTCATTGATCAACTATCCCAGATTTGGCCAGTGGGAGCTCTTTCTATTGGAATCCTATGTCCTTTTGACATCTTTTCATCTTTCTTTGAGGACTGTCTTACTTTTGGGCACAATGAAATATTCCAGGCTCATCTTGTGTATTTCGTGCCTGGACCCTGGGATCCACCATTTCTTTATGGAGCCTTGGCTCCTTTCAGGAGATAAGAGTATTTAGAAGCCAGGATCCGAGCATATGTATTTCTATGCTCCTAGGGCAACACTGCTTCCAGACCCTATCAGCACATTTCTAAAAACTTCATGGAAAGGGAGAGACTACAGTTCTTGCTTGGGTTGACAATGCTCAGTGCAATGTTATTTTAATTTTACCATCAGGAAAAAAAAAGAAAAAGAAAAACCTCTTGAAGGAGCCATGGAATCCCAAGACCCTCTTCATTTTTTGATACTTTCTTTGTGTTCAAGACTCATCGGAGGGTGTGAGCAAATGCTGGTAATTTTCTGCTTTAGACTTGATGTGAGCCAAAACATCCTGTATCTGGGATGTCTTGCTGCCAGCTCCTTCCCTCGCTCCCTTTCTGTCTCTCCTGTGGGTCCTAACTTTTCTGGACTGTCTCTGGGACAAAGACAGACAACACCTTCACCCTGAAGTAGCTGACACCAGTTGGGGGGCAGACTATCCAGAGTAATTAATTGTTTGAGAAACAAATATTACAAATGGAGATGCGTGCTAGGAGGGGGGGCAGGGTGAGGGGCTCCAGGAGGCAGAAACAATATGAGAGGCAGTGGTGCTGGTGGAGAGGCAGGTGAAGCTAGAAAATGATCTAAGAAGACCTCTCTGAGGCAGAGACCTGCAGGATGAGAGGGAGCCACAGGGAAAGTGAGGGAAGAGAAGAACTGCAGGCAGGGGGAAGGGCACGTGAGGATGCCCAGAGGCAGGGGCAAGCTGTGAGGATCCCAGCAGCTGATGGGAGCTGGGGAGGCTGGCATGGTGAGTGAGAGGGAGGGCAGCCCAGGGGGAGGACAGATCCCACAGGTGGTCACTTCCGAGGCTTGGATTTGGACAGTGCAGAAATCCCCGGAATAGGGAGGCACATCTGGTAATTGAAAAGATGAAAAAAGTAATAATAAAGTGCTCATTCGCAGGCAGCCGTGAGGAAGATAATGGATGATGGCCAGGCAGACCATATGCACTTGGCTAACAGAATTAATCATGTTCGGTGCGGCACAAAACAAGAACGACAAGCACAATAAAACATTTAAGGACGAGAGTGGATTTTAATTTTCAGAGTAGTCTAAAACAATATGATAATGATGATAGCCAAGTTGGCCCTGTGAATGTAAAATCCAAATAGGACACAAATTAAAGTCATAAATAATATTTAATTTGCTATCCCCAAGCATCCTCAAAAGTCATATTGATGAAAAAGTTATTAGAATGAATCAAGTGAAGACTCTCATAGTGTCTGGAATATTTAGCGGACTGGAGAATGCGAGTGGAAAAAAATCCATACCACAATGTATGAGTTGGAAATTAGATGAGAACATTATGATTTTCAACTTGCATTTATCGAGCCAACCGCCGACTGTATTTCCAGGGCCATTTAGCTAGATTAGAACAAATAAGAGAAGACTGATTTTTAAGAACTTGTGATTAATGACACGCAGTTCCTTTAAAGTAGCTTTGTAAATACTCTATCCCGAAGATATTCTGTGCTCTCATCTGTTACTGAGCCTCAAGCAATGGGGCTTGAGGGACCTTGTTTTACCGTCACCAGTGGTTTCTCTGGAGCTTTGTAGCTGTAGGAACTTGGATCTTCAATTCAGGGAGTGTGCCTTGTACGTCGCAGGCACAAAATAGGGAGGAGCAAGGGGAGCTGCCCAAAGAGAGAGATGGATTGTAAAAGAACAGCTATTAATTTGCAAAGTATTCAGTATGATTACGGGAGATGTGAAGAAGAATGGCTAACTGCAGAAAGTCGAGGAGAGAACAGGCAAGGCAAAAGGAGAGGGTAATTACCCACATGAATGAAAAGCACACACACACAAAAATGTCAGTGGTGGGGAGGGGCTGTCAGTCTGGATCAATGTGTCCACCTGACAAGTGAGACTGATCATGACTTTACAAAAGAAGCAGAAACGAGCACGAGGGTTTTCCTAAGAACGTATTGTGTTCTCTTTCTATGATTGGAACAATGGTGTTCTGTAAATAATGCTAGGACATGATTGTTCCAAAGAGTGCCATGAAATGAACGTCCCCCAACCCCAAGCTAAAGGAAGCCAAATGCTATGTGTAAACCCAAAATACGCATTCGGTGTGGCCAACCCTGAGAGATATTATGACTGACTTTGCAGAGTCAATAGGTCAAGAATTAACTAGGAATTATCATGGAATTATCATGGACCTTGTTGTTATCTGTTTTATACATAGCAATGTGTATCTCTTAATCCCAAACGCCTAATTTATGCCCCGCCTTTCCCCTTTGGTAGCCGTGAGTTTGTTTTTATGTCTGTGAGTCTTTCTGATTTGTGAACAAGTTCTTTTGTATCATCTTTTAAGATTCCAGTTATAAGTGCTATACTATGATATCTGTCTTTGTCTGACTTTTACTTAGTGTGATAATCTCGAGGTCCATCTATGTCGTGGCAAATGGTGTTATTGAGCTATATTCCATATCTTGTAATAACTTATAGTGGAAAAGAGCCTGAAAAAGTGCATATACACACTTTGCTGTATACTAGAAACTAACACAGCATTGGAAATCAGCTACTGTTGTTCTGTGGCTAAGTCATATCCGACTCTTTGCGACCGCATGGACGGCAGCACGCCAGGCTCCCTCATCCTTCACTATCTGCTGGAGTTTGTTCAGACTCAGGTCCATTGAGTTGGTCGGTGATGCTAACCCTTCAGCAACCATGGTGAGAGGCATCCACCCCATCTCCAGAGAGTGCTTGAGGGATGCAACCATGGTCCTTTTGCTTCCGGATGGCCACAGCCTTCTCAGAGGTCATGCTTCCCCACCAGACCCTCCTCAGCGCACCAGCCCTTCCTCCTGCTTCACTGTTCCCTTGAAAATGGACCGTGGGCATGCACTGCTGAATCACTTTGCTATATACCTGAAACTAACACAACTCTGTAAATTAGCAATACTCCAATACAATGAAAATATTTAAAAAAGAAAAAAAGGATGCTGGTCTGGCTTTCTCCACTGACACTCCAGATGAGTCCATCTAGTGCTCACCTCCATCCTTGCTGGAGACCCATCAGTCATCAGCGGCGCTGAGTCCTCTGCCTGAGCTGCCTCCATCTGGGTGCCTCTTCCCTAGCCTTCCTACACCTGACTCCATTATGTCTCACCTGCGGGTCTGAGAGCTCCTCCTGGCCTGTCTGATCCTCTCCTCTCATCCATCTTCCGTGAGGCTGTCCAAGTGATCTTTCTAAACTGCAAATCGGAAACTATCAGTGTCCTTAAAATTCTTTTGGTGGCTCCCTAGGGCGGTGTTTCTCAACTTTTAAAACAAATCCCCCATGTTGTGGTTTGATAAATAATGATAGTATCTACTATTTATCAATAGCAATGATTCCTATTTATCAGGCACTTCCGGTGTGCCAGATTCTGTGCTTACATCAATGCGCTTAACCCTCATATGCTTCCCACATCACAGGGGAGGACGTGTCTTGCCGGAGGTGATGTCCCACAGCTGGTCTCAGAACTAAGCATGATTGGGGCTCTTCAGCTTCTCTAGTGCTCTTGCTTGCCCTGAATCCTCTCCAGGACATGAGGTCTCCCTCCATGTGGGGCACCTGCCCCCCTGCCTGCACAAGACTGCATTCCTTCTGGGATCACCGCCCTGGGCTGTGGGATCCAGCCTCCAGCATCCTTCCTGTGGTTCACAAGGCCACCGATGGCCTGCCCAGGCTTCCACCTCTGTCCACCCACTCTGCTGCTCCTGTTCCCTACTTTCTGCTCTGGTTTCCTTCCCTCAGTTCTTCTGATTCCTGCTCTTCTTAGAGACTCAGTGTAAATAGCTCCTCTTCCAGGAAGCCCTCCGCCCTCACACTCTAGGTTGGACCAAGGGCCCCACCCAGGCTGTACCAGTTACTCTCTATCAGGGCGCTCTCCAACCAACCATGTTCCTCGTCTTTTTCCTCCTCTATACCATGATTCCTCAGAGGAAGTAGATCAGGTTCCACTGATTCATTTAACAGGTATTTATTGAGCGCCTTCTGTGTGACCGGCACTGTGCTGGACACTGCAGAATCAATAGTGACAAGGACAGACAGAGCCATGCCCTCGTGGAAATTACATTTGGAACTAGATGTTGAAATGGAAATTTGGGGCAAGGGTTCCAGGATGAAGTAGACACTCTGTCTGAAGGAGGCTCCCAGGGCAGGAACATGCATCACTTTGGAATGGACAGGCATGGCCTTGTGGTCAGGTGGCCTGGCTTCCAAAATTAGCCCTGATGTTTAACTTGCTGTGTGCCCTTGGGCAGGTAACCTAGCTTCTCTGAGCTGTAAAACAAGATCAATGACTGGATTCCACAGGGTTGCAAGGGGATGAAAGGGTCAGTGGTCACGTGTCACTGGCTTGTGTTCAGCTCATGGAAGACCCTTCGCTGCCTCCCCTCCTTGCTTCTGAGCTCAGTTTCCATCAAGTCCTGTGTCTGCAGTTTGGTTTGAGGGCAGCAGGTACTCACCTGGCATTCCTGAGCCCCACCTGCCTGGCCTGCGTCTGCACCTCTCCCCCATGGGAGGATCTGCGTCACACCCTTGGGGATGGGGCAGCAATTTGCAAACCTGCCATCCATGTACTAGGCTGCCTGGTTCCTCTCACTGTGTCCCCAACTGTGCTTTGATTCTGCCAAACTAATAATAGGGTGAGAACAGAAGAATTTAATTTTTTGAAAGTCATTTAAAAATTCCACTTTTTTTTTTTTGAATTTGGGATTAGTAGATGCAAACTATTACAAAAAGAATGAACAACAAGGATCCCTTGTAAAGCACAGGAAATATACTCATTATTCTGAGATAGACCATAACAGAAAAGAATATCCACATCCACACACACACACACACACACACACACACACACACACAAATCACTGTGCTGTACAGAAGAAATTAACACAACACTGTAAACCCATTATACTTCAATTTAGAAAAACATTGCAAACTAGAAGCTTCCAAGGTATTTTTTTAGTAGGTGAATGGCTAAAACTGATTCATTGTACAATGGAACACTGCTGCTGCTGCTGCTAAGTCGCTTCAGTCGCGTCTGACTCTGTGTGACCCCATGGATGGCAGCCCACCAGGCTCCCCCCGTCCCTGGGATTCTCCAGGCAAGAACACTGGAGTGGGCTGCCATTTCCTTCTCCAATGCGTGAAAAGTGAAAGTGAAGTCCATGGTTGTGTCCAACTCTGTGTGACCCCATGGACGGCAGCCCACCAGCCTCCCCCCCGCCCCTGGGATTCTCCAGGCAAGAACACTGGAGTGGGTTGCTGTGCCCCTCCTCCAGGGGATCTTCCTGACCCAGGGAACAAATGCGTGTCTCTTCTGTCTCTTTCGCTGGCAGGCGTGTTCTTTACCAGCAGTGCCACCTTGTAGCCACCTGTAGTAGCCACATTAAAAAAAGAGGAATAAATCAGCAATATTTTTATTTAACCCAATTATCCAAAATATTATCATTTCAATATATGGAATTGATATAAAAATTATTAATGAGATGTTTTACTTTTCTTTTTTGTATTAAGTCTTCATCTTCGAAATCTGATGAGCATTTAACACTCATATCTTGGTTTAAATTGGCCACATTTCAAGTGTTCAAGCCTCTTGGAGCCCGTGAGCTAGCGTAGGGCACAGCACAGCTCAGAGGGCCCCAGAACAGAACCCAGGCTGGGTTCTGGGCACAAAGAAAGACTTCTCTCCACCAGCTCCTTCCCTTCTTTGTTCCTTCCCATGGTGAGGGTATGCCAGTTAAAAATTAATTTTGAGAGTTGCTCCCATCTCATAAACTCCTCAGGGGCAAGCGTCTGTGCCCCAGGCTCTGTCTGCAAAACTGCTGCAGCTTCATTCTGCCCAAGTTGGGGGAGTTTTCCTCCTTCCTCCATCTTCCATTGCTTATCTGGGAGGAAATTAAATGCAAGGGAGACTGGGGGTGCATACAGCTCTGGCCCATCTCTGTCTTACACAAGCCTTGTGGGAGGAAAATTCTCCCAGCGGTCCCCTCCAGAATGAAATGGAACCCCTCAGCTTGTGGCCCCTCCTAAGAGAAGGACAGCGTGTATTACCTGGTGTCTTGGCGGCTCTCCCTCCCTTCCAGGGCCCCATCAGACATCAGTAATCAATTTCCACTCTCTTTCAGATGCACCTTCTCAGTGAGTCTTTCTCTGTGTTCCACATCCTGCTCTAGGCAGACGATCCCAGTGAGCTGGAGACAGCCTTCAACCTAACCCAGTTTGCTCTCCCTGCTCTAAGAGATGGCTCCGCTGATCTTTCCAGTGTCACTCATTGTTTTCTCTTCTCCCCATGGGCTTCACATTCCAGTGATTTCAAATGATTCTTCGCTCTCTTGAATGCCCAGGGGTGCCATATACAGTTGAGCAGGCTGCTCACTGCATAAGGGCTCCCAGCCAAGGAGCAAGTAGAGCAGTGGGTAACCAGCCCAGTGCCCACTCGCCAAGCTGTACCCCTTAGACTGAGGAGGCATGCACATGGGTTAAGGGTGCCTTTGTCTGGTTTGCACAAAGGCATTCTATGTGTTCACTGTGGCAAACATTCAGTTTCTGGGCATTTACACATGCATTTCATTCTGCCTGGGTTGCCCTTTCCCTGTCGTGTCCCCTTTGAAGTCCTGCTCTAGTTCCTTAAACTCATCCAAGTCTTCTGGAACCAACTCTAACTTTGTGGGGCTCAGCTCAGTCATTCTTATAAAAGAACTAAGTAAGGGCAGCTGCTATCCACGTGGAATGGTGAACTTGAACCTGAAAACTGGGTCTCATACCACCTCCTTTGCCGGTGCCCAGCCTGGGGGCCTGGCAAAAGTATACCAACTGGATCTGATGAGGCATCTCCTGAATTTGTGAGACAGAATGGGCCCCAGCAGCTGATAAGTCTACCAGGGAGGGTGCTGCTGGCAATACTGGGACCTGTCATTGCCACTCTCGTTCGTGGGTGGGGCTGCGGGAGGGTACAACCCACAGAGAGGCTGAGAGCCCGCTCTGATCCTGAGGCTGGCTCGGAAGACCTGCTGTCCACCCCAGACTCCTGCTCACCACCTTCTCTGCCTGCCCACCCACCTCCCAGCACATGAATGTTTCAGTTTTTCCTCCTCCTCCTGGCTGGGTCATCGACATGATATTGACAAGGCGGTAGCAGGGAGCACTGAGGACCACTCCCTTCGCGCCCAGCACTGTCTGAGCACTTTCTGAGACCCCCTGGGTTATGCATGCAGCTCTGTATCAGATGCTCTTGGACATCTGGAAGTAGGTTGTCCTCACACTGACCGCCTGCCCTTCCACCTTAGGAAGCGAAGGTCCAAGGCTCTCACAGCCGGCCAGCTCTAGAGCCAGGCGTCACCAGGAGGTCTGGCTTCAGCGCTTGCCCTCTGCCTCCAAGAACTACTGGCTTTCAAGGGCCCTCTCACTGGGCAGTGGGTATGGAATGTTTTCCACCTTCAGAGACCCAAAGCCAAACCCCCTGGGGAAGGTGCTATAGCCCCTGGAGGCAGCCGGTCTAGGAGGAATCCCAGCTCTTCCACTCACCTGCTGAAAGCCTGAGGTGAGTTGCTTACCATGTCTGTGCTTCAGGCTTCTCCGTGGCAAATTGGGCACAGTGCTACAACCTACTGCCATGGTCTTCATGGGGACTGAATGAATCCCCATGGGTATCCAAGCATGCAGATACCCAAGACATGTCTCAGGCCGAGCGGATGGGGCTGTTGCAGAAATCACTTAGCCTCCCTGAGCGTCAGTTTTCCCATCTGCAAAATGGGCATCAGACAATACCTGAATTTGCTCCTGACGTTGTTCCATATTCCCAGGTGGTGCTAGTGGTAAAGAACCCACCTGCAATGCAGGAGACAGCAGACACATGAGTTCAATCGTTGGGTTAGGAAGATCCTCTGGAGGAGAACATGGAAACCCCACTCCAGTATTCTTGCGTGGAGAATCCTATGGACAGAAGAGCCTGGTGGGCTGCAGTTCATGGGTTCTCAAAGAGTTGGACACGACAGAAGTGACTGGAGCATGCATCGTTCCACAGACAGGTGGAATTCCAGCAATGAAACAGCCCTGTGCTGGGTGTTGGGGATTTGGCCTTGAACTAGGGCCTGCCTACCCCTTGGAGGCTTGGCATCAAGCCCAGGGGACCTTAAACCTGCGACCTGTGCACCCAGATGCTGCCCACATGGCTTTAGCGGGCTTATAAACCATGGAGACCTTTGAGTCAGTCCCTTTTCCTGAGCAGAGGGTCTGGGACCTTCATTGAATTTTCAGGCAGACCCTCATCTAGAAACCCAGGAAGGCCTGAGATGAAGAGGGCAACTGGGTGAGTCACAGAGAGCCCTGTGCTTTGGGGGAGGCTGACTTTGTGGGCCAGCCAGCAGCCTCTTATCACTGTCACTTGCCTGGACACAGAGCAAGGGTCATGGCCCAACACGTGCAGTGGCCCATCCTTGGGGCTCGTGACCCCAGGCCCGAATACAGGGAGGCTGGCATGGGGGCTTGGGCAGGCGGAGAGCAGGTTGCCCCAGATAACACCTCACGCTGTTTGCCCACAGAAGGAGCTTGGGGGAAAACACATTCCCAAATAAATAATAAATACAGGCAGGAAAAATAATAGAGAAAGCACTTGCCTGGTCCAGGACTTTTGACAGGCCTGCTCTGCCGGCTCTGGGCGCACTCTGTCTCTCCCAATTACTGCCTCTGCCTCCACGTGTTGCCACAGAAGCATTAAGTCAGCTCAGTGGCTGCAACTGTTGCTGCTGAGTTCTCAGCATCCATCTCTTGGCTCCTTGCAGCTGCCCTTGGACAAACAGCTGTGGGGACGGTCCTCCCCTGGCAACCTCCAACCCCCGCCTTCCCTCAACCACCCCCACCCTGGTCACGGGACTTTCCTGGTGGTCCAGTTGTTAAGACGTCACACATCCAATGCAAGGGGTGTGGGTTCGATCCCTGGTCAGGAAACTAAGATCCCATATGCAAGCAGTGCAGCCAAAAAACTGGGAAAAAAAAATCATGGACTTCCCTGGTGGCCCAGATGGTAAAGATTCCGCCTGCAATGCAGGAGATCCAGGTTCGATCCCTCGGTTGGGAAGATCCCCTGGAGAAGGAAATGGCAACCCACTCCAGTATTCTTGCCTGGAGAATTCCACGGACAGAGGAGCCTGGCGGGCTACAGTCCACGGGGTTGCAAAGAGTTGGACACAACTGAGCAACTAACACACACACACACACACACACACACACACACACACACACACACACACCCTGATCACAGGGCCAGGGGGACGGGTGGAACGGGGCTTTAGTGCCAGCCCTCCAGGTTCAAATACTTGCCCTGCTTCCTCTATTAGCTCAGCAGGCCCTTCAAGCTCACTTGTGGGAAGGGTGATGGAGCTGACCGTGGGCAGTGTTGAGGAATTCAGTGCCTGATGCCTGTAAAATGCTCTGTCCTTGTGAGCATCAAGCAAAGCTGGTGATCAGTGTTATTCTGTGACTGGGTCTGGGAAGGACAGGGTGATTATTCCCTTTGCGTTGAGGGAGATGTACAGGAGCAGGGTTGGGGCCAGGTGCAGGAGGCTGAGCTCTTGGCGGGTTTGGCTGAGCCACTGCTCTCAGCAGGCCTCAGTTTGCTTATCAGCTCAGTGAGCAGCTTGCTTTGCTGGAAGATTTCCCACTGTCGACTCCTTGGATGCCTAGGGAAGTGTTGGTGTGAGAGCACACTGCTGGGCTTGGCACACTTGCCCCAGGATGGGGACAGGTTGTTCAAAGGACAGAATCTAGACCACCAGTCTCCTGCCACCTCTCCTGGCCCCTTCCTCTCTGCATGCTCTGTCTTGCCTCATGGCCTCTATCCAGCCATCCACATCTCAGCATCCCTCCATGGACATCAGCCTCCAATGCCTTGGTCAGACTGCACCTCCCCCAGGAAGCTTGTGTGAGCCAAGGTCCAACCAGGAGATGCAGCCACATAAGTTGTTCCGAGAGAGCAAATTTAAAGACGTGTTCTGCTGCTGCTGCCACTAAGTCACGTCAGTCGTGTCCGACTCTGGGAGCCCACCAGGCTCCCATCCCTGGGATTCTCCAGGCAAGAATACTGGAGTGGGTTGCCATTTCCTTCTCCAGTGCATGAAAATGAAAAGTGAAAGTGAAGTCACTCAGTCATGTCCAACTTCGTGACCCCATGGACGGTAGCCCACCAGGCTCCTCCATCCATAAGATTTCCCAGGCAAGAGTACTGGAGTGGGGTGCTCCTCCACACCTATTAGCATGGCTGTGATCAGAAAAACAGAGAACAAGTGTTTGCAAAGATGTAGGGGAATTTGAACCCTGTGCATTGCTGATGGGGATGTAATTGGTACAGTCCATACAGAAAACGTTATGTGTTTCCTCAGACAATTAAACATAGAATTATCCCATGATCAAGCAGTTCCACTTGGAGGTATATACTCCAAAGAAAGCAGAGACTTGAACAAATATTTGTTCCGCCATATTTGTGCCTGCATGCTTACCCACTCAGTAATGTCCTACTCATAGCAGTATTATTTAAAATAGCCAAAAGGTGGAAGCAACTCGTGTCCATCAGTGGGTTAAACGATAAATAAAATTCGATCTATACATGCAATGGGATATTAGTTGGCTTTAAAAGGAAGGAAGTTCTGATACGTACTCCAACAGAGACGAACCTTGAAGACGTTGTTCAGGCACTAAGTAGTGTCCAACTATTTGCAGACCCCATGGACTGTAGCCCCCCCGAGGATCCTCTCTCTGTGGGGTTTTCCAGGCAAGAATACTGGAGTGCGCTGCCCTGCCCTCCTCTAGAGGATAAGCTGGGACTGAGTCTAATTTTTAGCTCAGCAACAAAAATACGAATTATCTATCACATTCTTGTCCCGGAGATGAGGTTTTTCAACTCTTGCCCCATTGTGCAGAGGAGGATACAGTGCTCAGAGACCATAGTGATTTGCTCCAGGTCACACAGCTTTGGAAAAGTTTGGAAGGAATCCAGGGTCTGTCTCTCTGGTGCCTTGTAACTCCCGTCGTGTCCCATCAGAGCTCATGTCCAACTCACCTGTTGGTTATACATCAGACAGAGGATGGACGAAGGTGGGGATGATGTAGGATGATGATGTCTTCCACTTGGGTGGGAGGGTGACGATTCCAGGAGCTTCCCCTCACAGGTGGGTCTGAGAGGTGAAGGCTGAGATCCCCTGTCTTCTTTCCGTTACGATCCGCTTATAAGGCCCCAATGAGAATTCATCTCAGGGAAGGGGAGAGACTGTGAGAGAAGCTGCTTTGAGTTCTGCATCAAAACACTGATGTCAGAGGCACAGCTTCCGAGTTGCAAAGGTTTTTCCTTTTTGTGTGAAGTCTAAGGCAGGAGATACACAAGCCTGTCCTGCAGAGGGTGCTGGACTCCCAAGGGGTTTGCATGGAAACTGGAGGGAAGTAGAGAGAGAGGCAGTGAGTGAGTGAGAGAGAGAGAGAGAAGGAGAGAGAGGGAGGTAGAAAGGAAGAGAGAAAGGCGAGCGCCGTTGAACATAAAAATGACAGATGCCTGGTGTAAAGGGTGACAATTTGCCTACCCAGTGAAATGGTCCTGTCGAGACGTCAGGGTACTTGGGGGCTTGAATTCAGAGAGGAGGTATTGGAAATTGCAGGCAGCTGGGAGCCCCTCGGTGGCCTCCGAGCTCCAGAAGTGATGTTTTGTAATTTTGCCTTATGATCTGTGAGGGTTTATCATGGCGCTAATCGGCCCTAATGATGACGGAAACTCAGTCATTCCCACTTAGATGCCAGGTTTTAAGTAATAATAGGCGCTCAGCAGGCCCCTCGGCAGTGCGTTGGGAGGACCGGGGGCGATGGGCCCTCTGTGAGCTTCTGGTAAATGAGCTGGGCTCCTGCCGGGGTCCCGCAGCACTTCGGGGCTGCAGACAGCCCCTCCACGGACCCCTTCCCGCTGCCTCTGCCTCCTGGTCCCCAACCCGCAGATAGGACCGCCTCTCTGGGTCCACCCATCCTCGGGCCGCTGCCCACTCTCGTCCCCGGGAGCTGCCACCCTTCATGGGAGAATTTACAACCCGTGTTTATGATCATGCCCTTGTTCCCATGGACACCCGCGAACGGCACAACCAAGATTAATGGAGAACCGCCGAGACCAGTCCTAAAAGATGGGCCCTCTAGTGGATTCTGGTCTGCCGCGCGTCATCCATTAGCGCCCGCGCGCGGGCCCTCATCACGGCGGCATCATCGAGACCCGTGCAAGATGGCATTTCCACCGCACATCAACAGATCATTTCACCACTGCTCAGGCGTCGTAAATTGGACTTATAGCTCAGCTGCTGGCATAAATAAGTCCCTTTGATAGTTAGTGGGAGACGTTATGACACTCCAGGGTACAGGAGGGGACATTGGTACTGTCATTTTTTTTCTCCAGCCCTGGCACCCTGGTGCCTGTGATCTTTCTGAAGATTCAGGGCACGCGCTCTTCATTACGGCTTGGGCACCAGGGACTTGTTTTTTTGCAAGATTAATGAGCGCCACGGAAATTCTCCAGCGCATCTCGATAATTAAGTCTTTGTTTATCAAAAAACAAGTTATATTAGGAGCAGAAAATTCGCAGTAATTATTCATAATTCTAACAATTCAAGTATAGCTACCTCATTTGCCTGGGTAATTCTGCTTTTTAATTTCTTGCATATATTTGCATATTAATTTTGCCCGCCGGCTGCAGCAGGCTTGACAGTTTGCTACTATGTGATGGTTTTCACAGGGTGCGACTCAGTTGGGTGGCATTTCGACTGGGTGCAATGATAAATTATGAATTTTCTAATTTGCTGCATAATGAAGTAACCCCTTCCAACCCAATTAAAAAGAATCACCAGGATCCATGCTTTTTTTTTTTATTTTGGTAAGTATATATTTTCCAGGTATTTTGTCTCTTTTTTTTCCAGCTGTTTACAAACAAGGTGTATATATATATATATATATATATATATATATATATTCCCTTTGAAAGGAAAAAAAAACCATCATTGGTTGCATTTGCAACCTTTTTGGATGCTGGCGACTTTCTATGCGTCAGAGGTGACACAGAGCAGGGCTTCTCCAAAAGGCATTTAGGCCTGTGGTTGGGCCACTCCTCAGCCTGCCTGGCCAGCATGGGCGTCTAGTCTGACCGATGAGTTTCTGTCACATTTGGGTGGCAGTTATGTGCACCATGCATGCTGAAATGTGGTGGGCTGGCGTCCACGGTCAAGTTAGAGAGATGCACAGGTTCCGAGGATGGACAGCCGTGGCTGGTGAGGGCATTGCATTGTACACACCAGGCCTGCTGAGCTGAGCAGAGGGTCAAGCTGCAAGCAAATGACTTCCTGCCTTTCCAGATGGTCTGGTGTAACTCAGATAATATCTTCTAATGATGTAAGAAAAATTTTTTTTTCTTTGTACAATCTTGTTGCAATTTTCATGCAAAACCAGTCCTGCAAGTGGCTAGATTTTTGCCCAGCTTAGCTTTGTGGGGAGCACCCCTTAGTGTGGGGCTGTGTAGCTGGAACAGGGGCAGGGGTGACCTGTGCACAGCCTTCTGGCCGGCAGGAACATCCTCCTCACAGAGCAGATGCAGGCGGAGCTGCTCCTGTGAGTTCAGGCCCAGGACTCACCGTCAAGCACGTTATCAGATGCAGGTCTGATTTTGGGGAAGTGAACCACCCCCAAAATGGAGGATGCAAAGTCAGTAAGTCCCATACCAGGCGCAGACGCTTGGAGCTTTTGGAGTACCGGGAAACACCAAGACCAGCTTGTACAGCTTCTGTTGGGTCCCTTTGTACTATATCCCCATGGAGAAATGTCCAGACTTCCTTTGCATACCTCCAGTGATGGGGAACTTACTGCTGTCCTGTGTGATCCTGTCTGTCTTGAGACAATTCTGTCTGCTAGAAATTGCTGTCAAATATGCCTCCTTTAACTTCTCCCACTGGCTCTGCTTTCTTCCCAAGGGGCCGCAGAGTGCACACTGACTTTTCCCTTCTCATCTGATGTTACACGCCATCTCTTGCTTTTTGGAGGTTTATATACTTTTCTTTTTAGCCAGACCGTGCTGTCCTTGAGGGCACACACTGGCTTACACTTCTAAATGACCTCGTGCCGTGTGGAGGGCTGATGTCACAGTAAGGGCTAAAATTGCCTGGTTATTATTTAAGCAGGTACATACATTCATTGTGAAAGTGAAGCCAGAAAATTCAATAGGACAGTGGGAACAGGTAGTGTTAGGGCACAGCCTCACAGAACGGAGCCAAGGTTAGCCATGAACAGAGCAGCCCCATTCTGAAAGGTTCCAGAAGGACAATGTGAATGGAGACCTCTTTTATGCTGTCCTCTCTTGTTCTCTAGAGGTTTTCAGTGTCTATCTTTTTAGCCAGACTATGAATTCATGGGACTTTCCTGGTGGCTCAGCATTAAAATAATTTTCCTGCAATGAAAGAGACCTGGGTTCCGTCTCTGGGTTGGGAAGATGTCCTGGAGAAGGAGATGGCAAGCCACTCCAATATTCTTGCCTGGGAAATCCCATGGATGGAGGAGCCTGGTGGGCTACAGTCGATGGGGTCATAAAGAATGTGACACGACTGAGGCAATGGAGCCCACCAGCCTCCTCTGTCCATGGGATTCTCCAGGCAAGAATACTGGAGTGGCTTGACATTTCCTTCTCCACATTAAGGTCTGAACCACATCCTTAATATTGGATTGGCCAAAAATTTTATTCAGGTTAAAAAACATCAATGAACGTTTTGGCCCGCTTTAATACATTATTATTGTGGTTTATTCACTCAGTCGTGTCTCACTCTTTGCAACCCCGTGGATTGTAGCCTGCCTGGCTCCTTTGTCCATGAAATTCTCCAGGCAAGAATACTGGAGTGGGTAGCCATTTTCTTTAGCAGGGTATCTTTCCTACCCAGGGGTTGAACCTGCATCTCCTACATCTTCTGCCTTGGCAGGCAGATTCTTTACCACTGAGTCACCTGGGAAGCCCCTTAGTACACTGTTATTAGCAAATTCAAGCATCAAGCCAGCTACAAGCTACACAGTTTTCATCTATTTTGGTCTTTTTTTTTTTTTTCCTTACCTATAAGATGGTTCAGTTCAGTTCAGTTGCTCAGTCGTGTCTGACTCTTTGTGACTCTATGAATCACAGCACGCCAGGCCTTCCTGTCCATCGCCAACGCCTGGAATGCACCCAAACTCATGTGCATTGAGTTGGCGATACCACCCAGCCATCTCATCCCTCTGTCATCCCCTTCTCCTCCTGCCCCCAATACCTCCCAGCATCAGGGTCTTTTCCAATGAGTCAACTCTTTGCATGAGGTGGCCAAAGTACTGGAGCTTCAGCCTCAGCATCAGGCCTTCCAATGAACACCCAGGACTGACCTCCTTTAGAATGGACTGGTTGGATCTCCTTGCAATCCAAAGGACTCTCAAGAGTCTTCTCCAACACCACAGTTCAAAACCATCAATTCTTGGGCGCTCAGCTTTCTTCACAGTCCAACTCTCACATCCATACATAACCACTGGAAAAGCCATAGCCTTGACTACATGAACCTTTGTTGGCAAAGTAATGTCTCTGCTTTTCAATATGCTATCTAGGTTGGTTATAACTTTCCTTCCAAGGAATAAGAGTCTTTTAATTTCATGGCTGCAATCACCATCTGCAGTGATTTTGGAGCCCTCCCCCAAAAAGACAAATTCTGACACTGTTTCCACTGTTTCCCCATCTATTTCCCATGAAGTGATGGGACCAGATGCCATGATCTTAGCTTTCTGAATGTTGAGCTTTAAGCCAACTTTTTCACTCTCCTCTTTCACTCTCATCAAGAGGCTCTTTAGTTCCTCTTCACTTTCTGTCATAAGGGTGGTATCACCTGGATATCTGATATAT
This sequence comes from Nanger dama, assembly GCA_917880005.1. Lineage (NCBI taxonomy): Eukaryota > Metazoa > Chordata > Mammalia > Artiodactyla > Bovidae > Nanger > Nanger dama. The sequence goes on along the minus strand of CAKJTW010000063.1, from coordinate 8,357,955 downwards.
TGATATTTCTCCTGGCAATCTTGATTCCACCTTCTGCTTCTTCCAGCCCAGCGTTTCTCATGATGTATTCTGCATAGAAGTTAAATAAGCATGGTGACAATATCCAGCCTTGACGTACTCCTTTTCCTATTTGGAACCAGTCTGTTGGTCCATGTCCAGTTCTAATTGTTGCTTTTAAGTCTAAGTGTGACCTAAATATAGAGTGGGACATACTTGGACTAAAAATTTTTGCCATTGCTTATCTGAAGCTTAAACAGAACTTAGCATCCTGTATTGTTATTTGCTAAATCTGAGATCTCTAAATTAAGGTCCAGAGAGTGTTGGTCACTTACCCAAAGTCCCATAGCTAGTGAGTAGCTTTGGAATCTGTATTTTTAATCCTCTCTGCTATGGTGCTTCTGTAAATTCACTAGGTATATCAGTTGAACAAATAAGGTATTAAAATAAAAGCCTTACGCAATGTTGATGCACATAGTAGGCTTCCCATAAATGCTATTTCCCTTCCCTCTTCCCTATCTGTCTGACCTTCATGGGGCTCTGCTTTATTAACTCACTCTCCAGACTGTCATTATCCTTATACCAAAGTTATCACTATTCTTTGGGCTTCCCTCATAACTCGGTTGGTAAAGAATCTGCCTGCAATGCAGGAGACCCTGGTTCAATTCCTGGATTGGGAAGATCTGCTGGAGAAGGGATAGGCTACCCACTCCACTATTCTTGGGCTTCCCTGGTGGCTCAGCTGGTAAAGAATCCACCTGCAATGCAGGAGACCTGGGTTGGGAAGATCCCATGGAGGAGGGAAGAGCTACCCATTCCAGATTCTGGGCTGGAGAATTCCGTGGACTGTATAGTCCACGGGGTTGCAAAGAGTCTACTTTCACTTTCATCCGTATTCTTTGCCATAGTGAGGTGTTATCTGTTCTTTTATTTATTCAAGTATTCAAGAATTTTTATTATACTATCCTGATGCTGGGAGGGATTGGGGGCAGGAGGAGAAGGGGATGACCGAGGATGAGATGGCTAGATGGCATCACAGACTCGATGGACGTGAGTCTGAGTGAACTCCGAGAGATGGCAGTGAACAGAGAGGCCTGGTGTGCTGTGATTCATGGGGTTTCAAAGAGTCAGACATGACTGAGTGACTGAACTGAACTGAATCTTAAATGGAAAAATCAGGAAGATTCTGTGCCATAAATTAAAGGTAACTGTAAAATGTACAATGAAAATACAAGATTATGTGTTTTTACCTACTGTAGGAGTTAGTCTCTTTGTTAAATAGGGAGATTTACAAACACCACGATGGTGTTAAAGTCACACTACTTACCAGAGACTTTCTGCTGGGTCTATTAGAAAGGATAAAAGATAATTAGCAAGTGAACTCATGTTTTTATGCTGTATCTGTAACCACCTCAGTCATCTCATGTTCTGTCCCTAGAAAGATATGTCCCCCACCTTTCATGAAATACTGAATTAATGACCAGGACTACAATCTTTTGATAAGCAATCACAAAAACAGTATGTTTCGGGCCACTTTCTTGTTCAGAAGTCTGGTGACCCAACAGGTAAGGTCATTGCACTCTGAAGGTGGCCATCACCTTCCACATCTGATAATCCAGTTGGAAGACCCCACCAGGACCTGGAGGAGTGATGGCATCCAGTGAGTGACTGGGCCTCACCTCTTAGCCAGTGTGGTTCCTTCCAAGTCTGACTTTCTATGAGCAGGTGATGTTCTCATCCATACAGCCAGCTTGATTGGCATGCCTAGAGCTGTACTCAAATGCCACTATAAGGCTGCTGCTGCTGCTGCTGCTGCTAAGTCGCTTCAGTCGTGTCCGACTCTGTGCGACCCCATAGACGGCAGTCCACCAGACTCCTCCGTCCCTGGGATTCTCCAGGCAAGAACATTGGAGTGGGTTGCCATTTCCTTCTCCAATGCATGAAAGTGAAAAGTGAAAGTGAAGTCGCTCAGTCGTGTCCGACCCTCAGCGACCCCATGGACTGGAGCCTAATAGGCTCCTCCATCCATGGGATTTTCCAGGCAAGAGTACTGGAGTGGGGTGCCACTGCCTTCTCCAGAAATGCAGTTTCACTTCAGCTCCATCTCTTGGTCCAAGTCCTGGATCCAACTGTAGGTCATGAATCACCAGGTGCCCTCAAAGTCTCCCTAGTCCATTTCCAAGCCCTTAACTTTTCTTCTCCTGACCTGCACCCCTCTACGACTTGTGAGGATTTCCAGCAGGCCTCTCCTAACCACATTCTTCTGGGGGACACCTGAATTAACATCGAGCCCCTCCTCCCACTCTCTGCCCCAACTTCCAAGAGTCTAGGGACACCAAAATGAAATTCTCTCACAAAACACTAAGGATGATTGTAGCCTTGACAAGAGCTAGACTTTTGCCTGGCTGGGTTGCTGAAAACCTCACACGGTGATATTCTTGTTGTTAGTTGACTTAATTCTTATGAGTAAGTCATGGCAGGGATCACTGCCTATTTATTTCAAATAAGTAAAATGAGGAGAAGGAAAATTAAGTGGTTTCCTGAGCCATCATGGCAAATTAATAGCAGTGTTAACCTTCATCCTAGGTCTTTTGGCTTCAAATGAGCTGTTCTTTGGGTACATTGACCTCCCTTGTATCATTAGTTGAATTAAAGCCACATAACCAGGTCCTCAGCCTCAACACCATTGTCAACACCATAGGTGAATGACTCTGTGATCATGATAAACCCAATTCATCCTTATTATTCTATCAGTACAAAATCAGATCATGGAGCCAGAATTCTCATTTCTTGGCTCCAAATAAGCGTAGTTTCAGCTTCATTTTGGAAGGTGTACACCAGATAATGTTAGGGGATAATCAGCATTGGCTACAATTTATGTTGTCCTCTAAACAGACTTTAAATCCTCCCCTTTTTAGAGGAGCAGGCAATGTCTCACTTTGACTTTATTCCTTTCGATTGTAATCCTTGCAGGAAGCTTGGTGTTTGCGTAAAGATCTAATTTGACCTTAAATATACCATCAAATCATGGAATTTAAAATAGCAGTGATGATGACAGCGGCCTCAGAAGAGTCCAGTTTTGCCTACAGTTACCCAGATTTCATGTTTTATTAATATCCTGATATGGATGGGCCCATTGAATTGTTCAGTGTTCCATGTATTGCGATTGTGTCAAGTTCTGCATTAAGGAAAATATATTCTAAAGGAGAACACACACTTTTCCTCTTACTCATCTTGTAGCCATCTATACAGCCAACAAACTGTTACTGAATGAAGGAAGGGATTAACACTGTCCAATTTACTCTCTCTGCAATCTCAGTTTCTCTCCAGTGAGGGAACTGAGACTCAAACTGGTAAGAAACTTGTCTGAGCCCATAAGCTGGTAAGTAGTAGAGCCAGGACTGTATCACCGAAGCTCCAAATCTGAGCCATGATTTTATATCGACTCTTAAGAAAGCCATTCATTCTCCTCCTGCCAGCTTCTTTCTTTCTTTTCTCCTTTTCCCTTATTTCTTTTCCTTTCCTCTCTTTTCCTCCCTCTCTCCCCTTCTTTTTCTTTCTTCTTTTCTTTCCTTCCTTCTTTATGTATCTTTATTTAGTGATTATTCAACAATCACTTATTGGGTCTATTGTGTTGGATGCTGGAAATACAGAAATGATTAAGACAAAAATCATGCCCTTGAAGACCACTCTATTTTCTGTTGTTTAATCTTTAATCATGTGCATATCTCCCTAGTCTTGGAAACACTTTCTGCTGACCTCATTTTCCAATTTTGTTTGGGGCCCACATCACTTATATTTGCTGTGGCTCCGTTGTGGTGACCATTTTACTTGTTGCTTTCTCTTCATTACCTTCCTCAGTCTCCTGCAGGCTGATGCTGGTTTGCATCCTTGAGATACTTGTGAGGGAGGCCGTGCTGATGAGTGACAGGAACTTAGGATGTGAAATCAGAAGCACTGAGTCTGAATTCCATTTCCACAGGGCTGCATATTGCTGAAGGATAGCAATGGCATCTAGAGTTTGAAAAGCCCTAGACCCCTAATGGACTTCCCATGTGGCATTAGTGGTAAAGAACCCACCTGCCAATGCAGGAGATGTAAGAGATGCGAGTACAATCCCTGGGTCAGGAAGAGCCCCTGGAGGGAGGGCGTGGCAGCCTACTCCAGTATTCTTGCCTGGAGAATCCCATGGTCAGAGGAGCCTTGCGAAGTATGGTCCATAAGGTCACAAAGAGTCAGACATGACTGAAGCAACTTAGCACAGACCCCCTAATATGAGACCTGTTTTAAGGTTGAGCAACTGGAGGTCTGGGCTGAAACACATCCAGTGAAACCAATTGACAGGAGAGCCTCACGGAAAAAATTCCATGCAATTTGAGTGCTTAAACAAAATTTAAAAGCCCATGAAAAAACTCAGTGCAACAGAAGACAGTCAGGATACCCCTCACATGTGATAATTCAAACTGAGAAAATAGAAATAATGATAAAGCTATCATATGAAAGGCTGAGCATGTGGTAGGCACTGCTCCAAATGAGTTGCATGTATCAACTCATTTAATCTCCTCAAAAATCTATGCAGTTTGCATTATAGTCATCAACATGATTAAACAGAGGTACAGTCAAGTTAACACAACATTACATAACTGTAAGTGGCAAAGCTGGAACTGACATAAGCAATCTGGCCTTCAACCCCTTGTGTTCAGCTGCTATGCTATATTACCTATACAGCTGTAGATAAATCTGAAAGGATTTAAACACTTTCAACTAGGTTAATGTCATAGCATCATCCTTAAAGTGAAGAAAGGGATATTAACTACAAGGAATAACCTATAGAAGATAGTGGAAATAAAAGATAGTTATTAAAAAAATTGAATGGAGAAGAGATTAGAGACAGCTGGAGAGAGAATTAGTAAGTTGGAAGATTCAAGTGGGAAGCATTCTGTCTCACCCCTGAAAACAATACATATAACATAGCTTTTCCATCTTAAAGATGGGAAAACTGAGCCAGTTAAGGGCTCATGCGTGATCATTTTCCTTCTTTGAGCTTGCTTTATATTTTTCCTTGGGTTTTAAATGAGCATGATAAAAATCATCCTTCTTACATTATCGGATTATTTGTATTGGTGACTTTGGAAGTAAGAAGGAAAATGAAAAAGAAAGTATCTTGGTTACTTTCATCCCTTTTCATTCTTTAGCTTTAGAATTCCATAACTTCTACATTTTATTGTCTTTTTTTTAAATTAAATTTATTTATTTTTTTAATTACAATACTGTATTTGTTTTGCCATACATTGACACGAATCAGCCACAGGTGAACACAATCTCCCAATGCCGAATCCCCTCCCACCTCCCACCCCCCACCCCCCACCTGAATCATCCTGTGCATCAGCCCCATGCCTCCTGCATCCTACATTGAACATAGACTAGCGCCTTGTTTCTTACAGGAAAATATACATGTTTCATTGCCATTCTCCCATACCATCCCACCCTTTCCCTCTCCCTCAGAGTCCAAAAGCCCACTCTATACCTCTGTGTCTCTTGTTGTCTCACATGTAGGGTCATCATTACTGTCTTCTAAATTCCATATATATGTGTCAGTATACTGTATTGGTGTTTTTCTTTCTGGCTTACTTCACTCTGTATAATCGGTTCCAATTCCATCCATCTCATTAGAACTGAGTCAAATTTATTCTTTTTAAGGGCTGAGTAGTATTCCATAGTGTATATGAACCACAGCTTTCTTATCCATTCATCTGCTGATGGACATCTAGGTTGCTTCCATGATCTGGCTATTATAAACAGCGCTGCAATGAATATTGGGGTACATGTGTCTCTTTCACTTCTGGTTTCCTCAGTGTGTATGCCCAGCAGTGGGACTGCTGGGTCATAAGGCAGTTCTATTTGCAATTTTTAAGGAATCTCCACACTGTTTTCCATAATGGCTGTACTAGTTTGCATTCCCACCAGCAGTGTAAGAGGGTTCCCTTTTCTCCACATCCTCGCCAGCATTTATTTCTTGTAGACTTTTGGTTCACAGCTATTCTGACTGGTGTGAAATGGTACCTCATTGTGGTCTTGATTTGCATTTCTCTGATAATGAGTGATGTTGAACATCTTTTCATGTGTTTGTTAGCCATCCGTATGTCTTCTTTGGAGAAATGCCTATTTAGTTCTTCGGCCCATTATTTTATTGGATCATTTATTTTTCTGGAGTTGAGCTGTATAAGTTGCTTATATAACTTTGAGATTAGTTGTTTGTCAGTTGTTTCATTTGCTATTGTTTTCTCCCATTCAGAAGGCTGTCTTTTCACCTTGCTTATAGTTTCCTTTGTTGTGCAGAAGCTTTTAATTTTAATTAGATCCCATTTGTTTATCTTTGCTTTTATTTCCAGTATACTGGGAGTTGGATCATAGAGGATCCTGCTGTGATTTATGTTGGAGAGTGTTTTGCCTATGTTCTCCTCTAGGAGTTTTATAGTTTCTGGTCTTACATTTAGATCTTTAATCCATTTTGAGTTTATTTTTGTGTATGGTGTTAGAGAGGGGTCTAGTTTCATTCTTTTACAAGTGGTTGACCAGTTTTCCCAGCACCACCTGTTAAAGAGACTATCTTTACTCCATTGTATATTCTTGCCTCCTTTGTCGAAGATAAGGTGTCCATAGGTATGTGGGTTAATCTCAGGGCTTTCGATTTTGTTCCATTGATCTATATTTCTGTCTTTGTGCCAGTACCATACTGTCTTAATGACTGTGGCTTTGTAGTAGAGCCTGAAGTCAGGCAAGTTGATTCCTCCAGTTCCATTCTTCTTTCTCAAGATTGCTTTGGCTATTCGAGGTTTTTTGTATTTCCATACAAATCTTGAGATTATTTGATCTAGTTCTGAGAAAAATACTGCTGGTAGCTTGATGGGAATTGCATTGAATCTGTAGATTGCTTTGGGTAGTATACTCATTTTCACTATATTGATTCAAATTAAGATTTATCACATTTGATAAAATAGCAGATAATAAAACACATATATGCCAATGCAAGATTTAAACAATACGAAAATATATTTTATAAATAAAATCTTTGTTTAGTTCTTGCAGTTCTCCTGCAAGCTCACACTGGCTCAGTGGCGATCACTGACAGTGATGTCTCTTTAAGATCTGTCTGTGTTCATTTACAGGCTGATGTTTACATTTTTATTTACACAAATTGTAGCAAGTTCCAATACTTTGGCCACCTGATGTGAAGAGCCAACTCACTGGAAAAGATCCTGATGCTGGGAAAGGTGGAAGGCAAAAGGAGAAGGGGGCGACAGAGGATGAGATGGTTAGATAGCATCACTGACTCAATGGATATGAGTCTGAGCAAACTGAGAGATAGCGAAGGACAGGGAAGTCTGACATGCTGCAGTCCTTGAGGTTGCAGAGTCAGACATGACTCAGTGACTGAAAAACTGTAATAATACGTTCCAGATGTTCTGTTAATAGTATATGCAATGAGACACACACACACAAACAGGAGACATATGCCTGTCTCATTCCTTATAACTACTGCATAATACTTCAGAGCACAAATAGGACTCAGTTCATTTAATTATTTCTACATTAAAAGATATTTAGGTACATCCTAGATTCCCTATAATAGATAATGCTAACATGTAAAATCTTATAAATGTTCCTTGGAATGTATATTCTAATATTTTTGTAAGATATCATTTAAGACAGGGAATTTTGAGGTCAAAGTAGTTTCTGAATATGACTGAATTTTCTTTTGCTTAGAAGCTATACTTACAGTTGCATTAACAGTCTATCAGAGTTCTAATTTCCTCTCCCCTCAATGGCACCCCACTCCAGTACTCTTGCCTGGAATGTCCCATGGACGGAAGAGCCTGGTGGGCTGCAGTCCATGGATTCGCAGAGTGGGACACGACTGAGCAACTTCCCTTTCACTTTTCACTTTCATGCATTGGAGAAGGCAATGGCAACCCACTCCAGTGTTCTTGCCTGGAGAATCCCAGGGACGGTAGAGCCTGGTGGGCTGCCATCTATGAGGTCACACAGGGTCGGACACGACTGAAGTGACTTAGCAGTAGCAGCATCAATAATGGAGTTCATTTACCTTTGAAATGTTTGTTCTCATCACTCTCTGGGAGAGTGACTATATTAGATCAAGGGGGCAGAAGAAAGATAGACACTGAGGGCAATGATAAAAGGGAGAAATCAGACTAGATGAGGAAGGAACATAAGCAAGGCTGTTTAGGGTTCAGATGACACACAGCGAGTGGAGAAGGGAGAGACTGGGAAGGACTCTTGGGGGTTGGCTAAATGCGCCAGCTGAGCCCTGTCCCTTCTGGACCAACAGCCCCTGTGGATGGAGCCAGGCTGAGTGCTTAGAGAAAGGCACACCTCAAGGAGTTTCCAGTCTGAGGGTCAGATATGGCCCTTAGCCTCAGGAAGCCTCCGTGTGGTGGTGGACACAGAGCCTCAGCCCCACTCCAACAGAGAAATCATGGTGCAGGACACGCAGTGGGAACTGCACAAGCCCCATCCTGCCCTCAGAGACGGGGAGATCACTCGCGTGGCTAGAAAGGGGACGTCCCAGGTGCTGTGGAGCATCCCTGGCGGCTCAGCTGGTTAAGAATCCCCCGCAACGCAGGAGACTCTGGTTCAATTCCTAGGTCGGGAAGATCCACTGGAGAAGGGACAGTTTACCCACTCCAGTATTCTTGGGCGTCCCTGGTGGCTTGCAATGCGGGAGACCTGGGTTTGATCCCTGGGTTGGGAAGATCCCCTGGAGGCGGGAAAGGCTACCCACTCCAGTACTTCGGCCTGGAGAATTCCATGAAGAGAGGAGCCTGGGGGTCTACAGTCCATGGGGTTGCAAAGAGAGACTGAGAGACTGTCACATACAAAGGTGTTGTGGGTGATCATAGCCTGGCACTTCCTGGGCCTGGCAGCAAGCGAGGAAGTTTTGGAGAAGGAATCCCATCCCTTCAAGATAGGAAAGTGTTCAGCAGGAAGGGAGGGAAGGAGAAGTGGCCCCAGGTCAGGGAGAGGGCATCTTGGATGAACTGCCATAGCGTTTGTTGTGACTGAGGTGTAATGGAGGGGTAGGGTGGTAGAAAATGAGGCTGAACAGGAATGCAATAGCCCTGTTGGACAGTGTGGAACCCCTGGAGGTCTGCAACCAGTAGCAAAATCTAATCCGTGAGTTTTTCCTCCATGAAGGAGCACCCTGACTGCTTTGGGGAGAGTTAATTGGGAACTGGTAGGGGAGGCCGTTTGAAAACAAGGCAAGAGATGACAAGTGGCTGAGAGCAGGGAGCAGTGGTGACCAAGAGAAGGAGGGAGAGGTTTCAGAGGGAAAATCCTGTGAACGTGGGTGGCACCTGGATTTCTGGCTTGTGCACCTGATGAATGCTGGTGCTATTTAAAGAGACCGCATGGGAACAGGGAGTGAGTGAGATCCAAATACTTGTGAGAAAACTATTTTTAATCATATATGATGTCAAATATTACAATTATAGATTGCACAGGCATGCTAAATCACTTCAGTAGTGTCCGATTCCTTGCAATCCTATGAACTGTAGCCCGCTAGGCTCCTCTGTCCATGGGGATTCTCCAGGTAAGAATACTGGAGTGGATTGTCATGCTCTCCTCCAGGGGATCTTCCCAACCCAGGGATCAAACTGAGATCTCCCAAACTAAGGGCGGATTCTTTACCTTCTGAGGCACCAGGTGAAGCCCCCACCTGGGTATAGTCTAATATAAATGCAAAAATGCTTATATTAGATTATGGTTTATAATTAAAACCCTGTGGGGATCTAAATAAAATACATGTAAAAGTCATAGAAAACTATATGTGTTCCCATGAAAATAATAATTAATACTTATATATCTCTTACAGATAGCAGATTTTACATTTATTAGATCATTTAATTCTCATTGTATGCCTATGAGGTAAGTACCATATTATATCCCCATTTTCCAGTGAGAAAACAGAGGCACAGAAGGTTAACTAACTTGTTCAAGTTCACCTAGCTGGTAAATGTCAGAGCTGGGATTTGAACCCTAAGAATTTGGGTCCAGATCCTCTATTTTTTTTAACTCACCTGAACCCCCTTGCCAGTCCAGAAGACCCAAGAGAACGTAGTTTGATCCCTGGGTTGGGAAGATTCCCCTGGAGGAGGAAATGGCAACCCACTCCAGTATTCTTGCCTGGAAAATCTCATAGACAGAGGAACCTGGTGGGTTACAGTCCATGAAGTTGCAACACATCAGACACGTGTGGAGATGTTATATGTTGCTTGGAGAGTATAAAGTGTAAAGCAATGCACGCATGCTAAGTCATTGCAGTTGTGTCCAGCTCTTTGCGACCCCATGGACTGTAGCCCACCAGTCCCATGGCTCTTTGTCCATGATTCTCCAGCCAAGAATACCGGGGTGGGCTGCCATGCCCTTCTCCAGGGATCTTCTCCACCCAGGGATCGAACTGAGTCTCTGACGTTTCCTGATTGGCAGGTGGGTTCTTTACCATCAGCACCAACTGGGAAGCCCATAAAGGAATGATGAACACTCAGTGTAGAAAAGTGGTCACTTTAGAGTGAGGGGAGAAGAGAATTTGATGAGGATGTGTACACAGGGGATTTCAGCTGTATTGTTGACATTTTGTTTCTTAAACTGTTTTGTGGGTACATAGATGATAGTTTTATTACCTCTAACTTTGCATATATGTTAAATATTTCAGAGCCAACATTCATGTTTCATGCAAAATTTTAATACACCCTAAATCCATTTTCTGAGTGTTTGGTTGAAATTAAGTGAATCTTAGGCTTAGAAGAAGCATAAGTTAAAAATCCACTGTTAAATACTTATTGATTTTTGCTTTGTGATTTTCTTGAGTAATCTTATTTGGAAATCCATGGTCTCCCATTGAAAAGGCAAGCTAATAAACTGTGTCAATTAGGAACTCCAAATCACAGAGGACAGACGGTGGTGGTTTAAACAGTTAAGATTTTATTGTTTCATCTGAGAAGAAACTGTGGAAGGAGGAGGCTGCTAGCATGGCTTCAGCACCTTAAGGAATAAGGATCGTGATGTTTACATGTTTTGGTATTTTCCTCATGGTACCAAAATGGCTGCTGCATCTCCGGCTATGAGGTCCATGTCACCTGGGGGCAAGGTTTAAAGGATATTCCTCCCGGCTGAGTCCACTCCCTTTAAGGAAGTTTCCAGAAAACTTCACTCAACACTTTTACCTACATGTCTTGGGCCACATTATTGCTAAGGAAAATTGGAAGTGTTCTTTTTTTCTAGTTGGCAAATTGCCTGCCTGCCAAAATATGGAGGTTTTGTTAGTGAGAAGGAAAGGAAAAATAGATTTTGAATATTTATTAGCACTCTCTGCCACAAACCTCCACAACCCTTCTTTTCTCTTCTTTTCCAGTGATGCAGAATAAAATGGCAAATTGAAACCTGTTTTTGTTTCTTGATAATTGTTCTTATTAAATGGTCTCTTTACTCTGCACCCAAGGCAGCCCACTTTAGAATGTCCAGAGAAAATTTAAAAAAAAAGGAAACTTGGAAAATTCTGAGTCATAGAATACTTTCTAAATCACAGCAGAAAAAAAGGACTTTACAAAAGAATGGAATTGGGAACATCCTGTGTCTTTCCCAATTTGCTTCAGTTTTGAGTTGGTAAAAGTCATTTTTAATCCTTAAAATACTAGAAGGCTTTCAATCAAGCCATCTTAAGTAAACTCATTCATGAGAGAGTTTATTTCTATTCTGTATTGTCTTTCCTTTTTGTAAATACCATAGAACTCAAGTGTTTGCTTTTTCATTTGTTAGTTTATTTATTTATTCTACGGTTCCATTCAACAGCCAGACAGCTGGGTTATAGAAATGCCAATTGTGAATTCCCTACAGATCTGAGCACTGAATTCTCTACAAAGCTGGTTTGATTTTTTTTTAAGTAAGGCAAGCTAACTAAAATTTCAGCAAACTTTAGATGAAGAACTCAATGCTATCCTTTACCACGATATGTTGTGGCAATCAGAAGGGAATTTTTGTGTCCATAGAAATATATATTTTTTAATCAAAAGTTAAAGTTATAGACACAAGAAGCAATAGAAGTTTTATCTATCTGTTTAGGTGATATTACCAGTCTCACAACTAAGCCTCAGAGAGCACTTTATAGTGTGCAAAGAGCATCTCATGTTTTAGCATCATTACAGATATCGTTAGAGAGAGGGTTAATATGCACACTGTTTTAGCCACATGTCAATGTGCTTGAGACTTACTTCTGCCCTTCTTCATGACTCTTCCATTGCCCCTGTTAACAATTTGATAAAATTACTGATCACTACAGCATCATCTAGAGTGTGAGCTTTCCTGATAAGGGAGCCTTTATGGTTAACAGACATTTGGTCCTGTAAAAATCCCTAAGACTTTCTGGTCCATAAGACACATGGTCCATAAAACGTTTTGTCCGTGCCAAAAAGTTCTTGATATTTGCAGGACCATTGGTCTTGTCCAAAACGTCCATAAGACATTTTGTGCATGCCCCAAAGTCCTTGATATTTGGTCATACTGTTCAGTTTAGTCACTCAGTCGTGTTCAACTATTTTCGACTCCATGGACTGCAGCACGCCAGACTTCCCTGTCCATCACCAACTCCCAGAGCTCGCTCAAACTCATGTCCATCGAGTAAGTGATGCCATCCAACTCTCTCATCCTCTGTTGCCTCCTACTCGTGCCTTCAGTCTTTCCCAGAGTCAGAGTATTTTTTAATGTTTTGCATCAGGTGGCCAAAGAATTGAAGCTTCAGCTTCAGCATCAGTCCTTCCAATGAATATTCAGGACTGATTTTCTTTAGGATTGACTGGTTTGATCTCCTTGCAGTCCAAGGGACTCTCAAGAGTCTTCTCCAGCACTACAGTTGGAAAGCATCAATTCTTCAGTGCTCAGCTTTCTTTATAGTCCAACTCTCACATCCATACGTGACTACTGGAAAAATCATAGCTTTGACTGTATAGAACTTGGTTGGCAAAGTAATGTCTCTGCTTTTAAATACGCTGTCCATGTGTGTTGTGATCATGTTGTATCCTGGACTGTGAACCCCAGGAGGACACAATGAGGTGTCTTCTCTTATGTGCCCTATGTAGGGCTAAGCCCTGAGCTTTACACATTGATTCACTGGAAAAGACTTTCATGCTGGGAGGGAATGATGGCAGGAGGAGAAGGGGAGGACAGAGGATGAGATGGCTGGATGGCATCACCTACTTGATGGACATGAGTTTGGGTGAATTCCGGGAGTTGGTGATGGACAGGGAGGCCTGATGTGCTGCAATTCATGGGGTTGCAAAGAGTTGGACACGACTGAGCGACTGAGCTGAACTGAGTCACACTTTGGTTTGATGGTGGAACCAGTGGGTATCTCTGGGGATCAGGGATCAGTCATTTGTGGAAGAGGTGATGAAATGCATGAATGACTGGGGAGGAAGATTTAGAAAATGTCTCAAATGTTGTGCAGCAAATTCAGAGAAGAAAAGCCACACGTGTATAATGGAGAGGGATGTATGTTTGTGTTGGCAATTGCTCCAATTTCATTTGACATCAGATATTCTAAGTAAAGGAAAATTCAGAGATGAAGAAGTTGCTGGGAATTGAGTTGAATGGAAAAATGATGATGATGTTTTACGACTATTGACTTTGTTCAGCTAAAAGGAGCAGAGTGCATATTTATGAATAATGATACCTTACATGAATGACAAGATGCTTAAGGTGATTACTGTAATTCTAAAATCATTGAAGGCCAGTACATAGCTACTTAATGACCACAAAAAATCATAAAATGGGGAAAAATAAACTTTAATGGCTAACCAATATTAATAAGTCAAAACAAATTAATCCCTTGCTTTAATCTGGTAATATTTTAACTCTATCAGATGTGAAAAGCCACAGATGTTGTGTTTCATTAATATGGAATTAGTCGTGCAATTGCATATTTTAAAAATTGTTATTTTGTGTGCCTCAAATTAAAAATTTTCAAGAAATTAGTTTTGAGGCTCAAAGCACATTATGGGTGTGGTTTTCTCTGATTACAAACAGGCCTATTTTCTTCTTACTAAGAGATTTCTGTGTTCTCCTTTTGTTTGAAGAAGACGAACCAAATTGCTTTATATTTTGTTATCGATTGAGGTTGAAAATACAGCTTGGATTCGGGGGTGTACATATAACTCACATTTCAGGCAAATCCCATCCAAGACAGGAATCTGTGGGTGTGCAGTGCGTGTTTCACTGCAGAAGTGATCTCTGCCCAGGTCCAGAGTCACGAAACAGAGCCAGATAAAGGGCCCTTAAAAACGGGAGAAGTCACTTTGTCCTGCACTCTTAGTTTACAAATAAAGAAGGAAGCTTGAAGAAGTCATATGTCCTGCCTCTGTCACCCAACAGTTAAAAGAGCCCAGAAGCAAATGCTTCCTTGTGTCCTTAGGTTTCTAAAAGCAAAACCTAAATCCTTAAGATGGCCTTCAAGGTTTTGCAGTTCTGGCCTCAGCTTAAGCGTTCCATCTCCCTTATACTACTCTTTGCCTGTTGTCTGCACTTGAGCCATTGGTCTTGTTTTAAATGTTTGGCAACGCCATGCTCCCTCCTACCACAGGACCTTTGCACAAGCAGTGGTTTCCTTTCCTTTTTCTTTTATACTTCATTAGACTCTGATGCCTGCAGGTCTTGGCCTCAGTGGTGCCTTCAACACCCGTCCCAGGTCAGGTCTTCCTGTTTTACTCCTAAGTGGTATTGTGTATCTTTCTTTGTTTATATTCCATTGGCCAAAGCAGCTCATATGGCCAAGCCTGATGCCACTGGGAGTGGGAAGGCTATTGGCAATGAAAGCCTATAAATCATCCTCAAGGGAAAGTGGGTAAAATAACATAGTTTACCCCCAGGGCCCAGTAAGGGCCAGGCTCAGTATACGCTCAGTAAATGGCAGCAATGCGAATAAATGTAAAAGAAAGTGGAATGGGGAAGAGGAGGAAGATACTCTTCATTCACAACAGGGTCATAGTTCAGTGGGGGAGGGGTGAACAAGCAAACATACTGGGATGTGGTAACTGGCCTAATGGAATGAGGTCAAGAGTACAGTTGATAGGCCTCAGACTCTGACGTCTGATAAACCAGATTCAAATACATACTTGCTACTGACTTAGTCCATTGCTGACCAGCTGTGTACCTGTGAACAAGTCTTATGATCTCTCTGAGCCTCCAATTTTGCTTTCTCTTTAGGGTTGCTGAGGGTTAAAGTGAAAGCAAAAGTCGATCAGTCGTGTCGGACTCTTTGTGACCCCACGGACTATACAGTCCATGGAATTCTCCAGGCCAGAGTACTGGAGTGAGTAGCCGTTCCCTTTTCCAGAGGATCTTCCCAACCCAGGGGATTGAACCGGGTCTCTTGCATTGCAGGCAGATTCTTTACCAGCTGAGCCACCAAGGAAGGCCAAGAATAGTGGAGTGGGTAGCCTATCTGTTTTCCGATAGGTCTTCCCGACCCAGGAATCAAATCAGGATCTCTGAGCTAGGAAGGAAGCCTGGAATAGCAAATAGAATGTCACTTCTGTAGGAGCCCAGTAAGGGATGGTTACCAGCACGATGGTAACCTCCCCCAGGGACTGCATATAAGTGCCTGGGGAGAGGGTCTGTAGAGGAGGCTGTCGGGACCCAGCCCACAGGCCCTTCATCCCTGTCTCCTAGCTGCTATGAGTACTGGCCGTTCATCTATTCTCAGCGGCCTACCTTTTCCAGAGAACTGCCCTTGGCCAATGGATGCCCATTTGGCCTGGGGCATTAGAGCAGCTAATGAACGACCGATTCACAGTAACAAAGGCAGCTGCACTGCTTCCAGTGGGACCAGCTCTGAGTGTTTATCTTCCAGAGCCCCCGCTCCACCCATGGGGTAAGTCAGGACCAGACCTGAGCTGAGGCAGCATCTGTTGGCTCTTTCCCTTCCTTGTCCTGCAAGCCCTCCCTCCCTTCTGAACCCTTCCTGAAGAACTCTGTCCCAGCAGGTCACGTGACCTGGCTCAGGATCCTTGGCACAGGCTCTGCTTTAAGGGACGCCTGACCTCAGATAGGGTCAGTCTCAGAAAAATGGGAGGAGAAGGGGTGACAGAGGTTGAGATGATTGGATGGTGATAACAACTCAATGGACATGAGTTTGAGCCAACTCTGGGAGAAATTTAGCACTGAGGAGTCTGGTGCGCTGCAGTCCTTGGGGTCGCAAAGAGCTGGACACAACTTAGCAACTAACAGCAACAACAAAAAAGGCTGTCTGAGCAAGGTCTGAAAGTTTTTTTGAGAAGCTATTCATCCACTCAAGATTTTCACAATGAGTAGGAGCTGGGCAGGGCACGGTCCAGCCAAGGAAAAGCATTCTAAGGAGAGGTAATAGCATATGCAAAGATACCCCAGCTCTTTGTTTATAAAATGAAAGCTTTCCCTCTTCTTTATGACTCCTGGAATCAGAATGCACCTCATGGTGGATAAACTGTTACTGTGGACAACAGTTGACCACTGGGGCTTCCCCAGGTGGCTCACAGGTAAAGAATCTACCTGCCAGTGCAGAAGACATGGGGGATGCAGGTTAGATCCCTGGGTCAGAAGGATCCCCTGGAGTAGGCAGCGGCAACCCTCTCCAGTATTCTTGCCTGGAGAATCCCACAGACAGAGAAGCCTGGTGGCTAGTCTATAGGATTGCAGAGCAGGAAATGACTGAGCAGGCATGCCACACCATGATGGAGGAGCTGTCCGAGGCAGGGCACTGAGGAACTGAATTGAATCCCTGCCTCCTTCCTGCAGAATCCGGTGCGATTATCACAGATCTAGGCCCATCACCCTGTACTCTTTCAGTCCACGTGCACAAAGTTTTGTGGCTGCCCCGGGTCCCATCTGCGTCTCTCTGCCAGCCCCACAGAAACGCCATGCCTGTGTTTGACCTTGGCTTAGGTAGCACCCAAGCCCCAGTCATGAGGGGTGCTCCCGGAAGCAAACGTGTGGTCTCAAAGTGATGAGCGAGAGTAAGTCGGGTCTGGGAGGAGAAAAGTTGTGGGAAAGCCCCTGGACCGACTTGCTCACCTTTCCCTTTAGAGCTTGCCCTTTCCTGGGAGCTGCAGTTTGGGGGGTGGGGAACAGCACAAATGCTGGGGTACAGGGGCCCCAAGTGCAGGTGAGAAGCTGGAGCTGTCGACTGGCAGGTCATTTATTTCTAGCTGTTGCTTTGAAAGGAGAATAAAGATGCAGCCACATTCCAAACATCTCTGGGTTTTCTTAATACGAGGGGAAATAATAATTTCAACGTTCAGAAGAATGAAGCCTCTAGCAAGGTGTCCTCACCGGCTATTCTTTCCCCCACGGGAACTTCCTGAGTCACCTGCTCACGTGCTCATCACTCAGTGGTGTGCAGCCTAGTGCTGTGGCTTCCCCGTGGCGGCACCCTCCAGGAGAGGGTGACCCAAGGTGGACCTGGAGGACTCCAGAGCTGGGTGCCCGACTGGAGACTCCTTCTCTACCAACACCTGGTAGGGATGGGACCTTGATCGCGTGACTTCACTTCTCTTAGGTGTCAGCTTCCTTGCTGCAAAAGGCTAGTCATTATAGTTAATTTGCTGTGGCTTTTGTAGATGTACATTTTTTTTTTTTTTTTTTTTACCCTGATAGCTTTCCCTGTTTGAGGACTTCCCTTGTGGCTCAGCTGGTAAAGAATCTGCCTGCAGTATGAGAGATCTGGGTTTGATCCCTGGGTTGGGAAAATCCCTGGAGAAGGGAAAGGCTACCCACTCCATTATTCTGTCCTGGAGAATTCCATGAAATATACAGTCCATGGGATTGCAAAGAGTCAGGCACGACTGAGCGAATTTCACTTCTCTGTTTGAATGCGTGTAATAAAGGGGCAATGATAGCATTTGATTTGAAAGTTTAATGAGCAGATGCACATTCTGGAACATTCTGAGCTTAGTAAATGATTATTCTTTTGTTGCTGGTTGTTGTTATTATTAAAGAGTTTTGAGGACCTTAAGTAAGTTTTATAATCTTTCTAGCCTCATTTCTTAAAATGGGGATGTTTTTGTTGGGTTGCTAAGTCATGTCTAACTCTTTGCAACCCCATGGACTAAAGCATCCCAGGCTTCCCTCTCCTTTAGTATCTCCTGGAGTTTGCTCAAACTCATGCCCACTGAGGTGGTGATGTCATCCAACCATCTCGTCCTCTGATGCCCCCTTCTCCTCCTGCCCTCAATCTTTCCCAGCTCAAGGTCTTTTCCAATGAATCAGCTCTTCGCATCAGGTGGACATAGTATTGGAGCTTCAGCTTCAGCATCAGTCTTTCCAATAAATATTCAGGGTTGATTTCCTTTAGGATCAATTGGTTTTATCTCCTTGCTGTCCAAGGGATTCTCAAGAGTCTTCTCTAGCACCACAGTTTGAAAGCATCAATTCTTTGACATCCAGCCTTCTTTATGGACCACCTCTCACATCCATACATGACTACTGGAAAAACCATAGCTTTGAATATACAGATCTTTGTTGACAAAGTGATGTCACTGCTTTTAAATACACTGTCTAGGTTTTTCGTACCTTTTCTTCCAAGGGGCAAGTTTTCTTTTTTGTGGCTGCAGTCACTGAAAAAATGGGGATAACATAATAAAAATATATTCTTACTATCACTCCCATATTAAAGTTGTCATGAAGATTAAATAAGACAAGTCCTTAGAATGCTGTCTGTCACCTAGTGCTTGCTCAGTCACGATTAGCCATCATCATCATCATTGTCCTCTCAGGTCTGAGTTGGGAATTTGAGAGAGGAAAGCTTGTCATCAAGAATAGGTATCACAGGACTTCCTGGCGGATCCAGTGGTTACGAATCCACCTGCCAGTACACTGGCAATCCCTGATCCAGGAAGATCTCACATGCCACAGAGCAACCAAGCCTGTACCCCACAACTACTGAACCCAACCTCTACGGCCCATAGGCCACAACTACTGAAGCCTGCATGCCTAGAGCCTGTGCTCTGCAACAAGAGAAGGCATTATGATGAGAGGCCTGCACACGATGAGGAAGAATAGCTCCCTTTCGCCACAACTAGAGAAAGCCCATGCACAGCAATGAAGACCCACTGCCGCCAAAGATGAAATTAAAAAGAAAAAAAGAATGAGCATCCGAGGATCATTCCAGGCAGAGGACGGGGCTGGATGAGGTCATGCAAAGGGGCAAGATCAGAAAAGAACTGTTGTTCATTGTGCTGAGAACCCAGGATTCTTTCAGAGAAGGAACATGTGGTTTCTTTTGGTGGAAGATGGGGAAAGTAGGGCTGGGGGCATCCCCAGGACCCAGACCATGAGGGACTCAGAGCACCTGCTCACAGAGCTGGTCTTCTGTCTTGCAAACCACACAGAATGTGACCAGCTGTTCTTTGGCACATCTGGGTTTGGCAAAGCACATAGCTCCTCATCTCCTGAACACTTCAAATCCAAATCATGTTCTTAAGTAGACACGGAGATCCAACCAGTCCATCCTAAAGGACATCAGTCCTGAGTGTTCATTGGAAGGACTGATGTTGATGCTGAAACTCCAGTACTTTGGCCAGCTGATGATAAGAGCTGACTCACTAGAAAAGACTCTGATGCTGGGAAAGATTGAAGGCAGGAGGAGAAGGGGACGACAGAGAATGAGATAGTTGGATGGTATCACAGACTCAATGGACATGAGTTTGGGTAGACTCCGGGAGTTGGTGATGGACAGGGAGGTCTGGTGTGCTGCATTCCTTGGGGTCGCAAAGAGTCTTTTGACATGATTGAGCAACTGAACTGAACTGAACTGAGATCACAACAGACCCCACACTTTCAATATGTCTTGCTGTCATAGTGGCCCTTCTCAGTTGATTCTCCAGAAGTAGTTGTGATATGGGTGGAGGTGAATGCAAGATACAAACCCATAGCCATCTGTGGTCACTTTGGGACCTGGTACTTCCTGGCCTCCCATTGGCCAAGACCCACCATTTGGAAGTGGAGGTCCTTAATCCAGGGGTTAAACCCTGATGCAGTCCAGGCCACCTTTCACAGAATAGCACTTCACGGCACCATCCCCTTCTTGCAGACTCTGTGGCCAAATTTTGAAAGCGTCACTTTCCAGGCACCAATATATTTCCAAGGACTCTAGAATCCAGAGCCACTTTCTTTCTCTTCCCACCATGGTTTGGTTCAGCCTAAAGATGCAAACCAGTGCTACACATCTGTCAGCCTAAAATTCATGGAGCTATTTGGAAGCAAAACCAAGAAAAACAAAACTGATTAGGGAAAGATCTGCTTTCAGAAAAACCTATTTCTGTCACAGGGGGATGGATAAATAAAATAATGTTTCAATAATTTATGCAGCCTGCATGCGAGAAAACATTGGAAATGTGAAATGAGGACGACACATAAAGAACAACCGGAGTTGATGGCTGCTTTAATCAGTTCGGTTGATAATTCTAAAATAAATTGGAAAAATCAGTCTTGCTCTCAGAGTTTGAATGATGATGGGATGGTGGGAAGATGTGCGTTCTTTCTCCTGGCAAGTGCTTGTTCTTTCGTGTCCCTTCAAGGACACCCTTCTCAGCCCATGACCATGGGTCCCATTCCTGGCCAGCTTTTCCCCTGTCTTCACCGCTCTGTGCAATGTTTGCATGTTAACCTCCAAGCCCTGCCTTGCTGAGCTTGAATTTCATAGATCTACTCAGGACTCCTCTGTGGATGAGGTCGACTGCCCATGGGGAGAGTGGATTTGGAAATCTCTTTTCAGATTGCCCCCACCTCCCAAGGCAGCACTGAGATGGACTTGAAGCAACCCTGGGAAAGATATAGAGTCATATTTCCTTCTTTCTTTTTTACAAAAATATCTATTTATTTGGCTGCATCGGATCTTAGTTACAGCACAGGGCATGCTCACTGCATCATGCAGGGTCTTTTGTGGTGGTGCACGGACGCTCTGGCTGGGACACACAGACTCCAGCATGGGGGTTCAGTAGTTGTGGCACGTGGGCTAAGTTGCTTTACAGCATGTGGGATCTTAGATCCCCACCTGGGAATCAAGCACACAACCCCTGCATTGCAAGATGGACTCTTCACCACGGGAGCACCAGAAATTCCCTAGAATCATCTTTCAGTTCTCTTCAGGTAAACATTTTTTTGGCAAGTCAACTGCCCAAAGGTTAGAGAAGACTTCAGGGAGGTAGAAAAATAATGAGGTGGTGGATGTGATTTGAAGTCCCTTTAGTAAATGAAGGAGCTCAGAAGTGACTTTGTTCACCACACTTATCCTCCAATCCCGATCTTGATGTTCCTCTGATGCCTTAGTCTGGGGTTGCTCTTTTCTATCTTTCCACTCACCTCTCAACTCTTCTTATATTGGGTAAGCAAACATCCATTCCCATCAAGCTAGAGAGGCATGGAAAGGTAGAAGCACAAGTCTGAATCTACGGTTGTTGGGAGATGGCCTGGGTGCCCCTAGATGTAACCACGAGGTAATTCAATTGGTCTGGTGGCAAGAATACATGGAAGAACTGTACAAAAAGATCTTCACAACCCAGATAATCATGATGATGTGATCACTAATCTAGAGCCAGACATCTTGGAATGTAAAGTCAAGTGGGCCTTAGAAGGCATCCCTATGAACAAAGCTAGTGGAGGTGATGGAATTCCAGTTGAGCTGTTTCAAATCCTGAAAGATGATGCTGTGAAAGTGCTGCACTCAATATGCCAGCAAATTTGGAAAACTTAGCAGTGGCCACAGGACTATAAAAGGTCAGTTTTCATTCCAATTCCAAAGAAAAGCAATGCCAAAAAATGCTCAAACTACTGCACAACTGCACTCATCTCACATGCTAGTAAAGTAATGCTCAAAATTCTCCAAGCTAGGCTTCAGCAATACGTGAACCATGAACTCCCTGATGTTCAAGCTGGTTTTAGAAAAGGCAGAGGAACCAGAGATCAAATTGCCAACATCCACTGGATCATGGAAAAAGCAAGAGAGTTCCAGAAAAAGATCTATTTCTGCTTTATTGACTATGCCAAAGCCTTTGACTGTGTGGATCACAATAAACTGTGGAAAATTCTGAAAGAGATGAGAATACCAGACCACCTAACCTGCCTCTTGAGAAATCTGTATGCAGGTCAGGAAGCAATAGTTAGAACTGGACATGGAACAACAGACTGGTTCCAAATAGGAAAAGGAGTACATCAAGGCTGCATATTGTCACCCTGCTTATTTCACTTATATGCAGAGTACATCATGAGAAATGCTGGACTGGAAGAAACACAAGCTGGAATCAAGATTGCCAGGAGAAATATCAATAACCTCAGATATGCAGATGACACCACCCTTATGGCAGAAAGTGAAGAGGAACTAAAAAGCCTCTTGATGAAAGTAAAAGAGGAAAGTGAAAAAGTTGGCTTAAAGCTCAATATTCAGAAACCGAAGATCATGGCATCTGGTCCCATCACTTCATGGGAAATAGGTGGGGAAACAGTAGAAACAGTGTCAGACTTTATTTTGGGGGCTCCCAAATCACTGCAGATGGTGACTGCAGCCATGAAATTAAAAGACGCTTACTCCTTGGAAGGAAAGTTATGACCAACCTAGATAGCATATTGAAAAGCAGAGACATTACTTTGCCGACCAAGGTCCGTCTAGTCAAGGCTATTGTTTTTCCTGTGGTCATGTATGGATGTGAGAGTTGGACTGTGAAGAAGGCTGAGTGCCCAAGAATTGATGCTTTTGAACTGTGGTGTTGGAGAAGACTCTTGAGAGTCCCTTGGACTGCAAGGAGATCCAACCAGTCCATTCTGAAGGAGATCAGCCCTGGGATTTCTTTGGGAGGAATGATGCTAAAGCTGAAACTCCAGTATTCTGGCCACCTCATGCAAAGAGTTGACTCACTGGAAAAGACTCTGATGGTGGGAAGGACTGGGGGCAGGAGGAGAAGGGGACGACTGAGGATGAGATGGCTGGATGGCATCATGGACTTGATGCATGTGAGTCTGAGTGAACTCCAGGAGATGGTGATGGACAGGTAGGCCTGGCGTGCTATGATTCATGTGGTCACAAAGAATCGGACACTACTGAGCGACTGAACTGAAGTGAAGCTATCCTCAGAGAGGCAACTGGGAAGTAGCCTATTGAGTACTTGTTGTATTTCTGGAGTCAAAGGTGAAATAGTTGATGAAGCCCAAAGCAGGAAAAGGGAAGAAATCCAAGGCACAGCCAGAAACATAGAATCTAAAGTGGAAATCCACCTCCAAATCCCTGACTTCCCAGGGTGATGGAGAGAAGACGGAAACCAACAAGGTGTCTGGAAGCTCAGAACTTGGAATCGATGGTCTAGCACAAGGAGTAGCAGTGTGACTTCCCAAGCCCGGCTCAAAGCACATGTGTGGGCGATGTCTCTCCCGGGGTTAGCCCTCACTGGCTTCTTGCCATCTCAGGTGCTATCTCTTTCATGCTGCCGCCTTCCTCCCTTCCCTGTGTCAACCAGCATCCCATAACAAGAGAGGCGCAGGAAGCCACGAAGGCATGGCCTTTGCGTTCAGTTTAGCGATGCTTGTCTTTGGCTCTGCTACAGATATCGTGTGCTATATAATATCCCTCAAGAGTGTGAATGAATTTCAAGGTGGAGGGGAATATGACCTCACCGCTAACCCTTGGGTTCACGCAGGACCACCCCCATGTCCAGCATCGTAGATCATGCACACAGCCGAGACTGCGGCTGTTTGTGCACCTTTGTGTCTTCAGAGCCTAGAGGAAGTCCTTGCTGTTTAGGGACCCAGTTCTGCTGAATGAGAGAGTGAATGCACCGGGCAACTAGGGGAAGCGATGGAGCAGCAGTCAGACTAGAGGACATAGACGATCTCTTGTGTGGCCCTGTTCAACAGATGCATCTGGTGAGAGAGATCACAGCCTGCAGAAAAAATGTAAGAGGCCTGGGAGGCAGGTTGTGACTTCAGACTCTCTCCCTCTTCTCCTTCTCCAAACCTAATACGGACCCAGGTTCTAACTAGTTGTTGTTCAGTCGCTAAGTCATGTCCAACTCTCTACTCTTTGTGACCCTATGGACTGCAGCATGTGCACCAGGCTTCCCGGTCCTTCACTCTTTCCTGGAGTTTGCTCAAGCCCATATCCATTGAGTGCTTCGTCATTCAGTTCTGTCCAACTCTTTTCGACCCCATGGACTGTAGCCTGCCAGGCTCCTCTGTCTGTGGGATTCTCCAGGCAAGATTACTGGAGTAGATTGCCATTTCCTTCTCCAGGGGGGTCTTCCCAACCCAGGGATGGAACCCAGGTCCTACATTGCAGGCAGATTCTTTACCATCTGAACTCCCAGGGAATGCTATCTAACTAGAAGTCTAGTTAGCCTCTGTCCATATCATCCTGTCAATGTCCTCTCTCCAGTGCAAAAATACTCTCTACAATGTTCTGAACAAGGGTTTGTCTGCCCTTCTGTCATACCCAGAGTGACAGGGAGCTCACTACCTAGCAAAGCAGCTTAGTTTCATGTTGGGTGCCCCTCTATTACAATGCACAGATATCCTTTCTTGCCATTTTTATCTACTGGTCCTGAGTCTGAGGTTCAAAACCCTCCAGGAGCTTAATCTACCCAGTCGCAACTCAGTAATCCTTCAAGCTTTTGATAATAGACATCATGCCCCAGACTTAACATCTCAAGACAAACTGTCAGCGTCCTTTCCAGACTTTCGTGGGTGATGATGTGGCCTTGAGACCCTTCACCCCTTATTTGCATGATGTTCCACTAGGGACAGCTTCACAGCAGGTTGTAGTTCCCTTGTCTCTTCCCATGTATCTTTCCCTTGACTCACATGACCACGGGAAGGGTTGATGAGCTGACTTTATTTTCTCTCTCTCAGAAGGACCTCTGTGTGTCCCTCTATAGGGAAACCTCAGGTACCAGTGAAATGTCTCTGTATGGACTTCTCCTGTTCCCACCTGGGTAAGGACATCCCATAGGACTGATCTGAGCTGCCTGAGGTCGATCCTATTTTACTTCCATTATGTGGCATTCACTAGCCCAAGAAAGAAAAAAAAAGAAAGTAAAGTTGCTCAGTTGTGTCCAACTCTTTGCGACCCCATGGACTGTAGCCTGCCAGGCTCCTCTGTCCATGAGATTTTCCAAACAAGAATACTGCGATGGGTTGCCATTTCCTTCTCCAGGGGATCTTCCCAAGCCAGGGATCAAACCTGGGTCTCTCGCATTGCAGACAGACTCTTTACCGTCTGAGCCACCAGGGAAGTCCTTCCACTTACTAGCCCAAGAACCCAAGTGGGTGCTTAAGTACAGCTTTGGGGAACGAATAAGTGCATTTAGCTGATAAACCTTGGCATGCTCAAGACCGGCCCAAGAGCGAGGCGGAGACAGTTCCCGGCCTCAGGAGCTCTGCGTTCCAGCTCAGTGAAGGTCTGACAATGATGCTAGCCTTACCTCTGGCTCATTCTGTCTGTCTGTCTGTCTCTTGCTCTCCGTAGGAGTTCAGCTCTCCTCTCCTCTCCCAGCCCTCCCTCCCCCAGCCCCTTTGTCGACACTTGATCATTTACATCAAGTTGACATTCGCAGAGTTTACTCAGGGGTCTGTAATTGTATTCTTTCCCTGGTTCTGCATTACCAACCATGAAAATGGAATCTTATCATCCCTGACCAATTTTTAATGTACAAAATGATTTGGCTGAGGTTCAAAGGGAGGCACAATTGAAATCAGGTGAATGATACATGTAGTTTTTTCAGTTCCTCCGTGCTTAGATTTGATTTTTTTTTCCGGTCTAGCATAGAAGAAAAAGTAGATTATTTTTGCAAGTTATATAAGTGCATGTGTGTGCTGTGTAGGTAGGAATCACTATACATCCCAAAGCACAAATGTGTATATGATGGTGTGTTTGCTTATATTAACATCCTCACATTTCACATGTGTGAATCTATTTAGACATAAGTAAACAAATATAATTATATTGTTTGCAATTTTATTGATGGCAATCAAATTTGCAATGATCCTTAAAATGTATTCAATACCCCCAAAGAACTGGAACAGCCCTGCAGCTAGAGCCCAGGATTAATGGTTGGAATATTTAAATGAAGCCCGACACCCTTTTGTTCATTCAGAAAGGAACCCTAGAGAGAAAGTGGGGACTCTGGCCTTGGCCAGAATTGTCTTGGGTCTCAGATATACTAATGAGTAATATCCTCATGTCCTTTGGCAAATGTCATCCTAAAGGGAGTAGCCAAGAAGCAGGAATGTCTTGCCCCAAAGTGGAGGCGATTTACTGCGCACTGGGCTGAGAAATCTCCAGCCTGACGCCATTGTCCTCGCTTTCCGAGATGCGACGCGTTGCAGCAGACAAGCCAGTATACTTGGCTTGGAAGGGTGAAGGCACTACCCCCCATTCCAGTTCTTGGCCAGAAACTCTCCGGTGTGGAACAAAGAGGCTCCTGTGTGACCAGAGCCAGGCCTGGGGCTCCCTGAGAGTCATGTTGTGCTTTAACTGCCTCTGAAAACCCATGAGTTGGGTTTGTTCCTATTTTATTTTTTTAAAAGGAAACTGGAGGCTCAGAAAACTTCTGGAGTGCTCCCAAGATTATACCACGTGCTAAATGGTGGATTCAGGATTCAGATCACCATCAAGCTGGTTCCAAGTGCGGTCTGTAATTATAATACTTCGGGCTCCTGGTCAGCAAAAACCCATCTTCTATTCTTGGGCCCCATGGCCTGGTTCATCCAGGGATGTCACAGTCACATCTGATGTCAGAGTCCTCCAGGAATGAAATCAAATCTCTCAGGATGTCCTGGCAGACAAGTTGAGGATATGGGGGCAAAATTCCACAGTCATCAGGGGTTTTTGTTGACAACTGGACCCGGAAGGAATCAGTGATTGATAGGACTGATGTTAACTCCTTGGGGTTTTTCTGTATTGTGCTACGGGCTCTGTCTCAACTTCTGTCCTGATGATCATTTTATTTTGTAATTAACTAATTTATTTTGGCTGTACTGGGTCTTAGTTGCGTCATGTGGGATATTCTTCATTGTTGCATGCAGGATCTTCTTTTTTAAAAGTTGCAACATGTGGGTTCTAGCTCCCTGACCAGAGATTGAGCCTGAGCCCCCTTCACTGGGAGTACAGAGTGTTAGCCACTGGACCACCTGGGAAGACTGGATCATCTTCTTGACAATTTAGATGAGGACATTGAGTTTCTTATCAGATTTGCAGCTGGTACAGAGTGAGGAGGACCGGTTGATGTATTTGTTGCCAGTTCTGGACTTGAAATGACCCTGCTGCTTAGTCTTGGGTCCATTCTCAAGACGGATCACACACTGCCCAGAAGCTCCTAGCTTTCTGAAACACCTGGCCACAAAGTCCCACACATCTCAGCAACACCATGAAAACACACTATTTTCACTAAGGAAAGGAACCGTGACTGATAATAGCCATTATTTACTGAGTCCCTTTTATGTGCTGGGTACTTAAAAATGACCCCACATGTTGACTTCTCCCAATATTTTCTAGTGTTTGAAGAAAGTGAGTCACCTATTTAAAGTTTAGGGAGCTCTGGGGAAGACAAACCAGGATTGAAACCTAGGCATCTGGGTCCAAAGCGTGTCTTCCTTTTGCTAGGTCATGAGCCCAACTCCAACCCCTTCTCCCTGCTAGGAGGTTGGACTTGAACATAGGAACTGGCAGGGATGGGGAGGAAGGGTGGAGAGACTGGATCACAGGAATTTGTAGCTATCTTGAAGATGCTGGGCGAATAAACCTCTGTATTGCCTCTGCAGGACCCAAAGTGGGGTCTGCTACAACAGCTGTGGTCACTCCTAATTATAACCATCCGCAGGTTTGATGAGCTCCTCCCCTGACCGACTTAGATGGGAGACAGTGGGTGGTCATCTCTGTATCCTCCAAGACACCCTTTAGGGCTGGCATGCGTCCGAGGAACTGGACAGAACTCTCCCAGCAGCAGCATTCGACACTCCCTTTCAGAATTCTTTTAGATTCCTGGCCTCGCTGCTTCTCCGGCCTTGAAATTGAGGGATGCTGTTGTGGTCATGGGTGGGCTCACAGGGCTTCCGTTTATGAAAAGGAAATCTTCCTGGTGTCTGGAGAGATGACAGGGACTGAAATGCAAAGGAGATGATCACTGGTCATGTGATGTGGGAAAGAGCTCCCCAGCATTTCCAGAGGTCTTGCTGCCACCATCCATCCTGTGTCGATGGAGACATTGCTGTCTGGGGGTGAAACTGAACAGGGTGTACCAGTTTTTCTGTCCAAGTGACACACTTAGACTCATGGACACACATGCATGTCACAGGTGTGGCTCTGCTTGCAACAAATTATGGGACCATCAATGAATGAAACAAAATTCTGCAATGCACTTTATTTATTTAAAAATAACATGAGCCACTTTAAAGTCTTTATTGACTTAGTGTGCTTTATTTTTTTAAATGATGTGTGCATTTAAAAGTCTTTACTGAATTTGTTATAATATTGCTCTATTTTATGTTTTTGTTTGTTTGTTTTCTTTTGGCTGTGAGGCATGCGAGAGCTTAGCTACCTGACCAGAGATTGAACCCACATCCCTGCATTGGAAGGTGAAATCTTAACCACTGAATCACCAGGGAAGTCCCATTCTGTGTGCTTTAGTTGTTATTGAAATCACTGCTGGTAATCCTCTTCATGTCTAAGGAAGAAGACTATGTGTTATTATTTTCACCAACATAAACATTAAAAGAGAGTATTGATGTTTACATAAGATTATGCTAAATTAGGCTTTGGATTTATAGCTGTGATTATAGAACTCTACTCAAAGTCCTTTCCTGTCGAAAGTACAAATTCCCTCATGTGCCAATATTTTTGACGTCTAAAACATGCTGTGATTTAAACCCACTAGCCTTGCCCCTCTTTGTCTCCTACTGCTCCCTCACACACTGGAAGAATTGGGTTCCATCTCTCTCCTCTATGTGGGGCCCATGCTTTTCAAACTCCATCCATGTGCCCAGGCTGTTTCGTCTGCTAGAAACACATCTCTCGCTTTAATTGGCTTCAATTCTGTCTATCCTTCAAAGACCCTCTCAAAAGCTCCCTGCTCCCAGAGCATTTACTGATCTTCCTGATCAAATGGAGTTGTTTTCACTTTGATGTCCCAAAGCACCTTTTCTTTGTCTCCTACTTGGCACACATCATGTTCTTTTAGAGATCCCATCGTTTTTGGAGTCAGAGAGTCCTGCCTCTAATCCTGCCTCTATTTCTTATTAGTCATAGAAGGGCAGGTTATTTAACCTCCCACAGCCCCAGTTTTCTAAACTATAAGATGAAAAAAAGAAACTGACTTTACAAGGTTGACCAGATAACTGCATGAGACAATATACATGAAATGTCCAGTGAATTGCAGAGTGGGCAGTATAGATTATTTATCTTCTTATTGTATTTTTTAAGGGCACAATAGCAACTGTGGTAAATAAACTCCAAAGTCTTGGTGACTCAGCACAGTAGAAGTCTATTTCTGACTCAAGGAAAGTCCTATGGTGTGTGTACCTGGGAGCCTCTCATGTAGCGAGTCAGAGATTTGGGCTTTTTCCATCTCAGCTCTGCTTCCTCTTGGGGCTCAGCATCCTCTTTATTCAGCCAAGGGTGGCAAAATGACTTGGAACTGCAGGTCTTAGTTTAAGATGGAAGGGGAGAAGAAGGTAGAATTCAGAGGACTTTTATGTCTCTCTTGCTAATTTTGGTGGCTTTTCTGCTGAGCACTCTGATGCTGTGGGCTGTGATTCCAAAGCACTTCCAAACACTCTGTAGAGGTGTGACTGGCCAATGAATGACCTACTCGGGGTCATTTTTAGCAGATTCCTCATGGAAAAAGGAGTTTTCTTGGAACTCACACCTTCTTCTCTCTGGCATCTGGGAAGAGAAGAGGAACACTCACTGGGTGGATGACCTAAGAGGGCTAGAGAGACTGATCAATGACTGTGGCTGTAATAAAGAGCCACCTTGAGATGAACTGGTTGCCTGATTGGGTGAGGGATCCATTCACTCATCAAATACTTCCTGGTGCTTCCTTTGTGCCAGGCACTGTCCTGGGCTCCTGGCATACTTTCAACCCACAAAATACCTCCAAATCCTCCCCCATCATGGGGCACAGACTCTCAGCGACTGAATGATACTGAGATCTGGGCTGTAGCTGCATTTCTGCTGGGCTTCCTCTGCTGTGTCAGATGACCTCATGTGTTTGGATGGGCTCCACTGGATGGAGTCTAGAAGGATAGATGGTGAGAAAATATTGATTTTGGTATGGGCTCACAGAAGTAGAAGATATTAAGAGGAGGTGGCAAGAATACGCAGAAGAACTATACAAAAAGATTTTAATGACCCAGTTAATCACAACGGTGTGATCACTCACCTAAAACCAAACACTGTGGAGAGTGAAATCAAGTGTGCCATAGGAAGCATCACTATGAACAGAGCTAGTAGGGGGTGGTGGAATTCCAGCTGTGCTCTTTCAAATCCTAAAAGATGATGCTGTAAGAGTGCTGAGCAAATTTGGAAAACTCAGCAGTGGCCACAGGACTGGAAAAGATCAGTTTTCATTCCAATCCCAAAGAAAGACAATGGCAAACAATGTTCAGACTACTGCACAATTGCACTCATTTCACACACTAGCAGAGTAATGCTGAGAATCCTCCAAACTAGGCTTCAACAGTATGTGAACTGAGAACCTTCAGATGTTCAAGCTGGATTTAGAAAAGGCAGAGGAACCAGAGATCAAATTGCCAACATCTGTTGGATCATAGAAAAAGCAAGAGAGTTCCAGAAAAACACTTACTTCTGCATCATTGGCTATGCTGAAGCCTTTGATTGTGTGGATCACAACAAACTATGGAAAGTTCTTCAAGAGAAGGAGTATCAGACCACCTTACCTGCATTCTGAGAAATCTGTATGCTGGTCAAGAAGCAACAGTTAGAACTGGACATGGACCAATGGGCTGGTTAAAAATTGGGAAAGGAGTATGTCAAGGCTGTATATTCTCACCCTGCTTATTTGACTTATATTCAGAGTACATCATGAGAAATGCTGGGCTGGATGAAGCACAAGCTGGAATCAAGACTGCTGGGAGAAATATCAGTAACCTCAGATATATAAACAACACCACCTTTACGGCAGAAAGCAAAGAGGAACTAAAAACCCTCTTGATGCAGATGGAAGAGAAGAGTGAAAAAGCTGGCTTAAAACTCAACATTCAAAAATGAAGATCATGGCATCCAGTCCTATCATTTCATGGTAAATAAGGGGGAAACAATGGAAAAAGTGACAGACTTTATTTTCTTGGGCTCCAAAATCATTGCAGATGGTGACTGCAGCCATGAAATTAAGAGACACTTGCTTCCTAGAAGAAAAGCTATGACCAACCTAGACAGCATATTAAAAAGTAGAGACAGTACTTTGCTGACAAAAGTCTTTTCCAGTAGTCATGTATGGATGTGAGAGCTGGTCCATAAAAAGGCTCTCTTTGAGCACCAAAGAATTGATGCTTTTAACTGTGGTGTTGGAGAAGACTCTTGAGAGTCCCTTGGACAGCAAAGAGATCAAACCAGTCAATCCTAAAGGAAATCAGTCCTGAATATTCATTGGAAGGACTGATGCTGAAGCTGAAGCTCCAGTACATTGGCCACCTGATGCTAAGAGCCAACTCATTAGAAAAGACCCTGATGCTGAGAAAGATTGAAGGCAGAAGGAGAAAGGGATGACAGAGGATGAGATGGTTGGATGACCTCCCCACCTCAATGAATATGAGTTTGAGCAAGCTCCAGGAGTTGGTGAAGGACAGTGAAGCCTGGCGTGCTGCAGTCCATGGAGTTGCAGAGTCGGAATGAGTGATTGAACAATAACAAGGTTCTTGCCCCTGCCTCCAAGGATCTTATTTTTCAGTAGCGATAAATAAGGAGCCATGCATTTGGGGGACATTTTTTTGCGGGTAGTAGGGAATGCACTGAACTAGAAGGCAGAGGACTAAGGTGTGGTCTGGTGCCCTGACTCATTGTCTAGCTGTCTTTGGTTCTCAATTTCCCCACCTGAAAAATCATAGAGACACTGAGTCCAGCCTTCTCTTTTGGTTCTTTCATCCTCTCTGACGTCATCATCCTCAAAGGCAGACATCATCTGGAACAAGGTCCATAGGAATGATGGGCACCTGTGAGCTCAGCTGGATGAGGGCAAGTGGATGAGGTCAAGGGACAAAGCACTGTGGTTACAGAAGCCACCTCTGCCCCAGACTGTCCCTGTAGGTGGCCCTACTCCATCCCAGGGCATGGACGTAAACGTGACTCAGCTTTGGTCTAAAGCTGGTGGGGGCAGACTGCTCTTGTGCTTCAGAGCCACCCCGACTGTATGATTCCATGCCTACTGCAACCCTGAAATCTGTCAAGGAAGCTTGTGGATGGAAGTGGGGGATATATCGGGGGTAGGGGCAGAGGGATGAAGGCTGGAAAGGTGGTGGTGGATCGTCTCACATGTGGGTTCGAGTGTCGGCTTTATTTTGTAAGCTAATGGATCCCACCCCAAATCCTGGGACAGCATCAGATGGAACGTTTTCTCTCCATGGGAGCTGGCAACTGCGGTTGAAATTCTGACTCTGTCTCTCACTCAGGTGACCCGCTCAGGTGGGTCACCTCGCTTTGTGAGCCTCAATTTTCTCAACACTAAAATGGGGATGAGACACATAACTCATGGGGTTACTGTAAGATTTAAATGAATGTGTAAATGTGCATTTGCTTACAAGGACAATTCCTTGTCCTTGGGAAGAAAGGATGAAGCAGGTGACCCCTGAGGTTCCTTCTGACCCTGAAACCTCATGTTCAGAAGGAGAGGGCAAGGCGTATTCAGCTCAGTATAATACAGACAGCTTGACTCCATGAACAGTTCTGGACATTGGGGTCATACATTATTTTTGACATCATAAGGTATTTTGCAGAAAATTTAAGAATAATTCCTTGGTGTTTAAGGAAAAAAAAGGCTGAGCAGAGTTTCAATCAACTTCATTTTGTTTTATTTACTTTTCTTCTCTCTCTCTCTTTTAGCCATGCTGTGTGTGGGGTTTCAGTTCCCCAGCCAGGGATCTAGCTTGTGTCGTCTGCAGTGGAAGTGCAGAGCCCTGACCAGTGGACCACCAGGGAATTCTCTCTTCCCATCTTTGATGATGCCATTCCCTCTGTCAAACCTGGGAAGAGAAACCCAGACCTCGAGAGCCTGGCAGGGGACAGGAGAGCCCAACTGTGAGTTCCCTGGGCCTCATTTCCTGTAAAATGTTTCTGCATCATCAGTTCAGTTCAGTACCTTAGCCGTGTCTGATTCTGTGTGACCCCATGGACTGCAGCATTCCAGGCTTCCCTGTCCATCACCAACTCTCGGAGCTTGCTCAAACTCACGTCCATTGAGTTGGTGATCCCATCCAACCATCTCATCCTCTGTTGTCCCCTTCTCCTTCTGCCTTTCCCAGCATCAGGGTCTTTTCAAATGAGTCAGTTCTTCACATCAAGTGGCCAAAGTACTGGAGTTTCAGCTTCAACATCAGTCCTTCCAATGAACATTTAGGACTGATTTTCTTTAGTATGGACTGGTTGGATCTCCTTGCAGTCCAAGGGACTCTCTAGAGTATTCTCCAACACCACATTTCAAAAGCATCAGTTCTTTAGTGCTCAGCTTTCTTTATGGTCCGACTCTCACATCCATACATGACTACCAGATAAACCATAGCTTTGACTAGACAGACCTTTTTGCAAAGTAATGTGTCTGCTTTTTAATATGCTGTCTAGATTGGTCATAGCTTTTCCTCCAAGGAGCAAGTGTCTTTTAATTTCATGGCTGCACTCACCATTTGCAGCGATTCTGGAGCCCAAGAAAATAAAGTCTGTCTCTGTTTCCACTGTTTCCCCATCTCTTTACCATGCAGTGATGGGACTTGATGCATGATCTTAGTTTTTGAATGTTGAGTCTTAAGCCAACTTTTTTACTCTCTTCTTTCACTTTCATCAAGAGGCTTTTAGTTCCTCTTCACTTTCTGCCATAAGGGTGGTGTCATCTGCATATCTGAGGTTATTGATATTTCTCCCGGCAATCTTGATTCCAGCTTGTGCTTCATCCAGTCCAGCATTTCGCATGACGTACTCTGCATATAAGTTAAATAATCAGGGTGACAATATACAGCCTTGATGTACTCCTTTCCCAGTTTGGAACCAGCCTGTTGTTCCACATGCAATTCTAACTGTTGCTTCCTGACCTGCATACAGATTTCTCAAGAGGCAGGTCAGGTGGTCTGGTATTCCCATCTCTTTCAGAACTTTCCACAGTTTATTGTGATCCACACAGTCAAAGGCTTTGGCATAGTCAATAAAGCAGAAATAGATGTTTTTCTGGAACTCTCTTGCTTTTTCGATGATCCAGCAGGTATTGGCAATTTGATCTCTGGTTCCTCTGCCTTTTCTAAATCCAGCTTGAACATCTGGAAGTTCATGGTTCACATACTGTTGAAGCCTGGCTTAGAAAACTTTGAGTATTACTTTGCTAGTGTGTAAGATGTGTGCAATCGTGCGGTAGTTTGAGAACTCTTTGACATTGCCTTTCTTTGGGACTGGAATGAAAATTGACCTTTTCCAGTCCTGTAGTCACTGCTGAATTTTCCAGATTTGCTGGCACATTGAGTGCAGCACTTTCACAGCATCATCTTTAGGATTTGAAGTAGCTCAACTGGAATTCCATCACCTCTGCATCATGGAGTGTTTTTGGCTGCCTCAAAAGAAGCAGGGTGATTGGGGTGCCTGATTACTCTCTTAGTTTGCCCTGTAAAACTTTGTACACATTAAAAAAAAATCTCTGAGCAATGCTATGCTGCCAGTTTAATCATTCCTGACTGGTTGAGTCTTTGGCCTAAGAGAACTCTTAGATCTCCTCTGCATGGAGACTGTGAATATAGTTGACCTGTCAACGTGTGTTTATTTTATTTATTTTTTTGATTTCCACTTGTTCTTGCTTTTGAAAGACAGATGCCCTAACACTCTGAATCTCTAGGATAAGGGATTTGGTGATGTTTTAAACCCTATGGCTTTATTCCCCAGCACGAATGCCTAGGGATGGAGCATGTTCACTTCCGAACACTTCCCGTTAGCATCCCCAGATGACCCTCCAGCCCTTGAACCACGCTTAATTGAAGATGGCAAATAAACATTGCCCAGCCAGAGTTCCCGTGCCCAGCAGTTATAGGACTCATTAAAAGGAAAAATGACCAGCCTCCCGACCTTCCACACGGGCTTTTCGGTGTGTAATGTGGGATGCTGCATTTAGAGTTGCATTAATTTTTTATCATTCCTTAGTAATTAACATTGTATTTCTGCTGATAAACCCCATCAATATGGTGATTTGATTAGCAAAACATAAAACTACTCATTAAACTCCAATTATGTTGCTCAGGTATAATTTGATTTTGATTGGGTGGAAGAATGCTGTTGTGTTTTTTTCCTAGTCCCCCTTTTAAAATATCCAGTTAAGTGCTACGTTTACAGTGCTGGTGGTGATGCAAGGTTTATTTAGCAAAAGCCGTTGCCTCTCATGTTTACTGAGAATTCAGTGGCCTTTAGGCACCAACAGTGGGGATGGCATTTATGGAATCTAATAGCCAGAAACCTCTGGATAATCCTCCTTCCCATTTCTGGTGGGAGGTCTTTTGGCAGGGATGGTCATCTTTAAGGGGTCCACACAGCATAAACAGTCCCGATACTTCTCTGTGCTAAACGAATGGAATCGAGTTTTCAAGGATGACCAGACAGGCTGGAGGTGCCGGAGCTGCATTTTAAAACTTGACTTTATATTTATCTCACTCTCTTCCCCAAACTTCCCACAGAAAAAAATCCGATCTGGTAAAAATAAACAAGAGTCTTTCTCTATGCTTCTCTAGACCCAGGAAGATACTAGTTTATTTAGATGTCAGAGTTGGCTCCAAGAAAAGATGGATTCGGTCTGACAGATCAAAAGGTAATTTGAATGTTCAAACTGTGATGTCAACGTTCAACTAGTATGGGTCTGCAAGGAATGGAAGGAATGCTGTTTTAATGAACTGACTCCTGCCATGGAGATTCGTGGGACATTTATGACCGGTCAGACACTTGTTGGACCAGGGATGTGGGGCAGCAGAGCGATGACCCTGTATCTCATGGAACATGCATTCCAGTAGAGAGGAGTCCCTGATGGAACCCTCGTCAGCTTCCCATCATACCTGGAATTCAAGCCAAGATCCTCCCCATGGGCTCCGAGGCCCCCAGCCCAGCTCCTTCCATTCGCCCTTACCCCAGTCAAACCCTCCCGACGCTTCCTGTTCTCTGGCCTTGTTGCCGCAGGGCCTTTGCCCTGGATGCCTTCTACCAGGAATGCTCTCCCCAGGTACGTGCCTGGCTTGCCTCCTCACTCATCCATGTCTCTGCCATAAAGACAATTTCTCTGATCTAAATACAACAGCAGCTGCCAATCAGCCCTCACTTCCCCACCTGGAATGACTTCTTCATAGCTCGGCACCATTGGATGTTATATTATTTGTCTTTACCTGTGTGCACCAGTGGAATGAAAGCTCTCCGAGGGCAGTGATTTGTCAGGCTGAGGTCATACCCGCAGAGCCTGGCACTCTGTAAGTGTGCACTTAGCCTTGTCAAATGACTCGATGGCACGAACCAGTAAGATCCTTGTAGGCAATGAGATAAATCCGGACCCTGTGAAAGTGACCGTGGGAGAGAGGGAACCCTTTACGTAGGGTTGTCGAGGAAAGCCTCTTTGGAAGATGGCAGTTGGGCCAAGATCTAAACGATGGGAGAGAGCCAGCCAAGCAAACAGGAGGGAATGTTAGGGGCGTGGGAACCTCAAATGCAGAGACCTGGAGGCAGGTACTGGCACGGCGTTTCAAGGAACAGAAAGCAGACTCAGGCACCTGGAGCCAGCAGGCCAGGTCATGGGCCTTGTAGGCGTTCATCCCTCCAAACTGTGCCATATCCCTGCCAAGGCCCTGGGCAGCTCTGACCCAGACGGGCTGGAGGCTCTGGACTGAGCTCCATCAGCAGAGGGAGCTCTGGGGTGTTCGTCATCCAGCTTGCCTTCTCCCAGGCCTAGCCGCCAAAACTTGACTTTCCCAGTGCCTCTGGGACCCATGGCCAGTAACTCTCCTGGTCGTCCTTGTGGGGTCATGATGGCCTTTTCTTGGAAAGCTACTTGTGAATGTTCACTGTTCCCAGCATCTCTGAGCCTCCCTTGGTATTCACCTCACACTCGATGGTAAGAGAAACAACTAACTCCTTCCCCACCCATGATCAACAGCTATGCCCTCTAGTCTTTGAATATTTGCTCCAGGTCTTCATTCTGTCTGAAACTTCCCTCTCTTCATCCTGTAAAATGTCTACTTGAACAGTAGGTCCAGCTCAAATGCCCTGTTTTCTGTGAAGTCTTTGAATGGGCCGTGCTGCTTCCCTCCCAAGCCAAACCAAGCCCTCTGTCCTCAATCAGAGCACTGCTACCACTGTCTCCCTTCCAAGAAGCGTGAGCCCCCTGAGGTCAGAAGCCACATCTTCAGGGCCCATCGCAGAGTCAACACGCGGAAGATGACAGATGACTGGATAGATGCACCGTTGCAGGGCACTGGGTGGAGGGCCGTGGCCCGTCATGCTGGGCTGGAGTGGACTTCCGCATAGAGATGCAGTCTGTAGAGAATTGGAGAACAGTCCAGAAAGACCAAGCCAAAGCCACTCCTGTGCCCTTGCATTTCTGAATGCTGTGGTTGACAAAATACTTCTTCCCTCTGAGATGGGCTTCTCATTTCCCCAATTCCAACTGGTCATCACTGGCAGCCTCGTTTTTGTTTTTGTATTTTTTGGCCAGCCCAGCATATTTTCCCATCCTGCTTCTTCCTTTTTGGAGAATTACATTCTAACTCTTTGCTCTTGATGAAGGTGAAATAGGACAGTGAAAAAGCTGGCTTAAAACTCAGCATTCAAAAAGCAAGGATCACAGCATCCAGTCCCATCACTTCATGGCAAATAGAAGGGGGAAAAGTGGAAATGGTGACACATTTTATTCTCTTGGGTCCAAAATCACTACCGATGGTGACTGCAGCCATAAAGTTAAAAGATGCTTGCTCCTTGGAAGGAAAGCTATGACAAACTTAGCGTATTCAAAGCAGAGACATCACTTTACCGACAAAGGTGCGTCTAGTCAAAGCTATGGTTTTTCTGGTAGTCGTGTACAGATGTGAGAGTTGGACCATAAAGAAGGCTGAGCACCGAAGGACTGATACTTTTAAACTGTGCTGCTGGAGAAGACTGCTGAGAGTCCCTTGGGCAGCAAGGAGATCAAACCAGCCCATCCTAAAGGAAATCAACCCTGAATCTTCATTGGAAGGACTGGTGCTGAAGCTGAAGCTCCAATACTTTGGCCGCCTGAT
Source organism: Nanger dama (assembly GCA_917880005.1). Taxonomy (NCBI): domain Eukaryota; kingdom Metazoa; phylum Chordata; class Mammalia; order Artiodactyla; family Bovidae; genus Nanger; species Nanger dama. The sequence goes on along the minus strand of CAKJTW010000063.1, from coordinate 8,319,423 downwards.
GCGAAGAGCTGACTCATTGGAAAAGACCCTGCTGCTGGGGAAGATTGAGGGCAGGAGGAGAAGGGGGCAACAGAAGATGAGATGGTTGGATGGCATCACTGATTTGATGAACATGAGTTGAGCAAACTCTGGGTGATAGTGGAGGACGGTGAAGGCTGGCGTGTTGCAGTCCATGGGGTGGCAAGGAGTCGGATATGAGTTAGTGACTGGGCAATAACAATCCTAACACTGCATAGACTTTGTGGGCCTGACAATCCCAGCTCTGACCCTTCTTTCTCTAAGAGTATGGAACCTGATCTCTGTAGGACTAATGGAGGGGTCTCATCCATATGTTTCCAGAAAGAAGGAGCAAGACTGGCCTGAAGGGAGTAGAGGCGAGATCTGGAACAGGAAGAAAGACCCGGGACATTTTTCAAGGCTTTGGATCCAATCAGGCCTGAAACTCGCATCATGTGAATCAACCGACTCCTTTTTCCTTAAGCTAATTTGAGTTGAGGTTCTGTTTGTCACTTGCAAGTGAAACAGATCTGAATAACACAAGAGGAAGAGATGTTTTGACGTGTTAAAGCTCTGCAATGATTTATCACTAGATGTGTAAACCAGGCCAAATCTCTCAAGGAAACGGCAGTGGCGCAACTCTGACGCCCGCGTGGCGAGGTTCCACTGGTTTGATGCTGCTGAGGTGTGTTCTCCCGCCATGGAGAAGTGACAACACCACCTAGAGCCGTGTCTGCAGTGAGAAGTCGCTGCAGAGGCCCGGCTGGGGAGGAGCTGGGAGGAGGAGCCCAGCTGGGAAGGAGCCAGGAGGAAGAGGTCTCTTTGGAAAAACAGAACCAATAGGGAAATGGAACCTTTCTCTAGAGATACATTTAGTTGACAAAATAATGTTTTACACCGTCAGTTCAGAGTTGGAAGATGTAGTTGGCAACTTCTCTTTTCCACCCCAGCCAGGTTGGTATTCCTTCCTGGCTGCATCCTAACGATCTGACTTTCAGTCACTGCCTCCCCTGGAAGAACATGGTTGGGACTCACCTTCCCAGACCATGAGGAATCTGGAGAGAGCTCATTGGCCTTTGGCTACTTGAAGCCTTTGGAGACTGGAGGTACCTTTGAGATCACCCACATCAAACCTATTTCAGATTTCATGGGGCAAGAAGGTGGAGGGGCTGACTCAGTGGAGTCTTAGAGCCTCCCTTGGAAAGGTCTGGACATGATTTAAGGGAATGGTCTTTCAAGGCTGCAGTGCTGGCTTTGTCAAGAAGCTATATTTTCTCATTCATTTACCATTCACCCATCTTTCATGCATCCGTATCCTAGGGGCCATGGTGACAATTGGAGTCAACCACTTCAGGGGCCCAGCTTTCTGAAAGATGTACTTTTTATGGCTGAAAAACATCCCACTCTCAGTCTAAACTCTTCTTTGTTTGAAGCCTGAAATGTCCGAAGTAACAACATACTATCATAACTCATCTCTGGATGATGAATGAGGAATGAAAATAAGAAATAAGATGTGATTTGGAAGTATTTGGCATGCCATTTTCACCTTTTAGGTGGACAAAATTACCTAGTGCTCGTGAGGTTGTAGGTTAGCAGTCTCTTGTTTACATTGGTGGTAGAGATATCATTTTCAGAAGGTGTTTTGTTAACTCTATGAAAATTTTGAATGTACATATTCCTTGACCCAGTTCTGTGCTTAGAGTGAAAGTCAGTTGTGTCCGACTCTTCGCAGCCCTATTGACTATACAGTCCGTGGAATTCTCCAGGCCAGAATACTGGAGTGGGTAGCCTTTCCCTTCTCCAGGGGATCTTCCCAACCCAGGGATCTAACCCAGATCTCCCACATTGCAGGCAGATTCTTTACCAGCTGAGCCACAAGGGAAGCCCCTCTATGCTTAGAAAATTCCCCTAAAGATGTAATTTCAGAAGTATGCAAGAAATGGATACAAAGTGCTTCCTGGGGGCATTGTCTATAGAATAAAATCCTTAAAACAACCTCAATGACCACCAGTAGGGGGCTGGTTAGATAAATTATGGTATATCAGCTCAATACAATTTCTCCAGATGATCAAAAAGATGCAGAGGATAGAATGAAAAGAGTTCTAACAATTATTATGTGGTTTGTGATTGCAAAAACACCCCAAACTGCAGCAAAATGGGAAACACCCTAATTGCCTATCAGGACCAGTAGAGGAATGGATGAACTGAAGGCCACGGTTTAGTCACAGGCTGGAACACTGAAGCAATTGAAATGATTCTCTTCCCTCTCTCTGCATCGGCATTGGTGATTACGAACATGCTGACTGAGAAAAGCAAATTCTGGGAAGGTACATTCAGTATAACTCTATTTGTGCAATAGCAAGTGCATGTACATAACGCTACAAGATAATTTTATGAATATCAAACCATGTAGTAAAATTACAAAAGTGTGTATGAAAATCATACACGCCAGACTTCAGGATAGCGGCTGCTCCTGCAGAGGAGGTCTGGATGGGACTTACGGCTTTTACTTGTAACTCTCTTCCTCATTTTTTCTCCCACCCTTCCCTCTCCTTCCATTTTCTTTCTCTCCTTTCTTCCTTCTTTGTTTCTTTTCTTTCCTCTGAATCAAATAAAATAAGGCATGTACATGCTTAGTTGTGACCTTATTTCATAAATATGCTTATAAGGATGCTGCCTAGTCACTCGGCAGGGCGATGGGCCCACCATCCCCTCCCCAGAGTCAGTCTGAACTTACGGACGGTAGCCCATCAGTCCTTGGGATGCTCCAGGCAAGAATACTGGAGTGAGTTGCCATGCCCTCCTCCAGGGGGTCTTCCTGACCCAGGGATTGAATCCGTCTGAGCCACCAGGGAAGGCCTAAAATAAGGTGAACGTTGCTTAAATCTGGATGGTACATTCATGGAGGTCTGTTATATTATTTTCTGTATGTTTGAAAAACTTTGCTGAAAGCCAGATACATCTCCCTCTTGAGTAAGCATATGTTAGTATAGATGCTGGTATCAGTGTAAAAAATTTTGTTTTCCTGGTGAGATACACATGGAACTGTTAGCAAAATGTAACTTTAAGGGGAGGGATAGAGAGAGAGAGAGGTTTCCATTCATTTAATTTCTTTCTGTACCATTTGACCATTAAAAATTTTTTTTTTGGGGAGGGTCACACCATATGGCAAGTGGGATCTTAGTTTCCCAGCCAGGGGTTGATCCAGCACCCCCTGCGTAAGAGCACAAAGTTCCAACCACTGGATGGCCAGGAAAGCCCCTATTTGATATTTTAAAGATGTGTATAGCTTACTTCCTATCCAGGCTACTATCCATGCATCCACTGCCATGTTTGCACCTAATAGGAGTTATTAGGATGTTGCGATTATAAGCTGGTTTTGTTCTCTCCTTTAAATTTCTCTGATTAGAAGCCTGGAAGTGAAAGTGTTAGGTGCTCAGCTGTGACCTGCCAGACTCCTCTGTTCATAGGATTCTCCAGGCGAGAACACTGGAATGGGTCGCCATTCCCTTCTCCAGGGGATCTTCCCAACCCAGGGATCGAACCCAGGTCTCCTGAACTGCAGGCTATTCTTTCCTGTCTGAATCACCACGGAAGCCCAAGACTCCTGGAGTGGGTGTCTTATCCCTTCTCCAGGGGATCTTCCCAAGCCAGGAGTTGAACCAGGGTCTCTTGCATTGCATGTGGATTCTTTACCAGCTGAGCTACTAGGGAAGCCTCATCAATGTTATTTAAACACAATAGTTATTTAGCATTGCTATTTTAACAGAAATTTAGAATTCTTTCTTGACAAACTGGCACTCTGATTTTTGGCAAAACTTAGTCCTAGTGATAGAGGAGATCTTGTTTGTGAGTTTGCTTTGAGCTTTAAGGGCCCAAAAGTCACCCTCAGGATGGTCGATGCAACCCCTCATTTTAGGTGAGGGTACGGAGACTGGGATGCTTGGCCCTGAGAAGGGCAGAGGGATGGGAGGAGAGCACCTCGGCGTGTTGAGGACACTTGGGGGAGGTCCCCTCCTAGCCTGCGCCTGTCTGGGAGATGGGCTGGAGGGATGGGGAGCAGGTTTGAGCCCCTCTTCTCGAGCAGCCAAGGGACGGCTCTGGGGACAGTCTGTTGGTGGCAGGCTCCGTCCTGGATCCAGCCCGTAGGAGCTCCGTGGCCGCACCCCATTTGCTGTGTGTGTTCGTGCGTCCCTTGTACAGGGTAGCCCATGTGGAAAGACAGGGAGCAGATAGTTCCAGCTGTTGTCACTTATGCTCCAGAGAACAATTCTGGGAATTAATGGCTGCTAATCCTGCAAATAAAGTAGATACAGCGCGGTGTTAGATTCCAAGCTGCCAAGCTCCAGTCACCGACCTTATTTCATAAATATGCTTATAAGGATGCTGCCTAGTCACTTGGCAGGGCGATGGGCCCACCATCCCTCCCCTGCCTGTGGCCTGTGGCCTCCTGCACTTTCCCAGCCCAGGGAACAAATGAGGTCAATAAAACCTTTAAAACAACTCCTTAGGAGACCCATGTCAATGGATAATCAGGGAAACTTACAAGGAGCCCTGATACCAATTGCTTCAGAGAGCTTAAAAAAGACAAGTACCAAGGATGGGATACTTAACTGTAACAATGTTTCATTTTAATAATAGCTTTTATGTGCTACAGTAAGAAGTATCAACCTCCATTAAATATAATGGGCTGATCATTCCAGGGACAGGGAAGAAAGGGAGCCATTCTTTGAGGGGTAGCTGAGCGCGCTCGGGCTTTTAACTCATCACTTGTGCTTTCAGGGAGTGAAGTTGACACATGGGTTGGGGCTGGTTTGTCTGGCTTTTGTTTAGGGGCTTGGGGTCAGCCTGGTGGGGGAGGCTCCTGGGTCAGACTGGATGGGTTGGAGTTGGGAGTGAGATCTGCCCAGGAGAGAGGTCAAGGTCACAGCTGGGAATGCAGTTCTCATGGCGAGGGAGGAGGCAAGGTTGGAAGTGGGAGGAACAGCTGCCTGATGGCCGATTGGAAGCCCCGGCAGAGGAGAGGGTGGTGGGGGAGTGAACACAGGGAGATTGCCGAGGGCAGGACACCTCTGCTCCGAGCTGTGCTGGGAAGCGAGGAGGGACGTGGGGAGCAGCCCAGGACTGGAGCTTAGCCGGGAGCAGCGGCTCCACTTCGGGTCCTGTCGCCCTTCCTTACTCTGGGACATCCTTCCCAAGGATGTGTGGTTGTTGTTCTTCAGTTGCTAAGTCATGTCTGACTCTTTGCGACCTCATGGACTGTAGCCCGCCGGACTCATTGGTCCATGGGGATTCTCCAGGCAAGAGTACTGGAGCGGGTTGCCATTTCCTCTTCCAGGGGATCTTCCCGATGCAGGGATCTAAGCCCTGTCTCCTGCATTGGCAGGCGGATTCTCCACCGATAGGTCACCAGGGAAACCATAAAATGCCTCCCTTAGGCCTTAGAAAGCCTGCTCAGCACTCATCCCGAGGCACCATGCTGCAAGGAGGACAATCGGGCCCTTCCAAGCAAGTTCCCATCACGTGGGGGCTACCACCCCGAGCCTGGACTCCACAGATCACCTTACACTTCTCATTCTAAGCGAAGGGTCACATTCCCCCAGATCTTCCATTTCACCCTCCCCCACCCCTGGCAGGGCCCTTCTCCATCAGACTCTCTGTGAGCCTTGGGGATGCTCTCCCAAGCCAGCTCCTTGGAGGCCCTCTTCCTGCTACCGCCATGGCAGCTCCAGGACCCAGAGCAGCCCCAGGAGAAGCTGTCTCCTCTCCTCATCAGTTTCATGGGTCTTCACTCCTGCTGAGCTGTGGCTGGGGTCCCTGGGCTCTGGGGCACGGCCACCTCTTCCTTCTCCTGAGCCTTTACCGTGCTGTAAGCTGTAAGCTTTCTCTTTGGTTATAGAGCCCCCTTGCGGGGTCCTGATGGTCTGTTCTTCCTGTTGAATAGCACGGAGCTCCAGGAGTGACAGGGAGATGTGTTGGGGGTGGGTAGGGGTCATCAGGGAGTTTCATAAAAGGACTGTTTACAGAGGCAAAGGGAACTGGCATGGGATGGGAATGCACACTTGGGCCAGGAGCAGCTAGGAAGCTTTACCTTTCACAAGACTGAAGGGGCAAAGACGGGTGATGCCCAGAACTGGGGTGATGGCTGCTCCTCCAAGCCACTGGTGGAAGATAGAAGCTCTGTGACCTCAGCCAACTGGTCCCTCCCATTGGCCAGGCTCACCTGAAGCCGTTGGACAAGGGGAGCTCAAACGGGTGAGGCTCTAAGACACAGATCGGGGAAAGGGTTGGATGTTGGGCAGCAAAAGAAGAGCAGCCAGCAAAGGGTTGAGGCAAGAGACTGGGATCTGCCCCTGCCAAGGCCATGGTGGACACTGAACAGCCCACTGAGGGCAAGAGCACATCCCTCCAGCGAGATCATGGCCAGGTCTGGGGTGGCTCCAGTGTCTGCTTGGACACTGCAGGGAGGAGATAGACTTGTTGATGACCCCCTTCCCACCTTCTCTGCATCCAAACAGCCTACCTATGTGCCAGGCAACATTCTCATCATTCCAGCTGCAGTTATTCAGCCTGAAGACTTTATGAGTTGCGGAGAGGAAGGTGTGACTTGCTGATCATCACCCATCTAGCCAGTGATGGAGCTGGGGTTTGACCCCCAGGGTCCACATGCTTGACTGCTGGGCTACACTGCCTCCCAGACTGGCTGTGGAACCTCACCCAGGTCTGTTGTCCCACCAGCACCCCCTCCAGTTGCCCTTTCTCCTCTCTGTGCTCATTTACAGTGCCTGCCCCACCCTGGATGCCCCAAATCTTTCAGAGGATTCTTTGCCTCCTCCTTGAGACATGATAGGTGGAGGATTAGAGAAAAACTTTGGAGGCCTTAAGCATCAGAAAGACTATGATGGTTCTTCCCTGCACTCCAAGATGTCATTAAAAAAAAAAAAAAGATAAATACATAAAGAAGGGTAAGTCATGTCAGAAAGTCCTGGTTTATCCTCAGAGGTTTACTTTGATGATTTTGGAGACTAATATCAAGTATAAAGTTCTTCTTAGGGACTTCTCGAGTGACTCAGTGATTAAGAATCCACCTTGCGATGCAGGGGACGTGGGTTTGATTCCTGGCCAGGGAGCTAAGATTCCATATGCCTTAGAGCAACTAAGGCCCCGCGTTCCACAGTTACTGAAGCCTGTGTGTTCTGGAGCTCATGCACCACGGTCGACTCACTGCAACGAAAGACCCTGCACGCTGCAACTAAGATCCAACACAGCCAAATAAATAAGCAAATATGTTTTTAAAAGAAATAGTAAAAGATAAAGTTCTTAAAGTTTTCGCTTATTTTGGGGATGATCCTGTTTACTTGACTTCCCAGTGCCTGCATTAGTCTGCCTGTGGGGGAATCCAGTTCAAGAAAAAGGGAGCTTATATTTTCCCCCTGAGAAATCACAGAATGGCGCAGTCACGGGAAATACTCCCATTTTCGTGGTGAAGAGCCTACTCCAGCTGAGGGAGAGAGCTCCCTACACGGGTCAATGCCCAGTGGGTCAGAAATTTGTGGGCAAATACCCTGAAATGGAAGAGAGAGGTTTTTCTGTACTCAGAACTTCTAGAAAACTTTTGGGACCCATATAAGATGTCTGGCATTCTGTTTCATTTACCCAGGGGTTATGAAGGGTTTGAAGTCATTGAGTGGGGGATGCCTGGGAGTGAAGTTGTGAAAGGAAGTATGAAAGTTTCTGCTCCCTCCTGGCCCATCATCTCATCTTGCAGATGGTGAACAATGACCGGAGTCCTTCTCCAGACCCACCCAGCTGGGAAGGGAGTAAGGATAGACAGGACTGCCCTAGGTCTTCCAGACCTAGGCAGCTGTCTGGGGCACCAAGGGGTCCGCATGGAAAATGAGGAAGCGTCCTTGTTGCCAGGCTGAGAGGTGCTTGCAAGGCAACCAGGTACTTTGCAAATCTACTGCGCCCTGGGATGTAGGAGCCTCCGTTGTGCCCCCATCTTCTCCCGGGCAGAGCTAAGCCCCTCTCCCTGCAGGGTTTGGCCATTTGGTGACCAGAGTGAAGTGATTATTAATCTGACTCAGGTGAGAGCAGAGATGAAGCGTGACACACGCCCACCCCAGCGTCTCTCCCCATGATGGTCTCGCAGGAAGCACTTGGGAGAGCCGGTAAGGAATTAGAGGATAGAAGTTGCCTCGAGCCTGGGCCCAAGACTTACCAGCTTCCACATCTAGGAATATCCCCACCCAGCTGCTGAGTCTTAAGTCCTCTGTGGCTTCCTGGGAGGAGAGACCGTCGTGAACTGAAAGAATTTTTGGTGGACACATTTCTGCTCTTTCCTGAAGCAGTGCCCACGCATTTGGAGAATTCAAGATGGAGAGACTTAAATCTGCCCCGATTTGGTTATCGCGTGAAGAACTGAAGCTGCGAGAAAACAAATTCAAGTCCTTGAGGATGATTTTCCTTCATTAGTGAAACGATTTAAGCAAAAAGGCATTTCCTTGTGCCCATGTGCACCTGTGTTTGCGTGTATGTGTAGAGGAGGGGCACGTGCTTGGGAGGGGAAGTTTGGTTGAGGTGTCTGCTTCTTTGTTCTTGCTCTCAAAGTAATGTTTGCAGAAATGAATGAACCTTTTGGTGGAGCAGTGGCAGGTTTACAAACTGAGCAGGAAGTATGAAGTACCCACTGCCGCCTTCTGCCCCCACCCGCGTGTCCCCCTATGGAAGATGGAAACAAAGCCAACTGCTCTTGTAGGATTTTTAATGCAAATGGACCATGACCAGCACGCAGGATTTCAGGCTCTTCACCCAGATGGTGTAGATAAGCTTTCAGCCAGAGTGTGCTCGGTGCAGAATCACCCAGGCACTTCCTCCTGCGTTGGAGAAGCATGTGTTCATTTGAGCTCCATCTCCACCCAGGTGTGGATGCTGGGTGCTGGGGGTGAACCTCGAACAAGCTGCATCCCTGCCCTCACCAAGCTCCCAGGTGAGTCAATGGTATACCCATGTAGGAGCAGGGAGAGACACTTCGTGGAGAAGGCAGTGTCTAAGATGAGAGCGATTCAAGAGGAATATCAGAGGCAGGACTTGCAGGGCTCTGTGACTGTTGGGAGGTGTGGGATGTGGGGGAACATCCCCTAAATTGAGCCCTTGGACAGCTAGGTGGGTGGCACCATTCACAAGTTCAGGTGGCAGGGAGCAGGCTTGATGAAGGGACATAGTTCCACTGCCTCTTAGGGCTGTGGGTACTAGAGGTGTTTGGCACCTGTGTTAATGCCAGTTCAGGGTCTTTGTTCAGGTTCCAGTTTGGAAGGCATTATGGGATAAGTGGCCAGGGGAAACAGGGAGGGCCCCCAGGAAGTGTGTGTTGAGTAGAACAAGAGCCGAGTGGGTGAGGCTGGATTATGATGGGGATAAGTGGGTGTGCCTTGCAGTCTGCAGTAGCTGAGATGAAGTGATGGCGTGGAGGGTTCCATGGGAGGTTCCAATAGTTTCAGAAGGACCTGGGAAAGGGTGAATTTGGGCTGAAGGAGCACAGTGATGATACCAGTTCTGGCCTAGCCAGGAAAGACCACGATCCCTTGGCCTCGGTTATGAGCAGTGGCAGCCAGCACAAATGCCCAGGGATGGAGCCAGACAGAATGTCCTCAGGGCATGCACCTGCCAAGGACCAGCCTGAACCCCCTCTTCATGTTCCCAGAGGTGATTTGGAGGACAGGAGGGAGGAGAAGAGGCCAGGAGCAGGAAGGGAGGCCAAGTCAGACCTCCGCAAACTGATTCGCAGTTGTGCAGTGAATCAGGGCGGCTCAGAATTAAATGAATAAATGAACAAATGCTGTCTGCGCACCTGACTCTGAGCCCTTTGGCAGCACTTGTCCATTTATTGCCAGGTGGGCTGCCTCACCCAGATTCTGAAACGGGGATGTCATCTGCTGCTTTATCAAGACCACCCACCACAGTCGGAAAATTCTAGGCTTCCTTCTGGGGTCTTTCCAGCTCTGATTCCTCTCTTAGATCTTTTCTCAGCGTGATGTACTCATCAGAGTCAGGAGAAAGTTACCAAAGGGGAAATTCCCAGATGTGGTTCTGAAAAGGGTGGTTGTCTTCCATTCTGGGTTCACCACCCCTGTGTCTCCCAAAGGCTAACCTTGGGGGTGAGGTGGGAAATCACGAGGCTTACATGCTCCATAGAAAGCAATGTGAGGAGTGAGCCATGGGTTTGGAGGCTAACCAGGCTGAGGGCATGGAATGGAATGATTCTCCAGTAGAAGAACTGCCATCTCCTGATGAAGAAGATATGTTCTTGAAGGAACTGGGCTGGCCACAAAGCAAAACTTGCACTCACTCCTTTCCAAAGCAAGGGTGGGATCCTGACAGGTCTGATGAATGCCAGCATCAACTCCACCACTCAGTGGACCCCTGCGGTTTTTACTGAGCCCTTACTTTCTGCCCAGCAGGTGCTTCAGGTTAACAGGCATGGGCTAGCCGTCATGGTTCCTACCCCCAGGAAATCTACAAATCTGCTTGGTGTGAGTCAAAATAGTCAACGACTTTAACTAGAGTACTGTGGGAGGCTCCATGTGATCCCAGAACTGGCTCCTGACTGTTTTACCGTCTTGTCTTCATCCATCTCCTCTGCAATCTTCTCATGTCTTACCAAGTGCTCAAGAAGTGTTTGTGGAAGGAACCAGAACCAGGAAGAGAGAGCTAGGGCTGGGACCCGTAGAGAAGAAGGGGCAGGGGCACTGTCTTCATGTCTTTAAACTTTTCAGGAGGCTTGAGGATACTTAGGTTTCAATGTATACTTTCTGGAAAATCACAGGAATCATGGGAAACTCCAGCACAGCCAACATCTCATTTACATCACGGCACGTTCCTGCCTCTAAAACATAGGGGATTTCAATTCCAAGTTGTCATCTTCCTTCTCCAAGCCTGGGTGGGAAGCAGCTCCTTGGGAATTGTGTTGGAGGAGGCTGTGTGTGGCTGAGAATCTCGTCGGGCAGGTTGGAAACTATCCTTTGCTCAGCTGCCTGCTCATGGAACGTGGCTGGAGCTTCCCCAGCCTTTGTGTCTGCTGTGGGATCTGACAGTTGAACTTGCTTTCTGGCCGAGTTCACCATGGCTATCTCCCAGGCAGGCCCATCTTGGGACCAGGGGTGACAGAGAGTGGAGGGATGTTGAGGTGGTAGCTGCGTTCTGTACACAGAACATAGCCACGCCTCCACTCTCTGTGCCCAGACCTGAGACAATGCAGGTGAACCCCAGTGACTTGAAATCAGCATGGGCTCATCTTTCAACTGACGATAGAAGGGATTTATGAACTGGCCCTTCCACTGCTTAAAATAACCAGAAATCATCCGATGTATCTTGAGTTGAAAGCCTTATTGCTTACACACTGACAGCATTCTTAGTGGGACTAGGGATGTGTGTGTGTGTGTGTGTGTGTGTGTGTGTGTGTGTGGTGGTGATGATGGTGAACATGTGAGCATACATCTGACTCCCATTCTTTGTGTACAGTTGGACCCAATCAGATGCCTTTTAATTTTCCCTTTAATTTTCTGGCCAGTTAGTGTTCATCGCTCTTTCTGCAAAATATGGACATATTCCCTGAAACCCTAAATCACCCAAGAAGGTGTGAGCTTAGGTTATGGTGGGGCGGGCACTCCCTGGGTGACTAGTTGTCTGTGTGTGTAGCACATGGTGAGCTTGGAGTAACAGCCTGCTGAGTGAATGAATGAATAACAATTGAGGACAAGATACATACTTACTCATAATTCTATAGTCTCTACTGACTATTCTCAGCTTGGAATGGAGTTTTCTCATCTGTTGTGTTGAATTTTGCATTCTGCTTTCCTTCTAATATTATATCATAAAACTTCTTTCCAGCTTTACATTCTAGAAGGCTTTATGTAGGCCTTGGTAACGTGATAACTATTATCATTGGTGACAGTATAATATTCTGTGATGGGGAAGTGACATATTTAGGCAAGGATTTCTGGATTTGGCAGGATTTAGAATCTTTTCAAGTCTCAGTGATAGTCAATTCTAAAATGAACAACCTAGTGCCTCTAGCTTTTTCTTTCAGTAGAATTTATCATTTTGAAAGGTTTTCATTTTGTCAGGGGTGGAATTAAGCTTTGCTCCATTTTGCCAAATTCCTTTTCCTAAGGGCATTTCCAACCAACCTTGACCCCCGTCGCCTTCTCTATGTCTTACCCACATAGAGTCTCATTAAGTTCAGCCACTGGAGTGTTATGGGGCTGGCACAGTTCTGTAAATAAATTAAAATTTGTCCAATTGTAGAGTTGTAACAAGTGAATTTTATGGTGTGTAAATTGTACCTCAATCAAGCTATGGATAAAAAAAATTATAGAAGAAAAAGAATCTTTCTTAAGTGCCTATACCTGTGGAAATACTTTAGCATTGATTGTGTCCACCATCCAACTTGATTTAATTGGGATGTCCCCGCAGAGGGGGGTACAGGAGAGCAGCCAGGCCCCAGGGCAACAGAGCCAGGAGAGCTGGGCCTTCATCCATGGTTCCACTGGTGAACACTGGGCGTTTACTATGTGGCAGGTAGAGTTCTAGCCGCTTGAGATGCATAAATTAATGAAACAGACCGCGAGCTCTGCCCTTGAGGTGCGTATCATCCAGTGAACAAATATTCAATGTCCTCAACAACGTCCATTCTTCCCAACCAGATGTGTAAGACCCCCGAAGTAGGAGTAGAGATTCAAGTCTCTTCTGCCCTCCATGGATTCAAATAGAAGGCTCTGCTTTCCATGTATCTGTGCCTGCCCTGAAAAATACCCCACAACCATAACAGGAAAGGATATTTAGAAAAGAATATTTAACCCAGCCACTTTACTGCACAGCAGAAATTATTGCAACATTGTTAATCAATCAAGTACACTTCAATTAAAAACAACTTAGCAACTGTTTGATTTTTTTAAAATCCATGCTTCTGTGGGTCAGGAATGTGGTCAGGGCTCACCTGACCACAGGACAATTGCTCTGCTCCATGAGGTGTTGAGTGGGGTCCCCTGGTGCTACTCAGCTGGTGGACAAGCTGCTTTGGAGGGTCTAAGGTATCTGCTACCTCAACTGGGAAGCCTGAGCTCAGCTAGACCCTGGTCTCTCCATGGAGTCTTTACTTGTCACGTCATAGCTCCGGGTACTGGAGGAAAAGTTCAGAAGCTGCTGGTCTGGGAAGGCCTGAGCTTGGACACCAGCTGAGCCTCACTTCTGCCACATTTGATTGGTCCTAGTCGTCAGAGGGGGCTGATCTGATTCAAGGGGAGTGGATGCCGAACCCACCTGTTCCCAGCAGGAAGGACCGAAAAGTTGGTGCCATCTTCAACCCGTCTTTAATTTTCTTGGCTTTTCTTCAATATCAGGAATGATGATCTGGAATTCAATCTGGGAACTCCTCATCTCTGGGAAGACCCTCCCTGTCTCAGCTTAGGATGAGCATATAAGTATATATACGTATATATATAGTATATAAGGTAAAAATTATATATATTTATAAGTAAATCATATAAGTATATAAATAAATACAGTCTATAAGGTAAAAACTAAACATCTTCTTTGGACCCTTTCTGTGTGCCTTTCTATGCTTTTCCTACCACGAATCACCGGGTAGTTCAGTGCTCACACAGTGTTCACAAGGGGCTACATATCGTCAGACTTTAAAACAGATATCACGATGCTATGCATACTGTTCTGTAACTTGCATTTTCCACTGAATAATGTATCAAGGTCTAAAATGAACTTTTAATAAATGTATTGTTTGAGAAGACTTATGAAATGAATACAGTGCCTGGATTAACCCCACTACTGGGGTACTTGCAGACCAGGGTCAGATTGGTACAGATGGTCTGCACATCTGGACAGGTGAGACTTTCCAAGCAGGCTAGCCACAGAGCCCTCCAGTCTCGCTGAATCTTCTAATGACTCAACTCAAGATGCGTGCTCTTCATTCCTTGTGGAATTCTTGACTGCTTGTGTAAACTCAACCATCTGGTCAACTGGGAATCGTAAAATCCATGTTCACATCCTGGCCATGTACTAGCTCTGTGTCGTCGGTTATGTTTGTTTCTCTCTCCTTGTTTCTCAGTTTTTTCATCTGCAAAATGAGGCTAAGAGTCCTTCCTCTGCCCACCTCTGAGGGATTTGAGGGAGAATCAAAAAAGACAAATGCAGGGAATTCCCTGGCAGTTCAGTGGTTAGAATTCCACCCTTTCACTGCCATAGTCCTGGGTTCAATCCCTGGTGGGGGAATTAAGATCCCCTAAGCCTACAGAATCCCATGGACAGAGGAGCCTGGTGGGCTACAGTCCACAAGGTCACAAAGGGTCGGACAGACACCGCTGAAGTGATTAAGCCGCCGCAGCAGCAAGCCTCACGGGGTGACCAATAGTATAACAAAAGACAAATGCCGGTGAAGCCAGTCTATGCACTGAGGTTGCTGGGTTAGTGTGTTTTGGGTCTCTCTTGCCCAAAGCACCCTGTGAGCTGATGGCAGATGACGAGGCATCTAGAAAGGATGTGCCAAAGGTCCTTCATGTGCAAACATGTCAGAGCAAATGAAACATTGAAAAAAGTCATAAAGCTGTGTATGTCCAAAGACACAAAAACACATGAAACTGAAGGAAAACACACGAAACTAAAGAAAAACACATGAAACGCCACCCGTTGTTTCAGGTGCCTGCAGCGCACCCAGTTGCTCAGTCAGGTCCCACTCTGTGTGATACCAGGGACTGTAGCCGTCCAGGCTCCTCTGTCCACTGGATTCTGCAGGCAGTACTGGAGTGGGTTGTCATGCCCTCCTCCAGGGGATATTCCTGACCCAAGGATCGAACCTGTGCCTCTTATGTCTCCTACACTGGCAGGCAGGGTCTTTTCTGCTAGTGCCACCTGGGAACTCTTGCCAGACCAGAACTCTCTTTTAACCCTTTTCCTGCAGAGAGCAGTGGCAGAGGGAATCTTAAAACCCCCTGTAACAAAAACAGCAGTGCAATCTCACGATTTACGGGAAAACGCATATTTGGCCATTCAGATATGCAAATATATATGAGAAATACATATTCGATCTTTGTCTGCAGTTTCTGACTCACAGCTTCTAAAAACCTTGGAATTTCCTTAGAGGTGGGATATTTTGTCTTTTGTTCTCTTTGGGGAAGGTGGCTTTTGGATCCCACTGTGGCATGGGGACTGGGGACTGGTTTCCAAGAGAACCAACGAGATGATTAGAAGGATGGAATTTCAGGCCCCCTCCAGGAAAGGGGCTGGAGCGGGAATCAATCACTGCTGCTGCTGCTAAGTCACTTCAGTCACGGCTGACTCTGTGTGACCCCATAGACGGCAGCCCACCAAGCTCCCCAGCACCTGGGATTTTCCAGGCAAGAACACTGGAGTGGGTTGCCTTTTCTTTCTCCAATGCATGAAAGTGAATTCACTCAGTCGTGTCGGACTCTTAGCGACCCCATGGACTGCAGCCTGCCAGGCTCCTCTGTCCATGGGTTTTTCCAGGCAAGAGTACTTGAGTGGGGTGCCACTGCCTTCTCCGAGAATCAATCACTAAGGGCCAGTGATTTAATCAGTCATGACTATATGAAGAAAACTCCATAAACCCCCCAAAATGGGTTCAGAGTGCTTCCATGTGAGGACAGGGAGTGGGCAGGGGTCTGGGAGAGAGCACGGAAGCTTATGTACTTTCCCCATACACTCCCAACCCCCATGCATCTCTGCACATGGTTGCGGATTTGAATCTTTTTAACATCCTTTGTAATAAATCCATAACCTAGTGAGTAAACGGGTTTTCCCGAGTTCTGCAAACCTTTCCAGGGAGTCAACTGAACTCAAGGAGAGGAAATCTTGGAACTTCTGACTTATAGCCAATTGATCAGAAGTACAGGTAAAATCTGGGTTTTTGACCTGTGTCTGAAGTGAAGTTCGGGCTTGTGGGACTGAGTACTCTGATTCCATCTCTGGGTACATAGTGTCAGAGTTGAGTTGAATTCTTACACACCCTGCTGGGGTCCAAGAATTGCTTGCTGGTGTGGGAAAGACTCCACACACACACACACACACACTGGAACTGAGTCCAAGATCCCTTTTTACAAATAAGCTAACACATGCTGAGTCCACTTACTAGAAGGCAGGCTCTACTCTAAGTTCTTCACACAGTTAATACTATGAGGCATACATGACTCGGAAACACCAGCCACAGCTATTTGTTTTGTTCAGCGCTGGGGAAGAGATGCTCAGGCAAGGCCTCGCTGGGGCGGTCCAGCCACTGGGTGGGCCAGTAGCTGGATAAAACACTTTATGGACAAAGTGGCTGTGCAAAGGCCCTGAGGCAGGAACATGCTGAAAAATCAGAGACGAGAAGTCACTTGCCTTGGAAGACTGATTAATGACCCCAAAGATGTCACAGCCTGAGCTCTGGGACTTGGAGATGTTTGTCACTTAATACAGTAAAAGGGCATCAAAGATGTGATTAAGTTAAGGCTCTCTGGATAAGGGGAGATGGCCTCGGCTTCTCACTTGGGCCCTACATGGCATCATGAGACAGAGTGAGACTTTCTAATTCATTCATTAGTTGTTGGCCGCCCTGGTCTGTGCAGCTGCACCCAAGCTTTCTCTAGGTACAGCGCACAGGGGCAGCTCTCAGGTTGGTGTGTGCAGGCTTCCCTGGTTGTGGAGCATGGTCTCTGGGTGTGAGGGACTGCGTAGCTGTGGCCCACGGGCTTTGCTGCCCCTTGGCATGTGGCCTCATCCTGGACCAGGGATTGAACCCGTGTCCCCTGCATTGGCAGGCAGATTCTTAACGACTGGACCAGCAGGGAAGTCTGAGAGTGAGATTTTTCAAATTGAAGTATATTTGATGTATAATATATAAACTGCAGGTGTACAATATAGTGATTCACAGTTTTAAGAGGTTATACTTTTTTTTCTTTCCAATTGGCACATAAACATCTATGTCTACAGGGCGTCTCCTCAGTTTTCAAGTCACCGTCCTGTAACAGACTGCCGTTCACTTCAGTGTCAATGTGATTTTTCTACTGGACAAATGACCCCCGAGTTTAAATTCTCCGCCTTCCTTTTGCCCCTTCTCCGCTGCTCAGAGCTCTGGGAGTCAACCTGAGTGACCTGCGCTGTGCATTTTATCAAGGATTTCCCTTCCCTTTGGGCTTCCCTGATAGCTCAGACGGTAAAGTGTCTGCCCACAATGCAGGAGACCCGGGTTTGATCCCTGGGTCGGGAAGATCTCCTGGAGAAGGAAATGGCAACGCAATCCAGTGTTCATGCCTGGAAAATCCCATGGACTAAGGAGCCTGGAGGGCTACAGTCCATGAGGTCGCAAAGAGTCGGACCCGACTGAGAGACTTCACTTTCCCTTCCCTCTGGTCTCGGTTGGGTCCGGCCAGTGGGAGCTCCGGAGGACGCAGGAGGGGTGAGGGCACCATTTCTCTGGCTCCTTCCTGGGTGTGGCCAGCGTGCTCTGCCCTCCGAAGGTCACAGCTTACAGGTGGCCTCACTTGTGTCCTCCTGCCATCAAGTTTGAGAACCGCACCCTCCACCAGCCTTCAGGAGTTGGCCTCATTCCAAGCCCAAATCCTGCCACGTGCTGCTTGGTCTTTCTGCCCACACTTTTCTAAGGCGTCTCTTAATCAAAAGCTTTACAGATGAATCACTTAAGGGTCCACCTGCTTCCCGCCGTGATCAGGATGATACCAAGTCCTGCCAGCAGCTCAGTGTCAGCTCCTTTCCAGAGCCCCCAAACGTCTTGGAGTTTTAACTGCTGCCTGTTCCTCTAGCATCGTTCCTGGTCATCCTGCCCCCATTGCTGTATTCATTCATACACCCTGCAAACGTTTCGTGAACCCCAACCATATGGCACTGTTCTAGGGTCGAGGATCTGACAGTGACGGAGCCAGGCACCATCTCTGCATCCTGGGCTCCCAAGTCCCCGCCCCCTGATGACTCCCATCTGTTTCCAGGTGCCTCACTGTCTGGCCTCCCCTCCCCGCTCTGCCGCCCCACCTTTGGCTGGAAGCACTTGTCTTGTCCACTGACAACCCTCTTTCTCCTGGTGAGCTCTCCTCCTTCCTGAATCCACCCAGCTCTCCAGGGGAAGGATCCCTTTGTCTCCCTGGAGCCCCACGAGCCCTGTGCTGAGGCTTTAGGTTCCTTGCTCTCTCTCGAGTGCTCATTGGCTTACGGGTCTCTTTGATCCCAAACTATGACTTCCTGATGGACAGGAACACATCTGGGGCTTCTCTGAGACCCTGTGCCTGCAGGGCCCAGCGTCTAGCAAATAATTTGTGGAGATGCGTGGACTCAGTGGACAGAATGTTAATACTCGGAATGGATCGGGGCGCCTGCTCACCTTCACTATGGCCGCCTGACGAGGGCAGGGCAAGGCTTCCATTCTCGTTTTCAGTGGGGAACACAGCAGGCAAGGGCAGGGGAATGACTCTCCTGGTTCATCTGCTTGGAAAGAGGCAGATCAGAGACACAGATTCAGGCTTCTGGGAACAAAGGCTGAGCACCTGGCTCCATCCTTCCTGGCAGCATTCTCCCGACTTGGGGGCAATATACACACTAAGATAGGCTTGTAATTGTTGTTCAGTCGCTAAGTCATGTCTGAGTCTTTTTGACCCCCATGGACTGCAGCACGCCAGTTTTCCCTGTCCTTCACTGTCTCCCGGAGCTTGCTCAATCTCATGTCCGTTGAGTTGGTGAGTCTCTCTAACGATCTCATCCTCTGTCGTCCCCTTCTCCTCCTGCCTTCAATCTTTCCCAGCATCAGGATCTTTTCTAACGAGTCAGCTCTTCGCATCAGGCAGCCAAAGTATTGGAGCTTCAGCTTCAGCATCAGTCCTTCCAATGAATATTCAGGGTTGATTTCCTTTAGGATGGACTGGTGTGATCTCCTTGCTGTCCAAAGGATTCTCAAGAGTCTTCTCCAGCACCACAGTTCAAAAGCATCCGTTCTTACGGGTGTCAAAATAAATGTATTTTTTTAAGATCCCAAGAGCAATACTGAGAAACCTGGGGCATTAGCTTCTGAGGGCTGCTGTCACAAAGCGCTATAAACTGAGTGGCTCAGACCACAGAAGGCACACGGTCACACAGGTCTGAGAGCAAGCCTTCTGCAGGCTCTCGGGGAGGATGTGTTCCCCCCCGCCCCGCCCCCTCCAATTCCTGGTAGTTTGCACCCTTGTGTCAGTTTACCCCGGATCTTCACACAGAGTTCCCCTTGTGGCCCCTGTCTGTACCCACATTTCTCCCTTTTGTAAGGACACCGGCCACATTGGATGAGGGTCCACCCTATTCCAGGCTGGCTCATCCACATCCAACTAATTACACCTACAACCAGCCTATTTCCAAGTGCCACTTCTGGAGTCCGGGGGGGTGGTGGGGCTAGGACTTCAACACATGAATTTATGGGGGACACAATTTTACTCATAACATTGAGTGAGAAGCAGGGTAGAAGAAGCTTCCTTTGCCTCCTCGTGACCTTTGTCCCCTTCCAGCCAACCCCTCTAGGAAACAGCTGCTAAGAATGCCAGATTTTTCTGTGGTTCTC
This sequence comes from Nanger dama, assembly GCA_917880005.1. Taxonomy (NCBI): domain Eukaryota; kingdom Metazoa; phylum Chordata; class Mammalia; order Artiodactyla; family Bovidae; genus Nanger; species Nanger dama. The sequence goes on along the minus strand of CAKJTW010000063.1, from coordinate 8,299,823 downwards.
CAAACCTTGATGATATCCCATACATACTCATATATTATGAGAAAAAATTAAGAAAAAGGCACACCTAAAAAGAGAAAGAGGGACTTCCCTGGCAGTCCTGACTTCACCTTCTAATACAGGGGGTGTGGGTTTGATCCCTGGTTGTGGAGCTAAGATTCCACGTAACTCTTGACCAAAAAGCCAAAACATAGAACAGAAGCAATGTTGTAACAAGTTCAACAAAGACCTTAAAAATGATCCACATTAAAAATATTCAAAAACAAATTAAAAATGGAGGAAAAAAAAGAGAAACCCTTTAAAAATCAAAGCCTCTTTGAACATGTTTTAATTTTTATTTTGTTTCTTTGTTGATTTGCTTTTCTTTCGTGGCCAGGGAGACAAGGGTGAGCTCTGTGTGGGACAGACTCAGAAACAAATGTCTGGACTGTGAGACCTACTCTTTGGAGAGTTTAAGACCCACTGGCCCTTTCCACACTGATGCTCATTAAAATCTGCTAATTTTCATCCATGCAGAAAGGGGAGGCCAGCCAGCAGCATGTCTCCTATTTTACAAAACCTTGAGCTCTACAGTATGGCCAGCCCTGGCTTCGGCTGCCCAGAGATGGTCTTTGGGAGGGATGGAAGGTCTGATCCGGTCCTGCCGTGGAGATGGGAGGCAGCTGGCCCCAGACCGAATAGCAGAGTGAAAAGCAGCGCCTGTCCCTGGTATATCTCCCAGACTTTACTTTCGAGAGGCAAGCAACGGGGGGCAGAGCGAAGCCGTACATATGTTAAATTCACATCAGTAATAAAGATTAAGTAGAAGTTAATAGCATCCCAGTCATGCTTGTGGAGGTAATCTCCTTTCTGAAAATTCAAAATTAGATTTGGAGGATCGAAGCAAACAGGGGGTGAGACTTTGGCGTAATATTTTAATCAAATTGTCATGAGTGAGTGGATACAATTAAGAATTCTGTCAGTCACAGTGCCGAGGCCCTTTTGTTAGTCGGCGGTGGGAGGGGGCGGCAGGGCCAATGTGCGGAGAGATTAAACCTGACCTTTCCCAGGCTCTTCACTTCTGACCCTCTGAATGGGCTTTGCCTGTCAGATAGATGGCTGGTTTTTTAAAAAAAGGTATGTGTGCACATCTGGGTACACAGGAGCCCGTGTGTGTGTGTGCACGCACACTTGTACTTGTGTGTGCAAATGTGTGCACATCTGTATGTGAGCATGAGGGGGTGTGGATGGGTATAGGTGGGGTGTGCATGGGTGCACACAGATGTGTGATACACCTGTGTACGTGGGTGTGTGCATATGCATGTGTGCATGTGAGTGTGTGTGTGTGGAATGCCAGGTAGTGAGAAAACAGGAATTTGGGGCAAACAAAGGATTTGTACTACCCTACCAGTGACAAAACCTGGCCATAAGCAAGCCTTTCAGTCTTTTTCCTCTGTCCCCCTTTTTGCAGCCAATACAAAGTGGTTTAGTGATAAAGAACCGAGCCACTTCTCCTGACAAGGAGAAGATGTGAGTTCAATTCCTGAGTGGGGAAGATCCCCTGGAGAAGGAAATGGCAACCCGTTGCAGTATTCTTGCCTGAGAAATTCCATGGGCAGAGGGACCTGATGGGCTACTGTCCATGGGGTCGCAAAGAGTCGGACGCAACTTAGGGACTAAACACGTGTCTTGTGTGTGAACATCCGTGTGTGCAGGATGTGTCCACACGGGCACCTGGGAACTGCTCAACACCCATGTCCACACGCATAATTACATGGTCCGAGAGCACCTGCGAAGGATAATGTGATGGACGTGAGCGAGTGAGTGAAGGGCGGCCTGCACTGGTGTCTGCCTTTAATGCCCTTCTGGACAGTGAGTTTAACTCCTGAGTCAAGCTGCACCCTCCACCTTCTCTTCTCTCAGGGGTTTGCCATTCAAGACCTGCTTTGTGGAGCCCCATGAATAATGCCAGAGAAACAGGGAGAAATTTCCTCTTCTTCTCTTTCTGCTTCCCTCCTGTCACCTTCCCCTTCCCCTCACAACTTTGATTTATTTTTAATTTTGATTCGTGGGTGGCAGTAGGGTGGTGGAGAAAGACTCTGGCAAAAATATCTTTCTTTTTCCTTCTGCAACAACAGTCTGCCAGGTAGGTGTAGCTTATTTATCAGTGATTATAAATCAATAAGGAGAAGCCGAAAAACCAGCCAGCCAGGCTTCCCAAGCCTGGAGAGTTACAGATGTCAACATGTATGAGTGCAATGTGTCAGGCAGAATTTATTATTTGAAGCATATTTAGGTAGATTTGAGTTTAAAAAATTTTTTATATATAGATTTCCTCCAAGGTTGCTGCTGCTGCTCAGTCTGCCTTCAAACCCTGGGTTTGGGAAATAGACAACTGCCTCTGACCCAGGATGACCATGCGTAATCAGCGTCCCGGTGGTTTATTTCACCCTTTGTTGCAGCAGAGACTCAAGTCTGCGTAACTTACGTAACTTACACACGACTCCCTGCACTCGGGCGAGTTTTCAGAGGCCAAAGGACCTAATTATTTTTAACACCGCCTTTTACTGTATTTGCCTGGGGAATTATTTCAAATAAATGACAGACCTATTGTGCCTGTGACATCACAGCAATAGGCCTTTTTTACACCCAAAACAAGCCTTCTGTTAATCCAGCACTAATGCACCCCGCACAAAAATTGCATTAGCAACGTGTAACCCGAGTGTTCAACACACTCGGAAATAAACACTATTGCACCACAGGGGTTGAGGGGGAATATGCATCAAAATGCCTGGCATTTAATTCTTTCCCCCTTCTTCGGGAATTTAGCCAGTGAAATATAGCTGCCAGTGTCCCAGGCCTGCGCTCTCCAGCAATATGCTCTCGATCAATCAGATTTGCATAACTAAACTGTCTGCGCGCCCGCTCCGCTGCCCAGGTGCGAGGCCATTTGCATATAGAACAGTGAGGAGGTCCCAGGAGTCACTTCAGACCGAGCGACTGCTGAGCCCGCAGTCCACACAGCCCAGGAAATGAAATTGGAATGACAAAAAAAATGTGAGTGCTCGCTGGGAAGGGTGAAATATGCAGGCTCCTTGCAAAGGTTATGTAGAGATTACAAGGCGAGCCTTCTGGATGCAGAAAGACCTTGCATAGTCCAGGGGGCAGCACCACAGGGCTGGGCGATGGTGGGGGATGATGACAGGGGGTTCCCATCACCCAAGGGTGTCCCCTTGAACCTGTGGAGCTACTGGGGATCTCCTGGGGTTTTTTCCTACGTGGAAGGACTTCCCAATCCCCATTCCTTTAGGAGACAGGCTTTCCAAATGGATAAGAGGGTCTATCTCTGGGTCCAAGAGCAGGGGCTTGTCATGCTTCTTGGGTTCCACGAGTTAACTTCTCTATAAGTGCCGGGCCCCACTGAGTCCTGACAGGTCATCCTGACCCAGCCTCACTCCAGCCCAGTAAGGTGGGGACGGTCATCACCCACGTTTGCCCAGATCCAGTCACGTGTCAAAGTTTACCAGGGCACTGCTGGAGTAGGGATCCATTCTCAGATGGCCAGAGAGGGCGAGCCAGTTGCTTTAAGTCACCCAGCATGTCAGAGATGGGCCAGCGCCTTGGTTTCTGGAGTATCTGCTGAGGATTGATTTACCGGGCCGGGGGCCTGAAGACTTTCTGAAAAGATCCAGAAAGCAGAAACAAGAAGCTTGGCACTAGGGTCTCATTAAGACCTCCACAGGTCCTGGGGACTCTGGTCTCTTGGGTCTTCTCCTCCATAAGGAAATGTTAAAACTTACATTTTATAACTGTGTGGGTATCAAGATGAATATAGCCCAGGCTGGATTCATTATTTTTATATTTACGCTTTTCTTCTGATTTTAAGATTGAGCTGTTTCTATGGGCTTCTGAAAGTCACATGGGTCCTGGGCGCTGCTGTGCTTTGTGGAGGGCTCTCCTGCTCAGCCACAGGGCAGAAGGGGTCATGGGCCATGCGGAGATGCACGGGCCTGCTGTGTCCAGTGAAACCTGATTGACGGACACAGAAATGGACAGTTCCTGTTCTTCTCAGGTGTCACAAAATCTTCTTTTGGTTTCTTTTTGTTTTTATAAAAACCAGGCTTGCTCAAGGGCCCTAGGAAACAGTACAGCCCCCTGTCCAGGCCACATAGGATTCCTGGGCGAAAGCCCTGGGAGGTTGGAGGGATAACAGGAGAGAGGTAATTAGGTGGGTTTTCCTGTATGGATTAGGGATGCTCTGATTTTGAGGGAGCTGTTCCTTTACATGCCCAGGGCTAATGATGAGGAGGACTGCCTGCTCTCACCTGCCAGGGTCCAAGAAGGAGGCTTAGAACAAGGACACTCCCCAGCCCACCTCTGATCCTGCCTCCCAGCTCTGGTAGAAAACTGTAATGAAAGTTATGTCTTTGTCATTCTCATTTAATGAATATGAATAGACCAGTGCTTTAGGTAACGGAAAGGACACTGTTTTGTACCTTTTCCCCTGGCAATTAAGTGTGTGTGTGTGGTGTGTATGTGTGTGTAATGGGGTGAGGTCAATGTCCCTCTTGGTTTGAATGTCACTTGTTGTCGAGTTGGCATCGGGTGTGGTTCCCATGGCAACAGCTTTTTGTGCTGGGGAGGGTCACGTCCCTGTAATCTCCATGAAAAAGACAAGGAGACGGTGTCCATTGGTTAGTGTGTTTGTCTCTCCATGGATTTAAGTTTAACCTTGAAACTTGGTGAATAAAGGGCAAAGAGCATTTAACACAAACCGTGTGGGCCACATCCTAGAGCCAGGAGTGCTTGCTCTCGAGGTAGGAGTGAACAGCCCTGTTGCCAATATCCTGGGCGTCCAGAGTGACACCCGGAACCAGGAAAGCCATTTCTGCTTCCAGCCCTGATTCCTATCTGGCTGTGGCAGGAGGTCCCTGCTCTTAGGGGTCTCTGCTTATTCCTTTGCTTGGAAGGGCCTAGATGTCTATGTTGGCTGAAGGCAACTATTGAGCCTAACAACAGGTATGGCCTGTGTTGAGCCTTTACATCCCAGTCTCCATGGAGCCACGCGTCCATCCATTCAACAACTGTTTGCTGGGGCCCTGGTGGGCAGATGCTGGATACTCCAGGTATAGAAAACAGAGCTGCTCCTTGTCCATGTGGGATTTAAAGGCTGGTGACAGAGATCAGTGTGAAACAAATACCCAATGGTGTATAATGATCAGTGGTGGGAAGTGTTAGTCAAGTTCAGCCAAGACTTAGTGAGTGCGCGTCTGTGGCCAGACAGAGTACAAGTTTCTGGGATCTCAAAGATAATAAGGCAGCAAGCCACGGCGAAGGAGTGTCTGTGCACTGGAAACTGTGTGGCCTTGGAGTACAGGGAGACACGCTCACCCTTCCTCCAGGAGGCCCTGCTTCTCAGGGTGGCCCAGGTAGACTGTTTTCTGGGGGCCTCAGCACCCACCTCTAGATGTAAGAGCTCTTGCCTTGTGGCTCAGATGGCAGAGAATCCACCTGCAATGCAGGACACCCAGTTCAGATCTTTGGGTCAGGAAGATCCCCCTGGAAAAAGGAATGGCAACCCACTCCAGTATTCTTAAAGCCACCTTGCTATTTTGGGCTTCCCTGGTGGCTCAGATGTAAAAGAATCTGCCTGCAAAGCTGAAGACCTGAGTTTGATCCCTGGGTGAGAAGATCCCCAGGAGAAGGGAATGGCAACCCACTCCAGTATTCTTGTCTGGAGAGTCCTATGGACAGAGGAGCCTGGTGGGCTACGGTCCATGATGTCACAAAGAGTTGGACCCGCCTAAGCCATCAACACTTTCACTTTCTGGGTGACTGTCTTAGCCAGCTCCAGTGGCTGTAAAAAAGCAGCACAGACTGGGGACTTGGAAACACCGGACATTCATTTCTCACGTTTCTGGAGGCTGGAGCCCGAGATGAAGGCACCAGCAGATTCGGTGTCCATTTCCTTGGTCACAGGTGGCTATCTTCTTGCTGTGTTCTCACATGTGAGGGGGTGATGGAGTTCTCCAGGTTCTCTTGGAGAAGGGTGCTAATTCCATTCATGAGGACCCCCCCACCTCATGGCCTGATCATATCCCAAAGGCCCCACCTCCTAATACCAACACGTGGTGGGTTAGGATTTTGACATATGACTTTGAGAGGGACACAAACATTCTGTCCACAGCAGGGAGGATTAAATGGAATTGTGCATGGAACACTCTTAAGAGCACGATGCTTGGAAAGAAGAAAATGGTAGCAGCTGTCATCCTAACAGAAGAGGTGAGGCGCTTCTTGCGGCAGGTACCCCAGAAAGAACATTGACTTGGCACCAGGAGATTCTGTCGTTGCTCCTCCTCACCAGCAAGGGACTTAACCTCTCTGATCGTAGTGGCTTCCTCCCTTCCTCCCTTGCTCCCTTGCTCCCCTGCTCCCCCTCCTTCTCATCTCTTCTCCTTCCCTCCTTTTTTCCCTTTTTCCCTCTTTCCACATTCCTTCCTTCCTTTCTTCCTCCATCCTTCCCTCCCTTCATGGATATTTACTGAGCCTCGATCACGGACTGTTCACTTTTTGCAGGCTGGGATTCCTGCACCTACACTTGGCGACCTATGGGACATGCTCAGTAAATATTTGACCAATGAAACAAGGAATGCGTCGGTGAAGCAATGCTGGCTCTGAGGCTGTGCTTCTCAACTCTGGGCGCTTTTCACAATATCTGTGCCTGAGGCCCATGCAGACTAAGTGAGCTGGCCTCCCCAGGTGAGAGGCTGAGAGTCACTGTTCGAATGGAGGCAGCAGATGGCAGAGCGTCCACTGGAAGGTTGGCCATCTTACAGGGCAGAGGCCGGGGCGTCTGCAGCCCTTGCAGTTCCGGGTACGCTTTTTCCTCCCCCGTGCCTTGGTGCCCAGGATAACTGGTGTGGGTGGGGGGCCAGGTATTGTGGCTCCTGCCTTCTCTTGCAAGACAATTTTACCAAGAAGTCAGGTCAAAGTGGCAGAGGAAGCGATGGGAGGCTGAGAACAGACTTCCGTCTGTTCAGAGCTTCGCTCTTGCTGTATATTAGTATGCAAACCCATCTAGATGGCAGGGCACTCTGGGAGATGGCTTCCCAGGCGGTGCAGGGATAAAGAATCTGCCTGGCAATGCAGAAGGTGCAAGAGACACGGGTTCCATTCCTGGGTCAGGAAGATCCGTGGAGGAGGAAATGACAACTGCCTTCAGTATTCTTGCTTGGAAAATTCCCTGGACAGTGGCGCCTGGAAGGCTACAGTCCATGGGGTCGCAGAGAGTCAGGCATGATGGGGTGACTGAGGACGGACATGCACAGCAGAGAACAAGTCATCCTTTGAGTGTGCTGATGTCACCAGGCAGGAAGGGGCAGAGCCAAGAGTCAAGCCCAGAGCCTCGGCTTCCCAGAGTCCTTTGTGCCCAAATACAGATGTACAACCTCCTTAAGGCGAGGCGGGAGGAGGCCAAATTCAAACTCAATCTTTAGAGCTCCAGGTCATGTTTAAATGAGAGAGGAGTCAGTTCCTGGCTCTCAGAGTTTAAAACCAGTTGCTCAGCCATCACCTTAAAGCACGAACCAAGACAGTTTGGGAGGCGAGTTTGGAGCAGGGGACTATGCCACTGGGTACTGTAGGAGTTTAGAAAAGTGCAGTGTGAGCTGGGGAAGTCGGGGAAGGCTGCCAGGAGGAGGGGGGCTAAATGGAACAGTGAGGAATAGATAGGACTCAGAGGAGACTGAGATTGGGAGAAGGCCTTAAAAGTGAGGGGGATGTATGAACACTGGTACATTTTCAAGAAAAATTTCTGTTTCTATTATCTATTGTGTAACAGACCACCCCTAAACCTTGTTGTTCAGTCGCTCAGTTGTGTCTGACTCTGTGACCCCATGGATTACTGCAGCCTGCCAGGCTTCCCTGTCCTTCGTTATCTCCCAGACTTTTCTCAAACTCATGTGTATGGAGTCATTAATGCCATCCAACCATCTCACCCTCTGTTGTCCCCTTCTCCTCCTGCCCTCAAACTTTCCCAGCATCAGGGTCTTTGCCGATGAGTCTGGCTCAAAATAATATGCATTTATTAGGGCTCAGAAGTTCATGGGTCATCTAAGTCGTTCTGCTGGCTTGGGTCAGTCTCTGCTGACCTCGTGTGCTGAGATCCTTTGTGGTCAGCTGGTCTATCAGCGGTGGGGCTGGGGAGGCTGGTGGGTTGTCTAGGATGGCTCTCTCATGTCTGGCTATGGACTGGAGTGATGGAGGTGGATGAGGCACAGGTTTCCATCCGTTTGGCTGGCCTGTCCACAGTGCAGTTGGGTAGGGGGGACAAGACGCAAGCACCCCAGCCTCTTGAAGCCAAAGCTTAGAATGCATGCACTGCCACCCCCAGCTCATTCTAGTGGTCAGAGTGAGTTGCAAGGCCAGCCTGATTCAAGTGATCATGACCCCGAGAGATTCCACCTCTTGGTGGGAAGAAGCCAGGTGGAGTGGATGGAGGAAGTGGACTGACTGTGGCTGTTTTGCTAATAATTCTCTCTCACTCCCTTCCTCCCTCCCCCCCTTCCCTCTCCCCCGTCCCTCTTTACCTTCTTCTTCCTCCCCCACCCTCCCCCTTCCCTCCCCCTTCCTTTCCTATCTCCATGAGTTTTGATTGGCACCCATCCTGGGCACACTGTATTAGATGCTAGAGAGGCAGAAATCAAACAGATTTAGATGGTCCCTACCCCATGGAGCTTGCATTCTCCTGAAGCGAGATGGATATTGATCACACTTAAATGTGTGCTACACATGACGGCAAGTGCTATTTGAGAAGTGAGTCCTCAGCCACCGTGGGAGAGTGTGGTAGCTTTCCATAAGTTAAACACAGTTTTTGCATGACCAGGGTCTCTTCTTCAAGGGGGACCCAGCCCAAATGCTGAGGGCTGGCGCTCAGACCAGCACTCGCCCGCAGGCATTCCTTGCAGCTGGAGTCACAGAAGCCAAAAGAAACATTCCAGATGTCTAGCACTGATCAACAGGTAAACAAAGACGCATATATCCACACAATGGGACGCTATTCAGCCAAAACAAGGGAATGAACGCGGATCCAGGCTCCAGCATGGATGAACCCTGACAGCCCTGTGCCGAGCGAGAGAAGCAAGAACCACACAGTCTGATTCAGTAGAAATGAAATGTCCGGAGGAGCTGAATCCCTGAGACAGAAAGCAGATTCCTGGTTACAGGGGCTGGGGAGGGTGGGGAAAGGGAGAGACTGCTCATGGGTTTCTCTTTGGGGAGATGAATGTTCTGGAACTAGATGGTGTGAATGGTTGAATGACCATGTGGATGTACTAACAGCCACTGGCTTGTACACCGTGAAATGGTTAAAATGGTGGATTTTATGTTAGGTGAATTTTATCTCATGCACCTGTAATTTCAATGAGCTGGGGAGCTTGGAGCTGGTGAGCTGATCTGGCTGGGATGTCAGGAGGCTCCCCAAGAATGTGATGTTGGGGTTGAGATGTTGAGAATAGACTATGGCCCCCGGAAGATGAGGCTTCGGGGACCCGGGTGTCCAGCTGGAAGGCCAGCCCCAGCCAATGCCAGTTCGTGATTGTCAGCAAACTGAGAACTGGTCAATCCCTTTTGTCTTAGGGGCTATGTATAGCCACCTGAATGTCTCCCTGACTCTCAGGTCACTGTGACTTTGGGGGTTTTTGGATGCAGCCCCAAAGTTCTGCATGCAGGCTTCTTCTCCCGTGTGCTGAGTACAGCAAGGCCCCTGACAACCTCTGGAGCCTGGAGCCCCAGGTGCTGCGTGTCCAGGTGCTGCTGCCTGCCCTCCCCTCCTTTCTCCATGGGCAGCACCCTCTCCCTTTCAGATGAAGCGTGAGGAGGTGCAGTGCCACCTCACACTGGCCCCCATCGGGTGCAGACTCTCACCCCACCAAAGTCGCCAGCTCTTAGCAGACCCTGGGCATCCCCTCCCTCTTCCTCCAGGTTCCCCATCTCCCCGTGGCTTGGCACAGTAGCTGGTGAGGCAGGCTGCCTGTCAGTGGGCCTCTACTTGGCCTCCTCAGTCCCCAAGGTGTGGTCCAACCTCTCTTGCTTTGGAATCATACCATCAAGTCGTGAGGGTGGAGCAGAAAGAGCTGTCTGCCCTTCCCCAGGCACCTGCACGCTCACCAGCGTGCTTGCCAGCTCTGACCTGGGTCTGCTCTGTATCTGTGCATGTGTGTTAGGTCAATTCAGCCGTGTCTGACTCTGTGACCCTGTGGACCATAGCCTGCTGGGCTCCTCTGTCCATGCGATTCTCCAGGCAAGAATACTGGGGTGGGTTGCCACGCCCTCCTCCAGGGGATCTGCCTGACCCAGGGTGGAACCCACGTTTCTTAAGTCTCCTGCATCAGCAGGTGGGTTCTTTACCCCTAGTGCCACCTGAGAGGCCTTCTCTGTATGTGTGGCTCTTGCTAAATTTGACAGGCTGAGAGTCATGCTGAGTTCTTCCTGGCCCCTGCCTTCCAGATGACACAGAGCCCTAAGTGCTCCCTGCTGCACCCCCGACCTGGCCACTGGGCCCACCCTGGGCCGGGAGAAGGGGAGGACTCTGGCCATCTCTTCATCACCTCCTCAGCACAGATCCCCTCTGCCTCAGCATCCTGTTACCATCTCCACAGGGGACCACTGACCCAGGCTAACAGAGGACAGTCCATCCCTGATGCTGATTTGCATACTGATTAGTGTTAATGCCACAATGCACGATGGCTGCCATGGCGTGTCCCTGGGCCCAGACCCCCGATGGGCTGCCCCCTGAATCAAATGGAAACAGAAGCAATTCTGGCCCGCAGGATGTCTACTTCTTGTCCCCAGGCTCCCTTCCCACCCAGAACCCTTCCCTTTGTCCTCTGAGCAGCCAGGAGACCGTCACCCTTTAAAGAGTTCTCTTTCCAGAAAGTTCCTTTGTATCCAAGAGTGCAGTCAGAATTGAGACTCTGAGTAGTGCCATCAAATATGTGCCTAAGGCAGAGGGGTCCAGAGGGGGACCGTGGGCTTGGGGCAGGGGTGGGGGCTTCAGCCTCGCCATCTTCCCTTCAGTTCAGTTCAGTCGCTCAGTCGTGTCTGACTCTGCGACCCCATGGACTGCAACCCTCCAGGCTCCTCTGTCCTTGGAATTCTCCAGGTGAGAATACCGGAGTGGGTAGCCATACCCTCCTCTAGGGGATCTTTCCCACCCAGGGACTGAACCTGTGTCTCTTGTGGCTCCGGTATTGCAGATGGAGTCTTTGCCCACTGAGCCTCAGGGAAGCCAGTATTGACACAGCCGTAATGTATTCACATGCCATTTGTTTTCAATGTTCTTTCACATACAAATGTCACTTCGTCCAGGCAGCAGGCAGTGGAGAAACTGAGGACAAGAATGACTGTCTCCATCTTGCCCTTGCAGAACCAAAGTCTCAGTGGCGCTGGAGAAATGACATGGGACGAAATGGCATTCACAGGTCCGCAGAGTTCTTGAGGCCAAGCTTTTGCCACCCCCTAGGCTGCCTTCTCACCTTGTGTTTTCAAGATGCTTTCACACGTGACCTGCCCCTTCACTGTCCCCATAGCCCTATGCGGTAGATATGTCTTATGTCTGTCCATATGAGGAATGCATAAAACCAGAGCATCAAAGGAGGAGGTGACTCAATGTTCCATGGTGGAACCAGGGCCTGAATTCATGTCTGTTTTTGTTTAGTTGCTAAGGCATGTCCAACTCTTTGCAACCCCATGGACTGCAGCACACCAGGCCTCCTGTCCCTCACCATCTGCTGGAGTTTGCCCAAGTTCATGGCCATTGAAACAGTGATGCCATCCAACCATCTCATCCTCTGCCACCCTCTTCCGCTTTTTCCTTCAATCTTTCCAAGCATCAGGGTCTTTGAGTTGGCTCTTTGCATCAGGTGGCCAAAGTATTGGACCTTCAGCAGCAGTTTTCCAATGAGTATTCAAGGTTCATTTCCCTTAGGATTGACTGGTTTGTTCTCCTTGCAGTCCATGGGACCCTCAAGAATCTTCTCCAGCACCAAATTCAAAAGCATCATGCCAAATTCGTGTCTACTGACATGCAGTCTATAGCTTTTTCTACTACAACATCATTGACGCTTTGGTTGATGAGGTGGGTGTGTGTTGCTGAGGGAATGAGGAAGATTAGAGAAGATGGACTTTCAGATGATGCTGACAACAAGCCCAGATATGCTTGGCCCAGGCTCTTATGGTGGGTATGAAATTCTTCCAGTCACTTGGGTCAACTTTCCAAAATGCTGCTGTATCTCAAAGCACAGCTCATTTGGAAGGGACTAAAGAGGGAGGTTATGGCTCTGGAGCAGAATGATGGGGAAAAGCTTCTGGGTGGTTCATTCTTCCAGCCTTGATGGTTAGGCTGAGATTATGGCTTGGGGGATAAGAGGCCATTTATCTGATGCGTTCCCACAATCTAATTGGAAAAGTGGAATTACCACTTAAGACTTATGGTAACAGAACGTCTTTAAGCTATGCGGCTAAAATGAACTGTGAAGTTACATGCAGGAGCATCTCGTTTTGACTGCTGCGAAAGGTTTTATTTGAAATTAGAAAATGAAAATCACCGATCAATGCAGTAAGAATAGAATGAATGGTGTTTCTATTGTGCTAAGGAAAACGTAACTCAGAGTCAAGACGTCCTATTTACCTTCTTTCTAATTCCAGCTCCTTCCACTTAATGGCAACATATATAAACAGATAACACATTGCTGAACAGCTCAGGTGCAGCCTCTGGCCTTAGGTAAACCCCATGACTTTGCAGTGAGCCTTGGGGCAGTTTAATAGAAAGTGGGGACCTCTGCGAGCTTGCTGTCCTAAGAGAGGCAAACAAGTCAAAGCCTTGGCCTGTGGCCCTTCTGTAAGCCTAGAATGCTGTGGGGCTCTGCTTTTGTAACTGGAAAAGTTAGGTCATTCATGATTCTAATCAACAAGCATAGGCCACCAAAAGAGTTGTTATGATGAAAGAAATAGTTCCAAACAGAAAACCGGAATGACGGAGGGATGCATAGGACACATTTTAAATTGCTATTATTGATACTGTCAACAGACTCACAGGTTTTATTTCTTGAGCCGTGAGTATGGGTGACAGGATTTTTGAAAACAATTTATTCGTTCAAGAACTATGCTTTGAATGCCTACTATGCACCGTCTGTTGTGGGCACGGTGAACAGAGCAGAGACACATGCCTGCTTCCGTGGAGCTCTTCTTTTGGTGGAAGGTGCACAAATGAGGGGCTTCCCAGGAGGTGCTAGTGGCAAAGAACAAGCCTGCCAGTGCAGGAGACATAAGATGCAGGTTCGATCCCGGGGTCAGGAAGAGCCCCTGGAGGAGGGCATGGCAACCCACTCCAGTATTCTTGCCTGGAGAATCCCACGGACAGAGGAGCCTGGCGGGCTGCAGTCCATGGGGTCACAAAAGTGTCACACATGACTGAGAGACTAAACAAAAACAACACGTTTTTATAAATTGCCCCAAATTCTCTGTGAAATAGTAAAGTAAGTGAACAAATAAAAACTTGACTTTACAGCCATGCTAAGAATCAGAGTAGGTATTCATGCTGGGTTCCAGAAAGGACCTTCGTCCCCTCCCAGCTCACCAGCGTGGCTCATGATACTCACCTGAAGACCCTCCTCAGATTCCTGCTCTGTTCTCTGCCCGCTTACTGCACCTTGTCTTTCTGACCGTCTATACCAGCTGTGTTTAGGCGGTTCTCTGCCTTCCCTGGTGGCTCGGCTGGCAAAGAATCCTCCTGCAATGCAGGAGACCTGGGTTCGATCCCTGGGTTGGGGAAGATCCCCTGGAGAAGGGAAAGGCTACCCACTCCAGTGTTCTGGCCTGGAGAATCCCAGGGCCTGTATAAGTCCACAGGGTCACAAAGAATCAGACACGGCTGAAGGACTTTCACTTTCTGTATTTTCTGAGGCCCCCAGAAACTCCATGCTTAGGGCATGTTCTTCTTTTCTATTTAAAGTGCATCTCTTGTGAAAAGCATACAAATGGGTCTAAATGTTTCTTAGTCCAGTCTGAAAAATGTCTGCCTTTTATCAATAATTGAAATACATAGTCACTTTATATTTAACGTAATTTTGCTGTGGTGGGTTTAAGTCTGCCATCTTGCTATTCATCTTCCCATTGTTCCATCTATTTTCTGTTCCTTTTTCCTTTTTGGCTTGAATATTTTTAGTATTTTATTTTCTCTCTTATTTTGATTCAATCTATACCTCTCTGTGTTATTTCAAAAAAATGTTGCTCTAGGAATTATAATATATGTCTTTAATTTACCACAATATGTCACAAATTAATAGTATACCACTTTAAATATAATGTTAGAACTTCGTAACAATAAACTTCCCCTTTCCCTTTTTGTAATTTGTGTTACTGTTGTCATACATTGTACTTCCTCATATGTTGCAAATGACAAGTTAAAATAAAGTGTTATTAATTTTGCTTTAGATAATTACCTTTTAAAGAAATTAAAAAGCAAGAAAACTTAAAAAATTATTCATATATTTACCATTTCTTGGGTTCGTCTATCCTTTGGATAGATTCAGGCTTCCATCTGGTATAATTTTTGTTTAACGTAAACAAGTCTTGTTAACAATTCTTAGAGCCTCAGGTCTGTTAGTGATGCATGCTCTCAGATTTTTTATCTGAATATGTTTTTATTTTGCCTTCATTTTGAAGAATATTTTTGTAGACACAGAATTCCAAACAGATCAAGTCTATCTTCTCCCTAGAATTTTGAAGATGTTCAACATTATTTTGATTTGCATTATTTTATATCAGGACAGTAGTCACTCTTACCATTGTTCCTATGTAATGAGTTTTCCCTTTGGCTGCTTTTAGGATTTTTCTCTTTATCTTTTATTTTCAACAGTTTGACTGTGATGTGCCCGGAAGTATAATTATTTTTGTTGGTCTGGTTTGGTTTGATTGCAATTTGCTGAACTTCTTGAAGTATGGGTTGATATATATATATATTTTTAATCAAATTTGGAAAATTTAGGCCATTATATCTTCAAATATTTTTTCTACTGCAATCTCTCTTCTCTTTGGGGAATTCTAGCTGTACTGACATTAGATTAGTTTATACTCTTCATAGATCACCTAGGCTTTTTCATTTTTTCCCTACCACAGTTTTCTCTGAGTCTCAGCTTGAACAGTTTCTATCACCATTTCTTCACTTTCACTGGTTTTTTTTTTTTTTTTTAATTGCATTGTCTAGGCTGCTATAAAACCATCCAGCAAAATTTTCAATTCGGATATTTTGTATATTAGTTCAAGAATTTCCATTTACTTCTTTTGAAAATAGTTTGTTCTCTACTTACATTTCCTATCTATTTCCTCATTGTGTCTATTTTTTCAACTAAATGCTTAAATACATGGGTGTTTCTCATTTTCTGCTACTTCCAAGATCTTTATCGTATTTGGGTCTGTGTCAACTGACTTTTTCTGTTTGTTATTGGTTACATTTTTCTGCTTCTTCTATGTCTAGTAAGTTAGATTTCATGCTGGATATTGTACCTGTTATAGTGAAGAATATCTGGATTTTATTGTCTTCCTTGAAAGACTACTGGGTTTTGTTTTAGCTATCAGTGAATTTACTGATGGATGAGCTTGACCTTTCTGAGGCTTGTTTTTAAACAAGCTATTTTTTTTTTTTTTTTTTTTTGCTATTGTGGGTTTTATGCAGACTTTACTTAAGGATTAATGTAGCCCAGTGTCCAAGGTGTGTTGTACTATCTTTCTGGAGCTTCCACTAAATGTCTGAAGGGTTTACTGAGGTTTTTCCGAATTGGCTTTCAGAGTGTTAATATCTGCTAGCACTGTGAGATCTTCAAAATCTCTATTCACCTTACAGTTTCTTAGTAGCTGTTACCTGGAATGGGAAATGGCAACCCACTCCAGTATTCTTGCCTGAAAAATCACATGGACAGAGGACAGGTCGCAGTCCATGAGGTCACAAAAGAGTCGGACATGACAGACTGAGCAGGCGCAGTGGAGTTTTTCCTTCCATATGCACAGCTTAGTATCTGGCCAAAGACCTGCAAGGACCTCCATACAAACTCAGTTTCCTTTTCTGTGATGCTCCCCCTCTTTGATATACTGTCCCCCAAATTCCAGTGCCCACAACAGCCTCAAACTCTGACCTCTGCCTTCTCTATTCAGCCACATTTTTACATCTTTTTCGGCTGTGCCTTCTCATGCTATGTATAGACCATAGAATGCCTTCAGGCAGAAAGCCAGAGGGACTGTGGCATTCACTGCAAATATTTCCCTTCTCTCAGGAGTCATGGTCCTCTGGCGACTCTTGTGCAAGATCTGAAGACAGTTGTTTCATTCATGTTACCCAGTCTCATTGGTGTTTCCAACAAGAGGGATTGCCTAGTACCGGTAATTCCGTCATAGCCACAAGTGGAAGTTTCGTCATATCATCGGTTAACTGTGCTCAAATGCTGTAAACCACCTTAAAACCCAGTTTTCTGTTTTCATAATTAAGTAGTGATTATTTGCAGGTCATAAATAAGTTCGCCAATATCTTTTTCCTGCTGTTGCTTACACAGAGAATGGAGGGATGGGATGAGGCAAGGTGAATCCTTCCAAAGGTCTATCATATGTGCTATGAAAGATTTCATGATAGGGATTTTAGCAGGAATGGGTTATCAGGTGTTGTATGGGTTATAAGTGTTAGCACTTATTCTCCACTCTTGAAGTTTCCTTCACAGTGAAGAGATACCTACTAGAATAATACTCTCGGTCTCTTGTCTTCTCCCAGCTCTTCTTAAGTGGGTAGACTGTGTGCCTGCTTGGTGAATTTGAGAGTAGAAATTGCGGAAGTTCAGCTCGATCCGGTCCTCCTGGGTGTCTTGACCTGGTTTACTCCTCTGTGGCTTAATTTATAGAGTAACATTCCAGAAGAGAATAGGTGCTCAGTCAGTGTTACTGATAGAAGTTATTATTATTGCTATTACTTTTCATGTTGTTTTATTTCCATTTCTTTTCTTTTTCCATTCCAAGGGCCCTCTATAAAACAGAACTTGAACAGCCCCCTTAGATCTGTCTCTCCTTGTGTGTATATAATAAGGGGGCAGTCTCCCATGTAAGGGAACTGAAATGGGAAAAGGGGGACACTGATGGAATTCCTTGGCTCACCCAGAAATCCCTGGGATGAGATCTGGCGCAATCTTATTGGCCTCTGTCTGGAGACACTCAGAGTCGTTGGGGTTGTCCATTCACAGAGCAGAAAAGGCGAGTACCACTGCAGCTGCCAGGTGATGGCTTGGATGCTGATGGAGTAACTGAGGAAGGAAAGGGTGTTTGAAGTCTTCTGGGGGTGAGGGGAGCCAGGCCAAGGTGGCAAAGCAGCCTAAAAGAATCCACACTCTGTAGATCAACAGCTAATACCTAGGACTGGAATGATCTCGGAACCCAACCCAACGTGGGTAATAGTTACCCTTTGATTGTATTCATTGCTGTTGGTCAGTCTCTAAGTCATGTCCAACTCCTCGCGACCACATGGACTAAAGCCCCCCGGGCTTCCCTGTCCTTCACCGTCTTCCAGAGTTTGTTCAAACTCATGTTCATTGAGTCAGCGATGCCATCCAACCATCTCATCCTCTGTTGCCCTCTTCTCTTTCTGCCTTCAATCTTTCCCAGCATCAGGGTCTTTTCCAATGAGTCAGTTCTTTGCATCAGGTGGTCAAAGTATTGGAGCTTCAGCTTCAGCATCAGTCCTTTCAATGAATATTCAGGATTGATTTCCTTTAGAATTGACTGGTTGGATCTCCTTGTTGTTCAACAGACTGTAAAGAGTCATTTCCAGCACCCTAGTTCAAAAGCATCAGTTGAATACCTGTGTGCTCATAGGTATGACAAAGAACCAAAAGGCACGTAGTGTGAGCTTCAGAGCATGGACTCTGGAGCTAGATTACCCTGTTTGGTTCCTGCTTTCATCACTTACTGACTATCCGGCCTTGGAAAAACCTTTCAACCTCTCTGTGTCTCAGTTTTAAAATCTGTAAAATAATAGTAATCTAATCCTAAAGTTCTTGAGGATATTAAATAAGTTCTAGGATGTGAGACAAAATGAGATAATATGTAATCATTTTAATATTTAATTGTTATGCTACCTAACATTTAATATGTATTCCTTACCTGCCAGAATTTATTCTAAGAGCTTAGCACAGAATAAGTTGTTGGCCTTAGGACATAGAATCCAATGAGATAGTTCAGTATTATCTCCATCTTACAGATAAGGACATAGTTTCCTAGTTAGCCCTGAAGCTGGGACTCATGTCTGTCTGCTGAAAACATTTTTTGCTGGACAGTCTCCCAGACCCACCACGCATTTGTCAGATAAAAGGTTGAAAACCACTATCCCACTATCTAGGATAAACTTCATTCAGCAGAAAGGAAAACCCAGAGATCCTGGTGGGGGAATGGCTTTGTTTTGTATTCTTTTAAATGATAGTCAGGTATCATCAAGAGAGGCTCTGTGCAGTGATAAAAAATCTGCCTGCCTATGCAGGAGACACAAGATGTGGGTTTGATCCTTGGGTCAGGAAGAACCCCTGAAGGAGGGAATGGCAACACACTCCAGTATTCTTGCCTGGAAAGTTCCATGGACAGAGGAGCCTAGCGGACTATGACCCATGGGGTCACAAAAAGTCAGACACACACAAGAGAGGATCAGGAAAAACACCCAGAGTTTTTTTATACTCATAGTTTGTTATACTCATAGATCTTAGGGAGGGAAGGCACATAAGGCCACAACGAAAAATACCAGGGGTGTCAGGAAACTGAAGGTAGGAGGAAAGAGTTCACTGAAGATGAGAACTTTATTGGGATTTCTGCAAGAAAGGTGAGGATGGGGCAGGGGGACAAGTTTAGGACTGGTTGATGTGAGTCATTTCAATGGGCTCAGCTAGAGAGAAGCTCTCTCCTTGGGACCAGGCTCTGGGAAAATTAGACAGAAGACTGTTGTCTCCTGGGCTGTGTAGACCAAACAGAGAAGGCAGGTCCTCGACAGGTTAGTTTACACATGAAAGACATTTTCTAGGCTACCTTCTTTGCTATCCTTAGGAACTGGCTATCCCAACAAGGGGCAGGCTCTCCCTAGAAAGTTTTCTTAAGCTGTGCAAACATTATTACATACAAAAATCAATCAATCAACTGATCAACCAATAGCCATGCAATATATGGCTTCAAGACCATGGTCCCATTGGTGTTGGAGACAGTGTTAGGACCAGATTTCCAGCCTCCTAGCCCATGACCCCTCAGGACCCTCCTCATGCTTCGTGATGCTGAGCGAGAATATTTCCTGGTAGCTTTCAGGCGGGCAGAAGGCTGGAGGAGGCAGAGTCAGGCTGATGTCGCTGAGGTCAACCTGTCTCAGTTGCTAGAGGTAACAGGACAGCTGCCTAGGTCACTGGCAACAGCTGGGAAGAAAGAGCAGGAAAAGGGAGAAGAGGGGCTTATTGGGGCCGGGTGGGGGATGCTACTGAGAGCCAGCACAGCCATCGTTACCCAGGATGAAACTGGTCTGCATTGGTCTGAGACTCAGTCCAATTACAAGCTGTCCATAGAATCAGAACTGACCCTTGGCTGCACAGAGCCTAGCTTGCATTTGCTTAGCCCTTACACACATCACCTATTCTTTTTCCTTTTCTGTTTTTAAAATTTGAAATGCAGTTCACATTCCCAGTGGCCATTTATTCACAATGTACAGTGCTTGTGCTTAGTGCTCAGTCTGACTCTTTGCCATCCCATGGACCACAGCCCGCCCGCCCCCGCCCCGCCACAGCACCTCCGCCCCAGGTTCCTCTGCCCAGGGGATTCTCCAGGCAAGAATACTGGAGTGGGTTGCCATTTCCTCCTCCAGGGATCTTCCCAACTCAGGGATCCAACCCACATCTCTAAAGTCTCCTGCAGTGGCAGACAGATTCTTTACTACTTGAGCCTCCTGGGAAGCACAATTCAATGGTTATTAGTATATTCACAGAGTCACTAATTAGTCACAGAAATGCAACCATCATCACTATCAATTTTGAAACATTTTCATCACCCTACAAAAACCCCAAACCCTTCAGCAGTCACCTCCCTCAGCATTCCTTCTCAACTTTCCAGCTCTAGGCAGTCACTAATCTACTTGAAAAAGCTTTTTCAGTGAGGTATAGCTGATTTACAATGTTGTGTTAGTTTTGTGTGTATAGCAAAGTGAATTAGTTATATATATATATATGCATTATAACCATTATATATATGCATTATGTATCTATATATGCATTATAACTATATATATATAGTTATACATATATGTATGCATTCTTTTCAGCTTCTTTTCCCACATAGGTCACCACAGAATATTGAGTAGATTTCCCTGCACTACAGGGATAGGGTAAGTCCTTATTAGTTATCTATTTTATATATAAGTGTTAGTCACTCAGTCATGCCTGACCTGACTCTTTGCAACCCCATGGACTGCAGCCCACCAGGCTCCTCTGTCCATGAGATTTTCCAAGCAAGAAGAATACTGGAGTGGGTTGCCACTTTCTTCTCCCAGGGGACCTTCCCAACTCAGGGATCTCCTGCCCTGCAGACAGATTCTTTACCAATTGAGTTACAAGGAAGCTCTTATTTTATATATTTTATATATAGTAGATGATAAATTGGGAGATTGGGATTAACATATGCATGCAAATCTACTTTTAATCTTCTCCCCATCTCTGAACAGTCGCCTGTTCTGGCCTCTCATATCAGTGGAATCCCATGCTAGGTGGTCTTTTTCTGGCTGGTTGCTTTCACTGAGTTATACTGTCTTCAAGGTTCAGCCACGTTGTAGGATTACATCATGTGATTTTGATTCTCCAATACATTTGGGAAACAGGTATAGTAGGTGTTATTGGAACTGTTTCCACTTAAAGAGCCACTCGCTCCATTTCACCTTCTGTGTCAAGCTTTGTCTTGGGACAATCTCACCGTC
This sequence comes from Nanger dama, assembly GCA_917880005.1. Classification (NCBI taxonomy): domain Eukaryota; kingdom Metazoa; phylum Chordata; class Mammalia; order Artiodactyla; family Bovidae; genus Nanger; species Nanger dama. The sequence continues at coordinate 8,278,825 of CAKJTW010000063.1, read as the reverse complement.
ACTATGATGCCAGGCAGAGGCACCAGCTTTTCCCCACTTAACAGATAAGAAATCGGGGATCAGAGAGCTGGAGAAACTTGCCTGAGATTGCACAGCTGGCAAGTGGTAGGATGGGCCTTGGAGCCCAGGCAGGTTTGTTCCAGAACTTCAGGTGTGGATGCTGCCAGTGCCCGCTGCTTTCTGGGCTGCGTGCCTCGCCCTGGGGGCACGGCCCCTCACTGGCCAGATGACGCTCTGATTCAGATCTCTGGCTTCTGCATCCTATTTTCCTCTCCCAGCTCTGTGGCCTTTCCCCAGTCAAGTTGCAATGGTCGCTCTTGGCTATGTCATTTAATGCATTTTCGGGAGGGACAGGTCCTAACTTGAAGAAATCTCAGGAAAAATGTCAAGGTCACATTTCACATAATGTTCAATCACCAAGTTCAGAGAACGTAATGAAATAAAAGGAAGGATCACATCCTTTAGCCCAGGAAGGAAAAAAAAAAAAATGAGCGTCAGTACTGTTTGGCCTTTTCCTTCTTTTCTGTTTATTTCTTTCCACAGGTTTCCTAGATGAGTATGAGGTGTTTCAGTCATCACATTTAACTTCTCAGGCAAATCTATCACACAATGCGTTTGTGCTTTATGCAAATGCTTGTGGAACTCTGTCTAGCTTCTATTCAGGATGTGCCCTGGACACTTGGACTTGTGTTCTCAGAAAGATTTGGGTTCCCAGGTTCTTTCCAGAATCCCAAAGTGACTATCGCTCCCTACCTCCAATATGTCAGCCCTTTCCTTCTCGTTCCTCACCTAAAAGAACGCATGAATATAAAAAGCAGGGGAAGATGTTCAGGTGAGGCCGAGGACCCTGCATCTATCTGCCCGAGTTTCTTGTATCCAGCCTTGGGCTTCCCCGTGGCCCAGTGATAAAGAAACTGCCTATAGTGCAGGAGATGCAGGAAAGACGGGTTCGATCCCTGGGTCGGGAAGATCCCCTGGGGAAGGAAATGGCAACCCACTCCAGCATTCTTGTCTGGAGAACCCCATGGACAGAGGAGCCTGGCGGGCTACAGTCCATGGGGTTGCAAAGAGTCAGACACGACTGAGCGTGCACGCACGCACACATGCTTGTATTCAGCCCTGATCCTCACTCACTGGCCACGCCAGATGCAAGGTGAGAGAACCTCAGGTTCTTCACTACGTCCAATGATATGCTTTTCAACTTCAAAACACTATTTTAGAAAAAAGTATTTATTTTATATTGGAATAAAATTAATTTACAATATTGTGTTAGTCCCAGGTATATAGCAGACTGGTGCAGTCATACATAAATATACATATAGGCTGTGCGTGCTTAGCGGTTCAGTTGTGTCTGACTCTTTGTGACCCCGTGGACTATAGCCCACCAGGCTCTTCTGTCCATGTGATTCTCCAGGCAACAATATTGGAGTGGGTAGCTATTCCTTTCTCCAAGGGATCTTCCCTGACCCAGGGATCGAACCCAGGTCTCCTGCATGGCAGGCAGATTCTTTACCTTCTGAGCTGCCAGGGAAGCCCGCATATCTATTACTCTTCAGATTCTTTTCCCATTCAGGTTATTACAGAATGTTGAATAGAGTTCCCTGTGGTGTTCTTTACTGGTTTCCTATTTTGCATATATATATATATTTTATATACAGTGTGTATCTGTTAATCTCAGGTTCCCAATATATCACCCCTCTCTTTCCCCTTTGGTAACCATAAGTTTGTCAAAACATTATTTTAAGACCCTAGTGCAGTGTGACAGGGATGTGAGGTTTCAGAGAGATTGTGGCTGTAAAACTACTTTAAAATTGAAACAGTATTATGCAAATGTGAGAGGTCATTTCTCGTGGTATGATTTGTTATCAGGACACACAATGACTGATAACATTATCGTCATCTTATCCAGTGCTTGTCTGGGGCTGTCTCCTGGTCTGTCTTCTGCTGGCACTCAGCGCTCCACCTCCAACAGCCCGAGTCAAGCGCAGTGCTTCGAACACAGGGAGATCTCAGCCGCCTCTGCCCGATCGAGCCTCAGAACAGATGCCCTCTCATATCCCAGACATGCATCCAGGTCCACCTCCCATTTCCTTCCGGCTGAACAGACCCTCTCCCCGAGCCTTGCCTAATTTCATTTCCTCAAACAAGGTGTGCTGGGGAGTTTTATGTGGCAACTTGGCTCAGCCAGTTATTTAATCAAACATGAATGGAGGTGCTGCTGTGAAGATATTTTGTAGATACATTTGACATCTGTAGTCAGTGGACTTAAGGAGATTGCCCTCCACCATGTGGGTGGGCCTCACTCAAGCTGTGGGAAAGCCTTAAGTGTCCAAACTGAGGGCTTCCAGAAGAAGAAGAAGAAATTCTGCTTCAAGACTGCAGCCTTAACTGGCATCAGCCTGCCGGCCTGCCCTATAGATTTCAAACTGAGTCTCTCAAGGTCAGCTTCTGCTATGTTTCCAGCTGCCTGGTGGATTTTGGACTTGCCAGTGCCCACAGTTCCATGACTCAGTTCCTTAAAATAAATCTCTTTATATAACTTTATATGTAAAGGTTCAGCTTCTCTGGAGACCTCTGACTGATACACAAGGCCCGGAAAGATGGTACCCCCTCCCTTTAGTTCACCTGCCTATTCAGGGCAGCTGGTTTGCTCTCCAGAGACTGATTCTATTTTTTTTTTTTTTTAGTTTTATTGGATTATATTTGATTTACAATGTTGAATTGGTTACAGGTGTACAGCAAAGTGACTCACTTGTACATACATATATGTTCATTCTTTTTCAGATTCTTTGTCCATATAAGTTATCATAGAATATTGATTGAAGCTGAAACTCCAATACTCTGGCCACCTGATGTGGAGGGCTGACTCGTTGGAAAAGACCTTGATGCTGGGAAAGCTTGAAGACCAAAGGAGAAGGCAGCAGAAGATAAGATGGTTAGATAGCATCACTGACTGAGTGGACGTGAACTTGAGCGAACTCTAGGAGACAGTGGAGGACAGGGAAGCCCTGATATGCTGCGTCCGTGGGGTTGCAAAGATTCAGACATGTCCTAGCGACTAAACAACAACAAAGAATATTGACTGGAGTTCCCTGTGCTATATAGTAGGTCCTTGATGGTTACAGAGGCTGATTCTTGGGCTTCCTATTCCACCAAGAGAAAAGACTGACCATTCTTTGGTTTCTGCTTCTTCCTCTGAGCATCCAGACTTGGAGCTCTACTTGGGGATGGACCTCTTCCACCTTCTCCTGTGGAAACTTATTAGAGAGAAACCACGCGAGTCGGCTTGTGTGCAGTGGGATTCGGCCATCGGAGAGATCCTGGTGAATTTTATCACCGCTTTGAACATTGAAAGAGATAACTTTAAAGTTCCCAGGCCGTTCCCACCCTCACCCTCCATGGCATCACTGTTTCTTTTGTTAATTTACAAACAGAAGCGCAGGCATGTGGTCGTCTCCTGTGCATCTATGTTTAGTGAAGAATAGTAGTCTGAGCCCTGCGTTTGTTTGTTTTCCATTTCCTGGGAACTCCAAAGAAGGAGGTGTTATCCGCACACTGATAGGTATTTCACCTCCGAAGGATCCCGGGCTTGGAGTCTGAAGAGTCACATCTCATTCAACATTCTTCCCCCAAGTTCAGCGATCAGACAAATAGACATATGGATGATGCTAAAGTTAGGTACCACAGATAGGAGGAATATTCGCATGGCACCCGCTCTCTTCAGCCCTCACTCAGCACAGAATATCATCCTGTTAAAAACGGTCTATTTTTATGGAACTCTTGTGCTTATATTGAGATATAAAATTATTAGTCTGAGGTTGGCTCACATCAACAGAGCCTCAGATTCTTGGCAGAGCTGCCTGTAGTCTGCTCCAGCCTCTCACTGCCAGGGACAGAGCCCGCACAGGAGCAAAAATAGGTCTTCCTGCCGAAACCTGCTGAGATACCGGGAAGGCGGGCGATGTGCGAGAGGAATTTAATACCCTGGCCTTAAGAAAGTTTCAGTCTGCTCCTGAGACAGACTTGCCCTTGGTAGGTGACTGATCATATGAAATTAGAGCGTTTCAGCAGGGATTGAGGAAGTAGCAAAAGGAGACTTGGCAGTCAGCGGCCCTGTTAGAGGAGAGTTTTGCATATAAATTACATATGCATATGACATTTTAGCTCCAACTTTACATGTGTTTTGGAGGCTGGATGCAGTCTTGTCCCTGCCTGTCTGTTTGCTTTTTCTCATCGCTGCATCAATATTAATCCTGCTGTTTTTAGTTCGCTTTGAAGAAAAAGCATGGGTTTTCTTTATCTTTATTTGAAATGGCAAGTGGGACACTGTTTTCTTCGGGTGCTTTCGATAGCCTCTACTTTTATTTTTGGTGAACCATTGCATCTTCTATGTAGGAATGTGTCCCTTCTTTCTTTCTGTCTGAATGTTTCCAGGGTGATTGCCCTTCCCCCCGTCCCCCTGCCCCAGACTGCGCCACGACCTCCCTTGGAATAGGCAGTGAAGTTCTAGGTCAATGTCTTTCACAATAACATTCTGTTACCAATAATCTCTCCCTTCTTAGATCTGAGAGCCTTTGGATAAGAGTAGAAGGTGATGTGAGCCCAAGGTGTTCCAGCTCTCCACTTTCTGATAGAGGAAGGGAGGTCCTGGGAGGAGGTGGTTTGCTCGAGGGCTCTAGAGACTTAGAGGCTGAACTGGGGCTAGAACCCAGCTCGGGTCACTCATCTCTGAGACTGGCTTTGCCAATTCAAAGAAGATTCCAAGGGATCTGCCAATTATAGCCTGTGGTGTAAATCTGGCCTGCTGCCTGTTTTTATATGGCCTGCAGGTTTATTTGTTGCATTCTTAAATGGTAAAAGAAATCTGAAAGACCCAGGAAAACTATATGGAATTCAAATTTTTGTACCTGTAAAATTTGAAATCTGTGTACCTGTGTACCTGCAGTGGTACACAGCCATGCCCATTTGTTTGCATCAAATCTAGAGCCGACTTTACGCTACAGCAGCAGAGCAGCATGGTAAACGATGGAGAGTCTACAGCCTAAAAAACGTGAAACATCCACTTTCCGGAAAAAGAGGGTTGACCCCTACTCAGTTTTGGGCCAGTGTCTCCATTCTTTGGACAGCCTGATATATTAGCATTTTCTTCTAATTCAGTCAAATCAATCCATTCATTGCTAGGTTTGGTTTTCTCCATTTATGTTAAGGATCAATATCTTTTAGTCAGTTTCAGGTAAAATGTTTTATTGGGCATCTCAGGTACCAATTAATGCTCAGTTCAGTTCAGTTCAGAGCATTAATTGGTTGCTCAGTCGAGTCCGACTCTTTGAGACCCCATGAATCGCAGCACGCCAGGCCTCCCTGTCCATCACCATCTCTTGGAATTCACTCAGACTCACATCCATTGAGTCAGTGATGCCATCCAGCCATCTCATCCTCTGTCGTCCCCTTCTCCTCCTGCCCACAATCCCTCCCAGCATCAGAGTCTTTTCCAGTGAGTCAACTCTTCACATGAGGTGGCCAAAGTACTGGAGTTTCAGCTTCAGAATCATTCCTTCCAAAGAAATCCCAGGGCTGATCTCCTTCAGAATGGACTGGTTGGATCTCCTTGCAGTCCAAGGGACTCTCAAGAGTCTTCTCCAACACCACAGTTCAAAAGCATCAATTCTTGGGCACTCAGCTTTCTTTATAGTCCAACTCTCACATCCACACATGATCACTGGAAAAACCATAGCTTTGACTAGACAGATCTTTGTTGGTAAAGTAATGTCTTTGCTTTTTAATATGCTGTCTAGGTTGGTCAGAGCTTTTCTTCCAAGGAGCAAAGGTCTTTTAATTTCATGGCTGCAGTCACCATCTGCACTGATTTTGGAGCCCCGAAAATAAAGTCTCTCACAGTTTCCATTGTTTCTGCATCTCTTTGCCATGAAGTGATGGGACTGGAATTCTGAGCTCAGAATGTCTATTGGGAGAAAGTAGACTATTAAGTTTTCTTTTCAAAAATGAAGTTAAATCAATTTATTAATTTAGCATAGAGGCATTTAGGAAGACTTCACAAGACACACCATCAACACACATTGAGATATAAAATATTTAAAGTGCTGTCCAAGAACCATTTTCCAAACACAAGCCAGACCCCTCGTTCTCCAGAGTGGAGGGTTTCTAAGACTCTGTTGTCTTACATAGGATCATGTAACGAAAAATACAGAGACTCTGTGGTCTCGCTGCAGAATCAGAAAGAGCTAGCAGCTGGCTGGGCAGGCTGACTCTCTGTGATTCGCATGTAATCATGAAGACTCTGGCTTGCTAAAATTCCTCATAAAAAACTCCAGTGGCGACACATTTCAGATGTCACAGTTTTCACTAATAAAGAAATGGAGGAATGCTGCTCTCTGCGTAACTCACTCATTCGCACAACAAATATTTACCAAGAGCCTGTTATGAGCAAGGCACTGGCAGAAGCTACAATTCTTTCTATCTTTTCAGAACTCTCGGGATGTTTTTTTATGTTGAGCATTTCTTTCATTGACAAACATTTGGAGGTATCAAGTCTGTGTAAGATGCTAGGCAAGATGGAATCTAGCGGGGAGGCCGGGTAAGGGGATGGCTGAGGATACAGAGACGGCTTCCTGGGTGTTAGTCTCACCTTCACTTTCACTGTGTTCCTTGGGAATGCTCTAGAACATCTGGGGCCTCAGTCTTTTCACCTCTACAATGGGGATAATGCCACCTCCAGGGGAAGGCTTGTGAGAATTAAGTGTGTCAACGTGTGGAGTTCTTAGAGCAGGGACTGGACATCCTAGTGCAGTTTAAGTGGCTGCTACTATTACCATGGGCTTTGCAGGTGGTGCTAGCGATAAAGAACCTGCTTGCCAGTGCAGGTGGATGTGAAAGATATGGGTTCGATCCCTGGATCAGGAAGATCCCCTAGAGGAGGGCAAGGCAACCCACTCCAGTATTCTTGCCTGGAGAATGCCATGGACAGAGGAGCCTGGCGGGCTGCAGTCCATCGGGTCACAGGGAGTCGGATATGACTGAAGCATCCTAGCATGCATTGTTATTGTGCTGAAGCTGTGAAGACCCTGCACTGTCTTTTTAGCTTTCATTTGCAAAGCACTGTATTCCTCACCTTTACCAGCATCCTTTCGATCCCCACAATAACTGTATGATTTGTAGCAAGACGTTAAGTCTACTATCTTCCCTTTATCACTGAGGAAAGGAGAGGCAGATGGGTCAGTGGTATGTTTGAGGCCACCCAGAACCCAAGACCTTGACCCTAAGGACCATTCTCTTCCCACTGAGCTTGCAGCTTTGACAATAGTGGCCTGTGTGCATTAGTTCAGGCTGGACTGGTATTGACTGTGAACCAAGGGAACTAAGTCAAGCACCTCTCTGTTTGACCATAGAGTTAGGAAGCCTTGTGTTCCCCTCAGCTTTAAGAAGCAGTATGCCCTGAAGGATGAGGGAAAGATGGCTGATATTGTTGGGTCCAGAGACTGGGAGCTGGGAGTCTGCTGGGAAAGTCTGTTTCTTAAAACAGTTCTTCTGCTGATCTGAGGACCTCTGAGCAAAGGAGGAGAAACCAGTAGAAGCAGGGGCAGACACTGAGCAGGTTGAATGTCACCACGCTTACCGCTTTGGACCTCCGCATGGACCATTCAACAACATCTCCTCCGTGAGAATTACTTTAAGTGTAACCAGGTGACAACCCAAGGCTCTGCTGCTGGGACATTAGAAGATTCTAGGGACCTACTGAGCAGTCATGAGAACAGCTAAGGAGCTTCTGGACAAAGAAAAGTGAGAGAGGGAATCTGAAAATAAGACGCACCTTAACTCTCAGAGGTGGGAGAGGGTTCCTGCGGCTCCCTTCTTCCTGGGGCTGGGGGCTGTGAGTGGGGGAGTGGGCTAGATGGGAGCAACTGAAGCTGATGGGGTCTCTGGGTACAGGAGGGATGTGCCCAGAGCTGGATGTAACTGGAGGACAGAACTCACTGGTGGGGAGGTGGTCAGTGACCAGCTGGATCACCCAGCGCTGAGAGGCAGTGACTTCTAAGACTCCATGTATTTTACAAGGTTTTGGAAAATTGCAGTGGAGAGGGGCAGAACGCAAACCAGATGCCTCCTTACGTCACATAGCATCAAAGGATGCTGCAAGGATCGTGGGCTTTTCATGCCTAGAATGTCCAGAGCTTAATATCTGATGGCGATCTCTAGAGTACTTTCTGTTGAGCCCTTTAACCTAACTCTGTGTGATGGTTCATTTCCTGTGTCAATTTGGCTGGGCCATGGGACCTAATTGTTTGGTCAGATACCAGAACAGATGTTGCTCTGAAAGTATTTTCTTTGATGAGATGAACACTTATATCTGTAGACTTTAAGTAAAACAGATTACTTACTCTCCATAATTTGGGTGGGCCTTACCTAATCATTCGAAGACCTTCGGAGTGGAAAAGCTCTCCTAGAAATATTGCATGGTCATCTTAATAGAAATATCCTATATCTTTATGAGGGTGATGTTCACACGGATGTGTATATTTATCAAAACTTCTCAATCCCATACTTAATTCCTGTGCATTTTACTAAATGTAAATTTTACCTTAATAAATAAAAATGATTATACCTTATCCTTCAGTAAAAAGTGCCTTAGAAGACAATGAAAATACCAAAGAAAGTTGCATAATCAGAAAAGTAAAAATTAATTAAAATGGAAAAGAAAAAAAAAAGCTTTTTTTTTCCCCTTGGAAAAGAAGCAATTCTTCCTAAAGAGTGCAACGTCGAAAATCTGCTTGAGTTTCTCACCCACTGGTCTGACCTGTATATTTCAGACTCAACCCTCTAACGGTAACTCTTCCCTGGGTTTCCAACCTGTAGGTTCTTACTAGGTTCTCACAGTCACTTGAGTGAGATCCTTAAAGTAAATCTCTATCTCTTGTATATATGTACCTCTATCTCTCTTAAACACACACACACACACGTATGTTTATACACACACATTCACACACATACATTGGAAAGAGGAAAATTGCCATCCTGCCAGAATCCTTTTGCTGGAGAGAATGCCTACAACAAGACCATCTCAGGGCTGGGAGCAGAGGTAAGGGTCTGTGGATTCACATGTCACTCTGTCTAAAGCCACCGTGTTCTCTCATTTCTAAAGTGTCAGCCACCATCAGACACAAGAACAGCTTTTCTAGAATAGTGAACACGCTGACGTTAAATATTCACATTGATGAAAAGATGCATCTGAATTTCAAAAACCTTAAAATGTGAAGCCGTGTGTATTTCTGAACTTTAGAAAGACAGTAGTTAGCAATAGTTAACTTTTTATTTTACTTTACCAAATGTCAAGCAACATATGGGATCAGTGCTAAGCATAATTGCTCTACATGTTAGCCTCCATTTCTGTGAAACGGGGACACGACAGCAAGGACCCCATGCTGGGTCAAGAGGGTTTCAGTGAGATGATGCTCAGAGTGCTTAGCACAGGGCCTGGCTGTAGGAACTGCTCAGGCTGTCTCGCCTTGTTATGGTTCTTAGCACGTGTGGGCCACCAAACCCGGTAGATGGATGGATGGTGGACGAGTGGATCTATAAATGAAAGGCAAAGCCCCTAAGCCCGAAGTTCATAGGCCATTGGGGAAATTCCCAGGTAACTGCATTCATTATGCCAGGTTGTAAATAACTGAGAAAAGGGTATATCAAGGGAGCCCCTGGCCAAATTGGAGTTTCTATAGCTAGGCACCCAGGGGCTACAGGAGCAGGCCAGTCTTGCTGCTGCTCATCTTGGCTGCTCCATCCACAAGAAGGTGCTTGTCCAGGAGCAGCTACTCAGTGAGCAAGGCCCAGCTAGCACTTCCTGAGGAGTGCCTACTGTTCTTAGGCTCTGGGTCGGGCAGGCTCACATTTCATTCAAACGGGATGATCTTCCATTCACTTCTTTATTCATTCAACACGTGAGGGTACCAGCTTTGTTCCAGGTACTCAGTCCAAGAGAAAGATATTCTGTCGAGGATAAGATGGACAAGAACCTTGTTCTCAATGGCTTTGTATTTTTAGTGGGAGAGACGGACAGTAATTTCAAAGATAAGTGTTGTCAAGAAAGTAAAGACCAGTGACTCAAAAACAATCTGCTGTGCAATCTCCAGGAGGCTGGACAGGGAAGGTCTTTTGTGAGGTACATGGAAGCTGTGAACTAAATGAGGAGCCAGCTATGCGAAGTCTAATGGAATGAGTGTTCTGCAAGAACAGCAAGTGCAAAGGTCCTTGGTGGGAATGTTACTGAACTCAGGTTTGGCTGCTTGTGGCTCAAGAAGTTTATACTGAGAGACATATTTTGGGTAAAAGGAAAGATGCTTTATTGAGGAAGCCAGCTATCCTAGGGAGAAGATGGACTCATGTCCCAAAGAACCAACTCCCCATTGCCAATCAGTGGGCAAGAGCTCCCAGAGGGCAGTTTCAGGGGTGCATAATGCTGGGGGAGGCCACATGTAGAACAGCACAGTCAGCTCTGACAGTGATCTTGAACTTGGTCGTGTGACAGTCTGATCGGGATCATCTTGATTGTTTTAAGTACAGTTAGCAGCAGCAGCAGCAGCAGTTTTCAGTTCCAGGGTCAGTTTGTTCCCATTTCCTTGAGGCCAGTTCTCAAAATTGTGGCAGCTTATGTTTGGCTACATCCTGGTCATCGTGTAGTTGACTTCTTTCACCTTATGGGAGTTACAGTATCTACAGAACAGTTCAAAGGATGTGGTTCAGAACATTATCTATAGCCTTCGAGGAAAAACTTAGAGTCCTTGACTTTGTTTATTGGCTAAACTAGGATTATTTTGTGTTATTTGACTGTTTTTCTTTGTTTTTGCAGTTTCATTTCTCTAATTAAAATTAGTCTTTGACTAAATTTTTCTAGACCAGAGGCAGGCGGAAAATATGGTGGTGGTGTTGGGGCGGGGGAGTCTGTCCTGGGAAGGCCCCACAAGGCCCTGCTCAGCTTCAGAAATGGGCTCGGGGTGCTGGAAGAACAGAAGGGAAGCAGGAGGCAGTGGTAACAGGGGGCTCCCAGAGGTGAGCCGGCCATACGTGGCAAGAGATCTGAATGCCCTCACCGTGCAGTGGACTCATGATGGCGGCAGTATTAGCTACCTCCATGCCAGGCAAAATACCCTGCATGCTCTGTCTTATCCCTTACATGAATGAGGATGTCATTATCCTCATTTTATTGACAAGGATACTGAGGACTAGAGAGGGGAATTACCTTGTCAGGGTGAATCAGGACTAATCAGTGAAGGGTCCAAGGTAGAAATGCACTTCTGTGGTCTTTATACTCCAACATATATTGAGATGTTCTCAGTCACCTTAAGGAGCAGCTGGATACAGGCTACCATTGTGGGGCTTTGTGAACATGTGTGATTTTGCAGGACCTGGAAGGTCATGCCTTTTATGGATCTTGAGCATGAGAGTGACTCAGGACCTGGGTAGGGGAGCATATTTGCACCATGAAATCTCAGCCCCTGGAGTCTCAGGTTGCTCTTCGTGTCTGACGCAGAAGAAGGATGAAGCAGCGAGCCCTACTTTTCCGGAGTTGAATTTGAACTTGCAGAGGGAGCATGCAGGCTTAGGGGTGAAGACAACAGGGAGGGATTGGTCTGTAAGGCCAGTAGAAAGGGGAACGAAAGCAAAAAGAGCAAAGCCCAGTAAGTCAGGATGTGGTCTCAGCCTCCTAAACCCTTCTGCTTTTCTGATTGATACTTTTCAATTATTCCTTCCCATTTCACTGACATTTGAAATGCTATATTTTTTTTTTTTTTTCTGAGCGATAACTTCAAATGCTCAAGTTCCCACAGTCCTGGTAGCCCTGTTCAGCTGTAGTGGTAAATTGCTTCCTTGTACAGCATAATGGCATTGACAGCCTTTTGCTATAGGGAAATGAGTTCTCCAGTGGGACACGCCGATGATAAGACGTCCGGTTTTGAAATTGTATTTCTCTGTATCGGAATTAAATCTGGACTTTATATATCTGGGCTGCCATGCTCAGGAGCTGGCCCCTATACAGTACACCCCGAGACTGACAAGCAATGCTTACATAGGAACTCTTTCGCCTAAATTGGATCTGCGCTTTTATGCTCTCTCCTATTATTAGCTATTAAAATCTCTCAAACCGCAGCCCCCCTCCACACTCCCCTTTTCCCCTTCTTCATCGTCGTGTTTTTTTTTTTCCCCTTTTTAAATAGTGATAGGGTTTTTCCAACCTAGTTGTCTGAAACCCAGACAACGGCAGAATTGGGGGAGAAGAGGCTTTCTCATCTTTGCAGGCAATAATTCCCCTCTGGAGGCTGAAAGGTGTAAAATTAACGCAAACTTAGTAAAACGCAGTATTGATTTTCTGTGATTCATAGGGGGATCTGCTTTTCATTACAATAGGGGTCAGAGCTGAGCATATAATACGAGGAGGCTGAAAGGCTTTTGTGCAGATGGCTTTTCCCGGATGGAAGAGGGGGTCCTTTTCAGATGCTGTGTGTGAACCTGCTTCACTCTCTTCTTTCCTCCTGGGTTGTCACCTGCGTGTCTGCTTCCTCTCCAGTCCCCTGCCTGCCCCTGTCCTCTCAATTCCCCGCAATGGGAAGAGTTCAAAACCAAAGCAAAATGCTCCCTGCCTTCCAAGAATCCTCACCTGCACCCATTTCTGACCATATTCTAGTGTGTTCACTTGGGGGTATCCTCTTATCAACATCCCATCACCCAGCTGAATAAAGGAGGTGGCTTGGAGGGTATCAGCACATGCAATTTCATTTCAGCCTGAGTGTTAATTTCTCTTAAAATAAATTTTTAAAAAGCTTAAAATAATCAGCTGTGTCTGAGTAATGGGTTCTTCCCTCTGCTTGTGTTCTGTTAAGATCCAAGGGCTTTCTCTCAACCCCTTGTTTCAAAGTTATTTATGTTCCTGGCCATCTCTTTTCCTGGAAGATTGTATTCTTGACATTTGAATGGGAGGGGGTCCTGAGAAATCCAAATACCATCCGTGAATTTGGCTTCATATTTCCCAGATTCTGTCTCCAGACAGCACTGAGCAGTTCTCAGGGCAATGCCGCCAAGGTTACCAGGTGTGGGAAGGCAAGGAAGGGAGTTGGAAAGGCTGATGCCCGCTGCTCATAGCTGACTGTGAACTGGCTCCTGGCTGAGGGGATGGGAGAGGGGCAGCCCAGAGTGGGGAAGCCCCCTTTGCCCTGGACTGAGAAGATGTCCCCCCCATTCAAAAGTGTGAGTTCCCTTCTGCAGGGCACGGAGTAGAGGCTGCCATTCAACCAGAATGTAACTTTAAAGCTTGTGTTTCCTAAATGTCATTAATAATCAGGAACGTTGGATACAGAAGGGCAAGTTAAATCCTGTCATTGAAACAGCAAACAGCTTTAGTCAAATGTATTGGCAAAGGATTAAAAATGCATCAAGCATGTATTTGTCTTCTCTATGGGAAGCCCTTATTAATAGTCTGAAGAGTGGAAAGCTTTGCCCTTATACAATCAGCACTGTAGTTGTTTCTTTAAAAATATGTTTTAATGTGTGAAATTGCAGGATGCCAACGTTGCCATTAAAACCCTTCTCCAGTTCCAATAATTTCTCCACTTACATTTTTCCTCCCCCTTTAAAAAAAAAAAAAACAACAACACCTTACTTCTTTTCCAAGGCATGTTTCAAAGTGGTCGGAGCGAGAATGTGGGTTTATCAGAAAGGCACACCCCCAACCTGGCCTCCATCTCTGCCCGAGGCGGCCACAGTGTGGGGCGGTTCAGAAGCAACTTGGGAGCCCTGTTCACAGGCCCAGGCTCAGGAAACCTTTCCTTCGGAGGAATTTAGACTCCGATATTTGTGGCAGAAAAGCATGATCTCATCCCAGCTCTGCTTTGTCACTTCTTGGGCATCTAGTGCAGACCAGAAAGTGGACATGTGACGATTCTGTTAATTTCTCATGACTCTTGCACTGATGTGCGAGGTCAGGGGTGACCAAGGTCAAGTGCAAATATAGATCAGAGTCCAACTCAGGTCTCTTTAATGTCTCAGCTGTTTTTCTTCCTGTCTTTTCTCTTCCCGTTCTTTTCTATCTCCCCCTCCTTTCTTCTTTCCCTCCCTCTCTTCACCCCCTCCCTCCCTTCCCTCCTGTTTGGCTCCATCTAGTTATTCAACAGACATCAGCTGAGATCCTATCGTGTACCAGGGTCCAAGACGAGAGACACAGGCTCTGCCTTCACAGACGCACTTCTTCTCACACACAGGACCCAGGAGCCCCATGACTGACTGCGCTCCCCGCTCCCCTACCTGAACCCACGTGGACGTCAGCCCAGGGTCACCTCCAAAGTCCTTTCCAGACCCACATTCTCCAAGACTATGGCCTGTGGAGAAATGGGACGCGAGTGAAAAAAACCCACCGCGCTCTCCTGTCTTTATTGAATTTCTCCCAGTTCCCAGGGCCACGGGGAACAGCCACAACAGTTCAGCGATCCTCCTCTTGGCTCCTTCTAACTTGTGTTTTAGATTCAGTCTCGTGTGCCATATTGTCAATGCTCCGGCTCATGGGCTATTATTGTCACACACACACACACACACACACACACACACACACACACACACACACGCTCATGAAAAAAAAAATCAATGCAATTTGAATTTCTCTTCCCCAGCCGGGTCTTTGGTAAATTGTTGTAGAGAGCTATTGATCTCTTATTGCGATGTGATTTTTAAACAGCATTAAGGTAAACATAGTCTTATTGTGTTCATTTTACTGGATAACACTTATCTAGACAAAGGAGACACGGCGCTGCCAGAGCTACGCAGCTTACCTCAAGGAAAGATGCGGTGAATCACCTCCAATAAAAACAAAGCAAAACAAAAAGCTCTCCACGCTGAACGGAACGGGAAAATTGCTCTCTTGTCACTAATTTTGATTGAATTGAGCCGGCAATCTCTGAACTGGTTCACTGATACAACAATAGGAAACATTTAACTATTTCTTACACTTTTCCACATAGAAAGCGGGCTTTCAGACAGTTGATAGGGTGTGCGTGTTCAAGGCTCAGACACACACAGATGGGGGATGGCCGTCTTGGATCTGGGACTTGAGGAAGTGAGACGCCCCCCGGAAGAGCCCCCAGCCGCTGCTGGAGATGCAGAGACCTGGCCCTTGCCCCGGGCGGACCTTGGGAGAGACAGGGACCCGGAGCTGACGCTGCTGATGCTGTGGGAGTGGACATATACGAAGGTTCTCTGGGCGCCAGGCTCTGCTCTGGGTGCTGTGGCTGCATCACCTCATTAAACCCTTGCGATATCACCCTGTGATTTTTACCCAGGGTAGAACTCAGAGTTGCCAGACCTGGTGAAGAACCAGTCTCGGGTCAGAATTGCACTAGACTAGGAAGCAGGAAACTATTTGGGCTGTGACTCTGCTGATAGACTTGCCTCCCGACAGAACCAATATATCTAGGTGCGTGCATGCATGCTAAGTCACTTCAGTCGTGTCTGGCTCTTTGCGACGCTATGGACTGTAGCCCATCAGTCTCCTCTGTGCAAGGAATTCTCCATGCAAGAATATTGAAATGGGTCACCAGGCCCTCCTCTGGCAAATCTTCTTAACTCAAGGATTGAACCCCCTTCAGATTGAAGCTCAAGTCTGAAGGCCACCTGCCGGCAGAATTCCTTCTTGCTTGGGGGAAGGTCAGTCTTTTTCTCCTAAGTCCTTCGGTTGATTGAATGAGGCCCACTCCCATTATGGAGGGTAATCTGCTTCACTCAACGGTTCCTGATTTAGATATGACTCTCTTCTGAAGAGCATCTTCACAGCAACATCTAGACTAGCGTTTGATCACATCTCTGGGTACTGTTACCCAGCCAAACTGACATAAAATTAGTCATTACAAGTCCACCCCTCATCAACATGGCCCCCATATGCATCCCCTTAAGCTACAGATAATCTCTAAATAAAGACAATCACAAGGTCATACTCACATTTGACTCGATACACCATCCTGTGTACAACTGGAGACACGCCAACATCTTCCCCAGAAGAGAATGGAGTCCTTAGGTGATGTCCACCCTTCACCTTGAGATGCTCTAACTTAAACACTGTGCTGTGATGCTAACAGCTGTTTTTGTTATTTAGTCACTTAGTCGTGTCTGACTATTTGTGACTCCATGGACTATAGCCCTCCAGGCTCCTCTGTCCATGGAATTCTCCAGGCAAGAATACTGGAGTGGGTTGCCATTCCCTTTTCCAGGGGATCTTCCTGGCCCAGAGATTGAACCCACATCTCTTGCATTGGCAGGCGGGTTCTTTACCACTGAGCCAGCAAGGAAGCTCCATTAAAAAAAAGTTGAATGCTCTAAAAATGCTCACAGCAACTTAAAAGCTATATTTGAAACAGTAAACAAAATATTTAAGAAACATTTAAAAGTTAAAAAAAAAGCAACAGCTTCTAGAAAGTGGAGACAACTGAATTCAGTTTTGATGGGGCTTCTGTGACTTCTTACACGGTTAAGACCTCTCCTCTCCTTGTCAACAATACACTCCTAGAATTTTGGGCCAGTTACTGATTTTTTTGTGTGTTTTGGTCACCTCCTTCATAAAGTGGGGAAAGTTACCCTAGACTCGCAGCCAACTGATGATTAAAGGACCTGATGCCTATAAGAAGCCCCATGCTCAGTAAACTCAGGCCACCTTCCACTTCCCTTTCTCAGTCACAGACCAGGTGTCGGCAAGGGTCTTTTTGTAAAGGGCTGGAGAGTAAATGTTTTAGGCTTTGGGAGCCTTTATGGCCTTTGTCCCCACTGTTCAGCCTTGCCTTTGTGGTGTCAAAGTCCCTGTTGTTGCTTAGTCACTAAGTTGTGTCCAACTCTTTGTGACCCCATGGACTGTGGCCCTCCCTGCAGGCTCCCTGTCCATAGGATTCTCCAGACAAAAATACTTGAGTGGGTTGCCATTTTCATCTCCAGGGGATCTTCCTGATCCAGTGATCGAACCATGTCTCTTGCATTGGCAAGTGGATTCTTAGTGACTAAGCTACTAGGGAAGCCTGAAAGTCCCTGTAAATGACACCTAAACAAATGAGTATGGCTGTTCGCTAATAAAACTTTATTGTCATCGCTGAAATATGAATTGCTGATAATTTTCATGAGTCACAGAGTCTTGTGGTTTTTTTCAACCATTTAGACATGTAAAACAATTCTCGGATCATGGGCCCTACAAAAGCAGGTGGTAGGCTGGATGTGGCCCCTCCCTGGGCTTTGTGGTTGCAAAGGTGGGCAGAAGACCCTAAGCTCCTGAAGGCAGGAGGTGCAGATGTGTTTTTTGTTTGTTTGTTTTGTTTTTCTGTCCAGAGACCCCAGCAAGTTTCCCATGCAAGAATCAACAAAATGCAGTGTGACAGCTTAGAATCCTGCATGTGTCTACATCTTAGGGTTCAGGGGATGGCTAAGTGAAGAAATATTTGTAAACCAGGGTTGACATCACGAAAGGCTGCATCTTTTCCGAGCTTTATTTACCATTTGGTCTTTGAAGGGGAAGCTTTTAAGTTCACAGCAGTGACTATCAGGAAATAGCCAATAAAAAGGATGGAAGCAAGGATCTCAAATCTATTTGGTGGAGTTATTCATCTATCCGTTTATTAATCCAGCAAAAACAATTTCACCCCTCTCCCATCCTCCATGCTCACACACAAAGGAAAAACTTTGTTTTTCCTGGATCCCCAGGGAGCCTTCGTTTGGGGCTGGGGGTGGCCTAAGGAGAGATCAGGAAGCTCAGCGGTGTAGTCTATTAAAGCACAGCTGTTCATCAATTAGGGCGG
The DNA here is from genome assembly GCA_917880005.1 of Nanger dama. NCBI lineage: Eukaryota > Metazoa > Chordata > Mammalia > Artiodactyla > Bovidae > Nanger > Nanger dama. The sequence goes on along the minus strand of CAKJTW010000063.1, from coordinate 8,261,000 downwards.
AGAAAATAGTCCTGCTGTTTTAGAACGGCGTGATGCTCCTCGCACTGTCTGAGCGAGCACCCTGAGATCGGACTGGCGGGCACCCGTTTCCCTTCATCTGTCTCCCCCAGACGCTGGTCTAGAGGGGGCCCATGTCCCCATGTTCCTGCATCTCTGCCGCCCTCAGGCCCGCTGCATCCAGCCCCGATAACAGCCAGAGGGCACCTGCCGTCCCTGTTGGTCCGAAAGCTGATCCTTTGTTGGAGGATTGTTAGGAGACTGAGGGTGGTAGGAGACTGAGGTCTCCATGGGTCCTCGCAGATGCTGTTCAAACAGTATAGTGTCCTCGGGATTGACCTGAATGAGGCACCCAACAGGGCTCCCTGCAAAGGGGAAGTTGGCTGTGGGGGAGTTCAGGGGGCTTCTTGTGACTATCTTTTAGATCCCAAAGAGGTATTTAATCCACTCCTACTTCCTACAACAATTAAAGGGAACATCAGAGAGAATATTGAACGCCATTAAGTAACTGGTTCTCATTCTCAGCTCAGGTCCAGGTTAAATTTTTTTTCCATAATACTTAGAAACATACTTTCCAAGGCCATGTGTGGGTTGGCCCCCACCTACCCTGCCAACATCAGCTCTTGCCAGAACACCTCAGGGCCTTTGCACTGTCTCATTTGCCTCCTTTGGTCTTTACTTAAATGTCAGCTCCTCAGGTCGTTACTAAAGTCACTCTCCCATCACATCATCACATCATCCTGTCTGTTCCCCCACTCTGTGGTTCTTTGGTTTGTTCTCTCCTCTGCATCCTGGAAGTCTCTGTTAGCAAGCAGCTCCATAGCAGCTTGGCACAAAGTAGGAGCTGAGTACATCCTCGTTGATGGGAGGATGACAAAGTGAGGCTAACGAAAGAGGCTCCTAGACTGAGGACTGCTCTGGAGTAGGGATCAGGGCTCCGAGGCTCAAGACTCGAGCTTCCACCTGCGGCCGCTCTGGTCTGGGGCCAACCACTCAGCCCTTGAGTGTCAGTCTCTGCAGCTGAAAGATACGGACAACTCTTGAACCCTCCTCTCAGGAGCTTTGGGAAAATTAAATGCTGCGGTGGTTGTGCAAAGAGACTCGTGGACTGTAAATCTCGCCGCATGTCTTAGTCACCTGGGGACCCTGCCAGTTCCGGAGGGCAGAGACAGACAGGGGCTCAGCTTTGTCACCGGACCATCTGGCGGCATCTTGGTTCACTTTCCATAGCGCCTGTTGAGTGAAAGGATGATGTGGGCTGGCCTCAGCCAACACTAAGGAATTGAGAATAAAGAAATCATGCTCCGAAATAGAGATTGTCTGACTTTCCCCATGGTACGGGCTGGATTGTTTCCATAAAATTCATACACTGGAGTCCTAACCGCTAGCATCTTAGAATGTGAGTATGTTTGGAGATGCCGTCTTTAAAGGGGTGATGAAGGTTAAGTGACGTCATATGGGTGGACCTGGGTCCAGTCTGACTGGTGTCCTTACAGAAGAGGAAATTAGGACACAGGCGCAGAGGGAGACTATATGAAGATACAGGGAGGAGGCGGTCATCTGAAAGGAGAGGAAAGAGAACTTGGAACCAGTCCTGCCGACACCTTCGTTTTGGACTTCCAGCCTCTAGAACGGTGAGAATCAATTTCTGCTGTGCACGCTGCCCTGTCTGTGATATCCTATGAGCCCTGACTGATGAATGTACCCAGACAGCCCATTTATTGTAGTAAACACAACTCCTCATTATGGAAAATGACCTCATTCAAGGCCCCAGGAGAAGTGCATTATAGAAGAGATGGCATCTCCCAGCAAAGTGGCCCTCAGCACCCCCAGCTGTCAGATGAGGACACTGGCCTGCCCTGGGCCCACAGCCAGGATGAGGCAAGGCTAGAACAGTGAGGTGGTTAAGCCTAGGGGCTCTAAGAAAAACCTCGGGTTTGAATCTTAGCCTGGTCATTTCCCAGCCCTGAGATCTTAGCAAATTACTGCAGTTTCAGTTCCCCATCGCTTAATGGAGCTGGTAAGAGTGGTACCCGACTCTTGGAGCTGTGGAGGGGCATCAGTGAGATCACTCCTAAGAGTCTTTCTCAGCATGCTGTGAGCAGCTCAGCTCTCAAGTTCCTGGGCACGGATCACAGCTCATAGCAGGCTGACCAGACTTGAGAACCCGCCCTTCTCCGGCTGCCCCTGGCTCCGGGTGATGAAGGCTCTGGGCAAGAACGAACCAGAGGCCCTGCTGCCTGACACACAGCCCCCTGAAGGGGAGCTGGCCCCCTGCAGCACATCTAGCCGTTTGAACCCCTCTCTCTGGGCCCCTGTGACCACCATCTGGGCTTTTAAGGACCTTCTCCTGTATCTCCTGCTGCTGTAGCCCGAACAAGAAGTCTGCTGCGGCCATCAGTGGCCTCTGAAATCAGGCAGTTCAAATGTCAAAAAGGTGGAAGTAAGACCCAGTGTGGAGGGATTCCCTGGTGGTCCAGGGGCTAAGACTTCCCCTTCCAAAGCAGGGGCTGTGAGTTCAGTCCCTGGTCAGGGAACTAAGAGCCCACATGCCTCATGGCCAGAAACCAAAACGTAAAACAGAAGCTGTACTACAACACATTCAATGAAGACTTTAAAATGGTCTACGTTAAAAAAAAATCTTTTAAATGAAAGTCAAAAAGCAAAGATTGAGGACAAATCAAAGCAGCAGTTCGTGTTGGTTCCTGACCACATTTGTGAAAGACAGGGTGGTCCACAAAAGGTTTCCAAGCTGAGTCCTGTCCTGCTCCTGCCCTGTGCTGCTCCTTGGCTGTGCAGCTTTCGAGGAACTTCCTTAACCTCTCTGTGCCTTGGTTTCCACATCTGTGTGGTGGGATTCATCATAGTACCTATTGTGCAGGTGGCTGGAGAGATCAAGAGATAATACACAGAAAGTGTTTAGCAAAGTGTCTGCTCTGGGCTTCCTAGCTGGTGCTAGGGGTAAAGAACCCACCGGCCAGTGCAGGAGACTCATGAGATGTGGGTTCAGTCCCTGAGTGGGGAAGATCCCCTGGAGGAGGGCATGGCAACCCACTCCAGTATTCTTGCCTGTAGAGTCCTGGACAGAGGGGCCTGGTGGGCTACAGTCCAGCAAAGAGCTGGACACGACTGAAGCGACTTAGCAGCAGCAGCAGCTGCTCAGGAAATGTTAGCTGCGGTCTGAGGCCTCAGGCTTATCCTCATCCTCTGAATTCCCCTTTTCCTCCCGGGCCCACTGACTGCTCAGCCCACACATGTCTCTAGCGCTCCACCCTTGCCCTATCGCTGCTTCTCACGCGATGCGTTGTTCTCAGCTCTGCCCGAGAGACTAGTTAGTGTCATTCTCCAGGGTCCAGCTACTGTTACCTCCTCTGTGAACCTGCTAAATATTACCAGGGTGCTCCTAAAATCTTACAAAGCGAGTTCTCTTTCCTTCATTTTTATTCATGGAGAAATTGAGGCTCACAAAGATTGATTTGTCTAAGGCTATAAAGATTTCAAGGTCGCAAGGTTTCAAATCAAGAGCTCTGTGGTCCCCAGGCCATCCTGATTGACCCCTGTCTGTCTTTCCACATATTGTATTCACATTACTTGTGGCCTTTGACCCAGTCACAATGTGAATGTGCATAATTTGATGGTAGGTGTAAGTCTATTCATCCCTGTATCCCTAACCTCTCACAGGACATTTGGTACAGGCAGATGCTTGATAAATACTGAGTGAATGAATGAAGGGAAGAATAAATTCCACATCCGTGTAATAAAGGAGTCAGATTTAAAGGGATCACTAAGCTTGCCACAGCTCTCAAAAGGCTAAGTCAGATAACTCATGGAAATGTCTTCCTGTCAAAATCGTGTTAGGAAAATACAGTAGCAAATGGTATTGCGTGGTTTTTTAATGTAATTTGCAATTTCCGCAGCTTCTTATTGAAACATGAACTTAAAGAGGCACGTGAGTGGTCGAATGTGTGTATCCAGAGAACTGTGGGAGGATCTCAGTGCAGACCCAGCTTGAGCAGCATCTTGAACTGGGGCAGATGTGGGAAGAGGAAGGGCGTGAGGGGCTGAGCGGAAGTGGGCATGGTCCTGCTCAGCTGCTTGCTGGTTCCCTCACCTACACCGACTCACTGGGTTTCAGTTTCTTCATCTGTGAAATGGGGACAATGTGAAATGGGGCTTTGTTGGGAACCATAGTTGCTACAGGGAGCACCCAAGGTGAGTCAGTTTCTGCTTCCTCTCTCCGTGATATACAAGACAGAGTTCCGGTTCTTCACTCTGACAGTTGTTTGTCTTTCAGCCTGGAAGCTTGGCTCTCTCTCTCCACCTGGGCAGCATCCCGTGTGGCACTGGCCAGGCCTGGTGCACCCGGCAACTCCTGGTCAGTGTGAGAGGACTGGAAGAAAAGGCCGAGACTCTTAGAGCTCACTGGATGGTGCCATCCTTTCCAACTGCAGGCTCGGCTTGACTGTGGATGGTGGGACTTCAGCGGGAAGTGATGGGGACGGGGGAACAGATGGCATTTGTGAGGGTCCGGAGGAGGGCACATTCGAGGTGTGTGCATGAGTCAATCGGCAGGCAGTGCTTCTGAGCTGGGGGGCAGAGCGTGAGAAGAGGAGGAGGAAGACTCAGATAGGGAAGGGGCTTCTTGATGAGCAGCCCGTGGCCCCTGAAGGGGCTTCATTCTTCCCTTCTCCCTTGTTGTCCTTCCTTGCTCTTCTCTCCCCCTGCCGATATCAGAAGGACAGAGTTTAAAGCAAGGTTAAAGTTGGAGGACAGATAAAAGACAGTTCTCAGTGGGGTTCTAAGTGGGTGTGTGAAAGAGATCAGATTAGCAGAGGATCAGAGTACCAGTACAGCTTCCGAATTCTGAAACTAAGTTCAAGTCTGTAAAGGACAAAAGAGAGTACCGTATCCTTTTCAACATCATCCGTCTCTTGCTTTGTTTCCCTGCCTTTGGATGACTTATGATCTACATGCTTAAGTTCAGGGCCCCCAGGGACATCTTCCTGACCTACTCTGTGATCAGAACTCTAAGTTCGCAAGAATTTGATTTCTCCCAGGTTTAAACTAAAGGGAGCAAGAATACTCTCTGTCTATCTCTGTCTGTCCATTTGTCCATCCATCCATCCAACCATCTTCTGTCCTTACTTTCTCTCTTTTTTTCCTTTCATTCACCCTCCCATCTATCCATTCATCTTTCTTTCTTTCTATCCATCTTTCTTCCTCCCAACCATCCATCCATCCATCTATCCATATTCCTTCCTTCCTTCCTTCCTTCCAGACTCCCATCTGTCCATCTATCTTTCTTCCTTCCTTCCATCCATCCACCCTCCCATCCATCCATCCGTCCATCCATCCATCCATCTTCCTTCCAACCATCCATCCATCTATCCATATTCCTTCCTTCCTTCCATCCATCCACCCTCCCATCCATCCATCCGTCCATCCATCCATCCATCTTCCTTCCAACCATCCATCCATCCATCTATCCATATTCCTTCCATCCATCCATCCGTCCATCCATCCTTCTATCTATCCATTCATCCATCTACCCATCTATCTTCCTTCCTTCCATCCCCCATCTGTCTATCCATCCATCCATCTAAGCATCTTCCTTCCTTCCATCCTTTCATTCACCCACCCATCCACTACTGCCCAAGAAGAGTAGTAGATTAGGGACAAGCAAGGGAGGGAGTGACAGTTATTTGCTGATGTAGACTTACTGGGGTCATGTAGATTTGGGGAGATGAACACTGCCTACTAGCTGCAGTTCTCCTAGTCAATCACCACATCATCCAGAGACCCAGTTATGTCATGTGTAAATGAGGGCTAATGGCCCCTGCCTCACGAGGAAATGGTGTCATCCACACCAGCCCTGTGAATGTAACTTCCCTCCAGAGCTTCCCATGGGGATGTGGAGGGGAATGTCTTCTCACTAACCTATGCCAGGCACGACTGCAGATTAAGGGGTTATTTGCATATTTTTCCAGAAGGAGTACCTGGCAGGTCTGCCCTGGCCCCTGCCCATTGTGGAGAAGTTCTTGTTCTTCCCGAAGCCCCACCTGCCTGGGGTGGGGGGCGGTCTCATTCCATCAGAGGCTTTGGGGCTCTCTGTGTGGTGATTGCATGCCAGGGGGCATGCACACCAGTCAACCAGGCAGGGAGGGAGCCTCATGTGGAGGGTACCTAGTGGGCTATTCTCTACCAGGATGGGCGCTCAGAGACAGGGTCTCCCAGCCCTGTACATTGCCTCCCCCAGATGTGGGGGGCCATCCTGGGCACTGTTTTTCCAGATAAGGAAACTTCAAGGGGCTGGGAAGGGTAAATCATGTGCCCAAGGTCAAATGCCCCTGGGTGGACACGCAGAATGGAGGGAGATTTAGAACTGGGACTGCAGCCAGCTGCTCCCACCCTGCTTCCATTTTGATTTCAGAGGGATGAGCTCTACCTTCAACTCAGACCTGTGAAGTGTGTACACTCCAAGCAAGAAAATGGCCAAGAATTCTGGAGCTTCAGCCTGTTGGGGTGGCCGGGGTGTGTTTCCCTGGCTACAGTCCCAGGACCAGGGTGGCAGCAATAGGATGAATAATAGGAGGTTGAAGTGAGTTTTTAAGAGGCTGGATGTCTTCGTCTTAAAAAGCCATTCTTTATTCTGAGACATCTTTATGCCTGTCCTAGAATTTCAATGTGTGAAGTGTTTTCTTGTATGAAATGAGAATGATAAAAACAAACAAACAAAATGGCTCTTGGGTTTTGTTTTTTAAAAAGTGAAAAGTGAAAGTATTAGTTGTTCAGTCATGTGAGACTCCTTGTAACCCCATGGACTCTAGCCCACCAGGCTCCTCTGTCCATGGAATTCTTCAGGCAAGAATACTGGAGTGGGTTGCCATTCCCTTTTCCAGGGGATCTTCCCAACCCAGGGATCGAATGAGGGTCTCCTGCATTGCAAGGAGATTCTTTACCATCGGAGCCAGGAGGGAAGTCTTTGGCCAAATAAAAACTGGGAACTCTACATTGATTCCCTTTATCTATCTATTTATCTGTCTTTGTATCTTATCATCTCTCTCTATCATATCTGTCTACTTATTATCTGTATTCCCACTTATTCTGGTATCTATCTGTCATTGATCTATCATATCTATCATCTCTGTTTCTATCTATCATCTCTGCTTGTTATCCATATATCCATCTATTCTGTTATCTGCCATTTACCTATCATATCTCTCATCTATCTTTGTGTCTATCGGCTCTCTCTATCTACCTATTATCTATCTATCCATCTATTGTCTTTCTGCTTTCTATTATTTATCTATCATATCTATTATCAGTCTGTCTTTCTCTCTACCCATCATCTATCTACTTGCCTGTCTTTAACTGTAAGATGTACTGCTCTGTGACATCAGTAGATCTGCACATCCCTGCTCTGTGTATTGGAGAAGGTGATGGCACCCACTCCAGTATTCTTGCCTGGCAAATCCCATGGATGGAGGAGCCTGGTGGGCTGCAGTCTATGGGGTCACTAGGAGTCGGACGCAACTGAGCAACTTCACTTTCACTTTTCACTTTCATACATTGGAGAAGGAAATGGCAACCCACTCCAGTGTTCCTGCCTGGAGAATCCCAGGGACAGGGAAGCCTGGTGGGCTGCCGTCTATGGGATCACACAGAGTCAGACATGACTGAAGCAACTTGGCAGCAGCAGCAACAGCTCTGTGTATCTCAAGAAAGTTCTATGGATTAGGAGGTCCCAGTGCCTTCCTGGGGCTACTGATCAGCTGCATCTCAGCCATCTCAGAGCCCACGAACTCTGGAGAGCGGACCAGGTTCTCACAGGGCCTGGTCCAATTCATTCATTCACTCACTCACTTTACAGATCACATGGACTTCTTACTCTGGACCAGCTCCTGTCCGGCGTGCTAGGGGAAGAACAGAGAGGAGCAGTAAAAGCCTTCAGCTTTTCAGGGTAGCAGGGGCCCCAATAAATACATGATAGATCTGCTCGCTCTGTGGGGTGAGGAGAGAGGACTTCGGAAGAGGGTGTGTGTGTGCATGGGTCACGGGAACACCTGGGGCTGGAGCTGGGGGTAGGGATTCTGGTTTAGGGGGTGTTTGATAAGGAAGAGCTTCTGAATCTCAATGGCAGAGGCTCAGAGGACCTGGGGACCAGATTCCTGGGGAGCTCAGGCATTTTGTGTGTGCAGGGGTCACGGGAACACCTGGGGCTGGAGCTGGGGGTAGGGATTCTGGCTTAGGGGGTGTTTGATAAGGAAGAGCTTCTGAATCTCAATGGCAGAGGCTCAGAGGACCTGGGGACCAGATTCCTGGGGAGCTCAGGCATTTAAACACCAGAGCAACTGGAAATGCATAATTTCTTGGAATGGCAGATGGACTGTGGTCTTTTTAGAGTGCAGCATCGCCGCTGATTCGGACCTCACGCCTTCTCTGAGGGTCATAGCGACTGGGCCCTGCATTTCACAAGGTCTGTCTCTTTATGGAGGTTTTTCTCAGATTTGATGTCATCTGGTTTACACAGCGGGCCTGGCGAGGTGGGTGTTATTATCTTCATTATGTAAAAGGACGTGGAGCCTCGGGCAGATGAGATGACTTGCTTAGGGCCTCCTGGCTTGTCACTTGACTTAAAGCTTCAGGGCCACTGCACCCCAAAGCAGCTATTTCCTTGCAAACCCTGAACATGATGTTTGCCCTGTGCAGGGCGGTGCTGTTTTGTTTTCCTCTCTCTGACATCAGCTGGCTTTAGAAAGGTCAGTCGACTCCTTCGACCAGTGACCTCAGCATCCAATAACTGTGACGGGGACACAGAGCTGGGTGGTGGTCTTGGTGTCCTTTCTCCCTCCCCATTATGCTGGGGGCCACCTGCTGAGAAGTGATTGTTTCAAAGGGACCTCAGGAAGAATGGGACATGTTGACTCTCAGTGTTCAAAACGGTGGCCTCTGGGGAAACTCATTATTTATATTCTGCAGAGGGAGGCTCTGGTTATGTTTTTCTCAAGTGGAAACATTTGCTAAAAAGCCTAACAAATCACAAAGAAGGAACTTAACTTTAAAAAAAAAAAAAAAGGAAATTTAGGATCCGAAGTTGAACACTGATTACTATTCTGGGTTAAATCTTTCTGAGCCAGGGGAACAGATGACCCTCATAGCCCTCCTGTGTATGGACTTCTATTTCCATGAATGTTGCCTGGCATTAGTTTTCTTGTTGGTGTACAGGGTGTGTGTGTTTTTAAGGATATAAATTCCAACCATGTTTTGTGTGAAGGGTCTCAGTGCATACTGACATTGTGAGTGTCAGCCCCAGATCACTTTAATCAGAGAGTGGATATGCATGATAAAACGGATAAGGGACTTTAATCAAAAAATCCGCTGGCCTGGAAACGTGACGCACTCCGCCAAACACACTTCATCCCACTTTTCTTGTGCCACTGCCAAGATTCTGTTTCATGAATATGCATTGGGCATGATATTACATTAAAATGTGACATTGGTGTATGGGGTGGAGGATTTAAAATTCCCTCCCCCGCCCCAAGATGTATGTATATATCTGTACACACACATACACACGCAAGCACGCGCGAGCGCTCACATGTGTGCATTTCTGCAAAGTTTTTGTCGATTGCACCTTCATGTCCCAAGATGATTTTTCCCTTCCCAAAGCTCATTTGGGAGCTGAATATTGAATTTATATAACTTATCATCCTTACAAGAAACTAAAAGTGACACTAGGCAAGAATTTTATCTAAGCTCTACCTATGAGCGTCGATCCAGTTTTCAGCAGGGGTTACATCTTTCCATATAAAATGCTTATTCAAGAGAGAGGGCACAGGCAGGCGATTCTGTGGCTTGTTTCTATTTCAAGTCATTAGCGAGTGAGGTATACTGAGGGAGCGCATGTTTCATCTGCATCACATACTTTTAGAATCAAGGCCAGAGACTCCAGTGAAATGCTTGGCGGAGCCCTTCAGGAAGAGCAGTGTTGGGGCACACGTCTGTCTGCTTTGGTGTCCTCGGACTCCAGCTAACGGGCCACTGTCAGCTGCCAGCTCTGCTCTCTTGCCTGCTGTGTTTTTCCTCCATCTAGATGAAGGCTGCAAAATCTGAGACTCGATCAGAAATAATATCATGCCAAGCAAAGCACACCACTTGCTGGATAAAAGTGCACGACACAGATGAAGGATGAATGTGTGGACAGACCTTGCTTGATTTCTTGCAGAGTCCCATCCAGGGAAAAAAATTCTGGGTGGTGTTTGGCAAACACAGATTGATCTGAAGGAATCAGGGGTTGAGTAGCTCCAGAGGGCTGTCTGCATAGAAATGGGCTGGGGCCTGACTCCCCAGAGGGCTGGCTGTTCCTCAGCCTCTCGGTGGCGCTTGTGGCCAAGGGCTAGCACTGTACTCTCTGTGGGCTTCGCGGGTGGGGGCTGATGGTAAAGAGCCCACCTGCCAACACAGGAGACGTAAGAGTTCCTGGTTCAATCCCTGGGTCGAGAAGATCCCCTGGAGTAGAAAAAGGCAACCCCCTCCAGTATCCTTGCCTGGAGAATCCCATGGAGAGAGGAGCCTGGTGGGCTATAGTTCATGGGGTCACAAAGAGTGAGACAGACTGACGTACACACACATACTCTCTGAGCTCAGGCATGCCCGACTCTGGGGCCTCAGGGACTGCAGCCCACCAGGTTTCTCTGTTCATGGAGTTTTCCAGGCAAGGACACTGGAGTGGGTTGCCATTTCCTACTCCAGGGGATCTTCCCAGTCCAAAGACTGAACCCAGGTTTTCTGCTTTGCTGGAAAAGGAAATGGCAGCCCACCACAGTATTCTTGTCTGGAGAATCCCAGGGACAGAGGAGCCTGGTGGGCTGCTGTCTATGGGGGTCGCACAGGGTTGCACATGACTGAAGCGACTTAGCAGCAGCAGCAGCAGCTCCTGCTTTGCAGGTAGATTCTTTGCCATCTGAGCTACCAGGGAAGCTGCAAAAATACTGAATCGCTTTGCCGCACACCAGAAACTCACAAGTATTTTAAATCAAGTATACATTAAGTAAAAAGGGGTGGTGCTTTCAGGGAAGCCCCTGCAAACTTAAATAAATAATTTTCTTGGAAAAATTCCACATGTTGTCATTTTTCACTCAAAAGGCAAACCTGATTATGGAGCTTGGGTGGTGACAGCTGGCAAACCCAGATTGCGCTGCATCTGCCTGCGGTCCCTGGCAGGTGGACTGACCCTTGCATTCAGGGCGTGATGTTCTGGTTCTTAACTTTATAAACTATCCCAATGATCACTTGAAAAAGGGAGATGCCTGGGAAAGGGAGGGTAGTTCTTCTCATTTACAGCTGGTATTATCATTGGATCCGAATCTCCAAACACTGCAGCCCAGGGTGCGGGCAGGAGGAAGAACGATCCTGACGCACTTGGTGGTAATGAAGCCTTCTGCATTTGCTTATGTCATGTTGACGCCTCATCTTGGCTTATATCATGCCATGTTTCATTATTACAGAATTCACAAGACATAGTAGAATAGTGGCAGGAATTTGGGAATTAGGGGAAGAAAATGAACCCACAACCTCACACCTACAGTATATTTTTCTTATCTGTTCCCTGCTGTGGTTTCAGTTAAAAAGCTCCCCCTGTGACTCTGTGTTATTAATTAGGATGGCTGGTTATCTGCGAGAAGCAGATATTTCTAAGATACAGTCACACAGTATGTGAACGAGGGTATCTGGGGACTCACTCTACTTGAGGAAATAGAACCGTACTTGAAAGTTCCATTATGTGGTGAAGACAAACGCATCTAAAAATAACCCATGAGTCTGACTTTTCCTCCCTCTTCCTATAGGGTGGTTATCTGCTTCAGCTTTGGCTTTGCAGCGTTTGGGGGTCCTCTAGACATGCACATAATTTCAGCTTTCTTCTTTTCTGCCTGGGCTGCTGATTCATCTTTAAATTTAATGTGATTGTGGCAGAAACACTTGACATGAAGTCTGCCATCTTACATTTCAGGTGCACAATGCGATATTGTTATTTACCGACACGGTGCTGTATGGCAGGTCTGCAGAATTTATCTGCCTTGCGTAACCACACCTACTGTACCTCCTCTTCCCTCTCCCCGGTCCCTGGCACTTGCTGTTTTATTCTTTGCTCTTATGAGTCTGACTGCTTTGAAACTGCATGTAAGTATAACCTTGCAGTATTTGTCCTTTAGTCTCCAGCTTATCTCACTTAGCATAGCATCCTCCAGGTGCATTAATGTTTTTACATATGGCAAGATTGCCCTTTTTTGAGGCTGAGTAGTATTCCACTGTATATATGTATTAATACCTGCAGAGCTCTATACCAAGGTCACAGGTGTGAGGCCTTGTACCATGGCCCCAAAGGCAGAGCCCCACACCAAGGTCATCCCTGGAACTGACTGAGCCCCATAGCAACTGTTGCCATGAGCCCTCCTTATCTAAAAATGGACAGCCCCCTGACCCCTTATTAGATAAAAATACCCACCCTAATCAATCACCTAATGCCACCCTTCCAGTAGGAATTTCCTTTGTCTTGAGGCTATAAAAATTGGCTACTCGCCTGAGTAGCCAGTTGAGTAGCCATAAAAATGGGCTACTAGTCTCTCCCTGGTCTGTCGGGAGATTGGCCTCTGGGCTGGTGGTGTCCTCATTATCTCTGCTCTCTGTTCTTAGTAAACTCTTTCCTTTCTGAAATACTCTGTGTCTGGAAATTCTTTCCCAACCCATGCACAGACAATGACACCACATCTTCCTTATCCATTCATCTGCCAGCGGACGCTTAGGTTGTTTACACCTCTTGACCATTATGAAGAGTTTTGCAGTGAATATGGGAGTGTGAGGATCTTTTAGAAGTCCCAATTTCAATTCTTTTGGTTAAATACCCACAAATGAGATGGCTGAATGATATAGTAATTCCATTTTTTTTAAAGAATAAATTTCCATACTTTTCCCATAGGGACTGCATCAATTTTTTCTAGAGGGAAAAATACCAGGACAGAGATATTTGTCTCTGTGATGCTCAGCAGGGGTGGGAACTACTAAGCAATAGTGGGCTTCCCGGGGGCACTAGCGGGAAAGACCATGCCTGCCAACGCAGGAGATGTAAGAGACGTAGGTTCGATCCCTGAGTTGGGAAAATGCCCTCGAGAAGGGTAAGGCAGCCCAGTGCATATTCTTGCCTGGAGAAGCCCATGGACAGGGGAACCTGGAGGGCTACAGTCCGTGGGGTTGCACAGTCAGACACGACTGAACCTGTAGCGCATACAGTGGCATGCAGACGAGCAATCCCAGAGGTCACCTGAGGTTTGGGCCAGAGTCCAAGTAGCCCTGTTCATCAGTCCCTTATTGAAAAGAATGACAAGGACATGTGCTCTTTGAGCAAAGAGACTGTCCCATTTTCATGGGCTCATTTTCAGGAGCACAGGGGTGACTGTGCAGGTTTGGGTGGGCTTCAGGGTAGAGAGTGGAGTGGAGCGGCCTATCTGTTTGTTCCGTCACCAGCATCAGCCCCCCGTAACTTTACCCTCCCTCCCCTGCCATGAGCCCTCATTATTAACCATGTCCAGCTCCCCAGAGGAAATCAGAGAGCCGGAATGCCGCTCCATGTCAGGCAGTTTGAGTTTGTGCAGCTGAGACACCTGGATCTACATGCTGAGGTTTCTGAGAAGAGTGCCATCCCTCTATATGGTGCTGAAGAGCCAGGACTCAGCAGTGATCGCTGCTTCATTCCTCATTCCGTCCCTAAGAGGGGATATTGGTGGAGGAAGCCAGGAACGCAAGAGCCATAACCGAGACGGCAGGCGCTGCTACACCTCAGTATGGGCTGTTTGATAAAGCAGTTAGACTTTTCTGGGGAGGTACACAGCCTCCCGCTCCCCACTTTCTTTCCTGAGTCTTAGATGACTACACACACAGAGGAGGGCCTGCCTAGCTCACCCACTCAGGTGCAGGCAAGGAGGATTGGAACAGAATAATAATAAAAATAAAAAAGGCAGACTCAGCTTTGGTCTACTCTCTGTGTAGCGACTGGTGGCACAGAGGGGAACCCACGTCTGTGCACTGACCTTTGTGACAGAGGAACTCCTCGTGTGGGCAGGATTCGGACTGGGAGTGTCCTAGAGCCTGACTCATCAAACAAGTGACTCTTCTTCCTCAGAGGCCCAGAGGTGCTCCAGCGAGAAGACAAAAGAAGGGAAGACCATTAAGATAGAAGTTTTCTCTCTAATATTGTTGGTGTGGTTGCCAGATTTAGCAAATAGAAATACAGGATGCATGGTTACATTTGAATTTCAGGCATGTTTGTTGAGGGTCTATTTATACTAAAATAATCATTTATTGCTTATCTGAAATTCATGTCTAATTGGGTGCTATGGACTGAAGTGTGCCCCATCCCTGCAGATTCACCCCCTGAAGCCAAAACCCCAGTGGAATAGTATCATTGGTTGGAGGTGGAGCCTTTAGAAAGTGATCAGGTTTAGGTGAGGTCTTGAGGGTGGGGCCCTCATGATGGATTATAGGAAGAGACAGTTGGACTTCAAGGAGATCAAACCAGTCACTCCTAAAGGAAATCGGATTGGAAGGACTGATGCTAAAGCTGAAGCTCCAACTTTGGCCACCTGATGTGAAAAACTGACTCTTGGAAAAGATGCTGATGTTGGGAAAGATTGAATACAATAGGATAAAGGGTTGGCAGAGGATGAAATAGTTAGATAGCATCACCGACTCAATGGATATGGATTTAAACAAGCTCCAGGAGACGGTGAGGGATAGAGGAGCCTGGCATGCTGCAGTCAATGGAGTCGCAAAGAGTTGGGCATGACTTAGCAACTGAAGAAGAAGAGGCAGCAGGGCGTTTGCTGTCTTGCTCTCTCTCCCCACCATCTGAGGACATGGCGAGAAGATGACAGTCTCTAAGTTGGGAAGAGAGCCCTCACTGGAAACTGACCACACTGGTATCTTGATCTCAGACTTCTAGCCTTTAGAACAAGGGAGAAAATAAGTGTTGGTTAAACCCCCAGTCTATGGCAGTTGGTTATGGCCATCCAAGTTGACTGAGACACTGGGCATCCTATATTTTGTCTGGAAACCCTAATAGTTGGTTTATTCTTTTTGGTTATACTTAGCATTTCCAACACTACTTTGGCTCCCCAAAGGTGATTTTGGCTGGGAAAGTTGGCTAAGGTAAGAGAGAGAGAAATGGATAGATACCCAGACGTCTCCTGCCCAAGTGTTACTAATTCTTGGGAAATTGCAGAAAAACAAGGCACAGGCTGCTTTTGTTGCTTCCTAGCTGAGAGGGACAAAAATGCCTTTTCAGTGACCTAAACTGCTGTCATCCAAGATGGCCTGGTGGTCATGGATGGGAAGTTTTCTAAAATATGTGTATGAATCTACCCACTATTTCCCTTATGATCCAAATGTCCACATCAGTTTGCATGAGAATGAAGTAGCTGTGTTGGCAATTTCTGGGTGAAGAGTAAATAAAGGGAACTTAAAGAGCAGTCATGGGAATTCTGTGGTGGTCCAGGGGATGGCAACTCACACCAGTATTCTTGCCTGGAGAATTCCATGGGCAGGGGAGATTGGTTTCCATGGACAAAGAATCGGACACAACTGAGAAGCTAACAGTTTCACCAGCGGTTAAGGATCCACCGTGCAATGCAGGGGTTGTGGCTTTGATCCCCTTTTCAGGGGACTGAGATCCCGCATGTGGCAGAGCAGCTAAGCCTGTGTGCTGTAACTCGAGCGTCTGTGCGCTGTAACAGGAGATTATGCACGCTGCAAGTGAGACACGATCTGTTCAGCTCAGTTCAGTTGCTCAGCCACGTCCAACTCTATGCGACCCCATGGACTGCAGCACGCTAGGCTTCCCGGTCCATCACCAACTCCCGGAGCTTGCTCAAACTCATGCCATCCAACCATCTAACCTCTGTTGTCCCCTTTTCCTGCCTTCAGTCTTTCCTAGCATCAGGGTCTAGACCTGATACAGTCAAATAAGTATTAAAAACAACAACAACAACACACAGTCACAATTAGGGCCAGTGAGCTGCTTCTGTACCAGTCTTGAGGGCTTTCTCAATACTTGGAAGTACTTGGCCCTTGTGTCAAAGCTGAGAGTCTTTGGGAAGAAGACCTAGTTCCTCACAGGCTGCTTAGGGAGATTTGACAAGTTACTCCTCCCTCCTGAGCCTCAGTATCCTTTTCTGTTAACTGGAGTTGAAATGGACAGGGCTATCGAGAAGATTAGATTCTGGAAGGGAGGCCTAGCCTGGAACTCAGTCGGTCTTCAGTAACTCACAGTCATTATTTTTATTCAAATAGTCTGTGTCGCAGTTGTAAATACACCAGCCAGTAGCTTTGGATCATTAAGAGCACTTACAAATAAAGACATTTCCCTCTGAAGTAGAAGGTTATGTCATGGCAAATAAATATTGTATTGATAGCATTAATAATAAAAGTGCAAATGTGACTATAAAGCAGGGTAATGGATCTGGCTTAGCCGTGCAGGTTTCCAAGTGGGTTTGGGGATCTATTTGACTTGTGGGGTTTTGTGCTAGGCAGTCACAATAGATAAACCTTGTATTAACTGGCTCCCTCATCAGAGCTACGGGAACTATAGAAAGGACACTAGAAGAATGGCTTCAGCAGGGGATGACCCTGCCTTGCGGATCTCTACTGGGAGGTGTTAACCGTTGCACAGTTGTCTGGGCAGCCTGGGGTTTCTTGGTGTAGCTTTTCAGAAGTGGGTGCTATTTGCCTGGGTCTGAAAATAACCCTTTTCCTAAGTCACTTGTATGTGTGGTCTCATCAGCTCTGACTCAAGAAAAGTGCAGAATGATCTGGAAACACTGGGGGCTGGGGAGACTTTGGCATTACCTTCCCCCGAAGAACTGGGCAGTGACCTGCCCAAGGTCACACTGAGGCTAATGTGACTCTCTGAAGCTGTTCTATAAGCATTAAACCTTGACTTTCAAAAGAAATTGCTAATTTCTTTTCTCTGTCTCCCCTGACCATGGCAAACCTTGGTCATCCCCTCTCTCTACCATGTGGAAAACACACAACTTGAGCCATGAACCAGTGATTATGGTTGACTCCCAACATCTATTCCACCCAAATGGGTAGTGGGGGCCACCCGGGTTAGTCAGGGTAATCAGTGCTAGCTGCAGTGGTAGATAAACTCCAGTGCTCAGTGGTTTGATACAATACAATGTCAACGATGTCTAGAGCAGTGCACAGCCTACCCCCAAATGGTTCAGGAATCTGGACCTCTACATCCTAGGGTGTTTGTCATCTTACGGGGCCTGAGCTGTTGGTGAGAAAAAGCATGAGGACCACGTAGGACATTTTAAGGACAGGCCTGGAAGTGGCATCACTTTTCTCACGTTTTATTGGTATGTGAGCCAGGCAAATGGTCCAGTACGAACTGTAAGAGAGACTGGGAAATGGTGGTCTTCATGGATATCCAGGAGGGTGAATGGGATTAGAAAATATCAGCCAGCATTCTCCTACAGCATCCAAGGTCATCCTTTTCCCCTTGCCAGCGGGGGTTCAGGATGGGGAACATGTGTATACCTGTGGTGGATTCATGTTGATGTATGGCAAAACCAATACGATATTATAAAGTAATTAACCTCCAATTAAAATAAATAAATTTATATTAAAAAAAGAATGAGTATGAAATCCAGAGTATATGTATGGATTGGTGAAAGCTGGGTGTTTTAGGAAAGGTTCTTTGATACCTAACGAGATGAGCCCGTTTCTTTCTTTGGAGAAATCCCCAGATCTGCTTCATCCTGGTTCCTACCTGCCTGAGGAAGCTACACTCTCATGGGAAAGGGCCAAGCAGAGGGAATCTGGGAGCAGAAACAATCCTCTAACAGACGGTAACTGGAACTTGCCCTGTCGCTAGACCTCTGCTGCTGGGGCATAATCCATCATTTCATTGTTGAAGCCAGTTTGACTCTGGCCATGCTGTTCCTTGTGACTGAGATCATCTAACGGGTAGCAGCTACGGTGAAAATTCCTTGATGCAGTGTCCAAAAGCGAGTAAAGATGTCAACATTATTTAATAAACTGGATCGTTACAGGCAGCCAGTGCCAAACACTCAGGTTGGAGTCAAAAGCCCAGCGGCAACTTGGGAAAGGGAATAACCAGGGCTCCAGAGTCAGAAAGACCTGGATTCAATATTCTAACTTGACTGCTTGAGCTGCTTTGCAACCCTGGGCAAGTTACCTACCTTCTCTGAGCCGTTGTTTTTTTTTTTTTGCCCCCTAGAGTCCCAGTGTTTTCCTTGCCAAGTAGTTGAAATTCTGTAGGTGCTGGCCCACAGATGACATTTAATGGCTGATAACTACTTTTTCACTTGGACTGACTTGCTCAGGGAAGAGAGTACCTATTTCTTCACTGTGTAAAGTTTTCGGCCTCCTCTGTACAGACAGCCTAGGGGAGGGGTTCTGGGTCTAAGATCCTACTTTAACATGGCAGCTGGGTCGGACCCTCCATTATTCATTTTCTGCAGTAATGGGCTCATTACATGTCTCTCAGGCAACTCCATGGATTCTGGAGTGAAACCAACCACTTCCCCAGCAGCTGTTTTCTTCCTCGAGATGCTTACACTTTTGGGAGCTAGTGCCGAGACATCCAGCGAGGCACTCAGATCCTTTTGGAAGAAGACAGGATATAAATCATTAATAAGTAAATAAATAAGTAACCATGTGATTCTGTCAATTTGGGAGGGAAAAAAATCAGTCAAGCCAGAGTTTGCTGTCATGTAGACCCTGGATTGACTGAATTATGAACATTTTTGGGGAGGGAGAAAAAGGGCATGCCTGAGTATTGACATTGTGCTACTTTCTGACAAAGAAGTTTGAGAACAAAACTTAGAAAAAAACAAGGAGGGAGAAAGTTAGTCCAAGTGAATGCCTCATTTCCCCTTCTGCAGTTAACAAAGGCACAGGGATGAAGTCCTGTGTGGGCACAGAATGGGTGCTGAAAGAATATTTCCACCTCTTTTTTCCCCTTCTAAAAGTTAAAATTCAGCCTCATACATCTGTTTCTTGCTGTGCTGTGCTAAGGTCACTTCAGTCATGTCCAACTCTTTGTGATCCTGTGGAGTGTAGCCTGCCAGGCTCCTCTGTCCGTGGGATTCTCCAGGCAAGAATACTGGAGTGGGTTGCCATGCCCTCCTCCAGGGGATCTTCCCGACCCAGGATCAAACTCGCATCTTTTACATCTCCTGCGTTGGCAGGTGGGTTCTTTACCACAAGTGCCACCTACCTCAATACAAATTATTGTTTTTCTACAATTCAGTTCAGTTCAGTTGCTCAGTCGTGTTCGACTCTTTGCAACCCCATGAATTGCAGCACGCCAGGCCTCCCTGTCCATCACCAACTCCCGGAGTTCGCTCAGACTCACGTCCATTGAATCGGTGATGCCATCCAGCCATCTCATCCTCTGTGGTCCCCTTTTCCTCCTGCCCCCAATCCCTTCCAGCATCAGAGTCTTTTCCAATGAGTAGTAATTCTAATTTTAAATATGAAAGGACCCAATATTCAAAGAACTGCCCAATTCTCTTTTATAAATGGGTAAGGGCTCTTTCACTGAAGAGATGACTTTACATTCCTGTGGACTTAAAAAAAAATTAATAATGACTTCATTATCCCCCTTTTAACACTCTAGCATAATTACATACATAGAAATAAGTAGCATTCCTTCATTTTGGTGTAGGGTACTGGGAGTTCTGATATATGTAGGCAGTCGTGTTTCACCACCACAAAGATATGGAGGTCAATTTCTAGCACACAAAAATTTTCATGTCCCTTTGCTGTGAACCCTCCTCTCCCTCCCCAGTCCCTAGTGACCTCAGATCTGTTACTGGCCCTTGTCTGTGGTTCTTGTCTGTGAAAGGATGCTGTATAAATGGAATCCTACAGAATATCGCCTTCTGAATCTGACTTACTTCACTTGGCACAGTGCTTTGGGGATTCACCTATGCTGCTGTATGTCCAAGGGCTATCTTGTCCCTTTTTCACTGATTAATACTATTTCAAGCACCACGTTCTCCTTGGAGTCTTGGTGCGATGTCTAGCCAGTGTCCAACTCCCTCAGTCTTCAACCCACCCCCAAACCCTGACCAAGGACCCACCAGACCTCGTTATTTTAGGGGAAGACATTATTTGCCCAGTTTTCCCTGCCTTTCTGTATCCATGCTCTTTGCTATGTTCTTTGAGGTGCCCCAGTGAGAGCAGAGAATGTGTTCCCCTCTTAACTTTTATCTCAGACAGGTGATTTTCTTTGTCTAAGAGAATGAGGTGGATGTGGCCAAGCCCCACTTCTAAGCCTGAGCTTTTAAGGGTGTTGAGGTTTCACTTGCCT
The DNA here is from genome assembly GCA_917880005.1 of Nanger dama. NCBI lineage: Eukaryota > Metazoa > Chordata > Mammalia > Artiodactyla > Bovidae > Nanger > Nanger dama. The sequence goes on along the minus strand of CAKJTW010000063.1, from coordinate 8,240,608 downwards.
TTGTGGTTCTGCCATCCTCATGGGAGGTACCTGCCCAAGCCGCCCTCTGGTCTCAGACAGAGGAAGAGAGCTGCAGGGGGCAGCACCGCCTCTCTTCAGGCCGAGCGGGAGGAGCCCCCTGCGGCTGTGGGAGCAACAGTCAGCAAGTGTGGGCTGCACACAGCTGTGGTTGACTGACGCCCCCACTGCCTTTGCATCACTGAGACCTGCTTGGGAAGAAAGAAAGCGCTGCTTTTCACATGGCCAGAGGCACCCCAGAGTCATTTCACTTCTTTAAGGCTCAGCTCAGAGTTCTGCCTGTTCCCTGAAGCCTTCCTTGATTAGTCTGGTTCCGATGGACTTCTCTTACCTCTCATCTCCATAGCTCTTTGTGCTTTCAACCAAGAATTTTTCTGGGTTCTGGTTTATGAGCTTGTGGAGGACCTTTGCACTTCTGTTCCTCTTACCCTGGATCTTGGCATGATGGGCTCCTTACTGTCAAGTCGGTTAAGATGTCACCTCCTTAGAGAGACCTCTTCTGACCACCATGCCGCCCCCCAATCTAAGGCAGGCCCTCCAGTCGCTCCCTACTGTATCTCTTTGCTTAAGACACCCATCACTTTCTGCAGTCATCTGCATTTTTCCATGGATGTGCTTGTTAAATGTGCTGGTTGTGAACTCCTGGATGGCCTGGCCTCCGCTGAGGTGGTTCCCACTGTATCCCTAGCACTTAGAGCAAAAGGGTACCTTAGCAGGGCCACTTTACTGAATGAATGAGTGATGAGCAAAGCTTTCATGCCTGTCTGCTGCCCGCCAGCTGCCTTTCTCTAGAGGACTGATCATATCTGCAAATAAAAAGGACCAGACGCATGCTGTTATACACTTAGGGCTTGACCGCTGATCTCTCTCTCTGTCCTCTCAACATGCTGCCTCCCGGCCTCCTCCTTGCATGGAACATTTAGTTTCTCTCATCTTCACCCTGACACCTCCTCTCCTCCTTCTCCCCCTTATAATTGAGAAATGATTCATTTATCAAAAATTCATCCATTTAAAGCATACCGTTCAATGATCATAGTAAGTTTATAGAGATGTCCAACCATCACCACAATAAAAGTTAACATTTCATCACCAAAAATAACTCCCCCCCTTCCATGAGCAATCACATACTCTTAACAGTAGCCAGCCACTGGTCTGCTTTCTGTCTCTGTAGGTAGGCCTAGTCTGGGCATTCCCTATGAATGGAATCCTACAGCACGTGGTTTTGTGATGGGTTTCTTTTACTAAGCCTCAGGTTTGTAAGGCAATCACATACTCTTCACCGTAGGCAGCCACCGGTCTGCTTTCTGTCTCTAGATAGGCCTAGTCTGGGCATTCCCCATGAATGGAATCCTATAGCATGCGGTTTTGTGGCGGGCTTCTTTCATTAAGCCTCAGGTTTGCAAGGTCCATCTTCACCGAAACCTCAGTCAGGGCTTCATTCTGTCTTAGTGCTGGACAGAGTGTTCCTTTGCAAGGATAGACCGAGTTGTGTTTATCCAGTCACCACTCGATGGCCATTTGGGCTGTTTCCACTTTCAGGCTGCAGTGAGACAGCCTGTGTGAGGCAATTTTTGTGGTGGAAAGTTCTCGTCTCTTGGGTGAGAGCCAGGTCTTTAGCTCTGCACCCTATCCTGACTTGCCTTCAGCTCTGCTGCTAGCATTTACTTATGAATCCATTACAACGATGCTGCCGATAGTGATGAGTGGGATGATGATGATGACAGGAGTCATGAAGTCTTTCTCAGCATTTGCTAGGTGCCGCACACACTTCAAAGCAGCTTACACATGTTCATTGGTTCATCAGAAAAACTCAGTGCTCATTGTCTCTGTTCATTCGCTAAGTCATATCTTTGCGACCCCTCGGATTCAGCACGCCAGACTCCCCTGTCCTACACTATCTCCCGGAGTTGGCTCAGATTCAGGTCAGTGCTTATAGCTGGGTTGCTATTCCCATTTCCCAGATGACAAAACTGAGGCACAAAGTTGCTAACCCATCAGCCCAGGGTCACAGTGCTAGGATGCGTCAGACTCTGGTTGACTCTGGCTCAGCACAGGAATCTACTGCCCTCAGAGATGATGCCCCTTGTTTGACCTGGCCTTGGGAACCTTGACCTCTTCTGCACCTGTCCCTGGGGATGGCTCTCCATGCACCCTGTCCCGGCCTGATATGACATCTCCTTGCTCTGAAAGTGAGCTCTTGAGGGCAGGAACTGGGTCTTTTTCATGTCTGTGTTCCTGTACATTTTTCACACTGCCTGGCACATGAATAGAGATTTGAAAAATAATCATTTAATTGAAAATAATTCAATTAAATGCATAAAACATTCCTCAGTGTAAGTATTAATATTTGCTGACTCAGGAGAGACAAGTACAGAGGACAGGGATGAGATCTTTCCAGATGGGAGGGGAGGGGTCCTGGGCATGGATTCTGGGGCTAACTGAGGATGGAAATTGTTTCCTCTTTTCTCCCTCCCCTCCTTTTTATGGTTTTCAATAACTCTGAATTCTGCTATAGTTATTTCCCTTAAACCCCCAATACGAGTCACACACAAAATTAAAACATTTGATTTCATATACACATGAATGCCCAAATCAATGAGGTTACCCTCACCAGTCTTACACATGGTAAAAAAAAATGAATTAGGGAAAGAACACTTGGAAAAAGAAATATTAAGATCCTCTGTCAGTGACATTGGCAAATTCTAACTCCATCTCAGGTTCAATCCCTGCCCCTATATGTCCAGAATGGTAATAATGTTGGATAATAACTGACATTGTGCAGAGCCCTGTAGCCCCAGAGTTTACAAAATCCTCTTATTGAAATAATCATCTCCCAGATCCTCTAAAGCTCATCTTTATCACCTTCCCATTTCTGAGGCTGAATTCCTCTAGCAGGGCTGAACTGCTCACAGGATCCTCTGCAAGTTTCATTCTCCCTGGTCCCTAGATTGCTGTGCCTGCTGGGACTGCTGCCCTCACAGTTCATTTCCCTTGTGCCTATCAGTCCTCCATTTTAGCTTAGTCAGCCCTTCCTCCAGGAAGCCTTCCTTGACTCCTCCATAGGGGTTCGTGTCCCTCTGTGCTCACCAAGCTCCTTGTAGTCTCTGTCCACCATCAACACTGTTCTATGACCATTTTCACCGCTAGACTGTGCACTTCTGAATACAGAGACCATTTGCACATGAAACAGAATTGTTGTCGTTCAGTCACTCAGTCGTGTCTGACTCTTGGCACCCCCATGGACTGCTGCATGCCAGGCTTCCCTGTTCTTCAGTATCTCCCAGAGTTTGCTCAGACTCATGTCCATTGAGTCGATAATGCCATCCAAACATCTCATCCTCTGCCACTACCTTCTATTCCAGCCCTTAATCTTTCCCAGAACCAGACTCTTGTCCAATGAGTCGGCTCTTCAGATCAGGTGGCCAAAGAATTGGAGCTTCAGCATCAGTCCTTCCAATGAATATTCAGCGTTGATTTCTTTTAGGATTGACTGGTTTGATCTCCTTGTGGTCCAAGGGACCTTCAAGAGTTTTCTCCAGCACGATAGTTTGAAAGCATCAATTCTTTAGCGCTCAACCTTCTTTATGGCCCAACTCTCACAACTGTACATGACTACTGGAAAAACAAGACCTTTGACTATATGGACTATAGAACAGAATAGATGTCTAATAAAAGGGCATTTAGTGAATGACCAGATGACAAAACCACACAGCATGACTCTAACACATCTCTCTGGACAGGTGAAGAAAAGAAGGCTCAGAAAGGGCAGGGCATAGGGAGCTTTGCAGATTCTCTCCAGGATGACTTTAGCTCAAGAAGCAGGATGTTTTTTTCTTTGCTATCTGTTTGGGCAGCTGGGCTGACCCTCTCAGGCCACAGCTGTCTCTCAGAGGCTCATCTGAGTTGCCGCGATGGGATCCACCCAAAGAATCTCTGATTCCTTTAAGCTTCTGTACCAAATTGAAACACACATTAAAAAGAATTTTGTGGGTTGAGCCAATCATAGGAAAAAACTACTGTACAAATACTGTCAAATGGGGCATGTATTTAAAAGGTTAGACAAAATATCTCCTTGCCTTTTTCTTCAGTTCTCTTTTATAGTCCACTGCAAAACAACAATGGATAAAAGGGTGCAGAAAAATGCATGTATATTTTCTTTTTCTTTTTTTTTTTACCTTTCCCTAAGGAGCTTCTGTGCTACCCACACTAATTGTAGGTTTTTCTGAAAATGCAGCATGAATCATTTATAAATAAAGAGACTTTAAAATCCCTAAAAGACTCCCCGAGGTATTCAGTATTTCAGCATAAAATAACTGTTAAATGGAGTTATTCTGAATTAGCTTTTACTGGAAAATGGTGAAAATAAAGTTTTCTTTTCACTGTGACTGTTGCAGTAATTCTTTTACACAGCCACCCAGGGTAATTGACAAGCCATTTCCATAATTCAGGTTTTAGCCCAGCCATCCCCTGAAATGGCTAGTCTCAGGGAAATGGGGGTTTCCAAGAAAGAGACCTCTCACACTGGCCGAGAGGGAAGCCAGCCCAGGGTCCTTGCGGGGAGACCTGAAACAGCTGTCAAAACTCAAGCCCAGTTGCAGACATTGTCTTTTGTGGGTAGGGAAAGAGCAACACCTTCAGATTTCAAAGCACCAGTGTTCTAAGCCCAGCTCTGTCTCATAGGCTGTGTGACCTAGGGGGAGTTGCTTAACCTATGTATTATTAAGATAATAATAATTCTTATTCTGTGGAGTTGTTATGGAAATTTGAAGCAAAATTTATAAATGCCCAGAACAAAACAGAAGATGAAAGCAGCAACTATAATTAGTTAATAACAAGGATGCCACTGCTTGTGCACTGAGTGGGCCTTGAACACACGTGCGGAAGGGCCATCTCAGGGCCTCGCCTCCTCTCTGCCTTGCTGGTTGTCTGAATGCCCTCATGCCTTCAGCCTTCTCTCTGTCCACTCTCTCATCCATTGGTTGACTGGTTAGCTTGCTCTGCAAATATTTTCAGCATATGATCTTATGCCATGTACTGTGTACAAAGGACGGGGGGTGGGGGGTCTGAAAGTGAATTAGATTATGGGGCAGGAATTTAGTCTAAGGAGGAAAAGGTGAAACAGTGAAAGACAGTGACAAGGCTGAGCCGACGACAGTCACGTACTGGACACAGTGACAGTGCAAGTGACACAGAGGCCGTTCCACCTGGAAGTGGTGGGGTCGGGGGCAGGTCAGGGATGGTTTCACGGGTGGAGGGTAGGTCCTAGAGCTGAGACCCTTGAGTGTGAGGGTTTTCCAGATGAGAAGAAGGGCGGGGCAGGGCGACCACCATCCTGTAGGATGGATGTTCTCTGAGGTCAGGGACTATGTCCGTCTGATTGTCCCCCATCCCTGTCCTTGTCACATACCTGATTCAGAGCAGGCTTTCCACACGTGTTTTGTTGAGAGGATCAGTGAGTTCCAGGCACTGGTGCAGAGGAAGTCAGCACTTGGAGACGGAAGAACTGGAGGAGCAGCTGGTGTGTCTGGGGATGGGCATTAGCCGAGTAAGGTGGAGAGGGGAATAAGAGCAGGAGCGATGGAGATGGACCAGGTCCAGGGAGAAAGGACCTTTGCTGTCTGGCTGAGAGCAGAGAGGAGGCTCTGGTGGGTGTGGCCAAGCAGAGCCACGTGCATGAACTCTTCTGCCTTTGGGCGAATTCTCTTCAGTAAACTGGCAGGAGGAGGGGTCAGAGGCTGGATAGGCAAGGATTTGACAGGCGCCACTGGAGTCACCCTTTGCTGTCCTGGTCGGCACCCAGTCAGAGGTCAGTTTTGATCCCGGGTATAAAATTATGCAGAGAAGATTCCAGTACTACTCAGGAATTGATTGACAAATTGTCCTGTCACTCAAACACTTCTTCCACTTATCATAAAGAGGCAAAGAAAATTATCTGTTCAGTGCATACGGGAAAGAAAGTGTTCTCATTAACCTCTGGATGCTGAGATCGGAAACGTTTGCGACTTCAAGGAATAGAGATCCTTCAAGGAAGACGCAAGGAGGAAGCCAGGGAGCAGGTACGTGCATGCTTGTGTGTACACATTACTCTCTCTATTTATACGCACATGTGGCCCATACATCTGGTCTCCACGATCCACTGCAGAAACACACAAACCTAAACACACCCTCCCCACACCCCCACGCTCACCAGCATGCATATATCTTGCAAAGGGTGTAGCTACTGCATAAGTTTTCACCTCCAAAGAGTGTGTACACATAAAGACAGATGCTTGCATACCAGTGTTTTACAATGGGAGCTGGCTGCCAGCTGTTGGAACTCCGGGACCCATCTGAAAACATGGCACTTTTTGGAGAGCTTTGTAAAGAATCCATCTATTTTCAGATTCCTCTTGAAGACAGCTCAGATTTTTCTAAATAGAGGCATTGGTCAGGAAGGAAACCTCAGATGGCAGAAGTCCCCAGTGACAGACAGACAGATGCCATCATAGTATGCTTAGTCAGGGTTCTCCAGAGAAACAGAACCCATAGAACATGTGTGTATCTCTCTCTAGCAATGTATGCTTGTTTTCAGTCGCTAAGTTGTGTCCGACTCTTTGCAACCCTGTGGACTGCAGCACACCAGACTCCTCTGTCCTTCACCATCTTGGGGAGTTTGTGCAAACTCACGTGCGTTGAGTCAGTGATGCTGTTGAGCTATCTCATCTGCTGCTGCCCTCTTCTCCTTTTGCCATCAGTCTTTCCCAGCATCAGTGTCTTTTCCAGTGAGTCAGCTCTTCCCGTCATGTGGCCAAAGTTTTGGAGCTTCAGCTTCAGCATCAGTCCTTTCAATGAGTATTCAGGGCTAATTTCCTTTAGGGTTGACTGGTTTGATCTTGCTGTCCACGGGACTCTCAAGAGTCTTCTCCAAAACCACAACTCAACAGTGTCATTTCTTCAGTGCTCAGCCTGCCGTATGGTCCGACTTTTACATACATATGTGACTACTGGAAAAACCATAGCTTTGACTATATGGACCTTTGTAAGCAAAGTGATATCTCTGTTTTTCAATAAGCTGTCTGGGCTTGTCATGGCTTTCCTTCCAAGAAACAAGAGTCTTTCAATTTCATGGCTGCAATCACTGTCCGTAGTGATTTTGGACCCCACTGCTTCCATTTCCCCTCATCTACTTGCCATGGAGTGATGGAACTGGATGCCATGATCTTAGTTTTTTGAATGTTAAGTTTTAAGCCAGCTTTTTCACTCTCTTCTTTCACCTTCATCAAGAAGTTCTTCTTCACTTCTTCTGCCAGTAGAGTGCATCTCCCTTGAAAGATAACTATTATGAAGTTTTGCCTAAGGTGATTAGGTAACTGAAAAGTCCCATCACCTGCCATCTGAGAGCTGGGGACTCAGGAAAGTGGGTGGTCAAGTTTTAAGGCCTGAGGGCTGGAAGGTCTATACTGGAGACTCCCGGGCAGATCTGGGAGCAAACCTCATCTCCACCTCCTTTTTGTTCTGCTCAGGCCCCCAGTGGGTTAGACGAGGCCCACCCACATTGGCAGAGGGTCCTCTGCTTTACCTGACCACTCATTCAATTCTCATGTCTTTTAGAAATACCCTCACAAACACATCTGCATTCTGGGTGTCCTGTGGCCCAGTTAAGCTGACACAGGAACCATCACGCTCACAAAGTCACAATACCTGCTCCTTCCTCTTGACCACATGCCCTGTGCTGACATCAGGCTTAGGCCCTTTACATGCATCCTCCAGAACCCCAGTGATAAACTTCATGAAATACATATTGTCTCGTTTTACAGATTAGAGACTGAGGCTTGGAAAGATAGCCCTGTGACTTGGCCGAGGTCACAGAGGGAGAAAGTAGCTGGGATCCATAGGCTTCTTCCACTATAAAAATCTATCTATAGTGCCCTTTTGCTCTCTGTTCTTTATTGTTAAGTACTTAAACTTCTGGAAGAAGCACAAGCTGGAATCAAGATGAATGGGAGAGATATCAATAACCTCAGATATGCAGATGACACCACCCTTATGGCAGAAAGTGAAGAGGAACTAAAAAGCCTCTTGATGAAAGTGAAAGAGGAGAGTGAAAAAGTTGGCTTAAAGCTCAGCATTCAGAAAACTAAGATCATGGCATCCGGTCCCATCACTTCATGGGAAATAGATGGGGAAACAGTGGAAACAGTGTCAGACTTTATTTTTTTGGGCTCCAAAATCACTGCAGATGGTGACTGCAGCCATGAAATTAAAAGACGCTTACTCCTTGGAAGAAAAGTTATGAACAACCTAGATAGTATATTCAAAAGCAGAGACATTACTTTGCCAACGAAGGTTCGTCTAGTCAAGGCTATGGTTTTTCCAGTGGTCATGTATGGATGTGAGAGTTGGACTGTGAAGAAGGCAGAGCACTGAAGAACTGATGCTTTTGAACTGTGGTGTTGGAGAAGACTCTTGAGAGTCCCTTGGACTGCAAGGAGATCCAACCAGTCCATTCTGAAGAAGATCAGCCCCGGGATTTCTTTGGAAGGAATGATGTTAAAGCTGAACTCCAATACTTTGGCCACCTCATGGGAAGAGTTGACTCATTGGAAAAGACTCTGATGCTGGGAAGGATTGGGGGCAGGAAGAGATGGGGATGACAGAGGATGAGATGGCTGGATGGCATCACCGACTTGATGGACGTGAGTCTGAGTGAACTCCGGGAGTTGGTGATGGACAGGGCGGCCTGGTGTGCTGCAATTCATGGGGTCACAAAGAGTCAAACACGACTGAGCGACTGAACTGAACTGAACTAAACTGAACTGAACTTAAACTTCTATTAGCACTTTTCACCCTCATACAAGTAATGGGAGGTAAGCCTTAGTCATTCAGTTCAGTTCAGTCGCACAATTGTGTCCTTTGTGACCCCATGGACTGCAGGATGACAGGCCTCCTCGTCCATCACCAACTCTTGGAGCTTGCTCAAACTCATGTCCATTGAGCTGGTGGATGCCATCCAACCATCTCATCCTCTGTCATCCCCTTGTCCTCCTGCCTTCAATCTTTCCCAGCATCTGGGTCTTTTCAAATGAGTCAGCTCTTCGCATCAGGTGGCCAAAGTATTGGAGTTTCAGCTTCAATATCAGTCCTTCCAAAGAATATTCAGGACTGATTTCTTTTAGGATGGACTGGTTGGATCTTCTTGCTGTCTTTTATTCAAATATTTACTGAACCAGGCACTGTGTTCATTTGGGGAATCAGCCAATGAGAAGAGGCGACTGAACCCAGATTCAATCTAATAGGAGACTACAGAGCAGGAGCAATTTAGGAAGGAGTCTTGCAGGTGATAATGTATGGGATGGAGAGGAAGAAAGAACAGCTAGAGGGAAGACTGTGTCCTGGGATTTCTTTTAGATGGGGGGGTGGGTAGTCAGAAAAAAAACCTTGCTGATGAGATGATTTTGTTGTTGTTGTTTAGTCAGTTAGTCATGTCTGACTCTTTGTAACCCTATGGATGGTAACCTGCCAGGTTCCTCTCTCCATGGGATTTTCCAGGCAAAAATACTAGAGTGGGTTGCCATTTCCTTCTCCAGGGGATCTTGCCCACCCAGGATTGAACTTGCATCTCTTACATTGACCCACAATTTCTTTACTGCTGAGCCATGTGGGAAGCTCCTGATGAAGTGATAGTTAAGGTGAAAATTCAGAGGAAGGAAGAGAATGGCAAATGAGAAAAAGAACCTTTGAAGAAAACTGACCCAACCGTGATCACACGGCCCCTTAGCACTGGGGTTGGTCTCAGAACAAAGTCTTAACTTTCACCAGCACAGCTGCGTCTTTCAAGCACTGGTACACAGAGCGGACAGAATTCTCTGCTTGCTCTGTGCTGCTGGGACAGATAGAAGAACAGCTGTTTTCCCGAGATGGGCCACGCATCCTCAGGTCCCAATGTCAGGCTCAGAGAGTCTTTCTTGGGGTGACACATTCTCATCTTTTCTTCCCATTTGATCTTGGTCATCTCTCCCTCAACCTCTGGTTGCAAAAGATAGCAGAGCTTAGGCCACCCTACCAGCTTCCCTGGGGGGCTCAGTGGTAAGCAATCTGCCTGCTAGTGCAGGAGATGTGTGTTTGATCCGTGGGTCAGGAAGATCTCCTGGAGAAAGAAATGGCAACCCATTGCAGTATTCTTGCCTGGGAATTGCCATGGACAGAGGAGCTTGGCAGGCTATAGTCTGTGAGGTTGCAAGAGAGTCAGACATGACTTAGCTATCAAATAACAACAACAGGTCTGAATAGGAATGAACGAGTCCTACTACTCTCCCTTCTGTCCCTGAAGCTCACTATTTAAAATACGTCTTTCTGCCAGTGGCTGAGTAGGTTGAAATCTTTGAAACTCTGAGTGTTCTCTAAGATCCAAATAATTCCCTGTAAATCAAAGTACTTGGCATGTGGGCTGCAAAGCCTGCAGCTTTTTTTTCCTAAGGTAATCTCTAGAAAGTAGTTTGTACTCATGTTTCCACAGTGATTAAATATGCAAAGTAATTTCCACGATTTTCACCGCGTTCTGAACCAAATCAGATTCCGTTCTGCTCCTCTTTGTACAAAGCCACTTATTGGATCAGATTCCAAAACAAATCCCCCGAATTTGGCGGATCATCATTTTAAAAGGGGGCTTGTTAAGGTAATCATTAAATTAAACCACCCCTTTAAGAATATTTAGATCTGGTCTGCCAAGCGGAAAGGTCTAATGGTTTTTAAATTAGAAGCTGCAGAATGCTGGTGAATTTTCTTTTGTGGGTCAAGTGGGTATTAACAAATGCTAAGATTGTTCTCTCTTTTATCATCACCTTGAAATCTACTTAAAAAAAGCAAAGAGTGGGAAGGACCCGAGGAGACAGGCAGGGTGGGGACTGAACATCTGCTTGCTGGTATCCCGGGTGGGTCAGTTGCAGAATGAGGCAGGAGCAAGCATGAGACGATGCTACTAGTCATCTCTTTACACCTGATCTTGAGAGAGACTGAAGCCTGAATCCACTGGGAAGAGCAGATCCTCAGGGCATGCCCTGACTCCTGCAGGCTTCAGCCACTCACGGTCAGACCTTCCGACCGCAGAGCCTGGGCTGATGCCTGTGGCCAGGAGACTTTTAAAAAGCCGATCACTGTCTGTCCTGAAGGAGGTTGACACAGAGTCCTGAAGAATGCAGAAGCAGGAGCGCCTTGTCATCACATCTGTAAGATTCTCAGGGAGCTGTGACTCTCATCCACGTGTTTCACTTGCTCTTTCCAGGGCTCTTGGCTTCCTGGCAGTGCCTGGATCCCAGGTTAACATGACCCAGGACTGAGGCCCAAGAGCATCACACTGGGTTTACTTGTGGCTAATTCAAGTAGACTCTGAGCTGGGATTTAGGGGTCACTGAGGGAGACTTTCATGCACCTTGTTTGTGAGCCCACCTCCAAGAGTCTGAATTCATCTGGGGGTGGGGCCCAGAGCTGCTTTTGCTTTAAAAAAAAAAAAAACTTTCCAGATAGTTATAATGTGCATCTAGGATTGAAAACTATTCAATTTAGAAAAAGGCAATTCTCACACAGAACTCTAAACAGATCGGGGTCCTGTGTGGATGGGAGTTTCAGCTAAACCTGAGGGTTGGTGACCTAAGTCCCTGGAGCCAAGTGTACCCTGTGCTGGTCACCAGTTCTGTACGACTCTGGTGGCTCAGTGGTAAAGAATAGAACTTTCCCATCTCAAGAAATACATTCACCTTCTGAATTTCTTCCCATCCATTTAAAAATGTACAAACCAGGGTTTTCCAGGTGGCTCAGGGGTACAGAATCTGCCTGTCAAGCAGGAGACATGGATTCTGTGGGGTGGCAGAGTGAGACATGGCTTACTGACTAAATAGCAGCAGCAGAGCTAAGAATAGTCTGTGCATTTTTATGTATTTATTTTATGAATTTTAAGACAGCTGTTCTTTATTAGTTTTCGGCTGCGCTGGGTCTTCAGTGCTGTGCAGGCATTGCCGTCGTGAGCAGAGCTGCTCTCTAGCTGCAGCATGGTGGCTTGTTCTGGTGGCTTCTCTTGTTGCAGAGCACGGGCTCTGGGCATATGAGCTTCAGTACAGGTGCGTGGGCTCGTGGCTGTGGCTCCCAGACTCCAGAGCACAGGCTCAGTCGTTGAGGTGCATGGGCTTCGTGGCTCTGCAACATGTAGGATCTTCCCGGATCAGGGATTGAACCAGTGTCAGTCCTGGGTGTTCACTGGGAGGACTGATGCTGAAGCTGAAACCGCAGCACTTTGCCCACCTGATGAGAAGAGCTGACTCATTGGAAAAGACCCTGATGCTGGGAGGGGTTGGGGGCAGGAGGAGAAGGGGACGACAGAGGATGAGATGGCTGGATGGCATCACTAACTGGATGGACATGGGTTTGGGTGGACTCCGGGAGTTGGTGATGGACAGGGGAGGCCTGGCGTGCTGCGGTTCACGGGGTCGCAAAGAGTCAGACATAACTGAGCGACTGAACCGAACTGAATTCCTACACTGGCATGTGAATTCTTTACCACAGAGCCACCAGGTAAACCCTAGTTCGTACATTTTTAAAAGGATGGAAAGAAATTCAAAAGATGAATATATTTCTTGATATGGGAAAGTTCTATGAAATTCAAGTTTCAGTATCCATAAGTAAAGTTTCATGGGCCCTGCTCATTTGCCTATATATTATCAATGGGCTGCTTTTGTACCAGGATGTCTGAGTTGAGTTTAGTTGCAGCAGAGATCATATGCATTACAAAATCTGAAATATTTACCATCTGGCCCTTACAGAAAAAAAAAAAAATTGTGGACCTTTGAATTAAATCATAGGAGAAAAGAGCCACTGAGAAGAAGCTTCTTTTTAACTGAAACCATGTAAAATACAACCTCCTTAAAATCAGTAAGTCCAAAGAAATAAAGACAAAAAGAGATGAAATTCCATATTGCTATGGATATTGGGGGAAGAACAATTCCCCACACAGCCCATGGGAGGGCTAGTATATTCTTTCTGTTCTGCTAGTACATATCAAGGATCTTAACAATGTTTCTATGCTTTCCCCAGTCCATTGTTTCTAGAAATGAATGTTATGGAAACTCCCAATTATATGTGTGGTTTTATCTATCAGATTTTATCGCAAAGCTGTAATATGAAAACAGCAAAAATCACCACCCCCAAAACTATGTCCAATAATAAGAGATGTTTTACCTACAGATGAATGGATAAAGAAAATACGGTATGTATACAGAATGGAATATGATGCAGCTGTGAGAAAGAATGACATAATACTATCTGCAGCAACATGGATGGACTAAAGATGATTATACTAAGTGAGGTGAGTCAGAGAGAAGAAGACAAATGTCATAGGATATGGCTTATGTGTGGAATCCAAAAATTATGGAAATGAACTTGTTTACAGAATAGGATAGACTTACAGACGAAGAAAGCAAACTTATGGTTACCAAAGAGGGAAGTGGGAGGAGGGATTAACTGAGTTTGGAATTAACAAATACACACTGCTGCTGCTGCCGCTAAATCACTTCAATCATGTCCGACTCTGTGCGACCCCATAGACGGCAGCCCACCAGGCTCCCCCGTCCCTGGGATTCTCCAGGCAAGAACACTGGAGTGGGTTGCCATTTCCTTCTCCAGTTCATGAAAGTGAAAAGTGAAAGTGAAGTTGTTCAGTCGTGCCGACTCTTAGCGACCCCATGGACTGCAGCCTTCCAGGCTCCTCTGTCCATGGGATTTTCCAGGCAAGAGTACTGGAGTGGGGGTGCCGTTGCCTTCTCCGATATATAAAATAGATAAACAACAAGGACCTACTGTATAGCAAGAGACTATATTCAATATCTTGCAATAATCTACAAAAAGGCCTTAATGACCCAGATAATCACAATGGTGCAGTCACTCACCTAGAGCCAGACATCCTAGAGTGTGAAGCCAAGTGGACCTTAGGAAGGATGACTGTGAATAAGGCTAGGGGAAGTGATGGAATTCTAGCTGAGCTATTTCACATCCTAAAAAATGATACTGTTAAAGTGCTGCATCAATATGCCAGCAAATTTGGAAAATTCAGCAGTGGCTATAGGACTGGAAAATGTCAGTTTTTATTCCCATCCAAAGAGCAATGTCAAAAAATATTCAAACTACTGCACAATTGCACTGATTTCACATGCTAGCAAAGTAAGCTCAAAATCGTCCAAGCTAGGCTCCAACCGTACATGAACCAAGAACTTCCAGATTTATAAGCTGGATTTAGAAAAGGCAGAGGAACCAGAGATCAAATTGCCAACATCTGTTGGATCATCAAAAAATGAAAAGGCAAGAGAATTCCAGAAAAACATCTACTTATGCTTCATTGACTACACTAAAGCCTTTGACTATATGGATCACAGCAAACTGTGGAAAATTCTTAAAGAGATGGGAATACAAGACCACCTTACCTGCCTTCAGAGAGGTCAAGAAACAACAGTTTGAACTGGACATGGAACAATGGATTAGTTCCAAATTGGGAAAGGAGTATGTCAAGGCTGAATATTGTCACCCTGCCTATTTAACTTATACGCAGAGTACATCATGTGAAATGCCAGGCTGGATGAAGCACAAGCTGGAATCAATTGCCAGGAGAAATATCAACAACCTCAGATATGCAGATAATACCACCGTAATGGCAGAAAGTGAAGGGGAACTAAAGAGCTCCTTGATAAAGGTGAAAGAGGAGAGTAGAAAAGCTGGCTTAAAAATCAACATTTAAAAACTAAGATCATAGCATCCAGTCCTATTACTTTATGGCAAATAGATGGCGTAGAAATGAAAATAGTGACAAACTTTATTTTCTTGGGCTCCAAAATCACTACAGATGGTAACTGCAGCCATGATATTAAAAGATGCTTGCTCCTTGGAAGAAAAGCTATGACCAACCTAGACAGCATATTGAAAAGCTGAGACATTACTTTGCCGACAAAGGTCCATTTAGTCAAAGCTACGGTTTCTCCAGTAGTCATGTAAGGATGTGAAAGCTGGCGAATAAAGAAGGCTGAGCCCTGAAGAACTGATGCTTTCAAAATTTGGTGTTGAGAAGAGTTCCTCGGACTGCAAGGAGATCAAACCAGTCAATTCTAAAGAATCAACCATACTTTGGCCACCTGATGTGAAGAGCTGACTTATCGGAATAGAGCTTGATTCTGGGAAAGACTGAAGGCAGGAAGAGAAGGGGACAACAGAGGATGAGATGATTGGATGGCATCACAAACTCAGCGGACAGGAGTTGAGCAAAATCCATGAGCTAGTAAAGGACAGGAAGCCCGGCATGCTGCAGTCCATGGGGTCGCAAAGAGTCAGACATGCCTTAGCGACCAAAAAACAACCCAGGGGTGATAACAAATGCTTTATAGGATTTATTTAATCATTAGAAAATGCAGACAGGAAAGTACGATCGTCTTCGTTTTACATAAGGAAATGCCTCTAATCATTTGTAGGTGATGGAACTCTATCTACACTCAGATTTCCCTTGTTTTCTTCTATAGCACAGCTACATGCTTTTTATACATAGGACAGACTGCTGGCTATGTCTCTACTGTCTGAAGCCACCAAGTTTGTGGCTAGTTCAAGACTGCCCCATAAAACACAGGCCTGGGAACCAGAAGCAGAGCTGCCCAGAGATAGCCTGCAAACTGGAGGGTTCCTGAAGGACTCAAGCTGCAGGATAGCTCCAGGAACTCACTGGAGTGTGCTTTCAAGTTTACATGCAGCGTTTCCGATCGTAAGTCTTCTCTAATCCCCTGGATATTAGTATAATTTTTATTCCCCAAGAAACTGAGGATTAAAAAGCTTAAGAGGTTGACGAGTGAGGCTATAAACCCAGAATGGCAATGCCACAGGAAGCACAGTTGAGGTAAGTCCAACATGCGCTGATTAAAAGTCGCCTACATACTAGGTACAAAGGCAAGATAGACTGAGCCAGGCCCTTTCCTTCAGGAGACGGCAATTTAGTGGGATAGACAGATACGAAAGCACACAAGCTCCATGCAGGGGATACATTTGAAGTGGAGGAAAGGTGTGGATGCCTGCTCCAGCCTCGGGAGTTCAGCTAGGAGGAGGCAACTCCCCATCCTGGCTTGGGAAGAGGATTAAGAGTGAGGCGGGTGGGAGAAACTTCCCTGGTGATCCAGTGATTAAGAATTTGCCTTCCAAGGCAGAGGATACAGGTTTGATCCCTGGTCAGGGAACTAAGATCCTGTATTCCACAGGATAACTAAGCCGGTGTGCTCCAACGAGAGGGAGCCCACTTGCCCCAAAGAAGAGCCCAGTGCAGCCCCAGAAAAGTTAGGGAGGTGGAGATGGAGGCAGGAGGAGCCCTGGACAGCAGCTCTCAAACTGTTTGGTGCTAAGACTCCTTTGAGTAAGTGAGTAAGTGAAGTCACTCAGTCTTGTCCTACTCTTTGCGACCCCATGGACTAGTAGCCTACCAGGCTCCTCCTTCCATGGGATTCTCCAGGCAAGAGTACTTTACACACTTACAAATTTCTGTGGGCCCCTAGGAGCTTTTGTCATGAGAATTACAGTATATTAGAAATTAAAACTGAGAGATTGTAAACATATTTACCAATTTATTGAAAGGAAAACTAATAAGCCCATTAGGCATGAACATAAAGAATACCTATTTTTAGCAAAAAAACAAGTTATTTCAAAACAAAATTGTGGGCTATAGAAAAGTGGCCTTGTTTGACATTTTTGTGAATCTCCTTAGTGTCTAGCTGTCTGGCTTATCAGGTGGCTCAGTGGTAAAGAATCCACGTGCCAATGAAGGAGACACAGGAGATGTGGCTTCGATCCTGGGGTCTGGAAGATCCTCTGCAGGAGGCGTGGCAGCCCACTCCAGTGTTCTTGCCTGGAGATTCCCATGGACAGAGGAGCCTGGTGGGCTACAGTCCATGGGGCGCAGAGTCGGACACGACTGAGCGACTGAGCACAGCACAGATCTGGCTCTTCTGCTGGGTCTTTCAATCCGGTGCCACAGTCAATCTGTTGTGATATGTGGCTTTGACTTATATCTATGGAGAAGATATTTGACCTCATACACACAGTAAGCGGGACAAGGAAGGACCTCGGGAACTCTCTGGGGGCTCTGGTGGATCCTCATCCAGATCCAGTTCCCCTCCCAGGTAAGACTCACTTGCCAAACATGCCATGCTGTGGTTTGCCTTCTGGCCTCGGGTCAGGAACAGAGGGAACAGCCTGACCTGAGGCCAGGAGGCAGACTGCAGCATGGTGTGTTTGGTGAATGAGTTATACACAGCTCTGCATAA
The DNA here is from genome assembly GCA_917880005.1 of Nanger dama. NCBI lineage: Eukaryota > Metazoa > Chordata > Mammalia > Artiodactyla > Bovidae > Nanger > Nanger dama. The sequence goes on along the minus strand of CAKJTW010000063.1, from coordinate 8,223,281 downwards.
CCAGACAACATCCTGGGAAAGACCCCAGATGGCAAGAAAGGCCCTTGAAGTGGTGGATGGGGAGCGTATGGACGTGTGGTGCTCCACGCTTCAGCTGGCGGTGATGGAAGGCAGTCCATGTGGGGTTTTAGCCAAGGAGAGGCCCCAAGCTACTGGCCTTGGGAAAGAGAACTCCAGCTGCTCAGGAGGGAAGGGTTTGTGGGGCAGGAGGGGCCAGAGGGCAAGCCTGAAAGCTGATGCAATGGTCCAGCCAATGGATGGCCAGCCTCTGGAAGATCCTGGGAGGTGTTATCACTGGGTTACATCACAGTACAAAGCTGCAGCTCACACTGATGGCCCTGAGCCAACGAGACAAGGTTAATCACACTGAATAGGCTATTTTAAGAACAGGGGAAATGTTTCCATTAAAATAATTAAAATCTTAAAACGTTTGGGGGCTCAAAGGTATATGTTTCAGTTACCTGGAAAAGCGACTTCATTTTCTCAGCATCCCAGAGAAAGGAGATGCTACCGTATTTCTTCTACACAGTGGGACTGGTGGGGGAAAAGGACTGTGTAAGGCAAACAGATGGGGGTCCTGACTCTCCAGCATCGCCCCCACTCAGTAACTCTGTGACCCTTGGTGCAGGAATCAGGCTCTCCATGCCTACATTTTCTCCATCTATAAGAAGGTGACGACGATTCCTACTGCAGAGACGGAATGAGATCCTGATCCATTGAGCTCTGATCAGCATTATTTCCTGTCCTTTTGCTTGCCTGTGTCAGTTTCCCAGACAGCACCCTGGAAAATGTCTGTTCTGTCAAGGGTCTGACTGACAGCATTTAGAGCCAAGTTTCCAACCCAGCTGCAAAAGCTCTTGCTCTGTATAACTGGTGTTTTTCTCTTCAAAACATCCTTTTCTATGATTGCCCATAAATCTCACATGGCATAGAACTGGGGATTTCGCATCTTGAAAACACTTGTACGAGAAGGCAATGAACACCAACAGAGTTTAGATGGATTTGGGAGCTCCCCTCTCTCCTCCACCCCTCGCAGTTCCCCCAGATGACTCTTAGGCCCAAGGACAAAGTGGAGAGCCAGCATGGGCCACTGGAGGCCTTGAGAAGGGTGGGTGGGGGTGCTCAGGGAAGGCTGCAGGGGGCAGAGCTCGAGTCCCAGACCCCCCACCCCATTTCAGCCATTGCAATGTGTCTGACATTCTCCTCTGTGTGGATTCCACAGGAGTTTGATTGACAAGATGGGACCTACAAAGCACGCATGCATGCGCACACACAGGTTTGCAATTTCAGGACCAGTTAGATTAGCATGAGGAAACTGGTGAGTCCCCCGGAGTTTCTCCCTAGGCCACCTGCTACGAGAGGAGTGGAGGGGTTTCATGTCTCGGGCCTGAAAGTCCTCTGGCCCCCTCTTTGTCCAGACTTCTGCTCCCAGATCTCCTTTGACCTGGGAAATGCTCCTGGCTCCAGGACATACTCCAGCGCACGTGGAGAGCAACATGATGTTGCTAGCCCAACCTCAGTCTTAGTGGGAGAGGCAAGTGCAGGGCAAAGAGTGGGACCCGGGCTCTAATCTGCAACTACTGGATGTGAGACTTAGCACAGACCTTTCAGTTCTCAGGCTCCTGTAGAACTAAGACTGTTAGTTGAGACTGTTGGGACTGTAAATGAGACCTGGGCAGCAGAAGCATCCAGGATATAGTAGACGCTCAGTGAAAGTCAGCTTCCTGGTGGCTCAGATGGTAAGGAACACACCTGCCAGTGCAGGAGAAGCAAGAGACAAGGGTTCAATCCCTGGGTCAGGAAGACCTCCTGGAGAAGGAAATGGCAACCTGTTCCAGTACTCTTGCCTGGAAAATTCCACAGACAGAGAAGCTTCATGGGCTACAGGCAGTCCACGGGGTCACAGAGAGCATGCACACACACACAAGAAAAGCCAGGTGAATGCTTCGGAGATTCCTAAGATAGATGGAATAGCGTGAAGTGAAGTGTGTGTGTGTGTGTGTGTGTGTGTGTGTGTGTGTGTGTGTGTGTGTTGGGATGGTACCAAGTGAAGGATCTAGGTGTGCAGAATATCTACCTTTTTTTTTTTTTTTGCTTGCTTGCAAGCTCAGTCCCTCAGTCGTGCCCACTCTTTGTGACCCTGTGGACTGTAGCCCACCAGGCTCCTCTGTCCATAGGATTTCCCAGGCAGGAATACTGAAGTGGGTTGCCAATTCCTACTCCAGGGGGTCTTCCCGACCCAGGGATCGAACCCACGTCTCCTGCTTGGCAAGCATGTTCTTTACCACTGGGCTGCCTGGGAAGCCTCATCCCTTTTTTTTTTTCTTCTTCTTCTTCTTTAGGGGAAGGAATTCTATCCAGCTTTCAGGAGGATCAGCAACTGTCAGACACACAGCCCAGCTCACCCCTGCCATCCTTCTATTTTGCCCTTCTGCGTTGGAGTATGACTGGTTATTAAAATGAAAAATTCTCTCTTCCTCACCACAGAAGCTGTTTCATTATGTTTTGCATTTCTCTCCATCTCAGTGTTAGCTCTAGTCTTGGGCAAGGACTTTCATAATTTCTTTAATGTATATATCTCTATTGACATTATGATGGATGATAACAGACTCTCGCTGAGGAATGAAGCAGCTTTACAGGGCCAGTCCGACCTATTGGGGAAAGAGCAAGGATTAAATAACCAATTATAAATGGATATTTACCTGATAGATTAGGATGGAGGCTTTAGAGCAGTCTTGCTCTATTAGGTAAATGATCTATGCTCTTCAAAAGTTTATAAATATGTATTTCACCAAAAGACTCAAGTCCTGACAGTAATTAGCATGCATTTCATAGCATTCCATTAAAAACTGAGCCCTCTTCTCGATTTTTCCAAAGAAAATGAGGTTAAGATAATGCTGCAGGTAGTCAGTAGCTGGTCTTCTGAGTAACTCTGGAATGTGCCACTGTTACATCAACTCATCCGAAACTACTCTGTCTCACCTGTCTCTCCTCCTGGGTCCCTTCTTATCACAGGTTACTGCAGCATCTTAGTGACAAAGTTAGAACTTCTCACCCTCATTGGATCCTCATTCCTTACCTGAAATCGATCACAAAGTCCTATCCAGCCTCCACTCCCCCTTTCAATATTTTCCTGCTGCCAGCCCTAGGCTTCTATGTTAAAAATCTACATACGTTATTGCTCTTGTCAAAAACCCTCCACAGGAATCGTTATGCTGTACACTGGAAACTAATATAATGTTGCATGTCAATTATACGTCAATAAAAAACACAAACAAACAAACACAAACACACCACAGCTCTGTGTTGTTTCAGTAGCATTTCCCCAATGTACGTGCCTTGGAATATCAATTCTATGAGATAACGCTTTAAATTTTTTTTTAGATGATGTTATAATGAAAACGTTTGAGAAACATTGTATCCTTCATTGTCCCTCTTGGACGTTCCAGCGTGTATGTAAATTTTTTTTGTATGTGTCTGTGTTATTTTTGCCTGGTTTTAGTAGTGTTAGGGTGATGGTGGCCTCAGGATGAGTTCAGAAGTGTTATTTCCTCTGCAATTTTTAAGAATTGTTTCAGAAGGATGGGTGTTAATTGTTCTCTAAATGTTTGGTAGATCTCCCTTGTGAAGCCTCTGGTCCTGGACTTCTGCCTGTTGGGAGTTTTTAAGCACGGATTCAATATCAGTACTTGTAAACGGTCTATCCGTATTTTCTATTTCTTGGAAGTTCCAAGGTGTATGAAAGTATTGAAGGCTCTGCGCAGTCCAGCAGTGTTCACCATGGTGTTTGCCAAGCTTATTTTTGTAATACCTGTTACCATCTTATGGAACTCTTGTTTCATGGAGCACACCTTGATAAGTCCTGGCTCACAAGATAAAGTCACAGTCGTGTAGCCCCCCAGCTCATGAAGCCCTTTACAACTCACCTCCAGGCTACCTTTCCAAATTCCTCTCTGGCTCATCCCTCCCCATTACAGGCCATTATTCATGCTCAGAATGTACGTGATCAACTCTTTTCTTTCCATGGAAATTCCTCCTTACTTTTCCTCCTTCCTTGCCTTGTAAACTCTTAAGCTTTAAAAACCACCTCAAGCATTGCTCACACCGAGCCATCAGCTCTACACCCCCTTAACTTCTTCATCATGTTAACATTTTTAGGCACCTCTGCTATTTTTCTTTTAGCTCTTTCTATATGAGAGTTGGGCTTCCCAGGTGGCTCAATGATAAAAAAATTCACCTGCCAGTATAGGAGATGCAGGAGATGTGGGTTCCACCTCTGGGTCAGGAAGATCCCCTGGAGAAAGAAATTGCAATCTGCTTCAGTATTCTTGCGCGAACAGTCCCATGGACAGAGGACCTGGCGGGCTACAGTCCGTAAGGTCTGTGCAGAAAGTCGGAGATGACTGAGTGGGCACACACATATGAGAGTTACTTTTTATTTCCCTGTTTCACCAGAAAGAGTGGTGGACAGAAGCTTTATCTTGGGTCTTTCTCTACCTCTGCAGCCTAGACATATCTTGGCACTTAATTCACATGCAATGAGTATTTATTTGCTGAAGGGACTTAGAGACCAAATTACCTAAAGTACATTATTCTTTTTGAGCTTTTTTGTATGACCATATGATTTATTTAAGCAACAGAACCTTAGAGGAGAGAGGGATGCCTGGTTTGGTCCAGCCTCATCACCACAAAAAGTGCTTTAAAGAAAGGTAGAAAACTCAGCCCTCCCTTGCTGCCCACCTCTGCTCCACCATCGATGAATGAGGCTAGTTGATTCATGGCTTGAGAAGCATCAATTTGATACACTCGTTTGAAAGAGCCACTGGATATTATTTTAACAGAGATATTAACATTATGCCCCCGTTGTAGTTCTTCTGATTTCTTATGTCTGAGAAAGTGCTTTTAGCTTTGACTCAATGGCAGTGATGTTGGAATGAATGCACTTCCAATGGTATTTGGACCCCCATGAATATAAGATGCTTTATCTCTAGAGACCATCCGGGCAAGCCATGCTTTAAATAAATAAAATGAATGTTCTCATCATCCAGGATGCCTATGAGCCAAGCCTTTTCAGTGTTATAATGTGGATACAAAGCATGATTATTGATATGGGCAGGAGGGAGGGTAATATAATAGAGACAGGAGGCCATCGCTCTGCATCAAAGTAATAGAGCTTCTTAATGGGAGCCTGGACAGGGTGATGACTCAACTCTATAATCCCATCAGCTTTATTGTCCAAATGCCATTTGTACATTTATGGAGGAGCTTCTTTAGCGGGAGGGAAATACTAATTGTAACATTTAAAAATATGGACTAGCCAGGCACCAGGTCCAGTTCTCTCTCTCTCTCTTCCTCTTTCATTGAGTGTGTTTGGGTGTGATGTGTGGATGTGTGTGGATGTGTGTAACTGTGTGGCTTGTGTCTCGGGGTGCATGATCCCCAACCAATGGCAGTGACGGGCTGCACTGGAGGGGACTGACGCCACAGACCTCTCATCATCCTGAACTAAGGGAAGGGGGCACAGTCAGGTTGTCCTCTTTGGGTCAAATACTTCCTTTTCATCAGCTATTTCTATTTCCTGGAAAAGTTCCCAGGAGGTGGAATGGGAGCCCAGATGAAGATTTGCTGGCGATGAGGCAAATTTCCATGGAGAGGGAAGCCCCGTGTCTGTCCTGGGCCATTTAGGACTCAGAGTGGAGAGTCTACTCTTACTTGAGTTTTGTGTCAGTTTCACTTTAGGTCAGGGGTCCTCAAACTAGGGCCTTGGCTGTCCATCTTCTTCCGCAATTGACTCTTTACTGGAATGCAACTGTGCCCCTGGGCTTACATCTGGTCACGCGGCTTTCACAGCACAATGGCGGCGCTGAGGAGTCACCACAATGATGGTGGACCCTGAAAGCCAAGACATTTACTCCTTGGCCCGGCACAGAGAAAGTCTGTGGATCCCCAGGTAGTGCTGGTGGTAAAGAACCCACCTGTCAGTGCAGAAGCCACAGGGGACGGGGGGTTCAATCCCTGGGTCGGGAAGATCTCCTGGAGGAGGGCGCGACAGCCCACTCCAGTATTCTTGCCTGGAGAATCCCATGGACAGAGGAGGCCTGGCGGGCTACGGGCCATAGGGTTGCACAGAGTTGGACACGACTGAAGCGACCTGGCATGCAGTGGGTCTAGACTGCGAGCCTGAGCTGGGCAGGTCCTCCGAGGTGCGCTCGCTGGCTCTCGGCTGATACTGCAGACCCACCTGGTCCTTCCTCGGCAGCTGGCTGAGCAGCCCCCGCGATGGGCGACAGCACTGGGCTGGGAAGCGGAGTGAGCTCCGATGTCTCCTTTCAGAGCTCTGGCTTCTCACATCTCCCAAGGTCTTGGAGTCCTAGAAGACTCCTTACAGTGGACTTCCACAGCTTCTTTCCATGTAGCTACTTTACCCAGTGGGTAGTACTATTTCTTTTTTTCAATTTAATTTCTCCATACCCAACTCAACAACAAGAAATGCAAGCTCTCATTCCTGGAAAGTCCACTTTCAAATGAACCCAAACACCTCCATGGAGCATCCCCACACAGTCTGAGTGTTGGCTGGTGAGCCTTTGGCTTCTCCTCTACTTGAGCATCCTTTCATATGTTTGCTGGCCATCCGTATGTCTTCTGCAAAGAAATGTCCCTTTAGGCCTTCCGCCCATTTTTTGATTGGATTGTTTGTTATTCTGCTATTGAGCTGCATGAGATGCCCTCTGGTGACGGGGAAAGAGCTTAGCGGTAGAGCCTGAAACTGGGCTTAAAGGGTCAGCCGATGACTCAGCTATTATTTACTGAGCCTACTTGACCCCAGGACACCGACAGTTTTACAAGGAGTCTTCACTCTATTTAGCATTTTAACACTGCACACGGAAAATGGAATTTCTTTTTGCATATTTGAGCAAAACCCACATGTATTAGTTTCCTGTGGCTGTCTTAACAGCGTACCATAAACTGGGATGGCGTAGAAAAACGTAATTATTCTTCTGAAGCTCTGGAAGCTCAAAGTCCGAAATCAAGTTGTCAGCAGGGCCGGGCTCCCTCTAAAGGTTCTAGGAGAGAGTGAGTACTCCCTGGCCTCTTCTGGCTTCCCTGATGCTCCAGACAGCATCCCTCAGATCTCTGCCTCCATCTTCAATGGCCATCTTCCCACTGTGTCGTCACATGACCTTCTCCTCTCCGTGAGTGTCTGTCTCCAAATTATCCTGTTTAGAAAGACACCAGTCCTATTGGAGGGGCTAGTGACCTCATTCTGTCTTGATTCCACCTGAAAACACTATTTCTAATAAGGCCATTCTCACAAGTACAAGGATTTAAGACTTCAATACACATTTTGGGAGGACATAATTTGACCCATATCATCACCCATTACAATTTTCTATTATTTTTTTAGAAGAAGTTTTATAATATCTATATGCCATATTTAAAATAGTCAAAGAACTTCATGCATACCTTTAATTATTTTTATATACCTTTAAAACATGAATATTTTCCTAGGTATGCTATTTCAAAAATTTGTGGGAAAATATTGCAAGGTGTTTTTTTTTTTTTTTGACACCAAAGCGTAGGTCCTATGAAACTCTCCAAATAGTAAAGACAAAAATCCTTCTTGTATTTTGACATAGATTAATTGATGAGAATATCTTGTTTTTTTCAGCAATAGTAGTATGTCTAAGAATATTGAATATATATTATTATGTGTAAGAACACGACACATAGAAAATATAGGAAATTACCCTTTCAAGCGAAGCTTACATTTTTGTAAGTCACTACTTTCTTTTTCCATTCTAAAATTCTGCAATTATTTTTATCTTACAATTTCCCATTATAATCCTAAAATTCTATAATTATATTTATCTTCCAAGCACAGAAGTAATGTATACTCCTATAATTAAGCTAATATAAATAGCATAAACAGTTCCACTTGGTCCTTATTGTGGGGACAATTAGATTAGGTTTAAGAAGCAAAAATACAGACAGAGATTTCTCAAAGAGTGAGTCATTTGTAGAAGCATTACATTTCATTCTGATTTTTGCATCATGTTGTTAAAAGAGAAACTAGCTGTAATCATATTGTGAAATGCCAAATGAATGAGTGCCATGATCTTTGGAGAAAATGCTTTTAATACAACCTTTTTTTAAAAATATCTTTTTCGGTCTATGGTTCAGTTCAGTTCAGTCGCTCAGTCGTGTCTAACCCTTTGCTACCCCATGAATCGCAGCACGCCAGGCCTCCCCTGTCCATCACTGACTCCCGGAGTTCACTCAGACTCACATCCATCAAGTCTGTGATGCCATCCAGCCATCTCATCCTCTGTCGTCCCCTTCTCCTCCTGCCCCCAACCCCTCCCAGCATCAGAGTCTTTTCCAATGAGTCAACTCTTCACATGAGGTGGCCAAAGTACTGGAGTTTCAGCTTTAGCATCATTCCTTTCAAAGAAATCCCAGGGCTGATCTCCTTCAGAATGGACTGGTTGGATCTCCTTGCAGTCCAAGGGACTCTCGAGTCTTCTCAACACCACAGTTCAAAAGCATCAATTCTTTGGCACTCAGCTTTCTTCACAGTCCAACTCTCACATCCATACATGACCACTGGAAAAACCATAGCCTTGACTAGACGGACCTTATTCAGCAAAGTAATGTCTCTGCTTTTGAATATGCTATCTAGGTCGGTCATAACTTTTCTTCCAAGGAGTAAGCATCTTTTAATTTCATGGCTGCAGTCTATGTTTAGGGAGAGCCTAAAACCTAGGTCAGTGTTTTTCAGAGAATCTACCTATATCTGGATTCCTTGATCTGTGTGTGTGTGTGTGTGTGTGTGTGTGTGTGTGTGTGTGTTGAGGGGACACTTATTTAAAATGCAGACTATAGGTGCACCTGAGACTGCTGGAATCAGAGGATCTGAGGGATGGGGTCCAGATTTGGAGATGTTGGAGAAGGCAATGGCACCCCACTCCAGTACTCTTGCCTGGAAAATCCCATGGATGGAGGGAGCCTGGTAGGCTGCAGTCCATGGGGTCGCTAAGAGTCGGGCACGACTGAGCGACTTCACTTTCACTTTTCACTTTCATGCATTGGAGAAGGAAATGGCAGCCCACTCCAGTGTTCTTGCCTGGAGAATCCCAGGGACGGGGGAGCCTGGTGGGCTGCCGTCTATGGGGTCGCACAGAGTCGGACACGACTGAAGCGACTTAGCAGCAGCAGCAGCATACACATTACCTGGATCCTTTGCCGGTATTGTTGGTCACCTGATGACTGATACCTGAATGAAGGAGGAATATAGAGGTTCAAAACCCTGAACCTAGCTCATAGCACCCATCTTGTGATTCCAAACAGGGCGCCCCAAGGACCCTCTGCTCCTCTTCTGCACCAATACATTGGGAGGATTCCCGGAAGGCTTGTTTTCAGACTGCAGACTGTGCTCTCCGAAGCAGGTCCTGTCCCCATCTCCTCTGCTCATATTAACACCCCCTCCTCCATGAGAGCCCGGTCCGCCTAAGTCTTCAGTGAATCTTCTGGGGTCCAGCTGTGGGGACCCTGGGAACAAATGCAGGGAAGGCAAGGTGAGGGCTGGCATGCAGCTTGCTTGCTGCCTAAGGCAGCCAAATAAAATACAAGACACCTCACGCAAAATTTGCATTTTAGATAAACAGTACACAATATTTCAGCATAACCATGGCACAAATATCGCAGGGGCCACACTTAGCCGAAAAGAAATTCAGATTGCACCAGGCAGCTTGTATTTTTACTCACTGAATCTGGCAACCCCATATCCTGAGTGTTCTCTGGGTGAAGTGAGCCCTCCAGATTTAAGCCCCTACTGTCACAGCCCTGGAGAGACAAAGTCATGCTAGACTTTTGCTGCAAAAGAATTAGCCAAGGCTAGGTTCACCTGGGGGCTGAGAAGAGTTTTCATGTTTTTAAAATATCTGGTTTCAAACTGTGGTAGTAATGGCTCCAAAATCCCTGCAGATGGTGATGCAGCCAGGAAATCAAAAGACGCTCACTCCTTGGAAGGAAAGTTATGACCAGCCTAGATGGCATATTCAAAAGCAGAGACATTACTTTGTCAACAAAGGTCTGTCTAGAAAAGGCTATGGTTTTTCCAGTGGTCATGTATGGATGTGAGAGTTGGACTGTGAAGAAAGTTGAGCTCCGAAGAATTGATGCTTTTGAACTGTGGTGTTGGAGAAGACTCTTGAGAGTCCCTTGGACTGCAAGGAGATCCAACCAGTCCATCCTAAAGGAGATCAGTCCTGGGGGTTCATTGGAAGGACTGATGCTGAAGCTGAAACTCTAGTGCTTTGGCCACCTGATGCGAAGAGCTGACTCATTTGAAAAGACTCTGATGCTGGGAAAGATTGAGGGCAGGAGGAGAAGAGAAGGGGATGAGAGAGGATGAGATGGTTGGATGGCATCACCGGCTCAATGAACATGAGTTTGGGTTGACTCCAGGAGTTGGTGATTGACAGGGAGGCCTGGTGTGCTGCAGTCCATGGAGTCACAGAGTTGGACATGACTGAGTGACGTGACTGAACTGAACTGAAATAATGTACAAGTTGATAGTTGCGACTAGATTTCTATGATCTGAAGGTCTTTGTGTTTGTTCTAAATATCTCTACCTTTGTGTCTCAAAAGATGCCTTAAATGTTTTGTTTTTGGCCATGCTGAGAGACATGCAGGATCTTCCAGAACCAGGGCTCGAGCTTGCACCCCTGCAGTGGAAGTGCAGAGTCTTAACCAGTGGACTGCCAGGGAAATCCTATCTGTAGGTCTTTGAGTGATTCGGACAGAAACAATTTTTATAGCTTCTACTCCCACCCCCTACCCCGATCCTTTCATGACAGTTTCAAGCTTCACTCATGGAAGGCTAATTCGTGATTGATCATTTCCCCCTCTGGGGTGACATAGAAGCTAGAGGGCTGAAGTGGGTCAGTACTACGTTTTGAGTCCCAGCCAACTCTTCAATTAGAAGGTGGAGGTAAGTGAGCTGTTACCCAGGCGTCTTCTCTCTTACACGCACTCTCTCTCTCTTTTGGTCATTTATCTCATCTCTCAAGAATATGCCGCTTGGCATTGCTGCAAACCTCCTCCTGGTGTTTCGCCACGATGTTCCTTTCTCCAGATCCATTTCAATCGGCGTGATATCTAAGCCATTCCTAAAAGCTCCCCTAAGTTCACCACCATTCAGAAAACTCAGAGGGGAAGGACTGAATGTTATAAACAAGCAGAACAGTAAGCATCATCAACATCTCAGGAAAAAGAAATAGAAGTAGCAGCTAAAACATTATAATCCAAACAACGTTGTGGGTAATTTTCCCTTCATAACCTGGAAGACCAAGAACGTTATGACTCTTTATACTTCAGTATTGCACCAATTAAATTTCAGCTTAGGAATCCAAACTTCTGGTCTGCATTCCATTAAAAAATGTAGCCTGTTTTTGTTCCCTGAAGAATCATTGGACTAACTTTTTATTCTTCCTAATCGCTCTTATTTTTGCAATTAAAGAGGATGAGAAGAATACTAACTGCGGATGCTAACTCATGTGTTCTCGATCACATCTTAAACAATGCTATTTTCTTACAGAAAGTGGGAACGATGGCAAACTCCGAAGCTTTTTTTTTTCTTGTCGCATTTAACTTTTCTACCTCACAGCCCAGATAGCTTTTTTAATCAAAGCAGGTAATGGAAGAACAGTCTGTACCCTCAAATGCAATCATATTTAATCATTTTTAATATCCTTATTTCTCAGCTGATCAAACTTTAAAATTTTGAATGCTTTAGTTTGATTTACAACTCTGCAGAACTTTAGCTAATAAAGAATTACATTCCTTTGTTGTCATGTGGATTGAGGAGTGTGCTCAAGAGAAGCCTGGGTTCTGAATTCCAGGTACTGGGCAGAGTTCTGGTGGTGATTTGACTCCATGCCTCTGTTTTTCCACCTGTCAAAAGGGTGGGTTAGTATATGTGTCCACTTATACTTCTCCATCCTCTGAAATGGCTAATGCTGGTGTGTGGCTCTCATTGCTGGAGTGCAGGGTGCAAATAGCATGCCTCTGGATTGCTCCTGCTTTGCACGGTGCTTGCATACAGCAGACACTTCATAAATGTGTGTGAGTGGGGACTGGACTGAGTGTTACGCTTGCTGTTTAGTCACTGAGTCATGTGCGACTCTGTGATCCCATGGGCTGCAGCATGCCAGGCTCCTCTGTCCTCCACCGTCTTCAGGAGTTTGCTCAAATTCATGTCCATTGAGTCAGTGATGCTGTCTAACCATTTCAACCTCTGCTGCCCCCTTCTCCTTTTGCCTTCAATCTTTCCCAGCATCAGGGTCTTTTCCAATGAGTCAGCTCTTCCCATCAGGTGGCCAATGTATTGGAGCTTCAGCTTTAGCATGAGTCATTCTGGTGAATACTCAGGGTACAATCGTTGAAAAATGTTAAGTAGGATTAGTGTATACATATATAAAATTGAATCACTTTGCTATGTACGTGAAACTAACACAACATGGTCAATCAACTATAATCCGATAAATTTTTTTTTAAAAATGTTAAAAAGGATTTGCTTTGTTGAAAAGTGGACACTGATGGATGGAATATTGAGGGAAAGTTGACCCCCTAAATATGTTTTGTGCGTGATTCCAGGGAGTTTAAATGCTTCTCTTTTTGACAACAGAGTGTGCTTGGAGCCGGGCTGTAGTGTGGACGCACACAGCCCCTTCTGCCCGCAGCTCACAGAAAGAGGGGGTAGGTGTAGCAGATCTGTGTGCGGGAAGGGCTGGGGAGACCCCCAAAGGGCAGGCTGAAGACAGAGCAGGCTTTCAGTGAAAGGGAAGAAACGGCAATGCCCGGTCAAGGGACTGGAATGTGGAAAAGCTAAAAGGGAACGGGAGAGCATGAAGATGGCTCTTGTGATGAGGGGTGAAACTGAATTTCTAATTTTTTAATATTGTTTTGAAGAAGAATTTTTAATAGAAAAAAATTACCACTAGAAATCAAGATGTTTCCCAAGAAAAGTCGTGGGCTGGAGAGAATCCAGAAAGTCCTGTCCTGACAGTCAGGTCTGATGGGGACCTGAAGACCCTGGGCGTTTCCCCATCTCCCCTCCCAGGGTGACTCTGCTTTGGGCCAGGCTGAAGTTGCCTGCCTGTCCAACTCTTGCCCCTTCCAGCTCTGAGATTCCTGCATCTCTTTCTGCTGGGTTTTCCTCCTTTTCTGCCAGCTAGCCATGTTCAGGATGCCCCCAGCATCTGTAGCTCAGCCCCAGAAAGGCATGTAAGAGAGATTTTTCTCCTTGCGGTCTTTAGTGACTTTAAAGTCCATTCTAATTAATCACCCCTCCCCCCACGCCATCATTACTTTCTGATATCACAGGGCCTGGGTTCCAGTCGTCTTGTTATGAGGGGGAAGTGCACACTGGCCATATTGTGGGGGTTTTTGATGCGCGGTGACTGGGTGCCTTTTTCTCAAAGCTGATAAGAGATGTCACACCAGAGTAGGGGGCATTCAGGGCATTATGGACTCATAAAACTTACACTTTCACCTCAGAGTGTGTGCCATGAGCCTTTAGCCAGGACACAAGATGGTTTCAAGGCCACCTGAATCCTGGCGTTGGTCCAGGACGGGACTGCTAGACCCAAAGGGCAAGTAAGAAACAAAGAGTTCTAGGTCCTTTGAAACCAATACAGTTAATTAAAAAAATTTTATTATACCATTCATACATGTTCACTAGAGAAAACTTTGAGATTATTTATTTTCATATGTGTATATCTGTAATGCACACAACACACACATAAGAAGGTTTGTATAAAGGGTTTCCATCTTTATTTTTTCACTCTGTTTCATGGCATGAACATAAAGCTCTCTTCTGAAGCTCTTAAGATGTCTTTAAGAGGGTGATTTCTTCTAAACAGCAGTAGAGGTGTTGGTGATGGTCAATGTAGGTGGTTCATTGAACTCCATTTCGCTTGTATTTGGACATTTAAGTGGTTATCTGGGATCACTGATACGGATAGCAGTAAACACCAGGTGCCCTGTTCCCATCACGTCCGAGCTCCATCTGTGTTTAATCCTAGAACTGAGCTTCCCTCTCAGCTCCTTTGGCAGAACTTTTCTCTGATCCATCATAACCTTGGAACCAAAATCTGAGCTGGGACCAAGGCTGCCTCCAGCCCAGTTAGCCCCATTGTGTGAATTAGGAAAAAGTGAGATGCCCCTTCCCCCAAAGCCCTTGACTTTCATTTGTCAGAAGATTTTTGTAGAGGGTATTGTCATTATCTGGAGTGGAAACAGGGCCCACTCAGCTATAGCTCCCTTGTGCTACACACACCCTTGAGCAGTTCTTAGTGATGACCTGGGAGGGCTGGTGCCTACCCTCCAGGACGGGTCTGTTTCCGCCCTCCCCGTCTGTGTCTCTCCTCGCCTTGGCCATCGATTCCCTGGCCCTGCCAGAGGCAACCTATCCTCTTCCTGATGAATTGCGACAATTTGTTTTTGTCTCATGCCTTCGTACTCATCTACTTACTATTATTTGCTTTCTTTTAAAAATCGCTTTAACTCTTCCTCTAGTCAGAATGCCCAGTGAAATGGGTTTTGGAGTCAGATGGTCCTTGATCAAATACAGGCCCCATCACTTATTAGTCTGTGACCTTGGACAACTGACTTTGCTCGGCTAATCCTTTTTCTCAATGGCAAAATGGAATGAGATTATCCAACATATGAAACACTTACTTGTGTGGATCAAAGGAAAAAAACCCAGGCTCACCATCCATTAGTTTCTTTCCTTCTCCCTCCTTGAGGGCAAAGACTGTCTCTGTGGCCAGTACAGTACTGGGACATGTCAGGAACCCCTGGGGTTTGTTTGAATAAGTAAATGGGGGCTGAGAAGGAGAAAGAGGGAACTCATGCTTTCACTGAGTCATTTTATAAGGGGATGTTTACTGAGCCCCTGCTATGTGCTAGGGAACAGAGATGCAAGGAGAGACACACAGCCCCTTGCTGCAAAGGACTTACTACCCTGTGTTCACCCCCATATCTCAGAGGAAGGGGGTAAGCCAAAGGCTTGAAAGTAAGACCCATGCACATTTGACACCATAATCTACTCCATGCTGGAAGCTGGGAGCCAGAAATTAGTCTGTCCTAGTCCTTCCTTTCAAGTCTTCCTAAAGTACAGGACTTCTAAGTGTTGAAGGATGCATAGGAGTTCTCCACTCAATCAACAAGTAATTTCAGGTGTGTCTGCTATTTGCTATCCTCAGGGACCTTTCTGAGGAGATGACATAAGCCACTGGATGAAGAAGTGCTTGCACCAGACGATGTCACCAAGAGGCACTGAGAAACAGCCTGGGCTGCAAGAGGATTGTGCTGGGCTGGAAGAGACAAGGAGGGCTTCCCAGAAGAGGTGATATATGCGGGAAGCAAAGGGCCTCAAGCAAGAATGTTGTCTGGTAGCTTGGGTGATGTCACCTCAGGGGATCAGGAGCATTTGGCACCCATATATCCCTGATTTTTCTCATCTCAGTGGATGCAGAGGGTGATGGCAAAGTCCTGCACCCTCTCCACTTGAGAGATGTCTCATTTCCTTGCGGCTTGGAGGGCATCCCCATTAACCTCTCACCTGTGAGAGGTGAAAGTGTTAGTTGCTCAGTTGTGTCTGACCTCTTTGCGACCCCATGGACTGTAGCCCGCCAGGCTCCTCTGTCCATGGAATTATCCAGACAAGAATACTGGAGTGGGTAGACATTCCCTTCTCCAGGGAAATCTTCCCACTCCAGGGACTGAACCCAGGTCTCCTGCTTGGCAGGCATATTCTTTATCATCTGAGTCACCAGGGATTTGCCTCTAAAACTCCAGGACTTCCTAGGAGAGGGAGACACTGAGCTAGTTGGAGCTATATGAAGGCTTTGCCCATGGAACAATTACATGGAGTCAGGGAAATACCCAGGCCTGGGGACAAATGGCTGTGCATCCAGAGCTAAGACAGGTGGTGACCTGGACCTCATTTCTTTCTCTTGCCTTCCTAAGTTCACTCTCATGAGCTCAGCTAGGAGCCTGCTGTGGGAAAAATTTACAGAAATGTAAAAACAGAGGCTGCTGCACTATGAGCATGATCCTAGGTAATGTTCAGGGAGTACTTTAGTGATGTTAGGAGTGACTAATGAGTAAATGTCAGCCCAAGACTTGGCTTCAAAGCCCAATAGGGCAGTACTACCTGACCTCAGGAAAGTTCTCAAATTTTCTGGGCCTCAGTTTTCTCACCTGTAAAATGGGAACAATGTAACAGATTTGTAGGTTTGCTATGATCTATTATTGTTGCATGTGGGTGAATGAGCATGTAAACAATAATGGTGAAAGCTGAAGGTGATTGGCTGTTTACACTAAGCCAGGAACTGTGAAAATTCCCATTTTTATCACTTAACTCTCAAAACCTCCCTCAGAGGCTTGGGCTATTGCTCCTTTTGCACTGTTGCTCCCAGGCACCAGGAAAGATGGTTGTGGTTATTATTTTCCCTGTTTCCTTGTCTGCTGCTCCTGCGCAGGTGGAACAGCTCCAGGGTCAACTCTTCTCCTCGTTGGTAGCCTTTGGGGCTGATCCACAGTCAGTTCTCTGTGAGGATGGCCCCTGGCTGAATTAGATGCTGGGTGTGGGTGCTGGCTCTCAGGGGAACCTGAGAGGAGAATCTGCTTGGCCAAGGGGAGCAGAGACACGTGGTCTTCCCACAGTGGAGGAGAAGTTGCTGGGAGGCACAGACCCTGGAATCTCCCTCGTTGGGTAATGCTGGTTTGTCAGGGCGATTATTTGGTTGTATGCCCATAGACCACTCCCCATGCTGACTTCTGACCGTGCCACTTACCAGCCCCCCCTTTTGGCAAGTCATGCATCTGGGCTTGGGTTTCCCTAGAGACAGAACCTTGGGAGGTCCAGGAACACATGCAGAGTGGTGAAGAGGGGACACAGGAAAGGGGAGACGTGAGGCATCACAGTTATCCCACGGGTCAGGACTATGAGATGCTCACATTTATAGATGGATCCCCTGTGGGAGAGTGAGTCAGTGGGGATGTGCCTGCATGTAAGTCGCTTCAGTCCTGTCCAAATCTTTTGCAACCCCATGGACTATAGCCTGCCAGGTTCTCTGTCCATGGGATTTCTCAGGCAAGAACACTGGAATGGTTGCCATTTCCTTCTCCAGGAGGTCGTCCCGCCCCAGGGGTCAAACCTGAGTCTCTTATGTCTCCTGCATTGGCAGGCGGGTTCTTTACCACTAGTGCCACCTGGGAAGCCTAGTGGGGTGAGAAAGCGTGCTAACTCCAGCCCATAATCCTTGATGCTCAGCTATCTGGGCTGTGACGGCAGCACCCTCAGCTGAGAGCCAGGACCCTGGCTGCTGTAAGTCTGTCCAGAGTCTCATCCTGAATTACAAGGGCCAAGGGGTATGCAGCCACTGACTGAGTACATCTGCCAGTCATGTGACCTGCCAAATCTGTTTCCTCTCCTTGCAAATGGGCTGGCCGCCCTTGTCTTTGCAGTAGGTGCTTGTGGCAGCCACAGAGGGTCAGACAGAAGCGGTGAAGCAGCACCACGTCTGTCCTGCAGGAGACCCGGGAGAAGACGCCTTCACAGACTAGATGAAGATGCACTAAGCAGGCGGTTGGTTGCATATTCGAGAAGGAATCCACACCAGCTCTTTCCTTTGGGCCACGGCTGGGGGTGGGTGGGGACTGGTGGAGCCTTGACCAACCTGAGGAGCTGAGCAGAGAGGATTCTGATGCCTGATGTCCAGCGGGCATCCTGGGAGGTGGTCCCTGCCTGGCTTTCTGCTCACAGCCCTGTGGTGGAGTTTGGTCCTGTGCCTCTTCATCTCTGCAGACTTCTTTTCTGGACAGTGTTTTGTTTGCCTTTGTGGGCCAGGTGCCTGCAGAGAGCCCATGCTCTGGGTTCTTGGGGACCCAGACAGGTGCAAGGGGGAGACACTCTTACTCAAGGGAGGGAGAAAAACACCTAGATGCCAGAGACTACATTTTCCAGCTTCCCTTGCAGCTAGGTCAGGTCACATGACTCAGTGTATTAGCTTTCTGCTGCTGCTAAACAAACTATTACAGACTTCAAGGCTTAAAGCGATTAAAGTATTCTCTTACAGTTCTGGAGGCCAGAAGTGTGACATGGACTTCACTGGGTTAATGTCAAGGTGTCAGCAGGGTTTTGTTCCTTGTGGAGGCTCCAGGGGACAATCCATTTTCTCGTCCCTTCCAGCATCCAGAGGGGGCTTGCATTCCTGGGCTCACAGCTTCCCTCTTCCATCTTCGGAGCCAGCACCTTTCTCACCCTTTCTCTGTTGTGAGATTGTGAGAGTTTTCTGAGTGGCTAAAGACAAGAAGGATCCTCTGCTCTTAAGAGTTCACACAGTTACTTACAGCCATCCTGGATAATCCAGGATATTGCTTAGCTGTAATCACATCCTAACATTCTTCTTGCCATAGAAGGCAGCATGTTCACAGATTTCAGAGATGAAGACATGGACATTGATGGGGGCCTTTACGCTGCCCTTTGCCCACGGGCTATAAGGGTAAGCACGGGCAACTTCTGTTTCTTGAACTTAAGAAGCCACATGCTTTTCATCTTTCACCCACCCTCCAAGACCCAAGACTGAAGGCATTTGGGGCACCCAACCTAGACCCAGAGATGGAAGCTGCATGTTGAGGGTGGTGGAGACACCTATGTACTCTGGCTACCTGTGGGAAGATCCAGAGCATCCTTCACTGCTCTGGATGGGTGTGTGAGTTAGACGCAAAATTTTCCCTTATTCAAAGCAATACCTGGGGGACTCTGTGTCCTGGTATTGATCTTCCACTTACTTTTACTAACACAGAGAGATGATTATTTTATGAGAATGCATTCTTTTTAAAAAAATTGTTTATTTTTGACTCTGTTGGGTCTCCATTGCTTCGAGGGCTTTTTCTCTAGTGGCAGTGAGCGGGGCTACTCTCTAGCTATGGTACTTGGGTTTCTCAATGTAGTGGCTTCTCTTGTTGCAGAGCAGGGGCTCTGGGCAGGTGGGGTTCAGCAGTTCCAGCACGTGGGCTCAGGAGTGGTGGCACAGGAGCTTAGCTGCTCCACAGCATAGAAAATCTTCCTGGACAAGGGATCGAACCCATGTCTTGTGCATTGACGGGTGGATTTTTTTCTTACCGCTGAGCCACCCAAGAAGCCCCAGAAAGATGATTATATTAGAGATGGAGCTGAGTTACAGAGAACCAGCCTGGCTTGCCTGGGACTTGAAGTGCTTCCTAGGGGTGGATATTTCATCAAAGCATTAGCCAGCCAGACAGAGATGGAAGGGGCAAGGATGCTGACTCTCTCCACTAAGCTGTTCTGCCTGGGAAGGTGCTCTCTCTTTCTCATACCTTTTGCTTTACCTTCAGGCCCATTTTCCTTAGGCCTACAAACAGGAGTGATTTGGCACTGAAATTGGACTTGCCTCGGGCTGGTAGGCACATGTTAATTTCCAGGACTAGAGTATGCTGTATATCCAGGGGATAGAGTTGGAAGGGGTCCAAATTCAGAGCCCAGCTTCTGGCTCCAGCATGGGCTAAACTCTCTAACTCATGTATCTGCAGGGCCCCCTTCCTGGGGGTCCCTTATATGACATACCTGGTGACTGATGATCTGGCATTGGCTTGCACACCACCAGTGACAGGGAACTCGATTTCCACTCCCAGATCTGTTTCCGCCATCTCTAAGGTTTCAACAAAGGGAGCAAGTCGGTGCTGGGAGACCTCAGAGGCTAAAAACCAAGATCAAGATGAGCTCAGGGCAGGATAAGAGAGAGTAACTGACACCTTGGATCAGTGAGCCTGGGATCAGACAGACCCAAGTGACTCTAGGTATCTCAAGGAGGGAGATATAGAATACCTTGGGTATTCTAATGTCTGGGTACCACAAGGTATTAGAAACTTTGGGATGTTTGCAAGAGCTGGCCTTGCAAAGATCAGGAAGCTGCTGCTGGAACTTAAGAGCTCAGAGCCACAGAGAGGACAGACGTGCCTGGCAGGAGGCTGAGCTGAAACTGGGGCTGCCCAGAGGCTGGGCCATGGTGAGACCACGTGCCAACTGCCTGCAGAAGCCGGGGTGCCTGATGCTCCTGCAGGGGTGATGGAGGCTCCTGCTGGTCTCCCGCTTTCCACGTCTCCACCCCCGAGTGCCTCTCATCTCAGGGAACTAGCAGGCATCTTGTGGCTGAGAAAGGCAGCTTCTGGGCTTCTAGCCCCTGCCTTGGGGGAAGGGGCAGAGGAGGCAAGGCAGAGGAGTGGGCTGGGTGAGAGGAAGGGAAGGCAAGAGACTGTCTAGCACATGTGGTCTGGTTCAGACACCTGCCCCATCTTTCCTAGCATTTTCTGAAGAGTAGTCAACCAAGCACATGCTGGCTTAGAAACGACCCTATGGATGAGTTTTTTTGAAGCTGCACAAGCTAAAGAGGAGATGACCCCCAATATAGGGTCATTCCTTATTTTCTCCATGGAAAGATTCCCCCTGAAGTGTTTGGACTTCTTGGAAAATCAACTTGGGATAACCAATTTATTCATCTGCTAACCCTTTGGGGCTTCCCTGTGACTCGGTGGTAAAGAATCTGCCTTCCAATGCAGTAGACACAGGTTAGATTCTTGGGTCGGGAAGATCCCCTGGAGAAGGAAATGGCAACACACTCCAGTATTCTTGCCTGGAGAATCCTATGGACAGAGGAGCCTAGCGGGCTACAGTCCATGGGGTCACAAAAAGTCAAACACGACTTAGCATCTAAACAACAACAAACCTATACTTAAGATCACATGCAGTATAAAATGACGATTTTAAAAATATCCTTTTGCTGTTTCCCATTTCACGGAAGTTGGTGTACTATTGGCATGTGATAATTGCTTGTTACTTACATATGTTACGTTGACATCAGCAGGCATGATCATCTCAGTTGTTTGAGATACAGCACCCTTGAGACCCATGTTTCTCTGAAAGTTGTATTCCAAGCCACAGGGTTCATTCATGTAACATTATGACAGTTTACACAAAAGATCCTGGAGGTATACATCTGTGGTCTGGGTGGCTCTTGACGTGGCCTTAAACGGGCTTCTTTAGAATGATATGCAGCCCTTAAGGCTGTGAGCACCTCTGACCCGTAGAAGGATGACTAACTCCCTGGGCATTTCTTTGTCTCCTTCATAGGCGACCTCTCAACATCCTCAGCTAGCCTTGATCGAGGTCATTTCAGTGTTTGCCTCAGCTTCAGACACAACCTTACCTTGTATTCGGGCTTGCAAGGAAACAAGGGAGTGAACATGCAGCTCCTCTGTGTGTGTGTGTTTATATTTGGATAGTGTTTATAGAAAGTTCTTTCATGGGCTTCTTTCATTCATTCATCATATTCATTCATTCACTCATTCACATCATCTCCATCCTGAAACCCTTGAGTGTATTTCCGCTGCCCTTCGGATAAAAGCTAAGCTAATCTCCCAGGCCCAAGGATCTCAGCATCCCCTGAAGCTCGTCTGGACTCCTCCTCCTCCTCTCCCTTCTCACTCTGTCCCCAGGGGTGCCCCCTGCGCTGGTCCTCAGCTCACCGTGCCTGCCGGAGCCCCATCACCTGCTGTCTCCCTGCCAGGCATGCTGGTCCCTCACTTCCGTGCCTGGAGAACCCCTCTCTCTTCCTCCAGGTCTGTGTTCAGTGAGGTCTGTGTTCAGCGAGGTCTGTGTTCAGCGAGGTCTGTGTTCAGCGAGGTCTGTGTTCAGCGAGGTCTGTGTTCAGCGAGGTCTGTGTTCAGTGAGGTCTGTGTTCAGCAAGGCTGGTTGTCCTCCTTCCTACAGAAGTAGCCCCCATCGCCATCACTCTTGGGGGTGGTCTTCCCGTTCGACTGTCTTCCTCTGGCCTTTAACACTACCTGGCAGGGTCTGGCTCGGCTCTGCTTGCTCGCCTGTGGTCTGGGTCTTCCCCTTGGCGTCCGCTCTGGGGGTTGAGGGCAGGAACTCAGAGTGGGGAAGAGCCCTTCCCCACCACTGGAGCTTTTGGAGGACCAGAGTTGGCCGGCTTTGTGACATCAGCTCCGGCAGAGCCTGGGGCTCACCGCTGGGTGTACGGAGTCGCCGTGGCCTGAGATTACATCAGAGGGAATGGAGCTCAGAGTAGTCAAGGGACATTTCCAAGACCAGAGAGCGGATAAGCCAGGGGACTGGGAGTGAGCCTGTGCGCATTCACAGCTTGCACTTGAGCATGGGCAAAACCACCCTCTCTCTGCCCTCCCCACTGACCTGCACGCACTGACATGTTTCACATCTGAAAAACTGACTTACATTAGGGAAATTAGAGCATCAAGAGGCTAATCTTTTCCCACCCCCGACGAGACATCAGCCTGGGAAAAATCTCACCCAGGCCTCAGGTAACTTGATGGAAACAGGTACTGTGACCACACCGGTCCCCTTGTTGAAAGAAGAAGTGGCGTCCTTTGCTTGGAGTCACGAGTGGCATGATTGGACTAGAGAATCCATTTCAGCTGGAGAACAGTGGGTGCAGATGAAGTGATGGGCCCGCTGCAGCTTTTAAGATGAAATATTTAAACAAGTGGAATCTCATGTGGGTAACGTATGAAATTCTCCTGAGATGTAAATCGCACGGTTTGTAAGTGCCCTTTAACAAAGTCAGTTATGTTACCTGAGCTTACTAGAGACGAGGGCCCCTTATTCTTACACTCTCCCATTTCCCCTGGTACTTTTGCCAAGCCAAAGACCTCTCTCCAGAAGCGAGATACAATTTAAAATCTTTCAATATGGTTCTATAAATTGGATGGAATCTTTTAAAAATCTGAAGAAGAACGCATGCCTTATTGATGACGTTGGTGAGGAGCAGCACTTTGGCAGATGCATAGCAGGAAACATCTTCTGTATTCCTGAAATCACCTCTATTAGATTATGTAGATATGATCTATGAAAATACTCCCAAACTTAATCTGTCGAGACTTGGGAGAGTGTATAAGCAAATGCTTAGATTTGCATTAGAGTCTTGACTTTGAAATCCATTACTGTAAGTTCTTTGCTGACTTTGAGGGGCAATCTTTAGCACAGGAGGGGGCAGGAGGGGCCACATTTGTATTTAGAGGCTGGCTGGCCCCCTGGATGGTTTTTTAAGGCCCTTTAAATCTCTTTTGAAGGTCAATTCCATCTTTTTCATTAGGGAATTAGTATCAGCCAAGCAAAGCAAGCCTGTGTCAAAACTGACTTCAGCTTCATGGCTTTCTGAGATCACTTTTAGAATATTTGTTTTATTATGTTTTTGTTCCATTTTAACTTACTTTAAAAAGTTGAAATTTGTTGCATTTGCCTCTTTCTGAACCACTTTTTGTATTCTCTGGCAGAAGTATGTTTTTAAAAAGCCAAATGTACAGTAAAAAATAACGATAGATATATTATTTAAACAAATTGATATTTTTAAATATTTTAAATAAATAATAATTTTTAAAAATAATAAAGGAATGTCTGATAGCATCTTAATGATACAAGGCTTTTCTCTCCCCTTTGTTAGTTGGCAGTGCACAAATTCTTTCTGTTCACATTTTACTTTGTGTTATTCAATTACTGGGCTTCCCAGGTGGCACAGGGGTAAAGAATCCACCTGCCAATGCAGGAGACACAAGAGATTCAGGTTTCATCCCTGATCCCCTGGAGGAGGAAATGGCCACCCCTTCAGTATTCTTGGCTCGAAAATTCCATGGACAGAGGAGCCTGGCAGGCTACAGTCCATGGGGTCACAGAGTCGGACATGGCTATGTGACTGAGCATGCACGTATGCCTTCAGCTATTAGATACTTTAAATAAGCTGACTTTTCTATATCAGAAGTCAGCAAACTCTTTGTGTAAAAGGCCAGAAAATAAATATTTTAGATTTTATGGGGCTGTTTGTCTCTGTCAAAGCCACTCAACTCTGCCTTCTAAGCATGGATACAGCTGTAGACAAAGTGTCGATGAATAGGTTTATCCAGTCAAACTTTATGGACATTGAAATGAAATGTGAAATGTGAATTTCGTGTAATTTTCAGGTTTTCCCCAATATTATTATTGTTTCAATTTTTTTCAACCACTTAAAGAGGCTGTGGGTCGGCTGGACTTAACTCCTGGACCATAGATTGCTGATTCTGTTCTATATAGGAGCTGAAGATAATTGCCTTACCTTAAAAATTAAAGGTTGATATGAAGCTCTCAAGAAATTTTGTTTCAAAACAAAAATATAGGAGGAGTTTTGCAAGTGAAGACTGGTAATTAAGAAGCTATTAATATTTGGGCTCTAGTTCAGTTCAGTTCAGTCGCTCAGTCGTGTCTGACTCTTCACAACCTCATGAATTGCAGCACGCCAGGCCTCCCTGTCCATCACCATCTCCTGGAGTTCACTCAGACTCACGTTCATCAAGTCAGTGATGCCATCCAGCCATCTCATCCTCTGTCATCCCCTTCTCCTCCTGCCCCCAATCCTTCCCAGCATCAGAGTCTTTCCAGTGAGTGAACACTTCACATGACGTGGCCAAAGTACTGAAGTTTCAGCTTTAGCATAATTCCTTCCAAAGAAATCCCAGGGCTGATCTCCTTTAGAATGGACTGGTTGGATCTCCTTGCAGTCCAAGGGGCTCTCAAGAGTCTTCTCCAACATCACAGTTCAAAAGCATCAATTCTTGGGCGCTCAGCCTTCTTCACAGTCCAATTCTCACATCCATACATGGCCACAGGAAAAATCATAGCCTTGACTAGATGGGCCTTAGTCGGCAAAGTAATGTCTCTGCTTTTGAATATGCTATCTAGGTTGGTCATAAGTTTTCTTCCAAGGAGTAAGTGTCTCTTAATTTCATGGCTGCAGTTACCATCTGAAGTGATTTTGGAGCCCCCAAAATAAAGTCTGACACTATTTCCACTGTTTCTCCATCTATTTCCCATGAAGTGATGGGACCAGATGCCATGATGTTCGTTTTCTGAATGTTGAGCTTTAAACCAACTTTTTCACTCTCCTCTTTCACTTTCATCAAAAGGCTCTTTAGTTCTTCTTCACTTTCTGCCATAAGGGTGGTATCATCTGCATATCTGAGGTTACTGATATTTCTCCTGGCAATCTTGATTCCAGCTTGTGTTTCTTCTAGTCCAGCATTTCTCATGATGTACTGGCATAGAAGTTAAATAAACAGGGTGACAGTATACAGCCTTGATGTACTCCTTTTCCTATTTGGATCCACTCTATTGTTCCATGTCCAGTTCGAACTGTTGCTTCCTGACCTGCATACAGATTTCTCAAGAGGCAGGTTAGATGGTCTGGTATTCCCACCTCTTTCAGAATTTTCCACAGTTTATTGTGATCCACACAGTCAAAGGCTTTGGCATAGTCAATAAAGCAGAAGTAGATGTTTTTCTGGAACTCTCTTGCTTTTTCCATGATCCAGCAGATGTTGGCAATTTGATCTCTGGTTCCTCTGCCTTTTCTAAAACCAGCTTGAACATCAGGGAGTTCACGGTTCACGTATTGCTGAAGCCTGGCTTGGAGAATTTTGAGCATTACTTTACTAGCATGTGAGATGAGGCGCAGGAGGGCCTAGGAGGAGCTATCCAACACTGAAGGTCAGGAACGGCAGCGGTAAGGAGATACCCCTCATCCAAGGTAAGAAGCAGCGGCTATGCTTTGCTGGAGCAGCCGTGTAGAGATACCCACGCCCAAGGTAAGAGAAACCCAAGTAAGATGGTAGGTGTTGCAAGAAGGCATCAGAAGGCAGACACACTGAAACCATACTCACAGAAAACTAGTCAGTCTAATCACACTAGGACCACAGCCTTGTCTAACTCAGTGAAACCAAGCATTGCCTGTGGGGCAACCCAAGATGGGCGGGTCATGGTGGAGAGGTCTGAAAGAATGTGGTCCACTGGAGAAGGGAATGGCAAGCCACTTCAGTATTCTTGCCTTGAGAACCCCATGAACAGTATGAAAAGGCAAAATGATAGGATACCAAAAGAGGAATTCCCCAGGTCAGTAGGTGCCCAATATACTACTGGAGATCAGTGGAGAAATAACTCCAGAAAAAATGAAGGGATGGAGCCAAAGCAAAAACAGTACCCAGCTGTGGCTGTGACTGGTGATAGAAGCAATATCTGATGCTGTAAAGAGCAATATTGCATAGGAACCTGGAATGTCAGGTCCATGAATCAAGGCAAATTGGAAGTGGTCAAACAGGAGATGGCAAGGGTGAATGTCGACATTCTAGGAATCAGCGAACTAAAATGGACTGGAATGGGTGAATTTAACTCAGGTGACCATTATATCTACTACTGTGGGCAAGAATCCCTCAGAAGAAATGGAATAGCCATCATGGTCAACAAAAGAGTCCGAAATGCAGTACTTGGATGCAATCTCAAAATGACAAAATGATCTCTGTTCGTCTCCAAGGCAAACCATTCAATATCACGGTTATCCAAGTCTATGCCCCAACCAGTAATGCTGAAGAAGCTGAAGTTGAACGGTTTTATGAAGACCTACAAGACCTTTTAGAACTAACACCCAAAAAGATGTCCTTTTCATTATAGGGGACTGGAATGCTAAAGTAGGAAGTCAAGAAACACCTGGAGTAACAGGCAAATTTGGCCTTGGAATGTGGAATGAAGCAGGGCAAAGACTAATAGAGTTTTGCCAAGAAAATGCACTGGTCATAGCAAACACCCTCTTCCAACAACACAAGAGAAGACTCTACACATGGACATCACCAGATGGTCAACACTGAAATCAGATTTATTATATTCTTTTAGCCAAAGATGGAGAAGCTCTATACAGTCAATGAAAACAAGACCAGGAGCTGACTGTGGCGCAGATCATGAACTCCTTATTACCAAATTCAGACTCAATTTGAAGAAAGTAGGGAAAACCTCTAGACCATTCAGGTATGGACTCTAGTAGGAATTGATTAATCCATCACCTACTTACTGAATGCCTGCTCTTTGTCTGGTGCTCTACTTGGGGAGGAACATGATGCCACAAAATGACCTGGGGGTTGTGATTACTGTCAAAAGTAGGGAGGGGCTTGCAGAATAATTTTTGTCATTCTGAGGATATTTTGGAAATGATGTTGAAGTGATGTAAGAGTGTCTATTTTTTCTTAACTTAATCCCTGGTCACTTTCCATTTCCAGTCTCTAGAAGAGAAAGGAGAAATAGCTTGTGAGAAGTTTAAGCCTCTGTACATTTTGGACCTGGGTGTAGACTCAGATGTTCCTAATTCACCTCTGGTCAAAGGTCACCTGTAAGGCTGTTGAACTCATCCCTGACAAGTCACTTGGCTGACCTGGCTGTGTAAATCCTTCTAGGTGGACAAGTATCAGTGGCCCTCTAAAAGAAAGTTCTAGTAATTACCATCACTCAAATGAGGCTATGCATACAACTCAACCTAGAATAAATGAAACCAAGAAGGTCCTATTACTGCTGCTGTTGCTAAGTCGCTTCAGTCGTGTCTGACTCTGTGTGACTCCACAGACGGCAGCCTACGAGGCTCCCCCTCCCTGGGATTCTCCAGGCAAGAACACTGGAGCGGGCTGCCATTTCCTTCTCCAATGCATGAAAGTGAAAAGTGAAAGTGAAGACAGTGATGTCCAACTCTTAGCGACCCCATGGACTGCAGCCCACCAGGCTCCTCCGTCCATGGGATTTGCCAGGCAAGAGTACTGGAGTGGGTTGGCATTGCCTTCTCAGGTCCTATTACATCCAACCCTAAAGATTTATTAATAAGTCATTCTAACACTCCACGGGGACCTATTTGGGCTGACTGGGGATGCTCATCTGTGACTTTGGAACAACAACTCAGCACACAGAACTTTAAGACCCCTTGAGATATTTCTATCTCTTGACTATAATTAAATTTCTAGATAACTTTCCTACCTAGAGAAGTTATATATAAACATGGTTAATGCAATTGTATTTGTAATATGAAATCAGTAAAAGTCATATTCATTTCCAATAATAGCCAAATGTGAAAAATCATCATATATATATCCATATTTTAATGCCTGCTAACATTTTTTTTCTAAGAAGAAGATTTACAAAGTATTTATTGATAAAGTCAAGACTCCAGACAACCCTATTGAATTGTCCCAACCCTAGAGACATAAAAGTGGGCAACTTGGACAACATCAGCAGTGCCTTTCTGACAGGTGCGCTCGGGGCTGTGTATCGAGTATGGCCCTTGGGAAAAATGAAAGGCCCCAGGGAACCTTCTTCTGTGTCTGTGCTTTCCTCTAGTGAAGTAGCTTCTGGTGAAGTCAAGGCGGTGCTTGCCTGGAACACAAAAATGCACTTGCTCAGATTAATAAACCCATGAACGAAATCTAGTTTCATGGGCTGGGGAGAATTCCATCGTGGCAGCGTGACAGTTAGATGGTCCAGTCCTGAAGTTGAGACCTCATTACCTGGATGTCTTAGGCAACTTACAGACTCCCCTGATGTTTAGGTCTGTGTGTGTATGTGTGTGTGTGTGTGTGTGTGTGTGGCACACTCAGTTATGTCCCACTGTTTGCGACCCCATGGACTGTAGCTTGCCAACCTCCTCTGTCCATGGGATTATCCAGGCAAGGATACTGGAGATTCAGTCTTTAAGCACATTCATAAATGGGGACAGTACCTCCTTCTCAGGTGATGTGAAGATTGAAGGAGATGATTGATGCTGGTGATGTACTCGACTGGGGTGTGCACTTAATGGGTTCCCAGAGAAGGCAATGGCAACCTACTCCAGTACTCTTGCCTGGAAAATCCCATGGACGGAGGAGCCTGGTGGGCTGTAGTCCATGGGGTTGCTAAGAGTCAGACACGACTGAGTGGCTTCCCTTTCACCTTTCATTTTCATGCATTTGAGAAGGAAATGGCAACCAATTCCAGTGTTCTTGCCTGGAGAACCCCAGGGACAGGGGAGCCTGGTGGGCTGCCATCTATGGGGTTGCATAGAGTTGAACACGACTGAAGTGACTTAGCAGCAGCAGCAATAAAGGTCAGCTTTAGTTCATATGCTATTGTGAAAGACGCTGAAAGTATTAGTCACTCAGTCATGTCCAATTCTTTGCAACCACATGGACTGTAGCCCACCAGGCTCCTCTGCACATGGAGTTCTAAAGTCAGGAATATCTTCCTGATCCAGGGACTGAACTCAGGTCTCCTACTTTGCAGGCAGATTCTTTAACATTTGAGGCACCAGGGGAGCCTGTGAAAGACACTGGCCCACTTAAAAATAAGTTCAAATATTTAACTGAGCAAAATAATTTCTTCATGGTCATTGTGTTTAATTGTTTATATCTCACAATTCAATATTTACAATTTCTTTTGAGGCACTGTTCTACATTCTTTTCAATAAAGTGTGATTTTTAAAAAGTAATAATGCCTCCATGGTTTCTGCTAACATTAAAAAAATTCTGTGATATACACATTGGTTTTCATTTGGTCTATTTCTGAGCTTTCAATAATGTGTGTGTGTGTGTGTGTGTGTGTGTGTGTGTGTGTATGTGTGAGTGAGTGATGTGTTTCCCTGAAGGCCCAATAATTTCTTTTATGTCTAACCTGGGTCAGTTTGTAAGGCAGGAAAACAGTATTTAAAATCCTATTAATGAAATAGTTGGATGCTTTCAGATATTTCTGCAGCACACAGGGCTCTTGCTACATACATTACATATTTTATCATTAATTTCTAGTGACTCATCAATGCCGAGGGCTTTCAGACACCTTCCAGCTGAGTGCCCGACGTGCTGCTGTGCTGATTCCACTAGATCTTGACCTCCCAGCTTACTGCTCCCAGCCCACTGCTCCCAGCCCATCATGGCAATCTCAGGACCTTGGGAATGGTCCAGTCATGGGTGGGCTTAGGATAAAGCAAACCAATGGTTCCTGTCCAATACAACCAGAGGGACACATCTAGATCTTTGTGGAGATAAACATCCTTATTCTTTGGAGAAACCCACGGGGAGATGATGCTGAAGCTGCAATACTGTGGCCACCAGATGCGAAGAGCTGACTCATTGGAAAAGACCCTGATGCTGGGAAAGATTGAGGGCAGGAGAAGAAGGGGACGACAAAGGATGAGATGGTTGGATGGCATCACCGACTCAATGGACATGAGTTTGAGCAAACTCCAGAAAATAGTGAAGGACAGGAAAGCCTGGTATGCTGCAGTCCATGGGGTCACAAAGAGTTGGGCATGACTGAGATACTGAGCAATAACAGTGGAGAGCTAGTTCCTCTTGGCCCTCTAAATGTGAATGAGAAAGCCCTGCAGCTGTTGACAGCTATCCTGCCTTGATGGACATTGAAACAGGAAGCCAGAGTCAATGAAATGTAGCAGGAAAAGGGCTGGACTCAGGGGCTGAGAACACTCGTTGTTGGTTAGCCAGGTACAGGCTTATTTCTGTTCCTTGCAGCCCAGAGCAGCTTCCCTGATTCACTTGGCCTTGGCTAATCACCCTGGGAAAAGGGCTCATTGTACCTATATCACGGGTGAGCATCAGTACTAACTGCTGGTGCAGGGCAAGGCCCAGGGTGGACCCGAGAGCTTGGGATGGTTCCTCCCACCTGACATCCCCTTAGCCCCTGGACCCTTAAAGGGAACAATGGATGGAGTGATCCCCTAGGAAACGGTCTGCCCAAGGAAGTTTGGGCTCCTCATCAAATTGAACTGTAACTATTTCTCTTGTCCTGGGTAACCTATTTCTTTCTTTTTCATGAAGATTAAACATGATTGGGTTCTTGTGCCATGAGAGTTTTATCCTGAGTCCTCTGATGGCCATTGAACTAAACTGAATTCCGAGCGAAACGATAAGAGCACATGCAGATGTTCAAATCTGATTGAGTTATTTGAAAATATGATGTTAAAATGTCAGTGGTGTTTGGTGACCCTGGTTTGGAATGTGTGTATATATGAAAACCAATTTTGTGTGTGGGGGAGAGAGAGAGAGGGGAGGGAGAGGGAGAGGAGGAAAGGAAGGAGGAGAAAAGGGAGGAGAGGAAGAAGAACGGGAAGCGAGGAGAAGGAGGGGGAGGGGAGGAGGGAGAGGACCATTACCCACGGGCATCCAAGGAAAAACAAGTCTCCCTTCAACCTCCACTGCAAGCCTCAGGTTCAGACTTACTTGAACGTCTCAATGACTGTCCCACTTAATGAATTAGGAAGCTCTTTATAGAGAGGCATCCTTTCCGAAAGCATCAAAGGTCACTGTTATATTAAGCCCTCAAGTCTGGCTTTTAAAGATTTCTGATGTTACAGAGGTCAGAAGCAGACCTTTATCTGAGGACTTCTGCTCCCAGGGAGTCGCAGGACACAGAATTACAGCTGAATGCGGTGCGCCTGACATTCTCCCTTGGGTTCTTAAGCACGAGGAGCTAGGCATTCTCCTAGGTGGAGGCCTCTTGGAAATTGGCCTTCTCAACCAAAGACCCTGATCTCGGCATTGGGCCCTACCCATCTGAACTTGACCTGTCTTTCCCACTTCACCCCTCACCTCTGATTTTCTCACCTCCACTCTCCACACACCCTGCCCCTCCATCAGGGTGGCCTCACCCCCATCCCAGTGTCCGACCAGCCCAGGCCCGGACTTCACCTGTTGGAAAGGTGCTCACCCAATTCAAGGGGTTCGTGGAGCACTACAACCTTCCTCCTTTCAAGTGTCTCTCCAGGGTCTGTCTTTAGTCGACTGGGATGCTGTCCTTTCACTCCTTTTGGTGTTGGGACATGGAGGGGTGGTCAGACTGGGTGGACCGGTCCAAGGCCAACAGTCAAGATCTCAGAGAGATCGAAACTCGGGTTGGAGTCTAGCCTGGCCATGTCTGGCTGGGTGGCCCTGGGGAGTCACTGTCATATCCACTCTCTGGATACCTCCTTTGGGGAAACGTCCACCTCCTGCCCAAGCCGTGGTCACTGCCCGTCCCTGTCCTGAGGGCTGCCTGTAGGTCCAGAGTCCTACCTAGAAGCTCCCCCAGACAGACCCTGTTTGACTTCTGAATCACATGGAAAGAATCACAATCAAATATGTCAACAATTTCAACAGCTCAAGTAACAAAAATGACTCTCATTCTTGAACTTGCATCTCTTGCAAAATGTTGAAAATGATCCAACTCTTGTCCCCCGCCTTCCCAGCGGCTCCGAGGTTCCTTTCCCTCCCTCCAGCATCCCCCACACTTCTTCAGAGGCTGCGTTTTGCTAGCCCACTGCTGCAAAAGAGTCCACCCATCCTCCCTACCCCAGCCCACCAAGGCTGGCTTCTGCCCCCTGCATACCTCTCCCCTTCAACCCAGAAAGTCTTTTCCTGTGGGTCATCTCCTCCATCCTCAGCATCTCTGGGACTTCCTCAGTCTACTTCCTGAGTCTACCTCACAATCCAGAATCCACCTTTTAGAAACAGGTGTGCTAGAGAGTGGAAGGGAGGATCCATCAACTGGGGAGAACAACCCTCGCTGCACTGGACAGTGGGGAGTGTGGAAGCCTTCCCCCGCCAGCCATGTCCCTTCTGCACAGTCTTGTGGGGTCAGCTATAGACTGCTAACTGTTAGCATCTCTTCCACATGCAAGCACGTGTGAGTGCTCAATCGTGTCCAGCTCTCTTGCAACCCCATGGACTGTAGCCCACCAGGTTCCTCTCTCCATAGGGTTTTCCCAGGCAAGAATATTGGAGTGGGTTGCCATTTTCTCCTCCAGGGGATCTTCCCAACCCAGGGATTGAACCCATGTCTCTTGTGGCTCCAGGCACATCCTTTAACAGCTGGGAAGCCCCTGTCTCCTCCACAACCCCTCCTAAAACTGGATGATGTCCCAGATGGGAAGAGCAGAGGTCTGAAAGGGATGGAACCTATTTAAAAGGGATGCTGACTTCTTTAGACTGAGAACTTGGCAGCTGACAGTCCGTCATGCTGGTCTAGAAAGAGCACGTGAGATTCTGTTTGAGCTTTTCCACTCATTTTAAGCATGCTCATCTCCTTTCCACTGGCTCTTATAAATTACACTTCAGCCACGAGTCTTATCCTCATTCATGGCAAGCATTCCAAGAAAAAGACCCGAGCCATCGTGGAGTTCAGGTGTTGCTGGATTCAGGGACTGTTCTTGTCCAGACTGCGAAAAGGCTCTAACAGGTGTGAGGTTCAGAGCGGGCTGAACTGGTTGCCATACCTGAAGTAAGGTGAGACAGAGAAGACCAGAGCCTTAGCAGCGGGAGCCTAGAATCTAAATGTAGATTCCTCTCACCTGTGTGAAATTCCATGTCACACACACGTCTGATTTTTCTCCTGTGTTTAAAGTCCACGGGAGAAAGGCCACCGGTTTCTGGAATGTCACTCATCTGGGCAAAGATCTCACAGTTGTTCACGCTCAGCCCAGTACCTGGCTCCAAGGATGCACTGCCAGTATCTCCCTTGAATGCCTGGATGGATGCTTAACTCATTTCCTGAAAAATAGCCTGTGGCTTAGCAGGACTTTTAAAAGCACCGCCTCCATGGCTGTGATTGTAGGACGTGATTTCCACAACAGTTAAGCCAGAGGAGGAAGTCAGGTTATCTGCAGCCCGGCAGTTACCCAGGGGGTCCACCTTTCCCCGCTCCAAATATGACAGCAGTAATCCATTCCCTGTCTGACCAGATCACTGGGAAACGCCATTCATAATCGTCCCCTCTATTGATCCTGGCCGGTAGGTATTGGCAGCTTAAAAAGATTATGTTTTAATTGGGAGCCAGATAGATGGCGTTTTAAGGTTTTGAGTTTCGTTTCATGCCATGCGATGGATTATTTGAGAGTTCGCTCAACACCAGAAGGACAAAGATTAATGTGTTGTCCTTTTCTTGGGGTGACCCTGGGTGCAAGTGTAGCTTGGGCTAAAGTGACTGAAAATCTTTTGCCATCACAGGGCTGAAAAGGTTGACTGTGAATTCATTAGTGTTATCTTTGTTTAGGGTATGAAATCTACGCATTAAACAGCTTCAGTGGGACACATATTTTCTTAAGGCTGCACAAGCCTCAAGTGACTGGAGGGAAAAATGAGGATCCCTGAGTTGTTTGGGGGTGCAACGATGCGTGGGGCATTGGCCCAGGCCTCCCGGAAGCTGCTGCTTCCATGCTTTTGCAGTGGGAGAGGATAATAAGAAGTGAGCTGGGGACAAGATGATGCGGAAGACTCAACAGTGGCTGCAAAGGGAACCAAAGAATAAAGACGTAACAGCCACTGACTGTGGAGTATTTTCCAGGGACCAGACTCTGGCCCAAGACCTGATGTACAATATCTCACCTAATGGTGGGGGCGAGTGGCAGCCTCTGAGCTCTTACATGATCCCTGTTCTAGAGATGAGGAAATTGAAGGCCAGAGAGGTGAAGTCACTCGCTCAGAGTAACACAGTGAGGGTCTCTCCTTGCAGCTCTGGGTCTTGTCCCCATCTAGTTGATGCTTTAAAAGTGTAACCATCATGCCCCCATTGGTATGGCATTGCTGTAACCATCCTCTTCCTCCTCACACCAGTTTCCAGGGCTACCCTAATGGAGTACCACACTGAACAACATCAACGACAGAAACTTATTGTCTCAAAATTCTGGATACTAGAAGTCAGAGATCAATGTGCTTTTACCCCCACACGATCTTCTTCTGTGTGTCTGTGTCCAAATTTCCCCCTTTTTAAATAAAGGACGTCATCATATCACATTAGGGCTCACCCTAATGATCTCAATTTAATAATATACAGAAGACCCACGACTTCTCTGGTGGGCCAGTGGTCGAGACTCCGCGCTTCCAGTGCAGGGGATGTGGGGTTGATCCCTGGTTGGAAAACTGAAAGCCTACATGCTGAAGGCCACACGCCATTTGGCATGGCCAAAAAGTTTCAAACAAACAAGGAAACAAACAAACAAAAAAAAAACACCCAAGGTACTCAGGATTAGGACTCTGACAGACTTGTTTTCAGGGCAGGGGAAGGGGGCGGTTCAACCCATAACAGTCATCACTGGTTGATAAGAAGTAAATCTGGTAAGTCATTGCACCTGTCTTTGTCTGCTTGGGTTGCTATAAAAATACCGTAGCCTGGGTGGTTTAAACAACAGACGTTTATTTCTCAGAGTTCTTTCTGGTATCTGGAAAGCCCAAGATCAAGGTGCCAGCAGATTCTGTCCATGATGGGGACCCTCTTCCTAGACACCTACGTCTGCATTCTCCCTTTACCCTTACCTGGTGGAATACTCTTCCTTTTCTTGTGAGGATGCTAAATCCCATCATGGGGCCTCATCCTCAAGTTGTTACTGTTTAGTTGCTCATCGTGTCCAACTCTGTGATCCCATGGACTGGAGCCCGCCAGGCTCCTCTGTCCATGGAATTCTCTACTCGAGAATACTGGAGTGGGTTGCCATTCCCCTCTCCGGGATCTTCCCAACCCAGAGATTGAACCCAGGTCTCTTGCACCTCTTGCTTTGGCAGGTGGGTTCTTTACCACTGAGCCACCTGGAAAGCCCCACATCTTCAGAGCCTCATCTAAATCAAAGTACCTTCCAGAGGCCCACATCAGTGGGACACAAACATTCCTTTACCTTCCCAGAGAACCAGTTATAACAGTGTAATTAGATCAGTTATTTGGCTGAGAGTTTCTGAGAGTATCCAGAAAACCAGGTACCTATTCACCTTGGCTGATCACTTCTCAACTAATAAATCTGACGTGTAGTCACAGTCAGAGACGGCCCCTCTTTGGTTAGCATCTGACCTTTCTCAGCTCCTGGGGGAAATTTCGAAAGATGTCATATTCCGTGCTAAATAAACAGTAAATGCTCTAGGACACTCACAGAGCCAAGGTCAAGTGTGCAGACTGAGAGCTTGTGAGTGACCTCAGGTCATTTCGCTGACCCTGCTGGCATCCCACTTCTTTCGTCAGAGTCTTGTAAGATCTAGAGACGCACCTGCCTGGTTCAGCTTCCCCAGCTCTCCAAGTTTTCTTGGCATCCACTGAGTCTTACAAGGGTGAGAGAATTCTCTTTGATATTTCTCAGTCAGCACAGGCTTCTGCTTCCTCACAGCCTCTAATCGCACCAGCTTTCTAAATATCAGGGAATCTCACCGAGTTCAAGGATGTCCAGGAGGCACACAGGTTTACCAGGACCTCTCTAAGAGCATCAGAAGAAGCCGCCCTTGGATATGTGTTGCGAATGGTCATCATCTTATTTCCCTTTCCGGCCTCTCTGCTGTGACCTCTAGTCCCCCGCCCTCCCCCATGCACCCCTCTGTATGGTCCTGTCACTGTAGCATGCTTCTCAGACACACTCATGTGAATTCAAAAGACTTGGCACTTTGACCTCTTCTGGAATCTTCCCTTGCAGTACCTGCTGCTTTGCCCCTGCAGTGCATAAGACCTATGCAAAAATCAACAAAGAAGAGGGGGTGTGAGATAGAAATAATTTTCCAGAATGCAAACCTTGTACTTCAAGAAACAGCTAAGCATAACAAGTTATTTATTCATGATTATCTGTAGTCATGGTTTGTTTCTACCCTTTCAGAGTTTATATGACATTTATATAATGTGCATAATATAATTATATATTTACATGAATTTCTCTTGTTTGTATTCATATATTTATTGTGAGCGCTGCAATATGCATCTGATTAATTTAAAAAATAACATTCATGGAAATTCTTTTGCAACAGGAGGCCCTGTTAGACACTCCATGTTGGCTTATTTCTATCCCTTTTCATAATTTCTGAGGGGCTTATAAACTCCATCCATTTGGAAACTATCTGTTAGAAATGAAAGGTCGCTTACATATTTCTCAGGGCAGACTTTGTATTTCTGAGACAGGGAAGATGAAATCCCCCAAGAAGAGAAGGGATTTGCTCATGGTGTGTTGGGAATCAGATCTCATGGTGTCCAGCACAGCCCAGATAAACACATGTGCAGCTCCACCCCTGGCGTTCATGGCCAGAGGTTTGTGTTAACAGCAAGCCTAGTCATGAGCCTCTGGCTAGACATTCCATCTTTGCTCATATTTCAGCATCAACTTTATGTTACAGAATTCTTTGCAGTCTGGTTCATCCATTGTTGCATAGTCTAGCAGCATCACCATTATCATCAACACCATCATCGTTACTAACATCTCCAGTATCACCATGCCCACCATCTCCATCATCATGACCACCATCGCCATCATCACCATCGCCATTCCCACCATCGCCATCATCACCGTCACCATCATCACCATCACCATCATCACCATCACCACCACCACCACCATCTCCATCATCACCATCACCACCACCACCATCTCCATCATCACCATCACCACCACCACCATCTCCATCATCAGCATCGCCATTCCCACCACCATCTCCATCATCACCATCGCCATTCCCACCATCTCCATCATCATGACCACCATCACCATCATCACCATCGCCATTCCCACCATCGCCATCATCACCGTCACCATCACCATCGTCACCATCATCACCGTCACCATCATCAACGTCACCATCACCACCATCTCCATCATCACCACCACCACCACCACCACCACCATCACCATCACCATCATCACCATCACCATCATCACCATCACCACCACCACCATCTCCATCATCACCATCACCACCACCACCATCGCCATCATCACCATCGCCATCATCACCATCGCCATTCCCACCATCGCCATCATCACCGTCACCATCACCATCGTCACCATCATCACCGTCACCATCATCAACGTCACCATCACCACCATCTCCATCATCACCACCACCACCACCACCACCACCATCACCATCACCATCATCACCATCACCATCATCACCATCACCACCACCACCATCTCCATCATCACCATCACCATCATCACCATCGCCATTCCCACCATCTCCATCATCACCGTCACCATCACCACCATCACCATACCGTCATCATCACTCTCACCATCATAAAAGGACTTTACTGAGGGACTATTGGCACTTAGAACTGAAAAGAACATGGTTGGGAAAGGGTGCACGAGTCATTAGAATCAGTGAGTAAGGACTCAAGTGTCCCTTGGCTTGGTTCATCAGGACGCATCACTGAGGCTCTTCCATGGTGAGCTAACTTGTCTACCACTTTCTTTCCAGCCTGATGCTCTGCTGTGTCGAGCCGTAGGAAGAGGAGCGAGAGACGGAGTCAGAGCCCGGCTCTCTGAAGATAATTGATTTTAATTTGCAGATTAATTCCTTAGCACTGTGAAATCTTTGTCACAAAGATGTCCCTGCTAAGTACCAACACAATTAACCTCACGACCGCCAGCACCACCAGCACCTTTCCATTGGAACTCAGTCTTAAACCTTATTCATGAAAATCAGCAAGTCCAGCAACAGTGAAATGCTGGCTTTTTAAAACTGAAGTGCAGTTGACTTACCATGTTCTATTAGTTTCAGGGGTTCAGAAAAGTGATTCAGGTATGCAGTGTGTATATATCTATTCTTTTCAGATTCTTCTTCCATGATAGGTTATTATAAGGTGCTGAACATAATAGCCTATGCCATTATACAGTAGGTCCTTATTGTCTATCTGTTTTATTATAGAGCAGCGTGTTTTCTGTTAATCTCAAATGCTTAATTTATGCCCCTCCCCCGCATCTTTCCCCTTTCTTAAGCGTAAGTTTGTTTTCTATTAAACACCTTTCATACACTGTGCCCTGTGCCGGTTTAACCCTCTTCATTTACAGACTGAGGACATCTTGAGGGCAGGAAACCGTCTGATCTGGTCCCACTTATTGTGTCCTAAGGAGGAGCCTTGCAAATTGCGTTCCCTGGAGGAGAGTTTACAGATGGGATTCCAGCTGGGAAAGCTGAGGCTCAGAGAGGGGTGGACCTTGAGCGAGGCCACACTGCACATCATTGCAGACTGCTCCATGCCCACCCAGAACGGGTCAAGACAGCACCGTGTCTGTGGCAATGAAGAAGCCACACCTCCCTCTTTTCATTTCTGGTTTGCATTTTAAACTTAACTCTAATTCGGCAGAACCAGGTTATAGATGCTAAGGAGGCAGAACCATGACTCACTGCTGTGTTCCTGCAGGACGAGCTTAAAAACATGGTAGAAACTCCGTGCACGTCTGAAGAATGATCTCTTTGCAGGTCTAGAATCAGACTGTCTGGGCTCAGATTCTGGTTTCATCACTCATGAGTCCTATAAACAAATAACTCAGCCTCTCTAAGCCTCCACTTGATCATCTCTGCTGCTGCTGCTAAGTCACTTCAGTCGTGTCCGACTCTGTGCGACCCCATGGACTGCAGCCCACCAGGTTCCTCCATCCATGGGATTTTCCAGGCAAAAGTACTGGAGTGGGGTGCCATTGCCTTCTCTGTGATCGTCTCTAAAGTAGGGCAAATAGTATCTCATTTGTAGGGATTTAAGGAAGGCCCCGATACATTGTCATGTAATCAGCATTCAAGAAACGTTAGCTCCTACTGTAGTTTCTAGTGTTATGAATGCTGTAGCTTCCCATTTTGAAATGGAAAAGACCTGAAAATTTTGTTCTGTTTTATGTTCTCTCTACTATTTAAAAGTGAATCAAAGTCTGTATTCCTTTATCTAAGTTTTAAATTTGGATGCAGTCAATTATCGAAGATCTATTATCAACTTACTACAGTCTAACTTTTAGGATAATCATGTCCCAAATGAGCTTATTCAAGTCCAGTCTTCAGTTACTTTCCATGATTCAATAGCTAACTTCCATGCTGTGCCAGGTATAGCAGTTAGACCTAGCTCTCAGAGATGGAGGAGTGAGCTGAGGGCTGGACCAGCGAGGCTCAAGCATGCCTGGGATGGCAGGGGAGGGGAGCGTCAACTTAGCCCTCCCACGTGGGGCACTACTTTCTCAAGTTCTTTTTATTAGCCCAAGGCCTGGTGTGTTTGAAAACACAGGACTCGCCCATTCCAAATTACTTTCTCTCTTATCTCCACTGTTTCTACACTGAAGACCCCAGAAAGAAGGGAGAGAGTGAAGAGATGTGAGTAGCAGAGGCCAAGGTAGAGGTGAAGGCGCTTATTCTCCTTCTCTAAGCAGGGTGACTGGCTGACAGTTTCATCTCACGGGACCTCGTGACAGGAGAGAGACAGCAGAGGGCCTTAAGGGACACACAGGAAGCTGGCCTTCGCAGGCTCCTGCAAAACCGCACTTTGCTCCAAGAGCTGGAGGAAAAGAGGAGACACCCTCAACAGTGACGCTTCCCATAATATATACAATAAAAATCAAAGTAATGAGCATTATCAAGCTCCCATGATGAGACCTTGTGTTCTCACCTCTTTACACTTTATCTCAGTTGTCTCTTAAATCTTATAAAGTCTGTACTGTTACTGTGCCCATTTCACAGATGGAGAACATGATTCTTTGTGAGGCTGAGTTAAGCTTGGAGGTGACAGAGCCAGGATTTGAAGCTCAGCATTCTGGCTGAAGAACGTGCAGTCCCCTCCTCTCCCTAGACTCTGGATGTTGGGGTTTCCCTGGCTGGGGTCAGAGCTCCATGGACCAGGCCACAGAACAGTCTGTGTAAGATACAGCTTTAAGAGCCTCTAAGATACAAGAGGTTCTTAAAGCCCATTTGCTAAGTGGGAGGAACACAAGTGTGTTCTTCATTTCCTCTTAGGACGGGTTTACAAAAACTTTTTCTTCCATTGCCTTTTGGTGTTTGGTCATATGCTAAGGTCTACACAGTGGCAGAAAGCGGGAGTGAGGGAAAAAGTCTAAATCTCTGGAAATTTTCCTGATGCTCAGGGAGTCTGGAAATATTCTCAGGGGCAGCACCTGAACTAACAATTTTTCACAACCACAGTGAACTGACAGACATTTATAGATATGAATTTTTATACCCAACAGATAAAAATACAGACTAAAATGATAAACATAGATTTATAGACTAAGAGATGTGGATTGCATCAGATTAAAAGCACTTAATTGTTTCCGGAGATAAAGAGGGACAGTGTGATCAGGAAATATTCCACAGGTGGCAGGGTGTTTGAGTTAGGGTTTGGAGGGATGAATAGAAGTTTGCCAAGCAGAGACTGTGGCAGGAGGAACACCCTCCATGCTGGCAGAATGTCCTAAGCTGATGCTGTAGTGTGTTCTCTAAGGCTCCAAGATACTACATTGTTCTATTCTTTTTAATGATGTACTTCTTAACAGGCTTCCCAGGCGGTGCTAGTGGTAAAGAACCCACATGCCAGTGCAGGAGACACACGAGATGCAGGGTTCAATCCCTGGGTTGGAAAGATCCCTTGCAGGAGGGCGTGGCAACCCAATCCAGTATTCTTGTCTGGAGAATATTGTGGACAGAGGAGCCTGGTGGGCTACAGTCCATAGGGTCCCAAAGAGTCAGAAATGACTGAAGCAACCTAGCATTATGTACTTTATGAAACAGCCTGTGGAAGTTAAAGTGAGTGCTCTGAAAATCCGAA
Source organism: Nanger dama (assembly GCA_917880005.1). Lineage (NCBI taxonomy): Eukaryota > Metazoa > Chordata > Mammalia > Artiodactyla > Bovidae > Nanger > Nanger dama. Next base: position 8,181,820 of record CAKJTW010000063.1, on the reverse strand, counting down.
ATATTTCTCTCCTTGAGTTCCCTGTTTGGTCCTTGAAACAGAATCTCGTTTTAGCAATATGAAGAAGCCAATTCTAATTGATCTAGAATTTCCCAACTGCAGATGGGGAATGAAGATTAAGAAGTGGAAAACAAAATTTGAAGAAATCAGGCATCTTTAGCGCTGCATTTTCCCAAAGGTCTGGCATGTGAGGGTTTATTTTCCAGAACTGAGGCCACATCATGTGTGAACATCGGAGGCTCCATATTTAGCTATGCAAAGGCAGCTGTGTAGGCTGCTGGGAGTGTGGGCTGGCTTGGAACACTGTAGCTTTATCGAGAGTTTCTGAAGCTTTAGCCCCTCCATCCTGCTTATCTCAGGCCCTGGATGTGCTGGGAAGAGTGCCTTGTGAAAAAAAAATGGCCTCCATGCTCAGTAACACTGGAGAAGATGCTCACTTTCAGACTTGCCCACAGAACTTTCCAGAACATTCTCTAGGTCCAAATGAGAAGAAGCCCTGTTTTTCCTGTGGGTGTCTGTGAGTGGCATTTCTGGCGACTACACCTTCACACAAGGGATATTCTGAACCTAGCTGCTGGGCTCCGTCCTATCAGCAGACCCAGGCCTGCCCTGGATCGCCTCTGTGTCTAGCATTTTCTTCCCAGCTCTGAGTGGAAGGCACTAGAAGACCTGTGTTAAGAAGTTTATCTATACTTGCCCAGGTGATCAGGGGAGAAGGCTGTGGATGGAAGGGAGGATCCACGTGTATTTTCACTTTCAACCGAAAAACTGCACCTTCTGAAGATGTTCAAGACCTGAGGGTGAGGCTCTGGTTGCCCCTGGTTACCTGGCGCTTCTCCAGGCCGGCCTGAAAGGTGTTCACGCCAAATGATCGTGGCAGCTCTCAGCGTTTGCACTAGGACTGCCGGGTCCCACTGGTGCTTGGTCAGCTACTGGGCATCAGGGGCCTTGGTGTCTCCAGTGGGTGGAGCATCAACACAGGGACCCCATCTCAGCATGCCCGGGCTCAGGGGACTCACATGCTCGCTGCATCCTTGGCGGCTCGTGGAGGGGCCCTTTATCTGACCTCCCCAAAGTGGGTCCAGGCTGACTTGAGGTTTCTCTGTGACTTGGGGTTTCTCCGCATCCAAGAGATGCAGCTGCAGAAATCTCATCGCCGCTCTCGTGTTCCTCACGTGTGATCTTGTATCAGCTCACCCTCGGATCGAGCTCCGTTTGTCTGCTCTGCCCACTTTGGTCCCCTAGAGCCCTGGCTGCCCTGGGGCTGAGCCTGGGGAATCAGCTCATTTACAGAAAATAGCCCCCTTCAAGCTCAGACCCCTGATACTAGCAGGGACAAGGAGGGTGGCATTGATACAGAAAGAAAGTGGATGTTGAAAACATCCAGTGTGTCTGGTGTATGAAAACAGGTCTGGTTGGTGTCTCTGGGGAATCGCTCTCTGCAATTACACTGTAATTTCCTAGCACAGCTGAGCTGCTCACCACCCTCACGTAGGCTGGTCCCTGGTCCGGAATCCTTTCTCCACCTCGTTCTCCACCTTGGACCCTTCTGATAGCCACATGGCCCTTCCTCATAGAACGCCGTGTGACTTAAGGCAAAGCTCCTCTCGCTGAAAAGGTCAGCAAATTCCAGAATTCTTTTGTTCACATACTAGGCTTCTTTCCTACCTTAGATCTACACAAAAATCAACCAATGATCATCTGAATAGACATAGACCCATGAGGGTCCGGGTGATGGGGGACGGAGAACAGTGCCACGCATGGGATCGGGAGAGCAGGAGGGCCCATGGTGACATTTGTCGCAAATCTGCTAGCGGTTGGCGGGAAAAGCCAAGAGCAGCCTGGTGTAGACGGTGGGTTCCCTGGAAACCTCGGGGCTTAGGGGCGCCGCCTCTGAAAGGGAAGAGGGGCAAGAAACTGGAAACAGAGTCTGGTGGAGGATGCAGGAAGGACTTCAGAGGTGGCAGAGGCGCTTTTGGTCTATTTTTAAAAAATTCTTCTGACTGTGCTGAGTCTTCATGGCTATGCTCTGGCTTTCTCTAGTTGCCGTGAGCATGGGCTACTCTGGTTGCGGTTCTCGGGCTTCTCTGTGTGGTGATGTCTCTTGTTGCAGAGCGTGGACTCTAGGCTCTAGGGCTTCAGCAGTTGCAGCACGCAGGCCCTAGAATACAGACTCCGTGGTTGTAGCATACGGGCTTAGGTGCTCTGCAGCACATAAAATCTTCCCAGACCAGGGATCACACCCATGTCCCCTGCATGGGCAGATGGATTGTTATCCGCCCACAGGGAAGTCCCTCTGTGGTCTTTGAGAAACATGAGTAGAGCATCCATAGGTCAGAGGACCAAGAAGACACTGCGAATAAAAGGATAAGTAAGTGAGATTTTCCATACAAAGGATGAGAGCCCAGTCTTCCCTGCAGCAGGACCCCGGGCTCTGCCTGCCCTCCGGGTGGGAGTTTGGAGGACTCTTTTCTGGGAAACCTGACCCGCCCCCAAGACACTGATGTCGGGGATTTCCTGAGGGACTTTTCCAGCCAGGCATGCAGAAGCAGAGCTTTCAGCAGAATCTGGGGCACAACTTTCAGCGTGAGTGCCCAGCAGGCCTTTGAGGAAGGAATGGGATGTGAAAAACGGCTGGCTGAGAAAGGGCCCGGTGTGAAGGCAGATGCTGTCTGTGTCAGAACTCGTGCCTCTGACTCTGTGGGTTCGGTGTCTATGGAGCTAGTGCACCAGGGCCCCAAGGGCGCTGTTCCCCCAGGATGCGAGGAGGCCCCCACCCAGCTGGCAGCCACGACACCCAGCTGGTCCCTCTCAGGCCTTCACTCAGAAGGCCAGTGATGGGTGCTTTTCCAAGCATCGACTGCTACAGAAGTTCTCTGTTTGCCTCTGATTACAGAAAGCGCACACAGACATTAAAAATCTCTCCAAAGCCCCCCAGTGGTGACATTTTAGTGGATTACTCGTCAATCTGTGTTCTGTCAAGTCTATTTTTCTTAACCCAAATATGGGTCATAATTTATTTGTTATCATAGAAATGCTCTCGATTAGTAATAGATCATTAATTCCTTCTAGAGCTATTAGCTATTCTTCTACAATTTGGCTTTTATTTAAAATGGCAATATGTTACTTTATTATATGAGTGAGCTCTGATGCAATTGTATAATAGTTTCTCAAATAGTAGTTTTCTCAAATATAGGCTTAATGCTACAGATTTTGAAAATGTTTGTTGTTCAATCACTAAGTCATGTCTGATTCTTTGCAATCCCATGGATTGTGGCCTGCCCGGCTCCACTTTCCATGGGGTTCACCTGGCAGGAATACTGGAATGGGTTGCCATTTCCTTCTCCAGGGGATCTTCTAGGACCAGGGATCGAACCCACATGCCTTACATTGGCAGGCTGATTCTTTACCACTGAGCCACTAGGGAAGCCCCTGGGAAACATAGACAATCACAAAAAGTAATTTACAGGCTTACTATCCAGTGACCTTGACTAATATTTTGGTATTCTGAAAAACATGTAGCTTTTCAAAGATTACATGCTATTGTATATATGGTTATGTATGGATGAGAGAGTTGGACCATAAAGAAGGCTGAATGCTGAAAAATTGAGGCTTTTGAACTGTGGTGTTAGAGAAGACTCTTGAGAGTCCCTTGGACTACAGGGAGACCAAACCAGTCCATCCAAAGGAGATCAGTCCTGAATATTCATTGGAAGGACTGATGATGAAGCTAAAATTCCAATACTTTGGCCACCTGAGGTGAAGAGCCAGCTCATTAGAAAAGACTCTGATCCTGGGAAAGATTGAAGACAGGAAGAGAAGAGGATGACAAAGGATGAGACGGTTGGATGGTTATCACTGACTCAGTGGAAATGAGTTTGAGCAAGCTCCGGGAGATGGTGAAGAACAGGGAAGCCCGGTGTGCTGTAATCCTTGGGGTTGTAAAGAGTCAGACAGGACTGAGCAATTGAACAAGAACAATGGTAGCCTTTAAACTAATATATCCTAGACATTTTTCCATAAAATAAGCTTTCATGAAGTGATTTTAATGGCTGCATAGTATTGCATATTAAAGCTGTACCTAATTTATCAGCAATTGCACATCCTGCAATGAAATGGATTTCAAAATGTCACTATAATTGGGACCACCCTGGTTGTTCTGTGGTTAAGACTCCATGATCTGGCTGCTGGGGGTACCAGTTTGATCCCTGGTTGGGGAACTATGATCCCACGTTTTGTGGTGAACAGGCAAAAAAAAAAATTCACTATTATAAATTATGCCATTATAGACATCATCAAATATATATATTATATTTCTAAATATATATCTTAGGTTTCTATAAATTTCTAGTAGTAGGATAAATTGCTAGAGCGGAAATTTTTGGGTGGGAAGGATATTCTTGTTTTAGTTTTTACAGCTGCTGTAATGAATTACCATAATTTTAATGCCTGAAAAGAACATAAACATATTATAGTTAGGAAGATCAGATGCTTAAAATAGATTGCATTGGGCTGAAATCAGGGTGTAGAAGGCTATTGTCCCTGCTGGAGGTTCTAGGGAGTAATTCACTTTCCTGGCTTTTTAGCTGCTTCCAGAGACTGCTACCTTCTTCTGAGTCATCAGTGACTGTCCTCAGTGACCTGTCCTCAGACACTGATCCTTAGTCACCTGATTCCACATCTAAAGACCTTGTGATTACACTCGTTGTTGTTCAGTTGCTAAGTCGTGTCTGAGTCTTTGCGACCCCACAGACTGCAGCATACCAGGCTTCCCTGTCCTTCACTACCGGAGTTTGCTTGGACTCATGTCCATCGAGTCAGTGATGCCACTCAACCATTTCATCTTCTGTTGCCCTCTTCTCCTTTTGCCTTCAATCTTTCCCAGCATCAGGGTCTTTTTCAAAGAGTTCATTTTTACAACAGGTGGCCAAACCATTGGAGCTTCAGCTTCAGCATCACTCCTTCCAATGAATATTAAGGGTTGATTTCCTTTAGTGATTACATTGGGCTCACCTAATGGGTTAATCCAGAATGGCTCCTTATATTAAGGTCAGCTCTTTAGCAACCTTAATTCCTCTTTTTGAATAATATAACATATTTATGGTTTTGGTGATTAGAATGTAGGCATCTTTGGATGGCTATTATTCTGTTTACCACAGGCATGAACATAAAAATGAAAGTTTTAGTAAAAACTGGCCTTCAAGATTCATGTGAGTATTTATAGTCTCCCTAGTATATCATATAATTATGTTTCCTAGTATATACCAATATTGAGTGTTATTATAAAAAAATCATTGCCAGTTTGAACAGCCAAAACACCGTATCTCATTGCTTTGTTAACTCTTATTTTTTTGATTATATGATATATAGTTTTTCCCCAAAAGATGATCAGTCATTAGATTTCTCCTTTTATAAACTGCCTGTTCACGTCATTGCCTCACTTTCCATGTGTGTGGAGAGTCGGTCATCATCTTTTATAAAAGCTCTTTTTCCTTAAAGCTCTTAACTCTGTTTATATCTTTGTCAAGTACATTTTGTCCTGGTTCGAGATTACTCTTTAATCTTATTCTTGTATTTGATTTAGAGAATCTTAAAAAATTTCCCTGTAGATTATATTAGTATTTTCTCTTACGGTTTCTTCCTTGGTTTTAGGGATAGTAAAATAATAACAATAATGTTGGCTAAGGTTTCCCTTGCCTCTGATCACATAAATATTTACCAACGTTTTTGCAGCTTTCTATTTATACCTTTTAGAATTTATTTTAGTTGTAGCAGGAAGTGCACTATCTTCCCACTTGTCCTTTTTCCAATTACTTTGATTGTGCGCATTGAGACTCTTGATACTCAACCCTCTGTAGCACCTGATCTGGGTATACAGCGTTGTAAATTTTTTTTTTTTTTAATCACAAAGGTGAAGTGTCTGCTGCCAAGATTGTTGCCATTTTAACACAGGTGTTGCTATCCTCCAAGTTTCCGGGGCCAAGAAGTGTAATCCACATGGTAGAAATTGAGCACAGCCATCCAGATACACCACGACTGAGAGGAGAACCTTGGCTCTGGCGCCAGCCTTGTAAGGCCACGGGTGGGTGTGGGACTATTAAGCTCTTTCTGGAAGCTGCCAGTCGTTTGTTTCCAAGTTCTAACCTTGTGGGAACAGCTGGGAGAGCCAGCCTTGTGTTTGTGAGCCTGTGTGGTGTGTGATCCTGGAGGAGCCCTTCTACCTGGAATATGCAATGCATGCACAATGGCGAGATGCTGTTTCCCACCATCCCTGCCTTTGGTACCCCCACGTCCACAATGCTTTTGTTCGGAGTGTGGCAGAACCAAAGACGGAAAGAGAGGACCTTTGTTTGCTCAGCTGCTGCCTGGAGAGCCCGATGCTGCCCCCAGCTCTCCCTCCCTAGCCCTGGCTACCGTGCCTGGTGCTGCAACCCTGTGCCCAGACAAGATGCTTTCACGAAGGCTGGGGCTCCTCCTTTGTTCACATATCCATTCTGTGAATTTTCATAGGCAGAAGAATCATGGAGAATAAGATGGGGAAGACTCGTGGCTACAGGTACTTTAGGAAATTGAGAGGAGAAAATAGAGACCAAAAATAGAAATAAGCTGGGGACTCCCCTGGTGGTCCAGGGGTTAAAGAATCTGCCTGCCAGTGCAGAGGACACAGGTTCAATCCCCGATCCAGGAAGATGCCAGCGGCCATGGAGCAACGAAGCCCATGAGCCACAATTATTGAGCCCAAGAGCCCGTGCTCTGCAACAAGAGAAGCCATGGCAATGAGAAGCCTGGGTGGGCACTGTGACTAGGGAGGAGCCCACACAGCAAAGACCCAGCACAGCCAATAGAAGAAATAATTTTTTTTTTTTAAGGAACAAGCCAGAGAACAGTGGCATATTGTGATGAATGTGTTGGAGAAGTCAAGCACGAGGTTTGGATGGAGAGGCGGGGGTTGGAGAGAACCTTCTTCGGGCAGCAGCTGCGGGAAAGCCTTTATCCTTCATTATCTGCTCCCACCCAGCTGGTACCCAAGAACGATGGCAATCTCTGAGATCCTCTGACACAGCCAGGCCTCTCCTTTCTGGCCTCTGCCTGGACTGTTTCACCCAGGGTCTAGACCTGGCTGCTTCTAGATTGCAGCTCGGTCTGTCTGTCTGTGCATGCATGCTCAGTGTGTCTGACTCTTTGCAACCCCACAATTCAGCCCATCAGGCTTTTCTGTCCGTGGAATTATCCAGGCAACAATACTGGAGTGGGTTGCCATTTCCTCCTCCAAGGGAATCTTCCCAATGCAGGTATTGAACCCCAGTCTCCTGTGTCTCCTGCATTGGCAGGTGGATTCTTTATTTACCACTGAGCCACCTTGGAGGCCTCAGTTCAAATGTTAATGGAGCAGGACACCGCTGTGACAGTGCCCCCAGCAGGAAGGTGCTCCACTGTCTACTGATGGAGAGAATTCCTCTCCAGGGCATCGTTAGTTCAGTTCAGTCGCTCAGTTGTGTCCGACTCTTTGAGACCCCATGTACTGCAGCATGCCAGGCTTCCCATCACCAACTCCTGTCCATCACCAACTCCTGGAGCTTGTTCAAACTCATGTCCAACCAGTTGGTGATACCATCCAACCATCTCATCCCCTCTGTCAGCCCCTTCAATGAGTCAGTTGTTCACATCAGGTGGCCAAAATATTGGAGCTTCAGAATCAGCATCAGTTCTTCCAATGAATATTCAGGACTGATTTCCTTTAGGATGGACTGGTTGGATCTCCTTGCAATCCAAGAGACTCAAGCATCTTCTCCAACACCACAGTTCAACAGCATCAGTTCTTTGGTGCTCAGCTTTCTTTATAGTCCAACTTTACATCCATATATGACTACTGGAAAAACCATAGCCTTGACTAGATGGACCTTTGTTGGCAAAGCAATGTCTCTGCTGTTTAATATGCTGTCTAGGTTGGTCATAGCTTTCCTTCCCAGGAGCATCATAGTTCCATTTCATTTGGAGAACTCATCCCCCTGAAGTGTCTCCAACAGTAACTTATTATGAGGTTATGGTCCATCCACCCACTAGGATCAGAAGCTCCATGTGAGCAAGGCTGTGCCTGTCTAATTTCCCACCATGACTTGGCCAGTAGTTTAAGGCCTGGTCATAGAAGATGCTTAGTAATTATTGGTTTCGTAGATGGAAGGACAAAGGGTCCATGGGAGGAATAAAATGAGCCATGAGGGGCCTAGAGGGTCAGAGCCATCAAACCTAGATAGGGGTGTGTCCTGGGACTGCAGGTCATTGCTTCCCGTCCTCACCTTTCTCTAAAACAATCCATGTCCTCCCAGAGGCTGCAGCAGAAAAGGGTCCAGGAAGCCTTCTTCTTATCAGGCGAGCTTCTTCCCTTGAGCCGACGGGTCCTGTCAGCTGGGTGTCTAGGATGAAGACATGTAAATGCTGGCTCTGTTAGCTGTTGGGGACCCTATTAAGAAGCTGTGGGCGGACTGGGTGGGGTTAGGTCCTGCAACAGGCTAGAACTAGATTTGCTGAAGTTACAGGGGAGCAGAACCAAGAGGCCAGGGAGGAAGTGGGGTGGATGGGCAGGGCTGGAGCCCGGGGTGGGGGTGGGGGGAAGGGGTGTGCAGAGGGCGGAGCATAAATCTGAATGAGAGGCAGAGGCAGAGAGGGAGGCGAGAGGCCAGACTACTTGGCCTCGCTCTCACCCAGGGGTCAGCACAGCTCTGAAACCACCGTTGGTTCTGAATTCTGGCTCTACCCCTTCTGCTGCAGGACTAAGGGAAAATTCCTCAACCTCTCTGAGCGTCAGATTCCTCATCTGTGAAATGGGTACAGGGCCTCCGAGAGGGTTAGATCTCACAGTCTGATGAATGCTCACACTCTGTCCCCGCCTCTGCTTTGGGAGGATGTAGTCGGGGGATGGAATGTGGGCCCAGGGGGTCCCCGAGTGCAGTGGTTGTTCCCAGGAGCCAAGGTACCAATCTCGGAAGAGCCCGGGACCCTACTTGAGGGAGTTTTCACACAGCCATGAGGTGGGGGCTGCCTGGATCCACTTCCTCCTGCCAACCCCGTGGACCACATCAGACCCATCTGCAAAGCCACGAGATCCTCCATCAGGAGCTTTGCCAAGCCCACTCCGGGGTGGATCCCTGGATCCCGGCCTCCAAGCCATTCGTCAGGACACCACAAAGTGTCCAGTGACGCGGAAGTCTGCTGTGCGGGGCTGGGCGTGGCCAGGCTGCCACCCAGCTGGGGGCTAACCCAGGCCGGCCCCTCAGGCCCCTGGAGACCCCTGCACTCTGCAAACTCCTGCACCGCCATGCAGTGTCCCCGTGCTGGCCAGTGAGGATGACAGCCTCAACAGCTTCCTCCTGGTGGAAAACTTGCCCTGTGAGAAATGCAGAGAGAGAGCGAGCATACTGCATCTTTGAAGGTGTGTTAGATTTTTTTTCTGGCTCCATACAGGAAGGACTGATGTTGAAGCTGAAACTCCAATGCTTTGGCCACCCGATGTGAAGAACTGACTCATTGGAAAAGATCCTGATGCTGGGAAAGATTGAAGGCAGGAAGAGAAGGGGACGACAGAGGATGAGCTGGTTGGATGGCATCACCGACTCCATGGACATGAGTTTGAGTAAACTCTGGAAGTTGATGATGGACAAAGGAGGTCTGGCATGCTGCAGTCCATGGGGTTGCAAAGAATCAGACACGACTGAGAGACTGGAACTGAACTGAACTGAACTGAACTGACAGTGGTCACTGAATCATGCTGATCTGGACCTAATCTAATTGGATTGAATGGTGTGGTCTCCAGGGCCCCTCTCTTTGTTCACTGGAGGTCCCCGGGGCAGGTGACACTTGCTTCCTACCCAAACTCAAACAATTACCGAATCTCAGGCTAGGTGACTCTTAAGTCATCGAATGCAGACTCTTCCTCCAGGTCACCCAGTACTGAGGGCTGAGTCATGATCAGGACCCAACCTGCTTTTGATCCCCTCTAGGGGCAGGGAACTCACTACCCCTAAGGCAGCTCATTTGACAAAGATTACTTGGCGATCTACTTGGGAGGTTCTTCTTTATATGGAAGCAGAATCTCTCCCTTCCAAACATCAATGACGTGGATCCTTGCCCTCCAGATCCTGAACTCCCTGCACCTTTAGCTCCTGGATGGAGACCAGGAAGCCCCCACCACCAGCCCCTTTAACATGGCCTGGTCGACTGACTGCTGCCTCAGTCAGGATGGATTAGGCCCAGCTGCGTGAACAGCTGACCCCAAAGCCTCCATGTGTTGAAGAAACAAAGGCTGATTTCAGCTCAGGCTGCACATCTGGGGGTGTGGGGAGGGTAGCAGCTCTTTCCCGTGGGACTTTGTCTCCAGGATTCAGGCTAAGGGAGGCCCTGGACCTGGGCTTTGCCAGTCCTCCTGACAAGAGGGAAAAGAAGACATGGTGAGCTGTGTGATGGTCTTGGAGCTTCTGTTAGGAATCAGGCAGTACCAGTTTTGCTCACATTTCCTTGATCAAAGCAAGTCACACGGCTATGCCTGAAATCATCCTGGTGAAGGATGGATAGTCCTCTCTCATCTGCCAGATCTCTGATCCTTTAATTGGAAGAGACCAAAGAAAGCAGGAATAGAAGGAACATACCTCAACATAATAAAAGCTATATATGACAAGCCCACAGCAAACATTATCCTCAATGGTGAAAAACTGAAAGCATTTCCCCTAAAGTCAGGAACAAGACAAGGGTGCCCACTTTCACCACTACTATTCAACATAGTTCTGGAAGTTTTGGCCACAGCAATCAGAGCAGAAAAAGAAATAAAAGGAATCCAAATTGGAAAAGAAGAAGTAAAACTCTCACTGTTTGCAGATGACATGATCCTCTACATAGAAAACCCTAAAGACTCCACCAGAAAATTATTAGAGCTAATCAATGAATATAGTAAAGTTGCAGGATATAAAATCAACACTCAGAAATCCCTTGCATTCCTATACACTAATAATGAGAAAGTAGAAAAAGAAATTAAGGAAACAATTCTATTTACCATTGCAATGAAAAGAATAAAATACTTGGGAATATATCTACCTAAAGAAACTAAAGACCTATATATAGAAAACTATAAAACACTGATGAAAGAAATCAAAAAGGACACTAACAGATGGAGAAATATACCATGTTCATGGATCAGAAGACTCAATATAGTGAAAAAGAGTATACTACCCAAAGCAATCTACAGATTCAGTGCAATCCCTATCAAGCTGCCAGCGGTATTTTTCACAGAGCTAGAACCAATAATTTCACAATTTGTATGGAAATACAAAAAACCTCGAATAGCCAAAGCAATCTTGAGAAAGAAGAATGGAACTGGAGGAATCAACCTACCTGACTTCAGGCTCTACTACAAAGCCACAGTCATCAAGACAGTATGGTAATGGCAGAAAGACAGAAATATAGATCAGTGGAACAAAATAGAAAGCCCAGAGATAAATCCACACACCTGTGGACACCTTATCTTCAACAAAGGAGGCAATAATATACAATGGATTAAAGACAATCTCTTTAACAAGTGGTGCTGGGATAACTGGTCAACCACTTGTAAAAGAATGAAAGTGAAAGTGAAGTCACTCAGTCGTGTCTGACTCTTTGCAACCCATGGACTGTATAGCCCACCAAGCTCCTCTGTCCATAGGATTCTCCAGGCAAGAATACTGGAGTAGGTTGCCATTTCCTTCTCCAGGGGATCTTCCCAACCCAGGGATCGAACCCAGGTCTCCCACATTGCAGGCAGACGCTTTAACCTCTGCACCACCAGGGCAGCATGAAACTAGAACGCTTTCTAACACCATTCACAAAAATAAACTCAAAATGGATTAAAGATCTAAATGTAAGACCAGAAACTATAAAAACTCCTAGAGAAGAACATAGGCAAAACACTCTCCGACATAAATCCTCTATGATGGATCCTCTATGATCCACCTCCCAGAATACTGGAGATAAAAGCAAAAACAAACAAATGGGATCTAATTAAAATTAAAAGCTTCTGCACAACAAAGGAAACTATAAGCAAGGTGAAAAGACAGTCTTCGGAATGGGAGAAAATAATAGCAAATGAAGCAACTGACAAACAACTAATCTCAAAAATATACAAGCAACTTATGTAGCTCAGCTCCAGAAAAATAAACGATCCAATCAAAAAATGGGCCAAAGAACTGAAAAGACATTTCTCCAAAGAAGACATACGGATGGCTAACAAACACATGAAAAGATGCTCAGCATCACTCATTATCAGAGAAGTGCAAATCAGGACCACAGTGAGGTACCATTTCACAGCAGTCAGAATAGCTGTGATCCAAAAGTCTACAAGCAATAAATGCTGGAGAGGATGTGGAGAAAAGGGAAGCCTCTTACACTGTTGGTGGGAATGCAAACTAGTACAGCCACTATGGAGAACAGTGTGGAGATTCCTTAAAAAACTGCAAATAAAACTGCATTATGACCCAGCAATCCCCCTGCTGTGCATACACACCGAGGTAACCAGAATTGAAAGAGACACATGTACCCCAATGTTCATCGCAGTACTGTTTATAATAGCCAGGACATGGAAGCAACCTAGATGTCCATCAGCAGATGAATGGATAAGAAAGCTGTGGTACATATGCACAATGGAGTATTACTCAGCCATTAAAAAGAATACATTTGAATCAGTTCCAATGAGGTGGATGAAACTGGAGCCGATTATACAGAGTGAAGTAAGCCAGAAAGAAAAACACCAATACAGTATACTGACACATATATATATGGAATTTAGAAAGATGGTAATGATAACCCTGTATGCGAGACAGCAAAAGAGACACAGAGGTATAGAACGGACTTTTGGACTCTGAGGGAGAGGGAGAGGGTGGGACGATTTGGGAGAATGGCATTGAAACATGTATACTATCATGTAAGAAATGAATCGCCAGTCTATGTTCGATGCAGGATACAGGATGCTTGGGGCTGGTGCACGGGATGACCCAGAGATGATAGGGGGAGGGTGGTGGAAGGGTGGGTTCAGGGTTGGGAACTCACGTACACCTGTGGTGGATTCTTGTTAATGTATGGCAAAACCAATACAGTATTGTAAAGTAAAAAAATAAATAAAAAGGAAGAGACCCAGAGCCGAGGACCGCCCCTCCTCCACCCCCCGCCCCATTCCTATTCTTACAGCAACAAGTTGTGTCAAACCCTTTCTTCCCTCTTCCAGCTCTGGTAACCCATGAGTGCTTTTGAGTGGTCTGTTTATGTTTTTGGGGAATCTCATCTCTCTGTTGTATCCACAGATGCAGCTGAAGGTTCCAGTGCTGGAATTCTTCCCTCATTCCCACCTCTTATTGTTCACCAGTCTTTCACTTCTTCAGGCCTCCTTGGAAATGTGGCTTCCTCCAAGAAGTCCTCCTGGCTTTCCATGCAGTTGCTTCCTACTATCACTTGGTGGCATCACTCCCTGTGATTCCTTCCTGCATTCATCTCACCTCTCACTTCACCAAGCCCACCATTTTGGCCAGACTGAACATTCCCCAAGAATGGGCACAACCTCCACCCTATTCAGTCCTAAACCCTGGATCCTACTTGGAGACCTAACACACTAAAGGCACTTGGTACATTTTGGTCAAAGACGGAATGGCAAAAACACAGTGCTTTCACAGAGTCTCATTTTCCTATGAGTTTCTTTTTTTTAGCCCAAAGCAGGTACTTCACATTTCTGTCCCCAAACCCTGATGTCCTTTGAGATTTGGCTTATTTTCTGTGCGTTTCAGTCCCCTAAACTGGAAATCACGCAGACCTTGCAGCATGAAAAACCCATCACATGTGTGTGGGCTCACATGCACACGCACAGTGAAAAGTCTCCTTCGGGTTTTTTTTTTTCCCTCTTTTACTGTATGCAAAATTCCCTAGCGAATTTCTTTTATGAATTGGGCCCTTCTGTTTTATAGCCAGTGCTATTTGCACTCACTGCAAAGCTGTATTACGGCCACAGATTCTCTCTTTTTTTTATGGTCCTGGAACATGGGCCCCAGGAGAAAGTCGATTCACAGAACAACGGCCAGTAAACTGGGCTCATGCTTCAGCAAAATACTTCTCACAAAAGTACATCAACTCTCTGTTCTTATCCGCTGTCATCCTTCACCTTAACAAGCACACCCCCAAAAGTCCTGTGCTTTCTACGGCTTGTTAGGTCTATCATCTTTTTAATTAATAGTGTTTTTACGAAGCCGTCTGAACTGTGTCATTTCCATTATCAGAAACGCATTGCCATTAATGAATCATTTTCATTTCTGATCCCTGGTATCATGCTAGTTGATCTCCTGTTTCCATGCCTTCGAATGATAGCATCGTTTTCTGCCCACGATCAAATTTAATTTGGCCTCTGATTATATTAGGCTGTTGCGACTGAAGTGTCAATTTTTGTCAGGCAATTAGGAGCTCTAACCTGTGAAGTTAAGTTTGATAGGCATTGTAATTGGATTGTTACAGTAATAGCCTGGAACGTTCCTTTTCCTCCTGCTTCTTTGATTCTTGATGCATACTCCCGTCATGAGAACAAAGACATTTGGGTTATTATGCAACCTCGGGATGCTTGAAACAACAAGATGGTAAGTCAAAGTTTTTGCAGTGAAGTGTGCTTCCACCTAACTCCAAGTGGGACGTCGAAAGTTTGTGTTAGGTAGAAAAATCAGAACAAAGGGGAAGTATGCAGAAAGCACTGGGTGAAGAAAAGTTACAGATCTCAGAAGTTAGCGTGGATAGCCTAATTCACTGATAGCCTGTTAGGCTGCAAAGAAAGAAGAAGCTCGAAGCATTTAGAACCTCCTCCCTTTCCCTTCCTGCCTCCCTCCCATTTCTCTTCCTCCCTCGTTTCCTACCCCTCCCTCTCCCTTTTTTCCCTTTCCCTCATCTTGAAAATCTTTCCTCCAGGCAGTGGGCTGAAAACACTGTATTCTTTGATCTCTCAGTTGTCTCCGACTCTTTGCAACCCCAAGGACTGTAGCCTGCCAGGCTCCTCTGTCCAAGGGATTTCCCAGGCAAGAATACTGAAACAGGTTGCCATTTCCTTCTCCAGGGATCTTTCCTACCCAGGGATTGAAACTCGAGTCTCCTGCATGGCAGGCAGATTCGGGACCACTGAGCCACCAGGGAAAGCTAAAATACTGAATGTCATCATGCAAAAGACAAACCTTCTGTGCTCATGCAGTTCACGATGTTATAGTGGGAAAATAGAGACAGATAAGGACAGCAAGTCCTTGAACACTGGGATGCATCAGAAGATTCTGGACCTTACTGGAAGGCTGGGACTGTGCTGCAGGGCAGAGGAGGAGGGTGGTCCAGCTGGTGGGAACAGCACACACAGACACTTGCATGCATCACAGAATTTGACCACATCAGAGAATTTCAGCCTGGAGGGCGCCTGTGGTGCCTGGCTGGGTAGGGCTGGCAGAAGTCAAAGCTGAAAGCGGGCACACCAGGTGGCAGGAGAGGGGCGTCTGGATCTTGTTCTGGAGCCCATGAGTGCTAAAGGTGGGTACAGTGATTTTGGAGGGTGGTGTGGATGACTTCAATAACATCTTAAATATTGCTTCATTTATGTGTATATTTACTTGGCTGTGCCAGGTCTTAACTGTGGAATGTGGAATCTCATCCCCTATTGTTGTTCAGTCACTAAGTCGTGTTTGACTCTTTGTGACCCCATGGACTGCAGCACGCCAGGCTTCCCTGTTTTTCACTATCTCCCTGAGGTTTTTCAAACTCACATCCATTGAGTCGGTGATGCCATCCAACCATCTCATCTTCTGTCACCCCCTTCTCATGTCCTTAATCTTTCTCAGCATCAGTCTTTTCCAATGAGTTGCTTCTTTGTATCAGGTGGCAGAAGTCTGGAATTTCAGCTTCATCAGTCCTTCCAATGAATATTCAGGACTGATTTCTTTTAGGATTGACTGGTTTGATTTTCTTGCTGTCCAAGGGACTTGCAAAAGTCTTCTCTAGCACCACAATTTTAAAGCATCAATTCTTTGGCACTCAGCCTTCTTTATGATCCAACTCTCACATCTGTACATGACTACCATAGCTTTGAGTGTATGGAGGGCTTCCCAGGTATCTCAAACCATAGCTTTGAGTGTATGGGGGGCTTCCCAGGTATCTCAGATGGTAAAGAATCTGCTTGCAATGCGGGAGACCCAGGTTCAATCCCTGGTTGGGGAAGATCCCCTGGAGAAGGAAATGGCAACCCACTCCAGTATTTTTGCCTGGAGAATTCCATGGACAGAGGAGCCTGACGGGCTACAGTTCATGGGGTTGCAAAGAGTTGACACAATTGTGCAGCTAACACTTGACTATATAGACCTTTGTCAGCAAAGTGATGCCTCTGCTTTTTACTATGCTGTCTAGGTTTGTCACAGATTTTCCCCTAACCAAGGATCAAACCCAGGCACCCTTCATTGGGAGCCTGGAGTCTCAGCCACTGGACCACAGGGGAAGTCTCTCGGTAGCATCTTTTTCAGTCCTGATCCCATGGCTCCTAAAACTCATTTGCTTCACTGCAGTCTGACTGCTCTTGATGAATGGAAATCTGGGCCAGAGTGAGAGCCGGGCTCCCAGCAGGTCAGCCCTTTGGGGTCCCCACTGCACCTGGGGTGAAGGCAGGACCCCCGGGCCTGCCCTTAGAAGGCAGACCAGACCAGTTATTGCCTAAACCAGGGACCTTTGGGAGACGAAGTAGGTTGAGGTGTGGTTTGTCACTAATTCCGCCTCTGGGATGGCGGTGTCGTTGAGGACTTCCCCAGGCACCCAGGAGGTGGGCCAGGTGCCTGTAAGGCCCACGTGGCCTGGCGTCCTCTCACAGTGTCACTGGGCCAGCTCCACTGGCCTTTTTTGGTTCCCCTTGCTCCTCCAACCACAGGGCCTTTGTACATGCTGTTCACACCGTTGGAACCCTGACCTCGTTGTCTTTCATTCCCACACAGGCTCTCTCGCCAGCTGGTTCCAGTGCAGTGAGTCAGTGGAAGGTCCTGGGAGAAGACGGATGGGCAGGAGGGCAGGCTAGATATTTCTCTCCCCTCCTTCCATCTCTCCGTCTCTGGAGAGAGCTGCAGCCTCCACAGCTCAGCTCCCACCCAGCACCTCCACTCGCATCATCGCCTTGATTTTTCTGCCTTGTCCCTTCAGTCCAGGAATGCGGACAGTTCAGCACCATCTCTTGCTTGCTCTCTTTACGCCCTCACTTCTGTGAGGAGTCTCCACTAAAGGCTTATCTTCAGTGGTGAGTTCTTTTCCTGCTGGAACCTTGGCTGCTACAGTGACCCAGCAGGAAAGAGGCTGGAGCAAATTCCACCCCTGCCCCCTACCCCCACCCCCTGGCCCTCTGCCGGTCCACCAAGAGCTGTTGCTTGCAGAGGAGCTGATGTTGCCTCTGAAGACAGATGTCAGCAGGCAGAGAATATTGTGAGAGGGGGCTTTTGGGCAGAGAAGTTGGCATGTGGCATTTACCCTTGCATGGAAGTGCAGTGGGCTTCCCAGGTGGCCATAGTGATAAAGAACTCGCCTGCTGGTGCAGGAGACTCAAGAGATGTGGGTTTTATCCCAGGGTCAGGAAGAACCCTTGGAGAAGGAAATGACAACTCACTCCAGTATTCTTGCCTGGAAAATCCCTTGCACAGAGGAGCCTGGTGGGCTACAGTTCTTGGGGCTGCAAACAATCAGACATGACTTAGCACACACCTAGTGCCTGGAAGAAAGAAGGAGGGTCTGCTTGTAGGCTGGTGAGCAGCCCAGTTTCTTTCTTTTTCTTTCCCTTTCTTTTCCTTCCTTCAACAGACATTTCCAGAGCTCCCACTCTGTGCCAGGCACTGTTCCAATCATGATATCAATGCCAGAGAAATTTCCTGCCCTCTCCAGTGGGAGGAGATCGGAAACTAACAAATGGACATATGTATAGTATGGCAAGTGATCATGAAATCCTGGAGAAAAACAAAACCAGGTGGAGAGACCCCTTACCAGGGCTTTCCTGGTAGCTCAGAGGGTAAAGTGTCTGCCTGCAGTGAGGGAGCCCCGGGTTTGATCCGTGGATCAGGAAGAGCCCCTAGAGAAGGAAATGGCAACCTACTCCAGTACTCTTGCCTGGAAAATTCCATAGATAGAGGAGCCTGGTGGGCCACAGTCCATGGGGTTGCAAAGGACACACCTGAGCGACTTCACTTTCTTTCACTTTACCAGGTCTTAGTTGTGGCAGGTGGGATCTTTAATTGCAACAGGCAGACTCTTAGTTGCAGCGTGTGAGATCTAGTTCCTCGACTAGGGATCGATCTCCGGCCTCCTGCATTGGGAGCATGGAGTCTTGGTGTCTGGATAACCAGGGAAGTCCCTGGAGTGTGTTTGAAGATGACATTTTATTCGGGGCTTCTCTGGAAAGGTGGCCTTTGGGTGGAGCTCAGAAGGAAATGAGGCAACACGTATGCAGCCATGTGAGAGATGGGTGTTCCAGGCAGAGAGTACGCCAAGTGTGGGGCCCTGGGGCGGAGGCTTGCTTGGTGTGTTCAAGCTCAGCAAAGAAGCCCAAGTGGCTGGAACAGGCAGGAGAAAGAGCGGAGCAGAGAAGGACGGTGTCAGCGGGGTTGAGGGACTGGAGGAGTCTTGTCTTAGAGGTGGCTCTAAGGGGTTGACATTTTCTCTTGGCAGGAGAAGAATGACATCACCTGCTTGCTGAATGAAATTAGTCTGTCAGGCAAGGGTGGAGGGGGCGATGAGGCAGGGAGTGGCTGCGGGGGTCCAGACAGCCTCGAGCAAGGGGACAGCAGAGGAGACGGCGAGAAGACGTCAGATTTTGGATTCGTGTTGGTAGTAGAGCCCAGGCTTCGCATTCACTGGGATGGAAAGACTGAACGAGTCTCAGTTTTATTTTATATGCTCCTTCTGTTTGGAGATCAGGAGTTCTCTTCTACTTACTTTGGATCTTAGCTTCATCCTAAGGATCCGCATGGTGGTAGTGATGGGGCAGCAGGATCAAATGCTCTGAGGTCCTGGGAGACATGAATTCAGGAGTCGTCCCTACAGAGATGGCACCTAACGTCCAAGAGTGGGAGGGAGTCCCTGTCAACAACAGGGAGAAAGCGGGTCCTAAAACCTTTCAGATTAGCTTCAGTGCAGTCTGGCTGGGGAGAGCCCACAGGAATATTTCTGTCCTCTGGACGCTGATGTTTCTGATGATTTGTACCATCCACTGTGGCCCTTATTAAAACCTGCATCATGTGGTATCCATTTCCCGGTACCGTCTTTCATAACCAGTGCCTGCTCTGAGCACTGAACTGAGGAGATGCTCAGTTATTGAGTAAATCAATCAAAGAATGAATCAACCAATAATTGAGTGAGTGAATGAATGAATTACTTGACTTTCCAATGTCATTGTAAACAGCTGAAGGGCCATGGAAAAGTCATGTTCTAGCTTCTTGTACTCCCAGGAAACATCCTATAGTGAGAAGATAGATATGGCATCAAACCCAGTCTCTGCCCCTTGCAGGCTGTGTTGCCTGGGGCAGGTCATGTGCCTCTCTGAGCTTAGGCTTCCCTGTTTACAAAAAGAGGACTACCGGGAAGGATCAGGAGAGGCAGTGGGTCACAGTGCTGAACACACAGTAGGGCTACCCATGTCTTTTTTTTTTTTCTTTCTTCTGCCCCCTGCCCCTGCTCTCTAGGGTCATATGAGGTTGGGCCCAGAGTGATCAGCCAGTTAATAAGAATTAATTTTGCATGAAGAGTGCCAGGGTCTCGACTTATATCTGATAATTTAGATTCTCAAAATCTCTTTGGCATATGTTTTCTCTCTTGTCCCTTGATGACTCAGGGGTCACTTGGATAGGTAGTAGTTACTGATTTTCTGATGGGCTAAAGGCTGGGTGGTGTGGTCAAAACCCCATAGCTGGTAGGTGAAGAGCAGAGTATCAAGAACTCTCCTGATTCACAGTTTTTCCAACCCACCCATTCTTTAAGTGCCCTGACCCCATGAAATGGCTCTTAAATAAAGTGTAAAGATTCAGGAGGGCAAAGTAAAGGGCCCAGGCTGAGCTCTGGGGACCAGTTGTGAAGCATCACTGCCTCACATGCTGAAGCCCCTCTGGGAGAGGTTGGCAGGGGGAGGCTGATGGAGAGCTTCAATTTGCTTATCTGTAAAATGGGTTCTTTGCAGCCTACCTTGCTTGTGGTTATTTGCTAAGCCTGCAGTGCCTTCTCGCCATCACCGGAATCTCGAAGTCAGCTCTAATTACCCTTCAAGGCCTAGTTTATGAGAAGGAAATGGCAACCCACTCCAGTATTCTTGCCTGGAGAATCCCACAGACAGAGGAACCTGGCAGGCTACGGTCCATGGGGTCGCAAGAGTCAGACACGACTTAACGACTAAAACCACCAGCACCACCTCCAGGAAGCCTGCCTTCCTGTCCTCCTATCCTCCTTCCACTTTAAAGAGACCTCACTGTGAGCCTCCATGGCAGTTGGTGCCTCCCTCTGTGTTCCTGGCTACTCTCTCCCCAACTTAGACCTATGAGAACGCGTGGCATCCATCCCTCTGAGGGCAGAGGTTCTGCCGGTCCATCCCTGCATCCCTGTCAGGCCTGGGGAAATGCTGTGAAGTCGTGAGTGAGCGACCCCAGGAGGGGACTGTGGAGGCGCAGGTCAGCCCAGAATCGTGCAGAGCAGGAGGCTGACCTGGGAGCAGGGGGCGGGAAGCAGATTACGGGTGATGAAGGGAGACAACCGAGGCAGCTCCAGGTCTGAATGTGGACTTAGGAGCCAGCGCAGCACACACCATTGGCTCTGTTTTCAAGAGGGTGAAACGGAGTCTTTAAGAGACGAAGCAGCCGCCCCAAATCACAGGGCCCCCGAGGGGCACAGCCAGGATGGGAGTTCGGTCTCCTGATGCTGCTGGTTCTGCTTGGTGGGAATCACTCCTGATGCCCCTGAACCTGCAGCCAAGGTGGCCCCGTGCACGACACCCCCCTCCTCTGGGGAGCCTGCGGCTGGGGCCAGCCTGGGGGCCAGCTGACTCTGCGTGTGGACTTACAGCTGGTTAGTGAGCTTCACTTCAGGAGGACGTTCTGATAGTAACCAGCGCTTTGTCTCCTGGAGGCGTAGCCAACCCAGGTCAGCTCTTCCGCCCGATGCCTGGCGCATCCAGGTTGGTGGGCATGGTGTCTGTAACTACTGCTGCCTTCCAGGCCTGCTCCCACCAGTCAGCGCGGCTCTGCCCTGGGCAGGTCTGGGCCTCTGGCTCCCCACCTCCAGGGCTGACATCCAGCACTTCCTATACCTGGCTTTCCCCTCCTCTGGCCCAGGCAAGGGGAACCCAGCAGTGCCAAGATAGTGTTCCGTGCTTGGCCTGAGATTCCTCCAAGCTCTTAACTTCGGAGAACTGAAGACAAAGTGGTGGCGAGATGGTAATTTCTAGGAAGCTGAACAGCAGAGATGGGACAGGGTATTGGGCGAGGAGCTGCCCTGGAACCAGATGTGGCTGTGACCACTGAATGGTGAGCTGGAGAGCGAGGCGCCCAGAGGTCTGGATCCCAGCTCCATTGGACACTAACCATGGGAACGTGCACAATTTGACCTCGATTTTCCTCACCTGTAAAATGGAAAGATGACAAGGTCTGCCCTGTGTTCTGTGTGAGGATTAAATGAAGTGATACAGTTAAGTGCCTACTTCCCTGTGAACACAGGGCCATGCTAGTTACTATCTGCACAGGATCGACAGAGCTGGGAGGAGGCAGGGTTCTTGCCCCAGGCTTGATCCAGACTTAGTTCCTCCCTTCTTCCCCAAGGACAGACCTTTAACTCCGTAGAAGCTGGGGATTAGCGTACTAAATAAGCTAAGAAATCTGGGCTTATGTACAAGGGGCTCCATGTCTCTCCACAGGTCCACCATGGGAGGCTGTGTTATGAGCAGGAGAGACATTCATTCTACCACCTACCATGGGCAAGGTGTGATTACGGGAAGGCTTTCCAGAGGAGGTGACACAGGAACAAGGTTTTGTGAAAGACGGGAAGGCAAACTGTTTGATTCTGGAGCCTGAGGCATCAGAAAACATGGGCAGAGATGAGCAAGAGAGGCTGGCTATATGAGCTTGCCTGCTATCTTTAACCTGACGTGTGCAGATTTCATAAACGGTAGGAGGAGGTGCTGAGAAGTCAAATGGCCCCCAAAGTGGCCCCAGAGCCCAGCCTTGGTCCTTTGCACCCAGCCAGGCTACGGAGCAGCCAGGTGCCACACAGGTCAGGAATGCTTGGATTCTGCTATTTAAATTTAAAAGAGTCATTCTGTCTAAAACCTTCTGACATTTCTTAGGTCTCTAGTTTCTCACTGGGAGCCCGGGTATCACCAACTTAGACTCCAGGTCACTTCCTGAGTTCCTTCCTAGATCCTTGTCAGACAAGCATCTGAACATCCCCTTCTTGTCCCTGCCTCCACTGGGAATGTGGCTGACATTCTGGAAGGTCAAAAGTGCAACCTTTATAAACGCCAGGACCAGCCATCAAGACCACGGGTGGTCTCAGCTATCACCGGGTCTCTGGCCCCATCCTGGCTGCTCTCTGGGCCTGGGATGGCAGGTGGCCCCTCCGGGTGTGTGGGCACCTCGGTGCCACACTGGGAATGCCGGTCGTGCTCTTGCCCAGCAACACGATCAAGCCACAATAAATTGTAGAAAACTTAATGCAAAAGCTGAAAACACGCACATTAAGAAAAACAAACCCGAGTTCCTCGGCGTGCCTCTGGATGCCGGCCACAGTGCTGATCGTCATCTTTATTAACTTTCTGTCCTGCTTGATGTCAAGTGACAATTATCATAGCCCGGCAATCAATACCTCATTAATGGCAAGCTCTTGAGCAGAAATCACAAACTGGGTCTTTCTGAAATGCACACTCCTTTTTTCTTTCCAAGTTCTCTTGCTCATGCAAAGAGAAACACCGTGGATTCGCCTCGAACCAACAAACAAAACCCTCCCGTGCTGGGAACGCTCACTCCCCCAAGTTTTGCCAGCCAAATGCCCTCACCCTCCCCTGATGTCTGTTCTGATGAGCGGAGATGTTGAAGAGTTCCCCATTTCTCTCTGATGTCAGAGATGTTTTAACCAGCTGGGGGCAGAATTACATTCTGGAAATTATAGGGGATGAGGAAAAAAAAAGTGAATATTACAAATACAGTAGTCTTTTGGAGTCTGAGCTTCGCTGTTAATGCATTATAAAACAACTTAAAAATCCTATCAGGAG
This sequence comes from Nanger dama, assembly GCA_917880005.1. Lineage (NCBI taxonomy): Eukaryota > Metazoa > Chordata > Mammalia > Artiodactyla > Bovidae > Nanger > Nanger dama. The sequence continues at coordinate 8,158,530 of CAKJTW010000063.1, read as the reverse complement.
AAGTGATGTCTGAAGCCACGTTATATTTTAAAAGTGTCAGGACACGGGCGAGTTTACATTTGACAAGCAATTTAAATATTTCAATATATTTTATATCTTGAAAAAAAATTGCCATGATCAAAACCTAGATGAAACTCTTTCATTTGGTACCTGGGTAGGAAAACATTGAGTTACAAATCTTTTTGACAATGTGGATTCTGGGTGTTACATAACCATTTTTAATCTTCTGAAATATTTCATTGCCTGGGAAAGCAAATCAGGGACAGGATATTGTGTGCTTTTAAATTCATTTGTCTTAACACCCTTTCACTTTCTTGTTCTGCTTTGATGGTCTGATTACTTCTCTACATAAATATAAGCCGGAATTCATTCTAAGTATAAGCCTTATCTCTTTCCTCAGTGGCGACAGGGGATGCAGAGGGTCTTTTTTTTCCTTGTGCATCAAAGTGAATTTAGCAGTGAATGGTGTCTGCTGTTGCAGAAAAGCCCATTTATTTATCCCTATAATCAGAGCAGCGCAGACAACAGAGCCCAGCACTTCCTTTCAGGTTCGGATGGAGGGAAGATTTATTGAGCACATACTATGAGCCGGGACCCCTGTGAAGCATGGCCTTGCCGGGAGAGAAAGGAAGCCACTGGCCTGTCTGAGCACTTTAACCCTGTTAGCTTCTGCACCAGGAAAGGAAATTAACTTGCGCCTGCCCCCAGGGAGGGAGTGGGGGCTGCTCAGTGTTGTCTGAATTCAGTTTCTCTGGTGGAGGACCTGGTCCTCAGCAGTGAGTGGACTGGGGAGGGCAGTCATATAGCAGAGATGGGTCGGGGACTGGAATCTCGGGAGGAAGGGCATAGAATATTCCCTGTGCTTCACTTTCTTCTTGGGCTCATCTGTGGGTCAGCGGTGGGGCAGGATTGCTGAACATGCTGCATCAGCTTCTGGGTCACTGTGGATTGCGGTAGAAAAACTTCTACTGACATTTTGCTGCTAAGTCGCTTCAGTCGTGTCCGACTCTGTGCAACCCCATAGACGGCAGCCCACCAGGCTCCCCCGTCCCTGAGATTCTCCAGGCAAGAACACTGGAGTGGGTTGTCATTTCCTTCTCCAATGCATGAAAGCAAAAAGTGAAAGTGAAGTCACTCAGTTGTGCTGGACTCTTAGCGACCCCATGGATTGCAGGCTACCAGGCTCCTCTGTCCATGGGATTTTCCAGGCAAGAGTACTGTAGTGGGTTGCCATTGCTTTATCTCTTCCCAAATTCCTTTTGCAAATTCTTCCCCCACCAGCCCCCACTTTTTGTCTAGGCATCATTGATGAAACAATCCCCAAAGTGAGGAGGCTAACCCAGCTCTCCAGTGCTTGAGGGGCATGAAAGCCCCCAGAAGGACTCACACTCGGTGGAAGTGCCACCTGAGTGACTTCCCAGTGCACTTCAGCCAGAAAACGTCTCAAGTTGATTATGGTTGAGTTGGAGGTGGAGACACGTCCCCTGGACAGAAAGCCACGCCTTCTAGTGGGGGAAAGGGTGGCCGACTGGGACAAAAACTATTCCATGGCCAGGTGGCCAGACTTAGCAAATAAACAAAACACTGGACCCCAGTTAAATTTGCATTTTAGATACACAACGAATAATGCAATATTGGGGATGCACCCTGAACATAATTTTTCATGTTGTGTCATTAAATTTGGAATTTAAATTGAAACGGCCTCTTGTAATTTTTCTGATAAGCCCATCAGAAAGACATGCTCTGTTCAGGGGTTTTTGTCCTAACGGGTAACTCTTAAGGTGCAAAGGACCTGGGTTATGTTTTTGGTGGTAATGGTAGAATTGATTTCAATAGGAAGACATGGCTTAGAGGAGTTGAAGACCCTTCTTCCAAAATCTCTCTCAACACCGCATCCCCAAGCCACCCCCAGATAAACGTGTAAGAGCACACAGTGGGCTTGGTGATGTAAGATTACAATGGTGCTTCACCTTTAAAACCAATCCCTTGCCCTTCTTCCCAGCAGATGGTCACTTAAAGTCCCTCCCGTGGAGGCAATTCGGAGTCTCTTTGGCTTTAATCAAATATGCTTTCAGGGAGTCTCACTTGGATCAGTTCATCCCTGTTTGGTTAGAGCAACTGGTCAGGCCACAGCACCAACTCCCACTGGAGCAGGTGGAACCATCTCTGGGAAAGGCCACATGGATCTTGCCACCTGGGACTCACATACCTATGCCAGAAGGTGATGTCACAGTCGTCAGGAACGCCTCACCTGGCAAGCTCTTGAAGGCTCCACTGAGATGCCCTTCCTTCTAGCAAGGCTTTCTCATCCCGGCCCCACCCCATTCCGGCTCTCTCCAGCCAGCCCAGGGGTTGGTTGGCCTCTTCACGCTTTCAGGGCTCCTCTGATGCTTCCCGTCAGAGCTGTTGCCACCGTGCGATCCCATAGCTGGTGTGTTTGCATCTCTCACTAGACTTTCAGCATCTTGAGCGCCAGAGACCCACTTCATCCTTTGCTGTGTCTCGGAGCCTGGCAGAGGCTGACCCAGCGCTGGTGTTCAGGATGGGTTTGCCCATTGATAGACAGCTGATGAGGGAATGAGCAAACCAGCGGGTGAATCAAGGGGTGAGTGAGTAACTTGGTAAAATGTGTGTGAAATAATATCGCTTGAAAAATCCAACACAACTCTTTGAGACCCCATGGACTATACAATTCATGGACTTCTCCAGACCAGAATACTGAAGTGAGTAGCTTTTCCCTTCTCCAGGGGATCTTCCCAACCAAGGGATCAAACCCAGGTCTTCTACATTGCAGTCAGATTCTTTACCAGCTGAGCCACAAGGGAAGTCCATACTCCACTAAAAATTAATTTAAAAATTCAACAAAATAGCTTTTCGGCAAAAATATACACATCTTTTAAAAATCACTGAGTAAGAGGGAAAAGCTCATTGGCCAAAGCAGGGACCAGGCACACTGACCCCACACCCACGAGGCCAAGGACGTGAAGGTCACAGCAGCCGTGACCTTGTACGGGATGTCTGACCCGGCTGCTGAGGGCTGTGGGGCTAACCTAGGGCCGGGGGTCCTGGAGATCCTCAGTGTGCCCAGGATTCCTTTCCTGTGGGGGCTTCTTTATTTAGTGTTAGTGACTCAGTCGTGTCTGACTCTTTGAGACCCCCTGGATCGCAGCCCATCAGGCTCCTCTATCCATGGGATTTTTCAGGCAAGAATACTGGAGTGGGTTGCCATTTCCTCCTCCAGGGCATCTTCCTGACCCAGGAGTGAACCCACGTCTCTTGAATCTCCTGCATTGGCAGGTGGATTCTTGCCACTAGGGCCAACTGGGAAGCCCGATGAACACACGGGGCACTCCAAGAACAATCATGTGCAAACCGTGGATGGAGGCTGCAAGTCAGGGGGAGGGTCTGGAGAAGGCTGAAATGAATGACTTTAATCCAAGATCACAGTTTCCCTTTTGTTATCTCTACCAAGTGTCAAAAGCGTCGGGGCCTCAGGACTGTGATCTGGATGCCGCTCAGAGCCCATCGCTGACAGCAGGGGCAGAGGATGCACAGTAGGTCAGCATCCCTGGGGTCGGACTGCAAAGAGGAGGCTGTGTCCCCAGCAGGAGCACCGGGGTGGACTGGAGACCCTGGGCCATGGCACAAGAGGCATTTATTTTTACAAGCTATTGATTCTGAAATTCTCTCACTTTCTTTTATAAAAAAAATTAATTAATATACAAGGTTGTTAGACCAGAGGGTACACCTGAGATACTGAATCATAATAGCCATGGAATGAGGAAGGCATTATTTATCAAAAGCCTACTCTATGTGTCAGGAACTTTGCATGCATTCCTTCCTTTAACCCCCAGCTTAGCACTGACCACATGACCAGTGACGCTGCGCTGTGCTATGCCAGGTCGCTCAGTCGTGACTGGCTCTCTGCGACCCAATGGGCTGTAGCCCCCTGGCTCCTCTGTGCATGAGGATTCTCCAGGCAAGAATACTGGAGTAGGTTGCCACGCCCTCCCCCAGGGGATTTTCCCACCCCAGGGACCAAACTCAGGTCTCCCACACTGTGGGCCGACTCTTTACCATCTGAGCCACCAGGGAAGCTCACGAATACTGGAGTGGGTAGCCTATCCCTTCTCCAAGGGGTCTTCCCGACCCAGGAATTGAACCAGGGTCTCCTGCGTTGCAGGCGAATTCTTTACCAGCTGAGCTACCAGAAAAGCCCAACCAATGATGCTAAGAGAATCTTTATCTCGCTTTTGCCAAAACTTCTCTGTGCAGAAAATGCACTGATGCCTCCACAACTCTATGCAACTGAAGTGAAATTCCAATGGTCTTTATTGAATCAGGAGCAAGGCGAGCTGGCTGTGTTTGTCTGACTGCACTTCCGGTCACTGAGTCCCTAAATGGACAGCTGGAAAACTCCTAATTGGTAACCGATCAAATTATCTTGTTAGAAAGATAGATGGCTATGAGAGCAGAGAACAATGTAATTGCATGTGGGTTTGATTCAATATTTAGTCACCCCATGAGCATGTAAAACTTATATTTTAGTTCCTGGACTGTTTATCTCTAAGGATTTGGTTGTTGGGTATTATAATCTAATGAGCTTCCCAAGTGGCTCAGTGATGAAGAATCCACCTGCCAATGTAGGAGATGCGGGTTCGATCCCTGGGTTGGGAAGATCCTCTGGAGAAAGATATGGCATCCCATTCCAGTATTCTTGCCTGGAAAATTCCATGGATAGAGGAGCCTGGTGGGCGGGCTACAGTCCAGGGTTGCAAAGAATCAGATACGAGTGAGCACATCCACGCACAAAGTCCAACACGGGAAGCAAAACCTCACTGAAGCTGTTACGGGCTTTGAAAAGGAAGGCTGGATGGAGCCAACCCCAGGCTTCCAAACTCAACCCCTTTGATCCTGTTAAACACCAAGAAACATTTATTTATCTCTGGCACAAAAGATCCTGGCCTTTGGCTTGAGTGTATACAAGTGAAATTACCATTTTCTTGCTGGAAGAGAGAGAGAGAGATCTTCTAGGGTCAAACCCTGTCTTCTTGTAGGTGAAGGAGTTACCAAGAGAGGTTGATGTCCCACTATGAGCTGGGATCAGAGCCAGGACTGGGGTCAACCTTCTGGATCTGTCCTGCAGCAATTTTCACATCAGAGACTCAGGTGCTGCCCACATTCATAGCTGGACCCTGGAATCACCCTGCTTTCCCCCAACCCCATCCCCTGGGCCTGTGAAGTCCTCACATTCCTTGGTGCCTTTGTGCTCTCTTCTGCCTCTTTCTTAAGCATCAGCTCACGTGATACCTCTCTGAAGAATCCTTTTCCTACTGTGGCCAGTTCCCCACCTTTCCAGAATGGAGAAGACAACAGGCGTTAAACAGAAAAGCTGTGGCTTTGCGTGAGTGCTGTCATGCCCCCTCTTTGCGATCCCATGGACTATATAGCCTGCCAGACTCCTCTGTCGGGATTTTCCAGAAAGGAATACTGGAGTGAACTGCCATTTTCCTCCTCCAGGGGATCTTCCTGACCCAGGGTTTGAGCCTGCATCTCCTACAGTGGCAGGCGGATTCTTTATCACTGAGCCACCTGGGGGTGATGCCCAAATGCAGGCATCCCAGGATATTTGCATAAGTGGACCACACCCCCTTTCTGCTGCCCATTGCTTTAACTGTCACGTCTCTAACGTTCACCTATGCTCCTATAAACCGTATGATGCTATTTCTGCACTTCCTATGAACATCTAGCTCAAGATATTTCATTCAGAATGAAATGGGGTGTACTCCACTGGAGTGCTGGCATTATTCAGTGCTTTTGGACAGTGTCTATTATTTGACACAGAGTTTCCTTCCTTAGTTTAGCCACTAAGAAACTCAGAGCCAGGATCTAAACTCAGTCATGGCCATTGTGCCGACCCCTGTTTGTTAACATCACTTTTTCTTATTTCTCTTCCTATTATACTCATCTTGTTTCATATTGGCTGTCCTCAAATCTTTTTTTTTTTTTAATTGAAGGATGCAGGGTGTAAATACATCTGATGAGTGCATTTTAAAAATAATCTTGTGGAGGAATAACGCTCTGCTATTTCAAGATTCATCTTTTAGGTTACAGATTATGTGAACTTCTGGGATTCTCTAATTATAAACAATGGGGGACTGGGTCCTTGTATGAAGCCATGTCCCCCCCTGTATCTGTCCCCACTGTGCAGTGGGGGCTCATGGCCTTGTAGATCTCCCCGTCTAGTCTGTGGGCTCCTGGAAGCAGAGTCACACCTGCTGGTTCCACACCCGTCATAGGTCCACAGTGAAGCTTATCTGAATGGACCTGCTGAAACCTTGTAGCTCTCCAGATGTCTTTCTTTAATGCTTACAAGAAGGGGGTAGGACAGGAAAGGAAATAATGTAAAAACTATCATGGCATTCGGTCCCATCACTTTATGGGAAATAGATGGAGAAACAGTGGAAACAGTGTCAGACTTTATTTTTGGGCTCCAAAATCACTGCAGATGGTGACTGCAGCCATGAAATTAAAAGACACTTAGTCCTTGGAAGAAAAGTTATGACCAACCTAGATAGCATATTCAAAAGCAGAGACATTACTTTGCCAACTAAGGTCCATCTAATCAAGGCTATGGTTTTTCCAGTGGTCATGTATGGATGTGAGAGTTGGACTGTGAAGAAAGCTGGGTGCTGAAGAATTGATGCTTTTGAACTGTGGTGTTGGAGAAGACTCTTGAGAGCCCCTTGGACTGCAAGGAGATCCAACCAGTCCATTCTGAAGGAGATCAGCCCCGGGATTTCTTTGGAGGGAAGGATGCTAAAGCTGAAACTCCAGTACTTTGGCCACCTGATGCGAAGAGTTGACTCACTGGAAAAGACTCTGATGCTGGGAGGGATTGGGGGCAGGAGGAGAAGGGGATGACAGAGGATGAGATGGCTGGATGGAATAACCGACTCAATGGACGTGAGTCTGAGTGAATTCTGGGAGTTGGTGATGGACAGGGAGTCCTGGTGTCCTGCAATTCATGGGGTCACAAAAAGTTGGACACGACTGAGCGACTGAACTGAACTGAAGATAAAAACCCAAATAACAGTTGTTATCATTTCTTATTAAGTTTAGTAGAAGTATTTGTGGAGAAGGCAATGGCACCCCACTCCAGTACTCTTGCCTGGAAAATCCCATGGACAGAGGGCCTGGTGGGCTGCAGTCCCTGGGGTCGCTAAGAGTCAGACATGACTGAGCGACTTCACTTTCACTTTTCACTTTCATGCATTAGAGAAGGAAATGGCAACCCACTCCAGTGTTCTTGCCTGGAGAATCCAGGGACGGGGGAGCCTGGTAGGCTGCCATCCATGGGGCGCACAGAGTTGGACACGGCTGAAGTGACTCAGCAGCAGCAGCAGTATTTGTATCTTATTTTATGCAAGGTTCTTCTAACCACAAATTACCTCTTTAACTTCTCTTTTTGCACATTCCCTTGCTTCTCCCATCCCCTGCACATCAGCCATATAACATATTACTCTGGTCTTCAAGCATAGACTGCCCTTTCCTCCACTTCTTGCCCAGACCAACTCCTATTCATCCTTCAAAACCTCAGTAAAGTGACTTGTCTGTAGAATTAATGTTTATGTATATGTCACTGGAGCAATTAGCCCACTGTATTATGGTGGATGGTGGTTTTTACTCAGAGGAGTGGCTAAGAACCTAGGCTTCCTGGACTTGAATCCTGGAGCTGCCACTTAGCAGTCATGATGAGACTTTGAACAAGAAACCTAACGGCTTTCGGCCTTAGTTTCCCCATCTGGAAAATGGAGGAACAAAAGTGTCCCCTTTAGGAAGATGGCAATGTAAATAAAGTCAGATACCAGGACAGTACCTGGCTGTGGGTCAAGATTAGTCCTGTGTTTAATGTCTTATTTCCCCCTCAGCTCTTCAAGATATGATATCTGTGATATATTAAAAGGTAAGAGAATCTTCCAGAGCAAATGACTATGGAGTGAGTAATTGAATGAGAAGGCTGGATTATGGGAAGTGCTAGTCCTTTTACAAGGGAATTTATTTATCTTGGGGAAAGGTCTTCATTCTCTCCTTCCAGCAGCAAAACAGGCCCAGGAGGAGAGCCCTTCTTGGGGTGGAAGGAGCCACACTTTCTTTAGGCAGATATTGTCTTCCCTTCTGTGTTTTTCCTCCCTTTGTTGGGAGAAGGTGGGGAAGGGGGACACCCACCTAGATATGGTGGATGAACTGGTTACGAGGAAATTGTCTCTCAACTGAGCAAAAGTAGAAACCTCCAGTGGACTTGCCTTACTTGCTCCCACCCCCAAAAGGGAAATGCGGCTGATTCCTTTACAATCTGTAGAGAGAACAAAGGAGATGTGGAACCAGTCTAGGGGGCTAGCAGCAAGAGAGATTAGTGGGCTTCCAATACCATCCCCCTATCTGGGGAGTTTGGCAGGAGTTCCTCTGGATCTGAGACTCTCAGGAACCAGGGCCTGAGGAGGAGTTACATCTGCCCAATACTTATTGATCCGAGCTTCCGGCTTACTCCCACAGAGTCCCTGGTCCCGAGGTGAGAGGGAAAGAAAATAGGCACTCTAGAATATTCCCAGTGAGAACACTATGATCTGGAAGTATGCTGGGAACCCAGAGCTTCAGATTCAGGGGTAGAGTGCATGGAAGGCTTCCTGGAGGAGGTGATGTCTACACCACTACCCAAAGGAGTGAATGAGAGATAGCTTGGTCAGGTCAGAAAGTTTTGAACAGGTGAATAAAGTAAGTTTAAAAATCTTTTCCCAAGAGTTTCTGAGCCTCCACTGAGGCAGGCTCTTGACCTTGCCTAGCTTGGGAGTGGGTCAAAACTCTCTGAGTATTGGGAAAGCTGTTGCCCATGGATGGCACAGGCCATCTGGGGCTGTTGTTTTATTTTATTTTTAAAAATTTATTTTTTAATTGGAGGAAAATTGCTTTACAATGTTGTGATGATTTCTGCCTATAAGGCAAATCAGCCATAATTATGCACATATCACCTCCCTTTTAAGCCTTCCCCGCCTTCCCTATTTCAGCCGTCTAGGTCGTCATAGTGTGCTGGGTGGGTTCCCTGAGTTATACAGCAACTTCTTACCAGCTATCTGTTTCACACAGGGTAGCATATATTTGTCTATGCTACATTCTCTGTTCGTCCCACTCTTTCCTTCCCCCACTGTGTCCAAAAGTCCGTTCTCTATGTCTGCATCTCCATTCCTTCCCTACAAATATGTTCATCAGTACCATTTTTCTAGATTCCATATATGTGTGTTAATATGCGATATTTGTTTTTCTCTTTCTTACTTCACTTTGTATAACAGGCTCTAGGTTCATCCCCTTCACTAGAACTGACTCTGTGGCTGTTATTTTAAGATCTGTATTATGTTATAACATGAGGTTCACATAATGATTTCTGGACCCTAAGCTGGGCCTATTCACAGCCACAATGAAAGCAGCAATAATTTTCCTTAAATATTTCACAAAATATTGAAAAAAGCCCATTTCTTTGAAGCGGCTTTTCCTAGCACTCATGCAATCACACCATCAGTATAGAACTTCCTTGGGCTGAAGAGTTTCTTCTGCAGAATTCAGATTATACGTTGTGATTTAAAACTGTTGTAATAAGAAACCCCATAATGCTACAATTACGGTGTTTCGAGATCTCCTAACTGTGTCTATTTCACAGCTGGAATAGGTCTCTTTGGGGAGGGTCACACCTCACTGGTGTTGGCAAAGTACAATTAAATTAGTCAAAGTGTAATAAAGTTGTGGGGAAACGTCGAGATATAAGAAGCGAAAATAAAATAAGGATAATTTAATCATTAAAATTGGCGCTGGTTTTGAGGACATTCATTGCTATGGAGATGTTCGAGCAGATTCCAGCTTGCATTTTAATGGTGAACTTAAATAAATCTGAGTCCTGGAGAGAAACTGCTAAGTGTATGGAATCCGAGCTAATCAGAGGAAAAGCTCCTTCTTGGAGTTACACCCGGGTAGTCGTTCGCGGGGGAAGAAGCCGAATCATCCAAACTGTGTCTATTTTTTTAGAATTTATTTTCAAGTTCTTGGAGTTTTGGAGTCAAGTCCAAACTCTCTAACCAGGCATGTGAGGCCCTTAGCATTCTGAACCCACTTCTCTCCAAAATTCCTATGGTCTAATCTGTCCCCTTCTCCTTCAGGGACCATTTCAAAGGTACCCCATCTCTTGGTAAACCCCAGTGCTTTGCTGGAACCCTTGTCTCATGGACCATGTGGTGCCTCCAAGTGTGGGCTCTGGACTCAGACTTCATGGGTTCAAATTCCAGTTCTGACATTTACTGAGATTCTGTTTTCTTTCTCTGTAAAATGAATACAGCAGTAAAACCTGCCCTTAGGATGGATGCTTAGCAAAGGGGCCAGTTCCCTCATGCGCCTAGGAACCACTGCGTGGTTACTAGAAATCACCGTTGTCACTGGAGCTCTTGTGCCGTCTCTCTCTGTGATGGACATACAGGGGCTCTTTCTTTATTGCAGCTTAGGGACCTTGTAGAAGGAGAAGATGACTTATATGTCTCTGCGTTTAGTAGAAAGGTCAGTGGAGGTGTTGAATAAACAGATATCTGCCAATGGCGGCATATTTATATCCAGGAAAAGTAGATTGTTTCTTTCCAAATAATAACGTATGACTCTAATTATTCTATCTCTTGGAACAAGATAAAAACCCAGAAGAACAACTAAGCGAGGAGGAGCTAGGCAATCTAACTGAAAAAAGAATTCGGAGTAATGATAACAAAGATGATCCAAGATTTTGGAAAAGAATGGAGGCACAGACAGAGAAGGTGCAAGCAATGTTTAACAAAGAGCTGCTGCTGCTAAGTCACTTCAGTCGTGTCCAACTCTGTGCGACCCCATAGACGACAGCCCACCAGGCTCTCCTGTCCCTGGGATTCTCCAGGCAAAAACATTGGAGTGGGTTGCCATTTCCTTCTCCAATGCATGAAAGTGAAAAGTGAAAGTGAAGTCGCTCAGTCGTGTCCAACCCTCAGCGACCCCATGGACTGCAGCCCACCAGGCTCCTCCATACATGGGATTTTCCAGGCAGGAGTACTGGAGTGGAGTGCCATTGCCTTCTCTGTAACAAAGAGCTAGAAAGATTTAAAGAACAAACAGAGATGAACAGTACAATAACTGAAATGAAGGCTACTCTAGAAGGAATCCATAGCAGATTAAAAGGCAAAAGAACCAGTAAGTGAGCTGGAAGGCAAGAGTGGTGGAAATCACTGCCATGGAACAGAATAATGAAAAAAGAATGAAAAGTAATGAGTCTGTCTCTATAATGGGGTGAACTTTTAATGTTCCCATGTGCCTGGATTTGGGCACAGTGATTTATACAGAATTCCATGAGGCCAACACTCATTATCATCCTCAAATGCCGGTTCATTAGCTAGAGTACACCAGCTGCTGAACAAGAAAACCCCAAAAGGGTATTTCCAGATCAGTTAACAGCTCAAGGTGGATGTTTCCATGCAGGACAGCTCCATCCACACTGTGATTCAGGAAGCCAGCCGTCTCCCATCCTGTGTCCCCACCACCACTTTGTGGTCCCCTTGTAGGGGGAGGGAAGCCAAAGGAGGACTTGGAGGAGGCGGCCCTACTTCTTAGGAACTTGCCCTGGAAGTGACATAGACTAGCGGCCACACTGGGATGGAGGGACGGAGGCTGGCTGGGAAATGGGGTCCAGGGACCCCTGTTGTGCCATCAGGAACTGACTCTGGGGACTCCACTGGTGGTCCGATGGCTGAGATGCCTTGCTGCCAATGCAGGGGGCCTGAATTTGACCCCTGGATGGGTAGCTAGATCCCACATGCAGCAGCTAAGAGTCTGTGTGCCTCCTCAAAAGGTTCTGCACGCTGCAACAAAGACTGAAGGTCCCGTGTGCTCCAGCTGAGACTCAACACAGCCAAGCCACAAATAAATAGGAAAAGAGCTGGTTCTGTGTGTCTCTTCCCAAGTCCACGTTCGATGAGTGATGTCACATGGGTGACGTGAACTCTCTGAAGTGGGAGTTTTTACAGCAACAGCCACTGGCGAATGCTTTGGTTTGTTTTGGTGCTAGCTGATCAACAGTGTACTGGCCTCTTCCCAAAGACAATGGTGTTCGTTGGAAGGGAGAACATGAACTTTGGAAGGCAAATGGTCATCTCTGCTAGGTATAATAATAATCCCCCCTTAAAAAAAAAAAAAAAAGGTTTAGGCACACTCACTTACTTTGCCCTGGACTTCAGAGCTAGTGAGAATCAAGTTAAAGAAGGGCTTCTAACTTCAGCTCTTACCGCCCTGCCATCTGGCCTCCCAAACCCAGAACATTCACTTGCAAGATTATTAGCAATTCTATTTTTAATGTACCCACGTGTTTACCCTCCCCAAAACTATTTTAGAACGATCGGCGAAGAGAGGAAGATTTCTTTCTCTGCAAGTGGATTTAATTATAACCAAAGCCACTTTATTTCTACTTTTATCATTATTAAAAATAAAATTTTCTTTCTTTGTCCATGAATTGTTATAGGAAACATTATTGAACAGGATCTCGCAGCTCAGAGCATTGTTCTATTGCTCTGAAGGCCCAAATAACATTTTCCCCCCTCTCCTAGAAAATGTGGTGGCTGACTATTTTTTACTGAGTATTTTCCTAGTAAATCTCCCTGTTAAATTGGCCACTTTATTCATGATGATTTCTTCAAATATATCATTCTTGTGGCACAATATGAATAATGAAGAGGAATATTTTCAAACACATACAGGGCTCTGAATAAAACTAATGGGTGAGGCATTTAGCAAAGTCAATGGGGGTTTGAGCAGTCCTCAGTTGCCTTGGAGAGAGAACGGGGATTGCATAGACCCCATCCAGGGACCTGCAGTCCTTAAAGAAGTCTCAGCATCCTGACCTTGGTCCCAGCCTCCAGGGCTGGCTGAATCAGCTCCATCAGGTGTAGCTGTGTCTCTCAGCACTGCCTGGGACAGCATCGGCACACCTGTACTCAGCCTCTATCCCAGAGGTAGGAAGGTGCCCAGGTCAGACACTCAGGAGAGGAACCAAACTCAGGATGTGGACCAGCTATGCTGTCCGATGGGCGTCAGGACTTGAGAAAGCTATCTCCCTCTTCTGCGCCCCTCCCTCCTCCTCTTGGAAACGGGGACCATCACACGTGTTAGAGGAGCATCCATCTAACCCCTTGCAAAGCATTAGCACGTTGCTGGCAGGAGGCGCACGCTCTGTGTCATCGCCATTGTCTCCAGCATCGTCACCGTCGTCATGGCCGCTGGGCTCTACTACATGTTGGGTACCCTGCTGGCAAGCTCTGGGGTGGTTTGGCCTCCATGGGCATCACCTTGCATGATGCAAATGGTCGTGGCTCATGATGTTTTAACTGACCAATACTGGGACTTTCCTAGTGGCCCAGTGGTTGCAACTCTGTGCTTCCTGCAAGGAGCACAGGTTCAACCACCGGTTGGGGAATTAGGACACTGCACACCTGAGGCCCGGCAGAAAAATAAAATGAAACGGATGATCAATATATAGAAGATCTGGGAACTCAAAGCATAAATCCTTTTTTTCTTGAGGGGGAAAAAAAGGTTTTCCGCTGTTCTTGCTTCTCTAATGCCCTCAACGCCTGACTGCTTTACTGCACCTGTTTGTGTTTCCCCCTCAGGCTGTGAAGGATGGACTTTTTTTGCCTGGGGTCAAGGATTCTTCTGGGTCAGACTGGAGGATGAGGTGGAGACAGAGAGAAGCGCCTGGAGGCCGTCATCTCAGGGCAGTTCAGTTCAGTTCAGTCGCTCAGTCGTGTCCGACTCTGCAACCCCATGAACTGCAGCACGCCAGGCCTCCCTGTCCATCACCATCTCCCAGAGTTCACTCAAACTCACGTTCATCAAGTCAGTGATTCCATCCAGCCATCTCATCCTCTGTCGTCCCTTTCTCCTCCTGCCCCCAATCCTTCCCAGCATCAGAGTCTTTTTCAATGAGTCAACTCTTCTCATGAGATGGCCAAAGTACTAGAGTTTCAGCTTTAGCATCATTCCTTCCAAAGAAATCCCGGGGCTGATCTCCTTCAGAATGGACTGGTTGGATCTCCTTGCAGTCCAAGGGACTCTCAAGAGTCTTCTCCAACACCACAGTTCAAAAGTATCAATTCTTCGGTGCTCAGCCTTCTTCACAGTCCAACTCTCACATCCATACATGACCACAGGAAAAAACATAGCCTTGACTAGACGGACCATAGCTGGCAAAGTAATGTCTCTGCTTTTGAATATACTATCTAGGTTGGTCATAACTTTTCTTCCAAGGACTAAGCGTCTTTTAATTTCATGGCTGCAGTCACCATCTGCAGTGATTTTGGAGCCCCCAAAAATAAAGTCTGACACTGTTTCCACTGTTTCTCCATCTATTTCCCATGAAGTGATGGAACTGGAGGCCATGATCTTCGTTTTCTGAATGTTGAGCTTTAAGCCAGCTTTTTCACTCTCCTCTTTCACTTTCATCAAGAGGCTTTTAGCTCCTCTTCACTTTCTGCCATAAGGGTGGTGTCATCTGCATATCTGAGGTTATTGATATTTCTCCCAGCAATCTTGATTCCAGCTTGCGCTTCTTCCAGCCCAGCATTTCTCATGATGTACTCTGCATAGAAGTTAAATAAGCAGGGTGACAGTATACAGCCTTGATGTACTCCTTTTCCTATTTGGAACCACTCTGTTGTTCCATGTCCAGTGCTAACTGTTGCTTCCTGACCTGCATACAGATTTCTCAAGAGGCAGGTTAGATGGTCTGGTATTTCCATCTCTTTCAGAATTTTCCACAGTTCATTGTGATCCACACAAGTCAAAGGCTTTGGCATAGTCAATAAAGCAGAAATAGATATTTTTCTGGAACTCTCTTGCTTTTTCCATGATCCAGCAGATGTTGGCAATTTGATCTCTGGTTCCTCTGCCTTTTCTAAAACCAGCTTGAACATCAGGGAGTTCATGGTTCACGTATTGCTGAAGCCTGGCTTGGATAATTTTGAGCATGACTTTACTAAGCATGTGAGATGAGTGCATTTGTGCGGTAGTCTGAGCATTCTTTGGCATTGCCTTTCTTTGAGATTGGAATGAAAACTGACCTTTTCCAGTCCTGTGGCCACTGTTGAATTTTCCAAATTTGCTGGCATATTGAGTGCAGCACTTTCACAGCATCATCTTTGGGGATTTGAAACAGCTCAACTGGAATTCCATCACTTCCACTAGCTTTGTTTGTAGTGATGCTTTCTAAGGCCCACTTGACTTCAGATTCCAAGATGTCTGGCTCTAGATGAGTGATCACATCATCATGATTATCTGGGTCGTGAAGATCTTTTTGTACAGTTCTTCCATGTATTCTTAAAACCTCTTCTTAATATCTTCTGCTTCTGTTAGGTCCAGACCATTTCTGTCCTTTATCAAGCCCATCTTTGCATGAAATCTTCCCTTGGTATCTAATTTTCTTGAACAGATCTCTAGTCTTTCCCATTCTGTTCTTTTCCTCTATTTCTTTGCATTGATTGCTGAAGAAGGCTTTCTTATCTCTTCTTGCCATTCTTTGGAACTCTGCATTCAGATGCTTATATATTTCCTTTTCTCTTTTGCTTTTCGCCTCTCTTCTTTTCACAGCTATTTTTAAGGCCTCGCCAGACAGCCATTTTGCTTTTTTGCATTTCTTTTCCATGGGGATGGTCTTGATCCCTGTCTCTTGATTACACAGTGGAAGTGAGAGGTGGATTTAGGGGCCTGGATCTGATGGATAGAGAGCCTCATGAACTGTGGACTGAGGGTCGTGACATCTCAGGGCAGGAGACTGTTATCACTGGCAGTGTCGGTCCCAAGTTTATTGCCATCAGGGCAGGAGTTCCACGAGACCGAGGATGCTGCCTCAACCCGCTACTTGTCAGGACAAAGGTCCCACTGAGTGCTCCCTACTCCCATCCCCAGCCCCTCTGGCCTGGCACTCAGAAGCTGTGGGTGTTTCAGAGTGAGGAAACTGATTTTTGCCCTTGTGTCCATTCAGATATTCGGCAAAAATTTTCCAGCTTTTCCTATGTGCTGTGTGTGTGTTCAGTTGCTCAGTCGGTCTGACTCTGTGACCCCACAGACTGTAGCCAGCCAAGCTCCTCTGTCCAAGGAATTTTCTGGGCAAGAATACTGGAGCGGGTTGCCGTTTCCTACTCCAGGGGATCTTCGTGACCCAGGGATGGAACCTGAGTCTCTTGTGTCTCCTGCACTGGCAGGCAGATTCTCTGCCACTGTGCTGCCTGGGACGCCCATGCGCTTCGTATCCTGCAGATTTCTCTAAGGCTATTTTATTTAATTAGAAGCATCCTTCATGGTCTTTATCTGATACTGTTTCATATTATACATTTGTCTGTTTATTGTTTATATAGGTTGTCTCTCCTCCAGTTTCTAGGGGCAGGAACTCACTTTGTTCATCCCTGTTTTCTCTGATGTCCAGAACTGTATTTGGAACCAAGCTGGTCCCCAATAAAACTTCCCGAATAAATGAATGAATGAAACAGTGTATTCTCCACATTGTTTGACCTGGGCATTAGTCTTTGTATTACCAGGCAAGGAATAGAGTTTCTAAGAGGCTGGGCACAGAACAGGACTGGAGTCAGACAAAACCAATGTCTTATTTTCTTTAATTTACTCTCTCTTGGTTCTTGTATGGAAAAACAAGGATAATAATAGACTTACTGCACCTGGTGATTGTAAGCACTGAATTAAACCAGATAAAGAGCTTAGCTTGGTACCTGATGTGCAGAGAGCATTCAGGGAA
The DNA here is from genome assembly GCA_917880005.1 of Nanger dama. Taxonomy (NCBI): domain Eukaryota; kingdom Metazoa; phylum Chordata; class Mammalia; order Artiodactyla; family Bovidae; genus Nanger; species Nanger dama. The sequence continues at coordinate 8,141,681 of CAKJTW010000063.1, read as the reverse complement.
TTGCCGCCAAAATCACAACCAAAAGGTAGAACCGGGATACGTGGGATCTTTTCTGACCCTTTTACCTTACCTGCTTGATGAAGAGGTGTATCGGGGTGCTGCAGAGGCTGGGATGTGGTCCAGGAGAAGGCAGGGTGCTGGGCTCAGTTTTGCCTCCACTGCTGGTGAACTTTGGGCTCATCATCTCCCCTCTGAGGGCTCTGTGTGTGGTCACAGATGTGTTAATTGAATGTCTACCATGAGCTGAATGGTGCTAGTCTATGCTAGTCCCGGGGTCACAGAGATGCATAAGATACAGACCCTGCCCTCTGTTATGCTCTCTGCCTCATGGGGGAAACTGATGGGAAAGCAAAATGGACCGTATTTGTTTCTTTCCTTATTTTTGAAAATTGTATTGAAGTATAATTGATTTACAATCTTGGGTTAATTTCTCCTGTACAGCAAAGTGACTCAGAGTGACTCAGTTATATATATATTCTTTTTCATATTCCATTATGGTTTATCCCAGGATATTGAACGTAGTTCTTTGTGGCATATAGTAAAACCTTGTTTTTATCCATTCTGTATCCTTCCCTCTCCTACCCCTCTCCACGAGCAGCCAGAAGTCTGTTCTCTGTGTCTGTGAGCCCACTTCTGTTTTGGGCTCTGGCATTTGTGTTGTGTTTTAGATTCCCCGTATAAGTGACGTCACATGGTATTTGTCTTTCTCTTTCTGACTTACTTTGCTTAGTACGATTATCTCTAGATCCATGAGTATTGCTGCAAATGGCATCATTTCCTTCTTTTTATGTCTGAGTAATATTCCACTGTGTTTATTAACCGTATCTTCTTTAGCCATTCATCTGTCAATAGACACTTAGGTTATTTCCCATGCCTTGGCCACTGTGAATAGCTATGTGAATACTGTTATGAACACAGGAGTGCTTGTATCTTTTCAGATTATAGTTTTGTCCGGATATATGCTCAGGAGTGGGATGGCTGGATGGTATGGTAACACCGTTTTTAGTTTTTTGAGCAACTTCCAGACTGTTTTCCATAATGGCTATACCAATTTACATAGGCAGTGCTGCTTCCTGTTGCTGCTGTGACAAATTACAAATCTGGGGGCTTAAAATAAAACAGAATTATCTCACTGAACCCTGGTCAGGAGTCTAAAATACATTAGCAGGGCTCTGTTCTGCTCTGGAGACTCTAGGGGAGAATGTTTCCAGCATTTTCTTGCTTCTGGAGGCGGCCCACACTCCTCAGCTGTGCCCATCATCACCCCAGCCTCGTCTCCAATGTCACTGCTCTTCCCACTTCTAAGACAACTGCAATTCCATCAGGTCCACTCGGACAATCCTGGATCTCTCCCCATCTACAGATCGTAACTAAATCACTTCTACAAAGACGTGATATGTAAAATGACATACTCACAGGTTTGGGAGATTGGACAGAGACCTCTCTGAAAGTGAAAGTGTTAGTAGCTCAGTCATGTCCGACTCTTTGTGACCCCATGGACTGTAGCCTGCCAGGTTCTTCTGTCCATGGGATTCTCCAGGCGAGAATACTGGAAGTGTATTGCCATGCCCTTCTCCAGGGGATCTTCCCAACCCAGGGACCCCGCCCACGCCTCTTGCATCTCTTGCACTGGCTGGTGAGTTCTTTACCACTAGCACCGCCTGGGAAGCCCACTTGGGAAGACATCTCTGGGGGCGTAATTCTGCTGGCACCAGGAGTGATGCATTCATAAGCGCTTTGATGGGGGCCCATGTGGGACACCTCACCAGTTTGAGAACCAGGGTTTCATCCTCTAAAAGCCAGAGTTTGAGTGGGCCCATCTGCAAAGACCCCACTTTGAGCATTCTGAGATATGCAACAGCAAATGCATTTTGCACTCTGGTGTTTTGGGTGTACTGTGTCTGGGTTCTACTTGTGAGGTACACATCTGAAATCCTAAAGAGCAGGAACAAAGGTGCATGTAAGCAGACGGACTCCCTCCGTGAATACTCTGTTTCCTTCCTGCTGGCTCGGAAGCGCCCCGCCACTGGGAGAGGGCGCCAGGGGAACCGAGCGCAGTGCCTCTAATAACTCAGGGGAGTTGGACACGGGCTGAGGGGCCTTGAGAAAGGAAGAGTGCAGATGACGCTGCAGAGCAATGCTCCTCACCCCCACCTGCCCCTGCAGCCTTGACTACCTCCTTTTAAGCCCTGCCTTTCCCAAGGCCTGGCTTCCGGTGCTCGGCTGCGTGATTCATCGCCAGGAGAAACATTAGTCACATTGGATTACACATGGCATCAGCTAAAAGAGGAGAGATGTGCCCTGAGTCATCCCTGAGACTGGCGGAGGCCCTTGTTCTGAGCCGTGTGCCGACCCAGAGGGAGGAGGCCCTTGGGCTCCTTCCTGGAGTGGACCGGAGCCTCCAAAAGAGAATTTGCTTTTTTTCCCCCCTCCAGTCTTCCAAAAGGAAGCACCAGGAAGATGCAAATGTGAAAAGGCGTGATCTATACACCTCTGGGTCTTATGGGCGGGACCCCGGGGATACTCGTTTCCTCTAGCAGGTTCTGGCAGCTCCAGGTTGAAATCTACAGAGCAGCACCCCTGCCCCACACATCTGCCCGTTGCATATTCACTGTGTATTTTTAGTTCCCAAACCTTGACATCTACGCTGCCTGCACGGTGGCTCGGGCGGCAGGCTGCCAAGCTTCCTGCCAAGTTGCCCGCCGCTGAGCATCCTCACTCTTCCTCCCCGGAGAACAAGTCATCGAGAGTGGGATCTCCTCTGAGGAAGAGAGGAAACGCTGGCCCCGAGAGGAGTGGGCGGTGAGGGGGCTGACAGCAGCCACCTGGGAACCTGACTCAACCCGACTGGACCCGGAAGTCGACGGGCCCGCCTCTTGGAAAGTCATGCTCATGGCTTCTCCTCTTGCCCCCTTTCTTTCAACACACACAGCTTTACCAAAGCTCCTGTGTCTGTGCAAAGGACAAAGTAGACACTCATCTCTGGTGGCTTTAAGGCACCCAGGACAATTTTCTTTCTTGTTTGCCAATTAAAAAAAAAATATTATTTATTTTTGTCTGTGCTGGGTTTTCGTTGCTGCTCTAGATTTTCTTAGTTGCAGCGAGTGAGGGATGCTCTCTAGTTGTGGTGTGCGGGCTTTTCTGTGCAGTGGCTTCTCTTGTTACGGAGAATGCAGGGGACACCAGTTCGATCCCTGGTTGGAAAAAGTTCCACATGCCAAGGGGAAGCTAAGCCCAGGCGCCACAGCTACTGATCTGTGCTCCAGAGCCCAGGAGCTACAGCTCCTGAAGTCCCCATGCCCTAGACTGCTCTAGAGCACAGGCTCAGGAGTTGTGGCACTTGGGATTAGCTGCCCCTTGGCTTGTGGAATCTTCCCCAACCAGGGATCGAACAGGTGTCCCCTGCATTCACAGGTGGATTCTTTACCACTGAGCCACCAGGGAAGCCCTTGTTTGCCAATTTAAAAAGTATTTAAAATCCTTAATAGGCCAAAGAAAAGACCTCTAGAAAAAGGGCAAGAAGCCTCGAGAAAAAAAACAAAGCTGCCTGACATGATGGCAATGGGGCACAAATCGAGAGGTGAAATAAGCAAAGAAAGCAAGGAAATGCAAATGGAGTAGGAGAAGAAAACCTACCTCGATTTTATTGCAGGAAATGGAAGCTGGACATGAAAGAATTAGGACCAGAGACACTGACACCAAACCCGAGAACCTTCCTAGGACAAAAGGCAGAGAAAGAAGCGAAGAATGATGAGAGAGCGCCTGATCAGTATGAGTAACAGAGGAAAAGATCACTTATCACATATTTTAGGGAAAAAAAAAAACCAGTACAGTAGAAATAGAAGTTATAATGAAGATGTTAAGAGGAACTTTTCTTAAACTGAAGAAGGAGCTAAGAATTTAGGTATAAAGAAGATACAGTAGAAATTAAGGTTGAGAGAAGGCACGTGACTTGCTCAAAATTGCAAGATTGATTAGGTGGCATCCCCTTCCACTTTCTTATCTGCCCACATGCTTGTGAACACACATCTATGTATGTGTGCATGTGTGCATGTGGGTGTGTAAATGAGAGGATGGAAATAGAGGGCAAATAAATAGAGGGAAAAGGACCGCCAAGGATGGCAAAAAGGGCCCCATAGTTAAAAATTACTCTAGGCTTGGTTTGATTCCACTAGGCTCCACTATGAGAAGTAATAGGACCTTCAATATAATGTTCTTGTAAAAATTCAGTGAGATGAGGTGGGGAAATCTCCCAAAGGAGCAGCAGACAGGGAATGAGCACTCCAAAGGGGTGAGCTGCTCTTACTAATATTTAAAAAGTAAGAGAGAGAGCTGCAGGGGCTGGATGTGAGTGGTGCTGACTGTCTTAGGGAAGAACTCAGAAGGAAGCGAGACATCAGAGCTGGAGGAAAGTCAGACACAGGGTTATATTTCAGAGGGAGGAGAAATTCATGGGATAAGGGCACTGACTAAGCATCTCTAGTTGTCATTGTTGAGTCACTAAGTCATATGTGACTCTTTTCAACCCTGTGGACTACAGCACACCAGGCTGCTCTGTCCTTCACTATCTATCTCCTGGAGCTTGCTCAGATTCATGTCCATTCAGTTAGTGATGCCATCCAATCACCTCATCCTCTGTCGTCCCCTTCTCCTCCTGCCTTCAATCTTTCCCAGCATCAGAGTCTTTTCCAATAAGTTGGCTCTTCGCATCAAATGGCCAGAGTATTAGAGCTTCAGCTTCAGCATCAGTCCTTCCAATGAATATTCAGGGTTGATTTCCTTTGGGAGTGACTGGTTTGATCTTGCAATCCAAGGGACTCTCAAGAGTCTTCTCCAGCACCACAATTCGAAGGCATCAGTTCTTTGGGGCTCAGCCTTCTTTATGGTCTAACTCTCACATCCATACATGACTACTGGAAAAATCATAGCTTTGATTCTACGGACTTTTGTTGGCAAAATGATATCTCTGCTTTTTAGTATGCTGTCTAGGTTTGCCATAGCTTTTCTTCCAAGGAGCAAGTGTCTTTTGAGGGTTGGGCGTTAATTCACTATCTGAGCATAAGGGGCTCTCGGTCAGGGGACATCATTTCTTTAGCCGAACACAGGGATCAGCAAGACAAAAGTCTTTACAGCATGTGTAGGGTCTATCTTTTGCCCTACACGTCCCAACAAAAGTTGCAGGTGGTACGGAGGTGCAGTAGGCAAGGGGAACACTGCTATAACAACTCTTCAATAAACTAGTCAAGTGACCCAAGGTCTTGGATCACAGCTCTTGAAATGTATGGTGAAAATTACTGTGAGTGACTGTCAGTCAGTCGTGTCTGACTCTTTGTGACTCCATGGACTGTAGCCTGTCCGCTTGCCAGTATTCTGCAGGCAAGATACTGGAGTGGATGGTCAGCTGCTGTAAAGAATCCCAAATGTTTTGAGTGGGGAAGAATATTTGTATTTGGGCATTCTACCCTCTGCCCCTTGCATATCCCAGAAGAGCGAAAGGGGGATGCAGAGAGTGGAAACAACTCGTATAAACACATATATCTTCCCCAACGTCAGGAGGCCAGAACCTGGGCAAAAGCAAGATCGTCATATGACTGACCACGGGTTTGGGTTACCAAGCAAATGACTGCTGGGCTCCTTGAATTCATCTAGTCCTTCTGACAACCTTCTGGGGCAGATAGAGAGGAGATGATCATTCCTGCTGGAGGAAAGGAACCCGAGGTGGAGGGACTAGTTATTACAGCTAGTTAAGTTGCAGTTAAGGACCCTCAAACATATTTCCTACTTAGAATCTTGCCTCTTTGAAAATTCTGAGAGATAAGTCTGTCTGTTTTTCATTATGTTTCTATAATATTATTCACCTATGTGGGCTTCCCAGGCGGAAATGGTGGCAAAGAACCGGCCTGCCAGTGCAGGAGACGTAAGAGACACGTGTTCTATCCCTGGACTGGGAAGATCCCTGGAGGAGGGCGTGGCAGCCCACTCCAATATTCTTGCCTCGAGAATTCCAAGGACAGAGGAGCCTGGCGGGCTGTGGTTCATAGGGTCGCAAAGGGTCGGACATGACTGAAGCGACTTAGCATGCACTCACCTGTAAGTTAATGAATCTTTAAATAGTACCACCAAGAATGAATGCGTTATTTGATAAAGGAGCAAATGGGTGTGTAAAGGAGTGAATAGATGAATTCTTGGAGAGATAAAAGACATCTTCTCATTAAATTTTCAATCCAGCTATTAAAAGCAGGATCCCTGGGGTCCTCTCTTTCCTGCTGACCTAAAAGCAACAAGAAAATATTACTGTGGAAATTCCAAATGGTACCCCCCATCTTCACATACACTTGCCATTTATTCTAATCTCTGTAAGAGAGATTGTCAAGGATGACCTTCACAGGGGTTCTCCCCACAGCCCCCACAATTATTATAGGAGAAAATCCTAGAATTTGGAAGGAACTGAAAGGAGTGTTCCTTCTGAAGAGAAAGCAAGACAGGTGGCTGGGGATTTGCCTGGAGGTGCAGTAGTTAAGAATCTGCCTGCCAATACAGAGGACACCGGCTTCAATCCCTGGTCCTGGGAGATTCCACACTCTGCAAAGCAACTAAACCTGCGCGCCACAGCTAGTGAACCCTCTGTACTAGAGACTGGGCTTTGCATCAAGAGAAGCCACCACAGTGAGAAGCCCGCGGACTTCAACAAAGAGTAGCCCCTTCTCACTGCAACTAGAGAAAGCCCAAGAGCAGCAAGGAAGACCCAGTGCAGCCACAAACAACTGACTAACTAAATAAAAATAATCAAAAAAGACAGACAGTTGGTATAGTCCAAAGAGCTAGAACTTGGAGCCTCTAGTTGTGTGATTCTAGGCAGAGTTGAGAAAATGTAAGAAAACAATATGGATTTTGCATGATCCTTTACACTAAGAATGTGTTCAGGAGACCACAGACTGGCAGACATATGTCCTTCTAATAATAAAAGCCAGATCCCTTGGTCTCACAACTTTGGTCTGTATTTGGTGAAGAAGTTTAAAGTAAATCATTGGTGCTCCTATCTTTCCTTTCATGATTTTTGAACATTACTTCCTCCATGAAACATTCTCTGATAGCTTCCTCCCTCCTTGTCTAGACTGATCACTCCATATTTGTTCTCCTTGAACCCTGTGCTTTCTTAATAATTCCAGCGTTTTTCAGACATATCCATAAAGGTACCTTAGTGGCAAATGATGGATATTGATTCTAGATGACTTTCACAGAAGAGAGTTGATTGGAAAGGCTTGGAATGAGGGCTATTCCCAAGGTCTCTGCAGCAGGATCTGCCACTCTGGGATGCATTGGATTTGACCATATTCTCTCTTGAGTCACTCTACTAAATGGGACTTGGCCAGAAAATGGCAGATCTCCTCAACTGACCTCCCCATCTAAATCCACCCTCCACTAGAAGACGGGGGAGGCAGGCTGAGAGAAGTCCACTACACCACTTCAGAGTGGGATGGTTGATGTGCTTCTTGGACTCCTTCCCCACCTCTCATCCCTCCAGCAAGACTGTGAGCAGCTTGGCAGGAGAAACTGGGCATTACTCAGATGCTCTGCAAATGTAATTCAATGTTGGGACTCAATCATGCCGATGTGAAGGGTATGGTCAAGAAGAAGATGAGGTCATTGATCAACCAGAAGCACGTGCCCTTTCCTTTGAGAGATTCTTATTAACACAGATTTGATGCCCCACCCCCAGAGATTTGAAAAGAGTAGCAACAAGGCAATATATCTTATCTCCCTTAAGATCCTTTGTAGCCAGTGATGTTGGGTGGTGATAACCTAATGGGACACCTCTTTGTTTCCAGAAGAAGTCTGATGAGTAAGGAGTGCCTGCTAGGGTTTCCAGAACTACCTGCTTTTTCAGTTTTTTTTTTTCATCCCCTGCTGTAGAAAATTTATTTCTGGTCGTCATTAAAATTCTGCTCCTACCATTTGTAACAAATGAGAGAAAAGCATGGTGTACAGTATGTGGAGTATATGTTTGTGAAAACGAGGCATGAGTACCTTCCAACACTTTGGGATTTTATGAATGATTTACATCTGGTGCTAAAGTTCACAAATGAAACGTGGGGAAGCAGATGCTTCATCTCTTGAAGGCACCGTGCCTGCCCATACTGATGGGGAATTGAAAACAGCGAGGTCTCATAAATCAACAAAATCTATTTTTGTGCCTCTGGATCTCCATTCTGAACATCCATATAACACCCAAACAAATGTAGGGAGAAGAGTTCTTCAAGAAACCCTTTATGTTGAGTAACAGTGTGGACATGTTAATAAACAGTGGAGGGAGATAAAAGCAGACTGAAGGGGAGAGGGGGAGGGCAGGCGAGGAGTGGGGACTGGGCGCCAAAATACCAGAGCTCAGGGTTGAAAGGCTCTTTGATCGTCAGTCGTTGGGGATTTATGGAGAGCAGGGAGGGGCATGTGGGGCTGCACAGGAGGGACGAAGGAAGACCTGCCCTGGCCAGCCCGGGGTTGCCAGGATTGGGAAAGAGGGCTCCTCTCAGTAAAGGGTGGGATGTTGTGTTGCAGATTGAAAAGAATCCACATCTGGGAATGAACTTGAGCTGGTAATTGGAAAACCATGGAAAGATAATTGTGAAGAAGACAGGAGTCTGATGACTTTGTGTTTTTCCCCTTCCCTTCCTTCTTTCCCTCATCCCTCTGTCCCTCCCTCCTTCCTTCTCTCCCTTCTTCCACCCTTCCTCCTTCCCTGTCTTCCATGGAAAACACAGACTTCAGTGAAATATGGTGACCATCTGACTGCGGTGTTCGAGAACACAGCTTTCCCAGAAATATGCGCAGGACCAAGCTGCATGGAGTACTTTATGTACGGCATTATTATCCGCGTTTTAGAACACCACCCCCACCGACTTCCATCCTTCGAACTTCTCTGGTGATTTAAAAAGTCTAGCACATCACTCCAAATTTGTATTTTGTCTTGTTGCTGCTGCTGCTAAGTCGCTTCAGTCGTGTCCGACTCTGTGCGACCCCATAGACGGCAGCCCACCAGGCTCCCCCGTCCCTGGGATTCTCCAGGCAAGAACACTGGAGTGGGTTGCCATTTCCTTCTCCAATTAGACAATTAGAGAGGTGTATTTTGTCTTACACCTAATTGTCTCTGTAACATTTAATTGATAGACTTTGAACTTTCTTGAGGACAGAAGCAGTTTATTAGTCGTTTGGGGGTGGGGTTGCGAACCTAACCCTGGACCAAGCAGGGGACATGGCACTGGAATCATTCAGCTGCAGCCACCAGCAGCGTTTCTGAAACATTCAGCATGAGAGAAGAGATGGGCTAGGTGCTGTGAATATAAACATGATCAGACAAGTTCCCTCCCCCAAGGGCTCCCACTTAGTCGAGGAGTGGGGCTGCCAATCATGGGTCTGGAGCTAGACTGTTTTGAGACTCAAAGTACCAGTGGGAGCCAAGACAGAGAGAACTATTGTTTCCAAGAAAGCCCGAGGGGCTTCCCAGAGGAGGTACCATGAGCTGAATGTGGAAGAACATTTATTTTGGGGAAGGCAGTAACTGAAAAGTCAGGGAAGAATGGTGGTCAAGAATAAATACCTACTGCTTTTGCATTTTTTCCTTCCAACCAGAAGAACCTCATTCATTAGAATGAAGCACTGATTTTCTAAATTAATTGCCTGGGGAATCGTTAAGAGTTAAGGTGCACTTTACACTGTATCTAACTTATATCCTGTGAGGGGTTTATTCATTCACAGTTTCTAGCTGGTTGACTTTTATAAATGAAGCAATAAACACAACAATATTAAAGATGCATCTATAATATTTCTTCACATTTATTTCTATAGCCGTCACTCTCAAGTACCCGCTGCATCCTTTGTTGAAATTTTTCCCTTTTGTATTTGAGCTTCTATATGCAAGAGACTTTTGATTTACAGAGTCCTCTACACTCGGTTTAAAAAAAAAAAAAAAAACAACCTGGGGGAGACGGGAAAAGAAAAACCAAGCAAAACCTCTTTTCAGCTCTGTACTGAAGCCCATGCTACATTTCTTAGAATGCAAGTTACTGGTTTATTTTGAAAATTCCATGTTGCGGAGATCACAGCCTTTTAAAAGGAGCCAGAGTAGGACACAATTTGGGCAGTTTGCTACACATAATATTAACTATTGGATTAAAAAAATAAATGTGACTACTGCATTAACAGATGAAATCCGATATTGTAATTTAACACCCAGTTTTCCAACAATTCTCTGATACATAGACCACGTCCAATTTATTCTAAAAGAGAATCTCAGTTTAAAACATATATATATATATATATATATATATATATATATATCTTTCGCATTTTACTATAATTAGGTGATGTTTTGTGGGGAGTTTTTCTTGATACGCTGAATCCTTCTACCCTTCTTTAGTGAGGAAGCTTCTAAAGGCAGAAAAAGAAGTTCGGTGGTCTCCCTTAGTTACCATTCTGTTCAAAATATGTCCCCACCTAATATAACTTGCTATGTGTCATAAAATACAAAGGAAAGTGCTTTTCATGCCAAATATCAGAGAAGTGCTCTCTTTTCTATACTGCACGATGAACAGCAATGGTGTGTTCATTTTAAATTCCATTCATGTAGGTTCTAATAAAAGCTATTATAAAATACAATTGTGGAGAGACAAAAGAGAGATAATATCACTATAGCTCAATATAAAATTTAAGTAATTAAGACATGAAAACTATTACACAATTTACTACACATGCAACAAGAATAATAAAATTTTTAACCCTTTCTTTCCCAACGCCTCCCCCGCAGGTCTCTTTCTTTATTACCAAACTGGAAAACCTGGGTGCCTGAGGGATGCAAGAAATATCGCAACACAGAGTGTCTGGGAAAGGAATGGAGGTGATGATGAAAGGAAACGGTTTGCTTTTCCCATCTCAGGAAAGGCAGGTTCTGTGTTTCTGGAGTGTAATGCTATCTACTGTGTGGCAAATCGATTTTATTTGCTAAAAATATGCAACTGCTTATCAGCTGGCCATTACATCATGACCCAATAAAAAGTCAGGGTGACAAAGAGAAGATGCCATGGGTCAGTGGATGGATCTGAATTCAAATTCTGACCCTAATGCTTGCCAGTTAAGTGCCATCAGGCAACCTTAAGAGTCACCCATCAAATGAACACAAATCATAATGACTACATTTTAGGATCTCACCCTTTAATCAGGCAATGGAGGTATAAAGGCTCTAGAATTAATGCAGTGAATGGGTATTATCTGAAACACTAGCAAGGACCATGATTTCCTGTTTTGGTTTTCCCTGAAGTGTGTTACATATTTGTCTCAGAGCGTTTCAGAATATAAACACTGTTTACCACAAGAGGGATGTGCTTTTCTTCATCAACTCTTTCCCCATCTTTCTCATTTTATTAAAGAGAAAAGACTTGTATGTTGCCAGTCGATCTTCAACATTTGTCTGGCACTTGCTAAACTTCATTTTTTAATAAAGGTCATGAGATCTTGGGCTCAGAACCTGCTGCAGGCAGTGGTATCTCATGGGAATATGAGGCTTTTGTCTTTTTAATTGTATTTGTTTTTCTGATAGCCTCTGATGAATGACAAAGATACAGCTTTTACTCTATGGTGGTAATACAATTTGTGTGTGTGTGTGTGTGTGTGTGAAATACGTTTATTTCATACAAAAGAAGAAAGGAGGAGGGGAGAGTTCATGGATGCTTGGCACAGGGGAGGTACTGAAGAAATATTTATTGCATAAAAAAATAATTAATAGTATGCCGTTACAGCAAATATCCCAGGGATTGATATAGATCATTCAAAAGACTGAATAAACCATTTCTATCAAGATTAGATTCTGCCTTTCCTCTGACATTTGTCCTGGTAGTCCTTTCTGCCTTATGTTTCTGGAAGCAGTTAAAGCCTTGTTCATGCTTTCTCCCCGACCAGGAGTGCCTTTACTGGCTTCTCTCTAAAGTGTTCTGCCTTTGGGACTTCCCTGGTGGTCTGGGGGTTAAGAGTCCCCGTCTCAGTACAGGGCAGGCAGGTTCGATCCCTGGTCTGGGAACTAAGCTCCCACATGCCGAGGGCGACTCAGCCTGTGTGGGCCATGATTACTGGGCCCATGCACCTCAATGAAAGATCCTTCAAGAGGCAACAAAGATCCCGTGTGCCACAACTAAGACACAATGCAGCCAAATAAATAAATAAATGTTAAAATGAACAAGCGAAATGCCTTCAAATTCCAGCCACTTCTAAGTGTTTGCATCTGGAGTCCCAGTGTGTAGGCCATGCTCACAAGAGACAGCATCTTAGGCTAACAGAATGAATTCATTTCACTGTGGGGAGGAGTTATCTTGAGCTCCTGGTCTCCAAAGTGTAAGAGGCAGAGCTGAGGCCTGAACCAGGCCCGTCTGATTTCACCCTCTGTACTTTCTATTACATCTCAAGACCTCCATACAGATAAATGCCTTCGTGTTCTAACACTGGCACCCCAGGAACATCTCAGGAAGGGCTCATAGTAGAGTCAAAGATGCTGAAGGGTATGATTAAGTGGAAAGGAGGGCTTCCCTGCTGGTTCAGATGGTAAAGAATCTGACTACAATGTGGGAAACCTGGGTTTGATCCCTGGGTTGGGAAGATCCCCTGGAGAAGGTAAGGGAAAGGCTACCCACTCTAGTATTCTGGCCTGGACAGTTCCATGGACAGAAAACCTTGCAGGCTACAGTCCACAGGGTCGAAAAGAGTTGGACACAACTGAACGACTTTCAAATAGTTGGACACAGCTGAATGAAATATCAATAACTTCAGATACGCAGATGACACCACCCTTATGGCAGAAAGCAAAGAACTAAAGAGCCTCTTAATGAAAGTGAAAGAGAAGAGTGAAAAGGCTGGCTTAAAACTCAACATTCAGAAAACTAAGATCATAGCATCTGGTCCTGTCATTTCATGGCAAATAGATGGAGAAACAGTGGACACAGTGATAGACTTTATTTTGGGGGCTCCAAAATCACTGCAGATGGTGACTGCAGCCATGAAATTAAAAGACACTTGCTCCTTGGAAGAAAAATTATGACCAACCTAGATATCATACTAAAAGCAGAGACATTACTTTGCCAACAAAGGTCTGTCTAGTCAAAGCTATGGTTTTTCCAGTGGTCATGTATGGATGTGAGAGTTGGACTATAAAGAAAGCTGAGCTCCAAAGAATTGATGGTTTTGAGCTGTGGTGTTGGAGAAGACTCTTGAGAGTCCCTTGGACTGCAAGGAGATCCAACCAGTCCATCCTAAAGGAAATCAGCCCTGAGTGTTCTTTGCAAGGACTGATGCTGAAGCTGAAACTATTGACTTTGGCCACCTGATGCGAAGAACTGAGTCATTGGAAGAGACCCTGACGCTGGGAAAGATTGAAGGCAGGAGAAGGGGACGGCAGAGGATGAGATGGTTGGACGGCATCACCAAATCGATGGACATGAATTTGAGCAAGCTCTGGGAGTTGGTGATGGACAGGGAGGTCTGGTGTACTGCAGTCCATGGGGTCGCAAAGAGAACTGAACTGAACAACTTTCACTTTCATTTTCAAGTGGAAAGGAAGTGACAGGAGGCTGATCCCAATCATTATCCAGAATGGCAACATAAACTCTTGTGTCATGGGCTAGAGCTCCAGTGTGCTTATAGAATGTGAGATTAAAGTAAAGGAGTGAAAAATGCCTTCTTTGTTCTTCCTACTCTTTGCTCTTAAGTATGATTGTATTCAAATTCATTCTGAAAAATTCTGTTATTAAAATAAATTCATAAAAAGTGAAGACTTAAATTTCTTGGCTCTGAGCATGGACCGAGACCCACCATCCCTACCTGCTCTTTTCAGGTTCCTCCAAACCCCACTCGTAGGCTGCACCGCACTTCGTCCTGCCATGGCAAATAGGCAGAACCAGGTCCTGTAAGTCTCCCAGGCCCACCTCAGCCAGTCCACCTGCTCCAGAGGAAGAAATGAAAGAATAAGATGGAATCAATGAAAATCCACCGAATCTTCTAAGAAAAGAACAAACTGGTAATATTGTCTTGCAGTGATGTCTCGTTTTATTTGCAGAGTTGATTGGATTGTTTTCCAATGAAAAAGATGGCGTAGATCATTGGGGAACATAGAGAAAGATTTACAGATCTTACTACATAAAGACAATGAACATTGCATCCAGTCATTTTCTCACCTATATTTGTACCAATCAGGATAGAATGGATAACAAACAAGCAAATCCCCACATATCAGTGGTTGAACTCAACCTAAGTTTACTTCTCACTTGCTTGTTTTCTGCTCTGGCCCTGGCAACCACTGGGGAGGGGACAGTTGATGGAGCAAATCAACTTCAATAGACACCTTGATTTTTATGCCAAAGGGGAAAAGAATTCTAGAGGGTCTAAGACTCATGATTTAATGAGTCTTGTTGACTCATGATTCAGTGCCCTGTTTCACTTCCATGTGTAGTTCATTGGCCAGAACTAGTCATATGCTCTTCTCAATCCAAAGGGGCCAAGGAGCGCCGGCTACCGTGGGGAGGGAATTTGGAGCACTGATGGATTCCTGATAAACAGCATTAACAACTATATGCTATTAGAGTTTGGTTTTTCATTCCTGATTTCAAAGAAACGTCTATTGACAGAGCCTCAGTTCAGTTCAGTTGCTCAGTCGTGTCTGACTCTTTGTGACCCCATTAATTGCAGCACACCAGGCCTCCCTGTCCATCACCAACTCCCGGAGTTCACTCAGACTCATGTCCATCAAGTTGGTGATGCCATCCAGCCATCTCATCCTCTGTCATCCCCTTCTCCTCCTGCCCCCAATTCCCCCAGTATCAGAGTCTTTTCCAATGAGTCAGCTCTTTGCATGAGGTGGTCAAAGTATTGGAATTTCAGCTTTAGCATCATTCCTTACAAGGAACACCCAGGACTGATCTCCTTTAGAATGGACTGGTTGGATCTCCTTGCAGTCCAAGGGACTCTCAAGAGTCTTCTCCAACACCACAGTTCAAAAGCATCAATTCTTCAGTGCTCAGCTTTCTTCACAGTCCAGCTCTCACATTCTTACATGACTACTGGAAAAAATTGGTGAACTAAAAAAGCCTGATGGAAATAAAATCACTTATAATCACACCATTCATTTATCACTCCTTCAGCTATTCAGGGCTATATCAATTTTTCTGCATTTATACAAAAATAAGGTTATTTTCAAATATAGAGACAAAATTATATGACCTGCTTTGTAACCCACTGTTTCTACTGAGTAAACTGTATAAAATATTTTGGAGTTTGAGAGATTCTACACCATGTATAATATTTTATCTGTACCATAATTATTTTAACCAATTTCTTAATTATTTTATATTTTAAGAATTTAATTTTTTACTATGTTTATATTTTGATTATGTGTTGTTTAGTTGCCAGTCATGTCCAACTCTTTGTGACCCCATGGACTGCAACATGCCAGGCCTCTCTGTCCCTCATCATTTCTCTGAGTTTGCCCAAGTTCATGTCCATTGAATCAGTGATGCCATCCAAACATCTCATCCTTTGTCGCCCTCTTCTCCTTCAGTCTTTCCCAGCATCAGGGTCTTTTCCAATGAGCTGGCTCTTCACATCAGGTGGCCAAAGTATTGGTGCTTTAGCTTCAACAGCAGTCCTTCCAATGAATATTCAGGGTGGACTTTCTTTAGGATTGACTGGTTTGATCTTACTGTCCAAGGTACTCTCAAGAGTCTTTTCCAGCACTACAGTTCAAAAGCACCAATTCTTTGGCACTCTGCCTTCTATACACACAAATTTTTACAAAAATGCTTTATTAAGTACAGGTTCATACTTAGAAGAACGTCTAAGATTTTATAAATGTGATTGGACCTTTAATTTATTCTTAAAACACAGGAGTTATATAGAGGCATTATAAACAGTTTGCTTTTTTCTACATATGATTGCTTCATATTTGTCTGTATCATTATAATTCTCTATGAAGTTTCTAATGGATAATCTAGCATTTCATTGTGCAAATTTACCCTAGTATACTTAACTTCTTTTGCCGTTTTAGTTCTTTACAATTTTCAACCACCATAAATAATCCTTCAGTGGACTTTATTTAAAGTATTTTTGTACTTAGAAGTTTTCAGTGGGCTAAAGTCCAAGGAGTGATATTACCAAAGTAAATGTTATAAACATTTTAAGAATCACATCTCTAAAGGAAAACATGTTTGTTTTGAAGAATGAATAAATGAATGAATTAAATTACAAACGACTTGTCAGACTTGTCAGATCCTGAGAACTGGCAACAAATACCTCCAAGGATCTCTTTCAATAATATATCCCTTTAGCTGAAGTCGATATTTCATCTTATCCTCACAAGCATCTAGCGAGAAAGGTCCAAAGGATGGAAATTTCACATGCTGGCTCCATGTCCGGTGCTGTGTTAGAAACTTTTTATTTTCTAATTCAGTGATCACAGCAATTTTATAGAATAGGCTTTAAATGCTCCATTTTTTCAGACTGCACACTGCAAAAGTTCCTGGTCATAAATTGGAATTCCCACATGGTGGACTCAGATTTATGCCTTTCCTTATGGAACAGCCATAGACCCAATATTAATTTGCAAAATAGGAGACAGACCATCATTAAGAGATGCTACATGTATCATTGAGCAGTCACTCTTCAGGGAACAGGGGTCTTGTGTGCTGGGTGTAAGTAGGCATGTGTTGGGTGGGTGAGGGGTGCTGAGTTGCGCCATGATGGTGGGCCAGTTCTGGCTGGGAAGAGGAGAGAAGGTCTTAAATCTTATCTCCAGAGGTTTAATGCCTGTGTAGAAATGCTTCAATTACTCTTCCATTTTCTTACAGTTACCCATAGGAAATTATATTCCAAACAAAAAGTCAACAACCCCTATCCAAACCTTGCCCCATCTCCATTTCCTCCCCTAATACGACCTCCCACCTCCATGTCATTTTGCCCCACGTCCAGTCACCAGAGGTAGCATCACTGGCTGGTGTCTCCTTATTTACTGTTAGTATTTTCTCAAGCCAGTGTCCAGGGAAAACCTCTCTACTGGCCAGGCCAAGCAGTGAGTTAGGAGACCTGGGAATACATTCTCACCAGCCGCCTTACTAGCTGGGAAAGTGAAAAAGTGTTAGCCACTCAGTAGTGTCTGACTCTTTAAGACCCACTGGGGTATAGCCTGCCAGGCTCCTCTGTCATTGGAATTCTCCAGGCAAGAATACTGGAGTGGGTTGCCATTCCCTTCTCCAGGGGAATCTTCCCAACCCAGGGATCAAATGTGTCTCCTGGATTAGCAGGCAGATTCTTTATCACTGGTGCCACCTGGGAAGCCCATGTTACAAATGTATGTGTCTCACCTTTTCATTGCACAGCCTTGAAATTACCTTCCTGGAGGGCTGGTCTTCTCACAATTACTGATTTCTCTCAGATTATGCTCTTCTCCGAGACATGACTGCAGCTCCTTTCTATATGACCCCAGTTGCAAATAGCATATCATTTAAACTATTTATTTATTAAATCTTTTAAGAGTTGAACTATAACTGATTTATAATTTTGCATTAGTTTTGGTATACGGCAAAGTGATTCAGTTATATATGGATATGTGTAAATATGTCTATTTTTCAGATTCGTTTCCATTATATGTGATTATAAGATATTGAATATAGTTCCCTGGGCTGTGCAGTAAGACCTTGTTTATTTTGCATATGATAGAGTAGATCTGTTAATCCCAAGCTCCTAATTTATGCCTCCCCTTCCCACTCCCCTTCAGTAACCATCAGTTAGTTTTTTACGTCTGTGAGTCTATTTGTTTTGTAAATCTCGTTTGCATCACATTTTAGATTCCATATGTAAGTGATTTCAAATGGCATTCGTCTTTATCAGTCTGACTTACTTCACTTAGTAGGATAATCTCTAGGTGCATCCATGTTGCTGCAAATGGCAGTTTATCATTCTTTTTTATGGCTGAGTAGTATTCTGTTGTCGGAGAAGGCGATGGCACCCCACTCTAGTACTCTTGCCTGAAGACCCCAAGGACAGAGGAGCCTGGTGGGCTGCAGTCATTCGGGTTGCTGAGAGTCAGACACGACTGAGCAACTTCACTTTCACTTTTCACTTTCATGCATTGGAGAAGGAAATGGCAACCCACTCCAGTGTTCTTGCCTGGAGAATCCCAGGGACGGGGGAACCTGGTGGGCTGCCGTCTACGGGGTTGCACAGAGTCGGACAAGACTGAAGCAGCTTAGCGGCAGCAGCAGCAGCAATATTCTGTTGTATGTATGTACCATATCTTCTTCATCCATTCATCTGCTGATGGACACTTAGGTAGCTTCCATGTCCTGGGTACTGTAAATAGTGCCACTATTGTAAATGAACACTGGGGTTCATGCATCTTTTCAAATTAGTTTTCATCTTTTCCATATACACAGCAAAGAATTTGAATTGTGACTCACATTTATTCAGCGTGTGCAGTGGGCCAGGTGCCATAACGACTATGTCACATGTATTCACGTAGTGACTTTCTTGTTCGTTTTTAAAATCACATGACAGAAAATATATATATTTTACATTTCAACTCAGGAAGTGATATGCGTGTGTGTGTAGCTATAGCCATATCTATATCTCTGCTACTGCTGAAACCAAGACTTTAAAAACAGTACTCATCTGTCCTATATGAAATGCAGGTTGCTAGTTCATTCTGCTTAGCAGAACTTTTTTTTTTTTAATGCTAGTTATAATCCATGGAACAAGGGATTGGCAGGCAACTTGAGGCCCTGGGGCCAATCCAGCCTGCTACCTGTTTTTGTTAATAAAGTTTTATTGGGACACAACCACGCCTATTTATTTGGGCATTCTCCGTGACTGGAGAATCTTTGCATAACACAAGCAGAGCTGCAACAGAGACTGTCCTGCAAAGCCTGAGTAAATACTATCTAGCTCTTTAAGAAAGAGTTTGCTGACACTAAAAGCTGATTTCAGATTCACATAGGAGTTGTGAACTACAGTTTTTGGCTCATACAATTTTGACAACTGCCCTTTAAGGGTAGTGCAAATTATCCTCAGTTCCAAGTGAGTACCCTGAGAATGAGAATATGACACTTGCTCCCAGACAGGCATCAGCCTGCAGAACTATGGTCTGACTTAAGTCACCCCAAAATGGAGCCAGTGCCAAGTTAACTAAGGTGGGATTCTCTGCTTTAGGATGACTCGAATGTATGTTTGTTGGTCAAAGGAACAATCTACAGGTTGCATTTGTAACTTTAAAAAAAAGCTTACAGGTAAACTTTGGAAGAAATGTTGGTCTTTTTCTCCATCATATTTCTTGACTAAACAAGTAAGGAAATGATACCAAGGAGTGTTTAGTAGGCAGTACAACCTTATTAAGTCTTTGCATTTTAACTTATTCCAAATATAGGCTTGGCTGCCTTGTTGGATTCGTTATTTAAACCTGACCTGTAGCACTGATACATACACACATATGGCAGACTGGCAGCGTGGCAGGGCTCCCAGTGACTCACCCCTTGTGTAATCCCCTTCCCTCCAGTGTGTGGTGGACCTCCTGATAGCCTCCTTACCAGTGGAGGGAAGCAAAGGGATGGAACGTCATGTCTGAGACCGGGTTGGAGAGAAGTGAGATTTCCATCCTGCTGGCATTTCTCTTGGCCTCCACTGTCTGGCTCAGATAAGTCTGTTGTCATATTGGGGGCTGCCCCATGGAGGTGCCCACCTGGCCAGGAACTGAGGGTGACACCCAGTTCAATAGCCTGCAAGGAACTGAGAGTTTGGAGGCAGATCCTGCTCCAGTTGAGCTTGGAGATGATTTCAGTCTTGGCAAAATTCCTGATGCTTCTGTAGAAAACCTAGGCTGGGGATCCAGCTAAACCATGTCTGGATTCCTGGCCCTGTAGCAACTATGGGATAAATAAATGTGTATTGATCTCAGTCACTAAGTTTTGAAGTAATTTGTTAGGCGGTAATAGGTGACTAATATATCCCACTTCTCTATTCAAATTTGGGTTTCTGGCGTCTCCATCAATCAAAAAAATACGTCTTCAGCACCTATTAGGTGCTCAGACCTAAGAGGATGGAGCAGAGGACCTGTTCACAGCCTAAGATTCCGACCCTTAGGACCTCACGGTCTGGTGAGAGATCAAAATATTTGGAGCTACGTCTCATTTTCTTAGCCATATTGGTGACTGTTAATCCATTGCCTTTCTCCTTCCATCTAAGAAGGTGCCCAGTGGACTGCTTATTCTCTTCAGGTGAATGCCACTTTCTTGGGTTTTTTTCAGAGATTGTCCCATCGTGGGTTCCCTTGGCTGTCCAGCTTGGAAACCCTTTTAGAGAGTGGGCGCAGGAAGCCCTCCCGACATGGCCTTGGACTTCCTTGGTCTGACACCCCAAAACCATGAACTGGTTCAGAAGGAGCAGTGAGCGAGGCCTGATATTACCACAAATAATTTGGTTTCTGAAAGTCGAAAATGAACCAGATGGCTTTTAAGGAAAACAGGACACACATCAGATTCCAATTATATTAAAATGATGACCCAATTTAGGAAAACACAAAGTGTAATAAAAAAATGTTTAAATAAACAAAATCTGCATATTTATGAAACTATAATATTCGCCGGGCTCCTCACTTTGGATAATGAATTTCTAAACTAGACGGATTGCATTCCAAACTCGCCGCTGAAGGCAAGCTTGGAGGAGCCTGCAGTACTGTTTGGAATTGCAGACGATCGGAAGAGGAAAGGAAAAAAATTTTTTTTAGCGTGTGTGTCAGCAGCCAATTTCGGAAAAGGAAAGGTCAGCCCCGCACAAATGTGAGAGATCCTATTCTAATGCAACCAGGAATAGTAAGCTCTGTTGGCTGAACATTTTGACAACTCTCGCTGGCGGCAGCCATTTGTCACCTTCACCACCGCCACTGGCAGACCCAGCGCTGGGCTGGCTTGGCACGGAGCACCTCGGATTTATCTATTTATTTTTTCTCGATAAATTAAAAACTCAGGGGGCACTTAAAATAAATTAGCAACTGCTCCTGACGGTGTCTTTCTTGCGGTGTCACACATTCAGGATTTTGGCAAGGACCAGGTTGCCTTGCCTTCCCATCTCTCCCCACCGAGCACAAACTGCTAGCGGAACAGTGAGGGCGTGCGAACAGGCGCATCCCCGGAGTGGTTATTAATCCAGGAGAGGGAGGGCCAGGGAGGATCCAGGTTCAGCAAGATGCTTTCAGGGTTACCTTGTCTCTGGGGCATCTGTGGGAGACTTTCTGAGGCCGGGGGCGGGGGCGGGGGCCGTTCTCCCCTGGAATGAAACGCTGGAAGGCTTTCTAAGGGAACTTTCATGTATCCCAGGGAGGAGGTTGCCTTTCGTTACAGGCACAGCATTTTCAGGGGGTGAATTTTCTGGAGAGGATGATGTCCAGGCCATTTCCTTCCCTGTAGTGTATGTACCTATTCCATGGCTAATTATTCGCTGATCATCCTCTGTGGCTAATAGCTAGGAAACAGTCATGTGAAAGGATGACAACATGTGATTCTTCCTGGGGGACAGTCCTGCAGTTTACCACCCTCTGCTGAGCGTTATGACGTCAACAGTCTCCATGTAAAACGGGCGAAGAAAAAGAGCCTGCTCTGAGCATCCTTCAGTGTGGCTGACAAAGTGTGGTATAGTCCAATTTGCCAGTCTGAGGGCTGAAATGCTAACTTCCTCCAAATAAATCTCTCTCCAGCAACTAAACTAGCTTCCCCACCGTTCACTCCTCCAGATGGAACAACAGCATCTGAGCTACAGGGCAGTACAGCCTCCCTTTCTGCTCTCTCAACCAAGCAGCTTCTCTGCGCCTCTAGTTCTGGTTTTTAAGTCAGTTTCTTTCTCTCTTTCTTCCTTCTTTCCTTCCTCCCTCCTTCTTTCTTTCTCTTTCCCTCCCCTGTCCTTTTCTCCCTTCCTTCTTTTTCTCTCTTTCTTTCATTTCCTTTCTCCCTCTTTCCCTCTCTTTTTTCATTCCTTACTTCTTCTTCCCCCCTTCTCTTTCTTGTTTCATCTCTCTTTTTATTTAATTCCCTTCCTTCCTTCCCTTTGCTTTCTCCTTTCTGTCTTTCTTAATTTTTTTCTCTCTTTCTTTGCTTCTTTCTTTTCTTTATTAGGAAAAGAAAAAAAAATCCAGTCACTAAATTTGCGTAACATGAAATGAGAAAAGGTTTCACTCTCCTTCCACGATGTGATATTCAATCATCTCCACCTCCCAGTAACATTTTTCACACTCATCATCTATGTGAACAAAGAGTTAGAAATCTAGAAATGTAAAAATCTAAATCTATTTTAACTGCATTATATCATAGAACACTCACGCTATGATTATATTCCAGAGTCGTTCCTTTTATGTGAGTAACTTCCATGGAGAAGGCCTATTTTTCTTTTTTAATTAATAAATTTACTGTCAGGAAAATCCTTCATTACGGGAACCTGTGTAACTTCCTACCCAGTACTCATATACAATGTAAATCAGAGGCTCCCTAGTTTTAGGTAATTTGGTTGCAAGCATCTAATTTTATCACAATATAACATCCTCCAGAAGACTATTTTAAAAGTGCTTATTCTTCATGGTTTTTTCTTTTACTTTTTAAAGGCTGATTTTTTTTTAAGTCTTGGCAGGATTGGGGAAAGTACTAATTGTCTCTTTGCCAGAGTTTAAGTGCAACATTTTCATTAGAATTTAACAAATGTTCATCTTAAAATAGACTGACAATGGGTCAAACGGCTTCAGTTTCTCCCTTGTGAACCTGAATGCATTAGACTTGAGGCTTTTTATTCTCAGATCAATGTTGCTTCTTATTCTCAGACTTAATTTAGTATAAGACTAATATGATGGTCTCTCTACTTCTCTCTTTTTGGCTTTAATAAAATTAGAATTAATTCAATAGAATGCAATCTCTAGCTTTTTTTGTCAAGCGCAGAAATGCCAAATACAACAATATGCTTGGAATATTTTTTTTTTTTTTGCCAGTGGTAAACTATTGTGCAAAATAATTATATAAATACACAAGAACATCTGGTCTTTTGAACTGTAGTCACTGCTGAATTTAAACATTGTATGCGTTTGACAAAATTAAAGGAGTTTATTCTTTGTTTTTCCTAGGCTTTAAATAGCAACGCACAAATAGTACTTAGAGCTAGCATTTCTAGTTCGTTTTGAATATTACATCGAGAAACTTATTCTGCATTCTCCTAGACTCTCAAGTACCTGGGGTCTCTGGAATTTTGGCTACAGGTTAAAAATCTATTGTATTATTAAAACAATGACCCAAGTCAAATAAAATGAGGGGACAAAACCTACTAGATGCTCTTCTCCCATTTTCCCCACAACAATTCCTAAATGCCACTAGACAATTAGAGCAATTTTGCTATCTTTTGTAGAGTAAAGTAATTAAAATTATTACCGCCACTTTTGTAATAAACTCGTGTGACTTTAAAAGTCTGTCCCTGCTCGCTTTCATGATGGAGACATCACACAATCTGTAATTGTGCTATTAAGGAAAAGAGAGCTAATCTTTTTGCATTTGAAGCAAGCCTTCATCTGCAGCCCAACAAAGCCAGACAGATCAAAAAGAACCAGAGAGAGCATTTAAGGAAATTAGTACAAGTGTCAGTTAAAAGGTAAAAATTAATGCACTTATTATTGAAATATGGTTGAAACCTACGTTCTTTTCATTTCTTTGATATTGCCAAGGTCTAAAACATTCAATTAACTTTCCATTGTGTTTGGGGGAGAAAAGGCAGAGGATTGTCAAGGAAGTATGAGGGATGTAGGTGGTGCTCAGTGAAAAAAAGAAAAGGATGAACAGGGGAGAGACCCAGACCACATGGCCCAGGGCACAAAGAGGGATCCACTTCTCTGCCTTTTGGACCGCACTTGGTTGAGGACTTCAGATGGGCTCTAGACTGCTGCCGAGTTTAATGGGGAGATTCAAAAATCGACATGCTGGATCTCTTCATTTAAAACTCATAGACAATGCACAATTCTAGTTGTCCTGAGGCTTCATGAATGGGTTCACTTCTCATCCTCTGATACAGTGTGATCATGATGATGAAACACAGAAGGAAGAATGGGAAGAGAAATGACTCTTTATGGGTGTTGAGATGAATGCATGAACTTTTGTCTTTTGACTGTAATTTTTTTTCAATTTTTTTCCTGATGCTTCTGCATTTATTTCTGTAACCAGAACACAATAAAATAAAGTTGATTTAGGGGTATTTTCATAGAAGGATAGGGTGGAGAGGGAAGGATAAACATGGGTTGTGAGGTTGTGATGAGTAATTCAGCCGTTTTATACTGTGTGACTTCAGATAAGTTGTTTAGCATATCTGACTTAAAGGTGCCTTCCTCTGTGTTCCTATATGTTGATGTGACTATCTGCTATAGGGGTGGCTAATGAGTGTGAAAGCATCTTAGCAGCATTTAACAAATATTAATTTTTGACCCTAACACTGTCTCTTCACAATCCTTTCATACCAAAAAAAAAAAAAAAAGACAAATCAATGAATATTATTTGTTGTTTTTAGGAGTACCAGCACTTGAGGTCACATTTTCACGTTGAATGTGTCTTAACTCTCCATCATAAGCATCACTTTTCAGGGCCAAGTCTTTTATTTTGCTTTGAAATTTTTGCAAGTTGATTCAGTGGAGTAGATTTATAAGGCTACTTTCAGAACATCAAAACTCCTTAGCTGAACAATCATTATTTGACAATCGCAATTCAAGAATTTTTTTCAATTGTGTAATGAATCAATCTCCCTAAATTGTATGCATGTCAAATTGTGATCAACTTGCTGTGAAATTGTTCAGCAAGAGAAGACCTAATGTTTAAAGTGAAAATTACTGGGATCACACACATTAATTTGTCTCTATCATTAATGAAACATTGTTTTATTGCCCTGAGAAAAAGACTCTTGCACATATTATAAAACAAATTTAAATAGAGAAATATTAGGGAGATGATTTCAGGCCATAATACATCAGATGCAGTCACTCCACATCCCTAAACCTTAGCCTGATGCTGGGCACATCATAGGCACCTTAGATATATTTTAAATTCAAACAAACAGGCATAATTCCTTTTGGAGAAGGATTCTTTCCAATCCACCCAGCCCATTTAGGGATTCATAAAGGCTACCCAGGAAAGGGGGATATAGGACCATTTTATTAGCAGGGACGATTTTGAGTTTAGAGAAGGAAAGTTCCATGAAGCAAACTCCCTTTCTACATAAAAACAATATAAAGTTCCAAAATGCGTCTCCAAAGAAACGTTTTTGCAATATCTGTGCTCCTTCCTAGCCAGCTCTGCCCAGGTACTTAAGGAAAATAACTCAGTTACAAAATCCACATCACTGAGGTTGTGATTATTATTCTTATTAACATGCCTATGATAGAAGTTAATGCCAAAATGACAGATTTATGCTTTTGCAAAGGTAATGAATCAAAGTAAGAAGGTAAAAACCACTATTACCCTAAAACCTAAAAGGATAGACTATTCGGGTCGTTGTTTTTATTTTTTTCCCTTCCTCGTGCAGATGGCTGAGAATGTTTTTTTTTTTTTTTTTCTTGCAGAAACACAGTAGGAATATAATCAGAAATATAAAACTAGTCACAGAAAGAAAGCTTGTGGCTTGCGTTTTCCTTTTTGGAGCTTGTCTGATTCTAGGTATTTTCTGAAAGGTGCTGGGACCTGGAGCTACCGGGAGTTGGGGATGATGAGTGGAGAAACCTAGGGATGAAACTCAGTTTTAAGAGCAAGCCTCATTAACAGAATTCCATGGACAGAGGAGCTTGGTGGACTATAGTCTCATGGGGTTGCAAAGAGTTGGACATGACTGAGTGATAAACACTTTCACTTTCACTTCCACTCACTAACAGAGAGAGGATGAAGGAGCAAAAAAAAAAAAAAAAGAATCTAAAGTACAAATGTACACCCTGCTTTTTTATTGATTATGCTCAGCGTAATCAGGTAAAGAATTCACCTGCAGTGCAGGAGCTGTAGGAGATGTGGGTTCAATCCCTGGGTCAGAAAGATCCCTTAGAGGAAGACATGGGAACCAACTCCAGTATTCATGCCTGAAAAATTCCGTGAACAGAGGAGCCTGACAGGTTACAGTCCATGGGTCACAAAGAGTTGGACAGGAGCACACACACACTCTCTAAAAGAAAGATCTAGAGAACTGAAGAAAAGACCATGAAAATGGGAAGAAAGCCCAAGGAGAGCTTAACAGATCCTCTGGTGCTCTTTGGGTTGAGTCCTCTCCCATCCGCTACTTCACTGGGTCCTTCATCCAGTCCAGAGAGGTGAACACAATGAGCTAGTTTAGATTCACAGTAGAAATGGGGGCCCTAGGGCAAACAGGAGAGAAGTGACCCTCGCAGTCCAAGGTCAAAACCTAAGGATCTGTGCAGCTTCAGGACTTGAGAGTGGAGTACAGAAAGGGAAGCCGGATTAGGAGCATCAGATCCCTAACTGGTTCACTTTGAGTCTGGAGAATTTCCATTTCCTTCAAACCTTTATCCTGCTCTACTCCCTGAGGGTGGACCCAATAGCAGCCTTTTGTTACATAAAGAGCTTAGAATTTCAGAAGTAGCAGGGATCGGTGAAGATTTCTATTTCACAAGGCCTGGGATAGTAAACTGAGACAAATCTAGGATTAACTCTCCAGACCCCACTAAAGTGCCCTAAATGAATACATGCTTAACGTGCTTCCTAACGCTAACATTTAGAGGCATTTTCTCCAGGCTTTTCAAAGCATTTTTTGCATACACTTTCAAATCCACCAACAAAGAATCAAGTTTTTGGCAGATCTGTGACTTGGGTAAGGAAGCTCTCTCGACCTCTGCCTCCTCTTCTGGAATCTGAGGGATCACGAAAGTCCTGCCTCATAAGGTAATGGTGGGAATTAGGTATAAATGTTCAATGACTCAGCACAAAATAAGCACCCAGTAGAGGCTAGACATCACCCATCTTCACCACCAGCTCCATCTTCACCAACATGCCTACTCCTGTGAATCGAGGCCGGGCAAGTTTTTCAATCCCACTTCATAGATGAAAGAAGTGAAGGTAAGTGTCTTACTCAAGTGACTCAGAGGTTGGGCCTGACCTATGTCCCTTAGCTTTTAGCCCAAAGCTTATTTTACTTGTTTTATTGGAATAAGTGCTGACATTCAAAGTGTTGGTGGATGAGTCCAAATGGTCTTGGAGGTGGAAAGAAAGTCATGGCACACCAATAATGATGATATGAAAGCGTCAGGTGTCTTATTTTCACTCATCCTCTTTCTGCTAGTGGAGAATTAGCAGTATTTCTTACTCTTTGAGAATTCAAAGCTGTGCCCCTGTCAAAGGCCAAAGGCCAAGTCACAGGGCCATGCATGTTTCTGTAACCAGTGTGAGAGGCAAAAGCTGGACAGAGAACCACTGCTTGGAGTTGGTCCATCATAATTTGTGCTGCAGGAAGGCACTGCCA
The DNA here is from genome assembly GCA_917880005.1 of Nanger dama. NCBI lineage: Eukaryota > Metazoa > Chordata > Mammalia > Artiodactyla > Bovidae > Nanger > Nanger dama. Next base: position 8,114,141 of record CAKJTW010000063.1, on the reverse strand, counting down.
ACATGGGACTTCAGAAAATAGACAGCTCCCATGGGACAGAAAGAACTGGGAGCTGCAAAGTCCAGATGGCAGACCCCATGGGACTGTCCCATTAGCAGATCAAGTAGGTTTAAGTGGGTGCTTCTGGATGTCCCAGGACGGAGACCTGTGCATCCTTCAACTCACTAGGAAGGAAGCCAGTGCATTCGTCTTTCTGTATCCCAGTGAGGGCGACTGTGAAGTCAGGGACCAGGGAGCTTTGGGGGTAGGGGGTGGGTGGGATTTCTCCCAGCTAGGCTACTCATGACTCTAATCCAGGCAAAACTGAACTTTGCTCCACCCTTCCAACTTTCACCTGTGCTGGAAAAATGTGCCAGTATTGACCTCAGCCCTGAGGTCAGAATTCATCATCCACATCCTGGCTTCTCCACTTGCCTGCTGCATGTCCTTGGCAACTCAGTGTCTCTGGGTCTCAATTTCTTCCTGTGTTAGAGAAAAAGCAGGGCAGGTAACGTAGCCACCCTGCCAGGCACCATGAGTCTGCTGCACACATATGCTTCAAGGCGAGTTGGGTACCTTGAGCTGTTTCCCCCTGGACTGTGCTCATGGGTGTTCATACTTGGAATAATGCAGTTGCTGGAACAACCCTGACCTGAAGGCCCTCCCTCGTTACCTCTGCCGGTGAAATATCCCAGTCTTGGGATTGCTGACTGCGTCTTTAACCGTGTCTGGAGAAATGCCTTCTTTGGTGGTGTTCAGTCGCTCAGCCGTGTCCAGCTCTTTGAGACCCCATGGACTACAGCACTCCAGCCTTCCCTATGCCTGACTATAGGCAAATCAAGGCACTCAATATTTGTGCTTTGCATGTATTTCCTAAAAAGCCATAGAGGTCACAGGCTTCTGAGGACTGAGCTTGTGTCTAGAGTCCCCCGACCAGCTAGGAGATTTCCTGCCTGCTCTCCATGCCTCAGTTTCCCCATCACTCAGATGGATCAAAGATGATCTAGTGTTCCAGCATTGAGAGAGATGGTGAGCAATTAATGGGCATGAGGCCACATGTGGTCTGTATGTCTGGCTCAGGAAAGGTACTTAATGGATGCTGGCAACTGATCTGATCATTAGAAATTATGCTTAAAAACGGGACAAGATAGTTATACACTGAGGCAACTTGAAACAGAATCAAGTGCTTGTGTCTGCAGCCAGAACAGGGTCTGTAGAACCAGATCCCAGAATGCCCCAGACTTAGAAGCTTGAATCACGGCTTCCGAAAATGTGATTGGGATTTATGAAACCAATAGTGCATGTTCAATCATATTAATGCTTCCAATACCATTTTAGTAAGGAAAAAAGAAATTATGTCTACAATAAAAAATAATGCCAATTATTATTTTTAAAAAAGTAGGACAAGCAAGGCAAACTCTCTTCTCCACCTGCAAAGCACTCAGAGAAGTGGATGCGATGTGAACAAACAGAAAAATAAACGTTGAGGCAAACCCCAGTTATGATGCTCTCCACTCAAATCCTCTTCCTCACTTGGTATTCGAACTGCTACATTCATTGAAAAAGTACCAGGCACCGGTCAAGTGGAGGTAACGTTATATTATTTCTCATACTTTCAGTTTACAAAAAACAATAGCATCCATTCTTTCTTCTGTCTGCCATTAAGCCTGTGAAGTAGGAGAGATAATTCTCATTATTATCAACAGCATATCTCTAATAAATCTGTATCTATTTCCACATCAACGTCCTTTCATATCTGTATTTCTCTCTTCTCTCTGTCTCCATGTGCATATTTCCATATCTCTATCTTTTCCCAATATCTACACTTAGAGCCATATCTATACCTCAGTCTATACTTATATCTGTATACCTCTGTCTATATTCTTTTCAAATCCACGTCCGCACCTGTATAGGAAACCAAGTCTTCAGTGAAGCTCAGTTATGAGACAGATGCCACCCAGCTGGGAACTGAGAGCTCATGAAAGATTTCAAGGCTTTTGGCTTTACATCCTGTTCTTTTCGACTTCTCTCATGTCACCTCTCAAATAAATGGGATTTTAAAAAGAAAAAAAGAGGAAAGACAAAGGAATAAAGAGAGGAAAGCGAGAAGGAAGAGAGAAAGCCAATATTGTAATTTCTTTATATTCTGTTCACAAAGCCCAGTTTTAGACCAGGCCGCTGCTGCCTCCAATCCATGAACTTGAAGTTTTGGTTCGGGGTAAATGGAGACAGAAGAGCCTGGCAGCCTACAGTCCCTGGGGTCACAAGAGTCGGACACAACTGTGTCGTGACTCAGCGCACACAGCATGCACAGACGGAAATGGGTCTCAAAATGACCAGTTACTGTACAGTCACGTGTCGTTTTCTGAGACTCTTCATCATGGACATCTTCTTGCTTTAAATTCCTAGGAAAAGTTTCAAAACACCAGATTTTTTAAGATTAGAAAATGAAATAGGATTTTTTTTTCTTTTTGCAGGGGGAAATTAGGTAATTTATATTGTTAACAGCCATTTATATGAAGATATTCTGGAAATGTACTGTATTAATGCAAATCTAAGCTGGGATTTTAGAAAATACTCTTTTATTTCTTTCTTCTTCCTTTTTTTCTGCAATCACAGCTTTGCTAATAGGACACGGTGGAACAGTCTAATTGGACTGCCAGGATGAGTAAAATTTGTATCATTTTTGCATCTGTTTTGAGAGGCATAACCCTAATTTTAAAACAAATTAAATATTTTAGGAAGTTAGATTAAAGATTACTCTTTATTGTCTCAAAATTTCAAGAATTGAATTGTTGTGAATAATTGGCAGGTTATTTTTTTGTATTTATCTGATTGAAACTCCTGCTTTCCTTCTTCTGTTCATAAAGGCTTACAAACCTGCTCCATTTTACAGTAATAATTTTTAGGGTCAAATCTCCTACCTTTCTAAACCTTTTTTTCCCCAGCTTTGAAATTTAGAGGAGGAAGAAAGCATACATATTTCATTTTTGAAACTGAGTAGTAATGTTCTAAAGAATATATTTTAAGAGTACCTTCTAGGCTAGAGGTTTGCAAAACATCAGCTGTTTCTCCTTGTGCAAGGTTTTGTTTATGCGCTTCTTTTAGATCTATTTTTGGTTTCCCAATTTAGCACAGGTTGCTTTAAAAATCAAAAGCAATTATAAAATTTACCTGAAATCTGCCGTAGAACTCCAGTTAAGCCATAGTATAGTTTTGTTTTCTGTTGTTGCTTTTAACTGTGTGAATGGTTTATGCCGCCTGTGTTTTTGCGTTCCTGTACGGCAAAGGAATGCCTTTCTCACTCACACATTTTACTTACTCCTTGTTTCTTCTTCACTACCTTGTCTTTGCAGAATTATTCAACTCAGACTGCCATGCAAGGGGGAAATTATGAACCCTTAGGTGTTATGTTTTATCTTTTAGAGAGGTAGAGGTTTACTTTTCTTTTAAGTCCTTCCCTCCCCACCCCCAACCCTTAGAAAGAACTATCAGAGTGGCTATATATATTAACTAAGAAGAAGAGGCTGTCTCCTGGTTTTTGTCGCATTTATTGAAAAACTTCAATTTCTTTGCAGCAGATTCTAATTTATTTTGCAATTCACACAGTGCACTGTAAACATAATGTAAAGTTTTCAAAGCTTCATTAACAGCTAAGGATAATGGCAGGCCAAGTTTTTAGAGGCATGTATTTAAGCTTGGCTCCAAAAAAATGAAGAGGCTTCCATGCAGGAAGCTGTGAACTTGAACCTCTTAAACAATAAAACTGAAGATTCCGAATCCTAACTTTGCTTTTGATGCCAGGACCAGCACACCTGCTTAACCCCCTATGGGACCAAGATTCTTCTTGCAGGAGCCTTGCTCTGGAGCTGTTTTTCATTTACGGAGATGAGGCAGCAATAAGACAAAATTCCACAGCATTTCATCAAAGGTTCAGAACAATCCACTTTTAAATTCCACAGCGATGAAACAGGAGGGTCACTGATCTGAACAGAGTCACGGCAAAGTGGAACAGCACCCCGGGTCTGAAGATGGGAACAACTGGGAGTGGTCCTCAGTCCTGTGGCAGGAGCAGAAGAGGCAGCTTGGCCGGTAGTGTTGCAGTTCTGCCCCTCCGAGCAGGAGCGCTTGATGTGGCCACTTAGTCGCTCCCAGCCTCAGTTTTCCCATCTGTAGCATGGAGCCAAGAATCTTACAAGTTGGGCATTGTGGTTTTTGTTTTTGTTTTTGTTTTTGATGTGGACTATTTTTAAAGTCTTTATTGAATTTGTTACAATATTGCTTCTGTTTTATGGATTTTTGTTGTTGTTGTTGCCCCTGGTCGCAAGGCATGTGGGATTTCAGGTCCCCAACCAGGGACTGAATCAGCACCTGCAGCCTTGGAAGGCAATGTCTTAACCACTAGACAGTCAGGGAAGCTTCAAGTTCTGTGCCCATTATCACTGAGAACTAGGTTAAGTCTGGTTTAATCACTCCTTCACCAGCCTTGGGCAAGACCTCTCTGGACCTCAGTTTACCCATTTTGTAAATAAAGGTGTTGCATTTTGACCTCATCTTTTCTCCAGGGTGGGTGAAGGGGACCAATTTTTCCAGACCTCTTATTCACCAAAGGTCTTAGTCTAGACTTTTGATTGCCTTAGCAAATGGGGACATAGGGTCAGTGTCAAGAAGAAAAGGCACTGCTCACCACATGGTATATTGTGTCTCAGTCTGCAGTCATCTGCCTGAAATATGCAACTATTTGCTTATTATAACTCTTTCAATTACTTTGTCATCTGTACACTTTTATTCCATTGTATTTCTGTTTGAAGGTTACTTTATTATTTGAGCTGTTTGGCATTCTCTCATTAAAAAAAACAAAAACAACAAAAAAACAAGCCCCTGGAGGGAAAAAAATCAAGCTCTTACAGTTTAATGAATCTATTTGTACATCAAAGCGTGATTTTTATGTCACTTCAGTAATTCGTCTTGCATCCCTTCTAGACAAAATGCTCAAGGACAGTTGGAAGCCGCTGCCCAGGTCAGCAAGGCCAGAACCAGCAGGGAGCAGCCGGCAGTGCGCATTCTAGTCAAGAAAGGACAGGCTACCGCCCCGCGCTGGAGGGAGGGCAGGGACTCCGAAAGGGATGGTGGCAATCTGCTGTAGAAGCCAGTGCCTCCAGCCACCTGTGCTTGACCCCGAGGAAAGCCTCTGCCTTTGCAATCCTGAAGTCAAGCGGGGAAAGGAAGACCGGGCGAAAGCTGAAGGGTCTGGAGGAGGAAAAGAGTTTCCTGGTCTCCTGGGGAGGAGGCGGAAAGGCTCAAGAGGCGACCAGAACCTCCGAAGTTTCACTTCTTGACGGTCGGTGAAGAACTGAAAAACAATCATTTAAAATAAAAAGTGAGGCCAGGCCACCACGATCAATCCTGCGGTGTCGGGATAGCCTGGCCCGCGCAGGAATGGTGCCCCTTTCCCAAGCGTAAAAAACGCCCAGGCTCTCCAGGTTTCGGGGTTCTTTGATGAGTGTCTACCTGGGAGGCAGCGGGAGCGGAGACCCCCTTTCCCAGAGAAGTTCTCTCACCCCTAGCTGGTTTGCAAACTCGAACGTGTGCCAGGGCGCCCTGCGTTGGGGTGACAGCGAGGAGCAGCGTGGGACCAGCGCAAAAGTCCGTTCCCCTCGCGATGCCCTCGGGCAGTCTGCCCGGGGCGGGGATGGGGGGTGCGGTGGGGGTAGGGGGCCGCGCGGACTCAAGTCCCGAAATCCACCCAGACCGTATAACTTATCGTCTGCGAGTTTTTCTTTTTCTAAAGTGCGGGCTAATTTGACAAGATTGGTTCTCCGCGCCTTGACAGTTCCTGTCTCTAGCTGCGGGACTGCGGGGAGCGGGCGCAGGTATCCCCTGGGGTCCGTGCCACCCGAGGCCCCTAGGGTGCCTCCCAGAGCCTCAGGCCCGCGCGCCTGGTGGGGGTGCAGCGGGGTCCAAGTGGGAGTTCGATGCTTGGCTTCTGGGCACGGCGTTCTCAGTCTCTCGTGTGTTTAGCTGGATTTGATACTTATTTTCACTCTTCGCACGTTTCGTCTCCGAATCTGCCCTTCCGCCTGGAGCGCCTCTAATCTCCCGCGAATCTCAGGCGCCGCGCAGCGAGCGGTTGCGGCTGGGGCCGCGGTGGGGCCGGGGCTGCCGCGTCCCGGGGAAGCGCGCGGCCGCGGGAGACAGGCAGCGAGCCGGGTCTCCAGCTCCGTTCCTGCCCCAGCCAGCGCCTCTGCGGATCTCGGGGCAACCGGTGTCTCAGCTGCCTGCCTTCCCGCCCACTGCCCCGGGGTGGGTTTCACTTCGGGGTCAAGTGAACTCAGATTTCTTGTCAGTCTAAATCTGGGGCGTGTGGGTTGGGATGGGGGCGAGTTTTCGTTCGGGACCTAGCTCGCCTTGTTCAACATCGGTTTGAAAGAAGTCTGGGGCGCCTAGCACAAGCCTCCACCGTGCTTAGCTACGTCTTTGTTTGTCTTCTCTTTAAGGTGTACATATTTCTAGCCCCACAAGCCTGCCCGACGACACAGCCCCCCTCCTTGTACTGAGACCTGGAGTCCCTGGTGGTTTCCTCTGATTCAGAAATGAGCACTTCCAACTTGTGGGCAGTACCTCCTACTTGTCCGCAAGACCAGCATCACAGCCAAGCAGACAGTGGGCCCTTGAGATCTTTACCTAATACCGGGAGGGGGAAGCGCTTTAAAGGTTCCTACCCTGACTCAACCTGGACCAGTGCCCGTCTAATGGCTCTAAAGAAGCCCCCAAGCTTCCTGCGGCGGTGGGTGAGGAGGGGAGAGGTAGGGAGAGGGGAGGAGGGGGAGGGGGGTGGGGGAGGGGAGGAGATATGTGGTAGGTAGAAACTCACCTTCTCCCTAATCAAAAATCCTGAGTTGATATTCTTCTACTACAGTGTGACTTTTTAGGCAAAGTCCTTAATTTTTTTTTTTTTCTTTGAAACTGATAAATAAAAATATGTACTTGCCTTGGCTAAAGGAGGGACTTTGTTAGGATGGGAGATGGTTATGTATTTGTAAGCATTTTGAAACTTTGTAAGCACTTATTTTAAATCACCCAGTTTTAGGTGATATGGACAAGGATACTTTTAGGAAAGTGTTGATGGGGGTGGTGTTTAGTCACTCAGTCCTGTATGACTCTGCGAACCCATGGACCTCTGTCCGTGGGTTTTTCCAGACAAGAATATTGAAGTGGGTTACCGTTTCCTCTTGGGGATCTTCCCAATCCAGGGATCAAACCTGGGTCGTTTGCATTGTAGGCAGATTCTTTACTGTTGAGCCACCCAATTAGGAGCGTTGGTGCACAGTAGACATGAGAAGATGAAGGAAAAGGGAAAGCTGAAATGCACTGGTGCCTGGCAGAGGGGATATTTGCAGTTAAATGCAGCCATGAAATCAAAAGACACTTGCTCCTTGGAAGGAAACCTATGACAAGCCTAGACAGCATAGTAAAAAACAGAGATATTACTTTGCCTACAAAGGTTGGTATTGTCCAAGTTATGGTTTTTCCAGTAGTCATGTATGGTTGTGAGAGTTGGACCATAAAGAAGGCTGAATGCTGAAGAATTGGTGCTTTTGAACTGTGGTGCTGAAGAAGACTCTTGAGAGTCCTTTGGATAGCAAGGAGATCAAACCAGTCCTCAGAAGCTAATGCCCCATCCACTCCTATATGCTTAAGTCAGGTTTCTCAGTATTGCTCTTGGGATCTTAAAAATATACATTTATTTTGACTCCCATAGAATGAATGCTTTTGAACTGTGGTGCTGGAGAAGACTCTTGAGAATCCTTTGGACAGCAAGGAGATCACACCAGTCAATCCTAAAGGAAATCCACAGTGAATATTCATTGGAAGGACTGATACTGAAGCTCCAATACTTTGGCCGCCTAATGCGATGAGCTGACTCATTAGAAAAGATCCAGGTGCTAAGATTGAAGGCAGGAGGAGAAGGGGACAACAGAGGATGCGATTGTTGGATGGCGTCACTGACTCAATGGACATGAGTTTGAGCAAGCTCCGGAGATGGTGAAGGACAGGGAGGCCTCGTGTGTTGCAGTCCATGGGGTTGCAAAGAGTGGGACACAACTGAGCAACTGAACAATTGTTCTTGCTTCCATGGTGGCTGAGATGGTAAAGAATCTGCCTGCAACTGGGGAGACCCAGGTTTGAGTCCTGGATTGGGAATATACCCTGGAGAAGGGAATGGCGACTCACTCCAGTATTCTTGCCTGGAGAATTCCATGGACAGAGGAGCCTGATGGGCTACTGTCCGTGGGATCGAAAAGAATCGGACTGATTGAGTGTCTAACACAACACAATAACTGTTCTTGCAAGAATTTTAACTGTTCTGTTCTTTGCAGAATCTCCTTCGAAGGAAGTAAAAGAAGCAGATCTGCTATGGAGTCAGATTTGTTTTTCCTATTACAGAAGTAGTGATGAGGCAGAGAAATGGGGTGTGAGTTTGCCCGCCCCTCCTCCCCACCCCAGGGAATCAGTGGAGCTGTGTTTCCACACAGGCCATTGGAGCCCAGAACCCTGCTTGGAACTTCTTGGGGGACAGTGATTGACACCCAGACAGCACCCAAACCAGGGAGGCACATCTTGAAGTTTTAAGGAAAATCGGACTTGTCCCAGCTTGTCCCAGCCCCACCCACTTGCTGTTTCCCTTTATGAGTTTAATTTTGAAGTTGCTGGGTGACGCCAACAACATTCGTCCCTGGAAGCACTTTTATTAGAACTGAAATCTTCCAAGCTTGCATTGACTACTTTAAGACTCGAGGACGGTAATGAATATGGATGGACGGAAGTTTCCTATGAATATGGAGGAGTGGGTGGGGGCATGTGGCGGATGGATTACTCTTTCACATTAACCACTGGTAACCTTTCCTCCTGTCTGACTTCCCCTGCAATATTATCCTGAGAAGGGTCAGCCCTAAACGCTTTTTTGCAAAACACGATTAGTCACTTTTGGCCACATGTACTTGCCCCAGACCTTATTTGCCATCCTATATCATTATTAGAGGATCTTCTAATTTTATTTGAAATTCTAAGTTGACACATGGGTCAAAGTGCCTTGACCCAGCATTGTGTTTAATTTCTCTTTTGTTAGCCTCATTTGGGCTGCTAAAGAATTACACTCAAAGGGATCATTTACCCTGTTCACTTTCTCATTGCCACGGTTACCTGTTGGAGCTGTGAATCACAGCCTTGAGGATTTGCTATGAAAAGGTCCTGTGCCTGTTCTCCGTCACAGGTACACGTGAGGGCCTATCTAGGTGGCTTTGTCATAGCTTAAAACTACGGGTCATGCTGTTTAGAGCTCGTTTTGCACCTGCTGTTCCTTCTGTCTACAATGCTTTTACCTTCTCTTCATCTGCTTGGTGAACTCCCACTGATTGCACATATATAATTTTTAAAATTGAAGTATAGTTGATTTACCATGTTATGTTAGTTTCAGGTATATAGCAAAGGAATTTGGTTATATATATATATCATTAATTTTTTTATGTGGGTCATTTTTAAAGTCCTTGTTGAATTTGTTACAGTATTGCTTCTGTTTTATGTTTCGGGTTTTTTTTTTTGGCCACGAGGCGTATGGGCTCTTAGCTTCCTAACCAGGGATTGAATCCGCAACCCCTGCATTGGAAGGCGGTCTTATCCATGGGACTCCCAGGGAAATCCCTATATATTCTTTTTCAGATTCTTTCCCCATGTAGGTTATTACAGAATATTGAATGTAGTTACCTGTGCTACATAGCAGGTTCTTACTGCTTATCTGTTTATATGGACTGGTGATTCTTTAAGACGTGAGTCAAGCCTTCCTCTTTGCATCCTTTCCTGACCTCCGCGAGCTGGCCACGTTCTGCTGTGCACCCCGTGTCCCTCTCTATGTTAGAGCATGTATCGCCCTCTGCTGCTACCTTATTTTTACGTTTCTGTTCAATTCAAATTGTCTTGCGTTGTGTGGTTATAAATGGGGACCATGAAAGCAAATTTCCTGGGTTCGCATTTTGACATTCTCCACACTCCCTTACCATGTGACCTCATGTGTATTATGGGAGTAATAATGTTGCTTGACTCTCGGATTGATAGGATTAAATGAGATATGTTATTCAAACCACATTACCTTGCAGCAGGCACTCAGTAAATATTCAGTATCATTAAGGCATTGTCTTCTTATAGGCTGTGAGCTTATCGGGGCTGTGAGAGATGCCTTTGTATTCATATCAATATTTATTCTCATTTCTTTGATACACAGTGGACGCTGTATTCCCAGTACTTGGTTCATAATATGTGCTCAGTTACTCTTTACAGAAAAAAAAAAAAAAAACAACCGAGAGAGGCAGTTTGTTGATGGAGATGTTAATACCAAACGTCCACTTCTCATGCTTCATCAATTACTCAGCCTTACTGTAGCACACACTCTGCATGAGGCATTGTGCTCAGTTCTGCAGTGGATGAAAATGAGGCGCCAACACTTCTATATAATTTACCATCGACTTGGGGTGATAAACAAGCACGATGCCCACAGGATGGCACAGGAGAGAAATAACTATATGCTGCGAGGCAGCGATCTGGTTGCGTTTTTAATTCATCCTCCTCATTCTTGCCTGGATTTCCTTCTTGCCAGGCAGAATTAATCATACACCCAGAAGCTGAGGAAGCTGAAGAAATTTAAGACAGAGCCACTCACCTGCCTTGACCCCTCTCACATGTTTCCAGGGCTGTATGGTGTTTGTTTCATTTTCTTAAAGCACCCCTCACCTAAACTGTTTAAGCTTCAGGCCCCATAAGGCTTGAATCTGCCCCAGTTGTGCCATGGTGTGGTTTAAATAATTTGATGACTCTCCAGTGTCTTGAACAGTGAACAGCCACTGTGAGCCACCCAGTGCATGAGTGTGGACCAAGTAATGTCCAGAGCACAGTGGTAAAGAATGCCCCTGCCAATGCAGAAGGTGCGGCTTCTGTCCCTGGGTCTGGAAGATCCCCTGGAGGAGGGCATGGGCTTAGGGAAAATCCCATGGCCCTAGGAGCCCGGATGGCTGCAGTCCACAGGGTCTCAAAGAGTCTGACATGATTGAGTGACTGAGCACACACATAGACACGCAACGTCCAGACACTTAGCCTGGAATGTAACCACTTCATCATTTGACGGAACCCCACATTGGCCCAGCTCACTGGAGTCAGCTGGGCTGCTTGCTCTCCCTAAGTGAGCTGGTTTGTCTCCATACCTCTAACTAGGCTCTCCCCCCTGCCCAGGATGTCCACCCCTCCCCCTGCACCTCCGCCTGTGAAACAGTCATAGCATCCTCCAGCTGTCTTCAGTGCCTCTCATTCCCAAGCTCCCCGCAAACTCCTGACTCCCGACCCTGAGTCCCTGGGCACTCTCTCAGCCTGCTTCCATGGCCCTCCCCCTGCGGCGTGCCACTTTGTCGCTGATGGTCTGTTTTCCCTCTGCGACCCCACGCTCTGCCAGCAGGACTGGCAGAGCCCCATTCACGTCGCTGAACTTTGAGCCTGAGGCCTGCTCACACACTCCGTAGCCTCTTTGGGGAAAGAAAGAAGGGAGGTAGGGATGAAAGAGGCAGCAAAGCGGGAGGCACACATACAGGGAGTGGCACGTTTTCGTGTATTTTGTCAAACGAGTGTTAGAAAGGATAGACTTTATAGCTTCAGAAGAAGAAGAGACGATTGGAGCAGTGAATGGTGCTCAGCTTGAGTCTGAAGCCTAAGGAAGTACCTCCAGTTCTAAAAGGACCAGTGGAACAGGAGGGTCACTGTTTCGGGGTTCACGAAAAGACATCTGTGTGTTTTTCAGTTTTGTACCCACCCTGATTTAAGTTGCGAACATTAAAAATATAAATAAATTGGAAATGATTGTCGTTCACAAGCAATCTCCCAAGTATTTACTCTTGAAGCAAGTACTTCAGGAAACAATGGCTTTTGTTTTCAAAAATCACATATTGCTAATCTCAAAGAGCATTTTGAAAGGAGTCTTCAATGTCGTGTGAAAAATTCAAGTATTACTATAGATCAGCAACTGGAAAAGAAGTCTTTTCTATTCTTTCTGAGTCACATTATGCTGGAACTATTTGAGAAGATAGCCTATAAGTTAAATTTTCTCTTAGACTGGCATGCGACATGGCAAAAATCAAACACATTGTTTTTTGACAAGGTTTGAGGACTGGAATTTAGAAAAGCAGTTGGTATGGGAGACGGCTGAATTAATACCGTGGAGATCGTGGTTATAAAGATTGATAAGGAAGGTTCATTCACTAAAAATATAATGGCAGATTAATAATGACGGCATTCATCATCCGTCAAAGGCATTTATTAAGCACCCACAGGTACTTGGCAGCCTACGGGCGCCACGCGAGTGAGACAGACGTGGTCCCTATTCATCCAAGAGTTTGCCATTGTGCGTCTCCTTTGTCAGGAGCATAACGTCCCCACTTGTCACTGGTGCCTGAAAGACACTCCTTGTCATTATTTACGCTGTCTGAGTTTCTGATTTTCAGCGGGGGGGCAAGTCTTTTTGTGGTTTCTTTTAATTATGCCATGTGCTGTGGTGTTCCACCCTCCAAGGAGATGCTGCCTCTGTTGGTGGGTGAGCTTGAAGGTGGGAAGCAACCTGATGTGCATTCGTAGCATCCGTGGTAACCTCTCTTCCCAGAGCTTCTGTCTGTCCTGGTCTGCCTGTCAGCAAGCTGAGGGCATAAAGGTCCCCCAGAGCGCTCAGCACCCAGTCGGCAGTTCCATCTCCCCAGAGATTAGAGGTTTATTTACTGACTGACTGAGGCAACAGAAGAACTCACAGGGGATGGAAGGCCAGTGGCACGTCTTATCCATCGCTTCCCTCAACTCCTGACATGACCTGCACACGTGGGCACGGTGGTATCTGCTCAGTTGCCTACCTGTTCAGTAGGACGTGCTGCAAGCTCTGGGAATTAAAAGTTGACTCCAGGCGAATGGAAGATGGAGGGTAGGAGATGTTCTTCAGAAGCATTTTCCTATAGCATGTTATCAGCTGGCCATCACTGTGGGGATCATGACCTATGATTTGGAAGCTCCAGGTCATAGTCAGTGGCAGAAAAAAGAAATGTATCCACTTCATGATATTTCAAAATAGTGTTATTGGGGGGAAATGCCTATGCTGAGCTTTCATTTCATGTTATACCCTTGAGTTTTAAAAATGATTTTGATATTAAAAAAATCCAGTTACAGAACATTTTTATATTTTTGGAAACAGTTGTGGATGACTGTGCTTCCTGTTGTGAAAAGTTGAGTTAAATGCATCCCAAGATGCAGGTCATGTCTGTTCTTCCAATTAACTTGTAGGCTTATTGGTGAGGCCATGGGCATAAGTAGTATGTTGGCTTTCCTTTATCACTTTGGCTGGTAGGGAGCTCACAGTTCCATGTTGTCACTTGTGAAAGGAGCTTCCTGACATAGTAGTTTTTCCTAAAGGCAGAATCATTATCTTCTCTCAATTTTTGTCCTAGTCCATATGTTTACTTTTCTTACAAACAGCTTCAAATCCTTTTGAAAGTTAAATATATATATATATATTTATATTTAGAAGTAAATGTCAACTATATATATGGGTACATGTGTATTTATATAGCTATTACATACACATACATACATGCATATATAATCTATATTTTATCTATATCCATGAACACACACAAATCATTCATAACTCGACTCAACAGCATTTATTGAGCATCTGCTAGTTGCCAGGTACCATTTGGTGTATGAAGGGATCTGAACATGACAAGATAGCTTCCTTCTTTCACCCAGCTCCCTTTTAAAGGGGCTGGGCTATAGTGATGATGTCATAAAGGGATAATATGCCTTTGGAACCGGACAGAGGGATGGATTCTGGGATTTGCTGTCTCTTAAATTCTGCCCTTTTCCTCGCCTTCAGCACCTAATCTGTCACCCACTCCTGTCGTTTCGACCCCCCTTTTCCCGCCCTTGGCCATCCTCATTAAGTTGCACCTCAGTTGCTCCAGAAGCTTCTCATGTGGCATCTCTTCCTCCATTCTTCTTTTATACTTGTCTGATGAGTTTTTCTAAAACTGCATTTTTATCTCTGACGCTTCCTACTGTGGACCTCCTGCTGTGGTAATAACAGTAGCAGTTGATCAGAGGCAGTGGTTACTCTGAACTCCTAGCTCTGCATGTGTTATCTTATTTAAACGCTACACAATCTCCGAGATCGTGGGGTTATTAGTCCCATGTCATGAGGGGAGGTGATTGGGGCTCAGAAAGCGGAAACCACTTGCCTAAGACCTCACAGATGCTCTGGAGGCAGCTCCGGCTTCAAGCCTGTGGTCTGAATTCTCCTGGTATTTGTTCTCTTGCTGCTGCTGTTCCAGCCTTGAAGGTAGAACTCTGATGGTTAATATCAACTCTGACTCTGAGCTCATTCATCTACACTTGCTGTTTTCCTCAAAGGAAATGGTCTCACCAGTCTGCTCTGTTTAAGGGATCCTTCCAGTGGTCCCACCAGATCTTCTTGGGGCTAGTAGACCTCGCCACGACTGAGGCTGCCAACGTGGCAGCATTCCTGGGAGGCCCAGGTTGCTGATGACCCATCTTCACCTGGAATTCTGCGTTTCCATTCTGGGTTCTAGATGTCTGCAGGGGTGTCCTGGAGTAGGTTCAGAGGAGTAGATCGTGAGACAAACAGTGTTTGCTGATGAAGTGGAGAAGATTCAAGCATTCAACAAGAGACCTGTGCTTCCCCCAGGCTGCTCTGGGGCTTCAGAATCCACGGTTCAGAGACAGGAAGACTTGGCTTGTGTTTATGTTCATGCCTGAATGCTCAGTCACTTTAGTCGTGTCTGACTCTTTGTGACACTATGGACTGTAGCCCACCAGGCTCCTCTGTCCATGGGAGTCTCCAGGTAAGATTACTGGAGTGGGTTGACATGCCCTCCTCTAGGAGATATTTCCGACCCAAGCATCGAACCTGAATCTCCTGCAGCTCCTGTTGGGGAAGCCGCGTTTATGTTCCCCACTCCCCAAATTCCCATTTCCGCAGCCTTCCATGAGAAGCAGCACAGACAGGTGGCGCTTATCAGTTAGATGCCTTTTGGTTGCAAGCAACAGAAACCATCCTGAGCCGATGTAACTACACAGGACACTCTCCTCTTTTCATTTGGCTTGCAGTTTTCCTAAATGTGACAGCAGGAGCTAATGTTGTCTTCTTCCTCCAGCTTTGAGCTTCTCATCCATTACCCAACAAGGACTCACTGCTTGATGTCCACAGAAGCCAATATGATGGCACCAGCTTCAGAGGGGAAAAAAAAAAAAGAGCTTTACTGTGAGGTCAACTTGCAAAGCAACAGTAGGCAGAGCTCAAATCTGTCTCTTTGATCCTAGAATCTAAGCCAGATTTAAGTGGTTAGGAGAATAAGTTGATTGGCTCATCTCAGAATCAGTCTGTAAATAATAATCAGCTGCTGGAAGCCGGATTTTTCTTACTGAAGTACTCCTCACTTTCTGGAGGGCTTCTTTGACAACATTTCTATTATTTGAGCTCCACAGACAAGATTCTTGGTTCTGAGGTCATCCTGGAGACCTGGATTCCCATCTTACACATGCGCAGTGCTGTCTCTGGTTTGATTAATCAATAATACCGTTTTAAGGAAGCAAAATCAGCTTCAGCTGTGCTGTTTCACACTGAGCACAAAGATGACCAGTAAATTCCTTGGCACCGTTGAAGGCATTTGGGATGCCAGTAAATACAAGAAGCCCTGCCTTCCTAGAACTTGCCTTCATCAAGGAGGAAAAGAATAAGAGGCAAGCATATTCCATATGGAATTAAGTATATGCTGCAAACACCAGAGCAGGCTAAGGGGAGCCTGGGAGGGGCAGAACGTGGCATGAAAGAGTGGGGTTTGGGCAGGTCTTATTGAAAAGGGAGCAAAGGTATAAAGGGCCATGGAAGGGAGCCAAGTGGTTATCCAGGGGAGGAACATTCGAGAAGGAAAAAACCAGTGAATAGGCCCTGAGCTGGGAGTGTACCTGGTGCATTGGAGGAATAGCACGGAGGCCGGTGCGGCTGAAGACTCATGCAATTTCTTCTTGAGCGTGGAAGGAAAAGTCCTCTTTGGTGAGGAGCTCTGCTGCACGCTGGCGGCTCTTGCGGTTTCGAGAGGTCAGTCCTCAAGCAGGGTGTGTGTGTTAGTCTCCCAGTTGCGTCTGACTCTCTGCAGCCCCTATGGATTGTAGCCTTCCAGGGCTCCTCTGTCCATCGAATTCTCCTGGCAAGAATACTGGAGTGGGTAGCCATGCCCTTCTCCAGGCGATCTTCCCAACCCAGGGATTGAACCAGTGTCTCCTGCAGTGCAGGTGGGTTCTTTACCGCCTGAGCCACCGCAGAAGCATGAGGCTTCCTTTTAAACTTGAACTCTTCTGTTTTTCGCAGAGGAGGCCCGTCAAGGTTCTGGCCGTGTGTGTTCCGAGGGTTGCTTGTTTTTTGTTTTCCTGAAAAAGCCTAGCCTGGGGAGCTGCTCCTGTTTGTAGATAAATTTCAAAAACAGCGTCTTCCAGATGCTGTGTCTCCACAGCACATTTTGGATGCCTGACATTTAAAATCCTGGAAACGAAACCTCCAGTGTCTTGTATCTCTTTGGAAATGATGAATTTCAAATGAACTCAAGTTAATGTAGTGCTTGTGAAGGGCGCCAGACAAACCGTGTTCAAAACTGTAGACTGTCGACAAAACAGGTCCAGCAGGACCGCTCTCAGCAGATGGCTCTGGCCTCCCAGCCTCGCAGCAGACCCAGGCATCTCCTCGTAGAGTGAGAAGGTAATTTCTGTTTATTTCCCTTTCACTGTTGCGCCGGTGGGTGACCAGGCTACTTCCAGCAAATCGTCTTAACCTTGTGTGTCTTAGTAATTGGATAACTAATTACATTTCTGTTCTAATTGGAATGTTTGGTGTCAGACTGATGCAGCCAGGGACAGTTAGAGGGTTTGATCTGGACTTGTAGCTCATGGGTAACTACTCCTCTGGTCACATAAACATGGCCCCTTGAATAAATGTTAGCTGTAGACCCTGTCTCTTGACACTGATATTGATCAAACTGAGCTCCATTATTGACCTTTGAGGTTGGATTGTTCCTTGCTTGCTGGGCTGTCCTGTGAATTGCAGGATGTTTTGCCACGTCCCTGGCTTTGACTTGCTAGATGCTGGTAGCGTCTTCTCCAGTTGTGATGCTCAAAATGCCTCCAGGCGTTCCCAGATGACCCCTGGGCGACAGCATTGTTGTAGATCGTCTGATGCCAGCATCTGGGTGACGGTGATCAGCCCCTGTATTTACAAAGAGATTTCACAACTACGGGGCTTTTGCTACAGTTAGTCAGATAGGATTATGCTTCGTAACAATAGAGACAGCAACACTCTACCTCTTCCTTTCTTCTTACGGATCTCTTTTCTTACAGCAGTAATGTATTCATCTTAGAAAACTTGTGAACAAAACAAAACTATAAGACTGAACTACAATTCATCTGTGTTCTCACCTGCCATCAACAAATTGCTATTAATATAGTTAGTCTTTTTCATGCATACCTCCATGAGAATATCAATAGGTATACTTCTGTGGCAAAAATAAGACCATGCTTTTTGTCCTAATCTATTTCCTTCTCTGTGTGAAACATACATATATTTCCTGTGAAATATTCTCTCCTATAACTATATTAAATATTGTTGCCTGTGATTCTAATAGCTACATGGTTTTGCAATGTGGAGATGGACTATAATTTACTCACCAGTCCCCACTATTGGCATTTAGGTTGTCTCCAGTTTTCTCTGTAAACAGTGCTTTGCTGGCTTCTTTTTCACATTTAGAACACTGAAACATACTGGGAAATGGTATACTGGGATTTGATCAGAGATAAGGGGATGGGTAGGAGGGAGGGGTTAAGAATGACATTAGGTGTATGAGCTTTAGTTACTGGGGAAGAGAATGGTGCTTCCACTGACTGAGGTGGGGTGGAAAAAGATGAAGGGTTTTGTGAGATGCTCAGCAACTGGAGGGGCTTCCCCGGTGGGTTGGAAGGTAAAGAGTCTGCCTGCAATGCAGGATACCTGGGTTTGATTCCTGGGTTGGGAAGATCCCCTGGAGAAGGGAATGGCTACCCACTCCGCTTGCCTGGAGAATCCCATGGACCTAGGAGCCTGGTGGGCTACAGACCATGGGGTCGCAAAGAGTTGCACACAACTGAGCTTCACAGCTTCATAGACAACTGCAGGTAGCTGATGGCCAAGTACAAGGATCCAGACTTGAAATAACTGTCTGGAGTGACCTTCCTAGAAGTGAGATGAAATCCTTTAGCCTGGTGCTATCCAACAGAAGTCTGATGGAAACCACATGTGTATTTTTTAGGTTTCTAGTGGCTGCAGTGAAAAACAATGTTAAAAGGTGAAATTATTTTAATAATGTTGTTGTTCAGTTGCTAAGCCTGACTCTTTGTGACCCCATGGACTGTAGTATGCCAGACTTCTCTGTCCATGGGGATTTTCAGGGAAGGATATTGGAGTGGGTTGCCATTTCCTTCTCTAGGGGATCTCCCCAGGCTGGGAATTGAACCCATGCTTCCTGCACTGGCAGGCAGATTCTTTACCACTGAGCCACCAGAGAAGTACATTTTAATAATACACTTTATTGAACCCAGTATGTCCAGCTATGACTTCAAAGCATGAACATTACCCGCATTTCAGAGGCTCAGTCACCATAGGTAGCTTCTGGCTACTACACTGGACAGGGCAGCTCTGAGGCATCACACCATAACAGTGTTCACATGTCTTCTGTGGGATAGCTGGTAGCACCTGGAGACCTTCTTGTTGTCACGACTGGAGGAAGTGCTTCTGGCATCTAGTAGGTACAGACCAGGGATGTGGCAAAACATCCTCCAATGTATAGGAAAGCCCTTCAAGCAAAGAATTAGCCAGCCCAGATTGTCTCTAGTTCTGAGGATGAGAAACAGTTGTCCACAACCAACATTTGTTCAAGGGTCCATGGTGTTCCCTGTGCATCAGGCATGTGTGCAGAGCTCTGCTAGGATCATCTCATGGAATCTTCAGAGTAACCCTGTGAAAGAAGCTTTATTACGATCCCCATATTACTGATGAATTAACTGAAGTCTAGAGAAGTTAGGTGCATTTGTCCAAGGTCATGGAGATTCAAACTCAGGCCATCTGAGCCAATAATAGAGAGAGAGTGGCTTCATGGAAATAAGCTTGGCATTACCTTGAATAGGCAGAGCTATCCAAAACACCTGCTTAAGTTCAATATCTCATCTTTCAGTTGGTGAATAAGCACGGCACCAGTGCACTTCTAGTCTCTCTCTGAATTTTTCAAAATTAGTCTCATTCACTTAGTCACATCTGTGTGGTCAAATGGAAGGCCATCTCATCTCAGATGCTCCTGATCGGCTTAGCTCTGCTTACTTTCGAGAGTCAGTTAAGCATTCTGAATTCTAGGCATTTTCATTTATAAGATGGGCACAGATAATGTTTACCTCACAGGATGAACATAGGGCCTGAAGGTACTAATATATTTGAAAGCATTTCCTACCTGTTCACTAGCTACTTAATAAACTAAGCCAGAATTGTATGACCATGTCCTTGGTTAAAACTCTTTGCCATCCACAAAGGAAAAGATCTGACACCTGGTTTGGAAGAACCAGAAGAACACGCATTCCTCATCATCTGAAGCTTCCAGTTGCAGGAACAAGATGCTGGTCAACACAACTGTGTTTCTTGAAAATGTGAAAAGTCATTGCCAGAACTTTTCCCTTTGCCTGGTGCCTTGAAACATCTTAGGAGCCGTGTGATTTCTGAGGCAGGATAGGATAAAGCTGAAGAGAGGTGACATCCAAAAATAGCACATTAAAAAAAAAAAAATCTGAGCAAGGGCATTTGCAGTACGGAAGTGGAATGTTAATTGAAATCTGAGTCTGCCAACAGGAGCTTTGGAAAGAACCCAATAAGGATTAGACTAATTAAGACATCTTTAAAATTGAACAGGTTGGACTGTTTTAAAGAAGAATAGAACCAAATGAAAACTATATGCTAAGGAATGTGACTCCAGAGGGTTGAAAAAGCGGAAACAAACAAAAACGCAAATAATTATCATCAAGTCAAAGGAAAGAAGGAGTGATGCTACTCTGTGGACCTGATGAAGTCAGAGCTACCATCCTGGAAAGGAAATGTCTAACATGTTGCTGACATTGGCGGGTTGGTTGTTGGGGAGACGTGTCATTTGAACCACCTTGGAGATAAGCTATTTTCTTTTACAGGCCATTCTAGATGCTTTTAGGGAACACTTCGACTATACTTGCACCAAGGCATAAAAGACCCCAGAGACCCAAATATTCCAACAGAGCTCATTTTTAACATACAGCATTGTGTGATTTAAAAAAAAATGTTTTAATGCCTCTTATCTCTTGGCTTCCCTTCCTTTGTTTCCTCCTGAGCCAATCAAATAGTCTTTATTTTAATGTGTCGCTAAATAAAGTAGCAGTTCTACAAAAAGCACAGATAAGACGCCTAATTTTTAAGGTTGTGCTAAGTACTGAGCTAACCTGACAGCCTATATTTAGTATAATGATTTATTTGCTCTTCCGAAAAGCTAACAATTTACTGTAAAATTTTGGATACAAAAGGTGAGGTTCTCCCAACTCCACAATATAATCAGTAGTGTGACTCGGTACCTCAGAAGCTTCCAGTCTTCTCGAAAAATATTTTGACAAGGCTTAAAACAGTTAAAACGTAATCGTCTTTGCTCATTATTGGAAACAGTAGTGTGTGTGCCGACGGCATCACAATAAATATTTCTGTGATTAAGAAACTTGTTATAGTCCAACAGCAAGTTTGCTCAAGCCTTAAATTATTTTTCATAATCTGTAAATAATGTTGACATTACTTTGGCATTATAATAAATATTAAGGCCATTTGGAAGTGAATCTGCTAGTTTAGATGCCTGCCTACCAAAACAAACTTATTTATATTATTGGCACATAGAATGAGGAAACATCACACACACACTGCATTTGGCTGGCATGTTTCATATGATCATTACATTTGTTTGGGGGGTTCAAGAGTCATATAATTAATACACTAATAAACTATTTTGTAGAGTTGTTTTTTCAGAAGCACATTACCAAATGCTTTTAAATAACACAATAACCGAAGGCTTGTTTGCAAGAAATAGCAATTGATAATAAAACAGTCAACTGAATGGTTTAACCATTGTTATTAATGACAAGTAATGCAACTTCGGAAGATGGGGAGGAATAAACAAGGGAGAAAACTGAAGTTTTCAGTGTGATTTGTGCAAGCAAATGGATTGTGATTTGTGGGAAAGATATGGAAAATGAAATCTAGATGCTGGTGGTTACAGACAAGGATTTTTATGCAGGCTGCTGTGCTATTTTTAAGTGGTAAATAAGAAGAGAATGGAAAGAGGGCACAGAGAAAGGAATAAAAAGTTCCCTTAGAAATGTGGTTTTTAATGTTGAAGGAACTGCCCTTTTCCATTGTACCATTTTTCCTTAAACTGTCCATGTTATCAACCCTTCTTTGGGCCATATCTTGTGGATGACGAGAGTCCTGTGTCCTGTATTTTGGAGAAGAGGGTCAAATTCTGGCTCTGCTACTCAGGTGAGTCTTCAGCTTCTAGACATCCATCTCTTTTCTAT
The DNA here is from genome assembly GCA_917880005.1 of Nanger dama. Taxonomy (NCBI): domain Eukaryota; kingdom Metazoa; phylum Chordata; class Mammalia; order Artiodactyla; family Bovidae; genus Nanger; species Nanger dama. The sequence continues at coordinate 8,092,421 of CAKJTW010000063.1, read as the reverse complement.
AAAAAGTGAGAAGCTTTTGTAGGTCTAAAACTTGGTATCATCGTTTTCTTTATTTCTTCATTATCCCTCCAATAAACTGACTACAAGTCTATGGGCTCACTCAACAAGGCATATCAAATGAGAAGAATGAAGAATGAGCATTACAAGGACTTTTGAAATTAGAGTTGATTTACAGTGTTTTAGATATATACCAAAGTGATACAGTTATGTATACATACATATCTTTTCTTTTCCAAATTCTTTCGCATTATAGGTTATTACAAGATATTGAATATAGTTCCCTGTGCTATACCATAGGTCTTTGTTGATAATTATTTTATATGCAATAATTGTGACTGTTCATCCCTAATTCAATTTATTTCTCCTCATCCCCTTTCCCCTTTGGTAACCGGAAAAGTATTTTCTATGTCTGTGAGTCTATTCGTATTTTGTGAATAAGTTCGTTTGTATCATTTTTTTTTAAGATTCTGCATATATGCAATAACATGATATTTGTCTTTGTCTGAATTCATTTCATATAATCCTCTCTAGGTCCATCCATGTTGAATAGTAGAGGAATACAGGAGAATGAAAGATTTTTGAATTAAATCATGCTCTAAGTTGAGAGGCCCACCAGTTGGATACCTGCCTTGCAGGAAACCTTCGTGAAGCACTCTGAAGGGGTGCCTGCCCATAAGGTAGTTGTGAAAATGAAATGGGAAAGTGGAGGTGTTTGGAAGACTGTAGATGGAAGTACAGATGTGGGCCCAGGAATATCACCATCATCGTGGTCATCACCATAGGGACTGAGCCCAGCAAGGCAGACCCCTGAGGGCTTTGTGGGACGGGAACTGCATCATTCCTCGAAACTTTGCCAGATAGTCACTGTCTGCTGAGCTCTTTGCTTGGCGCTGAACCACTCTTCAGTACTTCACAGTCTGTAAATTGCTTTCTCATTCATGGGGTCATGGTGTCTACCCCATATATCTTGCTTCCTCTTTCTCTTATGTGCCCCATTCTGCTCATCAAGAAAATCTTTTCTGTCCTACCTTCAAAATAGAAACAGGTAGAAAATGTTCCGCCTCCCAGGCATTTGCACTTCCCACTTACTTGGGGTCTTTGTCAGACTTGCCTTTGCAGAAAGTTCCTCCTTATGCCCTGAGATGGCACCCACCCACCCTGAGGTTTCTCTCCATCTCTCCTTGGTTTGGCTTTTCTTCAGAGTATCTATCCCCACCTGACACTGTAGCCTACGGAGACATGTTTCTGGGGCTGCTGGTGTGTCAGATCCACGAGGGCAGAGACCTCGTCTATCTACTGCTGTATGCCCTTCAGCCTCTACACAGCAGGTGCTCAATAAATGTGACGTCCTCATGGGGGCAGATGGAGAAGATACTGCTCCTATGTCACGTGGCTTAGGGCACCCTGGGGAAGAGATGACGAGCTCCGCCCAGTCCTGGACCCCAGCCTCCTCCCTCTCACTCTGGTTTCCAGGTATCAGGAGCACTTGCTTTGTGCCCACCAGCTCAGACACCCAAGCCTCGCTGTGCCCTCTGTGGCTGCCATTTGTGTGTGTGCTAAGTCACTTCAGTCAAGTTCAACTCTTTGTGACCCTATGGACCATAGCCCGCCAGGCTCCTCTATCCATGGGGATTCTCTGGCAAAAATACTGGAGCGGGTTGCCATGCTCTCCTCCAGAGGATCTTCCTGACCCATCTCCTGCATTGGCAGGCAGGTTCTTTACCACTAGTGTCTCCTAGGAAACCCACCATCTAGCTATCTATCTACATATATATATATAGCACTATCTATATACATATATATATACACATATATATATCAGCAAACCCATCATATATATATATATATATACACACCAGGAAACCCATCATCTAGCTATCTATCTACATATATATATATATATATATATATATATATATAGTCAATACTTGATATGGATCAATGTGAAGTTCTGTGGCCAGTGAATTCACTTTTAGTCCTTGATCTTCACAGTTAGAAGTGACCCTGTGGTCCAGCCTAGTAATGTGGGTCTTGCTGCTGTAGGTGAATATGTTTGAGTCATTAAGGACTCATGGAGGGAAGAGTAGAGAGACCCCTCCATGTACAGTGAATATGTTCCGTTCCCCACGTCCCCCGCCTCTCCTGGACCGCTGGGCTCTGGATTCCCCCAGCAGGGTGGGAATGGGCCACTGGACAGTTTCTGAGCAGAGAAAAGAGGAGTAAGGAATAGAGGGACCGTTAGAGGGGAAAAATGGCTGAAATTAAGGGAAACAGTGCTGGGAAGTGAGGAAGGTGTTAGGAGAAAGAAAATAGCAAGAGCCAGAAAAGGATGCTGCCTCAGGATGTGCTCAAGTGGGAAGAGTCCACAGATGCTTGTGATTCTGGAAAAAAAAAAAAAAAGGATCCTGGGAAGGTTTCAGGAGTCAGGCTCAGCTCTCTGCCTTTGACTGCAAGATACCTCTTTAAAGCTTGTATTTTTAAATAATTTCTATTAAAAATTTACTGTGGGAAAAAAACCCCACTATCTGTACCCTCACCACCCAGGATAATTATGGACATTCAGATACGTTCCTTCTAAGTAGTTTCTTTTGCTATGCTCACATATCATACTCTGTCCATATGTAATACTCTGTTTACAGATTTTTCTTTGGCTTTGTGTCCTGGTCTTGAATTTTGTATTAAATCGTGAGCCTTTCCCCCTTCCTGGGCCCTTTTCACTAAAATATAATTTTAATGACAGCTTGAGATCCCTGGTTGGGTGTGTCATAATTTAATAACCTTTCCAGATATTTAGATGGCTTCCCATTTTTCATGATTATGAAAACACTGAAGGCAATGTCTCATTTGATATATGAATCGTATGCCACGTGGATGATTGTTTTTGGTGTCAGTCCCTAAAAATGGAATGCTTGCATTGAGAGGTATGAATAGTTTAAATCTCTCAGTGCCGTTTTTCGAGGGTTTTAGGCATCAGTTTCCCCCTCTGCCCTTCTGACAAGGCTGATGTGAGAAGGAACCTGTGAGTTCGGGGTATGGACACAACCTGCCTTAGACAGCTGCTAAAGCAACACTGCCTGCTTACATCATTTCCATGCACCTCGGAGAAGGCCCTCTTGCTAATGAAAATCTGGAAAACTTTTCTCCCCCTTTTTCTCAAGAAAGTCTATTCTATCCTGAAACTGGCGGCATAAGACGCCATTTAAAAAGAGTTTTCATTTGCTTTGGGAAATAAAATCGAAACACGTTTTTCAGAAACTGCTGTAAATTTCACGAAGCTACAATGTTTTCCTTAGAAGTCAGGGACATATGGTTAGTCTTCCAGTGTTACTAGTAACAAAGTCTTGAAAATATTAACTATTTCATTCTTCCGAGGAGAGTGTAAAATTATCCTTTATTTTCTTCTCTGCCTCCCACACTTTGGTTTTAACAAAAACGAGACATTCCTATTATAAGTAATTACAGCCCTTCTGTTCCAGTCTTTCAGTGCCATAAAATTAGCTATTGTACTAAATAATTAGCACATGCCATTCAGAATATCCGAAAAATTATCCGCAACACCAAGCAGGCGCTACACACTGACACCTTGCCACATTCTCTCGCCAACCGCTCAATGAAAATTAGGTATTGGCAACAGGTGCCTTGAAAAAATTTATTAATTGTAAAAAAAAAAAAAAGTAAGTATTTGGATGACGGCATGTAAAAGCATTTTCAAGTTTGGAATTGTGTGAACTCTGACTTCTTAAATACAGTCTTGGCTGTTGGAACGCTAATTGCACCCTTGAAGAGCATCCCACTGGCTGACTGAAAGCTCATGCACAACCAGTAAAGCCTCCCGCCAGCCTAGGAGGTGAACGAATGAGGATCGGGACCCCTGGAAGGTTGCTCACCTGAGACGGAGCGGCTGCCCAGGGCCAGAGTTCTGCTTTGCTCCTTCAGTCACTGAGGATTGCATTTACGTTAAATTTTTAATGCTCACTAAAATAAAACGTGGCTGTTTTGAAAGGTATTGTGGCTTTGCAGTTGATGAGGACCTAAGTGATCTTACAAATGTGAGAGGGAGAATCAGACTTGTTGTATTTTGTTAAGTAATAATGATCGCCAGGTCCTCCGAGTGGGGAAGCCTGGTTAATGTGTTTTGGAAATCTCATATCATAATTTTGACTATTTGGAATAATTGGGGAAGAGTCTGACTTCTGAAATGCTTTTTAATTTTATTTATTTATTTGGCCATGTCATGTGGCTTGTGGAATCTTAGTCCCCAGACCAAAATCGAACCCAGGCCCTTGGCAGTGAGAGTGGGAGTCCTAACCACTGGACCAACCAGGGAATGTCTGCTGAAATGTTTGTTAAAAGGCAGATTAGTTTTATTTCAGTGCACAATTAGAAAAGGATACTAAACTGACATTCAGGCTTAGTATAGGTATGATAACAATTATTAGTATATAGTTCAGTTCAGTTCAGTCACTCAGTCATGTCTGACTCTTTGTGACCCCATGAATTGCAGCACACCAGGCCTCCCTGTCCATCACCAACTCCTGGAGTCTACCCAAACCCATGTCCATTGAGTTGGTGATGCCATCCAGCCATCTCATCCTCGGTCGAGCCCTTCTCCTCCTGCCCTCAATCCCTCCCAGCATCACGGTCTTTCCCAATGAGTCAGCCCTTCGAATGAGGTGGCCAAAGTACTGGAGTTACAGCTTTAGCATCAGTCCTTCCAAAGAACACCCAGGACTGATCTCCTCTAGAATGGACTGGTTGGATCTCCTTGCAGTCCAAGGGACTCTCAAGAATTTTCTCCAACACCACAGTTCAAAAGCATCAGTTCTTCGGCGCTTGGCTTTCTTCACAGTCCAACTCTCACATCCATACATGGCCACAGGAAAAACCATAGCCTTGACTAGACGGACCTTAATTGGCAAAGTAATGTCTCTGCTTTTGAATATACTCTCTAGGTTGGTCATAACTTTCCTTCCAAGGAGTAAGTGTCTCTTAATTTCATGGCTGCAATCACCATTGCAGTGATTTTGGAGCCCCCAAAAGTGAAGTATGACACTGTTTCCATTGTTTCTCCATGTATTTCCCATGAAGTGATGGGACCGGATGCCATGATCTTCGTTTTCTGAATGTTGAGCTTTAAGCCAACATTTTCACTCTCCTCTTGGCTCTTTAGTTCCTCTTCACTTTCTGCCGTAAAGGTGGTGTCATCTGCATATCTGAGGTTATTGATATTTCTCCCGGCAATCTTGATTCCAGCTTGTGCCTCTCTCAGCCCAGCGTTAGTAGATAGTGATATGTTTAAAAGAGACATAAGGGTACAGAAGAAGCATATTAAGTACTACCCCCAACCCCTGAAAATGAGCAAATATGCAATGTTCATATCAGACAAAATAGACACACTGGAGTTAAAAGATGGTCATTTCCTATGAATAAAACAAGTCTCAAGAATGATATAATAATTTTAGGTTTAACAGTCCTAGATATAAAATCTAATACGTATGTAGAACTTAAAAGACAATTTCTTTAAACACTATGAGAAGAAATCGACAAATCCACAGACACCCCCCAAATACTCACGCTTGAGTTACTGATTAAACAGGAAAGCAGAAGATGTAAGCAACTGACAAGTAAGATCCAAGGGATACATTTAGAATGCGGCACCACTGTGTACCCAGGCTGAAGAATGCACATTGTTTTGGAGCATACATGGAGCAGGTTTGAAATTGGTCTCGTGTGCACCACTGATTCTCAAATGTGGCTTCATGTTGGAATCACTGGAGTGTTTCATTTTAAAAGCAAATAACATCGGGCATTGTGATGTAGTTGGAATGGTGTATGTCCCGGGAACCAGGACTAAAATCTACCAAGGTGGTTCTAATATTCAGTCCAGGTTGTGAACCACTGCTGCTGCTGCTGCTGCTGAGTCACTTCAGTCGTGTCTGACTCTGTGTGACCCCATAGACAGCAGCCCACCAGGCTCCCCCGTCCCTGGGATTCTCCAGGCAAGAACACTGGAGTGGGTTGCCATTTCCTTCTCCATTGCATGAAAGTGAAAAGTGAAAGGGAAGTCACTCAGTCGCGTCCGACCCTCAGTGACCCTTGGACTGCAGCCTTCCAGGCTCCTCCATCCATGGGATTTTCCAGGCAAGAGTACTGGAGTGGGGTGCCATTGCCTTCTCCATGTGAACTACTGGTCTAGCTTAAAGTAGCCCCAACTGATTTCAAAGCACAGAATAAGACAGACCACCATCTCTGACCAGATTGCAATTAACTGAGAAATCAGGATCATGAAAAATATAACTGGAAAAAGTCATTCATTTGACATTCTAAAATTACACATTTGCACAATATATGGGACAAAAAGTAAATAAGAAAATGATTAACTGTCTAGAGCTGTTTGATGACAAATGTCTGTAAATCATGGTGTGTGGAATGAAGCTGCACCAGTAAAGAAGAGAGAAATCTACTTAGATTAGAAAAGTAAGAGACAAAATTAACGAGAAATTAAATTAAAGAACAGAGATAAAGAATAGCAGATTAAATCCAAGGAAACTAGCAGGCAAAGTGGGAGTTTCAGAAGTCAATAGAATAGAAAATAAGCATACAATTAGAGAGGACACACAAAGCCAAGAGTTGATTGTCTGAGAAGATTAAGAAAATTGACAAAACTCTTTCAAAGTTAATTAAGAAAAATAGAGAAGGAAGACACAAACAAACGATTTTAGAAATAAAAAGATGATACAGAGATTTAATTGATGATACTATGAATAAAACATGGATGCCAATAAATTTGAAGTCCTCAATTAAATGAATAAAATACCAGGAAAAAATATAACTTATCATAACTGATTCAAGAGGAAGCAGTTCTATTAACCATTAAGGAAATTGAATCAGTGGTTAAAAATCTTTTCATAAGGAAAGCAATAGAACCAGATGATTTGAAAGGGAAGTTCTATCAAATATTTAAGGAACCAATAATTTCAGTTTATATAAACTCTTAACAGAAAATGAAAAGGAGGGAAAAATCCTCAACTCATTTTGTGAAACGGTCCTCACTTTGACGGCAGAACCAGATCAGGAACAACAAAAAGGTTAAAAAAAAATTGCAACTCAGCCCCACTCATGAACATAGATGCAAAAATGCTTAACAAAATGTATTGGTACAACACACCCAGGAACACATCAAACATGTAACATATTGTGAAGAAGTTGGGTTTATTCTAGGAATGCAAGATTGATCTTTCAGTGGAAAAATAAAAAATTAGTCCATAGAATTCACCACATTAATCAAATGAAAGAGAAAACCTATATGATAATCACAATACATGCAGGTAATATCTTGAATAAAAATCCACTGTAAGAAATAAAAAATATTCTAATTAAATTGGAATCAAAGAGAACTTTCTTCGTATGACACAGGACATCTGAAAACTTCCACAGAAAATATCATGTTTAATGGCTAAATACTGAAAGCAATATCTTTAAGTCAGGAACAAGACAGCAAGGAGGATATAGTCATCAAAGCAGTCAACTTTGTGTTGAAAGTGTTTCCAACAAGAAGGAAAAGAAAGGAAGTATAAACATTGAAAATAAATAAAATTCTCATTACTAAAAGGTGGCATAATCAGTTCAGTTCAGTCGCTCAGTCGTGTCCGACTCTTTGCGACCCCATGAATCACAGCTTGCTAGGCCTCCCTGTTCATCACCATCTCCCGGAGTTAACTCAGAGTCACATCCATCGAGTCGGTGATGCCATCCAGCCATCTCATCCTCGGTCGTCCCCTTCTCCTCCTGCCCCCAGTCCCTCCCAGCATCAGAGTCTTTTCCAGTGAGTCAACTCTTCTCACGAGGTGGCCAAAGTACTGAAGTTTCAGCTTTTGCATCATTCCTTCCAAAGAAATCCCAGGGCTGATCTCCTTCAGAATGGACTGGTTGGATCTCCTTGCAGTCCAAGGGACTCTCAAGAGTCTTCTCCAACACCACAGTTCAAAATATAATAGTCTATATTAAAAAAAACCCAAAATCCACAAATAAATTGTGAGAATTAATTAGAAAGTGAGATTGATAGATCTCCAATTAAAATGCGAGAGTCCACTGCATTTCCTTAAATCAATAAAAGGTTTTAGGAAAGGTAGGTAAAATCTATTTATAGCAAGTAGTTTATAAAATTTCAAAAAAATCAGTTTGTTAACACATGAATAAGCCCTGTATTGAGGAAATTATAAAATTTTACTGAAAGAAATTAAAGTTACCCAATTAAAGACATATTCTTAAAAAGAAAGACTCAATACTATTCTCCAAGTTGATGTTTAGATTTGATGAATTTCCAACCTAAGTGCCAAGGGGATTTTTTTTTAAAGACAGCAAACTGATTCTAAAAGGTATATGGAAGAGTCAAGAAGAGTCAACTTACTTTGGAAGAAGAAAATTAAATGGGGAAACTTGATCTTAAAGTAGAAAGTTTGATCTTTCTACTTTTCTTAAAGTGGAAAAACTTACTTTAAGTTGTCAGTGACCCAACCAGTTACTGGTGCAGAAATAGAAAAACAGACCAGTAGAAGAGAGTAGACAGCTTGGACATTAGCTCACACATATATGGAAAAATACTACTTTTACTTCTCTGTTTCATAAAACACAAAAATTCAGTTCCAAGAGGTTTTAGGATGTAAGTGGCAAAAATAAAACTCATGGGAGAATATCTTTATGAACTTCAGGGAAGTTTTCTTAAACAAGATACAAAACACAAGGGAAAAGATAAAAGCACCAGACAGAAACGTAGGGGATAACATGAATTTGCGCACACGTATGCTCAGTTGCCAGTCATGTCTGACTCCTTGTGACCCCATGGACTGTACCCTGCCAGGCTCCTCTGTGTGTGGGATTTTCCAGGCAAGAATACTGGAGTGGGTATCTATTTCCTTCTCAAGGGATTTTCCCAACCCAGGGATGGACCACAGATCTCCTGCATTGCAGGCAGATTCTTTACTGACTGAGCCAGGAGGGAAGCCCCTGTTTTACTGTATATACAATGTTTCATGCTGCTTATTCTGAATGGGCAAGGTCCAGGCAGAGCCTGAGAGTGGGAAAAAATGAGAAGGTAAAGACCCAACCCTATCAGTCCTCCAGGTTCAAGACCACATTCGTAGTCAAATCAAGAAAATCTTTCCAAATGCAAATCTGAGCTAAGCCCTCCTGTCCTTTAATCCCTGGCTTCTCATAACACTTTGGAGTTGTTACCAAACCCTCCAGGGCCAGCGTGGTCCTGTGGCTGCAGCCCTCCAGCCCTGCCATCCCTCTGGGGGTGGGGGGATGCAACCTTCCTTCAATTGTCTGAATGTGCTGCTAAGTCTTAGCCTTTGCTCTGTGTAGAGCGAAGGAGTCGTTTCTTCGCGAAATGATGGTCAAGTTCACTAGGGTTAATTATAGAACTAAAATGTTACATAGATATATGCTCTCCAGCAGTGTCTGGCACATAATAAGAACTTAATAAAAATTTTAGCCTTTATTAAAAGAGATTTTATGGTTCTGCTCTGAGCCTGCCTGCCTTTTTTCTGTTTGCTGTCCATTTTCAACGTAGACTCCTTTCCTTCTGAGATAGAGAACTCCACAGGGAGAAACGACCTCCAGATGTTGGTGCCAAATGGACCACTTTGGAGGCTGCGTCCCTTGCTCCCACTTGGATCTCTGGTATTATATACATCACGGCATGCATGTGTGTGTGCTCGGCCACTTCAGTCGTGTGACCCTGTGGACCACAGCCCGCCAGGCTCCTTTGTCCATGGGATACTTCAGGCAAGAATACTGGAGTGGGTTGCCAGGCCCTTCTCCAGGGGATCTTCCCAACCCAGGGACTGAGCCCATATCTCTTATGTCTCCTGCATTGGCAGGCGGGTACTCTTTACCCGTAGTGCCATCTGGGAACCCATACACATCATTAGTCTCTTCTCAAGGTGTCGGGGCTGAGTTTCAGTTTGGAACCACCAGCTTCATCTTGGCTTCCTGATTTGGACCCAGTCAATCAGATTTTTAAAAGGTGAATTTGTTGATATTTTCGTTTAAATTAAAATAATTTTTAGTTTCTCTCGGGGTATAGTTGATTGACGATATTGTGCTAGTTTCAGGTATACAAGTAAAGTGATTCAGGTATAACACATACATATATCTATTCTATTTCAGATTCCTTTTCCATATGGGTTATTACAGAATACTGAGTAGAGTTTCCTGTGCTATACAGTAGGTCCTTGCTGATTATCTGTTCTATATATAATAGTGTGTATGTTATTTTTTAGGACTAGATTTCACAGCATCGGTTCAATTTCTGGCAACTGCAAAGGCCACAAGTCCAGGCAGCAGTAGTCCTGTTGGGATGAGCATGCCTCCTCCAGTGAGAGTTTTTGTTATGCTCAGAAGCTTACCCACCTGGCCCTGGCAGGCCCTCGAATTTGAGACCCCTAATCCATGCTCTCTGTTAGGCCTTCAGTCCTTGAAAGAAAGCTGTTGTATGCCCCATCTCTTGTCTTTCCTGGTATAAACTTCTCCATCTTCTCATCACCTGTTCTTTCTTCCCTGCTACACTGGCAACCAACCACAGACATTCTTCCTTTCCATGGATTTTATAGAGAAGCATCTTGAGGAGGTAGGGATAACAAAAAACATTAACTATAAGGAGATAATTTGTACAATTGGGCAAACTTTTCTGAGTTCTGCCAAAGTTAGCAGTTTGGTGTTGTTTCAGGGAGAGATCACCTGTGCTTCAAGACAGAGGACCGTTAGGGGCTCACTGCCAGGCTGTCTCATGTCTCTAAATTGTCACGTCTTGTGGGGGATCCTCTGCAAGAAGCCTGCTGAAGAGGACCCCACTGTGGTCACCCCAAGGTCAGGCTAGTTCCCCTTGTTGCCAGGAGAAACATTTCCAAGGTGCTCTTGTGCTGATCCAGGACTCCTGGCTGGATGTGGAATGGGGGTGGCAGCAGGCAGGCTTCAAGGGCACCCCTTGACTTTAAAATGATGCAGGTTTCCTCGAGGTCAGGGATTCCGACAGAACTCACAGGTTCCAGCAGCTGATCCCAGGAGTGCAGGGTTTGCTTGCAGAGGGAACGAGTATCCATCCAATGTGTGTCATTCTGGATTCAACTGTCAACTCTTCTAGTCAGAAAAGTGCTCGGGGTGATTTTGCCGGACGTGTGATGAGACATGAAATGGCATGATTGCCTTTGATTGTCCTTGCCGGGCAGTTTGCAGGCACAGAAATTCAAATGATGGCGAAAAGTTCATTTTCAGGAATTAATTCCTTTTTCTCTCCAACTCTTGCCAAAGGAGCACTGGCGTCATCTGGTTGCAGCCCCTTAGGCGATGCTAGACCGGTGAGGATTCAGAGTGTGCTATCGATACTTCCAGAATTTTTTTTTCCAGAAATTTTTGACATGAAAATCAGAGCTGCCAGGGTCTGTTTCTTTTCACATTCCAGCGTCAGAGGCTGTCTGTTTAAGAATGGTATTCGGCTGCTGCAAGATCGACCAGCGCCCCTGCCCGGATGAAAAGCTCTGGGGAGCGATATTGGTGTCTGCAAAGCCCCTTTGCACACCTTTCAGGATTTTCTAAATAAATCCATGCAAGGTAGCTCCTTCCGGGGTCACACAGTGACAGCTGTGAGCTGAGCTGTGTAATGTTCAGAACCTAGGAGTTGTCAGAAGTAAAAACATCTTTCAGTTCTACTGAAGTTAATAAGTCAACTTAAATCAGCCACATATGTGGAAACAGAAGATTTTCAAAGCAGCGCCTTCATTATAAAAAATGTGTTAAAATTAGTAACTATTTTATATCTTGCCTATTTTCCCCATCCAACCTAGTTTTTTTTTTAATCCAAATATAGATTTTTGCAGTATTAAGGTAGAGATGCACAGAGTCAGTGAGAGATGAAATCAGGGTTGAATTCCTTACCCTTAGGTAAGAAGTGCCCCCAGATAACTTTGACAACTGTGTTTTGGGGAGTGTGGCCCCCTGAAGTGGTAGCTCTCTCCCTCTCCACCTGAATAGTCTCAGAAAAGGTTTTCTTGTCCCTCATTTCTTATCCTGAGGGCTTTCTGATTTTCATTACTTCAGCCTAGAGTCTTCAGGGAGCCGTTTTCTGGTACCTTCTCTGAACTTGGGTTTTTTTTGGCTGGGAATGGAGTCAGCTCCTTATGACATTTGTAGAAGGATTAACGAATATCGTTCTTTATTGCTTCATGAAGTCACCTCCTTGAACTTTTTCTGAGCTGTAATGTAATTTCATGGAAACTGACAGCCTTTTTGAGACATGGACTCAAAAACCACACTTGGGGCCTGAGCTCTCAAGGCATTTTGTAGTCAGTGTTGGGACAGCTAGCTGCATTTTCCTCTTGGAAACAGCATGACTGTATGCTTTTGGAGAACTGCCCCCACCCACCGTCGGAGGTCTTCTTGGACCATCTCGTGGCCCTCCTTCCATGTATGAGTTTGTGAACCAAGGTGGGCCAATCAGACATTTACTCTCTCTCTGTCTCCCTCCCTCAACGTTGAGTTTGGGTCTCGGTGAGCCAGGATGGGGGCAGAAGTGGATGGAGTGGCTTCCTCCAAATAACAAGGTCATGTGGTTCCTGCTGTAGGGTCCTCAGACTCACCCTGCCCCTGTCTTCTCTGAGTCTGTTCCTTTCACTGCGACAGGCACACCAGGTCCTTCTTCTTCCCTGTGCCTGGGGCAGGGGAGGTGTTGGGCCAAAGTGAGCCAGAGTCAAGGTCATAGCTGATTTTGTGCTCACTGTGGCCCTGGCACCAGGCTGACTGCTCTGCAATCTTTCTCCCATTTGAGCTTCACCAGATCTTCCCTGGTGGTTCAGATGGTAAAGAATCTGCCTGCAATGTGGGAGACCTGGGTTCGATCCCTGGGTTGGGAAGACCCCCTGCAGAAGGGCATGGCAACCCACTCCAGTATTCTTTCCTTGGAGAATCCCCATGGACATAGGAACCTGGCAGGCTGCAGTCCATAGGGCTGCAGAGTCAGACAGGACTGAGCGACTAAGAACATGTGATCTCCAACATCATCCAGCAAGGAGGGCAAATTGTGTGGTGCGTAGAATAGCCTCATCTAGCTGTAAGGAGATGCTGGAGACGAGGGTTCGATCCTGGGGTCAGGAGGAGACAACACACTCTAGTACTTTTGCTGGAAAAATCCCATGGACAGAGGAGCCTGGCAGGCTACAGTCCACGGTGTCACAAAGAGTCAGACACCACTGAGTGAGCACACTCACACACACACACACACACACACACACACACATCTCATCCTGTAATCTTAGGACAAGGCATTTTGGCACTGATGCACATTCTGTCTGGCTGTATTAGCATACCTGGACCTGACTCGAATTTTAAAAAGTCTGTTACACAAATGAACTTATCCATGAAACAGAAACAGATTCACAGACATAAAGAACAGACTTGTGGCTGCTGAGAGGGAGGAGGGTGGGGGAGGATGAGATTAGCAGATGCAAACTCTTACATACAGGATGGACAAACAACGAGATACTGCTATACAGCACAGGGGATATAGTCAGCATCCTGTGATAAACCATAATGGAAAAAATATGGAAAAGATAGATCTGATATGCATAGACTGACATATATGTATCACTGAATCACTTTGCTCTACCCTAGAAATGGACACAACATTATGAAATAAGTATACTTCAATAAACTTCCCTGGTGGCTCAGACGGTAAAGAATCTGCCTGCAATGCAGGAGACCTGGGTTCGATCCCTGAATCAGGAAGATCCCCTGGAGGAGGGAATGGCTAACCACTCCAGTATTCTTGCATGGATAATTCCATGGACAAAGGAGCCTGGTGGGCTACAGTCCATGGGGTCTCAAAGAGTCAGACACGACTAAGTGCCTTGAATAAAATAAAGAAAAAAATTGTCTGTGTACAGTGACAGTGAGCCTTCCATTTGCTTCTTCCATTTTAACCTAAATAGATCTATCCAAAGGCACTTTTTTGTTGTTGTTTTTGGGAAACGTACACTGATATGTAACATGTTACCAAGAACTGCTTTCTAAAGAAATAAAAGGAAGTCATTTATAGGTTAAAGCTGACCAGACCCAACACCTTCCTAAACCTCTCAGCTTAGATATGTTTAACATAAGAAGTCCAGTGGCTCCAAAATCGCCCAGGGAATCTTGAAGCACTGGCGTTAATTACGTTTAACCCCAGGTTTGCTGTGAACATGCTTCTGTCTCCTGAAAATGACCCTTTCTTAAAGGATGCCCTGTGGTTTGGAATTAATCACTGCGCTGTACCATCACGTGTTTCCTGCCCTTCAAGATTCCCAGTCTCTCCTACCTGGAAAGTAACCCCAAACCCCTCTCCAGACTCCAGGTCCCCTTCAGCTGCAGCCTTACTTTTATCTTCATTTTTATGGCCAAAGCCCTAGAAAGCACTGTCAGCACCGTATTTTGCCATTGACTCTGTTGCCATCTGGCTTTCTCTGCTCTTCTTTCCTTCAGGTCACCGCTTCCTAGTGGTCATGTCTGGAATGAGAAATTTAGAGGACGGGACCGACTAACTGGCAGCTTTATCCCCAGCCCCCAGATAGCACCAGTGGCAGCCTTTGTTGGTCCATGATAGATCCCCCTTGGGAATCCCCCTTTATAAACTGGATTTTATTTTTTGGCTGTGGTAGGTCTCTGTTGCTGCACACTCTTCCTCTAGTTGAGGCCGGCGGGGGCTGCCCGCCATTGCAGTGCATGGCCTCATTGCGGCGGCCTCTCCGTTGTTTGGAAGCGCCAGTTCTAGGTGCTCAGGCTCAGTAACTGTGGCACACAGGTGTAGTCGCCCCATGGCACGTGGGGTCTTCCTGGACCAGAGATCAAGCCCTTGTCCCTTGTGTTGCAAGGCGGATTCTTAACCACTGAACCATCAGGGAAGCCCCTGGAATCCGTTTTGAGATGGCCTCCATCATGTGATCAGAGTAGTACAGGGATGCTGCCTGTTACCATCCTTGGTTCATCCAGTCTATGCATTGGGAGGGCACAGACCAGCCTTCTAGACAGAAAGCAGAGGGGTCATGCCCCAGTGAAGAGACCCCAGCGAGAGGTGGGCTCAAGGCTGGCCTTGCTGCTTCCTGGAACATGGGCTTGAGTGGATCTGCGCTGGGCCTCACTTTTCCTTAGAAGGGGATAAAGAACATCTCCTTTATCAGACATCACCACAGTGCCAGGCTTTCAGTCTGAACCTCACTAAGTGTTTAACTCTCTTTATCTGCAAATGAAGCAGACTAAAAGAGCAATTGTCACTAAGCAGCTGGTTCGCAGCAGCCCTCGCAGGGCTTGCCCTGGCTTTTTTCTCTTCTGTTCATGGAACCAGGTGGACCTGTGAGGCCCTGCCAGGCTGACCTAGGCCAGCCCACCACACCGCGCGTGGGCTTGAAAGCAGGACCCATGCATGGGCTTGAAAGCCGGACGCCAGCTTATTCGCTTCCAGTTATGATTCTAATTATCCAGTAAAATGTATTTGCCCATTTGCTGTGCGAGGTGTCCTCTCTTCACCAGACACCAAATTACTGCCGACAACTGGGGATACACTTGGCCAGGAAACCCAATGTCCCCGGTGTTCTGTACAAGGCATTCCGTTCAGGCACTCACCTCGACTCAGGAATTCAGATCAGATGGTAGAAATGAGTTTCCAGGAGACTTTCTCATCTCACCGTTGACTGAGCCCCCAAAGGTCCATGGCTCCTTTCCAGCTCTTTCTGCCTTGAAAATGTTATGAGTCACAATACAGATAATTCCTCTCCAGCAATGCCTTCAAGAAAACCTTACGTTTAAGAAAAACAAATATCATGTGATATCCCTTGTATATAGAATCTGAAAAATAGTACCAATGAACCGAACCGAAACAGACTCACGGACACAGAAAACATGGTTTCCAAGGGGGAAGTGGGGGAGGGGTAAATGGGAGGAGAAGATTAACAGATGCACTTTACCATATATAACAAGGATTACCATGAACAACAAGGGTTTACTCTATAGTACAGGGACCGATATTTCATATGTTGTAATAACCTGTACTGGAATAGAATAAAAATATACAGCTATATACATATATGTTGTTGTTCAGTTGCTAAGTCCTGTCCCGCTGTTTGTGACCCTGTGGATTGCAATGTGCCAGGCGCCTCTGTCCTCCAATGTTTCCTGGAGTTTGCCCAAATTCATGTCTATTGAGTCAGTGAAGCTATCTAACCGTCTCTTCCTCTCACCGTCTTTCCCAGCAGCAGGGTCCCTTCCAGTGAGTAGGCTGTTTGCATCAGGTGGCCAAAGTGTTGAAGCTTCAGCATCAGTCCTTCCAATGAACATTCAAGACTGACTTCCTTTAGGATTGAGTGGTAGAGTTGATTTCAAGTCCTCCAAGTTTTCCTTATTAAGCATTTAATATCAGACAAACTTACTACCTCTCTGAGTCTTATTTTTAAAATGAAGAAACAACCATTCTAACGTTGTCACAATGATGAAGACTCGTAAAAAGCTAAGCGTTTGGCACAGAATAGATGCCCAGTAAATGGGAACTGTGATTAACAAAATTAGAAATACCCATTTGAAAATAAATGGGACTAACTTTAAAAGTATTATTAATATTGTTATTATCAATAACCACAGTTGTTATCAGTCCCCTGGTACATAGTAACCCCAAGAAATACATCTTGTCTCCTTTCCTCCTCAGTGGTCCTGGCTCCCAGCGGGGCCATCATCCCCCACCAGGCGGCCCTGATTGCCCTCCCCACACCACCTCCTGTGTCCCCGTGCTCCTGGGAGTAGAGGGTATCTGCTAAACTCTGGCTGCATGCTTCCTCTGTTTAGTTCCCCGGCTGCTTCTCTCATCTGTAACACCAACTCACTGTAATGCATCCCCTCTGCTTGGAGTATCCAGCTTGCTCTCCACAAATGGCACTGGGGCTCTGTCGGCAAGGAGGAGCCAGGGGTGAGGCTGAGGATTTGGGTAAGAACAGTCGTTTTCCTGTCTGTCTTCTCTCCTTCCCTCTTTCTTTTCATTTTTGCTTTCTCTTTTATAAAGATGATCACATGAGAGATCCTCCAAATCTTGCTGTTTTCACAATAAGTTCACATGAGTCTAATTCATGCCATTCTAATTCACTTAAAAATAACTGCAAGCTGACTTCCCTGGTGGTACAGTGGGTAGGAATCCACCTGCCAATGCAGGGGACATGGGTTCCATCCCTGGTCTGGGAAGACGCCACATGCGACGGGGCAACTAAGCCCATGAGTCACAGCTACTGAGCCCTTCACACCTAGAGCCTGGGCTTCAACACAAGAGAAGCGCCTGCTTGCTGCAATGAGAGAAAGCCCACACTCAGCAAGGGAGGGTCAGTGCAACCCCAATACATACATACGTAAGTAAAGCTGTATGGCACTATATACAATAGCCAAGACAGGGAAGCAACTTGAATGTCCATTGACAAAGGAGTGGATAAAGAAGATGTGCTACATATATATTCTCAGCCATTAAAAAGAATGAAATGACACCATTTGTAGCAACGAGGATGGGCTTAGGGATTATCATATTAAGTGAAGTAAGTCAGAGAGAGACAGACAAATCTTAAAGTATCACTTATATGTGAAATCTAAAATATGACACAGATGACCTTATCTATCAAACAGAAACAGACTCGTGGACAAAGAGAAGAGACTGCGGTTGCCGAGGTGGGAAGGGCGGAGGAGGGATGGATTGGGACTTTGGGAATAGCAGATACAAGCTACTCTATGTGGAATGGATACACAGCACAGGAAACTGTATTCAGTATCCTATGATAAATGTTCGGTTCAGTCGCTCGGTCATATCCAACTCGTTGTGACCCCCATGGACTGCAGCACCCCAGCCTTCCCAGTCCATCACCAACTCCTGGAACTTGCTTAAACTCATGTCCATCGAGTCGGTGGATGCCATCCAACCATCTCATTCTCTGTCTTCTCCTTCTCCTCCCGCCTTCAATCTTTCTCAGCATCAGGGTCTTTTCAAATGAGTCAATTCTTCATATCAGGTGGCCAAAGTATTGGAGTTTTAGCTTCAGCATCAGTCCTTCCAATGAATATTCAAGATTGATTTCCTTTAGGATTGACCGGTTGGATCTTCTTGCAGTCCAAGGGACTTTCAAGAATCTTGTCTAACACCACAGTTCAAAAACATCAATTCTTTGGTGCTCAGCTTTTTTATGGTCCAACTCTCATATCCATACATGACTACTGGAAAAACCATAGCTTTGACTAGACGGACCTTTGTTAGCAAAGTAATGACTCTGCTTTTTAATATGCTGTTTAAGTTAGTCATAGCTTTTCTTCCAAGGAGCAAGTGTCTTTTAATTTCATGGCTATAGTCACCATCCGCAGTGATTTTGGAGCCCCCAAAATAAAGTCTGTCACTATTTCCACCGTTTCCCCATCTATTTGCCATGAAGTGATGGGACCGAATGCCATGATTTTAGTTTTCTGAATGTTGAGTTTTAAGCCAACTTTTCACTCTCCTCTTTCACTTTCATCACCCAGCAGGGGAGTCACCACAAACTCAAAGGTGGTTTTCCCAGGGGAGGCCTATCCATTGCATTCAACCCTTGCAGTTTCCCCAAAGGTGGGAATCTCGACTGCATAATTTGTGGGAACTGGGGACTGCATCTGTGCTCTCCCCTATATTAAAAAATAGCTGCATGGTATCCTACACGATGGACGTGCCGAACACATCTGTTCATTTCACTGTTCATGGTTAGTCTGTAGTTTACAGTGTTTTGGTTTTTGCTACAACAAATAATTCTGCAGTAACCATGTGTTTATGCACATATATCCCTGTGGCTTCACTCTCATTGCTATAGAATGCATTTCCAAAGGTGGAATTTCTGGGTCAAAGAGTATGTGTATTTTCAATTTGTCAATTAAGAAATATTTTTAAATTAAGAAACATCAGCAGATTACTTTTCCCAAAGGTTGTACTATCTACCTTCCCTTTAGCAATTTATTTCCACTACTTATTCAGCACCAAAAGACCTCCTTGCTTTTATCTGGATAACTACAACCAGACTCGGCCCTAGAAATGGCTTTTCAATGATTCAAGGATTTGGAGAGTGAAGAATAATAAAAGCCATGCCCAAATTTTCTGATTGAGATAGGTTTTTTTTTTTATTATTATTATCTATGGGTTTGTTCTTTTTACCCCCTGCATTCTATTAAAAAGTCAACCTTTAAAAAGGGGCCTTCTCTTGACAGAAATTCTATCCTCTAATCTGGGAGACCATGTAGGTGTCCTTGATATGTCTTATAATAAGGCACTTGAGAGGCTAATTGCTTTATATTTATAGCCTATAGAGGTGGTTCCCACTTCGAATGAGGAGTTTCCTTGGTAATATACTGATAAGCACAGGTTCTGAGAGGCTAAACTGAGACTAATGCAGGAAAATTCAAAGCTAGGCTTGCAGGGGACCCCATAAAGTCACTGAAGGGAACAGACAGACCTCAGGAGAGAGACAGGAGAAGCCCGGGACGAGGGCGTGTTTCACTCGATTCCCTTGCATTCGGAGTTTTCCACAAACCTTGGGTTTAAAATCAGCACTGTCTGTTAAGTTTGGTATTGACCGCTCTGAATTCCTGCTGTTGAAAAACTCCGAATGCCTCGACAGGGTCTGAAAAGCAGCCCCTGATTTCTGGTCCACCCAGATCCTGCTGTCCTGCGTTGTACTATTACCCACTTCCAACTATTCCCACGTTTCTGGGAGAATTCATCTCTCCTTCAGGATGGATGAAATAGCTGGCCTGTCTCCCCTTGCTCTCTCTCTTTATCTCTCTTCAAATCTCCATTAAATTTCACTGTTAACATTAACCAGTTCTAAATCACCATGACTCACTGCATGTGTGTCATTCCAATGCTTACGTAACTACTGTTAGATTTCAAACCAACCGTTTAAAATGATAACAGTTATATTAGTAAATACTAATAGAAAACAGGGCTTCCCTGGAGGCTCAGCAGCAAAGAGGCCACCTGCTAAGGCAGGTGATGTGGGTTCGATCCCTGGGTTGAGAAGAATCCTTGGAGAAGGAAATGGCAACCCACTCCAGTATTCTTCCCTGGGAAATCCCTTGGATAGAGGAGCCTGGCAGTCAACAGTCCATGAGGTCGCAAAGAGTAGGACAGGACTTAACGACTAAGCAACAACAGAAAATACTTTGTGCCATCTATGTTCTAAGCGCTAAGCTGGACACTTCAGACACAATACATCTGTGAGTAGAAATAATGACGTGTTTGATAGAGAATGGTCACAGAGAGGATGAGTAACTTGCCCCAAACCGCACAGGCAGTAATAGTGGCAGACGCGGGCTTTAAATGCAAACCTTATTGGACTTTGACATCCACGCTGCCGTTAGACTGTCCCACCTCCTGGCAGTGTGCCAGCTGACAGCGGCTTGTCATCCTTTAGAAGCGCATACACCATCTCCGCCATGTCCGTTAGCTCTGATTCATCTTCATTCTCATCATCCCACGTGGTGAAGACTTATGTGTGCCTGGCTGGGTGAAGCGCCTTCATGGTCCTGGTCACGAGCCATCTTGTATGACTCCTGGAAGTGCGGACCCCATTGTGTGCATATGAGTCCTTGCAGTTCCTGGCCCAGTGCTGCGGGTCTGGTACAGACTCAGCCCAGTTATTTCTTCTTTTCACTGGAAGCATTTGGAGCGTGCAGGACTGCTCACCACTTTCTTACAGATCCATTTCTTTCTCCGTGCCTGAGGCAGAGCAGACCTCCACCCTAACCATTTCACGATCAGTTACCAGTTAACCCTTTCATGGCTTTTATAGCGTGTGTTCACAAATACCTTACCCTCCTCTGGAGACTGAATGAAATCATCAAATAAACTCAATGAACTAAAGAAAAAAAAAGGGCAGAAAAAAAGAAGAAAATGAGAACAAAGGAGAAATAAAAAAATAAGTAGCAATTTTGTAGACTGAAATTCATTCAACCATATCAGTAATTATACTGATGGTCTAAATGTAAATGGTCTGAGCACCTTCATGAGAAGAGTCATTATTATTAAAGTATATTGATTCCATAACATATCTCTAGATTTAACAAAATCAAAATCATTCCTATTTCACAGGTAAAGACTGAGGCTGTGAGACACTGACTCTCGTCTGAGTGAGGGAACTGCTTCTGCACAAAAGATCACATCTATAAAACTGGGGTTCTCAACCAAGGGGGAGTTGCTGCCCACCCCTAGCAAACTAAAATGATCAGAACCAAATGTCTGTAGTGTTGAGGTCGAGAACTCTGCAATAGAATAAAGAAAGGAGGCATATCATATTTTCTGCTTTTGGGTATCTTAAGAGATGGAGGTTTTCTATGACACTCATAGAACATTGAATGTTTTCTTTTCCTCTTAAGATGTGAAACCACAGAATTAAAAAATAACTGTTAATCATGCATGGGGCATAAGGGATAACATACACTTTCATTCTTGAAGTAAGTGAGTCTTAATTTTCCTTTTTTTAAATCAGGATACCGTTGATTTATGGTAATGTGTTAATTTCAGGTGTACAGCATGGTGAATCTTTTTTTGCCAATTATATTCCATTATAGGTTATTAATGAAGCTTAATTTTCAGTTCAATTTTAAAATTTATTTATTTATTTGGCTGCAATGGGTCTTAGTTGCACATGCAAGATCTTGCATCTTCCTTGCAGCCTGTGGGATTTTTAGTTGCAGCACATGAACTTTTAGCTACGGCACCTGGGATCTAGCTCTCTGACCAGGAATAAAACCTAGGTCCCCTGCACGGGAGCTCAGAGTCTAAGCTAGACCACCAGGAAAGTCCCTTGACCTAATTTTTAATAAACTTAAAAACAAATAATGTGGAGCCTATTATACAGAGTGAAGTGAGCCAGAAAGAAAAACACCAATACAGTATACTAATGCGTATATATGGAATTTAGAAAGAAGGTAACGATAACCCTGTATGCGAGACAGCAAAAGAGACACAGATGTATTGAACAGTCTTTTGGACTCTGTGGGAGAGGGAGAGGGTGGGATGATTTGGGAGAATGGCATTGAAACATGTATAATATCATATATGAAACGAATTGCCAGTCCAGGTCTGATGCATGATACAGGGTGCTTGGGGGTGGTGCACTGGGATGACCCACAGGGATGGGATGGGAAGGGAGGTGGGAGAGGGGTTCAGGATGGGGAACACATGTACACTCATGGTGGATTTAAGTCAATGTATGGAGAAGGGCATGGCAACCCACTCCAGTATTCTTGCCTGGAGAATCCCATGGACAGAGGAGCCTGGTGGGCTATAGTCCATGGGGTCGCAAAGATTCAGACATCACTGAGCGACTAAACCACCGCCATCATGGCAAAACCAATACAATATTGTAAAGTAAAATTAATTAATTAGTTAATTAAAAAAATGTGTATCTTACCTTCTTTCCCTTTTGAAGAGACCAAGAACAACAGATGGTATTATGGGATAGTATTATTGTGACATGGGCTTTGTGGCTCAGTCAAGTGTCAAAGTTTGTTTCAAGTCATATGGTTCCATTCTCTAATAAGGGAAGAGTTTTGAACCTGGACCTCTTTCCATTAAGATCTCCTGGTCCTATGGTGAAGGTGAAGTCACTCAGTTGTGTCCGACTCTTTGCGACCCCGTGAACTCTAGCCCACCAAGCTCCTCTGTCCCTGGGATTCTCCAGGCAACAGTACTGGAGTGGGTTGCCATTTCCTTCTCAGGGGATCTTCCTGACCCAGGGATTGAACCCAGGTCTCCCGCATTGCGGGCAGACGCTTTAACCCCTGAGCCACCACTTATAATCAAATGAGAATTCTAAACGAGTGGCTTGAGTTCTAGCTGTCAAAATGGTGTGCCATTGGTGGATGGAATTATATGGCATCTGAAGTTGGTTATAAGACCAGCAAAAACGAAAAAGAGGTTGGAAGTGAACAAGTTCAGCGAAATGTTGGTACTTGTTAAAGCTGGACAATGATTACATAGGAATTCCTCTCACTTTTCTTTCTACTTTCATATAAGTTTGAAGATTGCCAGAAAAAGCATCTTAAAAATGTATTTTATGACCACCTGCAGAGTGATAAGCAATGCCATTAGATAGAACTTGTTTCTTGCTCCATCTAGGTGGATTCACAGGCAGTTTCTTGAGTGAAATTCCATTCATGTGTCTAGATATTGTTTAATCCAGCAGATTGTGTATCATCTCAGTGTAAGAAAACGCCGTGGGAAGAAAAAGCCACCTCTAGGACCCGTTAGTAAAAAGGCCTTTATTGGGCTGTTGCTCTCGGGCAGAACTCCCAAGGACAGGCAAGCGAGGGAAGCGAGGGAGTCTGCGAGGTGGGGAGGGGTGCGGGAAGGTTTTATAGTGAGGGCTGGCAGACAGGCCAAGTTTTTCCCATGTAAGGCAACAGGTGCGGACCACAGCAGGGGTTGGTTGCCCATGGTCTTTCTGGCATTTCCCGATTGGATCGGGGCTCCAAGGCCGGCCCCGGGGGTCGGGTCCGTTCCCTGGTTCCGGTTTGGTCATCAGCCGCCCCTGGTGCTGACCGGATGCCCCCCTTTCTGGCCACGTTTCAGGCAGCTCGCCCTTTCATCACGGCCTTTTTGATATAGGATAAGGGGCGCCGAATCTCTCTGGCTACTTCCTGCTGAACAGGGGCGATGGGGGGAGGGGTGGCCGAGATGCTCTAGGGCAGCTGTCAGGCTTGTCTGAGGACGCTCGGAGGGGAGTCTCGGTATGGTTGTCACAATACCATTAGCTGGAGTGCGTGGGGTTTTGGCCTCAGTTGGCACATGTTTAGGGGTATGTTTGACAGACAATTAAGAATACACAGCCCGAAGAGGAGGAGAGCTAATATAACCAGGATAAATATAAAAATAGGTTTCTACCAGCCAAATTTAAACCAGGAGGCAATTTTGGTCAGAAGGGAAGGTGAACTTTTTCCCAGTCGGGAGATGCTGTCCCGCACCTCAGTAAGGGCATTGGTAACATTCTGCGAAAGATCTGGAATATATACACAGCGCTCTGTTTTTATAATGGCACAGGTTTCCCCTTGGGCGGCTGTGAGGATGTCGAGGGCCATCCTGTTTTGCAACACGGCCTTGTGCATTTGCTTTTGTTTTTCATTTAGGGCTTTGAGAGCTTTAGTGGTTTTTAACAAAGACTGTTTGGTGAAATTTGTGAGGGAGTCGACACGGGTCATGATGTCTAAATTTTTAACCGAAGGCACAAACGCAGCGGCCAGGTAGTTGTACCAGTGAAAGAGTGACCTGGCCCATCTGGCTCTGACAAGGGGCAAGTTTGCTGGTGTGGGCATCTTTCCCGTGTGAATTTGTCTGGGGGCGAAGACAAATCTTAGAGTGCATTTGCCTACCCACCCAACAGGAAGCCATGGCCACACATTATTACCACATATCCACTTAGTGCCGTTGGGCGCCACCCAACGAATACCCGGGTTGTTTGTCTAATCAGATCTTGGCCATACATTGGCCTTATCTACATTAAAAGTCACATCAAAAACCGTTTTACATAGAGTTTGGGACAGTATCCCCACATGCTTTAACAAATTGCTTGGTAAATCTGTCTGTCCATATCGAGGTTGGTGCTCTCTCTGTTCCCAGCATAGATCAGCCGATCTGATGAGCTGCCCCGCTTCCGGTGTCATCCAGAAGTACTCGTCCCAGATCTGATAGTAGTCTCCGAGGAAACGCGATGATTTTTGAGCTCGGTCTTTGTTTTGGGAGTTGTTGGCATAACCTGTGAATGCAGAAACTATGACCTGGTGACTGACGGTAACGTTGAAACGGACATTGGAACTGGAGGTAGTATTTCTGCACCAAGGAAAGTTAGAATATTTATACGTAAGGCCCAAGTAAAATCGCTTTTGCTGTTTCAAGAAGCCACATAGAGACTTTATAGCATCATCGCCTATTGGCATGGCCCACCACGGCAGCCCGCTCTGGACCGAAAGGGGCATGGCAGTGCAGACCCAGCATGTGGAGGTATTATAGTAATTAGCATAGTAGTGTGCCCAAGAGATAAAAACATTAGCCTGAGCCCGAGGAGAGTCAGGACTTAGGCCGAGCATGACACCTGTCAGGCAGAATGCCCACAACTTGGGGGCCTGCCATGATGACAAGCCCAGTCTGTGAGATGAGAAACGCGTTGAATCTTTTATTTGGGCGGTGGCCTTGTAGCAGACCCAATTTGGGGAACGTGTAACAGGTTGTCTCTTCCTGGGCTGGCCGGTAAGTTTTTGTGAATCTAATCTGCACTGCTCCTTTAGCCAGGGTCCTGTAGGGACCTGTGGACCCTGGACAGAGTCAATGGAAAAAGAGCACCGCCCAATCTGGGCTCCTCATGGGAATAGCACCTTAGAGGTAAGGAACAGCAATTTCAGTAAATGACAGGAGGCAATGTCTTTGGTTATTTTGGAATTGGGGGAAGAGGAGTCCGGGTGATAGTTAGCTTAGTTGGTCCAGTAAGGACAGAATGGTAGGATCTTTTTTTCTTTAAGGTCAGGGTCAGGAAAACCTGGGGGTGTGAGCTTAAGTCGGGTCAGGTGGTACCAGGGCTCCTGTCTCAGGAGTTTGGCTGCCGTAGGAGTGGTGAGGATTACCGTATGGGGTCCCGTCCAGCGGGGTTGCAGCAGGTGGAGGTTAAGAACTTTTAGCAGTACCTGATCTCCTGGGGCCAGAGGCCGGATCGGCTTGTTGTTGTCTGCCGGTCATGGCAAAGCACGGTCAGCGTGTTTTCTCAGCAAGGACCGTAGGAGGGAAAAGAGAGGGAGGTACCCCACGAGTGGGGAGTCTCTCTCTCCGGGAGATAGGTTAGGAGATAAGGCTTTCTGTAAAGCAGCTCGAAGGGGGTTAAACCTGTCTTTATGTGAGGCGTGGTGCGCACACGGGTGAGCGCCAGAGGAAGGAGGTCGACCCAGGACAATCGCACTTTTGAAGCAAGTTTGGTCAGGTGTGTCTTGATGATGCCGTTTACTCGCTCTTTGAGGGATGTGGAGATGCCAGGCGATGTCTAAGGCTGCAGCCACCTGCTGGGAAATCTTGGTGGGGGAAGACAGCGGCCCTGTGGGAGTTTTTTAGCTGCAGCATACAGAGGCTTGGCCAGGGTGGTGTAATTTGGGACCCAGTGTCGGAAAAGTCTTGTCAGCCCTAAAAGGACAATATCTGCTCTCCATTGGCTGGAGGACAGATGGACCGGAGGAGGCTATACCGATCTGCTGTCAGGGCTTTAGTGGTGGGAGTGATTTTGAGACCTAGATAGACAACAGAGGTCTGGGTCAGTTGAGCCTTGGATTGTGAGGCTCTGTAGCCCAGGGAACCAAGGAAATTAAGAAGAGTCGCAGTGTGTTGTCTAGAAGTCTCTTCTGAGGGGCTGCAAAGGAGTAAGTCGTCTACGTATTGGAGGAGAGTGCTAGGATGAAGTGAACATCTGGCCAGGTCTCGAGATAGGGCTTGCCCAAAGTAATGGGGGCTGTCTCTAAATCCCTGCGGGAGGACCGTCCAGGTGAGCTGAGTGGTCAGGTGGGTGTCAGGATCTGTCCAGGTGAAAGCGAAGAGAAACTGACAATCGGGATGAAGTGGGATGGTAAAAAGGCATCTTTGAGATCAATAACAGTAAAATGAGAGGTTTGAGGAGGAATGGAGGAGAGAAGGGTGTAAGGGTTAGGGACAAGCGGATGGGCGGGGACCACCGCCGCGTTAATCAGGCGGAGATCCTGCACCGGCCGGTAGTCTCCGGAAGCCTTCTGGACAGGAAGGATGGGCGTGTTACAGGGGGAGGTCGTGGGGATCAGGAGACCCTGTCCCATGAGGCGGTCGATGATGGGCTTTAGTCCCCTGAGGCTCTGGGTCGACAAGGGGAATTGAGGCCGAGCTGGAAAAGAGGTGGGATCCTTTAGTCGAATAAGAACTGGAGGGTGGTGTCTAGCCACCACCGGAACCCGAGGGGGTCAGGGACTCTGCAAGTAGCATCAGGAAGGCCCCCGATGTGGGAGCCGACCCTGGGGTCAGGTGGAGGGTGGCTTTTAGCTTAGCGAGTATGTCCCTCCCCAAGAGTGGGGTAGGGCAGGAGTTTATGACTAAAAAGGAGTGTGTGAACATGGATGAATCCAGCTGACAAGACAGAGGTTGTGTCTGGAGAGGACACGAGGGTCGGCCGTCAATTCCCATAACCGAAATCTGAGAAGGATGCAAAATGCCCCCAAAGGAAGGAAGAACCGAATAGGTAGCCCCCGTATCAACCAGGAAGTTGATAAACTTACCCGCTACCTGGAGCGTTACCCTGGGCTCGGCTTGGGTGATCGGGGTCCCCGAGTCTGGGCGGCATTAGTCTTCGTCGAAGCTCAGCAGCTCCAAAGCCGGAGTAGGGCAGGAAGTCTCCCTGGGGCGCTCTGGTCCCCGGCCCCTAGAGGTCAGGGCCCGAGAGGCCTGGGGACAGTTGCTGGCCCAATGTCCTCGTTGTTTGCACAGTGGACATGGCTTGGATGGAGGGCGTGGGTTAGGGCATGCTTTGGCCCAGTGTCCTTCTTGGCCGCACTTGAAGCAGGCCCCCGGAGGGGGCTTCCGGGACCCCGAACCCGCAGCCGGCCGCAGGGCCGCCACCAAGGCTTGGGTTTGCTGGTAAAAGAGACTTGCTTGCTGGTTGAGGAGGCTAGCCTGAAATTTGGTCTTTTGTTTAAGCCTTGCCTTACGGCTGGCCTCAGCAGTCTCCTCACGGGCATTGTAAACCTTGAATGCCATTTTTATCAGATCTCGGATAGGGGTCTGAGGGCCATCTTCAGCCTTGGCCAGCTTTTTTCAGATATCGGGAGCAGACTGAGAGATAAAACGACTGGCCAAGGTGGCTGCCCCTACAGGGGACTCAGGGGACAGCCTAGTGTATTGAATGAGGGCCTCAGTAAGCCGATTGAGGAACATAGCTGGATTTTCATCAGGCCCCTGAGTCACCTCGTCCAGCTTAAGGAAATTTACAACCTTATGAGAGGAAACCTCCATCCCGTCAATAAGGCACTCTATCATATAGCGTGCTCGTTGCTGGCCACCACCCCCCTCCTGATAGTTTCAATCAGGGTTAACGTCGGGGACCGCCTGAGCCCCCGGGGGTGTTCGGGAGAGGGATTGGCAATGTGCCTCTGATCGGCCTGAGCTTTGGCTGCCGTCCAGATGGCCTGCCTCTCCTCGGGGGTGGTGGTGGACCCCAGAATAACATAGATGTCTTGCCAGGTTAAAGCATAGGCACAAGTCAAGCCAGTGAACTGTTTAATGTACTGAGTAGGATTGGAAGAAAAGGATTCCAGTTTGGCTTCAATCTGTGCCAGGTCCTGGAGAGAAAAAAGGGAACATGGACCTGGGCTAGGCCCTCAGCGCCAGCTACTTGTCGAAGAGGGAGTAGCGGGGCTGGGGGAAGGGGGGGAGGCCCCCAGAGGGTTGCCGTGGGAGCGAGTGTGGGGGCTAACCGGAGAGGGGGGAGGGCGTGACGGAGGGAAGAGGAGGATACAAGATAGGGTTTAGGGCCAGAGGATCCAGGGCCGGCAGCGGAGTCTCGGGGGCGGGAACGGAGGTAGGAGGGGCCGGAGTGGAGGGGGGAGGGGGGAGGGTAGAGAACCAGGGTCGGAGGAGGGGAGAGAATAGGGTTAACTGCCAGCTGGTTGGGGGTCGAGGGCGAGGCTGGGGCCGAGGTGGAAGGGGAGGGAGCCGTGGGAGAGGTATAGGGAGGAGGAGCCACCAGGTCTTCTGGAGGAACAGAGAAAGCAGAGGACTCAGAGACGGGGAGGAGTTGGCTTGGAGCCACGTGGTGCTGGGGGAGGGGGTGAGAGCGCAACGCCCAAAAGGCCTGAACATAGGGGGCCTCAGACCATTTTCCCGTTCTCCGGCAGTAATTGTCCAAATCACGGAGGACGTTAAAGTCTAATGTCCCTGCGGCCGGCCACTGCGAGCCATTATCCAGAGAATATTGAGGCCAGGCCTGTGAGCATAAAAGGTAAGCTGTTTGGCGCGGACATGTCCCTTTAGTCCTAAGGTCTGCAAATTAGCCAATAAGCATTTTAAAGGGGTTAAATCTTGGAGTTTGGGTTCGGGTTTGGAGACTGTCGATCCCATAGCGACCACCAACAGCGGAGGCAGACCCCGGTATCCAAACGTCTTTGGACACGCTGGGGAAGCCGGAGGTCCAGGCAGCCGATCAGAACGTCTTCTTCACGGTCTGCCGGACCGGAAAAGGCCAAAGCCGGAGGTCCACGCACTCGATCAGGACGTCTCCCTCATGAACTGGGGACCTGGGGAGGGGGGCCGAAGCCGGAGGCTGAAGCCGGAGGGAGGCCGAAGCCAGAGGTCTCTCAGTCGATTAGGACGTCTCCCTCACGAACTGATGACCGGGAGGGCCCAGTAAGTGTGCACCCGTTACAGGGCCCTAGGAAGTGGTCGCCAGGGAGGGCAAGCTCCAAAGCCGAAGGGACTTACCCCGTTTCCTGCCGTCCGGGAGGTTGGTCAGTCGCCTGGGTCCGGGGCTACCGTGGCGGTGGAGCTCGAGGGGACCTCAACGGCAAGAGCCAGAGGCCCTCACCTCGAGCCCCACGTTGGGCGCCAGATGTAAGAAAACGCCGTGGGAAGAAAAAGCCACCTCTAGGACCCGTTAGTAAAAAAAGGCCTTTATTGGGCGGTTGCTCTCAGGCAGAACTCCCAAGGACAGGCAAGCGAGGGAAGCGAGGGAGTCTGCGAGGTGGGGAGGGGTGCGGGAAGGTTTTATAGTGAGGACTGGCAGACAGGCCAAGTTTTTCCCATGTAAGGCAACAGGTGCGGACCACAGCAGGGGTTGGTTGCCCATGGTCTTTCTGGCATTTCCCGATTGGATCGGGGCTCCAAGGCCGGCCCCGGGGTCGGGTCCATTCCCTGGTTCCGGTTTGGTCATCAGCCGCCCCTGGTGCTGACCGGATGCCCCCTTTCTGGCCACGTTTCAGGCAGCTCGCCCTTTCACTCAGTATTTTCAGGGAACTTTGAAAATTAAAAGTAACTGCAATATGGGTGGCAGAGTTAGACAGAGACTTCATAAAGGAAACACTGTGAATGACGGAACAGTCCAGGAGAATAGTCTTAATTTCATTAGTTGTTTGGAAAATGTGATTAAACAATGAGATAGAAACCTCTATACACTGATTAGAAACTTAAAGTGAAAAAAATAGATAACTATCAAGTTTAATCAAGAATGAGGAACAACTATAACTCTTTTATATTTTGGACATGGAAATTATCATAAGTAGACTACTCTTCCCAGGTGGATCAGTCAGTAAAGAATGCAGTCTGGGAGACCTGGGTTCAATCCCTGGGTTGGGAAGATCCCCTGGAGGAGGGCATGACAACCCATTCCAGTATTCTTGCCTGGAGAATCCCCAAGGACAGAGGAGCCTGGCAGGTTACAGTCTGTGGGGTCGCAAAGAGTCAGACACAACTGAGTGACTAAGCACAGACCTACACTAGTCCATGGGGTCACAAAGAATTGGACATGACTTAGTGACTCAACAGACCTATACTAAAAAGATAGATTAAAGAAAATCCTTTAGTTAGAAGAAAATTATTCCAGATAAAAATACGAAACTGCACAGAGGAATGAAAGGCACTGGACACGGGGGTGCTTGTATGCTACAGGTGGGTGTAGAGCCACAAGAGAAGCCCAGGAGCACTGGAGTGGGCAGCCTGTCCCCTCTCCAGCAGACCTTCCTGACCCAGGAATCAAACCGGGGTCTCGTGTTTTACAGGCAGATTCTTACTAACTGGTCGATCAGGGAAACCCCCTTAGTACTTAAACCTCTTTAAAAAGATGGAGAGGGAGAGGGTGGGATGATTTGGGAGAACAGCATTGAAACATGTATACTATCTTGTAAGAATGAAGCGCCAGTCTATGTTCAATACAGGATGCAGGACGCATGGGGCGGGTGCACGGGATGATTCAGGGAGAGGATGTGGGGTGGGAGGTGGGAGGGGGCTTTGGCATTGGGAGATCGTGGACACCTGTGGCTGATTAATGTCAACGTATGGCAAAACAAATACAGTATTGTGGGGTGGGAGGTGGGAGGGGGCTTCGGCATTGGGAGATTGTGTTCACCTATGGCTGATTCGTGTCAATGTATGGCAAAACAAATACAGTATTGTAATTAAAAAAATAAATAAATTTAATAAAAAAAAACAATGAAAAAAAAAGATAAGTGCTTAAAAAACACAGTACCAATGTAGTGTGGTACCTATAACACATACAAGAGTAAAATGCATGACAGTACACAAATGTCAGGAAGAGGAATGGAGGTTGTAAGGTTTTTATGCTTCATGGCATGATATCGCATAAAGGCAGACAGTGCTAAGTTAAAGATGCACATTGTAAACAGTAAAGCAACCGTTAAAATAATGGTTTAAAATACAAAAATCAAAGAGTTATAGCTAATAGACCAACAAGGAGAATAAATTAAATTATTAAATCAATTCAATGAATTCAAAATAGAAAGAGATAAAGCGACACAAAGAAAGGTAGATGCAAAATCAGTGTCAGGATTATAGACTGAAATTCAACCGTACCAGAAATTACACTAAATGTAAATGGTCTAAACGCCTCTTTGGAAGACTCTTTATTATTATTAAAGAATATGTATTCCCAAAATTGACCTATAGATTTAACAACATCTAAATCACAACAGACAGAGAAATGGATGAGCTGATTATGAAATTCATATGGAAATGTAAATAATCTAGAATAGCCCAAATAGCTTTTGAAAAAAGGAACAATATTTGTTGGCTAATATAACCTGATTTCAAGCCTTCTTAATAAAGCTGCAGCTATCAAGAGAGACAAATGGATCAATGGAATAGAATACAGAGTTTAGGAAGCGTAGTTTATCCACGTGCAAAAACAAAGAGACTTCAATTTATGCCTTGCATTATAACAAAAAATAACTACTGTTGGGCCATATGACATATATTATATTAAAAACCTAAAAGTTTATAAAACTTTTAGAAGTAAAAACAGTTGTGACCTTGGATCAGGCAAAGATTTCTTAGATACAAAAAACATGATTCATAAAAGAACAGATTGTCAAATATTTTAAATCCGTATCATCTGCTTCTTGGAAAAATGCTGTTAAGACAATGAAAAGTTAAGCCACAGTCTAGGAGAAACTCTTGTCAAGTCATCTGATAAAGGGTTTGTACTCAAAATGTAGTAAAGAACTCTCAAAACTCAATGCTAAGAACACAAAAACTCAATAAATAAACAACAGATTTCAATAGACCCTTCACTGAAGAAGACATACCTGAAATAAACATGTGAAAATATGCTAGATATCATTCATCATGGGCTTCCCTGGTGGCTCAGAGGTTAAAGCGTCTGCCTCCAATGTGGGAGACCCGGGTTTGATACCTGGGTTGGGAAGATCCCCTGGAGAAGGAAATGGCAATCCACTCCAGTATTCTTGCCTGGAGAATCCCATGGACAGAGAAGCCTAGTAAGTTACAGTCCACGGGGTCGCAAAGAGTCGGACACAGCTGAGTGACTTCACCTCACCTCATCATTCATCATTAAGGAAATACAAGTTAAAACCACAATAACATACCAAAATACACCTATTTGCACAGCTGAAATTTAAAGGATTCATAATAAGAAAATGTTATCAAGGATGTGGAGCAACCAGAATTCTCATGCACTTAAAGTTGGTACAATGACTTTGAAAAACACTTTACCAGTTACTTAAATTTAAATTTCATCATTCACCCACTTTTCAATCTAGCCATTCCCCTTCTAGGTATTTGCCCAAAAGAAAGGAAGGCACATGACCAAATAAACAGATGGACATGGATGTTCACTGTGGACTTTTGTCTGTATGTGCTCGGTTGTTTCAGCTGTGTCTGACTCTTTGCAACCCTATGGATTGTAGCCCGCCAGACTCCCCTGTCCATGGGATTCTCCAGGCAAGAATACTGGAGTGAGTTGCCATGCCTTCCTCCAGAGGGCCTGCTCGACCCGGCATCTTCTGCGTCTCCTGCATCACAGGCGAATTCTTGACCCGCTGAGCCACCTGGGAAGCCCCTATCTGTACTCAAATTCCAGCAATAAAATGAATAAACTATTGATAAGCTATTTAGATGTTTTGAAATGATTATGCTGAGTGAAAAAAGAGCTAGTCCCTTTGCTGTCCACTTGAAACTACTACATTATCAATAGGCTCTTCTCCAATGTTGTTGCTGCTGTTCAGTCACTAAGTCATGGCCGACTCTTTGTGACACTGTGGACTTCCAGCGCACCAGGCTTTCCTGT
Organism: Nanger dama; assembly: GCA_917880005.1. Lineage (NCBI taxonomy): Eukaryota > Metazoa > Chordata > Mammalia > Artiodactyla > Bovidae > Nanger > Nanger dama. Next base: position 8,059,047 of record CAKJTW010000063.1, on the reverse strand, counting down.
CCTCCACTGTCTCCTGGAGTTTGCTCTAGGTCATATCCATTGAGTTGGTGATGCTGTATAACCATCTCATCCTCTGCCACCCTCTTCTCCTTTTACCTTCAATCTTCTCCAGCATCAGGGTCTTTTCCAGTGAGTCAGGTCTTTGCATCAGATGGCCAAAGTGTTGGAGCTTCAGGTTCAGCATCAGTCCTTCCAATGAATAATCAAGGTTGACTTCCTTTAGGACTAACTGGTTTGATTTTGTAGTCTAAGGGACTCTCAAAAGTCTTCTGTAGCCGATATAAAATTTAAAAATGTGTGCGTGTATGGGAAGGTAACCCAAGCAAAATTAGATATTATATCATATGATTCTATTTAAATAAAATTTTAGAAAATAAAAACTATTCTCTAGTGGCATAAGTCATGTCTGTTCTTGCCTCGGGTAGGCAGTGAGGAAGAGCTTACCAAGGGGCACAGGAGTCTTGGGGTGATGGATATCTTCATTACCTTGATTATGGAAAATAGTCTCAGGAGTGTGTGTATATATAAAAACTTATCAAAATATCTTTTAAATATGTTGTTTGTTGCATGCCAATTAAGCTCCAATAACAAACTTTTTATTTTTTTATTTTTATTTTTGAAAAGTTATCAAAAAGGATTTTTTTGTTTATTTATTTATTTATTTTTAATTACAATACTGTATTTGTTTTGCCATACATTGACATGAATCAGCCACAGGTGAACACAATCTCTAACAAACTTTTTAAAAGTTTGCTCATTTCTCTTTATATAAATTTCACTTATAAAAAGAACCAAAAGCAAACGTTGATCTTGAGTTAAGGATAGGCATGATGCAGTGTTTATGGATAAAGTGTTCTGATGTCTGCAATTTATTTTGAAATGCAGCAGCAACAAGAAAATGGACAAATGCATGTGTAAATGGATGGCTAAATGGATAGGTGTGTAATAACACACACGGACTTTTTTCTTTTTCCTGATGCAGATTTTCATATCAGTCTATTTCTGTATCAAGCCCACCACAGAGACTTCTGGTAGATGCTGCCAGCCTGTTTCCTTAGCCCAGTGTCCATAATGCTTCCCGACTGGAAGGTTTTCTAGCTCAGTTCTGATTCTCCCTCATTTTTACCCTTCTCACTGGCCACTAAGGAAATCCCAGCTGCTTATCCTTGGAAGGCCACAGCCACAAAGAACATGTGTTTCATTAATCCATATGTGAGCTACAGTGGAAAAGTGTTCATACTGCTATTTACCTTATCCTCCAAATCTCACACTAATGGATTCTGTATGGATGTTCTATTAGTTTCCTTGGGTTGTCATCACGAAGCAGTATAGATTGAGGCACTTAAACAATAGAGAAGTATTTTCTCATGGTTCTGAACGGATGGAGGTCCAAGAGCAAGGTGTTAGCAGGCCTGGTTTCTCCCAAGACCTCCTCTTAGTTTGCAGATGCCCCCTCTTGCTGCCTTTTCGCCAGTGCTTTAATCCCTGGTGTCTCTCTCTGCACCCTAATGTCCTATTCTTGTAAAGATACCTATCAGATTGAACTAGAGCAGACTCCAATGGCCTCATTGCAACTTCTCTCTTTGTAAAGACTAGGTCCAAATACAATTACATTCTGAGGTACTGAAACCAAGCAGGAACCTATGGAGAAGACTCTCAAGAGCCCCTTGGACTGCAAAGAAAACAAGCCAGTCAGTCCTAAAGGAAATCAACCCTGAATGTTCATTGGAAGCACTGCTACTGAAGCTCCAGTACTTTGGCCACCTGATGCAAAGAGCTGACTCACTGGAAAAAACCCTGATGCTGGGAAAGACTGAAGGCAAAATGAGAAGGGAGTGGCAAAGAGTGAGATGATTAGATAGCATCACCAACTTAATGGGCATGAATCTAAGCAAACCAATGTAGAGTTAGGCCAAACAAACCAAACCACTGGCATTTGGAGCAGAGAAAGATTTGTTGCAGGGCCAAGCAAGAAGAATTGGTGGCTTGTGCTCAAAAACCCCAAACTCTCTGGTGGTTCTATAACAGGAGATGATCTCAGTTAAAAGACTGTGGGGTCAATCCCAATATGATTAGCTAAAGAATTAGTTAAACTTAAACAGTTTTATTTTGTTCAGAGCTTTCATGCGGGCTGTATCTCTTGTTTCTCCTCTCCTATACCGCCGACACCATAAAAGCAGGGTGAGCATTCAACACATTCATTGTTGGAACCCATTGGTGAACCCAGTCACTCACCAATGCATCACACATACTAAGTGCTTGATAAGCCTTTGTTGAATGAATGAAAAAGAGCATGGAAACCTGTAAATCAATGGACCTTTCCCTGTTTGCCACCATTTACAGATGATTCCTTCTGCTCACCCTTAACTAGAAGTTTCATTAGTCGGATGGCAGGAAATGAGGAAGGGGACTGATGAGTCATTTGCTGAGCGGCGGTAGTTAAGGTCGGGCAGGATGGGGAGGGAGGGGGGAGTGGACAGAGCGCAAGGCTGGCCGCTGAGCCAGTGCCACATTGGTTACTTCTGATGGATATTCCTCACGGCTGCACCGCCCCATTCATTAGCACGGGTAGGTGAGGGTTGGATGTAATTTTAAACAACAGTTTGAAGCATTACTATTCTGGTCCTGAAACAGCTTAAATATTTTATGAGTTTTTAAGATTGGGAGAAATTAAAGCAAGTATGTAATCTTGCTCTGTGTGTGTATAAATATATACACATATGAAATTTAAATATACTCACACAAAATCTTATTGTAGAGAATCTCATAAATCTAAAAAAGATAGGGAGGCTAAAAAAACCCTACCCATATGTAAACATAATATGAAAATATATTCAGTGTTAATTTCAGAATTTATTGCAATCTGCACTACATCTTTAACAATTGCACATACACTCTCCCGAGAGCGAGAGTGAATTTTTAAAAATGAAATATTTTGCATAAAATATTTTGATATTTAAAAAACCAATATAACTTTTAAAAAACCATAAAAGAAATGTCTAGCAGGAGTTGTGAGGGAACAGTTTTTAGGGGAAAAAAAGTCCTTTCACTATAGATTTTATCCTCTGAAATTGGGACCAATGTGCTAGATAATTACGTACTTTGGGATCATTAAGGGGCTTTTAGCAAATAATTTATCTAGTGTTCAAATGGGAATGTAAATAAATGAGTAATTTTTCCTTGTTAATTATAATTCTTGTGAATTACAATGTCTAGGCACCTCTCCAGGACCACAAATCCACCCATGAGTCAGAAAGTGCCACCAACAGTGTTGATGTTGCATTTGATAAAGTTTTTTTTTTTTCATGAGTAATCATTATCTTCAATTTTAGACTATTCCAGAAATAAAAACTGACAATAAAGGTAACTTCGGTTTCATCCCATTTCTTGGATGCATTTATGGGTTATAATGTGTTTCTATATCTCAATGAAGCAATTTATAGCAGAGGTGTTACTTTTTATTAAGTTCATATTATGCATATTTTACTGCAGCTTGCTACAGTCAAACATCTTCTAAAAGATTAACTCGGAAGTCACTCCCTGTTTCTGCAAAAATGAAAAACAAAGAGAATACGTTTCAATGTAACTTAGGCTAAAAATTCTATCAACTATAAATGTTAGAACAATTGCGATTTAGATCTTATTTAAGGTTTCAAAGCATTTTGCCACCGATTTAGTTTGATTACCATATTATCCAGTTATGTGCATTAGAAAATGCCTCTGTGATGTGGCTTCTGCAAATGATCCTGTGACATACACACCCCTTTTCCTTTAAAAACCAAATGCAATTCACAGAAGAGGCTTATGGATTTGCAATTAAAATAGGAGTGTTGCCTGAAACCAGAGAGGGTGCGGTCTGACCTTCCATTTGTATATTGTAGCAGATCCTAATAGTATACTTGCATGTGTGCACTTTTTTCAGATTCTAAGGAAAACAATTTGCAAGTGCAAACAGGGTAAGTGGTCTCAGGTTTTTGAGACTCCGAAGGGTTTATAAATGCTAATTTTGTAAAGGGTACTCAGAGAATTCTTCACGCAGGGGAGGGGGGAGCTAAGAATGCTCTCTGCACCCGTTTAATGAGAGTTGAGGTATCAGACATCCCAAGGATTAAAATCATAGCATCAGCTCCTGTTTGGGGAGCATCTACGACGTGCTCAGCACCTTCTCTGTTTAGTCTCAGTTCCCAGCAAAAGTTTGGCAAGACCGAGGGCATTACCATTTTCACTAAGAGTAAAGGTGGCTCGCTCAAGGTCACACAGCTAATAAGAGATGAAGCAGAGATATCAAGCCAGTCAATTCTAAAGGAAATCAACCCTGAATATTCACTGGAAGGACCGATGCTGAAGCTGAAGCTCCAATACAAATGCAAAGAGCTGACTCATTGAAAAAGACCCTGATGCTGGGAAAGATTGAGGGCAAAAGAAGAGGGCAACAGAGGATGAGGTGGTTGGACTGCATGACTGACTCAATGAATGTGAGTATGAGCAAAGTCCAAAAGATAATAGAGGATAGAGAAGCTTGACATGCTGTGGTCCATGGGGTCTCAAACAATCGGACATGACCAAGCAACTGAACAACAACCAGAGATACAAGTACAGGCCAAGCCAGCTCCCAAGCTGGTCTCCTCTCGCCCATCATCCTCACTTTCAACACAAGCAGTTTGCTGGAGGAATTAAAGAAGTCTGTGACCAGTGCTTGATTTTCCCAAGTGGTACAGTGGTAAAGAATCCGCCTGCCAGTGCAGGAGACTCAAGAGACATGGGTTAGATCCCTGGGTCTGGAAGACCCCCTGGAGTATGAAATGGCAACCCATTCTGGTATTCTTGCCTGGAAAATGCCATGGACAGAAGTGTCTGGCGGGCTACAGTCCCTGGGCTTGCAAAGAGTCGGACACAACTTAGCGACTAAGCACAGCACAGCACATGACCACGTGCTCTACTTAGGCTGTGTAGCCTCACTGCTATAATTACCTCCATTCTGCAGGTGAATCACCGATGATGTAAGTATCCATTTATCCCTCCACGCATCCATCTACCCATCCATTCCTCCATCCATCCAAATGCATCCATTCATTTACACATTCCTTCTCCACCCTCCACCTATCATTCAGATAGTCTAGGGGTTTAGACTATAGTGGAGGGAAAGCTAGACAAATGGATTCAGAAGACCTGGGTTCAAATCCCAGTTCTACCACTGATATGCCTCAGACAAGTCAGTCAGCCTCTGAGAGCCCGCATCACTGCTTGGGAAAAACAAGACCTGTACATCCCTTGCAGGGTTCATACGAGCATTGCCTGAAGTTGCCCAGGTAGACGCTCACTACATGCTAGCTCCTTCCCTCTCCTTTCAGTGAAGGAGGTAATCCACATTATACAGAAAGGTAGACAGTCTGTGGGATAGAAACAAGTAAGGCACCATGTTGAGAGAGGAGGGAGGGATTCCTTTGGACTGACTGAAGCAGGGAAGGCTTCCAAGTAGAAGCTGGGCTTGGCACCTAGTTTGGCTTGCAGAGTCAAGAACAGTAACAGCCAAGAAACAGAGACGGGAAAGCACAGGCTGTGGGGTGGTGGGAAAGCATGGGGAACAGAACCAAGTGAGGGTGGAGAGGAGAGCTTTGGACAGATAACAAAGGGCTTGCAGGCTGTACTAAAATGGTTGTACTTGACCCCAAAGGCATTCAGATGAATGCCATGAGAGGCCAAGTAGAAAGACTGGGAGGTGGGCTGCATGTGAAGCAGCACTGCCTTTATCCTTTCCTCCACCCATCAACTATTCATCCATTCTTCTACCCACCCATCTATCCATCCATTCCTCCACCCATCCATCTACCCATCCATGCCTCCATCTATCCATCCACCCATCCATCTACCCATCTATCCATCCATCAGTCCATCTATCCATCCATCCCTCCACCCATCCATCTATCCATCATCCTTCCACCCATCCATCTACCCATCATCCCTCCACCCATCCATCTACCCATCGTCCCTCCACCCATCCATCTACTCATCATCCCTCCACCCAACCCATCATCCCTCCACCCATCCATCATCCATCCCTGCCTCCATCCATCCATCCCTCCACCCATCCATCTATCTATCCCTCCACCCATCCATCTATCCATCTATCCCTCCACCCATCCATCTATCCATCATCCTTCCACCCATCCATCTACTCATCATCCCTCCACCCAACCCATCATCCCTCCACCCATCCATCATCCATCCTTGCCTCCATCCATCCATCCCTCCACCCATCCATCTATCCATCCATGCCTCATCCATCCATCCATTCCTCCACCCACCCATCCATCCATCCATTCCTCCAACCACCCATCCATCCATCCATTCCTCTACCCATCCATGCATCCACCCATCCATCTACCCATCATCCCTCCACCCATCCATCTATCCATCCATGCCTCCATCTATCCATCCATCCATCCCTGCACCCATCCATCTACCCATCCATTCCTCCACCCACCCACCTACCCATCCATGCCTCCATCCATCCATCCATCCATCCATCCATCCATCCACCCATCCATCCATCTGTTCCTCCACCCATCCATCTATCCATCCATGCCTCCATCTATCCATCCATCCATCCATTCCTCCACCCATCCATCTACTCATCCATTCCTTCACCCATCCACCTACTCATCCATGCCTCCACCCATCCGTCTATCCATCCATCCCTCCACCCATCCATCTACCCATCCATGCCTCCACTCATCCATCTACCTGTCATCCCTCCACCCATCCATCTACCCATCATCCCTCCACCCATCCATCTACCCATCATCCCTCCACCCATCCATCTATCCATCCATTCCTCCAACCATCCATCTATCCACCCATCCATCTATTCATCTATCCCTCCACCCATCCATCTACCCATCATCCCTCCATCCATCCATCCCTCTATCCATTCATCTGCAATACATTCATTCACTTATAAATTCAATTATCCACCTCTGTCTGCCTATCATCCATCTAACTCTCTACCGGCCCATCCTTCCACCACCCACCTACCTGCTTCTCCTTGCTTTATTCCTTCCTTCCTTCTTTCCACCCACTCACCCATCCATCCATCCATCTGTCCAGCCATCCATTTATCCACATGTTCACCCATCATCCATTCATTGATTCCTTCTTTCTTTCCTTTTATCTATTTATCCCTCCACCTGCTCTTCCATCCATCCATCTACCTCTTCATCCATTCAGCCATCCATTCTTCCATGCTTTCATCGAGCTATCTATTCTCTCTTTACAAAACCCCAGAAAACTATAAGGATTCTGAAGCTGTATTATTCCCCCCGCTTTATGGTGGTGACACAGCTGTTGGCACTGCTGTTGCTGCTAATATAGCATTTGGTACCTACCCCTCGTAGCATTAGGGTCTTCTGCTTCTAGAGAACTAATTTTTTGCACTGTTTTATTTGAGCCTCACAAAAATCACTTCAGATAGTCATACAGGTGTGTGTGTGTGTGTGTGTGTGTGTGTGTGTGTGTGTTACTTGCTCAGCTATGTCTGACTCTTTGTGGACTCCATGGACTGTAGCCTTCCAGGCTCCTCTGTCCATGGAAATTTCCATGCAAGAACATTGGAGCGGGTCGTCATTCCCTTCTCAAGGGAATCTTTCCGACTCAGGGGTTAAACCCACATCTCCTGCATTACAGGCAGATTCTTTACCATGTAAGTCACCAGGAAAGCCCCAGGACAGGTATATTCACCTCAGTTACAGATCAGGGCACAATTCATCACACTAACCAGGGCTATAGGTGGCATAACAAGAACCTGAAATGTGATTTTCTGGTTCGGGATCTTTTCTGCTTTAGCTCATGCCTTATCTCCCAACAGTACTGGCCCATCGGGCTCAGGTAGAGGGCCTCCTTGCAAGTTTGAGGCCATTGGGGTGGCCACTGAAGGGCCATCTCCAGTTCTGAGCCTCTACTCATGAATGGGAAAATGGCTGCTTATCATGCAAATGTACACGGCGTCTGAATGCTGTGTGCAAAGAAATGTCCCCATTCATGGAGTAGGAGACAGCTGGAAGTAATCTCAAATGCATTATGCATTGTGATTGCATTGGCAGAGGGCTAAGAAATGTTAAAGTTTTGTTACAATAATAATAACCATTGTGACAATACGATTTGTTTTACTGACGCCCATTTTTTGGCAACTCTATCGTTATAAACACAGCATGTGACTATACTTTAATGAGACTGCATAAATGTACGCGTGTTTATGAGGATATATTCGTCAAGCCATTCTGGGTCCCCAGTTTCTGGGGCACTTCTCTCTCCACAAATGACAGCCCTGTGACCTCCAGCTGCCTGCCTGGTGTGGTCCTGGTATACGAGGTCATGCCCATCCTAATGGAAGTGTTCTGATTCAAGGGGCGGCGCCTGGTGTGGTCCTGGTTTATGAGGTCATGACCATCCTAACGAAAGTGTTCTGACCCAAGGGACGGGGTGGTGTTTGCATCCTGGTTACATGTTAGAATCACTGCCTATTTCTTTTAAAAGGATCTGCTCTTGAGCATTGCCCCAGACAAGTTAAAACAGATTCCCTAGGAATAAGGAACTGAGCCGAGAATGTTTTTGAAAATTGCTCAGTTAATTCTGAAGTGTGGTCAAGTCTAAGAACTACTGCCTCTTAGCTCAGCGCTTCTCAGCCTGTAGTGTGTGTACATGGCTCACCTTGGGATCTGTTTAAAATATAGATTCTGAATCAGTAGGTCTGAGATGGGGAAGGGGCAGGAAGAGGAAAGGAGACAGAGGGCCAGGACAACTTTGCATTTCTAATAAGTTCCCGGGATGCTAAGGCAGTTGGATTCTGGACCACTGTTTTGGATAGCAAGGCTGTTATCAGCCATATGGACCTGCCTGTGGGGTTTTCTGTGAAACCCAGCGCTGACTTGATTAACGTGCTCTGGTCTTGATTTTTAAACACATCTTAGGAACTGACTAATGGAAATTATAGCTGAGGCTGACATCCTCAACACTGGAAACACCATGCAGAAAACACCGTCAGAGACAGGAGGTGGGCACACATTCTGATTTTGCACAAAGAACAGGTCAGACAAGTTGACTTAAGTGTCTGGCAAAATCAGGAAGGCATTATTTAACAGATGGTTGGTGACACATAGGAAAGAAAGAGGTGTTCGCCGAGACTCAGTTCAGGGTTTTCATTAATCAGGAGTTATGGGCTTTCCTCAGACAGGGAGGCCATTGGAAGGCTACTGTCCTTTATCTACCTTAAAGAAATATCATGAGAAAGACTACATTTATCGTGGTTTTCTGCAAAGCGTGACACAAGCATCAAATGTGAATAACTGGCTTGAACTTGTCTGCTTGCCGGCATCATCTCAGTAAATTGTCAGAGCACCTGTCTCTTTAGGGAGCAAGGGGTCAATTTCAAGAATGGGGAAATCGAGGCTTAGAGAGACCTAAATACAGACGCTTTGTCTGAGTTGCATAGCTGACAGGGCTGGAATTCAGATTCAGATCGGGGTCTTGCTTAGTGGTCCAGTGGTTAGGAATCTTCCTGCTAATGCAAGGAACACAGGTGCGATTCCTTGGTCCCAGAAGATTCCACCTGCCAGGGGATAACTAAGCCCATGTGTCACAGCTACTGAAGCTCATGTGCCCTGGAGCCTGTGATCTGCAAAAAGAAAGGCCCTCACAGTGAGAACCCATGCACTGCAACTAGAAAGTAGACCCCCTCACCACAACTAGAGAAAGCCCAAGCACAGAATCAAAGGCCCAGCACAGCCAAAATAAGATACACAAGTGAGTTAAAAGAAACTCAGATGTGTCTGATCCAGGCTCTACTTGCCTTCCCTGTCTGCCCCATGGCCAGCTAGGGTCAGAACTTTGGCTGAACTGGACAAAGCGGGCATTCCATGGAAGAACCGGCTACTGCATGTGTGAGGAGAACCCTGCCCTTGGAAGGGGATGAGCAGGGCGCAGCACCCCACAGAGAGGAATGACACAGCAAGAAAAGCAAGACCTATTATGTAGAACTGCTGCAAAGAATTAGGTGAGAAACTGTTTGCAAGGCACGCAGCAGGGTTCCTGACACGTGTAGGCTCTCCCCATGTCACAGTTGAGGTTGTTTTTATAAGTAAGTTAGATAAACGTGGTAGCTTAGCTGGTAAGAATCTGCCTGCAATGCAGGAGACCTCGGTTTGATTCCTGGGTCAAAAAGTTCCCCTGGAGGAGGGATATCCAATATTCTTGGGCTTCCCTATTGGCTCAGACAGTAAAGAATCTGCCTGCTATGCGGGAGACCTGGGTTCAAACCAGAGGCTGGGAAGATGCCCTGGAGGAGGGCATGGTAACCCACTCCAGTATTCTTGCTTGGAGAATCCCCATGGACAGAGGAGCCTGGAGGGCTACTGTCCATGGAGTCGCAAAGAATTGGACATGACTGAGCTACTAAACACAGCACAGCTCAGATAAACCTGACTGGCATGATTCCTTCTAACTCCAAATGCCCTGTAATCCTTGACTTTTCAGATGCTGGACACAGTACTGTTGCTGTTCCTTTGCTGAATCTTTGATGATTCCACCCAGTCACCCTTTCTTCTTCTCTCTGCCTCTCCCAATCACTAGCTTCATCCAAGGGCTGAATACAGCCATTCAGCCTTTGCCTGAAGCAACCTTGTTCATTTCTCCAGTCACTAAATTTGAAAGAGTTTATCCTTTCCAGTAGTCATGTATGGATGTGAGAGTTGAATCATAAAGAAAGCTGAGCACTGAAGAACTGATGCTTTTGAGCTGTGGTATTGGAGAAGACTCTTAAGAATCTGTGTACTGCAAGGAGATCAAGCCAGTCAATCCTAAAGGAAATCAACCCTGAACATTCATTGGAAGGACTGATGCTGAAGCTGAAGCTCCAATACTTTGGCCACATGATGTGAATAGTCAACTCATTGGAAAAGACCCTGATGCTGTAAAAGACTGAGGGCAGGAGGAGAAGGGGGTGACAGAGGATGAGATGGTTGGATGGCATCACTGACTCGATGGACATGAGTTTGTGTAAGCTCTGAGAGACGGTGAAGAACAGAGAAGCCTGGTGTGCTGCAGTTCATGAGGTTGCAAAGAGTCAGACATGACTTAGCCACTGAACAACAACAAGTCCTTGTCACAACAACCCACTTACTACTCAGTTATGTTCTTCAGAAGGTATGGTTCTGCCATCATTTCTTGGGTGTTTGCGCATCTTCTTGAATGACTCATCAGCATCTTTTGGGCAAATTACTCAGGCAATCACGGCTCTCAACTTCTGTGGATGGATTTCTGTTTCAGGGGATTTAACACTTTTGGATGATTTTTAAAGGTCCACGTTTCAACACAAAGTCTTTATACCAGCATCTGATGAACGTTTTCCTAAAAGGATAGAGGAAATTGATGACCACAAAGCTCCCATTACATGTTATTAACAGATCCTGGATCAGATTATTTTAAAAACATCTCTGTGTTTCAAGATCCCCTAAGACAATCGGCTGAACCATGGTGTTTTAGCCTGATGCTGTCTGTTCCCCACAGAGTCAGGGTCGGGGGTTTAGGGGGCTGCAGGAGCCTCCACAATTCAGATTTTCATATTTACAGCTTCAAGACACATACAAAACAAAACAACTGGCAACACCATGCATCGCAGCCACACCCTGCAAGGTAACGTGTGTTGCTCTGCGCCTGCCGTCTGGGCGTCATGTCTGGAACAATTTCTACCACACGTCACATCAGATGTTCTCACAGTTTAGTAACGGACACTTCTATCAGGAAAAAAAATTGCCACATGCGGATTGAAAACTTAGATTTTTAAACGGGCCGCCGCCAGAGGCTTTGTTGTGCCCTTAAGAACATGGTCCTCACTCAAAGCTTTTCCCCAATCTATCCAGGTTCCAGGGAAATGAGCGTCCAAACAAGCCAGCTGTGGTCACTTGTCTTTAAGGTTCAGTTAAAAATCTGTGCCTTGGGAGTCTTTTGTTTTTGCCACAGTAGCTGTAAGCCCACTTAAATCAGTTGACTGTCAGATGCACTTTGGGTGGCTTTAAAAGCATTTTACAACAAGTGTGGCCATCATCAGCGTCAAGGAGAGGGCTCATCACACCAGGGATATGAAAGTGCTTTCTTATTTAAAACACTCTACCAGGGTTTCTCGGCCTGCATTGTGAGATACTGATATATTAAACTGAAACTGACAAAATATATCAAGTTGTGCTAAATTGCATTTCAACTGCTAAGTGATCCTAGTGGAAGTGGACACAGGAGGTTTAAGTAAAAATCATGGGGAAAGATTGACATTTATGGGACAATTTTGAATGCTGAGAATGCACCCTCATCCCTTTTTTTTTCCTCTGCAAAATAGGAAAAGAGCATCATCGCTCGACCTTCATGGGTGGGCAAGAAGCAGGTGGTGCTCTGTAGGCATCCAGACACCGTGTGTGCATGAGTGCGTGCTCAGTAGCTTCAGTCATGTCCAGCTCTTTGAGATCCTATGAACTGCAGCCCGCTGGGCTCCTCTGTTTTGGGGATTCTCCAGGCAAGAATGCTGGAGTGGGCTGCCATGCCCTCGGTATGGGCCAGACACGGTACTGTGCTGCTGTAGATGCTGGGGACTGGGATGTGCTTCTGGTCCTGTAGGCTGCTGAGGACACTCCTTGCTCTCAGAAGAGCGATGTGACTTGTCTGTCACTGCAGCACGTGGCCTGTGACAGTCAGAATGCTTAGACTGTACTGCAGTGACAGCCCCCAAGCCTCAGTGCCCTAACAAAGGTTCTTTCCTCGCCAGCCCTGAGGGTTGCTAGACTTAGCCAATCAAAATACAGAATGCCCGATTAAATTTGAATTTCAGAAAAATAACAAGCACATGTTTTAGTATAAATATGCCAAATATGCCCTAAGATTGGGGGCCAGAGAAGAAGGGGGTGACAGAGGATGAGATGGTTGCATGGCATCACTGACTCAATGGACATGAGTTTAAGCAAACTCTAGGGGATAGTGAAGGACAGGGAAGCCTGGTGTGCTGTAGTCCATGGGGTTGCAAAGAGTCAGATGGGACTGAGTGACTGAACAACAAAATATTGTAAACGGCATGTCTACGTGGAATTCAAACTTAACCAGACATCCTATATCTTTCTGAGCAGGCCGACTCCCGCTGTATATCCATTGTGGTCTGCAGGGGCTTCTGGTCCCCCTGGGTACCAGATAAGAAGAGAGTCCCAAAGATCTCACATTGGTAGCTCAATGCTCCAGCCAGAAAAGAAAGCATATTGTTTTGCTTGTAACTCATTGGCCAGAACTGGTCATGTGAGTTTGCCCAGGAACAAGAAGGCCAGGAAGTACAGCCCTGCGGGGTGCCAGAAAATAGGAGTGAAATCACAGCGATGCAGGGTCAGCCTGGAAGGTCAGCCTAGCAGGAAGGAAGGGGAGGGCCCTCTGGTAGCACAGATGGGGCCTCAGTCCATTGCAGCTGCTGTAACCAAACACCAGAGACTGGGGGGCATAGAAACAGCAGAAATTTATTTCTCACAGTTCTGCAGGCTGGAAATCTGAGATCAGAGTGCCAGTGTGGCTGGGTTCTGGTGACGACCTTCTTCCAGTTTCCAAACTGCCAACTTTTCTTTGTGTCCACACAGGACAGAGAACAGAGAGGAGAAGCAAACTCTAATGACTCTCATAAGGGCACTAGTCTCATCCTGCAGGCTCCACCCTTGTGACCTCACCAAACCCTACTCACCTCCCAAATCTGCCACCTCCTAATATCATCACAATGGCAGGGGCAGGATAGGGTTTCAGCATGTGAATTTGGGGGAGACTCAAACATTCAGAGGGGCTTCCCTCATAGCTCAGTTGGTAAATAATTCACCTGCAATGCAGGTGACCCCGGTTCAATTCCTAGGTCAGGAAGATCCCCTGGAGAAGGGATAGGTTACCCACTCCAGTATTCTTGGGCTTCCCTTGTGGCTCAGCTGGTAAAGAATCTGCCTGCAATGCAGGAGACCTGGGTTCGATCCCTGGGTTGGGAAGATCCCCTGGAAAACAGAAAGGCTACCCACTCCAGTATTCCAGCCTGGAGACTTTCATGGACTATACAGTCCTTGGGGTTGCAGAGAGTCAGACACGACTGAGCAACTTTCACTTTCAAACATTCAGTTCATATTCTCTCTTTGACCCTGTCCATTGACGTCAACAGAAAAATGCCCCCCTCCCCAAAGATGTCTCCATCCTAACTCCTAATACCTGTGACCATGTAACCTTGCTTGACAAAAGGGAATTTGCAGGTGTGATTAAGCTAAGGCTCTTGAAATGGGAGCTGATGGTGGACCATCCCAAAGGACCCAGTGTCATCACAAAGGTCCTTAGAAGAGGGAAGCAGGAGGATTAGAAGCAGAAAGTGTGTGATCATGGAAAGAGGGACTGATGCAGGCCACCTCAGGAAGCTGGAAAAAGCAAGGACCAGATTTTCACATAGAACCCCTAGAAGGGACTCAGCTCTGCCAACACCTTGACTTAAGTCTTATAAGACTCACTGTGAACTTCTGACCTCCAGAACTATAAGAGAGAGAATAGATTTATGCTGTTTATAATCCCTTGGACTGCAAGGAGAGCAAATGAGTCAATCCTAAAGGAAATCGACCCTGAATATTCATTGGAAGGACTGATGCTGAAGCTGAAGCTCCAAAACTTTGGCCACCTGATGCGAAGAGCTGACTCATTGGAAAAGGCCCTGATGCTGGGAAAGATTGAAGGCAGGAGAAGGGAGCAACAGCAGATGAGATGATTGGACGGTATCACCAACTCTGGGCGATAGGGAAGGACAGAGAAGCCCAGCATGCTGCGGTCCATGGGGTCGCAAGGAGCTGGACACGACTGAGGGGCTGAAGAGCAGCAGCAGAGTCACTAAGTTGGTGGTGATTTACTACAACAGGCGCAGGAAACCCACACATGCATGGAGAGAAGTCAGGGAGCAGCTCCTGGGGACAGATTTCTGAAAATGCGGCCCCCACGGCAATGACACTGGACACAGAGCCAAGAAGCAAGGAACCAGGCAGAGTAACTGTGATTTGATCCTAGAACATCGTCCTCCTCTGACTGAGAAATGGACAGAGTATGGAAGACTGAGGGTCGTGGGGTCAGAGGCTGGAACCTACCTGCTGGGCTGAATTGATGTTTCTTGTAGCATCTGTATTTATTTTCCTGCACATTATGTAGAAAAGTTCAGTTTTAATAGAACCTTCCAGAAGCTTTGTATTCATGTTTTGTCTAAAGTGCTGCAGAGCAGACTTGTGCTCAGGGGCCATTGCAATGGTAATGATGAATCAGAGTAAAGTGAAAGTGAAAGTCACTCAGTGGCATCCGACTCTTTGTGACCCCATGGACTACAGTCCATGGAATTCTCCAGGCCAGAATATTGGAGTGGGTTTCCTTTCCCTTCTCCAGGGGACCTTCTCAACCCAGGGATCAAACCCAGGTCTCCTACATTGCAGGAGGATTCTTTACCTGCTGAGTCATAAGGGAACATCAAGAAGTCCACTAAAGGACAAAAGCATGCTCAGACAGCATATCTGGGGCCTCTTGACCCACCATCATCATCCTAGATTTTGAAATCTGAGTTGATGATGAGCTATGTATCATTTTCTCATGGTATTATTTTTGAAAGAAAAGCATAGAGTGGAAGTAACATTTGACTTTCAGAATCATCATGAGTGATTGCTGTGTGAACTACCTTCTCCTGTGGTTCCCCACCCGAAGCCAGAGAGACACAAAATTGAATAAGGACATGACAGGGAGTTATGGTGCTTGGAACAAATATTTGGCATGGCATAAATATTTCATGAGTAAGTGAATGCATGAAAAGCTCTTGAATGATTTTCATAAACTTTTATATCTCGGTTGAGTTTTTATGTGTCTAAATTTATCTGTAAATGGGAGGTGAAGGAACACTGGTGTATTTGATTTTCCATCATTGTTCAGAGTAAGTCACCCCCACCTCATTATGATATAGACTCAACTGACCATGGATGATATCCTGAATGGTCCAGTTTTATTATGCAGAGTTCTTACTAGGTCCATGCAAATTTTATTTTATTTTAAATTTTTATTGGAGTATGGTTGCTTTACAATGTTATGTTAGTTTCTGCTGTACAGCAATGTGAATCAGCTACACAAATACATCTATCCCCTCTTCTTTGGACTTCCATCCCATTCAGATCACCACAGAGCACTGAGAAGAGCTCCCTGTGCTGGACACTAGGTTCTCATTCCATGCAAATTTAGAATTTGAATGCCATGCTTTGACCTCTTGTGGCCTTTCAGATTCTTGGTTTGAGATTAACTTTGTCCTCTTTTAAATTTATTTTTTCCCTTTGTATCCCAGATCACCATTAAATTGCCCTTTCACTCGGAGCCAGAGCAGGGTGGGGGGATGAAATGGGAAGCTGATCTTGTTGCTTGTCTTACAGACTCCATCTACAGTGCTCTGGGGAACGTCCTCCAGGAGCAAAACTGCTGAGCGAGAGGTGGTGCCTGCGGGTGGATGCGATGGGGGAAGGGTGGGAGAAGGGGCCAGTCAGCAAGCCAAAGGGGGAGTTATCAAGGCCCAGCTGGCAAAGATGTCCCCAGGGCTGAGTCACAGAAGTCTCTGACATCTGGGGGACTTCTCCCTGGAGGAACACAAAGCCTTTGAGGGCTCAGTGTTCAGTAGTGGGGGACTCTCCCTTAGCCTCGCTAATACATATCAGAAGCTAAGATTTTCCAAGAAAGAGTCTCCTTTGTCTGGCAAGGAACATTGACCTGATGTTTAGTGATCGCCTCCCTTCCCCATTCTTCCGCACTTCTCTGTAGTTCAGTTCAGTTCAGTTGCTCAGTCGTGTCCAACTCTTTGCAATCCCATGAATCACAGCACGCCAGGCCTCCCTGTCCATCACCAACTCCCGGAGTTCACCCAGACTCATGTCCATCTAGTCAGTGATACCATCCAGTCATCTCATTCTCTGTAGTCTCCTTCTCCTCCTGCCCCCAATCCCTCCCAGCATCAGAGTCTTTTCCAATGAGTCAACTCTTCGCATGAGGTGGCCAAAGTACTGGAGTTTCAGCTTTAGCATCATTCCTTCCAAAGAAATCCCAGGGCTGATCTCCTTCAGAATTGACTGGTTGGATCTCCTTGCAGTCCAAGGCACTCTCAGGAGTTTTCTCCAACACCACAGTTCAAAAGCATCAATTCTTCAGCGCTCAACCTTCTTCACTGTCCAACTCTCACATCCATACATGACCACAGGAAAAACAATAGCCTTGACTAGATGGACCATAGTCGGCAAAGTAATGCCTCTGCTTTTGAATATGCTATCTAGGTTGGTCATAACTTTCCTTCCAAGGAGTAAGCGTCTTTTAATTTCATGGCTGCAGTCACCATCTGCAGTGATTTTGGAGCCCGTCAAAATAAAGTCTGACACTGTTTCCACTGTTTCCCCACCTATTTCCCATGGAGTGATGGGACCAGATGCCATGATCTTAGATTTCTGAATGTTGAGCTTTAAGCCAACTTTTTCACCCTCCTCTTTCACTTTCATCAAGAGGCTTTTGAGTTCCTCTTCACTTTCTGCCATAAGGGTGGTGTCATCTGCACATCTGAGGTTATTGATATTTCTCCCAGCAACCTTGATTCCAGCTTGTGTTTCTTCCAGTCCAGCGTTTCTCATGATGTACTCTGCATAGAAGTTAAATAAGCAGGGTGACAATATGCAGCCTTGGCATACTCCTTTTCCTATTTGGAACCAGTCTGTTGTTCCATGTCCAGTTCTAACTGTTGCTTCCTGACCTGCATACAGATTTCTCAAGAGGCAGGTCAGGTGGTCTGGTATTCCCATCTCTTGAAGAATTTTCCACAGTTTCTTGTGATCCACACAGTCAAAGGCTTTGGCATAGTCAATAAAACACAAATAGCTGTTTTTCTGGAACTCTTTTGCTTTTTCCATGATCCATCGGATGTTGGCAATTTGATCTCTGGTTCCTCTGCCTTTTCTAAAACCAGCTTGAACATCAGGGAGTTCACGGTTCACGTATTGCTGAAGCTTGGCTTGGAGAATTTTGAGCATTACTTTTTACTAGCATGTGAGATGAGTGCAATTGTGTGGTAGTTTGAGCATTCTTTGGCATTGCCTTTCTTTGGAATTGGAATGAAAACTGACCTTTTCCAGTCCTGTGGCCACTGCTGAGTTTTCCAAATGTGCTGGTATATTGAGTGCAGCACTTTCACAGCATCATCTTTCCGGATTTGAAATAGTTCTACCGGAATTCCATCACCTCCACTAGCTTTGTTCATAGTGATGCTTTCTAAGGCCCACTTGACTTCACATTCCAGGATGTCTGACTCTAGATGAGTGATAACACCATTGTGATTATCTGGGTCATGAAGATCCTTTTTGTACAGTTATTCTGTGTATTCTTGCCATCTCTTCTTAATATCTTCTGCTTCTGTTAGGTCCATACCATTTCTGTCCTTTATCGAGCCCATCTTTGCAAGAAATGTTCCCTTGGTATCTCTAATTTTCTTGAAGAGATCTCTAGTCTTTCCCATTCTGTTATCCTCTATTTCTTTGCATTGATCTCTGAAGAAGGCTTTCTTATCTCTTGCTATTCTTTGAAACTCTGCATTCAGATGCTTATATCTTTCCTTTTCTCCTTGGCTTTTGGCTTCTCTTTTTTTCACAGCTATTTGTTGATGGACATGAGTCTGAGTGAACTCTGGGAGTTGGTGATGGACAGGGAGGCCTGGCATGCTATGATTCATGGGGTCACAAAGAGTCAGACACGACTGAGTGACTGAACTGAACTGAACTGAACTGTTCTACTGTGTCCCGTAACAGTTTAAAAAGGGGTGTCCTATGCAGTACCAACCCACTTGACTGTGTAGTTCTTTGTTTTTTCATTTCTTTTTTTGAGTGTGCTGAGTCTTCATTGCTGTGGGTGGGCTTTCTCTAGTTGTGGCGAGTGTGGGCTACTCTTTGTTCTCACTGTGGTGTCTTCTCTTGTTGCAGACTACCAGCCCTAGATGGTAGGAATCTTCCTGGACCAGGGATGAAACCCATGTCCCCTCCATTAACAGGGGAATTCTTAATCACTGGGCCACCAGGGAAGTCCCTGGTGCAGTTCTTTATTCCAGGAGCATCTCAAAGCAGTAGTGTTCCCTGGAACAGAATTTGAGAACCACTCTCCTGTTGCCATCCCTTGTGAAAGAACACACGCCTTTCACAGACTGCAAAACATCCTGTGTCCAGAGCAATTTATCCTCTGGAATGTTTTACTGGAATAAGGGTAGAGGTGGAGAAATATTTAGCAGATGCAGAATCTAGGCATTTTGCTGAGCACTTTTGATGCTAAAGTGAGATAATTGAAATCACACTAAAGTTCAAAAGCCTCATTTGTGTACATGAGTCTAGTGCCAATTTATCTATTACTACACTTGAATAATACAGAATTTTATTCAGTACTAATAGTGTGGGCCTAATTATATGTTTTTCACACATGTTGAATTAATGGAACTAAATATAAAATAAGTAATCTGGAAAATTAGTCTTTAGGAGCTTCATCTCATATTCAACACACAAAAAATTAATGCAGTTGAATATTTTTTTTCTCCTGCAAGCAGGACAAATAATATTTAAGAAACGCTTAAATGAAGAAAAATGTCCTTACCAGCACTTTTTATATACTACATTGGTTGAAGGTGTTATTTCATAATTATATCAAATGAAAACTTGGGCAATTTCACCTGGCGAGCACAGTCAAGTTATTAAAAGCAATTTTTACAAGTGCATTGACTATATTCAACAAGCATTAAGTGACCACTTGCTATGTGGAAGGCATTATACTAAGTGGGTAGGAATATGCTACGGTCAACTGGATACACAGCCTGTCTTCTAGAAGCTTCTAACCTCATGGTCAGTGGTAGGCATCTCAGTTTGAAAGCTTCTACTGCAAATGACATTGCTTTCTCAGCTTACTTAATTGCAGAGTTCAAGGGTAGATCTGGCCATGGCTGGATTCAGGCACTAAATGTTGTTGGCAGGGTTTGGTTTTTGCCTCGGCTCCATGCCTCCTCTGTTTGTTCTTACTCTGCCCAAGTGATGGCAAAATGGCTCCTCCAGATCTCATCCCCACCCTTTCTATTTCTCCTTTGGCAGCTTTGGCAATTAGATAAGGAAACGGCAACCCACTCCAGTACTCTTGCCTGGGAAATCCCATGGGCAGAGGAGCCTGGCGGGCTACAGTCCGTGGAGTTGCCCAAGAGTCAGACACAGCTAAGCAGCTGAGCACAAGCTTTGACATTCGTCCTAAGACTGCTCTTCGATAGGACCAACCTAGGTTATATGTCCATACTCAAGCTAATCAACAGAGACTAGGTCACTGAGAGCTGACTGGTTTAGGCCTTGGGCAGCCCCACCTAGAACACTTGAACTGAAGATGGGGAGGCTAGGGCTGCGCAGATGGAAGCTGAGGCTTTTGTGGGGTAAAGGAGGGTTCTGCCGGGAAGGCCAAGGATATATCTCCACTACCTACAGTCAGGCAGACCTGAAAATAAACAGTTGTGAAAAACAGAGGGAAAGGTATGGTAGGGGCACAAGAGTCATGCTGGGGAGACAGGAGGACCAACGATGGCATTTGTCGTCTGTGTGGAGTACGAATACTTAAGGATTAAAAATAATCGTGGCCTGAGAAAGGGAGAAAGGATCCAAGGCATGATATCAGAAAAATCATGAAGCATGTTGTTGAACAGTGTGCCAAAGAATCAGTAACTTTCTTTGTGACAGGAGTTTAGAAAACCCAAAGAGATGGAGTAAGAGGAATGTGGCAGAGATAGTTGAGGGTCAGCTCATGGAAGGTCTTAAAAGCCATCCAAGGAGGCTCTTTTATAGGCATCTGTAAAGTTGCTGGAAAACACACATAAAAATGCTGAGTGTAACTTCCCATACCGCCTTCCATACCACTGCGTTCATTAGCATCAGGTTTTCGTGATTAAGCATGTTACTTTGAATTCGACTTAAAAAAATCTCCTAAACTTCTTCCTATTAAAGAATAATGTTAATTGGTGAGTGCATATAAAAGAAGGTTGTATGGCCCATTGAGTTTATATAGATTGAAATGCTAAGCAGGCCCAAGCAGAAGCCTTGGTGGGGAAGAGAAGGTTAGTACTCATCAGCTTTATGTCTTTTTTTCCTGTTTACAGCCTACCCCTGACAGTGCTTGGGAACAAGATAAACAGAGTTCTTCTTACAGCTTCCTGAAGAAAGAAAAAGAAATAGCCCCAACTCCACAATCCATTTCATTGTTGAGGAATCTGTTTTGTTTGGCAGACTTTATTTCCTTCCTGAAATGTGGAACCAGGAAGAAAGTAAAAGCAGCTCTCTCTGGACCCTCATTTTTAAAATTTTTATGCTATTTTAAAGATTACTTTCCATGTACAATTATTACAAGATATTGACCATATTCCCTGTGTTGTACAATATACCCTTGATTGCATCTTATATCCAATAGTTTATACCTTCCACTCCCCCACCTCTGTATTGCTCTCCCCACCCAGGGATAACTACTAGTTTTTTCTCTGTGTCTGTGACTCTGCTTCTTTTTGTTACAGTCACTAGTCTGTTGTATTGTTTTCGATTTCACATGTAAGTGATATACAGTACTTGTCTTTCTCTGACTTATTTCACTTATCATAAAGCCCTCCAAGTTCACCCCTGTTGCTGAAGATGGCAATATTCCATTCTTTTTACGGCTGAGTAGTATTCTATAATTTATACACACACACAGACACACACACCCCACATCTACTTTATATATTCATCTATCAATGGACACAGATTGCTTCCAAATCTTGGCTATTGTGAATAGTGCTGCTTTGAACACTGTGGTGCATCTCTGGACCAAACTTGTTCTGAATTACAACAGAGGTTTTAGATCTCAGCTTCCACTGCAACTTTTGTTCAGTCGTTCATTCATCCAACATTTATGAGTGCCTCCAAGTGTGCACACTCGCAGGCACTTGGTATGTTTTAGTGAACCAGACAGACAAAGTCCTTACACTCATGGAATATCTCACTGATACTCCACCAGGGGTACCAGACAATGTGTTATGGGGTGTTGGGTTGTTTCATGTATGAAGGGAAAGAGCAGGGAAGTGGTGGAGGGTAGGCAGAACTGCTATTTTAGATGCTTGGCAGGGAAGATCATACAGAGTTCTGAAAAAGTAAAGGGATGTGTCCGGCAGTGTTCTCTGGAGAAACAGGACCAATAGAATGTGTGTGCACATGAGTGTGAGCAGTGTGATGTGCTTGTACATGTGTGTATATATACATAATATGGTTTTGTCACTAAGTCGTGTCCAACTCTTGCACCTCATGGATGGTAGCCTGCCAGGAGCCAGTGTGAGAAATCCCGCCTGTGGCAAAGGTCATGAGGAAGAAAGCCGGACGAAACACAAGGGTATGATCAGGCCTCAGGGGTTCCCCCTGGAATTTCCTGAGCATCCACCCCCAAAACCAGAGTCTGCCTGCTTTACTGTGTTATGCTTTCCACCTACTTTTCTGACATTAACAGGGGGCTGACACCCCACCACCTTTTTCTGGAAAAGGTTAATTTAGAGCTTTTAGATAATAAATCTCCTGGGCATAGTAAGAGTGTTTCAATCCAAAAACCCCTCTGATGGCTTTCTAGCCTGCCTGCTGGACTCTTACAGCTGTTCATGTGATTGTTTGTGGCCTCCCTGACCACGAGAGGCACAGGAAGCTTAGAACATCCTAGGAATGCAGGGGCTTCCGAGGAGTCAAAATCATTAGAAAAGGACTGATTAAAGGTTTCATTTGTTGAGCCAATACTTGCTGCCAAATTTTCATATCTTTTGTTTGTAGATATAGTTGGTATATAGAAAAATAGGTAGTAGACCTGGCATTAGCAACATTAGATCTTTGAGTTAAGTACTTTCTTTGTTATAACCCACTGCACTTTGTTCTACAGGAATGTAACTTTATTTAGGACTTTGAGGGTGATGCAGAGTAAAGAAAAAACACTTCTAGGGAAAAAGAGTTTTCTGGTTGATAGACATTTATCTAGGAAGAGAGCCATAAACATGTTAACAGGCCTCTTGGCCAGAAGATAATGTAAACCACCTGAGACCTTTTGTATACGGGAAGGTATGCAAAAAGAAAACCTTGTCTCAATGAGGGTCAGGACTGCTACCCCTGCATAACTCTGCATATTCCATTATTTCTTTATGTACAAGTTGGGGTACATAAGCTGATTTTGACAATAATGTTGTGAGTCTTGCACCGATGCTGGGCTCCCCTAGGTCATTCTTTTCTCCCCTTTCCCAGCTGAATTCCCATCTGTAACGTGGAGGCTTGCCAAGTCTACTTACTTGCCCTGGCTTCTAAGATCTACGTGAGAGGGATCCCAAGGCGGGGCACCCTCCACTATTCAAGTGGGCGCCGGTGGCCTAATGTAGATAGTGCAAACCTCTTGTCTCGAGGTTTTATTAGTTTTCCATGTAAACCAAGTTATTCAGCATCTTTTCTCCACCAAATTTCCTGCTGCTCTCTTCTTTCCTAATCTCTTTATATTTCTAATTAAATAGTCCTTTCCCAGACTCTGACTCCATCCCCACTTCGAATTCCCTGGATCCACCAGGGCTGGACCCCAAGTAGCCCACCAGGTTCCTCTGCCCATGGGATTCTCCAGGCAAGAACACTGGAGTGGGTTGCCATTTCCTTCTCCAATATACATAATATATATAAGATTTATTATAAAGAATTGGTTACATAATGATGGAGGCTGACAAATTCCAAGCTCTGCAGTTATCAAGCTGGAGACCCAGGAAAGCTGGTGATAGAGTCTACATGGGAGTCTGAAGGCCGGAGGTCCCAGCATAAGTTCCATCCGAAAGCTGGGAGGCTCAAAACCCAGTGAGAGCTGATGCTTCAGTTTAGGTTTAAAGACAGTATATGAAAAAGCTCACGTCCCAGCTCAGTGGGTCAGCCAGGAGGAGTTTCCCTTCTGCAGCCTTTGGTCCTGTCCAGACTTTGAACTGATTGGATGAGGCCCACCCACACTGGGGAAGGCAATCGGCTAGTCTCAACTTATTGACTCAAACATTACTCTTATCTAGAAACACACTCACAGGCGCATTCAGAATGATATTTGCTTGAATGTTGTGGCACCACGTGGCCCAGTCCACTTGACACATGAAACCAGCCACTGTGGGGAGTGAGGCACACAGGGGTGAGGGAAAGAGCACTGCAGGCAGAGAGAGCAGCAGATGCAAAGGCCCTGGGGCGGGTCCTTGAGAACCAGGAAGGGGACAGTAGAGGGAGACTCGTGCTCAAAGGCAGGGTGGTGGGAAACGATGCCTCGGTGCAGTGGGAGCGGTGTACTTGTGGGCCATAAGAAGGACTTTAGTTTTTAAGGGGGTCTTGACTCTGCCCTCTTTATGCCCAGCTTGCCCTATTCTAACATCCTTGGTCCTTCCAATGCCTGAGGCCATTTATTCATTTAACGTCTGCCTTGCCTATCAGACTGTGACCTCTGGGGAGACAGACTGATAACTCTGGTATCTCTGTGTCCCCAGTACTTTGTGGGACACATAGTAGGATCTTAATAAGCAGTTGTTTTTTTGTGTTTTGTGTTGTTTTTTTTTTTTTGAGTCAACATAGTAAGCCTGTTTTTTTTTTTTTTTTTTCCCAGGAGGTTTAAACGCTGAATTTTAAAAGTATGGATTCCCACCCTCCCAACCCACCCCCCTTTTTTTTTTTTTTGAGTTCTGCAATTGGATCCAATCTCTAGTCAACCAAATTCAACAAACATTTGTTGCTTACCTTCATTATGCAAGGCATTGTGTCGGGTAGTGGAGACTCAGAAACGAGAAGTAAAAATGAACATACAGTAAACAAACTATGACATGCCAGTTGCCAGCACTGGCAGTTTTGCTCGTGTTAGCTCTCATTTGATTCTCGAAATAACCCTTGGAGGTACGATGGGTGCAACTGTGAGGCCCCTTATATTACTATAAGGAAGAGAAAGAAGCTCAAGACTCAAATGTGCATTGTTTGGACGTTAACATCTTTCTTGGTACTCCATCACGGTCGGGAAATTTGCTGTGGAATAAGCGTGAGGTGAAGGATGGAGTCGTGCTTTCATAACTAATCATGATACAAGTTAGACTATCATACATGCAAAACCCTAGGTATACTGGGATCACATCTGGGAAAAGCTTCTCAAGTCAACATCTGGTTTGGGCGATTGGGTAGTAAAGTGATGGAGCTGTGCGCACGGCATGGGGCATGCGCAGTCTAGATCCCCTGTGCTTCCGGTACAGTGATTCCGACACCCCCATCCCCGTCCCCACCCCCATGTCAATGTCCTTTCTGCCTCTAGATTCTCACCCCCTTTTCACCTGAGACAAACGTGTCCTTTTGCGTCCTGTTTCCTCTGATTTGTACTGTCTTCTTAATCTCATTAAAGGACAAAAATAGCTTCATTATCTCTGTAGAAATGATAATACGCATTGGAAAAAATGCAAACAATGTGGAAAATCAGAAAAGAAATAGAAACCTATTTCAAGTTGCCTGTGTGAATGAATGAATGCGTTGGTGAGCGGGAGGAAAGTCATGTCACCCTGAAGGAGAGGGCTCAGAATGGTTTCTCTTTCCCAGAGTTCTCTGTTTCATCTACAGAAATGGGGCATCAGTTCCCAACCTGACCTCCTAAGGGAGTTTCAGCTCTGTTTTCTCCATTCATTCTTAGCCCTGCCCTGGGTTTCAGTGGCTGGAGAGAATCCCACTCAAACTTCGGAGAAAACAGCATCCATTTCCTATCCTCCAGACTGACTGATATAGGGATGGGCTTAAAGATGCTTCTCACTACACAGGCAGCAGAAGACATGAGTTTAGTGGAAGTCATTTCTTTCAGGATCTCTTGAACAAATCATCCAGTTGAATTTTTTGAGTTAAACACGTCTTTGAATGGAAGGGTGGCTCTGTCTTGTAAAACTGTGTTACAAGTGGTAAAAATTATTTTTCTAATTATACCTCTGATGTATAAGATGTGATTCATATATAATCACTGTTTTAATGTTTTATTCCTTCCACAGGGGGAAAAAGTGATAGGGATAAAATATCAATATTCTCCTTAAAATAGACAGTTTGTACTGACATGTAATTTAAGCAAAGGATGAGATACCAATTAAAAGAGGTTGATACGACATTTTGTTCTTTTTCTCCCCCTCATTTTATGTTGAGAGGGTGTATCAGAGATGTTTGAAACTTTTCTTTATTAAATTACAGAAAACCAGTTTAATACTAGTGTATGTCAAAATGAGTATAAGAACAGGAGAGACAATGTTTAAATTACCTTTATTTATTTTATGACTTATTATCAATAACATTACAGTACCTCAAGTTAAAGATTCATAGCTTGAAGCGTCTTTCATTTTGTTTTTGAATAACAGTAATTTGTTGAAAAAGAAAAAAAGGACACTGTATGTTGGTCATTATCTGAAGGACTTTGGAAGGTTTTACCATAGGTAACTAGAAGATGCCATGTGGATTAGAGAGAATGCTTGGGGCTTGAAAATACAAAACATTTTGGAGATCATTTCATCAAAGTACTTGCTGGATGAACATGTGCTCAACTTGATTTAGCTACAGTGTCTAAAAATCACATTATTCTTAATTTGCTGTATTGAGCAGTGGTAACATATCAGGAACAGGCAAGAACTTTTTATTTCTGGAATTTGTTTTGTTGAAATGTTAATTTTAGTTACACATTTTCCTGGTTGTCTGAATCCATTTCTGCAACAGTGAGAACCTAATAATATGTTTTAACAAATCAATGAAGGAGTGAATGAGCAAGGAAATGAATAAGTGAAAAAAATGGGTGCATGGATGGATTGATGGGTGGGTAGGTAAATGAGTATGTGGTTGATTGATTAACAGGTGGGTGAATTAATGGTTCAGTAGTAGATAAAAAGTGAAGCTCTCAGGTCCCAGGATAGAATGAATAACTTTGTGGGGTGGTTTCTCTAGCTCAAGCAGTTACTGAATTCACAAATGTCTGAGTTTGATCACGACAGTGGTCTGTAGAAAGAAGCATGTCCTCGGGAGGTTTTCCTGATCCATTCACCCAGTCTCCTCCTTAGGACCCAGGCTCTGTGTTTCCATAGCTACACGAAGGCCTGCTGGCCTCTGCCATAGCTTCTGTCTGGGTGAACTATAATTGGCCCTTGATGATACTCTTTCCTCCTTCAAGCTCTGAGTCCCTGAAGAGCAGGGTCCTCCCATCGCCTTGTCCAGAGTCTGGGATGCTATTGTTTTACCCAAGAAATGGTCCCTGAAAAGCCTCAACTGGAATCAGCTGGTTGAGGGTCCCAGTCCCAGCGTTGGCTTTCTAACTCTGGGTGAGTCTCTTGATTTCTCTGATCGCCGAGAGCCTCATCTATTCAAAATGCTTTGTGCCAAGGATCCAGGAAGCTCAATGCCTATCGTTGTTGTTGTTCAGTGGCTAAGTCGTGTCTGACTTAGCACCCCTACGAACTGCAACATGCCAAGCTTCGCTGTCTTTTGCTATCTCCCAGAGCTTGCTCAAACTCATGTCCATTGAGTCAGTGATGCCATCCAACCATCTCATCCTCGGTCTTCCTCTTCTCCTCCTGCCCTCAATCTTCTCCAGCATCAGGATCTTTTCCAATGAGTTGGCTTTTCGCATCAGGTGGCCCAAGTATTGGAGCTTCAGCTTCAGCCCTATTAGCTAATTGTTTAAATAAAGACCATGTGTTTTTAGGGCCTTGGATTGTGCTGTGGGAACACACATTCCTGAAGTCTTATCTGAAGTCTGCATCTTTATTTTTTTAACAATGCATTTACTTATTATTGATTTTTGATTGCACTGAGTCCTCATTGCTGCCTGAGGGCTCTTTCTAGTTGCGGTGAATCTTGTTGGGTGGCCACGCTTCTCACTGCAGTGGCTTCTCTTGTTGTGGAGCACAGGCTGTAGAAGCCCAGGCTCCAATAGCTGTGGCTCCTGGGCTCAGTAGTTGCAGCACAGGAGCTTAGCTGCTCCACGGCATGTGGAATCTGCCTGGACCAGGGGTCAATTCTGTGTCCCCTGTACTGGCAGGTGGACTCCTATCCCCTCTCCCACCAGGGAAGTCCTAACCTCTGCATTTTGAGAAGCAACTTTGTGATCTATTCCATGGATCTCTGCATAGAGTTTCCTCCTCAGAGGACTCTCAGCATGACCACGTTAGGGTCTAGGTGAGGTCATGGCAGAGAAACAGACAAGAGGAATTATGATCTACTGTACTGATGTTGCAGAAAAGTGGGGCATGTGAGAATGGTCATGTCCCAGGTCTCAGATGTGTCCCGGGACGTGCCACCAATCGTGGGTTCCTGGCTTCATGCAAGGAAGAATTCAAAAGTGAGCCATAGTAAAGTGAAAGCAGGTTTATTAAGAGAGAGGCACATTCCATGGGTAGAATGAGGTTTGTCTTAGAAGGCAAGAGTGGCCCTGAAATCTGCTGTGGTGTGTTTTCCTGGGCTGGGTAATTTCGTAGACTAATGAATAGGAGAATTAGTCTAACTATTTTGGAGAGGGAGAGGGGATTTCCAGGAACTGGGCTATTGCTCACTTTTTGACCTTTTGACCTCTTATGACCTTTTGACCTTTAGGGGTCAGTTTTGGAACTGTCATGCACCTGTGGGTGTGTCATATAGCTAATGTATTATCAATACAATGAGTGTATGACTGGCTTAAGGTCTACTGGAAGTCAGATCTTCTGCCACCTTGGATCTAGTTGGTTCTAACCAGTTTTTGTGTGTCTCCGATGGCTGTGTCATTCTTTGAATGGTTGTGCCCTGCCCCCTCCCTCCTGTCTCGTTGCTGCTACCTCTACTCTGAGCCGTTGGCAGCTTCCCTTCCTGCTCAAGATGAGAAGAGTTGCTATGATGGCACAGGTGAGGACCCTGGAAGCAGAAGGCCTGGGTCTACATCCGAGCATCACCACTTACTGACTCCAGAGCCCTGATGCTCCGTTTCTCACCTGTGCCATGGGGTTAACAAAACTCTCCACTTTCTGTGTTTGGTTCCAGGATTGAATAAGTCAGGGCTTGCCTGCCTCGTGCTGAGTGCCCAGTAAATGATGATGCTGGTGATGACGATAATACCTGATAATCATGTAGCCCTTTGGGACTCACCCAAGAATGGGCTTAGATGAGACCTGTTGGAGAAGACTCTTGAGAGTCCCTTGGACTGCAAGAAGATCCAACCAGTCCATTCTGAAGGAGATCAGCCGTGGGATTTCTTTGGAGGGAATGATGCTAAAGCTGAAACTTCAGTACTTTGGCCACCTCATGTGAAGAGTTGACTCATTGGAAAAGACTCTGATGCTGGGAGGGATTGGGGGCAGGAGGAGAAGGGGACGACCGAGGATGAGGTGGCTGGATGGCATCACAGACTCGATGGACATGAGTCTGGGTGAACTCCAGGAGTTGGTGATGGACAGGGAGGCCTGGCGTGCTGAGATTCATGGGGTCGCAAAGAGTCGGACATGACTGAACGACTGAACTGAACACCATTGCAAGTCAGTAAAGAATAAGGCCCTAACTTTGATTAGCAGAAAGGTTTGTCTGCCATCCTAGAAGCATTCAGAAATAGCCAGTTATCATGAAGGTTTTGAAGAGTACCTGGCTTATCCTTGGTGCTCAGTAAATACTAATTACTAATATTAAAATAAAGTAGTAGCAAAACATATGAGATTAACAATGAACAAACCAGGGTCCTTGACCTGAAGGGACTCGCTCTGTGAGGAAGCAGCACCACTGGCCTGGCTGAGGATCTCTGAAGCAGGTGGTTTCTTAAGAGAGGAATCCATGAAAGTCTCTAGGATTGGGGTGAGAGTGACTTTCAGAGTCAAAGTGTTGGAGGCACATCCTGGGCGATGTGATGACAGAGTCAGATCGTGAAGGGTGGTGAGATCACATGGATGAATTGGGAGGAGAGGGGGGCTGAGGACAGAGAGAGAAAACAGCATGATCAAAGGTCTGGTTACTGGAAGCTGAGACCGGGTGCCAACCTTGGCTTTTCTCCTAGGATTGGAGCAATGTAGGAATTATGTGCTTGCCGCCCCACCCCCTCCCCCACCACATGCAAGATGCCTCTTTTTTGATGCATTCCAGTCTTGTAAATCACTCAGTCATGGAAAACATGACTTTTTTGAGGAATGTGGCAAAATATCAATATGCTTGCTATATAAAGAGCTTGGAAAAATCAAGAAAAAGGAGGATGATAATAAAGATGGTCAAAAACATGAGACTATGACCTGTAGTCAGGACTGGCTTTATGTGTGTGACTGGGAAGTTGCACAGGACTTGTGCTTAGAAAAGGGCCCCGTTGGGTTAATTCTTTTCTGCCACCATCTTGAAATTCTTAGTAACCTGAACAAGGAGCTTCCACACTCTCCTTTTGTACCAAGTCCCGCACATTATGCAGCCAGTTCCACCTGCAGTGAAGAAATACAAAGCAACAACATGTTTATATCAAGAAAACCCCATGTGATTGTTAATCCAGGGGATAAAATCGAATTATAAAGACTCGCCAATTTATATTGATCAAATTGGCCCAGTGATAACAGTGCAAGT
This sequence comes from Nanger dama, assembly GCA_917880005.1. Lineage (NCBI taxonomy): Eukaryota > Metazoa > Chordata > Mammalia > Artiodactyla > Bovidae > Nanger > Nanger dama. The sequence goes on along the minus strand of CAKJTW010000063.1, from coordinate 8,028,349 downwards.
AAGGGGCCTGTGACTGGGCACCCTAGCAACTCCCGGCGGGCTTCCTGATCTGCCTGGCGTCCTCATCCACTCCCTTCCCACCCACAGGCTTGGTCAAATGACAATTCTAACTGCTGTCCCTCATGCTTCCAGACTCCACCTTTCAAAACCACGCTCCCTCTGCTCTGATCCCCAGGGAAGCTCTTGCATGTTCTATCCACATCCTCATGTTTGTGGGCAATTCTTTTCTTCCAGAGGATTCCACCCTTGCAGCCAGGTGGCAGCTCTGCCCCTCTCCCCCAGCCAGCACTAGGCACCCAACCCTGGACAAAAACTCTAAGAGCCTGACACACTAAAGGGGGTACTGAGCCAGCAGAACCTCCCCCAAAGCAGATGTGCACCCCCTAGATTTGTGGCTTTGAGAAAAGGCATTGGGTCAGACGGAGCTTTCCCAGTGGCTCAGATGGTAAAGAATCTGCCTGAAATACAGGAGACCCAGGTTTGATTCCTGGGTCAGGAAGATCCCCTGGAGAAGGGAATGGCAACCCACTCCAGTATTCTTGCCTGGAGAGTTCCATGGACAGAGGAGCCTGGTGGGCTACAGCCTGTGAGATCTCAGAGTCAGACACAACTGAGCAACTAACAATTTCACTATTATTAGGTCAGATATCTTTCAAGTTGTTAAGTGACAAAAAATCAACTCAGAACAGTTGAAGAAGAAAAAAAAAAAAAAAATTTATGGGAAACAGGAAGCTCTTCAAACATTCTGATCAGATATTTGGGAAGATCCCCTGGAGGAGGTCATGGCAACCCAAAGCAGTATTCTTGCCTGGAAAATCCTAATAGACAAAGGAGCTTGGTGGGCTACAGACCATGGGGTTTCAAAGAGTCGGACATGACTGAGTGACTAAGCTCAACACAGGACATGCTACTTACATGCATACACACGTGCACATGGAAGCATACACACCTACACATATATGCACACATGCATATGCACACAGACATGTGGAGGGTCATTGCAAAACTGTTCGTGTCAACATCAAATTAGGAACAAGCTGAATGGTTAACAAAAGATATTTCAAATTAATTGCTGAATATCTATATAATCAAATGTTATACAATTATTAAACATCCCATTTTCAGAGAATACTAGCTAGTATTAATGATGAGAGCTGACATTCTAACATTTATCATGTACCTCCTGCTATATCCCAGATATTGCTCTAAAATAGCTTCTTCAACAAAAAATCCTTCAAAATCCTTGAAAAGGGTTGTTAAGAATATTTAAGAATATGACAAAAAGCTCATACAATGTTGCTAGATGGAAAAAGCTATAATACAGAATTGCTTTTACACAGTGATCTCAGATTTGTTGTATATGTTGATATCTACATGTTATATACACTTATGGGCTTTCCAGGTGGTGCTAGTGGTAAAGAATCCACCTGCCAATTCAAGAGAAACATGAGACTCGGGTTTGATCCCTGCTCAGGAAGACCTCCTGGAGGAGGGCATGGCAACCCACTCCAGTATTCTTGCCTGGAGAATCCCATGGACAGAGGAGCCTGGCTCGTCTGCAGTCCATAGGGTCACGAAAAGTTGGACACGATTGAAGTGACTTAGCATGCACATACATACAGATATATACACCAGCCTATTATATTTGAAGGATTCTAGCTGGATGTTCAGACTGTGGATTTTTTTTCTTTTTCTTCTGTATTTTGTAAATTGTCCATTGTGAACCACAATATAATATTTTTATGATGCCTATTTAGAAAACTAAATATTGTTTAGGTGAAAGTGAGAAGGAGAGTTGTGTGGTTTGACTTGAGCAACAAAAAAAAAAAAAAAATAAAAAAGAAATAAGATAGAATACATAATTTGGGCTACACCTTGGAGGGACTCAAAAGTCAGGCCAAGAAGATGATTTTTACTGGAAAAGCATTGAGGAGCCATTGAATATTTGGGGGAGAGGTAGTGACAGACTCAGAGGTAAAAGTTCTTTGGTGACAGCCTTGAGAATACCTTCAAACTGGAGCGAGGATAGTAGAGGGTCTGCAAGCTGCACGTGGTGCTGAGGATTTGGAATCTACAGGACCTGACCACCAGAGCTAGTTAAGGTCAGAGAATTAAGAGAACAGAGGCTAGGATTCCTCTGTTTCAGGGGCTCGAGACGATGCAGGGTGGGATAGGGGGCCAGAGAAGCCCCGAAATGGAGAGTAATAAGCACTGACTTGATGGAATCTTTTTGCCTCTTGGTTTCTACTCCCCTTCCCTGTGATCACTGAGATCAAGCATGTTTTCACTCCATCAGTTCCAAAGTTCCAGTTTGGTTTTCTCTGGATGCCCCCTCTTCAGATTCTCTGAGAAGTTCTCTACTGGTATCAAGTCTTGAAATCGGTGACGACCCCCTGTGGATGTGAGCAATTCAGTATTATACCCAGCCTTGGAGCAGACAACAATGGCCATCTTATCGCCCATCTGAAGGTGTGGTTCATGTTGTCAGGATCTGGAGCCTGTGTGTTTGGAAAAGAGAAAAAAAAATCACTTTTCAGATGAGTGTCTTTGCAAACAAGAAACCAAATTTCACCTAATTGTATAAATAGTGAAATTTTTTTTTCCTCTTTTTTTCAAGTATTTATTTGTCTATTGCAGACTGCAGAGTCTTCACTGTTGCCCACGAGCTTTCCCTAGTTGCGGCAAGTGTGGAGGGCTACTCTGTAGGTGAGGTTCACGGCTTCTCATTGCAGTGGCTTCTCTTGGTGTGGAACATGGGCTCTAGGGCACGCAGGCTTCAGTAGCTGCAGCTCTCAGGCTCTAGAGCGTGGGCTCAGGAATTGTGGAGCATGGGCTTAGTTGCTCCATAGCATGTGGAATCCTCCCAGACCTGGGATCTTACCCGATGTTCTCTGCATTGGCAGGTGGATTCTTAGCCACTGGGCCACCAGGGAAAGTCCAAAGATGCTTCATCTTTGAAGGTAAAAGATCAAGTCATCATCTAAGAGGAAAGCCATTACTGCTGTTCTTCATGGCTCAGCCATTCTGGGACTCAGTTTTGTGACCTATAGAATGGGACAGCAGCAGTGCCTTTACGTTCTAATGGTTGTGAGGATTACACGAGTCAGCTCCCATAAAAGATTAAAAAAATTTGCCTGCATGGAGCAAGCACTCAACAAATGCTAGCTCTTGCTGTGTTTATCGTCATAAGCATTACCATTATTCTCAGCCTAACAGATCTTTCCTTTCATCTACAAAGACTTCTCTGAACATGCTAATTCAGATACCTCTCTTCATGGTGAACTGATACTGCTCTAATAAATGCCACTGTTTGGATATGCCATCCTCTCTTAATTAATTTTTAATTAATGCCCTTGGTGTCCACATCCAGATAACTGAGGAAAGCGCACAGCCTTGGCATCCCTGCGTGGGGCTCTGGCGTTCACCCTGATTCTCGGACACGAGGCGGCATCGTTTACTTCTCTAAACACCGGTGACCTCAAAACGTGAACATGTGTGCCTCTCTTAAATAGCTGCATTGAAAGGATTAAATAAAGTAAGGCTTTTTCAGCCCCTGGCACAATGCCCTGACACAAAGAAAGTACTCACTAAATGTTTATTGAATTTTAAAATAATGATGATTGATGGCCACTTGCAATATCATTTTGCATATTGTCTCAGAAAGCCCTAAACTTAAATGCTTCTTGGCACTGAAGATTCAGATCATTTATCCTCTCTATTAAAACTTCTGACTGGGGGCAGTGGGATGGCCTCTTTGGTCGGGGGCTGGGAGTGTTGTCTGATCCTTCCTACTGGCTATGAATCAGTCTGCTGAAAACCTGCAGAATCAGGGGAAAGGGTGCTGAAGTTGGGTTCTTAAATCCTATACTGACCCCTTGTCTCTGCCCCTTTCTGTTCCTGAGATCTTGAGCCTCTCTCTCTGGGATGGGATATTTATCCTCGTTTTCTTAAAAAGGAAAGATATTATTGCTAATTTCAAAGGGGTGTTATGAAAATTACAAAGAGCTAAGTACAGGAAATTACTTTATAAACTCTAAAGCACTGTGCCAACAGAAGCTTGTTTTTATTCATATAGAGACAGAAATATTTTACTTTATTACTGTGGATGTGAGATTAGGGGCCATAAATATATTTACACCTTTTCCATATGATTATTTTTATAAACACACATTTTTTTGGAACACATTTGAGAAAGGATTTATTAACAAATTCTGACCTGATTTAATGAATCCGTTCACATATTCAGTAAACATTTACAGAGCGTCTATATACTCAAGACACCATACTCAATGCTGTTGGGACACATATAAATAAGGCAGGTTCCTCCACCCTTAAGAATTTACAGTTACATTTGAAAATATTAAAAAAATTTTTTAAACATCTTTTGATGGGTTCCAGGTTTCACACATTCGATTGTCCTGCTTTCTATTTTTTTTTTTTTCAATAAGGTGACCACCTCAGCTACTTCCTTACCTTGTCTGTGAATAACAGAGTCTATCAGTTCTCTCTTGTTCAGAAACATCCCATTATGACATAGCTTCACTCCACACTTTTACGTGATGTTGTATTTACGAGCAGAACCTCTCCCAATGGTTATTATGTAATTCTATTAATACGATCTCAATCACCATATGGCAGTGTGATACCAATTACATTGTTGTAACCGGCCGACTTAGGAGAAAGAAGACCATCTTCCCAACCGAGGATGGCATCCTTGCTATAAAGATTTCCCAAATAACGGTTTTTCAGCTCCCTTCTCCATGAGATTTATTTTTCCCAATTATTTAATCAGGATACTTTCAGTGATACTCAAAAGACCAAGTGTCAAAAAAAGGTTGGGATATTTAGTTTCCTTTTCCTATGTGAAATATACAATGTATGGGGTGTTGGTCCCCTGTCTTGATAAATGCAAAGCTTACATGGCATTTTCTTGTTGTTGTTGTTGTTAATTAGGGTGGAACATGCACAGATCAATCCCTGCTGAAACCAAACATAAAACTTCGCTTAAACCAAGGCAAAACACATATATTTGTTTTTGAGCTCCAAAGGCAAGTAGTTGGTCTCAGTTACAAAACTCCTGACAGTGGTGTAAAAATGTGTAACATGCAAACCGCATCCTTCTCTAGGACCCTGTGTAAAAAAGCTTCTTTTTTCCTCCTCCAAAAGAATTACATTCGGCACCACATGTCAAAACACAATTGTAATTGTGTAGCACAATATTTCATAAATCAGAAAATGTTTTAAAAACCCATTGTATTTTCAAAGCTTCCAAAGTCATTTCCTGGGTTAGCATTTTTTTTTCCCCTGCACTATGCCTGCCTTTTTTTCCCTTTCTGATTTCCATATTCCTCAATAATTATTAAGCATTCTTATCTCCCAGGCAGGCATCGCTGATGTGGAAGCTGGTGATAGCCCTGGCTGTAATTCTTGTGAATTACTATATTTTAAAATCTTGTGTTAAAACATGTTAGCAAGCTTCCTGAAGTTAGCAGATGGCTTCCAGAAAGGCTTGTTTTAATTTTTCAAGTACATAACTATAATAATCCACACTGATGTATGCACATAACAATAAAATGTGCTTGTTGAGTGATCATATTCACATGTGTACCTGTGGGGATGGGTTTGTCAGGGGATAATAGATATATGGGTGGACATAATATTTATCAGATCAAAACAAGTACTCAAAATGGCTAAGTCACAAAAAAACATTCACAATTAAAAGCAGCCGTGGCAAAAAAGCTGAGGAATGGAAGAACGTCTCTGTCACTAGAATGGAAAAGTTTGTGAAACCCATTTAATAGAACTGAATATCAAAACATTTTAACTTTTTAAAGTTTTCAACATTAAACAATTAGGATGAAATGCAATTAGGCAGCACATTGTAGAGGATGGTCACTTTTTGCATGTCATGTGGCTTTAAAAACAAGTCAGATAAATGATGATGCCATTAAAACTGAACTAATTAAAGAAAGCTTCTTTTAAGAACTCATTAACTGCAACCTCATTTGCATAATGATGCATATTAATTAAGTTTTAATGAATCTGAATTTGCACCAAGCCTATTCATGTTGGCTTTGAAACAAATTGAACAAATTAGTTAAAAGCTTTTTGGAATCTACTTTTCACACCAAACAGGATATGAATGCAATCATCTCTACAAAAAGAAATATTTTTCCTTTAATTTAATTCAAAGGTATGCAGGCCCATCTATTAATTATTTTTAAGTGCAATAATTTTCACCTTTTCTTTGGAAAATCAGCCATATTACTTATTCTTGAATGGGAAATATTACAAATGTAGGTTGTGGGGAAAAATCATTACAGCCAATTTATTGGCAATAAATTGGAGATATTTGACTTCAGGGTACATTTAGTTTATTTAATAGTGGGATTAAAAATTGAGGAGGTAATTTCTGGGCATTCTGAACATCAGCAGTGCAGCAACTAAAATGAGACGTAGAAAGGTAGCAGGTCTCATTTTTGGGGATATAGGCAGAGACGATGTCATGTTACTGGTGTCACATTCATTTCTGAATCTGATTCGATTCTATCATAAATCTCCTAAGTAGCACGGAAAAAAAAATTAAACATTTACCGAACATGTGTTCTTTTCCCTCGGATTTGTGCAAATCCTAATTTTTTTATACATGAGGAGCAGAATTCAATTTTAACAAGTTTGCGTTCGGCTCATAATAAAAACAAGAATTACCGCCGCCACACTATTGATTCGCTTCTACTCCGCTGTGTCTTCATCAAGAATGAGGAGATTTATGTAATTACTGCTCCATCTTTTGTTGTTGGAAAGCACTTTTTTTGTAAGTCAGCATCTACAAAGGATGGAAATGCTTTTATTGTTGAGATTACAAGATCATTCCCCCTCCCCCTTGTTAAAATGTTTTCTCAGATAGGTGCTGCGGAGAGGTCGACAATTAAGACGATGTTGTACACTGGAAATGCACATTTTAGAAATGTATTTACAGGTATTTTTCGGTAGTATTTTTAGCCCATTTATCCTTTCACCTTTCTGCTTCTTTTATTCCTCCTAGGCCGTTTCAGCTCCCAGAAAAGCCAGAAGCATTCATCGGCACCAGGGCGGTGCCAGAGCGAATTCCTTGCGGCAAACTATCGTGAATGCTTTTAGATGTCGAGGGGCCAAAATAGCAACCCTCTGGATTCTTTGCTTCTAATTACGTTGCTCTCGTTGAGATTTATTTGTGCTTGGGTCAGTGATCACTTTTGACTCTTTTAGAGAAAAATAAAATTAGGATCGGCTCTTAGCTTCCCTGCATCACCCGTGGACCGGTCCAGCTTGCATCCTTTTTAAACTGCCTGCCTCTGCAGAGGAGCTTTGCCTAAGCAAATGTTTTCCCATTTTGGATGCCAAGTCCAACCGCATTGTAAAATACCTGGAACCCACTGTCCCCTCTTCCAAGCAGGGCATGTGTAGAAGCCACCCCGGACTCTTTCTTTCCTGGAAGAAAGGATTCTCCACACTTCAAAACAGGAAGCAGAATAAAGAATCTACTCTGCAAAACAATTTTAAAAATACCTTGATTCACAAATCACGTTGGGGATGATTTTAAAATTAGCTCCTTCCCTGTTCCCTGTTTTTATTAGGATAATTCTGCATCTCTTTCCCTTCGATATAGTTCCCGGTACCACGTTGGCCTATTACATGCCCTCTGATGGGAGTCTTAACGTCAGAGAAAAGTCACGCAACGCTATCTGCTGAGAGTCAGTCCTCGGCTGGGAACCGTTTGCCGCATGATCCATTATGCTTTGAACGAAATATTGTTTCTCTCTTTTCTCCTCGCATTTCTGTTCTACTCTTAGAGCCCGTTGTCATTGGGAAAGCGAGGGAAGCTGTGAAATATTTTAAAGACTGTCTGCAGTTCACCCGGCACTATGCGGCTTCCAGGTCTCCCCTGGAGGAAGAGGACGCTCTTGTCCTGACTTTTAGGATGCTCGGTGTGCCAGGGAGCCGAGCACCACCACGGGAACCTATAATTAAAATAATAATAAAGGCAGTTGGAATCTTCCACGAGGGCCTCTATTTAGGGAGGCAGATATGCTTATAGAAAAGGGAGCTGGAGTGGGTAGCAACACTGCCCCCTAGCTGCAGGAGCGCGGGAAGGGGCGAGGGGTCAGGGCCAGGGACGCTCGCACTGACATCCCTGGCCCCGGAAATGACTTTCGTGTTTCATTTTTAAAGACTCAAAACAAAACAGAATAATGCAGGGAAAAGATTTTTCTTTTTTTTTCCTCCCAGCTACATCTCTTCCCTCACCCTACACCTCCCCCCACCCCCCCTTCTCCAAATGGCTTCTAATCAAGCCCATTTTCTTTACAGAAGTCTTTAGGAAGGTAGCATTAAAAAAAAAAAAAAAGTGCAAATTTTGCGTGGAGAATTGGCTTCTTTGGGGAACATTTTGACAGAAAGCGCCTTCCTTGGGGGAGGTCAGGAGTCATTGGTATTAAACTAGACAAGCTGGTGCCGGAGTGTTAATAGCCACAGCCAGCAGATGTTCCGTAATTAGGGAAGATGTGAATGACAAGGCGTGAGAGGTGCTGTACACAGGCGGGCTGGCACAAAGCAGCTGCTGGGACTGCTTCCTCTGTCACGGGTCTACACAAGTCAGACCAGCCCCCGTGAGGCTGCCGGCGCGGTGACAATTAGAAAAAAATAAAAAATAAAAATGGTATTTGATGAAAATAAGGAACATGGCCTTCGGTGCAATTTCTCCTCCATCCCAGCCAGGAAGAGTGGCCTAGGACTGCTTTAGCCGAAGCAAGCCAGAGGTCAAATGACGCAAACGGAGCCTTGTGCTGAAACCGGGATTTGACTCAACACCCTTATTTGGTTTTATTTTTATTTTTGATTGATTCTGAGAGCCAGGCCCTTTGAACAGAAGAGACAGACTCTTTTCTCTCTCCCCTGTAGTCCCACACGCATGCAGCCCATCACGCTGTCTCTTTTCTCTCCTAAACATCTCTCTCGTTCTTCCTTTTCTGCCACGTCCCTTGGTGTCTCCCTGATGTATTTGTTCTGGAATGTTGCAATAGCCTCCTCCTGGTTTTCTTGGTCTGGTCTGGGGAACCTTTTCTGATTCCCATCATTTCCAAGAATAGGTGGAACCCGTTCTCCAGACAGCGTCAGAACCCTATCCTCCTTCTACCCCATTAGACCACTTACTTGTCAGCATCTGCCTCAATTTCATCTGCATCCTCAGACCCATCACAGGGCCAGACACTTTGTCTGCCCTCAATAAATGTGTTTGTGTGAGTGTCTGGCAGAATCAATGCAGAATTCATCGTCAGCCTTTATTACACACTCCCTTTCTTGTCAGGTACCCACGATAAAGAAGAGTTTGTACCCCTTTACTCTGAAACAGAATTGCAAAATCAAAACAATTTTTTTGTTGTTATTTTGCCTCGATGATGTATGTTTGGTGGCGGTTAAAGAACGAGAAAAATCAGTTTTCTAAGGGATTGTTTGATACTTGCAATGTTTTTCCATTTTGGGGAGTGGAATCACAAAGATGGGTGAGTCCACCTGGAGAAGGCACCTGGCTGGGTGGAGAGTAAGCTGGGCAGAAAGCCCTGAGATGCTTCCTGGCTCCACCACTCCTGGGGGACCTCAACTTCTCTGACCCTCAGTCTCTTTTTTTTGTGAAGTGGGGATAACAACACTGAACGCTCAAGGAAAGGAGGTCAGGAATGTTTTGTTATACAATTGCTGTTACGGCTAGGTTGGCTTCATTTCACTAGATGAGATCATGGGCTTTGCAGGCTGTTGTGCAAGGATTATTAAATTCCTCTGCCTCCTGGAAATACAGTAGGGTCTGCTTACCTCGTATTCATAATTTGGAGGAGAACTAGGAGGAGGGAACACGTAGCCGACTTGGAGTGCCTCTTTGCCTTTGGCCCTTTATGAATATTGTCTGTTTCTCTCACTCTATGATGTAAGTCTCATGGACCCATTTTACAGATGAGGATGAGACTCAGAGAGGTTAAGTGAGTCTCTCAGGGCCACCCAGCCCATCAGAGGGCTTAGAGCATGAATCTTAGGCTGTCTGATGCAAAACCCCCTCTGTCCTTAGAGGTGTGAGGCTAAGGATGTCATTGCCTGTCCCTCAGAGGTTCAAATAAAGCATCCTTGGGAAATGTTTCCAAATGACAAAGCACCAGCCAGAAGCTTGCCCTCTGTCATCCTCTGCCTCCGCTGGTTCCTCCAGCCCTCCCATCTCAGTCCCTCACCTTCTCCCCACAGATCCCCTCTCCTCCTTCACTCCCTCTTTATCTGTCTCTCCATCTCTCTCCCTTGATTTCTAATTTCCAAGCCTGCGAGCTATTACAGAAGGCATAATGACGGTTACACTTGTCTATGGCAATATTACTGTCTAGCTTATTGCTTTGCAAAGTGCTTCGGGAGCCTGGAAAATGAAAGGTGTTATGTAAAATGAAAATCGATTCTAATTCTAAGTAAACATCATTGCTTCAAGTTTCCCTTGGATAGCGTTGTTTCGCGCGCAAGAAAGACGATGGCTCAGAATTGCCTCCCCATGTTTAAAAGATATATTGGGGCATTCGGGTGTCTTGGGGCTTGTCACGACAGGGCGAGATCTGAATCATATCTCAATATATCTTTACAATGATATTTAATTGCACCTGGTAAAAATGTGTCTTTGTTCATTATTTATGAAGGGAAATTATTTTCATCCGTAGGAAAGATTGATACCACTTTTAGCTGATGTCCAGGTGATTAGTGATTAAGGGCAATTTATTTTCCTGATACATGTCTCTATCAGCAACTACCATCCACAAACGGGGGAAGAAACTTTTCTCGGCAGGAAAAAAAAACCATCTCCACTTTAGGGAGCATTTTCCTCCTCCTTAGCTGGCAGAGTAATTTATAAGGACATGCACACCACAAAAATGGAAGTTTGAATCATTTCTGTAGAGAAGGCTCATCATCCCAAATCAGAAATGTCATAAAAGTTAAAATGCCATAAGAGTGTGTTCCCCAAGAAAGAAATAATTTTCTTTTCATTGAGAACTCTGGAGGCTGTAATATACTTCTTGAAATTCAAATTTTCACAGCAAGTGCTGTTTCTCCCTCCCTTGGATCGTTCATCTTTCTTTAAGAAAAGGTAACTGGGTATTATATCTATTTTATATTTTTTCCCACAAAATTATCTTCCAAGTGCTTGTTTCCTTAAAAACACATATGCCGTGTGGAGGGAAATGAACAATTTCATCCTTGGGAAAGTGCACTGGAAACTTCCAGCCTTAGGAAGTACCAATGAGGTAGCTTGTGTTTGCTGTGATAACTCAATCATAAGTCCATTTGCCTCCACGAAAGACCAAGGATGCCTGTGGGACTCCTGGCCTCAATTCTTTTTTTTTTTTTTGCCTCTTTCATTGTTATGTCTGGTTAAGTAATCTCAAGTGTCTGCTGGTATAGTTTGGACCTTGCAAATGTTCCCAATAGGAAAAGTTGAATGAGGGTGTCAGTGTTTGAATCGGAATGTATGACCAATACCTGAGACCCTCTGTTAAATAGGTCTTCCTCACATACAAATCCAGAATATTATTACTTCCTTCTCTTTACAAAGCTCTCATCCTATCAGCCATGTTTGAGCCTGTTAGCTGTGTGACAAGACTGCCAGAAATGAATATACCATCAGCGGAGAAGTAGGAGGGTCGTAGCCTGCTGTAGACACAGCCCTGACTTTGGAGCAGGGAGACAGGGGGAGAAGCCCTTGGGGACAAGTCCTCTTAGCACGTGAGGCCAGCAGACAGTAGCCAGAAGACTCTGTGCTACAGCTGACCTTGTCAGAACCTCAGTTTTCCTTTCTCATCTTCAAAATTGGAGAGGTAACCCTCCCTGGAAAGACTGTGTGGAGATGGAGAAAATATGTAGAAAGCCTATTGTATACAGAAGGAAAAGTGAGAGTGTCAGCCACTTCTGACTCTTTGCAACCCCATGAATTGTAACCTGCCAGGCTCCTCTGTCCATGGGGTTTCCAAGGCAAAAATACTCGAGTGGTTGCAATTTCCTTCTCCAGGAGATCTGCCCGACCCAGGGATCGAACCTGCATCTCTTACCTTGGATTCTTAACCACCGAGCCGCCAGGGAAGCCCCTGCTATTCCCTATAATTTCCTCCACATTCTTAAGGCTACATACATGACATCATACATACATGTTTGCTCTTTCCTACATCAGCCTTTTGTCCACCTTGGGCTCCAAACTGGCATTTTACCATGCGGCAGAGGCCACTCACCCCCTCTCCTTTCTGAGCAATGAAATCTTACATTTTAGCTAGGCATTCCCAGAGTATAAAGCAACATTTTCTTACCTTTCTTACAATATACCAGCCACATATAAGGAGACTTAAAGAAAAATATTTAGAGGATGCTGACTCAGCTTCGAGGGGATAAGCTTTTCTTCTTGACTGCCTTGCAACTCTGCTATGGTGGCTGGAGTTTCAGCAGCTATTGTGGACCATGAGGTAACATTATGTTGATGATGGCAGTAAAGAAACACAGAAGCTTGCATCCCTGGTGACTTAGTGGTTTGCCTACAGCTGGACTTATCTTGCATGAAATGATATACTGTTAACATGTTTTTAGTAGCCAACTATGATTCTGATCTATACATATGCATTTTCTATATATTCTTCAAAGCTCTTTTTTCTTCCCAGGTGACTTCAGACCCCATTGTATCCTCCATCAGTGAGTTCTCACTATTCCAGAATATAGTCTATCACTTTTCCTTTCCCTCACAGCTTTTTCTTATTCTTGGGCCCTCAGTGGAACTTCAAGATCTTCCAGGACATAAACTCTCTCTTAAAATTAATTTTATCATGCACGGCACCTAAGAATGTTGAGAACCAAGTAATTTCTCTTTGGTGAAAGAACTTTTATTGAGCACCTGTTGTATGCCTATGTATATTCCATGCAGTTCCCAGCCTCTTGCCCTGATAGTTTGGCTTAGAGAAGCTTATGATTTGATCAAAATCAGACATGGCATAATTGGCATAGTAGCATCCTTTCCAGGCTTGTTTAAGTCCAAGCATATAGTCTCCCAGATCCTTATACAGTGAATGATTATGCACAGAATTACTTAAAAAAAAAAAACCCTCATCCTGATTTGTTTGTTGTCTGTTTCCTGATTATAATTGTTGGCTTCCCTTGTGGCTCAGCTGGTAAAGAATCCACCATCCACCTGCAATGTGGGAGACCTGGGTTCGATCCCTGGGTTGGGGAGATCCCCTAGAGAAGGGAAAGGCTACCCACTCCAGTATTCTGGCCTGGAGAATTCCATGAACTGTATAGTCCACAGGGTCACAAAGAGTCAGACACGACTGAGCAACTTTCAAAAAATATGTATAATTGTTAAAGGCTTATTGCAGAATTTTTTGAAAGATACATGATACCAAGAAACCAAATAACATTGTAATATCCCACCATCTAAAGTTCATCATTGTTAACATGTTACTTTTTCTCTTTTGGTATATGTAGCATGGATCATGTAGGAAATATTCCTTCAAAAGCAGTTGTTGTTTCAATCATATTATAGATAATAGTAGCCAGCATCCATAATTTACTCTCTGACAGACCCGATTCTGTGTGCTTTATGAAAGTTATTTCACATAATTCTTACAAGAATTCTATGAGGTGAATTCTATTATTGCCCCCATGTTTTGATGAGGACATTTAGGCACAGAGAGGGTAATTAATTTGCTCGAGTTCACAGCAGGGAATAAATGACAGAGTCAGGACTCAAACACAAGCACCTAACTACAAAATCCATACCCCCGCTATTAGGCTATATTAATACCCAGTGCTGCGTGTTATACTTCTTTATTCAAAACATAAATCTTGAGGTCAGCCTAGTACTCTGTCATAAGTACGTGCTGTAGTTTCCCAGCCATTCCTGATTGTTGGCCATCTGGGTTATTTCCATCTTGTCACTGTTATTAACAATGCTGGGAAGACCACCTTTGTGTATATGTATCATTGTCTATATGATGGATTATTTTGTTGGGAAAGATTCCAAGGAACAGAATTATGAATCAAGTAGTATGCATATTTTTTCCAATACGCTACAGCTGAAATATCCTGAATCATAGAATATTAGAACCTTACACCAAAAAAAAACACAAAAACCTTCCAGGTCTCACCTGCCCTTTTAACAGCTGTTGAAGCTGAGGCTCAGAGTGACTGGCCCAAGGTCACACCTGAAGTCTATAGCACACAGGTGCGTTGTTTCCCGTGTGCTCTTTCCAGCCACGTCCTTTGCTCCTGTATCACATGACCCCACTGTCTGTCCTCTGTCTCTTTGCATGGAAGGACCAGATTTTCTTTCATGAAACACACATTGACTAAGCTCTTCCCATGTTCCTGTTGTTGTTTTAGGCATGGAAGCACGCTGAATTCCACTCTTCTGCCCCTTCCACAAGCAGACAGGAGCGCTAACGTGTCAATATGTCAAGAGGAGTCATCGAGGCTGTTCCCCCTTGCCTTGCCCTGGCTGTCACCATGGCAACAACCTGGAAGAGTATCTGTTGGTGGGTAGGGGTCCAGTGATTTCCTCTGAGTCTGACTTTGCTCATGTTTTACAGACGTGCCTTCTGGTCTTTGGTCCAAAGGCTGTGACTTCTTCATAGAATCTCGGCATCACTGGATCCTCCTCCTTCCCTTCCTTCTTTTCTTTACTGGGTGTGTTGACTGAAAAAAAAAAAATACACCATCTAAAAGTTGAGAGTTACGTTTTATTTTGCTGACAAAACTGAGGACTTCAGCCCTGGACATAGCCTCTCAAGTAGCTCTGAGGGACTCTTCCGAAGAAGCAGGCTGGAGCCAGGACGTATGGGAGCTTGTGCAGCAATGAACAGGTAGTTGGGACCTGAAAAGCTTGCTGGTAACTAAAGAAAACCAGACATCTCAAGTTAAGGAATTTAGTGCTTTTCTAAGCATAGGACGTTTCAAGAGTCCGGGCTCACTGATGTTATTCCTTGGACCTGCCCCTCCGCTGTCTAGAGCCAGTGTCTTGTACTTTCTCGTCCCGAGCCTCTTCAGGGTGTCTTCATGGGGGATGGATGCAGTGGCTGACTGCCGCTGGCGGGCATCCAGTTTCCAGCCTGAGTTTTCTCAGGGCTCCCTGTTGGGGTGGCCTTAACGCAATGGCTTGATGGCTGCAACGTCCTCTGCTTGCTGATATGGCAGGCCATGCTTTTTCATTCATGGGGGAAGAATTCATCTTCTGGAGAGAGAGAGAGAGGGGAGAGAGAGGGGGAGGGAGGGGAGAGAGAGAGAGTGTGTGTGTGTGCTAAATTGCTTCAGTCATGTCCGGGAACCTTTGTCATCCTATGCACTGTAACCCACCCTGTCCTTGAGATTCTCCAGGTGAGACTACTGGAGTGGGTGGCCATGCCCTCCTCCAGTGGGTTTACCCAACCCAGCAGCTGAACCTGCATTTCCTATGCCTTCTGCGTTGGCAGGCAGGTTCTTCACCACTAGTGCCACATGGGAAGCCCCATTTTCTGGTGTAGTCAAACATTTTCAATTAATACCCATGAGCCAGGAAAATGGAAGAGGACTTCCCAGCCCCACCTCCAAACTCTCATGTGTCTGGTTCTTCTCTGAGAAGACCTTTGAAGTATGTTCTTCCTTTTCCCTTGGTTTTCTCTGCCCCTTCTTTCCTCCACATGGACTTGCCTGTCCTTTCCTGGAGCCGTGGCTCTGACACCTGCCCCTGCTCATTCCCTCCACTCCAGGCCCCCAACATTGGGGCTTCTTTCTTGTTACAGTTATACACACCTTAATTTGTTTCCTTTTTTGTATTACGCAAAGCAATGTGTGTTCATGTGATAATAGAATACTGTTTGCTAGCTTCTTACTGAAGGGCCAGGGACTCCTGAATCCTGGAACTAGAAAGAGAAATAAGACAAAACTTCTGCCTTCAAGGAGCTCCAGTGATTGGGGAAGATGCAAGTAAAGATATTTACCATAAGATGTCACGAGTTGTATTGCAGGTCCTCATAGGATGCTAAGGAAGCAGAGGAAAGAGGCATGCAACCCAGACGGAGGGGGGAGTCACTTTTCACTCATTTATTTATCAATCTGTCCACTCATTGATCCAATAGTAACTTATGGAACACCTACTAAACACTGCTGCTGCTGCTGCTAAGTCGCTTCAGTCGTGTCCGACTCTGTTCGACCCCATAGACAGCAGCCCACCAGGCTCCCCCGTCCCTGGGATCCTCCAGGCAAGAACACTGGGGTGGGTTGCCATTTCCTTTTCCAATGCATGAAAGTGCAAAGTGAAAGTGAAGTTGCTTAGTCATGTCCGACTCTCAGTGACCCACGGACTACAGCCTACCAGGCTCCTTCACCCATGGGATTTTCCAGGCAAGAGTACTGGAGTGGGGTGCCATTGCCTTCTCCGACTAAACACTAGGCATTATCGTAGAAATACACTAAGTTCCCTGGTGACTCAGATGGTAAAGAATCTGCCTGTAATGCAGGAGACCCAGGTTTGATCCCTGGGTTGGGAAGGTCCCCTGGAGAAGGGAATGGCTACCCACCCCACTCCCAGTATTCTTGCCTGGAGAATTCCATAGACAAAGTAGCCAGGCAGGCTACAGACCATGGGGTTGCAAAGAGTCAGACACGACTGAATAGAAATGCAGACACATGGGCCTCAAACCCGTGTTTTCTGATTCCTGCTCCTTTCCTAGTTTTTCTGGTATGATGCTGTTACAATCCTTTAAAATAGAAAACCGAATGGTTTGGTGTATTGCATCCATCCACGTGGAGTAAAGGCGTTTACTCAGCATGATGGAAGCACAAGCCAGGCTCATTAATCAAATACTCTGGTTAATAGAGAGTTCTCGTATATGCCAAGCATGAATTACCAGTTTTCAAAGAATTATAATACAACAAAATATACTGGAACTATGCAGCTCATAATTTAATCTGCTTTAGATGTGACAGAAGTCACCTGAAGGGCTGTATTTAAGAGCCATCAACTTTGGAATGTCACACCTGCAGAAGGCAAGTCACTGCAAAATTAACAGCTCTTGGCTCTCACTGAGCTGCTGTTTTTGAAAATAGAAAATGTAAACCTTCTAAAAAAAAACAAAAATAGCTATACCTTAACCAAATTTGCTACGTAAAGAGGTAAAAATCGTACCCCAGAAATGCAAGCACACCTATGATCAAGATCTTAATGCATTTTCAAATAACTAAAGCCTTTATGCACGTGTTTAGGGGCTGGTTTAGAGGATTCTTTTGGAGGCTCCTCTCACATCTTACAGAGAAGTCCATTGGTGCTCCTCTGACAAACCAGAAGGCTTCCTTTGTTTTAAAAACAAAAGAAAAAGAGAAAAAAGTCTGTCAGGCTGATACCAAGTGGCCTTTGGAAATTACTTTTTCTGGGTAGCTTTCATAGAAACTGCAGTTGAACTTTATTGAAATGCTGGTTAATGGGGTCCTGGATGCTGGAATTCTAAGCCTTCAAGACGGGAAACCCTCTGGCGGTGCTGAGAGGTCTGATGGCCGCTGGTTGGTGCAGATGCAAAGTCAAGAGCTCTTGGGCTCTGGTGCTGTGATCCACTTCTCAAGCAAAAAGCTTCCCGGGTTTGGTGAGAGTAGAAAATTCCCCACAGAATCCCTCTTTGGCGGGGTGGGTGGGGCTTTAGCACATCCCAGGTAGAGCTAGTGGTGAAGAACGCCTGCCTGCCAATGCGAAGATCGAGATGTGGGTTCGATCCCTGGGTTGGGAAGAGCCCCTGGAGGAGGAAATGGCAACCCGGTCCAGAATTCTTGCCTGGAGAATCCCATGGACAGAAGAGCTGGGCAGGCTACAGTCCATAGGGTTGCAAAAAGTTGGTGACGACTGAAGCAATTTAGCACAGCACACACAGTGCATGTTAGTCTAGAAACAACAGTGAAAGTCCTGCAGCATTTAGCTTCCCCCAGTCAGTGTCTCTTAAGGACTTTGTTTTATTACCTTGCAGAGCAAAGATTCTGAAAAACACATCTTGGGTTGCTGGTCCCAATCCTTCCATTGCAAAGATATGCTGTCTTCCCATTGGATGATGCCTAAACTGTCAATCATCTTTTTTTTCTTTCCTTTGTTCGGTCTGTTTCTTCTGAGCACCTAGCCTGCATCTCGGAGCGTTCAGATCACGATGTGTGTAATGTGAGCAGCCCAGAAGCCCGGGGTTTGAAAGAGCCACGGTGCGGGTTTACATGTGTTAGGTAACATTAAGAAGTGGTGAGTAATATTTAATCACCCTGTCTTTGAAACAACAATAAGATCCCCACTTTTAATGTGGATTGCATGCTTTATTTGTGAAATAAACTCGGCCTTTTTTTTTTCCCGTCTGGTGTCAGATGAGTCATCTGTTCATACAAAATAGCTTGAAAGTATTTTGAAATATAACCATGGTTTGTTCTCTGAAGTTTAGAGAAGTCAACCAGAGCTCAGTATTGACTTTTATTTTGTCACATGGAGGAGGTTCCAGTGTTTCTTAATTGTCAGTTGCTGAGTCTCTTCCATGCCTGTATGGAGAACTTCCTTTCTTTTTCCTAGGAAAGATGAAGGTTTACTTTTCTCATCAGCTGAATCATTCTAGATGGGAAAGTTAAGGCACTTAAGAAGACAGGTGTCAGAGCACATGATAAACAGGCTAATGCCACGTGCAAACTCTGTCTCCTTCACGTGGGTACCCCAAACCTATTTTTTTGTGTGTGCATGTTTGTTAAAAACTGACTTCACCAGACCCTCTTGAAACTAAGAGTGACCGTGTGATATAGCTCTTGCCAGTGTACTCAGAGTCCCTGGCAGAATGTCCATCTTTTGACCTTCACCATTCTTTTTTTTTTTTTTCCTGTCTGGAATGCAGATGGAGTATTTGGAGGTCAGGCAGCCTCTTTCCTACCAAGAGACAGTTTGCAGGAGAATGGAAATCCATGCATTAAGAATGGCCTGGTAGATGGAAGGGAAACAGCTGGATTCTTCATGGCCGTTCAGAGTCACTATCTTAGTCCTGAATGGTCTATGGACAGACTGTGTTCATGTTTTTATAAATTGCAACTGATTGTATTCCTGATGGATATGAATATTTGTCCATATCTTTTATGGCCACTGTTAATCCTCAGTTGTCAATATCTATTCATATCTCAGTGACCCCAGCGAGGTATTGGAGTGAAGGATCTATGCCTCATTCATCTCTGTCTTTGGCACAGAATGGATGTTGACTAAATGCTGTTTGTCAGGAGAATTGAATTCTTGGATATCAAGGTCCACACAGATGTAAAAGTCCTGTGTTTCCACCTGGTGGTTTCTTTTCTCTTTTTCTTTCCCTTTTCCTTTCTCTTCTGTTTTCTTCTCTCTCTTGTGTCTCTCTACCTCTTTCTCTCCTTAGAAATGAACTCTTTTAAAATTTATATGAAATGTCCTGGAATGGATCCTGGTACAGAGCCATATATATATATATATATATACACACACACACACACACACACACATACACACAAGCTTGATCCTGTTTATATATATGATCAAGCACAGCAAGTGAGGGGTCTTTCTAGCACATTAGTTATATAACAAGCTTTATAAATGGCTTTGGGTTTCTTCTAACTACCTCTGTTGCCACCCTGATTTGGCCTTTATTGGAGTAAACTAATTTCTCTATGCTTGTGGTCTCACTGCAGATTTTTCTATCCAGTGGGAACCAGAAATAAAAAACCAATGCATTTAAAATGTGAGATGTGGAAAGGAAATAGAGAGAACAGTTTCGGAGCTGGCTTCCATTGCCTTATAAATATAGCATAGTTACTTGAATTCCATAGGAATTAAACTCTGATCTTTTAAAATGCATGCAAATTTTTGCAGAATATATATGAAGAAGTCACTATAACTGTTGAGGCACTTCGACTCCCTTGATAAATGGGACTTCCAGACCACACTTTATTGAGTCTCTGATTTTTAATAATTTGAATCCTGCAAGATTTAATTCTGCATAATTCTGGCTGAAATCAGCTTTTGATTGAGTTGTAATGGCTCTGTTATTGTAAATATCTCTGCATGCTAATGTCGTGCTGGAATTCAATAATATTTAGATGAAATTTTTCGCCTCGAGCATTATGGAAGCAAGATTTAGAAAGTCAGGAAGTTTGTGTCAAAGTGACATCTATTTTGGGTAACCTGCAACATTTTTACATGCAATAAATGGTCATCTCAAGACATGATTTAAATAATTATGACTCCTCAGTGTATATATGTGGATCAATTATAATATGTATATAATGTGAATAAAATATGGGTTTCCCAGGTGGCTCAGCAGTAAAGAACAGCCTGAAATGCAGGAACTGCAGAAAATATAGGTTCAGTTCCTGGGTCGCGAAGATCCCTTGAAGGAGGACATGGCAACCCACTTCAGTATTCTTGCCTGGAGAATCCCATGGACAGAGGAGCTTGGTGGGCTACAGTTCACAGGATTTCAAAGAGCTAGATGTGACTGAAGAGACTTGGCATGCACACAACACATGAATAAAATATATGAACATTTAAAAAATATGTTTAATTTCACCTTGCAATATTTCCAGATACAGACATCAGCAACTCTGCTGAGGATGAAGTGATGAGACCTGGGACCTCAAAGATGGAAAGGCAATATGAAGCTGGGGTAGTGATTTGGGCTTAATCCTGGCACTGCCATTGATCCCAGTGGTGAATAAACTGAAATTTCAAGAAATTTACTCAAATTCTCTGAGACTCAGCTTCAGCTGCTATAAAATCAAATAACCAAACAAGTAATAGTTACATCCTCATCATCTGTCTCATTAGAACAAGAGCATCTTGAAGAAGAGCCATTTGTTAGTATACATCATACATGGATGTTCCAAGAGTATTTGTTGAGTTAAATTGAAGGTTCAAGTGTGAAATTATTCATTCAGTCCTCTCACTCAGTCCTATGAAGTAGGAACTATTATTATGCCCATTTTGCAGAAGGGTAAATTGAGGAACACATAAGTTGAAGATTAGATCAGCTAACAAGTAGAGGAACTGGGACTTGAATCCTGACAGTCAGGCTCCAGAATCTGTGCTCCTAACCCTTGTGACATGTTACCGATGGACACAGCTTCTTCGGCATTTCTTCATGTAAGAGGTTGAGTCTAATGCTGCTCCTCCAGCAGGGACTGGAAGGACCTTGAGCAGATGGATGATGAAGCCTTGCTGGATGGTGAGGAGAGTGTTGCTGGAGGCTGAAGGAAAAGGCACCTAGGTTAGATGTTGGTAGACAGGTGAGTGGAAATAATGTTGGCACAAACATGGAAAACAGAAAAGACACCTAAAATCCTGTGCATCTGACTAAAGACTTCTCCAGGCAGAATGCTGAAAGTACCACCTGGCTTCTAATGGGCTTTAATAAAGCACAAAATAGAGAGATTAATTAAAGACAAACTGTGCAGTTTTTGAGCAGAATTTAGAAGAAACAGGACACTGTTTTTATTCAGCAGAAAAGTAAGGAATTCTCAAAGTAAGAAATGGTTTCAGGGCAAAGAACAAATCCAGAGCTCTCCCACTAAAGCCTAATCTCAGAGTAGAGATCTTAAGGGTGTAGCTTTAAGGACCTCCCCACATCCACTTTTTTGAGAAGTATCATTTAAAAGTTTACCTAGTAAAATTTCTAAGGATATGCCTTGTATAACTTTTCAACTAGACCAAAGGCTTCTAGGAAACTGATGGGGCATTTTTTCAGAACACTCTGACTCTCAGCCCAAGGTGGAGTCTTGAGGAAAGAAATGTGAGTATGATTTTAGTCTAGTGATGCAAGCCACAGTAAGATTAATAGAAAGCCCACAATGCTTTGGGGAGAATTCTGTTGATGGAAGCACTGGCAACTTGGACAAACCAGGACAGAGACACTATAAAATGAAAAGAAGTCTTGGGACAGTCTGTATTCTACCCACCTTCTATGGGCAGAAACTTACTGAGAAGGCTGCTTGGCTGCAAAGATGAGCCATTTCCTATGGAAAACGAAGAAAGGTCCCACAGGGAGAACCATGAACCTTGGAGGATCATTTCCAGGGAGCTTTTCTGGACCCTACTCAAGGAACTGGCCATGTGCACCAGGCTGGGTTTTGGAATTTCTATAAACCAGGAGCTGCCAAGCACTCCAGTTTTTCCCTTTTGGAGCAGGCATGCTTCTTACATTTATACTCTTCATGTCGTATCACAGTAAATTGGGGGTGTGGAGGAGAGTAGATAACATTTCACTTTAGTCCACAGATCATCGTAACAGAAAGAACCATATTTGAGGAACTGCCTCCAAGGAACCTCATCTGTACCTGAATTTGATTTAGATAATGAAATATCAGACTTTAAGGCAATGCCCAATTGGGATGAGACTATAAGGGTCTTGGGGAAGGAGAGTATACTTCTCTTGTGTGAGGGATATAAATACTTTGTGAACAGGTGTCAGACCAGGAGAGATTAAAGATGGATTTATTAAATTGCTTAAAATTCTCCATGGGGAGGAGGGATCTATTTTAACTCCCCTTGAATCCGAGACGGACTGTGAGAGCTTTGAGCATTACATGTGATACTCTGCCTGTTCGAGACCTGTCCCTTGATAGGACTGGAATTCTTGGAGCTCCAAACTGGAGAAACTACATGGGGAGATTCTAAGACCATGTGGAGAAAGAAGAGGGATCTGCCAAGCCCAGGGGTCCAGTGGTTCCCCATCAATGTGGCAGGCTTGTGAGTTCAGCTACATTGAACCCCTCAGACCAGAATAGTCTCTAGCTGAACACCACCAAGTGACCCAAGTCAACATCCTCTGAAACAAAAGAATCGTCAGCCATGCCCTGAACTCCTGACCCTTCTAAAGAGTGAGATATAATAAAATGGTTGCTATAGGGCACTAAGATTTGTTGTGCCGCCATAGATAACTGGAATTGCTACTTGTAAATGACTATGATCATTGAGATGATGTGTATGCTAAGTCACTGCAATCGTGGTCGACTCTTTGCAGACCGATGGACTGTAGCCCGCCAGGCTCCTCTGTCCATGGGATTCTCCAGGCAAGAATCCTGGAGTGGGTTGCCACGCCCTCCTCCAGGGGATCTTCCCGACCCAGGGATTGAACCCGAATCTCTTGTGTCTCCTGCGTTGGCAGGTGGGTTCTTTATCACTAGTGGCACCAAGGAGCCATTAAGATGCTGCTGCTGATTCTGATACTGCTAGTTAATGGCATCCTCTAACACCAGGTTGCCCCCACAGTGAATATGTACAGCATCTATACCACATGCAGCTTCAGTTTGCTTTTTAACCATTGAAGTTGGAGATGGCAACATCATTCAGTCTTGATTATGGCTCAATATGGGACCAGAGAAAAAGTATTACTCTTCCCGGGCAAGAACTCTGTGGTCCTAAACGTAGGCCTTGCTTCCAAGCTAGGATAAGCCGGGTGTTACTTGCCAGCATTCACCCTGTGGTCTTTCATATGCCACAGTCATTGTTGGGTTTCCTGCCTCTTCTATTAGACAGAGAATCCCCTGGAGGGCAGCTGTGTCTTTGCCTGAGTACCTCCCCCTCCACCAGCCAAAGCTAATATTAAGCAGGGTGCTTAGTAGGTGCTCGCTTCCTTGTTGGTGGAATGCATGAATGAGCGATGGGCATTTGGAGAATCTTTCTATTGTTTTGCATTTCAGGTCTGCCTACAATTTAAAGGGCACAGCTGAGCAGAATAGGACCTTTTAAAAGCTTTTGTTACAGGTCTCAAGTTGACCACTTTCTTAGAGAACAAATCTGGTATTTTACAGTAATGATAACAAAACGACATGACTGGTAACAGCAGCGTTCAATCCAAAAGCTGGTTGCTCTGACCATCAAATAGTGCGAAGCCTCGCAGGACATTTGGTCCTGTCCAAAATGTCTGTGAGACATCTAGTCCATACCAAAAGGCCCTTGACATTTGATCCTGTCCAAAGCCATTTGGTGTGGACCAAAGATGTTTATGGATGTTTTAGACGGCACCAGATGTCTGATAAGCATGTGAAATGGTGTGTGGCAGGCAGACAGATCTCTGGCTGAAATTCTAGATGACCCTCAATATTTTGGTTTGGTCTCTTCTCTGATACAGTTTTCTTATTTATAAATGTATCAGAAGACTATACAGACCAAAGGAGATAAAAGAAGCACTTTATAAAGCTACTTTCCCTTCAAGAGGTGAGAGAAATCCAAGTTTCCCAGAAACCTTACTCTTGCCAATATCTTCACCCTGAGAATACCTAACATTACGAAAATTGCCTAAATTAAGCTTTATTTGTGTCCCTCCCACTCCCAGTCCCCCAGTCTAGTCACCAGTGGAATTACTGATGGGCGTGTGTGATACGTCATTTCAGTTGTGCTCACCTCTCTCAACACTATGGACTGTAGCCTGCCAGGCTCCTCTGTCCGTGGGATGCTCCAGGGAAGAATACTGGAGTGGGTTGCCATGCCCTCCTCCAGGGCATCTTCCCCACCCAGGGATCGAACCCATGTCTCTTGCATCTCCTGCATTGGCAGGTGGGTTCTTTACCACTAGTGCCAAGCCTTGAAAAGCTCATTACTGATGAAGGTTGTCTATTAATAACATGAACTTTTAATCAGAGAGAAAACATAATACCCACGAGAGGAGGGGGAGGGTAGAGTGAGTGAACACAGGTTAGATTTCAAGGGGGCCTTGGCGAATATGCCTCCCAAGCTAGACATGCTGCAGGTGGAGAGACAGAGGTGTGGGACACGGAGGAGCCTCGCCTAAGGTCACACTCATGATCTGAAGCTGAGCCACGCCAGGAGCCCGGCCTGCAGCCTCACCACCACACGGAGGTCAGCAGGCTGTTTTAGTGGAGAGCCAGGCAGTAAATATTTCAGCCCTTGAGGGTCTCGCAGGGTCGGTTGCAGTTGCTTAGCTCTGTGGCTGGAGCATGAAAACAGCCACAGACAACGTGCAAACGAAAGAGCAGGGCTGCGCTCCAATAAACTGCTTTTATGCACGCTTCTCAGGCACTTCGCGCCCAGTCCTGCCGCCCTACTGCCACACCTCCATTTACTGCACCAGCACCCCTCTCCCCATCCCCCGCTTTTTCCAGGTAGTCATGGCAATCTCTTCTTGGTGATGGGAATGCTAATGACCCTTGTTTTAAATCTGGCCTTGTCTCTTATGCCTTTGGGTGAGTTTCTATACTTGCCAGGCTTCTGTTTACTCCTGTTTAAGTCAAGGAGGGTGAA
The DNA here is from genome assembly GCA_917880005.1 of Nanger dama. Classification (NCBI taxonomy): domain Eukaryota; kingdom Metazoa; phylum Chordata; class Mammalia; order Artiodactyla; family Bovidae; genus Nanger; species Nanger dama. The sequence continues at coordinate 8,003,055 of CAKJTW010000063.1, read as the reverse complement.
GGAAAACTTCAGGACGGCTCAGAGCAATTCGTGGTCCTCTGCTTTATGCATCTCTCTTTTAGGAATTCAGGGAGTCAAAGAGCTCTGAACTTAGGTCTACACACACCATTGTGTCTGGAGCCAGGGACTTAACTTCCCTCAAACTCAGTTTCCCCATCTGTAAATGGGGATAATAAATACACGGGCTCGTGAGATTTTGGCAAAGATAAAACGAGATGGTGTTTGGGAGATGGATAAACTAGGGTTTGGAATTAACAGAACATACTACTTTACATAAAATAGATAGCAACAAGGACCTACTGTAGAGAAGAGGGAACTATATTCAATATCCTGTAATAACTTATAATGGAAAAAGAGTAAATATATATATATATATATATATATATATATATATATATATTTGGGTATAGCTGGGCTTCCCAGGCGGTGCTAGTGGTAAAGAAACTGTTTGCCGATGCAGGAGACATAAGAGACGTGGATTTAATCCCTGTGTTCAGTCCCTGGGTTGGGAAGATGCCCTGGAGGAGGGCATGGCAACCCACTCCAGTATTCTTCCCTGGAGCATCCCACGGACAGAGGAGCCTGGCAGGCTACAGTCGATGGGGTCACAAAGAATCAGACATGACTAAAACGACAGCATGGACATCGCATGTGTAACTGAACTTATTTGCTGTACACCTGAAACGGATACAACATTGTAAATAACTATACTACAGAAAAAAATTGCAAGAGATGGTGTTTGCATTCTTTACAATACACTGAGACACTATGGAAACGGGAGGTTTTGTAAAGCAAATTAGTGTATGTACTAGAGCTACCTTTTGAGATCTCCTGGGGCTTTCCGAAATAATGTGCTACCATCGACAGCTGAGGAAGCAGGCATAGTTTTGTTCAGTGCGAGTCTGTCCCACCCACATGTGAGAAAGGACTGCGGTAGAGCTCGCGCGCCATGTGAGCGCATGCTCACCTCACCGTCAGCTAAAGAGCACAATTTGTTCCCTGGACATTCTGTTTGTCTACTTTCCTTTTTAATTTATGTGTTGTTATTAAACAATTTCATTTGCAGACTGTTGATCAGAGTGTGTTTGCGTTTCTAATTGAACATTCTAATGATGATGTTTTTACTTTGCTTGGTTTTTAAAGGTTATTATAATTTCTATAAAGTTTCATAAAACGTGGCAGCCAGAAAAGCTTTCACGGAAAAACAAAATGCATTTACGGAGACGCTGATGCTTTCTTTGCAAGGCTGTTGGAAACCGTATTTTGCAAAATTATAGCTCAATTTACATCTTTGGAGCTGAAGGGAACTTAGGTTCCTTCTCGACTGGCAAATCGGGTTAGAGAGGCAACCCGAGGGCTGCACCGGGGTTCTGAGGCTGTGTTTGGACTCGGTGAGAAAGGGCTCTGTGATGGATCGGTACATCCTGGAGGCGTGCATCAGTGCGTGCGCACGTGTGCGTGTGCACGTGTGCGAGTGCGCATCAGTGTGGTACAATCTCTACTCACTCTCTCACCTTCCTTTGGACAAGTGGGGAAGCACTTTTGGAAAAATTTTTTGGGGAATTTAATTTTGGCTGGGCTGGGTCTTCGTTGCTGTGGGGGCTTTTCTCTGGTTGCCGTGAGTGGGGTTACTCTCCAGTGGCGGTGCTTGGGCATCTCATTGCAGAGGCTTCTCTCGCAGAGCATTGGCTCCGGGATGTGCGGGCCTCAGCAGGCGCAGGACCTGGGCTCGGTAGCTGTGGCTCCCAGGCTCTGGAGCACAGACTCAATGGTTACGGCACATGGGCTCAGCTGCTCCATGGCATGTGGGATCTTCTGGGATGAGGAATCAAACTCATGCCTCCTGCACTGGCAGGCAGATTCTTTATCCACCAGGGAAGCACCCTGACGGGAGGAGATAACGACTTGCTCAGGACCACACTGGCAGTAAGCGACTGTCTCAAACCCTCAATGTCTGTTGTTTGGTCAAATGCTCATCAAACTCATCGCCTTGCCCCTTATATGATGGAAGAAGCTCTGTCTGTTGTACCCTCCTGAACTGGTCTCCTCTGCTCATCTGTGTGTAAGTAACAACTGATTCTGCTCATTATCTCCTCCCCGCAATGATGGACCTGATGAAACATGCCCTTGCCAGGACCTTTGATCAAGAACGTCCGTAATTCAGATGATGACAGCTGTGGTGGCCGATAGCGTAAAAACGCCTGGGGAAAGCAACAACTGGAAATGCTCCAAGGGATTCTTTATTCTGCTTTTCTCTTGATTTTCCAAATTCCCTACTGGTGGGTCTTTTATTATCAAACAATTAGCTTAAAAATTTAATGTCCCCAAAAGCCCACTAGAAATTGTGTGGTCTATTAATAAATATAATATTCTGTTTTCAAATGATCTAGTCATTGGCATGGGTAGAAACTAAAAGCCTGTTTTGGACATGGAAACTTTAAGCATCACTTTCCCTATCAGCCAAAGTTCCCTGAGATCTACAGCGTGTCAGACTTAGTTCCATGCATTCTGGGGGACACAGTGACAGCAAAGAGCTGGCGCTGACCTCAGGGAATAGAACCGGATCAGAGAGAGGCAGTAACATATGAATCCTGGAAAGCTGAAAAATTAAGAACTAAAGAGATGTTCATAGACCTACTTTTAATAAAACCCAACCAAACCCCCAAAGACACACCACAGAGTGCCAGAACGCACCTTAGGGCTCACTCATGTCAGCTATAATTTGAATCTCTAACTCGAGCACGCATGGGGGTTGGGGGCTGCTCTCTGTAATAGGTTATCACAGGATAGAGTTTAAAATACCACTTGAGTCATAACCTCATCTACTTAGAGATCCAGAAAGGGTTCCCAGGGCTGATCAGAGACCTGATTTGCAAATTACTATAAATTAATGTAGTTATAGCTGGGACATGAATATATGCTTGGAAATGCTCATATAGTGCATAATATATGCGTGTCTTAAGATGATAATGGTGGTAATTTCTAAGATGACTTTTCCTCTAGCTGGCACCTTTCACCCTGTGATCTTGAAGTCCTTTACAAACACTAATTAATTACATTAATTTTATCATAAAGCTTGTTCATTACTGTACTTTTATTATAAGCTCTTGCCAGCTCAGATTTAATGCGACACTCACTGAAATTCTGCTCTTTGATATTGCTAAGAATCCGTGCGGATGTTCTTTGTGGCTTTATAGGTTTTTTTCAATTGTACAAATAATGAATGAATGATTACTAAGTCGCTTCAGTTGTGTCCGACTCTTTGCAACCCTATGTAATGCAGCCTTCCCTGACCGTGAGATTCTCCAAGCAAGAATACTGGAGTGGGTTGCCATTTCCTTCTCCAGGGGATCTTCTTGACCCAGGGATCCAACTCGCATCTCTGTGTCTCTCCAGCTTTAGCAGACGGGTTCTTTACCACTAGCGTCACCTGGGAAGCTCCGCAAATAATAGTTAATAAAGGCTATTTCCGTTTCACATGGGGAAGTTCAAAGGCAGATCAAGTACCATGACTGTGTCTAGATCAGAGTGTGTACAGTGTCACAGAGGTGCTGTGCAGGGGAGCTTTCAGCTTGAATACCAAACTGGTGGACTGAGAATATTTGTCTGGTGCTTTGGGTTAAGAAGTACCCTGAGCCATATCCAGGACTGGTGAGAACGGCTGCTCTGACCAGCTTGCCAGGACACAGGTGTGGAAATTGGGGAATGTTGGCTTACGACTGCCCTCTCTCTCCCTGTCCCTGGTACTGCACTCAACATTTGACTGAGAAGCCAGGGTGGTGGTTGTTCAGTCGCTCAGTCATGTCAGACTGTTTGTGACCCCAAAACTGCAACACGCCAGGCTCCCCCGTCCTTCACTATCTCCAAGAGTTTGCTCAAACTCATGTCCATTGACTTGGTGGTGCTACCTAACCATCTCATCCTCTGTCGTCCCCTTCTCCTCCTACCCTCAATCTTTCCCAGCATCAGGGTCTTTTCAAATCAGCTCTTCGTATCAGGTGGCCAAAGTATTGGAGCTTCAGCTTAGTCCTTCCAGTGAATGTTCAGGGCTGATGTCCTTTAGGATGGACTGGTTGATCTCCTTGCTGTCCAAGGTGCTCTCAAGCGTTTTCTCCAACACCACAATTTGAAGAGGCTGGGAATCTGGGTCAGTTTCATTTCTCCTTCTTATAAGGTATGTTGTATTATCCGAGAAGCTTGCAGAACCTGTTTCTTTCTCTGTGAAATGGGTATATGTTCATGCTTGCCTTGCTGACACTTCAGGACTTTGTGTGAGTGCTCAGTTGCTAAGCCATGTCCGACTCTGTGACTCCATGGCCTGGAGCCCACCAGGCTCCTCTGTCCATGGGATTTCCCAGGTAAGAAGACTGGAGTGGGTTGCTGTTTGCTCCTCCAGGGGAATCTTCCTGGCCCAGCAATGGAACCCCTGTCTCCTGTGTCTCCTGCCCTGGCTGCTGCTGCTGCTGCTGCTAAGTCACTTCAGTCGTGTCTGACTCTGCAACCCCAGAGACGGCAGCCCACCAGGCTCCCCATCCCTGGGATTCCATTCTTTACCACTGAGCTTCCTTGGAAGCCCACAGTACTTTAAGGGGACGATCTGGTGGAATAATGTGTGGGCAGCTTTTCTTCAGCTAAAGATTGCTTGTGGAAACTGGTTACCTGGGGGAAAGAAGACCAGCTTTGGAGGAAGGATCCTTGGGTTTCAAAACCAAACCAGGGGTCTTCACTGGTGTCTAGGTGACGTGGGCAGAGCTTTTGTTCTTAACGAGCTTCCATGCTTCCTTGTATAGAATATGAATAATATCTTTGCATCTGACTCACAGATCTTTTTAGAGATTTAAGTGAAATAGAAACACAATACATGATTTTATATTATGATGTTATATTATAATAAATGATTTTATATTATAAACACAATAAACTGTCACATAGTAGGTTCTCTAAAGTTTGCTGAAAACTAAAAGCAAAATCCAGGAATGTGCAAACTAAGAGCTATGGAAAGAAATGTACTCAGACGACAAAAGTGGGTTTTCACTTGGGGGTAAATAACAGTTATTGTTTTAAAAAAATTTTTTTTTTTTGTATGTTTTGGTTCTTTGGCCATGAGGCATGTGGAATCTTACCTCCCTGACCTAGGAGGTAAGCCTTCCCCCTGCATTGGAAGGCTGAGTCCCAGCCACTAGACAGCCAGGGAAGTCCCTTGAATAACTTGTTGTTGCTGTCTTTTCTTCTATCTTTTTTTTTTTTTAAACATTTTCCCTGATGGGCTTCCCTGGTGGCTGAGAGGTTAAAGGGTCTGCCTGGAATGTGGGAGACCAGAGTTCGACCCCTGGGTTCGGAAGATCCCCTGGAGAAGGAAATGGCAACCCACTCCAGTACCCTTGCCTGGAGAATCCCATGGAGGGAGGAGCCTGGTAGGCTACAGTCCATGGGGTTGCAAAGAGTCAGACACGACTGAGAGACTTCACTTTCACTTTCCCTTATGAGCATGCATAGATTTTATAATGCAATAAGAACCAAAAGCACTCGTCTGATGGCTATGCAAATCTATATATGTGATGATATCACACAGAAACACAAAGATGCATGCACACACACACAAATGAATATATGTTAAAAACTGATGACATAAGACCTGAATCGGATGTGCAGATTGTACCGACATCAATCCACTGGGTTTGATATGTCTGATAATTATGCGAGGGTTTACCCTTGGTAGGAGCAAGAGGACAAGTATACAGGATTCCACATACCCTTTTCGCTATTTCCTGTCCATGTATGTCCTTAGTCATTCAGTCGTGTCCAACTATTTGCTACCCCATGGACTGTAGCCAGCCAGGCTCCTCTGTCCATGGGATTCTCTAGGCAGGAATATTGGAGTGGATTGCCATGCCCTCCTCCAGGGGATCTTCCCGACCCAGGGATTGAACTCAGGTCTCCTGCATTACAGGTGGATTCTTTACCCTCTGAGCCACCAGGGTATACTTATTTCAAAATAGAAGTTAAAAAAAAAAAGAGTTATCAAGCTTACCTGAAAGGAATGAAAGAGTGGCTACTCAAGTGCTTAATCAATAGATGGATGGGTGGATGGATGCCCTCCCTGTATTCCTACCTCGTCATCAATAAGCTCTGTTATGCCGTATGCATCGCTTATAGGACTTTTCTCGAATCATTAGCTTTTGGCTCTCTTTGTCTGGGAGGAGCATGGACATATGTTTTTCAATGCTGACGGCCACACCTTTGAGAACAGACAACTTGACCATGTTGATTCCAGACTACAGCTATGATGGGTGTTCTAGAAGCCTCCTCCTAGGCTTAAAAATAATTATCCCCTTTCCCCAATTTTAAGTGTAGGGCCAGAAGAGAGTGGAGTGCCATCTGCTAATTCACTAGATCTCGGTACAGAATGGGAACAGAAAACCAACCCAGCCATTGTTTTGGATAGAGCAGACCCTGAATGTAATAAAAACTGTGTTCATATGTTTCATTAGATAAATAAAGCTGACTTGGATAGGTTGCTTCAAACCCAAAGTGAACTGAAACTAAGTTGGCTGCACTTGGTACCAAAAAAGTAAATGTGGTCGTGGCTGCCAAGTTTGAATGATCCAGGAGCTCTGTGTCCATTAAGTCTTCTAATGTGACCCATGACCCTATGGGGCACAGGGTATCATCTAACTGTGATGCTGTGGGACACATATTCCAATCTGAAACAGCCTTGTGGACATACATAGTCTGCATTCCAGGATGCAGAGAAAGAAAACAGGACTCAGTTTAAGTAACAAGATAAGTGCCTTAGTATTAGTCAAGTAATGATGCTATAAAAAATAAACTTCAGCACATCAGTGGTTTCTCTCTCTCTCTCTCTCTCTCACACACACACACACACACAAGTTTATTACTTGTTCATATGATAGTTGAATGTGAATGCCTGGGGTTAGCTCCACATTTTCCATATAGGGCTTTCAAGGTGAGCAAAGAAGAGGAGAGATGGCATGGAAGAGGCACACCTGCTTCTCAGCCAGCTTGCCTTGGACGTGCCACCCATCACTCCTGCTTTATGGGCATAAGCCAGTCACAGCGCCCTTCCTGAAAAAGGACCGGGCAGGCTAGGAAGCAGCTCCCCAGTGCTGTCTCTGCAGGAAGGCAGGAGAGTAGCCATCTCTGGCTGCGCCTGCCACGGTCATTGCACAGGGTGTGGAATGGAAATCAAACTCAGGTTCAGCTATGCTCTTTCTGGAACCATAGTATAGAGGGTGCGCAAGAGTCTGGGCTCTGTACTCAGCCAACCTGGATTTTGATCTTGGTTGTAATGTTTTATATATTTTTGACCTTGGGAGAAAGTTGCTTGACCCTTCAAAGGCTTGACTTTCTCTTTTGTAAAACATGAAAATGATAAAAATAGCCATTCCATAGAGCTGTTGTAAGGATTACAAGAAGGCATACAAAACATTTAGAGCAAGGTTTGGCATGAAGTAAACCACACAAATATTTATAATTAACATTATTATCATAATGATGACAGTTTTTCCTCCATGCTGCCTCCTATGTTCTCATCCCATTCATTCCCACTTTGTTTGGTTCTTTTGTCTCGTACCTCTTTGCTTTCTCAAGTTTTCGATCTCTCCAGCTCTATCAAACCCTTTGCAGTAACTATAGTCTAAGAAAACATGAGCCCTTTTCCCTCTGCTGAGGAGTTTCCTAATGTAAACTTCTTGCCTAGAAGCGTCCGCATTGCCACAGGGACATTTCCAGTCTCCTAAAGCAAACACATTTGACACTGTTGATTTGGTGTATAAATGTCTGCAGCTTTATTAAATATGCATTAAAGTGCTCCCTCATAAATTGTATGCATTCGGCCTACTCCGAGTATAATGCACACAACTAAATAATTTTTTCTAACCACAAAGACGGCTCAATCAGGCCAACTTCAAGGTTGGTGAGAACAGAGTGAATCAAGCTCCTTTTCCCCTCCTTCTAATATAGCTCTTCTGTGGGGTCTCTTCCCAATTTGGCAGTTTGGCAGGCTTCAGCTGTATTCTCCCTGCTTGTAGTAGTGTGCATTTCTGGGCCTGTTAAACTAGAGATTCCATCCTGCCCCCTATGAGGTCCATTCACTAGCATCTAAGGGTATTGGTAGAGGGGTGAATTTGATTTGGCAGTGTGAGTTTCATCTGGACCTGCTGGTAGCATCAGGCTTCCTGTCTTGTCAAATAATGTACCCATCAAATACTCATGCTCTGTCTTTTCACCTGTTATTCATCCAGTCACCCAACTATCCATCCACCCATCCATTCATCTATCCATCTACTTGTCCATCCCCCTCATCTGTCCATCTGTTCATCCAACCACCTATCCATGGTCCATCCAACCACCTATCCATGGTCCATCCACCCAACCACCCATCTACCTGTCCATCCCCTCATCCATCCATCCATTCATCCATCCATCCATCCATCTACCTGTCCATCCCCTCATCCATCCATCCATTCATCCAACCATCCATCCATTCATCCACCCATCCACCCATCTACCTGTCCATCCCCTCATCCATCCATCCATCCATCCATCCATCCATCCATCCATCTACCTGTCCACCCCCTCATCCATCCATCCATTCATCCAACCATCCATCCATCCACCCTCTACCTGTCCATCCCCTCATCCATCCATCCATTCATCCACCCATCCATCCATTCATCCATCCATCCATCCATCTACCTGTCCATCCCCTCATCCATCCATCCACTCGTCCACCCATCCATCCATCCATCCACCTATCCATTAGCCACGTTCTCGGGGCCAGGTGGTGTGTAAGGCACTGAGACTACAAAGATAGGGCCTGGCTTCTGTTCCAGTGGGACGGAGGAGACAAAAATAAGCACGCATGCGCATAAGTCACTATGGACCGGTCCGTGCAGGGGGTAAAGGCTGGTCCTGAACGCGCACCCAGCTGTGCCCTGGGGGGCCAGTTGCTTTTACAGAGCGGTCAGAAAGGCCTCCTTGAGGAGCGGAAGCTCAGGCTGAGGCACGAAGAGGCAGCTGATGAGAAGAGACTCTCAATTAAAGAGACTGACACTTGTGGGTTCTGCTTCCCTGGTGGTTTAGACAACAAAGAATCTGCCTGCAATGTGGGAGACCCAAGGTCAATCCCTGGGTTGGGAAGATACCCTGGAAGATCCCCTGGAGGAGAGCTTGGCAACCCACTCCAGTATTTTTGCCTGGGGAATCCCATGGACAGAGGAGCCTGGGAAGCTACAGTCCATGGGGTGGCAAAAAAGTCGGTCACGACTGAGCAACTAACACTTTCACCTTCAGTACTAAGCAAAGGGCCAGTAAGCACCTCTGTTACCACTCTCATACACAACAGGGACACACGTGTATAATTATATCATGTCTGGGTTTGCTTTGACACTTACTTGAAGCAAAGTGTCTTATCTTCCTTCTGGTTCCCTAGATGTGTTGACCTTGTTTATTTTTAAAGTGGTGAGTGAAGGACTAGAAATGTAAACCATAAATCATCAAGCCTGATTGGAAATGATGCTAGATTCACCTGATAGCCCAGCACCTGGCCTGTAGTTGAAAATAGAAAATGATTCTTGTGTGACTGTATCCCCCAAAACTTAGGCCAAGGGTCCAGCTTGGTTCTCCTGACCCTGAGCATTTGGTTGGTGATCCATCAGTGGAGATTTCCATTTATCTGCATCAGTGACACAGTCAGGAAAAGGGTGGGTACCAGCCCTTTAGGTCACCGGGCTCAGCCCATTAGAGTTCAGGTTTATTACAAACACCGAGGAGAGGGCTGTAGGATTAAGAGTGATGTCATGGAACAGTTGTTCATGTTCTAATGTGAGTGTGACCTCATTTGGAAAAATATTCTCTGTAGATATAATTAAGTTAGGGATTTAAAGGTGAGGAGGTCAGGCTAGATTATTGATTGAGCCTTAATCCAATAGCAAATGCCCTTATAAGAGATACACAGAGGAGAACGCAGAGGGTAGAAGAGAAGGTGGTGTGAAGATGAAGCAGAGATTAAGGTGATGCAGCCTCCACAAGCCCAGGACTGCTGGCAGACACCAGAAATGGAGAGAAACAGGAACCAGTTGTCCCTAAAATCCCCCACAGGGAGCATCGCTCTGCTGAATTTTTGACTTCTAGTCTCCAGGGTTGTGAAAGAATATATATTTGTTGTTTTCAGATACCAAGTAAGTGCTAATTTGTTACAGAAAATTAATTTCTACCAAACCTTAGAAAAAGACAATTTGAGGTCACTGTGGCTTCCTCCAGCATTATACTGCTCAGTAAAAAAATATAATGGGAGATATATAATTTAAAATTTCCTAGTATTCATCTTGGAAAGAGTGAAAAGAGAGATGAATTTAATTTTAATTGTATTATTATTATTTTTTTTTAAATTACAATACTGTATTTGTTTTGCCATACATTGACACGAATCAGCCATAGGTGAACACAATCTCCCAATGCCGAAGCCCCTGTATTATTTTGTTTAACCCACTGTATCTGAATATATCTCAACATGTCATCAAAAAAAGAAATCCTTCATGAGATATTTTACCTATTTTGAGGGTACTAACTTTTCAAAATTTGCTGAATTGTATGCTTATAGCACATATGCATACAGAATAGCCATGTTTCAAGTGCTTGATAACATCCGTGCCCAGTGGTGATTGTATTAGACTACACAGCTGGAGCATTGCCCCTGGGTCTCTTACTTCAGGTCTGGAACAAAAGTTGGCCGAGAAAGAGAGAGATGGGAGAAATTTCTAGACCACAGAGGCTGCAAAGTCTGCCTTGCTGTAGTGGCTGGGGATCCAGAGAGGGGACGTGGATTTGGCTCAGTCAGGCATCAAGGAACCAGATGGAATTCTTGGGCATGTGGGAGTGCTCGTGGCCAGCTGGGTCTATTCATCTTTACTGCAAGGCTGTAAGATAAAGACCAAGAATCAGGCTTCCATAGAAAAAGGGCAGGCAAAAGCTGAAGGGGAACTAGAAAAAAATGAATAGAAATAGATTTCAGTTACTGAATCATAGTTATTTTCCAAATTCTTCCAACTTCCGATAATCTTCATCACAAACCTATGTAGGAAGCATGGTTATTGTCTTATTTTGTAAATAAGGACATTGAGGATCAGTACTGTAAAGGATTTGCCCAGGGTTACCCAGTTCACACATGAGTGGCAAGAGCCAAGATCGGAGCCCAGGTCCCTCTGAGTCTAAGGCCACTATATTGTGTTAAAGGCTGGACATCTGGTTAGATTCGCCTCTTTTTATGTTTACTGTGAGAATGGGTTCAGGGCTGGGCAAGGGCTGAATGTCCACAGTGGACAACAGGCTTCAGGGACTTAGGCTGGGGGAGCTAGGGAAGTCTGGAGCTGCCTCAAGGATGGACAAGGTCTTGGAATTCTCAAGGCCATTCAACATGACGGTTGAGCATCCAGAGAAGAGTTTGCACTTTGGCATTCAGGATTCTCATGCTCTTCTGCCCCATCTCCTGGTTGACCAGTTGGCTCTGGGATATGCCCCTTGCTATGTCTTATGTTGGCAAAATTGGCCTACAGAAGCTAGAACTGCCCAACTGGCTAAGGAAGCAAGTTTGTCTTTTAAAAGCAAGACATCAGGACATTCACTTTCTGACGAGAATCTGTAATTTGTGTTCATTTTATTTCCCATTGATTGATTGCCATATGTCTTCTGGCACCCTTCCAAATATCTCTTGCCAACAAAGTAGGCCAAATTAATTTTCTACAGGAAGAGATATTCTGAAGGACTCTAAAATCTGTCTCCATCATTTCACAAATGATCTCCTGTGCATGTAATGACGGTGACTTTATTTTTTCTGTTGGGGCAGAGAAAAGAGGAAAAGTCTCAGGTTCATCTTCTTATGAAGGAGTAAAAATGTGTATATTCAATCTCTTTGTGTTATGGTCAATGTACACTTTATATGGTGGAGCTTATGGAACTGGAGGTCCTGTATTTCTACTTCTTTGTTTGGCTGAAATCAGTTTAGAGGTTGGGAGGTAAGGTACCAACCAAAGTAGAGGCTGTTTGGTATAATATTGATTGAACTGATTGAGCTCACTGGATGAAACATCAAGCGATGGTGTTTGTGTCCTGCTTCTGTTAACTTATCAGTGACCTTGAGAGTCACTTCTTTCGGTATCATCGTCCTCATTCAAAAAGAGAAGGGATTGGCTAGAGTCAGTGGGTTGCATGCAAATTGGTTCTCAGCCTCAGAACACTGTCTTCAAAAGCATTCCCCTTGTAAGCTGAAAACAGAATATACATGCTTTACTGTTAGTAAAACAAACCTGTCTAATGATGTTTTAAAACATATATTTAGATGGGGATTGACCTAGAGACTCTCACAGAGAGTGCAGTAAGTCAGAAAGAGGAAAATATATATGGTATATTAGTGCATTTACATGGAATCTAGAAAAATGGTACAGATGATCTTATTTGCAAAACAAAATTAGAGACAGAGATGTAAAGAACAAACATATGGACACCAAAGAGTGGAAGAAGGAGTGGGACAAATTGAGAGATTGGGATTGACGTATATACACCACTGATTCTGTGAATAAAATAGATAACTAATGAGAACCTACTGTACAGTTCAGGGAACTCCATATAGCTCAGTGCTCTGTGGTGACCTAAATGGGAAGGAAATTCCAAAAAGAGAGATTGCATGTATAAGTCAGCTGATTCACTTTGCTCTACAGTAGAAAGCAACACAACGTGCTAAAGCCACTATGCTCTGCTGTGCTGTGCTTAGTCTCTCAGTCATGTCCGATTTCTTGCGACTCCATGGACGATAGCCCACCAGGCTCCTCTATCCAAGCAGATTCTCCAGGCAAGAATATTGGAGTGGGTTGCTATGCACTCCTCCCAGGGATCTTCCCAAACCAGGGATCAAACCCAGGTCTCTGCATTGCAGGAGGATTCTTTACTGTCGGAACCACCAGGAAAGCCCAAGGATACTGGAGTGAGAAGCCTATCCTTTCTCCAGAGGATCTTCCTGACCCAGGAAATGAACTGGGGTCTCCTGCATTGCAGGCAGATTCTTTATCAGCTGAGCTATCAGGGAAGCCCAAAGCAACTATACTCCAATAAAAATTAATTTAAAGACTAAATAAATTGTAAATATATATCACGTGATAAGAAAACTAGACATAGGCAATTCCAAAGATTACTCAGCATCTTAGTGATGCGATGACTGGGGCCCAGACTCCTTTCCATCCACTCTGCAGTCCTTTCCTTCCTGTCTTCATGTATGTTCCCTTACAGTTGCAAAATGGCTGTAGAAACTCTGAATCAAGTCCATATTTAGGGTAGGGAGAGTGAGAAATGGGACTTTACATCTATTCGTGTGAATGAAAAGTAAAAGAGCTTTCTCAGAGTCCTTCACCCAATAGGTTTCTCCTTGAATTTCATTGGCCAAAACTATGTCACATGACCATGTCTTGCTGCAAGGGAGTCTGAGAAAGTGAATATCTTGTGGGGAGGAGTGTATCTTTCTGGCTGCCTTACACCAATCTTTATTCTTATCAGAGGTTGCCCACATTGCCATCGCCAAGTAAAAATGGAGTTCTCCTTGAAAGGAAGAAACAGAGAGATGAACGCTGGGTAGTCTACAAAGTATGTCTGCCAAAGGATAAAAGTGTTCAAAAATGTCACATTGAATTATTTTTCTGAATGAGTGCTTAACTGGTCTCAGTGACCTAGAATATGAAAATATTTTACACTCCTCTGAGATGAGCTTCGAGGAGTCCACAGCCAATTCTGACCTTTCATTCCTGGGGTAGAGAAGGTGGGAGAGAGAGGATGCCTTTTAGTCTTGCCTGTCAAGTCCACAATAAGCTAAATAAATGTGTTAAAAATGAACACACCAGCTAGTGTTTCCTATTTGCTTGTTTCCCTAGTAACTCATCCTATTTCATAGATATAAGCAGAGCTATGGTGAGTGAAATGGGCTGGAAAGAGTGGGCCCAAGGGTGGGAAGTATGAGTATGCTGCTGCTGCTGCTTCTGCTAAGTTGCTTCAGTCGTGTCTGACCCTGTGTGACCCCATAGATGGCAGCCCACCAGGCTCCCCTGTCCCTGGGATTCTCCAGGCAAGAACGCTGGAGTGGGTTGCCATTTCCTTCTCCAATGCATGAAAGTGAAGAGTGAAAGGGAAGTGGCTCAGTCGTGTCCGACTCTTAGTGACCCCATGGACTGCAGCCCACCAGGCTCCTCTGTCCATGGGATTTTCCAGGCAAGAGTACTGGAGTGGGGTGCCATTGCCTTCTCCAAGTATGGGTATATATCACCACAAACATTTCTCTTCTTACCCACAGTGGTCTTCTCTACCTGTTCTCTGATGCTCCTCTGTGGAACCCTGGGGTCTCCAAGGAACCCAGTTTGGAAAACACTGAACTCTAAAATTTCCCCTTTGCCCAGCAACTCTATGATTTATGATTCTTTGTGGCCTGTTCCCCAATCATGGGTTCTCCTTTGTAATAGCAGTCTGCATGAGGTAGCACATCCAAGTTGAACCTATCTGTAGGGCAGGAATAGAGACTCAGACACAAGAGGATGGGCATGTGGATACAGGAGGGAAAGGGGAGGGTGGGACGAACTGGGAGATCAGGACTGACACACAAATGTTACTGTGTGTAAACGAGATCGCTAGTGGGAACTTGCTACGTAGCACCAAGCAGGTCAGTTCAGTGCTCTGTGGGGACCTAGAGGAACCGGGTGGGGGTGGGGGGGCAGGCCTCAGCGGGGGACATATGGGCGCCTATAGCTGGTTCACTTCATTGTACTGCAGAAACCAACACAATGTAAAGCAATTATGCTCTATTTTTTTTTAAAGACCTCTTTATTCTCAAGGTCTAACTTAGCTTTGGGTTTGTCTAGCTCTGCGTTGTAGCCACTAGAATGGCCACTAGACCCCAAGTACTATTTAAATGTAAATTAATTTACATAAAATGCAATTAGAAATTCTGTTACTCAGTTACCCTGAAAGTGAAAGTGAAGTCGCTTAGTCTCAGTTACCCTAGCTACTCTATAAGTGCTTGATAGCCACGTGTGACTAATGGTGCCGTATTCGGCTGCATAGATACAGAACATCACTGAAGAATGCTGTCCTGTTGGACAGAGCTGGCTAAGCCTCTTGGTGCCGGAGTGCAGGACCCTGATCACAGAGTGCTCTTGTGTTCCCCTGATGGCTAGGAGTTGATGAGGGATACCAGAATTTTTTTGGTAAATTTTTTTTTGGTTCATGGAATTTCCCATTAAATAGAGCAGCTGTGAGTTAGTGAAATGAGAACCAGCCTAATAGTCTAAAGGTCTGGTTTTTCTAAGTTGAGGAATATCCTACAAAATACCTGTCCAGTACTGTCAAAACTAAATCATGAGAAAATATTAATAAGAAGAGACAGACATTGACACAGACCAGAGGGGACAAAGCAGGCATGAGGACCAAGTACAGTGTGGTTGGTACCTGTGCCAACTGAAAAAGGTTTTAGTGAAGAAATAGGCAAAATCTGGGGGAGGGAAGTATTAAATTTAATTAACAGAAGTGTGGCAATAGTGGTTTTGAAGTTTTGACGGATGTACCACATCATGTAAGTTAACAGAAGGGAAATTGGGTAAGAAAAGTTCTCTGTACTATCTTTGCAATTTTTTAATATAGCTTAAATTATTCCAAACTAATAGTTGATTTAAGATTAAAGACTCAGGTTTTCATTTCAGACTCTATCAGTTACCACTAGTGGAGCTCTGGAAAAGACACTGATGGTGGGGAAAGTTTGAAGGCAGGAGAAGGGGGCAACAGAGGATGAGATGGACAGATGGCATCATCAACTCAATGGACATGAATGTGAGCAAACTCCAGGAGATGGTGAAGGACAAGGGAAGCCTGGTCCCCATGGGGTTGCAAAGAGTCAGACACGACTAAGCAACTGGACAAGATGCATGCTAAGCAAATTTCTTCTTATCCCATTGCATCCTTCTCCCATCAGTAGACCATGGAGAGCTTTATACCATTCCAAAGCTGGTGACAGCACTTTGACAATTTGGAGCCACCACAAGCGTTGAGCAATTGCTGACACCATAGCAGATGCTGTGATAGGACTTTGATGCTAAGACTCTGTGGGATTCTGCAAGGTTACTCGGCATGACTGTTGCCCGTAGGGAGCTTTCCAACACTTTAATAGAGAGTCTGAAGCCCCAGAAGGCATGAGGGGAACACATGTGATGTCCACTGAGCTCTCGCCTGTGTCTGACACTGTGCTGAACCTTCTTCCT
The DNA here is from genome assembly GCA_917880005.1 of Nanger dama. Lineage (NCBI taxonomy): Eukaryota > Metazoa > Chordata > Mammalia > Artiodactyla > Bovidae > Nanger > Nanger dama. The sequence goes on along the minus strand of CAKJTW010000063.1, from coordinate 7,986,748 downwards.
GTGGGACCACGTTAGAACCTGAGGAGAACCTTCTAGACTCTCTGTGTGGCTGATGCTTTCGCGTTTGTGGAGGAAGGTCCAAGACTCTGAGAAAGAAGTGGCTATACCCCCTTTCCATGCGACAGCAGGCTCCTTGACCTCACCCGCCCACTCCCTTCCCAGCCATCCTTTACAGCCAACTTCTCATGATGCCCTTGTCACTTCCTCTCTTGGAGGCACGTGGGGGACACCTCCTTCTCTAACGGAAAGAAGCCCTGAGGGTGGAGGGGCATTTGGATCCAACAGTCATGCTGAGTGAACTTGGGGAGCCCCACTTTCACCGACCTCCCTTTCCTGGCTTGTCAATCAACCCATCTTTCTCCTCCCTTCACAAACTTGTCATCGGGATCCTTTCCCTCAGAGAACGCCTGGAAAGGATGCTGCTTTCTGAAAGAAATGCCCCCAGGCACTCTGCATCCTTTTGGAGGAAGCTATTGGGGTCAGGAGGCGCCTTCCCGCTGACCTGCAGATCCCTCGTCTGTGAAGAGACCTCAGAATGTGCCAGCCTCTCCTGCAGATTCAGACTTCCATTGCCCTCAAAAGGGATTCCTCCCAGTTTAGTTCTGAGATCCACACCTAAGGAACTCCAAGCCCCTGTAAACAGGTCCGCGTGTGTCTGTGGTCCCTCAGCATCACCGGGTCAAATTCCACCCCAGAGGCTTGCTGTGTGTAGGTAGGGGTGGTGTGTGTGTGCATACAGGCTTTGTAAGAAATGGACCCTCAGAATTCCCTGGCAGTCTAGTAGTTAGGACTTGGAGTGTTCCCTGGCATGGCCTGGGTTCAATCCCTGTTTGAGGAACTGAGATCCCATAAGCCATTCGGTGCGTTCAAAAAGAAAAAAAGAAAGAAAGGAAAAACTAAATGGCTACTTGCCAAGGCATCTGAGTAGCAGCATGGTAATTCCGGAGAGAATGGGTTCAGGTGTGAACCCGCCACTTCCTAGCTCTGGGACCCTGAGCCCACCACTTCTTTCTCAACCTTGGTTTTCTCTTCCACCAGACTGGTGGGACGGTCAGGCTGATCTCCTGAGATGCTTTATGGGGGAGAGGCTGGCTCAGCACTATGACGGGTTGATAAGAGCTGGTTCCCTCAGCTGGCTCCCTGATTTTCTCCCGGCCTTCCTGACCACAGGACACCAGTCAAAGGCCAAACTATCTCCTTCAGTGTGGCTTTGCATTAGACCCACTTCTGGGTGAATGTGTAGGATAAGGCAGGGCCGGTCTTCACCGGATGCACCTGGGGATGGCCCTGGGCTCCATTCTTCACCATTGACTTCCACGGGATTTGAATCAAACCTCACAGTTTTGTACACTGGGAACGAATCATATGTGGAACCACGCTCCAGGAGGTCACCCTCTAGTGAGAAGAGGGATGAGCACATCTTAGGACCTAAAGGCGGTCGTGCTGTGACACAGCCCCATAGGGGCCCAGGAGGAGGGAAGACTGATTTTTCCTGGAAGCATTTGAGTGTCTATTCAACAAGGAGGAATTCGCAAAATAAGGAAGTGATGAGAGTGTGAGTGTTCCAGACTGAGTGGGCCACCCCCAGCCAGAAGAGAGCCAGGGGCTAATATTCCCAATGGTGTGCTGCTTTACGGACCGACCTCCCTTAAACCCCAAGCAGTCTTATGGACTGTGTGCTCAGTCATGTCCGACTCTTTGTGGCCCCACAGACTGTAGCCCACCAGGCTCCTCTGCCCACGGAATTTTTGGATTAGCTACTGCTAATTTCAGCCAGGCATAGACAGTTATGTGATTTGCTCATGAACGTGCAACCTTTGCAACTCCATGGACCATATGTAGAATACCAGGCTACTCCGTCCATAGGATTTTCCAGGCAAGAGTACTGGAGTGGGTTGCCATTTCCTTCTCCAGGGGAATCTTCCCAACCCAGGGATCGAACCGGGGTCTCTCACATTATAAACAGATGCTTTACTGTCTGAGCCACCAGGGAAGTCCAAAGTTGCTCAGTCGTGTCTGACTCTTTACCACACCATGGACTGTTGTATAGTCCATGGAATTCTCCAGGCCAGAATACTGGAGTGGGTAGCCATTCCCTTCTCCAGGGCATCTTCCCAAGCCAGGGATCGAACCCAGGTCTTCCACATTGCAGGTGGATTCTTTACCAGCTGAAGTGAAGTGAACTCGCTCAGTCGTATCCGACTCTTTGTTACCCCATGGACTGTAGCCTACCAGGCTCCTCTGTCCATGGGATTTTCCCAGGCAATAGTCCTGGAGTGGATTGCCATTTCCTTCTCCAGCTGAGCCACCTGGAAAGCCCACTTCACTGTAGACGGTTATGTGATTGGCTCATGAATGTGGAACCACATAGCTACAGTGGCAAAATTAGAACTTGGCTCTGTTCTCAGGCTGTATCGGGGTTTCTAACCCTTGACAACATTTCCATTCAGGAAATGAGGCTGAGAAGGTATCCGGAGGACAGATTGCCGAGTGTTTCCAGGGACATTAGGATTCTTGAACCTTATTCTTGGGGCCAGTGAGGAGGATTCTGCTGTTTTATAACCCAGAAGTGATCTGAATAGAACTGTGTTCGAGAAAGTTTGACTCTGGCTTTAATGTGGAAGGTAGATTGGTGGTTGTTCAAATATAACCTTATAATAAACCCTTGGTTTTGTTTAATAACTACAATTGTGCCTACATGCACCTCCCCACAAGATGGCAGATGTAAAAATGCTTTGTGAAGTGAAGCTGGCAATACAAATGCAAGGTTATTATTAATATGGTATTAGGTTATTGCTTTATTTGGGGACAATTTCCTTTGTTCTTGGAAGACGTTGAATAGAGAAAGGGTTTCTCCATTGTTCAGCATTTGCTATTCGGGACAAAATTGAACTGGTTGAAATTCAAGTTTTTGTTCCCATTTTAATGTCTTATGTAATCCTAGGGAATTTTTGTTTACAATTTATCCCAGTTTCTGCAGGTGCTTCACGGGGCAGGCTCCTGCACCTGGGAACGCTAGCATTAATTTTGACAAAAAGGGTTTAAAAATATAAATGTCAGCATCTCCAGCGTGGTGAAGGTGGCAATGGATGACAGAAGGGCATTCTAGGATGGCGCTCCAAAATAGAATTCCAGATGCCTCCTGCGTGTTCCCGGAGTGTACAGGCAGTTGTGCTGGCCTGATTTGCTCAGCCAAAGTATTCTGTTATTTAGAAAGTTTCTCTGTGGCTGGTGAGGATGAAGAACCAGGCAGACGGCTGTCTATTTTTGCTGACTTTTAGTTGGTGGCCTTGGACAAGCCTCCTAAATGCCCCAAGGTTCAGTTTCCTCTGCTGTAAAATGGGAAGATGGAGATCAGTTAATAAGCTGATATTTTGTAAGAGACTGTGTCCTCCTGTTTCGTAGGGAGGGCATGGTCTGTATCGCCTTTTTTTTCTTTTATTCCCAAGCCCTTTCTGGGAAGAGTTTGCAACCATGGGAACTGCCTGCATTCGGCGCCTTCGCTGACCTCCTGGCAAACACCATCCTATGAAATACAGGCCTTGAAACTTCTTAGACACTCGAGACCAGACGAACAGGGACTGCCATGACTGCACCCGAGCGTCTTCCCAGCTCATGTGAGTCCAGCTGTCCCGCCATGAGTCCACTCTCCATAGCATTCTCCCCAGCGCTTCTCAGCCTCATCTCCATGTGGGTCACGATGGCTACTCCCAGGGTGACCTTGAAAGGCAGGTATCAAAAATGGCAGAGCTGCCGATCAGTCCAGAGGCTCAGATGGTAAAAAATCTGCTTGCAATGCAGGAGACCTGGGTTCAGTTGCCCTCCCTGATCTCAACCTCTCTTTCCTAGTGGTACCAATTTGTGCTGAATCTGTGTTTATCAACCCTCGTTTGTCCTCACAGCAAGTGTTCCTGGAGCCATATGTAGCTCTCGTTGGAGAATTACAGTGCACATATCCTTCCAAAAGTTGTGTAGTTATGCCTTTTACCCTCATAGTTAATGTCTACACACACACGCACACACAGAGAGAGAAAGGAATATTCAGCTTAGTTCAGTCGCTCAGTTGTGTCCAACTCTTTGCGACCCCATGGACTGCAGCACGCCAGGCCTCCCTGTCCATCACCAACTCCCAGAGTTTACTCAGACTCACGTCCATCAAGTCACTGATGCCAACTATCTCATCCTCTGTCATCCCCTTCTCCTCCTGCCCTCAATCTTTCCCAGCATCAGGGTCTTTTCAAACGAGTCAGTTCTTAGCATCACGTGGCCAAAGGATCGAAGTTTCAGCTTCAACATCAGTCCTTCCAATGAACATTCAGGACTGATTTCCTTTAGGATAAATACTACACAGCAATAAAAATGAATGACAACGAAGCTACCCTTCTCACATGGATGACTCTCCAAATACAATATTCAGAAAAAGGTAACTTCCAGAAGAATACATGCACTATATAAGCAGAAGATATGTATGTATCTGTATGTATGTACATATACACACATATGTATACATGTGTGTATATGTGTATATATGTGTGTATAATGTGATTTTACCACAATATATTTGTCCATTTTCTTTGTTGATGAAGGTTTTCAGTTTTTGCTTTTACAAAATAGTGCTGCTTAAAGATTCTTTGACATCCCTGATATGCAAATGGTATCACATCTTAAAGTTTACTGTATGAGAGTCCTAGTTCTCCAAATAGTCACTCCCATTTTTGTATTCATGAGAGTGGGATAAGCTGTGGTGATGCATAGACCCTGATTGGGTAATGATTCACACCCAGCTGTTATGTTTCTGTAGCCTTTCAATAGCAACCCAAGGAAGGTGTCCCTGGGAGGGGGTAGCGTGGCTCCCCTTGTCATTCAGGGACTTAGGTTGATTGGCAGCTCTGCCATGTTTAACACCTGCCTTTTAGAGTCACCCTAGAGTTGCCTTCCTGCTCTGCATGGAGAGGATTAGGTTGCCGATGGCCCCACGGCTGCACTCACATGTCCCCTGTTGAAATCAGGCAAGCGACCACCCTGCCTAAACCAGTCACTGACGGATGTCATTATACTCCATTCCCAAGAAGGAGATAAAATGAGTTTTGGTGAACAGCTCTTGGTCACAGATTGACTTCATCATAATTTTAAATTTTGCTGTCTGGTGGGTACAAAATGATCTTTTATAGAACAATCAACTTAAGATCCTTGATTACTAAAGCAGTTGCGAATTTGGACACCCCTCAACATTCGTAGGGCTTCCCTTGTGGCTCAGATGGTAAAGAATCTGACTACAATGCAGGAGACCTGGGATCGATCCCCGGGTTGGGAACGTCCCCTCGAGAAGGGAAAGGCTACCCACTCCAGTATTCCGGCTTGGACTCTTCATGACAGTAGCCCATTTAAAAAAAATTGGTACATTCTGTTTTGCATATTAATTTATGGCTTTGTGTTGGTTTGTTTTTGGCATTCTGTATACTAATCCTTTTTTGTTTATGTGTTTGCAAGGATCTTCTGAATTCTGATTTGCCTTTCATGCCTTGCCCAGGATGGCTTTCTCTTAATCAGAGATTCTTTTTTCATTTTGACACAGTTTCTAATGTTTTGTTCTCCTGCCTCTCAGCCACTTTAATATATGTTGTCACAGTCAATGATACTTTTTCTGTGTATGTCTGAGAATGGCGTTGTATTAGTCAGGGTAATACATGCTAGATGCTATAACAAGCAAGCCCCAAATTGCAACTTAATAAAACAAAAGTACTTAACACACACATACACACACATTAATATCCCATTCTTTTTATAGTCCTATGTAGATAAGGACTATCCTGGACTGTCTTTTCTCAGGGATCTGAATGCTCTCTATCACATGGTTCTACCATATAGAAGGGAAAGAGTAACTTACGGCTCTGGAGGGGGAGTCTAAAGCCTAGCTGTAAAGGTGCATACAGCTCTTTAGTCCACATTCATTAACCAAAACTAGTCATGTGACCACAGTGCAACTGCAAGGGAAACTGGAAAATGTAGCTTTGTTGCACTAAGAGGACAAAGGATCGGTGAGCAATAGCCAGGCTCTGCCATGCTGCTGCTGCTGCTGCTGAGTCGCTTCAGTCGTGTCTGACTCTGTGCGACCCCATAGACGTCAGCCCACCAGGCTCCGCCCCTGGGATTCTTCAGGCAAGAACACTGGAGTGGGCTGCCATTTCCTTCTCCAATGTATGAAAGTGAAAAGTGAAAGTGAAGTCGCTCAGTCGTGTCCGACTCTTCGCAACTCCATGGACTGCAGCCCACCAGGCTCCTCCATCCATGGGATTTTCCAGGCAAGAGGACTGGAGTGAGGTGCCATTGCCTTCTCCGAGGCTCTGCCATACAAACGACAATTTAGCTCTTAGACGCAGAGTCTTTTTTTCTCTCTACATCTCCCTTTGGCCCCTGGAGTGCTATGGTGAATAAACTGAGGGCTTTGGGATTAGAGAGAATGGAGTTTGAATTTCATCCACCCTCCCTAATGATTTTGCAACCTGGTTAACTCTTTTGTTGTTGCTTAGGCGCTAAGTCGTGTCTACCTCTTTTGTGACCCCATGGACTGTAGCCCTCCAGGCTCCCTTGTCCATGGGATTGCCCAGGCAAGAATACTGGAGTGGGTTGCTATTTCCTTCTCCTTGGGATCTCTCGACTCAAGGACGGAACCCGTGTCTCCTGGATTAGCAGGCAGATTCAGATTCTTTACCACTGGGCCACCAGGGAAGCTCTTTAACTCTTTTAACCTTTAATAAATTCCACCCAGGGAGAGGCTGTGAAGGACTCAGGTTGGTCTGGTTCACTCCAGTCCATTTCCTGCTCTGGGCCAGTGAGGCCTGCTGCACTGGGCTTCATGCAGACACTGGCCTGCACTACACACTCTCATTTGCCACTTTAAACCGGCTCTGTTGAGAGAAGCTCATCTGACAATGCACATGAATTATCCTTGCTTCTTTGCTAGTACCATAAAATGCCTGGAAACCAGCCCTTCCCCAACTTCCAGCTTCATGACAAGCCCCATTCATTTTCTGTTTGTTGACACCCTGTGGCTTGCTTTCTACCAGTGCAGCCATTGTGCCTGGCTCCCCTGGGGTCGGATGTTTTATTTTCCTTTGGCAAAGCATCCTCCATTCTTTTCTCCACTGTAAGAGCTTGGCAAAAAAAACAGGCTCCGGTGAAATGGCCATCAGATCACTGTGTGGTTTGGCCCTGCTTGGCTATTTGTCTCTGGGGCACCAGTCAATTCAATTAAACAAGGTCAAAGCTGTGTTGGCTAAATGTATTATCACTACTTTTTCTAAAATTTCACCTTATTGAAAGAAGTTTCACAGTAACAGGAAGGGAATTCATTGTCGTTTGATTTCAGTTAGGTACAAAAACATAGAAACAGATACCTATAGAATTATACACACATCTCCCCTACCCCAACACACAAAGGAAAAAAAAAAAAAAGACTGGAAGGTAACATGCCAAAATATTTACAGTGATAATCTCTGAGTAGTGTGGATTTTGACTATTTCACTTGCTTACGTATACTTTTCCGTGCTTTTCAAAATTTGCAAAATGGGTCATTAACATTTAGAGTCTCTGCAGGAAATAGATGTCAAGATCCGAGAGAAGCGCAGAGCGTTCAGCGAAGCCACTGTTTGCAGAGGTTCAGAGTTAAGGCCGCTGTATCTGTCCTGAGAAGTGAGACGACCCTGCAGTAGCAAACAACCCCAGAAATCCCAACTTATCTCTCCCTCAGGCTGCACGTCTAGAAAGTTTCCTGGGCTCTGGCCCGTGCTCCTTTGCCTTCTCTCTGGGGTCTGGAGGAACTGTCTCTCTGAAATGCTGTCAGTCATTGGGACAAAAGAAAGAAAGCTGATTCTTCACAGTTCATCCACATGTCAGGAAAAGTCACATAGCCTGCTCGATGAGGAAGCCACACAGCACAGTCCTGATTCATACCAATAGAAGGATCTCAAACAGACCTAATAACTACCAAGGAACCAATAAGATATAGCAGAGTTGGTAGCAGCCTTCGGTCTGCACTTTGAAAGTGAAATCAAGGCTGGCAGGGAGGAAGGAATGACCCTGCTTCTTTTTCCTTCCACTGAGCTGATTTTCTGATGGTGCAACCAATCAGAATCCAGGGGTCACAGGAGCATAGGCAACGCAATCAACATGGGCAGCCACCTTGGGCACAGATATAATAGGAAAAAAGAATGTTTCTGGAGGTATGGCCAGCCTTATTTTTGTAACCAAATAATAAGGTGTTATTTACATAAAAATACATCTCAGCAGACTAGCAATATAGAAGCATCATTCTACACACCTTCACTTGGCACTGACTCTGAACCAGCCCTGGACTCAGATCTAGGAGTGATTTATCAAATACTAGTTGTGCTTTTGAGGAGTTATGGGCTACGTGGGAGAGAGAGACCCCTAGCCAACAATCAAAACACCGGGCGATATAATGGAATATGATTCAGCCTCAAAAAAGAAGGAAATCCTTCATTTGCAGCAACCTGGATGGACTTGGAGGGAATTATGCTAAAGTGGAATAAGCAAGACAAAGAAGGACAAATACTGCTGAGTGCCATTTAGATCTGGAATGTTTTTAAAGAGAGAGAGAGAGAGAGAAAGTGGAATTCATAGAAGCACAGTAGAATGGTGGTTTCCAGGGCAGGGAGCTGGAGGAAATACAGAGACATGTTAGTAAATGGCATAAACTTTCCATTATCAGATGAATAAAGTCTGAGGATCTGATATAAAACATGGTGACTATATTTGTATGGTATAATTAAACTTGGCTGAGAGTGGAACTTACCTGTTCTAACCAAAGAGGTTTTAAAAGGTAACAACGTGAGGGAAAGGATGTGTTAATTACCGGGAAGGGGAGCAGGGAGAGATCCTTTCACAGTGTATCCATTTAGCAGATCACCATGGTGTACACATTAAACATATTACAGTTTTTTCAGTTATACCTTCATATAGCTAGAAAAAAAACAAATGCAGATCACTGGGTGGTGAGTTGGAACTGAGGACAAGATGTCTTAAAAACAGTCTGAGGGCTCACTACTGAAAAGTCTTCCCAATTGTCCAGGTAAAGCCAGTTCCCTCTGTTTCTGTTCAGCTGTCTTATCTGCAGACTGAGCCTTCTCAGTCCCCAGCTCAGAGCCATGAAGCTGCCAGGACGGTAGACAACTGCGCCAGGAAAGCCAAGAGTCGTGATCTTGGCTTGGATTTTTACTAAGATGCGTATGGAGGACACACTCTCACCAGATCTGATTTATTTTGGTCCACGATGGCTTGGAGAAGGCGTGCGACTCAGAGGTGTGTGTTGATTTGCCAGGTCGGTCCTCACACGTTTGAGTGTGTAAATACGCATGCACCCCCGCACCCACACACACCCCCTTCCTCTCTTCACTGCTCCTTCTTCACTCAGCAGACCTGAAACTTGTCTTTCTTGCCTGGTGGAGAAAATGCTGTGTTCCTCCATTAGCTGAAGAGGCGCTCGTGTTGAATTATGAATGGCCTGACACATCTGAAATCATAAAGAAATCCAATGTAAGTTTCTACACACAGTTCGAAGTCCTTTTTTCATCTGTCCTTCGCTTACAACTATTGCACATCATAGTAGGTTTTGCAGAGGAATGAGCAACAAATGTTGGGGTTTTGCATCAAGCAGATATTGACTAACACTCTTTGTTGCTTTCCATAGAGACAGGTTTCTTTTAGTCTTTCTTTCTCCCCTTTCCGTGTCTGTGTCTCTCTGTGTGTTTAATATCCAGAAGCAATAAACAGTGCGTCAGCCCAAAAGGAGAAACCAATTGCCATCTTTAATTCATTTCCACTAATGGGATGGATGCAGAGGACTCCAAAGGATGAACAGAGAATTCAGTGCCTCCCTAATGGCCCGTGTTTCATTTAAGTGGAGAGCCACCCATATGTTTCAACTTTGTCTCTTTTTTAAAAATAAAAATTTTAAACTTTTGGTTAAAAGTCTTTATTGAATTTGTTCCAATATTCCTTCTATTTTACGTTTTGTTTTTTTGGCCAAGAAGCGTGTGAAATCTTAGTTCCCTGATCAGGGATCAAACCTGCATCCCCTGCACTGGAAGGCGAAGTCTTAACTACTGACTTGCCAGAGATGTCCCCAGATTTGTCTCTTAAAGGCTCCCTTTTGGGAGTTTAGTGTGGGGAACTCTTTGTAGCAGTTAGAATTTGGTCAGAAAAATGACTTGCGTGTGCATGCAGGCTCAGTTGTGTCTGACTCTGTGAGCCCCGTGGACTGTAGTTCACCACAGGCTCCTCTGTCCATGGAGTTTTCCAGTCAAGAATACTGGAATGGGTTGCCATTTCCTATTATAGAGGATTTTCCTGACCCAAGGTTCTAACATGAGTCTCCTGTGTCTCCAGCACTGGCAGGAGGATTCTTTGCTGCTGAGCTACCTGTTCAGTTCAGTTCAGTCGCTCAGTCATGTCTGACTCTGTGAACCATGAATCACAGCATTCCAGGCCTCCCTGTCCATCACCAACTCCCGGAGTTCACTCAGACTCACGTCCATTGAGTCGGTGATGCCATCCAGCCATCTCATCCTCGGTCGTCCCCTTCTCCTCCTGCCCCTAATCCCTCCCAGCATCAGAGTCTTTTCCAATGAGCCAACTCTTCGCATGAGGTGGCCAAAGTACTGGAGTTTCAGCTTTAGCATCATTCCTTCCAAAGAAATCCCAAGGCTGATCTCCTTCAGAATGGACTGGTTGGATCTCCTTGCAGTCCAAGGGACTCTCAAGAGTCTTCTCCAGCACCACAGTTCAAAAGCATCAATTCTTCGGTGCTCAGCTTCTTTCACAGTCCAACTCTCACATCCATACATGACTGCTGAAAAAAACCATAGCCTTGACTAGATGGACCTTTGTTGGTAAAGTAATCTCTTTGCTTTTCCATATGCTATCTAGATTGGTCATAACTTTCCAAGGAGTAAGCGTCTTTTAATTTCATGGCTGCAGTCACCATCTGCAGTGATTTTGGAGCCCCAAAAAATAAAGTCTGAGACTGTTTCCACTGTTTCCCCATCTATTTCCCATGAAGTGATGGGACCAGATGCCATGATCTTCGTTTTCTGAATGTTGAGCCACCTGGGTAGTCCCTAAAAATGACAGTCATTCATAAATTCCTGACATGAAGATTTTTTTAATGCCTACACTTTTCACTTTGACATAATTGCAGATTCATATGTAAGACACACAATACAGAGCTACACCATGTACAAGTCACCGAGTTTCTTGTGATGATAACATCCTGCAAAACTATAGTGTACTATCTGGATGCACGCAATACATCTTAGATTTCCTGTTTCATTTGTACTCATTTGTGTGTCAGTGTGTGTGTGTGTGTGTGTGTGTGTGTGTGTGTATTTTGGGTTTCCCAGGTGGCTCCCTGGTGGCTCAGAGGTTAAAGCATCTGCTTGCAATGCAGGAGACCTGGGTTCGATCCCTGGGTTGGGAAGATCCCCTGGAGAAGGAAATGGCAAACCACTCCAGTATTCTTGCCTGGAGAATCCCATGGATGGAGGGGCCTGGTGGGCTACAGTCCATGGGGTCACAAAGAGTTGGACACGACTGAGCGACTTCACTTTCACTTTCAGGTGGCTCAGTGGTAAAGAATCCACTTGCTATTGTAGGAGATACGGATTCAATCACTGGGTTGGGGAAGATCTCCTGGAGAAGGAAATGGCAACCTACTCCAGTATTCTTGCTTAGGAAATCTCATGGACAGAGGAGCTTGGTGGGCTACAGTCCATGGGGTTGCAAAGAGTCAGACATGTCTCAGCAACTAAACAATAACAATAATGTGTATGTATATAGTTCTGTGCAACTTTATAACACGTGTGTGTCCATCACCACAGACAAAATACAGAGGAGTCTGCAAGGACCCCTGTGTGGCTTTTTGCCACATCCACTCCCCTCCTGCCCCTCTGCACCCCACCCTCCTTAACACCTGGATTTACTCATCTGTTTTCTGTTTCTATAATTCTTTTGTTTCAGGAATGTTACATACATGGAATGATGCAGTTTGGAAGCCTCTTACAGTGGGATTTTTTTTCCACTCAGCATCATTCCCTAAATATTCATACAAACCAATGCAGGTATCAAGAGTTTGTTTCGCTTTATTTCTAATAAAATTCCGTGGTATGGATGATGCGTCATAGTTTATTCAGCTATTCATCCATCGAGGGACATCTGAGTTGTTCTGGACTATTAGGAATAAAACTTTCTTAAGCATGTACATACAAGTTTTTGCACAAACACAAGTTTTCATTTCTGTAATGTAAATACCTTAAAGTATAATTTGTGGGTCACATGGTAATTGCAAGTTTAGTTTTAAAAGAATCTGCCAAACTATTTTCCAGGATGTACTGTTTTACACTCCCACCACAGTGTATGAGTAAACCAGTTTCTCCTAATATTCTCCAGCCTTTGGGCTTGCCATAAAATTTTCATTCTTCTGTTCTAATGGATGTGCAATAATATTTCATTGTGGTTTTAATTTGATTTCCCTAATGGCTAACGATGTTGAGCATCTTCTCATGTGCTTAGTTGCCATCTGGCTATCTTTTTGGTGAAATGTCTGTTCATTTTTTTGCCCATTTTCTAACTGAATTCTTTGTGTGTTTTTTTTTTTTCCACTGTTGACTTTTGAGAGTTCTTTATATATCCTAGATATTTTGAGTTCTTTGTGGCGTATGAGACTTGCAAATATTTTCTGCCATCTACAGCTTGTCATTTCATCCACAGAATGAAAGCTTGTAATTTGGATGAGGTATACTTTATCAATTTTTCTTTTTATGGATCACGTTTTGAGGTGTCAAATCTAAGACCTTTTGCTTAACCCCAGGTCCTGAAGATTTTCTCTGTTTCCATCTAAACGTATCATAATTTCACATTTTACAATTAAGCCCATGATCCACTCTGAGTTATCCTTTGTGAGGTTTGGATTAAGGTTTATTTGTTTATGCTATGGATGTCCACTCAGCACCATCTGCTGAAAGGCTGTATCTTTCCACCTTTGAATTGTCTGACACTTTTGTCAGAGATCATTTGGATACTTTCTGTCCCTCTGTTTGTGTATCTCTGTTCTGTTTCATTGATTTTTGTGTCTGTTCCTCAGACAATACCACACTGTCCTGATTAGTCTAAGTATCTAGTAAGGTTTAATGTTGAATAGAATGATTCCTCCTGCTTTAATCTTTTCCAAGATATGATAGTTAGTCTAGGACCTCTGCCTTTGTACATAAATTTAGAATTAGCTTGCCTATGTCTTAAAAAAAAAAAACGCTGTATTAGGTGTTCTAATATAAGGAACTAGAAGCTCATATAGCCATCTGGAGTCATGAAGGTAGCAAGATGGTCCCCTGAGTATCTCAGGAGCAGTGTTAAAGCAGGAACTTGGGAAGGCCCACCCAGGGGTCCTTATAAATCTCAAGAATCTCAGGAAAGCTCTTACCAACTTCTTCCATTTGCTGCACCAAAATATTATAAGGTACTCTAAGTCAACCTGGAGTAGCCTTGACCTCCAGGGTGCTTCAGTATTTACCCGTCACTGTCCCTGGAGGCCACGGACTCCTCTTCTCAGAGGTTGGCTCAAACCCAGAATCAGGATGGAAGGGCATCCTCTTTGAACTGCAAAAGACACTCTTGGTGGTCAGCAATCGACCCCTGATGGTTTAGCACCATGTGGAGTTTTGAACTTGTCAGGTTTCTGTGCTGTTGATCAGGAAGTTGCTGTGGAAGAGAAAAGTCTTCTGGACTGATCTCCTCCCCATCTTCTCATGGATCACTTTTCAGAGGCTCAGAGTCATCTGGAAGACGATCCCTAAAACCCAGGGAGGGTGCTCTCCACGATGTGGCCTGCGGAACTCGTCCACGGGGTTGCAAAGCGTCAGACAGGACTGTGGGTGCGTGCGTGCGTGCGTGCGTGGGCAGGCGTGCGCGCAGCGGGGCGGGGAATAGACCTTTTGCCCTGGCATGATCTTGGACGGGATGCAGTCTCACTAGGGCGGGTTGCTTGAATGCTGTCTTTCCTCCCCTTGGGATCAGTTATCAGTCCACCGGAGGGGCAGGGTCGGCAGGCGGGGAGGGGGGCGCAAAAGAATCCCGTGGAGTGAGTGGGCTTTCTCGGGCACGGCATGTGCCACAGAATCCCAAGGTCCACGTAGGCCTTGGTGGGCCACCTCAGAGGCTCAGAGTCATCTGGAAGAAGATCCCTAAAACCCAGGGAGGGTGCTCCCCATGGGTTCATTCATTCACTGTCTTGGGAGAAAGGTGTGTCCCTTGGCTAAGGAGACAGTGAGGTGGACATCCCAGTGGAGGTGGCGGGACAGGCAGGTGAGCTGGCCATTTCAGTGGCATCAGGAATCCTGTGGGGAAGGGATGCTGGGCCATGTAGGGTGTGTGTAGAGAAAGTAGCGTGTTTGCATTGGGGAGGATGCTGCAGAAAAAGTTCTGCTGAGACCTGAAGGTGCCCTGAAGCGGACCAAGAGGAGAGGGCACCTGAGAGATTTTACTGGAAGCGGGGAGGAAGGCTGGGGGTGTGGCCACACTGCAGGCTGAAATGCAGACCCCAGCTCCTCCTTGGCCCCAGGAAGCCCGGTGACAACTCCAGTCTCCTAAGGAAAAACTGGAAACTAGGTTGGACCTGTTTTCTGTGGTTCCTTTCCGCAATTCTGGGAATCAGGTACTTTGTGTTTTAAAAGCAGCTGTTAGGTGATGTCATTTGGGGTTTCTCCTGCTCCTCCCCTCTGGAACCCAGCAACACCCTTTAGAGCCACAGTGAAGACTGAGGAGGCTCCTATGAAGAAAGCACAGTATTGTAGATCACACTTGTTCTACACCAAACGAAACATTGCTTTACCACGTACGGCTCTCACATGAATGATACGTCAGTTCTAATTTGTGACAGGGAGATAAGTTAATCTGGCTCCAGCCCTCACAAAGCCACGAACAGCACGTCCCAGAGAATAACAGTGCAATTGTTCAGGTGTCAGTGCGGCAGAGCTGAGAGCTGGGCTGTCTGTGGCCCTGTGCCCCCATGTAGCGAGGATGTCCATGTTGTACAAACTGCTGGGCAGTGGGGCAGTTCTGAGTGGTGAATACAACTCAATAGAAAGGGAAAAACTAGAGATCTCTTCAAAAAAATAAAGGACAGAAATGATATGGACCTAAGAGAACTAGAAGATATTAAGAGGAGGTGGCAAAAATACATAGAAGAACTACACAAAAAGGGTCTTCATGACCCAGATAACGATGATGGCGTGATCACTCACCTAGAGCCAGACATCCTGGAATGCGAAGTCAAGGGGGCCTTAGGAAGCATCATTGCGAACAAAGCTAGTGGAGGTGATGGAATTCCAGCTGAGCTATTTCAAATCCTAAAAGATTAAAGTGCTGCACTCAATATGCCAGAAAATCTGGAAAATTCATCAGTGGCCACAGGACTGGAAAAGGTCAGTTTTCATTCCAATCCCAAAGAGGGGCAATGCCAAAGAATGCTCAAGCTACCACACAATTGCACTCATCTCACACACTAGCAAAGTAATGCTCAAAATTCTCCAAGCTAGGCTTCAACAGTGTGTGAACTAAGAACTTCCAAATGTTCAAGATGAATTTAGAAAAGGCAGAGGAACCAGAGATCAAATTGCCAATATCAGTTGGATCATGGAAAAAGCAAGAGAGTTCCGGAAAAATATCTACTTCTGTTTTATTGACTACGCCAAAACCTTTGTGTGGATCACAACAAACTGTGGAAGATTCTTCAAGAGATGGAAATACCAGAGCATGTGACCTGCCTCCTGAGAAATCTGTATGCAAGTCAAGAAGCCACAGAGAACTGGACATGAAACAAAAGACTGGTTCCAAATCAGGAAAGGAGTACGTCAAGGCTGTATATTGTTACCCTGCTTATTTAACTTATATGCAGAGTACATGATGAGAAACGCTGGGCTGGATGAAGCACAAGCTGGAAACAAGATTTCTGGGAGAAATATTAATAACCTTAGATATGCAGATGACACCACCTTTATGGCAGAAAGCAAAGAGGAACCAAAGAGCCTCTTGATGAAAGCAAAAGAAGATAATGAAAAAGCTGGCTTAAAAATCAACATCCAAAAACTAAGATCATGGCATCCAGTCCCATCTCTCCATGGCAAATAGATGGGCAAATGATGGAGAAACAGTGACAGACTTTATTTTGGGGGGCTCCAAAATCACTACAGATGGTGACTGCAGCCATGAAGGTAAAAGATGCTTATTCCTTGGAAGAAAAGCTATGACCAACCTAGACAGCATATTAAAAAGCAGAGACATTATTTTGCTTACAAAGATCCATCTAGTCCAAGCTATTGATTTTCCAGTGGTCATTTATGGAGGTGAGAGTTGGACCATAAAGAAAACTGAGCACCAAAGAATTGATGCTTTTGAACTCTACAGTTTGAAAAGACTCTTGAGAGTCCTGTGGACTGCAAGGAGATCCAACCATTTAATCCTAAAGGAAATCAGTCCTGATGATTTACTGAAGGGACTGATGCTGAAGCTGAAGCTCCAATACTTTGGCCACCTGATGCCAAGAACTGACTCCCTGGAAAAGACCCTGATGCTGGGAAAGATTGAAGGCGGGAGGAGAAGGGGCCAACAGAGGATGAGATGGTTGGATGGCATCACTAACTTGATGGACATGAATTTGAGCAAGCTCTGGGATTTGGTGATGGACAGGGAGGCCTGGCATGCTGCAGTCCATGGGGTCACAAAGAGTTGGACACAGCTGAGCAACTAAACTGAACTGAACTGAGGAGGGAGACGTGTCCTTCGGAGAAACATTTGGGCTGTGTACCTTCACTTCCATGACCCCAGGCTCTTCTTCAGTGGTCAAGCCAAGGTCATGGTCTCAGGCTGTTTCTCACCTGAGCCAAGGTCAGCTAGTTGAAGGTGACAGTGGAGCTCATGACCTACTCAGTACTCCATGGAAACACCCAGGGTGGTGGCTCGACTGAGGAGCAGTGGGACCGTGTGAGGGTCAATTTTAAATGGGTGGATGGAGTAGTTACTCCCAGGACAAGCTGCTTCTCTTCACAAGAATCTGCAGGGCTATCCCAGAGGAGGGGCTTTGGGTAGACAATTTAATTCCCACCCCAAGAGGATTATACTCTGGATTTGTTTCTTGGGACTTACTTGGAAGCTGACAACAACAGAAAATTATTATTGGACCGTTCTGGAAGCCAAAAGTCTGAAAGCAGGGCATCAGCAGGTTCCTTCTGAAGGCTCTGCTGTTGTTTGGTCACTAAGTCTTGTCTGACTCTTTGTCGACCCCATGGACTGTATCCCACCAGGCTCCTGTGTACGTGGGATTTCCCAGGCAAGACTATTGGAGTGGGTTGCCACTTCCTTCTCCAGGAGCCTTCCCAGCTCAGGGATTGAACCTGCATCTCCTGCACTGGCAGCAGATTCTATACCACTGTGCCACAGGGACTTCTGTAATAAGATATGAAGGAGCATCTATTCCATGTCTCTCTCCTAGTTTCCAGTAGTTGATTGAAATCCTTAAAATTCCTGAGGCTACAGCTGCATTGTTTGAATTTCTGTTTCCATCTTCATATGGCTTTCCTTCCTTCTGCATATCTTCTCTTCTCTTCTTTTATAACGACCCTTTTCCCTGAATTTAGGGCTTACCCTGATCCAGAATGATCCTGTCTCAAGATCCTTAATTACATCTGCAAAGACCAAAGAAGGTCACATCCATTGGTTGCAGGAGGACATATCTTGGGTAACCTTCCAACCCTCCTCAAACTCCAAGATCCTCAGGTGTAGTTGGTTGTCTGACTTGCTTTGGTCAATGTAACACTGAGCAAGAAGGATGGATATTTCTTCTGAGCAGAAGCTTTAAGCACCATTGCATGATTCTTCCATGTTCTCATTCTATCCCCAGGAGAACAGTGTATTCCGAAGGGAACACTTATTGGTCTAGAGTGAAAAAGACACATATGGAGCTAAGCAGTTCAGTTCATTTCAGTCGCTCAGTCATGTCCGACTCTTCACAACCCCATGAATCGCAGCATGCCAGGCCTCCCCTGTTCATCACCAACTCCTGGAGTTCACTCAGACTCATGTCCATCGAGTCCATGATGCCACCCAGCCATCTCATCCTCTGTTGTCCCCTTCTCCTCCTGCCCCCAATCCCTCCCAGCATCAGAGTCTTTTCCAATGAGTCAACTCATTGAGGTGGCCAAAGGATTGGAGTTTCAGCTTTAGCATCATTCCTTCCAAAGAAATCCCAGGGCTGATCTCCCTCAGAATGGATTGTTTGGATGTCCTTGTGGACCCTAATAAATAACAGAAGAAATCTCCTTTTGTGGTGTGTTCACCACAAAATAACCTAGAAAATCCAATTCAAATATGCATGCTGAGTTTATGAGTTACATTTAGGGCAATCACGCAGAGCCTCTTCAAGTCCCAAGGCATCACTTCAGGTTTGAGTTGGCCTAACTCTTCTTCCGTCTATCAGCTACCTTTGCTTTTCCTACGACTTCCTTTTACTGGTTCCCAATTGTGTGAGGAAGAAATTGTAAGCTTTTATGATGTTTGAGGAGTAGAAGAGCTTCACAACCAAAGGAAGAAAGGAAAGTTCTGGCATGTGAATAAGTTGGGAATGCTTATGGTCCTTCCCTGGGGCTTCTGACTCCTCCTGAGATTGTCACTCATGGCCCCTCAGTACTCTGGGGTGGCCTACCGTTTTCTCCCTCATTCCTCCAGGCCAGCAGTGTTTACCTGCACCTACTCTGTGGGAATTAGGCTCCTCTTGACCTCTCAGTCTCTACCCTACATTTATTCCAAACACTGCCTCACTTCTTTCTGTCTCCTACATCACACTACCTGGGCTAAAGCCACCGTCCTCTGCTACCTGACCTACTTCCAGAGCCTCCAAACAAGCCTTCTGTCTCAATTCTCACTCCTACTATGTGAACAGGAACTGTTTCTAAATGACGAAGAGGTGGCAAGAATACACAGAAGAACTGTACAAAAAGATCTTCATGACCCAGATAATCATGATGATGTGATCACTTACCTAGAGCCAGACATCCTGGAACGTGAAGTCAAGTGGGCCTTAGGAAGCATTGCTATGAACAGTTAGTGCAGGTGATGGAATTCCAGTTGAGCTATTTCAAATCCTGAAAGATGACACTGTGAAAGTGCTGCACTCAATATGCCAGCAAATTTAGAAAACTCAGCAGTGGCCACAGGACTGGAAAAGGTCAGTTTTCATTCCAATCCCAAAGAAAAGCAATGCCAAAGAATGCTCAAACTACCGCACAATTGCACTCATCTCACATGCTAGTAAAGTAATGCTCAAAATTCTCTAAGCCAGGCTTCAGCAATACGTGAACCATGAAATTCCAGATGTTCAAGTTGGTTTTAGAAAAGGCAGAGGAACCAGAGATCAAATTGCCAACATCCACTGGATCATCAAAAAAACAAGAGAGTTCCAGAAAAACATCTATTTCTGCTTTATTGACTATGCCAAAGCCTTTGACTGTGTGGATCACAGTAAACTGGAAAATTTTGAAAGAGATGGGAATACCAGACCACTTGACCTGCCTCTTGAGAAACCTGTATACAGGTCAGGAAGCAACAGTTAGAACTGGACGTGGGACAACAGACTGGTTCCAAATAGGAAAAGGAGTATGTCAAGGCTGTATATTGTCACCCTGCCTATTTAACTTATATGCAGAGTACATCATGAGAAACACTGGGCTGGAAGAAACACAAGCTGGAATCAAGATTGCCGGGAGAAATATCAATAACCTCAGATATGCAGATGACACCACCCTTATGGCAGAAAGTGAAGAAGAACTAAAGAACCTCTTAATGAAATTGAAAGAGGAGAGTGAAAAAAGTTGGCTTAAAGCTCAACATTCAGAAAACTAAGATCATGGCATCCAGTCCCATCACTTCATGGCAAATAGAGTGGGAAACAGTGGCTGACTTTATTGTTTTGGGCTCCAAAATCACTGCAGATGGTGACTGTAGCCATGAAATTAAAAGACACTTTTTCCTTGGAAGGATAGTTGTGACCAACCTAGACAGCATATTCAAAAGCAGAGACATTACTTTGCCAACGAAGGTCCTTCTAGTCAATGCTATGGTTTTTCCAGTGGTCATGTATGGATGTGAGAGTTGGACTATAAAGAAAACTGAGCACAGAAGAATTGATGCTTTTGAACTGTGGTGTTGGAGAAGACTTTTGACAGTCCCTTGGACTGCAAGGAGATCCAACCAGTCCATCATAAAGGAGATCAGTCCTGAGTATTCACTGGAAGGACTGATGTTGAAGCTGAAACCCCATGAGTTTGGCTACCTGATGCCAAGAGCTGACTCATTTGAAAAGACCCTGATGCTGGGAAAGATTGAAGGCAGGAGGAGAAGGGGATGACAGAGGATGAAATGGTTGGATGGTATCACTGACTCTGTGAACATGGGTTTGAGTAGACTCCAGGAGTTGGTGATGGACAGGGAAGCCTGGCATGCTGTGGTTCATGGGGTTGCAAAGAGTCAGACATGACTGACTGAACTGATGGGGGTCAGATTTTATTCCAGGGTAGAGCACTATGTTTTTATGGGAGGATACAGACCCCAAACATGTAATATACAACTTGATTAATTTTGAATCCCAAAGGAAACAAATGGGAGATTGAGTCGGAAAAGGGTGGGCTGCAGTAGCTAGGGCTGGAAGTGGTGGTGGCTTCTCCAAGGAGGTCACATGTAAGTGGAGATGACAATGTAGAGAAGGGAGGATGAAGGTTGACCTGGAAACAGGATAGGAGGCAAAGAGCTGAGTGAGCTGGATCTGCCACGGAGAAATTCTCCCCATAGTGACCTGATACCAAGGATACTTTGCTGCAGGATGTCCTGGAGTCCCTGCCACCTGAGGCTTCTCCAGGAGAAATTTGCTCCCTGGAGCAGCAGCAGCTTTGTATTTTGGGTCACTATTGAGAACATTGGTTATTTTGGTTGCTCTCCTGGATATGAGACCCTCAGAGCTGTGAGCTGATACTGGAGTGTTTTAAGCCCCTACATTTGTGATGATTTCTTACACAGCCTAGAGAAACTAATACTCTCAGATTAACCATAATACCCAAGTGCCCCTATTTTACAGCTGAGAAAACCAAGGCCCAGTATAGTTGGCTATCTTGCCCAACATCAGCCTTTTGGTGGCAGGGAAGGGACTTGAACTGAATTCTTCTATGCTCCTGGTCTATTGCCTGCCCATGCAGTCATGTGTATTTAAATTGAAGAGTCCTGGGGACAGATGTCTTATTCAAATTACTCCGTCATTTGCTCAATTTAGTTATTTGAAGGTGTGGAAATTGCTCAAAGTAATGGCAAAAGGCGCATGCACCGTTAAGGGCCTTCACTGGCCCTTCATAGATAACTTGAGATCAAGCCAGTGTGTTACTCACTTGATGGCCAGTCTGAGAAGCCCTGTGTCTTTGATTCTTCTTATAGCTGCAAAGGTGACAGGTCTTATGGTTTGTTGATCCCATGTAATGAGTTTGGTCTAACCGGCATTGTGGTAAGAGTTCAGTTCAGTTCAGTTGCTCATTCACGTCTGACTCTTTGTGACCCCATGGACTGCAGCACTTCAGGCTTCCCTGTCCATCACCAAATCCCAGAGCTTGCTCACACTCACGTCCATCAAGTTAGTGGTGCCATCCAACCATCTCATCCTCTGTTGTCCCCTTCTCCTCCCACTTTCAATCTTTCCCAGCATCAGGGTCTTTCCCAGTGACTCAGTTCTTTCTATCAGGTGGCCAGAAGTATTGGAGCTTTAACTTCAGCATCAGTCCTTCCAATGAATATTCAGGACTGATTTCCTTTCGTATTGACTGGTTGGATCTCCTTGCAGTCCAAGGGACTCTCAAGAATCTTCTCCAATACCACAGTTCAAAAGCATAATTCTTCGGTGCTCAGCTTTCTTTATGGTCAAACACTCACATCCATACATGACTACTAGAAAAACCATAGCTTTGACTAGACGAAGTAATGTCTCTGCTTTTAATATGCTATCTAGGTTGGTCATAACTTTTCTTCCAAGGAGCAAACGTCTTTTAATTTCGTGGCTGCAGTCACCATCTGCAGTGATTTTGGAGTCCCCCCCCAAATAAAGTCTGTCACTGCTTCCACTATTTCCCCATCTATTTGCCATGAAGTGATGGGACTGGATGCCATGATCTTAGTTTTTGAATGCTGATTTAAGCCAACTTTTTCACTCTCCTCTTTCACTTTCATCAAGAGGCTCTTCAGTTCCACTTTGTTTTCTGCCATAAGGTGGTGTCATCTGCACATCTGAGGTTATTGATATTTCTCCCGGCAATCTTGATTCCACCTTGTGCTTCATCTAGCCCAGCATTTCATGTGATGTACTCTGCATAGAAGTTAAATAAGCAGGGTGACAATACACAGCCTTGACACACTCCTTTCCTGATTTGGGACCAGTCTGTTTTTTCACGTCCAGTTCTAACTGTTGTTTCTTGACCTGAATGCAGATTTCTCAGGAGGCAGGTCAAGTGGTCTGTTATTTCCTTCTCTTGAAGAATTTTCCACAGTCTGTTGTGATCAACACACTCAAAGGTTTTGGTGTAGTCAATAAAGCAGAAATAGATATTTTTCTGGAACTCTCTTGCTTTTTCTATGTTTCAACTAATGTTGGCAATTTTATCTCTGGTTCCTCTGCCTTTTCTAAACCCAACTTGAACATCTGGAAGTTAATGGTTCATGTACTGTTGAAGCTTGGCTTGGAGAATTTTGAGCATTACTTTGCTAGTATGTGAGATAAGTGCAATCATGTGGTAGTTTGAACATTCTTTGGCATTGCCCTTCTTTGGGATTGAAATGAAAACTGACCTTTTCCAGTCCTGTGGCCACTGCTGAGTTTTCCAAATGTGCTGGCATATTGAGTGCAGCACTTTCACAGCATCATTTTTAAAGGATTTTAAATAGCTCAACTGGAATTCCATCACCTCCACTAGATTTGTTCCTAGTGATGCTTCCTAAAGCCCACTGGGCTTCACATGATTACAATAATTTCTAGTAAATTGGCAGGAAAAGGCAAAAGCTAAATGACGATCTTGTTATTGTTTACTTATCAAGTTGTGTTCGACTCTTTTGTGACCTGATGGATTATAGCCCACTAGCCTCCTCTGTCCACGGGATTTCCCAGGCAAAAATACTTAAATAGGTTGCCATTTCCTTCCCAAGGGGATCTTCCCAGGAATCAAATCTGCATCTCCTGCATTAGGCAAGGAGGTTCTTTACCACTGAGCCACCAGAGAAGCCCTAAATGATGATCATATATATGTTATTCATGTCATTTGTCTTCTTAAAGCCACCTTTCTTTAATGAGCACAGCAGTGAATTTCAATTGAATTTGAGTCACAGCCCCAAATAATTCATCCCCACATCTCTACCTGTGTCTGAGTCCACAAAGCAGGACACATGTGGAGTGTGAGCCTTTATTGTTGAAATTCCATAATCTCCGAGGCACTCCTGATCAGAAGTAGCTTGTTATTAAAATATAATATTACATTTATGGATGATGATGATTTTAATTCAGGGCTCCATTGACTTACACAAGGAGGCCCCAACTCTTTCAGGCGCCACACTCCATTCTTCCACTGTAAAGTTAATTTATACCACGATGATAAAAAATGTGATTTATTTTACAACAGATCAGTAATTGTGCTCTACAAATAAGTTCGTAATGATAATCAACAGCATTTTCAACATAATTTAATTTGTCTTCTCCCGAGAGGTAGTTATATGCAGTAATAATGACGCCAGTGTTATGGACTCTGCAGCAGTTAATCATCGTCTGAATATGCAGACAGCCCCAATATTGTATTGACAGAAATTAAATTACCCATCAGCTTGGGCAATCAGTGGCTATACAGCTATTAAAAGCAATAAAGGCAACAAACCCCAACTGTTGCCAATTACATTTTGACATATACAAGGGAAAGGACAGAGGCATTGAGGTGAGATTTTTATTTCAGTGAAAAATAAGACAGGAGAGTAGAACCTTGGACTACCCTCGATAAAGGGCCTCTTCTCTGGGGGGAGGTATTGTCACGTGTGGCCCCTCCCATTTGTGTCCTTTTGGTTAAAAGATGAAACTGAGTGGTCAGTGTTCATAGTTTTTTCTCTCTAATCCAGCTTGTGTTTTGGTGCTCCTACCATAGTTTCCTGGTTTTCTGCCCTAATTCTGTGACTTTGGACACAGGCACATTGTAAAGACTTGATTTTAAGGAGGTGGGGTGTGCAGGGAAAAAGCGAAGTGAAAGAAATGGAGTGTGTTAGTGCTTGTAACGATTCTTATTTCACAAGCACAATGATGTTGTATCGCGACTGTGTTTCACTGTTATCTGGGGGAGATTCTGGGCTGGTTTAATTTAGTGCTGAACCAAATACCAGCACTGAGGTGGAGTTCTTTCCTTCTTTCTTTAGTTCCTCTTTTTCCCCTTCCTTCTTTCTATGCTTGTCTGGCATGCCACCATCATTGCTGGGGGAGACTCAATCATTGCTAGCCTTTGAGGTGAAAGTTGCCCATAAGGGGTTGATTGTACAGAGGGCCTGGCTGAACTATGGACTCCAGATGGGTTTATCCCACTGAAGCGTCAATGGGCACCATTCTGGTTGTGGTTGATGAGCAGGGGTTCTTGCTGGACATTGGTGGCAGACCGGCAGGTCACTGACATTGGGAAAGTACTTTCAGTCGGGGACGCTCTGTGGACCTGGATGCGGCTCTTATGAAACTCTGTGGTGCTGGGAACAGATGAGATCTCAAGTTTAGGCTGGGTGGGGTCTGGAGGCTAATTTGATCTGTCTATCCTGTTTCTGAGATCCCTGGACCTCTCTTTCCCTTGTGATCTGCTGCCTGTCTCCTTCCTCCAGGCTGGAGGTTTGAGAATGGCAAATTTGCTTGACTCTTGTGGCAGACAAAATATTGATACCCCTCTTCTCCAAAAGGCCCTCGTCTTTACAGTCAGGACCTGTGGGTGTGATATCTTACGTGGTCAAAAAGGACTTTGGGCTTCCGTGGTCGCCCAGTGGCAAAGAATATGCTTGCCAGTGCAGGAGACAAGGGCTTGATCCCTGGGTTGGGAAGATTCTCTGGGGAAAGAAATGGCAACCCAATCCAGTATTCTTACCTGGGAAATCCCATGGACAGAGGAGCCTGGTGGGCTACAGTCCACAAAGTCACAAAAGAGTTGGACATGACTTAGTGACTAAACAACAGCAACAAAAAGGACTGCAGGTGTGACTAAGGACCTTGAGATGGATTATCTAAGTGGATCCAAGGTCGTTACAAAGGTCTTTACAAGAAGGAGCGAGGGGGTTCAGAGAGAAGAAGGAGATGTGATGTTGGAATCAGAGGGAAAGAAGGAGATGTGATGATGATCAGTGTCAGAGAGAAATTTGAAGATGCTCCCTTGATGGGTGAAGGGACTATGAGCCAAGGAATGCAGGTGGAAACTCTACAGGCTGAAAAGGCAAGGAAATGGAGCCCCTCCTAAATCCTCAGAGGAAGTAAGACTTTACTGAATCCTTGATTTAAGCCTAGTCCAACTCATGTCAGACTTCTGACTGCTAAATTGTGAGATAATAAATATGTGTTCTTTTCATCATTAGAGAAAGCCGCTCAGTCATGTCTGACTCTTTGCAATCCCATGGACTTCTCTAGGCCAGAATCCATAGAATTCTCCAGGCCAGAATACTAGAGTGGGTAGCCTTTCCCTTCTCCAGGGGATCTTCCCATCAGGGATCGAACCCAGGTCTCCTGCACTGCAGGTAGATTCTTTAACCAGCTGAGCCACCAGGGAAACCCTTTTCATCATTAAATTTGTGGTAATTTGTTTTGTGAGCTATAGGAAACAAATACAGCTCATCTTTTGTTAAATTGATTTTTTACTGAAGCATAGTTGAATGCAACCATGCAATGCTACTCTTTGGAAGAAAAGCTATGACACAGCTAGACAGCATATTAAAAAGCAGAGACATCACTTTGCTGACAAAAGTCCATCCAGTCAAAGCTATTATTTTTCCAGTAGGCATGTACGGATGTGAGTGCATGTGTGCATGCTAAGTTTCTACAGTCATGTCTGACTCTTTGCAACCCCATGGACTAAAGCCTGCCAGGCTTCTCTGTCCATAAAATTCTTCAGGCAAGAATACTAGAGTGGGATGCCATGCCCTCCTCCAAGGGATCTTCCTGACCCAGGGATTGAACTTGAGTCTCCTGTGGCTCTGGCATTGCAGGCAGATTCTTTACTGTGGAGCCAGCAGGGAGGTCCTTGTATGGATGTGAGAGTTGGACCATAAAGAAGACTGAATGACAAAGAATTATGTCATTTGGAGTGTGGTGCTGGAGAAGCCTCTTGAGAGTCCCTTGAACAGCAAGGAGATCAAACCAGTCAATCCTAAAGAAAATCAACACTGAATATTCATTGGAAGGACTGATGCGGAAGCTGAAGCTCCAATACTTTGGCTCAGTTCAGTTCAGTTCAGTTCAGTCGCTCAGTTGTGTCCGACTCTTTGTGACACCATGAATCACAGCACGCCAGGCCTCCCTGTCCATCACCAACTCCCAGAGTTCACTCAAACTCATGTCCATCGAGTCGGTGATGTCATTCAGCCATCTCATCCTCTGTTGTCCCCTTCTCCTCCTGCCGTCAATCCCTCCCAGCATCAGGGTTTTTCCAGTGAGTCCACTCTTCGCATGAGGTGGCCAAAGTATTGGAATTTCAGCTTCAACATCAGTCCTTCCAATGAAAACTCAGAACTGATCTCCTTTATGATGGACTGGTTGGATCTCCTTGCAGTCCAAGGGACTCTCAAGACTCTTCTCCAACACCACAGTTCAAAAGCATCAATTCTTTGGAGCTCAGCTTTCTTCACAGTCCAACTTTCACATCCATACATAACCACTGGAAAAGCCATAGCCTTGACTAGACAGATCTTTGTTGGCAAAGTAATGTCTCTGCTTTTGAAAATGCTGTCTAGGTTGGTCATAACTTTCCTTCCAAGGAAAAAGTGTCTTTTAATTTAATGGCTGCAATCACCATCTGCAGTGATTTTGGAGCCCCCAAAAATAAAGTCTGAGACTGTTTCCACTGTTTCCCCATCTATTTCCCATGAAATGATGGGACCAGATTCCATGGTCTTAGTTTTCTGAATGTTGAGCTTTAAGCCAACTTCACTCTCCTCTTTCACTTTCATCAAGAGGCCTTTTAGTTCCTCTTCACTTTCTGCCATAAAGGTGGTGTCATCTGAATATCTGAGGTTATTGATATTTCTCCCGGCAATCTTGACTCCAGCTCGTGCTTCTTCCAGCCCACATTTCTCATGATGTACAAAGCTATCTCATTGGAAAAGGCCCTGTTGCTGGGAAAGATTGAAGGCAGGAGGAGAAGGGAGCAACAGAGGATGAGATGGTTGAATGGCATCACCCACTCAGTGGACATGAGTCTGAGCAAACTCTGGGAGATAGTGAAGGACAGAGAAGCCTTGGCGTGCTGTAGTCCATGGGGTCACAAAGATTCAGATACAACTTACTCACTGAGCAGCAACAATAGGTAAACTACATGTTGTGTTATTTACTGCTGTTCAACAAAATGGCTCAGTTATACATATTATATTCTTTCTCATTATGGTTTATCACAGGATATTGAAAATATGGCTTATCTTTTAAAATATCTATTACTTACGAGATACAAGCCTACCTCATCTTATTGTGCCTGCCTTAGAAAGCTCACTGACCCCTTCCCAGAGTCTTCCGGAAGGATCAGGGGCAGGGGGCGCCCACAGCTTCAGGCCTCTCACTCCTGCTTTCAGTAGGACCACCTGCTATACTGGGTTGCATATTTTGGCCATGAACAAAGGCAAAAAGAAGTTTGAAGCACACTGATACAATGTGGCCCCATTATACACACAAGGACACAGGTCTTGCAGAGGAACAGGGACAGGGGAAGAGTCAGGACTGGAGCCCCAGTGTCCCAGCTTCACTTCTGTGCTCATTTCACAGTTCATGTTCTCATCCACGTGAGTGCAGCTCCTCGGTAGCCTTGCTCAAGTCCTCTGTCTCTTCAGCAAGCAGTTCAGCTCTCACCATCCTCCAAAACCTCACAGGAAACAAGGACGAAGGTGCTGGCCCCAGAGCCTGCAGGAGAGGAATGGTTTGTGGCATTTGCAAAATTATTGGTCAATTGTTCATCAGGTAAGGAAAACTCAAGATTCTTTCTTTCCAAGTAATACCACTTAGAAACTCCCTTGTGAAATGAGTGGTGTTTTGGGGCATATTCAATCGATTTTTCTTTGCCTTTGCCACCAGTTAAGGTCTTGAGTACATCATGAGAAACGCTGGACTGGAAGAAACACAAGCTGGAATCAGATTGCATAATCTCAGATACGCAGATGACACACCCTTATGGCAGAAAGTGAAGAGGCACTAAAAAGCCTCTTGATGAAAGTGAAAGAGGAGAGTGAAAAAGTTGGCTTAAAGCTCAACATTCAGAAAACAAAGATCATGCATCTGGTCCCATCACTCCATGGGAAATAGATGGGGAAACAGTGGAAACAGTGTCAGACTTTATTTTGGGGGCTCCAAAATCACTGCGGATGGTGACTGTAGCCATTAAATTAAAAGACACTTTTTCCTTGGAAGGAAAGTTATGACCAACCTAGATAGCATATTCAAAAGCAGAGACATTACTTTGCCGACTAAGGTCCGTCTGGTTTTTCCAGTGGTCATGTATGGATGTGAGAGTTGGACTGTGAAGAAAGCTGAGCACTGAAGAATTGATGCTTTTGAACTGTGGTGTTGGAGAAGACTCTTGAGAGTCCCTTGGACTGCAAGGAGATCCAACCAGTCCATTCTGAAGGAGATCAGCCCTGGGATTTCTTTGGAAGGAATGATGCTAAAGCTGAAGCTCCAGTACTTTGGCCACCTCATGTGAAGAGTTGACTCATTGGAAAAGACTTTGATGCTGGGAGGGATTGGGGGCAGGAGGAGAAGGGGACGGCAGAGGATGAGATGGCTGGATGGCATCACTGACTCGATGGACGTGAATCTGGGTGAACTCTGGGAGTTGGTGATGGACAGGGAAGCCTGGCGTGCTGCAATTCATGGGGTCGCAAAGAGTTGCACACGACTGAGTGACTGAACTGAACTGAAGGTCTTGGAAGCTGGGACAAGCAGAAAAGGGAAAAGGAAGTGTCCTTTGGAAATATTTCATTTCAATGTTTTTCAAAAGTGCATCTTGCAGTGCATTGAAGAAACAGTGGTGGGAGGTGTGGGCGCTGCCTCCAGGCAGTTTTAATCTGAAGGAGGAATTGGTGATAAACAAACCCGGATAACAGGATGGTCCATTCTAGAGGCAGAGCTGGAAGGTGGTTTCAGAGTCCAGGGGAGGGTCATTAAGCTGGTCTGGGGACTTGCCCATATTTCCTGCCCAATCAAGATTACTTGGTGGGTCCTTTCACCAGCAAAGGATGCATCTCTGACCCTGTCTGGATCTTGCTACAGAAATGTATCAAAATAAATCCCTTGCTCAGTCTCTAGAAACTAATCCCACTTGTATATATTTTGTTTATTTTGTACATTTATGTGACTATAGATATTGACTACACGGTATGATTTGGTCTGAGTTTCTTCAGAGTTCTTGACTTTAAAAAATGACTATGATTTCATTTCTAAGCATTGCTCATCTACAGAGGTTAAGGTCCTTTTTTGAAAAATGACCTTAACATGGAAATTTTATTTATAAAAGGAAATTCAAGTGATTTATGACCTCTGGATTTATGAGCATTAAAAAGACACACCCAGCAGAAGCTAGACAGCTTTGAGCTGGTATTGGACTTGAAATTTAACTTGTGAATCAGCTTGGAGTTCTGAGTCAAGAATATAATCTTCTGTCTTCCTTTTGCAAAGCCATGGGGACTTGACATTAAATCATTTCAGCTTCTTATGATTTATGAAAGAACAATCAACTTAAACCTTAAAGAAAATAAAAACGTTTGTGACATTTATATAATTATTGGTCAAACTCAGTTTGATCTTTAATTCAAGGAATGACTTGGATTCATATATTATAGAAACATGACAATGTGCAAGTATTTGTCAGTAATAAAATGCATTTTAAGGCAATATATTGGACCCTTAAGAATATCAAGAGGGCACAGTGTGAGAGGCTGGCATTGGGGTGGGATTTTTATGTGGTTCCTTGGCTTACACTGATGAAGGGGTCAGTGTATCAAGGTAATGCCATGAATTGATCCAGGAAGATGTTTTCTAGATTATGGAGACCTTCAGGATCAAGGAGCATAACTCTTTCTTTCAGCAGATAAAGCAAATGAAACTCAAAATGGTTAGATGGCATGTCTGGAACTGCACAGATGATTCCGGAAAATGATGTCAAGCTGATTTGTCAGATAGCTCATTTTGGTATCCCATTTAGGTAGATCTTTCAGACCATAATGTGATTATCTCAATTTATTTTTCCAGCCAGTACCCAGCACCCACCGTGTGCCTAAATGTTCCAGGATCAAAGGATATAGAGACAGATTAATACAGCAACACTTGATGTCAGGAAGACTACAATCTGGTTTACTTACGTCTCAACTATAACTTAACAGAAAAAAAAACATTGTGTCAAGCTAGTTGAGAAATACAGTTTGATGGATGAGAGAGAGTCCATATATTTGGAGAAAACAGGTTTAGGTAAACACAAATTCAGTGCATATAACCTGGTTTTGAAATGGATCTGAAGGCTGGGAGGAAGACACAGGAGCTGATGTTCCTGGTGAAGGATCAAAGGCATGAAAGCACAGAGTTTTCAAATTAGAGACATGAGTTTAGCATGAATGCATTGTGCTGTTCCAGCAAGTGGAGGAGATGCAGAAGCAGCTGGGTGATTGTCATGATGAAGAGCTTGGACTCACGTATTATGTCAGAGTTGGCAGACTATGGCTTGTGGCTCAAACCTAGCCCACCATTTGCTTTTACCAATAAAGATTTATTGGAACACAGACCCTCCTGTTAATTTTGATATTGCCCTGGCTGTGTTCACATACAGTGGCAGAGGTAAATAGCCGTGATGGAGACCTCATACCCAGCCAAGCCTGAAATGCTTGCTCTCTGGCCTTTTCAGAAAGAATTATCTGTCTCCTTTGTCCCCACCAAGCAGATCCAGGTGGAATTTCAAATGGAAAGAAGAATCTGGGGGTATTTAAAGCGTACAGTGGGTAGGAAGGAACAGAGAATGGTTTTCCTGCGACTCTCTTCCTCTTTCTTTTCCTATCTGGCATCAGTGGTATGCTGTTAAATGTTTAACAGTCTGCTTTTTGTGGTGGGGGGGAACCCATATCTGATTTATAGAGTTTGCTGATTTCTATGGTATAAATACTCCCACCAGAGCTGATTTTAAACTACTGGAATGAGGTCATGAATGCACATCTGGATGAGACATGTACAGTCAGCCTGGCATCCACTGTACACAGGCCCAGAAATTCAGCCAGCAAGCTTGGAAGCCCTCAGAGAGACAAGTAACAGAAAGCTCTCACTTCTTTGGTGTCCCTGGTACAAGAACCAGAACTTTTCTGCTCAGAGAGCCTGTTGCCAGGAACAGACACTGATGTTGACTAACGTAGCAGAAGAAAAACATGTTGGAAGCATATGGAAGAGTCCGCAGAGAGGAAGGAAAAAACAAATGGCTGATGTTCTGCAAAGATTAGGAATGGGATCACACTGGGACCCAATAGTGGTTTCTTCACTTTGTTTTAATTTTATTAGAGCACAGTTGCTTTATAATGTGTTAGTTTCAGGTGTACAACAAAGTGAGTTAGTTATATATGTGCAAATACATATATATATATCCACTCTTTTCCAGATTATTTTTTCATATAAGTTATCACAGAATGTTGAGTAAAGCTCCCTAAGCTATACAGTAGGTCCTTGTTAATTATCTATTGTATATATAGCAGTGTGTGTGTGTGTGTGTGGTGTGTGTGTGTGTGTGTGTGTGTGTGTGTGTGTGTTTAGTTGCTCAGTTGCTTCCGACTCTTTGAGACCGTATGGACTGACTGTTGCCCACCAGGCTCCTCTGTCCATAAGATTTTCCAAGCAAGAATACTGGAGTGGGTTGCCATTTCCTCCTCCAGAGGACCTTCCTGACCCAAGGATTGAATGCATCTCCTTTGTCTCCTGCATTGTAGGCAGATTCTTTACCGCTGGTCCACTGGGGAGCCTGTATATAGTTGTGTGTGTATGCTAATCCAAACTCCTGATTTATTCCTACCCACCATATTTCCTCTTTGGTAACCATACGTTTTTCTTCTGGTATCTGTCAGTCTGTTTCTCTTTTGTAAATAAGTTAATCCGTATCATTTTGTAAAAATTAGATGCCACCTATAAATGAGGTCACAGGATATTTGGTTTTCTCTGTCTGACTTTGTTCAATGTGATCATCCCTAGGTCAGCTGGTCTCTTTGTAGGAGGGGTCACCGGATGACACTGACAGCAGCTGGCAGGTAAGAACCTTTGTGCTGGGCGGCGTTTGGTTTAACTGACATGCCAACCTGAGAGCTATAAATGGATTAAGTTAAATCCGGTATCCAGCATTTCTTATAGGAATGCCTACTGCATGCTGAGCGCTGGAATACAAATATAAGTTAAAAAAAAAAAGTTACCATCAAGTCCTTGAAAATTAAGGAAGAAGAGGAGCAAATACACAGGCGACTATAATTCAGTGTGGTGGTAGACAGGGCTGTATGCTGTGTGGTCCTGCCAGCCCAGAGCCCAGAGTCCTGGGACCCACACTTCTCCCAGACGTGCCTTCTGAAAGCTGCATTTCCACTGAAGCTTCTAATAAAGCATCACTTAAAATATGGATGAAAATTTTATTTCTGCATCTTTTGTGGAAGAAACTGTTCATTGACTGGCCTGCTGCATAGAAGCTCCCTTAATCAATTCCCTAAAACTTTGTGTGTTAGTCGTCCAGTCATGCCTGTCTCTTTACAACCCCTTGGGCTGCAGCCCAGCAGGCTCTTCTATCCATGAGATTCTCCAGGCAAGAATGCTGGAGTGGATTCTCTATTATTAAATGCTGTGCTACAACTTTTGTCAGACCATGAGATATTAGTGACTTCTTCTGTTTCCTTTTGTCTTGCCTGTTAGGAAACTCCCACTTGATTAACTTTAGCACATCACTACCATTCTGAAGGAGATCAGCCCTGGGATTTCTTTGGAAGGAATGATGCTAAAGCTGAAACTCCAGTACTTTGGCCACCTCATGTGAAGAGTTGACTCATTGGAAAAGACCTTAATGCTGGGAGGGATTAGGGGCAGGAGGAGAAGGGGACGACAGAGGATGAGATGGCTGGATGGCATCATTGACTCAATGGACGTGAGTCTGAGTGAACTCCAGGAGTTGGTGATGGACAAGGAAGCCTGGCGTGCTGCGATTCATGGGGTCGCAAAGAGTCGGACACGACTGAGCGACTGAACTGAACTGAACCATCGCCATACTGGTCCTAGATTTTTGTTTTGTTTTGTTTTTCCCTAGATTTTTAATGCAATTCTCTGTCCTCTATAACTAGATTAATTTCTGGTTCTCTTCTATCTGTGTCTTTTAAAGAGGATGGGTTGAAATTCTTTTCATATGTAAACTATATAAAATAAGTATAGGAATGAAGTTGAAAATTTAGTTATCGTGACATCATTTTATGAGTGCAGATTCTGGATCTGATAAGATTTTTAGAGCTGAATTTTCTTCACTGGTAAACAGTTTTAAATGGACAACCTGTAAATTACATGATGGAACTATACAAGCATACAAGTGCTTATGTTACAAGGAAGAACAAAATCTGACTCCATGTTGGATCTTTTCTTTTACTTTAACCTTTGCGTCTCATTGCTTTTGTTCAAAGAATACTAAAAGAATACTGTGCATGCATAATGATCTGTTTCTAGGAAACTTACCCCTTTGCCTGAAAGTAAATATCAAAGTACCTTTGTTTAGGACCCTGTCCATCTGTGGGTGGCTACAAGAAAGAAGAAATTAACATACCCCCCTCCAGGCTGTCCATTCCAGGAGATATTTGCAAGACTTGTGACCTTTTATTTACTTTCTCACCTCTTCCCTTCCTCTCTGTTCTATAAAAAAACCTGGATGGCATCCAGACCCAGATAAGATAGTTATTTTGAGACATTAGTTTGCCATCTTGGTCAGCCAGCTTTCTGAAGAAAGCTGTTATTCCTTACCTCAACATCTCATTTCCAATTTATCGGCCTGTCGTGTGGCCAGTAGGGCAAGCTTGGACCCAGTAACACTTATGCCAAAGTCACTGCTGCCCTTTCCCCCATCTCTGTAGTTAATCCAGCAGTTCTCTAATTTGCTTGCTTTGATCGCTGCTCCCAACTCCCTCCTCCCCTCTGAGTCCCTTTGGAATGTAAACCTTAGCACCTGATACTCCAGACTCTACTTGCCTACTCCGTGGTGAACTGGCATTCTGCCTCTCAGGGATCTCTCCAGGACATTGCACAGGCATTCCCCACCCCACTCCTGTAGGGACACTACTGCCCCCTGCCCAGACCTCCCACAGAACAAGTGGGCTAGCACTCTTCCTGTCTGCTTTCCCAACAAGGTTCAGGCAGGAATATCCCAAGCAATGTTCTGAAGAAGTTAAGAAATGTTCTGATGTGGCAGTTCACATTCGAGAGATGAGACTAGAAATAGAGAACACCTAGCATCGGCCCCATCCTCAGGATCAGTGAGGAAGTTATCTCCCTGTATAAATGTCAGTCCAAAGCCATGAAAATTTCACAGAAGGCAACAGAAGATGCACTGGCCCGCTTGGATATCTTTTTAGGGACCTAAAGATGTCACCTGAGGTCACTGGAAACCAGCTGAGACATGGGGCTATGTGAACCATCATTTTCCAGCTTCCTTTCCTCTCAGCCACATTTTAACGCTTCCTCCTTCAAGGTCACTGCCTCGTCTTTCTTTTGCAAGGTATTCACCAATGAAGGATGAAGAAGGGTTGATGTACGACATGGAAAGTTACATATCTGGTAACTGGATGGGCTGTAGATTTCCTTCCTGTCACGCTGGTGCCCACCGCCTACCATCAAGGTGATTTGTTAGATGCGGGTTCTTTTCTGGGTAAAGGGGAATAGGTAGAAAGTGTTGTCATCAAACGGCAGGTCACTATGGTTTCTCTAGTTACCTCGCTTGGCAATGAAAAACAGGATTGCTATCTAGCAATGGCATGTCCCCCCTCCAGGCTCTAAAATATTAAACATATATGCTCACGTGTACACAGACATAAATAAAAAGCATCCATTGCTTATCTAGGCCAGAGACATTGCCAATATATAATCAGCCAGGAGATTTTTTTTTTTTTCTGGGTGATATTTCCTTCCTTACAAACATCTACCCATATATTACTTCAGTGACAGCAGAATTCGTATTAGAAGCACTTTTATTTTCTGTAACAGTTACCCAAAGAAGTTTCCTGCCTTGCTGAGTGGCGGCTTTGCATACACGGACGTAAGGCCACGGCTGATTCTCTGTTATGACATCTTTCTTCCCTGATGAGGAAAGACAGGGTGTTTCTCTGGTTTCTCTGTCACTGGTGAGTTTTCTTCCTTCTTCCTCCATGAAGATATATGTCATAACAGAGATCAGCAGCCAGGTAATTTCTCTTTCTCTGTGCAGAAGATATAAACATTGCCAATTGCTGACAAGAGGCTGGTACAGAGAGGGCAGAAGATTCTACTTGCCACCTGCCATTTGGAAAATAGAGAGCTTGGAGAAGCGCCCGGTGCACTCAAGCAGCCTTGGGTCCCTGGAGTACCTTCCCCATTCCTGTGGGTGGCAGCTGTCCCCAGGCTGCTGTGCTGACCGCTCAATTCCTCTCAGACTCGTTTCCTCTGACAGAGCTCTTGCCTCTGATCTATCACCTCATCCATCCGACTTTTTGCTGATTGTCTGTGCCTTCCTTCTGCACCTCTCCCCATCTTTACCCTCTTGTCTCTGACAAAAGGGTCTCTTTCCTCCTTTTCATGTCAAGCCTTGCTCTTGTGTCCCCCCCCATCTTAAAAAAGAATACCATTGAATTGTATTTAATTTACAAGTTTGTTCTCTATGTCTGTGAGTCTGTTTCTCTTTTGTAGATATGTTCATGTGTGTTGTATATTAGATTTCACATATAAGTGACATCATATGGTGTTTGTCTTTCTCCTTCCGACTTGCTTCACTTAGTATGCTAATCTCCAGGGCTGCTCTTGTTGCTGCAAATGGCCCTATTTCATTCTTTTTAATGACTGAATAATATTCCACGTGGACTTCCCTGGTGGCTCAGTGGTAAAAATCTGCCTTCCAAGGCAGGAGAGGTGAATTTGATCCTTGATCTGGAAAGATCCCCTGGAGAAGGAAATGACAGCCTACTCCAGTATTCTTGCCTGAGAAATCCCATGCACAGAGAACACTGGTGGAATATAGTACGTGGGGCCGCAAAGAGTCAGACGTGACTTGGCAATTGAATAACAACAACAAATATTCCCTGGTATGTATGCACCACGTCTTCTCTACGCATTCGTCTGTCAATGGACATTAGATTGTTTCCATGCCCTGTCTCTTGTGAATAGTGCTACTCATAAGGATACATGTTCTTTTCAAATTATAGTTTTGTCTGGGTATATGCCCGGGAGTGGGATTGCTGGATCATATTTGCCCTTGGGTTTTTGATCTAGTCTCTTCATTCATTTTAGTACCTAATTTCATTCTGTTAAACCCATTCTTTCCAGCTTATATAACCTCTCCCAGTTGGTCATCCCATTGTTCTAACTGGCCATTCCAGTGGACCATGTCCAATTAAGGCATCACCCCTCCTCCTTTCTCAATAATCAGTTAGTGCCCACTTATCTCTTTTACTCATCATCTTACTCTACCTCCCAGTTCATGTGCAATTGACATCCTTTTCTTCAAGTTCTCTCCTTGACTTCGAAGATATTACCTTCTCCTGTGCTTTGCTTATTTCGTTGACTACTCTCTTTCTGCCCCTAAAGTTCAGGTTTTGTGCCAGCTGAGGTTACATTTATCTGCAAGTAACATAATAACCATTGAACAATGACTTAAACAAGGAGGAGTAAGAGACATCTGAAGGTGAGTAGAGACTGGCGTTGCTTTGCTCATCAGTGATGCCATGTTAGACCCTGTGTGGGATGGCTTTCATTCACCTGCTTATAACCTCGTTCTTCAAAGACCACTGCCCTCGAAGGCTTCGTGCCCTCATGTGAGTGCAAACTAAGTCGCTTCAGTCGTGTCTGACTCTTTGCAACCCTATGGACCATGGGATTCTCCAGGCAAAAATACTGGAGTGGGTTGCCGTGCCCTCCTCCAGGGGGTCTTCTTGACCCAGGGATCCACCCCACATCTTCTGCATTGTCAGGTGGGTTCTTTATCACTGGCACCACCTGGGAAGTCCTTATGTCTTCACACCAGCATTCAAAGCAGGGAAGATGGACAAGTACAAAAACCAACTTTTTGTTTAATCTTTCCAAGCAGCCCCAGCAGAACTTCGCTGTGCCTCACTGGATAGACTGTATTCTGGACTAATCCGCTCACCTTCAGATGTTAGAGAAGCTGGAAACAGGATGTGCAGCAAATGGTAAAGGGATTGTCATCCAATGTCCTGGTGAACCGAACAAGATTCCTCCACTGGGGTTTTTAAACTTATTTTTGTCTCCCAATGCTGACGGGCTGGGAAAAGAGTGAGTCATTTCAGAGATCACAGAATCACGATTTGTAGTGGGTTGCACTGTATCCCTCCGAAATATCTGTCCAAGTCCTAACCTCCCTGCCTACGAACAAGAACTTATTCAGACAAGGCGTCTTTACAGCTATGTCTAAACTAACCATCTCAAGACAAAACCACCCTGAATTTTGAGTGGACCCTAAAGTGAATGACTGGTGTCCTTAGAGTGACACAGCTAAGGCAAGGGTCACCCAGAGCTGCCAGAAGCTGGAGGAGGGGAGAGAGGGACCTCCCCTTAAGCCTTTGGAGGGAAGTCAAACTTGCCAACAATTTGATTTTGGATTTCTGGGCTCCAGCACAGAGAGAATAAATTCCCAATTGTTTTGAGCCACATAGTTTGTGACAATTTGTAATTGTCATTACAAATGACAGTTTGTAGGAAACTAACATGACATTCTAGTAACTGAACTTCAAATTGAAGCTCTGTGAGCAAAGAAGACAAAATAGATGAGCAGTGGCTGGAGGGCGGACGAGAAATAGCGATCTACGGCGGACGAGAATAGCGATCTACTCTGTCTTCGGCTCTTTTGTTTCATGATAAACTTCTCCAGATCGATTTCATCCACTCCACTGACCTCAGCTCTCACCTTTGAGCCAGAGACCCTCCAATCTCTGTCTCCATCGTCCACCACTCACCTGAGCTCCAGTCCCACTTTATATATGACTGCTGTTGTTCAGTTGCTAAGTCATGGCTGACTCCTTGTGACGTCATGGACTGGGGCACCCCAGGCTTCCCTGTCTTTCACTATCTCCCAGAGTTTGCTCAGATTCTTGTCCACAGAGTCAGCGATGCTATCTAACCATCTCATACTTTGCTGCCCTCTTCTCTTTTGCCTTGAATCTTACCCAGGTTCAGGGTCTTTTCCAATGAGTTGGCTCTCTGCATTAGGTGACCAAAGTATTGGAACTTCAGCTTCAGCATCAGTCCTTATTTATGATGGACTCCACATAAACGTCTTGCAGACTCTGCATGTCTTGAACCAAATCCATCTTTCTTCCTGAAACCAGTTCTGTTTCTGTCTCACTGACCCCATTCCCTGAGCACATACTAGTGTTTCAGCCTCCTCTTAACTGGCGGAAGCACTAAGACCATCTAAGTGGGTTGGTCTTGGAATTTGGTCTTAAAACTGCATGGCCATTCCCAGTCCTGCTTTCTGAATCTTTTGTGGATTTCTTCTTCTTCCATATCTGCTCCCTCTGAGGTGTAGTTTAAGCCTGTGTGTTCAATGCCTGCCTTATTTAGTGTCAGTCACAGGGCACCAAGATGTCATCAGGACAATACCTTATATGCAGTATTTTAGCAACTATTAAATCTTTGGATGTTTAACACTGTTGCTGCTGCTGCTGCTAAGTCGCTTCAGTCGTGTCCGACTCTGTGCGACCCCCTAGACAGCAGCCCACCAGGCTCCCCTGTCCCTGGGATTCTCCAGGCAAGAACACTGGAGTGGGTTGCCATTTCCTTCTCCAGCGCATGAAAGTGAAAAGTTATAGTGAAGTCGCTCAGTCGTGTCCGGCTCTTCGTGACCCCGTGGACTGCAGCCACCAGGCTCCTCCGTCCATGGGGTTTTCCAGGCGAGAGGACTGGGGTGGGGTGCCATTGCCTTCTCTGTTGGTTATTCCAATCTGAAGCAAAGATTTCTCACTTTTCTTCTTTCAAGCTTCAGAGTCCATTTAGTTACAAAGACTTCTAAGTGTACAAAGCATGTTGTTAAAACATCTAACAATCTGTTACAATTTACAACTACTTAGCGTGAATGGGGATTTTCTCTACTATGTGGGGTCAGGATGGAGGATTGATTCATAATCCCTAC
Organism: Nanger dama; assembly: GCA_917880005.1. Lineage (NCBI taxonomy): Eukaryota > Metazoa > Chordata > Mammalia > Artiodactyla > Bovidae > Nanger > Nanger dama. The sequence goes on along the minus strand of CAKJTW010000063.1, from coordinate 7,947,029 downwards.
TTTCACATTTTTGGTCTTTCAAAATAACCTCATTGTTAACACTGGCTAGCCTCCTGTTATAGGACATACACCATCAATACTAACTTAAAACAATCCCACGTCATCAGTTGCAAAATTGGGGTCAGGTCTAAGTTCTTATGTGAAGAATACCAGTTGGCTGCTTAGAAAGGATAATACCATTGCCTTGTGAGAGAAGTCCTTTAAACTTTTGAAACTTCATTTCCCAGTAATTTCTCATATACCCAGAACTGGGCTTTTGTGGATAGTATTGCATTTTCCCTTCAAATCTGTGTTTTCCATGCCTGTGCCCTGGCCGTTGCATGGGCTTGGAACACCCAGCCCTCTGCAGCCCTCCTTAGACCTCGGGGCCCACCGTCTGTGTTTATCCCTGGTCTGCTGTGACCTTCTATGGGGACAGCAGCACAGGCAGCGGCAGTTCTCAGAAGTGTGGCCTGCTGGCATAAATCCTCTTGGAAGATATTGCCATCTTCTAGCACAGAGCTGCCGGGTGGGTGACCCACACACTGGAGGGCAATCATACCAGAGATGTTTTCACACTGTTGGATGCTTCTAGGCCCCACACCAGACTTGCCAACGTGTTGCTTTTGTTGTTGAGTTGCTCAGTCACGTCCGACTCTTTGTGACCGCATGGACTGCAGCGCACCAGGCTTCCCTGTCCTTCACCATCTCCTGGAGCTTGCTCAGATTCGTGTCCATCATGTCGGTGATGCCATCCAACCATCTCATCCTCTGTCGTCCCCTTCTCCTCCTGCCCTCCATCTTTCCCAGCATCAGGGTCTTTTCTAATGAGCTGGCTCTTCTCATCTGGTGGCCAAAGTATCGCAGCTTCAGTTTCAGCATCAATCCTTCTAATGAATATTCAGGATTGATTTCCTTTAGGATCTACTGGTTTGATCTCCTTGCTTTTCAAGGAACTCTCAAGAGTCTTCTTCATCGAACAATGGTGATCTGGCAAAGGGACTGGGAATCCCCAGGGAACTTGACTTTGAAGGTCAGCAGGATTTGATTACAGAACTTTCACAGGACTGGAGGAAATATAGGTTCTTGGGGGACTCAGTCAAAACCTTGTGTGCACCAGGAGCCAGGGGAAAGGAAAAGTGACCCCCACAAAAGACTGAGTCAGTGCAGTTTCATCACTTTGTTATTACTTGCATAGTTGCTTCTGCTTGTTAAGCTCACTCCCCAAAGATCAAAGCCATGTTAATTTATTCACAACTACCATTTATTTACTCATTCATTATTTAAAAATATAAATGAAGCCCTTACTATAACAAAACAATAATAATAAAATGCAGGAGCTTACAGTTTATGGGAGATATAAACATATTTACGCAAATAAGATATTGCACTATTATGTTAACAGAGTTTGAGAAATGGAGCCCTTTGGGGTCGTGGTAAGGAGAAAAGGAGTGGGGAGGCACCAGAAGGCTTGACATGGACTTGGGAGTGAGAGAGGGGTCCTGGAAGGAGTGATCTAACGGAGATGTGAAGGCCAGTAAAAAGCCGCACGTGCTTCCTCTCTGTGCCCCAGCGTCTATCGTGTGTTTGACAGATTGTTGCTGCTGTTTAGTTGCTAAATCATGTCTGACTCTTTGCGACCCCATGGACTGTAGCTGCTAGGCTCCTCTGCCCATGGAATTTCCCAGACAAGAATACCGGAGTGGGTTGCCACTTCCCCCTCCAGAGTATCTTCCCTACATAAGGCTTGAACCCACGTCTTTTGCTTCTCCTGCACTGGCAGGTGAATTCTTTACCACTGAGCTACCTGGGAAGCCCCATTTGATAGATACTAAGTGGTTATTACATACATAAATGTGTGGAAGATGAGCTGATGGTTGTTCAATCACTGGGTAAATGGAAGGATAGATGGATAGATGAATGGGTGGATGGATGGATAGATGGATGGGTGGTTGGGTAGATGGGTGGGTTCATAGGTGAATGGGTAGTTGGATGGATGGGTAGATAGATGTCTAGACTTGACAATATTTCCATTGGAGGAGATTTCCATTTGGAAAATATTTTCCAGCTGATATACGAATCCCCCAAACCTTGCATATTAAATATTCTCCATATTAATTTGGATGTTTTAATAAAGAAAGAAAAGTTCCACTTACCCCATCAGCACATTTTAAGCTCTGAATCCTGGGCTGGTTGCTAAGATCCCCAGGGAGATTATCTCTGAGCAGCACAGAATCACAGACTCTGTGGGTACAAGGACTCATGAAAGTCTCGAGAGAAACAGGGCCTGTGACTCCTGCAGCCAGACCTACTTCCCGATCCAGAGCGGCTTGGCACGGTTTCTCCTCTTTCAGGGCTTGTCATGGTGCTGTTTAGTTGAACATCTATCTCTCGCTATGGAGGTTAAGCTCCGCAAGGGCAAGCACCATGTCTGACTTTGCTCAGCATTTTCATTCCTCAGCACCAAATGCAGTGTCTGACAGGCCATAGGTTTTCAGCAAACACACCAAGATTGGTTGAACAAATAAGACCAACAGAAGCTTCCCAGAGATGAACTGTGTTCTGGCAGACGCGGGGGTTGTGTGGGTTGGAAAAGTCAAAAAGATGTCCTGGCAGAAGCCGATGCAAAAGTTCAGGGGTTCAGGATGGAGGGGGGACACGGGTGGACCCGCGGCTCCTTTCACGTGGATGCATGGTAAAAACCACCAGAATGCTGTAACTATCCTCCACTTAGAATTAATTAACTAATTTAAAGGTTCAGGGGGGCAGTGCAGGCCATTCGGCCAGTTGGGGCACAAGGGGAGGAGGGGGCCATGGTGGGGGAACAGGGTGGGCCCTGGAGGCTGGACTGGGAGCACGGTGCAGGAGCAGGGGAGTGACAGCCTGTTTGTCCCCTTCCAGGGGTTGTCCTGGGCACTGAGAGGAAGAGAGATGGGCCAGGTCCTCCTGGGTTATCACAGAGAAACAGACTCTCCATTGGAGCAGAAGGGGTGGCAGTCGCTGTGAGATTCTTGAGCAAAGCCTAAATAAATCCGGACCCCTCTGCTGTCCCAGCTGTGAGTTCAGAGTCTGCCTAGACCCCTCTGAGGTCCCAGCTGCTTCAAACCTGCTGGGACCTCAGTGTGAAAACCAGTTCTCTGTATGGCAAACCCACGAACATCCCCCTCAAGCATGGCCCTTGTGGATAATGGTCCTTTAAAGCCACTCAGTGCTGTACTGACAGAAATTAAATTAGCCATCAGTGTGGGCAATCAGTGGCTATGGGGCTGTTAGAGGTAATAAACGGCAATGCTCTTGAACCCCAGTCAATTATGCCCGACAAAGCAAGGGGAGGGGCCAGTGGCTCCTGGTTGGAAAGGCTGTGTGGGGGCCTGTTCCCAAGGCACAGGTTCAAACCTCATCCCTGCTCCCAAGGCACAGGTTCAAACTGTCCTTTCTAGTTGGGACAGACACTGAGGGGTGACGTGCCCCTGGGGACACCGATGTGGGGAGGGATGCTGAAGGCTTGGTGACTTTGGGGGTACTGGGGTGGAATCAGGGCTCCCAGGCAGTGCTGGGGGCCAGACAGAATCGCTGGTCCCTCCTAACAGGGAAATCTATGGGAATGGAAACTTCTACTAGGCTCCTGGCTTGCTGTGAAACTCAGGGCAAGGGCGGTCACACTCTGACCTCAGACTCCTCATCCCCCAGTAAACATGCTGGAAACTGGGCCCCTAGAACCCTTGATCATTTTGAGATGATTTATACTGGGCACATGGGGGCTTCCCTGTTGGCTCAGCAGTAAAGGATCCATCTGCCAAAGCAGAAGATGCAGAAGACCTGGTTTTGATCCCTGGGTCAGGAAGATCCCTTGGAGAAGGGAAACAGCACCCCATTCCAGTATTGTTGTCTAGGAAATCCCAAGGACTGAGGAGCCTGGTGGGCTACAGTCCATGGGGTCACAGAGTCACGCCACTCAGCAACTGAACAACAGCAAAGGCTCAGCACCTAGCTGCGTGGAGGTTCAAGAAGTGTTCTTTTCCTTCCCATGATGAGGGGCAGAGCCGGGCTCTGACAATGACTTTGCCTCTATCCCCTTGCACTGGTTCCAGACCAAGGGCCTGGACCCCCTCTGCCACAGTTCTAGGGAATAATCCACCTGTTCAAGGGAAGCAGCAGGCAGAAGGGACAAGGCAACAGCTGGAGAGCTGGAAGCCCTAGGTCTGTTTCTTGAGTCTGTTCATGTGTGTATGGTTGGATGAGCAAGAGGACTTCTCTGCCTTCTCGCTCCACTTCTATGAAAGGGCTTGCAGTGAGAGTTAAATAAGACCCATATATTCTGCCCTGCTTTAAAGCCTGTTGTGAAATCACCAATTTGCTCCAATACAATCAAGCTAGTTGTACCCAACAATGGAGCCCAGCTTGGATTTCTTGTTTGTATACATGTGATTTCAGCCTTGAGCGCTAGGGGAGACAGAAAAGATTCAGGACCAGGACGGGTGGAGCCACATAGGAACACACACCACACGGGCTTGCCCCTCTAGCATCCTTTAGCTCCCTCACCTCCCCGTGTGCATAGAGTCACGTCCATCCACAGCCAGCTTTCCTGCCAACTCCAAATAACCAGTGCCCCCACTGCTCCCAGTAACTCAGAAACCAATTCCCTTCAGATGCCCACATGCACAGGCAAACTTCAACGTCATTTCTTTCTGAAAAAAAACAAAAACTATATATATTTTATTGTAGTATTCATACATGTGTATAAAACTTTGCTATGATTTTTAAAAAATTCTTATCTATTAAAAAATAAAGGTCACAAAGAGTTGGACAGGACTGAGTGACTGAACTGAACTCATGTGGAATCTTAAAAGATACAAATGAACTTGTGTACAAAACAGAAATAGACCCCCAGACATAGAAAGCAAACCAAAGTGGAAAGTTGTTGCTGCTGCTGCTGCTGCTGCTAAGTCGCTTCAGTCGTGTCCGACTCTGTGCGACCCCATAGACGGCAGACTACCAGGCTCCCCCATCCCTGGGATTCTCCAGGCAAGAACACTGGAGTGGGTTGCCATTTCTTTTCCAACGCATGAAAGTGAAAAGTGAAAGTGAAGTCGCTCAGTCGTGTCTTATTCTTAGCGACCCCATGGACTGCAGCCTTCCAGGCTCCTCTGTCCATGGGATTTTCCAGGCAAGAGTGCTGGAGTGGGGTGCCACTGCCTTCCCTGAGGGGAAAGTTGGGGAGGAATAAACTAGGAGTTTGGGGTTAATGTAAACACATTATTGTACATAACACAGATAACCAAAAAGACCTACTATATTGGACAGGGAACCATATTCAATATCTTGTGATAGCCTAGGGAAAAGAATCTGAAAAAGAACATAAGTATATATATAACTGAATCACTGTGCTATACACCTGAAACTAACAAGACATTGTAAATCAACTATACTTCAATAAAAAATAAAATAAAGGTAAGATTCACGTAATATACAGATACAAGTGTGTGACTCTTTGTGACCCCATGAACTGTAGCTAGCCCCCAGGCTTCTCTGTCTGTGGAATTATCCAGACAAGAATACTGGAATGGGTTGCCATTCCCTTCTTCAGGGAATCTTCCCAACCCAGGGATCAAACCTGGGTCTCCTGCACTGCAGGCAGATTCTTGACTGTCTGGACCACCAAGAAAGCCCAGTGTAAACTTAGCCACTTTTGAGTGTAGATTCTGTGGGTTTAGTGCATTCATGACATTGCAGCCATTACCTACATTAAGCTCCAAAACATGTTAATCACCCCCGAAACACCATCATCTTATCCTCTTATCGTGTGTTGTTGACAGCATTTGGGGGCATGCAGCCTTAATCTCGTTTTCTTCACAAGTTCTGTAGTTTTTATTGCACCATTTTTCAAAGTAGGTGGCTTTGTAGCAGAACTTCATCTACATAAGGCTGTATCTTCATATTTGGTGACACTGACTGCTTTGGTCTATTAGTCTGCATTTTCAAGAGTAACAGAATCAAGAAGAGATAGATATATTAAATACAGATAGATGCTACTGATACAGTAAATAGAATTAATAAAGATGACACACCATGGAATGTTACTCAGCCACAAAAGGAATGAAATATTTCCATTGTAGCAACATGTTTGAACCTAGATGACTGTAATGAGTGAAGTAGGTCAGACAGAAAAAGAAATATTACATGGCATCACTTATACGTGGGGTCTGACAAATAACACAAATGAATTTATTTGCAAAACATACTCGTAGACATAGAGAACAGACTTATGTTTGCCAAAGGGGAAAGCTGGGGTTGCGGGGGGATAAATTAGCAGTGCGTTATTAACAGGCACATCCTGTGCTGTGCTTAGTTGCTCAGTCGTGTCCAGCTCTTTGAGAGTTCATAGACTGAGCCCGCCAGGCTCCTCTATCCATGGGGATTCTCCAAGCAGGAATACTGAGGTGGGGCTGCCATGCCCTCCTCCAGGGGATCTTCCTAACCCAGGGATCGAACCCAGGTCTCCCACACTGCAAGCAGGTTCTTGACTGTCTGAGCCACCAGGGAAGCCCCACAGGATATGTGCTACTGCATGTAAAATAGGTAAATGATAAGGCTTCACTGCATATCACAGAGAGCTATGCTGAATGTCTTATAGTATCCATAATGGAAAAGAGTTTAAAACAAACTACGCATACATATATATATATATATATATATACACATGTATATGTACATAACTGAATCATTTTGCTGTAAACCGGAAACTAACAAAATATTTAAACCAATAATCCTTCAATAAGAAGTGTTATAATTTATTATATTATTATGTAAAGTATTATATACGTATATTAAATATTTCCATATTTCACCTGTGAAGACAGCCAATGGCAGAGTTTGGACATCTCAGCACCCATCGCTGCATGAGCCGGTCTCTTAAGTAGATAGGTAGATGTGGAAACATTTAAGATACATATGTAATAGTCTATATAGTTAACATAACAATAAATTATAATCTTTCTTATTGAAGGGTAATTGATTTAAATATTTTGTTAGTCTCAGGTGTATGGTCCCTTGCAGTCCAAGGGACTCTCGGGCATCTTCTCTAACACCACAGTCTGAAAGCATCAGTTCTTCAGTGCTCAGCTTTTTTTTATGGTCCAAATCTAGCATCCATACATGACTACTGGAGAAACCAGAGCTTTGACTAGACAGACCCTTGCTGGCAAAGTGATGTCTTTGCTTTTTAATATGTTCCCTAGGTTTTTCACAGATCTTCTTCCAAGGAGCAAGCATCCTTTAATTTCATGGCTGCAGTCACTGTCCACAGTGATTTTGGAGCCCAAGAAAAGAAAGTCTGTCACTATTTGCATTTTTTCATCATCTACTTGCTATGAAGTGATGAGACTGGACGCCATGATCCTAGTTTTTTGAATGTTGAGTTTTAAGCTAGCTTTTCTGTCTCCTCTTTCACCTTCATCACGAGGCTCTTCAGTTCCTCTTCACTTTCTACCATTATGTCACACACATTTCTGAGGTTATTGATGTTTCTCCCAGAAATCTTGATTCCAGCTTGTGCTTCATCCAGTCTGGCATTTCTCATGATGTGCTCTGCATGTAAGTTAAATAAGCAGGGTGACAATCTACATACTCCTTTTCCAATTTTGAACCGGTTCACTGTTTCATATCTGGTTCTGTTGCTTCTTGACCTGCATACAGGTTTCTCAGGAAGCAGGTAAGGTGGTCTGGTATTCCCATCTCTTTCAGAATTTTCCACAGTTTGTCTTTGATCTCCCATCTCTTTCAGAATTTTCCACAGTTTGTCTTTGATCCACACAGCCAAAGACTTTAGCATCCTCAGTGAAACAGAATGTGCTATGGATGTGCCCTGGAAAGGCTAAGTAACTTTCTGCTTAGTTACAACAGTAACATGTTTCCAATAAACACTTAAGGAATGACGAGGCCTCATGGTGAACTGTCTTGTGGCTACTTTGTATGGTCCTTCAAACTTTTATATTCCAGTGGCCAACCATGTTGAAAAATATATATATTCCCAGCTTTCATCACCTGGAATAATTTATTCTGTCCAAAGTAGGAAAAAAACTCATTTCAAAGTGATCTGGCCTCAACCTTAAGCTGAGTGTGACCATGGTATTTACAAAAGAACTAGAATTATTAGTAGGAGGAAAGTTTAACTGGTTTATTGAATTCATAATCTAATTTGGGCAGAAAATTAGCATTGCTTCCTTTCCACCACTTGGAGGTAATAGCTTAGATGATAATAATGGTAGCAATATTATCATTAATAATGATTACTGGGGGTCAGGGATTATTCTAAGTTCTTTATATATATAAACTTATTTGATTCTTGTCATAGAATGACATCTATTATTATGGGCACTTTACAGGACAGGAAGCTTGCCTAAAATCACACAAGTGATAGGTGAGAAAGCCAGTCTCTAAACCAGGTGGAGTGTACATTCTGAATCATCATACTTTACTGCCTCGTTGAAGATCTTATATCACACACTCCCATGCACACGCACACACATACACATACATATGCTATATACTTGCCTCGTGGTATCCTCTTCCAAGCTCTGGAAGCTTCCTGGTTGCATTTGGCTCCTTCTGCAGCACCAGGCAGAAAGGCAGGATGGTGGCACTCCAGGTTTCTGTCTTGAGTCAGTCACAGCTCATGCATGTGACCTTGAGTGAGTTATCTATCACCTCTGAGTCTTAGTTTTCTCATGTGCAAAATAAGGATCATAATGTTACTGTGAGGATGTATAACATTAAACGTGGGCACTGCATGTAGCAAGGTGTCTGGCCCACAGTCAGCTCTCTAAGTCACTCAGTCATGTCCAACTCTTTGAGACCCCATGGACTGTAACCTACTAGGCTCCTCTGTCCATGGGATTTTCCAAGCAATAGTCCTGGAGTGGGTTGCCATTGCCTTCTCCAGGCTATAGACGATAGTAGTTATTATGATGTATTATTGTTGTTCAATTTTCACTGAGTGTGCACTGTCAGAGGGTCATGTCGGTCTCTGCCCTCAGATCTAGGATAGGACCTAGCCTCTTGCAAGCAGTTAATTAAAAGTTTGTTGGATGGAATATCTTTGGGTGAACTCAACAAATCTTTCTATGCCTCATTCAGGGCAGATGACCATCCTTTTCAAATGGCAAGCTGAGGTTGGTCGGTTCCTTTATAAATGATTGTTAACAACAGTTGAAAATAAGTGTTCAATATATTTTTTTGTGCTGCCAGTTCTTAGTCATCTTTTAATTAAAAGTGCTTTTTATTGAATGTTAAACTGTCAAGATTGTCTTTGTGTGAAGCGTGGGGGAGGTTGCCATGGAGAGGTTCATGTTGCTATGTGACTCTTGTGTCAGCCCCGGAATCAAAATGGTAATGGTCATGTCAATTCCGATAAAAAAGGATCCCCAACAGCTTCATTAGAAAGGGGGAACTTTTATTTCTTCCTTTCTTGTCATTGTGCCAAGAATAACAGAAGGGGAAATATTGGATTTTGTGAAGAGACAGACAATGGGGCCAGCTGCCTGCACTGTTGATGGCGAGAAAGTTCATACCAATTTGCTGAAGGAGTCATCATGGCCCCCTTTTTCCGGATTGGCTGCTCCATGGGAGGGCCCTTTCTTCATTTCTTTCTTTGGTCCTTTCTGGTTTTTTTCTCCTTCTCTTTCTCCTTTTTCCCGTCTTTCCTCCTTCCCTCCCTTCCTTCCTGTTGGAATTTGCTTTTTTGGGGCTTTGACCCAACATCTCAGGTGGGTTTGGGGACCACGACCTTCAGCCCATCTCAGGTAGATTTAGGGACCACGACCTTCAGCCCTCTCTGTTGGATTCACCATGCCATGCCAGGTCCAAGGTCTTATTCGGATCCTGCAGATTACAAACAAGGGCAGACTCACCTGGAGTGCTCCCAGCCAGCTCAGCTCTGGACAGAGCAAGACCATTGCCCCAGAACTCCAACGTCTACTTTGTATCTGCAGACACAGGGAGAGTCATCACTGTGTTCCAGAGGGCTTTGCTCTAGCCTAGCCTCTGAGTGTCCTTGTCAGGGCCCCTTGGCATACGATCTTCCCTTCTCCAGGAATACCCTTTCTCCTTCTTTCCACCTGGCCTATTGTTTCTAGATTTAGTTTTAAATTATTTTTTGCAGACTGGCGTGATGGTCAAGCGCATAGGCCCTGGAAACAGAACGCGTGTACTGCCACATACCTGCTGAGTGACTTGTGTGCACTGATGATTCCTCTGTGCGTGGATGCTCTGAGTCCCTGTGGGGGAAGGGAAGGTTGCTGTCTCCTCTTTACTGTCTGGGCCAGCAGGCTCTCTTGAATTCACTATACCTTTTTTGGCACTGCCAGGTTTGTTATTACCATGTATCAAGGGCTCAGAGTTTTAGTAGCTAGGGAACAGAGACTGGGTCAGAGGATCAGCTGGCATTCGATGCGGGAAGGTATTATTTGTCCCAATATTGACATTTAATGAGGCTGCATCTGAAAGGCTTTTTCTCTCTTCTAAAGAGGGTTTTGCTCTTAGTTAATATCTCTGACTGTCGGAGTCCCCTGGTCTGTTTGACTGGATATTGCTGTTTAGCTGGTCGTGTCTGACTATTTGCAACCCCATGGACTGTAGCCCACCAGGGTCCTCTGTCCATGGGATTTCCCAGGCAAGAACACTGGATTGGGTTGCCATTTCCTTCTCTAGGGATCTTCCTGACACAGGGATTGAACATGCATTTCCTGGATTCTTAACCGTCTGAGCCACCAGGGAAGCCCATCTGGCTGGATGTGATCATTTGTTTTTTGAAATGATTTGGAATCCTTTCACTGAACCGCTGAAATGGTTCAGTCTTGGCTACCTGAACGATTAGCTAATGAAGTATCCCTTTGCTAAGGTTCTGTGACATGTCCAGCACACATGTAGATCCTACGAGCTCCATGAGGAATTTAAAAATGGAAGCTAGGTATTTTGGATACCTTTTCTGCTTGGGTCCAGCAGGAAAGATGTTAGGGGTCAAATTTTGTGCACCTCAAAGATGTCAGTGTCTTAATTCCTCATACCTGCAAACGTGATCTTGTTTGGAAAGGAGGTCTTTGCTGATGATCAAGTTATAATGAGGTCTTGAGGATGGGTCCTACTCCAGCATGACTTCTTACAGAAGTCTGGACACAGCAATGGACACACACGTGGAGACAACACCACATGAGGAAGGCGGAGGCCAGGCGATGCAGCAGGGAGCCCAGGAGCAGCGGTGACTGCCAGCAGCAACGGAAACCAAAGAAGACACCTGGGACAGGTGCTCCCTCCCAGCCCTTAGCAGGACCCAGCCCGCTGACCCCTGGGCCTCAGACTTCTGACTCCACAACTGGGACAAATTTCTGTTGTCTGAAATTTGCACTACTTGCTTATGGCAACTAAGAAATAATAAATAAGACCTCACACAGGCCCAGAAAACCCTGATGTAAGGGGGCAGGTATTAAATACCATGTGGGGTTAAGTGTTCCAAGAGCAGGCAAGAGGACAGAATGGACCTAGGAAGGCTTCCCAGAGGCGGCGGCACTGTGGTGGGCTTCAGAAGACGAGTCTGACTGCGATCTGAAGAAGAGAGTGGGAAATATGGAGGGCAGCGGGGAATGTTAGGCCTAAAGATGTGGGTGACAGGCGTTTTCAAAAGCCTGGCTTATCTGATGGAATTCCCTTCTTCTGAAGTTAGGTGAGAGTGTAGCATCCCGAAAGAAACCTGATACAATTCCTTGATAAAGCTAACTCAGTCTTCTCCTGGGGCACTTTGACTTGGGAGAGCATCTAGTCCAACAGAGAGGTGAGAGTGTGCACATGTAATTCAGGGCTGGAGTGTATGGAGCTGTCCGTTCATCTGGAAATTTCACCTTGGGTAAGATTGTTGGAAACTGGCGTGGACAAGGAGCCGGGCTCCTCAGTGGAGCGTTTCAGCGGCACACAGTGGCCGGTGACAACATCCCGGGTCATCAGTTCCAGAACACGAGCTCCTGGAAAGATCTCTGGACCCCCGCTTGTTTAGAGTGGCTGCTAAATCGTCACATCCTGGGTCAATAAAACCGGAGTGAATATTGCTTCATTGGTTGTGACCAGAGGATAACATTAACGTAGCGAGTTGACAGCTGGAACACTGGCTGGGGGACATGAAAACTCTCTGCATGGTCTTCCCAGCCTCTCTCCAAGTGAGTCTGTTCTGGGGCTTCCCAGCTGGTCCAGCAGTTAAGACTTCGCTTTTCTACTGCAGGGCGTATGGGTTTGATCCCCGGTAGGGGGACTGACTCTGGGAGTGGCTGCAGTCCATGGGGTCGCACGTGGACATGACTGAGTGACTGAACTGAACTGAACAGGACTCAGGTCCCACATGCTATGCAGTGTGGCCAAAAATGCATAAAGTAAAAGAAAATATGGGCTTCCCTGGTGGCTCAGACAGTAAAGAAAATAAACTATATTACATGTGCATATATGTTTCAAAAGGAAATGAATTGGTTCTGAGATCTAAAGCTCATCAAAAAAAAAAAAACCAAGGGGCACCCAGACTGCCTCCCCCTCCCCGATGTAGCCTGTTTTCCCCAGCTCTGCTCCCGCGGCCGTGGGTCTGGTGATTTCTGATGGATCCTGGAAATTGCGTGTGTGCCCGAAAGCTCTGTTGGTATGAATTCCCCACACGCCCGCTGGTACCAGCTGTGTGCATGTGTTGATGGCGTGTCTGTAAGTTGAACTGACGTGTAACTGTGCATATTTGTCTGCCGCTGTGTGTGTGCTGGGCCTGTGTGGCTACAGGTGTGCAGATCGGTGTTCCTGCAAGAAGTGCCCACAGGGTGAGGGGCGTGCTCGGGCTTGGTGTGGCACCCCTGCTGTATGCTGGGGTAAGTTGTGTGTTGGTCCTTGAAATGTGTATGTTCCTTACGTCTTTATGCAGGGGGTATGTGTGTGTGTGTGTGTGTGTTCATAACAGGTCCTGTATATGTGTTTAGATATGTCTGTGGGGTGTCAGGGATTCATGTGTGTGCAGGCATGAATGAATGTATGTATGTATGTACATGAATACATGTGTATATGTGTGTGCTTTGTGTGTGCACATGAATGTATATGTGTGCGGATGTGCACATGTATGTGTCCACGTACATGTGTGTGCATGAATGTATGTGTGTGAGTGCACGCATGTGTGTGTTGTGTGGGAGCATGCATGTGTGTGTGAATGTATGTGTATATGCATGTGTGTGTGTGTGTGCATGTGTGTTTGCGTGTATGCTGACTCATTGGAAAAGACCCTGATTTGGGGAAAGACTGAAGGCAGGAGAAGGGCACAACAGAGGAAGAGAGGGTTGGATGGCATCACTGACTGGATGGACATGAGTCTGAGCAAACTCTGGGAGATGGTGACGGACAAGGAAACCTGGCGTGCTGCACTCCATGGGGTTGCAAAGAGTCAGGCACGACTGAGCGACTGAACAGCAGCAATGTGTATGGGCGTGGATGCGTGTGTGTGTGCGTGTCTGTGTGTGTGTGATCACATTAGAAGGTGTTCATCCATCTTCACCTTAGATCATGGCCTTCGGAGCATTGCTCTTTCCCGATTGTTCCAACCTTCACCCAAACCAAACACTGCCACTCCATCTCCTTCCTTCTGGCCCACCCTTGGAGCTGCTGCATTCTTCCCCACTCCTTTCCTGCCCATGACATCATCCAGCCCCTCAATGAGGGAAGGAGGAGATTAAAAAAAAAAAAAAAAAAAAGCCTCCCTGGCAACCAAAATACCTTTAAGTGTAGCATAATTACCACCGCTCTGCCCCTTTTTCCCTCCCCCGCTGGGACAATTCCACAAACCCTACAACATACACTTAAATCTTCAACTTCTCAGAGACACTACACGCAGATGGGAAAGATTTGATTAAAATTACAGTGCTTTAGGTTCAACTTCACCTATTAAGAAAAAAAAAAGCAGATCGGGTGCTGGACTTTTTTTTTCCCTTCCCAGAGAAATAAGTAGGCCACGGTAATTACCCAGGGCCCCGCTGCGCGCCCTCAAAGGCTGCCGCGGTATTTTCCCACTACCTGTCTTTGTGGAGATGTTGACATCAACATGAATGATAACCGTGCCAGCACAGAGGGGGCCGTGCTCTTTCTTCCCTTCTCTCTCTCTCTTTCTTCCTTCTCTCCCTTTCCTCCCATCCTTCCTTTTTGAAAACAATTTTGTTTGTTTGTTAGTTTTTTAAAAGTCTTCCCAAAGGAGAGGGGAGGAGGGCGAGAAGCCCCAGCACCCTCTGTCTGCATGTGACGAGCATCTAGCTCTGCAGGTGCGGGGATGCTACCTGTATCCCAGGAGCCCTCCTCTCCATCTGGGGCTGCTACCTGAAGCGGGGTGGCTGGGCAGCCTCTCCCAATCTCAGGCTACAGTGCCCACCTCCTCCAGGAAGCCTTCCTAGATACCCCTCTCCCACTCCCAGGAAGTCCTCTGAACTTTCCTGTCCTTGGGGGACGGCGGGGTAGTTGTTATTGTTCAGTCGCTCATTTGTAGCTGACTCTGTGTGACTCCCTGGACTGCACGCTCTCCTATTCATCACTATCTCCCAGAGTTTGCTCAGATTCATATCCACTGAGTCGGTGATGCTCTCTAACCATCTCATCCTCTGCCGCCCACTTCTCCTTCCGCCTTCCATCTTTCCCAGCATCAGGGTTATTAGCTGTTGCAGCTACTTCAGAGCATGTCTTCCCTCTGCTCCTGTCTGAGAACTCTGGGGCTTCAGGAGCTTTAGGGGCCAAGCCTGTGACTTGCTCATGTCGTCGGCACAGTGCTGGGGCTCAGCGAACTGACTTCCGTCGGATGCAATGGCTGCATTGCCCTGAGCAGCTTTAGGGCCCCACAGAAAGATTTTAATATTCACTTATTTTAAAATGAAAAGAAAAACGCATGACAAATACAGTTAATAACATAATACCAATATGCAAAGAGAAAATCTCATTTGGAAAGCAAATCACTTAAATAGGTCAGTACATGAATTAAAAAGGTTTTTTGAAAGTGATGATAATTACAATGAATAGCAAAAGAATAAACATGATGATGTAAAACAGTACATCAAAATCATAAAATGTTGGGGAGTGGCGTAAGAAAATGAAGATTTTTTTAAAAATGTCTTTTAGCCTACCAGCCTAAGCAAGTAGATATGGTATTGGGTTAACACACTTGAAAAATTTTAACCACAAATAAAAAACAAAATGATGCACAAAAAGCAAACAGAAAAGGAATTCGTATCTGTTATACAACAAAGTGAATCAGCTAGATGCATACATATAGCCGCTCGCTCTAAAGCCTCCCTACCAGCCCCTCGTCCCATCCCTCTATGTCGTCACAGACTGAGCTCCCTGTGTTATACAGCAGCTTCTCACTAGCTATCCCTTTACACATGGTAGTGTATACATACATTAGTGCTACTCTGCCAATTTGTCCCATCCACCCCTTCCCGTCTGTGTTCACATGTCCAATTATGCTCCAATAAAAATAAATATTTTTTAAAGTTTTTAGTCAATAAGGTGTCAAGTACATAAAAAAAAAACACAAGCATAATACAAAAGAAAATTATCAAACCATAAAAAGACAGAACAAAGGGAACAAAGAAGAAATACAAAATCAACTAGAAAATAAGATTTTAAATGGCGTTAAATTTATATCTATCAATAGTTACCTTAAATGTCAATGCACTAAATGCTCCAATCAAAAGGCACAGAGTGGCAGACTGTGTATAAGACAAGAGACTTATAATATGCTGCCTATGAGAGATTAATTTCATATGTAAAGACACATACTGAAAGTGAGGCAATGGAAAAAGATATTCCATGCAAACAGAAGCAGAAGAAAGAGACGGTGGTAAAAGAATGCTATACCATGACTAAGTGCAAGAAAACAAAAACAAAAACATAATACCAATATGGACAAAGTGTTTCTTAACATGTATTTTTATGGAGGAAAGTGCCCTCAGAGGCCGAGATGCCATGGCCTGTGAACGCCAGATGTGGCCCCGGGGCTCAGTGGTCCTGTGGCCTGGCTGCACGTCCTCTCCTCCTAGAGTCAGCTTCTAAGCAGGCTTGGCTGCCAGGCAGGGCCCTCTGTCCAGGCCTCGGAAGCTTTCTGTACACTGACCCAACCTAGAGGGGTCGACCAAGCAGACGAAGCCTGCTTCGTGACTTTGGACCTCTCAAGAGTCACCTGTTCCAATCCAGCAAGTCCCCTACATACGAACAAGTCCAAGAGCAAGTTCATGAGTCTGATCTGTCTGTAAGTCCAACAAGGTTAGGTTAGGTACCCAGTGAACACAATTACCTATATACCGCTGCTTTGAAGCTTGCTTCCGGACATCCTGGGCTTGAAATAAAGATTCTGTGCGTTTGTCGTCTGTACAGTGCTGCAAAGTAAACGTAAGCACAACACGTGTAGAGAAGGCACACACATGGCAATGTGTACCAGACACGTGAGCTAACTCACATGATTGGACACGCAAACGTATGGTCACATCTCTGAAGGTTTGCAACTCGAAGGTTCATTTGTAGGGGACTTCAGTTCAGTTCAGTTCAGTGGCTCAGTCGTGTCCAACACTTTGTGACCCCATGGACCACAGCATGCCAGGCCTCTCTGTCCATCACCAGCTCTCAGAGTTTACCCAAACTCATGTCCATCGAGTCAGTGGTGCCATCCAACCATCTCATCCTCTGTCGTCCCCTTCTCCTCCTGCCCTCAATCTTTCCCAGCATCAGGGTCTTTTCCAGTGAGTCAGTTCTTCCCATCAGGTGGCCAAAGTACTGGAGTTTCGGGGGACATACTACACTCCATCTGTCCACTAGGGCCGCCTCTGGTTGGTACTGCACTTGAAGGTCAGTATGAGGTGGGGAGTCCCCGGTGTGGAGTCGGAGCATGCTTATTCCAGGCCTGGGGCTGTGACTCACTGGCTGGTGATCCTGGGGGTGGCTTTCAGCTTTCTCATCTGTCAAATGGGCAGCATCGGCTCTGCCAACGTTTCACCCCTGGTTACTCTGTGAATTGGTGGGTTAAGTACGGGAAGGCCCGCCTAAAGTAAATAATAGGGTATAGTAAAGTAAAGTAAGTAATAATGTAAATTAAGGCCCACCTCAAGTAAGTAATAGACTTTAGCTAAGTGTTAGCGGCTCAGTCGTGTCCGACTCTTTGTGGCCCCATGGACTGTAACCCACCAGGGTCTTCTGTCCATGGAATTCTCCAGGCAAGAATACGAGAGTGGATAGCCATTCCCTTCTCCAGGGGTCAAAGCCAGGTCTTCTGCATTGCAGGCAGATTCTTTACTATCTGAACCACAAGGGAAGCCCTGGACTCATAGGACACTCTTAGGGAGTGCCATGGCTTAATGTTCTGTCAAAATGCAAACTGTGGACATAATTCATGTAGAAATGGGAGAGAGGCTCAAAAAACAGAACCTGAGAGGCATATGGTCACCCCCCACGTGGGTTTCTACCACACCTGGCCCAGGTACCACTCTGGCCAGAGCCAATGATGTCCAAACCACTTGTCAACTGATTTTGGATCATCTTTCCAATGACCCTGTCAAGCAGTTGCCCATTGGGTGCTTGAATACGCTTAATGATGAGGAACTCACTTCTTGATTTTGTTGCCTGTCTTGTTAAATCTCCAAGAAAATGAAAATCTTGGTTTGGATCTGAAAGATAATGGAGGGGGTGGGTACACTTGGCTGGTTGGTTTTGAGCTCTGTATTCCTCAGACAGGGCATCTGAGAGCTCTCAAGCAAGTTATTATTGTTCAGCAGCTAAATCATGTCTGACTCTTTGCAGCCCCATGGACTGCAGCACTCCAGGCTTCCCCGTTCTTCACTATATCCCACAGTTTGTCTAGACTCATGTGCATTGAGTCAGTGATGCCATCCAACCATCTCACCCTTTGCCGCCCCCATTTCCTACTGCCCTCAATCTTTCCCAGCATCAGGTTCTTTTCTAATGAGTCAGCTCTTAGCATCAGGTAGCCAAAATATTGGAGCTTTAGCATCAGTCCTTCTAGCGAATATTTACGGTTGATTTCCTTTAGGATTGACTAGTTTGATCTTCTTACTGTCCAAGGGACTCTCAAAAGTCTTCTCCAGCACCACAATTCAAAAGCATCAATTCTTCGGTGCTCAGCCCTCTTTATGGTCCATCTCTCACATCCATACATGACTACTGGAAAACCATAGTTATGGCTGTCTGAAACTTTGTCAGCGAAGTGATGTCTCTGCTTTTTAATATGCTGTCTAGGTTGCTCATAACTTTTCTTCCAATGAGCAAGCATCTTTTAATGTCATGGCTGCAGTCACTGTCCTCAAGCAAATAGAGATGTCCATCCAAGTCACTAGTGACTCCTTTCTGCCCTAAGAAAAGCAGAGCCATTTTTTAACAGCCAAGGAGTAACATGTATTAGCAATGTTTGAACCTCAATCTGTTTAACTGGTCTTGCTGAACTTGGCCCTGAGCTGTAACCTCTGTACAAGGGAGCTGAGGATCACCATTCTAAGGAAATTCCTACAAACCAGAATGCATCTTTTTTCTTGATTTTTCTATCTTAAAAAAAAAAAATCCCAGGGGTGTTTATATTTCCCCTCCCAGTTTACATTTTCTATAAGTTGTTTGGACTTCGCTTTTGGACAAAAAAGGAACTATAGAGAACAAAATGGAAATGGACCTTTTTTTCAAGTCTTCAAAAAATAATGATTGAGAGAGAGAGAAATAAAAAAAATAAAGTCCGTCTGGATTTGGTTCCAGTTTCAGTGAGTTTCAGGCCTGTGCTTATTTTAGCCAAGCCATTTGTCCCATCCCTATTTATACAACAGGATGCAAAACAAAGCGTTCCTGCCTCGTGTCCTGCTGCCTGTCAAAAGAAATCTGTCTTGGAGAAGCCAGTAGCTCAAACGCCCTTCATGTGGGAAAGTTTTACTTGCCCCCAAAGCATACTCAACAGTGAAACTACTGCATCTGATTAGGGTCCAAGGCAGAGCTCGGCAGGGCAGCATGGGGAGAGACAAGCTTGGAGGCAGAAGGAAGACCCGGAGACCCGACTCTGTCTCTTTTTGACTCTGCAGTCTTAGTTCAGCTGCCTTCCTCAACGTTCTCCTCTGATAAATGGAGAACAGCAGCAGTCATAACACCGCACCCCAGGACTGGGAGTTCAACAGAATTGCATCACAGCAGTAAAAATAGCGACAGTGGCCATGACGACAATCACAGTCACCACTCTTTGCGCGGCAGGCAGTACGCTAAACGTGGCCTCCGCATGGTAGTTCATGCAATCCCCGTTATAGCCTGAGAGGGAGCATTATGACCGTCCCCGGTTTACAAATTAAATACTGAGTACTCAACTTGGCTCTTTCTACAAAATCTAAGCGACACGGTCACAGAGCTACCAATGTGGAGACTTCACCATCACCCATCAAGAATAGCCTCATATGACAAACAAAAACAAAACAAAAACCAGTAAACAAAAAAAAAAATGCCTCAGGGACCAGCATCAGCATCCAAGGGTATTGCTAACTGCCCTAACAGACCGCAACATTCCAATGACTGGGACAATACAAGTTTATATCTATTACTTATGTGTGTGCTTGCTCAGTCATGTCCAACTCTTTGGGACCCCATGGACTGTAGCCTGCCAAGCTCCTCTGTCTCTGGAATTTTCCAGGATACTGAATTTTCAAGAATACTGAAGTGGGTTGCCATTTCCTTCTCTAGGGGATCTTCCTGACCCAAGGATCGAACCCACATCTCTTGCTTCTCCTGCATTAGCAGGCAGATTCTTTGTCATTAGCACCATCTGGAAAGCCCTACCACAATACAAGTTTATATCTAATGGTTATGCTGCTGCTGCTGCTGCTCAGTCGCTTCAGTCGAGTCTGACTCTGCGACCCCATAGACGGCAGCCCATCAGGCTCCCTTGTTTTGAGTCCCTTATATCTAATAGTTATAAGAGGACTCAAAACCAACAAACAAAGAAAAAAACCCCACCATGTTTAGCACTCACATAACAGACTGGTGTGGGTGTTTGTGTTTGGTGATGTCCCTCTTCCTCTTGGTGGTTCAGAGACCCAGGGCCCCTCCACCTGATGACTCTACTTCCCTCAGTCCAGCTGGTGGATCAGAAGAGTAAAGGAGAAATGCACAGATTCCTAACTGCCACTAACATTTCATTGGTTGAAACTTGTTACATGGACTCACCTAAATGCAAAGTAGCCTGGGAAACATAGTCCTGAGACAGCCAGTGACAGTTCTTAATTCTGGAAGTAAGTTGGCAGCTTATTATCTCCATCACAAAGCTTCACCCAGTTTCATCCTCCTGGATCGCAAACACATGAAGCAGAGAGAGTCATCATCCGGGCTTCTTCCTGATGTTAAAACACTGCTGGTTGCACATCAAAGTATCTGGAGACTTGGAGCCAGCCCCACGTGTACTTTACCGCAGGTATCATGAAAGACCCCAGAACACTCCCTTTGAAGAAAGCTGAGCTCCTCCCCAACAAATGACCCTGTCTGTGTCCTAAAAGCTCGGCCTTGTGTCCCGTCTGTGTCTTATTTTAAGTAAGTCAAATTTTCCTTTTAGAATCTCACACAAGGATAAAAGTGAAACCTGTGCGTCCCTCACGTCTGCTCCACCTCTGCATTGCCGGGACCCAGATATTTCTTGGTGGGATCATTATTTTTGATAGCAGAGCTGTAACTTGAGATGAACATGACAAACACAGAACTCATTTTTATTTGCAAAGTGAAGGAAAGGGGAGAAGAAAAAGTATCAGTCTTAGAAGCAAGATACATATATATACATCCTACTGTGATAAGCTGAAGTGAAAGCATCATTTTTTGTAAATAGGGATTTTTCCTCCCACAGTCAATATGAATAAAAGCATAAACTAGTTCCGAAAAATCTGAACTCTGTCAGAGAGAAAGAGTATCCTTAAGTTACTTCAGTCAGTTCAGTTCTGTCGCTCAGTCGTGTCCGACTCTTTGCGACCCCATGGACCACAGCACACCAGGCCTCCCTGTCCATCACCAGCTCCTGGAGTCCACCCAAACCCATGTCCGTTGTGTCAGTGATGCCATCCAACCATCTCATCGTCTGTCGTCCCCTTCTCCTCCTGCCCTCAATTTTTCCCAGCATCAGGGTCTTTTCCAATGAGTCAGCTCTTCACATCAGGTGGCCAAAGTATTGGAGTTTCAGCTTCAACATCAGTCCTTCCAATAAACACCCAGGACTGATCTCCTTTAAGATGGACTGTTTGGCTCTCCTTGCAGTCCAAGGAGTTACTTATGTGTTTTCAAATTTTAGAGCCAGTTACAAATTTCAGAATCATCTAAACTGTCCTCCTCGTTTTACAGATGAGGAGACTAGGAGTCAAAGTTGTGTCCGAATTGTTTCTAAAATGCTCTCCTCCATTCTGTTCTAGGTGGTTGCCAGATCTACCTTTCTAAAGTAAACAGCCAACAAACTGCATCATTGCTTGAAATCTTTCAAATGGCCATCACCCATCAAATGGCAGCTGACTGTGCTCCATCAACCCAACCATGTCCCTTCTGGCTTCTTCTCATGCACTTCCCAACGTCCCACTTACTGGGCTCTTGTGTGGCTGAACTCCTCCATCGTGCCATACAGGTGGAGCGGAAGGTCCCATTGCTTGGCATGTGCATCATTTTAACACCTCCTTTAATACTCAGTTCAGAAGTCAACTCCAGAGAGCAGAGGAAATTCCCTTTCCTAGATCCCTGCAGTGCTTCTTGGCCAGCCTTTGCCCAGCAATTACAGCATGGTACTCACAAGTAGCTCTTAGTATATGTGACACTTTTGCTACTCATCCTTCTCAGTCTTTAAGCTTGCCAGATGCTCTCTTTACATGAGAATCCCCTCACTAAACTGTGGGCTCCTGGAAGAATCAGAAGCTGGGTTTTACTTATTTATTTCTACTAAATATTCTCTTCCCAGGGTCTGGTGTAATACCATGTTCTGACATAGATGTTCCAACAATGCTCGTGTGACTCTTGCCTATGCTTGGGCTAAGGTGTCCCATGAGATAACCCCAGAGTCCCTGAGGAGCTCTCTTTGCTGGAATTCTGCATGGTTGGGCTTCCTCATCACCCTGAGGTTTGAAAAAGCCATCAGAATGGCTTTCTTGAGATCCTGATCTAAAAAAAGTGCCCATCAGTCTCTTTATCAGTCAGGGTTCTCCAGAGAAACAGAACCAATAGGAAAATATGAAATAAGGAATTAGCTCATGGGATTATGGAGGCTGAGAAATGCTACAACCTGTGATCTGTAAGCTGAAGCCTAAGGAAAGCCAGTGGTACAGGTTTGGTCCAAGCCCACGGCCCGAAGCCAGGAAAGCTGGTAATAGTCTGAGTTCCAGGGCTGAGCGTGGGCTTCCCAGGTGGTGCCATTAGTAAAGAATCTGATTGCCAGTGCAGGAAGCAAAAGAGAGGCAGGTTCAATCCTGGGTCAGGAGGATCTCCTGGAAAAGGAAAAAGCAACCCATTCCAGTATTTTTACCTGGAAAAGTCCTGTGGACTGGGATTTTGAAGAGCCTGGCGGGCTGCAAGAGTCAGCCATGGGGGTCGCAAGAGTCAGGCATGATTGAGCAACTGAACACACACACACAGGCTGAGTGCAGGAGAAAACCAATGTCCCAGCTTGAAAACAAGCAGAGGGAACAAATTCTCTCTTCTTCCACCTTCCAGCTCTTTTCAAACCCTCAATGGATTTGATGGGGGCCACCCACACTGAGGAGGGCCTGTGAATCAGCCTACTGATTCAAATGCTAATCTCAGAAACCCCCTCACAGACACACCCTGACATAATGTCTAGCTAAATATTAGACTCCTTGTGACCCTCCCTCAAGTTGACACTTAAAATTAACCCTCAGTTTCTCTGTCTCTTTAACCAGCTTTGTTTTCTTTGTAACATTCATTGCCATCTGATAGAGTAATTCTGAATTTTTAAAATTTTGTTTCTAAGGTTTTTTTATGTGGACCATTTTTAAAGTCTTTGTTGACTTTGTGACGACATCGCTACTATATTTCGGTTTCTTGGCCATGAAGCACGTGAGGTCTTAGCTCCCCGGCCAGGGATGGAGCCCACAGCCCCTGCACTGGAAGGTCAAGTCTTAACCACTGCACTGCCAGGGACGCCCCTGGATTTCTTTACCCATCTGTCTCTCCAGCCCTGGACTGTCAGCATCCTGAGAACAGACCCCCAGTCTGCGATGCTCACTGTTCAATCTCTGGTGACTAGAACCAAGCCCGGCACACTGTAGGGGGTCAGGAATTACCTGCGAAGTGAATGGATGAACCGTGTAACTAATTAGTCTACTAATCTAGAACGGACTTCCAGATCACACCTCTTGTTTTTTTCTTTAAAAAAATAGAGAGAGAGGAAAAAAAAATCAAAAATACCTGTTACAGTGAATCTTACCCAAAACTTTAATGCCTGGGAAATACACAAACAAGCAACAACAGCAAATAGACTGTTGAACCCAAACCTCCCCTAACCGCCCCCCCGAGGATTCCTCCCAATACGCCGACACCAGCCCTTTGAATTCTTCCTCAGGAGACACGTGCTGTGGGAAGACACAAGGAAGAAAAGGCAGATTTCTGTTTTATTTTTACATACCAACTTGCTAGTTAACAGTGGGAGCAATCAATAAACTTTAATAGAAGGCTATTACTTTAGGATTGTAGTGAACTGAAGAATAAAGAATAATAGCTTTTCAACCTTTTATCAGTCTGGGGAACTAATGTAATATGCACGGGAAAACACATTACAATAATTTTTATAACTGTGCCGTCCAGACCTCTCTAAAGATTTTCCAGGAAATAAGTCATGTGCAAAGAATCCAACCCAAATAGATGGTACAGAAACTGTGGCTGCCGTGAGTGTGGGCAGCCCGGCAAATTCTATCGAGAATGGGATGTTTATGTCAAAAACGCCACTGGATTCTAAACTGGTGGGAACAGCTCACTGCTGACTTTTGAAACCAGTCTTCCCTTTAACGAAGTGGACTGATCAGTCCCATTTGGAATCCTTCAGACTGTAGACAAATACGCTCAAGCTGCAAATGTATGATTTTTAACCTCTGAGAAAGGTTGCCTGGTGTGTTATGAAACTATTACTGTGCACAGCTCAGATGCGAGGCTCCACAAAGGAGCCCCATTAATCCTAATTTAATGTGCATCTGGTCACAATTTGGAAGAGGAAATAGGCCAAGAACTGAAGAAACAGCCTGTGTTCATGCATTAAAAAAAAAGAAGAAGAAAAGAAAAGAAAAAAGGCTCTGCCTCCCCGTCAAGGACCTTCATGGCTCCTGCATCCTCTTGGAGCCCACAGGATCATCCCAGGAACCACTGCACGCTTTTACCCACCTGTCTTTCGTCTCCTGTCTACTGACCAGCCTGACCTGTTCTCCACCCCACTGAGAAAGTGATTGTGGGGGTTTAGAATGAGCCCCTCAAATGTGCCACTTTTTCATAAGCATTACTAGATGCTAAAGGCAGTGAAGACTGCAGAGAGGAGAAGGGGACGACAGAGGATGAGATGGCTGGATGGCATCACGTGAGTCTGAGTGAACTCCAGGAGATGGTGATGGACAGGGAGGCCTGGCATGCTGCAACTCGTGGCATCGCGAAGAGTGGGACACGACTGAGCGACTGAGCTGAACTGACTGCCCCTCCCATAACTACCTCGAAAAAATTTAAATTGGAGATTTTTCCCAGCAAAGATTTATCACAGGAGATACATTTTATCTGAGTGGCCCCCTCTCCGCAGCAGGGCCAACATCTAATTACCAAATATCTGTTCTTCCTCTTATTGTCCTGTGGATGACCCTCTTATCCTCGGAAGACGGAGGATCCATCCCACTCCTTCACTTGGGAAGGCATACAAACCTCACTTTGCATTTTGGTCTCTGCCTCTCTCCTGTATATGGGCTCTCTGACTCCCACGTGTACGTGGGGTTTCTGTATAGACAAAATTAAACTTGATTTTTTTTCTTTTATTAACCTGTGTCATGTCAATTTAATTTTTAGATCGGCCAGAAGAGCATAGAAGGATGAATGAAAGTTTCTTCCTTCCCCGACATGATCATTCTTCAGAGAGAATCCTGTCTATGACTCCCCAGTGAGGCTGAAAACTCAGCCTCTGTGCACTGGTGCTGAACTGCATCCTGGAGACAGAGTTTTGGGTGAAGTAGAAAAGAATAACTTTAGTGATTTGCCAGGCAAAAAGGGAGACACAGTGAGTCCCTGCTCCCCAAAACTGTGTGTCTCCATCTGGGAGGATTTGGTGAGTTTTACAGCAACAGTTCAAGGGTTTAAGGGTAGGATTTAGCTGAAACTCCAATCCTTTGGCCACCTGATGCAAAGAACTGACTCATCAGAAAAGACCCTGATGCTGGGAAAGATTGAGGGCAGGAGAAGGGGACGACAGAGGATGAGATGGTTGAATGGCACCACTGACTCAATGGACATGAGTTTGGGTAAACTCCGGGGAGTTGATAATGGACAGGGAGGCCAGGTGTGCTGCAGTCCATGGGGTCGCTGAGAGTTGGACATAACTGAGCTGAGACCGAAGAGCCTGAACTCCTCAGGTAATCTCATAAATTTCCCTGGCTCCCTTACTCTGGCCTAAGGTGGTTTCTTGACTGCTCCTCCCTTGTTTCTGCAAGAGACTGTTCCTCCCCTCCCCGACTAGCAACTGTTTGAATCTGCCCTTTAGAACCCAGGGAAGGTCATAGAGGCTGAAGTTTGTTCCCTACAAACGAGAAATGGGGGACAGAAAGGTTTCAATGCCCAGGTATGCCACAGGGTCCTGCTTGGTTTCACCAGGACTGCTGAAAACCCACAGAAGAAAGTTCAAGTCCAAGGCCCCAGAGAGCAGGACCGGGAATAGGATGAGGCAAGGGAGCTATTCTCCCCAGGTGCAAAATATAAGAGAATGCAGAAAACGCTCTGTTTAAAATGAATAAAAATAAGTAACATTTAATTCACTGTTTTAAGTTACAATTAATGCAAAAAAATCCATGAAGAGCAAAAAGATCAAAATTTTAAACAAAAAAACGATCAAACATGCTGAGCAATATTGAAACCTGAGGCCAAACTGAAAAACAAGTAGGACTGATCCCGTACATAAGATCAAGTAAGCTTTTGATCTCTTGTTTATTATGGACTTTGTTTGCATTAATTTTGAATTTTTAGAAAGTATTGCATTAAAATATTGTTCATCTTAAGAACAGAGAAATCAACGCCCTTTTAACAATTCTGCAGCCAAGATGGGTGTCTGACTCACTCCCCTCAAGCCTCAACCCTGCTAGAATTAGACCCTTATGTCTCTGCAGCCCATCGACCTTTGTTCATTTTGCCCTGTGTGCCTCCTCCCTTATTCTGGGCAGATGGAGCTAGGATTTAAATTTGTGTCTGCATCTCCCAGCCCTCCCAGTGCTCCAGGCACCAAAACATTGAACGAAAACCATAATTCTGAAAGACATATGCACCCCTAATATCTATTGCAACACTATTTACAATAGCCAGGACATGAAAGCAACCCAAATGTCTATCAACGGAGGAATGAATAAAGATGTGATATATATGCACAATTGAATATTATTCAGCCATTAAAACGATCAGAACTTTGCCATTTGCCAAGACGTGGGTAGACCCAGAGGCTGTCATATAGAGTGAAGTAAGTCATAAAGAGCAAAAGCAAATATTGTATATTAAAGCATATATGTGGAATCTAGAAAAATGGTACAGATTACCCTATGTGCAGAGCAGAAATAAAGATACTGATGTAGAGATCAAACATACAGACACCAAGGGGGAAAAGGGGAACTGGATGAGCTGAGAGATTGGGACTGACATATAAACACTATGGATACAGTGTATAAAGTAACAAGTGAGGACCTACTGTGTAACCCAGGGAACTCTACCCAGTGCTCTGTGGTAACCTAAATGGGGAAGGAAGTCCAAAAAGAGGGGATAGTTGTATACCTTGACTTCCCTGGTGGCTCAGCAGTAAAGAATCCGCCTGCAATGCAAGAGTTGCTGGAGATGCACGTTGGATCCCTGGGTTGAGAAGATCCCCTGGAGGAGGGCATGGCAACCCACTCCAGTATTCTTGCCTGGAGAATCCCATGGATAGAGGAGCCTGAAGGGCCACCGTCCATAGGGTCACAAAGAGTTGGACACGACTGAAGCAACTTAGCATGCACGTGCATATACACACGTGCACGCGTGCATATATTCACTTTGCTGTACAGTAAAAACTAACACAATATTGTAAAGCAACTATACTCCAATAAAAGCTTTTAAAAATGAAGATGCAGGCTGCAGAGGGCGGCGTCTGAAGACTTTCAAGCTGTCCCATGCTGGCCACACAGCCTTATAGCTGTGCCTTCTCCACCCACCTTCCCCTTCTGCTCCAAGCACTAGTCTGATCAGTGTTTCTTTTTTTTAAATTAATTTGTTTATTTTTTGCTGTGCTAGTTCTTCACTGCTGCTCGGATTTTTCTCTAGTTGCTGCGAACATGGGCTACCCTCTAGTTGTGTACAGGCCTCTCACTGTTGTGGAGTCTAGGGCACACGGCCTGCAGTAGCTGTGGCTCACGGGCTCTGGATCACAGGCTCAGTGCCTGTGGCTCATGGGCTTAGTAGCTCTACAGGATGTGGGATCTCCCTGGGCCAGGGATTGGACTTCTGTCTCCCGCACTGGCAGGCAGATTCTTTACCACTGAGCCACCAGGAAAGCCCTGCTCAGATTTCTTGATGTCGCCCTGAAGTTCAAGACCTTTGTGGATGCTGTTTTCTGACCCTGGCGTCCCCTCCCTTTTCTCCCTTGTCATGGTGCCAGGATGAGACTGTGTGCTGGTCACCCATAGCTTAGCTTTGCATCTGGATTCTTACTTCCTAGCAGGTGTTTGGCCCAGGGCAAGTTGTCCAGGCTCTCTGCTCCTCAGTGTCCTCTTTCTGTAAAATGAGACAAGCATAGTGCCTACCAGATAAGGTTTTTAAAAGTTCAATAAGTTAATGACATTTAGCACCAAGCCGCTTGTAATAAACTAGGTATAGAGCAGCAGCTGGGGTCAAGAAATTGTGGCTGTTCCCATGTCTGGGACCAAGAAAGATAACATGTTGATACCTGGACCGAGGCAGAGTGCCTATAAGGTTAGGACTCACTTCAGAGACAAACTGTGGCATCTTGAGGGATAAATCCAGGGGGCCACTGAGGCAATCCAGGGCTGTCAGCCTGTGGGGCTCAGTGCAGAGAAAGAGGGCTGGCCAGAAGACTCGGGGGCAATATTCCACTCAGAGTGACATCTTCCTCTCCAACCCAATGGCCGTGAGCTTGGGCAAACTCTGGGAGAGGATGAGGGCCAGGGAGGCCTGGTGGGCTACAGTCCATGGGGTCGCAAAGAGCCAGACACAACTGGGTGACTGAACAACAACTTCCTCTCCTGTGTGGGGTCACTGAATGAACCCAACTTCTTGCTGAATCTGATATACTTTATACTATTGTGCGTGTGGCAGCTGTTTCATCATCCAAAGAGGCTGGGGAAGAGGGCTGTGCTACCCTACTTGCTCTGGGGGTCTCCACTGCCTTCTCAGGGCTCTCTGTTTTTCTTGAGGGGAAAAAAAAAACCTTGCTCACTGGGGCAGGTTTCCCCAAGCTCTCACGGTTCTGATGATAATAGGTTTGTGTATGCTAGTGAATTAGTCTGCACCCGTCCAACCATCTTTAGCTCACATTAATCACACCCTTTTACTCAAAACAGTACAACTCTGATCTAAACCAATTAAGCCTATGCTGTTTAGACAAAGAGATTAATATAGCTCTGAAAAGCATAACCTTTGGCCATAGAGGTGTCTTAAGATAATGAGCTTGATTCAGTGGGTTGGCTTTGTGAAGAGGTATGTTTTGGGAGAAGATATCTATTTGCAGATTCTAAACCAGCAGGGAAAGAATTGCACGCAGGCAAGCCATTCCTGGTTGTACACAGGCAGGTAAAAAGGAGGTGACGGGAGCCCGATTTAGAGCCGATGACTTGGAAATGCAGATCCTCTTTCCCTTGGAAAATCCAGCTGACTCTGACAAAGGAGCAAAATATAAAATCGGGCAAAAGTAATCGCAGCTGTCATATGAGTCTCAACTATACAGCATGTAAGAAGCATTGCTCAGTATATAATCCTTCCTGCTCTCAAGGGAGTGGCAGGAAGATTTTACTCAGGGTGTGTGTATGTGTATGTGTGTGTATGAGTGGGTGTGTAGTAAGGAGCACTGGAGTCAGAGCCCCATGCGTGGTGCTAGGTTTGGGGTTTAAGCTTTGAGAGCTGCTACATACTATGTGTCTTGCTAAATGCTGAGGACTGATGGAATGAAGCCTGGTGCTTGCATACAGTGCCAGGCAGAGACCCACAAACAAAAATGCCCAGAGCAAGGCTGTGGAATTGTAAGCATGAGATGCCTAGGTGCCCAAGGTCAGTAAACTAAGTCTGCCAGAGTTTTTCCGCCAAAGCTTCTTAGAACAAGTAAGCGCTGAGTTGAATCTTCAAAGATACAGAGAAGATCCTGGCAGGAAAGTGCTGGAAGATTCCAGGCAGGTAGAGATAAGGGTGGGAGCAAATAGATGAAAGAGCAAAAGAGGCGTTTGCTACCCCCTTTGAAGTCCTGGAACACAAAGTGTGAGATTCGCATAGACGAGGTGATGGTGGTGAGAAGTTCAGGTGCCCGGAGGCTATTTCTAAACAATGTGTAGAGAAGGGATTTAGCAGAAGACCCAGTCTGCTCTATCTCTGGAAGGTCACCTTGCTTACCACCCATTGGCAGGGAAGACCTAGTCAAGTTATTTCTCTTACCTGACCCCAGATTTCTCACCTGTGAAATGAGTGTTTGACACTGTGTTTTCTGAGGTCCTTACAAACATGTATTGACATGTCTTTTCTTCATTATTTCTGATTCTCTGATATCTTGGGGCCTGCAGACCCTGCGGGAACTGCCCTTACACGGGCTGGCTAATTTCCAGAGATGGGCTTTCACGTGCCAACAACCAATCCAGAGCCCCCACCTCAAGCACCTTACTTACTGGTTCTCACCTTCCAGGCTACACTTTTCCTGCCCAAGTCACCCCAGGCCCAGGTGCCAGCCAACTAGGGGCAGCTCCCAGGCCCCAGAGTTGAAGTTATTCAAATAGCCCATGCTAAATCTGCTCACCCTGCCTCCCTTTCCTTCTGTGAAACCACAATGGAAGGTCGCTTTTCCACCCCCACCTCCAGCCTCTTGACTTTGGTACTTTCCAGGGGTGGGAGGTGGGGGTGGGGAGGTACCATCCACCAAGGAGTAAGGCGACCCTCCTTCTGGGATCTGTGAATAGAGCAAGCTGTCTGTCAATGACAATTGTTTCCTGATCTGTCGGCCACTAATAAATAACAAATAAATGTGCACGCTCAGTCGCTAAGTTGTGTCTGACGCTTTGCAAACCCGTGGACTGTAGCTTTTCAGGCTCCTCTGTCCACGGAATTCTCCAGGCAAAAATAGTGGAGCGAGTAGCCATTCCCTTCTCCAAGGGATCTTCATGACCTAGGATTTGAACCTAGGTCTTCTGTACTGTAGCTGAATTCTTTACCATCTGAGCCATCAAGGAAGCCTGAATAGATAAATTAATAACATTAAAACCTGGATTTTAAAATAATAAAAAATAAAGTAATAAAACCTAGATTTTAGACCAATAAATTATAATAAAATAAAACAGATTGTAAAATAATAATAAAATAAATAACAAAAATAATAAAACCTAGACTTTAAAATACAGCAGGATTCTTTTTTTTTGATTCATTCATTTATTCAACAAAAAGCTGACTAACAACCAAATAGCAAAAACCACCACCATCAACAACAAAACAGACAGATAATCAACAATCTAGAGAGGAGTTGGGGCTTCCCCGATGGCTTAGCAGGTAAAAGAATCTGCTGCTAGTGCAGGAGATGCAGAAGACCCTAGGTTGCTAGTGCAGGAGATGCAGAAGACCTAGGTTCGCTCGCTGGGTCAGGAAGATCACTTGGAGGAGGGCACGGCAACCCACTCCAGTGTTCTTGCCTGGAGAGTCCCACGGACAGAGGAGCCCGGCTGGCTGCAGTCCATAGGGTCACAAAAGAGTCAGATAAGACTGAGCGACCAAGCATGGGGCGGGAGTTAGACCCCAGCTTTTCCCCTAATAACTCATGAACTAATAATAACAAACACTGCTAAGTACTTACTTTCATGAATTTTCCTAAATGAGAGGCAACAGGATTCTTGACTGTCAAAGACAAGCTGGCTCTTGGCCAAACCAGGCCCCCATAGAAGAGGGGGTGCATGTCTCTGATTTTCACAGAGGCCCCCATGGGCCAGCAGAAACCTTGTATGGAGCCATTTCAACTCTTTGAACCTCAGCGTTCCCACTTATAAAATCTGAGTATTGGGCCAAGCGCTGGCTGAGTTTTCCAGATTTGAGAATCTGTGAGGATAGAGTTACTCTCTGTGGATTGGAGCCTAATCCGTGACCCAAGTTTCCCAGGGGTCCACCTCCCCTCACTTCTGTCTCTCTGGGCCCTACTACACAGATCAGAGCAAGCAAACAGTGGTGAGCGCTTCTGCCAGTGGCCTGCCGTGAGCACTGTGGCAGAGGATGAACTGGCCCCCGGCTGTAGGTGTGCGAGATGTTCAGGGCAGCGGTATATGATTTAGCAAATTATCTCCCCAGTGTGCTAAAGAGTCCGCCAGGAGTTTGCTCACCGCAGGATTGGGGAACAATAAGCCCTCGCTATATTCAATAACAGTGGTTTAATTATCATGATTATCTTCCGTTGGTATAAAAGTCTTTGCTTTCAGGATCTCAAAGTACTTTATAAACATGAAGCCTCCTGGTCCCCCAGGGAGACACTAAACTGATGCAGCTTGCCAGTCCTGCCTCTTCCTGGCTCCGAAGCGGTTTCCTCTCACGCAGGTGAGAAGGAGAGGGAATCTTGTTCTCTGCTGCTGTGTACCCTTGACACCAGAGGTTTAGGTTTTTGCAGGTTAACAGCCAAGGTCAAAAGATTGAGACTGGAAATAACCAGGAGTGGTGAGCCAGGCAGGCCCTGGACCTGCAAGTAAATCCTGTCACAGCTGTAAGTAATCCACCCCCACCTGCCTACTGCCCTGCTGCTGAGTCACTTCAGTCGTGTCCGACTCTGTGCGACCCCATAGACGGCAGCCCACCAGCTCCCCCGTCCCTGGGACTCTCCAGGCAAGAACACAGGAGCGGGTTGCCATTTCCTTCTCCAATGCATGAAAGTGAAAAGTGAAAGTGAAGTCGTTCGGTCGCGTCCGACTC
The DNA here is from genome assembly GCA_917880005.1 of Nanger dama. Lineage (NCBI taxonomy): Eukaryota > Metazoa > Chordata > Mammalia > Artiodactyla > Bovidae > Nanger > Nanger dama. The sequence continues at coordinate 7,914,644 of CAKJTW010000063.1, read as the reverse complement.
TTTGCTACCCCATGGGCTGCAGCCCACCAGGCTCCACTGTCCACGGGATTTTCCAGGCAAGAGTACTAGAGTGGGGTGCCATCGCCTTCTCTAGCCTACTGCCCTACACAGGTGGAAACCTGAGCTCAGAGAGGTTGAGATGTGTACCCAAAGTCACACAGTCCACGAGAGGTAGACACATATGGGTGAGACGCAGGTCTGTAGGTCTCTTAGGACCAAAATTGCCATTCTGTGCACTAAATTCAGGCTTCCCAGGGGGCTCAGATGGTAAAGAATTTGCCTGCAATGTGGGAGAACTGGCTTTGATCCCTGGGTTAGGAAAACACCATGCTCCCCTCCAGGGCATGGTGTGCTTCCTGTCCTTGTCCTTTTCTTTGCTTTTTTGGAGAAAATTCCAAAGTTCAGGCCAAATTCCTACAGTCGAGAGAGTTTGTAATTTCCTCAGTTCTGTCTCATCACAGCAAAAATTTGAAGCGACGGATGGACCAGTGTTACAGCTCCGTGTTATAACTCAGTTTTATTTGGAAAGCAAAGGAAAACACATCCTCAAGACGTGAGGGCAGGCTGACCCAAAAGATGCGAAGAGTAGAGCAGCCCCTGGCCCAGTTTTGGCTCCTCCCACTGAGACTGCTCTGTGTAAACTGGGCTAGCCAGGAGGGCTGTTTGTTTTACCTGAGGTTCTCACTCCGGTCCTCAGACCTTCTTTTGTTCTATTTTTGCTGGCTTTGCCCTTCTTTGTCTTTTAGCCAGCCACTGCCCTTCTAGACTCCTTTTCCTATTCTAACTACCTAACACTACCACCTTGGCCTTGAGATTCAGTTTAGCAAAGTGCAGGTGTTGGGGAAACAGACCGGAGCCATGGCAGGCTCGACAGGTTGCACCAGGCCTAGGTTTTGAATTCTTGTAAACCTGGGTCATGATTCCAGGAGACTACCCACTAACAGGGTCCCATTCACCCCTAGCATGAAGGGCCTGAGCTACTCCATCTTGCAAAAGAATTCCATCCTGCAAGGTCCCGGGCAAAAGAACTTTGGATGTTACCCAACCTAAGGCCACTACCCATAGCCAATCAACCCTCAGATTACCTAACCTAGCCCCACTGTACACGAGCCGATCGTTCACTAGGCTAAACCTTCTGACTTTACGTTCAGGAGCTTGTGATTTACCTTGGAAGTAAAAACCAATCAAGAATCTACACACAAATCCTATGGATGGAAGTAACCAACCAGTTATCTGTCAACTTCCACACCCCCTAAAGTGGCCAATCAGTTGTCCTCCTGCTTGAACACCCCCTCTTGTACCCTTTTACCTGATTAAGTTCCCTATAAAAGCAGTGCAGCCCAAGACTCAGGGCTCCCTCCCTATAGCCGCTGCGTTGGTGCCAGGGGGAGCCCTAGCTCGAGCTAACAATAAACCCCTTTATGCTTTCGCATTGCCGTGGATGTCTTATTTCTCTCAGTTTTGGGGACTCAGACTTCGGGCATAACAGCAGGGTGAGGGTGAGCAGTGAACTTTCCAAGAGGAGTCAGGGAGGGGTTGACCCCCTGGCCCCTCAGTCCTAGACAGACCTACACCTCAGCTCAGCCGCTACTGCCACTGTTCCAGTAAATGTTGCTACAAAGAAGTTACTACCCTAAACTTAGGAGTTCTCAACAGCCATGGTTACTACACTCACAAGTTCTTTCTTTTTTAAGGTATACTATTGGTACAGCCATTGTATCTTGTTATGTTTTAAGCACTCTTTATTATTATTTTTGGCGGCCCTGGGTCTTGTGCTGTTGCCTGGGCTGTCTCTAGCTGCAGCAAGCAGGGGCTATCTCAAGTTGCAGTGTGCAGACTTCTCATTGTGGTGGCTTCTCTTGTTGTGGAGCGCAGGCTCAAGGGTGCTCAGGCTTCCGTAGCCGTTGTGCGGAGGCTCCATTGCTCTGAAGAATGTGGAATCTTCCCAGACCAAGGATCCCATCTGTGCCTCCTGCATTTGGCAGGTAGCGTCTTAATAACTAGACCACCTGGGAAGTCCTCTCACAAATTCTTCAACATAGGAATTTGGTAAAATTACAGCAGGGCAATTTCACCCTGACTCACAATCTCTGGGTCTTCAGAAAGGGAGATGTGAACGTCAGATATGACTCAGAAGCTGGGGGCTGGAATGAGCCGGGAGCATCTTCACTCTCAGTGCCTGGCTGTCGGTGTGAGTGTATGCTCACAGCCTCTCCATGTGACCTGGGCTTCCTCACAGTGTGACTGACTGGCACAGTAAACTTCTTACATGCTTGCTCTGGACTCCAGACCTGAATGTCCAAGAAAACAAAGTGGAAGTTACTGGTCTCTTTTTTGCTTGAGAGCTGAAAGACACCCATGATCACATCTGACTCCGGCCACTGACCACAGGAGAGTCACGAAGGCCAGTTTGATTTGGAATATCTGGGTGTCAAAGAGCCAAGCTCCCAGTGAAAAATCCTTCCTAGTTTCTTCCAGGGTTTGAAGGCTCAAGACATTCCTTGGCTCAGGACTGTACGGCTCCAGTCTTTGCCCCCGTCATCACATGGCTCCCTGGGTAACTGTATGTCTCCTTTTCTATCTTTCATGAGGATTCCATGTTTGGAATTAGGGTTCACTGTAATGGGATGTTCCCATCTCAGAATCGTTACTTGAGTTACATCTGCAAGCACTCTCATCCCAGCACTGTGAAGTTCCAGGTGAACATGTGAAGAGTGAAAGTGTTCGCCACTCAGTCGTGCCTGACTCTTTGCACCCCCAAGGACTGTAGCCCGCCTGGCTCCTCTGTCCAGCGAATTTTCTAGGCAAGGATACTGGAGTGAGAAACCATGCCCTTCTCCAGGGGATCTTCCTGACCCAGGGACTGAACCCAGGACATGTTTTCAAGAAGCCAGTGTCCTGCTCACCATTCTTCTTTCTAGAGAGAATGTGCCAGAGTTGAGGGCTTGGGACCGCTGTTTCTGTAGGTGTCCAGCCCAGGGCTTCCTAGCTGTGTGACTCCAGTAGGTCACCTTTCTGAGCCTCAATTTTTTTCATCTGCAAAATGGGCAAAACCTTATGGATATTTTGGGAAGATTAGGAGGAGCCCTCGGTCATCTAGAAAGGGTAGCTCATCAGGATAGAGGTCCCCACTAAATTATCACTGCCCTGAAACCTGGGGTGAGGGGTGGAGTCTTGGCATAATTCAAGCATGCTCTGTGAGCCTCAGTTTTTTCACTTGTTAAATATAGGCATCAGCATGATTCACAGGGCAGTACAGAAGGTTGGCATCCATTTACTCAAAGGAAATTAAAAGCCTGTTCTATGCAATGATGTTCTAGGTATTTAATGTCTTCCATTATTTTTCCTCTATTCATTTATCCATCTCTGTGTCATTCATCCCTCTCTCTCTGCTCCTTCTAATCTTCCCAAAAGACCCATAAGGTTTCTTCCCATTTTACAGATGAAAAAATCTGAGGCTGAGATTATGAGTCCTAGAGGGCAGGGGATATGTCCAGTGTATGTCTGAATTTGTAGAACCCAGTTCTGGATCTAGAGCATGAAGGATGGCCAGTAAAGGTGTACTACATGAAGGGATTCATGAAGATATCGACTACAAGTGGGGACCTGCCACTGGCCCTTGCCATCTGCCTCCGCAAGGACGAGGTCAGGTGTTGCTGCAGCTGCTGACCTTCAACACCCCCTGAAAGGAGTTCAGGGTGAAGAGCAGAAATAAGGTGCTCCGTGCTCTGGGGAAAACTGGCAGGACAGGTCTTCAGATAGTTAGATATTTTCAGGAGCTGATTTTATGAGCCCAATTCTTGTGTCTCCTCATATCTAGAGAAGTGCTAAAATCCATTATGGTGATGACTGTTCCTCATGACTAGCAGAAACCTTCTGCAAAAAATGTCACGTTGCACTTGAAAATATGTGCGTTACTTTCAAATATCTTTTGATACTGATTTCTAACATAGTTCCACAGTGATGAGAGAACAGATTGCCTGATTTCAGTACCTTTAGACCATGAAATTTTTGCACCTTGTTTTATGTCCCTGGATATTTCCAGTGTCTCCTGGTTTACAATCTATGGGAACTTGAACAGAATTTGCATTCTACTGTTGAAAACTGTGTAAATGTTAATAATGCTGAATTGGTTTATGGTGCTTTTCAGTTCTACTATATCCTTCTACTTTTCTGTGTATTCATTTTACCAATTTTTAAGAGATTGATACTGAAACTCCAACTAAAAATCTTAATTTATCTACTTAAAAAATAATTGCATAGTGGAACTCTATGTAACTTTGCTCTGTATTTTCCAAGTCTCCTGTAAATGTGTCATCATATTTTCATAATTTAAAAACAAAAAGAAATCTGCAAAAATACACTTGACCGCATTTACTTCCCCTTTAACAAAAGCACATATACACTGACCTTCCCTCTGCCTCTCTGAGTGGTTTTCAGAGCTATCTGAAATGCTAACTCCCAGGCTATAGTTCTTATTTAGCCACAAATAAAACTTAACTTGCAATTTTCACGTTGTGCATTTTTTTTTAAGTCAGCAAAGAGATGAATAGATGGATAGGTCAGGCTGGTTTCTCTCTTCAAGGGCAGCAATATTGCTAATAATTTGGACTTTCTTCTACACACATGGCTGTTTTGATTTCATTCTTGTCCTTTCTTTCCAGAGGAAAAGAACCTAACTTGTAATGCATTTTTTGATATTCTGATAGAGATTGTCTGAATTGCTGGAGGACCAGATGAACTTCAGGTGCCTTTTAGCACTAGCACTACTTTTAAAAATGTTTAATCGTATTGACTCCTCCTGAGATTAACACTTTTCTTTTTGGCTTAACCATATTTAACCATCTGCTCTCAAGACAGGGGCATTTGTAAGCTTCTTCCATCTGGAGGAGCTGTGAATTCAGAACTAGGGGTCTTCTGAAAATGCATTCTTGTGGCCTCTGGGCTGGGAGGTGTCATATGTGCATCGTAAATATTGCATCTTCATCAACATCCATTTGCTGCCATCACAGTGTGAGTTAGAGGAAGATTCCATCGGCCAAGTGATTAGCTCCAGGGGGCAGAAATTCTTACAGGGAATACTGTTTTTCCCATTTGATACATCTCCAAATTGATGTTTCCATCTCATTGTTTTTATATTTGTTTTTTAACTTTATCTAAAGATTTTTTAAAATGAGAATTATTTAACAAAAGGAAAGCTCTCACCACTCTCTTATGTAAAGCTAATGTGACAAAGCAAGTGTCAACAAGGGGGCAAGATCCGTCTCAGGGAAAGCTTAAAACCTCTACGTGGAATTTGCATAAAATAGTTCTGGTATTATTATTCACCATTCTTTCCGTGACAGATATGTCAGGGCCTTGAAACCTAAAAGAACAATTATGCTATTGTATCTCTCGGAGGATTCAAGGGGTGTGTCTTTGGTGGAAAAAGTGCTATTAGAGCTTTGAAAGCAGTTAAAAGGCAGCCCAAGGGACTCTTTAGCTAGTCATTTTATAAAGAATGCCTCAGCTTTAAGTGTCTTAAAGTACGTTTATTCAACTCGTACTTTCGGCTTAAAAAAATCTACTAATAATTAATGGCTGTACTTTTTTTTAACGTTTGCATTAGCTATAAATAAAAACTCTAGATGAAGTCATCGCTGATTAAGTTAAACTATGATTCTTATGTGATGGAACCCATATCTTTGTCCCATCACATAAGCTTGCAAAGAATTACCTGTAAGGTGTTTTTTTTTTTTTTTTTTTATTTAGCTAACATTGCAGGAGTCATTGCCATTGCCAATTACAGACCCAACCAGGGACTCATCAGTAAATCCTTCCCTTGCCCAAGCTGGCTTAATGTAACAAGTCTGTACATTAAACACAGAAGCATTGATAAAGCAGATCTCATTGCATCTGGATGGAGGTGCAGGAGGCGGTGATCCAACTTTAATTTCCTCTGAAACCTGCTGATTTTGTTATTCTCTGGTTTGGCTGGGTGTCACTGAAGAAAGGCAACGCCAACTTTTGATGGGAATAGTTTTAAAATTCAAGAAAGACACAGAGAGGCACAAAAATGCTTCTGTCACATTGGATGATAAGTCGGTGGGGAAAATGAAGGAGCCAGGTAACTTTCAGTAAAAATGCTGCAAAGATGGTTGGGTCAGGGGAATTTTTATTCAAATATAACAAGAAGCAATATGCACAGGTGTGGATGGGCGTTCTGCGACTTTAACAAGCTGTAACGTGGTGCTCATTTCGTAAACTTCCTAAAGTCAAAAGACAATCTTCCTTTTCTTTTTTAATTGGAGTATAATTGCTTTACAATGCTGGGTTAGTGTTTGCTATACAGCAAAGTGAATCAGCTCTGTGTATAGGTGGATCGCCTCTCTCTTAAGCCTCCCTTTCTCTCAATCCCCAGTCCCACTCCTCAAGATCACCACAGAGCACCGAGCTGATCTCCATAATCATTTATTTTTGTTTCATATAGTCTTTCACTTTGTATTTATTGGGAGCTAGGAGAATTCCTTGAAACCATAGTGTGACCTGTTATTTTATAGATGAGCAAAGGGAGTTTCAGAGTGGGGTAAACTCTGTGCAACCATTCCATGATGAAGAGGGGAGGAGAACTGTATCTTGCATATTTGTGGAACTCTAGCAAGCACAAGGATGCCTTAAATTAAGGCCACACTTCCCATCATCTCATGCAGCCTTGGGTACCCATATCATAAGGCTCCTGACTCCATGGAGTACCATACTGCTCTTGGACTCCCTAACACTGCTCTATATCTGTCTGCTGCTGCTGCTGCTGAGTCGCTTCAGTCGTGTCCGACTCTGTGCAACCCCCGTAGATGGCAGTCCACCAGGCTTCCCTGTCCCTGGGATTCTCCAAGCAAGAATACTGGAAGTGGGTTGCCATTTCCTTCTTCAATACAGGAAAGTGAAAAGTGAAAGTGAAGTCACTCAGTCCTGTCCGACTCTTCGCGACCCCATGGACTACAGCCTACCAAGGCTCCTCCATCCATGTGATTTTCCAGGCAAGATTACTGGAGTGCGGTGCCATTGCCTTCTCCCTATATCTGTTTAGGCAACTGTAATTTGGGGGTCTTACCCCTTGCATTCATTTTCAGTCTTAGATGAATAGAGTTAATGCAACAAATGCTCATGAGACTCCAAGCAGTGTATGCCAAGAGGGTTATTTAGGCCATTATTAATAGCCCATCCCATTCTAAGCATGATGGCATCACAGCTAGAATCTGCTTGTCTTGAATGCCATGCTAGACTCTGCACCCTGTGATGGATGACTATGTCATTCACTTAAAAATCTCAGGCACACAGTACAGAATCTGACACACTCAGGGGGTGCTCCATAAAGTTTTCTAAGCAATCAGTGGACAAATGGCACCATGGAGAGAAGAACAGGAGAAGCTGCCGGGGATGGGTACCACTACCACCGTGTGCCAGGGTATACCCAGTGGAGAAGTACAAGCCTAAACCTGCAATATTGGCCTGACTTTACATTATCACGTATTATTTGATGACGAAATGATTTCTTAAAATTTTATAGATTTGTCTCTTTTTTCCCTTTCTGGCATTGTATCTCAAAGTGATATAAACAGTGCATAAATCTCCGCTCTTGCCGACCGCTGTTTGGTTGAAATTGCTGTGTTGTCTGGGCATATGCTGGATTCTTTAAATTAGCAGAGAAAAGAATTGATTTTAAAAATGACATTTGCATTACAGGCTGAGAATGGGTAATTTGGGAAGCATGATGCTATACATGGGAATTTATACAGATAATGAACACAGCAGTGGGCTTTTGACTCCATGACATATGCACTTTTGTACATCCACTGTGGACATGTTTTATGTTGCAGAAAGTGTGTATGTGGCATAATTCACATATCCAAGGCTCTAGGTAAGGTCACTATCTATCTGGACAAGTTGTTGAATCTTGGATTCTGAGTGAATTTTAGGCAGTTTTTGTTTTTATTTTTCCTTCTGACTTGAGTTTCCTAATACCTTTTCCTAAAAATTCAGTTCAGTCACTCAGTCATGTCTGACTCTTTGCAACTCCATGGACTGCAGCACGCCAGGCCTCCCTGTTCATCACCAGCTCCCAGATCTTGCTCACTGACTCATGTCCATTGAGTCGGTGATGCCATCCAACCATCTCATCCTCTGTCATCCCCTTTCCCTCCTGCCTTCAATCTCTCCCAGCATCAGGGTCTGTTAAAATGAGTCAGCTCTTTCCATCAGGTGGCCAAAGTATTGGAGCTTCAGCTTCAGCATCAGTCCTTCAATGAATATTCGGGACTAAAGAACAGAGCAAATGGATTTCATAAGCATATACAAAACCTTCCATCCGACGACAGCACACACATTCTTCTCAAGTGCACACAAGCTATCTCCTAGGGTCGATCAAATATTAGGTGCTAGAAAGCAAGTCTGAACAAATTCCAGGAGAGAGTATGTATAAAAGTATTTTTTAGCCTTTGTTCTCATTTATTTTTGTGTGACCCGTGTTTGGCTCCATTAAGGATCTGAACTTCAGCAAATCACACTGTACCCACAGAGAGGAAAGCACCACTGTGTTCCCAGAGTAGTAAACCAAAGCTGAGACTGTGCGCTGTGCTAAGTCATGTCCCACTCTCTGGGACCCCATGGACTGTAGCCCATCAGGCTCCTCTGTCCATGGGATTCTCCAAGCAAGAATACTGGAGGGGGTTGCCATGCCCTCCTCCAGGGACTCTTCCCCACCCGGGGACTGAACCCACATCTCTTAGGTCTCCTGCATTGGCAGGTGGGACTCTCTACCACTAGTGCCACCTGGCTGAGACTACCTGTCTTCAGCTACTTGGCACCTTCATTTTTGTGAACTCTTTGGCTGCTGGCCTCTTGTCTCAGTCTCTGCATGCCTGCTTAAACCCACTGGTGGCTTAATGCACCTATTCTGGCTCAGGAGTTCCACGGATTCCTGACAATCAATTTTTCCCTCAATTATCTGACTACTGTCTACCCATCTATCTTATATGTACTGTGCCACGTTGGGGGGCAGAGAGATGAATCAGGTGTGATTCTTCCCCTTGGAAGAGCTCAAAGTTTAGTGAAATATACTGACAAAGAAAGAGATGGACTTCAATATGATGGAGTCAGGTTGGTCAAGGGAAGCAAAGACAGGCTAGTACGAGTCAGCCAGGGAACAAGGAGGCTCCTGCAGACGACAAGAGAAAGGCTAGGGATTCTGAGTAGCTCACTTTAGAAAAAGTTTCAGGAAAACAAATAGGCTTTACACACTCAGATCTCCACATACTTAGCAAGATGTCTTTTGTATTCTCAGTCTCCTCCCCTCCTCCTCCTCATCGTCATTATCGCTAGCATGTGTCCAGTGATAGAAGCTCACATTTTTTTAGAAGCCCCCAGATGGCTATTCTGGATGCATAACAAGTTTATTTCTGGTGATGAGCTTAACGTCTGTGAGTAGACGTGGGGCCTGGGTGGGGGATGACAAAAGTCAACGTCTATGTTCACAGATGAGCCGGTTCATTCCCTCCTGCTTCGATCATGCAACTCTCAAAACATGATTTTGTTTCAAAGAAAATTATTAAATCCAAATCCAAATCACATGCCAATACAGAGGTTAGTTCCCTTAATTTTTGCTTCCTGCCTGTCGAATATAAAGGTTTCCATTGCATTTTTTTTTTTTTTTTTACTGTGATAAGTGTAAGTACTAAGAATAATGATGACAAGAAGCACTGATGTAGTTTTTAACACTGAATAGGTATCACTCCAGGGCTTTTATTACTCAGTATTCTCTCCAGCTCTAGCAGATTGGTACCACTGTTGTTGCCATTTTATAGATGAGAAAACTGAGGTAGAAGAATCAAGATCACCCGCTTAAGTTCACATGGTAAGTGAGGGATTGAGATTTGGACCCAGGCTTCTGAGTCCGGGGACAAAGCTCCGATCCCCTGTGTGCTCCGGCAGAGAAGTGCTCTGATTCTGCACCTCATCTCCAATTTACCGATGAAGAAACTAACCTCAGCAACTTTAGCCAATAAAGTTTGTGCGTTTGGAGCCAACATGTGACTCCAGGTGGAGCCAGAATGATTCTCTTTTCCGATTGCAAATCCTTGCCATGCCAACAGCACATTATTACACGCACGTTAATACTGCAAATTCCCTGGGCAACTTTTCTGCGGGGAGGTGAGCTCCCAAATGAGGCTGACATTTTCCACCTGAAAAGTCAGGGTTTGCCACCGTGTGGGCGTCACGCGCCCTCTGCCCTCCCTTCCCATGATCTGACTCATCACTGTCACTCTTTCCATTCCCAGCCTCTTTACCCCTCCCCAGTCCCTCGCAACCACATGACTGGGGACATGTCAGCTGGCAGACTTAAGCTTCTTTTCGTTTCACTTCACAATGTCCCTTTGACCTTGGGACGTAACCCCTGGATTAACTTCTGTTCATCTTTGCTTCTGAAAGCCACATGCCCTCCTGTGGCAGCAGAAGCTGCACAGTCCCACCCCGAGCTGTCCAGCCCTGAGCCATGCCAGCCTGCGGGTGCAGAGTCTTGTATGACAGCACGTGGCAGCTATTCAGTGAGAGGAGAGCTCTTTAAGTAAGTTGAATGTGAAAATGCTGGGAGAATGAAAAGTGACAAGGAGATGGAAAATGGGCAATCACTGCTTCTAAGTACCCCCAACAAAGGGGAGCTGTTTAATAAGGCTCTAGGAAAGAGAGAGAAAACCGGGGGATAAGGAGTGAAAAAGCAAGAATTATGAGAATATTAACAAGCTCGCCATGCTTGGAGTTGAACAAGTCTCATGGAGTCTGGAGGCCTTGCCGCTAAGACAATTCCACCTTTACCTGTTTCATGCAGTGGCCACGTGGATGAAGCCAAACTCATCTCTCCCCTTCCAAGAGCCTCTCTTTTCTTATTTGCAAAATTACTGAATTAGGTCAGATCATCTTTGCAGATATTACTAAATGCTATTATGTTTAGTTTCATTGACATTAAAAAGCCCTCCCTATGAGAATCTTTTCTTGCAAATATTTAATTTGCTTTTCATTTGTATTTCTATGGATTCCCTTGAGGCTCAGATGATAAAGAATTTGCCTGCAATGCAAGAGATCCAGGTTTAGTCTCTGGGCCTGAAGATCCCCTGGAGAAGGGAATGGCTACCCACTCCAGTATTCCTCCCTGGGAAATCCCATGGACAGAGGAGCTACAGTCCATGGGGTAGCAGAGTGAGGTGCAACTGAGCGACTAACATTTTCATTTCTAAAATTCACAGACACTCAGGTTTGGAAGTTTAAAATACCTTGGAAAGTGGAAAGAAGGGGAAAAGGCTCTCTGCAAAGACCCACTGTACGCTGACATATTTTATTTTAGTTTTTCTTATGTGATGAGCTGTTCTTTGGTAAGCAGCTTCATGCACAGGACACCATGGGTGTGCATTTTCTTTCAGCATGCTTCCTGCAACATTATGTCCTATGCATAAAGGTCAAGTTATCGGGACTCTTCTTGCACACAGATTGCAGAGCAAGTCATCAAGAAGGTGCACCAGTGCATTCCTACAAAGATGAACAGTTTATGTTATTTCTTTTCTAACCCTCTTGTCTTTACTTTTTTTTAAAAGATGATTTGATTTTTTTGGTGGGGATACATGGCATGCGGGATCTTAGTTCCCCGACCAGGGATTGAACCCACATCCCCTGCTTTGGAAACTCAGAGTCTTAACCATTGCACTGCCAGGGAAGTCCTTCTTGCCCCAACATTTACCCTTCTCACTGCTTCCGCACAGCTTCCTTCACCAGCATCACGAGGGACCTCCTGGAAACAATGGCAGGTCTAGGGGGCACCTGGGAGAGGTCAGTGAAGGGACTGTTTATCTAATGTGGGCAGAGTTCAGAGGTTAACATGAGACAGGCACCAGTAACTGTGAGGAGCTGATATCCTGACAGCCACAAAGGGGCAGAGGAGGCTGAAGCTACTGGAGAGGAGACCGAAGCTACTGGAGGGGAGAGGGCGTCCCTGGCTGGAAGGAGCCCCAAAGCTGTGGATGTTCATGAGTCTCCAGTGAAGATAACTCCTAAGGCTCTGGTCCTGCTACTTCTCCCCACTGTGCTTCAAAACCAGCTCTGGGTTCATGACCTCTTCAAAGGGCTTCCCAGGAGGCGTAGTGGTAAAGAATCTACCTGCCAAGCAGGAGACGCAAAAGACATGGTTCTACTCCTGGGTCAGGATGATCCCCTGGAGGAGGAAATGGCAACTTACTCCAAAATTCTTGCCTGGAAAGTCCCATGGAGAGAGGAGCCTCGCAGGCTACAGTCTCTGGCGTCGCCAAGAGTTGGACATGACTGAGCAGCTAAGACTAAGACTAACACTGACCCTTCTCTACCCTTCTCCTCTAAGTGACCAGACAAGAAGGGGGTTGTTGGAGTAAACATTAACCATGAAAATAGCTGAGGCAGACGAGGTTCTCTGAGAAGGCAACCTGGCGTGTCTTAAAGGATAAATTCTAAATGAAAAAGTGAAGCAGGAAGAGCAATTCTCAACACACAACCCAGGACCAGCCACCCCACCTGTGGAATCTTACGCCAGAATCAGCATTTGATGGAGTTCTCCTGTTTCTCATGCTGGTCCAGCACAGCTGGTCTGAAGTCAGTGAGACAGAAGCCCAAAGGAAGGAGAGAGAGATCCTCTAAGGTCCATCCAGTGACCCCCAGATGACAATAGCTAGGGACCAACAGTGCTGGCTTATGCAGGACAAAGTCCCAAGATTCAGCACTTTCAATGCTAAAAGCAGGGAATTTCCAGGCAAAGCATCTTGACTGGTACCCTGACCACAGGTCTGCTCAAACTGACCAAGCCACTGGGCCATCAGGTCAAACTGTCCTCCCTTTAGGGCACATGGAATCATACTGGGTCTAATCTCCTGTGACCTTCACAAGAGCCCAAGGCCTTGAGTGGCCCGCCCTGCAGTTTCCAGTTGAGAAGCTGACATGTCAGCAGATGTAGGGACCCACTTGAGAACAGGGCTAATACTCACTAGTGAATTCCTTCCTGACTCCACACTGGTCAGTCCCCGTGAGATGGTGTCTTATTGACCAAGGTCACCTGTACCAAGAAGGGGTTCTCTTTTGACACACACACCAGAATGTGCAGACTCCCTAAACATAGGAGGTGCTCAATGAGTAACTGTTGGCTCAACAAAGAGAGGAAAACTCAATGGAGCCTCATGGAATACGCACAAGGGTTGTTAATTTTTTTCTCTCTATCTTTCCACTCAGCTGCACTCTCTGTGAAGGTGGGGTCTTGCTCATCTGTCTGCCTTGATGCCTGTCCTGACTCTGTAAGAAAGCTGGACACAGAGTGGTCACTTGACAGAGATTTGCTGAATTTGCTGACTTGAGGGCAAGCTCTGGACATGAGGGTGAAAGAGATGATTTTTGGCCACACAAGACACATAGAAAGTATCCTGATGACTGTAACATTATTATTATTATTTTTAAAACTTTTTATTGGCATAAAGTTGATTTACAATGTTGTATTAGTCTTAGGTGTAGGACATCATGAATCAGTTTTACATATATATATAATCTTCAGATATTTTTCCCATACAGGTTATGACAGAATACTGAGTAGAGATCTCTGCACTCTAAAGTAGGTCTTTATTAGTTTATCTACTTTGCATATAGTAGTGTGTATGTCTGTAAAGAAGGCAAAAAGCCAAAGAATTGATGTCTTTGAACTGTGATGCTGGAGAAGACCCCTGCATGTCCCTTGGACAGCAAGGAGATCAAATCAATCTTAAGGGAGATCAACCAAACCTTAAGGGAGATCAACCCTGAATGCTTACTGGAAGGACTGATGCTAAAGCTGAAGCTCCAGTATTTTGGTCATATGATGTGAACAGACAACTCATTAGAAATGTCCCTGATGCCGGGAAAGATCAAGGGCAGAAGGAGAAGAAGGCATCAGAGGCTGAGATGGCTAGATGGCATCTCTGATGCAATGAACATGAACTTGGGCAAATTCCAGAAGATGGTGAGGGACAGGGAGGCCTGGCGTGCTGCAGTCCATGGGGTTGCAAAGAGTCAGACACAGCTGGGCAACTGAACAACAAGAAGAAGTGTGTATGTCAATACCAACTTCCTGATTTATCATTCCCCATGTCACATTGGAGGTGATGGAATTCCTATTGAGCTATTTCAAATCCTGAAAGATGATGCTGTGAAAGTGCTGCACTCAATATGCCAGCAAATTTGGAAAACTCAGCAGTGGCCACAGGACTGGAAAAGGTCAGTTTTCATTCCAATCCCAAAGAAAGGCAATGCCAAAGAATGCTCAGACTACCGCACAATTGCACTCATCTCACATGCTAGTAAAGTAATGCTCAAAATTCCGCAAGCCAGGTTTCATCAATACGTGAACTGTGAACTTCCTGATGTTCAAGCTGGTTTTAGAAAAGGCAGAGGAACCAGAGGTCAAATTGCCAACATCCGCTATATTATGGAAAAAGCAAGAAAGTTCCAGAAAAACATCTATTTCTGCTTTATTGACTATGCCAAAGCCTTTGATTGTGTGGATCACAATAAACTATGGAATATTCTAAAAGAGATGGAAATACCAGACCAGCTGACCTGTCTCTTGAGAAATCTGTATGCAGGTCAGGAAGCAACTGTTAGAACTGGACATGGAACAACAGACTGGTTTCAAATAGGAAAAGGAGTACATCAAAGCTGTATATTGTCACCCTGTTGTTTAACCTATATGCAGAGTACATCATGAGAAATGCTGGACTGGAAGAAACACAAGCTGGAATCAAGATTGCCGGGAGAAATATCAGTAACTTCAGATATGCAAATGATACCACCCTTATGGCAGAAAGTGAAGAGGAACTAAAAGCCTCTTGATGAAAGTGAAAGAGGAGAGTGAAAAGTTGGCTTAAAGCTCAACATTCAGAAATCAAAGATCGTGGCATCTGGTCCCATCACTCCATGGGAAATAGATGGAGAAACAGTGGAAACAGTGTCAGACTTTATTTTTTGGGCCTTCAAAATCACTGCGGATGGTGATTGCAGCCATGAAATTAAAAGACGCTTACTCCTTGGAAGAAAAGTTATGACCAACCTAGGTAGCATATTCAAAAGCAGAGACATTACTTTGCCGACTAAGGTCCGTCTAGTCAAGGCTATGGTTTTTCCAGTGGTCATGTATGGATGTGAAAGTTGGACTCTGAAGAAGGCTGAGCGCCAAAGAATTGATGCTTTTGAACGGTGGTGTTGAAGAAGACTCTTGAGAGTGCCTTGGACTGCAGGGAGATCCAACCAGTCCATTCTGAAGAAGATCAGCCCTGGGATTTCTTTGGAAGGAATGATGCTAAAGCTGAAACTCCAATACTTCGGCCACCTCATGTGGAGAGCTGATTCATTGGAAAAGACTCTGATGCTGGGAGGGATTGTGGGCAGGAGGAGAAGGGGACGACAGAAGATGAGATGACTGGATGGCATCACGGACTCGATGGACGTGAGTGTGAGTGAGCTCCAGGAGTTGGTGATGGACTGGGAGGCTTGGCGTGCTGTGATTCATGGGGTCGCAAAGAGTCGGACACGACTGAGCAACTGGAGTGAACTGAACCATAAGTTTGGTTTGAGGATCTACGTGTTGATTTCCGATTTGTAAATAAGTTCATTTGTAGCGTTTTTATTAGATTCCATGTATAAGTGACGCCATATATTTGTCTTTCTCTGTCTCACTCAGTATGATAATTTCTAGGTCCACCCACGTTACTGCAAATGGCATTATTCTTTTTAATAGCTGAGTAATATTCCATGGTATATGTGTACCACACTTCTGTATCTATTCCTCTGTTGATGAACATTCATGTGTCCTGGCTGTTGTAAATAGTGCTGCAGTGAACGGAGTATATGTGTCTTTTTAGATTATGTTTTTCTCCAGATATATGCCCAGGAGTGAGATTGCTGGATTGCTCTGGCCTTAGAATAGTTTGCCCTGATGGGAATTCTTTGGAACCCATGAAGAAAGCCTTATTCCCAGACTAGCTTTTCATGTCCAGTACCGGGTATTTCTGAAGAAGAACATGCAGAGATGCCTAAGAGGAAAAGGCATGATCACCGCCTTCAACTGACAGTTGTTTGTTCATCTCCTGGGCATAGCTGGGGCATCTGACTCTTGGGTTCTCATGGCAGTAGACAGCTTGTTGGAAGTGCTCAAGGAAGAATCTGGTTTCACATGGAAGCGAAATGCCCATATCTGATTGTCCCCAAGGTTTTCCATACAAATCTAGCCTGTTTATCCTTAAGGAGAGGTGCTAGGGCCACATCATCACCTCTATACAGGAGACCTGGGCTCAACCCTGGGTCGGGTAGATTCCCTGGGGAGGGAAATGGCAGCCCATTCCAGTATTCTTGCCTGGAGAACTCCATAGACAGAAGAGCCTGGCGGGCTACAGTCCATGGGGTTGCAGAGTCAGACATGACTGAGTGACTAATACAGTATCTCTGAGGTAGTGGCTGAGACCCACATGTTTCATCAGAGTTGTGAACTTGAACTAACGGGACTTCTGGCTCAGAAATGAGTTGAGAGAAAAGTAAGCCCAGTTTACGACAAGAGATACAGAAGGAAGTGAACAGGATCAATGCATCTTAAAGGAGAAAGCTGAGGCGATCTCTTCAGCTGGATACCACATTCTCTTAAGGGAAGAAACTGCTGGTGTGTTCAGAGTTGGAAGATCCCTTGGGAATGAGACCCCAAGCAGGGCAGAGAATGCCAAGCCCTCTGGACACCTTGATGCAAATACAGAATGGGGAGTGCAAAAGATTTTCTTCTTCCAAGGAAGACTGGACAACTCATGTTTTATTATTAAACCAAAGTTTCTGTCTTGGGGTTTGGGGAGATTTTTTGTGTTTTTGTTTTGCTTTGACATCTAGTGACAGAAAATGAGATTTCCAGGTAGAGCCTTTATATCCTTGTTCATATGTTCATTGACTCACTCAGCAAACAGTTCTGGTGCCTCCATGAAGCTGTGACTAGACATGATCTCAGAGATATCTTTCCCAAAGACATCGGTCTTTGTGGTGAAGAAACCATGGGCCTATGAATAATCACAGCAGAATGAGGCTTGTTATGCCACAGAAGGGTGCTTTTCTTCCTGGCACCTGAAGGTCCCCTGCATGACTGACTCTCTTGAATTCCATAAAGGAAGATGAGCTTTTGTGAGCTCTCCAGTCATGTTTTATTTACCCACTTAAAGTTTCTCCTATATTTGAAATTCTATATGACACCCACCTTCTGGGTGTCTGCATTTTTGAATTCTCTGCTCTTCTCTTGAAATGCTTTTCCTTGTGAAAATTACTATGCGTCTTTCAATGCTCAAGTCACCCCCCTCCATGAAGCCTTTTCTGCCTTGCCTTGGCCTGGGACCCAGCTGGAGCGAGGAGTGCCCACAGTGTGTCATGGCTGGGCTTTTTCTCCTTGTCTCAGATGTGCTGGTATCATGCCCCAGGTCCTTTGCACCTGCCATTCCCTCTGCTCTTGGCCATGTGCCGTGTCTGAATCCTTCTGATCTCTGTTGCTGTCTCAGCTAAGCAATCACATCTCTAAGTGGGGGCCTCCCTGTAGCCCTCTGAGGCCTGGCCTGTTCTGGCTGCTGCCTGAGTCTGGACTTGCAGGGTCGGAGGGGGCTGAGCTTGCTTCTGGTAAGCTGGAGCTGTCTTTAGGCCTCCAGATACAATATTGCTAAATAACAGGCAAGAACTAAATGTGTTTTTACCTTTGCTGAGTCAAGAGCCCCTTTGAAACCTAAACACAAAATCTACCAAAAGATCTGAATTCCTGTTTCTCACATACAAGTCTCTGCTGATGGCATCACGATGGATACTTTACCCTTCTCTGAGCATCTTTCAAGTACTGCCTCAGGCTGGGATTGAACCATCTTATATGTGTCTGAATACGATGTGTGTATGTGAATACGTGTGTGTTAGTCACTCTGTTGTGTCCAACTCTTTGTGACCCTGGGGACTGTAGGCTGCCAGGCTCCTCTGTCCATGGGATTCTCCAGGCAAGAATACTGCAGGGAGTTGCCATGCCCTCCTCCGGGGATCTTTCCTGACTCAGAGACTGAGCTGAGTCTCCTCATTGCAAGTAGATCCTTTACTATCCGAACCACCATGCAAAAAAGCATAATACCCAGTGTGTCTTGAGCACCAGTTATGAGTCCATTGTTCTTCTAGAGGATTCCAAGTTCACCATCTCTGTTTCGCATCATCAAAGCCCTGGGAAGGAACTATGAATTTACTAGTCATATAGATCAACAATGGCCAAGCGACAGGTCCTCAGAGGAATCTTGCCTCCTACCTGCTTTTGTAAATTAAAGTATATTTGCAGATGGTGACTGCAGCCATGAAATAAAAAGAAGCTTAGTCCTTGGAAGAAAAGTTATGACAACCTAGATAGCATATTAAAAAGCAGAGACATTACTTTGCAAACAAAGGTCCATCTAGTCAAGGCTATGGTTTCTCCAGTAGTCATATATGGATGTGAGAGTTGGACTGTAAAGAAAGCTGAACACCGAAGAATTGATGCTCTTGAACTGTGGTGCTGGAGAAGACTCTTGAGAGTGCCTTGGACTGCAAGGAGATCCAACCAGTCCATACTAAAGGAAATCAGCCCTGAATATTCATTGGCAGGACTGATGTTGAAGCTGAAACTTCAATACTTTGGCTGTCTGATGCAAAGAGCTGACTCATTTGAAAAGACCCTGATGCTGGGAAAGATTGAAGGTGGGAGGAGAAGGGGATGACAGGGCATGAGATGGTTGAATGACATCACCGACTCAATGGACATGAGTTTAAGTAAGCTCTGGGAGTTGGTGTTGGACAGGGAGGCCTGGCGTGCTGCAGTCCATGGGTCACAAAGAGTTGGACACGACTGAGCGGCTGCACTGAAGCACAGGCCACTCCCAGTTCTGATGTGTTATTTACGGCTGCTTTCAAAGTACAGTGCAGAGTGGGGTAGCTGGGACAGAGACCATATGACCCACAGAGGCTAAAATATTACTGTCTTTTTAATTATGTGGTTTGCTAATGGGCTCAGAGAGGTTATTTCTTGTACGGACCATCCTCTGGCCACGTCCATGGCTGGAGGTCATGGTGCTGGATCCTGGATGTCATAGATACATTTGGCTTCAATTCTAGGGGTGGCTGTGGGGTTCCCCCTCTGTTCTTGGAGCTTCAGTATCCCCACCAGGAGATGAAGTGGTGGGGCTTGATCTAGTGACCCAGGGAGCAGAAGGGTAGATTCTGTGACTGAAGGACCCTGGGTCTGTGTGTCTGAAGGGCTGGGAATAGTTTAAGGGAATAAAAAGACCCTTTAGTTTGTTGGGATTTAAGCCCAAAGTGCCGAGGGAAGAATGTCCCCCAAAGGCAGCACTGCCCAGTATCATCTGCGTGTCTGTTCTTGCTGTCTGATGGAGGGAAGTCCCTGGAATCACATCAACCACCATTTACAAGACCATGGGTTGAGGAGATGAAGGCCACTCTCTCCTGGCACTTTCTTGCCGTTTGCCTCCCAGCAACACCCAGGGCAATAGTTCTCATCTATAAAGCGGGGCGGCGGGATCTGAGTTCTCGGTGAGTAAGGCACCCGCTTGCCCACCGAGCAGCTCGTCCCCCGCGCAGCTTGCACCCCCAGGCAGAGCCTTGAAGCTGTCCCCACGGAGGCGCTCACAGCTCGGTCCCCACTGCAGTCGGAGTCAAGGCTGGCTTTAGATCCAACGTGTTCAGAACCACACAGGTCAGCCCTTCCACCTTTATCTCTTCTCTCCCCCAGAGGTGGAAGTCTTTTTACTTGCCTTTTGCTCCTCTGAGGAGTATTTCATTAAAAATTAAAACAAAAAACTGTTGGACACACACACATGTACATACACATACAAATGAGAAAACTGGAGAAACAGGATGTGATGGGCAGATTGTATCAATTTCCTGATTATGGTTCAACCCATCTTCTAGTGACATAAAACACAGTCCCTGCGGGCAAAGCCATGTAGAGGGTACACTGGATTTCTCTGAGTTACTTCTTACCGCGGTGTGTGAATGTACAATAATCCCTAAATAAAAAGTTTAATTAAAAAATAAATTGGTACTGACTGTATATTCCCAGGAGCTGTGGTTTTTATTAAGTCCGGATATCAGTGAATAAGTCCATTTGTCAGAGAAGTGACTAGGATGTCTATAGCAGGATCAACATTACGTTTTTATTGAAGGTTTGATGTTTGTTCATTTGGGGAGAATCATAAATCTCTTCGAGGACCAGTTATATTCCATGAGCCCCTTTCGTCTCACTCACATACGTGTGAAAGTGTGCCTGCTACTGTTTGCACATGTGGGCGCGTGCACACGTGTTCACACGCTCACATGTGGGTTATCGGCGGAGGTCACTCAAGGACCCCACAGACCAGGGCAACAGAGAGCAAGGGATACTTTGGAGCCCTGAACAGTCTGCCCGGCTTCCCTTCCAAGCAGAATGGCTCTGCTGTGTGTTGTCTGTTTCACATTTTGGATATTTGTTTCTGATTTCATTTGGAAACATGTAGCACCGACTGACATCCTGGGGAGGAAGAGCCAAGGGCGAGATGCAGAGGAAGTGCTTCTGAGACCCAGGTCTGTCTGGATGTCATCACTGCCGTTCGGGTTCCTCATCTCCAGGTCAGTCTGGGGTATGGGTTTGGGGGTACTTCACTCGGGCACCATGGATTTGCTGGATTTGGTACCCATCTCCCTGGGTCTGATCTACTCACCATCTGGTGCTGGACAGGGTTTTGCTATGTGCCAGAGGATGTCCAGGAGACAGGTCAGTGGGCACCACAGAGCCGGGCCCCAAGCTTTCTTTTATCTGCTCCTGAAGACAAACAACCCACCACCCAGCCCAGCTCCTCCCTGCCCCGCCCCTCCCTTCCTCCTCCTCACCTCTCTCTCCCTCTCTCTCTGCCACCAAGAAAGATACGCTGACAAGTGGGGGGGAAAGAAAAAACACTTGCAAAACTTTCCCTAGTCTTGGGGAATTTGCTTTGAAATTTGTGCCGGATAGAGTCATTAGTAAACTTGCTCTTAATAGTGTTTCGAAGATGTAATTTTTCACACCTTCCCTGACTTTGACACTGCGGCTTTTGAAACTTCATTTTGCACTGTGCTGCATTGTTCTCTAATCTGCTACACTCTGCATTGAGTATCACGGAAATTTCGCACTTACTATGTCAATAACATCTGGCAAAATTGCCACCTATTAAGAGTAAGTGTTCTTTTTTCTCCGGTGAGAAATGTGATGGTGTATTATATTGGTTTCCCTTGAGAGGCTAAGGAGACAATTTTAAAGCAGACAAATGCATTAAAGAAATAACCTGAACTCTAAGAAAAGGTTACAGAAAGTCAGAAACTTTTTTTTTTTCTTTTTCTTCTTCTGGGTTTATTTATTTATTTAGGGGGAGGGGGTGAAAGCTGTTGTTCGGTGGGGCATGGGTGAGGGTGGGTTTCACTGCGAGGCGGTACTTCTCTGATGTCTCCTCTGGGGAGTGTGTCTCCACCCACCTCCTACTCTATATCGGAGACCTTCTGCACCCAAGCTTTCTCAGGACAGGCCAGCTAAGGGTGCCAGAACCCTGGCATCCTGAAAAAGCAGTGCAGAGCAGCCTGCGTTGGCAGCAGGAAGGTGTGTGTTGTCGGCAACTCACTGAACTTCAGGACCCTCGGTCTCTTCCTCGGGGCAATGGAGGTCCTTAAGCTGCTGTTTGGTGTCGACCTGAAGATGCTGGAATGTGTCAGGGTCCTGGATGCAGGGGCTGGCAGGTAAGTGGTCCCTGGTCCTGTCATGACTACTTGGCTCCGTTAAAACTCTGTAGGTGTTGATTTCTTTCAAGTCCAAGCCACTGGGGGCCCCAGATATTTGAGTCATAAATCTGAATCCCCAAATAACGCATCAAAACGTGCCAGTGTGACTGGAGCAGGAAGGGGACTGCGTCTCCTCTCTCTGCAGGGCTCCAGCTCATCATCCCAGTGAGAAGCCCATCGAAGGCAGAGCAACCTCATTTTCCATCACCTGTTCACTGGGAACTCAGGGTAAAGGAAAACATGGCAGAGGCCCCAGTGCCCCTGAGAAGGTGGCATTCTTGGGAACTGGAGTGCTATCCCTTGCCTGGCTACCTTCTGTGTCCAGGGGCAGGATGGTATGGCCCAAGCCTGCACCAGGGCAGAGGTAGGTGGCCGTGTAGGACTGAGCGCTCGACGCATCTCAGGCCCTGGGGTGCGGAGAACAGGCCTGTGATGCAGGTACCCCAACTGTCCTCATTCCACAGCTGGGGAAACAAAATCATGGGATGGTTGGGAAACTGGCTGAAATCACTGTGCATCAGCTTGAGGGCACAGTTTACTCTCCCTGGTCTGGTGTCAGGACTCATGGCTGGATCCCTCTCTCTTTCTGGCCTCAGATTGTATCTGTAATCCGATTGCACCTGTAATCTGTGTTGTTACTCAGTGGTTCAGTCGTGTCTGCCTCTTTGCCAGCCTGTGGACTGCAGCACGCCAGGCTTCCCTGTCCTTCACTATCTCCCGGAGCTTGCTCAAAGTCATGTCCATGGAGGCAATGGTGCCCTCCACCATCTCGTCCTTTGTCACCCCTTCTCTTGTTCTCAGCCTTTTCTGTATGGCTAGGCTCCCATCTGCCCGGCTTTCACGGGTGAAGTTTCTTCTGCTTGGAATCCCTTCCTCCGCTCTGCTATTTGACTCATTCATTTGTTTCTTTCCTTGAGAAGGATGTTGAAACACAGGGACATATTTATTAACCTCTGGGCCCCTTAAAATTCCCATCTCTACGATTAACTTTTGTTGAAGATCAAAGTCAAAAATACTGACAAAACTTCTGTTAAGATTCCTAGGACTTAATAAATTAGAAGTCACAAGTTAGCAGCCCCTGCCTGAGCCAGAAATAGACCACAGATCTGTGTTGCTGAGCCCTCATAGGGTGTTAAAAAATGGAATCAGTTGCTGACACATACGAACTAGGAGATTTCATAAGACAAATGTAGAATTTTAATTTCTATTGAATAAACTGAGAGCTTTGGCCTCCCCGAGCCCATGTACATGCCCGGAAACCACCGACCCTGTTCACTGGGAGTGTGCATTCCACAGGCTGCCCCGGTGCCTGCCCCTCCCTGGCACCTGACCTCTGATCTCTACTCATTAAAGATACCGGTTTAGCCCCTGGAGGCATTTGAGTTACAGTCCTTGCAACCAGTTACTTAAATCTCCCAAATGATCATTTCTTCATACTTTCTATATGTTGAGCACACCCGTCTGGTGCCAGGCACGTGTAGATGCCAGGCATATGGAAGCAGACGAGTTCAGTCTTCATGACTCCTTTCTGCTGTGACCTCTTCCAGGAAGACTTCCTGGATACACCTGACTGGTATTGGAGGCACAGGCCAGTTCATCCTGGAGCTCTGGGTTTGCCTGTCTTTATAGTCATCTCTCAAGTGCATATAGCAATTCCTCTATTTTTCGCAGCAGACATGCAGTCCTCAATCCCAGGCTCTATGTCTTATTTGTCTTTAATTTACCAGCCCTTCCATGGGGCCTGGTGGAGAGGTGGGTCTCTGGACTTGTTAATTTAATGCATAGATAGATGAACAAATAAACAAAACCAAAAACTGAACCTCCTAGACTCGCTACATCTCATCTTTGAACCAAGAAAGCTGAGCAAGTTATGTCTTAAGCTGCTTCCTGCTGGAAAATTCCAAGTCTCAGTTGAAAAACATCAATATTTAGATGACTGTATTTTCTTTCCAAATGCCCACAATATTTTACATCCTGATAATATTTACGGGTTGTCCTCAGAGATAACTAATTGGATTTGCCATCGAGCTCGCAGGGAAAACGTATGGAGGATGGTCTCTCATTACTCACACGAGAAGGTGATAGCTCACTCCCCAAACTTCTATCGCTGTGATTCAGAGAACACTAAAATGGGGCGGGAAGGAATAATGTGCCCGCTGTCACCCTGGTCTTTCTCTTGCATTTACCACTTGGACAGAGCCATTTGCATCTGAATTGAACCCGCATGAAAATTTCCAGTTTATGTACTGCCAGTGATAAACAAAGAGGTTCGAGGAACGGAGGCTGGGCTGGAAGAGCTGCTCTCCCCGTTACATGCTTTCTAGATGGCCTCACAGATCCGCGGGCGCTACCTGTCGCGCCCCTTACCGCAAGGGCGCCTTCCTTGAGAAGGGCAGGACCAGCCCTTGCTGAGATGCAGAGGCAGAGTTACAGAGCTCCTCTCAGTCCATTTTCCTCCCCAGTCTTCATCCTTATTCCTTGACCTTCCTTGTATCTTTCTAAGCTCCTGAGTTCTTTTCCTCTTCATTTTGGGGGCAGATAAAATTTCAAGTGCTGTGTTGAAGTAGTCTTTTGGTTCTGTCTCCTCCACTGGACTTCATCTCTTTGAAGGTAGGGACTGTGCCTGTTTCACTTTCATTTTCCCTGTGTGTCTAGCAGAGTGTGACAGTGTGATCAAAGAAAGAATGAGGGACGGAACGATGGAAATCTGACCTTGGCCACTGATAAGTGTCTGTCTGAGCTAAGGACCCTGCTAGTCTTCCCGCATCTCTGATTTATTTTCATCCTCAGAATACTATGTAGCCAGTCTTCTTCTTGTTTTTATTATCCTTACTGTTGTTATTTTATAAATAGGAAAACTGAAAGGCAGAGAAGTTAAATTAATTTCCCAAAGTCAGTAAGAGGTAGTCAACATTCAAACCCAGGAACAGTCATCAACACTCATAAGAGCAATGTCAGAACTCCGTCATGTGTGTGTGTGTGTTTGTATTATATGTGTGTCTAGGGCAACTGGTCATAAATGTTATAGAACCAGGAGTTTTCTGACTCCGAAGCCGGTTATATCATGGTATCAGGAATCGCTCACTTTCTATATGGCCATTAGAGTGGGTGAGAGACATCACTTTGCTGGAAAAGGTCCGTCTAGTCAAAGCTGTGGTGTTTCTAGCAGTCATGTACGGATGTGAGTTGGACCATAAAGAAAGCTGAGTGCCAAAGAACTGCCGCTTTCAAACCGTGGTGCTGGAGAAGACTCTTGAGAGTCCCTTGGACTGCAAGGAGATCCAACCAGTCAATCCTTAAGGAAATTGACCTTGGTTATTCATTGGAAGGACTGATGCTGAAGTTGAAGCTCCAACCTTTGGCCACCTGATGCAAAGAACCAGTTCATTGGAAAAGACTCTGATGCTGGGAAAGATTGTGGGCAGAAGGAGAAGGAGGGGGGCAGAGGACAAGATGGTGGGATTACCAACTCAAAGGACATGAGTTTGCGCAAACTCCAAGAGATAGTGAAGGATAGGGAAGCCTGGCGTGCTGCAGTCCATGGGGTTGCAAAGAGTTGGACACGACTGACTGAACAACAATCATCGGGGCTAGTATTGGCTGGGTCCAGGGCACTGTAGCACCAGAACGGTGTGTGGTATGACCCACTGCTTCAGGAACCACATTTACTGAGACCTGCTTTTTGGGTGTGGCATGTTATCTCTCCATGTTGACCTTTTCCATAAACTCTTGCTGAGATCTAGCACCTTCTGGGGTTTGGTGCTGGTGGAGCATACTGAGCTTTCCTTCAGCCTACAAATGCTCAATGTTCAATTTCTGTCAAACTCTGATAGAACAAGATAAAGGGGGGAAAATCTTTTAAAAATGTAAGGAGAAGATTAATTACATTTGGAGATTCAAATACCCTTTGACCTCAAACATAAAGCTTTCACAAAGTCTTGGTTAATGAAACGGGGTTCTACATCACTCGACACAGTGAGGATAGTGGTGGGCAGTGTTCTAAACTGCCTCCTTTCCAAATTCCTGCCCCTGGTGTATGCATAATCCATCCTTTTGAATATGATGGATGGCATGCCCAAGGACAGGTCACATGGGAGGTGAAGAGATTTTGCAGGTGTAGTTAAGAGGCCCAAACAGTTGACTGTGAATTAGTCTCGAGGGAGATAATCCTGAATGGGTCTGACCTGGCCAGGTGAACTTTTAAAAGCAGAGAGATTCTCCTGTTGGTATGTTTCCAGATAGTCTTGGAAAATATGGATGAGGGAATGTGGCAAAACTCTGATGGAAGTTCCCCAAACAGGAGGAACCCAGTTCTCCCACCCACCAGTGGGCCTGGAAAAGAACATCAAGCCTGAGATGAGATTCTTACTCCAGCCAACACCTTAATATCAGCTTGGCGAGGCTGTGAAAAGGAGCCTTGGTTCCTGACCCAGGGAAACTGTGAGGAATTAATTTATAGGATTTTAAGCCTCTAAGTTTATGATAATTTGTTATACATCAGTTAAAAAAAAAAAAGTTGGGCTTTCCAGATGGTATTAGTGGTATAGAACCCACCTGCCAATACAGGAGACATGAGACACAGGTTTGATCCCTGGGTTGGGAAGATCCCCTGGAGGAGGGCATGGCAACCTACTCCAGTATTCTTGCCTGGAGAATTCCATGGACAGACAAGTCTGGTGGGCTACAGTCCACAGGGTCGCAAAGAATTAGACAAGACTGAAGCAACTTAGCATGCATGCCAACAATTAATTCAGGGATGTATCAGTTAGTTGTTGCAGCTAAGGAACAAGCAACGGCAAAAACTTTACAAGTATTTACTGCTTATGCATCTGTTGACTGGGACAGCTCTGCTTCTTTCCTCCAAGATACATATGGGTCACTCTTGGTAGCGGCAGAGGAGTGAAAGGACAGGTACAAACACACAAGGTCCCTGGGGCCCAGGCTTGGCACGGACACAGTGTCACTTCTGCTCCTAGAATGTTGGCCAAAACAAATCTGATGGCCAAGACCATCGTCAGAGGCAGAGAGATCCATCCTACCCTTGATGAAGCCAGGGAAGGAGGAAAGGCAAAGAACTACAGCCAAGAGTGCAATCTAGCACTGCAGAGAAACGCAGGTGGTGACGTATATATTTATGGGTGATGATAGCCAAGGGCAATGGCCCCTGGACCTGTCCACTCAAACATTAAAGATGACTGGGAACTGCATTTTGCTAGGATGGGATTCAGTTAACACCAGTGCAATTCACCCAGATGACACTTCCCACCACCTCCCCGATAATCTAATGCTAATTTATAATCGAATGTGGGAGTTTGACTTTTAAGGAACATGACTGTCATGCCATTTCCTTGATTTGCATAGAGTGCTCATCGCGCTGGCGATCCAGGGAGGATGGCTCACCCGGGGACAGGGCTTTGGCTGCTCTCCAAATCGCAGGAAGAACTGCAGATCAGCCACCACATCTCAGCCTCTGTTCTGCTGTCTGATGACGAGGACAGGCGGGTTCAGGGTGGCTCACCCAAGCGGCGTCTCTGTGGAAGCACCATTGCATTCATTCAGTGTTGGATATGTTTACTGAGCTCATAGCATGTATAAGGAGTGAGCTGGCCCCGGGGATGGAGATGCAAACACAACATCACTGGGGTCACTGAGGGGTCACTCTCTGGACTAGAGGGCTATGTGCCAGGTCCAGGGACCATGCAGAGAAGAAACAGTGGAGTTGTCAGGAAGAGTTTCATGGACAGAATTGGTCTTTGACCATAAGGAGCATCTCTAGGGGAGGGGATGGGACTGTCTTGACCAGCAAAGGAAGCAGTGTCTAGAGATGCTCTTAATATTTTGGAGATCATAGACCTCCGGTCAACTGTTGAAAACCAGACCTTCTCTCCTGGGTCCTGGGATGCTTCTAAGCCCCCAAACCCCAAGGTTTGTCTGCAATTTCAGAACATATTGCAAACTATCAGCTAGAGTGTTCTCTTTGGAGATACTCTTAGAGTTTCCATTCATTCTGGATCCTTGTCAGGAGAGCCTTGTCTGCTCTTGGAGACCTGGGCAGAGCCTGAGCAGACCCTAGCACCTAGTGGAGGCTGCATCCTGCTGTCTTCTGATTGGCTGGGCATTGCCTACACCTGCTGGGATGCTGGCTCAAGTGCGAGATATTCCCAGCAGCCTTGAGGGTGAAGCAGGGTTCCTTCCAAAGTGTCTCAGCCCAGGCATGTCAGCCGGTGAGATGCGTGGGAGGCAGACTCTGTCACCCCTGACGGACACGAGGTTGACTCCCCAAGCACCAGCTCAGGGGAGGACACCCTCCCTGTCAGTCACGGGTGCCTCATATATATCCTGAGAGTACTTTCCTCTTAATTTGTCTGAGTCTCTCTCTCTCCCTGTCTGACGGCTGATTGCTCAGTTTCTGCCAAGCAGGAGAGAAGAGCCCGGAATGAACCCAGAACTTTAGCAATGGAAAGGGGAGCTTCACTTAACAGGTCTCAGAAGAATCTTGACAGCAAGTCTGGCACTTCGAGGTTCTGTCAGAGGTATGGAAGTGGGATCCTGGGTTCCGACGCTGACCTAGGACTGCTCCAGAGTCGTCCTTGGCTCCCTTCTATCCAATGGCCCCAATTTGGTCACGGGACTTTTTTATTCTATGTGGCAAAGAACAGATCAGGCTAATCACCAACAGGAACAACAGCAAAAATTGATAAAAGCTGGGGAAGGCGAAAAAGAAGAATAATTAGAAGGCTTGACATTCCTAGCTTGTTCTTGCCTTAAGGCCTGTGCACTTGTGGCCCCCAGCCCAGAGCGCTGACCCCTGATCTCCACTTGCCAAGATCCTCCTTGGTTCTGGGGTCTCCCCCCCCCAAAGCCACTGCTCCCCAGTCCCTAAATCAATCCCAACTGCTCAACAACACACTCTAGCAAACCACCCCGCATCACCTCCCTCCTAGCACTTCCTGCCAATAAAAATGTTCCAGTTCTTTTATTTGTTTGCCTCTTTACTTTCTTTCCTTCTTCCAAATAGAACATAACTCTGTAGCATCCATGCTTAGAGGAGACAAGCAAGAATTATTTACTGGGGAAAACATAGCGGATGGTCTCATTTGCTCCCTGGGTCTCAGAGGCCCCAGAGCAGTCTTGGGATTTTCTGATTTCTCAGTACTTACCTCTCTACTTATTTAACTGGACCTCTCTCTGTTACACACCTAAACAAATGGGCTTGTGTGTGTATCCCCACACGTAAACACACTCACTTGCTTATTCAGAGGAAGACACCTTCACCATTATCCAATCAGGAATTACATCTGGGGGGCCCTGCCTACTAGGACCTGAGTCGGAGAAGTGGGTGGGAGGGGTGGAGAAGCTATCTTTCTTGCAGAGCTAACAGGTCAGGGACAAAATCCAGGTGAACTTCTTGAGTTTCCCTGCTGATACGGATAACCTAAGATCTCAGTATTTTTGCCCGTAAAAGATGGTCAAAATAAGACCCAGGTCATGTGCAACACTTCATCCTGTTTTATGAATGGAAGAGGCAGGACAGAAGCATGATGAACAAGAATGTTTCGAATTAACTTCTGAGGTTTACAGGAGCCGTAACTATCTGTTTATCTGTCTTTAGCAGTCTCCTAATAGGCAACTAGAGGGTCAAGGCCTGAGCCTGTAACATCGCATTATGTGTCCTGGTCATTACTGGTTAATTGCACCTTCTTTGTCTTCCAGTGACTTTATGAGGCCGTAAGAGGGGCCTTAAGGAAATGGTCGGTGAAAGAGGGTGCCGCCTCTGTGACCGGCTGGCATCGCTTCTGCCCTGACGGTGGCAGCAGTGGGCAGGGGCCAGGGATGGAGGCGGGGGCAACCCCGAAGAGCCAGCGGGCTTTAACCTCTTTCACATTTTGACAGAAACACTCTCATCTGTGTGGGTCTGGTTGTTTTCAGAACGGTTTTTCTTAGTGTCCCATTGTAGGATTTCCACCTCCTATTACCCGTATCATAGCACCTGTCTGTGGCTCAGTTTCCTTAGATATGAAAGCGGAAAGTGAATCCCACCTTGCCTTCCTCCTGGGCCCTTCAGATGGCTGAATGCTATCGTTGGTGTGAAAATGCTTTGGGGGTTATGTTTTGATGAGAGTGGAAAAAAAGCATTCACTCCTTGCAGTCAATATACAGTCAATATATCACTCCTGCAATATACACTCCTTGCAGTCAACGTGCCATCTCCCCAGGAGAGTGCAAACACTCGCCCTTTGCTACCTTCCCAGGCCTTTCACACGCAGACATGTGCCGGCTGCCTAGCTCTCTCTCTGACGACACTCGAATGCCCACTTGATCCCGAGCTTGGCCACTCATTTCCCACTGGACCCTGTGCTCCCCATGGCAAGGACGCAGCTCCACTCACCCCCGTGTTCTCAGGGCCCCGCAGAGAGCCTGAAACTTGCCAAGTGCATGGTGTGGAGCTGTGTGTCCTCCACCTCTGCACGTTACTGTCTGAGTTCTCAGACTGTGGCTGCGCTGGGAGATGGGGTCTTTACAGAGGTCATGAAGGCAATGCAAAGTCATTAGGTCATGAAGGCAATGCGAGGCCATTAGGGTGAGCGCTGACCTCATAGCACTGGCGTCCCGATGCGAAGCGGAACTCTGGGCACAGACCAGTGCAGAAGGGCGATGTGAAGACGCAGGGAGAAGATGGCCATCCACCACCAAGGAGAGAGAGCTCAGCAGGAAAGAGGGAACCTCCTCCGCCCACCCTCCCCGACCCAGCACCTTCATCTGAATTCTGGCTTCCAGAATTGTGAGAAAGTAAACTTGCTGTTTAAGCTACCCAGTCGGCAGTACTTTATGGCAGGCCTCATAGACTCATACATGAACATTTTTTGATATAAGAACTACCTATGGCTGATTCATGTTGAGGTTTGACAGAAAACAGCAAAATTCTATAAAGCAATTATCTTTCAATTAAAAGATAAATGAATTAAAAAAAAGAGCCACTTGAAAAAAATTCCCTGGTGGTCCAGTGGTTAGAACTCCACTACAGGGGCAGAGTTTCATTTCCTGATCAGAGAACTAAGATCCTGAAAATGGTCAAAAAATAAAAAAGAAACAAAACACCCCATTTGCATCATGAATGGTGTATTTAATTCTGGGAGGAGGAAGGGGAAGAGATAGGGCCTTGTTTCAAGCACATACTATGGGCCACTGGGCTTCCCTGGTGGCTCAGTGGCAAGGAATCTACTTGCAATGCAGGAGACCTGGGTTTGATCCGGGGTCTGGAAGACCCCCTGGAGGCAGGCATGGCAACCCACTCCAGTATTCTTGGCTGGAGAATCCCATGGACAGAGGGGCCTGGCGGGCTGCAGTCCATGGGGGCTGCAAAGAATACCAGACACGACTGAGTCGACTTAGCACGCACACACTCACCGTGTGCCCGCGCCCTGTGCTATAGGCTTTACATCACCTCCTTTGGAGTCATTTGTTTCATTTCACAGAGGATGATAACTTACAGTGAACGGTGTCAGTTTCTTGATCTCCCGAAGACGAAGCTTTAGCTTCGGGACCAGGGACCAGGCTTGATCACTCTAGAGCTTTTGTGTAGCAGAGTTTTATTAAAGTATGAAAAGAGACAGAGAATGCTTCTGACATAGACCACAGAAGGGAGACGGAGAGCGCCCTCTTGCCAGTGTTAGCAAGGGACTTATATACTTTAATTAGTTATTACAATAAATCAAAAGAATGTCTCGAAGTTGTAAAGATCTT
The DNA here is from genome assembly GCA_917880005.1 of Nanger dama. Taxonomy (NCBI): domain Eukaryota; kingdom Metazoa; phylum Chordata; class Mammalia; order Artiodactyla; family Bovidae; genus Nanger; species Nanger dama. Next base: position 7,883,009 of record CAKJTW010000063.1, on the reverse strand, counting down.
ACTAGACCCACTCCTCCTATAATTTACATTTTAAGATATCAGGATTAACCAGAAGGTTTTCAGAAAGGAGAAACTGTCCTCAAGCAGGATACATTGTTGTTATATAATCTTTAGTACAGAGTTTAAACTGAGTTGTTTGTTTGTATAATCATCAGTTCCAGGCTTAAAGAAAAAAACTTTTTATGTGACTAAGACTAAGGAATGTAGAGGAGAAAAAAAAAAGTTTGTTCTTTCCTCCTCCTTGAGAATTCAGAGGCTTATCTCCTCCTTGAGAGCCCAGACCCCTTTCTCCTCCTCTGGGACCGCGGACTTGTTATCAACCTGCCTAGGAATTGACTCTCTCAAGGAGAAATCTGTGAGTGGGGAAGATGGAGGAATTTCTCCAGGTACCTATGAGTCCCTGCCTAGCTGTCTTCCAAGCACCACCCTCCTCTGGACAACTGCTTCTTGATATGAATTCCGTGGATTTCTCAGGGGAACTTTCAGACGGTCGGTCATGTCCAAAAGTGAACTCTCTGCTGCCCTTCGCCTCCAGCTTCTCCTGCTACCTTAACATGTGACCCCATCCACCTGGCATTGTTTTGTGGCAGATTCCTCACCTTCGGTCCCCCGTACAGGGCCCCGAGTCCGCACGCTCTTCTCCGCCTGAACTGCATCACCCTTGTGCAGACCACCAGCACCACTTACCTGGGTACAGGTATCCTGGCCACCGGCCCATCCCTCAGTCATACTGTCGTGATGCTTTCAGAGTTCCTTGATCAAACAAAACCATTCTTCCTACAGATCATTCTTCTTGGTCTTCTCCCATCCAGCCAGTCCTGCATCACGCGTCCACTTGCCAGTCCCCCCAGTCGCTCCCACCCTCTCCCCTTTCCCTGGGCTTCCTGAGCTGTCCTGCTCCCTAATGCTATTCTTCACTCTTTTTTTTTTTTTTGTCTCTCCCCTCTATCAGTAATTCCAGAATTAGGAAAGACCCAAAATCCAGAAGCCATAAAGGTAAAAATGGATACATTGTACTTTTTGTAAATTTGAAATTCCAGTTTTAATCACCTGTGATATATCTTAGACTAATTTCCTTAATATAGAAAGAGCTCCTGCAAACCTTTAATGTAGAAGAACCATTCAATGAAAAAAGTGGAGAAAGAAGATTAGTAGGTAATTCTTAAGAAAAGGAAACACATGTGACTATTAAATATAGTTTCTCAATTTGTTCATAATAAACAAAAGGAAAAATTCAAATGAGAATGAAGAAAAGAACTGCGCATTCATGATCCTTGTGAGTGGTAAGTTGGCGCATCCTCTCTGAGGGACAAACGGGCTGTATGTATTGCAGTTACCGTGAGTCACACTTTTGAGCTGGAAGTTTCACTTTAGCCACTTATCTTTTAGGTGCATTGACACATATTCACAAAAATGTGCTTTCTGTGGCTTTGTTTGGAGTAGTGATTGATCAGATTTGTAGATTAAATGAAATATAAAATATCTTTACAATGCAATATTATACAACCATTAAAAAGAAAGAAGCAACTCTGTATATTTATTGATATGGAATTCATAGTACATGCCACTGATCAATGAGAAGAACTATTTCCTTTTGGAGGAAAAATCGTAAAGAACAGGGAGATTTTGTTTTGGTACTGCTGATTTTTAAACAATATATGTGATTAACATTAAAAAAATTTAAATTGGTACTAATTTTTATAGTAATATAGTTAGTGATATAAATCTGCATTGGATTTATAAGTGTACATGTAAGCACATTTATATGACCATATAAAATAATTTATAATTATATTATATATTGTAAGAACTATGGTTATGTAAAGTTATGAATTATGACTATGATATGACTTACAACTATGGCTAATGTTTCATCACATAGCCACTGCTATGTCATATTAATACACATGTACATTACTAACGATATAAATACACATAAATATTGATTTAAATATTTATACTTTTGTTCTAAACATAGATTAAAAACTGGAAGGAAATACAGTGAAATGTTACTTTTGCTTTTCTCTGAGTAGTAAAATGATCCATAATTATTATTGTTTTTGTGTGTGTATGTATTTAAATTTTACATTATGAAGTATACCTATTTTTATGTGTTTCTCTATATATTTATCAGGGTAGAAAGTCTAGTCTGTTTGTTTAGTTTTCTTGTTGTTTAGTTTCCTTCATTATTTTTGCCTGTTTTTTAGAAAAACTTAATAAAAATTATATCTCTTTTTGTAACTATACTTGCAGTTATATCTGCAAAGCACTTTCACATTCACGATTTCCACTGCATGCTCCTGCCAGCCTGGAGGTAGCCAGAATCTATAATGGAGCTCCCCAGTTCACAGATAAGAAAACTGAGGGCCAATTTAGTTTAAGGAGAGAGTCAGAGGCAGAACTTTGGATCTATCTCTTTGGGCAGCATTTCAAGAAGGAGCAGGGATCTCCTGATCCAGGAGCCAGAATTCCTAGGAGGGGTCCCACTGTTTAGGGGAGAACAGGGAGGAGATCTTTAGAGTGACTCTCCCACAGGACAAAGGAGGATCCCTGCGGCTTTTTCTTCTCCTTTCTCCGCTTCAGTAATGGATTTTTAAAAACCACAATCATAGATCAGAAAATGCACGGATACATAACACAGGAGAGTCAAAAAAAAAAAGAAAGAAAAGAAAACCCAGAAGAGACACCTGTTTATTTTGCCCTCCCATTGTGGCACGTGCTTTTAAAAATTTTCTGTTGAAGTAGAGCTGATTTACAGCGTTGGGTTGGTTTGGGATGTACAGCAAAGTCATTCCATATTCTCACGTGTTTTTCTTCCCTTATAGGTTGTTACAGGATACTGAGCAGAGTTCCCTGTGCTATACAGTTGGTCCTTATCAGTTATCGGTTTTCTGTGTAGTAGGATATATGTTTTAAGCCCAGGCTCCTAATTTATCCCTCCCCTTTCCCTTTCCGCTTTGGTAACCATCATTTGTTTTCTACGTCTGTGAGTCTATTTCTGCTTTGTGAATAAGTTCACTTGAATCACTCTTTTAGCTGCCACATATAAGTGATGTCCTAGGGTGCTTGTCTTTGTCCGACCTAGTGTGAGCATCTCTAGGTCCATCCGTCTTGCTGTGCTTAGGGGTCTTTTTGTAAGGTGAACAAACTTGGATTTCTGAAACTAGAGCTCTCCATTCGACCTGTGCAGGTCACATTCATGTGTGAGTTTAAACTGGGGCTTTTGCCTGGGCGCTGGTGAGCTGACGCGTGCCTTCATTTTGATGCTTAACCTCCCCCAGTGCTTTGAGAAGGGAGCTGCGTCATTACCCTCTGAGTGTGACATTCCCGTGCTCAAAAGCCCTCTGCTGACTTTGCATCTTTGAGGTTCTGCATGATCCCCCAGCCTCTTCTCCCATATTTGATCATTCTGCTCCCAACACCTCCCCTCCTCTTCCTGAATGTGCCAGGAGGGCTCTGTCCCCTGGAGTTTTGAGCCTGCTCTTTCCTCTTCTTGAACTTCTTTCCCCCAGAGGGACATGTGGCTTCTCCTCTTGTTTCTTTGTGTTCTTACTGAAATGTCACCAATCAGATGAGAGCTTTCTTAACCACTGTACTCGGAACACTAACACGGTGTACTGGAATTCTGTGGGAGTTCACGTCTCTCTCATGATTTAGTTTACTCCATGGCATGTATCATCATGCGGCGTGGTGGACCTAAGCTACCCCCCAGCACACACCAGAACCGAAACCCACCAGGACAGGACTTCATCTTTTGTGTTTCCTGCCAACATGCAGGACTGTGCAGAGGGCTGGATGCAAACCGCCTTTAAATTGCCTGTTGCTGTGCTTAGGAGGGCTACTTTTCACCATCCCAGCTTCCTCTGACCTTTGTACTTCTTCTGGAATGATCCTGGACCATCCGTTTCACATTTTAATTGCAAATGGTCTTGTGTTACAACTTAAAGTGTTCTAGTTTACTTATTGGCTAAACATTCATCCAGGCCCAATTAGGTACCAGGCTCCTCAAAAATCCAAAACAGCTCTTTAAGAGCACAGAATAGATATCATGCCAGTTTTTTTTTAAATCTTTCACCTTGTTCCTAGGACAGTGAAGGCTAAGAGTCAGCCCTGGATAAAATGGAATAAATGATACAGCATGTCGCTGGCTTCTGCAGTTAGTAAGCTCAACGGGTCCCAAACGCTTGTAGGTTAATGAATTAGGAAACGTCGTTTCTTGGTGCAAATATGCTCCCAGCTTAGAGAAGAGGTTCTTCAGTTTGAATTTGTTTGGATAAAAACAAGATGGTTCCAAATTTCTGTGTAAATCTGAAACCAGAGAAGTTTCACACAGTTGCACATTTCAAAAAAAAAAAAAAGTTCTGCTCCCGTTTGGGAAGTATTCTGTGTATCTGAAAGGAGGAAAAAAAACTCTCTTGTAGTTTCCAATTGCAAACTGATTCTTGATATCTTCTCCAAGCTCCCCCCACCCTTTTTGTGCAGCAAATTTGGGAGTGTCAACTGGCTTCCCAGTATGTGCTCACAACTCTGGGACGCCGAGAGTCACTTTTGTGACATGTCAGCTCCCAGAAACACCGTGGAACCTGTCGGAACATTTGTTCCACATTAAGACAAAATGCTCTTTCTTACCCGTGTCACCAGGAGCTTTGCTGTGAGGCTTAAAGCCCAGCCAGGCCTATCTGAAGCTGGTTGTTCTGAGCGGTTTTCACACACACACACACACACACACACACACACACACACACACACCTCTATCTTTCTGTCATTTTCTGCATTACCCACATTCTTAAGTCCTGGAGGAATGCCAATTTTTACTCTGGAAAAAGGGAAAAAATGCAAAAGTTTTTCGGTCATTGAAATTCATGACAAAGTACAGACAGTCTGTTTTTTCCTCTTGTCTCTTTTAGAACCACGTGCTCCTGGAAAAGTGAAATGGAGAAGTGTGAGAGCTAAGAGTATCCATGGTCCTTGGTACCACGGTGTCATGACTCGGGGCTGCTGCGGGCTGCAAAGGACCTGGATCTGGCCTCTGTGTTCTGGGAAGATGAAGGCAGGATGTCAGATGACAGACGTGGTGATAAGAGAAGCAGGTGGCCCTTTGGTCGCGCACCTGCTTTCTTTTGCTATCAGCAAGGTGGGCCGAGGAGGTAAAGCTGTGCATATGAGCCTGGTCCAGGGGTTTTAGGTGATTACTTATTCCAGCAATAAGATGTGTCCTGTTCTTGGCCCAGTGTGTCTGCCAATATACCCATCAGGCACATTTCAAGGAAATTCTGCAGTTACAAATAACTGATGAGTTAAGATGGGAGAAAGTGTTTTATGTTTTTACTTTGCTCGCATAGTTGCTTTTGGACTGATATGATCGTTGCTTTTAATAAATTCCTTTGATAACATTTTCTCCACGAAAGAGATGTCTTTTTCTTTCCAAGGCCATGCCAAGAATGTAACTTTGGCTTATTATTAATGGAAACCTGGTGTCTTCTGGCTCCTGGTTAACTCATTGCTGCAATGCACAGTTTTAAAAGCGTGACTTTGGGCATTGATATCTTTGCACTTCTGTGTGAAAGCATTTCTCCATCTCACTGAGACACAGGACAGCTTTCGTAGAATATGAGACTTTCACCTTCTTCTCATGCCCATTTAAATTTGTAAATAAATATGTATACATTGGGGATAATTATACTCTTTCTAGTTTTCTAATTTCTGTCCCCCAGACTATCTTTAGGAATATGGCAGAGATCCTGCAAAACCACCTGGCAGGGCAGGGTTAGAATGAGACAAGCGAGGCAAGCACTTTGGGTGGAAATGTAAAGGAGTGTCCCAAATTCAGTAATTAACAGAAGTAAGCATGTAACGTTTTAAAAAGTCAAAATGAATGCACACAAACCCTGGATGAACAAAAATCCCTGAATTTAAAATAAAGCACCTGGTCTATGTGCAGATTTCCAAAAACTTGTGGATGATTTGGAAAAACACCTTGCAGGGAAACTCTTATCACAGGTTTTTGTTTTAGGATCAAAGGTGACAAGCCCAGGAGTAAGTTATGGAAACCGAATTCCTTTCTCCTTGCTCTTGAAGTTACTGGATAAGAAGCTTGAGCCTTCCTCCCTGAATCTGTTTTCCAGTCCTGGACAAATACTTTTTATTTCTTAAAGAATCTCGCAGGGGAGCTAGGGAGTAGCACACTGTGAAAGGAGTTCTTTATAAAGGGACTTTTGTTGTTGTGGCTGAATTTTGATAGCAACTTTTAAGCAGGGCCTGGAATGGGTGGATGGTTAGTAAAGGTCATTGTCAAGGACATGAGTTCAATTAGTATGCAGATCAGAGCCAGTGAGTTCAAAGGTATTGTTCCAATTCAATCCCATTAGCCAGGGCAGAAATGAACAAACAGCTTGACCTTAATCACCAAGCCTTACCCATTCATCGTGTGTGTGTGTGTGTGTGTGTGTGTGTGTGTGTGTGTGTGTGTGTGTGAGAGAGAGAGAGAGAGAGAGAGAGAGAGAGAGAGAGAGAGATGTGTAAAGTCTGGCTGACTGTGTGAAAATACGAGAAAGCCCCACCCCTTATTATTTGTGAAATATAATATGTACATTTCCTTCCGTGTATATTTCAAAGATGATTTAATTGAAGGCGAACAAGCTGGATCCCTTTTCAATGCATGCCTTCACACATACCCAGACACATTAAAATGCCTTGGGAAAGAAAAAAATCTCTCTCACATAATGCCAAGGTAAGTTTTTTTTCCTTTACTTGCAGACAATCCTATTCAAAATGTGCACAATTCTTTCAAGTCCCGCAAGTGAGAGGACTTGAAATTCCACATTCTCAAATACAATCTCTGCAGCCTAAATATACCTTTCAACTGTGTGGTTAGAGCTATCATGGAGATAAATGAGGAAATTCTGAATTTTTAAAACATCACAGGAAGAAGAATTTTTCGCCCCTCTCTCTCTTCTCAAAGGAAAACCCAATTATTTTCCTGATTTGCCGGTGTTCCACGTTGGGATGTGGGCAAGCCAATAAGCGCCACGCGTTCCCCGTGTCCTTAAAAACATAGAGCACGGGTGGACAGGAACACAGACGCATAGTGTAAGGAAGGTGAGCGTCCCATCATTAATGATATCTATGGCACACGCGAGATACTTCTATGGTCTGGGTGGAAAGGAAGACCGACCTGGGGATTAGCCTCTGACAAAATGTGATGTTTAAACAGGTTCACCTGGTTCTGAAATACTGCCCTCCGAGTCGCTGTTTTATCTGCATTTCCATGTAAGTTTGCCGCATCCATTTGGATAAACATTTGCTAAACTCGGAGCATGACTTCGGTGGGAGAGGATTGCCCCCTGGAAGCTGGAGGCTGCATTGGGGGAGGGTGCCGCCTCCATATCTTCATTTCCATCTCAAATCAAACATGATCGGTAACTAAGGTTTTCCCGAATCCAGTCTCTGCCCCCACCTCTGGCCCTGGGAAGACAGTTAATCATAGCTCAGGAAGATGAAAGATGCGCGGGGAAACGCAACTCTTGCAGGCAAAGCTGCACCCCAGGGGGTCATGAATACTGGGGAGGGACATGATTCCTTCCTGCAATAACATATTGAGACACTTTTGGTTTTACACTCGCTATCAAGTAAATACAGGACACCTCACCCGTGAAGGGTGATTATCGCTCTTGAAAGGAGGAAACGATTTATTAAAATCTTGTTCGGGAGAAAAAGAAAGATAAGAATCATTTTTGCTAGTAACAAACAATCTGGGATTTTCCCCACGGAAATATTATTTCCTCTTAAAACTGTTTGACAATTATTATTATTACTATTATTAATTTTGGTCTGAAATGGACTGTGTTTTTAAAGCAGTGAAAGTGGAGCTTTCAAAGGATGCTCTCCCCATGTGTTTTTAGTAATACTTTTATCTGCGATGCAATTAAAGACATTTTAAAAGGTAAATCTGCCACCCAGTCGCATTAAAAAAAATATATATCCATTCACCGTTTGGTATTTTCTTTGAAAATATTAAGCCACTGAAAAATACCAAAAACCAAAACTAAAACATGATTCTTAAAAAGTCCAGCGTTTACAGCATTCTTCACAGAGGCACTGTTTCTCCTTTGATCCTACTATTGTGACGTTCTCCTTGAATTTTGGTCTAAGATAAGCATTTTCCTGTTTTTTTTCTTTCCTCTAAACAAGGTCACAGATTTTTCCCCCTAAATGAGAACCAGAAACCTCCGTACAAGATTAAGTAAGTCCTTACAGTCTTATAAAAGTGAGTGCTTCTTTCCTATAATAAAAGGTGTTTAAAAGGTTCGCTACAGCTTTAAACAGAATTACAATTTACTTCTTTCAAGTGTCCAGGCCATAAATTCTTCTCAATTCCCTCTCTCTCTCCTTGTCGGAATTAATGAGATCAGATCTGATCAGGGCGCTGATGTGTTCAGCGCCAAATCGCACAACAGCGCGCGCGCCGTAATGGAATTTGCATCTAATGCATACATAAATCAAACATCTTTCTGGACATTTTCATATGCATAATGTCATTTCATCCAGTTCTCTCTGTGCAGAGGGGGAGATTTTCTCTCTGAGAGAATGACTTTCTTTAATGCTTTCATTTTATTTTCGCTGACTGCAGTCCCCGAGAATGCGCTTGGTCGGAGAATCTTTCGGGGCGCGGTTGACAGTTCCTTTTCCAAGAGGGGTCCTTCACATTTATCATGCCTCTTCCTCGGGGGCTTTGTTATGCAAATGTGGCTGAAATTGATAATTCCAAAGTGCTTCATTTCGGCTCCTCGGCGGTTGGAGATGGTAGATAAAAGAAACTGACAAGACACAGTGATTGCCCTCAATGCATGTAACTCTCTTGCTAACAAGGCTGGATATTGTTAAAAATTCCTATTGTTATGAGGGTGGCGCTCCCATTATGCAGGCCTTGCAAATTTCTGATTTGAATATTAACCCTTTAATCACTCTACCCCCATAGCCCCTCCAAAAAAAAAAAAAAATCAATTGCCATCAAATGGTTTAAGGACCCCAAACACCAAATTATTCTTCTATTATGGTGAACAGCTGGGATGTGTTGAAAACACTTCATTAATCATTTGTTCCCAAAGTAAACTTTACATTTATTTTCAAATGCAAAGAGAGGGGGTTATATTAAGCAAAGGGGTGTCTCCCCCATGCTAGTAAAGATGTTGAGGCTGTGTCTCCTAGATTGTGGACAAAGAATGGGAAATTAATAATTGAAAACAAGTCTGTAGAAGGAATCTGGCCTTTCCTGCCCCCCCACCCCCACTCCTGATCTTCTGCAAACAGTCTGATCAGTATTTTAACTTGCCCACACTCCTGCTTTTCTGTTCAGACCAAAGAAGACCTTAGAGAGGGGATCTTTGATCACCGGGCTGAGTTTATTTTACCTGTCTGACCAGTTGCAGGAAAAAAAAAAAAAACAAAACAAAAAACAGTCTCCTAGCACCCTCACCCTCCAAGGAACTCCGAAACCTGAATACCATTTCCAGGGAGGAATTGCAAATTGAGGCAGCCCTGGGTATTAGCATAGCAATAAGGTGCTGGGAGCATCCTGAGTTTGTGAGGAGGCCTTGAGAACTGTGAGTTGAGGGCCAGGGCGGACGTGAATGCCAAAATGCAGCAATGGGACATTTCTGCTCAAAGCTGGGGCTGAGCCCTCCCCACACCAAGACCAGAAACCAGACTGCTCGAAGGCCTCCTGTTTACACACGCACACATGCACACACACACACACATACAAACATACACACAGTTACAGGTTCCCCAGAAAGTGATCATAGCTTCCCTGATTGAAACCTAAAACTGAACAGGAATTCGCCTGTCAGCTAATTAAAATTTGGCCACTAGGATTTTTCAGCAGCTTCCCCATGGTGGCTGTGTCCCCAGAAATGTCCCCCGGGTCACGGGCCTGGATGTTAAACCTCGTTTAGAATTCTGTTCTCTTTTGCAAATGTTGTTAGTTTAGGGAAAAAAAAACCCTGCAGATCGGTGAGTTGCACTTAAAAACATTTTTCCCCCTCTCTCAGAGAAACCCCTGAGGTTGGAAGAGAAAGCAACTTGGGGCTTAGAGGCTAGAATTACCTGGATGGTGCCCTGCACCCGACGCCCATCAGAGGCTTCATCAAAGTGATGCGTCTTTTCAGTTCTGCAGCCTCACAGAGAGCAACCTGCCAAATTACGGCAAATAAAAGGGATGCCCGAACGATAGGCCCTTCTTACTTCCTGAACTAAGGAGGAGATGCAGAACAGGGGGAGTTTCTCGGGCACCACCCCCTCCAGTACACCCAGGTGCAGACATGTGGATGCTCTCGCAAAGGTGCAGATAGGACCCCAAGGGCACGGACCCACAACACACACGGCCCCACAACACACACACACGGCCCCACAACACACACACACGGCCCCACAACACACACGGCCCCACAATACACGGCCTCATAACACACGGCCCCACAACACACACGGCCCCACAATACACACATGGCCCTACAACACACAAGGCCCCACAATACACACATGGCCCCACAACACACATGGCCCCACAATACACACACGGCCCCACAACACACACGGACCCACATCACACACGGACCCACAACACACACACACGGCCCCACAACGCACACGGCCCCACAATACACACACGGCCCCACAACACACACGGACCCACAATACACGAACCCACAACGCACACGGACCCACAACGCACACGGACCCACAATACACACACGGCCCCACAACGCACACAGACCCACAACGCACACGGACCCACAATACACACACGGCCCCACAACGCACACGGCCTCACAACACACACGGCCTAGGCAGGCTCTCAAGGGCCCTGGCCCTTCTCTCTGGCAGCCCTCTCCTGCGAGCCAGTCCAGGAAGGAAGACTAATTAAACCACGCTCACAGTGCGCCTGCACGAAGCCTCTTTCCTGCCAGCACGTTTCTTCCCATCACCTGCAAACACTAAGCCTCGTCGTTTTAAGTACCAGCACCTTCACTCCACCTTGAACATTAAAAACAAACAAACAAACAAAAAAACAGCAGTATTGTTTACTATAGAAACATATTTTGGTAAAGTGGTGAAATCAGGAATCATTTTCCCATTTACAGGGTCCATTGGGCCCACTGACTTGACTGCTTTAATTCCATAGTTCTGTCAAGTCCTGATATTTATGCTAGCTGTTATTAATATCAGGAGCACGGCCACGTTTGCGTAATTAAGACTGCAGCCTGCACTCACTAAACTTACTGTGAGTCATTAAATCAGCAGGTTATAGTCAAAGTTGCAGTCAAAACAATGCTTATTCATTAATATCTGCTATGCAAATCAGCATCTGATAATCGGGAGGTGGCTGAACCTGCACTGTGTAACCCCTGCCCCCAGAGGATCAACTGGATTTTAAAAGCTTACACTTTCCTAGGAAAAAGAAGCCTTATCTTTCGTTTCACAAGAAGCTTTTAGGATGCAAGATTTAAAGATGTGCCTGTATGCATTTAATGTCTATTTTATTTTCAATTACACTCTGCAGCGGATCTGAATACCTCACGTTATCTATAGATTGCGTGATATCGCAGGAGCACTTGAAAGCGAGTTTTTCTGTGTCTATTTGATTTGAGAGCCTTCTTTTCATCTATTGGCAGAATGGTTCTCCCCAGCCCCCACCCCAGCCCCTTTTAATAGGAAAACTTGGTTGTTGATTTCCATCCGTGCAATGACTGCTGCCCAGCAGGCACTGGGATGTGATGACCCAGATGGGGGGGCGTGGACAGCAGCCTGGGGTCCTCCCCAAGCACCCCGGGTCCTTGTCCCCTCTGCCAGGACGCGGGCCCTGAAGCTGCTTTGTGTGTGCTGAGGAAAGGTGTAGGAATGTCCTTGCTCGCTGGCATTTAATTTACCAGTTGCCTCTGAGCTGGGGCTTTGGCAGATTCTGCTGGAATCTGAAAGACAGCCTGTCATACCGAGGGCCTGCTGCCGACGACTGAAATTGAGAAACTTGGCAGATACGCAAACAGTAACTGGGTTTGAGTTGTTTTGATTACAAGTTAAACAGAGAGTCATTGGCAGGGCCACGGTGTATCTGCTGGGGTTCTCACTCCCCTTTCTTTCTCTTCTTTCTTTCTCTTTCTCCCCCTTGGCAAAGTGAAGGGACTGGCTGGTAATAGAGAGCCCAGTGATGCCCGGGCTTCGCCCAGCTGGGGTTTTCGTGGGATGAGGAGAAAGGGTCAGTTTCTCCCTCTGGATTCACGTGTTCCGCTGTGTTCGGAAAGGGGTAGATCACATCCGTGTCCTGGATTCCGAGCTTTCGGCACATTCAGAATCTGCCTTCTAGATGGTTCTTCCGTGACAGGGGCCCAGTAGGTTGGAAATCTCACATTATCTCACATTATTTATTTAGAGCTGCGTGGAGGTTTTTCAGATCTAAGAACTACTGGAGAGGGCTTTCTAAAATAAACCTTGTTTCAAATGTTTGCCAGGAGAGAAATTTGAGAGACGAGGAGGAGTCTGCTGTAGTTGTGTTTCACGTGTTTGGGTGCCTCCCTGGTGCCTGTACGTGGGGAAAGAAGAGAGAAAGAAACTTAAGGAGCCTCCACTGGCGTGGTGGAGGCGAGAGAAAGTCACCAGCCTTTGCTGTTATCAGACGCCTCTGTCCATCTCAACCCTGAGAGTAGGGGATTTTCTTCACACTCCCATCTTGACGTGGGCTGCCCTAGCAATTTTAAGGCAAGATTGTGTTGATTCTGGAGCAGGGCAGGGTGACATCAAATTGTTCCTATTGTTACTGCCATTAACTCGGACCGGCTGGCTGGCTGGAGATAGATTTCAGAGAGAAAGACAGAGGCTGTTTCACGTGGCAACAAACAGTTGATTTCCAGAAATGAGACTCTTCCCCCTCCTTCTCCCCCACCCCAAGTGGAAAGCTGAAACTCAGAAATCTATGACAGAGTTCTTGGAAAGAGCCCAGATATATCAAATCAGATCTTTTTTTTTTCCTTCCAAATCCGCCAATGTGACCATAAAAAACTTTATTGAAAAGCATTAAAAAAAAAAATACTGAGCTGAGTAATGTCTCTAAAGAAACTGAGTTCTGAAAGGACCTCATTTGGACAAAGTTAATTACTGCACAATAATTGCATTTTAAATTCAGTTTCTTTCTAGATGCAGTAAATTGTAAAGCTTGTGATTAGGGGAAAAAAAAGTAGGTTCCTGTGCATGCAACTTGTTAATTGCCTTTGTCAGAAACTGACATCCACTTTCTCTCTCCTTAAAGAAATCAAACTTCCTGAGTGGGTAGGAACACAGGCCCTGGAGACCAGGAGCTGCTGGAAGCCTCAGGACCAGAGCAATGAGCACTGCCCGTGCCAGCGAGGACAGGTGAGAGGCCAGCATCACAGCGCAGCCCTGAGCACGTGCAAAGTGGACTGGACGTAAAGGGAAGAACACTCAGACGAGTTGAGCGGCACCTCTTTGTCACTCTCTTTGACACGAGCTCTTGTCGTTTCATCCACCCAGTGTGTTAGCTATCATTTAAAGATGCTGTTGTTTCTAATTTTTAAAATTAAAATATATGTATAACATACAATTTTCCGTCTTAAGCAGTTTTAAATGTGCAGTTCACTGTCATGAATGATGGCGTGAATGCCATCTCGGGCAACCATCATTATCTGCTTCCAAAATTTTTCTGTATACCAAACAGAAATTCTGTACCCTGTGGAACAGTAGCTTCCCATTCCTCTCTGCCTCCGGTAACCTCCAGTCTACTTTGTCTATGAATTTGCCTTTTCCAGATATTTCAAGTAAGTGAAATCATAGCCAATTTGTCCTTTTGTGTCTGGCTTTTTCACTTAACCTAGTGTTTTCAAAGACTTCCCTGGTGGCTCAGAGGTAAAAGTCTGTCTGCAATGCAGGAGATGTGGGTTCTATCCCTGGGTCGAGAAGGTCCCCTGGAGAAGGAAACGGCAACCCATTCCAGTATTCTTGCCTGGGAAATCCCGTGAACAGAGAAGTCTGGTGGGTTACAGTCCATGGGATCTCAAAGAGTTGGAAGCAGTTTAGCCACTAAACAACAACAAAAATATTTTTAAGGTTCGTCCTTGTTGTTACCTGTATCAGAATTTCATTCGTTTTCACAGCAGAGTAGTTTTCCATCGTGTGGAGAGATTACGTTTAGTTTATCTGTTCATCCGTTGATGGACACTTGCACGGCTTCCACCTTTCGGCTGTTGTGAGTAGTGCGGCCGTGAGCATGTGTGTACATCTGTGTGAGTCCCAGTTTTTAATTCTCTGGTGTCTGTGTCTAGCAGTGGAGTTTGCTGGGTGACATGGCAATTCTTGGTTTAATTTTGTGAAGAAACTTGCAGTCTTCTTTTATAAGAGAGGAAGTTGGGACTTCGGCTATGTGGCTGGTCTGTTGCACGTCAGTGACCAGTTACAGAGCTGGGATTTCAACTGAGATTTGCTGGTGTGAAAGCTCAGATTCTCTCTGTCATAATTCCTCCTCAAAGGTCTGTGTTCAGTTTTGACCCTCAAAAGACTCCCATCAATTGCAAGATGGGATATTCACCTGGGAGGCACCTGTCCTGTGACAGGTGGAACGTTGGGCTGAGAATCCCGGTCCCCCGGCATTTCTAGACCCATTCAGGTAAGTCGTCTGAGCCTACGGATGCCCTTTATTGGTGGCGTTATTATACACAGCATGTGCCAAGCTTTAAGTAACTGGTCCAGAAAGACCCCACTGGCACCATTTGATTTTGGTAGGGGGGTGCAAGCGGACTTAGGAATACCGGTGAATTAAAATGATTTGGGGGTTGCCAACATGTTTTTCATCTTTTCCTGAGTCCCTGGTGTTACTCATCTTTCTCTTGAGCAGAAACCCCAGTCGTTACTGCAGAGCACCCATCATTTTGTTCCTGGCTGTGTTTTCTTGCTGTGTGTTGAGCTGGAGTGATCCAGGCGCACAGCGTTTGGGGTCTGTGTATATGGACAACTGGAGACCACGCCTTTATAACCAATGTCCTGAGTGCTTAAAAGTTATTTCCTTGCTGATTTAACATGGAAAGGGTCCAGGTAGATTAATTTTATGGGCTCTTTTTATGGGGGTAACATTCCAAAAGCCTGCTTCTGGATCGGTTTCATCAGATTTCATGGGCAACTTTCTCTTCATCATTCACTGGTTTAAGGCAGAAATTTGGTCTGATTTTGAAAAATTTTACTGTAATCGCTTGTGAAATTGGTCTGACTTTTTGGTTTTTTTCAGTTCAGGATTTTATACAATTGCTATTTTTAGCCTTTTTAAGGTCCATATTAGCCAAGGCAAAAATTTTTTTGACTCCTCACCCAGAACTCTCAGAATTGCTATTAAAATAGATTGGCCCAACCAAATCCATCCTTTTCAGGAAGCAAAATTAAACACACAGCTCATTTTTATATGCGAGTGTGTGCTTTGAGACCCCATGGACTGTAGCCTGCCAGACTCCTCTGTCCATGGGATTCTCCAGGCAAGAATACTGGAGTGGGTTGCCATGCCCTCCTCCAGGGGATCTTTCTGACCCAAGGATGGAACCTGAGTCTCTTCTGCATTGGCAGGTGAGTTCTTTACCTGGGAAGCCCCATTTTTACATGAAGTGATGTTAAACATTATGAATCCCTGGGGGCCATTGCATTTGAATGCTGAGGACTCCTCCACACGACGCCCCCCAACACACACTTTTTTTCTGAGTTAAAAACCTCTGTTAAAGGTACCTTTCTTTCAATTGGGGTAACCCTGTTTATTGTATGAAATTCAAATCACTTTTTTCAGCTTTGTAATTTGGGGGGTTATTTTTTCTTCCAGTCCACTTCCTCTGTGGCTTTGCCCCAGTGAAAAATGAATTCCTAATTTCCTTCCTTCCAGGGTTACCAACCTGCTCCTGATGGCCCGGGAATTTCCCAGTTTTGGTACTGGAAGTCTCATGACTTAGCTCCCAAGAAAACTGGAATGGTTGGTCTTTCTACGCCTTCATCCCTCTTCCCCACATTTAACTATTTGAATTATTACTCCCAGATTGATTAGGAGGTTTGACTAATATGTCAGTGGACTGGTTAAACAGTTGTGTATGAGGACAAGACATTATTTGCAGCATGTGTGTGCTCTGGCACTCAGTCTAAGTGGACTGTAGCCCACCAGGCTTCTCTGTCCATGGGATTTCCCCGGCAGAAATACTGGCGCAGGTTGCCAGTCTCCATATCCCGGCTTCCCTGGTAGCTCAGAGTAAAGAATCTGCCTGCGATGCAGGAGACCCGGTTCGATTCTTGGGTCAGGAAGATCCCCTGGAGATTAGATAGGCTACCCACTCCAGTATGCTTGGACTTCCCTGGTGGCTCAGATGTTAAAGAATCTGCCTATAGTGAGGGAGACCTGGGTTCGATCCCTGGGTTGGGAAGAATCCTCTGGAGAAAGGAGCAACTACCCACTCCAGTATTCTGGCCTGGAGAATTCCATGAATAGAGGAGCCTGGCAGGCTACAGTCCATGAGGTTGAAAAGACTCAGACACAGCTGAATAGCTTTCACTCACTCTCCATGTCCAGCATGTAGTTGCAGCCCCTGCCAATATGGTTCTGATACATTAATAATAGTGTGGGCTTCCGGTTACTGATCTGCCCGAAGGCGTGTGCTCACCTGTGTCTGTGCCTTATTCTCTGGACATATTCGCCAGGAGCATCATAGACCCTAATGTGGCCATGTGCTTGTGTAACAGAGTGTGTCAGTGTGTGACGGGTACCCACATTATAGCAACATTATCCCAGGTTCATGAGCCAGATACAGCCTGGGAATGAACCCTGTACAGTTGTTGATCCAGCTCTGTAAGTCTCAGTACCTGGACTGTTTATCTTTCTTTTTTATTTCAAATGTGCCAAGAGGATAGTCAGTAAAGAATCTGCCTGCAATGCAGGAGACCCTGGTTCGATTCCTGGCTCAGGAAGATCCCCTGGAGATTGGGCTCTCCAGTATTCTTGGGCTTTCCTGGTGGATCAGATGTTAAAGAATCTGCCTGCAATGTGGGAGACCTAGGTTCCATCCCTGAGTGGGGAAGAATCCCCTGGAGAAGGAAAAGGCTACCCACTCCATTATTCTGGCCTGGAGAATTCCATGAATAGAGGAGCCTGGACTAACAGCCTGCAAAATTGCTTTTGGAAAAATGAAAGCCCTTAAGACTTCATAAATTCATAAGAATGGGCATTCAAAATACATCGATATTTACATGTCTATTGACCTGCTCGTTACAGGCTTTGTAAAGAATATTTACCAAGAGTGTTAAATTTCTCCTTCTTTAAAACTGAAAACATTTTGATTTGAAAAAGTGGATTTGCAATCATAGCATTGAAAACAAAATAACAAAAACAAAAAACCCCCAAACTATCCAGGCTCCTGCAATAAAGAAGGGTACTGGGAGAAAAAGAGAGATTCAAAGTGTAAAAGAATGATGATTTCTTTAGTGGCAATAAAACTGCATGAATTAGGGGTACGTACGTTCTGAGTGATTTATAACACTTGAAATTTATTTTAAAAATGGTTTCGTGTAAGGAAATAACAAAAGCTGGTTGTTATTCATAGAATGGATAAAAGAACATGAATCTAAATATGGATCTTAACAGCTGTCTCTTAAAAGGATCTTATTATACCATTTATTTAAATTATTTCCTTAAATTTTTCTTTTAGACAGTGCACTTAATCCTGCAAAGTGGCATTATATATTTGTTTATATTTTAACTTCATCACTGTTCTCCCCCTTCACGGCTTCTCTGTTGGTATAACTCTTGGTCTCAACTTAGCAATAAAGTGTTTAGTAACTGCACTTATTTTCACTTGCCTTATATTATTAACTCTTTATAACAGTACAAAGGCCATTGATCTGGATGGGATTTATTACTCCGAGGCTAAAAATACCTTGTTAAATCACATAAACTTAGCATTATATATTTTTCCTCAAATGAAAAAAAAGTCAGAATTTATTAGAAAGCCAGCCTAAATGAATGCCACCTTTGGTTTTAAAAGCATTAAAATTGGCTATAATGCCTCTCCAACTCATCTAACATTTATGTACACATGGAAGATGAATAGTTAGACAGCAATAGAACGCCTTGTTATAAAACACACGTATGTCATTATGATTAGAAAGAAAAGCAAGGCACTGTATTTGGAATATTAACTGATGTGGAACAGAGAGTGATATATTTTCCATGAATTAAAAGCTGAATCAAGTAAATTGAATATATTTCCAGCTACTGTCTAGATTTGAAAGCTCAATGTCATTGATAACTATAGAAAAAAACCCTCCTGGTGGGGCTGCATGTGTCTCAAAAATGAGAGTTGATGGTATCCTGTGATGTCTTTGACCCCATGTATCGACAGGCCTGGCATTTGTCTTCCCTGTCATGGAGCAGTACCCTAGGCCTGGCCTTGGGTTCGTCTACTCAGCTGTATCTTTAATTTTCACTACAGAAGACTCAGCTCGTGAAGTTTGACTTCATCAGTAAGATGGGGTTGATAGTGCAGTGGGTCTGAGACAGGTGTGCCAATATGAATTATGCAGATTTAGATAGTTTCATAGGAAGTGTGATTAAGGTTCACTCTATCTCAATTTGAGATCTTGTGAATCAGAAAAAATTTGAAATGAAAATTAAGGGATTTTGAATTTTTCCAGGAGAATTGTACACTGTAGTGTGTGGTAGCGACATCACACCCACTTCTTAATGTGCAGAAATGACCTGTTTGCTCTCCTTTGTCAGGATTACCTACTGGGTGTGAGTTTTGAATTAGGTAAATTCGTTAGGAATGAGGACCTTCAGATATCCCTCAGGGATAGTGAAAAAGCCCCATATTGGCAAGAATGGCTGTGAAACGGTTTGCACGTGCCTGGCACCCCACAGGACGGCATGCGGCCAGTGTTTTCCAGGGACACTGGATGGCAGTAACCTTAGGAACCAGTGCCTTGGTTTCCCTGTGGAGGACCTGGGGTTTCTCTTCTCATCCGACAGTCACATAGAGTCTGTTTCATTTCAAAGATCAAGAATCCTGCTGTTGACTTAGGCTATGGGTCTAGGAGCAGAGTGCAAAGAGCATCCTGATCTCAGCAGCGAACCAGAACGAATGAATGAATGATTCTCCTCCATTTTTATTAACCTCATTTCTACAGTTACCTGATCTTAGTGATAATTGTGCATGCTCAATTGCTCAGTCATGTCTGAACTCTGTGACCCCATGGACTGTGGCGCTCCAAGCTCCTCTGTCCATGGGGTTCTCCAGGTAAGAATACTGGAGTGGGCTGCCATTTCCTGCTCCAGGGGGTCTTCCTGACCCAGGGATGGAACAGGGGTCTCCTGTGTCTCTTGCATTGTCACGTGGATTCTTTACTGCTGTGCCACCTGGGAAGCCCAGTGAATAATTTAAAAAGCTTAAAAATTAAAACATGAATGTTTCCAAAAGTCTAGCTTCTAACTGCTTTCTTAAAAATTAATAAATGGTTCATAATGCCTTTCACAGAAATCACACAAATAAAATCAAGTTTCTTTGGGTTGGAAAGAATCAAAATTTCAGTTAAAGATAATTAATGAACATTCTAAGAAGGAATCTAATAGGTTGGAATTTGGGGGAAAATATGAAATATCTAAAATATATTTCCAGAATCAAATTTCATAACTTGATCTTCATCCTCCTATACCGGGATACCCGAAAATGAGATTTCTGGTCTGAAATTCAAGATGGGTCTCGATGTGCTGATTCTCTCTAGTTTTCTAGGCAGAAACATACAGACGTGGAAAATTTCAGGGTTAATGAAGTCAGAAGCCTGTGGTTGGGTTGGAAGAGGTGAGGGTTTTTGCAACAAGAATAGGTGAAACAAAATTGTAAACACAGCTTTGAGGGGTATATTTTGTTTGTGCTTGTACGTGATGTATGTTTTGAGAGAGAGAAAGAGAGGAAACACTCCAGACCTTGAGAATCAAATTGTTTTCAAATTTGTGTCCTGCAAATATTCTCTATTGTAAAAAATGTTTCCAGGCTTTGCCTGATGTTGATGTAAGTTCCTTCTTGTTATTATAACCCCTGTCTTCATCTGTGATGTGTTAGATTATCTCCGAATGTTAATACTTGGTATATCACAGAAAAAAGACTTGGAAAGTATTTATAAAGTAAATAAGATTTAATTAAATATCATCATCAAGCATTAATCATTAGAGCGCTGTTCCCTATGGAAATCAGGGTGGATATTCAATTTGTTTTGATTATGTATGAATTTTAGCAGAAGCCCTATTTGTTGCTGTGATACTCATGGAGGAGCCCTCGTGCTTTTCTGTCCAGGATCTGAGAAAGAGGGCGCCTTCTGCTTTGATTCAGAATGAGAATCAGGCCATTTGTATTGTGTACAGTGTCGTGATAAATATTTGGGGAAACAGAAATAATCTCTATACACAAGCACTGCCGTCAGAGATGGAGGGAGTTCTGTCTCAGTCCACACTTCCACACGTACAGGTGCTAATATTTTTATTCCAAGGCAATGAGATTCTGAAAATTTCATCAGAATATGAAAGAGGCACAAACATGCTGTCAGTTGTCGCTGACAGTCAGAATCTTTTCGGGAACTCCTACCACTTGAACTTCCCAAGTAATTTTTAGTGGAAAATGGCAATCAATTCCAGACGCGTTCGGGTTTTCCAGTGACGGCCGTGTCATGGTCTCCGTTATCAAGCCACTGTTTTTGCTGCTTCCCTCCCACCCAAGGATGTTTTCTGATAAACATTCTGTGCTGAAAGTCCCTGAAAATGGGCTGATAATTGGAGTGAGGTGAAGTGTGGTGTGTGCGGTGGGGAAAAAGGGAATTAGCATCTTAAAAACTCCTACTGTGTGCAAGGCGCTGCCTTTGCACACTCCCTTCTGATACTCACAGCGAAAGGGAAAGTCATTTGCATGCGTTTTGCTTTCCAGATCCTGGATAGAAGATAGAAGGGTTAAGGGACAGAATCAAGGTGACACGGTTCCTAGAGCAGAACCCAGAGTGTCTTGGTTCCAAACCACTGCTCTTTCTCTTAAAGACTAGCCTTCCTTCCTTTCTTTGTTTCTGCTTCTCGCCCCTCCTTTCTTCCTACCGCCTGCCTTTCTTTTTCTAATTTATTTTTTGTTTTATGTTGGAGTGTGGTTGATTGGTTTCAGGTGCACAGCAAAGTGAATCAGTCACACATACATCTGCTCCTTTTCAGATTCGTTTCCCATACTGGTTATTACAGAATATCGAAGACTCTTCTTTCTTAAGGAAGATTCATTTTTAAAGCAATGTTGGTAAATTCACTGTTCAGCTAAGTGAAGGAGATATTGACTAAGAACAGTCACAACAAGACAGCTGTGAGTTAAGTTTTCTTTGGGGGCAAAATGAGGACTCCAGCGCCGGAGACAGCACCTCAGATAGCTCCGAGAGATTGTTCCAGAACAGCAGTGGGGGAAGGCCAGTGTGTAAAATTTTGGTGAAGGGGAGTTCAGTTCAGTCAAGCGCTCATTTTACAAGGGTTTCTGCAAGTCACAAGGCGCTGATGTCACCATGAAGCGGTTGAGTGCTTTTCTAGATATGAGGAGATGCAAGGATTGGGATCATGAAATCGGTTCCTGAAAACATCTAGCTGTTCCACCAGTTTTCCTGGAGCACAGAGTGCCTCACTCTCTTCCCTGAATTCCCCCGGGGTGCTGAAGGTCAGAAGCTGCAGCAACACAGGGTTCAATCTTGGAAGAGTCAGAAATACCCTTGGCATTGTTGTTCAGTCACTGGCAAATGCCCTCGGCAAGTGCCAATTTGTAGTTGCCAGAGATGATGAAAAGCCATCGAAAACTGATTGAACAGTAGAAACCAATCGACATAAAAAAATAAATAAGCTGCATAGCGAGGGTATTGTCACCTGCCAGAGTTGTTCCAGCTTCCTTTGAACCTAACTCCATCCCACCAGGGTCTACTGAATCCCCAGAGCTCATGGCAAACCCTCCAATAGGTTCTGAAAAAGGTCCAGAGAATAGAGAGGAACAAGGGAAGGAATCTCCCAGGAGAAGAGGCGGCACATTCATTCAGTTATTGAGCCAAGAAGCATTTCCTGAGCACCCAAAGCTGTGGCTCCACAGCGAGAAGACACTGACCGGCCACGGTTATGTTTAAAGACCAGAGAAGAAAGCAGGCAAGTCAGTGGGATGTAACTCACAGGTGTAATCTGGGCCTTGACAGTGGAAAAGAATGTGCACTCCGGGAGTCTAGAAAGTGAAGTGTTAGTTACTCACTCGTGACTGACTCTTTGCTACCCATGGACTGTAAGCCCACCAGGCTCCTCTGTCCATGGGATTCTCCAGGCAAGAATACTGGAGTATCTTGCCATTCACTTCTCCAGAGGATCTTCCTGACCCAGGGAATTGAAACTGGGTCTCCTGTAATGCAAGCAGATTCTTTCTGGGAGTCTAAGAAGGGGATGTTGCATGGTGCAGGAGCCGCCGAAGAATTGATGCTTTTGAACTGTGGTGTTGGAGAAGACTCTTGAGAGACCCTTGGACTACAAAGAGATCCAACCAGTCCATCCTAAAGGAGATTAGTCCTGGGTGTTCATTGAAAGGACTGATGTTGAAGCTGAAACTCCAACACTTTGGACACCTGATGCGAAGAGCTGACTCATTTGAAAAGACCCTGATGCTGGGAAAGATTGAGGATAGGAGAAGGGGATGACAGAGGATGAGATGATTGGATGGCATCACTGACTCAATGGACATGAGTTTGGGTAAACTCTGGGAGTTGATGATGGACAGAGAGGCCTGGTGTGCTGTGGTTCATGGGGTCACAAAGAATCAGACACGGCTGAGCGAATGAATTGAACTGAACTGAAGAAGGGGATAATCTGATGGACTTGGGAGGACAGAGTGGGACAAGGGGGACTTCCTGGAAGAGTTGTTAGGGATTGGAGAAGAGATGCAAAGATCTGGAGAACTGCAGTGGCATGTAGGCGCGAGATGGCTTGGTGCGGTTTGGGAAGGCTGAGTGTAGTGTCTGGAGGTGAAGGTGAGAGGAGGTGTACCATTCCACCCTCTGCCCTGCAGGGACATTTCTGCCTTGTCTTGAGTCTCTGGGGCTCCAAGAAAGCTGTTTGATTGGGGAGAGTCATGGTCAGAAGGTCATGTTAGGTGTCACCTTCCATAGAGGCTTGGAATGGAACGAATTAGAGGCGGGTTGTTACAGCTGGATTGTGCCGTCCCTCTGAATTCATGTGTTACAGTTCTAACGCCCAGTATCACAGGATATAACTGCATTTGGGGGCAGAATTTTACAAAAGGTAAGCAAGTTAAAAAGAGGTGATAGAGGTTTGTCCTAACCCAATATGACTGCTGTCTTTATGAGAAGAGGAGGTCAGGACCCAGACTGGCAGAGGGGAAAGGCACATGAGGGTTCAGGGAGAAGGTGACCATCTACAAGCCCAGGAGAGAGGCCGCAGAGGAAACCTGGATCTCAGACTTGTAGCCTCTAGAGCCGGGAGGATGAGCTTCTGCTGTTTAAGCCCTGGGGTCTGTGGTCTTCCGTGATGGCAGCCCTGGAAAACTGCCACAGACATCAACTCAGGTGACCTTGGAGACCAGGGAGGCGTCTGTTGCTGTGGCCCAGGTGAGAGGTGATGGTGGCCCAGAGTGTGTCCCAGAAAGTACACAGAAAAAGAGAGGTTCAGGTCACAGGGTGGATAGAACAGAAGGTAGCAGGTGAGTGGAGGGTAAGGAGGGAGGCAGGCGATGATCCATGTGGGAAAGAGGGTGGTCGGGTGATGAGAAGAGTGATGGGTGACCAGTAGAAAACAAGAGGCAAAAGAACGAAGTCCTATCAGAGAAGGAGGGGGAAATTAGACCTTGATCCTTCCTGATGGTTGACTCAGTCCTATTCATTAACCCCCAGCTCCGGGCTCATGGCATGCAGCCATGTATTGAAGTGAGGAAATGTCCCCCTGTCCACCTTCTGCCTCTGCAGAGACCTCCTGCCTCTGCCCCGTCTTCCTGACTGATCTGTGCAGTAGCGCTTGGACCTTACATCCATGTGAACCAGTCCAGGGCCCCTTCCCCAGAGCCCCAGCAGCATCTGCTCTCTGCCCCATGAGTATGTGCCTTGAGGACCTGGGCTGGCGGTGGAAACCTACCTCAGATTTTTTCCCTTGGAAATTGTTTTCTCTGCTTCCACAATAAAGACAAAATCAGGGCAAGATCTATGGATGGTTATTTCTTTCTTTCTTAATTTTCTCGATAACTAATTGCAGAACTGAGCTGACTGCCAGCCTTTACTGGGCATTTTCAGAAAGGCTGGTTGACTTTATTGACCTATTTTTTTAAGGCATAACTCAAAATGCCCTTAAACTTGGTTTTCCTGTTCTTTTAAGGGAGAACTTGAAGGTTCCCTCCTCTGGGTCCCTGGAGCCCTTGGAAAGCCCTCTGTGGCATCCTTTGCCTTGTTTTCTGCTAAATTGGTTGTGGTTCACCTTTCTCTGCTTGAGGAGAGCGATGTTATTTATCCTGAGCTCTAGGTAGGGCAAGAAATCTTTGAGAAGAATTTGTTTAGTGGAATAGACTTGAATCCAGCCAAAGAGATTTTTTTTTTTTGGCTTGCCTAGTAGAATTCCTTTCTTCAGTTGTTAGTCGTTCATTGACTAAGCCTGAGCTGAGTCTCATGCTGGGTAAAGGGGGAACTCAACTGAATATAGCAACCCCTGACTTCAACTGGTTCCTAATCTAGAAGCCAGTGAAAGTGCTCACATTGCTTTCTTCTTTTCTTTTGTTGGCAAACGTGGTGGTGTTCTTTCTCTCTTCTTTAATATGCATGTCTTATGGAAAAGTTTTTCTAGAAGTACCCTAGTCCCTTGTATGCAGCAAATGGTGCACTTAGAGAAGAGCGCCTGCCAGAGAGTTGATCAGATACCTGATCTGTGTCCTGGGCTGTTTCGAGCACTCGCTGTGTGTCTTGGTCCACTCGGGCTGCCTCACCAAACACTGCAGACCGGGACGCATAAGCACTCGGCGTTTATATTTTCACAGTCCTGGAGATGAGAAGTCCATGCTCAGGGTTCAGGCGAGTTCCCAGGGTGCAGAAGGAGCCTTTTCACTGCAGATGCACCTTTATGTGGCATTTCCTTTGTGTGCTTGTGGAGAGAGAGGGGGAGACTAAAAAAAAAAAAAGTACTCTTCTAGTACAGAGAGAAGAGAGAGAGAGAGGTGTCTGGCATCTCTTCCTTTTTTGCAAGGATACCAGCTCTGTCGGATTTGAGCCCCACCCTTATGACCTCATTTAACCCTATCACCTCCTTTATTAACCTCTCCTCCAAATCGAAATACAGTCCTGATGGGGGTTGGAGATTCAGCACAGGCACTGGGAGTGGGGGTGTGGGGGGAATAATTCAACTCAAAACAAAGTGCTTGTCGTGTTTCCTCTTCATGATGGCTCTCAGAATAGGTCCTCTTATGCTTTCCTCGGAGAAGGCGATGGCACCCCGCTCCAGTCCTCTTGCCTGGAAAATCCCATGGACAGAGAAGCCTGGTGGGCTGCAGTCCGTGGGATCGCTAAGAGTCAGACACGACTGAGCGACTTCACTTTCATGCATTGGAGAGGGAAATGGCAACCCACTCCAGTGTTCTTGCCTGGAGGATCCCAGGGACGGGGGCGCCTGGTGGGCTGCCGTCCATGGGGTCACACAGAGTCGGCCACGACTGAAGCGACTCAGCAGCAGCAGCAGCAGGCTTCTCCTAGGGCTTGCCAGATGGCTCAGTGGTAAAGAATCTGCTGCCAGCACAGGAGATGTGGGCTTGATCTCTGGGCTCTCGGTTGGGAAGATCCCCCGGAGGAGGAAATGGCAGCCACTCCAGTGTTCTTGCCTGGGAAATCCCATGGTCAGAGGAGCCTATCAGGGGTCATAAACAATCGGACATGACTTAGTGACTAAACAACGATGATGCTTCTCCTACCTGAGATCCAGGAGCATAGGCCCAGAGTTCAGAGCTGTTGGGAGGCAGAGCTGAGCTCCGACCTCCCTCTGTCTGACTCCAAGGCCCACCACCGTAATCGCTCCTCCCCTGCCGAGAGCTACAGGCCTGTTAGTCAATGGGCCATGGCCAAAAGTTTGCAGCATGTTTTGTCTATTACTATGTATTTTGTTTAATCAAATGTAATGAGGTTTGTGAAGCAGTAAACCAAAGTTATTTTCAAGTAGGAACTGTATTTAGCACCGTTAATTGAATCAGTCTAGTTAGTTAGAATAGAACAGTGGCTGTTTGCCCTGTAATAAGGAAATTGAGTTTCTCATAAAACAGCTAATTCATGTCCTGCTACACCGTGGAGCATACCACAGGCTCAGCATCCCGAGCACTCTTCCAGCCCGTGTTGACTCTGCTTGGACCGCAGTGTGGTTGGGACAAGTCATCTCGTTTTTGGTGTGTTCCGATCAGCTCAGGGCACAGTGAGGGAACCTTAGCTATTGAGTGGGGCTAGGTGTGTACGATCCTGTTGGACCCCTGTCTGTGCTGTCAGGGGTGGGTGACAAGTTTCCTAGAGGCTCAATAATGAGATAGAATGGCACTGGGGATGTAGCTGCGTGAAACGTCTCTATTGTTTTTTTCCTGTCCAGTATCCATTCCTTCTTCTGATAACTTTCCCCCAATATAACTTTAGGGTTTCTGATAGAAGAAAATCGTCTCTAAAAGCCTGGCTGTTTCACACATTGAAGATAGACGCTGTCTGACCTTAGTGGCTTCCTCTATATTCGAGTCCAGTGGAAGTGATGCTTTGGGCCTTTCGAATCTAAGTGAGAAACTGCTTCTGCCCTGGATTCTTGACTCCTTGTCCTTGGCTCCCAGGCCCCATGCCATTAAGCCTGAGATAATCCACAAAAGGCTTCTGTAAGGAAGCACAGGGCCCTGGCCGACAGTCCCAGCTCAGCCACCTACTTACTGATCACGTTGATGGGCCTTCCAGTTCCTGGTGAGCCACCCCAGATGAAGCAGATGGTCCCCACGCAGCCCAGCCTTTAGGTTTGGGAGCAGAATGAATGAGGGCTCGCGTTTGTAAGTTGCAAAGTTTGGGTGGTGTCTCATGGAGCAAGTGATGACCAAATCAGGGACTCATGCCATCCTCCCCGAGTCTCCATCTGCAGCAGGTTAGAAGTGACTCCTGGTTTTCAAGAGGAGTCACATGCCTCAGGCCTGGCCAGCTGCCTAAACTCTGAAGTTGCAAATTTCCCTGGACACAGTCATTCATTCAGGGAGTCAAGCCACAAATCAAGCCAATGGGGCTCAATTTTGGGACTTTTGTCTGAAGTGGACAAATGAAATTCTGGACCTTCCAGGGATTGCTACAAGAAATGGGCCTGCATGATGGGAAAGTCAAAATGTGAGGAGTGAAACTCAAAGTCAGCAAGGCTGAGAACTGAGGTCGTTTTATTGAGCTCCTGGATTCAACTGTACCTGAAACCACACTGTTCTTGGATATTTCCATGACTTTAGCCTACACTTTCTCTGTTTCCATCTCTGTCTCTTTATTTTTACTCATTGGTCACTCGACACTGAAATATAGTAATTTAACTTTCTTGTCCAGGAATATGTTGTCTATTTAAAATCTTAATGTTTTTGTTTTCAAAATTCTCCCCAGCTCTCAGCTGTGTGTGCGTGTGCGTGTGTGCACATTCAGTTGTGTCTGATTCTTTGCGACCCCATGAGCTGTAGCCTGCCAGGCTCTTCTCTCTGTGGAATTTTCCAGGCAAGAACTCTGGAGTGGGTTGCCATTACCTTCTCCAAGGGATCCTCCCACCCCGGGATCAAACCCACATCTCTTGAGTCTCCTGCATTGGCAAGCAGGTTCTTTACCAGCTGACCCACCAGGGAAGTCTCATCTATTCCATCTAATCGTAGATGTGTCTGTCTCTAACCGCTCACATGCATCATTTCTCACTTCTCTCATCCTGACAGCATTAAGAGAAGAGATCAGTCTTGACGGTACAGGGTGTCCTTGATTACAGATAACCACATCTTAAAAGTGACTCTTGCCTTGGTTGATAAGACCTCCAGCTGATCCTTCTCCAGTCCATTTTCCCCTGCTTCTCCTCGAATCTTGTGTTCTTCAGGGCCTCAGCAGAGCTCCCCTGGCTCTTTCACCACCCTACTCTCCCTGTGTGATGTCATGCATTTTTGTGCTTCATTTTCCCTTTGTGCTAATGATTCTTTCATTCCCTTGAATCTCTCCTGTCTCTTCTTTCATCATCACGTGTCTTTGGTCAACCCTTTTGTTCCCCTCTTACCCTTTTTAAGGGTTCATGAGGTTACACTGAGCTCACCTGAATAGCCCAGCGTGGTCTGTGTCCTTAATCTCATCTGTAGAGTTCCTTTGGCCAGGTTCTGTAGCGTGCTCATAGGCTTCAGGCTTTAGAGTATGGTTGTGTTTGGGTCATTCTTCTGCCTCCCACACCATCTCAGCGTCACCTATTTCCTCTGCCTGAATTCCTATTTCTCCCTCCTCTACCAGGAGGACTCTTGCCCCCTTCACGTGGCTTTCCAGAAATACCAGTTCCTCCCTGCGATTATGTCTACCAACCCCAATAGCCTCACCTCCATTTCCCTGCACGATTCCCAGGCAGAGGTGATTGGGTCAGCAACATCTCACTCCTGTCGGCTTTCATCAGGACATATCCTGTTGCTGGGCACTGATCTGATTTCAAGGCAGTTTTTGGAGGTGGCACACAAGATGGCTTAACTGTGTGTTATTTGCCTGAGTGGCAGGACAGCCTGGTGAGCCAGAGAACCAGACAAACTGGGTCATAGGCTGGTTCCATTACTTAAGAGATGAGCGACTTTTGGGGCAAGTGAGTCATGCTTTCAGTGGTCATGTATGGAACTGAAAGTTGGACTGTGAAGAAAGCTGAGCGCCGAAGAACTTTTGAACTGTGGTGTTGGAGAAGACTCTTGAGAGTCCCTTGGACTGCAAGGAGATCCAACCAGTCCATTCTAAAGGAGGTCAGTTCTGGGTGTTCTTTGGAAGGACTGATGCCAAAGCTGAAACTCCAATACTTTGGCCACCTCATGTGAAGAGTTGACTCATTGTAAAAGACTCTGATGCTGGGAGGATTGGGGGCAGGAGAAGCAGACGACAGAGGATGAGATGGCTAGATGGCATCACAGACTCAATGGACATGAGTTTGAGTGAACTCTGGGAGTTGGTGATGGACAGGGAGGCCTGGCATGCTGCAGTTCATGGGGTCGCAAAGAGTCGGACACGACTGAGCGACTGAACTGAACTGAACTGAGTCATACTTTCAAGGCCTCAATTTCTCACAAGTGAAAGGGTTTAGTAATCCTTAGTTTCCCTAAGGATGCTATGAGGCTTATTGCTAACCATGCAGTGCCTGGGCAAAGAGTGCCTTTCAGCTGGTGGTAGCAATGCTGTCCATGGCGACATGTCAGGGTGATGAGGTCAAGAGCAATAGGTTGTTCCTAGAGTGAAAATCCTTAGTGTCTCACGGGCTTTCCTATTGGCTTAGTTGGTAAAGAGTCTGCCTGCAGTGCAGGAGATGCGGGTTTGATCCTTGGGTGGAGAAGATCCCCTGGGGGAGGAAATGGCAACCCACTCCAGTACTCCTGCCTGGGAAATCCCATGGACAGAGGAGCCTGGTGGACTAGGCACCATGGGGTCACAGAGTCGGATGTGACATAGTGACTTGACCACCACCACCAGCATCTCACACCATTTCTCATCTGAAATTTCCTTCTGTAAATGTCCCCAAATGTCCTGCATGGGACTATCCTTTTGGAATGCACCCACAGTCCACTTTTTTCCCTAGAATTGAGCGTTAGTGAGAGAAGGGTGGGGCTGCTTGTGGGAATTCCAGGCAGCTCCTAGTAGAGTCGAGGCCCAGGGACTCAGCCAGGTGGCTTGTCTCCGAGGTGGGCAGCCTTCCTGACAGCCCAGACTCCTTGGGACCCTAAGAGAAAAGTAGGAGGGCCCAACCTCCATTCATCAGCTTCCAACATGTGCAAATCCCAAACACTTGGGCTGGAAACCGGAGGTTGAGACCAGACTTCTGGCAGCCCAAGATGCTGGAATTCATTGGTATTTAAAAACACTTCCCTGCCCTTTTTCATTATACAGTCTAACATTTAGAGACTCCAAAATCACTACTTATTAGTACAATACAACTCAGAGAGCTTGGAAGTGGTGTTGGAAGGAAAACACTGCATTAAGAAGTAGCAGGCTGAGGAAGTGCATATGGTAAATGGGGAATTCTTCACAAACCACTCAAACCTCTTGGCCTGGCCTATATGCTCAAGAGTTGCAGGTTGCTGGTGAGAAACGCTGCCCTGTGTTGCCTGAACCATACATACAGTTTGGCACTCCCGAGGTTTACTAGAACACTCGATTATGTCTTATCTTGGAGCCCTCTCTGATTGATTGCTTGGCACGACTATTGTCTC